>JARCFY010000002.1:2758750-5502500 GCA_029233225.1 Lepidodactylus listeri
ATAGAACAGCTGGCTTTTCTTGCTTTTCTGCTGCTAAGTTGCAGAAACTATGCACTTTAGAGATGTCTTAATTCTTAAATTTTTAAACTTCTATTTTTTAAAGGGGCCTGCTTTACTTGTGTGCACCCTTACTTGCGTGCACCCTCCTCGTGAACCCACTGAAGTGGCTGCTGCTCAGGTACAAGGAGTGGTGGCCCAGGGGGACACAGGCTGCGGTTCCTGACACGGCCATTTCCAAATCACAGGCAGAGCGGATGTTTGGAATCCCATCCCAGGGCAAAGGGTGTGTTGTAAAGGTTAGCCGCAGAGAAATGAGGATCTGGCCACTCCCAGAGTCTTTCTCTCATCATAAGAACGTAAGAACGCCCTGCTGGATCAGACCAGTGAGGGTCCTTCTAGTCCAGCCTCTTGCTTCACACAGCACCCAGCCAGTTCCCCTGGAGGGTGAACAACAGGGCACAGAGGCTGAGGCCTTCCCGAGAGCCAGTTTGGTGTCGTGGTTAAGTGTGCGGACTCTTAGAAACATAGAATACACTCAAATGTTTCGGCACACCCTCTAAGAGCTGCACTGATGAAAATTTGAACAAGCATTAAGAACAAATTTTATATAAATATACCTAAATGGGTTTCGCCACTGGAGGCTTTTATTAAGAAGAAGAAAAGAAGAAGAGATTAGATTTATATCCCGCCCTTCACTCACTTGGGAGTCTCAGAGCGGCTTACAAACTCCTTTTCCCTTCCCTTCCCCACAACAGACACCCTGTGAGGTAGGTGGGGCTGAGAGAGCTCTTTCCCAGGCTGTCCTTGAGGGAACAGCTGGTACAGAACTATGGCTTGCCCAAGGTCATCCAGCCAGGTGCAAGCGAAGGAGTGGGGAATCAAACCCGGCTCTCCCAGATTAGAGTCCGCGCACTTAACCACTACACCAAACTTCTTTATTGAGTCAAAACAAAATATTGAGTTATGAAGTGTTATTAAACAGTGATGGAAATATTAAATCGGAGACCCAATTAAGAAATGAAGAGGGAATTAATTTAACTTGGTGGGAGACTATTCAACTTCTTTCGAGATATAAGGAAGATAAAAAGATTGGTTTTTGTAGAAATTCAAACATGTTAGATGCTCTTTGGTTAAATAACGACTTTAAATTAATAAAGAAATTACATGAGGTTATTCTAAAATATGAAATGCAGGATGGAGAAATTAAACATGTGATGTTAAAATGGATGGAAGACTTTGGTTATAATACAGACATTAATAAGTGGCCAAAAATTTGGAAATCAATTAAGTTTTTAACGGCTGTGAATTATAAAGAAAACATCTATAAACTTTTTTATAGATGGCACTGGTCACCTGATAGATTGAGTACATGTTTTAAATCCGCCTCTAACCTCTGTGGGGTATGTGGGAAGAATAGCGGGACACTCTATCATATGTGGTGGTCTTGCAAAGAAGTGCAAAAGTTTTGGGGGATGATCAAGAAACCGATCTTTGAAATTACGGATTATGATTTGGATCTGGAAGCAGAGTTTTATTTGTTGAACATGTTACCGGATAACTTAGTATTATTGGATCAAAAGTGAATAGCATATATATTAACAGCAGCGCGTATAGTGCGGGCGAGACTTTGGAAAGCATCTTTGCTACCAAGAAGAGAAGAAATAGTCAATAAATTATAGGAATGGGCTGAACTGGACAGATTGAGCTATCTAATGAATATGGTGAACAAAGTTGACCCTATTACTGTGTGGTCCAAATTCCTTACTTGGTTGGAATAATGTTTGTGCTCGTTATGTATAAGATCATCTCATGTGTTGAATTATTTTATATATTGTTAAGAAAATACAGTAAAACTTTTTCAAAAAAGAAAGAACACCAGAGAAGCCAAGGTTGGATCAGGCCAGTGGCCCATCTAGTCCAACACTCTGTGCCACACAGTGGCCAAAAACACCAGGGGCCCTCAGGAGGTCCAGCAGTGGGGCCAGGACACTAGAAGCCCTCGCAGTTATTGTTTTAACTGGAGATGCTGGGGATTGAACCTGGGGCCTGAGCCACAGCCCCTCCCCAAGTAGGTGGACAGGTCTCAAAATGGGGCGTTGCTGTTCAATATTTTGATTCATGCCTCAGCCCGATGGCAGCAATTTGCACCTTTGGCCCCTAGGAAAGACTCTTACCCACAAAGGCCACGTTCCCATAGTTCTCCAGCATGACTTCCCTGTACAGAGCTCTTTGTCCCAGATCCAGCAGGGCCCATTCGGCCTCAGTGAAATAGACGGCCACATCCTCAAATGAAAAGGGAGCCTGAAGGACAAAGAGGATTCCCTCGTCAGAGATCACGCCAGGAAGAGACGGCACACCGGAAGGGAGTAGTCTGGGAACGGATGGTATGGGTAGAGGGAACGGCGTTCAAAGGAGCTCTTGCCTTGACAAAAGGAGGAGGGACCCAGGCTGTCCCACCCGCTCACCTCTCCTACCTGGACTGGAGGGGCAGCAGCCATTTCCACACCTCTGAAGAGATGACGGCTCAACAGCACCTCTTCACTGCCTGTTCCTGAAACAGAGGAGGAAGGAAGGAAGGGCCTTTGCTTGTTTCTCTCCTGCTTCATACTTCCCTTCCCAGGAGTTTGAAACCTTGCTCTGGCAGCACACTCAGTCGTTGGAAGCCGCCCTGAGCCCCGCTTGCGGGGAAAAGAGTGGGATATAAGTTGAGTAAAGAAACAAACATATTCTACAGGGTCCCCATTACATTGAAGTTTTCTCCAGCCCTTCAGGCAAGCACATGGTCAACGGCTGCCTACCTCGTGGAGAGGTCTGTGTCTGGGGAATCATGGACTCCGCACCCCAGGAAAAGAGACCTCCTTCCTGCAGCAAGGAGTATTTATCATCTCTGTTTCTCCTCCCACTGACCCAGCCAGGCCAGGTCAAAGAGGCATTTCCTGGACATCTCCTTCCTGAAGTCCCTCTAGCATTTCACACCTCCAACACTCTGTTCCCTGCTTGAAGAAGGGGGGAGAATTTGACTCACCCATCATCTCTCTTGCTAGATCCTTAGCATTTGTATGAAGGTAAGCTGGAAAGAAGTGCCTTCCACCCTTCCTGCCTGCCTGTTCTCTGCCCAGGAGAGTGAACTTTTAAAACACAGAGTGGAAGTTTTGCTCATTTCAAACCTCCGGACCAAAAAAATGCATTTCTTTACACATGTCACTGTCCAATTCGGCCCAGATGTGACCTGAGCACATCTGGAGACTTAAGGGTAATACCTTTCAGAGTGTCTCTTGGCATGCTAACTTCACAGCCAGGTTTTCAGCCAGACAAAACACCAACCTCACACCACATCTGCCCCAGGCCTTTCCCAAAGGCCCTCCCCAAAGCTCCTGCAGGGAGCATCGCCTGCCATCTCTACTCCAGTATCCCATTTCCCACAGCAGCCCACCAGATGCCCATATAAAGTTTGGCCACTGAAGCCAGATTTTCCCTGAATTATTCAGCCCTAGAAACTGGTTTTCAGAGCTCTGCTGCCCCAGAAGGTGGAGGCTCCCTTTATTCACCGGGTTGAACAGCTCTGCCACCCTTTGTTTAGCTCTTATCTCATGAGCCACCCTGAGTTCCTCTTATGGAAGGAAGGTCAGATGTGACTATTCAAATTAATGGGAGGAATCGCCCTCCAAGAATTTGTCTGATCTCCTCTTAGAGGCATCACAGTTAGTGGATGTTGAGTGCCACAAATTAACTGTGTTGTGTGAAGAAATGTTTAATTCTTTTCCTCAGTCTGAACGCTCTACCCGTCCAATTCACAGGGTGCCCCAACTGCACCCGGGCACGATGACTCCTTACCACTGGAGAGGGCATCTTGGGCACGCTCCACGGCCTGCGCCCTCTGCCCCTGCTCCAAGGAAGCTCCTTCCGCCTCAGGGAATGTCGCTCCTGTCTTCAGGGATGGCCCCAACATCTGAAACAGCAGCGACAGAGAGGAGTAAGCGATGGAATGGGAAAGGGACCAAGGAATGGATCCTGCCCCACTCCCGGACTCGGCTCCCTTCCCTCTGCAGACCTGGTGAGGTAGTGGGAGGGATCGGAAGTTCTCTCGCAGAAGAGGCTGCTGAAGGAGGCTGTTAAACCTCCCACTGGGATGATGAACACTTGGTCTCGTGTCTGGCAGGGAACCTTTAGGACAAGGTCATGTATCGTTGCTTGAATTGGACATACCTGGAGGGAATCCCCTCACCTGTTCTGCCTGCCTCTTCTCCTCAGCCTGGCTCAGGAGGAAACCTTCGGCCAGGGCCACCGCCTGGGAACTGGTCTCCGGCCCACATTCCCTGACCCAGCCCTGCATTTCCTGGGGCAGGAGAGTCAGGAACCGCTCCAGGATCACTAGGTCCAGGATCTGCTTCTTGGTACGCCCCTCCGGCTTCAGCCACTGGTTGCCAAGGCGATGGAGCCGGCTGCAAACCTCTCGGGGCCCACCGGCCTCACGGTAGCAGAACTGCCAGAAGCATCGGCAATGCAGATCTGGGATTGCACTGAGCTGAGAATGGATCTCTGGCACCGGGCCTTCCCAGAATTCAGCACCACTCCCAGCTGGGGGGGGGGGGGGGGGATGGAGGCCTTTGCTTGTTGTCTTGCCAGTTCCAGGTCCTTCTGGGTCCTGGTGTTCCATCTCCTTCCCCTTCTCTTGGGTCACCCCTGATGGAGCAGAGATGCCTTCAGTCACTCGGCTAGGAAGAGGGGCTTCTCTTGGGGGAGGGGAGAGGAGAGACACAGACAGTCACATGAGAAATCAAAGAGAATGGAGATACACCACTGAATATTACAAACCTTCACATGCTCAGGAGACGCACAGGATCAGGACAAAAGGGCTTCTTGTGGTTTTAGACCAGGATTAATATCATTTTTGTATGTTACAAACCAAGCTGTCATAAGAACATAAGAGAAGCCAGTGTTAGGTCAGGCCAGTGGCCCCTCCAGTCCAACACTCTGTGTCACACGGTGGCCAGAAACACCCCAGGTGCCCTCAGGAGGTCCAGCAGTGGGGCCAGGACACTAGAAGCCCTCCCACTGTTGCACCCCTACCCCCACCCAAAGCACCAAGAATACAGAGCATCACTTGCCCCAGACTGAGAGTTCCTATCTCTACCTTGTGGCTCAGAGCCACTGATGGACCTCTGCTCCAGATGTTTATCTAATTCCCTCTTGAAACCGCCCATGCTTGTAGCCGTGGCCACCTCTTGTCTCTCTTTGTGCCATTTTTATTTTGCACAGCCGTGGGGGGGGGGGGGGGGGAGGGGGAGGACTCCTTGATGAATCATGCAGGGGGATCAGCAATGTCTCTCAGGCCCAGTCCCAGTCCCCCCCCCCTTGCTGGAGGGAGGGCTCGGGGGCTTTGCTCCCATGCGCGCCCCCCCCCCCTCCACAAAGCGGGCCTTTCCGGGAATGCACCCCCCCCCCCTCCAAGGTGCAGGGATCTTGCACCCCCCGCCTCTCCGGGAGCTGGCAACCCTGCCCCCCCCCCCCCACGATCTCCAGCCTGGGACTCACCCGCAAGGACCCCTCCCGGCCACTCTCCCGGGGGCGCCTCCTCCTCCACGCGGCTTCTTTCTTCTCCGCCCCCCCCCCCCGTCGGGCTCCCCGGGGCTTAACCCTTTGAGTCCTGCAGGGGAAGGGGAAGGAGGCGCCCGCCCCACGAGGCAGAGCTTCCCCCGGCTCCCAATGGGGCTACTCGGGAGGAGCACGGCCGGCGGGGCTGCTGCGCTCCCCTGGGAAGCTCCGGCGCGTCTCCGGAAGAGGAGGAGGCTGCAGCGGCCGCCCCGCCCCTTCTTCGCCCCCCACCCCACCCCACCCCACCCCCGGGTGCCAGGAGGAGGAGGGGGATCCAAGACCCGGCCGGGGGGGGGGGGGGTTCCGTCTGCGTCATTCGGCCATGTATTTCCGACAGACCCGGGGGTCTCCGTGGCCCCCACCCTCGCGAAGGAGCGCAGGACCCCTCCCCTCAAAAGGCGGCCCGGAAGGGTCCGAGATCGTTCGGATTTTTAAACAGCAGACACCCCCCCCCCCGTCCCAAGGACGAGCTCTGCTTTTGCTCCAGGGTGAGATGTTGGGGGGGGGGGGCAGAAACGACTGCGGGGGGGGGCAACCCAGGGCATTGCGCGTTTTATCCTCACCCCTGGCACAGCTGGAGCCTGCTTGGAGGGGGGGCTGGGAAACGCCTGCGGGGGGGGCAGGGCTGGGGGAGCTCTGCGCGCTGTAAGGCCTTAGAGAGTCCTAAGGGATTCCTTCCCTCCAGGAGAGCTGATCTCTGTCGCCTGGAGATCTCCCGGCCCCACCTGGAGGTTGACAACCCTAGTTCGGAGTCATTGCAAGCTGGCCGGAGAAAGAAACCGGAGCAAGAAGACCTCACAGGCTGCGCCGTCTGAATGCAAAACGGACACCGCAACCAGAGGGCCTCAGAGAAGGGCTGTAGTTCCTCCCGCCCCCCCCCCCCCCCATTCTCGGGGGCGAGGGCAGCTTTCTCTGCTGCTAGGGATCCCTTCGGGAGTGAGCGGGAGATGCGCAGGCCAGGTCAAGATCTCCCTCTTCTGGAGAGGATTTCTGCCGGCCAAGGCCCCAGCCTGGGGGGAGGCCGGAGAACTCGCCTGCATGACCTGTCCTGTGCTTTCTGTGTGCGGCACAAGAACAAGCCCACCAAGTTCCAAAGCGGAGCTGAAGCTTCCTTGGCTGCCCTTGGACTGCGACTGATGCAGCTTCCCTGCTTGCTGGAGCTCCGCTGCAGTGGCTGGTCCTCTATGCAGATGGCCAAAGTGGGCGGCCGTGTTGGTCTGCCGTGTCAAGGAGCTGGTGTGTTAGCACCAGAGCAGAGTGCTCAGTAAAGTGCAGAGCCAAAATCCCACAGAGTCCAATGTCCACGCAGTCAAGTAGGGAAGGAATATACACAAGGTTTATTTACAAAGTCCTGTTGCTCAGTGTAGGTATACACAATTCAGTACACCAACTGACAGATCGCTACGCCAAACACTGCTATACACTGGAGAGAGAAAATGACTGTACAATGAATGCTTATATACATTGACTGACCAATCAGCATTAGCTGCTGAGTCACTCTGACTGCTGTACAATGTCCACTGTACAAACTAGTCAGAACTGGTTTGCCCCAGCTAGAACTGCTAGCCTTGGAGCTGTGAGCTGTCATTGAGATTGACACCATCTAGAATCAGAAACTCGTATCTTCCTGCCTTGTCAGCTCCAGTGGCACCTCAGAGAGTTTCTGGAGCTTCCGTGGAAACTCTGCCACATTAAACCGTGATGGGAACACAAACCACAGAAAAGCTGACATCCTGCCTCAGGGGGGCTCAGCCACAAGGTTCTGCTGGTGCGCTAGGCGTCCTACACCAGGCCAACGGATCAATACCAGAGACCTTGGGCACCAGGAGTGTTTTGAAGGAGAGAACCACACTCCCCCCCCCCCCGGCCTTTTGTCCGAGACTCATGAAGGACCGAAAACCCTGGAGGGGCTAGCTCTGTCAGGGCGACTGTTTCACCCGCTGTCATCCGGGTCTCAGTCCCACATGCCAGGTCCACTTTTTGCATTGCAAGATGTGAATGGGCCCTCCTTTTGCATCAGACTATCCACAACTAAACTTTGTTTACTTCACATATATGCCACCTTTCCCTTCACTGTAAGAAAGAGGCTTCCCTCATTCTCCAATAATTGATTTTAGGCTCACAACAACCCTGTGAGGTAGGTTAGACTGAGAGTGCGTGACTGGCCCAAGGTCACCCAGTGAGCTTCCGTGGCAGAGTGGTGATTTGAAGCTGGGTCTCCTGGATCCTGATCCCGCCCTCCAAGCACTCCCCCGCACTGCCTTCCCAAGACTTGGGGAGCCAAGAGTGCAGCCTCTAGGACCGGGGTCTCCAGCAGGGTTTCTGAGCCTGAGGGCACCTCTGGAATTCTGACACAGTGTGCTGGCTGCAAACGCAACATGGCTGCCACAGAACGGCTGCTGCGGGAGGTGAAGCCAGCGAGAAAATTGGCGCCACATCTCACCTTCAGTCACCCAGTGAATATCCCCTACTGCTGGTGGCAGCTGCTGCCGAAGCCACATCTTATCGAATCTGCACAGCCAATCAAATGTACAACGACCAATCAGAAGACACGCTGGGCACAATCCACCACCTGATCCTGCCCACTTTCTAGAAACACTTGGCGGGCACCAGGAAAATTATCAGCAGGCGCCCTGGCACTCAGGACACCATGTTCGAGCCCCCCTGGTTCAGAAGTTTGTGGTGACTAAATCTGTTGGCCCCAAAACTTGCATTTAAACCTCCATTCATAATTACAAACACCCCCCCCCCCCCAACCACCAGCTTTTCCCCTGAAACCATTTGTGGCTGAATTAACACAAGACAGATGACTGCTTTTCATGATTGATACTCTACATTCACAGATGAGGCCCTGACAGTCTCTGCCTGGGATATTTTTGCAGCTTGGTGACATCAGGAAGTTCCAGATGCAATTCTTCACAGTGGAAACTGTGGACATGAGTGTGGTTTCTCATTTTAATACAGTGCTCGCGCTAACGTAGAACTATTTCAGATTAACTTATTTGGTGGGACATTCCATGGACATCGGTGTGATCTTGCAGTATATTTTGGTGGAGCCATTTAATAATCATGACGATCCAAGCACTGAAGACAGTGTTTGTACCTTGGCAATGCCCTGTGCTTTTGGTGGTTCATTCTGTGCTGATGGACATGAGGTGTGATTTGACGGTGAGTTCAGGGTGACCAAAAAAAACAAGCCCCGGGATCCATGCTTCAAGATCATGGTTTTGCAGCGTGGTGACTTGCATTTGTGGGCGAGTGTGTGCCTCTGTCTGGAAGTCAAGGCGACCTCTGGGAACTCCCACTGGGGCATAGAAGACGTTCAGAGATGTGGCCTGATTGCCTGCCTCTCGCCTTGTGGCCCTGGCGTTCTTTGGAGGTCTCCCATCCAAATGCTTGCCAGGGTTGGCCCTGCTTAGCTCCCGAGATCTGACGAGAGCAGGCTTGCCTGGGCTGTCCCAAGTCAGGTTCGGTCCATGATTTCTGTGGTGCAAGCCATGCCCATGGACATGTTTCAGTACTTTGGCGTCATCTGAAGAAGCGAGCAGTGGCTAATGAAAGCTCTTGCCCTGCCACAAGTTTTATAACTCTTTAAGGTGCTACTGGCCTCTTGCTCTTTTCTGCTGCTACAGAGAGACCAACACGGCTACCCATCTTCATCTGTCTGCAAACCTGGCCACTACATTGCTCACCTATCGTTCCAGATCATAGATATCAATACATTAAATACAACTGGCCCAGTACCAATCCTCGTGGGACCCCACTGCTTCCTCCCCTCCACTGGGAAAACCGTCCATTGATTCCTACTCTTGGCTTCCTGTCAGAGCTGATTTATTGTGACCCTGCAGGGTTTTCAAGGCAAGTGGCATTCAGGGGTGGTTGGCCATTGCCTGCCTCCATATCACAACCCTGGCATCCCTTGGAGGTCTCCCATTTGTATGCCATCCAGGGCCTACTCTGCTTAGCTTCCGAGATCTGACCAGCCGGGGCCACAGATCCAGCTTCTGATAATAGCTGAGCCGTGGCATTCTGCACCAATTGGGAGTTTCTGAATGGACTGAGGGAAGACCCATGGATAGTGCATTATAGTAGCCTAGTCTGGCGTGGATCCAGGTGGCCAGACCAGCTGTATCAAGGTAAGGAGCCATCTTATGAGTTAGTGTGAGTTGGGTGTAGGGAGGAAGCATTATGCAGAGGGGTGTTAACTTGCTTCGACAGCACTCCTTTTGGATCTGATAAAACCCCCACAGTCTTAACTAAGTCAGCAAGGGGTCAGCCGAACTCCACCAGAAGTGGGGGGCATAATGTCATTTGAAATCTCCACCTTCCCTGCCAACATTGCCCCCGACTTTTCAGGGATTAGCTGCAGTTTGTTCTCTTAGCCAATCTCCAACAGCAAAGCCCGACAGCAATTTAGGATTTCTGATGCCAGAGAATCCACCCTCCAGAGCAGCCATTTTCTCCAGGGGAACTGACCTCTGTTGTCCAGAGTTCAGCTGTAATTCTGGGAGATCTCCAGGCCCCACCTGGAAGCTGGCAACCCGAGGCCCTTGGCAGCAACCACTGGGTGACTTCATACCACCTGACCTGCCTGCCTCGCCTAGGACTGGCTGCTGGATCCTTCTCAACTGCAGCCGCCTTAGGAAAGTCAGTACAGTGTCCTGTCTCACAATCAAGATACCTTTATACTAGACTATTTCCAAACGTAATCAGAATTCTGGAATTAACTTACACTCCTAAAGAAACGGAAGAGGAGGAATCCGTCTTCCCTGCAGGATCTGGCAAGGCCACACCCAAACCTAGCACCAAGGCAGCGGGGGGGGGGGGGGGAGTCCCACTACCTGCTTCCTTTTACAAGATGATGAAGGCGGAGTGGGAACACCCTGCCAAACCCAAGGCAACTAACTCGGCCTTTGGAAAATTCTACTCCTTGATTCCTGAGGCGTCTAGAAAACTAAAATTGCCAGTAGTGGATGACCCCATCAATAGACTGGCCTCTGTATCGGTCCTCCCCATGGGACCAGATGGTCTCCCAAAAGACAACACAGACAAGCCTTATCTAAAGTTTAAAGTGTTCTCCAAGCCCCACCACACTGGCCAGCTGGCTTGACTCAGAGAAGTCATTTGTCTCTTTAAATTCCTTCTCCAAGTGGAGCCAGTGCGGTAGCAGAGGCAGGGGGCTTGGAGAACACATTTAAAGTTAAAGGTGTTCTCCATGCCCCCACCCTGTGCCCCCCCCCCACTGGCTTGGAGAAGGCATTTGTCTCTTTAAATCCATTTTCCAAGCCAAGCCGGCTGGTGTGGGGGCATGGTTGGAGAGCACATTTAAAGTTAAACCTTTCCCTCCCTCCCTCTCCCCATTTATTTGCTTTCTTTCCTTCCTTCCTTCCTTCCCTCTCTCTCTGTTTCCACCTCTTTCATTCCTTCTTTCCCCCTCAATCAATACATGTTGCTCAAAGTCCAATTGACTTAGGAGTATTTCAGATATGCTGTGAGTTGAGAAATTGTCATTGTTGAATCAGCCAGTTATAGTAGAAGTATGATTATGCTTATGATTATTCTCGGCCCTTTACAGTGCAAGTGGATGCCTGTGAGAAAGGGGTGGGGGCCGTTTTGAGTCAAAGGGACGAGAATGGCGAGATGCATCCAATTATTTTTTTGAGTAGAAAGCTTCTCCCAAGAGAAAGAGTGTATGCGACTATTGAAAAGGAATGTCTCACAATTGTGTGGTCTTTGAATAAGCTATGACCATATTTGATGGGGACTAAGTTTTATGTTCAGTCTGATCACAATCCTTTGTCATTTTGAGATAAAATGAAGGGAAATAATGCTAGGATTCTGAGATGGGCTCTAAGTTTACAGGACTTTCAATTTGAAGTGGAGCATTTAAAGGGAAAGGAAAATGTTGTTGCTGATGCGTTGAGTAGGAAATAATGAGAAATGTAAAATTCCGCCTGATAACTAACTTGTCTTGTATTTCTCTTGTAGCAGGTCTAATAATGCGTGTGTAGTTAGGATCTGTATGTATTAGATAGAAATGTATGAACTCTGATGTATTTGTACTATCTTGTTAGGAATGTACCTAGTTTAAAAACTAGAGAACATTCTTTTGAAAAGGGACATGTCACGCCAGAGATACTGACTCGCAGAATCTTTCCTGATAGGAGCCTGTAAGTGTAGTCAGAATCAAGATGTTCTGTAATCTAAGTATATGGGAAAGAGCTGGGTCAAGGCAGCAGTTCTTAATTAGCCTAGGACGGGGATTGGAGAAGCTAAGAATAAGAATCCAGTCCTAGAGGCAGAAGGAATCTCTCGTCCTATTCATTCATGAACTTATCTGCATATGCACACCTCCACGAGTTTGAAGGAGCAAGGAAACCGGAGCTTCTGACAGCTTGACGAATGCCAGGAAGGCTGCACGAGGCCGTGAGGGAGCCAGAGGTTGCGGCAAGAATCTTCCTGAACTGCTCACCATGAGGTATTGTCCGGGTGCAGGGACTGCTTGCATTATAGCAAGTATCTGCAAGCAAGTAAGTCTGGGCTGCGCAGAAGGACCGAAGGAAATCCCTTGGACGGTTGGAACCAGGCTGGTGGCAACAAGCTTTGGGAGGCGTGGTCCAAGTTGTAAACCAAGCCCAAAGCTAAACACCAGGCAAGAGGGAATTGCATTCCCAGGAAGCAAGAACCTCTTACAGCATGTTTGTAGTTAGCTAGATTAGTCAGGGTTTTGTCTATTGTCTGTTTGTTTTATCTCCTTTGTTTTATCTCCTTAATAAACTGTATGTTTTGTGAGGTGGGAGTCTGAAGAAGATTTTGGGCAGTAGAGACATGTGCCCTTCCCACTCTCCTAAACAGAGCTCATTTTCTCAATGAAGATCCTTTAATATTGGGACTTAAGAATTTGCCTGTGATAACACTGCACCAAAACTCCACCTCTTCCTATGATGTCACTTTCTGAGCACTCCCCCAAACCTACCTCTTCCTCTGAAGTCACTTCCTTCTTACAAAATTCTAATTTAAACAACCACTTTGCTGCAGGGCAGCTGCCCTCCAGATGGCCGTACAGGCCATCAAGTCCCACCCCCTGCTCAATGCAGGATCAGCCTAGGGCATCCCTGACAAGGGTTTGTCCAGCCGCTGCTTGAAGACTGACGGGGTGGGGGAGCTCACCACCTCCCTGGGCAGCCGATTCCACTGCGGCACGACTCAGGTAGTAGGTGGTGTGAAAGACCTCTGCTCTGCCTGAGACCTTGGAGAGCCACTGCCAGTCTGTGAAGGCAATACGGACTTCAAGGGACTGATGGTCTGATTCAGTATGAGGCAGCTGTATGTCTTAGCACAGGGCGCAGTGGTCAGCAGTTCCCTTTTGCACAATCTGTCTACACAGGGACACAATCTGTCTACACATGCTGAATGCTACACTTCCAATCCATTTTCAATGCACTTTAACAATAATTTGCAAGTGGATTTTGCCGTTTCAATAAAATCCATTGTGAAGTGCGTTGAAAGTGCATTGTTCAATATGTGTGAAAGCAACATATGCCTCAAAAGGATTCAGCTGCTTGAAGAGAAATAGCTAGCAGAGGAACACAGTATCAGGAGATTGTGGCAAAAATGAATCAAATATGTCAGGGGTGGGCAATTGTTTTGGCTCGGGGGCCACTTTGTGGGAGCGAAGGTTAGCGGAGGGCCACACCTTTTAAAATGATTGCATTCATTAATTAACTTTGCATTTCAGAAAAGGTATAAATAGTATCATAAAAATCAATAAATATAAATTAAATAAAATCGTGGTAGTTTTATTCAATTTATTTATTGTGCTAATTTCATATCATCTATAGCTGCAAGCACATTTAATTTTAGAATCAGTTTAATGAGACAAATGTACCCTATCACACTTTTCTACAATTTTTTTTGAAATCAGGAGTGAGATTGCTTGTTGAGCTTCTCATCACAGCCTGCAAGTTACTGTCTGTCAAATGTCTCTTAATGTCTATATTTACTCTTGTTGATCTTCATGCAAGAAAAACTTTGCTCACAAATATAGGTAGACCCAAATATAGAGAACATTTCCCCAGCAAATTTCTTCATACATGGAAATTTTTCAGTAGACAAAGATTTGAAAGTCAACTAATGTCACAGCATTGAACATTTCTTTCACAGTGTGATCTGACTGCATGTCAATAAGTTCAAGCTGCAGCTCCTCAGGTGCTGTATCAATATCAGCAGTGATGGGATAAGAGAGCAAATAGAATTTAGGCTCACTTTTCTTGAAGTCCTGAAATCTTCTTGTGACCTCGTCCTCCAAACTCTGCAGATGATCCCTAATCTAAGCAGAAACACTTTCAGGCACTTTCTGTTTGGTGGGCCGCAAAAAACTCTGTGGCGGGCCGCATGTGGCCCGTGGGCCGCAATTTGCCCACCGCTGAAATATGGGGATAATAAGCCTAAGTGAGAAACCACAAAGTCCAAAGAGGGGACCAAACTCATGGGAAAACCAGTGGCAGAGGACATGGTGTGTATGTGGATACAGCACAATCCTGGAAGTAATCCAGGATGTGAATTATCATGACAACAGAGCAATATTCTAAATTGTGCAGATCCAACTGCAGAGAAGTCACACAGAGATGAGTTCTCAAGGAAAGTAAAAAACTGGTGGTGGAGGGCTAAATAGTCCCAAGCTCTGAAGGAACAAATGAGAGAAGGAAAGCTAGGGATGAAGTAGAAATCACCCAAGGCACGGCTGACAGTGAACTCTTAAAATGAGTAATTAAAGTTTGGGGGAGGAGAGAAGAGAAGTCGCTATGGGACTGTAACCTGGGGGGCCCCATGAACTTTGAAGGCCCAAAAGCTAGAGGAGTAAACAGGACTGCCAACCTCCAGGTGGGACCTGGAGCTCTCCCAGAATTAGAACTGATCTCCAAGTGACAGAGATGAGTTCCCCTGGAGAAAATGGACGCTTTGGAGGATGACTCTTAGGCATTATATCCCACTGAAGTCTCACCCCCCCAACCCCTCCCTCCAGGTATCTCCAGATATCCCCCAAATCTCCAGGTATCTCCAACCCAGAGCTGGCCACCCTGGGAAGCCCTGGCAGATCTTGGAAAGGCAGAGACTCAACCCACTGCCTCCAAGGACTAAGCATGGGGTGGGGAGAGAAAGAGAGACCTCCAAAAAGAAAGCGGGGAGCAAGGGCGGCTGTGTCAGAGCCCAAAACATACCAGGATCAAACAGCTATTCCAAATAAGTGCTGATGAGGAAAGAAGCGTGATGGGGGGGGGGGATATTTAGCCAGATCACACAATGTTCAGCATTTCACAGTTTACAGTCTGTTAAAAAGTTATGACTGACATTGCACTCTTGTCTCTGAAGGACTGAGAATTGCTTCCGTACCTTTAGAATTCGCAAAAATAAAGGGACATAGTATATTACGTAGGAACTCATGCCTTTAAATGTTGGAAGCCCAGTTCCAGCACAGCAAACGCCATGGTTTGAAGCCAGCAGCTAGCAATCAGGGCTGTTTTCATTGCTCTGACTGTGGATCAGGAACAGCTCCAGCGTGCAGAGAAAGATCAGAGCCCCCGGGAAGCAAGGCGACGAGGAGGGTGGGCTGCACGCCAAGTGAAACCTCCATCCGCCCACCCGCCTGTGCCCCTGTGGTCCAGCAGAGGAGTCAGCACTGTCAGCGGGGAAGACGAGAGAGGGGTGGTGTGAGTGGCTGCGCAGGGACGGTGGAGGGGGAAATGACTGGAAATGGCAGGCAGTTGTGCCCAGAAGTGAAGGGACCCATGAGAGACGCTGAGAAAGTGCCGGACGCCCACAGGGACAGCTGGCAAATGCTAGGACTTCTGCTCCAGGGTGGGGATGGAGGAAATGGTTAGAGGCTGAGAGGGCGCAAAGGCAGCCAGGGCAGGAAGGAGCTTCTTTAGTAATGGGGGTCGATTTGGCTGAACTCTGAGACGGCATGTGGCTGGTTGTTTAGGGGCGTAAGACTGGAGCTGGCGCAGACCGCCATGGGGGGAGAGGGGGTAGCTATGCTGCCCAGCAGCAAGGGGCTCCACCACCCACCCAGCCCCGACAGAAAACTGCTTGCTGCTCACCTCGGTCTGCCGGCTTGGGAGGGGAGAGACGCAGCCAGGCAGCCAGCCAGCAGATTGCCTGCCAAGTGAGGGCTGCCGGGAGCAGACGGGGCTAAGGAGGCGAGGCAGGGTGAGAGGCGGAGCCGGAGCCCCCTCCTTGTGCCGGTCGGAGACCTCCAGCTGTGGCATAGAGACTAATGCTAGAGCATCACAATGTGGCCACCATTTTATCCCCAGCTGGCAGATTTTTAAAAAGCGTCACTCCGACTGAATCTCTTTCCACATTCTGAGCATTCAAAACGTTACTCTCCTGAGTGGGTTCTCTGATGCTTCTGAAGATTGGCACTCTGACTGAATCGCTTTCCACACTCTGAGCATTCAAAAGGCTTCTCCCCTGTGTGCGTTCTCTGATGCAGTTTAAGATAGCTACTCTGACTGAAGCTCTTACCACATTCTGAGCATTCACAGGTTTTCTCTCCTGTGTGGGTTCTCTGATGCCTCTGAAGACTGCCACTGAGACTGAATTGCTTTCCACACTCTGAGCATTCAAAAGGCTTCTCCCCTGTGTGCGTTCTCTGATGCAGTTTAAGAGTGCTACTGTGATTGAATCTCTTTCCACATTCTGAGCATTCAAAAGGCTTCTCCCCTGTGTGGATTCTCTGATGTAGTTGAAGATTGTCACTCCAACTGAATCTCTTTCCACATTCTGAGCATTCAAAAGGTTTCTCTCCTGAGTGGGTTCTCTGATGCTTTTGTACACTGTCACTCCGACTGAATCTCTTTCCACATTCTGAGCATTCAAAAGGTTTTTCCCCTGTGTGGGTTCTCTGATGATTCTGAAGATTGCCATTGAGACTGAATCTCTTTCCACATTCTGAGCATTCAAAAGGTTTTTCCCCTATGTGGGTTCTCTGATGCTGTTGAAGATGGCTACTCTGACTGAATCTCTTTCCACATTCTGAGCATTCAAAGGGTTTCTTCCCTGTGTGGGTTCTCTGATGCTGTTGAAGAGTGTCACTGAGACTGAATCTCTTACCACATTCTGAGCATTCAAAAGGTTTTTCCCCTGTGTGGGTTCTGTGATGCTTCTGAAGAGTGCCATTGAGACTGAATCTCTTACCACACTCTGAGCATTCAAAAGGTTTTTCCCCTGTGTGGGTTCTCTGATGCTTCTGAAGACTGTCACTCTGACTGAATCTCTTTCCGCACTCTGAGCATTCAAAAGGTTTCTCCCCTGTGTGGGTTCTCTGATGCTTCTGAAGATGGACACTCTGACTGAATCTCTTACCACATTCTGAGCATTCAAAAGGTTTTTCCCCTGTGTGGGTTCTCTGATGATTCTGAAGAGTGCCATTGAGACTGAATCTCTTACCACATTCTGAGCATTCAAAAGGTTTTTCCCCTGTGTGGGTTCTGTGATGCTTCTGAAGATGGACACTCTGACTGAATCTCTTACCACATTCTGAGCATTCAAAAGGTTTTTCCCCTGTGTGGGTTCTCTGATGATTCTGAAGAGTGCCATTGAGACTGAATCTCTTACCACATTCTGAGCATTCAAAAGGTTTTTCCCCTGTGTGGGTTCTCTGATGATTCTGAAGATTGCCACTCCGACTGAATCTCTTTCCACACTCTGAGCATTCAAAAGGTTTCTCCCCTCTGTGTATTTTCTGGTGCACAATGAGCTGTGATCTGTTTCTGAAGTCCTTTCCACACTGAATGGATTTACTTGCCTTCATTATCCCATGCTTTGCAAAACATTCATGACCCTTTCTTCCATTTGGCTTCTCAACCATATGGCCGCCTTTCTTTCTCTTTGGTCTGCCTCGATTCCAGATGTTTTCTTTCAAGTCTTCATTTTTATATCTCTTTGGCCTTTGCTGATGAAGTTCCTCACCCTCCTCATTCCTCTGATCATCTTCTGCTGAAATAAACAGAGAGATCCTGTTAGCACCTGGGAGGGCGGGTAAGGTCAAAAGGCAATAGGAAAGGACTGATGGCCCTTTGGTTTGGGTGATCTTAACCGCCACCACCCACCTTTCCCCAGAATGTCTAGTATTTAAGGACACTTCACCCCCTCAAGAGCCACAGCTGAGTTCTTGCCCAGAAGGAGTTTCCGAGCCTCCACATTTCAGGGCCCCAGAAGGCCTCCTTCCCCAGCCAGGTGTATGACTGTACCAAAACAACTGCTGCTCAGAACTGAATCAGAAATCCCCCCTAACTATTCCTTGCCTGTTCCCTTGACATAACCAGGAAGGACACTTAATTGGGCTGTTAGGACCACCTGACCCTAGAGAGGCAGAAGGTATAATATGGGAATATAGCAGAAGGAAGCCATGCTACCTTTTAGCGCATAACTTCCTAGTACGCCTTGATATTTTCTTGCTTCATCATGATGGATAGTTTCAGGTAGAGTAACTGCAACGAGTGGTGCCATCTTATACCAAGTATCTCATAAGCCCCTTAAGGGCTAACCAAATATGCGGCAGAGTATGAGCTTTCATGAGTCAGTGCTCACATCTTCAGATATTGCTGGAAGCTGCCCTGAGCATTCAGGAAAGGAGTGGGATGTAAGTGGAAGAACTATCTGAAGAAGTGAGCAGTGACCCACGAAAGCTCCTCCCCTGCCAGACGTTTTCTTAGTCTCTAAGGTGCAGCTGGACTCTGGCTCTTTTCTACTGCTGCAGACAGACAAACATGGCTACCCACCTTCAAGTATGTCATGTACTAGATAGAACAGCTGGCTTTTCTTGCTTTTCTGCTGCTAAGTTGCAGAAACTATGCACTTTAGAGATGTCTTAATTCTTAAATTTTTAAACTTCTATTTTTTAAAGGGGCCTGCTTTACTTGTGTGCACCCTTACTTGCGTGCACCCTCCTCGTGAACCCACTGAAGTGGCTGCTGCTCAGGTACAAGGAGTGGTGGCCCAGGGGGACACAGGCTGCGGTTCCTGACACGGCCATTTCCAAATCACAGGCAGAGCGGATGTTTGGAATCCCATCCCAGGGCAAAGGGTGTGTTGTAAAGGTTAGCCGCAGAGAAATGAGGATCTGGCCACTCCCAGAGTCTTTCTCTCATCATAAGAACGTAAGAACGCCCTGCTGGATCAGACCAGTGAGGGTCCTTCTAGTCCAGCCTCTTGCTTCACACAGCACCCAGCCAGTTCCCCTGGAGGGTGAACAACAGGGCACAGAGGCTGAGGCCTTCCCGAGAGCCAGTTTGGTGTCGTGGTTAAGTGTGCGGACTCTTAGAAACATAGAATACACTCAAATGTTTCGGCACACCCTCTAAGAGCTGCACTGATGAAAATTTGAACAAGCATTAAGAACAAATTTTATATAAATATACCTAAATGGGTTTCGCCACTGGAGGCTTTTATTAAGAAGAAGAAAAGAAGAAGAGATTAGATTTATATCCCGCCCTTCACTCACTTGGGAGTCTCAGAGCGGCTTACAAACTCCTTTTCCCTTCCCTTCCCCACAACAGACACCCTGTGAGGTAGGTGGGGCTGAGAGAGCTCTTTCCCAGGCTGTCCTTGAGGGAACAGCTGGTACAGAACTATGGCTTGCCCAAGGTCATCCAGCCAGGTGCAAGCGGAGGAGTGGGGAATCAAACCCGGCTCTCCCAGATTAGAGTCCGCGCACTTAACCACTACACCAAACTTCTTTATTGAGTCAAAACAAAATATTGAGTTATGAAGTGTTATTAAACAGTGATGGAAATATTAAATCGGAGACCCAATTAAGAAATGAAGAGGGAATTAATTTAACGTGGTGGGAGACTATTCAACTTCTTTCGAGATATAAGGAAGATAAAAAGATTGGTTTTTGTAGAAATTCAAACATGTTAGATGCTCTTTGGTTAAATAACGACTTTAAATTAATAAAGAAATTACATGAGGTTATTCTAAAATATGAAATGCAGGATGGAGAAATTAAACATGTGATGTTAAAATGGATGGAAGACTTTGGTTATAATACAGACATTAATAAGTGGCCAAAAATTTGGAAATCAATTAAGTTTTTAACGGCTGTGAATTATAAAGAAAACATCTATAAACTTTTTTATAGATGGCACTGGTCACCTGATAGATTGAGTACATGTTTTAAATCCGCCTCTAACCTCTGTGGGGTATGTGGGAAGAATAGCGGGACACTCTATCATATGTGGTGGTCTTGCAAAGAAGTGCAAAAGTTTTGGGGGATGATCAAGAAACTGATCTTTGAAATTACGGATTATGATTTGGATCTGGAAGCAGAGTTTTATTTGTTGAACATGTTACCGAATAACTTAGTATTATTGGATCAAAAGTGAATAGCATATATATTAACAGCAGCGCGTATAGTGCGGGCGAGACTTTGGAAAGCATCTTTGCTACCAAGAAGAGAAGAAATAGTCAATAAATTATAGGAATGGGCTGAACTGGACAGATTGAGCTATCTAATGAATATGGTGAACAAAGTTGACCCTATTACTGTGTGGTCCAAATTCCTTACTTGGTTGGAATAATGTTTGTGCTCGTTATGTATAAGATCATCTCATGTGTTGAATTATTTTATATATTGTTAAGAAAATACAGTAAAACTTTTTCAAAAAAGAAAGAACACCAGAGAAGCCAAGGTTGGATCAGGCCAGTGGCCCATCTAGTCCAACACTCTGTGCCACACAGTGGCCAAAAACACCAGGGGCCCTCAGGAGGTCCAGCAGTGGGGCCAGGACACTAGAAGCCCTCGCAGTTATTGTTTTAACTGGAGATGCTGGGGATTGAACCGGGGGCCTGAGCCACAGCCCCTCCCCAAGTAGGTGGACAGGTCTCAAAATGGGGCGTTGCTGTTCAATATTTTGATTCATGCCTCAGCCCGATGGCAGCAATTTGCACCTTTGGCCCCTAGGAAAGACCCTTACCCACAAAGGCCACGTTCCCATAGTTCTCCAGCATGACTTCCCTGTACAGAGCTCTTTGTCCCAGATCCAGCAGGGCCCATTCCGCCTCAGTGAAATAGACGGCCACATCCTCAAATGAAAAGGGAGCCTGAAGGACAAAGAGGATTCCCTCGTCAGAGATCACGCCAGGAAGAGATGGCACACCGGAAGGGAGTAGTCTGGGAAGGGATGGTATGGGTAGAGGGAACGGCGTTCAAAGGAGCTCTTGCCTGGACAAAAGTAGGAGTGACCCAGGCTGTCCCACCCGCTCACCTCTCCGACCTGGACTGGAGGGGCAGCAGCCATTTCCACACCTCTGAAGAGATGACGGCTCAACAGCACCTCTTCACTGCCTGTTCCTGAAACAGAGGAGGAAGGAAGGGCCTTTGCTTGTTTCTTTCCCGCTTCAAACGCCCCTTCCCAGGAGTTTGAAACCTTGCCCTGGCAGCACACTCAGTCGTTGGAAGCCGCCCTGAGCCCCGCTTGCGGGGAAAAGAGTGGGATATAAGTTGAGTAAAGAAACAAACATATTCTACAGGGTCCCCATTACATTGAAGTTTTCTCCAGCCCTTCAGGCAAGCACATGGTCAATGGCTGCCTACCTCGTGGAGAGGTCTGTGTCTGGGGAATCATGGACTCCGCACCCCAGGAAAAGAGACCTCCTTCCTGCAGCAAGGAGTATTTATCATCTCTGTTTCTCCTCCCACTGACCCAGCCAGGCCAGGTCAAAGAGGCATTTCCTGGACATCTCCTTCCTGAAGTCCCTCTAGCATTTCACACCTCCAACACTCTGTTCCCTGCTTGAAGAAGGGGGGAGAATTTGACTCACCCATCATCTCTCTTGCTAGATCCTTAGCATTTGTATGAAGGTAAGCTGGAAAGAAGTGCCTTCCACCCTTCCTGCCTGCCTGTTCTCTGCCCAGGAGAGTGAACTTTTAAAACACAGAGTGGAAGTTTTGCTCATTTCAAACCTCCGGACCAAAAAAATGCATTTCTTTACACATGTCACTGTCCAATTCAGCCCAGATGTGACCTGAGCACATCTGGAGACTTAAGGGTAATACCTTTCAGAGTGTCTCTTGGCATGCTAACTTCACAGCCAGGTTTTCAGCCAGACAAAACACCAACCTCACACCACATCTGCCCCAGGCCTTTCCCAAAGGCCCTCCCCAAAGCTCCTGCAGGGAGCATCGCCTGCCATCTCTACTCCAGTATCCCATTTCCCACAGCAGCCCACCAGATGCCCATATAAAGTTTGGCCACTGAAGCCAGATTTTCCCTGAATTATTCAGCCCTAGAAACTGGTTTTCAGAGCTCTGCTGCCCCAGAAGGTGGAGGCTCCCTTTATTCACCGGGTTGAACAGCTCTGCCACCCTTTGTTTAGCTCTTATCTCATGAGCCACCCTGAGTTCCTCTTATGGAAGGAAGGTCAGATGTGAGTATTCAAATTAATGGGAGGAATCGCCCTCCAAGAATTTGTCTGATCTCCTCTTAGAGGCATCACAGTTAGTGGATGTTGAGTGCCACAAATTAACTGTGTTGTGTGAAGAAATGTTTAATTGTTTTCCTCAGTCTGAACGCTCTACCCGTCCAATTCACAGGGTGCCCCAACTGCACCCGGGCACGATGACTCCTTACCACTGGAGAGGGCATCTTGGGCACGCTCCACGGCCTGCGCCCTCTGCCCTTGCTCCAAGGAAGCTCCTTCCGCCTCAGGGAATGTCGCTCCTGTCTTCAGGGATGGCCCCAACATCTGAAACAGCAGCGACAGAGAGGAGTAAGCGATGGAATGGGAAAGGGACCAAGGAATGGATCCTGCCCCACTCCCGGACTGTGCTCCCTTCCCTCTGCAGACCTGGTGAGGTAGCGGGAAGGATCGGAAGTTCTCTCGCAGAAGAGGCTGCTGAAGGAGGCTGTTAAACCTCCCACTGGGATGATGAACACTTGGTCTCGTGTCTGGCAGGGAACCTTTAGGACAAGGTCATGTATCGTTGCTTGAATTGGATATACCTGGAGGGAATCCCCTCACCTGTTCTGCCTGCCTCTTCTCCTCAGCCTGGCTCAGGAGGAAACCTTCGGCCAGGGCCACCGCCTGGGAACTGGTCTCCGGCCCACATTCCCTGACCCAGCCCTGCATTTCCTGGGGCAGGAGAGTCAGGAACCGCTCCAGGATCACTAGGTCCAGGATCTGCTTCTTGGTACGCCCCTCCGGCTTCAGCCACTGGTTGCCAAGGCGATGGAGCCGGCTGCAAACCTCTCGGGGCCCACCGGCCTCACGGTAGCAGAACTGCCAGAAGCATCGGCAATGCAGATCTGGGATTGCACTGAGCTGAGAATGGATCTCTGGCACCGGGCCTTCCCAGAATTCAGCACCACTCCCAGCTGGGGGGGGGATGGGGGCCTTTGCTTGTTGTCTTGCCAGTTCCAGGTCCTTCTGGGTCCTGGTGTTCCATCTCCTTCCCCTTCTCTTGGGTCACCCCTGATGGAGCAGAGATGCCTTCAGTCACTCGGCTAGGAAGAGGGGCTTCTCTTGGGGGGGGGGGGAGGAGAGACACAGACAGTCACATGAGAAATCAAAGAGAATGGAGATACACCACTGAATATTACAAACCTTCACATGCTCAGGAGACGCACAGGATCAGGACAAAAGGGCTTCTTGTGGTTTTAGACCAGGATTAATATCATTTTTGTATGTTACAAACCAAGCTGTCATAAGAACATAAGAGAAGCCAGTGTTAGGTCAGGCCAGTGGCCCCTCCAGTCCAACACTCTGTGTCACCCAGTGGCCAAAAACACCCCAGGTGCCCTCAGGAGGTCCAGCAGTGGGGCCGGGATACCAGAAGCCCTCCCACTGTTGCACCCCTACCCCCACCCAAAGCACCAAGAATACAGAGCATCACTTGCCCCAGACTGAGAGTTCCTATCTCTACCTTGTGGCTCAGAGCCACTGATGGACCTCTGCTCCAGATGTTTATCTAATTCCCTCTTGAAACCGCCCATGCTTGTAGCCCCGGCCACCTCTTGTCTCTCTTTGTGCCATTTTTATTTTGCACAGCCGTGGGGGGGGGGGGGGGAGGTGGAGGACTCCTTGATGAATCATGCAGGGGGATCAGCAATGTCTCTCAGGCCCAGTCCCAGTCCCCCCCCCTTGCTGGAGGGAGAGCTCGGGGGCTTTGCTCCCATGCGCGGTCCCCCCCCTCCACAAAGCGGGCCTTTCCGGGAATGCACCCCCCCCCCTCCAAGGTGCAGGGATCTTGCACCCCCCCCTCCCCGGGAGCTGGCAACCCTGCCCCCCCCCCCACGATCTCCAGCCAGGGACTCACCCGCAAGGACCCCTCCCGGCCACTCTCCCGGGGGCGCCTCCTCCTCCACGCGGCTTCTTTCTTCTCCGCCCCCCCCTCTCCGTCGGGCTCCCCGGGGCTTAACCCCTTCAGTCCTGCAGGGGAAGGGGAAGGAGGCGCCCGCCCCACGAGGCGGAGCTTCCCCCGGCTCCCGATGGGGCTACTCGGGAGGAGCACGGCCGGCGGGGCTGCTGCGCTCCCCTGGGAAGCTCCGGCGCGTCTCCGGAAGAGGAGGAGGCTGCAGCGGCCGCCCCGCCCCTTCTTCGCCCCCCACCCCCGGGTGCCAGGAGGAGGAGGAGGAGGAGGAGGGGGACCCCAAGACCCGGCCGGGGGGGGGGGGGGGTTCCGTCTGCGTCATTCGGCCATGTATTTCCGACAGACCCGGGGGTCTCCGTGGCCCCCACCCCCGCGAAGGAGCGCAGGACCCCTCCCCTCAAAAGGCGGCCGGGAAGGGTCCGAGATCGTTCGGATTTTTAAACAGTAGACCCCCCCCCCCCCGTCCCAAGGACGAGCTCTGCTTTTGCTCCAGGGTGAGATGTTGGGGGGGGGGGGCAGAAACGACTGGGGGGGGGCAACCCAGGGCATTGCGCGTTTTATCCTCACCCCTGGCACAGCTGGAGCCTGCTTGGAGGGGGGGCTGGGAAACGCCTGCAGGGGGGGGCAGGGCTGGGGGAGCTCTGCGCGCTGTAAGGCCTTAGAGAGTCCTAAGGGATTCCTTCCCTCCAGGAGAGCTGATCTCTGTCGCCTGGAGATCTCCCGGCCCCACCTGGAGGTTGACAACCCTAGTTCGGAGTCATTGCAAGCTGGCCGGAGAAAGAAACCGGAGCAAGAAGACCTCACAGGCTGCGCCGTCTGAATGCAAAACGGACACCGCAACCAGAGGGCCTCAGAGAAGGGCTGTAGTTCCTCCCGCCCCCCCCCCCCCCCCCCCATTCTCGGGGGCGAGGGCAGCTTTCTCTGCTGCTAGGGATCCCTTCGGGAGTGAGCGGGAGATGCGCAGGCCAGGTCAAGATCTCCCTCTTCTGGAGAGGATTTCTGCTGGCCAAGGCCCCAGCCTGGGGGGAGGCGGGAGAACTCGCCTGCATGACCTGTCCTGTGCTTTCTGTGTGCGGCACAAGAACAAGCCCACCAAGTTCCAAAGCGGAGCTGAAGCTTCCTTGGCTGCCCTTGGACTGCGACTGATGCAGCTTCCCTGCTTGCTGGAGCTCCGCTGCAGTGGCTGGTCCTCTATGCAGATGGCCAAAGTGGGCGGCCGTGTTGGTCTGCCGTGTCAAGGAGCTGGTGTGTTAGCACCAGAGCAGAGTGCTCAGTAAAGTGCAGAGCCAAAATCCCACAGAGTCCAATGTCCACGCAGTCAAGTAGGGAAGGAATATACACAAGGTTTATTTACAAAGTCCTGTTGCTCAGTGTAGGTATACACAATTCAGTACACCAACTGACAGATCGCTACGCCAAACACTGCTATACACTGGAGAGAGAAAATGACTGTACAATGAATGCTTATATACATTGACTGACCAATCAGCATTAGCTGCTGAGTCACTCTGACTGCTGTACAATGTCCACTGTACAAACTAGTCAGAACTGGTTTGCCCCAGCTAGAACTGCTAGCCTTGGAGCTGTGAGCTGTCATTGAGATTGACACCATCTAGAATCAGAAACTCATATCTTCCTGCCTTGTCAGGTCCAGTGGCACCTCAGAGAGTTTCTGGAGCTTCCGTGGAAACTCTGCCACATTAAACCGTGATGGGAACACAAACCACAGAAAAGCTGACATCCTGCCTCAGGGGGGCTCAGCCACAAGGTTCTGCTGGTGCGCTAGGCGTCCTACACCAGGCCAACGGATCAATACCAGAGACCTTGGGCACCAGGAGTGTTTTGAAGGAGAGAACCACACTCCTCCCCCCCCCCCCCGGCCTTTTGTCCGAGACTCATGAAGGACCGAAAACCCCGGAGGGGCTAGCTCTGTCAGGGCGACTGTTTCACCCACTGTCATCCAGGTCTCAGTCACACATGCCAGGTCCACTTTTTGCATTGCAAGATGTGAATGGGTCCTCCTTTTGCATCAGACTATCCACAACTAAACTTTGTTTACTTCACATATATGCCACCTTTCCCTTCACTGTAAGAAAGAAGCTTCCCTTATTCTCCAATAATTTATTTTAGGCTCATAACAACCCTGCGAGGTAGGTTAGACTGAGAGTGTGTGACTGGCCCAAGGTCACCCAGCGAGCTTCCGTGGCAGAGTGGCGGTTGGAAGCTGGGTCTCCTGGATCCTGATCCCGCCCTCCAAGCACTCCCCCGCACTGCCTTCCCAAGACTTGGGGAGCCAAGAGTGCAGCCTCTAGGACCGGGGTCTCCAGCAGGGTTTCTGAGCCTGAGGGCACCTCTGGAATTCTGACACAGTGTGCTGGCTGCAAACGCAACATGGCTGCCACAGAACGGCTGCTGCGGGAGGTGAAGCCAGCGAGAAAATTGGCGCCACATCTCACCTTCAGTCACCCAGTGAATATCCCCGTACTGCTGGTGGCAGCTGCTGCCGAAGCCACATCTTATCGAATCTGCACAGCCAATCAAATGTACAACGACCAATCAGAAGACACGCTGGGCACAATCCACCACCTGATCCTGCCCACTTTCTAGAAACACTTGGCGGGCACCAGGAAAGGTATCAGCAGGCGCCCTGGCACTCAGGACACCATGTTCGAGAACCCCTGGTTCAGAAGTTTGTGGTGACTAAATCTGTTGGCCCAAAAACTTGCATTTAAACCTCCATTCACAATTACAAACACCCCACCCCCCCAACCACCAGCTTTTCCCCTGAAACCATTTGTGGCTGAATTAACACAAGACAGATGACTGCTTTTCATGACTGATTTGGGGGTCTCCATCTTGTGGACTTGATACTCTACATTCACAGATGAGACCCTGAAAGTCTCTGCCTGGGATATTTTAATACAGTGCTCATGCTAACGTAGAACTATTTCAGATTAACTTATTTGGTGGGACATTCCATGGACATCGGTGTGCTCTTGCAGTATATTTTGGTGGAGCCATTTAATAATCATGAGGATCCAAGCATTGAAGACAGTGTTTGTACCTTGGCAATGCCCTGTGCTTTTGGTGGTTCATTCTGTGCTGATGGACATGAGGGGTGATTTGACGGTGAGTTCAGGGTGACCAAAAAAAACAAGCCCCGGGATCCATGCTTCAGGATCATGGTTTTGCAGCGTGGTGTCTTGCATTTGTGGGCAAGTGTGTGCCTGTGTCTGGAAGTCAAGGCGACCTCTGGGAACTCCCACTGGGGCATAGAAGACGTTCAGAGATGCGGCCTGATAGCCCTGGCGTTCTTTGGAGGTCTCCCATCCAAATGCTTGCCAGGGTTGGCCCTGCTTAGCTCCTGAGATCTGACGAGAGCAGGCTTGTCTGGGCTAGCCAAGTCAGGTTCGGTCCATGATTTCTGTGGTGCAAGCCATGCCCATGGACATGTTTCAGTACTTTGGCGTCATCTGAAGAAGCGAGCAGTGGCTAATGAAAGCTCTTGCCCTGCCACAAGTTTTATTACTCTTTAAGGTGCTACTGGCCTCTTGCTCTTTTCTGCTGCTACAGAGAGACCAACATGGCTACCCATCTTCATCTGTCTGCAAACCTGGCCACTACATTGCTCCCCTATAGTTCCAGATCATCGATATCAATACATTAAATACAACTGGCCCAGTATCGATCCTCATGGGACCCCACTGCTTCCTCCCCTCCACTGGGAAAACCGTCCATTGATTCCTACTCTTGGCTTCCTGTAAGAGCTGATTTATTGTGACCCTGCAGGGTTTTCAAGGCAAGAGGCATTCAGGGGTGGTTGGCCATTGCCTGCCTCCATATCACAACCCTGGCATCCCTTGGAGGTCTCCCATTCATATGCCATCCAGGGCCTACTCTGCTTAGCTTCCGAGATCTGACCAGCCGGGGCCACTGATCCAGCTTCTGATAATAGCTGAGCCGTGGCATTCTGCACCAACTGGAGTTTCTGAATGGACTGAGGGAAGACCCATGGATAGTGCATTACAGTAGCCTAGTCTGGCGTGGATCCAGGTGGCCAGACCAGCTGTATCAAGGTAAGAGGCTATCTTATGGGTTAGTGGGAGTTGGGAATTGAGAGGAAGCATTATGTGGAGGGCTGTTAACTTGCTTCGACAGCACTCCTTTTGGATCTGATATAACCCCCAGGCTCTTAACTAAGTCAGCAAGGGGTCAGCCGAACTCCACCAGAAGTGGCGAGCATAATAGCATTTCAAATCTCCACCTTCACAACCAACATTGCCCCTGTCTTTTCAGGCATTAGCTGCAGTTTGTTCGCTCTCAGCCAATCTCCAACAGCCGAGCCTGACAGCAATTTAGGATTTCTGATGCCATAGAATCCACCCTCCAAAGCAGCCATTTTCTCCAGGGGAACTGACCTCTGTTGTCCAGAGTTCAGCTGTAATTCTGGGAGATCTCCAGGCCCCACCTGGAAGCTGGCAACCTGAGGCCCTTGGCAGCAACCACTGGGTGACTTCATACCACCTTACCTGCCTGCCTTGCCTAGGACTGGCTGCTGGATTCTTCTCAAGAGCAGCCGCCCAAGGAAAGTCAGTACAGTGTCCTGTCTCACAATCAAGACTTTCCACCCAGGACCTTTATACTAGACTACTTCCAAACGTAATCAGAATTCTGGAATTAACTTACACTCCTAAAGAAACGGAAGAGGAGGAATCCGTCTTCCCTGCAGGATCTGGCAAGGCCACACCCATACCTAGCACCAAGGCAGCGGGGGCGGGGGGGAGTCCCACTACCTGCTTCCTTTTACAAGATGATGAAGGCGGAGTGGAACACCCTGCCAAACCCAAGGCAACTAACTCGGCCTTTGGAAAATTCTACTCCTTGATTCCTGAGGCGTCTAGAAAACTAAAATTGCCAGTAGTGGATGACCCCATCAATAGACTGGCCTCTGTATCGGTCCTCCCCATGGGACCAGATGGTCTCCCAAAAGACAACACAGACAAATGTGTTGAACAAGTACTGAGAAGGGACTTCGAGGCCTCTGCAAATTCCCTCAGAGCTTCTGTTACAGGTTCTCTGTTTGCTAGAGCAGCCTACGCCTGGTCATGAGATCTGGCCAAAGCAGACAGTGGCAACCCAAAGGAGCTAAAGGATGAGCTGAAGAAAATAGCCTTAGCCACAGCCTTTGCCGCAGATGCAACGCTAGATGCAGTCTAGCAGTCTGCACGTAGTATGGCCTGCAGCGTCACTGCCGGGCGTAACACTTGGCTCAGGAGCTGGGACGCAGATCCATCAGCACGGGCAAAAGTAGCCGCGGTCCCATTCAAAGGCACGAAGCTTTTTGGAGAAGATCTGGATCGCTACCTGCTTGAAGACAAGGATAAAAAGAAGGTGCTCCCGTCTAAGAAGAGAGAGGGGAAAACCAGAAGAGGCCAGGAGTCCTTTTGTGACACCAGGAGAGATTCGAAACCTGGCAGTAGCAGACCATACAAACCAAAGTGGCAACACAAGTTTAAGGATGGTAAATCACCCTCTTCCTCCTTTACAGCCAGAAATCCCAATAATGGGAAGAACACTAAAAAAGCATGACTGTGCTGAGGTGGGAAGGGAAATCAGCATCCTAAGTCGCCTACAGAGATCTGCACATGTCTGGGAAAACTCCATTAAAGACAGATGGGTGAAGGAAACAGTCTCAGAAGGCTGCTCCCTGGAATTGCATTCCCTTCCTCCTTCACGTTTACTAGAACTACCATGGAACAAGGCACGGGTGAAACACACACAGCTGCAAGGAGCCATTGCCGGCCCCGCCAGCGAGCCCCGTCCCGCCCCTGGCCGCCGGCCCCGCCAGCGAGCTCCGTCCCGCCCCCAGCCACCTTCCGCGGGGCCGCGGCTGGCCGCCGGCCCCGCAACCGAGCCCCGTCCCGCCCCCAGCCACCTTCCGCGGGGCCACGGCTGGCCGCCGGCCCCGCAACCGAGCCCCGTCCCGCCCCCAGCCACCTTCCGCGGGGCCACGGCTGGCCGCCGGCCCCGCAAACAAGCCCCGTCCCGCCCCCAGTCACCTTCCGTGGGGCCGCGGCTGGCCGCCGGCCCCAGGAAAAAAACTCTCCCTCCCCCAGTCACCCCCAGAACCCCCCCCTCCCTCCCCCACTCAACAGTTCCCTGGGCCCAAAGGAGGGAGAAGCCGGGCCTGAGTGGCTTAACACCACTCAGGCCCAAGCAAGGGGGGGTAGGGAAAGCCAGCCCCAGTGTGGGGAGAAGCGCCCCTCCCTTCCTTCCCTCTCTCCCCCCACCTACCTACCTGTTCCTTCCTTCCCCCCTTCCTCCCTCTCTCCCCCCTTCCTTCCTTCCTTTCTTTTCTCTCTCTCCCAACTACCTACCTACCTTACTGTTCCTTTCTTTCTTCCTTCCCCTTTCTTCCTCCCTCCTTCCTTCCTTCCTTTCTTCCTTCCCCCCTCCCTCCTTTTTTTTCTTTCTTTCTTTTCTCTCCCCCACCTACCTACCTTCCTTCCTGTTCCTTTCCTTCTTTCCTTCCCCCTCCCTCCCGTCTGGCCTTCTGACACACTGCCCATGACGTCATTCCGGTGACGTCAGGGGGTGTGGCATATGCAAATGAGTTATGCTAATGAGCTCCTGCACCTCTTTTTTTACGAAAGGACCCCTGGAAATCGTCCTGGCTGCAGAGAGATCTCAGGGAGTCTACTCAGTATTGTTCATAGTCCCGAAGAGGAACGGAGACATAAGGGCCATTCTGGACATCAAGTGGCTCAACAGGAGAGTGGTGAAGAAGAAGTTCAAGGTGGAAACCATGAAGTCCATACTGTCAGCCATACAAAAGGGGGACTTTGTGACATCAATAGATCTCTCGGAGGCATACCTCCACATTCCAATCCGAGAAGCTCCTCGCAGATTCCTCCGCTTTGCCTACCACAATCGACACTACCCATACCGGGCACTTCCCTTTGGCTTAAAGTCGTCACCCAGGGTCTTCGCCAAAGTTCTAGTGACCCTCATTGCATTACTACGGACCATGGGAATATCACTATTCCCTTAACTAGATGACATTCTGGTAAAGGCACCATCATACGAACAAGCAAACAGGGGTCTACAGACTACAGTGAGGATTCTCAGGGATCACGAATTCATACCCAACATCGAGAAGAATTCTCTCCATACCAATTCAATCTCTAATTCACCTGGGTGTTCACATCGACACCCTGCAAGACAGGGTGTTCTTCTCACGGGAACGGCAGGATCACCTGACCTAACTGACCAGAGAAGTCTTAGGCCATCGGAAAGTGGAAGTCATGACTCTTGCACAATTACTGGGAATGCCGGTATCTTGCCAGGAGACACTCAGTTGGGCATGATTCCACACTCGACCCCTACAACACTTTCTTCGGCCTTTCCAAGATCTGATAGCTCAGAAGAAAGTATAGTGGGTATATCTCCCACAGGACTTGAGACACAAACTGACCTAGTCACTGGAACCAGTCCGGTTCAGCGCAGGCATGCCACTCAGGGAGCCAATCAGAGTGAACATTACCAAGGATGCAAGTCTGTTTGGTGGGGAGCCCATATAGAGGACCAACTGGCGCAGGGCACCTGGAAGCAGTCAGAGAAATCCAACAGCATGCATCTGCTGGAACTAAGGGCGATCAAGCTGTCCTTGTTAGCCTTCCAGAAGGACATACAGGGAAAACACATATTGATTCGGACGGACAATGTGACGGCCAAAGCCTATGTAAATCGGCAAGGGGGCTGTTGTTTCAAATGATTGAACAGGGAAGTGAGCCAGCTCGTGAGCTAGACAGAGATGCACATCCAATCAATCAAAGTGATCCATGTGGCAGGCTGAGACAACACGGTAGTGGATTGGCTGAGTCGACAATTGGTCGACCAGTCAGAATGGATGATAAACAGGTCAATATTTACCCAAATTTGCCTCAAATTCGGGTAGCCGGGAGTTGACCTGTTCGCCACAGAACAGAATTGACAAGTAAAAGCCTTCATGTCAAGGTCATATCATCCAATACCATGGGAACAGATGCGCTTCATCAAGAGGGGCCAAGGACACTATTATATGCCTTTCCACCTCTACAAATCATTCAAAGAGTGGTGGCAAAGGGCCAGAGACCAAGCAGCAGAACTGATTATTGTGACCCCGTATTGGCCCAGGAGACCATGGTTCCAGGGACTCAAAAGACTGTCAGTGAAGGAACCTTGGCGACTACCACTGGTTCCGGACCTTCTGCCCCAGGGAGAGATTGTCCATCCTCGGCCAGAAACTCTAAGCCTCAGAGCCTGGAGGTTGAGCGGGAGCAGCTCTCAGACTTAGGTTATAATAAGGATGTAGCCTTTCTTCAAGAGGGGTTGGACAAGGGCCTCAGTCCAAGTACCCTAAAGCCGCAGGTGGCAGCTATCTCAGCAGTTAGGGGAGCTAAGAAAGGTTCCTCACTTTCTAGGCACCCACATGTCCAAAGATCCCTTAGGGGTACTTCGCAGTTCAATCCCCCGGTGGCTCATAGATTCCCCACATGGAACCTCAACTTAGTTCTTAAGGCCTTGTGTAGGGCTCCCTTTGAGCCAATAGCTGTATGTGGATACACATGGATTGCCGATCTGAGGCGATGCATCAAACGTGGCAACGAGAGATAACCGCTGTCCCGGAGGAGCTCCTGGCATTAATCCAACGAGTGGTTGGCCATGACTGAGGTGCTGGTGGAGAAGGTGCTGGGGATGGAGATGGAGCAGGTGCAGCCCCGGGGCAACATCCACCTGTCCAACAGCATGCTGGACCGGTGTTTGTGGGGGACTGACACCCGGTACCCCAAGAGCTTTTGGCAGCCACTTTCTGATATTTGTTCACCTCCGAACCCATCCTAGCCCATCCCGATGAGAACAAAACATTCATTGTGCAAGATGATGCGTCTGATGAGGCTATGGGGGGGGGATTCTACAGGAGGGGCCCGATGGGAAACTGCATCCTTTGGTGTATGTTTCAAAGAAATTTGGGGACATAGAGAGAAATTGAAATTGGGCGGTGTGGGACAAGGAAGCGGCAGCCATTTGGTTAGCCCTCTCTACTTGGCGCCACTGGCTAGCGGGGGCCCGGGGGCCTTTTGAGGTTTGGAATGACCACAAGAACCTTGAGGCCCTCCGAACTCAACGCTCGTTAAATGCTAAACAATTGCGTTGGGTGGATTTCTTTTCCAAGTTCAACTTTACTCTGCGCCACTTTCCTGGCAAAGCCAACTCGCTGACTGACACATTGTCCCGACTCTCTCAACATGACTGTAAACAGGATAAAGTGATAGAATCCATGTTCACCCCTGCCCAGCTGGGGGGAGCTGTCACTACCCAGAGTCAATCCCGAAAGCAACCGTTCCCGGAGCGTACCGAATGGAATACTAAATGCTCTCAGTCCTAGTCTGAATCCGAACTAACGGACTTTAGAGCCGATGCTACCTTCATCCAGGGGCCAGATCAATGTTGGTATAGGGAGAACAAGTTAGTGGTCCCCATGGTGTGGTGAAAGGACGTGATGCATGCTGCTCACAAATCCACACTGTCCGGGCATTTTGGTTACCTTAAAACTTTGAATCTGCCACAAAGACAGTTTTGGTGGCCACGCATGCAGTGTGATGTATCGGATTATATGTCCGCTTGCCAAACTTGTTTGATGTGCAAGAATCGGGGAGGGAAACCCCCAAGACTGTTATAACCGCTTGAAGCCCCAATAGACCTTGGGAATATTTCTATGGATTTTATTACTCACCTGTCCCCCAGTAAAGGGAAAACAGTTATTTGGGTGGTGGTTGATACGTTTTCTAAACAAGTCCACTTCGTGCCATTCAAAAAACTCCCAACGGCTAAAGCGGCTTTCAGTCTCCTTTCCCTTCCCCTCACCATAACTGACACTGATTGAGTCAGGTGGGGCTGAGAGAGCTCTGACAGAAACTGCTCTTTTTCAAGGACAGCTCTGAGTAGGGTTGCCAGGTCTGTGTTGGAAAATACCTGGAGACTTTGGGGGTAGAGCCAGGAGGGGGCAGGGTTTGGGGAGGGGAGGGACCTCAGCGTGGTACAATGCCATAGAGTCCACCCTTCAAAGAAACCATCTTCGCCAGGGGAGCTGATCTCTGTCAGCTGGAGATCATTTGTAAATGCAGGAGATCCCCAGGCCCCACCTGGAGGCGGGTCTCAGTGACTCCCTGTGGCCCCACCTGGTGAGAGAGCGAGCCCAGATTCTCCCAGAGGGAATCAGGAATGAGAAGTCAGATTCCCTCCTCCCGCTCCAACAGACACACACACTCCCCAACTCCATGAGTGAGAGATGACCTGGAGGAAGCCCCGGGCCAAGGCTGACTCCCCACTCTGACTCCGCAGAGCTCCTCCTGCCTCCGTTAAAGGGAGAGAACACTTTTCCTCTCTCGGCAGCTGGCAACCCTAGAATAAGTAGTTCTTTATGAATCAGCAAAAACAAAACTCCGCTAAGGAAGGGTCGCAGCTCTTTAAAGAGATTATTATTTGTATCAGGTAAAGCAGACTTTGTGTTTTCTTTCCTGTGCTTTGTGGGGGTTTTTTTAATGAGTTGGGCTTCATTAAACATGTCAAAGGTTAGTGCGGCATGTCTTTTCAATTGTGTATATAGTTTTAATTAAGAAATCTTCTTGCAGACACTTGAGACGTGCACTGATTCCCATGAATGAACCCAACCAGAGTTCCCTCTAAGCTGCCCTAGGGGGCACTGGTGTACAAAACTTTAGCTCCAGCTCAGGGATTTCAAGCCTCTGTTCACACTAAGATCCCCCCCTCGTTGGAAACAATGGAGGATAGGGGCACCTCCTTTGGCGGCCCATTGAATTGGACCCCCGGTCCAATCATTTTGACATATGCCTGCCCCAAGTGCTGCTGGGATGAAGAGGAGTCAGAGGAGACAACTAACTGCTGAATGCACAAGGTTGCCAACTCCAGGTTGGAAAATTCCTGGAAATTTGGGGCTAGAGCCTGAGAAGGGAAGAGTATAATGGCATAGAGTTGACCCTCCAAAGCAGCCATATTCTGAACGCAAACTGATCTCTCTAGTCTGGAAGTTGTAATTGGAGACAATACCTTCCCCCCATCCACCCCGTGACCCCTGTAGGCTCCATGCCCAGAAGATGACAAAAAACCTCAGGATCCCCAGCCAAACTGGCCTGGAGAAAAATTGCTTCCTGACTGAGGCAACCCTTCCTGCCTTCCCTTCTCATAACCTGCCCACATTCACAGAATCAGCATTGCTGCCAGATGGCCATCTAGCCTCTGTCTGAAAACCTCCAAAGAAGGAGAGTTCACCACCTCCCGAAGAAGCTTGTTCCACTGAGGAACTGCTCTAACTTTCAGGAAGTTCTTCCTAATGTTTAGCCGAAAGCTCTTCTGATTTAGTTTCAACCCGTTGGTTCTGGTCTGACCTGGGACAACAGAAAACAACTCAGTACCATCCTTTAGATGGCAGCCCTTCAAGTACCTGAAGATGGTGACCATATCACCTCTCAGTTGCCACCTCTCCAGGCTAAACATAACCAGCTCCTTCAACAATTCCCCATGGGACTTCATCTCCAGATCCTTCACTATCTCTGTTGTCCTCCTCTGGACACATTCCAACTTGTCTATATTCTTAAACTGTGGTGCCCAAAACTGAACACAGTACTCTCTGTGAGGTCTAACCGGAGCAGAGTGATAGAGCCAGTTTGGTGTAGTGGTTAAATGCACGGACTCTAATCTGGGAGAACCGGGTTTGATTCCCCACTCCTCCACTTGCACCTGCTGGATGACCTTGGGCAAGCCATAGCTCTGTACCAGCTGTTCTCTCAAGGACAGTTGTCTCAGAGCTCTCTCAGCCCCACCCCTCACAGGGTGTCTGTTGTGTGGAGGGGAAGAGAAAGGAGTTTGTAAGCTGCTCTGAGACTCCCAAGTGAGTGAAGGGCAGGGTATAAATCCAATCTCTTCTTCTTCTGCATGATCTGGACACTGTCCTTCTGTTGATACAGCCCAAAATCACATTTGCCTTTTTAGCTAATGTTCCAAACTCATGTTCAGTGTATGGTCTACTACGAAGACTCCTAGACCCTTTTTGCCAAGACAAGTCTCCCACATCCTATAATTATGCATTCAGTTTTTGCAGTAGTTTATATTTTAAATGCAGAACTTTATCTTAGTTGAAACTGGTTTTATTTGTTTCAGCCCAGTTTTCCAGCCTGTCAAGATCATCTTGTATCTTGACTGTCTTCTACCGTACTTGCTACCCTTCCCAATTTAGTATCATCTGCAAATTTAGTAAGTGTTCCCAGGTCTCAGGACAGGTATATGTCTTCAGAAAATTTTGCTAAATGGTACCCTAATATGTCTAATTTATGCTGGAAATGTAAATTAAAAACAGGTTTATTTTATCATATGTGGTGGACTTTTAAGATTGCTAAAACATATTTGACAAGGATGCATGAGATATTACAGAAAATATTAGACATGAATGTTCCATTTATACCAGAACTTTTTTTTATTAAATATTGTACCACAGAATTTTAAGAAAAAAGATATATATTTGATCATACATGTTGTAACAACTGCCAGAATCTTATATGCCAAATACTGGAAGAAGGAAGAAATACCAACAAAAGAAGAAACAATATATAAACTTTTAGAAGCTGCAGAAATGGATACATTGACTTTACAATTAAGAGACAATAAGGATGAAACATTTTTAAATAACTGATTGAGACTATATAAATGGATTGAAATTTATCTTGGAAGTTTATCAAATAAACATTAAACTTAATGAATGTATTGTAACTGATACAAATAACTTCTACAGGTGGATAAGAATCTGATTCAATCATATAGACTTAAATTTACCTATAGATCAAAGTATATGCTCCATTGTTTAGTGTATATGCCTTTTGTTTTTCTTTGTAATGTATGTCTTGTATTTTTCTGAAAATAATAAAAAATTATTTTTTAAAAAAAGTGATAGCATATAAACTATAATTTACCAATTTGTCAACAAGAATATTATGTGGAACTTTATCAAAAACCTTACTGAACTGTGTCTACAGCAGGGGTGGGCAATTGTTTTGGCTCGGGGGCCACTTTGTGGGAGCGGAGGTTAGCGTAGGACCGCACCTTTTAAAATGATTGCATTCATTAGTTAACTTTGCATTTTAGAAAAGGAATAAATTGTATCATAAAAATCAATAAATATAAATTAAATAAAATCGTGGTAGTTTTATTCAATTTGTTTATTGTGCTAATTTCATATCAGCTATAGCTGCAAGCACATTTAATTTTAGAATCAGTTTAATGAGACAAATGTACCCTATCACACTTTTCTACAATTTTTTTGAAATCAGGAGTGAGATTGCTTGTTGTGATTCTCATCACAGCCTGCAAGTTAATGTCTGTCAAAGAGCATCTATATGTACCCTTGTTGATCTTCATGCAAGGAAAACTTTGCTCACAAATATATGTAGACCCAAATATAGAGAACATTTTCCCAGCAAATTTCTTCATACATGGAAATTTTTCAGCAGACAAAGATTTGTAAAAGTCAACTAATGTCACAGCATTGAACATTTCTTTCACAGTGTGATCTGACTGCATGTCAATAAGTTCAAGATACAGTTCCTCGGGTGCTGTATCTATATCAGCAGAGATGGGATGAGAGAGCAAATTGAATTTAGGTTCCGGGCCCAACGGAGGTCTGGTTGAAACCATGTGGCCGACTGACTTGACAGGCCTCAAAAAACTCAGTGGCGGGCCGCATGTGGCCCATGGGTCACAATTTGCCCACCCCTGGTCTACAACATTCCCTTGATCCAGCATGGTAGTCACTTTCTTGGAAAAAAAGATAAGGTTAGTCTGACATGACTTGTTCTTGAGAAATTCATGTTGGGTTTTTGTAATCACAGCAATCCTTTCTAAATATTCAAGAACTGACTGCTGGATGATTTGTTCTATAACTTTCCCAGGTATAGACGTCAAACTGATGGGTGTGTAGTTACTCACGTCCTCCCCCCGTCCCCTGAAGACGGGGACAACACTTGCCCACCTTCAGTCTTCTGGCACCTCACCTGTTCTCCAAGAATTCTCAGTAATAATGGACAGAGGCTCAGAAAATACATCCACAAATTCTTTTAGAACCATTGGATGCAGTTCATCTGGCCCCAAGTACTTAGTTTTGTTTAAAGAACCTAGGTGTTAATGTACTACCCCAATGCCAGGGTGGCCAAATTGTGGCTCGGGAGCCACATGCGGCGCTTTCACATATTTTGAGTGGCTCCCAGCAGGGCTGATGGGGAAGTGAAGGGGAAGCATGCCTCCCTGATCTGTCTTCCCTTTACCAGCCAGTGTTTCCCTCTCTGGATAGGCTTGAGTGGGGGTGGGCAGAGAAAGAAAGCAACTTTAAATGCATTCTCAATGCCCCCACCCCTGGCTAGCTTGAAGAAGGCATTTGTCTCTTTAAATCCCTTCGCCAAGCCGAGTAGGATGGGGCCTGTAGGATGCATTTAAAATTAGTTCCTTTCTTTCTACCTCTTCCTCCCTCCCTCCTTATCTAAAGTTTAAAGTGTTCTTCAAGCCCCACCACACTGGCCAGCTGGCTTGACTCAGAGAAGTCATTTGTCTCTTTTAAATTCCTTCTCCAAGTGGAGCCAGTGCAGCCGCAGAGGCAGGGGGCTTGGAGAACACATTTAAAGTTAAAGGCAGTCTCCAAGCCCCCACCCTGTGGGCCCCCACTGGCTTGGAGAAGGCATTTGTCTCTTTAAATCCATTTTCCAAGCCAAGCCGGCTGGTGTGGGGGCATGGTTGGAGAGCACATTTAAAGTTAAACCTCTCCCTCCCTCTCCCCATTTATTTGCTTTGCTTTCCTTCCTTCCTTCCTTCCTTCCTTCCTTCCTTCCTTCCTTCCTTCCTTCCTTCCTTCCTTCCTTCCTTCCTTCCTTCTCTCTCTCTTTCCACCTCTTTCATTCCTTCTTTCCCCCTCAGTCAATACATGTTGCTCAAAGTCCTATTGACTTAGGAGTATTCCAGATATACTGTGTACAGTTCTGGTTGCCAAACCTTAAAAAAGATATTATAGCACTGGAAAAAGTGCAGAAAAGGGCAACTAGAATGATAAAAGGGTTGGAACACTTTCCCTCTGAAGAACGGTTGAAGCGCTTGGGACTCTTTAGCTTGGAGAAATGATGGCTGAGGGGTGACATGATCGAGGTTTATAAGATTGTGAATGGGATAGAGCAGGTAGAGTAAGAAGTACTTTTCTCCCTTTCTCACAATACAAGAACTACTGGGCACTCCATGAAATTGCTGAGCAGTCGGTTTAGAACAGATAAAAGGAAGTCCTTCTTCCCCCAAAGAGTGATTAACATGTGGAATTCACTGCCACAGGCGGTGGTGGCGGCTACAAGCATGGACGGCTTCAAGAGGGAATTAGATAAACACTCTGAGCCTTCAAAGGCGGCAATCACACATACAAGTAGCCCCACAATAAGCGCGAATGCCGGGCAGATTTAAAGGGCATGATCAGAATGTTTCTTCCATGTGAGTTTTCAGGGTACTGTTGAAGATGAAAACTCAACCCAGATCTCTTTGCACACTCCTAGCATTCAAAATCTTTTTCAGTCTGTGGGTTCTCTGATGCCGTCGAAGATGGCCACTCCGACTGAATCTTTTACCACATTCTGAGCATTCAAAAGCCTTCTCCCCTGTGTGGGTTCTCTGATGCAGTTGAAGATTGCCACTCCAACTGAATCTCCTTCCACACTCTGAGTATTCAAAAGGTTTCTCTCCTGAGTGGGTTCTCTAATGCTGTTGAAGAGTGCCACTCTGACTGAATCTCTTTCCACACTCTGAACATTCAAAAGGCTTCTCCCCTGTGTGGGATCTCTGATGCTGTTGAAGATTGTCACTCTGACTGAATCTCTTTCCACACTCTGAGCATTCAAAAGGCTTCTCCCCTGTGTGGGATCTCTGATGCTGTTGAAGATTGTCACTCTGACTGAATCTCTTACCACATTCTGAGCATTCAAAAGGTTTTTCCCCTGTGTGGGTTCTGTGATGCTTTTGAAGACTGCCACTGAGACTAAATCGCTTTCTACACTCTTAGCATTCAAAAGGCTTCTCCCCTGTGTGGGTTCTGTGATGCTTCTGAAGACTGCCACTGAGACTAAATCGCTTTCCACACTCTGAGCATTCAAAAGGCTTCTCCCCTGTGTGGGTTCTGTGATGCTTCTGAAGACTGCCACTGAGACTGAATCTCTTTCCACATTCTGAGCATTCAAAAGGCTTCTCCCCTGTGTGGGTTCTGTGATGCAGTTGAAGAGCGCTACTCCGACTGAATCTCTTACCACATTCTGAGCATTCAAAAGGCTTCTCCCCTGTGTGGGTTCTCTGATGCTGTTGAAGATTGCCACTGAGACTGAATCTCTTTCCACACTCTGAGCATTCAAAAGGTTTCTCTCCTGAGTGGGTTCTCTGATGCTTTTGAAGATTGCCACTGAGACTGAATCTCTTTCCACATTCTGAGCATTCAAAGGGTTTCTTCCCTATGTGGGTTCTCTGATGCGGCTGAAGATAGCTACTCTGACTGAATCTCTTTCCACATTCTGAGCATTCAAAAGGTTTCTCCCCTGAGTGGGTTCTCTGATGCTTCTGAAGACTGCCACTGAGATTGAATCTCTTATCACATTCTGAGCATTCAAAAGGTTTTTCCCCTGTGTGGATTCTCTGATGCTTCTGAAGACTGCCACTGAGACTGAATCTCTTTCCACATTCTGAGCATTCAAAAGGCTTCTCCCCTGTGTGGGTTCTCTGATGCAGTTGAAGAGCGCCACTCTGACTGAATCTCTTTCCACATTCTGAGCATTCAAAAGGTTTCTCCCCTGAGTGCGTTCTCTGATGCTTCTGAAGACTGCCACTGAGACTGAATCTCTTTCCACATTCTGAGCATTCAAAGGGTTTCTTCCCTGTGTGGGTTATCTGATGTCGTTGAAGAGAGCCATTGAGACTGAATCTCTTACCACATTCTGAGCATTCAAAAGGTTTCTCTCCTGAGTGGGTTCTCTGATGCTGTTGAAGATTGCCATTCCAACTGAATCTCTTTCCACATTCTGAGCATTCAAAGGGTTTCTTCCCTATGTGGGTTCTCTGATGCTTCTGAAGATAGCTACTCTGACTGAATCTCTTACCACATTCTGAGCATTCAAAAGCTTTTTCCCCTGTGTGGGTTCTCTGATGCTGTTGAAGATGGCTACTCTGACTGAATTTCTTACCACATTCTGAGCATTCAAAGGGTTTCTTCCCTGTGTGGGTTCTCTGATGCTGTTGAAGAGTGCCATTGAGACTGAATCTCTTTCCACATTCTGAGCATTCAAAAGGTTTCTCCCCTGTGTGAGTTCTCTGATGCTTCTGAAGACTGTCACAGAGAATGAATGTCTTTCCACATTCTGAGCATTCAAAAGGCTTCTCCCCTGTGTGGGTTCTCTGATGCTGTTGAAGATTGTCACTCCGACTGAATCTCTTACCACATTCTGAGCATTCAAAAGGCTTCTCCCCTGTGTGGGTTCTCTGATGCAGTTGAAGAGTACTTCTCTTACTGAATCTCTTTCCACACTCTGAGCATTCAAAAGGTTTTTCCCCTGTGTGGGTTCTCTGATGCTGTTGAAGATGGCTACTCCAATTTAACTTCTTTCCACATTCTGAGCATTCAAAAGGTTTCTCCCCTCTGTGTATTTTCTGGTGCACAAGGAGCTGTGATCTGTTTCTGAAGTCCTTTCCACACTGAATGGATTTACTTGCCTTCATTATCCCATGCTCTGCAAAACATGCATGACCCTTTCTTCCATTTGGCTTCTCAACCATATGGTTGCCTTTCTTTCTCTTTGGTCTGCCTCGATTCCTGATGTTTTCTTTCAAGTCTTCATTTTTAAATCTCTCTGCCCTTTGCTGATGAAGTTCCTCGCTCTCTTCATTCCTCTTATTATCTTCTGCTGAAATAAACAGAGAGATCCTGTTAGCACCTGGGAGGGCGGGTAAGGTCAAAAGGCAATAGGAAAGGACTGATGGCCCTTTGGCTTGTGGGATCTTAACCGCCACCACCCACCTTTCCCCAGAATGTCTTGTATTTAAGGACACTTCAGCCGCTCAAGAGCCACAGCTGAGTTTTTGCCAAGAAGGAGTTTCTGAGCCTCCAGATTTCAGGGCCCCAGAAGGCCTCCTTCCCCAGCCAGGTGTATGACTGTACCAAACCAAGTGCTGCTCAGAACTGAATCAGAAATCCCCCCTAACTATTCTTTGCCTGTTCCCTTGACATAACCATGAAGGATACTCACTCTCAGGAAGCTCATTTGGGAAGGAGATATGATCTTGGGATTCACTTGAGGAACTCTCCAGCCTTTCTTTGGATGTCATGCCGTCTGTCTCCACTACAGTCTCTCTTACACTTCTAGCTTCTTTCACAGAGAAAGAGAAAAAGTGATCATTCTTATATAGGGAAGGAAAGAAATTCAAGAGTAAATATTCTTCTGGAAGGATAGAATCACAGTCAAGATCAAAGCCCACAATCCCAACCAGGTTAAGGGAAATGGATTACCTGAGGCAAAGCAACCTTCTTCCCCCAAAGTTTAACATGATATTAAGTGGACTGGTCTGACTTGAAGCTGTTCGTGATTTGAGTCTCCCTGCAGCTAACATCCTGATCTTTTTCAAGGCCAGAATCCAGAATGTGGTCATTGATTAACCTTCAGTACCTGTAACCACTTGTGTAAACAGGAGGGAGACGGGATTAGGAGGATGCTGACAGCCTCTGGAAAATTCCACCAGGAAGGACACTTAATTGGGCTGTTAGGACCACCTGACCCTAGAGAGGCAGAAGGTATAATATGGGAATATAGCAGAAGGAAGCCATGCTAACTTTTAGCGCATATCTTTCTAGTACGCCCTGATATTTTCTTGCTTCATCATGATGGATAGTTTCAGGTAGAGTAACTGCAACGAGTGGTGCCATCTTATACCAAGTATCTCATAAGCCCCTTAAGGGCTAACAAAATATGTGGCAGATTATGAGCTTTCATGAGTCAGTGCTCACATCTTCAGATATTGCTGGAAGCTGCCCCGAGCCCTGCTTGCAAGGAGAGGAGCGGGATGTAAGTGGAAGAACTATCTGAAGAAGTGAGCAGTGACCCACGAAAGCTCCTCCCCTGCCAGACATTTTCTTAGTCTCTAAGGTGCAGCTGGACTCTGGCTCTTTTCTACTGCTGCAGACAGACAAACACGGCTACCCATCTTCAAGTATGTCATGTACTAGATAGAACAGCTGGCTTTTCTTGTTTTTCTACTGCTAAGTTGCAGAAACTATGCACTTTAGAGACGTCTTAATTCTTAAATTTGTAAACTTCTATCTATTTTTTAAAGGGGCCTGCTTTACTTGTGTGCACCCTTACTTGCGTGCACCCTCCTCGTGAACCCCCTGAACTGGCTGCTGCTCAGGTACAAGGAGTGGTGGCCCAGGGGGACACAGGCTGCGGTTCCTGACACGGCCATTTCCAAATCACAGGCAGAGCGGATGTTTGGAATCCCATGCAGGGCAAAGGGTGTGTTGTAAAGGTTAGCCGCAGAGAAATGAGGATCTGGCCACTCCCAGAGTCTTTCTGAGGGCCTCTCATCATAAGAACGTAAGAACGCCCTGCTGGATCAGACCAGTGAGGGTCCTTCTAGTCCAGCCTCCCGCTTCACACAGCACCCAGCCAGTTCCCCTGGAGGGTGAACAACAGGGCACAGAGGCTGAGGCCTTCCCGAGAGCCAGTCTGGTGTAGTGGTTAAGTGCATGGACTCTAATCTGGGAGAACCGGGTTTGATTCCCCACTCCTCCACTTGCACCTGCTGGATGACCCTGGGCAAGCTAAAGCTCTGTACCAGCTGTTCTCTCAAGGACAGTTGTCTCAGAGCTCTCTCAGCCCCACCTACCTCCCAGGTTGTCTGTTGTGGGGAGAGGAAGGGAAAGGAGTTTGTCAGCCGCTCTGAGACTCCCAAGTGAGTGAAGGATGGAGTATAAATCCAATCTCTTCTTCTCTTCTCTTCTTCCCTGGGATTGAGAGGCCTACTGCCTCTGAACATGGAGTTTCCATTGAGTCCCTGTGGCTGCTAGCCCCTGATAAACCTCTCCTCCACCTATCCATCATGTTCCACCTGCTGTGTGAAGAACTGCTTTGAACCCCACAGGCAGACCAGTCGAATGCTGCCCAAGCCACTCAGTTGTCCTTTGCAACCTTCCTGGCCCCCCAGGCAGGCGTGGGGGAAAGATTGGGCGGGCCGGTGGGTTCTCCAGGGTATCAGACAGAGGTCTTTCCCATCACCTCCTACATAATAAGAACATAAGAGCATAAGAGAAGCCAGTGTTGGCTCAGGCCAGTGGCCCATCCAGTCCAACACTCTGTGTCACACACAGTGGCCAAGAACACCAGGTGCCCTCAGGAGGTCCAGCAGTGGGGCCAGAAAACTCCAGAAGCCCTCCCAGTAATTGTTTTAACTGGAGATGCTGGGGATTGAACCTGGGGCCTCCTGCATGCCAAGCAGATGCTCTGCCCGTGAGCCACAGCCCCTCCCCAAGTAGTGGGACAGGTCTCAAAATGGGGCGTTGCTGTTCAATATTTCGACTCATGCCTCAGCCCGATGGCAGCAATTTGCACCTTTGGCCCCTCGGAAAGAGCCTTACCCACAAAGGCCACGTTCCCATAGTTCTCCAGCATGACTTCCCTGTACAGAGCTCTTTGTCCCGGATCCAGCAGGGCCCATTCCGCCTCAGTGAAATAGACGGCCACATCCTCAAATGAAAAGGGACCCTGAAGGACAAAGAGGATTCCCTCGTCAGAGATCACGCCAGGAAGAGACGGCACACCGGAAGGGAGTAGTCTGGGAAGGGATGGTATGGGTAGAGGGAACGGCGTTCAAAGGATCTCTTGCCTGGACAAAAGTAGGAGTGACCCAGGCTGTCCCACCCGCTCACCTCTCCGACCTGGACTGGAGGGGCAGCAGCCATTTCCACACCTCTGAAGAGATGACGGCTCAACAGCACCTCTTCACTGCCTCTTCCTGAAACAGAGGAGGAAGGAAGGGCCTTTGCTTGTTTCTCTCCTGCTTCATACTTCCCTTCCCAGGAGTTTGAAACCTTGCCCTGGCAGCACACTCAGTCGTTGGAAGCCGCCCTGAGCCCCACTTGCGGGGAAAAGAGTAGGATATAAGTTGAGTAAAGAAACAAACATATTCTACAGGGTCCCCATTACATTGAAGTTTTCTCCAGCCCTTCAGGCAAACACATGGTCAATGGCTGCCTACCTCGTGGAGAGGCCTGTGTCTGGGGAATCATGGACTCCGCACCCCAGGAAAAGAGACCTCTTTCCTGCAGCAAGGAGTTTTTATCATCTCTGTTTCTCCTCCCACTGACCCAGCCAGGCCAGGTCAAAGAGGCATTTCCTGCACATCTCCAGGAATCTCCATCCTGAAGTCCCTCTAGCATTTCACACCTCCAACACTCTGTTCCCTGCTTGAAGAAGGGGGGAGAATTTGACTCACCCATCATCTCTCTTGCTAGATCCTTAGCATTTGTATGAAGGTAAGCTGGAAGGGACTGCCTTCCGCCCTTCCTGCCTGCCTGTTCTCTGCCCAGAAGAGGAAACTTTTAAAACACAGAGGGGAAGTTTTGCTCATTTGAAACCTCCGAAGCAAAAAAATGCATTTCTTTACACATGTCACTGTCCAATTCGGCCCAGATGTGACCTGAGCACATCTGGAGACTCGAGGCCCCACCTGCCTCACAGGGTGTCTGTTGTGGGGAGGGGAAGGGAAAGGAGTTTGTAAGCTGCTCTGAGACTCCAAGTGAGTGAAGGGCGGGGTATAAATCCAATCTCTGCTCTCTTCTTCTTCTATTTCCCACAACAGCCCAGCAGATACCCATATAAAGTTTTGCCACTGAAGCCAGATTTTCCCTGTATTATTCAGCCCTAGAAACTGGTTTTCAGAGCTCTTCTGCCCCAGAAGGTGGAGGCTCCCTTTATTCACCGGGTTGAACAGCTCTGCCACCCTTTGTTTAGCTCTTATCTCATGAGCCACCCTGAGTTCCTCTTATGGAAGGAAGGTCAGATGTGAGTATTCAAATTAATGGGAGGAATTGCCCTCCAAGAATTTGTCTGATCTCCTCTTAGAGGCATCACAGTTAGTGGATGTTGAGTGCCACAAATTAACTGTGTTGTGCGAAGAAGAAATGTTTAATTGTTTTCCTCAGTCTGAACGCTCTACCCGTCCAATTCACAGGGTGCCCCAATTGCACCCGGGCAGGATGACTCCTTACCACTGGAGAGGGCATCTTGGGCACGCTTCACGGCCTGCGCCCTCTGCCCCTGCTCCAAGGAAGCTCCTTCCGCCTCAGGGAATGTCGCTCCTGTCTTCAGGGATGGCCCCAACATCTGAAACAGCAGGGACAGAGAGGAGTAAGCGATGGAATGGGAAAGGGACCAAGGAATGGATCCTGCCCCACTCCCGGACTCGGCTCCCTTCCCTCTGCAGACCTGGTGGGGTAGCGGGAGGGATTGGAAGTTCTCTCGTAGAAGAGGCTGCTGAAGGAGGCTGTCAAACCTCCCACTGGGATGATGAACACTTGGTCTCGTGTCTGGCAGGGAACCTTTAGGACGAGGTCAGGTATCGTTGCTTGAATTGGACATACCTGGAGGGAGTCCCTCACCTGCTCCGCCTGCCTCTTCTCCTCGGCCTGGCTCAGGAGGAAACCTTCGGCCAGGGCCACCGCCTGGGAACTGGTCTCCAGCCCACATTCCCTGACCCAGCCCTGCATTTCCTGGGGCAGGAGAGTCAGGAACTGCTCCAGGTTCACCAGGTCCAGGATCTGCTTCTTGCTGCGCCCCTCCGGCTTCAGCCACTGGTTGCCAAAGCGATGGAGCCGGCTGCAAACCTCTCGGGGCCCACCGGCCTCACGGTAGCAGAATTGCCAGAAGCATCGGCAATGCAGATCTGGGATTGCACTGAGCTGAGAACGGATCTCTGGCACCGGGCCTTCCCAGAATTCAGCACCACTCCCAGCTGGGGGGGGGATGGAGGCCTTTGCTTGTTGTCTTGCCAGTTCTAGGTCCTTCTGGGTTCTGCTCGTCCATCTCCTTCCCCTTCTCTTGGGTCACCCCTGATGGAGCAGAGATGCCTTCAGTCACTCGGCTAGGAAGAGGGGCTTCTCTTGGGGGGGGGGGGGAGAGGAGAGACACAGACAGTCACATGGGAAATCAAAGAGAATGGAGATACACCACTGAATATTACAAACCTTCACATGCTCAGGAGACACACAGGATCAGGACAAAAGGGCTTCTTGTGGTTTTAGACCAGGATTAATATCATTTTTGTATGTTACAAACCAAGCTGTCATAAGAACATAAGAGAAGCCAGTGTTAGGTCAGGCCAGTGGCCCCTCCAGTCCAACACTCTGTGTCACACGGTGGCCAGAAACACCCCAGGTGCCCTCAGGAGGTCCAGCAGTGGGGCCAGGACACTAGAAGCCCTCCCACTGTTGCGCCCACTCCCCAAGCACCAAGAAGACAGAGCATCACTTGCCCCAGACTGAGAGTTCCTATCTCTACCTTGTGGCTCAGAGCCACTGATGGACCTCTGCTCCAGATGTTTATCTAATTCCCTCTTGACGCCCTCCATGCTTGTAGCCGTGGCCACCTCTTGTCTCTCTTTGTGCCATTTTTATTTTGCACAGCCGTGGGGGGGGGGGGGGGGTGGAGGACTCCTTGATGAATCATGCAGGGGGATCAGCAATGCCTCAGGCCCAGCCCCCCCCCCCCCCCCCCCCATGGAAACTGGAAAATCTGCACCTATGCGACCCGGAGGAAACCGCGGCACTGGAGGGAGGGCTCGGGGGCTTTGCTCCCATGCGCGGTCCCCCCCCCCCCTCCACAAAGCGGCCGTTTCCCGGAATGCACCCCCCCTCCAAGGTGCAGGGATCTTGCAACCCCCCCCGTCCCCGGGAGCTGGCAACCCTGCCCCCCCCCACGATCTCCAACCAGGGACTCACCCGCAAGGACCCCTCCCGGCCACTCTCCCGGGGGCGCCTCCTCCTCCACGCGGCTTCTTTCTTCTCCGCCCCCCCCTCTCCGTCGGGCTCCCCGGGGCTTAACCCTTTGAGTCCTGCAGGGGAAGGGGAAGGAGGCGCCCGCCCCACGAGGCGGAGCTTCCCCCGGCTCCCGATGGGGCTACTCGGGAGGAGCACGGCCGGCGGGGCTGCTGCGCTCCCCTAGGAAGCTCCGGCGCGTCTCCGGAAGAGGAGGAGGCTGCAGCGGCCGCCCCGCCCCTTCTTCGCCCCCCACCCCACCCCACCCCCGGGTGCCAGGAGGAGGGGGAGGGGGACCCCAAGACCCGGCCGGGGGGGGGCGGGGGGGCGGGCGGGCGGGCGGGGGGGGGGTTCCGCCTGCGTCATTCGGCCATGTATTTCCGACAGACCCGGGGGTCTCCGTGGCCCCCACCCTCGCGAAGGAGCGCAGGACCCCTCCCCTCAAAAGGCGGCCCGGAAGGGTCCGCGATCGTTCGGATTTTTATTTTAAACAGCAGATGACCCCCCCCCCCTCGTCCCAAGGACGAGCTCTGCTTTTGCTCCAGGGTGAGATGTTGGGGGGGGGAAGAAACGACTGCGGGGGGGGGGCAACGCAGGGCATTGCGCGTTTTATCCTCACCCCTGGCACAGCTGGAGCCTGCTTGGAGGGGGGGCTGGGAAACGCCTGCAGGGGGGGGCGGGGGCAGGGCTGGGGGAGCTCTGCGCGCTGTAAGGCCTTAGAGAGTCCTAAGGGATTCCTTCCCTCCAGGAGAGCTGATCTCTGTCGCCTGGAGATCTCCCGGCCCCACCTGGAGGTTGACAACCCTCGTTCGGAGTCATTGCAAGCTGGCCGGAGAAAGAAACCGGAGCAAGAAGACCTCACAGGCTGCGCAGTCCGAATGCAAAACGGACACCACAGCCAAAGGGCCTCAGAGAAGTTCTGCAGTTCCACTCATTCTCAGGGGGGAGGGCGGCTTTCTCTGCTGCTAGGGATCCCTTCCGGAATGAGCGGGAGACGCGCAGTCCAGGCCAGGTTAAGATTTCCGTATCTGGCGATTTCCCCAAAGAAAGCAGGGAGCTCTGGAGAGGATTTCTGCCGACTGTTTCACCCGCTGTCATCCAGATCTCAGTCACACTTGCCAGGTCCACTTTTTGCATTGCAAGATGTGAATGGGTCCTCCTTTTGCATCAGACTACCCACAACTAACTTTGATTACTTCACATATATGCCACCTTTCCCTTCACTGTAAGAAAGAGGCTTCCCTTATTCTCCTATATTTTATTTTAGGCTCACAACAACCCTGCAAGGTAGGTTAGACTGAGAGTGTGTGACTGGCCCAAGGTCACCCAGTGAGCTTCCGTGGCAGAGTGGTGATTTGAAGCTGGGTCTCCTGGATCCTGATCCCGCCCTCCAAGCACTCCCCCGCACTGCCTTCCCAAGACTTGGGGAGCCAAGAGTGCAGCCTCTAGGACCGGGGTCTCCAGCAGGGTTTCTGAGCCTGAGGGCACCTCTGGAATTCTGACACAGTGTGCTGGCTGCAAACGCAAAATGGCTGCCACAGAACGGCTGCTGCGGGAGGTGAAGCCAGCGAGAAAATTGGCGCCACATCTCACCTTCAGTCACCCAGTGAATATCCCCGTACTGCTGGTGGCAGCTGCTGCCAAAGCCACATCTTATCGAATCTGCACAGCCAATCAAATGTACAACGACCAATCAGAAGACACGCTGGGCACAATTCACCACCTGATCCTGCCCACTTTCTAGAAACACTTGGCGGGCACCAGGAAAATTATCAACAGGCGCCCTGGCACTCAGGACACCATGTTCGAGAACCCCTGGTTCAGAAGTTTGTAGTGACTAAATCTGTTGGCCCCAAAACTTGCATTTAAACCTCCATTCACAATTACAAACACCCCACCCCCCCAACCACCAGCTTTTCCCCTGAAACCATTTGTGGCTGAATTAACACAAGACAGATGACTGCTTTTCATGATTGATACTCTACATTCACAGATGAGGCCCTGACAGTCTCTGCCTGGGATATTTTTGCAGCTTGGTGACATCAGGAAGTTCCAGATGCAATTCTTCACAGTGGAAACTGTGGACATGAGTGTGGTTTCTCATTTTAATACAGTGCTCGCGCTAACGTAGAACTATTTCAGATTAACTTATTTGGTGGGACATTCCATGGACATCGGTGTGATCTTGCAGTATATATCGGTGGAGCCATTTAATAATCATGAGGATCCAAGCATTGAAGACAGTGTTTGTACCTTGGTGTGAGGCTTCTGAGTCAACACTACCAAGTCAGACCTTTGATGAAAGCAAAACTTCTTTATTCTCAATAATAGTTCAGGTACTCAATGTGGATCTTGCAGTATATTTTGGTGGAGCCATTTATCATGACGATCCAAGCACTGAAGACAGTGTTTGTACCTTGGCAATGCCCTGTGTTTTTGGTGGCTCATTCTGTGCTGATGGACATGAGGTGTGATTTGATGGTGAGTTCAGGGTGACCAAACAAAACAAGCCCCGGGATCCATGCTTCAGGATCATGGTTTTGCAGCGTGGTGTCTTGCATTTGTGGGCGAGTGTGTGCCTCTGTCTGGAAGTCAAGGTGGCCTCTGGGGACTCCTACCGGGGCATGGAAGACGTTCAGAGATGTGGCCTGATCGCCTGCCTCTCGCCTCGTGGCCCTGGTATTCCTTGGAGGTCTCCCATCCAAATGCTTGCCAAGGTTGGCCCTGCTTAGCTCCTGAGATCTGATGAGACCAGGCTTGCCTGGGCTAGCCAAGTCAGGTTCGGTCCATGATTTCTGTGGTGCAAGCCATGCCCATGGACATGTTTCAGTACTTTGGCGTCATCTGAAGAAGCGAGGAGTGGGTAATGAAAGCTCTTGCCCTGCCACAAGAGAGGAAGCATGCGGAGGGCTGTTAACTTGCTTGGACAGCACTCCTGTTGGATCTGATATAACCCCCAGGCTCTTAACTAAGTCAGCAAGGGGTCAGCCAAACTCCACCAGAAGTGGGGGGCATAATGTCATTTGAAATCTCCACCATCCCTGCCAACATTGCCCCCATCTTTTCAGGCATTATCTGCAGTTCGTTCTCTTAGCCAATCTCCAACAGGAAAGCCCAACAGCAATTTAGGTTTTCTGATGCCATAGAATCCACCCTCCAAAGCAGCCATTTTCTCCAGGGGAACTGACCTCTGTTGTCCAGAGTTCAGCTGTAATTCTGGGAGATCTCCAGGCCCCACCTGGAAGCTGGCAACCCGAGGCTCTTGGCAGCAACCACTGGGTGACTTCATACCACCTTACCTGCCTGCCTCGCCTAGGGCTGGCTGCTGGATTCTTCTCAACAGCAGCCGCCCAAGGAAAGTCAGTACAGTGTCCTGTCTCACAATCAAGACTTCCCGCCCAGGACCTTTATACTAGACTATTTCCAAAAGTAATCAGAATTCTGGAATTAACTTACACTCCTAAAGAAACGGAAGAGGAGGAATCCGTCTTCCCTGCAGGATCTGGCAAGGCCACACCCATACCTAGCACCAAGGCAGCGGGGGCGGGGGGGAGTCCCACTACCTGCTTCCTTTTACAAGATTATGAAGGCGGAGTGGAACACCCTGCCAAACCCAAGGCAACTAACTCGGCCTTTGGAAAATTCTACTCCTTGATTCCTGAGGCGTCTAGAAAACTAAAATTGCCAGTAGTGGATGACCCCATCAATAGACTGGCCTCTGTATCGGTCCTCCCCATGGGACCAGATGGTCTCCCAAAAGACAACACAGACAAATGTGTTGAACAAGTACTGAGAAGGGACTTCGAGGCCTCTGCAAATTCCCTCAGAGCTTCTGTTACAGGTTCTCTGTTTGCTAGAGCAGCCTACGCCTGGTCATGAGATCTGGCCAAAGCAGATAGCGACATCCCAAAGGAACTAAAGGATGAGCTGAAGAAAATAGCCTCAGCCACAGCCTTTGCTGGTGGAGAAGGTGCTGGGGATGGAGATGGAGCAGATGCAACCCCGGGGCAACATGCGGCTATTGGGGGGGGGGCGATTCTGCAGGAGGGGCCCGATGGGAAACTGCATCCTTTGGTGTATGTCTCAAAGAAATTTGGGGACACAGAGAGAAATTGGGCGGTGTGGGACAAGGAAGCGGCAGCCATTTGGTTAGCCCTCTCTACTTGGCGCCAGTGGTTAGCGGGGGCCCGGGGGCTTTTTGAGGTTTGGAATTCAAATACCTAGTCATGCCGTTCGGCCTTCAAGGGGCTCCTGGAGTTTTTATGAATTTGATAAATGAGGTCTTACACAAGCATTTGTTTAAGGGGGTCTTATGTTAACTAGATGATATTTTGCTGTACTCCACCGGTGAAGCTTCACATGTTAAACTAGTGCACGAAGTCTTGGCCACCCTGTGGGACAATAAACTGTTTGCTAAGCTGTCCAAATGCGACTTCCACAAAACGGAAATTGACTTTTTGGGGTACCATATCTCACCTCAAGGACTCAAAATGGACCCAGCTAAGATTTTGGCAGTAGTAGATTGAGAGGTCCCTCACACCCAACGGCAACTCCAAAGTTTCCTCAGATTTGTGAATTTTTACAGCTCATTTATCAACAACTTTGAAACCTATAGCCTCCCATTAACAGACCTTTTAAAAGCAAAGGGAAAGGGGCCTGAGTCGACCAAGCCGAGCGCCCCGGTAGCGTGGATTCCCGAATGTCAAGCAGCATTCGACTTTCTTAAGAGTCTGTTGTGAGATTGTTCCAATAGATGTAGTCCACAACAGGTCTCCTTAAAAAGAAAGTCCTTTATTTGCAGAAAAGATCTGGTTGGTCAAATACACTTCTTCTGTTAGTAATGCCCAAGAATAGTAATATAACTACAATTATACCTGATATGAAATAAGCCCCCCTTGAGTTCCACCAATCAGTTGAGAGAATTATTGGTGCCCAAATATACTGGCCCATTGTTCCCAAGAAAAGTGTGACAACTTAAGGTTCCCAAGCAAAGACACTGTCAGAATCTGTGGGTAAAATCAAGCAAAGGAGCAATTTGCACCTGTGAATAAAATAACATGTAGCAGGAGGATTCCAGCTCAAGGCCGGGAGCTAACAAGAAGCGAGAGAGAGATAAGAGCGAGGTAAAGCTAATAAGCAGCAAGCACATGCAAAGTGAGCAAGAAGCACATTCCTGCAGGGGGAGTCACTCCACCAATGCTATCTCCCGTCCGGGACCTAGAAGAGCAGGTATGGAACTCAAAACAAAGACAATGTTAAGTGATTGCAGGAAAGGCCATAGAAATCACTGACAGTGGTAACGGACATGCTTTCAGCAGAATCATTGGCAGTGGTAACTAACATGTTTGCAGCAGAATCACTGGCAGTGCTAACTGACATCTGTTCACCTCCGAACCCATCCTAGCCCATCCCGATGAGAACACAAAATTCATTGTGCAAGTTGATGCGGCTGATGCGGCTATGGGGGGAGGGGTGATTCTGCAGGAGGGGCCCGATGGGAAACTGCATTCTTTGGTGTATGTTTCAAAGAAATTTTGGGGACACAGAGAGAAATTGGGCGGTGTGGGACAAGGAAGTCTGAATCCGAACTAACGGACTTTAGAGCCGATATTACCTTCATCCGGGGCCAGATCAATGTTGGTATAGGGAGAACAAGTTAGTGGTCCCCATGGTGTGGTGAAAGGACGTGATGCATGCTGCTCACAAATCCACACTGTCCGGGCATTTTGGTTACCTTAAAACTTTGAATCTGCTACAAAGACAATTTTGGTGGCCACGCATGCAGTCTGATGTATCGGATTATATGTCCGCTTGCCAAACTTGTTTGATGTGCAAGAATCGGGGAGGGAAACCCCCGGGACTGTTACAACCGCTTGAAACCCCAATTGACCTTGGGAATATTTCTATGGATTTTATTACTTTTTTTTTTTTGTAAAAATTTTTATTTTTCAAAACAGTAAAATTAATACATTTATCTTATACAAATCCTTTTTTCCATATTATATAACGTTTTGTTCTATTTGTATAATCTTGTTTTTATCTTGTATTGGCGGTTTCCCACCACATCTGAAGCATAACATATTTTCCACTTTATCCAAAATAGTAATACTTATATCTATGTTTACTTTTCTGGTAACGGTCATATGCCTTAAAAATACTTATATACTAATTCTTACTTTCTATATTCTTATATAATTCTAAAATAAAGAACAACTTCATTATCTAATTATCCTTAATACATTCATATACTCTAATTCTATTGCTTTATGTTATTATAACCATGTATAAATGTAATTTTTCATGTCCCAGTATTTTTCAACATATTCTTTCAAATCTTTCCAATCTTCTAAAAAGGTCTCTGAGTACAGGTCATTTAACTTTCTAGTCCATTTATCCATTTCAGCCATATATAACAATTTTTTCAACCATTCCCACACATCTGGTATTTTTTCATTTTTCCAATTTTGTGCATACACCATTCTTGCTGTTGTTATCATATACCATATTATTGTCCTTTTCTTTACATTTATCTCTTCTAATTTAAGTCCAAACAATAACATTTCAGGCAACTTCTTAAATGTACATTTCAAAAAAATTTCCATTTCTGCATGTATTATAGACCAATAAGTCTTTGCTTTATCACAAGTCCACCACATATGATAAAAAGAACCTTCTTTCTTTTTACATTTACAACACTTGTTAGACATATTCTGATTAATATTTGCAATTTTTTTTGGTGTCATATACCATCTGTACATCATTTTAAAACAATTTTCTTTTAAGTTATAACATGTAGATATACCCATAGCATTTTTCCATAAAAATTCCCAAGATTCCATTTCAATGTCTTTGTTAAAGTTTATCGCCCATTTTACCATTTGTTCTTTTAGCATTTCATCAGTGTTAAACCATTTTAACAAAATTTTATACATTTTAGAGATCATTTTTTCCCACCTTCCTCCCAAACTTGTTCTATTTCATTATTTTTTTCTCTAAAACCGGATTTTTTATCACTTCTATACACGTCATATATTTGTCTATATCTTAACCAACCATAATCAAAGTCCATCTGATGCTGCTCCTTCAATATAAAGTCTTTATCATGTCTCGTTAATAAGTCTCTATACTTCAACCAATCTTGTCCTTTGTGACGTGATACTGGATTTAAAACTTCTGCGGGTACAATCCACATAGGTATCTCTTCTGGAAAAAAGTTTTTATATCTTGTCCACGTATCGATTAATGTTCTTCTCAAATAATGATGCTTAAACATATTGTCCATTTTTGTTTTATCATAATACAAATGCGTGCCACCCAAACCTACAGTCATGACCTTCCAGGGACAATAACTTTCTATCTTGTAACATAGTCCATGTCCCTACCCAAGTCAAACATACTGCATCATGATATAGCCTTAAGTTTGGTAACTGGAACCCACCTCTCTCTTTAGCATCACACATTATTTTCATCTTAATTCTTGGTTTTTTCCCTCCCCACACAAACTTAGTCAATTCCTTCTGCCAGCATTTGAATGTTTTTACATCTTTCACAATCGGAATAGTTTGAAACAGAAACATTATTCTTGGTAGCACATTCATTTTAACCACTGCAATTCTACCCAACAGTGACAAATTTAATACATTCCACCTTTTAATATCTTGCATAATTTGCTGCCATAGTTTCTCATAGTTATTCTTATACAAATTAATGTTTTTCATTGTTAGGTTTACACCTAGATATTTTGTCTTTTTCACCACTTCACATTCTATAAGATTTTGTAGTTCAATTTGCTTCTTATTTGACATATTTTTACACATCACTTTCGATTTGTTCTTATTTACATAAAACCCAGCCAAATCACCAAACTCTCTTACTCTCTGCCACAAATATGGTAGTGTAGTCACAGGGTCTTCGGCTATAAACATCACGTCGTCTGCAAAGGCTCTATATTTAAAAGAAAAACCTTTTATTGTTAAGCCTTTAATTTCTTTATCTTCTTTCAGATTTAGTAGCAAAACTTCCAAAATCCAAATAAATAGCAACGGCAAAAGTGGGCATCCTTGTCGTGTTCCTTTTTCAACTTTAAAGTAATCCGTTTTTTCAATATTAATTATTAAAGAGGATTTCTGTTCACTATATATTGACTTAATAAGATTAAGCATATAGGCTGAGGACAGACTGGCAATCTAAAGCGGGGCGGCACGCTTCGCAAACGGAGGAAAGGAGCACGTTCAGACATGCGCATCTGTCCGTCGGCTCCGTTGCGTACTTACCCGTCTCCCAGTCGCTTTCCTTCCGCTTTACCCGGACACCGGTTTTCCCCGGTGTTCAGGGGCCTTCCTCCGCATGCCTCCCGCTTCCAAACAGTGTGAACTGGAAGAAGCGGGAGGCATCCGGAGGAAGTGTGAACGCACCGGCAAAAAGTTATGCGCATGTGCGCACATGCGAAAAACATCAAACGAAAACCAAAAAAAAGCGACGCGGCGCGCGCAAGCCGCACGCGCTGGCTGTGCAGCAGTCTGAACGCTCCGTGGCAGTCTGAACTCTCCGTATCGCCGCTGATCCGCATTGCTCTGGCCAGTGTGAACGGCCAGCTCAGTGGGTTTTCCCCCCCGCTCCAGTTCCCTCCGCTTTGCCTCCGCTTTAGATTGCCAGTCTGTCCTCAGCCATAGTCTCCAATTTCAAGATGTTCCAGCAATTCAAACATAAAATCCCAATTTAAATTGTCAAACGCTTTTTCCGCGTCTAAAAAAAGAAAGCCCACTTCCTTCTCCGAATGTTTATCATAATACTCTATAGCATCCACTACTACTCTTAAGTTGTCTCTTATTTGGCGATTAGGTAAAAATCCTGCTTGTTCAGTCTGTATAGTCTCTTTAAGATGTTCCTTAAGCCTATCAGCTATAATCTTGGCAAAAATCTTATAGTCATTGTTTAACAAAGAAATTGGTCTATAATTTTTAACATCGGTTAAATCTTGACTTTCTTTCGGAATGAGTGAGATGGTTGCTTCTTTCCAAGTCTCCAGGACCTCACCTGTCACTCCTATGTCATTCATTAATAGCAATAACACTGGTGAGATCGATTCCTGTAGCGATTTATAAAACTTAGCTGTAAATCCGTCTGAACCAGGTGCTTTCCCTAGTTTTGAGTCATTTATTGCATTTTTAATCTCTTGTAGTGATATTGGGCTGTTAAGTAGTTCTTTGATTTTCTCTGTTGGTTTTGGTAATTTTAATGACTGTAGGTATTCATTAATCCTTTTTCTGTCTTTATTTTCCTTCTTAAAAAGCTTTGCGTAGTATTTATAAAATTCTCTTTTTATTCCCTTATTTTCTATTATCTCAATATTGTCCCGTATCACTTTAGTAATAAATTTATTTTCACGTTTTTTCTTTAATTGCCATGCTAAATACTTTCCAGGTTTGTTTGCACCTTCAAATGCTTTTTGTTGCAATTTTTTCAGGTTCCAGTAAGTCTCTTGATTCAAAACAGCTTTTGCTTGGTCTTGTAACATCCAAATTTCCTTTTGCAGTCTCTTTTTTCCTGGTCTGTTCTTCAGTTCCTTTTCTTTTACTTTAATGGCTTGCACAATGTTTTCATATTGTTCTCTTTTCTTTTTATTGTCCCTAGAGGATTATATCAATAATCCTCTCATCACTGCTTTGTACGCATCCCACACAGTTTGAATTTTTACTTCTTTTTGTATGTTCGCTTGGAAATATAAATCTGTCTCTTCCTGTAATTTTTTAACTATTTCTTGGTTGTCTAATAAGTCTTCATTTATTCTCCATCTCCCTTGTCTTTTTGTCTGCCCAGAGGTCCATAGACAAGGATTATGGTCTGAGATTATTCTAGGTAGAATTTCAACTTTTTTTGTCTTAAGTGTTAAATTAGTAGACATCCAGATCATATCAATTCTTGAATGTGAATCATGCCTGTTGGAGTAAAAAGTATAGTCTTTCCCTTGTGGGTTAACCTTCCTCCAAATATCCTCCAGCTTTTCCTGTTTTATCAATTCAAAAAATGTTTTTGGAAGTTTCCCTAGTGTGTCGTCTTTTCTTTTTGAGCGCCTATCTATTTTATTATTCACAGTCCCATTAAAGTCTCCCAACATCATGATTTGATCATAGTTTACACTGTCCAGTTCCGTTTGTAGTTCTTTAAAAAAATATTCTTTAGCTCCGTTGGGGGCGTAGATATTCACAATCAAAGTCTTCTGTCCATGTAAAAAAATTTCAATAGCTAAGTATCTTCCTTCTTTGTCTTTAAATATTAGTTTGGGTTCCAGGTCTTTTTTAACATATGTTACAACTCCATTCTTTTTATTACTTGCCGATGAAAAAAATTCTTCTCCCAACTTTTTTCTTATTAAGTATTTGTAGTCTTGTTTCTTAAGATGGGCCTCTTGTATACAAATTATACTGCATTTTTGTTTTTCCAGCCAGTGACCTACCATTCTACGTTTTTGGGGTGAATTAAGTCCATTTACATTCCATGAAAGTACTTTATAATCCATCTTGTTGTAGTCTTAAATATCACCAAATTCTTCCTTGTTCTCACCAACAAAAGCATACATTTCTGCTGAATTTTTAATCACGATTCTGTTGTTACCATAATAAAAACTCAGTCCTTGTGGTATTTCCCAACGAAATCTTATTTTTTTCTCTTTCAGTTTGTCTGTCAGACGCTTGAATTTTTTCCTGTCTTGCAAAATTGCTCTGGGCAGTTCTTTCATTACGATAACTTTCTTTCCACCTATTTCAAAGGAGTCTGTAAAGCATTTCTTGTAGATTTGTTCTTTTGTCCTCTTCATTGTAAATTGAACTACCACGTCCCTTGGTATATTTTTGTCTCTTGCGTACGTAGAATTGACTCTGTAAACAAGATCCATATGTTCTTTAACAGCTTCCTCCTCCTCTTGTAAAAAATCCGCTAATGCTTCTTGCATTCTTGTAAAAATATCTTCACCTAATTTTTCCTCTATACCTCTAAATCTCAGATGGTTTTGCATGTCTTTATAGTGCATCATCTTTTCCATTCTGTCATTACCCTTTATTGTTGTTTGAGTATTTTCTTCCAGTTCTTTTACTTTGGTTTCTATGTCTTGTGTTCTAGTGGTTAACTTTTGTAATTCAGATTTTAAATCTATAAAGTTTTTATCTGCTTGTGCAGCTATGGCATTTATTTTAATATTTACTTCTCCAATTGCGCTTGCCATTTTTGCATTTACCTCCCCTATTGCATCCAGCATTTTTTTCCCATTGCTTCCATAACAGCTAACAGTTCTCTCTCTTTTTTTGCTGCCATTGTAGGGGAGGACCATGTAGCTGCTCTCGATCTTAGTCCGCGGTCCGTCTTGTCACTTTAAAAAAGATCGATTTTTTCTTGTTTTCCAAATCAGTCACCAATTAGTGTATTCAGACAAGCATGTCTTGCCAGTTCAAATTCCACTGGTTTTAGCCTTCTAAGTTATGTAGTTTTTGAGATATTAATGTTTGAAAATTTTATAAATCCAAAATGGCGGGCGCAACTCCTCTATGGTTCGTGTCAAAGGTTACAGTCTATTTACCTTGCTTCTGGCTTGCCGTAGTTTCCTTTTTGTCCCTTCCTCTTGCTTACTTGTCTGCTCTCCGCACGTCACTTCCTGTTGTAGTCCTTTTGGTCCGGCAGTTTTTACAGTCCCCTTTGCTCTCTTCCAGTTCTTCTCCTTTTCCCTTCTTGTCTGCTCCTCAAGCCGTCACTTCCTGTCTCAATCCTCACAGCTTGGTCTCGCGATGCTTGGTTCCCTCCTCCCCTCTTTGTCTCGCGATGCTTGGCTCCCCCTCCCGACTCTTCTTAACCGCAGGAATGTTAAACAACTTGTTTTTTTGGCTTTTTAAGTTCAAATTCAGCTTTTTAATGTTTCAAAACTGCACTCATCCAATCTGCAACAGTCTGTTGCTTCACCCGATCTGCTTTTCGTCTTTCAAAACGCGGTAATGGTAAGGCAAAAACTTTTTTCCCGTTACCTTATGTTGTTACTTCGCTTCAGATGTGGTCCCAACGTTTAAACTTTGTCTTCTTTGTTAAGGAATCAGGGGAATTGGAGGTTTTATGCTGATTTAATCAGCTCAGCTCGGCTCCTTAGAGATACTTGCAGGAATCTTCTTCGGCTGCAGTGCTCAAGGTGTTGTAAAAGTCTCTTCCGAGACTTTTCCTTCACCGAGCTTGCTCAAACCTGGATTATATTGCTTGCTAGTCCTCACACTACCTGTGTGAGGTTGCGTCAGGTGGATTTGTCCACCCAAGCTGTCAAGAAGAGCCGCTGTCCGCCTTGCGCACTTGCAAAGCGTGTCAGACCTCCATTCCTCCGACCGGAAACCTCTCTATGGATTTTATTACTGACCTGTTCCCCAGTAAAGGGAAAACAGTTATTTGGGTGGTGGTTGATACGTTTTCTAAACAAGTCCACTTCGTGCCATTCAAAAAACTCCCAACAGCTAAAGCGGCTTTCAGTCTCCTTTCCCTTCCCCTCACCATAACTGACACTGATTGAGTCAGGTGGGGCTGAGAGAGCTCTGACAGAAACTGCTCTTTTTCAAGGACAGCTCTGAGTAGGGTTGCCAGGTCTGTGTTGGAAAATACCTGGAGACTTTGGGGGTAGAGCCAGGAGGGGGCAAGGTTTGGGGAGGGGAGGGACCTCAGCGTGGTACAATGCCATAGAGTCCACCCTTCAAAGAAACCATCTTCTCCAGGGGAGCTGATCTCTGTCAGCTGGAGATCATTTGTAAATGCAGGAGATCCCCAGGCCCCACCTGGAGGCGGGTCTCAGTGACTCCCTGTGGCTCCACCTGGTGAGAGAGCAAGCCCAGATTCTCCCAGAGGGAATCAGGAATGAGAAGTCAGATTCCCTCCTCCCGCTCCAACAGACACACACACACTCCCCAACTCCATGAGTGAGAGATGACCTGGAGGAAGCCCCGGGCCAAGGCTGACTCCCCACTTCTGACTCCGCAGAGCTCCTCCTGTCTCCGTTAAAGGGAGATAACACTTTTCCTCTCTCGGCAGCTGGCAACCCTAGATTAAGTAGTTCTTTATGAATCAGCAAAAACAAAACTCCGCTAAGGAAGGGTTGCAGCTCTTTAAAGAGATTATTATTTGTATCAGGTAAAGCAGACTTTGTGTTTTCTTTCCTGTGCTTTGGGGGGGGGGGTTAATGAGTTGGGCTTCATTAAACATGTCAAAGGTTAGTGCGGCATGTCTTTTCAATTGTGTATATAGTTTTAATGAAGAAATCTTCTTGCAGACACTTGAGACGTGCACTGATTCCCATGAATGAACCCGACCAGAATTCCCTCTAAGCTTCCCTAGGGGGCACTGGTGTACAAAACTCTAGCTCCAGCTCAGGGATTTCAAGCCTCTGTTCACACTAAGATCCCCCCCCGTTGGAAACAATGGAGGATGGGGGCACCTCCTTTGGGGGCCCATTGAATTGGACCCCCTCGTCCAATCATTTTGAGATATGCCTGCCCCAAGTGCTGCTGGGATGAAGAGGAGTCAGAGGAGACAACTAACTGCTGAATGCACAAGGTTGCCAACTCCAGGTTGGAAAATTCCTGGAAATTTGGGGCTAGAGCCTGAGAAGGGCAGAGTATAATGGCATAGAGTCGACCCTCTAAAGCAGCCATATTCTGAACGCAAACTGATCTCTGTAGTCTGGAAGTTGTAATTGGAGACAATACCTTCCCCCCATCCACCCCGTGACCCCTGTAGGCTCCATGCCCAGAAGATGACAAAAAACCTCAGGATCCCCAGCCAAACTGGCCTGGAGAAAAATGGCTTCCTGACTGATGCAACCCTTCCTGCCTTCCCTTCTCATAACCTGCCCACATTCACAGAATCAGCATTGCTGCCAGATGGCCATCTAGCCTCTGTCTGAAAACCTCCAAAGAAGGAGAGTTCACCACCTCCCGAAGAAGCTTGTTCCACTGAGGAACTGCTCTAACTTTCAGGAAGTTCTTCCTAATGTTTAGCCGAAAGCTCTTCTGATTTAGTTTCAACCCGTTGGTTCTGGTCTGACCTGGGACAACAGAAAACAACTCAGTACCATCCTTTAGATGACAGCCCTTCAAGTACCTGAAGATGGTGACCATATCACCTCTCAGTTGCCACCTCTCCAGGCTAAACATAACCAGCTCCTTCAACAATTCCCCATGGGACTTCATCTCCAGACCTTTCGCCATCTTTGTTGTCCTCCTCTGGACACATTCCAACTTGTCTATATTCTTAAACTGTGGTGCCCAGTGTTCCCTCTAAGCTGAGTTAGTGTGAGCTAGCTCACCGTTTTATAGCCTCCGGCTCACAAGTTTTTGCCTTAGCTCAGGAAGGATGGCTCCAGAGCAAACTAATTCATGCAGTAGCCAAATCACTCGCTCACAACTTTAATGGCAGTAGCTCACAAAGCAGAACTTTTGCTCACAGGACTCCACAGCTTGGAGGGAGCCTTGTTGCCCCAAACTGAACACAATACTCTCTGTGAGGTCTAACCAGAGCAGAGTGACAGAGCCAGTTTGGTGTAGTGGTTAAGTGCGCGGACTCTAATCTGGGAGAACTGGGTTTGATTCCCCACTCCTCCACTTGCACCTGCTGGATGACCTTGGGCAAGCCATAGCTCTGTACCAGCTGTTCTCTCAAGGACAGTTGTCTCAGAGCTCTCTCAGCCCCACCCACCTCACAGGGTGTCTGTTGTGTGGAGGGGAAGAGAAAGGAGTTTGTAAGCTCTGAGACTCCAAGTGAGTGAAGGACAGGGTATAAATCCAATCTCTTCTTCTTCTGCATGATCTGGACACTGTCCTTCTGTTGATACAGCCCAAAATCACATTTGCCTTTTTAGCTAATGTTTCAAACTCATGTTCAGTGTATGGTCTACTAAGAAGACCCCTGGATCCTTTTTGCACAGACTACTGCCAAGACAAGTCTCCCACATCCTATAATTATGCATTTAGTTTTTGCAGTAGTTTATATTTTAAATGCAGAACTTTATCTTAGTTGAAACTGGTTTTATTTGTTTCAGCCCAGTTTTCCAGCCTGTCAAGATCATCTTGTATCTTGACTGTCTTCTACTGTACTTGCTACCCTTCCCAATTTAGTATCATCTGCAAATTTAGTAAGTGTTCCCAGGTCTCAGGACAGGTATATGACTTCAGAAAATTTTGCTAAATGGTACCCTAATATGTCTAATTTATGCTGGAAATGTAAATTAAAAACAGGTTTATTTTATCATATGTGGCGGACTTTTAAGATTGCTAAAACATATTTGACAAGGATACATGAGATATTGCAGAAAATATTAGACATGAATGTTCCATTTATACCAGAACTTTTTTTTATTAAATATTGTACCACAGAATTTTAAGAAAAAACAATATATATTTGATCGTACATGTTGTAACAACTGCCAGAATCTTATATGCCAAATACTGGAAGAAGGAAGAAATACCAACAAAAGAAGAAACAATATATAAACTTTTAGAAGCTGCAGAAATGGATACAGTGACTTTACAGTTAAGAGACAATAAGGATGAAACATTTTTAAATAACTGATTGAGACTATATAAATGGATTGAAATTTATCTTGGAAGTTTATCAAATAAACACTAAACTTAATGTATGTACTGTAACTGATACAAATAACTTATATACGTGGATAAGAATCTGATTCAATCATATAGACTTAAATTTACGTATAGATCAAACTATATGCTCCATTGTTTAGTGTCTATGTCTTTTGTTTTTCTTTGTAACATATGTCTTGTCTTTTTCTGAAAATAATAAAAAAATATTTTTTAAAAATAAAAAGTGATGGCATCCAAACTATAATTTACCAATTTGTCAACAAGAATATTATGTGGAACTTTATCAAAAACCTTACTGAAATCAAGATAAACTGTGTCTACAGCAGGGGTGGGCAGTTGTTTTGGCTTGGAGGGCCACTTTGTGGGAGCGGAGGGCCGCACCTTTTAAAATGATTGCATTCGTTAGTTAACTTTGCATTTCAGAAAAGGTATATATTGTATCATAAAAATCAATAAATATAAATTAAATAAAATCGTGGTAGTTTTATTCAATTTGTTTATTGTGCTAATTTCATATCATCTATAGCTGCAAGCACATTTAATTTTAAAATCAGTTTAATGAGACAAATGTACCCTATCACACTTTTCTACAATTTTTTTGAAATCAGGAGTGAGATTGCTTGTTGTGATTCTCATCACAGCCTGCAAGTTAATGTCTGTCAAAGAGCATCTATATTTACCCTTGTTGATCTTCATGCAAGGAAAACTTTGCTCACAAATATATGTAGACCCAAATATAGAGAACATTTTCCCAGCAAATTTCTTCATACATGGAAATTTTTCAGCAGAAAAAGATTTGTAAAAAGTCAACTAATGTCACAGCATTGAACATTTCTTTCACAGTGTGATCTGACTGCATGTCAATAAGTTCAAGATACAGCTCCTCAGGTGCTGTATCAATATCAGCAGTGATGGGATAAGAGAGCAAATTGAATTTAGGCTCCGGGCCCAATGGAGGTCTGGCTGAAACCACGTGGCCAACTGTCTTGATGGGCCACAAAAAATTCGGTGGCGGGCCACATGTGGCCCATGGGCCACAATTTGCCCACCCCTGGTCTACAGCATTCCCTTGATCCAGCATGGTAGTCACTTTCTTGGAAAAAGAGATGAGGTTAGTCTGACATGACTTGTTCTTGAGAAACCCATGTTGGGTTTTCGTAATCACAGCAATCCTTTCTAAATATTCAAGAACTGACTGCTGGATGATTTGTTCTAGAACTTTCCCAGGTATAGACGTCAAACTGACGGGTCTGTAGTTACTCACGTCCTCCCCCCCTCCCCTGAAGACCTGTTCTCCAAGAATTCTCAGTAATAATGGACAGAGGCTCAGAAATTACATCCACAAATTCTTTTAGAACCATTGGATGCAGTTCATCTGGCCCCAAGTACTTAGTTTTGTTTAAAGAACCTAGGTGTTAATGTACTACCCCAATGCCAGGGTGGCCAAATTGTGGCTCAGGAGCCACATGCGACGCTTTCACATGTTTGTGTGGCTCCCAGCAGGGCTGATGGGGAAGTGAAGGGGAAGAATGCCTCCCTGATCAGTCTTCCCTTTACCAGCCAGTGTTTCCCTCTCTGGATAGGCTTGAGTGGGGGTGGGCAGAGAAAGAAAGCAACTTTAAATGCATTCTCAATGCCCCCACCCCTGGCTAGCTTGAAGAAGGCATTTGTCTCTTTAAATCCCTTCGCCAAGCCGAGTAGTATGGGGCTTGTAGGATGCATTTAAAGTTAGTTGCTTTCTTTCTACCTCTTCCTCCCTCCCTCCTTATCTAAAGTTTAAAGTGTTCTTCAAGCCCCACCACACTGGCCAGCTGGCTTGACTCAGAGAAGTCATTTGTCTCTTTAAATTCCTTCTCCAAGTGGAGCCAGTGCAGCAGCAGAGGCAGGGGACTTGGAAAACACATTTAAAGTTAAAGGCGGTCTCCAAGCCCCCACCCTGTGGCCCTCCCACTGGCTTGGAGAAGGCATTTGTCTCTTTAAATCCATTTTCCAAGCCAAGCCAGCTGGTGTGGGGGCATGGTTGGAGAGCACATTTAAAGTTAAACCTCTCCCTCCCTCCCTCTACCCATTTATTTGCTTTCCTTCCTTCCCCCTCTCTCTCTTTCCACCTCTTTCATTCCTTCTTTCCCCCTCAGTCAATACATGTTGCTCAAAGTCCTATTGACTTAGGAGTATTCCAGATATACTGCTTACAGTTCTGGTTGCCACACCTCAAAAAAGATATTATAGCACTGGAAAAAGTGCAGAAAAGGGCAATTAGAATGATAAAAGGGTTGGAACACTTTCCCTATGAAGAAAGGTTGAAGCGCTTGGGACTCTTTAGCTTGGAGAAATGATGGCTGAGGGGTGACATGATCGAGGTTTATAAGATTATGCATGGGATAGAGCAGGTAGAGTAAGAAGTACTTTTCTCCCTTTCTCACAAGACAAGAACTAGTGGGCACTCCATGAAATTGCTGAGCAGTCGGTTTAGAACAGATAAAAGGAAGTTCTTCTTCCCCCAAAGAGTGATTAACATGTGGAATTCACTGCCACAGAAGGTGGTGGCAGCTACAAGCATGGACGGCTTCAAGAGGGAATTAGATAAACACTCTGAGCCTTCAAAGGCTGCAATCACACACACAAGTAGCCACACAATAAGCGTGAATGCCGGGCAGATTTAAAGGGCATGATCAGAATGTTTCTTCCATGTGATTTTCAGGGTCCTGGTGAAGATGAAAACTCAACCCAGATCTCTTTGCACACTCCTAGCATTCAAAATCTTTTTCCGTCTGTGGGTTCTCTGATGCCGTCGAAGATGGCCACTGCGACTGAATCTCTTACCACTTTCTGAGCATTCAAAAGGCTTCTCCCCTGTGTGGGTTCTCTGATGCAGTTGAAGATTGCCACTCCCAGAGCTACAAGGGGTGACTATCAATCGTACCACTTACAAGCTAAGCCTTTTTGCGGACGATTTAGTTCTGTACGTAACACACCCTGAACAATCATTCCCCATTCTAGAACGTATTTTGTATGAGTATAGTTTGCATGCTGGTCTTCATGTCAATCATACAAAGACCACGTTATATCCTATTAACTTACCAGACTCTACTAAAAAGCGCCTTCAGGAAAGATATGTATATCATTGGATATCCCAATTCTGGACCTACTTGGGGGTTAAGATCCCTTTAGATCTTAAAGATCTATATAAAGTTAATTATTTGACTTTAATGCAAAATATTAACACCCAATGCTCACACTGGTCTCTTAAGAATATAACTTGGTTGGAAAAAATCAATGTGTTAAAATCTTTCCTATTCCCTAAGCTACTATATTTATTCCGAGCCCTCCCAATTGAGATACCACGTGCCACACTTCGTAGATGGCAAAACGTATGGACTAAATTCATATGGGGCCGTAAAGGTACACGAATTAGTTTTTTTACATTGCGTAGAGCCTGCGACAAAGGAGGCATAGCAGTCCCTGACTTGAGTTTTTATTATCAAGCTGTTAAACTATCTGTGCTCCTTCGTATACTGCATGCATCACAAACCATAGAATGGATGGCTATAGAAGAAACATATTTTAGTCCAAAAAAATATTCTGAATATATATGGTTGAGCGCCCAAGACCACAACCATACGTCAGATACCCTATTTATTAAGCCAATGATGGACACTTGGGATTACCGACGAAAACATCTGGTATCTAAGATCTCACTTGCTTCAACTTTTTCGGGGCAAAAATGGTTTCCACCTGCTTCCCACCCTGACTCATATAGAACTTGGAAATTTGCACGACTAACCAGAATATTCGACATTATTAGCAAGGGCCGCATGCTGTCAAAATTAGAATTGGACACTAAAGCTAAGCTGACTGTTCCATGACTAGAATATGCCCAATTGCAACATTTGTTAACTTCACCCCCTTTTTTAGAAGCTTTGCAAACCCCGTTGATGCCTTTTGAGCAACTTATTTTACAACCAGAATGGACGCAGAAAGGACTCATCTCACTTGTGTACAAACTTTTATTAGATAAAGACACTACAAATTTACCATCGTATTCACTCTCTTGGTACCCCGAGAGCAACCTATCCCTTACTACGACACAATGGGAATCTATTTGGTCATCTTATGTATTCAGGTCTAAATCTATAAATATGTTGGAACAAAATTATAAAGTCTTAGCTCGTTGGTACCTAACACCGAGAAAACTTAATTGTAGAAATAAACGCATTTCGCCTTTGTGTTGGAAGCGATGTGGTGCAGTTGGCACCTTTTTGCACTGTTGGTGGGATTGCGGGATAATCAAATCTTTTTGGCAGACAGTGCTTAAGGAAATTCAAACTCTTACAGGTTATGATACTCCCTGCTTATTGGAAGTAGTACTACTAAACCAATGGCAAAATATACCAATACCATCAGTACGTAAGGAATTGATTATGACCCTTATAACAGCAGCTAAAATTGTAATAGCTCAATGTTGGAAAACCCCCGAGGCCCCTTCCATTAAAAAATGGTACTTTAAAATATGGGACTATCTACTCATGGATAAAATCTCAGACTCCCTTTCTAATATAGACCCTCAATTGGGCCCATCACACTATGTGGCTAGATGGTACCCTATTTTGGAAAACTTAGAGAAGGTATTAGAACTACAAAACAATGCACAGGATTACAGGTTTCGTGAAAAACCAGTTGGTTATGTTGAATTTCATGTTTCTAATATCTTTATGTATGGTAACAATGACAAACTATGGATTGTGTTTTTTTGTTTGATGTCTGATGTGAAAGAGGTGTATCGCAACGGTTGGCTTGATTGTTATATTGAGTTGTTTGTTTGTTAATTTGAAAAATAAAATTTAAAAAAATAAATAAAAAAGATTGCCACTCCAACTGAATCTCTTTCCACACTCTGAGCTTTCAAAAGGTTTCTCTCCTGAGTGGGTTCTCTGATGCTGTTGAAGAGCGCCACTTGGACTGAATCTCTTTCCACATTCTGAGCATTCAAAAGGCTTCTTCCCTGTGTGGGTTCTCTGATGCTGTTGAAGAGTGTAACTGAGACTGAATCTCTTACCACATTCTGAGCATTCAAAAGGTTTTTCCCCTGTGTGGGTTCTGTGATGCCTCTGAAGACTGCCACTGAGACTAAATCGCTTTCCACACTCTGAGCATTCAAAAGGCTTCTCCCCTGTGTGGGTTCTCTGATGCTGTTGAAGTTGGCTACTCCGACTGAATCTCTTACCACATTCTGAGCATTCAAAAGGTTTTTCCCCTGTGTGGGTTCTCTGATGCTGTTGAAGAGTGCTACTCCGACTGAATCTCTTACCACATTCTGAGCATTCAAAGGGTTTCTTCCCTGTGTGGGTTCTCTGATGCTGTTGAAGAGTGCTACTCCGACTGAATCTCTTACCACATTCTGAGCATTCAAAGGGTTTCTTCCCTGTGTGGGTTCTCTGATGCTGTTGAAGAGTGCTACTCCGACTGAATCTCTTACCACATTCTGAGCATTCAAAAGGTTTTTCCCCTGTGTGGGTTCTCTGATGCTGTTGAAGATGTCCACTGAGACTGAATCTCTTACCACATTCTGAGCATTCAAAAGGCTTCTCCCCTGTGTGGGTTCTCTGATGCTGTTGAAGAGTGCTACTCTGACTGAATCTCTTACCACATTCTGAGCATTCAAAGGGTTTCTCCCCTGTGTGGGTTCTCTGATGCTGTTGAAGAGTGCTACTCCGACTGAATCTCTTACCACATTCTGAGCATTCAAAGGGTTTCTTCCCTGTCTGGGTTCTCTGATGCTGTCGAAGAGTGTCCCTGCAACTGAATCTCTTACCACATTCTGAGCATTCAAAAGGTTTTTCCCCTGTGTGGGTTCTCTGATGCTGTTGAAGATGGGTATTCCGACTGAATCTCTTACCACATTCTGAGCATTCAAAAGGTTTTTCCCCTGTGTGGGTTCTGTGATGCTTCTGAAAATTGCCACCCTGACTGAATCTCTTTCCACACTCTGAGCATTCAAAAGGTTTCTCCCCTGTGTGGGTTCTGTGATGCTTCTGAAGAGTGTCACTAAGACTGAATCTCTTACCACATTCTGAGCATTCAAAAGGTTTCTCCCCTGTGTGGGTTCTCTGATGCTGTTGAAGATGGGTATTCCGACTGAATCTCTTACCACATTCTGAGCATTCAAAAGGTTTTTCCCCTGTGTGGGTTCTGTGATGCTTCTGAAAATTGCCACCCTGACTGAATCTCTTTCCACACTCTGAGCATTCAAAAGGTTTCTCCCCTGTGTGGTTTCTGTGATGCTTCTGAAGAGTGCCATTGCAACTGAATCTCTTACCACATTCTGAGCATTCAAAAGTTTTTTCCCCTGTGTGGGTTCTCTGACGCTGTTGAAGATGGCTACTCCGACTGAATCTCTTTCCACGTTCTGAGCATTCAGAAGGTTTCTCCCCTCTGTGTATTTTCTGGTGCACAAGGAGCTGTGATCTGTTTCTGAAGTCCTTTCCACACTGAATGGATTTACTTGCCTTCATTATCCCATGCTTTGCAAAACATACATGACCCTTTCTTCCATTTGGCTTCTCAACCATTCGGCTGCCTTTCTTTCTCTTTGCTCTGCCTCGATTCCCGATGTTTTCTTTCAAGTCTTCATTTTTAACTCCGTCTGGCCTTTGCTGATGAAGTTCCTTACTCTCTTCATTCCTCTGATCATCTTCTGCTGAAATAAACAGAGAGATCCTGTTAGCACCTGGGAGGGCGGGTAAGGTCAAAAGGCAATAGGAAAGGACTGATGGCTCTTTGGCTTGGGCGATCTTAACCGCCACCACCCACCTTTCCCCAGAATGTCTTGTATTTAAGGACACTTCACCGCCTCAAGAGCCACAGCTGAGTTCTTGCCCAGAAGGAGTTTCCGAGCCTCCAGATTTCAGGGCCCCAGAAGGCCTCCTTCCCCAGCCAGGTGTATGACTGTACCAAACCAAGTGCTGCACAGAACTGAATCAGAAATCCCCCCTAACTATTCCTTGCCTGTTCCCTTGACATAACCATGAAGGATACTCACTCTCAGGCAGCTCATTTGGGAAGGAGATATAATCTTGGGATTCACTTGAGGAACTCTCCAGCCTTTCTTTGGATGTCATGCCGTCTGTCTCCACTACAGTCTCTCTTACACTTCTAGCTTCTTTCACAGAGAAAGAGAGAAAGTGATCATTCTTATATAGGGAAGGAAAGAAATTCAAGAGTAAATATTCTTCTGGAAGGATAGAATCACAGTCAAGATCAAAGCCCACAATCCCAACCAGGTTAAGGGGAATGGATTACCTGAGGCAAAGCACCCTTCTTCCCCCAAAGTTTAACATGATATTAAGTGGACTGGTCTGACTTGAAGCTGTTTGTGGTTTTAGTCTCCCTGCAGCTAACATCCTGATCTTTTTCAAGGCCAGAATCCAGAATGTGGTCATTGATTAACCTTCAGTACCTGTAACCACTGTGTAAACAGGAGGGAGACGGGATTAGGAGGATGCTGACAGCCTCTGGAAAATTCCATCAGGAAGGACACTTAATTGGGCTGTTAGGACCACCTGACCCTAGAGAGGCAGAAAGTATAATATGGGAATATAGCAGAAGGAAGCCATGCTAAACTTTTAGCGCATAGCTTCCTCGTACGCCTTGATATTTTCTTGCTTCATCATGATGGATAGTTTCAGGTAGAGTAACTTAGGCCACAGGTGGAATACTTACACTGCAACGAGTGGTGCCATCTTATACCAAGTATCTCATAAGCCCCTTAAGGTCTAACCAAATATGCGGCAGAGTATGAGCTTTCATGAGCCATTGCTCACATCTTCAGATATTGCTGGAAGCTGCCCTGAGCCCTGCTTGCAAGGAGAGGAGCGGGATGTAAGTTGAAGAACTATCTGAAGAAGTGAGCAGTGACCCACGAAAACTCCTCCCCTGCCAGACGTTTTCTTAGTCTCTAAGGTGCAGCTGGACTCTGGCTCTTTTCTACTGCTGCAGACAGACAAACATGGCTACCCATCTTCAAGTATGTCATGTACTAGATAGAACAGCTGGCTTTTCTTCGTTTTTCTGCTTCTAAGTTGCAGAAACTATGCACTTTAGAGATGTCTTAATTCTTAAATTTTTAAACTTCTATCTATTTTTTAAAGGGGCCTGCTTTACTTGTGTACACCCTTACTTGCGTGCACCCTCCTCGTGAACCCACTGAAGTGGCTGCTGCTCAGGTACAAGGAGTGGTGGCCCAGGGGGACACAGGCTGCGGTTCCTGACACAACCATTTCCAAATCACAGGCAGAGCGGATGTTTGGAATCCCATGCAGGGAAACGGGTGTGTTGTAAAGGTTAGCCGCAGAGAAATGAGGATCTGGCCACTCCCAGAGTCTTTCTGAGGGCCTCTCATCATAAGAACGTAGGAATGCCCTGCTGGATCAGACCAGTGAGGGTCCTTCTAGTCCAGCCTCTTGCTTCACACAGCACCCAGCCAGTTCCCCTGGAGGGTGAACAACAGGGCACAGAGGCTGAGGCCTTCCTGAGAGCCAGTTTGGTGTAGTGGTTAAGTGCGTGGACTCTTAGAAACATAGAATACACTCAAATTTTTCGGCCCTCAGAAAGCCTCTAAGAGCTGCACTAAGAGCTGCACTGATGACAATTTGGATAAGCATTAAGGACAATTTTTTTTATAAATATACCTAAATGGGTTTCGCCACTGGAGGTTTTTATTAAGCCTTCTTTACTGAGTCAAAAAAAAATACTGAGTTATGAAGTGTTATTAAACAGTGATGGAAATATTAAATCGGAGACCCAATTAAGAAATGAAGAGGGAATTAATTTAACTTGGTGGGAGACTACTCAACTTTTTTCGAGATATAAGGAAGATAAAAAGATTGGTTTTTGTAGCAATTCAAACATGTTAGATGCTCTTTGGTTAAATAACGATTTTAAATTAATAAAGAAATTATATGAGGTTATTCTGAAATATGAAATGCAGGATGAAGAAATTAAACATGTGATGATAAAATGGATGGAAGACTTTGGTTATAATACAGACATTAATAAGTGGCCAAAAATTTGGAAATCAATTAAGTTCTTAAAGGCTGTGAATTATAAAGGAAACATCTATAAACTTTTTTTATAGATGGCACTGGTCACCTGATAGATTGAGTAAATGTTTTAAATCCACCTCTAACCTCTGTTGGGTATGTGGGAAGAATAGCGGGACACTCTATCATATGTGGTGGTCTTGCAAAGAAGTGCAAAAGTTTTGGGGGATGATCAAGAAACTGATCTTTGAAATTACGGATTATGATTTGGATCTGGAAGCAGAGTTTTATTTGTTGAACATGTTACCGGATAACTTAGTATTATTGGATCAAAAGTGAATAGCATATATATTAACAGCAGCGCGTATAGTGCGGGCAAGACTTTGGAAAGCATCTTTGCTACCAAGAAGAGAAGAAATAGTCAATAAGTTATCGGAATGGGCTGAACTGGACAGATTGAGCTATCTAATGAAAATGGAGAACAAAGTTGACCCTATTACTGTGTGGTCCAAATTCCTTACTTGGTTGGAATAATGTTTGTGCTCGTTATGTATAAGATCATCTCATGTGTTGAATTATTTTGTATATTGTTAAGAAAATACAGTAAAACTTTTTCAAAAAAGAAAGAACACCAGAGAAGCCAAGGTTGGATCAGGCCAGTGGCCCATCTAGTCCAACACTCTGTGTCACACAGTGGCCAAAAACACCAGGGGCCCTCAGGAGGTCCAGCAGTGGGGCCAGGACACTAGAAGCCCTCCCAGTAATTGTTTTAACTGGAGATGCTGGGGATTGAACCTGGGGCCTGAGCCACAGCCCCTCCCCAAGTAGTGGGACAGGTCTCAAAATGGGGCATTGCTGTTCAATATTTTGATTCATGCCTCAGCCCGATGGCAGCAATTTGCACCTTTGGCCCCTAGGAAAGATCCTTACCCACAAAGGCCACGTTCCCATAGTTCTCCAGCATGACTTCCCTGTACAGAGCTCTTTGTCCCGGATCCAGCAGGGCCCATTCCGCCTCAGTGAAATAGACGGCCACATCCTCAAATGAAAAGGGAGCCTGAAGGACAAAGAGGATTCCCTCGTCAGAGATCACGCCAGGAAGAGATGGCACACCGGAAGGGAGTAGTCTGGGAAGGGATGGTATGGGTAGAGGGAACGGCGTTCAAAGGAGCTCTTGCCTGGACAAAAAGAGGAGGGACCCAGGCTGTCCCACCCGCTCACCTCTCCGACCTGGACTGGAGGGGCAGCAGCCATTTCCACACCTCTGAAGAGATGACGGCTCAACAGCACCTCTTCACTGCCTGTTCCTGAAACAGAGGAGGAAGGAAGGAAGGGCCTTTGCTTGTTTCTCTCCTGCTTCATACTTCCCTTCCCAGGAGTTTGAAACCTTGCCCTGGCAGCACACTCAGTCGTTGGAAGCCGCCCTGAGCCCCACTTGCGGGGAAAAGAGTGGGATATAAGTTGAGTAAACAAACAAACATATTCTACAGGGTCCCCATTACATTGAAGTTTTCTCCAGCCCTTCAGGCAAGCACATGGTCAATGGCTGCCTACCTCGTGGAGAGGTCTGTGTCTGGGGAATCATGGACTCCGCACCCCAGGAAAAGAGACCTCCTTCCTGCAGCAAGGAGTGTTTATCATCTCTGTTTCTCCTCCCACTGACCCAGCCAGGCCAGGTCAAAGAGGCATTTCCTGGACATCTCCAGGAATCTCCTTCCTGAAGTCCCTTTAGCATTTCACACCTCCAACACTCTGTTCCCTGCTTAAAGAAGGGGGGAGAATTTGACTCACTCATTATCTTTCTTGCTAGATCCTTAGGATTTCTATGAAGGTAAGCTGGAAGGGACTGCTTCCGCCCTTCCTGCCTGCCTGTTCTCTGCCCAGGAGAGGGAACTTTTAAAACACACAGCGGAAGTTTTGCTCATTTCAAATCTCCGAAGCAAAAAAATGCATTTCTTTACACATGTCACTGTCCAATTTGGCCCAGATGTGACCTGAGCACATCTGGAGACTCGAGGGTAATACCTTTCAGAGTGTCTCTTGGCATGCTAACTTCACAACCAGGTTTTCAGGCAGACAAAACACCAACCTCACATCACACCTTCCCCGAGCCTTTCCCAAAGGCCCTCCCCAAAGCTCCTGGGGGGAGCATCGCCTGCCATCCCTACGCCAGTATCCCATTTCCCACAGCAGCCAACCAGATGCCCATATAAAGTTTGGCCACTGAAGCCAGATTTTCCCTGAATTATTCAGCCCTAGAAACTGGTTTTCAGAGCTCTGCTGCCCCAGAAGGTGGAGGCTCCCTTTATTCACCGGGTTGAACATCTCTGCCACCCTTTGTTTAGCTCTTATCTCATGAGCCACCCTGAGTTCCTCTTATGGAAGGAAGGTCAGATGTGACTATTCAAATTAATGGGAGGAATCGCCCTCCAAGAATTTGTCTGATCTCCTCGTAGAGGCATCACAGTTAGTGGATGTTGAGTGCCACAAATTAACTGTGTTGTGTGAAGAAGAAATGTTTAATTCTTTTCCTCAGTCTGAACGCTCTACCCATCCAATTCACAGGGTGCCCCAATTGCACCCGGGCAGGATGACTCCTTACCACTGGAGAGGGCATCTTGGGCACGCTTCACGGCCTGCGCCCTCTGCCCCTGCTCCAAGGAAGCTCCTTCCGCCTCAGGGAATGTCGCTCCTGTCTTCAGGGATGGCCCCAACATCTGAAACAGCAGCGACAGAGAGGAGTAAGCGATGGAATGGGAAAGGGACCAAGGAATGGATCCTGCCCCACTCCCGGACTCGGCTCCCTTCCCTCTGCAGACCTGGTGAGGTAGTGGGAGGGATTGGAAGTTCTCTCGTAGAAGAGGCTGCTGAAGGAGGCTGTCAAACCTCCCACTGGGATGATGAACACTTGGTCTCGTGTCTGGCAGGGAACCTTTAGGACAAGGTCAGGTACCGTTGCTTGAATTGGACATACCTGGAGGAATCCCCTCACCTGTTCTGCCTGCCTCTTCTCCTCGGCCTGGCTCAGGAGGAAACCTTCGGCCAGGGCCACCACCTGGGAACTGGTCTCCAGCCCACATTCCCTGACCCAGCCCTGCATGTCTTGGGGCAGGAGAGTCAGGAACCGCTCCAGGATCACCAGGTCCAGGATCTGCTTCTTGCTGCGTCCCTCCGGCTTCAGCCACTGGTTGCCAAGGCGATGGAGCCGGCTGCAAACCTCTCGTGGCCCACCGCCCTCAGGGTAGCGGAACTGCCAGAAGCATCGGCAATGCAGATCTGGGATTGCACTGAGCTGAGAACGGATCTCTGGCACCGGGCCTTCCCAGAATTCAGCACCACTCCCAGCTGGGGGGGGGATGGGGGCCTTTGCTTGTTGTCTTGCCAGTTCCAGGTCCTTCTGGGTCCTGGTGTTCCATCTCCTTCCCCTTCTCTTGGGCCACCCCTGATGGAGCAGAGATGCCTTCAGTCACTCGGCTAGGAAGAGGGGCTTCTCTTGGGGGGGGGGGGGGGAGAGGAGAGACACAGACAGTCACATGGGAAATCAAAGAGAATGGAGATACACCACTGAATATTACAAACCTTCACATGCTCAGGAGACGCACAGGATCAGGACAAAAGGGCTTCTTGTGGTTTTAGACCAGGATTAATATCATTTTTGTATGTTACAAACCAAGCTGTCATAAGAACATAAGAGAAGCCAGTGTTAGGTCAGGCCAGTGGCCCCTCCAGTCCAACACTCTGTGTCACCCAGTGGCCAAAAACACCCCAGGTGCCCTCAGGAGGTCCAGCAGTGGGGCTAGGACACTAAAGCCCTCCCACTGTTGCACCCCCACCCCCGCAGGCACCAAGAATACAGCACTTGCCCCAGATTGAGAGTTCCTATCTCTACCTTGTGGCTAAGAGCCACTGATAGACACCTCTGCTCCAAATATTTATCTATTTTCCTCTTGACGCCCTCCATGCTTGTAGCCCCGGCCACCTCTTGTCTCTCTTTGTGCCATTTTTATTTTGCACAGCCGGGGGGGGGGGGGGGGGGAGGTGGAGGACTCCTTGATGAATCATGCAGGGGGATCAGCAATGCCTCAGGCCCAGCCCCCCCCCCCCATGGAAACTGGAAAATCTGCACCTATGCGACCCGGAGGAAACCGCGGCACTGGAGGGAGGGCTCGGGGGCTTTGCTCCCATGCGCGGTCCCCCCCCCCCCTCCACAAAGCGGGCCTTTCCGGGAATGCACCCCCCCCCTCCAAGGTGCAGGGATCTTGCACCCCCCCCCTCCCCGGGAGCTGGCAACCCTGCCCCCCCCCCCACGATCTCCAACCAGGGACTCACCCGCAAGGACCCCTCCCGGCCACTCTCCCGGGGGCGCCTCCTCCTCCACGCGGCTTCTTTCTTCTCCGCCCCCCCCCCCCTCCGTCGGGCTCCCCGGGGCTTAACCCTTTGAGTCCTGCAGGGGAAGGGGAAGGAGGCGCCCGCCCCACGAGGCGGAGCTTCCCCCGGCTCCCGATGGGGCTACTCGGGAGGAGCACGGCCGGCGGGGCTGCTGCGCTCCCCTGGGAAGCTCCGGCGCGTCTCCGGAAGAGGAGGAGGCTGCAGCGGCCGCCCCGCCCCTTCTTCGCCCCCCACCCCCGGGTGCCAGGAGGAGGAGGAGGAGGAGGAGGGGGACCCCAAGACCCGGCCGGGGGGGGGGGCGGGTTTCCGTCTGCGTCATTCGGCCATGTATTTCCGAGAGACGCGGGTGGCTCCTCCCCCCCCCCCCCGCGAAGGAGCGCAGGACCCCTCCCCTCAAAAGGCGGCCCGGAAGGGTCCGAGATCGTTCGGATTTTTATTTTAAACAGCAGACACCCCCCCCCCCCCCCGTCCCAAGGACGAGCTCTGCTTTTGCTCCAGGGTGAGATGTTGGGGGGGGGAAGAAACGACTGCGGGGGGGGGGGGGGCAACCCAGGGCATTGTGCGTTTTATCCTCACCCCTGGCACAGCTGGAGCCTGCTTGGAGGGGGGGCTGGGAAACGCCTGCAGGGGGGGCGGGGGCAGGGCTGGGGAAGCTCTGCGCGCTGTAAGGCCTTAGAGAGTCCTAACGGATTCCTTCCCTCCAGGAGAGCTGATCTCTGTCGCCTGGAGATCTCCCGGCCCCACCTGGAGGTTGACAACCCTCGTTCGGAGTCATTGCAAGCTGGCCGGAGAAAGAAACCGGAGCAAGAAGACCTCACAGGCTGCGCCGTCTGAATGCAAAACGGACACCGCAGCAAGAGGGCCTCAGAGAAGTTCTGCAGTTCCACTCATTCTCAGGGGGGAGGGCGGCTTTCTCTGCTGCTAGGGATCCCTTCCGGAATGAGCGGGAGACGCGCAGTCCAGGCCAGGTTAAGATTTCCGTATCTGGCGATTTCCCCAAAGAAAGCAGGGAGCTCTGGAGAGGATTTCTGCCGACTGTTTCACCCGCTGTCATCCAGATCTCAGTCACACATGCCAGGTCCACTTTTTGCATTGCAAGATGTGAATGGGTCCTCCTTTTGCATCAGACTACCCACAACTAAACTTAACACAAGACAGATGACTGCTTTTCATGATTGATACTCTACATTCACAGATGAGACCCTGACAGTCTCTGCCTGGGATATTTTTGCAGCTTGGTGACATCAGGAAGTTCCAGATGCAATTCTTCACAGTGGAAACTGTGGACATGAGTGTGGTTTCTCATTTTAATACAGTGCTCGCGCTAACGTAGGACTATTTCAGATTAACTTATTTGGTGGGACATTCCATGGACATCGGTGTGCTCTTGCAGTATATATCGGTGGAGCCATTTAATAATCATGAGGATCCAAGCATTGAAGACAATGTTTCTACCTTGGCAATGCCCTGTGCTTTTGGTGGTTCATTCTGTGCTGATGGATATGATGTGTGATTTGACAGTGAGTTCAGGGTGACCAAACATCACAAGCCCCGGGATCCATGCTTCAAGATCATGGTTTTGCAGCGTGGTGACTTGCATTTGTGGGCGAGTGTGTGCCTCTGTCTGGAAGTCAAGGCGACCTCTGGGAACTCCCACTGGGGCATAGAAGACGTTCAGAGATGCGGCCTGATAGCCCTGGTATTCCTTGGAGGTCTCCCATCCAAATGCTTGCCAGGGTTGGCCCTGCTTAGCTCCTGAGATCTGACGAGAGCAGGCTTGTCTGGGCTAGCCAAGTCAGGTTCGGTCCATGATTTCTGTGGTGCAAGCCATGCCCATGGACATGTTTCAGTACTTTGGCGTCATCTGAAGAAGCGAGCAGTGGCTAATGAAAGCTCTTGCCCTGCCACAAGTTTTATTACTCTTTAAGGTGCTACTGGCCTCTTGCTCTTTTCTGCTGCTACAGAGAGACCAACACGGCTACCCATCTTCATCTGTCTGCAAACCTGGCCACTACATTGCTCACCTATCGTTCCAGATCATAGATATCAATACATTAAATACAACTGGCCCAGTACCAATCCTTGTGGGACCCCACTGCTTCCTCCCCTCCATTGGGAAAACCATCCATTGATTCCTACTGTTGGCTTCCTGTCACAGCTGATTTATTGTGACCCTGCAGGGTTTTCAAAGCAAGAGGGATTCAGGGGTGGTTGGCCATTGCCTGCCTCCATATCACAACCCTGGCATCCCTTGGAGGTCTCCCATTCATATAACATCCAGGGCCTACTCTGCTTAGCTTCCGAGATCTGACCAGCCGGGGCCACTGATCCAGCTTCTGATAATAGCTGAGCCGTGGCATTCTGCACCAACTGGAGTTTCTGAATGGACTGAGGGAAGACCCATGGATAGTGCATTACAGTAGCCTAGTCTGGCGTGGATCCAGGTGGCCAGACCAGCTGTATCAAGGTAAGAGGCTATCTTATGGGTTAGTGGGAGTTGGGAATTGAGAGGAAGCATTATGTGGAGGGCTGTTAACTTGCTTCGACAGCACTCCTTTTGGATCTGATATAACCCCCAGGCTCTTAACTAAGTCAGCAAGGGGTCAGCCGAACTCCACCAGAAGTGGGGGGCATAATGTCATTTGAAATCTCCACCTTCCCTGCCAACATTGCCCCCGACTTTTCAGGGATTAGCTGCAGTTTGTTCTCTTAGCCAATCTCCAACAGCAAAGCCGGACAGCAATTTAGGATTTCTGATGCCATAGAATCCACCCTCCAGAGCAGCCATTTTCTCCAGGGGAACTGACCTCTGTTGTCCAGAGTTCAGCTGTAATTCTGGGAGATCTCCAGGCCCCACCTGGAAGCTGGCAACCCGAGGCCCTTGGCAGCAACCACTGGGTGACTTCATACCACCTGACCTGCCTGCCTCGCCTAGGACTGGCTGCTGGATTCTTCTCAACAGCAGCCACCCAAGGAAACTCAGTACAGTGTCCTGTCTCACAATCAAGACTTCCCGCCCAGGACCTTTATACTAGACTACTTCCAAACGTAATCAGAACCCTGGAGTTAACTTACACTCCTAAAGAAACGGAAGAGGAGGAATCCGTCTTCCCTGCAGGATCTGGCAAGGCCACACCCAAACCTAGCACCAAGGCAGCGGGGGCGGGGGGGAGTCCCACTACCTGCTTCCTTTTACAAGATGATGAAGGCGGAGTGGGAACACCCTGCCAAACCCAAGGCAACTAACTCGGCCTTTGGAAAATTCTACTCCTTGATTCCTGAGGCGTCTAGAAAATTAAAATTGTCAATAGTGGATGACCTCATCAATACACTGGCCTCTACATCGGTCCTTCCCCATGGGAGGTCCTCCCCTGATGGTCTCCCGAAAGTCAACACAGACAAACGCATTGAACAAGTACTGAGAAGGGACTTCGAGGCTACTGCAAATTCCCTCAGAGCTTCTGTTCCAGGTTCTCTGTTTGCTAGAGCAGCCTACGCCTGGTCATGAGATCTGGCCGAAGAAGACAGCGGCATCCCAATGGAACTAAAGGATGAGCTGAAGAAAACAGCCTTAGCCACAGCCTTTGCCGCAGACGCAACGCTAGATGCAGTCTAGCAGTCTGCATGTAGTATGGCCTGCAGCGTCACCGCAGGGCGTAACACTTGGCTCAGGAGCTGGGACGCAGATCCATCAGCACGGGCAAAAGTAGCCGCGGTCCCATTCAAAGGCACGAAGCTTTCTGGAGAAGATCTGGATCGCTACCTGCTTGAAGACAAGGATAAAAAGAAGGTGCTCCCGTCTAAGAAGAGAGAGGGGAAAACCAGAAGAGGCCAGGAGTCCTTTTGTGACACCAGGAGAGATTCGAAACCTGGCAGTAGCAGACCATACAAACCAAAGTGGCAACACAAGTTTAAGGATGGTAAATCACCCTCTTCCTCCTTTACAGCCAGAAATCCCAATAATGGGAAGAACACTAAAAAAGCATGACTGTGCTGAGGTGGGAAGGGAAATCAGCATCCTAAGTCGCCTACAGAGATCTGCACATGTCTGGGAAAACTCCATTACAGACAGATGGGTGAAGGAAACAGTCTCAGAAGGCTGCTCCCTGGAATTCCATTCCCTTCCTCCTTCACGTTAACTAGAACTACCATGGAACAAGGCACGGGTGAAACACACACAGCTGCAGGGAGCCATTGCATACCTTTTGGAGATTGCAGCAATAGAAATCTTCCTGGCTGCAGAGAGATCTCAGGGAGTCTACTCAGTATTCTTCACGGTCCCGAAGAGGAACGGAGACATAAGGGCCATTCTGGACATCAAGTGGCTCAACAGGAGAGTGGTGAAGAAGAAGTTCAAGGTGGAAACCGTGAAGTCCATACTGTCAGCCATACAGAAGGGGGACTTTGTGACATCAATAGATCTCTCGGAGGCATACCTCCACATTCCAATCCGAGAAGCTCCTCGCAGATTCCTCCGCTTTGCCTACCACAATCGACACTACCCATACCGGGCACTTCCCCTTGGCTTAAAGTCGTCACCCAGGGTCTTCACCAAAGTTCTAGTGACCCTCACTGCATTACTACGGACCATGGGAATATCACTATTCCCTTAACTAGATGACATTCTGGTAAAGGCACCATCATACGAACAAGCAAACAGGGGTCTACAGACTACAATGAGGATTCTCAGGGATCACGAATTCATACCCAACAACGAGAAGAATTCTCTCCATACCAATTCAATCTCTAATTCACCTGGGTGTTCACATCGACACCCTGCAAGACAGGGTGTTCTTCTCACGGGAACGGCAGGATCACCTGACCTAACTGACCAGAGAAGTCTTAGGCCATCGGAAAGTGGAAGTCATGACTCTTGCACAATTACTGGGAATGCAGGTATCTTGCCAGGAGACACTCAGTTGGGCAAGATTCCACACTCGACCCCTACAACACTTTCTTCGGCCTTTCCAAGATCTGATAGCTCAGAAGAAAGTATAGTGGGTATATCTCCCACAGGACTTGAGACACAAACTGACCTAGTCACTGGAACCAGACTGGTTCAGCACAGGCATGCCACTCAGGGAGCCGATCAGAGTGAACATTACCACGGAGGCAAGTCTGTTAGGTTGGGGAGCCCATATGGAGGACCAACTGGTGCAGGGCACCTGGAAGCAGTCAGAGAAATCCAACAGCATGCATCTGCTGGAACTAAGGGCGATCAAGCTGTCCTTGTTAGCCTTCCAGAAGGACATACAGGGAAAACACATATTGATCCGGACGGACAATGTGACGGCCAAAGCCTATGTAAATTGGCAAGGGGGCTGTTGATTCAAACGATTGAACAAGGAAGTGAGCCAGCTCATGAGCTAGGCAGAGACGCACATCCAATCAATCAAAGTGATCCATGTGGCAGGCTGGGACAACACGGTAGCAGATTGACAATTGGTCGACCAATCAGAATGGATGATAAACAGATCAATATTTACCCAAATTTGCCTCAAATTTGGGTGGCCGGGAGTTGACCTGTTCGCCACAGAACAGAATCGACGAGTAAAAGCCTTCATGTCAAGGTCATATCATCCAATACCATGGGAACAGATGCGCTTCATCAAGAGGGGCCAAGGACACTATTATATGCCTTTCCACCTCTACAAATCATTCAAAGAGTGGTGGCAAAGGGCCATTGACCAAGCAGCAGAACTGATTATTGTGACCCCGTATTGGCCCAGGAGACCATGGTTCCAGGAACTCAAAAGACTGTCAGTGAAGGAACCTTGGCGACTACCACTGGTTCCAGACCTTCTGCCCCAGGGAGAGATTGTCCATCCTCGGCCAGAAACTCTAAGCCTCAGAGCCTGGAGGTTGAGCGGGAGCAGCTCTCAGACTTAGGTTATAATAAGGATGTAGCCTTTCTTCAGGAGGGGTTGGACAAGAGCCTCAGTACAGGTACCCTAAAGCGGCAGGTGGCAGCTATCTCAGTAGTTAGGGGAGCTAAGAAAGGTTCCTCACTTTCTAGGCACCCACATGTCCAAAGATCCCTTAGGGGTACTTCACAGTTAAATCCCCCGGTGGCTCATAGATTCCCCACATGGAACCTCAACTTAGTTCTTAAAACCTTGTGTAGGGCTCCCTTTGAGCCCATGGCTAGTTGCCCAATGAAGGAGTTGACCTTCAAGATGGGGTTCTTGGTGGGCATCACATCAGCAAGGTGGGTCTCAGAGCTGGGGGCCTTATCCATAGATAAGGATCTCTGTATCTTCCATAGCGACAAGGTGGTGCTCCAACCGGATCCAGCCTTCATTCCAAAAGTTAATTCTGCTTTTTATAGGTCTTTGGAGATTGTTCTGCCATCCTTCTGCCCACCTACTAAGACTGACTGGGAAAAGGATTGGCATTGTCTAGATGTGAGACGGGCGCTTACTTTTTACCTGGACAGGACCAAGACGGTGAGATCCATCGATTCCCTCTTTGTTTCCTTCAGGAAGTCAGCAATAGGGAGGAAGGCCACACCTTCCTCTCTGAGTAGATGGATCTGGGGTTGCATCCACCTAGCTTATAAGGCTAGAGGTCTAGAGCCCCCAAAAGGAGTTACAGTGCACTCTTTGAGAGGAGCAGCAACATCTGCAGCATATAGAGCCTTCCCTTCCTTAGAGGTAGTATGCAAGGCAGCCACCTGGAGGTCAGTATACTCCTTTACCCGACATTACAGGATTGACAAGGTAGTGTCAGCTGACACGGCCTTCGGCCATAGAGTCATAAGAACATAAGAGAAGCCAATGTTGGATCAGGCCAATGGCCCATCCAGTCCAACACTCTGTCACACAGTGGCCAAAAACACCAGGTGCCCTCAGGAGGTCCAGCAGTGGGGCCAGGACACTAGAATCCCTCCAACTGTTACCCCCCCCCCAAGCACCAAGAATGCAGAGCATCACCTGCCCCAGACTGAGAGTTCCTATCTATACTTTGTGGCTAATAGCCACTGATGGACCTCTGCTCCAGATGTTTATCCAATTCCCTCCTGAAGCCGTCCATGCTTGTCGCCGCCACCACCTCCTGTGGCAGTGAATTTCACGTGTTCATCACTCTTTGGGTGAAAATGTACTTCCTTTTATCTGTTCTAACCCGACTGCTCAGCAATTTCATGGAGTGAATCTTATATGCCAAATACTGGAAGAAGGAAGAAATACCAACAAAAGAAGAAACAATATATAAACTTTTAGAAGCTGCAGAAATGGATACATTGACTTTACAATTAAGAGACAATAAGGATGAAACATTTTTAAATAACTGGTCAAGACTGTATAAATGGATTTAAATTTATCTTGGAAGTTTATCAAATAAACATTAAATTTAATGAATGTACTGTAACTGACACAAATAACTTCTGTAGGTGGATAAGAATCTGATTCAATCATATTTAAATTTACCGATAGATCAAAGTATATGCTCCATTGTTTAGTGTATATGTCTTTTATGTTTTTCTTTGTGATGTATGTCTTTTTCTGAAAATAATTTAAAAATTTATATATTTTTAAAAAAGTAATAGTATCCAAACCATAATTTACCAATTTGTCAACCAGAATATTATGTGGAACTTTATGAAAAGCCTTACTGAAATCAAGATAAACTATGTCTACAGCATTCCCTTGATCCAGCAAGGTAGTCACTTTCTTGGAAAAAGAGATAAGGTTAGTCTGACATGAATTGTTCTTGAGAAACCCATGTTGGGTTTTCGTAATCACAGCAATCTTTTCAAGAACTGACTGCTGGATGATTTGTTCTAGAACTTTCCCAGGTATAGACGTCAAACTGACGGGTCTGTAGTTACTCAGGTCCTCCCCCTCCCCTTCTTGAAGATGGGGACAACACTTGCCCACCAGAGAGCCAGTTTGGTGTGAGAGCCAGTTTGGTGTAGTGGTTAAGTGCGCGGACTCTAATCTGGGAGAACCGGGTTTGATTCCCCACTCCTCCACTTGCACCTGGCTGGATGACCTTGGGCAAGCCATAGCTCTGTACCAGCTGTTCCCTCAAGGACAGCTTGGGAAAGAGCTCTCTCAGCCCCAACTACCTCACAGGGTGTCTGTTGTGGGGAGGGGAAGGGAAAAGGAGTTTGTAAGCCGATCTGAGACTCCCTTGGGGAGTGGAGAGCGGGGTATAAATCCAATCTCTTCTCTTCTCTTCTTCTGGCACCTCAGCTGTTCTCCAAGAATTCTCAATAATAATGGACAGAGGCTCAGAAATTACATCCACAAATTCTTTTAGAACCATTGGATGCAATTCATCTGGCCCCAAGTAGTTAGTTTTGTTTAAAGAACCTAGGTGTTAATGTACTACCCCAATGCCAGGGTGGCCAAATTGTGGCTCGGGAGCCTCATGCGGCGCTTTCACATATTTTGAGTGGCTCCCAGCAGGGCTGATGGGGAAGTGAAGGGGAAGCATGCCTCCCTGATCAGTCTTCCCTTTACCAGCCAGTGTTTCCCTCTCTGGATAGGCTTGAGTGGGGGTGGGCAGAGAAAGAAAGCAACTTTAAATGCATTCTCAATGCCCCCACCCCTGGCTAGCTTGAAGAAGGCATTTGTCTCTTTAAATCCCTTTGCCAAGCCGAGTAGGATGGGGCCTGTAGGATGCATTTAAAATTAGTTGCTTTCTTTCTACCTCTTCCTCCCTCCCTTCTTATCTAAAGTTTAAAGTGTTCTTCAAGCCCCACCACACTGGCCAGCTGGCTTGACTCAGAGAAGTTATTTGTCTCTTTTAAATTCCTTCTCCAAGTGGAGCCAGTGCAGCCGCAGAGGCAGGGGGCTTGGAGAACACATTTAAAGTTAAAGGCAGTCTCCAAGCCCCCACCCTGTGGCCCCCCCCCACTGGCTTGGAGAAGGCATTTGTCTCTTTAAATCCATTTTCCAAGCCAAGCCAGCTGGTGTAGGGGCATGGTTGGAGAGCACATTTAAAGTTAAACTTCTCCCTCCCTCCCTCTCCCCATTTATTTGCTTTCCTTCCTTCCTTCCTTCCCTCTCTCTCTCTTTCCACCTCTTTCATTCCTTCTTTCCCCCTCAGTCAATACATGTTGCTCAAAGTCCAATTGACTTAGGAGTATTCCAGATATGCTGTGAGTTGAGAAATTGTCATTTTTGAATCAGCCAGACCTAGTAGGTATACTTTATTTGCTTATGAAGATATTCTACATGTTGGTCCACGCCTGATGACTATTGGAAACGAATGTACCTACTGGATGTTTCGTTGTTGATTATTTTGGACCTCCATCAATTATTGTATTAAAGTGGATGTATTTTTTTTCAATTAGTCTATTTATATGCTTTATTAGGAGAGTGTGTTGTTTCAGCTGTGTCGTTCTCAGGAGAAAGGATGTGACATCACTTTGTGATGTCATGTCCTGTGATATCACTTCCAGGTCAGAGGTCAAGTGATGTCACTTCCCAAGCTCTACCCCTTCTGATGTCACTTCCAGCACACTGCACCAAAACTCCACCTCTTCCTATGATGTCACTTTCTGAGCACTCCCCCAAACCTACCTCTTCCTCTGAAGTCACTTCCTTCTTACAAAATTCTAATTTAAACAACCACTTTGCTGCAGGGCAGCTGCCCTCCAGATGGCCGCACAGGCCATCAAGTCCCACCCCCTGCTCAATGCAGGATCAGCCTAGGGCATCCCTGACAAGGGTTTGTCCAGCCGCTGCTTGAAGACTGACGGGGTGGGGGAGCTCACCACCTCCCTGGGCAGCCGATTCCACTGCGGCACGACTCAGGCAGTCGGTGGTGTGAAAGACCTCTGCTCTGCCTGAGACCTTGGAGAGCCACTGCCAGTCTGTGAAGGCAATACGGACTTCAAGGGACTGATGGTCTGATTCAGTATGAGGCAGCTGTATGTCTTAGCACAGGGCGCAGTGGTCAGCAGTTCCCTTTTGCACAATCTGTCTACACATGCTGAATGCTACACTTCCAATCCATTTTCAATGCACTTTAACAATAATTTGCAAGTGGATTTTGCCGTTTCAATAAAATCCAGTTGTGAAGGGCGTTGAAAGTGCATTGTTCAATATGTGTGAAAGCAACATATGCCCCAAAAGCATTCAGCTGCTTGAAGAGAAATAGCTAGCAGAGGAACACAGTATCAGGAGATTGTGGCAAAAATGAATCAAATATGGCAGGGGTGGGCAATTGTTTTGGCTCGGGGGCCACTTTGTGGGAGCGGAGGTTAGGGGAGGGCTGCACCTTTTAAAATGATTGCATTCATTAGTTAACTTTGCATTTCAGAAAAGGTATACATTGTATCATAAAAATCAATAAATATAAATTAAATAAAATCGTGGTAGTTTTATTCAATTTATTTATTGTGCTAATTTCATATCATCTATAGCTGCAAGCACATTTAATTTTAGAATCAGTTTAACGAGACAAATGTACCCTATCACACTTTTCTACAATTTTTTTGAAATCAGGAGTGAGATTGTTGAGATTGTCATCACAGCATGAAAGTTAGTGTCTGTCAAGTGTCTGTTAATCTCTATATTTACTCTTGTTGATCTTCATGCAAGAAAAACTTTGCTCACAAATATAGGTAGACCCAAATATAGAGAACATTTCCCCAGCAAATTTCTTCATACATGGAAATTTTTTCAGCAGACAAAGATTTGTAAAAGTCAACTAATGTCACAGCATTAAACATTTCTTTCACAGTGTGATCTGACTGCATGTCAATAAGTTCAAGCTGCAGCTCCTCAGGTGCTGTATCAATATCAGCAGTGATGGGATAAGAGAGCAAATAGAATTTAGGCTCACTTTTCTTGAAGTCCTGAAATCTTCTTGTGACCTCGTCCTCCAAACTCTGCAGATGATCCCTAATCTTAGCAAAAACACTTTCAGGCACTTTCTGTTTGGTGGGCTGCAAAAAACTCTGTGGCGGGCCGCATGTGGCCCGCGGGCTGCAATTTGCCAACCCCTGAAATATGGGGATAATAAGCCTAAGTGAGAAACCACAAAGTCCAAAGAGGGGACCAAACTCATGGGAAAACCAGTGGCAGAGGACATGGTGTGTATGTGGATACAGCACAATCCTGAAAGTAATCCAGGATGTGAATTATCATGACAACAGAGCAATATTCTAAATTGTGCAGATCCAACTGCAGAGAAGTCGCACAGAGATGAGTTCTCAAGGAAAGTAAAGTGGTGGTGGTGGTGGAGGGCTAACAGTCCCAATGTAAGCCTGCAGAGCATTTTTGATACACTCTTATGAACACAAGACCAGAGATTGGCGCCACGAAAACCGAACAGATGGCCAAGGTGTTAGTTCCTGATTAGGATTTTAGTGTTGCAATATTGCCCAATCCTTCCTGTCCCCTCCTAGCTACAACACTGACCAATAGTAAGCTTAGAAAGGACGGACAGCCTAGTGGGAGTGACAATGGGACGTGGTCAGCGCAACCCGCCCAAATGCCACCTGATAAAAGTTCTTGCACAGAAAGTTTAGCTAGCTTCGTACCCTCCTTGACCTCTGTCTCTTTGACCAACCTCTTTTGTCCAGCTTGCTCTACCCAGTACCTAGCCTCCATCTTTAATCCCTGGTTTGCGCAGCCAGGACAGGGACGTGTATTTGCCGGTTCAGATCTCGTTCCCCCTATTTTTCTACTCATCCCTCCATTCTTCTCGTGGAAGTGGTTCAACCTCTATCATCTCAGGTACGTGACTCCCCCTCAACAATACTCCTGCTCATGCAAATGTGCTGTTTTTCTAACTGACTTCCCCTAGACTTCTGTATGTACGTGGTTTTATTATTATTCTCTGTATGCCTGATCAATAGTCTATAGTAAACATCATTTATAAAATCAGCCTTGCCTCCCGCCTATTTACTGATAACTCTTCCGGGAAAGTGGGACCTTGGTATAGTTGGCAAGAACCCATTATAGTGCCGATTGCTACACGTAAACCAGAGCAGTCCGGCCAACACCAAGCTCTGAAGGAACAAATGAGAGAAGGAAAGTTAGGGATGAAGTAGAAATCACCCAAGGCACGGCTGACAGTGAACTCTTAAAATGAGTAATTAAAGTTTGGGGGAGGAGAGAAGAGAAGTCGCTATGGGACTGTAACCTGGGGGGCCCCATGAACTTTGAAGGCCCAGAAGCTAGAGGAGTAAACAGGACTGCCAACCTCCAGGTGGGACCTGGAGCTCTCCCAGAATTAGAACTGATCTCCAAGTGACAGAGATGAGTTCCCCTGGAGAAAATGGACGCTTTGGAGGATGACTCTTAGGCATTATATCCCACTGAAGTCTCACCCCCCCCCACCCCTCCCTCCAGGTATCTCCAGATATCCCCCAAATCTCCAGGTATCTCCAACCCAGAGCTGGCCACCCTGGGAAGCCCTGGCAGATCTCGGAAAGGCGGAGACTCAACCCACTGCCTCCAAGGAAGCCCAGTGCCAGCACAGCAAACGCCATGGTTTGAAGCCAGCAGCTAGCAATCAGGGCAGTTTTCATTGCTCTGACTGTGGATCAGGAACAGCTCCAGCGTGCAGAGAAAGATCAGAGCCCCTGGGAAGCAAGGCGATGAGGAGGGTGGGCTGCACGCCAAGTGAAACCTCCATCCGCCCACCCGCCTGTGCCCCTGTGGTCCAGCAGAGGAGTCAGCACTGTCAGCGGGGAAGACGAGAGAGGGGTGGTGTGAGTGGCTGCGCAGGGACGGTGGAGGGGGAAATGACTGGAAATGGCAGGCAGTTGTGCCCAGAAGCGAAGGGACCCACGAGAGATACTGAATAAGTGCCGGACGCCCACAGGGGCAGCTGGCAAATGCTAGGACTTCTGCTCCAGGGAGGGGATGGAGGAAATTGTTAGAGGCTGAGAGGGCGCAAAGGCAGCCAGGGCAGGAAGGAGCTTCTTTAGTAATGGGGGTCGATTTGGCTGAACTCTGAGACGGCATGTGGCTGGTTGTTAGGGGGCGTAAGACTGAAGCTGGCACAGAACACCATGGGGGAGAGGGGGTAGCTATGCTGCCCAACAGCAAGGGGCTCCACCACCCACCCAGCCCCGACAGAAAACTGCTTGCTGCTCACCTCGGTCTGCCGGCTTGGGAGGGGAGAAACGCAGCCAGGCAGCCAGCCAGCAGATTGCCTGCCAAGTGAGGGCTGCCGGGAGCAGACGGGGCTAAGGAGGCGAGGCAGGGTGAGAGGCGGAGCCGGAGCCCCCTCCTTGTGCCGGTCGGAGACCTCCAGCTGTGGCATAGAGACTAATGCTAGAGCATCACAATGTGGCCACCATTTTATCCCCAGCTGGCAGATTTTTAAAAAGCAGGAGTAGGGATCTCAAATCAGTCAATACCCCGCCCCTCGGGGGCATCTGGCAGAAGGCTCTGGTTGCCTCCGGGGGAGGCTCAGCACCTCCTGGAAAAGTTCGAGGGGGGGGGCCTCCAGTTCCCCAGCCCCCCTGAAGTTGATGCCTATGACTGGAAAGACAGCCACCAAAGAGAAATGACAGTCCCTGGGAGTAGAACCGTTCTGAAAATGGAATTCCATTCCCAGAAAGCTGCTGCTGCTACTCCCAGGGGCAGTAACTCCACTCTGCGCCCTGTCATTCCAGTCCCAGAACACAGATTTCTATTGCTAGGGACCATCATTCTACTCTGGGGGCTGTCATTCCAGTCCCAGAGCACTGTTTCTATTACAGGAAACATTCCTAAAATAGTCTATCTAGACACAGAGACCTTCATAGAAAATCCATTCCACATTTTCTTTGCAACTTTGCAAGCCCTGAAGAGTTTCTGGCTGGAACCAGGGAGCTGGAAACTTCCCCCTCCAACTTCAAAGGGTGAGGACAGGCAAGGGAGTGGGAGGTGGGGGAAGAAAAGACCCATGGGCCAGATTAAAGCTGCAGGCCTTCCCTTTGACAGCCCTGGATAACCCTTCCTTAGCTGAGTTTTGTTTTCTCTGATTCATAAAGAAATACTTAATCTAGTGTTGCCAGCTGCCTGAAAGGAAAAACTGTTAACTCCCTTTAACAGAGGATTGATGGGATGCTATTGATCTCTTCAGCTGCCCATTTCCACACACTAAGCTTCTGGCAAAGAGGAAGGATTCTTCAGGCCTGTTAGCAGCCGTCATGCAGATACCTTTCCAAACTAAAATAGTGAGATGAAATTTCTCAGCCTGCTGCATAAAGGCAGTCTCTACAGAGGAATTCAAAGGGACCTCTAAGGAGCCAGAGGTGGGGAGTAAGTCTTGGCCCAGGGCTTACGCCAGGTCATCTTTAGCTCATGGACCTGGGGGGTGGGGGATTATCAGATGATATTGGGGGGGGGGGGTGTCTGACCCTCGAGAACTTACTGAGTGGTTGGGTTGGGGGACACGAATTTTTCCTTTCAAACCAAATAAATCCTATTGCCCTATTGGGCTCCTAGGTGGTGACACCCCCAAATAGCTCACAGTAGATTGGACAGGGGAGGGATTAGGGTGGGCCATGCCTCTCTAGAACTGGTTGTCAGGTAAAAATGTTAGTGAATGAAGGATGCTGGATAGCCACACTATATTTATACCAGTAGCAGACATGCCGTAGATATCTGTTCGCCTCAACGTGTCAGTGTCCTCACAGGATTTGGGAAAGGAAATGTTTCTGCCAGTTTTGTAGATGTCAGAAAAAGATAGATTGGTAGGTAATCTGAGGCAGCAATCACACACACAAGTAGCCCCACAATAAGCGCGAATGCCGGGCAGATTTAAAGGGCATGATCAGAATGTTTCTTCCATGTGGATTTTCAGGGTCCTGTTGAAGATGAAAACTCAAACCGAATCTCTTTGCACACTCCTAGCATTCAAAATTTTTTTCCGTCAGTGGGTTCTCTGATGCCGTCGAAGATGGCCACTCTGACTGAATCTCTTTCCACACTCTGAGCATTCAAAAGGTTTCTCTCCTGAGTGGGTTCTCTGATGCTGTTGAACAGCGTCACTCCGACTGAATCCCTTTCCACATTCTGAGCATTCAAAGGGTTTCTTCTCTGTGTGGGTTCTTTGATGCTGCTGAAGATGGCTACTCTGACTGAATCGCTTACCACAGTCTGAGCATTCAAAGGGCTTCTCCCCTGTGTGGGTTCTCTGATGCTTCTGAAGGCTGCCACTGAGACTGAATCGCTTTCCACACTCTGAGCATTCAAAAGGCTTCTCCCCTGTGTGGGTTCTCTGATGCTTCTGAAGACTGACACTGACACTGAATCGCTTTCCACACTCTGAGCATTCAAAAGGCTTCTCCCCTGTGTGGGTTCTCTGATGATTCTGAAGAGTGCCATTGAGTTTGAATCTCTTACCACATTCTGAGCATTCAAAAGGTTTTTCCCCTGTGTGGGTTCTCTGATGATTCTGAAGAGTGCCACTTAGACTGAATCTCTTACCACACTCTGAGCATTCAAAAGGTTTTTCCCCTGTGTGGGTTCTCTGATGCCGCTGAAGACTGTCACTCTGACTGAATCTCTTTCCACATTCTGAGCATTCAAAGGGTTTCTTCCCTGTGTGGATTCTCTGATGCTGCTGAAGAGTGCTACTCCGACTGAATCTCTTACCACAGTCTGAGCATTCAAATGGTTTTTCCCCTGTGTGGGTTCTCTGATGCTCTTGAAGAGTGTCACTCCGACTGAATCTCTTTCCACACTCTGAGCATTCAAAAGGTTTCTCTCCTGAGTGGGTTCTCTGATGCTGTTGAACAGCGTCACGCCGACTGAATCCCTTTCCACATTCTGAGCATTCAAAGGGTTTCTTCCCTGTGTGGGTTCTCTGATGCTGCTGAAGATGGCTACTCTGACGGAATCGCTTACCACAGTCTGAGCATTCAAAGGGCTTCTCCCCTGTGTGGGTTCTCTGATGCTTCTGAAGACTGCCACTGAGACTGAATCGCTTTCCACACTCTGAGCATTCAAAAGGCTTCTCCCCTGTGTGGGTTCTCTGATGTCGTTGAAGAGTGCCACTCCGACTGAATCTCTTTCCACATTCTGAGCATTCAAAGGGTTTCTTCCCTGTGTGGGTTCTCTGATGCTGCTGAAGATGGCTACTCTGACTGAATCTCAAACCACAGTCTGAGCATTCAAACGGTTTCTTCCCTGTGTGGGTTCTCTGATGCTTCTGAAGACTGACACTGACACTGAATCGCTTTCCACACTCTGAGCATTCAAAAGGCTTTTCCCCTGTGTGGGTTCTCTGATGCTGCTGAAGATGGCTACTCTGACTGAATCTCTTACTACATTCTGAGCATTCAAATGGTTTTTCCCCTGTGTGGGTTCTCTGATGATTCTGAAGAGTCCCATTGAGACTGAATCTCTTACCACATTCTGAGCATTCAAAAGGTTTTTCCCCTGTGTGGGTTCTCTGATGATTCTGAAGAGTGTCACTCTGACTGAATCTCTTTCCACACTCTGAGCATTCAAAAGGTTTTTCCCCTGTGTGGGTTCTCTGATGCCGTTGAAGAGTGTCACTCCGACTGAATTTCCTTCCACATTCTAAGCATTTTAAAGGTTTCTCCCCTCTGAGTATTTTCTGGTGCACAAGGAGCTGTGATCGGTTTCTGAAGTCCTTTCCGCACTGAATGGATTTACTTGCCTTCATTATCCCACGCTTTGCAAAATATACATGACCCTTTCTTCCATTTGGCTTCTCAACCATACGGCCACCTTTCTTTCTCTTTGGTGTGCCTCGATTCCTGATGTTTTCTTTCAAGTCTTCATTTTTAAATCTCTCTGGCCTTTGCTGATGAAGTTCCTCGCTCTCCTCATTCCTCTGATCATCTTCTGCTGAAATAAACAGAGAGATCCTGTTAGCACGTGGGAGGGCGGGTAAGGTAAAAAGTCAATAGAATGTGCTCCCTATCGCCCGGGAACGCCGTGGCGTGGGGGAGCCGGTTTGCCACCTCGCATGACGCGAGGCAGCAACAGAGCGCGTCAGCTCATTGTGCCTGACAGGGGGCGGGGCTTGCTCGATTAGAGCCGTTGCCCTGCTCCCGTCAGTGCAGTCCGTTTGCGTGCTCGCTTGTGGGAGCACGCGTTTGTGGATCTCTCTCCAGCAGGCTGCGACGTCGAGGCTTAGGCTGCTGGGAGAGAGAGAGAGATGACGGCGAGGCGAGAGAGCGGAGCGTTTCAGAGGGCCCCCCCACCGTTGACAGAGGGGCAGCCTGTGGTAGTACAGCTCCGGCCCCCCTGTTAGGCTGGTTTGGCCACGGCGCCCCTCCCCGGGTCGAATTAGAGTGGCTGCTCGGCGCTCCCCCTCCTCTTGGTGTCTGAAGGCCGTTTTGTGCGGCAGCGGTCATTTGTTCCCTGATCTCCTTTTCTTGGGAGTGTGTGAGGCCGCGGCTTGCTTTGTCCCAGCCGCCGGTTGCGGCGGCGGCAGCTTGAGTCACTGCACCCCCACTTCCACCCCCGTCGCTGGGGTGATCTTTGGGCTGGCTACTCACCCACCCCCATTGGCCTGACGGCTGTTTGGCAGCAGCAGTGAATGTTACTCCCTTCACGTAGGCCGCGCTGGCGTTAGGGGGTGGTGGACGGACTTGACAGTCGTCGTGATCTTTGGAGCCGGCTGCTCGCGCCCCCCCCCAGTGGCCTGACGACCGTTTGGCAGCAGCGGCCAACGTTACTCCCCCCCCGCGGGCTGCGCTGGCGTGAGGGGGTGGTGGATGGACTTGTCAGCTGTCATGCGAATAGCGTGGCTCAGGGTCCGCGTTTCTCCGCATCGGCTGGGCAAGCTATTTTTTTTGGGGGGGGGCCTTTAGACTGCTGGAATACTCCCTGCCATTGGGCTGCCCTGCTCTGCAGCCGTGGTTGTGCGCCTCACCCCAAGGTTTTTGGCTCCAGCACAGTTGGTGGGACTGCGGCCTTTTCCCCTTCATGGGTTGCGGGTAGTTCCGCAGGCTGGGCCTGTTGTGCCTATAGGGTGGCCATTTTGATTGGAGCGCTGGGTATCCCTTCAGGTGAAGGTTATAGACCTTAGCAGCCATCTGGGTGGTTAGGTGGTGCCGGTTCAAGTTTGTGGGCCGCCATTTTGGTGAGGTCTGCAAGCCACATGGTTGGGGGCCATTTTGATTAAGGGTGGTGGCGGCCATTTTGGGTGGCTTACTATAATAGGTTACATTAGGTTTTGAATTTATAGTACTGGGTTGATTGCTGCTTTCCCTGATTTCGGATTTATTTCTTGGACTGCTGTTTTGTCCTATAGGCATCCCCGAGTATACTAACTCACTGTTAATTCACTCTTGTCTTTTACTTGTTAGAAGTTCTTATTCATGGCGCCTGGAAAAGGAAAGGGCAAAGGCAAGGGCAAGCACCCAGCGCCGAAGAGACCTCCGGCACAGCCTGATCCTGTGGTTCCTTCAAGTGATGAGGAAGAAGGGGATGTTGTAAACGTGGCTATTCTTCAGCGGCTGGCGGCGCTTGAGAAGGAGCGGGGTATGCCTGTGGGTGGTTTACCGGTTGACAAACATGCCAATGTGTCTTTTCAAGCACAAGTGCTGGCACGGTTGGGATTTCTGGAGGACAGACAGGAGGTGGCGGCTTCAGGCCTGGTGGGAGCTGTTTCTGGCCAGCAGGGTCCAGGTGGAGCAGGGGAGCAGCAGGTGGCTCTTTATATGCCTTCCCAAGTTTCAGGAGGTAAGGAGATGGAATTGGGTAGGCTTGGATCAACGTGGCCTTGGGGCCATGGCGGCCAGAGTTCTGCTGCTTCGCCCATGCCTCACACTAACCAGCCTCTCGGTCAGGCATCTGAGCACGGTGCCGCCACTTCTCATATACCCCAGGTTAGTTGGCCTGCATACCCTTACGCTAGCTCTCCTTCGGTGTGCCATGGAGCTTGGCCGGCGTGGGGTTTCCCCCAGCCTAGCGTGGGTTACCCTTATGTCGGCGGGTCAGCATATGATACGGTGGCTGCGGGGGCCGTTCCCTGTGGCGACGCAGACCTGCCTTTAGGGGACCACCTTTCCGTGGCCACTAAAGAAAAGATTCTTAAAGGGGAGTACGTGGACATGTCTGGTTTGCTCTATCAGGAGATAGAAAAAAAGGACAAGGATAATTTGGATGAACGGGAGAAGGAGCGCTTGAAGCGCCGTGTGGTAGATAGAACATGGGCCAACTGGTTTCCTAATCTATGCAGCCGTCATTGTGCGACACCAACCGTGGAGGGCTTCTTCGATGCTCCAGTATCTGGACATCATTTACAAGGCCTTTACAGACTTTCCAAGCCCGGCCTGGTCGCAATACGACGAGGAATTTAGGATGAGAGCGGCCATTAACCCGGCCATGCGATGGGACAGGATATGTTCCAACCTGTGGCTGCAAATCATGTCTCCTGCCAGGTCTGCTTGGGGTGAGCGGTCTCATAGCGGCCACTCAGTTAAGAGGGCGCTGGTGCAGTCAGGTTCCTGCCCTGTGGCGGGGCAGGCGGTTCAACGACGCCGGCTTTGCTGGGAGTTTTCTTCCCAGGGAACCTGTGGTCGTAAGTTGTGCACCTTTAGGCAGGAGTGCCCCCTGTGCGCAGGACCTCATGCTTTATCCAGTTGTCCACGGCCCAAGGGCCGTGGGGGAGGCAAAGGAGGCAAGCACCCGGGGGGAGGGGACGCCACACAACCCCTCTTCTGACAAAGGGTCCTAGCCCGATCAAATTGGGAGTTTTGAGACGCTGGTTGCGTAGTTATCCGAGGGTTGGCGATAGGGTTTACCTCTGGGAAGGGTTTTACTGTTGGTTTTCGCATACCTTTTCAGGGGGTGAGGGTCCCCTATTTGGCTGGTAATTTAAAGTCGGTTTTGGGCATGGAGGACATAGTTAGGGCCAAGATTGCCAAGGAGTGTAAGGAGGGCAGGGTTTTGGGCCCGTTTGTTAGTCCGCCAGTGGCCAATTTAAGAGTTTCTCCTTTGGGTGTAGTACCTAAAAAGGCACCTGGTGAGTTTCGCCTCATTCATCACCTGTCCTACCCTCGGGGAGGGTCGGTGAATGATGCCATCCCAGGTGAATTATGCTCCGTCAAATACACTTCTTTTGATCAGGCCATGCGGGTGGTTCACCTCTGTGGTGTGGGGGCTGAATTGGCTAAATGTGATATTAAATCAGCCTTTCGGCTCCTCCCGGTGCACCCTGAGGATTTTGAGCTACTCGGATTTGCCTTTGAAGGAAAATTTTACATGGATCGGGCCCTACCCATGGGCTGCTCTGTGTCCTGTTCTGCTTTTGAAAGGTTCAGTTCATTTTTGGAATGGGCCTTGAGATCCAGGACGGGTCTCTGCAGTACCGCCCATTATTTGGATGATTTTCTTTTTGTGGGCAAGAGGGGTTCTGGCCAGTGTCGTTTCCTGCTTGACAGTTTTGTCTACCTGGCTGATGAGCTGGGTGTCCCTCTTGCTCAGGAAAAGACTGAGGGCCCGATCTCCACATTAACGTTTTCAGGTATTGGGATTGATACTGTTAGTTTGTGCTGTAGGTTACCCCAGGAAAAACTGGACGCATTAAGGACGCGGGTTAACTGTTAGGTCCCTTTCAAGGGTCACACTCTTAGAGCTGCAACAGTTGGTAGGTCACCTCAACTTTGCATGCAAGGTTGTGGCGCCAGGTAGGGCATTCGTGAGGAGGCTCTGTGACTCAATGAGAGGCCTCCGTCTCCCACACCATAGGACCAAGGTCTCCAGGGGGATGAAGGAGGACCTCTTTGTGTGGGAACAGTTTCTGGACTCGTTCAACGGGGTCTCTCTGTGGCGGGATGAGCTCTTGCTAGAGGCTGAGCTTCAGATTTTGTCTGATGCGGCCGGCTCATCTGGTTATGGAGTGTACTTTAGGGAGCATTGGTGTGCTGGGGACTGGCCTAAGGATTGGTTTCAGGCTGGGTGGGTCAAGGACCTCACCTTCCTGGAATTTTTTCCAATTGTTGCAGCGGTGTGGATTTGGTCAGCTGATTTAGCTAATAGGACTGTCCACTTCTGGTGTGACAACCAGTTTATGTCATCAATACCCTTACATCTAAATCCCCCAGGGTCATGGCTTTGGTCCGGGCTTTTACTTTGCAGTGCCTTAAGTTTAACATCTTGTTTAAAGCTAGACACGTCCCAGTGGTCGCTAATGGGGTCGCTGACGCTCTCTCTCGCAAACAGATGGAGAGGTTTCGTCAGCTGGCTCCAGAGGCCGACCCGCTCCCGGCACGGAGGCCCGACGAGGTGTGGGGGATTGGAGGGCTGAGGCCGACAGGGCAATGAGCCTGGCCATCGCCCCTTCTACCAGAAGAGCTTACCTGAAGGCTGGTAAGCAGTTTCTGTCCTTTAGGGCTGGAGCGGGCTTGCAACAGGTCTGGCCTATTCCTGTGTCACACTTGATGCAATTTTGTGTGACACTGTGGAATGGCGGCCTTTCAGCACACACAATCAGGGGTAAGCTGTCTGTGCTGGCTTTTGCTAGTAAGGCCTCGGGTCACAAGGACACTACGGGCGATTTCTGTCTCCAGAAGATGCTCGAGGGGTGGTCTCGAGAGTCCATTAGGGCAGTTGACACTAGGGAACCCTTGACACCCGCGGTCCTTAGGGGGCTGGAGGGCCAGTGGCCCTCTTGTTGTAGTGGCAGCTACGAGGTTGGCCTGTTTCATGCCGCTTCGCTGACCGCCTTTTTTGGGGCACTCAGGATTAGCGAGCTGGTGGCAGGCTCTCGGGCTGATGTCTCTGGCGCAGCGCTGGAGCGTAGGGATGTGTCAATAACTAATTTTCAGCTTCGGATTAGGCTGCGTAGATCCAAGACTGATCAGCGGGGTAAGGGGAGTGTGCTGGAATCAGGGTCCAGTTCGGAGCCAGGGTTGTGCCCGGTTGCTGCCATGAGTCGGTACTTGGCACTTCGGGGTGATGGCCCAGGCTATTTGTTTTGGCACAGTGACAGCACCCCCCTTACGAAGTTCCAGTTTTGGACCGTGACGCGGAGGGCCTTGATCCGGCTGGGTCTGGGCGGGGTTCGTTTTTGTTCCCATTCTTTTCGAATTGGGGCCGCGTCAACGGCTGCAGCCATGGGGTACCCTGCTAGGGAGATAACAGAGGATCGGGCGTTGGAAATCCCGATGCTATAAGAGTTATGTGAGGCGTTGTACCTTGTAAGTTTGCTTAGGTTTCATCCAGACGTTGTTAATTAAGCTCTTTTTACAGGTGCTGCAGGCCGTGAGACAAGACGAAGGGTCATAGTCTGCGGCCACAGCACGGTCTTTTGGGCAGCTCATCGGGCGCGGAGAACGTTTGTCGGCTCCCAACTCGGCCTCACCGAAGTGGCGACGGTCGAGTGGTTGGGGAGGAGGGGCCTGAGATGGCCGGCGCTCCTCCCATTATTGTTTGAGGAGAGGCGGGGGGGCCCCCCTCATGTTTTAGTTATACACCTGGGGGGCAACGATCTGGGGTTGGTCAAGGGTGTGGCCCTTGTGTTGCAGGCCAGGGCCGATCTGGCACTGATCAGGTCAAGGTGGCCCGGGGTGCAGATAGTGTGGTCAGCCATGCTCCCCCGTTGGGTTTGGAGGCATGCTGGTGACCCCAGGTGTATGGACAGGGCTAGGCGTAATGCTAATAGCCAACTTCGCCCGGCCATGGAGTCCGGGTTGGGTCTCTTTTTGCCGCACCCGAACATACGGGTCGAGTTCCCGGACCTGTATCGCCCTGATGGGGTGCACCTCTCAAACAAGGGCAATGGGATATTTTTAGACGACTTGCAGCACGGGGTTCAGATGGCACTCGGTTGCCGTGTGGGGTAGCAAAGGCCAAAGCAGAGGCTTGGCTTTGCATGTGGCAGGTTTGTGCAAGCAAGAAAATGGAACTGGTGGGTGCCTCACGGCATATCCCCGTTGGGAAGAGGAGGTCATCAGGAACCACCCTAGGGCCTTGCGGTCTGGGGAGGTGAATGGTGATCGCCTCTGGGAACCTCTCAGACTAGGCTCCTCCCTGAAGGTCTGTGCAGCCTCGGGGGTAGGCGCCCCTGGGAGGGGATGCCAGTATGCTGGGCTGCCAGTTAAGAGCCAGAATCTGACTGGCTCAAGACTGGGGCTAGGTTACCCACCCATTACAAGGGCAAGGAGGCTGTGTCTGGGAATGACGCCTGCCTTGCCTGTTCCGGAGCTTGCTTAGTTGCCCGTTGCTGCATGTTCTGTTTAAATAGTCAATAAAGTGGCCCTTGTTTGATTCCAAACTGTTGTCTGTCTCGTTATTTCATGCTGGGGTAGCAAAAGGACTGATGGCCCTTTGGCTTGGGGGAACTTAACCGCCACCACCCACCTTTCCCCAGAATGTCTTGTATTTAAGGACACTTCAGCCGCTCAAGAGCCACAGCTGACTTCTTGCCCAGAAGGAGTTTCCGAGCCTCCAGATCTCCAGGCCCAAGAAGGCTTCCTTCCCCAGCCAGGTGTATGACTGTACCAAACCAAGTGCTGCTCAGAACTGAATCAGAAATCCCCCCTAACTATTCCTTGCCTGTTCCCTTGACATAACCATGAAGGATACTCACTCTCAGGCAGCTCATTCGGGAAGGAGATATGATCTTGGGATTCACTTGAGGAACTCTCCAGCCTTTCTTTGGATGTCATGCCGTCTGTCTCCACTACAGTCTCTCTTACACTTCTAGCTTCTTTCACAGAGAAAGAGAGAAAGTGATCATTCTTATATAGGGAAGGAAAGAAATTCAAGAGTAAATATTCTTCTGGAAGGATAGAATCACATTCAAGATCAAAGCCCACAATCCCAACCAGGTTAAGGGGAATGGATTACCTGAGGCAAAGCACCCTTCTTCCCCCAAAGTTTAACATGATATTAAGTGGACTGGTCTGACTTGAAGCTGTTTGTGGTTTTAGTCTCCCTGCAGCTAACATCCTGATCTTTTTCAAGGCCAGAATCCAGAATGTGGTCATTGATTAACCTTCACTACCTGTAACCACTGTGTAAACAGGAGGGAGACGGGATTAGGAGGATGCTGACAGCCTCTGGAAAATTCCATCAGGAAGGACACTTAATTGGGCTGTTAGGACCACCTGACCCTAGAGAGGCAGAAGGTATAATATGGGAATATAGCAGAAGGAATCCATGCTAACTTTTAGCGCATAGCTTCCTAGTACGCCCTGATATTTTCTTGCTTCATCATGATGGATAGTTTCAGGTAGAGTAACTGCAACGAGTGGTGCCATCTTATACCAAGTATCTCATAAGCCCCTTAAGGGCTAACCAAATATGCGGCAGAGTATGAGCTTTCATGAGCCATTGCTCACATCTTCAGATATTGCTGGAAGCTGCCCTGAGCCCTGCTTGCAAGGAAAGGAGTGGGATGTAAGTGGAAGAACTATCTGAAGAAGTGAGCAGTGACCCACTAATCCAAATCACAGGCAGAGCGGATGTTTGGAATCCCATCCAGGGCAAAGGGTGTGTTGTAAAGGTTAGCCGCAGAAAAATGAGGATCTGGCCACTCCCAGAGTCTTTCTGAGGGCCTCTCATCATAAGAAGGTAAGAATGCCCTGCTGGATCAGACCAGTGAGGGTCCTTCTAGTCCAGCCTCCTGCTTCACACAGCACCCAGCCAGTTCCCCTGGAGGGTGAACAACAGGGCACAGAGGCTGAGGCCTTCCCGAGAGCCAGTTTGGTGTAGTGGTTAAGTGCGTGGACTCTTAGAAACATAGAATACACTCAAATTTTTCGGCACACCCTCTAAGAGCTGCACTGATGAAAATTTGAACAAGCATTAAGGACAAATTTTATATAATTATACCTAAATGGGTTTCGCCACTGGAGGCTTTTATTAAGCCTTCTTTATTGAGTCAAAACAAAATATTGAGTTATGAAGTGTTATTAAACAGTGATGGAAATATTAAATCAGAGACCCTATTAAGAAATGAAGAGGGAATTAATTTAACTTGGTGGGAGACTATTCAACTTCTTTCGAGATATAAGGAAGATAAAAAGATTGGTTTTTGTAGAAATTCAAACATGTTAGATGCTCTTTGGTTAAATAATGACTTTAAATTAATAAAGAAATTACAAGAGGTTATTCTGAAATATGAAATGCAGGATGGAGAAATTAAACATGTGATGATAAAATGGATGGAAGACTTTGGTTATAATACAGATATTAATAAGTGGCCAAAAATTTGGAAATCAATTAAGTTCTTAAAGACTGTGGATTATAAAGGAAACATCTATAAACTTTTTTATAGATGGCACTGGTCACCTGATAGATTGAGTAAATGTTTTAAATCCGCCTCTAACCTCTGTTGGGTATGTGGGAAGAATAGCGGGACACTCTATCATATGTGGTGGTCTTGCAAAGAAGTGCAAAAGTTTTGGGGGATGATCAAGAAACTGATCTTTGAAATTACGGATTATGATTTGGATCTGGAAGCAGAGTTTTATTTGTTGAACATGTTACCGGATAACTTAGTATTATTGGATCAAAAGTGAATAGCATATATATTAACAGCAGCCCGTATAGTGCGGGCGAGACTTTGGAAAGCATCTTTGCTACCAAGAAGAGAAGAAATAGTCAATAAATTATAGGAATGGGCTGAACTGGACAGATTGAGCTATCGAATGAATATGGAGAACAAAGTTGACCCTATTACTGTGTGGTCCAAATTCCTTACTTGGTTGGAATAATGTTTGTGCTCGTTATGTATAAGATCATCTCATTTGTTGAATTATTTTATATATTGTTAAGAAAATACAGTAAAACTTTTTCAAAAAAGAAAGAACACCAGAGAAGCCAAGGTTGGATCAGGCCAGTGGCCCATCTAGTCCAACACTCTGTGTCACACAGTGGCCAAAAACACCAGGTGCCCTCAGGAGGTCCACCAGTGGGGCCAGAAAACTCCAGAAGCCCTTCCAGTAATTGTTTTAACTGGAGATGCTGGGGATTGAACCTGGGGCCTCCTGCATGCCAAGCAGATGCTCTGCCCGTGAGCCACAGCCCCTCCCCAAGTAGTGGGACAGGTCTCAAAATGGGGCGTTGCTATTCAATATTTCGACTCATGCCTCAGCCCGATGGCAGCAATTTGCACCTTTGGCCCCTCGGAAAGACCCTTACCCACAAAGGCCACGTTCCCATAGTTCTCCAGCATGACTTCCCTGTATAGAGCTCTTTGTCCCGGATCCAGCAGGGCCCATTCGGCCTCAGTGAAATAGACGGCCACATCCTCAAATGAAAAGGGAGCCTGAAGGACAAAGAGGATTCCCTCGTCAGAGATCACGCCAGGAAGAGACGGCACACCGGAAGGGAGTAGTCTGGGAAGGGATGGTATGGGTAGAGGGAACGGCGTTCAAAGGATCTCTTGCCTGGACAAAGGTAGGAGGGACCCAGGCTGTCCCACCCGCTCACCTCTCCGACCTGGACTGGAGGGGCAGCAGCCATTTCCACACCTCTGAAGAGATGACGGCTCAACAGCACCTCTTCACTGCCTCTTCCTGAAACAAAGGAGGAAGGAAGGGCCTTTGCTTGTTTCTTTCCCGCTTCAAACGCCCCTTCCCAGGAGTTTGAAACCTTGCCCTGGCAGCACACTCAGTCGTTGGAAGCCATCCTGAGCCCCGCTTGCGGGGAAAAGAGTGGGATAGAAGTTGAATAAACAAACAAACATATTCTACAGAGTCCCCATTACACAGAAGTTTTCTCCAGCCCTTCAGGCGAGTACATGGTCAATGGCTGCCTACCTCGTAGAGAGGTCTGTGTGCGATCATGGACTCCGCACCCCAGGAAGAGACCTCCTTCCTGCAGCAAGGAGTTTTTATCATCTCTGTTTCTCCTCCCACTGACCCGGCCAGGCCAGGTCAAAGAGGCATTTCCTGGACATCTCCAGGAATCTCCATCCTGAAGTCCCTCTAGCATTTCACACCTCCAACACTCTGTTCCCTGCTTGAAGAAGGGGGGAGAATTTGACTCACCCATCATCTCTCTTGCTAGATCCTTAGCATTTGTATGAAGGTAAGCTGGAAAGGACTGCCTTCCGCCCTTCCTGCCTGCCTGTTCTCTGCCCAGAAGAGGAAACTTTTAAAACACAGAGAGGAAGTTTTGCTCATTTCAAACCCCCGAAGCAAAAAAATGCATTTCTTTACACATGTCACTGTCCAATTCGGCCCAGATGTGACCTGAGCACATCTGGAGACTCGAGGTGCTTTCAGAGTGTCTCTTGGCATGCTAACTTCACAACCAGGTTTCCAGCCAGACAAAACACCAACCTCACATCACACCTTCCCCGAGCCTTTCCCAAAGGCCCTCCCCAAAGCTCCTGGGGGGAGCATCGCCTGCCATCCCTACTCCAGTATCCCATTTCCCACAGCAGCCCACCAGATGCCCATATAAAGTTTGGCCACTGAAGCCAGATTTTCCCTGTATTATTCAGCCCTAGAAACTGGTTTTCAGAGCTCTGCTGCCCCAGAAGGTGGAGGCTCCCTTTATTCACCGGGTTGAACAGCTCTGCCGCCCTTTGTTTAGCTCTTCTCTCATGAGCCACCCTGAGTTCCTCTTATGGAAGGAAGGTCAGATGTGACTATTCAAATTAATGGGAGGAATCGCCCTCCAAGAATTTGTCTGATCTCCTCTTAGAGGCATCACAGTTAGTGGATGTTGAGTGCCACAAATTAACTGTGTTGTGCGAAGAAGAAATGTTTAATTCTTTTCCTCAGTCTGAACGCTCTACCCGTCCAATTCACAGGGTGCCCCAATTGCACCCGGGCAGGATGACTCCTTACCACTGGAGAGGGCATCTTGGGCACGCTCCACGGCCTGCGCCCTCTGCCCTTGCTCCAAGGAAGCTCCTACCGCCTCAGGGAATGTCGCTCCTGTCTTCAGGGATGGTCCCAACATCTGAAACAGCTGCGACAGAGAGGGGTAAGAGATGGAATGGGAAAGGGACCAAGGAATGGATCCTGCCCCACTCCCGGACTCGGCTCCCTTCCCTCTGCAGACCTGGTGGGGTAGCGGGAGGGATCGGAAACTCTCTCATAGATGAGGCTGCTGAAGGAGGCTGTCAAACCTCCCACTGGGATGATGAACACTTGGTCTCGTGTCTGGCAGGGAACCTTTAGGACAAGGTCAGGTACCGTTGCTTGAATTGGACATACCTGGAGGAATCCCCTCACCTGTTCTGCCTGCCTCTTCTCCACGGCCTGGGTCAGGAGAAAACCTTCGGCCAGGGCCACCGCCTGGGAACTGGTCTCCGGCCCACATTCCCTGACCCAGCCCTGCATTTCCTGGGGCAGGAGAGTCAGGAACCGCTCCAGGATCACCAGGTCCAGGATCTGCTTCTTGCTGCGCCCCTTCGGCTTCAGCCACTGGTTGCCAAGGCGATGGAGCCAGCTGCAAACCTCTCGGGGCCCACCGGCCTCAGGGTAGCAGGATTGCCAGGACCATTGGCAATGCAGATCTGGGATTGCACTGAGCTGAGAATGGATCTCTGGCACCGGCCCTTCCCAGGATTCAGCACCACTCCCAGCTGGGGGGAGATGGGGGCCTTTGCTTGTTGTCTTGCCAGTTCCAGGTCCTTCTGGGTTCTGCTTGTCCATCTCCTTCCCCTTCTCTTGGGCCACCCCTGATGGAGCAGAGATGCCTTCAGTCACTCGGCTAGGAAGAGGGGCTTCTCTTGGGGGAGGGGAGAGGAGAGACACAGACAGTCACATGAGAAATCAAAGAGAATGGAGATACACCACTGAATATTACAAACCTTCACATGCTCAGGAGACGCACAGGATCAGGACAAAAGGGCTTCTTGTGGTTTTAGACCAGGATTAATATCATTTTTGTATGTTACAAACCAAGCTGTCATAAGAACATAAGAGAAGCCAGTGTTAGGTCAGGCCAGTGGCCCCTCCAGTCCAACACTCTGTGTCACACGGTGGCCAGAAACACCCCAGGTGCCCTCAGGAGGTCCAGCAGTGGGGCCAGGACACCAGAAGCCCTCCCACTGTTGCACCCCCACCCCCGTAGGCACCAAGAATACAGCACTTGCCCCAGACTGAGAGTTCCTATCTCTACCTTGTGGCTCAGAGCCACTGATGGACCTCTGCTCCGTATGTTTATCTAATTCCCTCTTGAAACCGTCCATGCTTGTAGCCGCAGCCACCTCTTGTCTCCCTTTGCGCCATTTTTATTTTGCACTGCGGGGGGGGGGGAGGTCGAGACCTCCTTGATGAATTATGCAAGGGAATCAGCAATGCTCCAGCCCCAGCCCCCCCTCCCCCCCCGGAAATTGGAAAATCTGCACCTATGCGACCCGGAGGAAACCGCGGCACTGGAGGGAGGACTTGGGGGCTTTGCTCCCGTGTGCGGGTCATCCCCCATCCCCGTCCCCAAAGCGCGACTTTCCCGGAATGCACGCCCCCCAAGGTGCAGGGATCTTGCACCCCCTCCCCCCCGGAGCTGGCAACCCCGCCCCCCACGATCTCCAGCCAGGGACTCACCTGCAAGGACCCCTCCCGGCCACTCTCCCGGGGGCGCCTCCTCCTGCACGCGGCTTCTTTCTTCTCCGCCCCCCCCCCCCTCCGTCGGGCTCCCCGGGGCTTAACCCCTTCAGTCCTGCAGGGGAAGGGGAAAGAGGCGCCCGCCCCACGAGGCGGAGCTTCCCCCGGCTCCCGATGGGGCTACTCGGGAGGAGCACGGCCGGCAGGGTTGCTTCGCTCCCCGAGGAGGCTCCGGCGCGTCTCCGGAAGAGGAGGAGGCTGCAGCGGCTCCCCCGCCCCTTCTTCCCCACCCCGCCCTCGGGTGCCTGGAGGAGGAGGGGGACCCCCAGACCTGGTGGGGGGGGGGGCGGGGGGGTTCTGTCTTGCGCCATTCGGCCATTTATTTCCAAGAGACGCGGGGGTCTCCGTGGCTTGTCCTGAAGACAAGCTCTGCTTTTGCTCCAGGGTGAGATGTTGGGGGGGGGAGGCAGCGCAGGGCATTGCGCGTTTTATCCTCACCCCTGGCACAGCTGGAGCCTGCTTGGAGGGGCGGCGGATGCGAAACGCCTGGAGGGGTGGCGGGGGACCTGTATGCGCTGTAAGGCCTTAGAGAGTCCTAAGGGATTCCTTCCCTCCAGGGGAGCTGATCTCTGTCGCCTGGAGATCTCCCGGCCCCACCTGGAGGTTGACAACCCTCGTTCGGAGTCATTGCAAGCTGGCCGGAGAAACAGACCGGAGCAAGAAGACCTCACAGGCTGCGTGGTCCGAATGCAAAACGGACACCACAGCCAAAGGGCCTCAGAGAAGGGCTGCAGTTCCTCCCGCCCCGCCCCCCCATTCTCGGGGGCGAGGGCGGCTTTCTCTGCTGCTAGGGATCCCTTCCGGAGTGAGCGGGAGATGCGCAGGCCAGGCCGGGTCCAGATCTCCCTCTTCAGCGATTTCCCCAAAGAAAGCAGGGAGCTCTGGAGAGGATTTCTGCCGGCCAAGGCCCCAGCCTGGGGGGAGGCCGGAGAACTCGCCTGCATGACCTGTCCAGCTGCTTTGTGTGTGCGGCACAAGAACAAGCCCACCAAGTTCCAAAGTGGAGCTGAAGCTTCCTTGGCTGCCCTTGGACTGCGACTGATGCAGCTTCCCTGCTTGCTGGAGCTCCGCTGCGGAGGCTGGGCCTTTATGCAGACGGCCAAAGTGGGCGGCCGTGTTGGTCTGCCGTAGAGGTCCAGTGGCACCTCAGAGAGTTTCTGGAGCTTCCGTGGAAACTCTGCCACATTAAACCGTGATGGGAACACAAACCACAGAAAAGCTGACATCCTGCCTCAGGGGGGCTCAGCCACAAGGTTCTGCTGGTGCGCTAGGCGTCCTACACCAGGCCAACGGATCAATACCAGAGACCTTGGGCACCAGGAGTGTTTTGAAGGAGAGAACCACACTCCCCCCCCCCCCCCGGCCTTTTGTCCGAGACTCATGAAGGACCGAAAACCCCGGAGGGGCTAGCTCTTTCAGGGCGACTGTTTCACCCGCTGTCATCCAGGTCTCAGTCACACATGCCAGGTCCACTTTTTGCATTGCAAGATGTGAATGGGTCCTCCTTTTGCATCAGACTACCCACAACTAACTTTGATTACTTCACATATATGCCACCTTTCCCTTCACTGTAAGAAAGAGGCTTCCCTCATTCTGCTATATTTTATTTTAGGCTCATAACAACCCTGCAAGGTAGGTTAGACTGAGAGTGCGTGACTGGCCCAAGGTCACCCAGCGAGCTTCCGTGGCAGAGTGGCGATTGGAAGCGGGGTCTCCTGGATCCTGATCCCGCCCTCCAAGCACTCCCCCGCACTGCCTTCCCAAGACTTGGGGAGCCAAGAGTGCAGCCTCTAGGACCGGGGTCTCCAGCAGGGTTTCTGAGCCTGAGGGCACCTCTGGAATTCTGACACAGTGTGCTGGCTGCAAACGCAAAATGGCTGCCACAGAACCGAGAAAATTGGCGCCACATCTCACCTTCAGTCACCCAGTGAATATCCCCGTACTGCTGGTGGCAGCTGCTGCCAAAGCCACATCTTATTGAATCTGCACAGCCAATCAAATGTACAACGACCAATCACGCTGGGCACAATTCACCACCTGATCCTGCCCTCTTTCTAGAAACACTTGGCGGGCACCAGGAAAGGTATCAGCAGGCGCCCTGGCACTCAGGACACCATGTTCGAGCCCCCCTGGTTTAGAAGTTTGTGGTGACTAAATCTGTTGGCCCAAAAACTTGCATTTAAACCTCCATTTATAATTACAACCCCCCCCCCCCCCCAACAACCAGCTTTTCCCCTGAAACCATTTGTGGCTGAATTAACAGAAGACAGATGACTGCTTTTCATGATTGATTTGGGGGTCTCCATCTTGTGGACTTGATACTCTACATTCACAGATGAGACCCTGAAAGTCTCTGCCTGGGATATTTTAATACAGTGCTCATGCTAACGTAGAACTATTTCAGATTAACTTATTTGGTGGGACATTCCATGGACATCGGTGTGCTCTTGCAGTATATTTTGGTGGAGCCATTTAATAATCATGAGGATCCAAGCATTGAAGACAGTGTTTGTACCTTGGCAATGCCCTGTGCTTTTGGTGGTTCATTCTGTGCTGATGGACATGAGGGGTGATTTGACGGTGAGTTCAGGGTGACCAAAAAAAACAAGCCCCGGGATCCATGCTTCAGGATCATGGTTTTGCAGCATGGTGTCTTGCATTTGTGGGCAAGTGTGTGCCTCTGTCTGGTAGTCAAGGTGACCTCTGGGAACTCCCACTGGGGCATAGAAGACGTTCAGAGATGCGGCCTGATAGCCCTGGCATTCTTTGGAGGTCTCCCATCCAAATGCTTGCCAGGGTTGGCCCTGCTTAGCTCCTGAGATCTGATGAGATCAGGCTTGCCTGGGCTGTCCCAAGTCAGGTTCGGTCCATGATTTCTGTGGTGCAAGCCATGCCCGTGGACATGTTTCAGTCCTTTGGCGTCATCTGAAGAAGCGAGCAGTGGCTAATGAAAGCTCTTGCCCTGCCACAAGTTTTATTACTCTTTAAGGGGCTACTGGCCTCTTGCTCTTTTCCGCTGCTACAGAGAGACTAACACGGCTTCCCATCTTCATCTGTCTGCAAACCTGGCCACTACATTTATTTATTTTATTTTATTCAATTTCTAGGCCGCTCTCCCCGCTCAGCAGGCTCAGAGCGGCTTACAAGACTTGGCGAACCAAGATTCACATTATGAATAAAACAGTTAAAACATTATAAACTTTCATCATTAAAACAAGACAGTTAATAAAGTGCTCAATACAATCTAATGGCATGCAATATCGCGATCTAATGTTGGGCGTGCGGTATCGCCGGCGACTGGATGGTAATGCATGTGGCCGATCACTGGTAATTGCTGACAATGAGGGGAGGATAAGAAAGGCGGCAGCCCCTATTCGTAGGCCATGCGGAAGAGCTCCATCTTGCAGGCCCTGCGGAACTGCATCAGGTCCCACAGGGCCCTGATATCTTCTGGGAGCACATTCCACCAGCGAGGGGCTGCCACCGAAAAGGCCCTCCCCCTAGTGGCAGCGAGCCTGGCTTCTCTCGGGCCAGCTCCGACCAGGCGATGTTGGGCCCCAGACCATAGTGCTCTCTGGGGTATATATGGGGAAAGGCGGTCCCCTAGGTAGGTCGGACATTGCTCACCTATAGTTCCAGATCATAGATATCAATACATTAAATACAACTGGCCCAGTACCAATCCTTGTGGGACCCCACTGCTTCCTCCTCTCCATTGGGAAAACCGTCCATTGATTCCTACTCTTGGCTTCCTGTCAGAGCTGATTTATTGTGACCCTGCAGGGTTTTCAAGGCAAGAGGCATTCAGGGGTGGTTGGCCATTGCCTGCCTCCATATCACAACCCTGGCATCCCTTGGAGGTCTCCCATTCATATGCCATCCAGGGCCTACTCTGCTTAGCTTCCGAGATCTGACCAGCCGGGGCCACAGATCCAGCTTCTGATAATAGCTGAGCCGTGGCATTCTGCACCAATTGGGAGTTTCTGAATGGACTGAGGGAAGACCCATGGATAGTGCATTACAGTAGCCTAGTCTGGCGTGGATCCAGGTGGCCAGAACAGCTGTATCAAGGTAAGGGGCCATCTTATGGGTTAGTGGGAGTTGGGAATTGAGAGGAAGCATTATGCAGAGGGGTGTTAACTTGCTTGGACAGCACTCCTGCTGGAACCCCCAGGCTCTTAACTAAGTCAGCAAGGGGTCAGCCGAAGTCCGCCAGAGGTGGAGGGCATAATGTCATTCGAAATCTCCACCTTCCCAACCAACATTGCCCCCATCTTTTCAGGGATTAGCTGCAGTTTGTTTGCTCTCAGCCAATCTCCAACAGCCGAACCTGACAGCAATTTAGGATTTCTGATGCCAGAGAATCCACCCTCCAAAGCAGCCATTTTCTCCAGGGGAACTGACCTCTGTTGTTCAGAGTTCAGCTGTAGTTATGGGAGATCTCCAGGCCCCACCTGGAAGCTGGCAACCCGAGGCCCTTGGCAGCAACCACTGGGTGACTTCATACCACCTGACCTGCCTGCCTTGCCTAGGACTGGCTGCTGGATTCTTCTCAAGAGCAGCCGCCCAAGGAAAGTCAGTACAGTGTCCTATCTCACAATCAAGACTTTCCGCCCAGGACCTTTATACTAGACTACTTACAAACGTAATCAGAACCCTGGAATTAAATTACACTCCTAAAGAAACGGAAGAGGAGGAATCCGTCTTCCCTGCAGGATCTGGCAAGGCCACACCCAAACCTAGCACCAAGGCAGCGGGGGCGGGGGGGAGTCCCACTACCTGCTTCCTTTTACAAGATGATGAAGGCGGAGTGGGAACACCCTGCCAAACCCAAGGCAACTAACTCGGCCTTTGGAAAATTCTACTCCTTGATTCCTGAGGCGTCTAGAAAACTAAAATTGCCAGTAGTGGATGACCCCATCAATAGACTGGTCTCTACATCGGTCCTTCCCCATGGGAGGTCCTCCCCTGATGGTCTCTCGAAAGTCAACACAGACAAACGCATTGAACAAGTACTGAGAAGGGACTTCGAGGCTACTGCAAATTCCCTCAGAGCTTCTGTTCCAGGTTCTCTGTTTGCTAGAGCAGCCTACGCCTGGTTATGAGATCTGGCCGAAGAAGACAGTGGCATCCCAAAGGAGCTAAAGGATGAGCTGAAGAAAATAGCCTTAGCCACAGCCTTTGCTGCAGACGCAACGCTAGATGCAGTCTAGCAGTCTGCATGTAGTATGGCCTGCAGCGTCACCACCGGGCGTAACACTTGGCTCAGGAGCTGGGACGCAGATCCATCAGCACGGGCAAAAGTAGCCGCGGTCCCATTCAAAGGCACGAAGCTTTCTGGAGAAGATCTGGATCGCTACCTGCTTGAAGACAAGGATAAAAAGAAGGTGCTCCCGTCTAAGAAGAGAGAGGGGAAAACCAGAAGAGGCCAGGAGTCCTTTTGTGACACCAGGAGAGATTCGAAACCTGGCAGTAGCAGACCATACAAACCAAAGTGGCAACACAAGTTTAAGGATGGTAAATCACCCTCTTCCTCCTTTACAGCCAGAAATCCCAATAATGGGAAGAACACTAAAAAAGCATGACTGTGCTGAGGTGGGAAGGGAAATCAGCATCCTAAGTCGCCTACAGAGATCTGCACATGTCTGGGAAAACTCCATTACAGACAGATGGGTGAAGGAAACAGTCTCAGAAGGCTGCTCCCTGGAATTCCATTCCCTTCCTCCTTCACGTTAACTAGAACTACCATGGAACAAGACACGGGTGAAACACACACAGCTGCAAGGAGCCATTGCATACCTTTTGGAGACTGCAGCAATAGAAATCTTCCCGGCTGCAGAGAGATCTCAGGGAGTCTCCTCGGTATTCTTCACGGTCCCGAAGAGGAACGGAGACATAAGGGCCATTCTGGACATCAAGTGGCTCAACAGGAGAGTGGTGAAGAAGAAGTTCAAGGTGGAAACCATGAAGTCCATACTGTCAGCCATACAGAAGGGGGACTTTGTGACATCAATAGATCTCTCGGAGGCATACCTCCACATTCCAATCCGAGAAGCTCCTCGCAGATTCCTCCGCTTTGCCTACCACAATCGACACTACCGATACCGGGCACTTCCCTTTGGCTTAAAGTCGTCACCCAGGGTCTTCACCAAAGTTCTAGTGACCCTCACTGCATTACTACGGACCATGGGAATATCACTATTCCCTTAACTAGATGACATTCTGGTAAAGGCACCATCATACGAACAAGCAAACAGGGGTCTACAGACTACAATGAGGATTCTCAGGGATAACGAATTCATACCCAACATCGAGAAGAATTCTCTCCATACCAATTCAATCTCTAATTCACCTGGGTGTTCACATCGACACCCTGCAAGACAGGGTGTTCCTCTCACGGGAACGGCAGGATCGCCTGACCCAACTGACCAGAGAAGTCTTAGGCCATCGGAAAGTGGAAGTCATGACTCTTGCACAATTACTGGGAATGCCGGTATCTTGCCAGGAGACACTCAGTTGGGCAAGATTCCACACTCGACCCCTACAACACTTTCTTCAGCCTTTCCAAGATCCGATAGCTCAGAAGAAAGTATAGTGGGTATATCTCCCACAGGACTTGAGACACAAACTGACCTAGTCACTGGAACCAGTCCGGTTCAGCGCAGGCATGCCACTCAGGGAGCCAATCAGAATGAACATTATCAAGGATGCAAGTCTGTTTGGTGGAGAGCCCATCTAGAGGACCAACTGGCGCAGGGCACCTGGAAGCAGTCAGAGAAATTCAACAGCATGCATCTGCTGGAACTAAGGGCGATCAAGCTGTCCTTGTTAGCCTTCCAGAAGGACATACAGGGAAAACACATATTGATTCGGACGGACAATGTGACGGCCAAAGCCTATGTAAATCGGCAAGGGGGCTGTTGTTTCAACTGATTGAACAGGGAAGTGAGCCAGCTCGTGAGCTAGACAGAGATGCACATCCAATCAATCAAAGTGATCCATGTGGCAGGCTGAGACAACACGGTAGTGGATTGGCTGAGTCGACAATTGGTCGACCAATCAGAATGGATGATAAACAGATCAATATTTACCCAAATTTGCCTCAAATTCGGGTGGCCGGGAGTTGACCTGTTCACCACAGAATCGACGAGTAAAAGCCTTCATGTCAAGGTCATATCATCCAATACCATGGGAACAGATGCGCTTCATCAAGAGGGGCCAAGGACACTATTATATGCCTTTCCACCTCTACAAATCATTGAAAGAGTGGTGGCAAAGGGCCATTGACCAAGCAGCAGAACTGATTATTGTGGTATTGGCCCAGGAGACCATGGTTCCAGGAACTCAAAAGACTGTCAGTGAAGGAACCTTGGCGACTACCACTGGTTCCAGACCTTCTGTCCCAGGGAGAGATTGTCCATCCTCGGCCAGAAACTCTAAGCCTCAGAGCCTGGAGGTTGAGCGGGAGCAGCTCTCAGACTTAGGTTATAATAAGGATGTAGCCTTTCTTCAGGAGGGGTTGGACAAGAGCCTCAGTACAAGTACCCTAAAGCGGCAGGTGGCAGCTCTCTCAGCAGTTAGGGGAGCTAAGAAAGGTTCCTCACTTTCTAGGCACCCACATGTCCAAAGATTCCCTAGGGGTACTTCGCAGTTCAATCCCCCGGTGGCTCATAGATTCCCCACATGGAACCTCAACTTAGTTCTTAAGGCCTTGTGTAGGGCTCCCTTTGAGCCCATAGCTGTATGTGGATACACATGGATTGCCGATCTGAGGCGATGCATCAAACGTGGCAACGGGAGATAACCGCTGTCCCGGAGGAGCTCCTGGCATTAATCCAACGAGTGGTTGGCCATGACTGAGGTGCTGGTGGAGAAGGTGCTGGGGATGGAGATGGAGCAAGTGCAGCCCTGGGGCAACATCCACCTGTCCAACAGCATGCTGGACCGGTGTTCGTGGGGGACTGACACCCAGTACCCCAAGAGCTTTTGGCAGCCACTTTCAATGGGGATCCAGCTAAGCTGCAGTTCTTTATCATCGAGACTGGCCGCTTCCTACAGACCTGGGGCCACCACTTCCCCACAGAGAGAGACCTAGTGGGCTACGTCAGTTCGAGACTTCATGATAAAGCAGCTGACTGGTACGTCAGTCTGCACAACTGTCCCTGGGATCGAAATGGAGCGTACTGATGACTTCATGTGGGTCCTACAGAGTCAGTGTGAGGACCCCATGAGCGAGGAGAAGGCGCGTAACCAGATTCGGAGGTTAACCCAGGGGAAAGACTCTGTTCGAGATTATACTGCAGCTTTCAAGCGTTGTGCAGCCAGGATTTGGGGATGGCCCGAAGAAGTCTTTGTGGAGCAGTACCGCTGGGGGTTGAATCTGGACTTATATAAGACTATTTCGTGAAATGGCACCCCCATGACATTGGCGGATTGGGTGAGAGCGACGGAGGAGGCAGAGAGCCGCTTCACTCTCATCCAGATGCACACCCCAACTGGGGCAGCGAAAGCATCAAGCCAATCGACCACTCAGTTTAAGCCAAAGCCTAAACCCCGTGAAGGATATCAGAGACCTCCGACTGAAGAAAGCTCTCCGTATGAGATGTGGCGAGGCCGGGCGCTATGCCTCTGCGTGTCCTGCATCTGACCCAATAGTGGTGTCATCCTCTGCGACCACTACCCTGCAAACCCTGAAGGGTCCTCAGGCACCCAAACCTCGGCCTCTATAACTGGACGCCTTGCTTGAGTCTGAGAGCGGTGGTGGTGGAATCTTCTCAGCCTGCAGGAAACAACCGAGATCTGCTCTAGAGGGCACAAAGCAGCAGGTCCCCCCACAATCAGCGCCTAAAGCGGTGAGCTCTCCTGCCCTTTTTGTCTATATGATCGTGACTCTAATTAATCCCACTGTGGGCACGCAAGTCCAAGTGCAGGCCCTGATAGACTCAGGGTGTGCTAGAGACTTAATCAGTCCTATAGTAGTAGATGGACTGGGGGTGTGAGTCAATTCATTGGAAGAACCTTTGAAGTTCACTCAAATGGATGGGTCAGAAATGAAGGAACCCTGTGCCTTTGAGACCATGCCATTAATCATGGGCTCAGACGAACACTGGGAAGAAAGGGCATTTGTGATCACGCCTCATACCCAATTCCCCATGGTCTTAGGGAGTCCCTGGTTAAGCACTCATGACCCCTACATCAAGTGGAATGAAGGCAGGATCCAGTGGGTTTCCCCAACATGCGAGGATCACAAGTGGCAACCCTCATGGGCCCCACCCCACCCCACCCTAGCGTTCCTGCCTAGCACGAGAGGAACTTTTATCAATACCTACTGCATACCAGGATTTGGCAGAGGTGTTTCGCACGGCCGAAGCAGATGAACTGCCCCCCACACACACATAAACACTGACTGTGCCACTGAACTGTTACTGGGGTGTAAACTTCCTAAAGGGAAGCTATACTCCATGAGTCCAGACGAAAAGGCTGAGTTATGTAAATTTATCAACAAAAACCTAGACTGAGGTTTTATCAAACTAGCCAAATCCCCCTTTGCCACCCAGGTGTTATTCCGAAAGAAAAAAGATGGGGGTTTGAGACTCTGCACAGACTATTGGGGGTTGAATGCCGTTTCTGCTTCCAATGCCTAGCCACTAATTAAAGACCTCCTAATGGAGTCCGCCAAAGGGAAAATATTCTCCAAACTCGACCTCAGAAACGCGTACTTTAGAGTGCATGTAGAAGAGGGGGATGAATATAAGACTGCTTTTAACACCCCCCCCGCTTGGCCAATTCAAATACCTAGTCATGCCGTTCAGACTTCAAGGGGCTCCTGGAGTTTTTATGAATTTGATAAATGAGGTCTTACACAAGCATTTCTTTAAGGGGGTCTTATGTTAACTAGATGATATTTTGCTGTACTCCCCCGATGAAACTTCGCATGTTAAACTAGTGCACGAAGTCTTGGCCACCCTGTGGGACAATAAACTGTTCGCTAAGCTGTCCAAATGCGACTTGCACAAAACAGAAATTGACTTTTTGGGGTACCATATCTCACCTCAAGGACTCAAAATGGACCCAGCTAAGATTTTGGCAGTAGTGGATTGAGAGGTCCCTCGCACCCAACAGCAACTCCAAAGTTTCCTCAGATTCATGAATTTTTACCGCTCATTTATCAACAACTTTGCAACCTATAGCCTCCCATTAACAGACCTTTTAAAAGCAAAGGGAAAGAGGCCTAAGTCGACCAAGCCCAGTGCCCGCGTAGCGTGGACTCTCGAATGTCAAGCAGCATTCGACTCTCTTAAGAGTCTGTTGTGAGATTGTTCCAATAGATGTAGTCCACAACAGGTCTCCTTAAAAAGAAAGTCCTTTATTTGCAGAAAAGATCTGGTTGGTCCAACACACTTCTTCTGTTACTAATGCCCAAGAATAGTAATATAACTACAATTATACCTGATATGAAATAAGCCCCCCTCGACTCCCACCAATCAGTTGAGACAATTATTGGCGGCCAAATATACTGGCCCATTGTTCCCAAGAAAAGCGCGACAACTTAGGTTCCCAAGCAAAGACACTGTCAGAATCTGTGGGTAAAATCAAGCAAAGGAGCAATTTGCACCTGTGAATAAAATAACATGTAGCAGGAGGATTCCAGCTCAAACCCGGGAGCTAACGAGAAGCAAGAGAGAGATAAGAGTGAGGTAAAGCTAATAAGCAGCAAGCACATGCAAAGTGAGCAAGAAGCACATTCCTGCAGGGGGAGTCACTCCACCAATGCTATCTCCCGTCCGGGACCTAGAAGAGCAAGTATGGAACTCAGAACAAAGACAATGTTAAGTGATTGCAGGAAAGGCCATAGAAATCACTGGCAGTAGTAACTGACATGCTTTCAGCAGGATCATTGGCAATGGTAACTAACATGTTTGCAGCAGAAGCACTGGCAGTGCTAACTGACATCTGTTCACCTCCGAACCCATCCTAGCCCATCCTGAGGAGAGCAAAAAATTCATTGTGCAAGTTGATGCGTCTGATGCGGCTATGGGGGGGGGGCGATTCTGCAGGAGGGGCCCGATGAGAAACTGCATTCCTTGGTGTATGTTTCAAAGAAATTTGAGGACACAGAGAGAAATTGGGCGGTGTGGGACAAGGAAGCGGCAGCCATTTGGTTAGCCCTCTCTACTTGGCGCCAGTGGTTAGCGGGGGCCCGGGGGCCTTTTGAGGTTTGGAATGACCACAAGAACCTTGAGGCCCTCCGAACTCAACGCTCGTTAAATGCTAAACAATTGCGTTGGGTGGATTTCTTTTCCAAGTTCAACTTTACTCTGCGCCACTTTCCTGGCAAAGCCAACTCGCTGACTGACACATTGTCCCGACTCTCTCAACATGACTGTAAACAGGATAAAGTGATAGAATCCATGTTCACCCCTGCCCAGCAGGGGGGAGCTGTCACTACCCAGAGTCAATCCCGAAAGCAACCGTCCCCGGAGCCTACCGAATGGAATACTAAATGCTCTCAGTCCTACTCTGAATCCGAACTAACGGACTTTAGAGCCGATGCTACCTTCATCCGGGGCCAGATCAATGTTGGTATAGGGAGAACAAGTTAGTGGTCCCCATGGTGTGGTGAAAGGACGTGATGCATGCTGCTCACAAATCCACACTGTCCGGGCATTTTGGTTACCTTAAAACTTTGAATCTGCTACAAAGACAATTTTGGTGGCCACGCATGCAGTGTGATGTATCGGATTATATGTCCGCTTGCCAAACTTGTTTGATGTGCAAGAATCGGGGAGGGAAACCTCCGGGACTGTTACAACTGCTTGAAACCCCAATAGACCTTGGGAATATTTCTATGGATTTTATTACTGACCTGTCCCCCAGTAAAGGGAAAACAGTTATTTGGGTGGTGGTTGATACGTTTTCTAAACAAGTCCACTTCGTGCCATTCAAAAAACTCCCAACGGCTAAAGCGGCTTTCAGTCTCCTTTCCCTTCCCCTCACCATAACTGACACCCTTTGAGTTAGGTGGGGCTGAGAGAGCTCTGACAGAAACTGCTCTTTTTCAAGGACAGCTCTGAGTAGGGTTGCGAGGTCTGTGTTGGAAAATACCTGGAGACTTTGGGGGTAGAGCCAGGAGGGGGCAGGGACCTCAGCATGGTACAATGCCATAGAGTCCACCCTTCAAAGAAACCATCTTCTCCAGGGGAGCTGATCTCTGTCAGCTGGAGATCATTTGTAAATGCAGGAGATCCCCAGGCCCCACCTGGAGGCGGGTCTCAGTGACTCCCTGTGGCCCCACCTGGTGAGAGAGCGAGCCCAGATTCTCCCAGAGGGAATCAGGAATGAGAAGTAAGATTCCCTCCTCCCGCTCCAACAGACACACACACTCCCCAACTCCATGAGTGAGAGATGACCTGGAGGAAGCCCCGGGCCAAGGCTGACTCCCCACCTCTGACTCTGCAGAGCTCCTCCTGCCTCCGTTAAAGGGAGAGAACACTTTTCCTCTCTCGGCAGCTGGCAACCCTAGATTAAGTAGTTCTTCATGAATCAGCAAAAACAAAACTCAGCTAAGGGAGGGTTGCTGCTCTTTAAAGAGATTATTATTTGTATCAGGTAAAGCAGACTTGTGTTTTCTTTCCTATGCTTTGTGGGTTTTTTTTAATGAGTTGGGCTTCATTAAACATGTCAAAGGTTAGTGCGGCATGTCTTTTCAATTGTGTATATAGTTTTAATTAAGAAATCTTCTTACAGACACTTGAGACGTGCACTGATTCCCATGAATGAACCGAACCAGAGTTCCCTCTAAGCTGCCCTAGGGGGCACTGGTGTACAAAACTTTAGCTCTAGCTCAGAGATTTCAAGCCTCTGCTCACACTAAGATCCCCCCCCCCGTTGGAAACAATGGAGGATGGGGGCACCTCCTTTGGGGGCCCATTGAATTGGACCCCCTGGTCCAATCACTTTGAGATATGCCTGCCCCAAGTGCTGCTGGGATGAAGAGGAGTCAGGAGATAACTAACTGCCAAATGCACAAGGTTGCCAACTCCAGGTTGGCAAATTCCTGGAAATTTGGGGCTAGAGCCTGAGAAGGGCAGAGTATAATGGCAGAGTCGACCCTCCAAAGCAGCCATATTCTGAACGCAAACTGATCGCTGTAGTCTGGAAGTTGTAATTGGAGACAATACCTTCCCCCCATCCACCCCGTGACCCCTGTAGGCTCCATGCCCAGAAGATGACAAAAAACCTCAGGATCCCCAGCCAAAGTGGCCTGGAGAAAAATGGCTTCCTGACTGATGCAACCCTTCCTGCCTTAACCTGCCCACATTCACAGAATCAGCATTGCTGCCACATGGCCATGTAAGCTCTGTCTGAAAACCTCCAAAGGAGAGCCCACCACCTCCCGAGGAAGCCTGTTCCACTGTGGAACTGCTCTGACTGCCAGGAACCAAACTCTTCTGATTTCATCTCAACCCGTTGGTTCTGGTCTGACCTGGGACAACAGAAAACAACTTAGTACCATCCTTTAGATGACAGCCCTTCAAGTACCTGAAGATGGTGATCATATCACCTCTCAGTTGCCACCTTTCCAGGCTAAACATAACCAGCTCCTTCAACATTTCCCCATGGCACTTTATCTCCAGATCCTTCACTATCTCTGTTGTCCTCTGGACACATTCCAACTTGTCTATATTCTTAAGCTGTGGTGCCCAAAACTGAACACAGTACTCTCTGTGAGGTCTAACCAGAGCAGAGTGATAGAGCCAGTTTGGTGTAGTGGTTAAGTGCACGGACTCTAATCTGGGAGAATTGGGTTTGATTCCCCACTCCTCCACTTGCACCTGCTGGATGACCTTGGGCAAGCCATAGCTCTGTACCAGCTGTTCTCTCAAGGACAGTTGTCTCAGAGCTCTCTCAGCCCCACCCACCTCACAGGGTGTCTGTTGTGTGGAGGGGAAGAGAAAGGAGTTTGTAAGCTGCTCTGAGACTCCAAGTGAGTGAAGGGCAGGGTATAAATCCAATCTCTTCTTCTTCTGCATGATCTGGACACTGTCCTTCTGTTGATACAGCCCAAAATCACATTTGCCTTTTTAGCTAATGTTTCAAACTCATGTTCAGTGTATGGTCTACTACGAAGACCCCTGGATCCTTTTTGCACATACTACTGCCAAGACAAGTCTCCCACATCCTATAATTATGCATTTAGTTTTTGCAGAAGTTTATATTTTAAATGCAGAACTTTATCTTAGTTGAAACTGGTTTTATTTGTTTCAGCCCAGTTTTCCAGCCTGTCAAGATCATCTTCTATCTTGACTATCTTCTACCGTACTTGCTACCCTTCCCAATTTAGTATCATCTGCAAATTTAGTAAGTGTTCTCAGGACAGGTATATGACTTCAGAAAATTTTGCTAAATGGTACCCTAATATGTCTAATTTATGCTGGAAATGTAAATTAAAAACAGGTTTATTTTATCATATGTGGTGGACTTTTAAGATTGCTAAAACATATTTGACAAGGATACATGAGATATTACAGAAAATATTAGACATGAATGTTCCATTTATACCAGAACTTTTTTTTATTAAATATTGTACCACAGAATTTTAAGAAAAAAGATATATATTTGATCATACATGTTGTAACAACTGCCAGAATCTTATATGCCAAATACTGGAAGAAGGAAGAAATACCAACAAAAGAAGAAACAATATATAAACTTTTAGAAGCTGCAGAAATGGATACATTGACTTTACAATTAAGAGACAATAAGGATGAAACATTTTTAAATAACTGATTGAGACTATATAAATGGATTGAAATTTATCTTGGAAGTTTATCAAATAAACATTAAACTTAATGAATGTATTGTAACTGATACAAATAACTTCTACAGGTGGATAAGAATCTGATTCAATCATATAGACTTAAATTTAACTATAGATCAAAGTATATGCTCCATTGTTTAGTGTATATGCCTTTTGTTTTTCTTTGTAATGTATGTCTTGTATTTTTCTGAAAATAATAAAAAATTATTTTTTAAAAAAAGTGATAGCATATAAACTATAATTTACCAATTTGTCAACAAGAATATTATGTGGAACTTTATCAAAAACCTTACTGAACTGTGTCTACAGCAGGGGTGGGGAATTGTTTTGGCTCGGGGGCCACTTTGTGGGAGCGGAGGTTAGCGGAGGGCCGCACCTTTTAAAATGATTGCATTCATTAGTTAAGTTTGCATTTTAGAAAAGGTATAAATTGTATCATAAAACTCCATAAATATAAATTAAATAAAATCGTGGTAGTTTTATTCAATTTGTTTATTGTGCTAATTTCATATCAGCTATAGCTGCAAGCACATTTAATTTTAGAATCAGTTTAATGAGACAAATGTACCCTATCACACTTTTCTACAATTTTTTTGAAATCAGGAGTGAGATTGCTTGTTGCAATTCTCATCACAGACTGCAAGTTAATGTCTGTCAAAGAGCATCTATATGTACCCTTGTTGATCTTCATGCAAGGAAAACTTTGCTCACAAATATATGTAGACCCAAATATAGAGAACATTTTCCCAGCAAATTTCTTCATACATGGAAAGTTTTCAGCAGACAAAGATTTGTAAAAGTCAACTAATGTCACAGCATTGAACATTTCTTTCACAGTGTGATCTGACTGCATGTCAATAAGTTCAAGATACAGTTCCTCAGGTGCTGTATCTATATCAGCAGAGATGGGATGAGAGAGCAAATTGAATTTAGGTTCCAGGCCCAACGGAGGTCTGGCTGAAACCATGTGGCCGACTGACTTGACAGGCCTCAAAAAACTCAGTGGCGGGCCGCATGTGGCCCATGGGTCACAATTTGCCCACCCCTGGTCTACAACATTCCCTTGATCCAGCATGGTAGTCACTTTCTTGGAAAAAAAGAAGGTTAGTCTGACATGACTTGTTCTTGAGAAATTCATGTTGGGTTTTTGTAATCACAGCAATCCTTTCTAAATATTCAAGAACTGACTGCTGGATGATTTGTTCTATAACTTTCCCAGGTATAGATGTCAAACTGATGGGTGTGTAGTTACTCACGTCCTCCCCCCGTCCCCTGAAGACAGGGACAACACTTGCCCACCTTCAATCTTCTGGCACCTCACCTGTTCTTCAAGAATTCTCAATAATAATGGACAGAGGCTCAGAAATTACATCCACAAATTCTTTTAGAATCATTGGATGCAGTTCATCTGGCCCTGAGTAGTTAGTTTTGTTTAAAGAACCTAGGTGTTAATGTACTACCCCAATGCCAGGGTGGCCAAATTGTGGCTCGGGAGCCACATGCGGCGCTTTCACATATTTTGAGTGGCTCCCAGCAGGGCTGATGGGGAAGTGAAGGGGAAGCATGCCTCCCTGATCAGTCTTCCCTTTACCAGCCAGTGTTTCCCTCTCTGGATAGGCTTGAGTGGGGGTGGGCAGAGAAAGAAAGCAACTTTAAATGCATTCTCAATGCCCCCACCCCTGGCTAGCTTGAAGAAGGCATTTGTCTCTTTAAATCCCTTTGCCAAGCCGAGTAGGATGGGGCCTGTAGGATGCATTTAAAATTAGTTGCTTTCTTTCTACCTCTTCCTCCCTCCCTCCTTATCTAAAGTTTAAAGTGTTCTTCAAGCCCCACCACACTGGCCAGCTGGCTTGACTCAGAGAAGTCATTTGTCTCTTTTAAATTCCTTCTCCAAGTGGAGCCAGTGCAGCCGCAGAGGCAGGGGGCTTGGAGAACACATTTAAAGTTAAAGGCAGTCTCCAAGCCCCCACCCTGTGGGCCCCCACTGGCTTGGAGAAGGCATTTGTCTCTTTAAATCCATTTTCCAAGCCAAGCCGGCTGGTGTGGGGGCATGGTTGGAGAGCACATTTAAAGTTAAACCTCTCCCTCCCTCCCTCTCCCCATTTATTTGCTTGCCTGCCTTCCTTCCTTCCTTCCTTCCCTCTCTCTCTCTTTCCACCTCTTTCATTTCTTCTTTCCCCCTCAGTCAATACATGTTGCTCAAAGTCCTATTGATTTAAGAGTATTCCAGATATACTGTGTACAGTTCTGGGTGCCACACCTCAAAAGAGACATTATAGCACTGGAAAAAGTGCAGAAAAGGGCAATTAGAATGATAAAAGGGTTGGAACACTTTCCCTATGAAGAAAGGTTGAAGCACTTGGGACTCTTGAGCTTGGAGAAATGATGGCTGAGGGGTGACATGATCGAGGTTTATAAGATTGTGAATGGGATAGGGCAGGTAGAGTAAGAAGTACTTTTCTCCCTTTCTCACAATACAAGAACTAGTGGGCACTCCATGAAATTGCTGAGCGGTCAGTTTAGAACAGATAAAAGGAAGTCCTTCTTCCCCCAAAGAGTAATTAACATGTGGAATTCACTGCCACAGGCTGTGGTGGCGGCTACAAGCATGGATGGCTTCAAGAGGGAATTAGATAAACACTCTGAGCCTTCAAAGGCTGCAATCACACATACAAGTAGCCCCACAATAAGCGCGAATCCCAGGCAGATTTAAGAAGAAGAAGAAGAAGAGATTGGATTTATACCCCGCCCTCCACTCCCCAAGGGAGTCTCAGAGCGGCTTACAAACTCCTTTTCCCTTCCCCTCCCCACAACAGACACCCTGTGAGGTAGGTGGGGCTGAGAGAGCTCTTTCCCAAGTTGTCCTTGAGGAAACAGCTGGTACAGAGCTATGGCTTGCCCAAGGTCATCCAGCCAGGTGCAAGTGGAGGAGTGGGGAATCAAACCCGGTTCTCCCAGATTAGAGTCCACGCACTTAACCACTACAACAGGGGCATGATCAGAATGTTTCTTCCATGTGAGTTTTCAGGGTACTGTTGAAGATGAAAACTCAACCCAGATCTCTTTGCACACTCCTAGCATTCAAAAATTTTTTCCGTCAGTGGGTTCTCTGATGCCATCGAAGATGGCCACTCCGACTGAATCTCTTACCACATTCTGAGCATTCAAAAGGCTTCTCCCCTGTGTGGGTTCTCTGATGCAGTTGAAGAGCGCCACTCTGACTGAATCTCTTTCCACATTCTGAGCATTCAAAAGGCTTCTCCCCTGTGTGGGTTCTCTGAAGCTGCTGAAGAGTGTAACTGAGACTGAATCTCTTACCACATTCTGAGTATTCAAAAGGTTTTTCCCCTGTGTGGGTTCCCTGATGCTTCTGAAGAGTATCACTCTGACTGAATCACTTTCCACACTCTAAGCAATCAAAAGGTTTTTCCCCTGTGTGGGTTCTGCGATGCTTTTGAAGACTGCCACTGAGACTAAATCTCTTTCCACACTCTGAGCATTCAAAAGGTTTCTCTCCTGAGTGGGTTCTCTGATGCTGTTGAAGACTGCCACTCCGACTGAATCTCTTACCACATTCTGAGCATTCAAAAGGCTTCTCCCCTGTGTGGGTTCTCTGATGCTGCTGAAGAGTGCTACTCTGACTGAATCTCTTTCCACATTCTGAGCATTCAAAAGGCTTCTCCCCTGTGTGGGTTCTCTGATGCTGCTGAAGATTGCCACTGAGACTGAATCTCTTTCCACATTCTGAGCATTCAAAAGGCTTCTCCCCTGTGTGGGTTCTCTGATGCTGCTGAAGAGTGCTACTCCTACTGAATCTCTTACCACATTCTGAGCATTCAAAAGGTTTCTCCCCTGAGTGGGTTCTCTGATGCTTCTGAAGACTGCCACTGAGACTGAATCTCTTTCCACATTCTGAGCATTCAAAAGGTTTTTCCCCTGTGTGGGTTCTCTGATGCTGTTGAAGTTTGCTCCTCCGACTGAATTTCTTACCACATTCTGAGCATTCAAAGGGTTTCTTCCCTGTGTGGGTTCTCTGATGCCGTTGAAGAGTGCCATTCTGACTGAATCTCTTACCACATTCTGAGCATTCAAAAGGTTTCTCTCCTGAGTGGGTTCTCTGATGCTTCTGAAGACTGCCACTGAGACTGAATCTCTTTCCACATTCTGAGCATTCAAAGGGTTTCTTCCCTATGTGGGTTCTCTGATGCTTCTGAAGAGAGCTACCCTGACTGAATCTCTTACCACATTCTGAGCATTCAAAAGGTTTTTCCCCTGTGTGGGTTCTCTGATGCTGTCGAAGATTGCCACTCCAACTGAATCTCTTTCCACATTCTGAGCATTCAAAGGGTTTCTTCCCTATGTGGGTTCTCTGATGCTGCTGAAGATAGCTACTCTGACTGAATCTCTTACCACATTCTGAGCATTCAAATGGTTTTTCCCCTGTGTGGGTTCTTTGATGCTGTTGAAGAGTGCCATTGAGACTGAATCTCTTTCCACATTCTGAGCATTCAAAGGGTTTCTTCCCTATGTGGGTTCTCTGATGCTTCTGAAGACTGCCACTGAGACTGAATCTCTTTCCACATTCTGAGCATTCAAAAGGTTTTTCCCCTGTGTGGGTTCTCTGATGCTGTTGAAGATTGCCACTCCAACTGAATCTCTTTCCACATTCTGAGCATTCAAAGGGTTTTTCCCCTGTGTGGGTTCTCTGATGCTGCTGAAGATAGCTACTCTGACTGAATCTCTTAGCACATTCTGAGCATTCAAATGGTTTTTCCCCTGTGTGGGTTCTTTGATGCTGTTGAAGAGTGCCATTGAGACTGAATCTCTTTCCACATTCTGAGCATTCAAAGGGTTTCTTCGCTATGTGGGTTCTCTGATGCTTCTGAAGACTGCCACTGAGACTGAATCTCTTTCCACATTCTGAGCATTCAAAGGGTTTCTTCCCTATGTGGGTTCTCTGATGCTTCTGAAGACTGCCACTGAGACTGAATCTCTTTCCACATTCTGAGCATTCAAAAGGTTTTTCCCCTGTGTGGGTTCTCTGATGCTGTTGAAGATTGCCACTCCAACTGAATCTCTTTCCACATTCTGAGCATTCAAAGGGTTTCTTCCCTATGTGGGTTCTCTGATGCTGCTGAAGATACCTACTCTGACTGAATTTCTTACCACATTCTGAGCATTCAAAGGGTTTCTTCCCTGTGTGGGTTCTCTGATGCCGTTGAAGATTACCATTGAGACTGAATCTCTTTCCACATTCTGAGCATTCAAAAGGTTTTTCTCCTGAGTGGGTTCTCTGATGCTGTTGAAGACTGCCACTCTGACTGAATCTCTTACCAGATTCTGAGCATTCAAAAGGTTTCTCCCCTCTGTGTATTTTCTGGTGCACAAGGAGCTGTGATCTGTTTCTGAAGTCCTTTCCACACTGAATGGATTTACTTGCCTTCATTATCCCATGCTTTGCAAAACATACATGACCCTTTCTTCCATTTGGCTTCTCAACCATATGGCCGCCTTTCTTTCTCTTTGGTCTGCCTCGATTCCTGATGTTTTCTTTCAAGTCTTCCTTTTTTAATCTCTCTGGCCTTTGCTGATGAAGTTCCTCGCTCTCCTCATTCCTCTGATCATCTTCTGCTGAAATAAACAGGGAGATCCTGTTAGCACCTGGGAGGGCGGGTAAGTTGAAAAGGCAATGGGAATGGACTGATGGCCCTTTGGCTTGAGGGAAGTTAACCGCCACCACCCACCTTTCCCCAGAATGTCTTGTATTTAAGGACACTTCAGCCGCTCAAGAGCCACAGCTGAATTCTTGCCCAGAAGGAGTTTCTGAGCCTCCAGATTTCAGGGCCCTAGAAGGCCTCCTTCCCCAGCCAGGTGTATGACTGTACCAAACCAAGTGCTGCTCAGAACTGAATCAGAATTCCCCCCTAACTATTCCTTCCCTGTTCCCTTGACATAACCATTAAGGATACTCACTCTCAGGCAGCTCATTTGGGAAGGAGATATGATCTTGGGATTCACTTGAGGAACTCTCCAGCCTTTCTTTGGATGTGATGCCGTCTGTCTCCACTACAGTCTCTCTTACACTTCTCGCTTCTTTCACAGAGAAAGAGAGAAAGTGATCATTCTTATATAGGGAAGGAAAGAAATTCAAGAGTAAATATTCTTCTGGAAGGATAGAATCACAGTCAAGATCAAAGCCCACAATCCCAACCAGGTTAAGGGAAATGGATTACCTGAGGCAAAGCACCCTTCTTCCCCCAAAGTTTAACATGATATTAAGTGGACTGGTCTGACTTGAAGCTTTTCGTGATTTGAATCTCTCTGCAGCTAGCATCCTGATCTTTTTCAAGGCCAGAATCCAGAATGTGGTCATTGATTAACCTTCAGTACCTGTAACCACTTGTGTAAACAGGAGGGAGACGGGATTAGGAGGATGCTGACAGCCTCTGGAAAATTCCACCAAGAAGGACACTTAATTGGGCTGTTAGGACCACCTGACCCTAGAGAGGCAGAAGGTATAATATGGGAATATAGCAGAAGGAATCCATGCTAAACTTTTAGCACATAGCTTTCTAGTACGCCCTGATATTTTCTTGCTTCATCATGATGGATAGTTTCAGGTAGAGTAACTGCAACGAGTGGTGCCATCTTATACCAAGTATCTCATAAGCCCCTTAAGGGCTAACCAAATATGCGGCAGAGTATGAGCTTTCATGAGCCACTGCTCACATCTTCAGATATTGCTGGAAGCTGCCCTGAGCCCTGCTTGCAAGGAAAGGAGTGGGATGTAAGTTGAAGAACTATCTGAAGAAGTGAGCAGTGACCCACGAAAGCTCCTCCCCTGCCAGACATTTTCTTAGTCTCTAAGGTGCAGCTGGACTCTGGCTCTTTTCTACTGCTGCAGACAGACAAACATGGCTACCCATCTTCAAGTATGTCATGTATTAGATAGAACAGCTGGCTTTTCTTGCTTTTCTGCTGCTAAGTTGCAGAAACTATGCACTTTAGAGACGTCTTAATTCTTAAATTTGTAAACTTCTATCTATTTTTTAAAGGGGCCTGCTTTACTTGCGTGCACCCTCCTCGTGAACCCACTGAACTGGCTGCTGCTCAGGTACAAGGAGCGGTGGCCCAGGAGGACCCGGGCTGCAGTTCCTGACACAGCCATTTCCAAATCACAGGCAGAGCGGATGTTTGGAATCCCATCCAGGGCAAAGGGTGTGTTGTAAAGGTTAGCCGCAGAGAAATGAGGATCTGGCCACTCCCAGAGTCTTTCTGAGGGCCTCTCATCATAAGAACGTAAGAACGCCCTGCTGGATCAGACCAGTGAGGGTCCTTCTAGTCCAGCCTCCCGCTTCACACAGCACCCAGCCAGTTCCCCTGGAGGGTGAACAACAGGGCACAGAGGCTGAGGCCTTCCCGAGAGCCAGTCTGGTGTAGTGGTTAAGTGCGTGGACTCTAATCTGGGAGAACCGGGTTTGATTCCCCACTCCTCCACTTGCACCTGCTGGATGACCCTGGGCAAGCTAAAGCTCTGTATCAGCTGTTCTCTCAAGGACAGTTGTCTCAGAGCTCTCTCAGCCCCACCTACCTCCCAGGGTGTCTGTTGTGGGGAGAGGAAGGGAAAGAAATTTGTAAGCCGCTCTGAGACTCCCAAGTGAGTGAAGGGTGGGATATAAATCCAATTTCTATTTCTCTTCCCTTCTTCTTCTTCCCTGGGATTGAGAGGCCTACTGCCTCTGAACATGGAGGTTCCACTGAGTCCCTGTGGCTGCTAGCCCCTGATAAACCTCTCCTCCACCTATCCATCATGTTCCACCCGCTGTGTGAAGAACTGCTTTGAACCCCACAGGCAGACCAGTCGAATGCTGCCCAAGCCACTCAGTTGTCCTTTGCAACCTGCCCGGCCCCCCTCCCGAGGCCCCCAGGCAGGCGTGGGGGAAAGATGGGGCGGCCTGGTGGGTTCTCCAGGGTATCAGACAGAGGTCTTTCCCATCACCTCCTACATAATAAGAACATAAGAAAAGCCAATGTTGGAACAGGCCAGTGGCCCATCCAGTCCAACCCTCTGTGTCACACAGTGGCCAAAAACACCAGGTGCCCTCAGGAGGTCCACCAGTGGGGCCAGGACACTAGAAGCCCTCCCACTATTGCCCCCCCCCTCAAGCACCAAGAATACAGAGCATCCCTTGCCCCAGACATAAGAGAAGCCAATGTTGGATCAGGCCAGTGGCCCATCCAGTCCAACACTCTGTGTCACACAGTGGCCAAAAACACCAGGTGCCCTCAGGAGGTCCAGCAGTGGGGCCAGAAAACTCCAGAAGCCCTCCCAGTAATTGTTTTAACTGGAGATGCTGGGGATTGAACCTGGGGCCTCCTGCATGCCAAGCAGATGCTCTGCCCGTGAGCCACAGCCCCTCCCCAAGTAGTGGGACAGGTCTCAAAATGGGGCATTGCTATTCAATATTTCGACTCATGCCTCAGCCCGATGGCAGCAATTTGCACCTTTGGCCCCTCGGAAAGACCCTTACCCACAAAGGCCACGTTCCCATAGTTCTCCAGCATGACTTCCCTGTACAGAGCTCTTTGTCCCGGATCCAGCAGGGCCCATTCCGCCTCAGTGAAATAGACGGCCACATCCTCAAATGAAAAGGGAGCCTGAAGGACAAAGAGGATTCCCTCGTCAGAGATCACGCCAGGAAGAGAGGGCACACCGGAAGGGAGTAGTCTGGGAAGGGATGGTATGGGTAGAGGGAACGGCGTTCAAAGGAGCTCTTGCCTGGACAAAGGTAGGAGGGACCCAGGCTGTCCCACCCGCTCACCTCTCCTACCTGGACTGGAGGGGCAGCAGCCATTTCCACACCTCTGAAGAGATGACGGCTCAACAGCACCTCTTCACTGCCTGTTCCTGAAACAGAGGAGGAAGGAAGGAAGGGCCTTTGCTTGTTTCCCTCCTGCTTCATACTTCCCTTCCCAGGAGTTTGAAACCTTGCCCTGGCAGCACACTCAGTAGTTGGAAGCCGCCCTGAACCCCACTTGCGGGGAAGAGTTGAATAAACAAACAAACATATTCTACAGGGTCCCCATTAGATTGAAGTTTTCTCCAGCCCTTCAGGCAAGCACATGGTCAATGGCTGCCTACCTCGTGGAGAGGTCTGTGTCTGGGGAATCATGGACTCCGCACCCCAGGAAAAGAGACCTCCTTCCTGCAGCAAGGAGTTTTTATCATCTCTGTTTCTCCTCCCACTGACCCAGCCAGGCCAGGTCAAAGAGGCATTTCCTGGACATTTCCTTCCTGAAATCCCTCTACCATTTCACACCTCCAGCACTCTGTTCCCTGCTTGAAGAAGGGGGGAGAATTTGACTCACTCATCATCTCTCTTGCTAGATCCTTAGCATTTCTATGAAGGTAAGCTGGAAAGGACTGCCTTCCGCCCTTCCTGCCTGTCTGTTCTCTTCCCAGGAGAGGGAACTTTTAAAACAGAGAGGGGACGTTTTGCTCATTTCAAACCTCCGAAGCAAAAAAATGCATTTCTTTACACATGTCACTGTCCAATTCGGCCCAGATGTGACCTGAGCACATCTGGAGTCTCGAGGGTAATACCTTTCAAAGTGTCTCTTGGCATGCTAACTTCACAACCAGGTTTTCAGCCAGACAAAACACCAACCTCACACCAAATCTTCCCCGTGCCTTTCCCAAAGGCCTTCCCAAAGTTCCTGGGGGGAGCATCGCCTGCCATCCCTACTCTAGTATACTGAGAGCCAGTTTGGTGTAGTGGTTAAGTGCGCGGACTCTAATCTGGGAGAACAGGGTTTGATTCCCCACTCCTCCACTTGCACCTGCTGGATGACCTTGGGCAAGCCATAGCTCTGTACCAGCTGTTCCCTCAAGGACAGCTTGGGAAAGAGCTCTCTCAGCCCCACCTGCCTCACAGGGTGTCTGTTGTGGGAAGGGGAAGGGAAAGGTGTTTGTAAGCTGCTCTGAGACTCCAAGTGAGTGAAGGGCGGGGTATAAATCCAATCTCTTCTCTCTTCTTCTTCTTCTATTTCCCACAACAGCCCACCAGATGCCTTTATAAGGTTGGCCACTGAAGCCAGATTTTCCCTGAATTATTCAGCCCTAGAAACTGGTTTTCAGAGCTCTGCTGCCCCAGAAGGTGGAGGCTCCCTTTATTCACCGGGTTGAACAGCTCTGCCACCCTTTGTTTAGCTCTTATCTCATGAGCCACCCTGAGTTCCTCTTATGGAAGGAAGGTCAGATGTGACTATTCAAATTAATGGGAGGAATCGCCCTCCAAGAATTTGTCTGATCTCCTCTTAGAGGCATCACAGTTAGTGGATGTTGAGTGCCACAAATTAACTGTGTTGTGTGAAGAAGAAATGTTTAATTCTTTTCCTCAGTCTGAACGCTCTACCCATCCAATTCACAGGGTGCCCCAATTGCACCCGGGCAGGATGACTCCTTACCACTGGAGAGGGCATCTTGGGCACGCTCCACGGCCTGCGCCCTCTGCCCCTGCTCCAAGGAAGCTCCTTCCGCCTCAGGGAATGTCACTCCTGTCTTCAGGGATGGCCCCAACATCTGAAACAGCAGCGACAGAGAGGAGTAAGAGATGGAATGGGAAAGGGACCAAGGAATGGATCCTGCCCCACTCCCGGACTCGGCTCCCTTCCCTCTGCAGACCTGGTGGGGTAGCGGGAGGGATTGGAAGTTCTCTCGTAGAAGAGGCTGCTGAAGGAGGCTGTTAAACCTCCCATTGGGATGATGAACACTTGGTCTCGTGTCTGGCAGGGAACCTTTAGGACGAGGTCAGGTATCGTTGCTTGAATTGGACATACCTGGAGGGAGTCCCTCACCTGCTCCGCCTGCCTCTTCTCCTCGGCCTGGCTCAGGAAGAAACCTTCGGCCAGGGCCACCGCCTGGGAACTGGTCTCCGGCCCACATTCCCTGACCCAGCCCTGCATTTCCTGGGGCAGGAGAGTCAGGAACCGCTCCAGGATCACTAGGTCCAGGATCTGCTTCTTGCTGCGTCCCTCCGGCTTCAGCCACTGGTTGCCAAGGCGATGGAGCCGGCTGCAAACCTCTCGTGGCCCACCGGCCTCACGGTAGCAGAACTGCCAGAAGCATCGGCAATGCAGATCTGGGATTGCACTGAGCTGAGAATGGATCTCTGGCACCGGCCCTTCCCAGGATTCAGCACCACTCCCAGCTGGGGGGAGATGGGGGCCTTTGCTTGTTGTCTTGCCAGTTCCAGGTCCTTCTGGGTTCTGCTTGTCCATCTCCTTCCCCTTCTCTTGGGCCACCCCTGATGGAGCAGAGATGCCTTCAGTCACTCGGCTAGGAAGAGGGGCTTCTCTTGGGGGGGGGGGGGAGAGAGACACAGGCAGTCACATGAGAAATCAAAGAGAATGGAGATACACCACTGAATATTACAAACCTTCACATGCTCAGGAGACGCACAGGATCAGGACAAAAGGGCTTCTTGTGGTTTTAGACCAGGATTAATATCATTTTTGTATGTTACAAACCAAGCTGTCATAAGAACATAAGAGAAGCCAGTGTTGGGTCAGGCCAGTGGCCCCTCCAGTCCAACACTCTGTGTCACACGGTGGCCAGAAACACCCCAGGTGCCCTCAGGAGGTCCAGCAGTGGGGCCAGAACTCCAGAAGCCCTCCCACTGCTGCCCCCCCCCAAGCACCCAGAATACAGAGCATCACTTGCCCCAGACTGAGAGTTCCTATCTCTACCTTGTGGCTCAGAGCCACTGATGGACCTCTGCTCCAGATGTTTATCTAATTCCCTCTTAAAACCGCCCATGCTTGTAGCCGTGGCCACCTCTTGTCTCTCTTTGTGCCATTTTTATTTTGCACAGCCGTGGGGGGGGGGGGGAGGGGGAGGACTCCTTGATGAATCATGCAGGGGGATTAGCAATGCCTCAGGCCCAGCCCCCACCCCATGGAAACTGGAAAATCTGCACCTATGCGACCCGGAGGAAACCGCGGCACTGGAGGGAGGGAAAGCGGGCGTTTCCCGGAATGCACCCCCCCTCCAAGGTGCAGGGATCTTGCACCCCCCCCCCCCCAAGGGAGCTGGCAACCCCGCCCCCCACGATCTCCAGCCAGGGACTCACCCGCAAGGACCCCTCCCGGCCACTCTCCCGGGGGCGCCTCCTCCTCCACGCGGCTTCTTTCTTCTCCGCCCCCCCCCCCCCCGTCGGGCTCCCCGGGGCTTAACCCTTTGAGTCCTGCAGGGGAAGGGGAAAGAGGCGCCCGCCCCACGAGGCGGAGCTTCCCCCGGCTCCCGATGGGGCTACTCGGGAGGAGGACGGCCGGCGGGGCTGCTGCACTCCCCGAGGAGGCTCCGGCGCGTCTCCGGAAGAGGAGGAGGCTGCAGCGGCCGCCCCGCCCCTTCTTCGCCCCCCACCCCCGGGTGCCAGGAGGAGGAGGAGGGGGAGGGGGAGGGGGATCCAAGACCCGGCCGGGGGGGGGGGGTCCGTCTGCGTCATTCGGCCATGTATTTCCGACAGACCCCGGGGGTCTCCGTGCCCCCCCCCCGCGAAGGAGCGCAGGACCCCTCCCCTCAAAAGGCGGCCCGGAAGGGTCCGAGATCGTTCGGATTTTTAAACAGCACCCCCCCCCCCCCCGTCCCAAAGACGAGTTCTGCTTTTGCTCCAGGGTGAGATGTTGGGCGGGGGGGGGGGAGCAGAAACGACTGCGGGGGGGGGGGCAACCCAGGCATTGCGCGTTTTATCCTCACCCCTGGCACAGCTGGAGCCTGCTTGGGGGGGGGGGCTGGGAAACGCCTGGAGCAGGGGGGGCAGGGCTGGGGGAGCTCTGTGCGCTGTAAGGCCTTAGAGAGTCCTAAGGGATTCCTTCCCTCCAGGGGAGCTGATCTCTGTCGCCTGGAGATCTCCCGGCCCCACCTGGAGGTTGACAACCCTCGTTCGGAGTCATTGCAAGCTGGCCGGAGAAACAGACCGGAGCAAGAAGACCTCACAGGCTGCGTGGTCCGAATCCAAAACGGACACCGCAGCAAAAGGGCCTCAGAGGAGGGCTGCAGTTCCTGTGCCCGCCCCCCCTACTCAATCTCCGGGGGGAGGGCAGCTTTCTCTGCTGCTAGGGATCCCTTCCGGAGTGAGCCAGAGTTGCGCAGTCCAGGCCGGGTCAAGATCTTCCTCTTCGGCGATTTCCCCAAAGAAAGCAGGGAGCTCTGGAGAGGATTTCTGCTGGCCAAGGCCCCAGCCTGGGGGGAGGCCGGAGAACTCGCCTGCATGACCTGTCCAGCTGCTTTGTGTGTGCGGCACAAGAACAAGATCACCAAGTTCCAAAGTGGAGCTGAAGCTTCCTTGGCTGCCCTTGGACTGCGACTGATGCAGCTTCCCTGCTTGCTGGAGACAGACGGCCAGAGCTCTGCAGAAAATCCAGCAATGAGAGGTCTGGACTGGGACCAACTTCAGGGTACCACGAGTTCTTGTCTTGTGAGAAAGGGAGAAAAGGACTTCTTTCTCTACCTGCTCTATCCCAGGCATAATCTTATAAACCTCTATCATGTCACCCCCTCAGCCGTCCTTTCTCCAAGCTAAAGAGCCCCAAGCGCTTCAACCTTTCTTCATAGGGTTCAAGCCCTTTCATTGTTCTAGTTGCCCTTTTCCACACTTTTTCCAGTGCTATAATATCTTTTCTGAGGTGTGGCGACCAGAACTGGACACAGTCCTCCAAATGAGGTCGCACCATCAATTTATACAGGGGCATTATGATACTGGCTGATCTGTTTTCATTTCCCTTCCTAATAACCCCCAGCATAGCACTGGCCTTTTTCATTGCAGCCGCACCCTGTCTCGACATTTTCACTGAGTTATCTAGTACGACTCCAAGATCTCTCTCTTGGTCAGTCTCCGCCCGTTTGGACCCCATCAACGTGTATTTATAGTTAGGATTTTTGGCTCCCATGTGCATCACTTTGCACTTGGCCACATCAAACCCCACTGGCCACGTTGATGCCCACTCGCCCATCCTCGACAGATCCCTTTGGAGTCCTTCAGCACGCCCTGTGATTGCGGAAGCGGTGGGACCCACCCCGGAGATTACTGCTCTTTCACGTCCCAGGAGTTAAGGAGGCCGAAGGACTGCCCCACTCCTGGACCTCCGGAGAACGGAAGATTTGTTCCACTTACCATGGAGCTTCCTTCTCGGTGGTCCAGAGTGGGGCAGCCCTTCCCGCCCGAGTTGCTGGGCACCGCTTCTTCAACAGACGGGGGTACTGAGGACAGGGAAATGGCTATTCAGGCCAAAGGGGGGGGGTTCCTTTATGCCCGAGGTCCTCTTTTAGTTGATGGGTCCTTTTGTTATTGTTGGACTCCCCTTCGGGAGTAGAATGTTATCAGTCGTTTTTTCAGCAAGGGGGGCTTGGAGAACGACTGGGTTCCAGGGGACAAGCCCCTTCCCCTCCGTGCCTGAAGAGTCTACGGGCCCTGCCTTCAGAGGAGGGAGGAGCTTCCTTGGGAGTCTCAGAAGGACTGCCCCACTCTGGGCCACCGAGAAGGAAGTTTCACAGTAAGTGGAACAAATCTTCCGTTCTTATCTATACTTTGTGGCTTATAGCCACGGATAGACCTCTGTTCCAGCACTCTTAACTGCCCTGATGTCCTTTCCTGCCATAGCTGCTGTGAACCCCACAGAGGAAAAACAAATCCAGATAATATTTCTTCCCTTGAGCAAATGGCAATTCCAGGGAGGATTTAGGCTGGAGGAAAGACTGTGTGTGTGTGTGTGGGGGGGGGGAATAAGCCCCCCACGCCTGCAGTGCCATTGACCCAATCAAATGGGCAGCGCTAGATGACTGCTTTGAAGTTACAGGGGCGTGGAGAACAGGCATCCCCTGGCTGTGCATACTCTATGGCTTGAGGAAGGCTCTCTGCACATGCTCAGAGTTGCTTGGTCCCCATGACATTGTTCTAGCACCAGAGGAACTTCACCCTTTCCCTAACCGCCTTCGGTCTGTGCCTGACAGCACAACCGCATGCACATTTGCCCAGGAGGAACGCCCATTTATTCAGTGGGGCTGACTCCCAGGGGAGGGGTCATGGCTCAGTGGCAGAGCATCTGCTTGGCAGGCAGAAGGTCCCAGGTTCAATCCCCGGCGTCTCTAGTTGAAAGGAACAGGTAGGAAGTGATGCAAAAGACCCCAGCCTGAAACCCGGGAGAGCGGCTGCCAGTCTGGGTAGACAATACTGGCCTTGGTGGACCATGGGTCTGACTCAGTAGAAGGCAGCTTCAGTGGGGCAGGCTTCCTCGGGAGGTGGGGGGCTCTCCTCTGGAGGTTTTCAAGCAGAGGCTTGATGGCCATCTGATAGCAATGCCGATTCTGTGAACTTGGGAAGATCACAGGAAGGGAGGGCAGGAAGGGTTGCCTCAGGGCTCAGTTCTCGTGGCCCTTTCCGACACACCCAGGGAAAGGCAGATTGCCACTTTGGGGTCAGGAAGCAATCCTGGAGGGGGGGGGTTTGCCCTCTTCTGGGCATGGAACAGCGGACACTGGGGGTGTGGAGGGGGAGGTATTTGTGAATTTCCTGCATTGTGCAGAGGGTTGAGGACTAGATGACCCTGGAGGTCCCTTCCAACTCTATGATTCTATGTGTGTTCAGGTATGTACGGGATCACGGCCTTGGTGTCTCCAAGAGCTTTCTGAATATGTTCCTAGTTTGGCCATTGCCAAGAAAGTCATGTCCCAAAGCGGATCCGTGATTGGCTGCTCCATGCTTTATTTTTTTTTGGGGGGGGGTGTCCCTCTTCTTTGATGAAAGAGAACTTCAGTCACCCCATTCTCTCCTCTCCCCCCCCCCCCACTTCCCCTCTGCCTGGCCTGTGTGCACAGCTGCCCAAGGGAATCTGTATGGGGCCTTTCAGCTTCCTCCAAAGGCACAGAGCCCCATTCACTGGCCGGAGGAGGTTCCCGGGGCCCTCGCGGCTGGGTCTCCCGCGGGTCACCATCTGCACCTCCTTTTCAAATTAACTCCACACGCACACCCCGGGGCTCCATTGTGCCTCTCCAGACATCATGTCACTGAACGGAAGAGCTGGGACGGGCTCCGTGCGTGCAGGGGGAACGGGTAGGCAATGGAAACAGAGGTTCTTTGGAGGGGATCGGCACATTCAAGGGAGGCTCTCTGATTCTGAACGCGCCTTTCACTGCAGAAGCTGTTTGGGACCTCAGGAGGGAGGGGGCAGACGTTTCCCTGGAAGCGCCCACCCAGAGATGCCCACTGGAGTCAGTTTTAGGGCTGCCAGCCTCCAGGTGGGGCCTGGAGACCCCCTGGAGTTACAACTCATCTGCAGACTACAGAGGCCAGTTCTTCTGCAGAAAGTGGCTTCTTTGGAGGGAAGAATCTACGGCATTACGCCCTGCTGACGTTTCTTCCCACCCCAGACCCTGCCCTCTGCAGGCTCCACCTCCAAATCTCCAGGAATTTCCCAACCCGGAGCTGGCAACCCTCGAAAATGTGGACCGCGATGACACAGAGTGTTCTGTGAAGATGCCTAACTCAGTTTGCCCCACTTGGCACGCATACTAACTATCTAGATATTCCTATCTGTCTAATAATAGTTACCGTACGGCAGTGTGTGTAGAATAGCTAGGAGCAGGGTTCCCTCTAAGCTGAGTGAGTGTGAGTGTGTCAGTTAGCACTGCCACAAGTTCTGTACACTGCTATGATCATTAAGAATGCTACGTTCATTTCAATGATCAATGCCTAAGGTTGTTCTTGTCTGTTTAATGAGCAATTAATCTTATCTTCGTTTTTCAGTGCTCTTTCACTTCATCTAGGTCCTGGATGGGAGATAGCATCGGTAGCTCAACCCCCACCTCCGGAATGCGTGTTTCGCTCGCTTTGCTCGCTTTGCGCATGCTTATTGCTCATTAGCTTTTCCCCACTCTTATCTTTAGTTCGCCTTTCCCTAGCTCACAGCCTTGAGCTGAAACCCTCCTGTTATGTGTTATATTATTCACAGGTGTTATGAGTTCCTTTGCTTGGTTTTCCTTGGGAACATCTGCCCCAAAATCTGAACCGTGACTTTTCCTGAGAACCTATTTTGCCGCGCTTTCCTTGGGAACGGGGCCAGTATATTTGGGCGCCAATAATCCTCCCAATTGATTCGCCATCACTGGTCTAAGCTTTCTTGCCCTGTGGAACGGAACTCAGACGGCCTTTAGATGTCCTCTGATAGCAATTCAATGCCCGCTGAGCTGTTTTTTCCCCCTAGGAACTGATGGACTCACTGCCCTGAAGGGCTAGAAACGAGCTCAGAGGCTCCTTCTTCAAAGACAGGCATTCCGATTAATTTAATTAACTGTAATTTAATTGCCCCTTAAAACAATGGCTGCCAGCTCTAGTGTGAGAAATACCTGGATTTGGGGGGTGGGTGGGACCTGGGGAAGGTGGGATTTGGGAAGGGGAGGAACATCAGCAGAGTATGTTTCCATACAGCCCACCTTTCCAGAGCAGCCGTTTGCGCCTGATACCAGTTGTCATTCAAGGAGATTTCCAGCCACCACCTGAAGGTTTTAGTACAGTGATGGCGAACCTTTTAGAGACCGAGTGCCCAAACTGCAACCCAAAACCCACTTATTTATTGCAAAGTGCCAGCACGACAATTTAACCTGAATACTGAGGTTTTAGTTTAGAAAAAAGAACTCATCCATTAACATCTTTTGTCTTAAAAGAAAAACACAATAACAGAGCTTTCAGTGATACAAACAACTTTTTATTGAAAGGGAGAACTTTGCATTTGGCCTGCTTTTGAACAAGTAATGTGATTTGTGCTGTTGTATGCATGCTGATAATTTGTCTAACCTTGGCTCATGCTTTGTACGTTTGAGAGCAGCCCAGCCTCGAGTCTGTGTCGTCTTTTTCCTTTTAGAGACTGAGTGCCCAAACTGCGTGCGTGCCCACAGAGAGGGCTCTGAGTGCCGCCTCTGGCACGCGTGCCATGGGTTTGCCACCACCGCTCTAGTACAAAAACAGAACTCCAAGGCTGTGGCACTGTCCGTAAAGTCCTACAGACAGTCTTATTGAAAATCTGTAGTATAAACAGCTGACATCTCAGCTGACATCCATTCATGCAAATTCAGTATGGTCCACATAGATAAATTCCAACTTCCCAAAATTTCAAATACAGCTCAGTACACAGAATACAGCCAAGTTCTTTCCCTGTCCAGCCGAAGTCTCCTCTCGAGTGCCCGCATTCCAAGTCAACTAGAAGGTTTGCGGACTGCTCTGCTTCAGTCAGTAGAAGGTTCTGTGAACTTGGCAGGTTCTTCTGGAAAGTGGCTTGAAGAAAGGAAACCTGAAACGAAGAGAACCTGGGCATTCATCCCCACGGACCACTCTGGAGAAGACCTTTCTGTGGAGGCTTCCGCTTATAGATTCCCATCCTGAGAATTTGAAACAAACACCTAATTCATTGTATTTCAAGGCCAAATGATTATCCCCCCCCCCCCCCCCCGGCCAGGTGTTTGATAGCTGAGTTGCTCATTATAAGCCAACATTGAGCAATGCAAAATAAATCAAAGGTTTCTAGTGAATTCTTTTATTCGTATGAAGTCAGCAGTTGGCTGCAAACAGAGCCGATCTGCCACGGGAGAAAGAATGCTTGCACGTGTGTGTAAACGAGAAGGGGACGGCAACATGTGTGGCCTTTCTCTACACACTCCCGCGATTGAGCAACGGCTGCATTTGTTCTCTGGCCAGCAGAAAACTCCTGCAAGTCAGGCCAGCACTGGGGGTGGGAGTGGGGGGAGATTTGCTCTCTGGGGTCCAGGACAATAGACCAGGCAGCCTCTCCCCGACCATCTCCCCCCTCCACTTCCTGCCCTTTTCCAAAAAAAGAAACTGAAAGCTCTGCAGAGATGAACTTTCTTCCCATCCCTTCTGCCTTCACTGTCCAGAAAAGAGGCTGCACTGGAAACCTGTTCTTGCAGCCCGACCGGAAAGCAGAGAAGAAGGAAGAGAAGGAGGAGAAGGGGAGAGGGGAGGAGGAGATTGGATTTATACCCCACCCTTCACTCACTTGGAGTCTCAGAGCGGCTTACAAACTCCTTTCCCTCCCCCTCCCCACAACAGACACCCTGGGAGGTAGGTGGGGCTGAGAGAGCTCTTTCCCAAGCTGTCCTTGAGGGAACAGCTGCTACAGAGCTATGGCTTGCCCAGGGTCATCCAGCACCTGCAAGTGGAGGAGTGGGGAATCAAACCCGGTTCTCCCAGATTAGCGCCCCCGCACTTAACCACTAGCCAAACTGGCAGAGGTGATCCTGGAAGCCCTTGGAAAGGCGGCCCTGGAGACACTGGAACCAAAGCTTTGCTGAAAGGAGGGGGGGGGGCAGACGGAAGGAAGGAATTAATTTTAAGGGGACACAGTACCAGGAGCCCAGTGGGGTGGGAAGGGAAAGCTGTCTCGGCTGAAGCAATAATATCACTGACTGGTAGTGCCCAGCCTTCAAAAGGATCACCAAGCCGCCAACTGGGCAGCCGATTTCTATTTCCTGGAGCCCAGTGAGAAGGGGCTGCCCTCCCACCCCCCCCCCCCCCGGTGTCCTGGCCACCCACGCAGGTCCTGCCCCCGTTGCTGCTGTAGATGCAACCCCAGAGTGTGGTGGTCCTCCTGGCGGACCCCTGGGATCAACCTCAGAAGGCTCCTTATCTGCTGCACCCGGGGAGGAGGAGGTCACACGCCCCGTCTCCTGGCAACCAGAGGAGGGAAGGAAGAACCGGGCCTTGCTCTTCGTAGGGTGGCCGGCCTCTCAACCGAAGCCCTGCTTCTTAGGACAGTGTCTGCGTTCTACAATAGCATATCTTCAAGAGCTGTGGGTGCCAGCCCATGCTGGAACCACGCCCATGTCACTCCAGCACCAACACAGAAATGGGTGGCGGCGGTGTGTGTGTGTGGGGGGCAGAGCAGGGTTTATCGTAGGGATGCCAACCTCCAGAAGAAGAAGAGATTGGATTTATACCCCGCCCTTCACTCACTCGGAGTCTCGGAGCGGCTTACAGTCTCCTTTCCCTTCCCCTCCCCACAACAGACACCCTGTGAGGGGTAGGTGGGGCTGAGAGAGCTCTGAGACGACTGCCCTTGAGAGAACAGCTGGGACAGAGCTATGGCTTGCCCAAGGTCATCCAGCAGGTGCAAGTGGAGGAGTAGAGAATCAAACCTGGTTCTCCCAGATTAGAGTCTGCGCACTTAACCAGTACACCAAACTGGCTCCAGGTGGGGCCTGGGGATCTCTCATCTCTTGACTGCAGAGATCAGTTCCCCTGGAGGGTGGAATCAATGCTCGCCAGGATCTCAGGCTGAAGTCTTTCACACCACCAACTGCCTGGTCCTGTTATTTTATTTTATTTGTCAAATTTCTGACCCCCCCACCCCCTAGCCAAGGGCGGCTCAGGGCGGCTTGCATAAAACGGCACATGAATTATTCTATTTATTTATTTATTTATTCTTCAAATTTATATCTCGCCCTCCCCGTGAACGGGCTCAGGGCGGCTAACGAGGGCCCAAAGGCCAGTTAAATACATAAAAACAGTAAAACCCGCTAAAACAATTCCAGTAGATAAAATACATTTCAAACAAGCTTCCAGGATCAGTAGTTCAGACTGGCTAACTAGTGGGAGGTCCATGGCCCCCGGCCCCAGGCCCGGGCTACTAGCTACACCACAGATAGCGTGTGTGATGGGTGATATCCCTGGCGGCGGCTCCTACTCAAAGGCCTGGTGGATGAGCTCCGTCTTGCAGGCCCTGGGGAACCGCATAAGATCCCGCAGGGCCCTGATCTCCTCTGGGAGCTCATTCTCCCAGACAGGAGCCGCCACCAGAAAAGCCCTGGTTCTGGCAAGTCTGACGTCCCTGGGGCCTGGGACACAAAGTCGATGGTATGACCCCGACCGCAGTGCTGGCTGGGGTATATACAGAGAGATACAATAAAAACACTTAAAACAATGCAACCACCTATTAAGCATAACAACATCATAAGTGCTTGTATTGTTGTCCTTAATTTCATTGATTTAAGGATGGCTGCCATACTCAATTCTCTCTTTAGATAATCGGCTCTTGGATCTTCTTCAGATATCTTCCAGGCGACTGGCACAGGCCACTGTGAAAAATTCCAGGGACACAGCTGGGCTCTCTACGGCCGAGGACAGATTGGCAGTTTGGCCCAATATAGGTCCGCTTTTCAAGCAGATTAAGAGGGCCCGTTCAGACAGCCGCAGCTGCCTGGCGTTGCCGTGCCGCACTCGCCCCGTCCTGAAGCGCTTTCCTCCTGCTTCAAAAAGGTACCTGGTGAAACCGGTGTCAAGCCGTCTTGGTGTGCGTTCATCCCGCTTCCTGGCAGTGTAGATGCAAATAAACCGCACATCAAGCGGCGCTGGTAATGTGAACCCGCTGATCCGGCTGCTGCGCCCACGCGCAGGTCGGCAAAACGGACCAAAGCCGTGCGCCGCCGCGACACCAGGGGCCGCCCCACAGTCTGAGCGCTCCGTTCCGCATCCTCCCCGGTATGGACCCACATCAGTCTACACAGTGCGAACGGAAAGCCCTGCGACACCTTGGCCCGGGTCTTTTTGCCCCACTTCCCTTGCGCTTCAATTTGCCAGTCTGTCCTCGGCCTGTATTTCTGCTATTAGCTGTTAAGGATTTTTAGGAACATCTGCTCGGCATGCAGAAAGTTAAGGATCACTTTATAGCTCTGGAATTTATGGATGTGTTTAAACTCTTATCTGCTGCTCCCTGCCAGTCTATAAAAATTCCTATAAGATGCGAAAAGATTAGTGAAATGAACAGCCAAGAGGCTGAACTGTAATGATTCAGAGGACGCTGTCTTGGCCTTTGCTGGGAGGAAGAATATCTGTTTCAGGGGTCGTTATGGAGTAAAATTTAGTGTACCTTTGGCTGTGTGGCATTTTGGAAACCGGTGCACTGTAGGTCTGATGAGGACAGTTCGTAATGACCGCTGGGGAGCCGCTGAGAAGCCATTTGCATGCTCCAGTGTGGCTCTCCAGACGCCTTAACTGTTGGCTGCCTATTGATATGCATGGGAAGAGTCACTGCTTCAGGCATTTCACGTAAGAGAGACCCAGAAGAAGAATATCAATCCTCCTTTAGCGTCTTGGAATATTCAAGCACGTGAACAGACATGAAGCTGTTGTTGTTGTTGTTGTTCAGTCGCACAGCCAAGTCTGACTCTTCGTGACCCCAGGGACCACATCACGCCAGGCCCTCCTGTCCTCCGTCGTCCTCCGGAGTTTCTCAGCTCCATGTTCGTTGCATCGATAACACTGTCTAACCATCTCCTCCTTTGCCGTCCCCTTCTTCTTTGACCTTCCGTCTTTCCCAGCATCGGGGTCTTCTCCAGGGAGTGCTCCCTTCTCATTCGGTGGCCAAAGTATTGGAGTTTCAGCTTCAGGATCTGGCCTTCCAGGGAAGAGTCAGGGTTGATTTCTCTTAGGATTAACTGATTTGATCTCCTTGCAGCCCACAGGACTCTCAAGAGTCTTCTCCAGCACCATAATTCAAAAGAATCTATTCTTCGGCGCTCGGCCTTCCTTACGGTCCAACTCTCGCAGCCATACATCACTACTGGGAATACCATGGCTTTGACCATACGGACTTCTGTTGGCAGGGTGATGGCTCTACTTTTTATCATGCTGTCTAGGTTTGCCATCGCTTTCCTCCCAAGGAGCAGGCGTCTTTTCATTTCCTGGCTGCAGTCACCGTCTGTCAGTGATCTTGGATCCCAGGAAGGTGAAGTCTGTCCCTGCTTCCACGACTTCCCCTTCTATTTGCTAAGGAGTGATGGGGCCGGGTGCCATGATCTTCGTTTCTTTGCTGTTGAGTTTCAAGCCAACTTTAGCACTTTCTTCTCTCACCCTGAGCAAGAGGCTCTTTAGGTCCTCTTCACTTTCTGCCATTTGAGTGGTCTCGTCTGCATGACATGAAACTGCCTTGTACTAAATCAAGCCGTTAGCCCGGCAAGGTCTGTCTTGCCTACTCTGAGAGGCAGCGGCTCTCCAGGGTCTCAGGCAGGAAAGGGTCTTTTGCATCGCTTCCTACCTGGTCCTTCTTTTACCTGGTGTTGCTGGGGATTGAATTTGGGACTTTCTGCATGCCAAACAGATGTTCTGCCACTGAGCCACCGCCCCTCCTCAAGAAGCTCCTAAGGCACGTGGCGAGTTCATGTTTTGGCTCAAAGCCACCCGATGGTTGCCAACTCCAGGTTGGGAAAATCCTGGATGTTTGGGGGCAGAGCACCGAGGGGGGGGACCACAACAGGGTATAATGTCATACAGCCCACCCTCCAAAGCAGCCACTGTCTCCAGGGGAAGTAATACCTGTCATCAGGAGAACAGTTGTAATTCTGGGAATCCTCCAGGCCCCACCTGGAGGATGGCAACCCTCACTAGCCATTCTTCTGCAGCAGTACAGCAAGTGGGAACCTCAAGGTCTTCAGTTTTGGGCTTCTTATTCCCAGCACACCAAGAGTACAATCTGCCACCAGCTCGACCCTGAGCCTTTTGAAATCTGCAAAGCAGCCTCCAGACTCCAAACAAGCCTGAGCATCTTGTACCAAATCAGCAAAAAACAAAACAAAAAGCCCCTCAAAAATGTCTTTTAGCTGAACAGATACTGGCACATCTGGGGCAGAAATGCACGCCCCTGATTAGCCAGGGGCCTTTCCCTAACGGAGCGTGCCACCCCCAACGGCGGCATCTTTTGCTCCTCATAAAAGCCGGCTGGCGGGCAGCCTGTGCCAGAACAAGTAGACCGGCTGTTTGCAATAATTGCTACACGGGTATCTGGCAGCGGCTGCCGTGTCTGAGGGCACAGGAAGGAATGGAGACAACCGCAGGCTCCCGAAACGTCCACCTAAAGGAAAGAGAAGGCATTTGAAGCCACTCGCAGGAGAACTGGATGGATTTGGCGCCATCTAGTGGACAGCAAGGGTCTGCAGAGCAGTGGAACCAAAGCAGGTGTCCTCGCCAGGAACCCAAATTGTCGGGCTGGCTATGGAGAAAAGTGGCCGCCCAGGGTGTAGTTACAGATCTCAGCTCAGCCACGGCTGGGATCCAAGATGTGCCTTGCTGGTTCCATCAATCCAGCGCTCGCCTGCTACACATGCTCCCCTGCCAGGGAGGCGTTCCTCGGCAGGCTTCCTGCTTTTCTGCGAGAGCCAGTTTGGTGTGGTGGTTAAGTGCGCGGACTCTGAGCCGAGCTTGGCTCCAGGAAACAATAGGGGCCAAGGACCCTGGGCCTCCGAGAATACACCAATAAGAACTTTGGCGGGAGATTCAAACCCTCCAATAGGACTGTGGGTGTGACTCAGAAAGGAAATTGTAAGCCGCTCTGAGACTCCAAGTGAAGGCTGGGGTATATAAAAAAAAATAAATTTCTTCTCTCTCCTATTTGGAGAGGAATCATAGACCCACCCTAGAAAAAGAGAAGAGCACGAAGCTAGGCTGAATCGGAGGGAGTGGCCTCAATCGTTTCTGTTGGACGGAGTTCTTTATCAGAAAGTGCAATGAAAAGTCAAAGATGGCGAGCACCTAGCCGAGCATCGAGCCAGTTTGGTGTGGTGGTGAAGTGCGCGGACTCTAATCTGGGAGAACCAGGTTTGATTCCCCACTCCTCTACTTGCACCTGGCTGGATGACCTTGGGCAAGGCATAGTTCTCTCAGAGCTGTTCTCTCAAGGACAGTTGTCTCAGAGCTCTCTCAGCCCCACCTACCTCACAGGGTGTCTGTTGTGGGGAGGGGAAGGGAAAGGAGTTTGTAAGCCGCTCTGAGACTTCTTTGGGTAGTGAAGGGCGGGGTATACATCCAATCTCTCCAGTTTGGTGTAGAAGCCAGTTTGGTGTAGTGGTTAAGTGCGCAGACTCTAATCTGGGAGAACCAGGTTTGATTCCCCACTCCTCCACTTGCACCTGCTGGATGACCTTGGGCAAGCCCTAGTTCTCTCAGAGCTGTTCTCTCACGGACAGTTCTCTCAGAGCTCTCTCAGCCCCACCTACCTCACAGGCAGAGTTCCCTCTAAGCTGAGTTAGTGTGAGCTAGCTCACAGTTTTTTAGCCTCCTGCTCACACATTTTTTGTCTTAGCTCAGGAAGGATGGCTCCGAAGCAAACTAATTCACGCAGTAGCCAAATCACTCATTCACAACTTTAATGCCGGTAGCTCACAAAGTAGAATTTTTGCTCACAAGACTCCACAGCTTAGAGGGAGCATTGCTCACAGGGTGTCTGTTGTGGGGAGGGGAAGGGAAAGGAGTTTGTAAGCTGCTCTGAGACTCCCTTGGGTAGTGAAGGGTGGGGTATAAATCCAATCCCTTCTCTTCTTCTTTTGTGATCCTACACGCTCATTGAAGGAGAGCTCTAGCCGTCACTCTCAGCGGATTCCTCTCTTGTTCTGCCTTCCGCCACTGCGCTCCCCGCTGTCCATAACCTAGTCAAGCATCCGTGCAGCCCGTCCTCAGTGTCCAAGGTCAGCCATCGCCTCACCGTGATGTATCACCCGAATGTTTTGCGCTCCACTCACCTGAACACAGAGCGCAAGTGGTTTGCGCTGAGCTGTCTGTCTCCTGACTCTCCTGTCCACATTTTTCAGGAGGAGCCTCACCTGCTCGCATAGCCGCTGGAAACAAGCGGTGTTCGATCATTCGAAATGTCCCATTACTCCTGAGCAAGTGTCAGCTGGTGACGGTTACCAGGAGAGCCTGGAAGTGGAATAAATATAGATAACAGCTGCGTTTGGAGGGACGAAGGTTCAGAAGGAGGACAGAAGCCGGTGACGGATCTGCCACAGGTCCTTGCTGCAGATAAAGAATTCTTCCCTGAAATGCCGCATTCCCATCAGCCACGCTCCGCAAGGCTGCAACGATCACCCTCTGCAAAGGGCCAAGTGAACAGATGAAGTTGGGGTAAAGGAAGCACAGTTCCAGTAGGGCCTAAGGTAACCTTGCCAATCTCCATGTGGCCAAACTAAGTATAGGTAAAGGTGAAGGTTTCCCTTGCTCGAAAGCCAGTCAAATACGACTCTAGGGATGTGTTGCTCATCTCTGTTTCCAAGCCGAAGAGCCAGCGCTGTCCAAAGATGTTTCCATGGTCATGTGGCCGGCATGACTAGACGTCGAGGCGCACAGAACACTGTTCCCTTCCCACCAAAGCGATACCCGTTTATCTACTTGCAATTTCTTGCTTTCGAACTGCTAGGTTGGCAGGAACTGGGGCCAGAGATGGGAGTTCACTCTGTCATGCGGCACTCGGGTCTCGAACTGCTGAACTGCCGACCTTCTGGTCTGCAGTTCAGCATCTTAACCACTTGAGCCACTGCAGTCCCTAAACTAAGTACACACACCATTAAAAAATGACAAATATCACAATTTATGAAAACATGCAGCACTGACCAGAAAAGTTTTGGCAATAATTGCTGTTTTGGAAACTGAGGATTGACCACCCACCCTTAACTGGATGAATCTTCGAAACGTATATTTCACGATTTCCCACGAAGAAGCTGGTGAAAAGGGCATTATAGCCCGCTTGATGGAGCTGTGTTTGTGAGCTTTGTGGAAGCACAGAACGGAAAGCTCAGTCGGCTGACAACTTCCGTGGCTTCCAGCTTTCAACAAGGTCAAATCACAGCAAGGACACTTGATGGCTGAAATGCACGGAGTTCACCTGTTGAGTGAATGAACGTCCACTTGTGGGCCACCTGAGGGCACCTGGTATTTCTGGCCACTGTGTGACGCAGAGTGTTGGACTGGATGGTCCACTGGCCTGGGCCATTGGGGGGTTGTTTTATTTTTAATTTTTAAACGAAAATACTTCCAACTGTTATTGCAGGCACTTTGAACTACAAGGAAAAGTGGGGTTTAAACGTTTATATGTAGAAAGTGTAACAAGCATCCCAGGCTAGGGATGCTTATTATGTGGCCTTGCCAGCCATTGGCCCAGAAGGCTGGACCAGAACCAACGGGTTGAAATTAAACCCAAAGAGTTTTCGGCTAAGCATTAGGAAGAACTTCCTGACAGTCAGAGCGGTTCCTCAGTGGAACAGGCTTCCTCGGGAGGTGGTGGGCTCTCCTTCTTGGGAGGTTTTCAAGCAGAGGCTAGGTGGCCGCCTGACAGCAATGCGGATTGTGCGAACTTGGGCAGGGGAGCAAGGGAGGGCAGGAAGGGTTACAGCTTCAGTGCTCAGTTCTCGTGGCCCTTCCTTACATGCCCGGGGAAATGCCGATCATCACTTTGGGGTCAGGAAGGCAATTTTTCTCCAGGCACGTTTGGCCAGGGATCCTGGAGGGTTTTTGTCGTCTTCTGGGTGTGGAACAGGTGTCACTAGGTGTGTGTTGGGGGGTGGGGGGAGGTATTTATGAATTTCCTGCATCGTGTAGGGGGTTGGACTAGATGACCCTGGAGGTCCCTTCCAACTCTATGATTCAAACTCCACGTTGGGAAATTCCTGGAGATTTGAAGCCAGGAAGGGAGGGGTGGAAGACCTCAGTGGGGTATAATGCCATGGAGTCCACCCTCCAAAGTATCCGTTTGCTCTGCAGCCTGGAGATGAGCTGTAATTCCAGTGTGTATGTGTGTGTCTCCAATCCCCACCTGGAGGATGGCTTTGGCAATCCTTTTCTGTCTGTGCCCCACAAAGGTCATTGCACTGCGTTTGCTCGTGATGGGCAACCCTGTCGGGCTGCCCTGCCGTTCCCTTCCCCCTCCCTGGCGGCGGGGCTTCTCGTGGCCACTCTCCGGACAGGCAGGTGCTCAACGTGCCTTGCCAAGCTTCACCTGCCGAGTTTCTGTCTGCCGTGCTGCAACTCAGAAAGGCGCGGGAGCTCTGCGAGGATGAGGGATGCCAGCCTCCAGGCAAGGCCTGGGGATCCCCTGGAATGACAGCTCATCCCCAGAGTACAGAGATCAGTTCCCCTGGAGAAAAGGGATGCTTTGGAGGGTGGACTTTATACGGCATTGCACCCCACTGAGGTCCCTGCCCTCCCCAGGCGCCACCCCCAAATCTCCAGGAGTTCCCCAGCCTGGATGTGGCAACCCTACCCCACACCCCACGCAGGGGGGACCCAGTAACTCCAATAAGGACATAAGAGAAGCCAATGTTGGGTCAGGCCAGCGGCCCCTCCAGTCCAACACTCTGTGTCACACAGTGGACAAAAACACCAGGTGCCCTCAGGAGGTCGTGCAGTGGGGCCAGGACACCAGAAGCCCTCCCACTGTTGCCCCTTCCCCCCAAGCACCAAGAAGACAGAGCATCACTTGCCCCAGACTGAGAGTTCCTATCTAGACCTTGTGGCTAAGAGCCACTGATGGACCTCTGCTCCATATAAGAACCTAAGAGAAGCCAATGCTGGATCAGGCCGGTGGCCCATCCAGTCCAACACTCTGGGTCACACAGTGGCCAAAATTTACCAGGTGCCCTCTGGAGGTCCAGCAGTGGGGCCAGGACACTAGAAGCCCTCCCACTGTTGCCCCCCCCCAAGCACCAAGAAGACAGAGCATCACTTGCCCCAGACTGAGAGTTCCTATCTAGACCTTGTGGCTAAGAGCCACTGATGGATCTCTACTCCATATAAGAACCTAAGAGAAGCCAATGCTGGATCAGGCCGGTGGCCCATCCAGTCCAACACTCTGGGTCACACAGTGGCCAAAATTTACCAGGTGCCCTCTGGAGGTCCAGCAGTGGGGCCAGGACCCTAGAAGCCCTCCCACTGTTGCCCCCATCAAGCACCAAGAATACAGAGCATCACTTGCCCCAGACTGAGAGTTCCTATCTAGACCTTGTGGCTAAGAGCCCCTGATGGACCTAGGGTTGCCAGCCTCCAGGTGGGACCTGGGGATCTCCCGCTTTTACAACTGATCCCCAGCTGACAGAGATCAGCTCCCCTGGAGAAAAAGGCTGCTTTGAAGGATGGACTCTATGGCCATGCTGTTGTCCGTCCCCTCCCCCTGCCCTCTCCTGGCTCCACCCCCAAAGTCTCCAGGTATTTTCCAACCCAGATTTGGCAACCCTAGATGGACCTCTGCTCCAGATGTTTCTCCAATCCCCTCTGGAAGCCGTCCATGCTTGTAGCCGCCGCCACCTCCTGTGGCCGTGAGTTCCACGTGTTAATCACTCTTTGGGCGAAGAAGGACTTCCTTTTCTCTGTTCTAAAAGGCGCTGGCCTTTTTTAATCGCAGTCACACACTGTCTCGAAATTTTCATTGAGGACAAGGCCCAGTGACATTTACCCGGCTAAAAAAGGCTGGTGGAACCCACCCCCCTCTCCTCCCCGCAACGAAGTGCTCCGAAAGGGGACAAACCGCTGGCACTAGAGACCGGAACTCTGGGAGTGCGGAACCAGGGGCTGTGGGACAGGGTTTCCCTGCGAGGCCGGGAACGCTTTGGCTGCTGCACCGAGCGGCGCTGGAGGCGGCCACGTGGGTTTGTTGCTGGGGCGCCTGCGCGGAAGAGGGCAGGCAGGTGAGTGATATCAATAAACCTCTTCAGCAGCAGGTTAGTATCGTCCACAAATGTATACTTGCATGCATCATTTGAATGGGTACCCGTTTTTGTTTTTCTCGTGTGCCCGGTGTATCTGTCGCCCGCGTAACTCCTGGTATCATAGCCCAATGCCAAAAAGCTGTGGGGGAGTCGCTCATTCGCCGGCACTCCTTGCTACGCCCTAAACTCTTAAGCGAACCGTCTGAATGCACGGTTTCTGGAAGAACAGCTAAACAACCAGCCTGGCAGAAAAATATTTTGGCCTATAAAACACTACATCATACGTTAGGGTTTTAGATCCCATTTCTACCGGCTGCAGAAAGGACACCGGACTCTGGGCTGTTGCGGGGGAGGCAGCTGCTTTGGACGCCCCGGTTCCGGCTGCCTGAGTGCAGCCCGGGCAGGCACGAAGTCCGGGGACAGGAGGCTAGGCTGGGTGGAAGCACTGGCGCTTCTCGTGTCTGGTGGCCAGGAGAGGGGAAAGAGGCGGGAGATATTGGCAAGCAGGGCTGGGGGGAGGGGGGCACGAGAGAAGGCTCTAAAGTCATGCCCGGAATAGAGAGAGTGGAAAGAGAACTTTCTCTTCCTCTCCTAAACACGCTAGGACTCGAGGGCATCCCAGGAAGCTGATGGGGAGTAGGTACAGGAGAGACAAAAGGCAATACTGCTTGACACCGCGAGTGGTTAGAATGTGGAATTCGCTTGCAGGATGCAGTGATGGGGACAGGCAGAGACAACTTTGAAAGGGGATGAGACAGATGCATGGAGGGAGAGGGGCTGTCAGTGGCTTCTAGCCATGGTGCGTATAGGAACCTCCACATTCAAAGGCACTCTTCACCCAAAGAGTGATGAACACGTGGAATTCACTGCCACAAGAGGTGGTGGAGGCTAGAAGCGTGGATGGCTTCAAGAGGGAATTGGATAAACATCTGGAGCAGAGGTCCATCTGTGGCTCTTAGCCACAAGGTCTAGATAGGAACTCTCGGTCTGGGGTAAGTGATGCTCTGTCTTCTTGGTGCTTGGGGGGGGCGCAACAGTGGGAGTGCTGGATTAGAGGGGCCGCTGGCCTGATGCAGCACTGGCTTCTGTTATGTTCTTAAGTTTCAAAGTGTCTGCCAACCAGTGCGAATTGTCTCAGTTGCGTATTCTTTTTCGCTCTCCTGTGCTTCCTGTGTACAAAGCGTGTTGTGTTTGAAGCGTCCATCGTGAAGGCTGCTAACACTGCTGACCTGTGGACTGTTCCAGGAGCTGGGAGGTGCGTTGATGGAAGATGCAGCCCTTCCAGTGCATTCTGGGAGGCACCAGGTTTCTGCGCCGCAGGGCTGCGGGCTGGCCCTTGCAGTTGGCGCTGCGAACTTTGGGTTCCACAGGCTGCAGTCTGGATTCTGGGACACCCGCCGAGGGAGCCAAGCCGACAGGAGGAGGCCTGGAAGCTTTTCGTGCCAAGTTAGCTGCGGGGCCACCCATGCAGCATTTTCTACGAGGCACTGCCCCTGCACAGGAAAGCCGGCATTTCCCAGATGATGCAAAGGAGGATGCAGCTCACTACCTCGGGGCTGGCACGCTAGCCGAGGCGCCAAGAAAAGGTCTGTGTTTGCTGTGCGGCCTGACTCTGACCATCACAGCCTGTTCTATCCTGAGCAGTGTTCCCTCTAAGCTGAGTTAGTATGAGCTAGCTCACAGTTTTTTAGCCTCCGGCTCACACATTTTTGCCTTTGCTCAGGAAGGATGGCTCCAGAGCAGACTAATTTATGCAGTAACCAAATCACTGGCTCACAACTTTAATGCCAGTAGCTCACAAAGTAGAATTTTTGCTCACAAGACTCCACAGCTTAGAGGGAGCATTGATCCTGAGCTGAGGGTTCTTTGAGTCCTGGGAGCAGGAACTGCAAATTCTGGATCTGCTGTTTGCACGGGTGGGAAGGAACGTCCCAGGGGGTGGGGGAGGCCTCTTGAGCCATGAGTGCCAACTCTGCCTTGGCCAGCCTCTGGTCTTTGGCAGTGTAGGGAGAATCTGGAGTCAGGATACGTTCTCAACTGGAGCCAGCATGGTGTAGTGGTTAGGAGCGCAGACTCTAATCTGGGAGAACCAGATTTGATTCCCCACTCCTTTTCCACTTGCAGCTGCTGGTGTGACCTTGGGCCAGTTACAAGTTTTTTCAGAGCTATTCTCTCAAGGGCAGTTCTTGAGAGAGCTCTCTCAGCCCCAACTACCTCACAGGGTGTCTGTTGTGGGGAGGGGAAGGGAAAGGAGATTGTGAGACTCCGAGTGAAGGGCGGGGTATAAATCCAATCTCTTCAGTGTATTTGAGAATAAGCCTTGGAGCATTTGAATTAGCAAGATCATCATTTAGCGTCTGCACAATTCCTTTCCTACGCTCTTAAGTGATCACAGCTACATTTCCCTCCGTTCCCATCACCCTGAAAGGAAGGGAACGTGTTTCTGAGTCTGAGGGGCAGACTGCCTGTGCCAAAGTGTAGGGACCCAACTGTCGTTGAAAGCTGGAAAGTGTCATCCAGTTGCAGCTGACCTATAGGACCCTGTAGGGCTTTCAAGGCAAGAGAGGTTGAGAAGTGGTTTGCAGGTTATGGCCGTGGCTCAGGGGCAGAGCCTCTGCTTGGCATGCAGAGGGTCCCAGGCTCAATCCCTCGCAGTAGGTGATGTGAAAGGCCTCGGAGAGCCACTGCCAGTTTGAGTAGGCAATACTGACCCCGATGGACCAACAGTCTGATTCAGTGTAATAGTTTTATGTGCCCTTGCCTGCCTTTGCGGAGCAACCTTTGGTGGTCCAATGCTCCCTCTAAGCTGCGGAGTCTTGTGAGCAAAAATTCCATTTTGTGAGTGAGCGAGTTGGCTACTGCATAAATTAGTTTGCTCTGGAGCCATCCTCCCTGAGCAGAGACAAGAATGTGTGAGCCGGAGGCTAAAAAACTGAGCTGGCTCACACTGACTCAGCTTAGAGGGAACTCTGGTGGTCTCCAATGTTCCCTCTCAGCTGTGGAGTCCTGCGAGCAAAAATTCTGCTTTGTGAGCTACTGGCATTAGAGTTGTGAGCGAACGACTTGGCTGCTGCCTAAATTAGTTTGCTCTGGAGCCCTCCTTCCTGAGCGGAGACAAAAATGTGTGAGCCGGAGGCTGAAAAACAGTGAGCTGGCTCACACTGACTCAGCTTGGGGGGAAAACTAGTGGTCTCCCATCCAAGTACTGACCGGCGGTGGCCCTGCTTAGCTTCCAAGATCTGACTAGATCAGATTCGTCTTGGCCACCCAGGGCAGGGCAGAGAAAGACACAGATGGTTGGACCTTGCCCTTGGTCCTTGGTGGTCTCCCATTCCAGTACAAATTGAGGCTGACCCTGATTAGCTTCCGAGATCTCATGAGATCGGGCTAGCCTGGGCCCTCCAAGTCGGGGTGATCTGTCGTTAACAACTCGGAAGAACATCACTGCTTTTAAGGAATGTTCAGGAACAGAATGCAAGTTGTGGCGTCTCCCTGCCTGGATCTGAAGAGATGCTCTTGAGACAGTTTCTTCTTCTCTTTGGTTGGACGGGGGGCACTAGTCTACCATTCTCAGGTGTCAGAGAGTCTCAGAATGGGGCACTCGGCAGCTCCTCAGCCCCCCTCCCAAATTCCATGTATTTTCATGTGTCCTCGTTCCTTTTCCAGTGTACCTGGAGACTTACGGCTGTCAGATGAACGTCAATGATACGGAGATCGCATGGTCCCTCCTTCAAAGAAGCGGTTACCTGAGGACCAGCAAGTTGGAGGAGGTAAGATGGCCAGGGGTCCTTTCGTAGAAAAAGAGCCGCAGGGGCTCATTAGCATAACTCATTAGCATAACTCATTAGCATATGCCACGTCCCTTGACATCACTGGAAGTGTGTCGGAAAGGGAATGTCAGTTTCAGCCCCATTATACCCTATGGGCCATTGAAATCAATGGCAAAAACTCATAGGGTATATGGAGGGCTGGAGGAAAGGGGATTTGAGGGAGAGGCTCCAAACTTGCAGGGTAGCTGCTGGGGCCTCTCCCCGAAATACCCACCAAGTTTCAAGAAGATTGGACCACGGGGTCCAATTCTGTGGGCCCCCAAACAGGTTGTCCCATCCCCTCCATTGTTCTCTATGGTGGGAAAAAATGTTACCTTTTTTTCTACCATAGAGAACAATGGAGGGAATGGGGGCAACCTGTTTGGGGGCCCGTAGAAATGGACCCCCTGGTCCAATCTTCTTGAAACTTGGTGGGTATTTGGGGGAGAGGCCCCAGCAGCTACCCTGCAAGTTTGGAGCCTCTCCCTCAAACCCCCTCCTCTCCAGTCGCTTTTAAAGTTGCCGCCGAAATTCGGCAGCAGGCTGAATCAGATCAGAGAATCTGATTCAGCCCATGGCTGCCCTAGTGGCCACTCCTGAGCTGGCGGAGCTTCGCTTCACCTCATTCCAGCCCCAACGGACCCCTGAAGATGGCCACCAGTGGGCCTCCTGGTGGCCCCTGGGTTTTGGCCACTGTGTGACACAGAGTGTTTAACTTACACGTCCAGGGAAATGTCAGTCACCACTCTGAGGTCAGGAAGCAGTTTTTCTCCAGGCCAGTTGGCCCAGGGATCCCGGAGGGTTCCCCCCCCCGCAACTTCTGGGCATGGAGCAGGGGTCATTGGCAACGCTTCCGCTAAGCTGTGAAGCAAAAATTCTACTTTGTGAGCTTCAGGTATTAAAGTTGTGAGCCAGCGATTTGGCTGCTGCCTAAATTAGTTTGCTCTGGAGCCATCTGTCCTGAGTTGAGACAAAAACGTGTGAGCCAGAAGCTAAAAAACTGTGAGCTGGCTCACACAAACTCAGCTTAGAGGGAGCACTGGTCCCTGGGGGTGGTGGGTGGGGTAGGTATCTGAATCTCCTGCATTGTGCAGGGGGTTGGACTAGATGACCCCGGAGGTATATTCCAGTTCAATGATTCTATGACCCTGGAGGTCCCTTCCAACTCTGATTCTATGGATGGACCATTGGCCTGATCCAACATGGCTTCTCGGATGTTCTTAAGGTGGGCCCTGGAGGCTTTGGGGGCAGCCCTTTCATGGAAACCCTGTGAAGTTGGGAGGGGGAGCACCAATGAGGCTGAGGCAGTCTCAAGTTAAGTCCCAGTACCCAGTGCTGCATCACCTGTATGATGTGGTCTAGCTACTTGGGACAGCGGAGGGGGGCTGTGGCTCAGTGGAAGAGCCTCTGCTTGGCACGCAGAAGGTCCCAGGTTCAATCCCCAGGATCTCCAGTTAAAAGGAACAGGCAGGAGGTGATGTGAAAGACCCTCCCCTGCCTGAGACCCTGAAGAGCTGTAAAGAGGGGCTGTGGCTCAGTGATGGACCCTCTGCTTGGCATGCAGAAGGTCCCAGGTTCAATCCCCGGCATCTCCAGTTAAAAGGACCAGGCAAGAGGGGATGGAAAAGACCCCCGCCTGGGACCCTGGAGAGTTTTGGAGAGGGGCTGTGGCTCAGTGGAAGAGCATCTGCTTGGCACGCAGAAGGTCCCAGGTTCAATCTCTGGCAGCATCTCCAGTTAATAGACCAAATATCTGATTCAGTATAAGGCAGTGGCTGTGGCTCAGTGGGAGAGTCTCTGCTTGGCATGCAGAAGTTCCCAGGTTCAATCCCCGGCATCTCCAGTTAAAAGGGACCAGGCAGGAGGTGATGTGAAAGACCTCTGTCTGAGACCCTGGAGAGCCGCTGCCAGTCTGAGTAGACAAGGCAGACCTTGATGGACCGAGGGCCTGACTCCGTCTACAGCTGCTTCATGGGTTCAAAAGGGAGAGAGGCAAGTGTGTGGCGTAGAGGGGCTCTTCCATGATTGCTTGGTCGTGATTGCTGGTGTCAGAGGAAATACGCCACGAGCTGCCAGCTTGTTGCCTTTGGCTCCAGGGATGCCAGAGTTTCCCAGACTTTTTAAACTCAGGGGCTGCCGAGTGAAACAGCTCCCCCTTTGAGCCCCCTAACCCAACCTCAGCCAACGTGTGTGTGTGTGGGGGGGCTCTCTGCGCTCAAATTCCCTGGTGGGCTGCTCTGGTGTCCTTCTAGCCCGTTGTGGCAGGCACTGGAGCATTAGAAGACCACCTGGACCGTTTGGGTGCCCCCCAAAACGAAGGATTGCGGCCAAAGGGGGAAGATACTTCAAGATCAGGACCTTTATTTGCTGACAGATTAGGACCTTTCAGGAAAGGCGCTGGGGGCTTCTGGTTTCTGGGCCTTCACTGCATGCACTTGTCGGCCACCCTGTGGGCCAGAAACTTGATTTTTGGGGGGGACAATCTTGGGACTTGTAGGAACCCAGGAAGAGTCCTGGATCCAGAGTCGGACTCCACGCAGGTGCCATGGCGGTGCAAGGGGCCTCAGTAGAAAGTTGACCAGCTCCTTCCCCTGCAGCCCTGTCTAGCTGTAGAAATTAAAACTGGAAACTCTTTATTTCCCCCCCTCTTCTCTTCCTTCTTTTAGGCGGATGTCATTCTGCTTGTCACGTGCTCCATCAGGTCAGGATCTCTCTGTACATATATATATATTATTTCTTTGATCATCAAAGTGGGGCCAACAGAGTGTCAAGAAGCAGCAATGAAAAAATGTAGGGCGCTCCAGAGCCCAGAGTCTGCCGGAGGGCGTGTGGCTCACTTGGGGGAGCCCCTGCTTTGAACACAGAAGGTCCCGGGTTCAGTCCCTGGCAGCCAGTTTGGTGTAGTGGTTAGGAGTGCAGACTCTAATCTGGGAATACCAGGTTTGATTCCCTATTTCTCCACTTGCAGCTGCCGGTGTGACCTTGGGTCAGTCACAAGTTCTCTCAGAGCTGTTCTCTCACGGGTCGTTCTCAACAGAGCTTCCTAAGCCCCACCTGCTTCACAGGGTGTCTGTTGTAGGGAGGGGAAGGGAAAGGAGATTGTCAGCCGCTCGGAGACTCCTTTGGATAGTGAAGGGCGGGGTATACATCCAATCTCTTCTTCTCTCAAAGCCATCCCGGGGACTAGGAAGGGCCCTTCTCTTCTTGAGGTTTTGGAGAACATACACCTGAAGACAGGCAACAGCTCTCCAGGGTCTCAGGCCGAAGTCTTTCATATCGCCTCCTGCCTGATCTTTTGAGCTGGAGATGCCGAGGATTGAACCTGGGACCTTCTGCATGCCAAGCAGAGGCTCTGCCACTGAGCCATGGCTTTTCCCTAACAGAGTCAGTCTGGAATCCTCTTCTACTCGAAGAAGAAGAAGAGAAGACATTGGATTTATACCCCGCCCTTCACTCGGAGTCTCAGAGTTGCTTACAATCTCCTTTCCCTTCCCCTCCCCACAACAGACACCCTGTGAGGAAGGTGGAGCTGAGAGAGATAGTGGACCGGCTCAGTTATAATTAGACCTTGGGAACAAAGGATGCTGTAACTTTTGGCAGCTGCTAACATTCCCATACTATGTTGATTAATATAATTTAAATGGGAGGTGGGGGATGGGTAAAGTATTGGTTCAGCACCCACGGATCTTTTTTGGGAGATGGGGGAACCTTCCAGGGATGCAAGCCCAGCAAAACGTTGCAATCTGTGGATCTGTTGCAGGGCACCTTTCCTTTCTGAAGTGGTGCTGATGTGTCTTAGACTAACGAAATATCACATCTGGGGTTTTTGCTGGGAGATACCCTAGTTACAATTTGCCTCCCCCATCAGCTATGGATATTAATTAATGGAATGGTTATTATTTAAAACACTTTTTATGCTACCCATCCATCTCATCAGGGTCCACAAGATGACAAATGTTTTTTTTTTAAAAAAACCATTAAAATGTTTGAGCAACTAAAATGAGTTAAAATTACAAAATAAATTCAATTAAAAACACACAAACCATGCTAGAAGGAGGGTCGGTAACTGTTATTGGGGGTATGCTGGACAAAACAAAGGAGTCTTCACTTGCTGGTGAAAGACACCGATGGGTAAAGTTCTGGTGCCACACCTGAGAAGGCCCTTTTCTCAGATTGCCCTGCCGTCTAGCTTTAGAGGGCAGGGGGAACCGGAGGTTCTTCCAAAACATGTAGTAGATGGGAGTGAGCGGGTCGGTTTGTATGGGAGGAGGACTTATGGCTGTTCCCTGTCCGTTTTAACTATTCCATAGTCATAGGTTGTCTGCTGCCAGGGCATTGTCAGCGCCTAATGTATTTGCGGGCAGAAAGCGAGGAACACAGGATGCCTTCCCACTAGAAGGGAAAGCAGAACCAAAGGAGTTCACACAAACATTTCTGTCATAACTTGAAAAAACTCACAAAGGAGGTCCAATAATAATCTCAGTAAACTGACGAAGCTTCCGGATAATACGTTCGTTTCCAAAGTCTTTATCAGAGAAGGACCAATAATAACTGCACAATATTCTCCTTTCTAAAGTCTGTCAAGGCTAGTCAAGCAAGACTTGGGAAATCAGCACTCGATATTCCTCATAAAGCATGTATATTTAGAAGGCGTATCTAAAGGAAAATGTCAGGTGAACGTTTGTAAAGTCGGCATCTCATTGTAGCTTCTAAGGGACAGTGGGAGCTCAGCAGAGGGCTAAAGCCCTTCTTTCTTCTTTCTCAGGGAAAAGGCTGAGCGGACCATCTGGAACCGCCTGCGGCACCTCACGGCCCTGAAGTCCAAGCGGCCTCGCTCGCTGGTCCCTCTCCGCATCGGGATTTTGGGTAAAAGAGACTTGGGGGGGGGGGGGGAAGAACTCTAGTTGGTGTCTTGCTATGGAGATGGCTTTAGACAAGCCCAGCAGCACCGCTTTCTGCTGCACCGGGCCGATTCCAGTGTCTTTTGCTATCCTGGCTGTTGTGGCTAAAGACTGCTGTTCGTTGTAGATATTTTTCATACCTTGGAGCCGGCAGATGCCAAAAATGACTTTGGCTTCATATATGGTCTGGTTCTCTTGTGTTCATACGTGCATGGCCATCCTTGCATATCCTGCTTCTTCACCCAAAGAGCAATTCACACGTGGAATTCAGTGCCACAGGAGGTGGAGGCAGCTATGGACATAGGCAGCTTCAAGAGGGGATTGGAGAAACATCTGGAGTAGAAGTCCATGTGGCCAATAAGCCATAAGGTTTAGAGGGAACACTCTGTCTGGGGCAGCGATGCTCTGTCTTCTTGGTGTTGGGGGGGGGGGACACAGTGGGAGGGCTTCTGAAGTTCTGGCCCTGATGGTGGACCTCCTGATGGCATCTGGGCTTGGGCCACTGTGTAACACAGAGTGTTTGACTGGATGGGTCATTGGCCTGATCCAACATGGCTTCTCTTATGTTCTTATATGGAACAGAAGTCCATCAGTGGCTATGAGCCACAGGATAGAGATAGAAACTCTCCGTCTGGGGTTAGTGATGCTCTGTATTCTTGGTGCTTGGGGGGTGGGGCGACAGTGGGAGGGCTTCTGGAGTTCTGGCCCCAGTGGTGGACCTCCTGATGGCACCTGGTATTTTTGGCCACTGTGTAACACAGAGTGTTGGACTGGGTGGGCCACTGGCCTGATCAAACATGGCTTCTGTTATGATCTTGAGTTCTCTTATCCTTGGGTAACTGCAGCATTCACAGATTCGTTGTGTGTGGTCTGGGAAAATGAAGCTATTTTACAAGATCTATAGAAAATCATAAATATTCCAAATAAGGGCAAAAAGATATATATGCTTGACAAAAGTACTTAATTAGAAATAAAGGAAGTATATACTCTGTAATTTAAAGGTACCTGTGCATGTCTAAAAGCTGTTTTTCACATTGTATAAAAAATTAATGCTGGTGCCTTACTAACGGAGCCCTTGGGTTTGCTGCCGAGGTCCCCTTTATTGCAATAAAGTTGTGTCCACTTCTGGGATCTCACTGGTTGTGTTCGTCACTGGGCGGTGGCACACTAGGCTAAAAGCCCGTTTGGCTAACCCTCCCCGTTCTCCGTCACCTGCAGGCTGCATGGCGGAGAGGCTGAAGGAGAGAATACTGGACCAGGAGAAGATGGTGGATGTTGTGGCCGGCCCCGATGCCTACCGCGACCTTCCCCGACTCCTGGCAGTGGCCGAAACTGGCCAGCAAGCTGCCAACGTCCTGCTGTCCCTGGATGAGACCTATGCAGATGTCCTGCCTGTCCAGACCAGCACCAGCTCCACGTCAGCATTTGTGTAAGAGCAAATCAGAATGCGCGGGTCCGTTGTGAGGGCTCTGGATCAGTCGGACAGCAAGCTCCGAAGGATCAGGAAGACCCAGGAAGGAAGTTGGTTTCAGTCCTTTAAACTCCGGGGATGCGTATCTGGGCCACCAATGTCGTGTACTGGCTAGAGTGTAGGATTGGGTTCCGGGAGACCCAGGTTCAAATCCCCCAATCTGCCACGGAAGCTTGCTGAGTAGCCTTGGGCCAGTCATGCACTCAGCTTAACCTACCTTACAGGGTAGTTGTTGTGAGCAATGCGCCCTCTGAGCGGTGGAGTCCTGTAAGCAGAAATTCTACTTTGTGAGCTACTGGGCCTTAAAGTTGTGAGCGAGCGATTCGGCTGCTGCATAAACTAGTTTGCTCTGGAGCCTCATCCTTCCCGAGCTGAGACAAAAATGTGTGAGCTGGAGGCTAAAGAAGTGTGAGCTAGCTCACACTAACTCGGCTCAGAGGGAACACTAGTTGTGAGGATAAAATGGAGGAGAAGCAGGGCGCGTTCCGTAGCAGGGGCTCCTTTGCATAAGGGACCAGGCGGGAGGTGATGAGAAAGACCTTGACCTGAGACCCTGGCTCAGTGGCAGAACATCTGCTTGGGCTGCAGAAGGTCCCAGGTTCAATCCCCGGCATCTCCAGTTAAAGGGGACCAGGCAGGAGGTGATGCGAAAGACCTCAGCCCGAGACCCTGGAGAGCTGTAAAGAAAGAGCCATAAGAACTAAGTCCTAATGCAAGCTTTCCTGCCCAATTTCACACAATCCACACTGCTGTCTGATGGCCATCTAGCCTCTGCTTGAAAACCTCCAGAGGAGGAGAGCCCACCACCTCCCGAGGAAGCCTGTTCCACTGAGGAACTGCTCGAACGGTCAGGAAGTTCTTCCTAATGCTTAATTGTTTCTGCACAGCTGGAAAAGTCAGCGTGTTTTAGAGTTGGAAAGGGGAGGAGCTGTGGCTCAGTGGAAGAGCGTCTGCTTGGCATGTAGAAGGTCCCAGGTTCAATCCACGGCCTCTCCAGCAAAAAAGACCAGGCAGGAGGGGATGGGAAAGACCTCCGCCTGAGACCCTGGAGAGCTGTCAAGAGGGGCTGTGGCTCAGTGGCAGAGCCTCTGCTTGGCATGCAGAAGGTCCCAGGTTCAATCCCCAGCATCTCCAGTGAAAAGGACCAGGCAGTAGGTGATGGGAAAGACCTCTGCCTGAGACCCTGGAGAGCTGTCAAGAGGGGCTGTGGCTCAGTGGGAGAGCCTCTGCTTGGCATGCAGAAGGTCCCAGGTTCAGTCCCCGGCATCTCCAGTTAAAAGGACCAGGCAGTAGGTGATGGGAAAGACCTCCGCCTGAGACCCTGGAGAGCTGTCAAGAGGGGCTGTGGCTCAGTGGCAGAGCCTCTGCTTGGCATGCAGAAGGTCCCAGGTTCAGTCCCCGGCATCTCCAGTTAAAAGGACCAGGCAGGAGATGATGGGAAAGACCTCCGCCTGAGACCCTGGAGAGCTGTCAAGAGGGGCTGTGGCTCAGTGGCAGAGCCTCTGCTTGGCATGCAGGAGGTCCCAGGTTCAATCCCCAGCAGCATCTCCAGTTAAAAGGACCAGGCAGGAGGTGATGGGAAAGACCCCTGCCTGAGACCCTGGAGAGCTGTCAAGAGGGGCTGTGGCTCAGTGGGAGAGCCTCTGCTTGGCATGCAGGAGGTCCCAGGTTCAATCCCCAGCAGCATCTCCAGTTAAAAGGACCAGGCAGGAGGTGATGGGAAAGACCCCTGCCTGAGACCCTGGAGAGCTGTCAAGAGGGGCTGTGGCTCAGTGGGAGAGCCTCTGCTTGGCATGCAGAAGGTCCCAGGTTCAGTCCCCGGCATCTCCAGTTAAAAGGACCAGGCAGGAGATGATGGGAAAGACCTCCGCCTGAGACCCTGGAGAGCTGTCAAGAGGGGCTGTGGCTCAGTGGCAGAGCCTCTGCTTGGCATGCAGAAGGTCCCAGGTTCAATCCCCGGCATCTCCAGTTAAAAGGACCGGGCAGGAGGTGATGGGAGAGACCTCCGCCTGAGACCCTGGAGAGCTGTAAAGAGGGGCTGTGGCTCAGTGGGAGAGCCTCTGCTTGGCAGGCAGAAGGTCCCAGGTTCAATCCCCGGCATCTCCAGCAAAAAGGACCAGGCAGGAGGGGATGGGAAAGACCTCCGCCTGAGACCCTGGAGAGCTGTCAAGAGGGGCTGTGGCTCAGTGGCAGAGCCTCTGCTTGGCATGCAGAAGGTCCCAGGTTCAATCCCCGGCATCTCCAGCAAAAAGGACCGGGCAGGAGGTGATGGGAGAGACCTCCGCCTCAGACCCTGGAGAGCTGCCGCCCGCCTGAGCAGACAAGACTGACCTTGATGAACCAAGTTTCTGGTTCAGTAGAAGGCAGCCTGATGTGTTCCATTGAGCCTGCCTTGCCAGCATCTAATTCTCTCCGGTTCTTGTTCCCTCCCACAGGTCCATCATGCGCGGCTGTGATAACATGTGCAGCTATTGCATCGTGCCGTTCACCCGTGGCCGCGAGCGGAGTCGGCCCATTGCCTCCGTCCTCCAGGAAGTGCAGCTGCTGTCAGATCAGGTGAGGCAGAGCTGCTTTTTGCTTCCCCGTCATAAGAACCTCAGAAGAGCCCTGCTGGGTCAGACCAGAGAGGGTCCATCCAGTCCAGCCTCCTGCCTCACACAGGGGCCAGCCAGTTCCTCTGGAGGGCCAGCAACAGGGCAGAGAGGCCGAGGCCTTCATAAGAACATCAGAAGAGCCCTGCTGGGTCAGACCAGTGAGGATCCATCCAGTCCAGCATCCTGTCTCACACAGGGGCCCCAACCAGTTCCTCTGAAGGGCCAGCATCAGGGCAGAGAGGCCGAGGCCCTTCCCTGAGAAGAACATCAGAAGAGCCCTGCTGGATCAGACCAGTGAGGGTCTATCTAGTCTAGCCTCCTGCCTCACACAGGGGCCAACCAGGTCCTCTGGAGGGCCAACAACAGGGCAGAGAGGCTGAGGCCTTCATAAGAACATTAGAAGAGCCCAGCTGGATCAGACCAGTGAGGGTCCATCCAGTCCAGCATCCCGTCTCACATACTGGCCAACCAGTTCCTCTGGAGGGCTAACAATAGGGCAGAGAGGCTGAGGCCTTCCCCTGATAAGAACATCAGAAGAGCCTTGCTGGATCAGGCCAGTGAGGGTCCGTCTAGTTCAGCCTCCTGTCTCACACAGTGGCCAACCAGTTCCCCCGTAGGGCCAGCAACAGTGCAGAGAGGCCGAGGCCTTCCCTGATAAGAACCTCAGAAGAGCCCTGCTGGATCAGACCACTGAGGGTCCATCCAGTCCAGCATCATGTCTCACACAGTGGCCAGCCAGTTCCTCTGGAGGGTCAACAACAGGGCAGAGAGGCCAAGGCCTTCATAAGAACACCAGAAGAATCCTGCTGGATCAGACCAGTGAGGGTCCCTCTAGTCCAGCATCCTGTCTCACAGAGCGGCCAGCCAGTTCCTCTGGAGGGCCAACAACAGGGCAGAGAGGCTGAGGCCTTCATAAGAACATTAGAAGAGCCCAGCTGGATCAGACCAGTGAGGGTCCATCCAGTCCAGCATCCCGTCTCACATACTGGCCAACCAGTTCCTCTGGAGGGCTAACAATAGGGCAGAGAGGCTGAGGCCTTCCCCTGATAAGAACATCAGAAGAGCCTTGCTGGATCAGGCCAGTGAGGGTCCGTCTAGTTCAGCCTCCTGTCTCACACAGTGGCCAACCAGTTCCCCCGTAGGGCCAGCAACAGTGCAGAGAGGCCGAGGCCTTCCCCTGATAAGAACGTGAGAAGAGCCCTGCTGTGTCAGACCACTGAGGGTCCATCCAGTCCAGCATCCTGTCTCCCACAGTGGCCAACCAGTTCCTCTGGAGGGCTAACAATAGGGCAGGGAGGCCATTGTTGTTTTATTTTTTCCTGGTGGATACTCTGGTTTCTTCGATACCCCCATTGCCTCTTCTTGCTTGACTGTTTTTGCAGGACTGGGGAGGGTTTTTTTTTGACACCTTACAGACAGCTGCCAAGGTTGTATTCCTGAAATTCAGTGGGCCGCGTGGTGATGCCACAATCGGCTATCGTTTTTTCCGGACGGTTTCCAGTTCTCCAGGGACGCCTACCCGCCTCTCACCCATCGTCTCCATCCGTCCTTGCTTTTCTCTCCGATGTCTTTCTGTTCCCTGACCCCCCCTCCCTCTCCTTGCAGGGCGTGAAGGAGGTGACCCTCTTGGGGCAGAATGTCAACAGCTACCGAGACACCTCCGAGGTCCAATTCCTCTCGGGGGCGCCCACCCCCCTGAGCCGCGGCTTCAGCACCGTCTACAAACCCAAAGCGGGAGGCTTGCGCTTTGCGGCCCTCCTGGACCGGGTGTCCCTGGTTGACCCTGAAATGCGGATCCGCTTCACCTCCCCGCACCCCAAAGACTTCCCAGACGAGGTGGGTTTGGCCCAGGGCCGGCCAGCCATAGATGGGCAGTGCTGGGTTTGGGTTTCCTCCAAGCAAACAGAAGCCGGCGGGTTGGGGCTCCGTGAATGATGTCTCTCTCCCTGGCAGGTCTTCCAGCTTCTACAGGAAAGGCCCAACCTTTGCAAGCAGATACACCTCCCAGCTCAGAGCGGCAGCACCCGCGTCCTGGAGGCCATGCGCCGAGGGTGAGTGAGAGGCAGGGCCCAGCTGCCCACTTGGAGGCCGCTGCAGCGGCTGGCTTGCCTGGCTCTTTTTATCAAGCCAGGGGTTCAAAAAGTGTTCTTGAGTCCTAAGAAGGTGGAAGTATTCCATACCATAACGTGGCTTCTTTTTTGTGTGCTGATTTGGTGTAGTGGTTAGGAGCGTGGACTCTAATCTGGGAGAACCGGGTTTGATCCCCCACTCCATATGCAGCTGCTGGGGTGGCCCTGAGTCAGTCACAAGTTCTTTCGGAGCTGTTCTCTCAAGAGCAGTCCTTGAAAGAGCTCTCTCAGCCCCACCCACCTCACAGGGTGTCTGTTGTGGGGAGGGGAAGGGAAAGGAGTTTGTAAGCCGCTCTGAGACTCCCAAGTGAAGAGTGGGGTGTAAATCCAATCTCCTCCTCTTCTTTTTTTTCCGAAACATGTAGTAGCCAAGCTTGTAAAAGGAGTGTGGTGTAGTATTCAGAGATCCAAGTTCAAATCTCCCCCTTGCAGGGTAACTTTGTCCCCATCTAATGCTCTTTGCCCCAGAGACAGATCGAGATGGGTGGCCGTGTTAGTCTGTCTGTAGCAGTAGAAAACAGCCAGAGTCCAGGAGCACCTTCGAGACTAACAAAATTTGGGGCAGGGAATCAGCTTTTGGGAGTCACTGCTCCCTTCCTGAGATACCAAAGAGCCGGAGTCCAGGAGCACCTTCAAGACTAACAAAATTTGGGGCATGGTAGTTGCTTCCGTGAGTCACTGACCTGAAGAAGTGAGCTGTGACTCACGAGAGCTCCTCCCTTCCCCAAATTTTGTTAGTCTTTCAGGTGCCCCTGGACTCTGGCTCTTTTCTGCCACTCTTGGCCTCGCCTGCCTCGCAAGCCCGTCGTAAAGATAAGACAGGGAAAGGAAAGACATGCTCTGAGCTGGGAGGGATGAAAACGGGGTAGAAAGGTGCGGTAAGTGTACAGATAATGGTGGACACCTGTACTCCAGCAGCTGCATTGCCTACCTCTGGTTTGCCCTTGCAGGTACACCCGGGAGGCGTACCTGGAGTTGGTGCACCACGTCCGAGCCTCCCTGCCAGGTAGGCACCGTCTCTGCTTCATCTCTGCTCCCTTCTTGACGGCGCTTTGAACAGACTGAACTCGCAGGTCTGAGGGTTTTTCACCAAGAGTGGAACGCTGAAGATTAAAAACCTTTGGCCTCCCTCACCCTGCACCTGTTCGGGGGTGTGTGTGTGTCCCAGCAGAACCTTCCGTGCCGAGTTGGACCCGGTGTCTTGTCGCTTGCCCTCCTCCTGAAGCAAAGGCCTTTATCATTCTTACCTGTCCACATGCTGAGCGAGTGGCTCCCCTGCACACCTGTCTGAGGTCAAGCTGTGAATTTGGGGACTGGCTGGGGAGAGGGCGGGATTCCATGGCTGCATCTACCAATGGCAGTAATTCTCAGCCCTGGACTGGCTTCTGAGTCAGCCAGCCAAATGAAGAGGGCCCCGGAGCCCGGATTCTGCTGAAGGGTGTTTGGCTTTGAACGCAAAAGGCCCCAGGTTCAGTCCCTGGCAGCCAGTTTGGTGTTAGTGGTTAGGCTCACGAACTCTAATCTGGGAGAGCCGGGTTTGATTCCCCACTCCTCCACATGCAGCTGCTGGCGTGACCTTGGGTTGGCCGCAAGTTCTCTCAGAGCTGTTCTCTCAAGGGCAGTCCTCGAAAGAGCTCTCTCGGCCCCACCTACCCCACAGGGTGTCCGTTGTGGGGAGGGGAAGGGAAAGGAGATTGTAAGCTGCTCTGAGACTCCTTCAGGTAATAAAGGGCAGGGTAGAAATCCAATCTCTTCATCGCCTTTTCTTCTTCTGTTGCCTACTCAGACTGTCAGCGCCTCTCCAGGGTCTCAGGCAGATCTTTTAACTGGAGATGCCGGGGATTGAACCTGGGACCTTCTGCGTGCCAAGCAGAGGCTCCTCCATTCAGCCAGAGCCCCTCTCAAATTAAACGCATATGAAGGGACAAGTTTATTTCCCCCCTCTCAGATAGATCAGCACTCGATGCAGATAGTGCTGATCTAGAGAGACTTTTGATAGAGGAAAAACACCAGATCTCCAGACGAACAGCTAAATTCTGCTTACAAATAGCTAAATTCTGCTTACAAATAGCTAAATTCCGCTTACACTATCACACGGGACAAAATCCCTGTATAGAAGCTACCGGTGCCATGATGCAATGTGGTAAATTTTTACCCCAATACCTGGGTGAAGTGTTGTTTTACCACAAGGGGGGTCTAATCTTACATTAAAATGGTGGTAGTGATGTCAGCATTACCGTCTAAGCCTCTGTCCAGCGTCACAGTCTTCTCAGAAGCTAAGTTGTCGAAGTATAGGAGTGTGGGTGAGCAATACAAGAATGTTACACATAAAAGAAAATATGCTGAAGGAAAGAAAAGAAACACGGGGGTTGGATCCATTCAGTTGTTAACATACGGGCAATCAAATCAGCACCCCTTTCGTAAGCCACTTCCTATTACACTGTAATTCATACTACTTTGGTCCGGTTTGTGATTAGAGCATTAACCACCTCAGTCTCGGTGACGTCTATATCTAACAGATCTAGGGTTCCAAGTCTGGGTTGGAAAATACCTCAAATCAGACTATCGTTCCACCAAAGGTGGTATTGTCTACTCAGTGGCAGTGGCTCTTCAGAAGAAGAAGAAGAGACTGGATTTATACCCCGCCCTTCACTCCCCGAAGGAGTCTCAGAGCGACTTACAAACTCCTTTCTCTTCCCCTCCCCTGTGAGGCAGAGAGAGCTCTTTCAAGAACTGCTCTTTTTCAAGAACAGCCCTGACAGAACTATGGCTTGCCCAAGGTCATCCAGCAGCTGCAAGTGGAGGAGAAGGGGAATCAAACCCGGTTCTCCCAGATTAGAGACTGCACACTTAACCACTACGCCGAACAGGGTCTCGGGCAGACGGCTTTCACGTCACCAGCAATGTGAGCCTTGCTGGAGATGCCGGGAATTGAACCTGGGACCTTCTTCTGCATGCAAAGCAGAGGCTCTTCCACTGAGCCACAGCGCCTCAATTCAAAACAGTGAAAAGTGTCTCAGAAAGTGGGCCAGGGTCCACCCCCTTGGCTTGGTGTGAACAATGCCTGCCTGTTTCCCTGCCTGCCTTCCCCCAGTCGGGGTTCCCTTTGAGCTTTCTGTTTTCGTGCTTTGGCAGGCGTCAGCCTCAGCAGTGATTTCATCGCCGGCTTCTGCGGGGAGACGGAGGCCGACCATCAGCAGACAGTCTCTCTCCTGCGCCAGGTCCGCTACAGCGGGGCCTTCATCTTTGCCTACAGCATGCGGCAGGTGAGAGCCCAGTCTGGGTGAAATCCCTGGGTAGGGGAGGCTGGAGACGGCGAATGGGGCGAAGGGCCCAGCAGTTGGCATTTTTTTGGCCACCGAACTGGTTCTTGTGATGCAAGTAAAGACCTGTCTACTAGGCTGGTGCCTGGAGGGAGCTTGGCATTTTTACATTTTCGTTACTAATTCTTTATTGGGCTGTTTTGTGCGTTTTCGTTTTCGTTATTGTTTTCTTTCATTGCCGATGTTTTCATAATTGGTTTCAGTGGAAGGCATGCTTCCTCCTCCTTTCCTCCGGTCCGTGCCTACATGGCTTTCCATCCAAATTGATCAAAACTCAGGGGGACACCCAAATTTCAGACAGATAGAATAAAGCCCCACCTCCCTTTTTTGAGGCGTTCCTCTGGAGGGCCAGCAACAGGGCAGAGAGGCCAAGGCCTTCCTAAGAACACCAGAAGAGCCCTGCTGGATCAGACCAGTGAGGGTCTATCCAGTCCACCATCCTGTCTCACACAGTGGCCAACCAGTTCCTCTGAAGGGCCCACAACAGGGCAGAGAGGCTGAGGCCTTCATAAGAACATCAGAAGAGCCCTGCTGGGTCAGACCAGTGGTCCATCTTGTCCAGCATCGTGTCTTACACAGTGGCCAACCAGTTCCTCTGGAGGGCCAACAACTGGGCATAGAGACCAAGGCCTTCATAAGAACATCAGAATAGCCCTGCTCGATCAGATCAGTGAGGGTCCATCCAGTCCAGCATCCTGTCTCACATAGTGGTCCCAACCAGTTGCCCCACAGAGAGGGCCAACAACAGGGCATATAGGTTGAGGCCTTCCCCTGAGAAGAACATCAGAAGAGCCGTGCTGGATCAGACCAGTGAGGGTCCATCTAGTCCAGCCTCCTGTCTCACACAGGAGCCAGCCAGTTCCTCTGGAGGGCCAACAACAGGGCAGAGAGGCCGAGGCCTTCCCCTGAGAAGAACATCAGAAGAGCCCTGCTGGATCAGACCAGTTGTCAGTATCTGCCATATATTCTGTGCCTGCCATACATTATATCTATGCTGTACTAGTATGTTGACCTTGCTTTCAGCCTGCTTACATTTAGCCGTGCTTCTAGCCTCCCCATAGGTCCTGCCTGGGAGTTCACAACGGGACTCCTACCCAGCCCCTAGGAATGCGGAGTCAGCTGGCACTCCTCCCGCAACCCCCGCCTCCTTTCTTGTTTTGCTTCAGCTTTGCTTATGCTTCGCTTGGCTTGTTCCCAGCGCCTGCGCAGATTCCTAGCTACCTTCCCTTCTGGCTGGTTATCTTATGTCTTGTCCTTGAACATGAAAGGCTCTGGTGTGGAGAGAAACTATTTTGATGTTATGATCTCAGGTCTCTGTGAACTGGTTTTTAGAATGTTCAGCATCATTATTCCCTGAGAAAAGGGTTTCCCACGGATTCTGTGGGAACTGCTGCTCTTTCTGGTTGCGCGCCTAAAGTATTGTATTCTGATTGGTAGAGCACCTGTAGCCATTTTATGAAGGATGGCTCCAGAGCAAACTAATTTATGCAGCAGCCAAATCGCTCGCTCACAACTTTAATGCCAGTAGCTCACAAAGCTGGACTTTTGCTCACAAGACTCCAGAACTTAGAGGGAGCATTGCTCACAGGTTGTCTGTTGTGGGGAGAGGAAGGGAAGGGTAAGCCGCTCTGAGACTCTTTTGGGTCATGAAGGGCAGGGTAAAAATCCAGCTCTTCTTCATCACTAACCACAGCAGGGCCTTCTGCCATTTATTCATTCACCAGTTTGGTGTAGTGGTTAAGAGCGGCAGACTCTAATCTGGGAGAACCGGGTTTGATTCCCCACTCCTCCACTTGCAGCTGCTGGATGACCTTGGGCAAGCCATAGTTCTGTCAGGGCTGTTCTCTCAAGGACAGTTGTCTCAGAGCTCTCCCAGCCCCACCTACCTCACAGGGTGTCTGTTGTGGGGAGGGGAAGGGAAAGGAGTTTGTAAGCCGCTCGGAGACTCTTTAGGGTAGTGAAGAGCGGAATATAAATCCAGTCTCTTCTTCTTGTTCTTCTTCTTCTCTCCAGAGAGGAAGGGTTCTCCTTGTGGGGAGCCATCATCTCTCATTCATGGCCCTTTGTCCCCTAGAAAACCCGGGCATTTCACCGGCTGCAGGATGACGTGCCGACGGAAGTGAAGCTCCAGCGGTTGAAGGAGCTCATGGCCGTGTTCCGGGAGGAGGCCGCTGTGGCCAACGCGGCTGCTGTGGGCCGTGCACAAGTGGTCTTGGTGGAGGGGGTGCGTATCCCATTGAGCACAGAAAGTTGCCTTGCCGCAGTGGGGGTCCCTCCGGCTCAGTACTGCCTCGATGTGAGCGGCAATGGCTCTCCGAGAGCTCAGGCAGAGAAGGTCTTCTGCAGCACTTGAGATACTGTTTTGGGAGATGGCAAGGATTGAACCTGGGACCTTGTGTGTGTATGGAGGGGGCATCTGCTGTACTACTGAGCCAGGGCTCCATACCCCATTTGAGAGCCAGTTTGGTGTAGAGCTTAGGAGTGCGGACTCTAATCTGGGAGAACCGGGTTTGATTCCCCACTTCTCCACATGCAGCTCCTGGTTTGACCTTGGGTCAGTCTCAGTTCTCTCAGAGCTCTCTCAGCCCCAACTATCTCAGAGGCAGTGTTTCCTGTAAGCTGAGTTAGTGTGAGCTGCCACACAGCTTTTTAGCCTCCGGCTCACACATTTTTGTCTTTGCTCAGGGAGGATGGCTCCAGAGCAAACTAATTTATGCAGCAGCCAAATTGCTCGCTCACAACTTTAATGCCAGTAGCTCACGAAGTAGAATTTTTGCTCACAAGACTCCATAGCTTAGAGCAGGGGTGGGCAAACTGTGGCTCGGGAGCCACATGCGGCTCTTTCACGTATATTATGTGGCTCCCAGCAGGGCGGCTGGGGAAGCTAAGTATCATTAGCAAACAAATATCTTTGGACAAATTAATATCATTATCAATATCTGCGTTTACCCCTTTTGTTATTATTTTTGGCAGTCTCATTTAATATTAATAAAAAGCAAATTTGCTTATTTTCCAATAAAAGCAGGTGATATTTGTTCATGTCTTGTGGCTCTCAAACATCTGATGTTTATTCTATGCGGCTCTTACGTTAAGCAAGTTTGGCCACCCCTGTTCTAGGTGACTCTTACGCTGAGCAAGTTTGCCCACCTCTGGCTTAGAGGGAGCATTGCTCACAGGTTGTCTGTTGTGGGGAGAGGAAGGGAAGGGTAAGCCACTCTGAGACTCCTTTGGGTCATGAAGGGCAGGGTAAAAATCCAGTTCTTCTTCATCACTAACTTCAGCAGGGCCTTCTGCCATTTATTCATTCACCAGTTTGGTGTAGTAGTTAAGAGCGGCGGACTCTAATCTGGGAGAACCGGGTTTGATTCCCCACTCCTCCTCCATATGCAGCCAGCTGGGTGACCTTGGGTCGGTCACAAGTTCTCTCAGAGCTGTTCTCTCAAGAGCAGTCCTCAAAGAGCTCTCTCAGCCCCACCTGCCTCACAGGGTGCCTGTGAGGGTGGGGGGTATTATATTTGTGTGCTCTGGATCAGTCGTGGCTCATGTCCCCTCCCTATGGTTCCTTCATCTGCCAAATCCGCTTGAGTTCCTCTTTGGCGGTCCTGTCTGGCCGAGTACCCTGGGAGGACGCTGAGTGTTCTCTGCTGGCCCGAAACGGAACCCCCTCTTCCCCCCTTTGCTTTCCCAGCCCAGCAGGCGCTCCCCTTCGGACTTGTGCGGCAGGAATGATGGCAACACCAAAGTGATCTTCCCTGATGTAGAGATGGACGATGGCGCTGGGCTCGGATCGACAGCAAAAGCCAAGCCAGGAGACTACGTCCTGGTGGAGGTGAGTTGGCCCTTGGTTGAGTTGCCCCTTCGTTCAGGGACTGGTCCTGGGACCCTGGGATGGTCTGGGCATCCGTTTGTGCTGTGTCTGCATGAGGCATGACCAGTGCAGAATGAATCATAGAATCCCAGAGTCGGAAGGGACCACAGAGGCCATCCAGCCCAACCCCCTGCTTGATGCAGGATCAACCTAGAGCAGGGATGGGCAAATTGCGGCCCGGGGGCCACATGCGGCCCGCCACAGAGTTTTTTGCGGCCCACCAAGACAGTCGGCCACGGGAAAATGTTCTCTATATTTGGGTCTATATATATTTGTGAGCAAAATTTTTCTTGCATGAAGATCAACAAGAGTAAAATATAGATGCTCTTTGACAGACATTAACTTGCAGGCTGTGATGAGAATCTCAACAAGCAATCTCACTCCTGATTTCAAAAAAATTGTAGAAAAGTGTGATAGGGTACATTTGTCTCATTAAACTGATTCTAAAATTAAATGTGCTTGCAGCTATAGATGATATGAAGTCAGCACAATAAATAAATTGAATAAAACTACCACTATTCTATTTAATTTATATTTATTGATTTTTATGATACAATTTATACCTTTTCTGAAATGCAGAGTTAACTAATGAATGCAATAATTTTAAAAGGTGCGGCCCCCCGCTAACCTCCGCTCCCACAAAGTGGCCCCCGAGCCAAAACAATTGCCCACCCCTGACCTAGAGCATCCCTGACAAGGGTTTGTCCAGCCGCTGCTTGAAGACGGCCTGGGAGGGGGAGCTCACCCACCTCCCCGGGAAGCCGATTCCACTGTTGCACAACTCTTACTGTGAAAAAGTTTTCCCTAAGATCCAGCCGGTCCCTCCCCACCCTTAATTTCAACCCATTCTTGTGAGTCCTCTCCTCTGCTGCCCACAGGAACAGCTCCCTGCCCTCCTCTGAGTGACACAGCCCCTCAAAGAATTCAAGAGAGCAATCCTGTCCCCCCACCCCTACCTCCTCTTCTCCAGAGCAAATATTCCCAAGAAGTCCCTCAGCCTTTCCTCATAGGGCAGGAGTGGCCAAACTGTGGCTCAGGAGCCACATGCGGCTCTTTCACCCATATTGTGTGGCTCCCAGCAGGGCAGCTGGAGAAGTGAAGGGGAGACATGCCTCCCCAATCAGTCTTCCCTTCCCCAGCCAGTGTTCCCCTCCCTGGGTACGCTTGAGGCAGGGGGGAGCAGTGAAAGAAAGCAACTTTAACTTTAAATGCATTCTCAAAGCACCCCACCCCACCCCAGCAATGTTCCCTCTAAGCTGTGGAGTCTTGTGAGCAAAAATTCTACTTTGTGAGCTCCTGGCATTCAAGTTGTGAGCGAGCGATTTGGCTATGGCATAAATTAGTTTGATCTGGTGCCATCCTTCCTGAGCTAAGACAAAAATGTGTGAGCCGGTGGTTAAAAAACTGTGAGCTAGCTCACGCTGACTCAGCTTAGAGGGAACATTGCTCCCCAGCCTATAAATATGATTGGACAAATATATATTATCACCAGTATCTATTTTTATCCCTTTTGTTTTTTTGTTTTCGGCAGTCTCATTTCATGTTAATAAAAAGCAAATCTGCATATTTCCAAATCAAAAACATGCATGTGATATTTGTTCATATCATGCGGGTCTCAAACGTCGGACATTTATTCTGTGTGGCTCTTACGTTGAGCAAGTTTGGCCACCCCGGTCACAGGGCTTCTTGGTCTCCAGGCCCCCGATTGTCCTCGTCGCTCTCCTCGGCACCTGCTCCATTCCGTCCACATCCTTTTTGAAAGGAACGGAGTGGAAACTCTCCCTTCCCATGATCCTAACAGAAGCACAGAGTTCCAAAGTTGGGAGGTCAGAGCTCCGCTCCCCTCTCCACTGGCCCGGCCTCATCCAGAGGGCGAGGTCCACTTCCGGCCGACACATTTTTAAGCAGGATGTCCACCAACTCAGACATGTCCAGCGGAGGCTGACCAGGATAGTGAGAGGTCTGGAAAACTCAGTCTCATGTGCAGCTGTCAAGAGAGCTGGGCACGCATAGCCCAGAGAAGAGGAGGCGAAGGGGGGGACACGATCGCTCGCCAAATATCGGAAGGGCCGTCTCTTTGGAAGGTGGAGCCGCCTGCCTCTCTCTTGCTCCGGAGGGCGGGACCGTAGCTAGTGGGTGGAAGTCACGAGGAAGACAACTTCCGCGAAATGCCAGGAGGAACTTCGTAACCACAAAAGCCATTCAGTGGAGCCATCGGATGCCTTGGGAAGTGGCGGGCTCAGTTTTGTTAGCAGAGGCTGGATGGGCATCTTCTGGGGGGGCTTTGGTCGGTGTTCTTGCACCGAGCAGCATGTTGGACTAGGTGGGCTCCCTTCACCCGTGAACACACACAAGAACATAAGAGAAGCCAATGTTGGATCAGGCCAGAGGCCCATCCAGTCCAACACTCTGTGTCACACAGTGGCCAAAAATACCAGGTGCCCTCAAGAGGTCCAGCAGTGGGGGCAGAACTCCAGAATCAGACCCTCAAAGTCACAGTTGCCTACTCAGACTGGCAGGAGCTCCCCAGGGTCTCAGGCAGAGGTCTTTCCCATCACCTCCTGCCTGATCCTTTTAACTGGAGATGCCGGGGATTGAACCTGGGACCTCCTGCATGCCAAGCAGATGCTCTACCACTGAGCCAGGGTCTCAGGTGGAAGTTTTTCTCATCACCTCCTGCCTGGTCCTTTTAACTGGAGATGCCGGGGATTGAACCTGGGACCTCCTGCATGCCAAGCAGATGCTCTACCACTGAGCCAGGGTCTCAGGTGGAAGTTTTTCTCATCACCTCCTGCCTGGTCCTTTTAACTGGAGATGCCGGGGACTGAACCTGGGACCTTCCGCATGCCAAGCAGAGGCTCTTCCACTGAGCCACAGCCCCTCTTTACAGCTCTCCAGGGTCTCAGGTGGAGGTCTTTCCCATCACCTCCTGCTTGGTCCTTTTAACTGGAGATGCCGGGGATTGAACCTGGGACCTTCTGCAGCCCAAGCAGAGGCTCTGCCACTGAGCCACAGCCCCTCTTTACAGCTCTCCAGGGTCTCAGGCGGAGGTCTTTCCCATCCCCTCCTGCCTGGTCCTTTTTGCTGGAGAGGCCGTGGATTGAACCTGGGACCTTCTACATGCCAAGCAGACGCTCTTCCACTGAGCCACAGCTCCTCCCCTTTCCAACTCTAAAACACGCTGACTTTTCCAGCTGTGCAGAAACAATTAAGCATTAGGAAGAACTTCCTGACCGTTCGAGCAGTTCCTCAGTGGAACAGGCTTCCTCGGGAGGTGGTGGGCTCTCCTCCTCTGGAGGTTTTCAAGCAGAGGCTAGATGGCCATCAGACAGCAGTGTGGATTGTGTGAAATTGGGCAGGAAAGCTTGCATTAGGACTTAGTTCTTATGGCTCTTTCTTAACACGCCCAGGGAAATGCCGATCGCCGCTTTGGGGCCAGGAAGCAGTTTTCCTCAAGGCCGGTGATCCTGGAGGTTTTTTGTCATCTTCTGGGCATGGATCAGGGGTCACTGTGGTTGTGGGGGGTGGGGGAGGTATTTGTGAGTTTCCTGCGGTGTGCAGGAGGTGGGACTAGATGACCCTGGAGGTCCCTTCCAACTCTGTGATTCTATGATTCTATTCTGTGATTGGTGGTTGGCCACTGGAAGGCCTCTTCTGCCTCTCCAGCCTGGGCCTTCTTGCAGGGCTTCCCCTGCTGCTGGACCCCTGATGATCTCTCTGTCCCATTGCCTCTCTTTCCAGATCTCCTCCGGGAACTCCCAGACACTAAGGGGCATTCCTCTCCGTCGAACCACCCTGAGAGAATCTGCAGCTTTCCGCTGAGGCCGCCCTTGGAGTGCTGGCGTGCACCAGATCCAGCGAGAACAAAGAGCACTGGGGCGTGGGTGCCCGCGGGGCCCCTGATGTGTCTCCTGTTAGTGCCGCTCCCTTCTGTTGCCTTGTAGGTCGGTCCCGCCCCCGCCCTCATCTCTCCGGAGCCCATCCTGTCCAGCCATTTGGCTTCCTTGTGGCAGTACCCATGGATGCGCCGTATCAGAAATAACAGAGCCAGTTGTGGCTCACCGGGGACTCTCTGGAAGTCGCAGGAAACGGGGCAATGTGGTGAGGGAACAAGAGGGTTTGATAGGAAGTAATTCACGGGCTGCTCGTGAGAGGTGATGCTAAGCTTATTTAAAGGGTCATCCTGAGCGGAGTTGCGCCCTTCTCGGCCCGTTGACGTCAGTGGACTTAGAAGGATGCAACTCTGCTCAGGATTGCACTGCCAGTGGCTCCTCCTTCCGTTCCTCGCTTCCTTACAATAGCCCGTTTGAATGTAAGGCCCCTTCCTGTGTTTCGGTTGACCCCTTGGATGCTGTTCAGTTGGCTCCGGGAGCACCGGCTGTCGCTGGAGGATCAGGGCCACACAGAGCTGGAGAAATATTCACCTTGGAGCATCTCTGCTTGGGCGGGTGGCACTTCTCTGTCCAGCCTGGGGGGTGTAGAGCAGCAGTTGCACAGTGCGTGTGTGTGAGAATGGAAAGAGGAGAAACTAATAAACGGAGCGTTTTGGTAAGGTTTGTGTTTGGCTTCTGACTCAAGCTGTTCTACTGCAATGCATGTAAAGCTGGATTGTGTCTGGACCTACAGGGTTTAATTCTTTTTAGGCCAAATTAACTCAGAGAAGAGAAGAGATTGGATTTATACCCTGCCCTTCACTACCCAAGGGAGTCTCAGAGCGGCTTACAAACTCCTTTCCCTCCCCCTCCCCACAACAGACACCCCATGAGGCAGGTGGGGCTGAGAAAGCTCTGAGAGAAACTGCCCTTGAGAGAACAGCTGTCAGAGAACTTGTGACTGGCCCAAGGTCACCCCATCTACTGCATGTGGAGGAGTGGGGAATCAAACCCGGTTCTCCCAGATTAGAGTCCATGCTCTTAGCCACTACACCAAACTGGGGCTGAGAGAGCTCTTTCGAGAACGGCTCTTTTCCCAAGAACAGCTGTACCAGAACTGTGGCTTGCCCAAGGTCATCCAGCAGGTGCAAGTGGAGGAGGAGTGGGGAATCAAACCTGGTTCTCCCAGATTAGAGTCCGCTCTCTTAACCACTAAACCGAACTCAAACGCCGCTTCAAGACAAAGACACCTTTTTAATATCTGTTTGCTACTTTTGTTGGCCTGATTGCCCCTTTGCAGAAGAGAGGGGGTATATCCAGGGCCTTTGAAGCTCACTCCCGCCCCCCAGGAGATCCTGCTTCTCCCCCTTTCTGTCTCAGGAGCTGCTTTAGACCCATAGACTCCTGTGGCCAAAGCTTAGAGGTTGGCTATAGAAGAAGAGTCTGGCTGCTTAGCAGGCTCGGTCTCCGTTCGGCGCTTCTTTGAATAACAGCATCATCGACACGAGCGCTGCCTTACACTGAAGTCCAGTGCCACTTTCAAGACCCACAAGATTTCCTGGGTCCAGGCTTTTGACAGCAAGAGTTTTGACTCTCAGAAGCTTGTACTCTGAAAAACGCCTTCATCTCGACTGGACTCGAATCCTGGTCTTCTGCTGGGAGGGGCCGTGGCTCCGTGGCGGAGCCTCTGCTTGGCATGCGGAAGGTCCCAAGTTCAATCCCGGGCATCTCCAGTTAAAAGGACCAGGTAGCAGGCAGTATGAAGGAGGAGAAGAAATTGGATTTATACGCCGCCCTTCTCTCACTTGGGAGTCTCAGAGCAGCTTACAAACTCCTTTCCCTTCCCCTCCCCTCCCCACAACAGACACCCTGTGAGGGAGGTGGGGCTGAGAGAGCTCTTTCCCAAGCTGTCCTTGAGGGAAGAGCTGGTACAGAGTTATGGCTTGCCCACGGTCATCCAGCCAGGTGCAAGTGGAGGAGTGGGGAATCAAACCTGGTTCTCCCAGATCAGAGTCCGAGCACGTAACCACTACACCAAACTGGCTACACCAAACTGAAAGACCTCTGCCTAAGACCTGGGAGACCCAGTCAGGGTAGAAGCTGTGGCACAGTGGCAGAACCTCTGTTCGGCATGCTGGAAGTCCCCAGTTCAGTCCTTGTCATCTCTGTGTACAAGGACCCAGGCAGTAGGTGATGTGAAAGACCTCAGCCTGTGACCCTGGAGAGACAGCAGCCAGTCTGAATAGACGATCCTGAACCTGATGGACTGAGGGTTTGATTCAGTCGAAGGCCGCTTCCTGTGTTTCCTGCAGACCAGCATGACTTCTGACCTGAACCTGCCTAACACTGAATCAGACCATTGGTCCATCACAGTCTTGTCCACTCAGAGTGGCAGCGGCTCTCCAGGGTCTCAGGCAGAGAAAGCTCTTTCCGGTCACCTACTGCTTGGTCTGCTTAACTTGGACAGGTGTCAGCTAACGCTGCCATCTCCTGCCCGGGAGGTGGGCTGAGTGAACCCTTGACGTCGGCTCTGTGGAATGTTATGTTATACTCCTCATGGCATGCTTATCGCTCTCCGAGCTGCTCTGACCTTGGGAGACCATTGGTGCCTGCCCATGTGTCTCTTCTCCTGTCTTGACTCTAATTCTTCCCGCTTTTTCCCTGGGAACCGTAAACCAGTATTTTGAGTGCCTTTTCTCTGACACAGTGATTGGTTGCAATGCATTACCAGACCCCTTTTTGAATTCTATTTAATTGTCCTGCTTGGGGCTGTGTCAGCCATTACTAACACAAGAAGTGCAGATGACCATAGCAGACATTTTTCAATAAAGCATTCCTGCTTAAGGACACTTGTTGGTGACTGACTCTGTAGGACTCTCACAACAGGCCAGAGACTGAATTTGGGACCTCCTGCATGCACACCAGAGGCTCTGTCACTGAGCCATCGCCCCTCTGTCCAAGGTCTACCTTGCCTGCTCCCTCCCCCTCTCCAAGCGATTATGTCTTTTGTATGATTCCATTTGGCTTGAGCGCAACAGCCGTCTGTGGGGGCTGCCCCAGAGCTACAGGGCTAGGATTGGGGGGTGGGGGTGAGAGCTGGCGGTGGGAAACGTGTCTGTAATCCCATAAGTGACTCCACTGATTTGGGGGAAGGCCTCGTTTCAAATCCTGCTGCCATAGGCTCAGTACATAGGCAAGTCACTCTAGTTTGGGGTAGTGGTTAGGAGCACGGACTCTAATCTGGGAGAGTCAGTTTTGATTCCCCACTCCTCCACGTGCAGCTGCTGGTGGGACCTTGGACCAGTCACAAGTTCCTTGAGAGCTGTTCTCTCAAGGGCAGTCCTTGAAAGAGCTCTCTCAGCCCCACCTACTTCACAGGGTGTCTGCTTTGGGGAGGGGAAAGGAAAGGAGTTTTGAAGCCACTCTGAGACTCCTTCAGGCAGTGAAGGGCGGGGTATAAATTAATCCAATCTCCTCTTTGTCTCTAAAATGGAAACTCTGATGCTTCTCATGGGAAGCAGTCACAAACAGAAACTTAAAGCGTGCTGCAGGTTCGGAACGTGCTATTTTTTTTTCTTTTAAAAAAGCCCCCAAACAAGGGGAGACTTCTGCTTATGTCTTTTATAGTCCGTCCTTCGCATTGAGACTCAAGGTGGATCTCCCAGCGTGAACCAATTTAATTACCAGGAAAGGGACACCAGTAAACAGGGCAATGGGACTTGGGTTGCAGAAATCTGAGAACAGAGTTTTCCCCTCCTCTCTTTCTCTGAGGCCAAAATGCACACTAAGCGCAGTGCCTAAAACGTTAAAAAAAAGAACTGCAAACTTCATGCAGGTTTTTTTTATTCATCGCACGGAGAGTTCGACATTCCCCCTACCCCCGAGCACCTCTTCTGTGGTCCAAAGCATACAGCGTGCTCCGTTCAGCCTTCGCTGGTCCTGTCATCGATCTCTGAGAGGGAGGAAGTGTTGAGAGCAAAGCGCAGGGGTGAATGAGCTCGGCCCGCATGGCTGTCGCCTCGGCCGGCTGGTTCTCAGGATGAGGGGGTCTCACGAATGTGCAGCAGGCCCTGGGTGAGAAGAGAAAACCCGCAGCTGAAGCAAAAGGAAGGCAGAGGTGGTGGTGGTGGTGGGGAATTCTCTCCTTAAGGACAAGCACACGGCCAAGGGCTGCCCCAGAAGAGAAACTATGGTGAGGAAATCTGGTAAAAGCTGATAAGCTGACCGCTGTGGGGGTGGAGACAGGCCCCCCGCCCCCCCGCACCAGCCTCCTAGTTTAATCCCCTTCGCCTTCAGAAAGCCCTGCCATTTTCCCCAAAGGAGAAAAAGATAGGGGACACACGGAGGTAGGTATAGTTTTTGCTATTGGGCACAGAGCTGCTGGAGTCACCAAACATCAGGGAGTGCCTGGAGAGACCCTGGAATTATAATGCATCTCCTGACAAGACAGATCAGTTCCCCTGGAGAAAGTGGCTGCTTTGGATGGCGGACTCTGTGGCTCTGTACCCTGCTGAGGTCCCTCCTCCAACCCTGCCCAGCCCAGACTCCACCCACAAATCTCCAGAAATCTCCCACCCTGGAGCTGGCAACCCTAATAGTCACTCGGGGGGTGCGTTCAGACGGCTCTTTTGAGCCGCGCCAGGCACGAGTGCCTGGTGGGTTTAAAGTGCATGTCCAGATCACAACATCTGGGAACCGTGCCGCTTCCGTAAGTAGCCCATCAATCCCTGTCGGGGATCCATACATAAAAAAATAGTTGTGAAAGTCTGGTCTAAAGCTGGCTGACGGGCCAGTGCCACACTTTCCACCATCAGGTCATTCCACCAGCGTGCAATCAGCCCATAGGGATGGTCTCCGTGCGCATAACCGCTTAAACATGCGACGTCCCCAGAGCTCCGCTCAAGCGATCCGAACAATTTAATGTTTCTGACGGTCCCCTGAACTTTGTCAACTTTATAAACTGAAATGGTACCTAGAGGAAGGTACCGCTGGTGGTGCTTTTACCATTTTAGTCTGCGCATGCGCAGAAGAACAAGTAGATGGTGAAACACCTATGTGCATGCGCAGACAGGATGTTTTTTTTAAAAAAGCCGACCTCATGGCTCCTTACGATAGATGCCATCTAGACAATCCACCGTGGGAGTCACGCGTGGTAAAGCGATTCACGGGGGAGCTGTCTGGTTGTGCAATGCTGGATCAAAAAGATCTAGCTCAAATTACAGCTGGGCCAATGGCAAGATTAACTTCCTGTCTGAATGCACCCTGGGATAGCAATTTGCAGTAGTCAAACGATGGGGGGTGGGGTCCTTCCCTCACTGTTTTTTGATTTTGAAAAGGGAAGAGAGATCCAAGTGCAGATGTCTCACGGCCCCTATAACTTTGACCTGGGACTTCAGCTGGCCCAACAGAGGACTGATGGATCCTAGGGAAAGCTGGAAGATTTGTTCAGAAGAGTCTCGGGAGAAAAAACAGGTGTCGCATACAGGTAAGTACAGTTTTGCTACAGGATACATATTGGGGGGGAGCCGAAGCCCTCCCCTTCCCTAGTGGGGTGTCCCCCCCTCGCTGGATTTTGTTTTTAAAAGGGGAAGAGAGATCTGATCACAGATCTCACATGATCCCCTCAAATCTGGCCCTAGGACTCTAGCAGGCCTAAGAGAGGATTGGTGGATCCTGGGGAAGGCTGGAAGAGAAAAATTGGTTCAGAAGTCTTAGACTACGCCTCTTCAAACTGGGGGTGGGTTTGCTTGTGCAGTGCCAGGAATCAAGATGGCTGACTCAGCCACTCATGAGGGCAAGGAGGTCACCAGCTGGGACTCTTCACAAGCCGCAGGCGGGCAAGAAATTCTGCACAAGTCACACTGGCCGTGAACTGAGACAATGGAAGGGCGCGGCCAGTGGTTTGCTTGCGGCTTCCGTCATGCTGGATTTGGTTTGCCAGATGAGCAGGGCGCTTGCGACCGAACTCTTTTGGACGGAGGGAGGGATGGGGCCTGTTAAGAAGCTGGGAGTCTTGTTACCTGGGAGATGGTGACTGCTGGGTTGCTCATGTGCTGCAAGGTGGAGAAGGATGGCGCTCGCGCTTGGTACAGTCCTGAAAGAAACAGTGGGCATCATGTCACAGAAGAACCTGAATACCGGCATGTTCCATGCAGTGAAATGCTAGAAGTTCACCACCAAACATAGACTGTTCTGTAGGAGATTTAGATTAATGGGAAACAGCTTCGTCAGTGAGTACTAGCCAGACTGACAGTCAGAGGCAGTCGACCTTGGAATCTCAGAGCCAGGAGGCCTCGGCCTCTCTGCCCTGTTGTTGGCCCTCCAGAGGAACCAGTTGGCCACTGTGTGGGACAGGAGGCTGGACAAGAGGGACCCTCACTGCTCTGAACCTCTTCTGAGGTTCTTATGAAGGCCTCGGCCTCTCTGCCCTGTTGTTGGCCCTCCAGAGGAACTGGTTGGCCACTGTGTCAGACAGGGTGCTGGCCTAGATGGACCACTGGTCAGATCCAGCAGGGCTCTTCTAATGTTCTTATGAAGGCCTCGGCCTCTCTGCCTGTTGCTGGCCCTCCAGAGGAACTGGCTGGTCACTGTGTGAGACAGGATATGCTGGACTAGATGGACCCTCACTGGTCTGATCCAGCAGGGCTCTTCTGGAGTTCTTCTAAGGGGAAGGCCTCGGCCTCTGTGCCCTGTTGTTGGCCCTCCAGAGGAACTGGCTGGCCACTGTGTGAGACAGGAGGCTGGACTAGATGGACCCTCACTGGTCTGATCCAGCAGGGCTCTTCTGATGTCCTTATGAAGGCTTCAGCCTCTATGCCCTGTTGCTGGTTCTCCAGAGGAACTGGCTGGCCCCTGTGTGAGACAGGATATGCTGGACTAGATAGACCCTCACTGGTCTGATCCAGCAGGGCCCTTCTGATGTTCTTATCAGGAGAAGGCCTCGGCCTCTCTGCCCTGTTGTTGGCCCTCCAGAGGAACTGGGTGGCCACTGTGTGAGACAGGAGGCTGGACTAGATGGACCCTCACTGGTCTGATCCAGCAGGGCTCTTCTGAGGTTCTTAGAAAGTAAACATAGGGAACTTTTTCTCCCTCTCCCAGAACACTAGAACTTGAGGGCATCTGACGAAGCTGACGGCAACAGATTCAGGACAGACAAAAGGAAATACTACTTTTACACAGCAAGTGATTAAACCGTGGAATTCGCTACCAGAGGATGTAGTGATGGCCGCAGTCATGGACAGCTTTAAATGGGGATTAAACAGATCCATGGAGGGAACGGGCTACCAGTGGCCAGTAGCCACGGTGACTAGAGCCACAGTGACTCCATGTTCAGAGGCATAGCAGCCTCTGAATCCCAGAGCCAGGAGGCAACCTCAGGGGAAGGCCTCGGCCTCTGTGCCCTGTCGTTGGTCCTCCAGAGGAACTGCTTGGCAGAATAATCTGCACCGGGCCCTCACCCAACCTGGTAGCGGGTGCATAAGCCCAACGCCTCTCATTCGGGGAAGTGGATTCCAGGCAAAGAGACACATGATAGCTACGTTCACTTACGATTCAGCACATCGATGGTTTTCCTAACCACAGCTTCGCTCCATTGTCTGTAATGATCCACCTGGGAAGGAAGAGGAGAGAGTTTAGAACCACCACAGAGGAGAGACCGAAACAGTTCCTCTTCCAGGGCAATATGTACATGTGTAGCTGCCTTATCCCGAATCAGACTCGTGATCCATCAAGGTCAGTGCTGTCTACTCCAACTGGAAGTGGTTCTCCAGGGCCTCAAGTGGAGGTCTTTCACATCACCTCCTGCCTGGTCCTTTTAAATGCAGATGACGGGGATTGAACCTGGGGCCTCCTGCATGCCAAGCAGAGGCTCTGCCACTGAGCCACAGCCCCTCTTTACAGTTCTCCAGGGCCTCAAGTGGAGGTCTTTCACATCACCTCCTGCCTGGTCCTTTTAAATGGAGATGCCGGGGATTGAACCTGGGGCCTTCTTCATGCCAAGCAGATGCTCATTGGTCCATCAGTGTCTGCTCCAACTGGCAGCGGCTCTCCAGGGTCTCAGGCAGAGGTCTTTCACATCACCCACTGCCTGGTCTTTTTAACTGGAGATGCCGGGGATTGAACCTGGGGCCTCCTGCATGCCAAGCAGAGGCTCTGCCACTGAGCCACAGCCCCTCTTTACAGTTCTCCAGGGTCTCAGGTGGAGGTCTTTCCCATCACCTCCTGCCTGGTCCGATTTAACTGGAGATTCCAGGGATTGAACCTGGGACCTCCTGCATGCCAAGCAGAGGCTCTGCCACTGAGCCATGACCCCACCCCATTCCAACCCCATGAGCAGCCAGACCCAAATCTAGAGCTAGACTGTGCTTTCCAAAAACCAGGGGCCTTCAAAGGAAGAGCAGAAGACTCAGCCTTGTTGACCAAGCAGAGATGGAAATTCGCACTCTCTGTTTCTCCCTACCAGACCTACAGAAGCTCTAATGGTCAATTAAGGGGCCGTCTTTCTGCATTCTGCTGAAGACAGCTCATTGGTCTTGGTCAGTCTCCCATGCTGGGACCCAGCAGTGACAAAGTCTTCCTTGGCTTGCTTCCTATCATCTACTTCTAGCCATTCTCACGCTTCGCGATGGCTTTTTTTCTAGCCATCTGTATCTTACTGGGGGGGGGGTTGTAATTCCAGAGTTGTTTCCTTTTTTATTGACCAGATTGTAAGTTGTCTAATGGTTATAGCTGTGCAAGTACAGCGATACCGTACAGCCTTCATTACCCTTTTTTTACCCTTCATTACCCTTACTACGTTTTCAGAAGGGGAGCCAAGCTGGCCTGCAGTGAAACAGCTAGACTTGATTCAGGAGGGGCGGCCCAGTTGGTCTGAAGCAGCAGGACAAAGTCTGAGTCCAGCCAGGCACCCTGGAGACCCAACACAGTTTCATTCTGGGGATGAGCTTTCTGGGGATTTGTGTCTCGTAGCACCTCAGAGACCTACAAGTTCCCATGTATTTATTGATTAAATTAGATTTCTTAAAGCACTTGGGGCTCTTTAGCTTGGAGAAACGATGGCTGAGGGGTGACATGATCGAGGTTTATAAGAGAATGCATGGGATGGAGCGGGTAGAGAAAGAAGTCCTTTTCTCCCTTTCTCACGATACCAGAACTCATGGGCACTCCATAAAATTGCTGAGCAGTCATGTTAGAACGGATAAAAGGAAGTCCTTCTTCACCCAAAGAGGGATTAACACATGTGGAATTCACTGCCACAGGAGATGGTGGCGGCTACAAGCACAAAGAAGCAATTCAAGAGGGAATTGGATAAACATCTGGAGCAGAGGTCCATCGGTGGCTATTAGCCACAAGATATAGATAGGAACTCTCAGTCTGGGGCAAGGGATGCTCTGTATTCTTGGTGCTTGAGGAGGGGGGCAATAGTGGGAGGGCTTCTAGTGTCCTGGCCCCACTGCTGGACCTCCTGAGGGCCCCTGGTGTTTTTGGCCACTGTGTGACACAGAGTATTGGACTGGATAGGCCATTGGCCTGATCCAACATTGGCTTCTCTTATGTTCTTATATGGAGCAGAGGTCCATCAGCAGCTCTTAGCCACAAGGTATAGATAGGAACTCTCAGTCTGGGGCAAGTGATGCTCTGTATTCTTGGTGCTTGGGGAGGGGGCAACAGTGGGAGGGCTTCTAGAGTCCTGGCCCCACTGCTGGACCTCCTGAGGGCACCTGGGGTGTTTTTGGCCACTGTGTGACACAGAGTGTTGGACTGGATGGGCCACTGGCCTGATCCAACATTGGCTTCTCTTATGTTCTCTTATGTTCCAGTGGCCCATCCCCGCTAGCGTGAGGCTCAGGGCAATTTACAACAATTAAGGCAACACATAAAATCAAGTAAAACCATAAAAATTCCAATATTAAAAACTTTCAGGAACATTTAGACTCTCAGTCGCTAGCTTGTACCCTGAAGGTGTTGTTGGTCCCTAAGGTGCTACTGGAGTCTGGCTATTATTCCGTTCATTATCTAATTGGTTCTTAAGCCTTAGGCTTGTTCAGCCTATACCTGTGCATGCAGGTATATGGCACAAATCCTTAGCCAGCAGGCTCAGAAAGCGGGCATGCCACCCAATCGTGGCCTGGATGCTTCTATGTCCTAGAGACCATTTCGGTGTCCGGTGCATTTACCCTGTTTGTGCCGGTGAGAAGAGTTCTCCCTTGAATGAAGAGCTCCACGCTACGTCTCCCCAAAGGGAGTCTGAACAGCTGCGCAGCTTGACTGAGGATCTGTTGAGTCTCCCAGGCTGGATACAGTTACACCCCCCCCCCGCCCCGGCCCGCAGCAGTTTGTGCAAACATCCCACCTGTTATGTATTGACCATGCGGTCGCCATGTGCTCTCTTAATTGCGACCGCATGGCCAGAGCACATGGCCAGAGCATGGCCAGAGCACATGGCCAAGAAACTACCTGAGCTTCAGCCAGGTAGAACAAAGGCCAGGTGGATTCAAACCGGCCACCAATCCTGTACCTAGGTTTCTCCCAGGGAACCTATGAAATGTAAATAGACTTCTAATAGCCTATCAGGCCAGTTGGGTGAGGTCAGGGGATTGTCCCTGACCAGCATAAAAGGAGGGCTTGGAGCCCTGGGTTGTATGCTTCATCCGGACCAGCAATAAAGATCTAGCTGTTTCACTATTCCATGGACTCCCGACTCCAATACTTATCACCACCCCTTTCCAAGCATTATTTGTTCAAACGGAAGGACAGCAAAGCGAGGGATGTGTACTTACAGGAGCTCCTGCCGCAGGAGAGGAGATTGAAAGGTCTTTAGCACTGTGAAATAAAGCAAGAAAGAAGGCAGATTGGATCAGGGTTAACTCGCCGAACATCTCACTGCCAGTCCAAAAACGGGGCTAGCCGGCTTATACTATGGGGGTCCTCAAAGTGGTACCTCCTGATGGCCGCTGGGTTTTGGCCACTGTGTGACACAGAATGTTGGACTCGATCAGCCATTCGCCTGTTCCAGCAAGGCTCCTCGTATGTTCCTATGCTCTTACAAGTCAAGGAATAATGATTTGTGTGTCTGGGCTAGAAACTTTGTGACGTGAGTCGCTTACACGAATTGCTAGAGGAATTTAGCGATTTAGTAAGAAGGAGAAGATGGAGGAGAGGTTTTTATACCCTGCTTTCCTCTACCCTAAGGAATCTTGAAGCAGCTTGAAGTGTGTGGACCCTAATCTGGGAGAACCGGGTTTGATTCCCCACGTCTCCACTTGCAGCTGCTGGATGACCTTGGGCAAGCCATAGTTCTGGCAGAGCTGTTCTCTCAAGGACAGTTCTGGAAAGAGTTCTCTCAGCCTCACCTATGTCCCAGGGTGTCTGTTGTGGGGAGGGGAAGAGGAAGGAGTTTGTAAGTGGCTCTGAGACTTCTTCGGGCAGTGACAGGTGGGGTATAAATCCAACCTCTTCTTCTTACAATTGCCTTTCCCTTCCTCTCCCCACAACAGGCACCTTGTGAGGTAGGTGAGGCTGAGAGAATTCTGAGAGAGAATTGTAACTGGCCCAAGGTGACCCAGCGGGCTTCATGTGGAGGAGGAATGGGGAATCAAACCCCAGACTAGCGTCCATGCCTCTTCGCCACTATACTACGCTGGCTCTAATGGGTAACTTGAAAGAGGTTGACCAGTAATAACAACACCAATCTCGGCCTACCTTCTACAGCTGTTTTCCATCCCCCTAGTGATCCTTATATATTAGAAAACTTAACATGCCCTATAAAAATGCTTATTACCATTATGTTGTTAATTCTTCAGTAAGCATCACAGGAAGCTGAAGGGCAGTAGATTCAGGACAGACAAAAAGGAATACTTCTTGACACAGAGAGTGATTAAAGTGTGCAATTCACCACCAGAGGATGGAGCGATGGCCACAGGAACAGACAGCTTTAAAAGGGGATTAGGTAGATTCATGGAAGATAAGTCTATCAATGGCTGCTAGACATGGTGCCTCCACATTCAGAGGCAGTCAACCTCCTAATCCCAGTGCCAGGAGGCAATATCAGGGGACAGCATCTACCCTGTTGTTGGCCCTCCAGAGGAACTGGTTGGCCACTGTATGAGACAGGATGCTGGACTAGATGGACCCTCACTGGTCTGACCCAGCAGGGCTCTTCTGGTGTTCTTATGAAGGCCTCGGCCTCTCTGCCCTGTTGTTGGCCCTCCTGAGAAACTGGTTGGCTACTATGTGAGACAGGATGCTGGACTGGATGTACCTTCACTGGCCTGGTCCAGCAGGGCTCTTCTGAGGTTCTTATGAAGGCTTCAGCCTCTCTGCCCTGTTGCTGGCCCTCCAGAGGAACTGCTTGGCCACTGTGTGAGACAGGATGCTGGACTAGATGGACCCTCACTGGTCTGATCCAGCAGGGCTCTTCTGAGGTTCTTCTCAGGGGAGGGCCTCGGCCTCTCTGCCCTGTTGTTGACCCTCCAGAGGAACTGGCTGGCCCCTGTGTGAGACGGGATGCTGGACTAGAGGGACCCTCACTGGTCTGACCCAGCAGGGCTCTTCTGAGGTTCTTATGAAGGCCTTGGCCTCTCTGCCCTGTTGTTGGCCCTCCTGAGAAACTGGTTGGCTACTATGTGAGACAGGATGCTGGACTGGATGTACCCTCACTGGCCTGGTCCAGCAGGGCTCTTCTGAGGTTCTTATGAAGGCTTCAGCCTCTCTGCCCTGTTGATGGCCCTCCAGAGGAACTGCTTGGCCACTGTGTGAGACAAGATGCTGGACTAGGTGGACCCTCACTGGTCTGATCCAGCAGGGCTCTTCTTAGGTTCTTACCTGTCTAAAGACAGCTTGGCTATCAACTCGCTTCCAGAAGCTTCAAAGGTAGTCTTTAAGCGAGCTTCCTGCAATCACATGATGGGAGAAAATTATTGGTAACCTGAAATTTAGCAATCCACGTCTCGTGGTTTTAAAATCCTTGTGTGTTGTGTGGACATGAAAAGTGGCTCAGTCTCAGAGAGCCCTAACAGTACAAAGAGAAATTACCCTCTTTCCCCCAAAACACTAATTCTTGCTTTCTTGGCTCCAAAATACCAGACTAGTTTGTCCCATTTTAATTAAAGAGCGTGGCTTAAATTGTTTTCTTTCCCCCGTCGGTTCTGGCCCCATTCTGATTCGGTTTATCCCCTGATTTCTACATGCATTTTTTCTGCTTTTAGCTTTTTTTTTTTTGTTTCTTTGTTCCCCCCCCCCAATTTTTTTCCCTGGTGCTTCTGGTTTTTCTGCATGTTGTTCCTGTCAGCTGTGTCCCTGTGCTGCATTGTTGCTGTTTTCCTTCTTTTCCACACATTTTTCTCCCCCTAAGGGTTACTTCGATCTTTCATTGTTGTTTCTCCATTTTTTTAAAGGAGCACTTTCTTTTAAGACCACTTTTATCCCACTCCCCCCCCGGAAGCCGATTTTGAGGCAGCTTTTTCCTAGTGCATAACGTTTCTATCCGTTTTCTTCGTCCCACCCACCTCTATCCCACTTTCCGATGACTGGGCTGTCATAATTGTTAAACCACTCCCTTTCCCCTTCCAAGATAAGTGATTTCAGTATTGTTTTTTAAAAGGCCCTGAAATATCGACGTGATGCTGTATTGTTATAAATGATTGTTAAAGCAGATTCCCTGAATTCCCAGCTTTCGTTTTAAAAAAGGAAAGTCTCTGGCCCCTCATGAAGATATGACTTCTTCATTCTACCTCCGAGAGGGATGGGGAATAAGAATTTACAAGCTGGGGAATCAGAGAACCTGCTTAAACTGTCATTAGAAGAAGAAGAGATTGGAGTCCCTTCACTTGGAGTCTCAGGGTGGGTTACAGTCTCCTTCCCCTTCCACTCCCCACAATTTTTATTTATTTATTTATATTTGTATCCCGCCTAACCAGCCGAAGCCAGCTCAAGGCGGCTAACAACAACTAAAATCATAAAACAGTAACATGGATTAAAACAGAATACATAATACACACAATTGCAGAATAAACAGCAGAGGATGGCGGCAATACCAAACACACCGAACAGAAAGGCAGCAGCCGGTGAAACCTGGGCCAAGAGAGTTCCACCAGCCGATTTCCCAGTGGCCCATTTCCCCCAGTGGTGGCTCCTAGTCGAAGGCCTGGCGGAAGAGCTCCGCTTTGCAGGCCCTCTGGAACTGCAGGAGGTCCCGCAAGGCCCTGATGTCTTCCGGGAGCTCGTTCCACCAGTGAGGGGCCGCCACTGAGAAGGCCCTGGTCCTGGTGGTTGCTAACCTGGCCTCTCTCGGGCCAGGGAGGGTCAGGCGATGTTGTGAGCCTGACAACAGACACCTTGTGAGGTAGGTGGGGCTGAGAGAGCTCCTTCGAGGACTGTCCTTGAGAGAACAGCTCCGAGAGAACTTGTGACTGACCCAAGGTCACCCAGCTGGCTTCATTTGGAGGAGTGGGGAATCAAACCTGGTTCTCCCAGATTAGAGTCTGCACACTTAACCACTACACCAAACTGGTTTTACAACGCTATAGAACTATATCAATGTTTTAGGGCCATTAAAAAAAAATAAGGGAGGGGCTACGGCGCCCGTGATAACAACACCGGTGGCAACATTATCTTCCCTTGGAAATCCCTCATTATTTAAGCCGTGTGCAGAAGAAAATAAACTCCACAATTGTGCAAATACAGGTGGAGGGCAAAACGTGTGCAAGAAGTACGCCCAAACCAATTCCAACGCTTGTGGACTGACTTGCAAGAAAATCAGGAACAACTTGAGTGTGCTGAAAAGGTCCTTGGGGCAGCAGCTGCTTCTAACAATGTGGAATCAGAAGTAATTTTTATTTTATTTTTTTTAGTAATGAACTCTGAACCGGCGTTGAAGGAGAATTTATCGATCCCCCTGGTCCAACACCAAGCACCCGGTGGTGGGGCCAAAAACTCTTCAGAAGCCCATTTGGGTACGAGAGACGCTGTTTCTGGAACTATCCTGATATTAATCAATTCTCCTTCAGCAGCTTCCTGTCCGTCACCCCTCTTTCTTGGCTCGCCCGTTCATGTTTCGATAGGCGTTCCCCCAGCATGGTTTCCCGTCTTCGTGACACCCCAGAAATGGTGGAGTACAATCATGGGAGACCACAGCGGCCGGCTGGTGAGCTGCACACGCCTGGGTGAGTGACAAGCTATGCAAACCAGACACAGGGTCAAGCTGGACAACTGTCCTCTTTTCAGCTGACAAATCTTGAGGGAGATGCTCATTTGACAAAGATGTCCCCCAGCCCTTTGCAGTTCATTCAGCCAGAACTGGGCAGCAAAGTTCAGGACAGGACACTTGAAGCTGTTTTCCACTGCTGAAGGTGGTCTCTCAAGGTCATTTAACGTCACCTCCTACCCCATCCTTTTAGCCCATCCTTTTAGCCGGGGATTGAACTTGGGGTCTTCTGCATGCAAAGCAGATGTTCTACCTCTGAGCCACAGCCCCTCCCCAAGGCGAGGATCCCAAGTGGAAATCAGCACTCACAAGCTTCAGTGTCATCAAGTCTTTGGTGGGTCTCCCTTCAGATTTCGCGCACACTTTGATGATCAAGATCATTCTTGCGTTGGCCGGACTGGCAGTGTAAGACACCCACGGACCCCTGACCTCGACGAACTTGGCCTTTACAACACCTCTTTCAGGAGCCTGGAGAGAGAACCAGAAAGTCAGTGAGGGAAGAGAAGCAAAAGGCGATTTGCTTCCTAACGTTTGAATGTATACTCCCCTAAGTCAATTACCACCCTGATAGCCCGGGCTAGCCCAAAAGCATCAGATCTCCAAGACTAAGCGGGGTCGGCCCTAGTTAGTACTTGGATGGGAGACCACCAAGGAAGCCCAGGGTTGCTGTGCAGAGGCAGGCAATGGCCAACCACCACTTTTCATCTTGAAAACCCTACGGGAGGCCCTAAGTCCATTGCAACTTGACAGCACTTTCCACCATCAATCAGATCCCCCTCCCATGACACTATAAGTGACATATGGCAGTTATGAGAAGGAAGACATTTCTGGTTCCACAGACTCTCGGTCCCCAAACAGCACACAACTGGCGTGGGGCAGAGGCCCCAGAAGGTGAGGCGCTGCCTTGGTCACACTCTTGACGTCCCAGCGCTGGGGTTCTCATCCCCACCCCCCAGTCCCCCCCCCAGCGAAAGGCAAGACCACCGTGGTTCACCTCGGGTATCTGGTTCTGCTCCTCTGCGGACAAAACTCCATTGCCCCAAACCTGCCGGAAGAAGAGGAAGGTTAGGAGAAGAACCTCTGCGATGCCACACCAACATTTTCAGCACAAGTGGCTGTGAAGTCTGAATTTATTTATTTAATTGGCTGCTTCCCCTCAATAAGCAACAACAAGCCATTTCAGTTAGGGCTGCCAACCTCCAGGTCAGGGTTGGAGATCTCCAAGACTCACAACTGATCTCCAGACTCCATAAATCACTCCTTATTTGTTTATTTACTTAAAACATGTATTTCAGATCTGGAAAAAATGGCTGCTTTGGAAGGAGGAGGAGGAGGAGGAGATTGGATTTATACCCCGCCCTTCACTACCCAAAGGAGTCTCTGAGCGGCTTACAATCTCTTTCCCTTCTTCTCCCCACAACAGACGCTCTGTGAGGTAGGCAGGGCTGAGAGAGCTCTTTTGAGGACTGCTCTTCAGAGAACAGCTCTGAGAGAACTTGTGACTGACCCACGGTCACAACAGCAGCTGCATATGGAGGAGGAGGAGGAAGAAGAGGAGATTGGATTTATACCCCAGCCTTCACTACCCAAGGGAGTCTCAGAGCGGCTTACAAACTCCTTTCCCTTCCCCTCCCCACAACGGACACCCTGTGAGGTTGGTGGGGCTGAGAGAGCTCTGACAGAAATGGCTCTTTTTCAAGGACAGCTGTGCCAGAACTAAGGCTTTTCCAAGGTCATCCAGCAGCTGTGAGTGGAGGAGTGGGGAATTAAACCTGGTTCTCCCAAATTAAAGTCCGCACACTTAGCCACTGCACCAAACTGGAAGGTGGGCGGTATGGCATTAAATACCTACCTTGGTCCCTCCCTTCCCTAAACCTCACTCTCCTGGGCTCTATTTTCAAATTTCCAGATATTTCCGAACCTAGATCTGGCAACCCGAGTTTCAATATGCAAAACAGATGAAATGCAATGTCATAAAACCACAAGGGGCCAAAAATACATTCCCTCCAAGCCCGCCCCCCTCCAGAGCCCTGCCTTGCATTTCTTCCTGAACTGCAGAAAGGGAGACCTGGCTCTGAGCTCACCTGCGCTAGGAAAGGAGCTGCCCCGGAAAACATTATCTCCTGAGCTGTAGTTGGCCTTGCCCTCCCTCAGTGGGGAGCTGCAAGCAGGCCTTGCCCCTCCCCCAAGCATAGGGTTGCCAGCCTCCAGGTGGGGCCCAGAGATCTGCTTTTGCAACTGATCTCCAGCTGACAGAGGTCAGCTCCCCTGGAGAAAAGGGCTGCTTTGAAGGGTGGACTCTACCGCATCATCTCATGCTGAGGCCCCTCCCCACCACAACCCCGCCCTCCCCAGGCTCCACCCCCAAAGTCTCCAGGTATTTTCCAACCCAGACCTGGCAACCCTACCCAAACAATATGTAAGGTTGCCAGCTCTGGGTTGGAAAATCCCTGGAGACTTGGGGGCAGAGCCTCGAGAGGCCGCAACAGGATATAACGCCACTGAGTCCACCCTCCGAAACAGCCATTTTCTCTGTCGTCTGGAGATGAGCTGTAATTCAAGGAGGCCTCCAGGCCCCACCTGGAGGCTGGCAAGCATTCTTTTAAAGAAAATTCTCCCTTCGTGTGAGCATTGAACCCCTGCTTGTTAAATGTTTGGTGGTAGTGATGCTGCAGCATTTCTCTTTCCATGAGAGTTTGCCAACCTCCAGGCGGCCTCTCTCTCTCTCTCTCTCTCTATTACATTTGATCTCCAGGAGGCCAAGATTAGTTCCCTTGGAGAAAATGGCCGCTTTGTGTTGGAAATGTATGACTCGCAAGGTCCAGATTCCAGTCATTATAGGGTTAATCTGCTTACCTTCAGTACTATTGTTTAGATTGACCTGGAAGGGAAACCTGGCAGGCAGCCAATACTAGCGAAGCCTGGGAAAACTGGTCTCTGTGTGTAAACACTAACTGGTTAATGTAACCAGGTGATTTCCTTCTAGGGGTCAAGAAGAAGCACATTCTCCATTGCTGTTGTGTGACCATGTGTCTCTAGCAGTAGCAAGCAAGATGTAGCTTAGATATGTTTGTTTGTTTGTAGGTTTCCTGTATACCTCTTACCCTTCGAAATAAAGCATTTTTAAACAGAAAGAAATGTCTCCTCTCCAGTGAGGCAAAGATCCATTGCAAACTCTGAGTATTTAAGTATTTTTGACTATTTCCTCCCAACACTTTGGAGGATGGATTCCATGGCATTCTGCCCTGCTGAAGTCCCTCCCCCTCCCCTAATTTTGCCCTCCCCAGGCTCCGCCCCCTAAACCTCCAGGCATTTCCCAATCCAGAGCTGGTAACCCTACTTCCCACCCTGCCCCAGTGAATTTCAAGAAACCTACTACTCCACATTCTTACCATTGCTGAGAGGTTGCGTGGGTTGGTCATCGACAGGAGGGCCGAGGGGATGCTGGAGCTCACGGCCATGTCCACCCTGGCGGCTGGCACACGAGGCAGGAAAGGTGGGTTCCCGCCGAGCATTGTGCGGTTGCCGTCTTCTCTTTGCAGCATGGTCTAAAAAAAAAAAAAGAGATGCAAGGAAACTCAAATGCTTGTCAAGCCACATAGAGAAGCTGCATGATGGTTTGGGGAGCCTTCCGATTTGTCCATCGTGAGTTGCCGGGAGCAAAGGGAAACTGGGGGGTGAGTGAAGATGAGCGCTCCAGGGTCCTGCTGGGAAGAGCGGGAGTGTGGATGCAAGGCAGTCAAGGTGGAGGCTGCAAGGTCACTGGATGCATTGTTATGAAACCAATATGGAGCTGAGACCCCTGCCTAGCCTCCCATGAGCATCAATACTCCCCAGAAGTTCAGGCCCGAACCGACCGGCTGAAATTAAATCAGACGAGTTTTCGGCTAAACATGAGGAAGGACTTCCTGACAGTTAGAGTGGTTCCTCGGTGGGACGGGCTTCCTCGGGAGGTGGTGGGGGGCTCTCCTTCTTGGGAGGTTTTCAAGCAGAGGCTGGATGGCCATGGGACAGCAATGTGGATTCTGTGAACTCGGGCAGATCGTGAGAAGGGAGGGCAGGAAGGGTGGCCTCAGTGCTTAGTTCTTGTGGCCCTTTCTTACACGCCCAGGGAAATGCCGATCGCCACTTTGGAGCCAGGAAGAAGTTTTTCTCCAGGCAGGTTTGGCTGGAGATCGTGAAGGTTTTTTTGTCATATTCTGGGTGCAGAACAGGGGTCACTGTGGGTGTGTGTGGGTATTTGTGCACTTCCTGCATTGTGCAGGGGGTTGGACTAGATGACCTTGGAGGTCCCTTCCAACGCTATGATTCTATGTGCCATTCCCAGGAGATCTTTTTACAAGCTCCAACTTCCTTTCTTCCCGTGACTCTCTTCCCAGGCTTCCTGTTTTCTTCCACCCTTCCTTCAAGCAACAGTTCACCATTTTATCCTCACAACAACCCTGTGAGGCAGGCCAGGCTGGCCCAGGATCACCCTCTGAAGCTGACTGCTAAGTGGGGATTTCAGTCTGGATCTCCTTGCTGCCCTACCATTGAGTCACCACGGCCACCGCTGCCTCTCTAAGCACTACCCCATCCCACTTGCTCTCCACTGCCCTCCCGAGAATGGCCCCATGAAACCCTCGCTGTTCCAGGAAGGGGGTCAGAATGAAGTCCACGAACAGCACTCACTACATAGGGGAATACAAAAGCGTCATCGGTGAACATTGCTGGCCCTGCTGGAAGGAACTGGATCCTGTTGTCTCCCGACCCGAGAGGCACCAGATCTGCAAAGAAACGGAGGCGGAAATTCAGCGGCTGAAACTTTTCCCACTGTTGCATCTTCATGCTTTGCTTGTTGAACTGCGGCTTGACATACAGCTGTCAAAGGCACAGAAGCCCTAACAGAAAAAAACCCAAAACTGGCCGGCATCCTTGTTGGTGTGTTGAGGTTTAAGCTGGGTTGTTTGGGAAGGGGATACCGATATCTGGTTTTCAGTGCAAAATCAAGGAAAGTCACAGTCCAAAGAATGCAATGCAAAGAACCAAAAGACGCTGTATTCAATCAAAATTCTATAATTTGAATATTAAAAAGAGAGAGTGCACAATTATTATTATTAGAAAAATGGTCCATAGAAACCATCAGTTGACGAAAATCTCCGGAATGGATCTTCGTTTCGAAGGAAACTTCTTCTAAACCTAGACCGTAAGATCAGGATGTCTCCAGAATTCTTGTGTATGAAATTAGTCGGAGCAATTGACACGACTTCTATATAACTTCAAAAAAAATTGCATATTCTTCAAGAAGAAGAGACGAAAAGTAAGTAAGTCACGGGCATACAAAGATTGAAGTCAGTTGCTCTGATTAGTTTCATACACAAGAATTCTAGAGACATCCTGATCTTATGGTCTACGTTCAGATGAAGTTTCCTTCGAAACGAAGATCCCTTCCGGAGACTTTGGTCAACTGGTCGTTTCTATGGACCATTTTTCTAATAATAATTATGCAGTATTGATATCTGGTTTTCAGCTTCCTGGGAATGCGTGTCAAGAAAGGAGGAGAGGTAAGAAGTTGGGATAAGGGCATTGACCCTCAGGAGACCACTCACCTCTCAAGCTGCTCAGGCACTCTGCATTGATGGTGTGGATTACGTCGGGATACACGCGAGCCATCTGTGAGGCAAAATAAAGAAGCCGTTCATATGTTTCATCTTGGCCCTGCTGCTCCTTGCAGCAGCTCCTTGTGAAGCAGCCTTTAAAGGTTCAGAGAACAAACTGAAAAGCCAGTTTGCCTCTCTTTAGAATCACAGAATCATAGATTTGGAAAGGACCTCCAGGGTCCTCTAGTCGAACCCCCTGCACAATGCAGGACGTTCACAAATACCTTCCCCCCCCCCCCCACACACACACACAGTGACCCCTGCTCCACGCCCAGAAAATGACAAAAAAAACCCTCCAGGATCCCCGGCCAAACTGGCCTGGAGAAAAATTGCTTCCTGATCCCAAAGTGGCGATCGGCCTTTCCCTGGGTGTGTAAAAGAGGGGCCATGAGAACTAAGCCTTGAGGCAACCCTTCCTGCCATCCCTTCTTGCGATCTGCCCAAGTTTACAGAATCCGCATTGCTGTCCCATGGCCATCTAGCCTCTGCCTGAAAACCTCCCAAGAAGGGGAGCCCACCACCTCCCGAGGAAGCCTGTTCCACCGAGGAACCACTCTAACTGTCAGGAAGTTCTTCCCCATGTTGAGCCAAAAACTTCTGATTTAATTTCAACCCGTCGGTTCTAGTTCCTGACTTCATTTTTACCCCGCTTCTCTCCCCATGGGGACCCAAAGAGACTTACATAATCCTGCTGCCCTCCATTTTATCCTCACAACAGCCCTGTAAAGTAGGCTAGGGTGAGAGGGCGTGACTGGCCCAAGGTCACCCAGCGAGCTTCCATGGCAGAACAGGGGCTTGAACGCGGGTCTCCCAGATCCTAGTCCAGCACTCTACCCACGACACCACGCTGGCTTTTTTAAGACCACTGCTGCCTTTAACAACCATGAATCTCTGCAGTTGTTCCAGTCAAACCATTTGATGCTGAGCGCCGACAAGAGATACTTGCTGTCAGGAAGGTCCCCCCCACCCCCCAACCCCAGCCGAATTATGCGAAAGGACATGGCTGTGTGTATTTCTGTGATTCGGCTGTCCTCACTCCAACCAAGTCCTGTCAAAAATCTTTGTGAGAGGGGAGAGGAAGTCCCCGCCTTGAGCTTCCTGGGAGGCCCCCAACACTCTTACCATGTCCATCAGCATGACTTGAATGAGGAGATCTAGAGCCTTGTTCATAGGCGGTGGGGCATTCCTGCAAGGAGAAAGGGGGACTTGGTTCCAGCTGCAGGTTGGCATCTTTTGCAGCACACTGGGCAGGGGATGCCGCTTTGCTGTTGCCCACCTGAGGTCTTCAGGCCTGTAGAAGCTATGCAAGAGCGAGGGTGGAGTTTCCTGTCTGACCACCCGTTGAGGACATGAAGCTGCCTTGTACTGAACTAGACCCTCAGCCCATCAAGGTCAGCCTTGACTACTCAGATTGGCGGCAGCAGCTCTCCAGGGTCTCAGGCAGAGACATTTCACATCGTCTAACGTCTGGTCCTTTTAACTGGAGATGCCAGGGATTGAACCTGGGACCTTCTGCATGCCAAGCAGAGGCTCTCCCACTGTGCCACAGCCACCTCCTAATCTCTTCTGTGGTATGTACACCCAGCAGCCAGGTTCATAACTTCGTTCTGGGCCTGCCTGTGCAAAACTCTTCTGGCTGTCCTTAAGTCTCGCCAAGCCCCCCTAACTCACAAGAACACCAGAAGAGCCCTGCTGGATCAGAGCAGTGGTCCATCTAGCCCAGCATCCTGTCTCACACAGTGGCCAACCAGCTTCTCTGGAGGTTCAACAACAGGGCAGAGAAGCCGAGGCCTTCATAAGAACACGAGAAGAGCCCTGCTGGTCCATCTGGTCCAGCCTCCCGTCTCACACAGGTGCCAGCCAGTTCCTCTGGAGGGCCAACAACAGGGCAGAGAGGCCGAGGCCTTCATATAAACTTCAGAAGAGCCCTGCTGGATCAGTCTAGTCATCCATCTAGTCCAGCATCCTCCTTCTCTCACACAGTACCTAAACAGTTCCACTGGAGAGCTAATAACAGGGCAGAGAGGCCAAGGCCTTCATAAGAACATCAGAAGAACAGCCTCCTGTCTTGTCCAGCCTCCTGTCCCACACAGTGGCCAACCGGTTCCTCTGGAGGGCCAACAACAGGGCAGAGAGGCCGAGGCCTTCTCCTGATAAGAACATCAGAAGGGCCCTGCTGGATCAGACCAGTGAGGGTCTATCTAGTCCAGCATATCCTGTCTCACACAGGGGCCAGCCAGTTCCTCTGGAGAACCAGCAACAGGGCAGAGAGGCTGAGACCTTCATAAGGACATCAGAAGAGCCCTGCTGGATCAGACCAGTGAGGGTCCATCTAGTCCAGCCTCCTGTCTCACACAGTGGCCAACCAGTTCCTCTGGAGGGCCAACAACAGGGGGTAGAAGCCGAAGTAGGTTTGCCAGGTCTGGGTTCAGAAATATCTGGAGATTTTGTGGGAGAAGACTGGAGAATGTGGCATTCGGGGAGGGGTGGAGCCTCCGCAAGGTACAATTCCATAGAGTTGACCTTCTAAAGCAGCCATTTTCTTCAGGGGGACTGATCTCTGGCATTTGGGGATCAATTGTAATATCAGGAGATCTCCAGGCCCCACCCAGACACTGGGAACCCTAGACTAAGGACTCCCCCTGTTGTCTCCTGACTGCCTCTGAACATGGAGGTTCCCTTGAGTCACCATGGTAGACCTCTGTTCCATGGCTCTGTCTAATCCCCTTTCAGAGCTGTCCGTGCCTGTGGCCATTGCTACATCCTCTGGCAGTGAATTCATATGAATGTAAGACTCAGGTGAGGTGTCTAGGTGTCCTTTTTGACCAGCTCCCCTGCTTGGTTGCCTCAGGTTTCCATATTCCGGCCACTCCCATCAGAAGGCGCCACAGGCCCCCAAACCAAGGATCCCTTTGGAAGCTGCTCACATCACCTAGACTGAACCCAAACATCGTACGAAAACAAATCACGTGACTTGCCTGTCCCTATGGCCCCTGCTCCCGGATCACCTGCCCCCCTGGAATTCCTCTTCATACCCCTCTCTCAAGAGCCCCATCAAGGGTCGCTGGCGAACAGACCTTGCTGACTCTACAGCAAAAATCTGCGTGTCCAGAAAGGAGGACGACATAGCAATCCTGACTTTCCTAGGAGTAGGAAATAGGTCGGAGGAGGAGTGCTCTCTCAGTAGAGCAGCTTATCAGCAACTGAGGGGTCTGGCAAAGGTCAAAGCCATCTCTCACCCGTGGTCGAACCTGCTCTCCATCTGTCTGATGTCGGTTTTGTCGTCTGCGATTCTGAATATGACACCCTCAGGGACGCTGTGCCTCAGCAGCACTCGCACAGCTGTCTCCACGTCGGCGGTGCTGGTGAAATCGCCGTACCTGGCGCTGTCGGAGAAATCAAAGCCGCGCTGAATCAACCGCCACACAAGGCAGTCTCCTCTAAGTGTTGAGGCAACTCCTCTGAACGGCAATGGGACCCCCCGCTCATGAGGGAGTTAGCAGTTCTTGAAGCCTGGAAACACCTCAACATGGACACTTGGCTCACGGCATTAGGCCAGGATACAGAGCCGAGAATCTTGGCTGGACTGGCTTCCTCTGAAGAACAGGTGAACGGTTCTCTTTGGGCCCCAATCCACAACCTGCCCAGTCCATGGGGTTGCCATGGGGTTGCCAAGCAATACCTGTCAATGGGTGGGAGCTTAGACAGGAACATGGGTATACGTGTTGTCGTGTGGATCATGACGTCACTTCCTGGAAAGCCTGAAAGTCATGTTGGGTAGCTCTAGGAATCCCTGCAAGCTGTATGGTAAGAGTCTATGATAAAAACCATCATTCTAGGAATCACCAGAAACTCTATGGTAAAACCATGGTAAAACTCTATGGTAAAACCATGGTAAACCATGGTAAAACTCTATGGCCTTGAGCCAGTTCACTGGAAAGGCGGGATAGAAATGCAATAAATAAGTAAATAAGTAAATAAAATGGTAGTGTTTCTTGAGATTCCTAGAGCTACCCGATGTCACTTCTGGGTTTTCTCCGGAATTGACATCATGGTGCACACAACACCATTTTGTTTTCACCTGCCATCACTCAGAGTGGCCGCAGGTAACAAGGGTGGCCAGTGGAAAACCTCCCTCCATAGCAGGTGGCCCTACCAGTCCAGCATGTAGGGAAGCTCCCATATCCCCTGTTCTGTTTGCTCAACTGAAGGTCTCTGTTGGAGAAGGCAAAGGGCACAACCCAAGGGCATTCTTTAGTGCCACAGTGTAGAAGTCCACAATAGAATGTCGGTTCTTAGGGCACTCCAGGGTGAGGCGGGAGGCTGGACCGGTTCTAGGGTTGAGGATTCCATACAAGGAGCTTGTTCGACCTCAGATAGAGGGACAAGAGACTGGTTGCCTCACCACCTCCACGTCCCAAACCTGGCGCTTACTTCCAAGTTGCTGGATTGCTAGGTTTCTCTCTCTCTCTCTCTCTCTCTCCTGCTTCCTCTCCATGCCTCATTCCTCATAAGTGCCAGGTGTCATCATCCCCAGTCAACATTTGCTTCCCCTTTTTGAATCATTCCACCCCTCTCTGGTCCCGCCCTCCTCCCTTCCGAGGAGCGTGGCCATGGGATTGGCCCATTCTCTGTTCCCATTGGTGAGTTCCCATCCAGCTTCCTCGTGATCAGGCCAGCAGTGTTTGGGGGTATTGTCTGTTCCCTCCCCCATGACCTTCCTTTGGCCGTTGGGGTTCCTCGGGTGGGTCTGCAAGGTAAGAGACCTGGGCCTCTCGGGAATCCCTGGAGGGTTTTCCCTTCGGGCTTCCTCCGAAACAGGGGAATTCCCTTCTGTTCCTCTCCTGGCTCATGACCTGTGCCCGACTCCCGTGGCTGCCCTCTTTGACCCCTGTGATGGCCCCTGAACCCTGGAGCTCTGTGGGACCCGGGTCCCCCACATTCTTGTGGGAGGAAGGAAGTGGCAGGAGGGGTTGGTGAGGACTCCCCTCCTGACATAGAGCATTGTCCCGGAAGCCTCACTTGAGTGTGGGCAGCTGCAGCCCCACTTAAAGTAACTTCAGCCCCACTTAAGTGTGGGGCTGTGGCTGCTGATCAGGCAGGGCTTGATCAGATCAACTGCCAGTTGTCTTGGGGAATCCGCTCAGTTCCTGGAACCGGACTGGCTCCCTAATGTCTTCTTCTCAAGGGTTCCCCAAGCCTTGTTCAGGGGGCTTTCAGTCCATCTTGAGAGGGAAAGGAGAGGCGTGAAGCAAAACCAGGCCTGCATGGTGGACTGGGAAGCTCATGGAGGGTGGCCCCAAGAGAACCTCTAGTTTGTCCCTTACAGGGAGCCAGTCCAGCCAAGATAAAATGAGGCAGAGAACGAGTGAGTAAGAGCAAGTGAGAAGAAAGATTTCAGACTGACCACCTTTCAGGGCTTCTGGTGCTTTGATAAAACTTCAGGGCCTACACCCAGAACAATGTCTTTGGGTTGTGGTCACACGCATGAGATAAAGCGAGGGGGAGGGAGGCTATTTCCTGCGGCGGAAGTTGGACCGCAGTTGTGTGATCACACAGTCTTTTGAAGCTGCGGGCACAGCCCACCACTGTATGATCAGACGCAACCATGGGTGAGTCGGGGTGGTTTTTTTTGCCAATTGTTTTCGATGCACTTAAACGAAGGGTCAATGATTTGCACCTCAGTCCTGAGGGCTGGCTCCCTATGGAGTGTGCGATGATGCGCATACTGAGAAGGGGGAGAAACAATGGCACGGTGTCGGGATGGCCTGATCAGACCATCCTGATGCCATGAGAGCGCTCTGGAGTGATCAGACAGGGGAAAGTCTGCCCGTGGCCCGTAGCAACCCGTCTGCTACCAGACTTTCCCCGGTGTCTGTTTACTCTGCTTCTGCAGCGGAGCAACACAGGTTGCTGCTGGCTGCGGGACGCTTCCCAGATGTTTGTGTCCGATCGCGCACTTTAAATCCGCCCGGCATCCGTGCCTGTGTCAGGGGTAATTGTGCATATGATTGCAGCCTATGGAATCTCAAATATACCACTAACAGACTGTAGTGCTTGAAGGGACATGCGTACGCCGCACAAGTTGGAAACAACCTAGAGGGAAAAAAATGTCTTGCTCCTTTATCAGAGAGGCTTCATGCGTGGAAACAGGCAGCTGTGGCTTTTCATGGCATAGAGATGGACATCACCGGATAAGAAAAGAAGAAGAAGAGAAGAAGAGATTGGATTTATGCCCCGCCCTTCACTCACTTGGAGTCTCAGAGCGGCTTACAAACTCCTTTTCCCTTCCCCTCCCCACAACAGACACCCTGTGAGGTAGGTGGGGCTGAGAGAGCTCTTTCCCAAGCTATCCTTGAGAGAACAGCTGGTACAGAGCTATGGCTGGTACAGAGCTATGGCTTGCCCAAGGTCATCCAGCAGGTGCAAGGGGGGGAGTGGGGAATCAAACCTGGTTCTCCCAGATTAGAGTCCGCGCACTTAACCACTACACCGCGCACTTAACCACTACACCAAAACCCCATGGAATCCTCTATAAGCGCACACTTCCAGGTAATGTAGAGAGATGTGCAGCTATATGGGAAAGCTTACCTATGTCCTTTGAGTATCACTCGAAACTGGGCCTTCCAGACACCTTGGGCAACCTCTCGTAGAATCACAGGGGGTGTGACTTCCGCAACTTTCACACTGCAGAATTGGAGGGGGGGGGGGATGGACAGTGATAACAGCGGTGAGATGTTTCCTGCTCCAAGGCTAAACTTCCTTTTTGCACAAAGAAAGCTTGACACCAACAGAAGCTCCCGAAACAGATCTGCAGACTTTCAGAGTGCGAGAACAGGCTTATGATTTTTTTCTGAATAAATAAAAGTTAAGAACATCAGAAGAGCCCTGCTCGATCAGACCAATAGTCCTGCTGGTCCAGCATCCTGTGTCACACAGTGGCCAACCAGTTCCTCTGAGTAAATACGGTATGTCAATATATGTCAGTGAGGGTTTTGAGGCAAAGGGGCTTATGCCTCCTGTGTGACTCTTCCCATCTCTGCTTCCCATCCTTAGGCACTAATTCCTGGAGCCAATGGGCCTGTGCCGAAATTCATGATGGCCGTTTTGATCATCTGTCACCCCCTCCCAGAGCTCCACGTTTTACGCGGCCCGTGTGGAGACACGTCTCTCTGTTCTACTTACTTGGTAATACTTCCAGGTAGGCTGCGAACCAGATCTGCGTGCTCCGATGCCAGCTGAAGAAATCCGGCAAGAGCGGCCGGTAGACTGTCAGAGGTTCTGTCAACCCTTTCGAAAACTCTGGCGCCTTGTCTGCCATCTTCTGCCAATCCGGCTCTTGTGGCGCCAGTTTTGCCCGCTTGATTGTCTCCACCCAGGCTTGTGGTTCTGCCCAACACATCATTTAAGTCTCTTTTCCCCAGGAAATGCCCTAGCAGAAGCTTTCTCCCAAATAGCCCTCTTCCCTGAGCTAGGTTCCCAAGGAAACCCCCAAGTAGCCCCTGTCTGGGTCCACCCCCTTCAGCTGCGGTCTTGCCTAAGGTAACAGGGACATTTCCCATGACGTTTGGCCCTCCAGCTCTCCCTCCCACCCAATTAAGCGTCTTGTGCAAAGGCAACCCTTCACGTAGGCCATTGCCCTGGTTGATGTTTCGGAACAGTCCGTTTTTGTCATGCCAGACATGGAGGAAATGCTCTCTTCCACCCTGAGCACCGTTGGAGAGAACCCTCGCGAGATTCCCGAACAAAAACTGGGTGTCTTGTTTCCGTATCAGGGCTGGGATGCCGCGTCTGAGCTGCTCCTCAAAACCTGGGAGGAATCAGATAAAGGGCTTCTGTTACTGAGCTGTGGCACATCTGAGGCCATTAGAACATAAGACCATAAGAACATAAAAGAAGCCAATGTTGGATCAGGCCAGTGGCCCCTTGAGTCCAACACTCTGTGTCACACAGTGGCCCAAAACACCAGGTGCCCTCAGGAGGTCCAGCAGTGGGGCCAGGACACTAGAAGCCCTCCCACTGTTGCCCCCCTGTCAAGCACCAAGAATACAGAGCATCACTTGCCCCAGACTGAGAATTCCTAGCTATACCTTGTGGCTAATAGCCACTGATGGACCTCTTCTCCATATGTTTATCCAATTCTCTCTTGAAGCCGTTCATGCTTATAGCCACCACCACCTCCTGTGGCAGTGAATTCTACATGTTAATCACTCTTTGGGCGAAGAAGGACTTCCTTTTATCTTTTTAACCTGACTGCTCAGCAATTTCATGGAGTGCCCATGAGTTCTTGTATTGTGAGAAAGGGAGAAAAGGACTTTTTTCTCCACCTGCTCTATCCCATGCATAATCTTATTGAGCCAGTTCACTGGAAAGGCGGGATAGAAATGCAAAAATAAATAAATAAATAAATAAATCTTATAAACTTGCCAGCTCCAGGTGGGGCCTGGAGATCTCCCGCTTTTACAACTGAGCTCCAGCTGACAGAGACCGGCTCCCCTGGAGAAAATGGCTGCTTTGAAGGCTGGGCTCTATGGCTCTGTACCATGCTGAGGCCCCTCCCCTCCCCAAGCCCCACCCTCTCCTGGATCCACCCCCAAAGTCTCCAGGTATTTTCAAACCCAGACCTGGCAACCCTGGGCCACTGACTCAGTTTCTGTGGCTTCACTTCTAAACAGCCAACTCGTTCGAAGAATAGGATATGGTTGCATCCTGGTGTAATCTACAATGGGTAGTACAGGGCGGGAGTATACCTAGAGCAAAGGATCCTCATCGTGGTGCTGCTTGTAGTACCTGCCAACAGCTTTCAAGTGTTTTTAGAAAATGGGCAGGGCCAGGCAGGACTTTTTCCAGCAAGGCTTCTGATTGGCCACTGGAGATTCGATTGGCAGCAGCTGCCACCACAGCACCATCTCCACTGTGTGACTGAAGGGAAGCTGCGGCAGCCATTTTGTGGCTGGGTCCATCTCCTGCAGCAGCCATTCTGTGGCAGCCATTTTGTGGCTGCGCCCACCACGACGTGTCAGGATTCCAAAGGTGCCCACAGGCTCAGAAAGTTTGAGGACTCTTGCCCTAAAGGCAGGGGAAAGAAGCATTTCCCCACCCCACCCTGCCCGTTCTAAATGTATTTATTTATTCAATTTATATCCTGCCCTCCCCACAAGCGGACTCTGGGCAGATCACAGTAAGATTCTAAAACACCTAAATAGAATTTACAGAATAATTAAAAACAATTTAAGATAGCATAGATTTAAAAAAAGAAAAAAAACACACAAAACAGGCTGCACTATTTCATTGTGTACATTATTTTCAACCTGGTGCCACTGGGTCTTTTAAGATCTTATTAGTCCAGGCCATGCTGAGGCGATAGGCTTCAGTTTTAGCAAACAATTTAAATTTAGCAAACATATCAGAAAAGCACGCTCATCAGAGAACTGGGATTGGCTGTGGCTCCCTTTTAATTCAAGGCTCAGTGGTAAACCTAGGTTTACTACTGTGCAATATTTAAAACTAGGAGTAAGGCCCGTTGTGGGAAGAAATACAACGGGCTCTAGAAGGAAGCTCCAGGTGAGAGTCCCGGCTGTGGCTGGTGGGGCGGCAGAGGGAAGGGGAAAATAGAGGGAGGCAAGCCGCGTTTATTTCCTTCTGGTTAGTTATAAGGCAGGACTGTCTCAAGCCCTTTTGCTGCCCCAAGTGGGTAGTCTGGGAGGACAGCCCCATGGTATAGGGTTGCCAAGTCTTGAAAACTCACTGGTGGGGGGGGGGAGTCCTCCTCTCACCGGGAGTTTCTTCTGGCGCGCGTGCCCATTGACGTCACCGGAAGTGACGCAGCACGTTGGGGGCGTTGCCAGGGCGATGCTCTGGCAATCGCCCCAAAACTCTATGGTATCATAGAGTTTTGGGGCGATTGCCAGAGCGTTGCCCTGGCAATGCCCCCAACGTGCTGCGTCACTTCCGGTGACATCATTACGTCGTCCTCGCTGGACGACGTCGGGGGTGGGGTTCCGGCATTTGGCCGGCGGATCGGGAACCCCTTTAGCGGGGAATTCCCCCCCCCCCGGGCTGACTTGGCAGCCCTACCATGGTAACAGGTATGGTTCCTTCCACCGCTGACTTATGTTGATTTGGGGTTATGCAGTAGCAGCTAAGGCAGAAAACCACCTCCTCCTACATGATGTCTTCTGGGTTCCAAGGGTCTGGAAAGCAGTTCCATAGCCAGTTACAGGGTTGCCAACTTTGGGTTGGGAAATACCTGTAGATTTGAGGGGTAAAACCTGGGGAGGGAAGGAGTGGGGAGGGACCTCAGCAGGGTATAATGTCATAGAGTCCATTGCCCAAAGCAGCCATTCTCTCCAGGAGAACTGATCTTGGAGATCTCCAGGTGCTGGCTGGAGGCTGGCAATACTAAGGGGAGGGCCAGACCTGTAGATTTGAGGGGTAGAGCCTGGGGAGGGCAGGGTGTGGGGTGCGGAGCAACCTCAGCAGGGATGTGCTGTGGCTGTGGAACACGGTGATTTCTGGGAGATCTCCAGGCCCCATAGGAAGACTGGCAACTCCAGTGATCATTTAAACAAAGACTGGGAGATGTATTTTACCTCAGGACCACATTCAGTGACCCATCAGCAACAGCAAACTGATTAGAATGTTCGAGGCAAAAGCCAATCAGGCTGCATATGCAAATGACCTCTGTGTTCTGACTGGCTATTGGGGGGAGTGGAACAGCAAACTGTTTAGAATATTGGTGGTGAGACTCAGGCAATGCAGCCAGTGGACAGGGACAGCTTGAGTGACACATCAGGCAGCCAACTGATTTTGGCAAGCATATAATGTTACCAGACAAAAATGAAATCTCTCCCTCTTTCCTCAACATTCCACACGCCACTACAGCCTTTGGTCCCCTGACCTGTCAATCAGAAGCTGTCCCTCCACTGGCTGTGAGTACTCGCATGCCATTAGCTGGGTGCTGGGTCTGCTCCTCTTCCCCGCCCACTCCTTCAGCCACTGTGCCCCTTCAGAATTACTGGCAGATGACTTTCTCTCTCTCTTGACAAAGACGCTTCTCCTGCTTCCCTCCTGTGTGGGACTAACTATTCCCTCAGTGGCTGTTGGTAGGTGTAACGAAATGGCAGTTACCTGTGTCTATAAGATGGCTGCTGTCTGTGGTTTGTTTAAAAGGTTCCTCCATAAGGTTCAGTTGAGCTGTAATTCCAGAGAGGGGCCTGCAGGGGTATCACTCATTGGGTTGAATGGGGCTTCCTCATCTGCTGGCCTACAGTTCCCAGCTGCCCCAAGGCCAAAAAGTGCAGGAAACAAGGGACCGCCCCAAGGGGTGGGGCACCATCAAAATAGACTCCAGCCCATTCAGGGAGGATTGTGTTTAACCCCTGTTGATTTATGCCCTGTTGGTTCATAGTGTGTGCTTACTCCTACAATTGTGCCTTATTCATTTAGTGTGTGTGTGTAAATAGTAAAATAAATTCTTTTGTTTGGGCTAATAATCTGTGTTGTGCTCTGACCCCGTAGTCTCCCCTGCTCTGCACAATACCAAAGGGAGGGGGTAGTCCAGGGAAGCCAGGAAAGGCCAGACCCTTGGATTGCCAACTTTCCAGGAATCCCCCAAAGATTGGGGATTCCATCTCCAAATAGGGAAATTTGGCCACAGAGGTCTCACTGTCCCTCTAAAAAGGCAGTGACACTTCAGTGAGTGGTGGCAGGGAACTTAAGGAGTGAGATACGCCTATGGGATGAGGGTGGAAGGCGAGCAGCTGAGTTGTAAACTGAAGCCCGTTTCACCACTGTAGGCATCACAGCTTGGTTCAGACAAAGGAAGGAAACCCTTTGCAGGCCTTTGTGAGGAACTCATTGGGACCAGTCCTGACTATGGTTGCCAGCTCCAGGTAGAGAGATTCCTGGAGATTTTCTGTTAGTGTATATGGAAGCCAGGGTTTGGGGAGGGGAGAGGCCTCAGCTGAGCAGAATGCCATAAAGTCCACCTTCCAAAACAGTTATATAATAAGAACAGATAGTCTCCAGTTCATTGCAGACAATTATGATGCGTCATAGGAAACGGTATGGCCTCCAAAAACATGGATTGGGATTCAGTGTTCCCTCTAAGCTGAGGTAGTATGAGCTAGCTCCCAGTTTTTTAGCCTCCAGCTCACACATTTTTGTCTTTGCTCAGGAAGGATGGCTCCAGAGCAAACTAATTCATGTAGTAGCCAAATTGCCCGCCCACAACTTTAATGCCAGTAGCTCGCAAAGTAGAATTTTTGCTCACAAGACTCCACAGCTTAGGGGGAGCATTGGTGAGAGTCTACTGGTTTCTCTTCCAGTGAAAGGAGGAGGAGTGGGCCACTTTTGAAGACCAAAAGAGGTACGCTTGGGATTATGGGACCCACATGGACCAAAGCCTCACAGGAGGGGGACTTCTGTGAAGAGGGTCGAGATCAAGGGGAGAAGCTTCCAGGATCCAACCCCTTATTTTTAACTAGGAACAAGGCCCCTTGTGGAAATAAATACAGGGGGCTCTAGAAAAAGGTTTTGGGATAGTTAGCCCATGTATTGCTGCCTGTAGCACTACATGAACCAGGGCACAAAACCTAGATTATTGTATCCCCCTCCCCTGGTTTAAATTATATTTTTGTGTTTCTTTATAAGCTGATTTGAGTCTCTGGTGAGGAGCGACATATGTATGTAAGTGCTGTCAAGTCATAACTGACATATGTTGGCCCCAGCAAGGGGCTTTCAAGGCAAGCAAGAAGCAGAGGTGGTTTGCCATTGCCTTCCTCCGCAGAGCCTTCCTTCATGAGGTGAAGAGAAAAGCAGGACAGAAACACTCAAATAGGTAAATGAAATAAATAACTTACACTGATAAATTCTTGCTGCGCCGACTCGAATCATGACCGAAGGAGGAAGAGCTCCAAACTGTCTTTTCCCCAGTGGAAGTCCAAGAAGGAAGCTGTTGGGGTCTCCTTGTCCATTCTTGCTTAGGGCAGTATTGCCTTCAGCTGGATGATGCCGTCCAAATGGAAGAAGTCCACCTTGAAGCCCAGATTTAGAGTTCCTAGATGGCACACCCCAGCTACCGGGAATACGCTGACCTGCTCCGCTCAGATGACTTCCAAAATCGGCAACTCCAACCCCCATACCAGGGAGTCCCTTGTATCCCGTTGGCATACCATTTGCCAAGCTATTAACACTAGCTCCAGAATATGACCCACTGACTCCCTTTGCCATAAGGTGATCTTTACCACCAGGCCAATAGAGAACCCTTTCTGTTGCTCCGGGAAAATGTCCTCTCCCCAAACCGGGCCCATATTTGGTTAAAAGTCCATTATAAGGCCCAACTTCCCCCCTGTTCTGAGCCAAATAATTCCCTTTCCCATAACCCCCAGGGACAGAGTCACCTCCTGGGGAAAGCACCCTTGTTCCAACTAAATTGTGAACGTGTAGAGAAGGATTGAATACCTCATGTCCATTTCCTGCTGGAGGAATGAAATGTGAGGGCAGGTTTTTCCCCAAAATGTCTGTTTTCAAAGGCTGGCCAGGGACATCTGAGCTAGGAAAACTTTCAGGAGAAAGGAATCCCCTCATTCCATAAGGTCCCACAGAGGAACCATCTTTCTTACTGAACTGGAAAACTTCACCTGGCTTTTGAAGTCCTGGAGAGGTTAAGAATATCCTCTTCCCATTTCCTCCAAGAGAAGGTTGATCTACACTTGAAGGACCACTATCAGACATATGGAAAACCTGAGGAACTAAGAATGTTCCCTTTCCATGTCTCCACTCAGGAGCACTAACAGAAGAACTCGAAGACTGGGGAGATAAGAACACTCCATTTCCCTCTGGAAAAGACGCACCTGGATTCCCATTTTTATTCTCAGAGGAAGGGGGACCTTCAGGGGATATAAAATTTCCATTTTGATTTCCCTCAACGTCAGAACCATCTACATTAGGATGACCATAAGGCCTTAAGAATCCTCCCTTTCCTTTCGCTCCTGGAGAGAGCCCATCTTTGTTTCCAGGCTGGCCATTAGCGTCAGGGATTCCCTCAAAGGTCAAGAATGTGTCCTTGCCATTTCCTGCAGGAAAAGAGCCATCCTCACTGGGAGACAGACCATTAGAGCTATGAGAACCCTCAGGGGATACAAATTTTCTATTTTCCTCAACATCAGAACCATCTGCATCTCTGTTAGGAAGACCTTCAGGTCGTAAGAATCCTCCCTTTCCTTTCCCTCCTGGAGAGAGACCATCTTTGTTTCCAGACTGGCCATTAGCGTCAGGGATTCCCTCAGGGGTCAAGAATGTGTCCTTGCCATTTCCTGCAGGAAAAGAGCCATCCTCACTAGGAGACAGACCATTAGAGCTGGGAGAACCCTCAGGGGATACGAAATTTCTATTTCTCTCAACGTCAGAACCATCTGTGTTAGGAAGACCTCCAGGTCTTAAGAATCCTCCCTTTCCTTTCCCTCCTGGAGAAAGACCATCTTTGTTTCCAGACTGGCTATTAGCGTCAGGGATTCCCTCAGGGGTCAAGAATGTGTCCTTGCCATTTCCTGCAGGAAAAGAGCCATCCTCACTGGGTGACAGACCATTAGAGCTGGAAGAACCCTCAGGGGATACAAATTTTCTATTTCCCTCAACGTCGGAACCATCTGTATCTGTGTTAAAAAGACCTCCAGGTCTTAAGAATCCTCCCTTTCCTTTCCCTCTTGGAGAAAGACCATCTTTGTTTCCAGGCTGGCCATTAGCGTCAGGGATTCCCTCAGGGGTCAAGAATGTGTCCTTGCCATTTCCTGCAGGAAAAGAGCTATCCTCACTGGGAGAAAGACCGTTAGAGCTAGGATAACCCTCTGGGGATACAAATTTTCTATTTCCCTCAACGTCAGAACCATCTGCATCTCTGTTAGGAAGACCTTCAGGTCGTAAGAATCCTCCCTTTCCATTCCCTCCTAGAGAGAGACCATCTTTGTTTCCAGGCTGGCCATTAGCGTCAGGGATTCCCTCAGGGGTCAAGAATGTGTCCTTGCCATTTCCTGCAGGAAAAGAGCCATCCTCACTGGCAGACAGACCATTAGAGCTGGGAGAACCCTCAGGGGATACAAATTTTCTATTTCCCTCAACGTCAGAACCATCTGTATCTCTGTTACGAAGACCTTCAGGTCTTAAGAATCCTCCCTTTCCATTCCCTCCTAGAGATAGACCATCTTTGTTTCCAGGCTGGCCATTAGTGTCAGGGATTCCCTCAGGGGTCAAGAATGTGTCCTTGCCATTTGCTGCTGGAGAAGAGCCTTCCTCACTGGGAGACAGACCATTAGAGCTGGGAGAACCCTCAGGGGATACAAATTTTCTATTGCCCTCAACATCAGAACCATCTGCATCTCTGTTAGGAAGACCTCCGGGTCTTAAGAATCCTCCCTTTCCTTTCCCTCTTGGAGAAAGATCATCTTTGTTTCCAGGCTGGCCATTAGCGTCAGGGATTCCCTCAGGGGTCAAGAATGTGTCCTTGCCATTTCCTGCAGGAGAAGAGCCATCCTCACTAGGAGACAGACCATTAGAGCTGGGAGAACCCTCAGGGGATACAAAATTTCTATTTCCCTCAACGTCAGAACCATCTGTGTTATGAAGACCTTCAGGTCTTAAGAATCCTCCCTTTCCTTTCCCTCCTGGAGAAAAACCATCTTTGTTTTCAGGCTGGCCATTAGCGTCAGGGATTCCCTCAGGGGTCAAGAATGTGTCCTTGCCATTTCCTGCAGGAAAAGAGCCATCCTCACTAGGAGACAGACCATTAGAGCTGGGAGAACCCTCCGGGGATACAAATTTTCTATTTCCCTCAACGTCAGAACCATCTGCATCTGTGTTAGGAAGACCTTCAGGTCTTAAGAATCCTCCCTTTCCTTTCCCTCCTGGAGAAAGACCATCTTTGTTTCCAGGCTGGCCATTAGCATCAGGGATTCCCTCAGGGGTCAAGAATGCGTCCTTGCCATTTCCTGCAGGAAAAGAGCCATCCTCACTGGGTGACAGACCATTAGAGCTGGGAGAACCCTCCGGGGATACAAATTTTCTATTTCCCTCAACGTCAGAACCATCTGCATCTCTGTTAGGAAGACCTCCGGGTCTTAAGAATCCTCCCTTTCCTTTCGCTCCTGGAGAAAGACCATCTTTGTTTCCAGGCTGGCCATTAGCGTCAGGGATTCCCTCAGGGGTCAAGAATGTGTCCTTGCCATTTCCTGCAGGAAAAGAGCCATCCTCACTAGGAGACAGACCATTAGAGCTGGGAGAACCCTCAGGGGATACGAAATTTCTATTTCTCTCAACGTCAGAACCATCTGTGTCAGGAAGACCTCCAGGTCTTAAGAATCCTCCCTTTCCTTTCCCTCTTGGAGAAAGACCATCTTTGTTTCCAGGCTGGCCATTAGCGTCAGGGATTCCCTCAGGGGACAAGAATGTGTCCTTGCCATTTCCTGCAGGAATAGAGCTATCCTCACTGGGAGAAAGACCGTTAGAGCTAGGATAACCCTCCGGGGATACAAATTTTCTATTTCCCTCAACGTCAGAACCATCTGCATCTGTGTTAGGAAGACCTTCAGGTCGTAAGAATCCTCCCATTCCTTTCCCTCCTGGAGAGAGACCATCTTTGTTTCCAGGCTGGCCATTAGCATCGGGGATACCCTCAGGGGTCAAGAATGTGTCCTTGCCATTTCCTGCAGGAAAAGAGCCATCCTCACTGGGAGACAGACCATTAGACCTGGGAGAACCCTCAGGGGATACAAATTTTCTATTTCCCTCAACGTCAGAACCATCTGCATCTGTGTTAGGAAGACCTTCAGGTCTTAAGAATCCTCCCTTTCCTTTACCTCCTGGAGAGAAACCATCTTTGTTTCCAGGCTGGCCATTAGCGTCAGGGATTCCCTCAGGGGTCAAGAATGTGTCCTTGCCATTTCCTGCAGGAAAAGAGCTATCCTCACTGGGAGAAAGACCGTTAGAGCTAGGATAACCCTCAGGGGATACAAATTTTCTATTTCCCTCAACGTCAGAACCATCTGCATCTGTGTTAGGAAGACCTTCAGGTCGTAAGAATCCTCCCATTCCTTTCCCTCCTGGAGAGAGACCATCTTTGTTTCCAGGCTGGCCATTAGCATCGGGGATTCCCTCAGGGGTCAAGAATGTGTCCTTGCCATTTCCTGCAGGAAAAGAGCCATCCTCACTGGGAGACAGACCATTAGAGCTGGGAGAACCCTCAGGGGATACAAATTTTCTATTTCCCTCAACGTCAGAACCATCTGCATCTGTGTTAGGAAGACCTTCAGGTCTTAAGAATCCTCCCTTTCCTTTCCCTCCTGGAGAGAAACCATCTTTGTTTCCAGGCTGGCCATTAGCATTGGGGATTCCCTCAGGGGTCCAGAATGTCTCCTTGCCATTTCCTGCAGGAAAAGAGCCATCCTCACTGGGTGACAGACCATTTGAGCTGGGAGAACCCTCAGGGGATACGAAATTTCTATTTCTCTCAACGTCAGAACCATCTGTGTTAGGAAGACCTTCAGGTCTTAAGAACCCTCCCTTTCCTTTCCCTCCTGGAGACAGAACATCTTTGTTTCCAGGCTGGCCATTAGTGTCAGGGATTCCCTCAGGGGTCAAGAATGTGTCCTTGCCATTTCCTGCAGGAAAAGAGCCATCCTCACTGGGAGAAAGGCCATTAGAGCTAGGATAACCCTCCGGGGATACAAATTTTCTATTTCCCTCAATGTCAGAACCATCTGCATTTGTGTTAGGAAGACCTTCAGGTCGTAAGAATCCTCCCTTTCCTTTCCTTCCTGGAAAGAGACCATCTTTGTTTCCAGGCTGGCCATTAGCATCGGGGATTCCCTCAGGGGTCAAGAATGTGTCCTTGCCATTTCCTGCAGGAAAAGAGCCATCCTCACTGGGAGACAGACCATTAGAGCTGGGAGAACCCTCCGGGGATACAAATTTTCTATTTCCCTCAACGTCAGAACCATCTGCATCTGTGTTAGGAAGACCTTCAGGTCTTATGAATCCTCCCTTTCCATTCCCTCCTGGAGAGAGACCATCTTTGTTTCCAGGCTGGCCATTATCGTCAGGGATTCCCTCAGGGGTTAAGAATGTGTCCTTGCCATTTCCTGCAGGAGAAGAGCCATCCTCACTGGGAGACAGACCATTAGAGCTGGGAGAACCCTCAGGGGATACAAATTTTCTATTTCCCTCAACGTCAGAAACATCTGCATCTGTGTTAGGAAGACCTTCAGGTCTTAAGAATCCTCCCTTTCCTTTCCTTCCTGGAGAGAGACCATCTTTGTTTCCAGGCTGTCCATTTACATCGGGGATTCCTTCTGGGGTCAAGAATGTCTCCTTGCCATTTCCTGCAGGAAAAGAGCCATCCTCACTGGGTGACAGACCATTTGAGCTGGGAGAACCCTCAGGGGATACGAAATTTCTATTTCTCTCAACGTCAGAACCATCTGTGTTAGGAAGACCTTCAGGTCTTAAGAACCCTCCCTTTCCTTTCCCTCCTGGAGACAGAACATCTTTGTTTCCAGGCTGGCCATTAGTGTCAGGGATTCCCTCAGGGGTCAAGAATGTCTCCTTGCCATTTCCTGCAGGAAAAGAGCCATCCTCACTGGGAGAAAGGCCATTAGAGCTAGGATAACCCTCCGGGGATACAAATTTTCTATTTCCCTCAATGTCAGAACCATCTGCATTTGTGTTAGGAAGACCTTCAGGTCGTAAGAATCCTCCCTTTCCTTTCCTTCCTGGAAAGAGACCATCTTTGTTTCCAGGCTGGCCATTAGCATTGGGGATTCCCTCAGGGGTCAAGAATGTGTCCTTGCCATTTCCTGCAGGAAAAGAGCCATCCTCACTGGGAGACAGACCATTAGAGCTGGGAGAACCCTCCGGGGATACAAATTTTCTATTTCCCACAACGTCAGAACCATCTGCATCTGTGTTAGGAAGACCTTCAGGTCTTATGAATCCTCCCTTTCCATTCCCTCCTGGAGAGAGACCATCTTTGTTTCCAGGCTGGCCATTATCGTCAGGGATTCCCTCAGGGGTTAAGAATGTGTCCTTGCCATTTCCTGCAGGAGAAGAGCCATCCTCACTGGGAGACAGACCATTAGAGCTGGGAGAACCCTCAGGGGATACAAATTTTCTATTTCCCTCAACGTCAGAAACATCTGCATCTGTGTTAGGAAGACCTTCAGGTCTTAAGAATCCTCCCTTTCCTTTCCCTCCTGGAGAGAGACCATCTTTGTTTCCAGGCTGTCCATTTACATCGGGGATTCCTTCTGGGGTCAAGAATGTCTCCTTGCCATTTCCTGCAGGAAAAGAGCCATCCTCACTAGGAGACAGACCGTTAGAGCTGGGAGAACCCTCAGGGGATACAAATTTTCTATTTCCCTCAATGTCAGAACTATCTGCATCTGTGTTAGGAATACTTTCAGGTCTTATGAATCCTCCCTTTCCTTTCCCTCCTGGAGAGAGACCATCTTTGTTTCCAGGCTGGCCATTCGCATCGGGGATTCCCTCAGGGGTCAAGAATGTGTCCCTGCCATTTCCTACAGGAAAAGAGTCATCGTCACTGGGTGACAGACCGTTAGAGCTGGGAGAACCTTCAGAGGATACAAATTTTCTATTTCCCTCAACATCAGAACCATCTGCATCTGTGTTAGGAAGACCTTCAGGTCTTATGAATCCTCCCTTTCCTTTCTCTCCTGGAGAGAGACCATCTTTGTTTCCAGGCTGGCCATTAGCGTCAGGGATGCCCTCAGGGGTCAAGAATGTGTCCTTGCCATTTCCTGCAGGAGAAGAGCCATTCTCACTGGGTGACAGACCATTAGAGCTGGGAGAACCCTCAGGGGATACGAAATTTCTATTTCTCTCAACATCAGAACCATCTGTGTTAGGAAGACCTTCAGGTCTTAAGAACCCTCCCTTTCCTTTCCCTCCTTGAGAGAGAACATCTTTGTTTCCAGGCTGGCCATTAGTGTCAGGGATTCCCTCAGGGGTCAAGAATGTCTCCTTGCCATTTCCTGGAGGAAAAGAGCCATCCTCACTGGGAGACAGACCATTAGAGCTGGGAGAACCCTCAGGGGATACAAATTTTCTATTTCCCTCAACGTCAGAACCATCTGCATCTCTGTTAGGAAGACCTTCAGGTCGTAAGAATCCTCCCTTTCCTTTCCCTCCTGGAGAAAGACCATCTTTGTTTCCAGGCTGGCCATTAGCGTCAGGGATTCCCTCAGGGGTCAAGAATGTGTCCTTGCCATTTCCTGCAGGAAAAGAGCCATCCTCACTGGGTGACAGACCATTAGAGCTGGAAGAACCCTCAGGGGATACAAATTTTCTATTTCCCTCAACGTCAGAACCATCTGCATCTGTGTTAGGAAGACCTTCAGGTCGTAAGAATCCTCCCATTCCTTTCCCTCCTGGAGAGAGACCATCTTTGTTTCCAGGCTGGCCATTAGCATCGGGGATTCCCTCAGGGGTCAAGAATGTGTCCTTGCCATTTCCTGCAGGAAAAGAGCCATCCTCACTGGGAGACAGACCATTAGAGCTGGGAGAACCCTCAGGGGATACAAATTTTCTATTTCCCTCAACGTCAGAACCATCTGCATCTGTGTTAGGAAGACCTTCAGGTCTTATGAATCCTCCCTTTCCATTCCCTCCTGGAGAGAGACCATGTTTGTTTCCAGGCTGGCCATTAGCGTCAGGGATTCCCTCAGGGGTCAAGAATATGTCCTTGCCATTTCCTGCAGGGAAAGAGCCATCCTCACTGGGAGACAGACCATAAGAGCTGGGAGAACCCTCAGGGGATACAAATTTTCTATTTCCCTCAACGTCAGAACCATCTGCATCTCTGTTAGGAAGACCTTCAGGTCGTAAGAATCCTCCGTTTCCTTTCCCTCCTGGAGAGAGACCATCTTTGTTTCCAGGCTGGCCATTAGCATTGGGGATTCCCTCAGGGGTCAAGAATGTGTCCTTGCCATTTCCTGCAGGAAAAGAGCCATCCTCACTGGGAGACAAACCGTTAGAGCTGGGAGAAACCTCAGGGGATACAAATTTTCTGTTTCCCTCAACGTCAGAAACATCTGCATCTGTGTTAGGAAGACCTTCAGGTCTTAAGAATCCTCCCTTTCCTTTCCCTCCTGGAGAGAGACTATCTTTGTTTCCAGGCTGTCCATTAGCATCAGGGATTCCCTCTGGGGTCAAGAATGTCTCCTTGCCATTTCCTGCAGGAAAAGAGCCATCCTCACTAGGAGACAGACCGTTAGAGCTGGGAGAACCCTCAGGGGATACAAATTTTCTATTTCCCTCAATGTCAGAACTATCTGCATCTGTGTTAGGAAGACCTTCAGGTCTTATGAATCCTCCCTTTCCTTTCTCTCCTGGAGAGAGACCATCTTTGTTTCCAGGCTGGCCATTAGCGTCAGGGATGCCCTCAGGGGTCAAGAATGTGTCCTTGCCATTTCCTGCAGGAGAAGAGCCATCCTCACTGGGTGACAGACCATTAGAGCTGGGAGAACCCTCAGGGGATACGAAATTTCTATTTCTCTCAACATCAGAACCATCTGTGTTAGGAAGACCTTCAGGTCTTAAGAACCCTCCCTTTCCTTTCCCTCCTTGAGAGAGAACATCTTTGTTTCCAGGCTGGCCATTAGTGTCAGGGATTCCCTCAGGGGTCAAGAATGTCTCCTTGCCATTTCCTGGAGGAAAAGAGCCATCCTCACTGGGAGACAGAGCATTAGAGCTGGGAGAACCCTCAGGGGATACAAATTTTCTATTTCCCTCAACGTCAGAACCATCTGCATCTCTGTTAGGAAGACCTTCAGGTCGTAAGAATCCTCCCTTTCCTTTCCCTCCTGGAGAGAGACCATCTTTGTTTCCAGGGTGGCCATTAGCGTCAGGGATTCCCTCAGGTGTCCAGAATGTCTCCTTGCCATTTCCTGCAGGAAAAGAGCCATCCTCACTGGGAGACAGACCGTTAGAGCTGGGAGAAACCTCAGGGGATACAAATTTTCTATTTCCTTCAACGTCAGAAACATCTGCATCGGTGTTAGGAAGACCTTCAGGTCTTAAGAATCCTCCCTTTCCTCTCCCTCCTGGAGAGAGACCATCTTTGTTTCCAGGCTGGCCATTAGCATCGGGGATTCCCTCTGGGGTCAAGAATGTCTCCTTGCCATTTCCTGCAGGAAAAGAGCCATCCTCACTGGGAGACAGACCGTTAGAGCTGGGAGAACCCTCCGGGGATACAAATTTTCTGTTTCCCTCAACGTCAGAACCATCTGCATCTCTGTTAGGAAGACCTTCAGGTCTTAAGAACCCTCCCTTTCCTTTCCCTCCTGGAGAAAGACCATCTTTGTTTCCAGGCTGGCCATTAGCATCGGGGATTCTCTCAGGGGTCAAGAATGTGTCTTTGCCATTTCCGGCAGGAAAAGAGCCATCCTCACTGGGAGACAGACCGTTAGAGCTGGGAGAACCCTCAGGGGATACAAATTTTCTATTTCCCTCAACGTCAGAACCATCTGCATCTGTGTTAGAAAGACCTTCAGGTCGTAAGAATCCTCCCTTTCCATTCCCTCCTAGAGAGAGACCATCTTTGTTTCCAGGCTGGCCATTAGCGTCAGGGATTCCCTCTGGGGTCAAGAATGTGTCCTTGCCATTTCCTGCAGGAAAAGAGCCATCCTCACTGGGTGACAGACCATTAGAGCTTGGAGAACCCTCAGGGGATACAAATTTTCTATTTCCCTCAATGTCAGAACCATCTGCATATGTGTTAGGAAGACCTTCAGGTCTTATGAATCCTCCCTTTCCCTTCCCTCCTGGAGAGAGACCATCTTTGTTTCCAGGCTGGCCATTCGCATCGGGGATTCCCTCAGGGGTCAAGAATGTGTCCCTGCCATTTCCTACAGGAAAAGAGTCATCGTCACTGGGTGACAGACCATTAGAGTTGGGGGAACCTTCAGAGGATACAAATTTTCTATTTCCCTCAACGTCAGAACCATCTGCATCTGTGTTAGGAAGACCTTCAGGTCTTATGAATCCTCCCTTTCCTTTCTCTCCTGGAGAGAGACCATCTTTGTTTCCAGGCTGGCCATTAGCGTCAGGGATTCCCTCAGGGGTCAAGAATGTGTCCTTGCCATTTCCTGCAGGAGAAGAGCCATCCTCACTGGGTGACAGACCATTAGAGCTGGGAGAACCCTCAGGGGATACGAAATTTCTATTTCTCTCAACATCAGAACCATCTGTGTTAGGAAGACCTTCAGGTCTTAAGAACCCTCCCTTTCCTTTCCCTCCTTGAGAGAGAACATCTTTGTTTCCAAGCTGGCCATTAGTGTCAGGGATTCCCTCAGGGGTCCAGAATGTCTCCTTGCCATTTCCTGCAGGAAAAGAGCCATCCTCACTGGGAGACAGACCGTTAGAGCTGGGAGAACCCTCCGGGGATACAAATTTTCTGTTTCCCTCAAGATCAGAACCATCTGCATCTCTGTTAGGAAGACGTTCAGGTCTTAAGAACCCACCCTTTCCTTTCCCTCCTGTAGAAAGACCATCTTTGTTTCCAGGCTGGCCATTAGCGTCGGGGATTCCCTCAGGGGTCAAGAATGTGTCCTTGCCTTTTCCGGCAGGAAAAGAGCCATCCTCACTGGGAGACAGACCGTTAGAGCTGGGAGAACCCTCAGGGGATACAAATTTTCTATTTCCCTCAGCGTCAGAACCATCTGCATCTGTGTTAGAAAGACCTTCAGGTCGTAAGAATCCTCCCTTTCCTTTCCCTCCTAGAGAGAGACCATCTTTGTTTCCAGGCTGGCCATTAGCGTCAGGGATTCCCTCAGGGGTCAAGAATGTGTTCTTGCCATTTCCTGCTGGAGAAGAGCCTTCCTCACTGGGAGACAGACCATTAGAGCTGGGAGAACCCTCAGGGGATACAAATTTTCTCTTGCCCTCAACGTCAGAACCATCTGTATCTGTGTTAGGAAGACCTTCAGGTCTTAAGAATCCTCCCTTTCCATTCCCTCCTGGAGAAAGACCATCTTTGTTTCCAGGCTGGCCATTAGCGTCAGGGATTCCCTCAGGGGTCAAGAATGTGTCCTTGCCATTTCCTGCTGGAGAAGAGCCTTCCTCACTGGGAGACAGACCATTAGAGCTGGGAGAACCCTCAGGGGATACAAATTTTCTATTGCCCTCAACATCAGAACCATCTGCATCTCTGTTAGGAAGACCTTCAGGTCTTAAGAACCCTCCCTTTCCTTTCCCTCCTGGAGAAAGACCATCTTTGTTTCCAGGCTGGCCATTAGCGTCAGGGATTCCCTCAGGGGTCAAGAATGTGTCCTTGCCATTTCCTGCAGAAGAAGAGCCATTGTCACTGGGTGACATACCATTAGAGCTGGGAGAACCCTCAGGGGATACAAATTTTCTATTTCCCTCAACGTCAGAACCATCTGTATCAGTGTTAGGAAGACCTTCAGGTCTTAAGAATCCTCCCTTTCCCTTCCCTCCTGGAGAAAGACCATCTTTGTTTCCAGGCTGGCCATTAGCGTCAGGGATTCCCTCAGGGGTCAAGAATGTCTCCTTTCCATTTCCTGCAGGAGAAGAGCCATCGTCACTGGGAGACTGACCATTAGAGCTAGGTGAACCTTCTGGGGATATGAATTTTCCATTTCCTTTAACATCTCTGTTAGGAAGACGTTCAGGGGTTAGGAATCCCCCCTTTCCTTTCTCTTCTGAAGAGAAGCCATCTTTGTGTGCAGGTAGGCTATTAGCATCAGGGATTCCCTCAGGTGTTAAGAGCTTTTCCTTTCCGTTTTCTGATTGACTACCTTCTTTAGATATATCTGTCTGTCTGTCACTATCGTTTTTGAGACCTGGCACCCCTTTCCCTTGCTCGGACATACCAGATGATGTGGCCCTTCCATCAATGAGACCCAGCTTTGCTCTTTCATTACCTGATATCTCTGTATGTTGCCCACTCACTTCACCTTCCTCTGACTTACTCATTCCCTGGCCATTCCCATTCTCCAGACTCAGACCATCACTAGTTCCTTTGTTTATACTTGGGGCCCAGTCGGGCACTCTCCAGTCCTCGATGTTATCATTTCCTGCCCCAGAACCACTGATGAGCTGTTGACCCCCATAGGTAAAATCCTTTTCATCCCTTCCTGCTCCAGACCAGCCTACAGACTTTCCATTTCTGTTCTGCGAACTAAAGGTTTGGTTTTCTTGGTCTGAAGAGTTGCTTCCAGACTGAACCTCAATTAGTTCCCCAGCATTTTTAAGTGTGCTTGATTGTGGCTGAGCATGCCTGTTTTTATGTTTTGAAATGCACCCCTTTTTCCTGTTATTATGTTTTGGAATGCACCCTTTTTTCTTGTTTTTATGTTTTGGAATGCACCCCTTTTTCTTGTTTTTATGTTTTGGAATGCATCCCTTTTTCCTGTTTTTATGTTTTGGAATGCATCCCTTTTTCCTGGTTTTCTCCTGATTTTCCTGGTTCTGAGGTGTACCATCTCTGAATTCATGTCTTGTTTGCTCCCCACTTGTAGGAAGCCCATCTGTCTCCCCTGGCCTCAAAAGGTCTTGTTTAGCTCCCCCGGGCTGGACACTTTCTGTGGCATCAGGATGTGATGTGCTTTCATCCGGACCTTTTCTTTTCTTGCACTGGTGCCTCTTTGGGGGCATGTCTCTGAGAACAACATCGCCTTGGGCAACATCCTGCTTCAATTCATTGCTTTCCAGAGTTCTCACCGCTTTTCCAGATACATGCAGGGCGCTCAGTGATATCATACAGATGATGAAGCAGCTGAACTGCAGCATTTTCAATTCTGATATCTGGGGGGGGGGGGAAATCCATGAAAACCCTCCTTATCAAATGCAATGTGAATTAAGGAATTAATACTTACAGGACCGCATCTCCCCATCTGTGCCCCGTTGATCCTTCTGCTCATTAGATCAACACATACTGGTGATACCCGGCCCCAGGGCTATTTTTGGGCAGGAATGCACAGGAATGGAGTTCTGGCTGGCTCCTGAGTTGGCCACACCCAGCAGGAACTCATTAGCATAATAGGCCACACATTAGGATTGGCTACAGTAGGGGCGTGTGGCCTAACATGCAAATTAATTCCTGCAACCAAAAAAGCCCTGGGTTTTGACAACAAACAAGGTTATCAGAATAAGAAGCAAGAGGTGGGTCTGGCTGGATGACCACTCTTCTGGGAACATGGGGGTGTGGCCTAATATGCTGTGATAATAAGCTGTGCTGTCAGGGGTGTGGCCTAATATGCTAATGAGTTTCTGCTGCTGGGTGTGGCCTATTATGCTAACACATTCCAGCTGGGCTTTTTCTACAAAAAAAACCCTGCCCGGCCCAAAAGACATCTGTCTGGCCTCGTCTAGGGCCTTTTCCGCCCTCGCCCCAACCTGGTGGTATGAGCTCCTGCTAGAGATCAGAGCCTTTCAGGACCTTTTACAGTTCCACAGGGCCTGTAATACGGAGCTCTTCCACCAGGCTTTTGGGGGAAGCAGCAGACGTCAAATATAATCTGGCCCCTCCTGTTACATAGAATCATAGAGTTGGCAGGGGCCAAACAGACCATCTAGTCCAGGGGTGTCAAAAATGCGGCCCGGGGGCCGGATCAAGCCCCTGGAGGCCCCTATCAGCCCCCCCAGTGGAACTGGCTGGCTTCTGCTGCTTCTTCCAGCTCTGCTACTGCTGCATCATCGTAGGTTTGCAGCTTACAGATACACACCTAAACAGCCTGTTCAAGATTGCAACAGCACAGACATTTTCATGCAATAATTCAGAGCAAGAGGCGTCAGTTATCAGACACAGTTAAATAAACAAAATATTGCAAGTGTGCTAATGTTTTAAGCATTTTTTTATTTTAAGTTAAAAAAAACCTCTTTGTGTTTGTGTCCTTTATAAAGTTCATATTTCTGCTACCTGGCATTATATTTTACGACACCCATGGCCCGGCTCAACAAGGTCCCATTTATGTCAGATCCAGCCCTCATAACAAATGAGTTCGACACCCCTGATCTAGTCCCACCCCCTGCCCGATGCAAGACGAGCCTAGAGCATCCCTGACAAATATTCATCCAGCCTCTTCTTGGAAGCGGCCAGTGAAGGGGAGCTTCTTACCATGTCCCTAGGCAGCTGGTTCCACCACTGAACCACTCTGACCGTGAAACGGTTCTTCCTAATATCCAGCTGACACCTTTTTGCGTGTAATTTAAACCCGTTGCTTCGGGTCCTCTCCTCTGCCGCCAACTGGAACAGCTCCTTGCCCTCCTCCAAAAGACACTTGCCTTTCAGATATTTAAAGAGAGCAGTCATGTCCCTCCCTTACCTCTCTGTTACGATCTATACTATGGTCTTCAATATTCGAGGACACAGAATGATAGCCAGCTTGGTCTAACCAAGACAGGGTATTCAGAAACTGGAATTTCTTTTCGGATCGAGCGCTTTCTGTCTTCAGTTGTCTAACACCAAGGCACCATTGAAATAGCTGTGATGCAGTTTGATCACCATCATCTAAGGCTTAAGTTGATATTTTTATCTTGATTTTATTGCTGTATGGGAATGTTGTAACCCACCCTGAAGCGTGGGATAGAAATTGGACCAAATAAATAAATAAGGGTATCGTAAAAGCCGGGAACTTGTGGGCAACTTTGGAATGGATGACAATAACTTTTCAGAAAGCTGGAGCCAGGGAGCTTTGAAAGAGTCCCTGAGGGTTAGATTTGTCAAGCTACCCTTGGGGGGCCTCAAAAAATAAATGAAATCAATAATTAAAGGCACATATCCAGGCACAAGCTTCTATAGAGCTAAGACCAATTCATAATGGAGGGCCAATGCTGAAGTACACCTGGGAAGCCCTCCCATTGATTGAAGAAATGAGGACTGTATTCTATATAGTCGTCTACAACAGGAATCCATATAGGGACACCATACAAAAGTTGTGAAGTTACTACTGAATTAAGGACTCTAATAGCAGCTGGAATATACTGTGCCCCATTAGAAAAAGGGCATCCAAAGTCATCAAAGGGCTGCTGCAGGAGGCCGAACCAATCACAGAATGTCAACAGGGTTTTTTTGGGAGAGGGTTTCCTGGGGGAACATGCCAGAACAGAGTTCCGGAACCAATTCGACAAAATTCTTTTAAAAATGTTTAAAAGTTCATGAGTTTTCAGTATACAGACTGAAAGCTTCATTTCCCTCTTGAGAGTTATGGCACTTCTTCCCCCTGCCCCCCCCCCAAAGCCCTGGTTATGTAGAACTCTAATTGTAACCAATGCTCCCTCTAAGCTTTGGCGTCTTGTGAGCCAAAATTCTACTTTGTGAGCTACTGGCATTAAAGCTGAGAGCGAGCAGTTTGGCTGCTGCATAAATTAGTCTGCTCTGGAGCCATCCTCCCTGAGCAAAGATGAAAATGTGTGAGCCGGAGGCTGAAAAACTATGAGTTAGCTCACAGCTTAGAGGGAACACTCCACAGGAGTTGACGCCGACTGCAAAAAGTCAGGGAGTGGGTGACATGCAGTCTATGTAGTTCAGCACGGCAGGTAGAATCCCTGTGTAACAGAATGCCTTTTAAAATGAACATACTTTTAAGAAATATTTTCTTGCATACGCACACACAGGCACACCGTGAGGATCCTTGTGTTGTGGCAGCAGCTGTTGCTGAAGTGACTTTTAAAAACTTTATACTGCCAGTCAGATCTCCTGGGAGCCTGCGAGGCAAAAGCCCCATCCGGCCCTACCCCTTGACAGGCTCCAGGAAAGGTGTCGGCAGGGGCAGTGGCACCCAAAAGGCACCACGTTGGAGACCCCTGCTGTAGCCTGTACAAAAAGCCTTTTTTAAAATAGAGATTTGTCTTAATAGCTCAAAGAGGCAGTCACCGGGCAATTAAAATGCAAAAGTAGCCAGAGGGTGGTAGATTCACGTTAGAACATAAGAGAAGCCCATGTTGGATCAGGCCAATGGCCCCTCCAGTCCAACACTCTTGTGTCACACAGTGGCAAAAAACACCAGGTGCCCTCAGGAGGGCCAGCAGTGGGGCCAGGACACTAGAAGCCCTCCCACTATTGCCCCCCTCCTCAAGCACCAAGAATACAGAGCATCCCTTGCCCCAGACATAAGAGAAGCCAATGTTGGATCAGGCCAGTGGCCCATCCAGTCCAACACTCTGTGTCACACAGTGGCCAAAAACACCAGGTGCCCTCAGGAGGTCCACCAGTGGGGGCAGGACACTAGAAGCCCTCCCACTGTTGCCCCCCCAAGCACCAAGAATACAGATGCTCCAGATGTTTATCTAATTCCCTCTTGAAGCCGTCCATGCTTGTAGCTGCCACCACCTCCTGTGGCAGTGAATTCCACATGTTAATCACCCTTTGGGTGCAGAAGGACTTCCTTTTATCTGTTCTAACCCGACTGCTCAGCAATTTCATGGAGTGCCCACCAGTTCTTGTATTGTGAGAAAGGGAGAAAAGGACCTCTTTCTCTACGTGCTCTATCCCATGCATAATCTTATAAACCTCGATCATGTCACCCCTCAGCCGTCGTTCCTCCAAGCGAAAGAGCCCCAAGCGCTTCAACCTTTCTTCATAGGGAAAGTGTTCCAACCCTTTGATCATTCTAGTTGCCCTTCTCTGCACTTTTTTCCAATGCTGTAATATCTTTTTTTGAGGTGTGGCGACCAGAACTGTACACAGTACTCCAAATGAGTCTGCTCCGTGTAGTTGCATTTCAACCCGGAGAACTGATCTCCATAGTTATAATTCCAAGAGAACTCCAGTGTCCACCTGGGGGGTTGGCAACCCCAGCTGGACTAGATGCTTGTATGTTCTTAAACACTTCCCATCTCTGCCAGCTGAACGCACAGCAGATCTTTGAAAGAGCGGGAGAGAGAACAGTTCCTTTTGTCATAAGACTAAACTTACCTCCATGATTTCCTTTGGTGTTTCATCAGGGTTTTCAGAACGGCATTTCCCTTCTCCTTCTCCTCCCCTGGGTGGCCGTCAGCAGCCCTTCTTCCTTATATATATATATATATGCTCACCAACCCTACTATGTAAAGACAAAGGAGATTAACCGGGCTGAAGGATGCCCCTGGGAGGTGCCTCAGAGAACATTCCTCTCAAAGTCATTTGCCAACACCGTTTATTTAACTAAGTCAAATCCAGGGCCTAGTTAGGGTGCTCCATTCGTCCCTACCCTTAATTACAGAAGGATGGTGCTGGGATACCACAGAGACCAGGGCACTGGTGGAAAGAAGTCCCGGTATCAGGTTTCGGGCTAATCCAGTCTTATCAGGTCTTGGAAGCTCAGGAGGAGCCCAGGTTAGTGCTCTGATGGGACACAGCCCCTTTGCTTATCCGCCCTGGCGTAGATGGTGTGAGAGTCCTACAGAGTCAGTCACCAACAAGTGTCCTGAAACAGGAATGCTTCATTGAGAAAGGTCTGCTATGGTCATCTGCACTTCTTGTGTTAGTAATGGCTGACACAGCCCCAAGCAAGACAATGAAACAGAATTCAAAAAGGGGTCTGGTAACGCATTGCAACCAATCACCGTGTCTGAGAAAAGGCACTTAAAATACTGGTTTACAGTTCCCAGGGAAAAAGCGGGAAGAATTAGAGTCAAGACAGGAGAAGAGATACCGTATTTTTCGGACTATAAGACGCACCTGGCCATAAGATGCACCGAGTTATAGAGGAGGAAAACAGGGGAAAAAAATATTCTGAACCAAATAGTAGGTAGTTGGGGGGGGGGGAGAGAGAGAGAAGAAAGAAAGAAAGAAGGTAGGTAGGTAGGGGGGAGAGAGAGAAGGAAGGAAAGAAGGAAGGAAGAGAAAGAAAGGAAGGAACAGGAAGGGAGGAAGGGAGGGAGGAGAGAGAGAGAAGGAAGGAAGGAAGGAAGACAGACAGAAAGAAAGACAGTCAGAAAGACAGACAGAAAGAAAGAAAGGGTGTTTCCCTCCCCCCCTTGCTTGGGCCCCAGTGGCTTAACGCCACTCAGGCCCAGCTCTTCCCTCCCTACCTCCCCCCCCCCTGCAGCCCAAGAATGGTGAGCGGGGGAGGGAGGGGGGGTAGGTAGGGGGGAGAGAGAGAGAAGGAAGGAAGGAAGACAGAAAGGAAGGAAGGAAGAAACAGGAAGGTAGGGAGGGAGAGAGAGAGAGAAGGAAGGAAGACAGAAAGAAAGACAGACAGAAAGAAAGGACAGGAAGGTAGGTAGGTAGGGGGGAGAGAGAGAGAGAGAGAGAAGGAAGGAAGGTAGGTGGGGGGAGAGAGAGACGGAAGGGAGGAAGGAAGGAAGGTAGGTAGGTAGGTAGGTAAGTAGGTGGGGGGGAGAGAGAAGGAAGGAAGACAGAAAGAAAGACAGACAGAAAGAAAGGAAGAAACAGGAAGGTAGGGAGGAGAGAGGGAAGGAAGGAAGGAAGGAAGGAAGACAGACAGAAAGAGAAAGAAAGAAAGACAAAAAGACAAGGTGTTTCCCTCCCCCCCCTTGCTTGGGCCCCAGTGGCTTAACGCCACTCAGGCCCAGCTCTTCCCTCCCTACCTCCCCCCCCCGCCCAAGAATGGTGAGGGGGGAAGGAATGGGGCGGGAAAGGTGAGCAGGGGAGGGAGGGGGCTTCTGAGGGGGGGTGGGAGGGGAGCTTCTGAGGGGGGGTGGGAGGGGGCTTCTGAGGGGGGTGGGTGGGAGGGGGGCTGAGAGGGGAGCTTCTGAGGGGGGTGGGAGGAAGGGGGGCTGGGAGGGAAGCTTCTGAGGGGGGAGCTTCTGAGGGGGGTGGGTGGGAGGGGGCTTTCTTCACTGGGAGGGAGGGATGGGGCTTTCTCCCGGGTCCGCGGCGTTGGCCGCGGGCCCGGGATCTTCAATGGGGGGGAGGGCGAGGGAGGCGGGGGCTGGCTCCGGGTCCACGGCGCTCGCCGCGGGCCCGGGATCTTCACTGGGAGGGAGGGCGAGGGAGGCGGGGGCTGGCTCCGGGTCCGCGGCGCTTGCTGCGGGCCCGGGATCTTCACTGGGAGGGAGGGCGAGGGAGGCGGGGGCTTGCTCCTGGGCCCGCGGCGCTCGCCGCGGGCCCGGGAGCTTGAGCGAATGGGGGGGATTCGCACCATAAGACGCAGGCACTTCCCCCCCACTTTTTGGGGGAGAAAAAGTGCGTCTTATGGTGCGAAAAATACGGTACATGGACAGGCACCAACAGTCTCCCAAGGTCAGAGCAGCTCAAAGAGCAATAAGCATGCCATGAGAAGTATAACATAACATTCCACAGAGCCGACGTCAGGGGTTCACTCACTCCACCTCCCGGGCAGAAGATGGCAGCATTAGCTGACATTCTGCCTCCCCAAAGCCCCCCCTGTATCTCTGTATCTCTCTCCATCCTCTAGTTAGAAAGACAGACAGAATGGTCTTCTAGGCTTTCCTGTCTCTGTATGGATTTCTTTAACAATAAAGAACAAATTAAAAAAACACCCAATCTCTTTCCTAAAGCAACAAGTTCTGTGTGGACTTTATTCCTCCAGCAGTCTGCTCTTTTCCCTGTACAAAGCTAACTTTAGCCCAGCAGTCTGTGGAGTCATGGGTTAGAATAAAATGTTGGCTAGATTTTCAGTTGCACCCTCAAAAGGACTACTGATGCAACATTAGATATCTATTTCAATAGCAGAACAGGATATATGTATATATATATATATATATATATTTTCCCCAACAAAAATGGGACATTGGCTGAGAGGTGTGAGCCCAGCACTGGCCATCAGGGATGTTGTGATTGTTAGCCATTCAGTTGTGTCCGACTCTTGGCGATTCTACGGGCCAGCTCTTTCCATGTTTTCTGATGTTGGACTGCTTCTTTGAGTCCTTCCATGCTCAGGCTGGTGGCCATAGGGAAAGCTGAGTCTAAAAAAAGTCTTTCAGGGCTAAGATCCAATTTGTAAAACTTTATTCCAAGTACACACCGAGATAGTCCAATTGATGGAACTGTGGAAGGGAAACTTAAATGCAGAAAGCAAAATGGAAGTGTAGCTTGTGTGTGTGTGTGTGTGTGTGTTAAGAACTGACAAATCACTTCCGACTTCTGGTGACCCTATGAATTAATAACCTCCAAAACATCCCACCATTCACAGCCTTGTTTAGGTCTTGCAAACCGAGGGCTATGGCTTCCTTGATTGAGTCAATCTCATGTTGAGTCTTCCTTTTTTATTTACAAGGGTGTTCTGGTCATCATACCTTCCCTGTAATGTTGGCCAAGCTTTCCAAGGTTTATCAAAGTTTCCTTTAGTCCACAAAATCTTCTTCTGGAATTCAGTCCTGTTAGTTTTTAAGATGCCACTATGCTCTTGTTTCTCTCTGACCCTATTCAGTTTATCTGGGACAGTCTCCATTTTCTAGTTCCTGATAAAACTGGTAAATAATGAATCCATTTCCCCCCTCTATTTGACCTGGGCGGAAGCACTGAGAATGTCTCTTAAGAATTGCATTCAAGAGGGATTTTCTATGCAGGTTAGAGGATCACCCATTTTTGCAGTAGTGAAATTCCCCACATTGACGTTTTTAAAACTGCGTCTTATGTGAAATTTTCCACAGTAGATTTTCTCTCACCAGGCACAAAACACAAAGTTTTCTCCTTCTTACCCCGTGTTTTTGGAATCCCCAATTTTAGCGAGTTCCAAAAATGCTGGGAAAGGAGGAGAAAACTTCAGGTTTGCGCCTGGTGAAGAAAAATCTACTGTGGAAAATTTCACACAAGGTGCAGTTTTAAAAACGTCAGTGTGGGGAATTTCACTACTGCAGGAATGGTGACTGTAGCAATCGATTCACGGAGTTACTTGGATAAATTATTGGGGACAGTGGTCTACACTGCTGTATTTAACTTGCTTGCTGAAACTAGAATCCTACTAAGTAATTTTTGCGTTGTTTAACATGTCGTGTTAATTTTTAAGCTTTGCTTCAGTTCTGTTTGTAAACTTCTGGTTGGTTCCACAGCCCTAATTCCTGTTTCTCCCGGAATTTCCCAACCCAGAGCTGGCAACCCCAGTTGCATAGGAAGCGGTCTGGATTGGGGTTGAGACACAGGTTTCTCTACATACCATCTTCTTGCTCCCAGTCCTTTGCCCCTGGAGCTGGGAAAGATGCCCAGTGTGGAACTGCTGTGCTGCAAACTTCCATGTTTTTCTTTTTACAGGCAGAGTGACCATTAGAGGTGCGCAGTGGAGAAAAAATGCTTTCCCCCCCGGATTCGAGTATAATAAATCTGATTTTTTTTTTTTTGGTATTCCTGAATATACCTGAATACCAATACCAGTATTGTATTGGTACCCGAAAATATTTGGTATTCCGAAAATATCCGGCTCCATTATATCCTATGGGGCCATTGCAGTCAATGGCAACAAATCTTCTAATGAGTATTCAGTGGGCTGGGGGGGGGAGGGTGTTTGAGGTAGAGGCACCAAATTTGTACTGTAGCTGCTAGAGCCTCTCCCCAAGAGAACCCACAAGGTTGGAAAAGATCGGACCGGGGGTCCAATTCTAGGGGCATCCAAAGAGGATGCCCCCAATCTTCTATGGTTTCTTATGGAAGGGGGGAAAGGCAGGCAGCAGTGTCTCCCAGAGAATCTCTGCACCAGAAAGTGAGGTGTGGTATGAGGGGGCATGTTTGCAAGGCCAGCAGCAGAACCAGTGCCACTGGGGCAGTTAGGGTCCAAACCCAACAGGACTCAGGTCAAATCTGAGAATCTCTGGGAGCAAGTTTGCAAGGCCAGCAGCAGAACAAGTGCATTGGCCAGAGAGCAGCATGCCAAATCCTATTTCCCAGAGATCCTCCCCTGGACTCTAATCTGGGAGAACCGGGTTTGATTCCCCACTCCTCCACATGCAGCTGCTGGTGTGACCTTGGGCCAGTCACAAGTTCTCTCAGAGCTGTTGTCTCATGAGCAGTTCTCAAAAGACCTCTCTCAGCCCCACCTACCTCACAGGGTGTCTTGTTGTGGGGAGGGGAAGGGAAAGGGGAAGGGATGGGCGGTGCACATGTCCTGGGTATCTCAAGTCTACTTGAAACCTGGTGGTTTCAAGGGAGCAGGGAGAGAATGAGGGTGTGTTCTTTACGCTTATTTTTATTGCACAAAGTATTGGATGGGGAAGGGAACGGAGGAAGAGCAGGTCAGTTTCACTCCCCTGTGGAGTGGAGCCTGAGGGGTGGGCGTTGCCTTCTGACACACTTCCGGCATGTTAGGGGGTGTGGCATATGCAAATGAGTTATGCTAATGAGCTCCTGCACCTCTTTTTCTACAAAATGACCCCTGGCTTTTGTGTGCAAGGCACACTTCCTCAGACACAGTTCTCTGGGCCAAGGTAAAAAAACCCCTAGGCTGATTCCGCACCAGTGGTTTGCTCTCCGTTCCCCCTGGGTCTAATTGGCCCGATTCTGTTGAGGGAGTTCCGCATTTGTCACCTTGCCCCGAATCTAGCGTCCCCTTCCCTCTCTTCCCCAAGTGCGATTTCCCCTCCCTTTCCCACCCTGGCGTGAGCGGGGTTTTTTGTCCTCCTCCCATTGTTGCATTATGACATCATGACACAACACTGATCCATCGTTGTTGTGTCATGGTGTCGTGATGCAACAATTGGGGGGGGGGACAAAAAAACCCGCTCACGCCAGGGCAGGAAAGGGAGGGGAAAGGGAGAGGAGAGGTGGGAAAGGGGAGGGAAAGAAGCAGAGGGATGTTAAAGAGGTGGAGCAAGAAACCCTGATTTGCAAGTAGGGTTGCCAGCCTCCAGGTGGGGCCTGGGGATCTCCCGCTCTTACACCTGATCTCCAGCTGACAGAGATCGGCTCCCCTGGAGAAAATGGCTGCTTTGAAGGGTGGACTCTATGGCATTGTACCACGCTGAGGCCCCTCCCCTCCCCAAACCCCACCTTCTCCTGGCTCCACCCCCAAAGTCCCCAGGTATTTTCCAACCCGGACTTGGCAACCCTATTTGCAAGTTCCCCACTAGAATGCCCCAACTTCAACCCCGTGGCAAAAAAAGAAACCTGAAAATCCCTGAAATGGAAGATCTGGGGGGAACGAGGATTAGATTCGGGCCAACTGCTGACCCAGGGCAACAAGTGGGGAACTGTTGCTCTGCCGCGGATTTTATTGGGGGACGCCGCCGGGGCAACCGCTGGTGCAGAATCGGCCCTAGACATGTTTCCTTGACAAAAGCCCTCTCTGGGACTGTTTGTGCCTTCAGTCCACGGCCTCTCCTGCTGAGTGGGAGCTTTAGTGATTAGAAGAGGGCTTGCTCTTTGTTCAGCTTCCACGCTAGGTCAGCAGAGCATGCCACGCTCTCTGCACTCAGCAAATAGCAGAGCAGCGTCTCTTTCATGCTTGCCTTGAGAAGCCCAGTTTGATTTGGCTTTGGCTTGTTTGACCAGCTGGCTATGGAAAGGGTCCAAGCCTTGAGAGACTGGGCTCCTGCGGCTTCAGAATAGGCAAGGACCAGCTCCATTTGCAGTGCCAGCTGGCAAGAGGACAGCAGGGGGTTTGGACTGGCCTTTATTGTCCCCCCCGGGCCACTGGTGGGGGATGGGGGGGGGCTAGGGTGGCCAGATCCTAAGAGAACATAAGAGAAGCCAATGTTGGATCAGGCCAGTGGCCCATCCAGTCCAACACTCTTGTGTCACACAGTGGCCAAAAACACCAGGGGCCCTCAGGAGGTCCACCAGTGGGGGCAGGAAGCCCTCCTACTGTTGCCCACCCCCCCAAGCACCCAGAATAAAGAGCATCACTTGCCCCAGACCGAGAGTTCCTGTCCATACCTTGTGGCTAATAGCCACTGATGGACCTCTGCTCCAGATGTTTATCTAATTCCCTCTTGAAGCCGTCCATGCTTGTAGCCGCCACCACCTCCTGTGGCAGTAAATTCCACATGTTAATCACTCTTTGGGCAAAGAAGGACTTCCTTCCAAGCAGATGCTCTACCACTGAGCCACAGCCCCTCTTGACAGCTTTCCAGGGTCTCAGGCAGAGGTCTTTCACATCACCTATTGCCTGGTCCTTTCAACTGGAGAAACTGGGGATTGAACCTGGGACCTTCTGCATGCCAAGCAGAGGCTCTGCCACTGAGCTACAACCCCTCTTTACAGCTCTCCAGAGTCTCAGGCTGAGGTCTTTTCCATCACCTCCTGCCTGATCCTTTGAACTGGAGATGCCGGGGATTGAACCTGGGACCTTCTGCATGCCAAGCTGAGGCTCTCCCACTGAGCCACAGCCCCACTCCAGTTGTAATTTGAGGAGGTCTCCAGAACTTACTTGGAGGTTGGCAAGCTGGAGGTTAGCAACACTGTTAATAAACCACCTTGGGTTTTTTTTTTTTTTTTTACGAAGTGGGAAAGTGGCATCCAAATGGCCTAAATAAACAAACTTGGAGGACCCTTCAGGTTGTAGGGCAGGTTCATATGATCATCCCGCCCCACCAGCCCCCTCAGTGTAGAGCATAGCATGTTTTTTGGCTTACAGAGCTGGGAAGATTCTTTCAGAGGAACCACAATTGTGAGGCCAGGAAAGGGAGGCCCACATCTCTCCAAGACAACGGCCCATCTGTTCAGCTGGGAGATCCCTTCCTGATCCTGATGTCAAACACTGCCAGCCACCACGCCCTTAGCAGGGAGCAGAAACCACCCACGGGCTCATCCCTGAGTCAACTGCATTGGGTGCAGCCCCACCCAACCAACCAACTAACCAAGAGCTAACCAGACAGAACCAAGGGCGGATATTAAGGTCAAAACCCTATGCATGCCTATTTGGGATTAAGTCAGAAGATTTACTTGTGACAAATACTTGTTTAGATTGGGCAGTAAGGATTACTTGGAAAATCCACCCACATTTCTTTTAATAACTTGGGTAATTAGCTGATCAAAGTCTGTGAACTCTTCTGCATACAGAAGGTGTGCCAACTCGGGTGGTTTGGACACACTGGTACTTCAAACAAACATGGACACATTAAGCTGTCTTCTACTGAACCAGACCCTCAGTCCATTGGCATCAGTACTGCCTACTCAGACAGGGGGCAGTTCTCCAGGGTCTCAAACTGAGTTCATTCACATCACCTGAAACCTGATCCTTAGTGAAGATGACGGGGAGTGAAACCAAGACCTTCTGCGTGTTGGGCTGGATGGGCCATTGGCCTGATCCAACATTGACTTCTCTTATGTTCTTATGTGTCAAGCAGATGCTCTACCATTGAACCATGGCCCCTCCCTAAAGACTGCATGAATGACATCTTCTGTGTCTGATTTAATTGAAACGGGCCACAAGCTTATGAAAACACAAAGCTGCATTATACTGGTCTATTGTCAGTACTGTCTACTCCAACTGGCAGCAGCCCTCCAGGGTCTCAGGCTGAGGTCTTTCACGTCACCCACTGCCTGGTCCTTTCAACTGGATATGCCTGGGATTGAACCTGGGGCCTTCTGCATGCCAAGAAGAGGCTCTACCACTGAGCCACAACAGACACCCGGTGAGGTAGGTGGGGCTGAGAGAGCTCTTTCCCAAGCTGTCCTTGAGGGAACAGCTGGTACAGAGCTATGGCTTGCCCAAGGTCATCCAGCCAGGTGCGAGTGGAGGAGTGGGGAATCAAACCCGGTTCTCCCAGATTAGAGTCCGCGCACTTAACCACTACACCAAACTGGCTCTCCCACTGTTGCCCACCTGTCAAGCACCAAGAATACAGAGCATCACTTGCCCCAGATTGAGAGTTCCTAGCTGTACCTTGTGGCTAATAGCCACTGATGGACTGTACCTTGTACCTAGCTGTACCTAGCTGTACCTAGCTGTATGTTGTGGCTAATAGCCACTGATGGACTGATGGACCTCTGCTCTATGTTTATCCAATTCCCTCTTGAAGCTGTCCATGCTTGTAGCCGCCACCACCTCCTGTGGCAGTGAATTCCACGTGTTCATCACTCCTTGGGTGAAGAAGTACTTCCTTTTATCTGTTCTAACCTGACTGCTCAGCAATTTTATCAAGTGCCTACGAGTTGTTGTCTTGTGAGAAAGGGAGAAAAGGTCTTCTTTCTCTACCAGCTCTGTCCCATGCATAACCTTATAAACCTCGATCATGTCACCCCTCAGCCTTTGTTTCTCCAAGCTAAAGAGCCCCAAGCGCTTCAACCTTTCTTCTCAATGGCACTTTCTATCACCAATAGGGCTAAACTATAGGGGGCTCAGGAAGGGGCTTATAAAGAGAATAAGGCTGTGTGTGTTATGTATAGGACATATAATCTGTTTGTCTTGCTGTCGCTGCATTATTTTCTAGGGAAGCAATTCCATTTTTCTGCACTGTATCCGCATTCTGTTACCATGTCTAATATTTTGAGCTAAGTTTCAGGCCCCTGTAATCCATCGGTAAATAGCTGCTTCATCCTATTGATTAAATCAGTTTACACTGTAATCCGCTTTGAGTCTCAGTAAGAAAGGCGGACTGCGAATACAGCAGATAAAGGAATGCAGTGAAGCTGGATGTGAAACACAGCAGTCATAACTGGGGAAAGAATAAGAGAAGCAGGCACGCAAATGCAGAAGAAAAAGGAATTTATTGAAAGACAAGAATTTATTCGGAGACCGGGGGGGTGGGGGGGGATCACAATGACAATGAGGTTGTCCTCATATGAACTGCGGCATAAGATCTGTTGAGTCATGAAGCCATGCAGGCCACGCCTTTAACCAGGGCGACCTCTGTTGTTGTTGGGAACCACAGTGCCCTTCCACGGGCTCCGTGGCTTCTCACTCACCAGCCCCAACCCAGTTGCCCTTCTCTTGTGCCAGAGCCATTGAAACGGACGGGAGCCGTGCCAAAAGCATGTCTGTTTGCCTTCGAGAAGCCACCGTGCATCTCAGTGGGACTCACGCAAAAGAAGTGCTAAGCTGGCCGTGGCTACCGCCTCTCGCTGAAATCCACAATTCTAAAGCAACAGAAGTTTTAATAAGCCTTCCTGGTTATGCCACAGTGGTCGATGGTAGTTTGCATTTCAAATAATATGCTCCCCCCCCCCCCGACGCCCCGGTAGAATAGCAGAGAAATGGAATCCGAGGATCGGAAGAAGAATCATTGGCGACGATTCTGGGTCCTTCATTCCTTCTGAGTGTTGAGCACTGGCACAGCAAGACTGATCACGGTCTCAGACTGTATTTTTTTTTTTAAAAAAAGAGAGAGAGGAGGAGTTAAAAATGCTGGACTACTACTGCAATATGTTGTAATGCATTCGGGAAAAAACACACACAACACATACCTAGCTACTTGTGTTAAAATCCTTCCCCTCCCAACAGTTGACCTGATCTCAGCCATAACTACCTTTGACAAACTGGTAACAGTCCTTAACTTGCCCTGTGGCTCTTGGCAAAGGACTAACAACGCTGGGTTGGTCAATTCCTAGAGATCTGATGATGCAGCATGAAGAAGGTGGGGGTTTGGGGAGGGACTTCAGTGGGGTATAATGCCACAGAGTCCACCCTACAAAGCAGCCATTTTCTCCAGAGGAACTGTGCTCTGTAGTCTGGAGGTGAGTTGTAAGTGTGATTCCAGGAGATCTCTGGGGCCACCCAGAAATTGGCAAACATCCAGAGAACTTTTTTGTCCAATAGGAAATTTTCTGGTTTAAAAACGTTCTGATGACTGTGAGCATGGCCAAGAGCTTAAATGGGATGAGGGGAAACTTCAAGACAAGATTATTTATTTAGAGTAGGCACCCAGTAGGTAAAAGTTGCTGAACTTTAGAGCGACCATTTTTATTTGATGCTGAGCAGGGCTTCTGTGGACGGGAGGAAGGGTGTGATGAAGGCCATGCAGCCAGTGGCCAGGGACCCCGTTTTGACTGGCAGTCGAAGGAGCCAAAGGCTGTGGGGGGGGGGGGTGTGGAACATTGCGGCGAGAGGGACACGCACAGGCAATTATTATAGAAGAAGAAGAAAAAAAAAAGAGAAGAGATTGGAGTTATATCCCGCCTTTCACTCACTTGGAGTCTCTGAGCGGCTTACAAACTCCTTTCCCTTCCCCTCCCCACAACAGACACCCTGTGAGGTAGGTGGGGCTGAGAGAGCTCTGAGACAACTGTCCTTGAGAGAACAGCTGTTATAGAGCTATGGCTTGCCCAAGATCATCCAGCAGGTGCAAGTGGAGGAGTGGGGAATCAAACCCGGTTCTCCCAGATTAGAGTCCGCTCACTTAACCGCTACACCAAACTGGCTCTAGAGAGAGATGCTTTGGCTTGGCAACAGCTTGGTAAGAGTTATAGCTTGGCAGGAGTTACTTCGAACTGCCCTGAGCCGACTTTGGCTGGGAGGGCGGGGTAGACATTTGGCAGATAAATAAATAAATAATAACTGTGAGGAAATCGCTCTGTGGAAATCCCACCTGGAAATGGGTCAGCAAGGATGCTGGGCAGCCGCTTTGTGTCGTTTGCTGATCAGGGCTGCCAGCCAATGACTGGGTGCCTCTGGGAGATGGAGGGCAGTGGGAACCCAGAGAGGGCGACAACACAGCACACAGTGTGACATCACTTCCTGTGAAAACTGGAAGTGACATCACACCACTCTCGGAAGCGCTGGAGCCTGCATGATAAAACTATAGCATTCCTAGCGGTTCCCACAGCGACGTGATGTTACCTCTGGGCTTTCTCTGGAAGGGACGCCACATTGTGCGCAAAAACCCCAGTTATTTTTTCTCTCTCTCCTGCTGCTGCTTTGAGTGGGGGTGGGAAGACATGATAGCCTTGGTGTTGGCATGTAGAAAACAAAAGAAATGGGTGAAATTGTTCACAGAAAGCATCCAGTTCTTACCTTACACCTCTTCATGGTGATGTCGGCCATGGAAGCCATGCCTCCTAGAACTGGTACCTTCAGAGGCTCGACGGTTTCTGAAATGGGAAGGGGACACACTGTCCATGCTGTTTTGCTAAAGGGAACCTTTCAGCGCCCCTGACAGTGGCCCCTCCCCTCCGCTGCAGTCTGATGCTCCTCCAGAGAGCCCCGCGGAGGTAAACGAGGGCTTGTTCAGACTGCCTTTCTCTTGGGGTCTCTTCGCAGCCCAGGCCCACATCCAAGGAATGAACACGGGGAGGTAGTGAACATTGACCTCGGGCGGAGAACAGCCAGATGAAAACACGCAAGGATGGGCCTTCTGCGGAATCAGACTTCGAGTCCCTCAACGGGGAAGTGGTGTCCCCGATGCTTTTAAACATCTACTTGCGCCCTCTTGCCCAGATTGCTCGGAGGTATGGGCTGGGTTGTCATCAGTATGCGGATGACACCCAGCTTTATCTGTTGTTGGATGGCTGGTCCGATTCCGAACTGGAAGTCCTTGACCGGGCATCACAGGCCGTGGCTGGTTGGCTTAGGCTGAGCCGGATGAAATTGAATCCAACGAAGACAGAGGTCCTGTGCCTGAGTCACAGCGGTCCGGGGATAGGGACCCTGCTCCCAACCTTCGATGGGGCACCTTTGGTGCCAACGCCAGAGGTTAGGAGTCGGGGGGGGGGGGCTCCTGGATGCCTCCTTGACAATGGGGGCCCCAGGTAGCAGCCACTGCCAAGTCAGACTTTTACCATCTTCACCTGATCAGGAAGTTGGCCCCCTTCCTTGAACGCAGCGACTTAGCGACAGTGATCCATGTGATGGTCACCTCGAGACTGGATTACTGTAATGCCCTCTACATGGGGCTGCCCTTGTTGCAAATCTGGAAGCTGCAGCTGGTGCAAAATGCCGCAGCCAGGCTAGTGATGGGACTCTCGATTCGGGAGCACATTCAGCCTGTGCTAAAGGCGTTGCACTGGTTGCCTGTAGCATACCGGATTCACTTCAAGGTGCTGGTTCTTACCTTTAAAGCCCTTCATGGCCAGGGTCCGACATACCTGAGGGACTGCCTTTCCCCATATATGCCCCAGAGGGCACTGCGTTTAGGGACCCAGAACCAACTGGCTCTCCCGACGATCAAGGAGGCCAGATTGCTAACAACCAGGGCCAGGGCCTTTTCGGTGGCGGCTCTGATCTGAGCTCCCAGAAGAGATCAGGGCCCTGCGGGACCTTCTACAGCTCCGCAGGGCCTGCAAAACAGAGCTCTTCTGCCAGGCTGTTTGAGCCGCCACCACTACCACCACTGCCAACATCACAGTAATAACTGATGGCGCTCCTGGGAACAACTATTAGCTATGGTGGAAGCCCCGTGCCACAGGTCCCAGAGATGGTTGCCCAGCCTAACCCCCTCGCCTTTTTATTCCTCGCAACTGACGTGGACCACGTGTTATCTTGTTGTCAGCTGCCCTGAGCCAGTCTAGGCCGGAATGGGTGGGGTAGAAATCAATAAAACAGATAATAAATAAATAAAGTCATTATGGTCTACTCAGACTGGCAGTGCCCCTCTGGGGTCTCAGGCAGAGAAAGGTCTTTCCCATCACCTCCTGCCTGGTCCATTTAGCTGGAGATGCCAAAGATCGGACCTGGGGCCTTCTGCATGTCAAGCAGAGGCTCTACCACTGAGCCGCGGCCGCTCCCCAATGAAAAAGTCATCATGTTTAATGTGACTGTAATGGGGAACACATTCCCACATGAAACTGCCTTATTCTGAATCGGACTGGCAGTGACTCTCCAGGGTCTCAGGTAGAGGTCTTTCACACAATCTACTGCCTCATCATGCTTTAGAAATGGGATTCCCAGACATTATAGATGACTGCGCGCTGGAACAGCTGGTCACAGAGCCAACTAAAGGGGTAATGATCTTGGACTTGGTTCTGAGCGGGTCTTTCTATCTTCATAACTGGTTAGTGGTTTAAAGGTCCCTTCCAGGTCCACATTCCTACGAGATGTCAAGTATTAAAGGGGGGGGGGGGAGAGAGAGAGAGAGAGAGTCTCTTCCGCTTATTTTGCTCCCACTGCTCCAACAAAGATCAGTGGGAGCATGAAGTGCAGGGTGGGAGGTTATTAGGGATGGGAGCAAACTGGCCCATGAACTAAAGTTCACCATGAATTTTGGCTGATTCATGGTTCACAAAGTGATGTTTGTGAACTAAAGAGCCACCACGATGTGCCCCAGTTCACAGAATCAGCATTGCTGTCAGATGGCCATCTAGCCTCTGCTTGAAAACTTCCAAAGAAGGGGAGCCCACCACCTCCCAAGGTGCCCACTACCTCCACTGAGGAACTGCTCTAACTCTCAGGAAGTTCTTCCTAATGTTGAGCCGAAAACTATTCTGATTTAATTTCAACCCGTCGGTTCTGGTCCAACCTTCTGGGGCAACAGAAAACAACTCCGCCCCATCCTCTCTACATGACAGCCCTTCAGGTACTTGAAGATGGTTATCCCATCACCTCTCAGTTGTATCCACTCCAGGCTAAACATACCCAGTTCCTTCAACCTTTCCTCATAGGACTTGGTCTCCAGACCCCTCACTGTCTTCACTGCCCTCTTCTGGACACGTTCCAGCTTGTCTATATCCTTCTTAAACAGTGGTACCCAAAACTGAACACAATACTCTAGGTGAGGTCTAACCAGAGCAGAGTAAGGGTCATTTTACACCTCCCCTCTAAAGTAGTTTGACTGCTGTCTTTTCCTGAGCTGATTTCACAGTGGTGTGAAATTTCACTCCAGGGGGTCTAAGTGCACTAATCAACAGCAATTGTTTAAAGCAGAATCAAGCCGGTTGAATACTAGCTTGACCACAGGAGGGCAATTAGTAGATGTGGACATTTCAGTAGCAGCACGGTTTCACACCGCACAGAGGTGTGAGCAGGTTTTTGTTGAAACTAGAATGATTCCAGCGGGAAAGTCAGATGTAAAAACAGCCTAAAGTGACCTTCTGGGGCAACAGAAAACAATTCCGCTCCACTGCCAGATGCACTCTGGGGAATGAAATTCCCAGGGTCCCTGGAGATGCTAAAACACTGTTTGTGGAACTGGGAGGAAGGGGGAGAGGCAGAGAGGATCTCCTCCCAGCGGCCTGACCTCCTGGCTTCCATCATTAGCTGAAACAGCAGAATAAACTCAGGGGGGAGACTTCATCCTCTTGCTTTAATTGAGCTTCCTTGGGAAAAGAACTGCTTATTAATTTATTTTTTAAAACATTCAATGAATGGATTCCCAGGTGATCTAGTAAGAGCTCTTGGCTACTCAGGGATAAGGGGTGGGTCATGTGCCAAGATCCCATGTTACTTACTTGCGAGTTTACAACCAATGTTATGACACATCAAACTGTTCGCATTGCTGGGCTGCAGGTAGAAAGAAAACATACCCATCAGCATTGCCAAAATATCCATCCGCATTAACAGATGAAGTTGCCTCAGAACTGAATCAGACCTTTGGTCCACCAAGGTTGGTGTTGCCTACTCAGGCTGGCAGTGGCTCTCCAGGGTCTCAGAGCAGCTGCTGTGCCCACAATGGAAAGTCCCCATATCCCATTGCCCTCCCACTGATTAACCTGAGGTACCATCTGTGGGGAAATTCTCTCCCACAAGCCCTATTGGAATGTGCTCCTGCACAGCTCTGACTTATTTTGATGAGGTTGGAGCAGCAGAGCTCTCCTAGGGATTCCCACAAGTCAGGTCTGTCTTCCACTAGGAACAGGGAAACAGAATCAGGTAGCAGGATTCAAGTCCAGGAGCATCTTGAAGACCAACTAGAGTCCAGGGATTTGAGAGTCAAAGCTCCCTTTATCAGAAGGGAAGAGAGAAGAGAAGAGAAGCTATGGAGAAAAAAGAAGAAGCGGTGGAGAAGAAGAAGCTGTGGAGAAGAAGAAGCTAAGGAGGAGGAGAAGCAGCAGCAGCAGATGTGGAGAAGAGAAGAGAGAAAAGAAGAAGCTGTGGATAAGAGAAGAAGCAGCTGTGAAGAAGAAGAAGCTGAAGGGAAGAAGAAGTTGCAGAGAAGAGAAGAAGAAGAAGCTGAGAAGAAAAAAAGCGGAGGAGGAGGAAGAGAAGCAGCAGCAGCTGTGGAGAAGAAAAGAGAAGAGAGAAAAGAAAAAGCTGTGGATAAGAGAAGAAGTTGTGAAGAAGAAAAAGCTGAAGAGAAGAAGCAGCTGTGGAGAAGAGAACTCCCCCATCGCCACATCTTCTGAGATTTGATATTATCTGGGCTTCTGGCTTTCACAGGTGTTCTGAACATCTTGAGAATAATGGTACTCTTGAAGGATTGAGCCCTTCTGGTCCTGCTGCCCTCCAGACCCAGTCCCGCGTATGGGAACGGGTATTCCCTGAGACAGGTGTGTGTGTGTGTTATAAGGTGGTTCATTCAGATCAACCTAGAAAGTCATTGAGTAGCATGAAGTGCAGCTGACGGAACTGGGCAAGATAACAGTTCCTCCCTTCTGCCCTGGCGGGGAAGCAGGTAGCTGGTCGAGGGTTTAAACTGAGCTCCCAAGCCAACTTCGAGGGCTGCCCCAAGCAGAAGACTCGACTCAGATCTAGACATGTCCCGGCCCTGTGTGACACCCCCCCCCCCCCGGACAATGAGCAATGAATGGAGAGACTTGGACAATCTAGGATCTCCAACCCAGTCCCCTGTTTATGACTAAGAAACTTCCATCATCTTCCTGACTCGGGTATGTGTGAAGGAGAAGAGTGGAAGGGGAAGATGACGAAGACCACAATCATGATTTCTAGGCAGGCTCCAGGTCTTACTTCGTCAGACTCTGTCTTCTGGTCAGGGCTGCAAATGAAGAGACACCTCATTAACGACAGCTAAGCGTACAATAGAACGATACCAGGTGGGGATCAATGCTCCCTCTCAGCTGTGGAGTCTTGTGAACAAAAATCCTACTTCGTGAGCTACTGGCACTAAAGTTGCGAGCGAGCGATTTGGCCACTGCATAAATGAGTTTGCTCTGGAGCCATCCTGCCTGAACTGAGACAAAAATGTGTGAGCCAGAGGCTAAAAAACTGTGAGCTAGCTCACACTAACTCAGCTTAGAGGGAACATTGGTGGGGATGCCCAGACTGCCTCCTTCGCTGGGTCAGCCCAACCACACCAAGCATTTGAGTTGTTGCATGAAGTGGAAGTATTTTTTAAGATGGATGCCCCCCCCCCAGGTATGGAGCATGACATGACAGTACAATGCTCAGATCGTGTACAACCAGTGCTCCCTCTTTAGCTGTGGAGTCTTGTGCGCAAAAACTCTCTTGCATCAAAATGCCTGTGCTGTTGCAATCTTCAGCTGTGTATCTGTAAGCTGCAAACCTACTTTTGATTTGTTGACATTCGCCACAAAAATCTCCTGCTCAGAGTTCTGAGCCTAGGACCCAGGGGGAAACACGAAATGGCTGAGCGATTGAGAGAGTCTGGCGAAGCAAGCTATGATGCAGCAGCAGCAGCAGCAACAGAACTGGAAGCAGGAAGCCAGTTCCAGGGCGGGCCTGATAGAAGCCCTCCGGGGGCCTGATCCGGCCCTGGGCCACATGTTTGACACCCCTGATATGAATTGTACAGTGAGCAAGCCAACAAAAGCAGCAGTGAGTACAGCCTCAGCTCTCCTTTCCTTTAAAGTATGACGCTTCTCCCCAATCCCACGGTGGTATAAATGTGCATTTGAGTGTTACCTTTCTGAGTCACATGCCATTTTCAGCAAGTTGTCTTCAGCAACCACTTTCATTTGGACAGAGCAAGGCTTCAGTTTAAAAAAAAAAAACACAAATGGATGCCACTCAGTGGATGGATGCAGTAAAGGTGGGCCTCCCCCGCCCTCCTCCGATGCAAGCTTTCCCCAGACAACTCATCCTGAATTTGGGCAGATGGAGAGAGGGAGGGCAGGAAGGGACGAGCCGGTGCTCGGCTGTTGTGGCCCATTCTTCCATGCCCAGGGAAATGCCAAGCACCACTTTGGGGACAGGAAGGAATTTTCCTCTAGGCCAGTTTGGCTCCAGCTGTGAATTCCTTGCATGGCGCAGAGGGTTGGCCGAAATGGCCCTTGTCAGCCTTTCCAGCTCTATGCTTCTATAACCGGAGTTCTACTTACACCAGGTGACTGATCCTCGCAGTCGCTCGGGTCCTCCGTCTTACATGAGGTGACGGTTGGAGTGAACATCATCGCCATTCCATCGGAGGACTCCCCCATGCTCATGTCCTCAACAGAAACTCTCTGGATTTCTCCCTACGAAGATTCGTTTTAACCCAGCAGAGGAATGAATACGTGACTGAAGAATTAGGGTATACATTATTCAGTTAAAAATAAACAAGAGATTAACCTGCGTGGGCAAGCTCCCTGAAGAAGGAGCAGGGGATAAGGGAGATACAGACTCAGTCTACTTCTCTGGGGTTCAGTTTAAACCTGATACTGGCAGTGGCGCAAGAATGCAATGTATATCCTCACAAATCAAGTGGAGGCACTTCAGTTTCAGTAGTCTGTACTAACGTACTTGTAAATTTTGATTGATGCTCGTCCTTTTAACTAAGGCAGAAATAAATGTCCACTTGATTTGTGAGGATGTACATGGCATTCTTGTGCGCGATTAGGCGCTTTCTGAAAAACGCAGCATATCAGCAGCTTAAAAAAACGCAATACCTGACTTACGCCACTGAAGAAGTTTCTGGACGAAACTACGAAGAGGAACAATCCGGAGTCTTCGTTGCTTCTGGCTTTTTCCGCCCTCAGGGGGTTGTCTACTAATATTGTACGCATTGTATTGATACTGCCGCATTGGTTGTAATTTATGTTACTTCCTTTATATTGTTGTTATTGGGATGTTGTCAGTTTTCTTGAAATACATTTCTAAGTACTTGAGTATATTATTGTGTTAGCGTCCTCGTCTCGGCCGCTTGTACTATAATTATAGCTTTTAGCTGAAAAGTCTCTTAATTGCTACAAAAATAGCAGGTGCCATCAGGAGGTCCTCCAGTGGGGGCAGGACACTAGAAGCCCTCCCACTGTTGCCCCCAGCCTAAGCACCAAGAATACAGAGCATCACTTGCCCCAGTCTGAGAGTTCCTATCTATACCTTGTGGCTAATAGCCACCGATGGACCTCAGCTCCAGATGTTTATCCAGTTCCCTCTGGAAGCCATCCATGATTGTAGCCACCACCACCTCCTGTAGCAGTAAATTCCATGTGTTAATCACTCTCTGGGTGAAGAAGGACTTCCTTTTATCTGTTCTAACCCGACTGTGCAGCAATTTCATGGAGTGCCCTGCCACCAGTGTCTTTAAGGTGCTCCTGAATGCTCGCTCTTTTCTACTGCTACAGACAGAGTAACACAGCTACCCATCTTGGTTAATTTCCTGGGTCAGTGTGCTGATTCGTATGTTCATACTGTCAGCCAGCCAGAAATAGTTACTGTGATATCTAACGTTCAGCTTCCAGCTTTGCTGGAAAACGTTATTACAACAGTAAATTGCAGTATGAGCTGGCCAAAGTCTGTCTCCTACTCACTGGCTTTGAGTTTACAGCAACCTTGCGTAAGGAAAGGATGTGTTGGTGAAATTTTTCCCTTTGGAGCAAAGGACTTGGGGTTCCGTCTTTGTGAAGAAGTCTTGGTCCAAACGTGGCTTGTTATAAGCTAGCTCACATGTAAAGAAAAATATTGGAGGAACCTATATGCTTTCGTCCACCAGTCTCCAATGACTTCTGAAACCCTTTGTGGGACTATTTAAATTTTGCAGACTATGTTCTAGGTTACTGGAGTTCTGGTGTATGAGTTGGTAAGCGATTGGGCGTGCTCCCGGATTTCTTAAAATATCAGTGCCTTTTGGATGTACAACATGACTTTCTATATTTAATCTCATCACAGTATTTGAACTGGACTGGACTGAGTCCTCTGTATTATATTTTGATATAATTGTTTAGAATTTATATATTTTTTTCTTGTTGAGCACAGTTTATTGCTTTTTGTGCTGCTCTTTGGTTTTGTTCGATTTTGATCTTTAGGAGGCAGCTGAGGACAGCTTTATTGAGGACCACATTTAGGCTGATTTTACACCTCCCCTCTAAAGTAGTTTGACTGCTGTCTTTTCCTGTGCTGATTTCACAGTGGTGTGAAATTTCACTCCAGGGGGTTTAAGTGCACTAAGAAACCACAATTGTTTAAAGCAGAATAAAGCGGTATAATGCTAGCTTGACCACAGGAGGGCAATTAGTAGATATGAACATTTCAGTGGCAGCACGGTTTCACACCGCACAGAGGTATGGGCAGGTTTTTTTGGAACTAGAATGATTCCAGCGGGAAAGTCAGATGTAAAATCAGCCTTAGTTAAGGTTAGTGGCTGTCCTGAGCTGTGATTTTAAATCTTGGTTTTGTGTGTTTTAATGTATCTTATTTTTTTTCTTTTCTATCCATGTCTGTGAGGCACCTCCGTAAGGAAGAAATTAAATGTTTCAAATGAATAATATTATTTCTTTAATCCATAAATGCATATTATTTACTTATTAAAACATAGGTGGTTCAAGGCGGTTTACAATATCAATTAATATCAATCAAACAGGCCCGTAGCTATGTTGGGGTATTTTGGGGCCTAGCCCCCCGACCTCCTGCCAAGGCCCCCCCAACTTCCACCCAGGCCCCTGGCTCTCAGGCCCGCTCAAAGGACTCCCCACCACTGCCCCTTCCCCAAGTACAGTTTGCCTCCCCACATAGGCCGACAGAGTCCAAATGCTGCAAAAGTGAGTTTTTAATTATTTTTGTTGGCGACATCAGTGCTCCCTGACTTATTTAAAGCCCCCCCGCCCCCGGATTACAAAATCCTGGCTACAGGTCCGCAATCAGAGCACCCCCAGCTGAAACCGAAGACAAAACAACAAGCCCCAAATAACTCACCTCCGGGCCTTCCATGGCAATGGGATGAGATTCCGCTGCCTTCAGATGCCGTACCAGATCTGTGTTGTTCATGGTTAGATCACCAAGGGCATCTTCATTCATCGGGCAAGAAGGCTTCCAGGCGGTGTGAGTTTGGGCCACGCAGCTCTCCTCTTCGGGCTTTTCTTCTTTACTTTTCGACAGCTGTAGAGGTGCAGGACAAAGCCGTCAACGCCGACTGAGGCTCGCTTACCTGAGCTCCTCCTGTTCTCGCGTTGCTCCCCCCCCCCACCGGCGCTTTTTTCTTCTGGGACTTCGGAGGCCCCAGGTCCAGCTGCTGTGTTTCCACAGAACACCACGCATGTGCTCACATGTGCCTTGGTAGCGGCAGCTCAAAAAGAGACACAGAATATGGAGTTCTACCGCAGCATCATTTTGCCAACCAACCCCAATAGTCCAGTGTTCCCTCTAAGCTGAGTGAGTATGAGCTAGTTCACAGTCTTTTTAGCCTCCGGAGCACACATTTTTGTCTTGGCTCAGGAAGGGATGGCTCCAGAGCAAACTAATTTATGCAGGAGCCAAACTGCTCACTCACTACTTTAATGCTGGTAGCTCACAAAGGAGAATTTTTGCTCACAAGACTCCACAGCTCAGAGGGAGCATTAGTGGCAACCAGGGGTCATTTCGTAGAAAAAGAGGTGCAGGAGCTCATTAGCATAACTCATTTACACAACTCATTTGCATATGCCACGCCCCCTAACATACCAGCAGTGTGTCAGAAGGCGACACCCACCCCTCAGGCTCCACTCCACAGGTGAGTGAAACTGACCTGCTCTTCTTCCATTCCCTTCCCCATCCAATACTTTGTGCAATAAAAATAAGCATAAAGAACACACCCTCATTCTCTTCCTGCTCCCTTGAAACCACCAGGTTTCAAGTAGACTTGAGATACCAAGGACATGTGCACCACCCATCCCTTTCCCTTCCCCTCCCCACAACAAGACACCCTGTGAGGTAGGTGGGGCTGAGAGAGGTCTTTTGAGAACTGCTCATGAGAGAACAGCTCTGAGAGGACTTGTTACTGGCCCAAGGTCACACCAGCAGCTGCATGTGGAGGAGTGGGGAATCAAACCCGGTTCTCCCAGATTAGAGTCCAACTCCTGACCACTCCACCAAATTGATAAGGTGGAAGCTGCTGAAGGGTTGGTAAAATTTCTCCAGTACTTATGTGCCATGTGCCCGGATAAAAAATGGTATACTTAGAAAATTTATATGCCACCTTGAGCAAGTCTCTGGAAAAGCAGCACACAGTCATAAAAGGAACAATGATAAAATTATCAATATTAAAACAAAACATTAAAAACAATAAAGACCCTAGCAGGGCTTTCCCTGGGGCGCTGCGCCTCTGCACTGCTCGGGGAAGCCAAGGAGGGGGTGGGGCTTGGTCATGTGCCCGCCCCCTGGGCTCCTCACTCCCGGAGCTGCGCTCCTGTGCGCTCCTGCTCCAACGGACCCCTGGTGGCAACCACTGTTCCCTCTAAGCTGAGTTAGTGTGAGCTAGCTTAGTTTTCTAAGCCTCCGGCTCACACCTTTTTGTCTCAGCTCAGGAAGGATGGCTCCAGAGCAAACTAGTTTTTGCAGTAGCCCAGTCGCTCACTCACAACTTTAATGCCAGTGGCTCACAAAGTAGAATTCTTGCTCACAAGACTCCGCAGCTTAGAGGGAGCATTGCCCAGTATCACGTGTGGAGGTCATCAGCTTCATGAAACAGGATTCTTCTCTCACTTCCGGAGGCTAATTTTCTGCCCCAAAACTATCTGCACGGTATCTTTGCATTCTGAGTTCCTTCTTTACAACACCCCTTCCACCTTCTGACTGGGATATAAAGGCTCAGGGTTCTCCGTTCCAGTTCATATCTAATGAAGGGAGCTCTGACTCTCAAAAGCCCAAATCCCGAAAACCTTGTTGGTCTCTAAGGTGCCCCTGGACTTGAATTTGGCCATTCGACCGCTGACCGACACAGCTGCCCCCTGAAACTGATGCCACAAAATGTCATTGATCTATCTAAACTGTAGGGCCAAACGGCCATTTGCTTAGATTGGACAACCTCCAGGGGGTGGGTGGAGATCTCCCACAGCTGCACCTGATCTCCAGGCAACAGAGATCAGCTCCCCTGGAAGAAAATGGCCGCTTTGGACATTGGCCTCTATGGCGTTATGCTCCAAAGTCTGCCCTCCTGAGGTTTCATCTTCCCCCAAATATCCGGGCATTTCTTAACCCAGAGCTGGCACCGCAATATTTACGACATACATGATAAGTTCCCCATTGTTCTGGGATATCTGAGCTTCTATTTTAAAAGTTTTCTGCTGTTTGAAGAGTAGCCCACTGGAGGGAATATCCCCAAAGGATCTCTTGGCCTTGACATGGTGCTCACCTGATGCCTTGTCTCATCGCTCTCATACGCCAACGCTTCCATCATCAGGCCCAAGGCTGGAGGGGCAGAAAAGTTCTCCACCCCCTGTGGCATTCCCAGAGGTGCCAACCCACATTTTCTTGAACATCTAACACAGAGACAGTTTCAGAGGGTAGCCCTGCTGCTCTTCCATGGAACAGTTAGATTTGAGTCCAGCAGCACCCCTGAGATCAGCAAGTTTGGGGGCGTATCAGCTTCCGAGAGCTGACGCTCCCTTCATCAGAGCTTTGACTCTCGAAAGATCTCCCTGAGTTCTCTTGTTCCGGTGTCGTGTTCGGACTGCTCTTAAGTGTTAGGAAGATCCTCTTGAGGCTTAATCTGGATTCACTGACCCATAAGTCTCATAAATAGGAGGGCAATGAGCAAGGTTCTTTGGTTACCTCGTTCTTTCTTTCCCGTCGGAAATGAGTTCAGATTCATGACTGGTACTTACCACCACCCAATACCAGATGTGCCTTTCGTCCTCCTCCATATCCTGGATTTTGAAGCTGGCGTCCTTATGTAGTGGACTAGTCGCTGTAAGGAAATCAAGATGGCTCATAAGAAGATCAGAAGAGCCCTGCTGAATCAGACCAGTGGTCCATCTAGTCCAGCATCCCGTCTCACACAGTGGCCAACCAGTTCCCCTGGAGGGACAACAACAGGGCAGAGAGGCTGAGGCCTTCATAAGAAGATCAGAAGAGCCCTGCTGGGTCAGACGAGTGAGGGTCCCCCTAGACCAGCATCCTGTCTCACACAGTGGCCAGCCAGTTCCTCTGAAGGGCCAGCAACAGGGCAGGGAGGTAGGGGCCAACGTAAGAAGAGCCCTGCTGGATCAGACCAGTGGTCTGTGTAGTCCAGCATCCTCTTTTACACACTGACCAGTCAGTTCCTCTGGAGGGCCACCAAACAAGGTATAGAGGCCGAGGCCTTCCCCTGACGTCACCTCCTGGCACCGGGAACCAGAGATTGACTGTTTGTGAACGTGGAGGTTCAGTACACAGTGAGGAATCCTAGGCAGAGTTACTCCCTTCTATGCCCATTAACTCCAGCAGACTTAGAAAGGTGCAACTCCTCTTAGGATTTCCCTGTATAGCAGCACAGTCTTTACTGTTGTGTTCTTAGGGGAGTCGGGTGGCCAGGTCCCTTTGAGTCCCCAGCGGGGGAATTTGGGGTGCCATTCTGGGGGGGGGGGGCTGGGACAGCCCCAACATGATGACATCATGCAGGAGGGGAGGGAGAGGGTGGCAGTCGGTGGTCAGGCTTGGGGGCGGGGCTTGGGGCAGAGCTTCCCCCATTGGCCAGCCGGCCGCTGGTGGATTGGAACCTCCAAAACTGGGGGGACCCCACCAGGACCCGGGAGATGGCAACCTAGGAGATGCGTCTGAGACTCACCCTAGGAGACATCTGGGACAGACGGCAAAAGGCATCCACTGGAGCTTGAGATCTCCTTTGGAGTTAATTTTATTTGGCGTCAATTTACACTGGAGTTAATTTGCAACCACTCTTCTGTTAGAATGGCAGTGAGGATCTGACTCGTCCAAACCCTGGCAGCTGAATTCTCAGCTGATATCGTTGATATCGTAACACGCAGGGCTTTTTTTTTTGTAGAAAAAGCCCAGCAGGAACTCATTAGCATAATAGGCTACACCCAACAGCAGAAATGCATTAGCATATCAGGCCACACCCCTGACAGCGCAGCTCCCTCCCAGGATCGGCTTCCCCAGGTGCCCCACGGCTTGCGAAGTGTCTGGGGAACCCGGTAGGGCTGCCAAGTCGTACTCATGTACTGGCGGGGGGGAGTCCTTCTTCGCCCGGGAGCCGCCAGGGAGCCTCCCTGGCGCGCACGCAAAGCGCGCGCACCTGGTTACGTCACCCGGAAGTGATGGCACCATGTTGGGGCGTTGCTGGGTGATGTCATTACGCTGGGGAAGTCGTCCAGGCTGGACGACTTCGGGGGTGGGATTCACCCCGCCGCCCGAATGCCGGCCGGCGGATCCGGAACCCCTATAGCGGGGGATCCCCCGCCCCCCGGGCTGACTTGGCAGCCCTAGAACCCGGGGGGGGGGGGAGGCTGTAGGCGTGGCCAACTCAGAAGCCAGCCGGAACTCTGTTCCTGTGCGTTCCTGCCCCAAAATAGCCCTGTTGTATTCACTAACTTTTAGGTTATTCAGTCTGGACCCTTTATAGAGGTATGATGCGGAAAGGTTTCCCGGCATTTTGAGTTGTTCATTCAGTCCTGAGTTTTCCATTCAGTCCTTTTGATTCAGCCATTCCGTCTGGGCAATGACTGTTTACACAACCCTTGAGAGCCGCTGTGGGATCCCTGACATGGAAACCCCCCCCCCCCTCCTTCACAAACTTTGTATGAAAACACAAAGGACAGGGAAGTTTTGTTTTGTTTTTAATTTAAAAAAGTAGAAGGGCAGCCGCTTACACATACCTTTAGCTGCTTCACCGGCAGCAGGGGACTCAATAGCTGTTTTGACCAAGTCGCACATCTGGAGCAACAGAAAAGAAAAGCAGAGTGAGGGCTGGGAGCGGCCTTGGTGGTACTGCTGTGATGTCATGGAAAGCTGAGCTGCTGATTGGAAGGATTCTGCCATAGCCTGTTGCTGAGAAGGAAGTGGGAAAGCACTTCGAGCAGGAAGGGGGCAACCTTCTTCACACGTGGATGGGGGAGCTGTGAGGGAGACGGGGGCTGTGGAGGAGCCAGAGAGATAAGGTAGGAAGGGACAGGTGGGAGCAGGTGGCTCAGTGGCGCATGGAGGATAACAGAGCTGTGGGCCAAACAACATGTTACAGTGAACACGGGTGCAACCCATGTCCACTGACACAGCCACTGACCTGTCTCCACTGACACAAAAAGGCAAATTCAGTCTTGGGTTGTATCAAAAGGGCCATAGCATCGAAATCGCAGGAGGTCGTAGCCCCTCTGTACGCTGCCTTGGTCGGGCCGCGCCTGGAGTACTGTGTGCCGTTCTGGAGGCCTCACTTCGAAAAGGAGGTGGACAAAACTGAGAGGGTGCAGAAGAGAGCGACGAGGATGATCAGGGGTCTGGAGACTGAGCCCTACGAGGAAAGGCTGAGGGACTTCTTGGGAATAGTTTAGTTTAGGGACGAGGAGATTGGGGGGGGGGGACACGATTGCTCTCTTTAAATACCTGAAAGGCTGTCATTTGGAGGAGGGCAAGGAGCCGTTCCAGTTGGCAGCAGAGGAGAGGACCCGAAGCAGCGGGTTTAAATTACATGCAGAAAGGTATCGGCTGGGTATTAGGAAAAACGTTTTCACGGTCAGAGGCAGAGGACAGACTGGCAGAATAAAGCGCAAGGGAAGCGGGGCAAAAAGACCCGGGCCAAGTTGTCATGGGGCTTTCCGGTTGCATTGCGCGGACTGATGTGAGACCATAGTGGGGAGGAGGGGGGATGGAGTGGTCACACTGCGGGGTGGCCCCTGGCGGCGGCACCCCGGTTGCACGCCGCTTTGGTCCGTTTCGCTGAACTGCACTTGGGCGCATGGGCACGTAGGTGCATAGGCGCAGCAACAAATTGGGGCAGGATCCCATGGCTGAGAGCTTTAACTCCGCAAGCCGGAAGCGTCCCCACGGGCGGTTATGCGCTCAAGCGCACAGCATGCACGGGCAATTGTGCTGGATCAGCGGGTTCACATTACCGGCGCCGCTTGATTGCAGCTTATCTGCGTCCACGCTTCCAGGAAGCAGGATCAACATACCCCCAAATGGCTTGCCACAGCTTTCACCTGGTACTTTAAAAAAGTGGGGCCAAAACGCTTCAGGATGGGGTGAATATGGCACGGGAACGTCAGACAGCTGTGGCTGTGTGAACCGGCCCATTTAATCGGCTTGAGAAACATGCCTGTATCAGGCCAAACAGGGGTGTCGAGTTTTGAATTCCCTGGGGGGGCGGGGGCTCTTGTGCGCGCGCGCCCGCTGGAACCATGTCCCTGCCACCCCCCCGGGCCTGGTCACTCCCTTTCTGCCCCGCCCGCTGCAGGAGCCCCCAGGAGAGAGCCAGCAGCAAAACCACCACCCACCGCCGCTGCCACCTGCACCGCACGCAGCCTCATCTGTGCACCATGGCCCACCGGCAGCCCAGAGCAGAACCAGGAGGAGGAAGAGGCGTGGCGCCGCCGCGACTAGGAGCCGCCGCGCTTTGTCACCAGCCTGCTGGGAGTGGGCAGGGCAGGGCCGGGGGTACCTGGTGGGTGCTCCATTTTGCCGGGGGAGGCTGAGCCCCCCCCCCCGGGAAATTTCGGGGGTGGCTCGAGCCCTCGAGCCCCCCTGTAGTTGACGCCTATGAGGCCAAACTGCCAGTTTGAACTCAGCCAGAGTGGTTCCAAGGTGGAACTAGCTGCCTAGGGAGGTGGTGAGCTCCCCTTCACTGGCAGCTGTCAAGAAGAGGCTGGGCAAATATTTGTCAGGGATGCTTTAGGCTGGTCCTGCATTGGGCAGGGGGGGTTGGACGAGATGGCCTGTATGGCCCCTTCCCGCTCTACAGTTCTATGATTTTAGAGGAAGGTTTAGCCATTGTTCTTATTCTGATTTGTAAATGCTTTAGCGATAATGTTATTCACCGCCCTGAGCCCCACATGAGAGCCAGTTTGGTGTAATGGTTAAGTGCGTGGGCTCTAATCTGGGAGAACCGGGTTTGATGCCCCACTCCTCCACTTGCACCTGCTAGATGACCTTGGGCAAGCCATAGTTCCGGCACAGCTGTTCTTGGAAAAGAGCCGTTTCGGTCAGAGCTCTCTCAGCCCCACCGACCTCACAGGGTAGTTGTGGGGAGGGGAAGGGAAAAGGAGTTTGTAAGCCGCTCTGAGACTCCTTTGGGTAGTGAAGGGCGGGGTAGAAATCCCATCTCTTCTTCTTCTTCTTCTTCTATATAGAGTGGGGTGGGGGAACAGTCTATAAATCAAATAAATAAATAAAATTTGCAAACTGGCATGAAGAAGAAGAAGAAGAAGAAGAGATTGGATTTATACCCCGCCCTCCACTCCCCAAGGGAGTCTCAGAGCGGCTTACAAACTCCTTTTCCCTTCCCCTCCCCACAACAGACACCCTGTGAGGTAGGTGGGGCTGAGAGAGCTCTTTCCCAAGCTGTCCTTGAGGGAACAGCTGGTACAGATCTATGGCTTGCCCAAGGTCATCCAGCCAGATGCAAGTGGAGGAGTGGGGAATCAAACCCGGTTCTCCCAGATTAGAGACCGCGCACATAACCACTACACCAAACTGGCTCTCATGAGAGTGCCATCCTGATCAGCGGCACCGGACAATCTTGTTCCTACCAGAACTTTCAAAGCGCCGAAACCGCCATGGATTGGAGCAGCCATTTTGGTACCTTAAAAGGTGCTGGTGGAGTTTGGGGGGGGGGGACACAAGACATCTTGTTGGCACCGCCTCAGAGGCCCGATGGACCGCGGGTCCTCGTGGCAATTTTTAAACAGCTCCATGGCTGGGAAAGGATGGAGCATGTCAGCCAAGACTCTGCTGTAGATTTCTGCCCACCAGTAGGCCGATATGTGGTGGTTAAAAATGCCGACAAATCACAGCCAGCTCGTGGCAGAGCTTGAAGCCAGGCAAGCTACAACCAGAGCTGGTTTGCTATTGTCCGCTTCTGCGTAGCGACTCAGGTCTTCCTTGGTGGTCTACTGACCACAGTCAACCCTGCTTAGCTCATGAGATCTGGCTAGCCTGGGCCATCCAGGTCAGAGCAGAAACAAGCAGAGGTGGTCTGCCCTTGCCTGCCTCTGCGTAGCAACCCTGGACTTCCTTGGCGGTCTCCCATCTAAGAAATAACTAGAGCCGACCCTGTTTAGCTTCTGAGATTGGACAAAATTGGGCTCATCTGAACCATCCAGGCCAGGGTAGACAGATTTAGAAGTGGGTTGCTATTGCTTGCCTCTGTGTAGTGACCCGGCAGTCCCTTGGCAGTCTTCCATCCAAATGCTAACCAGATCTGATGAGATCCTGGGCTATCCTGGGCCATTACCTATATACACCTTGTTCTTTTGTTCTGCACGTCGGAGGGTTTTGACCTAAATAAGCTTTATGTAACTCAAATCATCTTCGCATTCTGTTCCTGGCTTAGCCTTAAAGAACCCATGAAGGTGGAAGTTATACTGGAAGAAGAAGCGAAGAAGAGATTGGATTTATACCCCGCCCTTCACTCAGAGCCTCAGAGCGGCTTACAGTCTCCTTTCCCTTCCCCTCCCCACAACAGACACCGTGGGAGGTAGGTGGGGCTGAGAGAGCTCTTTCGAGGACTGCTCCTGAGACAACTTATGACTGACCCAAGGTCACACCGGCAGCTACATGTGGAGGAGTGGAGAATCAAACCCGGTTCTACCAGATTAGTCTGTGCACTTAACCATGACACCAAACTGGACAACTGGTTTATAGGGGAAGATGCAGTCCTTCGGCTCTGTGGGTGCCAGGCCATGCCCGTGTTATTAGGATGAAACCAGCACTTCCAATTGAACTCAGAAACAAACATTTTCAGACTGAGTTGGAATCCAGGGGCACCTTTAAGACCAACAAAGTTTTATTCTGGGTATGAGCGCTCGTGTGCATGCACACTTCTTCAGATCATGGGCATGCACAGGAAAGCTTATGCCCTGAGTGAAACTTCGTTGGCCTTCAAGGTGCCACCGGACTCAAACCTTGTCCTGCTGCTTCAGACCACCCTCCAAAGCAGCCATTTTCTCCAGGGGAGCTGATGTCTGTCAGCTGGAGATCAGTTGTAAAAGCGGGAGATCCCCAGGCCCCACCTGGAGGCTGGCAACACTAATGCACTCTCTAGTAGGGTGGCCAGCTCTGGGTCAGGAAATTCCTGCAGATGTGGGAGTGCTGCCTGGGAAGGGTGGGGTTTGGGGAAGGGAAGGGAAGGGAAATCGGTAGGGTATAACGCCCAGGGCTCATTTTGTAGCAGGAGCTCCTCTGCATATTAGGCCACACACCCCTGATGTAGCCAATCCTCCAAGAGCTTACAGTAGCCGCTGTAAAAAGAGCACTGTAAGCTCTTGGAGGATTGGCTACATTAGGGGTGTGTGGCCTAATATGCAAAGGAGCTCCTGCTACGAAATGAGCCCTGATAATGCCATACAGTCCACCCTCCAAAGCAGCCATTTCCTCCAGTCTGGAGATTAGTTATAATTCTTGGAGTGCTCCAGCCCTCACCTGGAAGTTGGCAATCTCATCTCCAGGCCCCATCTGGAGGGTGGCAAACCTAGTTTTTAAGTGGCCTCCGAAATCCTGATCTCAGGTCCCCTATGACTATCCCCAAACGTGAATGGGCCAGATTTCCCATTCTGTACACCACCACCAACCGTGTGATCCTCTGAAAAAGGGGATGGCAGCAGAAATGGACATTTGGAACCAACATGTCAAATTCAGCCCCACCTCGAGTTGCCAGCTTCGGGTTGGGAATTTCCTGGAGATTGGGGGTGAAACCTGGGAAGGGGAAGGTTTGGGGAGGGGCGGGACCTCAGTGGTCAGCAATGCCATAGAGTCTACCCTTCGAGGCAAGCAGCCATTCCCTGCAGGGGAACTGATCTCTGTCGCCTAGAGATTGGTTGTAATTCCGGGACTCCTCCAGGTCCCACCTGGGGGTTGACAACTCTAATTCCACCATAAATATTTCCTGGCAGACCTACATTCTGATTCACCAAAGGCATAATTTGGTCTTGCGCCATTTTCCTGACGAATTTTTTCACAGGCTGTGCCATCTCTTCTATGTAGCTGAAATGGAAAAAAAAACAACAACGCTCAAGCACCTTTAGCGTGGCTGGCAAGCAACATCCAGAGACCCTCCCTGTGGGCATCGCTCACAGACTGAGGGGACGAGATAGGAGGTCCTACAGCCAGGGGTCATTTCGTAAAAAAAGAGGTGCAGGAGCTCATTAGCATAACTCATTAGCATGACTCATTTGCATATGCCACACCCCGGATGTGTGTCAGAAGGCAACATCCACTGCTCAGGCTCCAACCCCAAAATCTCCAGGTATTTCCCAACTCAGAGCTGGCGGGCCAGCTTGACACTTTGACTAAAGACACTTGAGGTTTCCTTTGGGCTTGCAGGGAAGCTGCCCTACAACAAGCATGAAAATACACACCGAGTTAGTATGCTTTTGCTTTTTTCCACAGCACATCACCATATGTGCCTGCTCCTGGGCTTGTTACTCCCAGAACGGCGTTTCTGCGCGTTCCTGCTCAAAATGACCCCTGCCTATGACTGACAGACAACTTAAAAATTGATAAATCACTGGGCCCAGATGGCATACATCCGAGAGTTCTGAAAGAACTCAGATGTGAACTTGTGGATCTCCTGACAAAAATATATAATCTTTCATTAAAATCTGACTCCGTTCCTGAGGACTGAAAGGTCGCGAATGTCGCCCCCATCTTTTAAAATGGTTCCAGAGGAGATCCGGGAAATCACAGGCCAGTCAGTCTGACGTCAAGACCGGGTAAGTTGGTGGAAACTGTTTTATTTTTTTAAAAAAATATTGATTTATTTGTTTTTGCATTTATATCCCACTCAGGGTGGGTCACAACATTTCAATAAATAAACATTTCAATAAACAACATTTCAATGAAGACAATAAAATTTAACACGTTAAAACATATCAAATCAACAGTCATGCTTGCCAGAGGGAGAATCCGGCCCATTGATGTAACTGATATAGCCGGTTATCAGTGGGTGGGAGACAGCAACCTCGGGGGGGGGGGGGATATGTGGACACCCGCTGCCTCAACCAAAGGCCTGGCGGAACAGCTCCATCTTGCAGGCCGTGCGGAATTGAATAAGATCCCTCAGGGCCCTGGTCTCAATAGGAAGCATGTTCCACCAGGTGGGGGCCAGGGCAGAGAAAGCCCTGGCCTTGGTTGAGGCTAGGCGGACATCCTTTGGGCCAGGGACTACCAAGAGATGTTGATTATCAGAGCGTAATGCTCTCCGAGGCGTATATGGGAAGAGGCGGTCCCTTAGGTATGTTGGTCCCAGGCCGTATAAGGCTTTGAAGGTAATTACTAACACCTCGAAGCGGATCCGGTACTCAACTGGCTGTGCATCCAGTACTCAACTGGCAGTGCAGCTGACAAAACACATGCCGAATGTGATCCCGCACAGGCGTCAATGTCAGCAGGCGCACTGCCGCATTTTGTACCAGCTGTAATTTCCAGATCAGTTTCAAGGGTCAGCCTGCATAGAGCGAGTTGCGGTAATCAAGCCTGAAAGTGACCATTGCACGGGTCACCGTAGCTAAGTCCTGGGGGGAGAGAGAGGGCTCTCTCTATGGAGGTCATCTCTAAGGGTGACCAGAGCCATCTCTGTCCCATGACCAGGGCAGAAGCCAGACTAGAAAGGATCAAGGATGGAAGTGTCATCCAGGACGGCTTGGAGTTGTTTGGCCACCGCTCTCTCAACCGCCTGACCCAGGAATGGTAAGTTCGACACTGGGCAGTAGTTGGCTAGAACTGTTGGGTCCAATTATGGCTTTTTCAAGAGCGGGCAAACTACTGCCTCCTTTAAAGCCTCTGGAAAGGTCCCAGTGGATAGGGACACGTTGATGATTCCTTCCAGAGGGGCTCGAAGGCTCTCCCCGCAAGATTTCACTAGCCAAGAAGGGCATGGGTCAAGGAGGCAAGTAGTCAGTTGTACAGCTGCCAGGGTCCTCTAGGTATACTTACCGAGAGTAAGTATAAATGGGCAATTTTCACAGTGGAGAGTGGTAAGCAGAGGGGTACGAAGGCACTTCAAATTGTACAACTTCCTCCTGGGGGAGTCGATTGAAGTGGTCCAATAGCGGACCAGAAGACAGACAAGGGGCTTTCAGTTCCTTTACTGTCTCAATTGTGGCTGGGAGGAAAGAATTATTGGGCACACTGATGAACAAAATCTAGTGAGGCGGACTCAGCATGGGTTCTGTAAGGGAAGATCTTGTCTCACTAACCTGTTAGTGTTCTTTGAGGGAGTGAACAAACATGGGGGACCCAATAGATGTTGTTTACCTTGACTTCCAGAAAGCTTTTGATAAAGTTCCTCATCAAGGCTCCTAAGTAAGCTCAATAGTCTTGGGATAAAAGGACAAGTCCTCTTGTGGATCAAAAACTGGCTAATTAATAGGAAACCGAGAGTAAGTATAAATGGGCAATTTTCACAGTGGAGAGTGGTAAGCAGTGGGGTACGAAGGCACTTCAAATTGATCGTGAGGCACTTCAAATTGATCTGTTGAGGATGGGCGAGTGGGCATCAACGTGGCAAATGGGGTTCAATGTGGCCAAGTGCAAAGTGATGCACACTGAAGCCAAAAATCCTAACTATAAATACACGTTGATGGGGTCTGAACTGGTGGAGACCGACCAAGAGAGAGAGATCTTGGAGTCGTAGTAGATAAATCAATGAAAATGTCGAGACAGTGTGCGACTGCAAGGAAAAAGGCCAACGCTATGCTGGGGGTTATTAGGAAGGGAATTGAAAACGTATCAGCCAGAATCATAATGCCCCTGGATAAACCAATGGTGCAACCTCATTTGGAGTACTGTGTGCAACTCTGGTCACCACATCACAGAAAGGATATTATAGCATTGGACAAAGTACAGAAAAGGGCCACTAGAATGATAAAAGGGTTGGAACACTTTCCCTGTGAAGAAAGGTTGGGTCCAATGGCCGAGATTACAGCCGGGCCAATGGCGGGATTAGCTGCCCGTCTGAACGCACCCTTAATCGCTCTTTGGGTGAAGAAATACTTCCTTTTATCTGTTCTAACCTGACTGTTCAGCAATTTCATGGAGTGCCCACGAGTTCTTGTATTGTGAGAAAGGGAGAAAAGGACTTCTTTCTCTACCTGCTCTATCCCATGCATAATCTTATAAACCTTGATCATGTCACCCCTCAGCCATCGTTTCTCCAAGCTAAAGAGCCCCAAGCGCTTCAACCTTTCTTTTAGGGTTGCCAAGTCTGATACCTGGGGGTGGATCCAGGAGAGGGTGGGATTTGGTAAGGAGAGGGGCCTCAGTATGGTACAGTGTCACAGAGTCCACACTCTAAAGCAGCCATTTTCCCCAGGGGAGCTGATCTCTGTCAGCTGGAGGTCAGTTATAAAAGCAGGAGATCCCCAAGCCTCTCCTGGAGGCTGGCAACCAATGTTCCCTCTAAGCTGTGGAGTCTTGTGAGCAAAAATTCTACTTTGTGAGCTACTGGCATTAAAGCTGTGAGTGAGTGATTTGGCTACTGCATGAATTAGTTTGCTCTGGAGCCATCCTTCCTGAGCTAAGATAAAAATGTGTGAGCTGGAGGCTAAAAAGACTGTGAGCTAGCTCACACTAACTCAGCTTAGAGGGAACACTGCTGGCAACCCTACTTTCTTCATAGGGGAAGTGTCCCAACCCTTTGATCATTCTAGTTGCCCTTCTCTGCACTTTCTCCAATGCTATAGTATCTTTTTTGAGGTGTGGCGACCAGAACGGTACACAGTGCTCCAAATGAGGCCGCAACCAAGATGTTGGGAGATCTGAGATCAGTATCTGAAAAAGTAGTGAAGCCAGGGGTCCATTGAAGCGGGAGCGCACAGGAGCGCAGCTCCAGGAGTGAGGTGCCCAGGGGGCGGGCACATGACCAAGCCCCGCCCCCTCCTCGGCTTCCCCGAGCAGTGCAGAGGCGCAGCGCCCCGGGGAAAGCCCTGCTAGGGTCTTTATTGTTTTTAATGTTTTGTTTTAATATTGATAATTTTATCATTGTTCCTTTTATGACTGAGTGCTGCTTTTCCAGAGACTTGCTCAAGGTGGCATATAAATTTTCTAAGTATACCATTTTTTACCTGGGCACATGGCACATAAGTACTGGAGAAATTTCACCAACCCTTCAGCAGCTTCCACCTTATCAGTTTGGTGTAGTGGTCAGGAGTTGTACTCTAATCTGGGAGAACCGGGTTTGATTCCCCACTCCTCCTCCACATCCAGCTGCTGGTGTGACCTTGGGCCAGTCACAAGTTCTCTCAGAGCTGTTGTCTCATGAGCAGTTCTCAAAAGACCTCTATCAGCCCCACCTACCTCACAGGGTGTCTTGTTGTGGGGAGGGGAAGGGAAAGAGATGGGTGGTGCACGTGTCCTGGGTATCTCAAGTCTACTTGAAACCTGGTGGTTTCAAGGGTTGAAACCTGGTGGTTTCAAGGGAGCAGGAAGAGAATGAGGGTGTGTTCTTTACGCTTATTTTTATTGCACAAAGTATTGGATGGGGAAGGGAATGGAGGAAGAGCAGGTCAGTTTCACTCCCCTGTGGGGTGGAGCCTGAGGGGTGGGTGTCGCCTTCTGACACACTTCCAGTATGTTAGGGGGTGTGGCATATGCAAATGAGTTATGCAAATGAGTTATGCTAATGAGCTCCTGCACCTCTTTTTCTATGGAATGACCCCTGAGTGAAGCCATCAAAGTTCCCTGGTTTGGACTGGAGAGAAGGCACCAGGAAGAAAAGGGATTTATCCTACCTTCCGGGGCGGTTTCAGTCCCTTCATCCTGGCTGTTAGCCGCGGAAAACAAACGAACAAACAAAATCACAGGTTGGTTTCGACTCATACCTGATGGTCATGTTTCCACTGCCTGGAGGACTGCTGCAGTGTTTACACTTCATTCCACTTTCATCAAAGCCTACGATGACGGTGACATTCTTTGTGATCTGAATTACGAATTTCTCTCTGAAAAAAAGAAAACATGTTTATTGCATCTGAATCCCACCTTGGGCGGCCAATAAGGGTCGCCAGCCTCCAGGGAGTCCCAGGAGAAAATGTGAAGGGTGGACTTTATGCCATTATACCCTCCTGAGGTTCCTCCCCTCCCCAAAACTGATTGCTAACCTCCAGGTGGGGCCTGGAGATTTCCAAGAATTACAACTGATCTTCAGGCAGGGCTGCCAGCCTCCAGGTGGGTGTGGGAAAGTATATGACACTGTGGGTGTGTTCATATGGCTCTTTTGAGCCGTGCCAGGCACGAGTGCCTGGTAGATTTAAAGTGCATGTCCAGACCTCAACATCTGGGAATCATACCACTTTCGTTAGTAGCCCATTGATCCCCATCGGGGATCCGTACTTAAAAGATAGTAGTTAAAGTCCGGTCCTGAGGTGGCCGACGGGCCAATGCTGGATTTTCCACCGCGAGGTCATTCCACCAGTGTGCAATCAGCCCATCGGGATGGTCTCCAGACCATCCCAAATGGCTGCCATTTTAAAAAACTCTTAGCAATGTGCGCATAGCTGCTTAAACATGTTTCGTCCCCAGAGCTCCGGTCAAGCAATCTGAACAATGTTACATTTCTGATGGTCCCCTAAACCCAGTCAGCTTTATTAAGTGAAATGGTACCTAGAGGAAGGTACTGCTAGCAGTGTTTTTACCATTTTTAGTATGCGTATGTGCAGAAAAACAAATATATGGTGAGGCGCCTATGTGCATGCGCAGATAGGATTTTTTTTTTTTAAAGCCAACCGCTTGAGTCCTTATGGTGGATGCCATCTAGTCAATCCACCGCAGGAGTCATGTATGGTAAAGCGCTTCATGGGTGAGCTGTCTGGTCATGCAACGCTGGATCAAAAAGATCTAGCTCAAATTACAGCCGGGCCAATAGTGGGATCAGCTGCCCGCTCTCCCCACACAGTAGGCTCAGAGTGGCTGATTTATTTTTCTATACTGTTTTTATTTTTCTATACTGTTATGCTCATATTGGTGTCACGTTATTACCAAGCATAGGTACCGCTTGTTTGAACACAGGGTAAACCTGCACTTTGGAGTATTGTTTGGGCGAAACCTATGCTTTGTAATACTTGATTGTATGGTTGAACATAGTGTCATACAGGGCTATTTGGGGCAGGAGCGCACAGGAATGGAGTTCCGGCTGGCTTCTGAGTTGGCCACGCCTACAGCCTCACCCCCCCCCCCCCGGGTTTCCCACGCGCCTCGCAAGCCACGGGCCGCCTGGGGAAGCCAAGCTGATCCAGGGAGGGAAGGCAGTTTAAACTGTCCCCCCCCCCCCCGGGTTTCCCAGATGACCCACAGCTGTGGGGCAGCTGAGAAAGCTGATCCAGAAACTGCCTTCCTTCCCTTGGGTTCCCCATGCGCCCCACAAGCCGGAGGGCACCTGGGGAAGCCAATCCTGGGAGGGAGCTGGGCTGTCAGGGTGTGGCCTAATATGCTAATGAGTTCCTGCTGGGCTTTTTCTACAAAAAAAGCCCTGGCTGTCATATACCTTTCCATATCTTTCCGACACTGTGACCTTCAGTTTTTTGTATTAGCCTCCAGGTGAGGCTTGAAGATCTCCCACTGATCCCCAGCTGATGGAGACCAGCTCCCCTGGAGAAAATGGCTGCTCTGGAGGGTGGACTTTATGGCATTGGACCATGCTGAGGCCCCTCCCCTCCCCAAACCCCGCCCCCTCCTGGATACACCCCTCAAAGTCTCCGGTTATTTTCCAACCCAGACCTGGCAACCCTATCTCCAGGAATCCCCCAGCCTGTAGTTGGCAATCCTAGCACCCTTAAGATCTTCACGATAGCTCTGTGCTATAAGCTGTCCTGAGAGAAGGAGTCTCTTGCTGGACACCAGCCAGGGAGCTCCGTGGCTGAAAAGTTGGGTCTCTCGCCTCTAGGCCTGGAAACTTTGGCATCACAAAGCCCAGTCCAAGAGCCCCCAAACTCATTGAGCCTGCAGGGGTTTTGGGGAAATGGCTCCTCTAGGAGTAGGCCCAAAATAAAATGGCAGCCACGGGGTTGGGGCCAGTGTCAAAATGTTCCAAGCGACACAGTCTCCTAGGATGGAGGCAGCTGCTTCCCCAGAGAGGCAGAAGTCTTGCCCCCTGGGCTCTCCAGAAGCCCCTCCTGTACTAGGGAAGTGGAGGGAAGATGGGGTTGGCTTTGTGTTTTGTGGAAGACAAGACGAGGGACGCCAGCCTCCAGGTGGGACCTGGGGATCCCTTGGAACTATCGCTCATCTCCAGACTACAGAAATCAGTTCCCTTGGAGAAAATGGATGCTTTGGAGGGCAGACTCTCTGTGGCATTGTACCTCACTGAGGGGTCCCTGTCCTCTCCAGGCTCCATCCCCAAATCTCCAGGAGTTCACCACTCCTACTGGACCCCCTATCCCTTGTCAGTGGCCAAGAGGGATGTGGCGACCCTGCAATCAGTTGGCTTGGTTTCAGGTTCCAAATAGCTGACAAAAAGGGTGATTTGACTCTTGGAAAGCTCATGCCCTGAAACTCTGATTGGCCTCTCAGGCGCTGCAGGACTACAATCTGTTCTTTCTACTGCAGACCGGCACGGCTGCCCACTGAGACAATCCTGAAGCTACAGTGCCTCTGGGTTCAGTCCTAGGCAGTCCGAGGAGCAAGGCTGGGCCAGGCTTTTGCCTGAGATCCCAGAGACCGCTGGACCAGGAGGGTTGTAGACCTCATTCGGTGGCAGGAAAGCTGCTTTCCAAAAAGGAGGTGCGCCATGACGACACACACAAAATGGGATAACTCTAATCCAAAGCTCACGGGTTTGCTAAGAAAAATAAAAAGGAGTCCAATGGCACAAGACGATCGTCCCCATGCTTCTGGGAGAGCCTCTGCTTGGCACGCAGAAAGCCCCAGGTTCAATCCCCAGCATCTCCAGTTAAAAAGGACCAGGCAGGAGGTGATGCAGAAGACCTCTGCCTGAGACCTTGAAGAGCTGCTGTCAGTCTGAGTAGATTTATTTTATTCATGGTCATTGACCCAAACATAAACCAATGACATTTTGTTACATGGGTAAAAGATATCTCATTAAAATAGGAACAGAAGAGGAAGAAGAAATTGGATTTATACCCCGCCCTCCACGACCCAAGGGAGTCTCAGAGCGGCTTACAAACTCCTTTCCCTTCCCCTCCCCACAACAGACACCTTGTGAGGTAGGTGGGGCTGAGAGAGCTCTCTCGAGGACTGTCCTTGAGAGAACAGCTGTGCCAGAGCTATGGCTTGCCCAAGGTCATCCAGCAGTTGCGAGTGGAGGAGTGGGGAATCAAACCCGGTGTTCCCAGATTAGAGTCCACGCTCTTAACCACTACACTATACTTTTAAGACCAACATTTTAAGACTGGTTATTAAGAAAAACACCATATAAACCATAATGGTTAAAATTAATAAAACTGGATCTTAAGTCTCCTCTTTTCGAGCTACTATAGATTTTCTACTAATCTGAGTAGGCCCTGACTGACCTTGATGGATCCAGGTTTTGTTTCAGTTGTTTGTTCTGTCTAATTTTAATGTTTTAATGTTATTATGTTCCTTAACAAAATGTTGCGACTCGCCCTGAGCCCGCTCACAGGGGAGGGCAGGATGTCAATCAAATCAATCAATCAATCAATCAATCAATCAATCAATCAGTCAATCAAGGAGGTAGCTTCATGTGGCCCCATGACGTACTCTCTCTGTGCACATGATGCATTGAGCCCTGCCTCATGAAAGGACTCTAGTTTTATTTTGCTGTTTTAGAATAACACAAAAAGGGGCGACCCGTGATGCTCGCGGGGGGAGCTCCATGCACAGGAGGAAGCCGCCACACGTGGTCCTTCTCCCCTGCCCAGCTCTTCCTGCCCCCCATCCCCTGCCCACTATGTCGAGGCCTGCATGGCTCCATCCGCCGGGCCCGCCAAGCTCTCCCCCCCCCCCACAAGCAATGGCGAGGCCCACGTGGCTCCAACCGCTGGGCCCGCCCAGCCCTCGCCTTCCCCCCACAGTGGAGGCAAGGCAGGGAACGGTCTTTAACTTTTGGGGGATTTAAATATCCCCCGTAGAGTTTTTTAAACTTTTAGGATTTTGCTGCCCACCTAGAGAGTCCCCCAAGTGTGCAGGAAAATCTCTCTGCCCCCCAAGGGCCCCCGATGTGCAGATTTAGATATCCGCACGCGCAGGGGCACGGCTATTAGATATATAGATCTGGAACTATCTAGAATTGCCCATCTGGAATGGGAGGCTTACACTCTTCTTGGCTCCTTCAGGAAAGACAGAGGGGCCCAATAAGAACTCACTCGCTTGTGATGTCGAATGTCAGCATCATATCGGCCACCAAGTCGCCACCCGAATGCTTGGCTATCTTGACTTTTGGCGCCTCATTGAGTTTACAGGTCATTCTGCAAAGGAGAACACAGCACAATTCACACAGCAGCCCCGTCACAGAAGATGCGAAGGGGGGATTTGTGATAAGACAAGCTGTTTGGTCTGATATCATCACCATTGGCCTGTGGATTTAAAGTGCAGATTCAGACAGCAACATCTTTCTCCTGTCTCCTCTGGTATGTCCCTGGGACACCTGCTGGTGATCTCTGGCCCCAAAGACATCTGGCTGTCCTCGATCAGAGCCAGGGACTCCTCGGCCCTGGCTCCAACCTGGTGGAACTCTCCACCAACTTCCATCAGGGCCCTGTGGGACTTAATGCAGTTCCGCAGGGCCTGTAAGGCAGAGATGTTCTGCCAGGCTTTTGGTCGAGGACTGCAACGGTTTCCATCCTAGCTGGCACCCTCCTCTTTTCTTCTTTTTCTTTTTCCATCCCGCCCGCTTCGGCCTCCTCCTTAACCTGCCCATGAGTTGGGAGAGCAGTCCAGAGCAGGTTTTCAGATCAAATTATAAATGCCATCAGAAGACTGAAATTCTGGGATGAATTGATTGTTGATTTTAAACTGTATTTTTTGCATATTAATTTATTGTAAATCGCCCAGAGCCCTGTGTAATCAGGGATGGGGTGATTCAAAATTTAATAAATACTGATAATAAGGGTGGCATGTTTGGACAAGCTCCTTTGAAAGAGATAACACCAGATTAAATAGTGGTGCGTCCAGTCCGTGCCAAGCCTGTTGTCTGACTGCAAAGTAAAAGCTTGGGGTCGAAGTTGCACCTCTACCCCATAACTGAGCAGCAGCCCCTTATGGCCTCCGCCTGAGCAAGCTCTATTGACCAAGCCGCTCTACAGCAGCCACGGTCATTTCAGCGGGCTTGGATCGGGAGAACTTCTCAGTAACGGCTCTGTTCAAGACACAGATGCAGACCTTTTGGCAGCCAGAAGTTTTAGAAAAGGCCCCTGGCTGCTTCATCACCTCTCAATGGGCATTTCTGCATCTGGCATCCACTCCACATTTTCTCAACACTGAGGAAAAGGTGCCGCTCAAAACCACATTCGGATACCCTGGGGCAACGCCAAACTGACTGCGAAGTCACCCCTGAACGGCCGTAAATCTATGCAGAACAAATACCATAAAACCCGATGATCAAAGAAAGTGAAAGCGGCATGCATTGCAGAGGGGGATTTCTGTTCCAAGGTGGGTTTGGTAAAACAATGGAGGGGAAAGCCAATGCAGAATCGCCCAATGTTTCAGCAACTCCAGGTTGCAGAAATTGTCTCCTATAAGGCAGACCTTAGAACAGTGACAACTAACTTCAAAGAAAATATAGTGAAGATGTTCTATAGATGGCACATCCCCTCTGATAGATTGAATAAGTATAATAAAAACATATTAAATAAACTGTTGGAAATGTAAATATAATACGGGTACTTTTTTCATTTTGGGTGGATTGTAAAAAAGCGGAAAAACACTGGACCTTCATAAAAAGGGTTATAGAGGATATTTTTGATGTGAAAATTTTGTTAAAGCCAGAATTTTTCTTACTTAATATAATTCGTGATTCATTTAAGAAACAAGATGTCTATTTACTTATGCAAATTTTGACAGCTGCAAGGATTCTGTATGCAAAATTGTGGGAAAATGGAAATATACCAACAAAAGAAGAGTATAACGATAAACTATTAGAAGGTGCATGTTTGATAACTATTGGTCGTGAGTATATAATTGGTTAAAAAAAATAAAAATGGTTTAAATGTTGATGAAAGTTTATGATAAGAACAGGAAGACACTCTGTATTAAAATATATTGAAATGCAAATGAACTTTATGTTTAAAGAGGAAATAATAATAATAATAATAATAATAATAATAATAATAATAATAATAAGTCTTTCTTCACCCAAAGCGTGATTAACACATGGAATTCACTGCCACAGGAGGTGGTGGTGGCTACAAGCATGGGCAGCTTCAAGAGGGAATTGGATAAACATCTGGAGCAGAGGTCCATCAGTGGCTCTTAGCCATAAGGTATAGATAGGATCTCTCAGTCTGGGGCAAGTGATGCTCTGTCTTCTTGGTGCTTTGGGGGGGCAACAGTGGGAGGGCTTCTAGTGTCCTGGCCCCACTGCTGGACCTCCTGAGGGCACCTGGTATTTTTGGCCACTGTTGAACTGGATGGGCCGCTGGCCTGATCCAACACTGGCTTCTCTTATGTTCTTATCCACCCTCTGCCATGCTGAATGGGTCATAAGAATCCAGCCCCACCCCAGCAGAGGATCCCAGGAAACAAGGGGAAACCCCTCTGTGCAAGGGAGAACATCAGTTGTCTCTAAAACAGGGCTGCTTTCTCCTGTTGGCCTGAAGTTTTGCAGGGATGGTTTGTGGGAAAAGGGGTATAAACGCAAGAGTTGTCATCCCAAATGGGTGGAAAACAAAAGAAAAGCTTTAGGGAGAAATGTGTTTCCCGTGGAAACCAATGGAAACGAGAAAAAAAAGGATAGAAAACTGGTTGACCACTGTGTGAGACAGGATGCTGGACTAGATGGGCTACTGGTCTGATCCAGCAGGGCTCTTTTGATGTTCCTGGGTCTCCTGGCTTCATGTCAAACTGTCCTTAGCAACATCAGCATCTCTCCACATTTTAGACATGTCCTACCCGGATAACGAGGGAACTGATTTTCCTCCAAACACCGGCAGCTTCAGTCCCTCTGTTTTCTTATTAATCATTTCCTCTAGCTTTGCAGGAATTTCAGAGTTTTCTAGGAGCATTTGTATGACTGAAAGAATGAAACAGTTGTATTATTTTTTTCCCATATGGTGAAGGCAAAAATACACACAAAGTAATGCGAACATCTCTGAGCTTTAATAAAATGGAAGGGGTTTTCTCACGGGTCTTTCACTCATTCTTGTAGATGATCTCTCCTCCTCTCTCCCCACCCACCCAATCTGGATAGCCCAGGCTTGGCCAATCTTGCTAGATCTGGGAAGCTAAGCCGGGTTGGCCCTGGCTAGTATTTGGAAGGGAGACTGCCGAGGCCGTCTACGCCGAGGCTGCTCCCACCTCTGTTTTTCTCTGCTCTGACCTGGATGGCCCAGGCTAACCAGATCTTGTCAGATCTCAGAATCTAAGCAGGGTGGGCCTCAGTTAGGACTTGGCAATGGCGAACCTCCTCTGAACTTATCTTGTGTTGAAATACCCGCCCCCTCCCAAACCTTCCTTCCACTGGTATCACAGGTCCAACAAATCAAATTCAAATGGTACCTCAGCTCACCTCACTTAAGTGTCCTTAGCCCATCTGGCCTTCCTCCAGTTTCAGTGCCCCCCTCCGTGGGGCTGAGGCCCTGGCTAAGTAGCAGAGCACCTCCCATGTATGTGAGGTTGCCAGTCTCCAGGTGGGACCCAAAGACCTTCTAGAATCACAACTGAACTCCGGACTGCAAAGATTTCTTCCAGAAAAAAATGGCTGCTCTGGCGGGTAGAGACTACTTGCTGAGGTTCCTCCCCACCCCAAATCTGACCTTCTCCAGGCTCTACTCCTAAATCTCCAGGAATTTTCCAAACCGATATGGCAGCCCTATACCATGTGCCAAAGCTCCCACATTCATTCCTGTCGTTACCCCTTAAAAGCATCTCAGATGGAAGGCGCTGGGAAAGACCTTTCCTCCCCGAGACTCTGCCCTGCATGTGGGCTTCTGGAGGTTCTTTGGGGGGCTGCCCCTGTGGGAAGCAGGGTGCTGGGTGATGCAGACCTTGGCGGCTGGGTCCCCACCTCACCATGGAGCTTGAGACAGCCAGCCAGCCAGCCAGCCAGCCAGACAGACAGGGAGGTAGAAAAGTAGGTAGACTGGCCAACACTAGATAGATAGATAGATAGATAGATAGATAGATAGATAGATGATGGATGGATAATAGATAGATGATAGATAGATGACAGAGGGATTATAGACGATGATAGATTGATGATGATAGATGAGAGAGAGAGAGATGGATAGAGAGATGGACAGATGGACAGATGACTAGATGGATGTGGCAAGGCTCCCACAAAGCCCTTATAGCAACTATACAGCATGTACTTTGCAGGTTCAGTCTTTGGCACCTGCAGTTCGCAGCACCTCTCAACTAAAAGGGCAGACGAGGCCTCTGGCCTGCTCTGATCCCCCCCTGGGCTTGCCTTGGTCACCACGCCCGAGTCGGCAGCCTGCAGCACTGGCACCCAAGAGGGAACCCCATGCAGCTTTTGCTGGGAATCCATGGAGTCCCCCCCATCATGCCTCAGACGCTATGCACTTGCGGGCTTTTCCCTGACCACGCATCCCAGAGGGTCTGTGCTCCGGAAGCAACCAAGGACGGTTTCAATTTGAAGTTTACCTGCTTCAATTTTTTCCTTGGACATCCTGCAGACAGCCACCAGGCAATCCTCGTTGGCAGACAGGCTCAGGAAGCCACAGAACAGGACGACACCCCAAACTGTGAACGTCTTCATGTTGGACCCCTGCTGGAGAAATTTCTCACATGACGTTTCAACAAAGAGAATCGACTTAAAGAGAAACCGGCAGCGAGTGCAGTGGTACCCACAGAGGTGGGAAAGGAATTGGTCAGGACCGGGGGCCTCCGAGATGCTGACTCAGGCACATACAAACCCCATGTGGGGCAGAAAGGGCATCGGGAAACATGGGTGGGAGGAGATATGGTTGCCAGCTGACCAGGAAAACAGCCCATCTCGGTCCTGAGACTTCGGCAGCACTTTATGCAGCAGACGTCACAGGATGGAAATCAGTGCCGCAGATAAAGCGACTGCCAAAAGCACCAGGAGCTGGGGAGGTCTTTGGTCAACACTTCAGTCCCCGACTCCACAGTGGATGGAGCCCCAGGGAGTAGGGTTGCCAGCCTCCAGGCAGGGCCTGGAGATCTCCCAGAATTACAACTGATCTCCAGATCAGAGAGAGCCAGTTTGGTGTAGTGGTTAGGAGCGTGGACTCTAATCTGGGAGAGCCGGGTTTGATTCCCCGCTCCTCCACATGCAGCCAGCTGGTGTGACCTTGGGTCAGTCACAAGTTCTCTGAGAGTTGCTCTCTCACAAGCAATCCTCGAAGGAGATCTCTGAGCCCCACGGACCTCACAGGGTGTCTGCTGTGGGGATGGGAAGGGAAAGGAGACTGTAAGCCACTCTGAGACTCTTTTGGTTAGTGAAGGGCGGGGTACTAATCCAATCTCCTTCTTTTTCAGACAACAGAGATCAGTACCTGCAGAGGAAATGGCTCCTTGGGAGGGTGGACTCTTTGGCATTAGACTCTACTAAGGTCTTTCTCATCCCCAAACCTCACCTTCCTGAGGCTTCATCCCCAGTTCTCCATGAATTCTCCAACCTGGAGTTGGCAGCCACATCGGGAAGGGATGGGGCAGGTGCAGGAGCTCCTGCTGGTTGGATTCCCCCTCCCCAAGAAAAGGGTTGAGCAAATGAGTAGGGATGGCTGGTAGGAGGAAGAACATCAACCCCCCTCCCGCTGCGACCAGCTCACCTGGCCCACCCCTCCTGGCGTCCTCCCGGCTGGATTGGGGAGTGGAAGTCTGCCTCCCCCGGCTCACCTGCACCGCTTCCATCTCTGCCTGGCAAGCCAATTGTGACACTTGTGTCTTAAGGAGTGCGGCCTGAGCCAGTGAGGACAGGGAAGGAGCAGGACCAGTCCAGGACTGGTAGGGTTGCCAGCCTCCAGGTGGGTCTGGTAACAAATAAATATACGCTGCAAGGAACTTTTGCAAATTAACGTGGCCTATTTGTAACTATCATTCACTAAAGTGCATAGCGTGCTATGATAACATCCTTATCAGGTACATGTATTAAGTACATTCAGTTTTAACAACTACCAGTCAATCTTGCATCAGCATTTTAAAAAAAAGTCAAGACTGGTAGTTGTTAAAACTGAATGTACTTAATACATGTACCTGATAAGGATGTTATCATAGCACGCTATGCACTTTAATGAATGAAAGTTACAGATAGGACACATTAATTTACAAAAGTTCCTTGCAGCGTATATTTATTTGTTACTAGACTCTCCCAACACTGCAGCTCGGGTTGCTACAGCCTCCAGGCAGGGCCTGGAGATCTCCTGGGATTACAACTGATCTACAGATGATAGAGATCAGTTCTTCTGGGGAAAACGGCTGCTTTGGAGGATGGACTGCATGGCGTCACACCCTACTAAGGTCCTTCTGATTTCCAATCTCCACCTTCCCCGGCTCCACTTCCAAAACTCCCAGACTCTCCCAGACCAGAGTTGGCAACCCCTAGGGGAAGGGGTTGGGGCATATTGTGCAGTGTCCCCAAAGCCAGAGTTGGCCCTCATCCACCTCAACTGTATCTTTCTGCAAGTTGCAAATCTTTAAGCAGAAAAGGGCCTCCCCCACTCCCACCCACTGAGCTGGACAGAACTCCAGATCCTCTGCACGTCAAGCAGTTGCTCCAGGCCTCCCCCCTGCAACCCACCCCAATAATTCCATCTACAATACAGTCATCCAGTTCCCATCTGCCTGACCTTACTTTGCCGACTTGAAGACAGCTTCAGTTTCTGAAGGCAGAGCCTACAACAAGCGGTCCTTTTATACCCAAAAGCACTTAAGCATGTGGGGACAAAAGAAGAGATGCCGTTGATGCTCAAAGTAATTGTCTGAAACGGCTTCCTTTGGCGCTTCTGGCGTGCCAAGACAAACAGTACCAAACCGTGGCGGCTGCCAACTACTCTTTCTGAGCCGGCCAGTCATCCGGCTTTTACAAAGTTGATTGACTGTTTAAAAACACACTCCGACAGACAGGCACCCTGGGATTAAAATGTTACTTATCACAGGACGAATTAGAAGGCCAAGCTGGGAACCCAAGGTCTATCGTCAGGATTTGGGAACGCACTCTAGACTCCACAGGGCCACGACGAAGAGGCCCTGTGCCTCTGCATTCCAGGCTGGAGCTCACTGGGGGGGACAGTATGGGGGCAAGGCCTTTCCTGAAAGGGCAACAACTGGGGAGCGGCATCCTGGAACTCTCCTTAGCATCCTACCCCAAACCCTTTCCTTGCTAGAGTTGCAGTCCTCCAGATGAGGCCAAGTTCTCCTGGAATGACAACTGATCTCCATACTGTAGAAATCAGTTCCCGTAGAGGAAATGGCAGCTTTGGAGGTGGGGTCGCCAGCCTTCAGGCGGGATCTGGGGATTCCATGGAAATACAGCTCATCTCCAGACTACAGAGATCAGTTCTGCTGGGGAAAATAGAGGCTTTGCAGAGTGGACTCTGTGGCATTGTAGCTAGGGCTGCCATGTCCTACTTACCAAATGGCGGGGGGAGTCCTCCTTGGCCCAGGAGCTCCCTCGTCGCGTGCCCTGGCAACGCCCCCAACGTGATGACGTCACTTCCGGGTGACATCATTACGTTGGGGAAAGTCGTCCTGGCAGGACGACTTCGGGGGTGGGGTTCCCCCCGCCGGCCGAATGCTGGCCAGCGGATCAGGAACCACTGTAGCGGGGGACCCCCCGCCCCCCGGGCTGACTTGGCACCCCTAATTGTAGCCGACTGAGGTCCCTGTCCTCCCCAGGCTCCATCCCTAAATCTCTAGGAGTTTCCTTACCTGGATTTGGTAACTCTACCACTCCATCCCCTGCTGGTGGCCTTGGGGGACCTGGCAACCCTATTTGGAGGGTGGACTCTATGGCATTATGACTTGCTTAAGTCCCTCCCTTCCTCAAACCCCACCGTCCCCTGGCCCCACCCTCAAATCTCCATGAATTTTCCCAGCTGGCATTAGCAACCCCCCCCCCCCCCCAAATGAATACAGCGGCCTCAAGCAGGGCTCTGGAAAGCCGACATACACATTTTCTAAACAAAGAAATAGTCCTTATCTTGCACACTTAGAGGGGCTTTCCATTGTCCTTTCCTTCTCATGTCCCTCTTCTGCTGGCTGCAGCCCATGTTTGGTGTAGTAGTTAGGAGCAGTGGACTCTAATCTGAGAGAACTGGGTTTGATTCCCCACTCTTCCATTTGCAGCTGCTGGATGACCTTGGGCAAGCCATAGTTCTGACAGAGCTGTTCTTGAAAGAGCAGTTCTTGAAAGAGCTCTCTCAGCCCCACCTACCTCAGAGGGTATCTGTTGAAAGGAGATTGTGAGCCACTCTGAGACTCCAAGTTAAGGGTGGGGCATAAATCCAGCCTCCTCCTCCTCCTCTTCTTGACACAGGCTTAGCCTCTGCTGCTAAGAGAAGACCCTCCCACCCCATGCCCCATCTCTTTGGTGCATGCAGCTATTATCTATCAGGGCCTTGCTAGGAATAGGGATGGGCACAAACCAACTCACAAACTAAAGTTTGTGATTATTTTTGGCTGGTTTGTGGTTCACAAACTGAAGTTCGTGGAAGGTTACCCAGCACAAATTTGCAAGCTGTTGATGGAGGTTCCTGCAGTTTGTGAATGGATACGTTTCCAGACACACTGTTTCCGCTCCAGCAAGATGTTTACCAAACTTCAAAGCAACTTCAAAGCAACCGGGGGGGGGGCAGAATTCTCCAGCCTTGGAAACATCAGTAGGTTCCTTGTGTGTTTGATGTGTGTAGCATGCCCTCCATGCCCAGCTTTCCTTCTCTGGGGCAACTCAGGATTTCGTAGCCATCCTGACAACTGGGGGCTGTCCCCAGATGGCTGTATGATCCCTCTGGCATTTGGGGGCCATCTATACCTTGTGACTAATAGCCACTGATGGACCTCTGCTCCATATGTTTCTCCAATCGCCTTTTGAAGCTATTGTTAGTTGCTATTGGAGCATCACGCACCCAGCCATCAATCTTTATGAATGCAAATGACTCTCCAGCTAAAGACAATAAAATGTCCAGATCACCCCTTGGCAGTAATTTGAGATATAGAAGGTGACAGATGAGGGATGAGGGAAGCTAGAGTGTAACTACCTTGGTGTGGATTTCAGGAAGAGAAAATTTGACCTCCATGGGTATGTGTGGGGGAAGATAAATTCCCTGGACACAAGGGGAAAGGGAGACATTTGGGCAACTTCCATCTGGGAGCAACTTGCAGGAAGGAACTCTTACCATCTTGAACAGCAGCCATTACCACATGGAGCAGACAAAGCGCAGGCAGCCTGGACTGAGATTCTAAGTTGACGGAGAGGTTCTAAAACTACTTCAACAGCTAAGCTAAAAAGCCTGCCTTAGATTAAAATCAGCTAGTGCAGATCAGAGACAGGGTCAGAGGATTGTGTGCTTGCACCTTTTCTTTGTATCCCTTGCTTAATCCATTACTGTGCAGAGTATGTGTGTGTAGCCATTTTAATTTTAATAAATTCTTTGTACTAATAAAAGCTGGTAGTTTTCTGTACACACAGATGTCCAGCATTTCAGCAGTTATTCAGAGAGGGCAGCAGGTGAAGGAATGGTGGTAGTCTGATGCATAACTATTCCACTGGGAGTGTGCAAGGGAGATCTATTGTCCAAGGAGACCAGCTTGAATTGGACAAGTGTCAAACAACTGACTGATCAGAGCCCTAAATTGACTGGTTTTTCAGAAGGGGACCAAGAGTGCTGGCTCTCTATTGGTGGCACTACCCAGAGAGAAGCAGAGAAACCCTATGGAGAGGCAGGTTCTGAAGAGCAGCTGATTCAGTGAGAGCAGGATCAGAATGGTCATCAGGCGCTCAGATTCCCCAGGTGGTGAACCGGGACAGAGTTCACCATCTCCCCACAGGCTGTGACATCGCTTCTGTGTTCTCACTTGGAAATGATGTCATGTTGTTGGCCATGGCATTTCCCAAAGCTCTTCCTGGGCCCGTAGCAATGGTAGGGCTTTTGGGGGCTCCACCTCCTTTCTTAAAGGCACAGCCCCACAAGAATTTCTCCTGTAAATGCTTTTTTCAATCATTTAGAAACATTTTTTTTAAAAAGACATGCACTTCTTTAAGCAGAGTGGGGTGGTGTAGTTGACTGATTCCTGCACTGAGGGAGGGGGTTGGAGTAGGTGACCTTCTAACTTCCTGTCAAGAACCTGGTCTCCTTTAAGAGAGTTTTTCTGTCTAAGTGTTAGCTTTCTTAACCCCCACCTGCCAGCTTGTTGTCAGGATTGTTGCTTTGGCTGGCAGTGGCTGACAGCTTGTAATTTAGAGATCTATCCTGGTCACAGCTTTCTATGGGCTCAATGGCTTTTCTTTCTGCACTGAGAACTTCAGCCCCACCAGAAAAAAAATTGTCCCACAACCCACAAAATCCGGGCTATGGGTCTGGCTCTTCCCCAAGAAATCTCCTGAGGGTTGCCCAGCCCTGGCTTAAACAGTGAGACCAACAGCATTTAGAACAAGGGTAGTTTGATTTTCAAATGCCTACTGAATCATCTCAGCACCAGAGCTTTGTGCCAAGAGTGTGGCTTCTCTTACCCACTAACAGCTATAACTTTGCCCCTGCTTCCATCATTGGCACCGATCACCCGCTTGAACGAACTGGGACACAGTTCAGCAGGAACTATGCTTCCCTGCAGCTCCCATCCATTACAGCGCAGCAGAACTTTCTTCCAGACAAAGACACCCTTGGCTTGCACCAGTTTGGTGTAGTGGTTAAGTGCGCAGACTCTAATCTGGGACAATTGGGTTTGATTCCCCACTCCTCCACTTGCACCTGCTGGATGACCTTGGGCAAGTTCTGGCACTGCTGTTCTTGAAAGAGCAGTTTCTGTCAGAGCTTTCTCAGCCCTACCTACCTCAGAGGGTGTCTGTTGTGGGGAGGGGAAGGGAAAGAAGTTTGTAGGCCGCTCTGGGACTCCCTTGGGTAGTGAAGGGTGGAGCATAAATCCAATATCCTCGTCTTCTTCTATTGATTTCTGCTGTTCTGAGGGGGAAGTAGCTGAAAACAGAATGGAGACCACAGAAAGTCCTTCACACAACACTTAACTAGTGCATGGAACTCCATGCATGTGACATGGCCAAGGCAGCTTGAAATGGGGATGAACCACACTTCACTGAGAGAGGTGAATGGGACATGGAAGGGCTGTGGCTGAGTGGAAACATCTCCTCTTTGCAAGTGAAAGGTCCCAGGTTCGACCCCCAGCATCTCCAGGTAAAAAGGACTAGAGGTGAAGGACCCTTAACTGAGAGATGGAGAAGTGCATTTGAGTAGACAATGGCTGTGGTCACACGAGCCAGTTGAAGCACAGAGGAAGAGACGATATTTCCTCTGGGGGAATTTGACACTCAGGCCCCGTCCACACTGCCACTTTTGTCGCTCATTTCTCCCTATTGCTTCAGGTTCCCCCATCCCCCATATGTTTTGTTCTCTCTAGTAGTCCCAGAGGGAGCAAAACACATGTGGAAAAGGAGGAGGGACCCAAAGCAATAGGGAGAAATGAGCGACAAAAGTGACAGTGTGGACGGGGCCACAGTTGTGAGACCACACAGCTCTTTGATGCTGCAGGCACAGACCGTCACTGTGTGATCAGACACAACTGTGGCTGAGTCCTTGGGTTTTTTTGCCATTTGTTTCACTTGAGCATAAATCAGCAACTGAGGAATTGCAACTCCGCACTGAGGGCCCCCTATGGAGTATGCTATGGTGCACATATTGCAAGGGGGGGGGGATGCAGCACAGAGTTGGCCTGATCAGACCATCCCAGCAGCATGAGAGCGTGCTTGAGCAATCAGACTGGGGAAAGTGCGTCCGTGGCCTGCCTTATCCGGATAACACCGGACTTTCCCTGGTGTCTTTTAACTCTGCTTACATGGTGGAGCAGCATGGGCTTCCAATGATTGCAGGATGCTTCCCAGATGTTGCTATCTGATCACGCCCTTTGGATCCATCAGGCATTCGCACCTATGTCTGATCTAAAGGAGCGTGCGATCGCAACCAATACTGACCCTGGTGGACTTCAGTCTGATTCTGTGTAAAGCAGCTTCAAGAGAGGAGTGTTTGCACAGTCTGCTTCTCAGGGGAAGGGCTGTGGCCCAGTGGAAGAGACTCTGCTTTGCAAGCAGAAAGTCCCAGGTTCAATCCCCGGTGGTATCTCCAGTGAAAAGAACCAGGTAGTTGGTAATGAAAAGGACCTCTGCCTGAGACCCTGGAGAGCTGCTGCCAGTCTGAGTAGACAAGACTGACCTTGATGGACCCATGGTCTGATTTAAGGCAGCTTTATGTTTGTTCATATGTGACCACCCCCCAGCTCAGAGGATGTGCATTTCTGTCAAGAGAGTGCTTGCATCTGTGGCCTTGTTCCTGGGCTTCCATGAGAAGAAGACGAAGAAGAAGAAGAGAAGGAGGAGATTGGATTTAGACCCGACCGTTCACTACCCAAAAGAATCTCAGAGCAGCCCACAGTCTCCTTTCCCTTCCCCTCCCCACAACAGACACCCTGTGAGGCAGGTGGGGCTGAGAGAGCTCTCTCTCGAACTGCTCATGAGAGATCAGCTCTGAGAGAACTCGTGACTGACCCAAGGTCAGCAGCTGTGTGTGGCAGAGTGAGGAATCAAACCCGGTTCTTCCAGATTAGAGTCTGCACTCCTAACCACTACACCAGACTGGCTCGCTGGCTGACCACTGAGCCAGAGAAGCGACCGGACAGATCCAGCAGGGATCTTCTGATGTTCTTAAACTCCAAGAAAGAGGTCACTGTTGGCTTTCTTTCGAAGCCTTTTCGGGAGGGTGTGTGTGGAGGACATCCAAAGCTATCAACCGGCTAAAGCTTTTGCTAGACTCTGAGACACACTGTGATTCTGTTGTTTTCGAAATGGGGTGGGGGTGGGGAGTAGACCTTTGTAGATAAGAAGCCGATAAGGATTAGCGCTGAAACCCAAAACAGAATGAGGAGACAAAGAAGAGCCTGTTTGATTTTCCCCTCGTTGGCACGGATCTTGCCCTGTCTCTTGGTCTGGCTATTATCAAAGCTCATTTCACTCACCAGTTTTTATCAGCGCTTTCCTAAAATCTTAAGTGCTCTTGATGCTGAACTGAGGACAGCAAAATGGCATGACGTCAATCGCTGTCTGCAGCACCTGAGAGAGCTCCACCTGGTCACATGTCGTCTGTCCATTAAGAGGTTTACAAGATTACGCATGGGACAGAGCAGGTAGAGAAAGAGGAAATTGCTGAGCAGTTGGGTTAGAACGAATAAAAGGAAGGAGTTCTTCACCCAAAGAGTGATGAACACGTGGAATTCACTGCTGCAGGAGGGGGTGGCGGCTACAAGCATGGACGGCTTCAAGAGGGAATTAGATAAACCTATGGAGCAGAGGTCCACCAGTGGCTATTAGCCACAAGGTCTAGATAGGAACTCTCAGTCTGGGGCAAGCGATGCTCTGTATCCTTGGTGCTTGAGGGGGGGGGGCAACAGTGGGAGGGCTTCTAGTGTCCTGGCCCCACTGCTGGACCTCCTGAGGGCACCTGGTGTTTTTGGCCACTGTGTGACACAGAGTGTTGGACTGGATGGGCCACTGGCCTGATCCACCGTTGGCTTCTCTGATGTTCTTATATGGAGCAGAGGTCCATCTGTGGCTATGAGCCACAAGGCATAGATAGGAACTCTCAGTCTGGGGCAAAGGATGCTCTGTCTTCTTGGTGCTTGATGGGGGGATCAACAGCAGGTGGGCTTCTAGTGTCCTGGCCCCACTGCTGGACCTCCTGAGGGCACCTGGTGTTTTTGGCCACTGTGTGACACAGAGTGTTGGACTGGATGGGCCATTGGCCTGATCCAACACTGGCTTCTCTGATGTTCTCTGATGTTCTCTTACGTTCTTATTTGCTAGGCCAGAAGTTGGGGGGGAGGGCAGAGTGGGAGCCCCCGCTGCCTCCTACGCTGCATGGCTGGGAGTGGAGACGGGAGAGGGGTGTGAGTCTCGGCTCCTGCAGCCTGGACTGAGTGGGTAGAGGAGGGAACTGGAGCTGCCACCATCACCACCACCACTGCATGAGCCGGGTAGACAGGCAGGGGGAAGAGGAAGAGGAGGGGCCAGCTGGAGCTGCTGGAGTTACTGCTGCCCCAACCAGAGTCAACCTGAGTCACCCAGACTGCTGTTGCAGTTCATCCTGCCTGAGGGCTTAGATAAGAACAGAAGAGAAACCATGTTAGATCAGGCCAGTGGCCCATCCAGTCCAACGCTCTGGGTCACATAGTGGCCAAAACAAAGGGGCCATCAGGAAGTCCATCGGCAGGACCAGAACTCCAAAAGCCCTCCCACTGTGCCCCCCCCAAGCACCAAGGATACAGAGCATCTCTGCCCCAGGCATAAGAGCATAAGAAAAGCCCAGTTGGATCAGGCCAGTGGCTCCTCCAGTGCAACATTCTGTGTCACACAGTGGCCCAAACTCAGGTGCCATCAGGAGGTCCACCAGTGGGGCCAGAACCCCAAAAGCTTACCCCTTGTTGCTCCCCAAGCCCCAAGAATACAGAGCATCACTGCCCCAGACCGAGTGTTCCCTCTACACCTTCTGGCTAACAGCCTTTCATGGACCTCTGCTCCATATAAGAACACAAGAGAAACCATGTTGGATCAGGCCAATGGCCCATCCAGGCCAACACTCTTGTGTCACACAGTGGCCAAAACCCAGGTTGTATAGGATTGGCTTTACGGCCACACTGTCACAGACTGGGGTTGAGATGAACCTAAATGATAGAGTCTTGTATATCTCATATGACCACAGAAAGTCAAAAAGTGGGCATTGTAGTGCAGAAGAGACCAAAGAGGGGACAGGAAAATGCAGGAACAAATTCTGAGTGTGCCCACTTGAGGCAAGGAAAGGGGTTCCAAGCGGAGGGCAACATTGGCGGAGGGAGCTTCAAATGCTGCCAGTTAGAAGCCAGTTGGTTCCCAGCTGGGCTTTGCTGCCAGGAGGAAAAGCCCTCAAGGTGAGGGGGGGAGCTCAAAGCGAGTGCCAGGAAGAAAAGAGCGAGAACACAATACATTTTAAACATAGTCAGCAACCGTCTATCACCGCCCTATAAAAGTAGTTTTTTGGCTGAGGCAAAATATCAGCGGAAACTTCTTTTGTCTTCTCGGAGTCATTGTCATTAGATGCCCATCACAGCATGTCAAAAGGCCCTTCCTTTCAGGCTTTTGTCCCTGCGTCACATTTTAGGGGGGAGAAAGACCAGCTCCGGGGCCAAGCCCTCCAGCACCTCTGCTCAGACGAGATCCAAAATTGACTTTCTCTTTCTCTGAGGAAGACGCTTCTGAGTGTCGCTGCAGCCAAAACAGGAGACGCTGGAAACAGGACCATTTTGCAAAGGGGAATATTTATTGACAATCTAAGAGAAGCAGGCGGGATGTCTTAGAAGCTTGACAGAAGAACCCCCCATAGCAGAGGTCAGCCTTCGTGCGACAGAAGACCGACAGAACGCCAATTTCATCACCTTTCTGAAATCAAGGTTGTCAAAGGCAGGGGCTGAATGTGGGCTTATGGGGTTTTCGGATGTGCAGAAGCCCTAGACAACTCTCCATTTCATCCTTGTGAGATGTTAAAAGAGTCAGACACAACAGCTGTTACTGACAGTCAGGATCTTTGATTGCAAAAGATCTGTTCCCGTTCTTAGTGGCTCAGGTCAAGAATTACAGAGCACATGACACAGGGTATAAAGAAGAACAGGGTTTAAAGTGGGGGTCGTGAAACAATGAAGGGGGCCAAAAGATGGGTAGTCTTCTCCAGTTTCATTCCTCTGAACGGGACCACGTTTCAGTTCATTCAGGCACTTACGGGGGCCATGCTGGTTGCAACAAGAAGGAGGGCGTCCTGTGGAAAGGAAGACACCATGTTCATTCAGTCTATGGGACGAACCTTAAGCTGATTGCATGGTTTTTCTCCTAGAACTGCATCCACACATCAGCGGATTTCAGGGCACTAGCACAATTATGCACAGCTGGAGGATAGGTCTATCAGTGGCTAGTAGCCAAGGGAACCTCCACATTTAGAGGCAGTCAGCATCTGAATCCCAGTGCCAGGAGGCAACATCAGGGAAAGGCCTCGGCCTCCCGTCCAGAGGAACGGTTTAGCAACTGTGAGAGACACAATGCTGGACTAGATGAACCAACTGTCTGATCCAGCAGGGCTCTTCTGATGTTCTTATAAGGGAAGGCCTCAGCCTCTGTGCCCTGTTCTTGGCCCTCCAGGGGAACTGGCTGGCCCCTGTGTGAGACGGGATGCTGGACTGGATGGACCCTCACTGGTCTGACCCAGCAGGGCTCTTCTGAGGTTCTTCTCAGGGGAAGGCCTCGGCCTCTCTGCCCTGTTGTTGGCCCTCCAGAGGAACTGGTTGGCCACAGTGTGAGACAGGATGGTGAACTGGATGGACCCTCACTGGTCTGACCCAGTGGGGCTCTTCTGATGTTCTTAAGAAGGCCTCGGCCTCTCTGCCCTGTTCCTGGCCCTCCAGAGGAACTGGCTGGCCACTGTGTGAGACAGGATGCTGGACTAGGTGGACCCTCACTGGTCTTACCCAGCAGGGCTCTTCTGGTGTTCTTATGAAGGCCTCGGCCTCTCTGCCCTGTTGCTGGCCTTCCAAAGGAACTGGCTGGCCACTGCGTGAGACAGGAGGCTGGACTAGATGGACCCTCACTGGTCTGACCCAGCAGGGCTCTACTGCTGTCCTTATGAAGGCCTCGGCCTCTCTGCCCTGTTGCTGGCCCTCCGGAGGAACTGGCTGGCCACTGTGTGAGACAGGATGCTGGACTAGGTGGACCCTCACTGGTCTGATCCAGCAGGGCTCTTCTGGTGTTCTTATGGCTTGTCTGGCCCACACTGGGAGATCCAGTGGTGAATGACCACTATAGTATATCCATAACACAACTACCCGGCGACATGTGGATACATTCTGTGACCTGCACGCCCCATTGCTCAGAGGACAGGGAGGTGACAACCAAGGATTGAGCGGGGATGCCTAACTTCTGGTGCTCCCTCCCTCACCGTGATCCTTCGGCACTCTCCAAAAACAGATCCATCCAGGGAGAGAGGAATATGTCATCTTGGGGGGCTTCTTGTCTGCTCTTTTTTTTTAATTTTAATGGCTTACTTGGACATTTTGGTCTTTTGCAGATAGTTTCAGAAAGTAGCTATGCTGGTTTGCAGTAGGACAAGTAGATTCAAGTCCAGAAGCATCTTAATGACCAACACAGGGCTGCCGAGTCCTCCCGGGGGTGGGGATTCCCCTGCTAAAGGGGTCCCCAATCCACCAGTTTAGATTCAGACGGTGGGGGGAACCCCACCCCCAAAGTGGCCTGATCCAGCCAACTTCCCAGCATGATGACATCACCCGGAAGTGATGTCATCACACTGGGCACTTTGGTGGGGCAACACTCTAGCAATCGCCCTGAAAACTCTATGGTACCATAAAGTTTTAGGGCGATTACCAGAGCGTTGCCCTAGCAATGTGCCCAGCGTGATGACGTCACTTCGCGTGCACACTGGACTCCTGGAGAAGGGCAGGGACTCCCCTGCTTTCCAGATGGTAAGACTTGGCAACCCTAGACCAACAAGATTTTCAGGATATGAACTTTGGAGGGTCAACATGGGAGCTTTGACTCTCCAAAGCTTGAACACCAAAAATCTTGTTGGTCTCTTTAGGCATTCTTAGTCTCGAATCTAATATTTTGCTGTTGTTCTTAACTGCATCCCTCCCACTTATTCTTTCAGTTCCAGTTACGGTGTCAGCTGCCCTGGATGCTCCCTGCATGGTATGGATAGACAAGCAAGCAAATGATGGTCTGGAGGTTAGAGCTCACCAAACTCTGCCTTGTCTACATATCTCAGCAAACTATGGATTCTGACAAGGAAATCTGATCAGCAAACTGGAAGGAAACTAGGAATTCGGAGTGGGAGCCCATGTGCAAGACCGGAGGGTGGGGGGTGGAAGGGTGTGGCACGTTCCTGATTGCCCAGAGTTCTGAAGAGTGGAAGGATCTCGGCCGAGTTTAGGGCTGCCGACTCTGGGTTGGGAAATTCCTGGAGATTTCAGGGTGAAGCCTGAGGAGGGCAGAGTTTGGGGAGGGGAGGGACCTGAGCAGGCCTCAGGGCCATAGAATCCACCTTCAAGACCAGCAGCTTTCTCCAGGGCGCTACAGAGCTCAGTAGTCTGGAGTTCTGTTGTAATTCCAGGAGATCTCTAGGCTTCGCCTGGAAGCTAGAAAAAACTACCACTACAATCCTACAAATTATACAAACATCTGTAATAATTAAAGAATCATGAAAAATACTGATGTTGTTGTTGACAAAAGTGGTTGGCAGTCGAGAATATCCGGAATAATGTCCCGTTTCGAATCACAAGATCTTCATCCAAACCATAACATAGAAAACCATAGTGTAGAGAATCGTTCATACATCAGGCACAGAGCAAAAACGGCCCGCCTTCATATATTTAACATCCACAAAACAAAGGAATCCTACAGTCTTACTTCATAGTTGCAATTACAGTCAGGTCATCCAATACCTCCAATACCATCCAATCCAATTCTCTACACTATGGTTTTCTATGTCATGGTTTGGATGAAGATCTTCTGATTCGAAACGGGACATTATTCCGGATATTCTCGTCTGCCAACAACTTTTGCCAACAACAGTTAATCAAAACATCGGTGTTTTTCATGATTCTTTAATTATTACAGATTTTTGCATAATTTGTAGGATTGTAGTAGTAGATTTTTCATATATATATATATATATATATATGTTTCTAGCAGCATATACATGGCTTCATATTTCTGTCTTAAGATGTGTTCTACTAGCTGTGTTCATCTCATGAATGTTCATCTGGAAGCTGGCAACCCGGTCTTTGTGCTATCTGCATATTCTTCTTGTTTGACACACACACACACACACCCGACCACTGCCAAAAATCATTACCTTCCCAGCAGCAATATGCAGCGAGCTCAAATCAAGGCCATGCACCAACGGTATTGGGATCCCTTCAGCCAGCATCTCTGGAAGGAAGGGTGAAAAAGAGACACGTTTGTATGTTGCGAATAGCAATTGGGGGGGGGGGGGCAGATGCAGCCATCGGTGGTGATTCTTTTAAAAATTTCTACTAGGAAAAAGGGTTTTGACTCTTAGAAGTGAATTTTAGGCCCAGGAGAAGCAGATAAAGGCAAACGTAAGAAAATGAGAAAGAAAAAAGAAATGCAAACTAGGGCTATTGGGATAACTAAAGGAGGCCTGTGCATTCAGAGGCAGCAAATCTTTTAATAGGATTACCAGGAGGTAGCATCAAAGGAAGACCTCAGCCTCTATGTCCTGTTGTGGGACCACCAGGGCAACTGGCTGGCCACTGTGTGAGACAGGATGTGGGACTATATGGACCCTCACTGGTCTGATCCACCAGGGCTCTTCTGATGTTCTTAAGAAGCCTTGGCCTCTATGCTAAGTTGTTGGCCGCCCAGAGGAACTCGTTGACAACTGTGTGAGACAGGATGTGGGACTAGATGGAACACTGGTGGTGAAGAAATGACGGCTGAGGGGCGAAATGATCGAGGTTTACGAGATTATGCATGGGATACAGCAGGCAGAGAAAGAAGTACTTTTCTCGCTTTCTCACAATACAAGAACTCAGGGGCACTCCATGAAATTGCTGAGCAGTCGGGTTAGAACGGATAAAAGGAAGTCCTTCTTTACCCAAAGAGTGATTAACACATGGAATTCACTGCCTCAGGAGGTGGCGGCAGCTACAAGCATGGATGGCTTCAAGAGGGAATTGGATAAACATATGGAGCAGAGGTCCATCCATGGCTATTAGCCACAAGGTATAGATAGGAACACTCGGTCTGGGGCAAGTGATGCTCTGTATACTTGGAGGAGGGGTAACAGTGGAAGGGTTTCTAGTGTTCTGGCCCCACTGGTGGACCTCCTGATGGCACCTGGTATTTTTGGTCACTGTATGACACACAATGTTGGACTGGATGGGCCACTGGCCTGATCCAACATTGATTTCTCTTATGTTCTTATGATCCAGCTGGGTTCTTCTTATGTTCTTATAAAACTCCTGGCCTCTGTGCTCTGTGGTTGGACCTCCATGGCAACTGGTTGCCCACTGTGTGAGACAGGAGGCTGGACTAGATGGACCACTGGTCTGATCCAGCAGTGCTCTTCTGATGTTCTTACCAGGGGAAGGCCTCGGCCTCTCTGCCCTGTTGCTGGCCCTCCAGAAGAACTGGTTGGCCACTGTGTGAGACAGGAGGCTGGACTGGATGGACCACTGGCCTGATCCAGCAGGGCTCTTCTGAAGTTCTTATGAAGGCCTTGGCCTCTCTGCCCTGTTGTTGGCTTTCCAGAGGAACTGGTTGGTCACTGTGCGAGACAGGAAGCTGGACTAGATGGACCCTCACTGGTCTGACCCAGCAGGGTTCTTCTGATGTTCTTATGAAGACCTCAGCCTCTCTGCCTTGGTGTTGGCCCTCCAGAGGAACTGTTTGGCCGCTGTGTGAGACAGGATACTGGACTAGATGGACCATCACTGGTCTGATCCAGGAGGGCTCTTCTGATGTCCTTAACTACCAACATTCCTTAGGAAACCTTGGCTCGTAGCTTTAGAGCTCACAGGCATGGCTCTTTCCATGCACGCAAGTAGAATAATTTTAATGTGTTCCATTACCCACCTTGCACAGTCCCCCAACCCCTTAATGAATCGTTGAGGTATCTCTCCTCATTGCCAAAGAGAGACCCTCAGGAACCTGCCACTTACTGTTGAGATGTGGTATGATGCAGTCGGACGCCATCTGTGTGATCATGCCAGTCATCCGCTGAACCTGGAACGAAGGGAAACAAATGAACAAGGGGCACTTCCCTTATTGAACAATTCTGGAAAGATGTTCTCAACAAGATTAACTTATTTACCAACTTCAAAGTACCTTTAGATCCAGCTATTGTTTTACTTCACTGCAGACCCCCAGATCCTCCGCCCCCAAACACTTCGGAATTAATAAACACTCTTCTTATAGCAGCCAAAGTGGTAATTGCGCAAAATTGGAAAAAGAACAAACCGCCGTCAATCCCTCAATGGTTAAATAAGGTCTGGGATCTGTTTTTGCTAGACAAATTATCTATCTTTAATACTAGTAAACTGAATGAGAGGGACATGCTGAATCCCTAGATAAGTGGTTTCCGATTCTACAAAGTGTTAACTTGGATCGATATGATTGGGAACATGTCATGGATGTCAAGTTTAAAACCTTTGTTTATGGGTGAGTTTTAAATGTTGCCTGCTATGAACTAGTTTGTAGTTGTAGATGTTTTCCGCTTCTCCTATACTCTTAGCAATCTTCCATCTATGCGATGTTCTCTGGAACCAAAAGTCACACTGTTAAGTGCTTGTTTGCAACTTCTTTGAGTCTTTTTGTTTGATTGTTGACTTATACAATACAAAATTAAATTGTTTGGGGAAAAAAAACATGAGATGGAGGGTTGCCAGCCTCCAGGTGGGGCCTGGGGATCTCCCGCTTTTACGACTGATCTCCAACTGACAGAGATCAGTTCCTCTGGAGAAAATGGCTGCTTTGGAGGGTGGAGTCTAGGGCATTGGACCATGCTGAGGCCCCTCCCCTCCCCAAACCCCGCCTTCTCCTGGCTCCACCCCCAAAGTCTCCAGGTATTTCCCAAACCAGAGTTGGCACCATAGCTGGATTTACTTGAATAAATGCAAGTTTACCTTTTTTTGCAATATACTTCTTGGGAGATTTATTTACCACACTCAGTCATCACGCTTCTACGACTGAACAAACCTCTGCTCTATTAACCATATGTCCCAACAGAAACTTGGTACTTACATCAAAGTTTCCGATTGACGAGCTTTGTAGACTGAGATTCTCAATTCTGGAAAGAAAGAATAAAGCAGGAACATCAACAAAAAAAAACCCACCCTCAAATTGTTCCCTTTGTAAAACATTTATGTTACAGACGTTTGTGGAATGTTTTATATTTACAGCATAGACATTTTCAAGGGATTGGAATCCTTGTCCCAGATGGAGTGGAGTTGGCGTTTGCAGAGCAGGTTAAGAGCTTGGGGGCGCTCACGGACCCCCGGCTATTTGAAAATCAATAGACCTGCACCATACTAAATGCTTCATAAAGTTACTTGGATAAATGATTAGGAACTGTGGTCAGTACTACTTTTTGTAGCTTGCTGAAACTAGGGCTCCGGTCACAGGAGCGAGATAAAGCGCGGTGGAAGCGAGGCTTTTTGCGCCAGAGTACTTTGACCCGCAGTTGCGTGATCACACATTTCTGCAAAGCTGTAGTCGCAACTCGCCACTGCGAGACCAGACGCGACCGCGGGCAAGTTGGGGGTTTTTTTTGTTTCGTTCCAATTCGCTTAAATGGGGGACCGATGAATCGCATCCCCACCCTGAGGGCTTCCAATGACAGTATGCGATGATGCGCATACTGAGAAGGGGAGAAAAACAACGGCATGGCGTCGGGATAGCCTGATCAGATGATCCCCAATGCCACAAGTGCGTGCTGGAGCGATCACACGGGGAAAGTCCGTCTGTGGCCCGCAGCTACCCGTCTGATATTGGATTTTCCCTACTGTTTTTTTACTCCGCTTCTTCGGCGGAGAGAAACGGCTTGCCGACGGGTGCGGAATGCTTCACAGATGTGCTCTTGTGATCGCACCCTTAAAATCCGGCAGGGAGTTGTGCCTCTCACGTGACTAATTTTGCATGTTATCCTAATGTGGAATTTTGCATCATTCAGTGTGTCATATTAATACTTATGCTTTGCTTCAGTTCTGTTCTTTAGACTTCTGGGTGGCTCCACAACCTTAATACTATTGCATTATATATTGAATGTTCCCTCTGACAATTGCATTGATTGTACTGAGGGTCTGTGGCTCACAGGTAGAGCATTTGCTTGGCATGCAGAAGGTCCCAGGTTCAATCCCCGCCATCTCCAGTTTTTAAAACTAGAGGATTTGGCAGGAGGTGAAGGGAAAGACCTTTCTCTGCCTGAGACCCTGGTGGAGAGCTGCTGCCAGTCTGAGTAGACAATACTGACTTTGATGGACAGAGGGTCTGATTCAGTGCAAAGCAGTTTTCACTCTGGCCTTTTTCCCACTCACATTGTGCCGGCGTTCTGCCTCCGTTTGTCCCGGTGCTGGGTGTCAATTTCACACCCTTTGCTGCGGCGCGCGTGTTAATACGGGGCTTTGCGCCATTTTCTCCGCACCTTCGGTAAACCTAAAAAAAAAGGTTTACCGAAGGCACGGAGAAAATGGCGCAAAGCCCCGTTAGCACCGCAGCAAAGGGTGTGAAATTGACACCCAGCACCGGGACAAACGGAGGCAGAACGCCGGCACAATGTGAGTGGGAAAAAGGCCTCTGTGTCATCCACCTTGAGTCCAAGCGTGAAAGGTAGACCATAAATATGCCCTGCTGAGGTCCCTCCCTTCCCCAAACCTCACCCCCCCCCAGGCTGCACCTCCAAATTTCCAGGATTTTTCCAGCCTTGCATTGCCAACCCAAGTTGGGTCTCTAGAATATGTCCAGAATAAAGCTCTGGCTGAAAAGGCCCAGAGAAGACGGCCTTAGCTAAAGAGTGGTGCAAAAGAAATGGGATTTTTACCGTGGACTGTGAAGAGTGAAGACTAGTTTCCCGTCAACGATGGAAGGATGAGCAAACAAAACAAGATTCTGTGATTCAAAAACAAGACGGTCATTAGCTCTAAAGGCCACTGCCAAGAGATACACACACTTTGAAACTAAACTGAACTCAGGAAGGGGTGGGGGTGGGAGAAACCAGAAAGCTCCCAATGAAAGAAATGCGGAACACAAACGTCCTTTTCAGACATTACAGTCGCAGTGGTTATGGAAGGCTTTAGAGGGTGGTTATCAAAGTCTCCTAGCTGGTCTTTAATGCTCCAGGAATTTCTGCACTGTAGCCCTTTTGGCTACTGCCTTTCTCTTTCGCTTAGGGTCATTTTACACCTCCCCTCTAAAGTAGTTTGACTGCTGTCTCTTCCTGTGCTGATTTCACAGTGGTATGAAATTTCACTCCAGGGGGTCTAAGTGCACTAATCAACAGCAATTGTTTAAAGCAGAATAAAGAAGAAGAAGAGAAGAAGAGATTGGATTTATACCCCGCCCTTCACTAACCGAAGGAGTCTCAGAGCAGCTTACAAACTCCTTTTCCCTCCCCCTCCCCACAACAGACACCCTGGGAGGTAGGTGGGGCAGAGAGAGCTCTTTCCCAAGCTGTCCTTGAGGGAACAGCTGGTACAGAGCTATGGCTTTCCCAAGGTCATCCAGCCAGGTGCAAGTGGAGGAGTGGGGACTCAGACCCGGTTCTCCCAGATTAGAGTCCGCACACACTTAACCACGACACCAAACTGAACCAACCAAAGTTATTTGCTCTTGGGGAGATGCAGCAGCTTCCAAGTGGAGATGGGAAGAAGAAGAGGAAGAGAAAGAAGAGGAGGAGGAGGAGGAGGAGGGGGAGGGAGCTGAGGGTTTTATAGCCCACCCTTCACTGCTCGAAGGAGCCTCAGAGCAGCTTACGATCTCCTTTCCCTTCCTCTCCTCACCACAGACACCCTGCGAGGTAGGTGGGGTTAAGAGAGCTCTTTCGAGAACTGTGACTGACCGAAGGTCACCCAGCTGACTTCAGGTGGAGGAGTGGGGAAATGAACCCGGTTCTCCAGATTAGAGTCCTGCCTCTCTTAACCACTATACCAAACTGAACCAACCAAAGCTATTTGCTCTTGGGCATAGGCGTCAACTTCAGGGGGGCTGGGGAGCTGGAGCCCCACCCCCCCGAACTTTTCCAGGACATGCTGAGCCTCCCCTGGAGACAATGGCCTTTAATGTCTCTGGCACAGCCTCAGCCCCCCCCCCCTCCCCAAAATTGGAAAGTCTACGCCCTTGCTCTTGGTAGATGCACTGGCTTCCCCCTGGAGATGGCAAACTGGCACAGCCGCTCAAAGTAAATTTACTGGAACGGGCATTGGTGCATTGAATCAGAGGATGCCACTTTTAAGGGTTTCTTGATAGTGGGACACTTAGGACCTCTTTAATGTGGTACTAACAAGGAAGGAAGGAAGGAAGGAAGGAAGGAAGGAAGGAAGGAAGGAAGGAAGGGAGGAAGGACGGACTAACTAGAGGTCATGAATGTTCCACATAAATGCATGCATTTGCTTCATGCACAGTTTAACTTTTCTTGGAATATGATGGAACTATCATTGTTTGGAGGCCCACAGAAATGCTACCACAGGTAACTTCAGGTGGGGTGGCTGTGCTGGTCTGAAGCAGCAGAACAACATTTGAGTCCAGGGGCACCTTCAAGGACAGCAAAGTTTTATTCTGAACAAGTGTGTGTGCACATGAAAGCTGATACCCAGAAAGAAACGTTGTTGGTCTTAAAGGTGCCCGACTGGACTCCAACTTTGTTCCACAGGTAGCTTGTTGTTTCGAGGGCCCCCAACAAAAGCAATCCAGGAACCCTCCAAGAACCATGCTTCAGGATCCCTCCCAATGTTGCCGAGAGTACAGGAGCGCGACTCTAAGACTGCTGAGGGCACACACTTGGGGCACCACCACAGCTCTCTTGGGTTAGCCTTGAGCCACGACCGATGGGAGAGACAGCCCAGAGGCCGAAAGGCAGGCTGAGCCATCTCCACGTTGAAGCTGGAGTCGATCGCACTGGCCCCATACTTACAAGGTGGACGGTGAAACGGGGCCCGTAAGCTCCTGCTGAATGTCCGGTGTAGAGCGGGATTTCGACAGGTAGCCACAGTCGGCTCTTTCCGACGGCCAGAGAGAGGGAGGGTGCCCCAGTGCGGATGTGTGGTGCCCACATGTTGGAAGCCTGCAAGATTTACGGATGGGAGAGGAAGTCAGCCGGGCTGAGAAAACGCCTGCTGAAATTAGTCATTCATTCCTGCTATCAGTATTATGAAGTGCTCCGCAGGATAACGCGGACAAAAAAAGACTGGCGGCTTTGCGTGGGGAGGGGCTTGGCGTAAGGCTCAGCCGAGCCCTCCCTGCAACTCTCAGCTATATTCAATAGGGTTGCCAACCTGCAGGTAGGGCCTGGAGATCTCCTGATTTTACAAAGGATCTCCACACCAAAGCCTTATCGAAGCTGTGGGCTCTTGTGAGCAAAATTTTTACTTTGTGAGCTACTGGCATTAAAGTTGAGAGCGAGCGGTTTGGTGCTGCATGAATTAGTTTGCTCTGGAGCCATCTTTCCTCAGCTGAGACAAAAATGTGCGAGCCAGAGGCTAAAAAACTGTGAGCTAGCTCACACTGACTCAGCTTAGAGGGAACACTAGCTCTGGGCTACTTACATCAGTCCGCCTCAGGACTCATTCCGTAGCAGGAGCTCCTTTGCATATTAGGCCACACACCCCTGATGTAGCCAATCCTCCAAGAGCATATAGTAGCCCCTGTAAGAAGAGCTCTGTAAGCTCCTGGAGGATTGGCTACATCAGGGGTGTGTGGCCTAATATGCAAAGGAGCTCCTGTTACGAAATAAGACCTGGCTCCCCTGGAGAAAATGGCTGCTTTAGAGGAAGGACTTTGTGACTCCACATCTCTGCTGAGCTCCCTCCCCTCCCAAACCCCGCCCACCCCAGGCTCCACCCCCAAATCTCTAGATATTTCCCAACCCAGGGCTGGCAACCCTAGCTCCCTACCCAATGCTCCATAACTTGCTAAATTGTTAAATTATTGCACGGCATTGTGTGTAGAGTAGCCAGGGGATCATTAAGGATTGTCTGGCTGCCTGAAGCTGTAGCTCTTCTTTGGCACCACTAGGTGGTGAGCTGAACTTTTTTTTTTTTGTTTAGGCTGAGAGAAAGCTGTGACTTGCTCAAGGTCACCCAGCTGGTTTCAAGTGAAGGAGGGGGGAATTGAACCCAGTTCTCCAGATTAGAGTCCACCACTCTTATCCACTACCCCAAGCTCCATAACTTGCTAATTGGGGGGGGGGGGGATGACTAGGCTGCTTCTCTTTGCCAGCATCCAGGTGGGAGGGAGGAAAGAAGACCTGAAGTCACCGACGGTGCAGGTTTGGCTTCCCTCACCCCCATTTATGGTTGCCAACCTACAGCTGAAGAACTCCTGGAATTACAACTGATCTCCAGGCCGACAGCTGCTTTGGAGGGTGGACTCTGTGGTACAGATCATGAGAGGGAGGGCAGGAAGGGATGAGCCGGTGCTTGGCTCTCGCGGCCCTTCCTTCTGTGCCCAGGTGATACCGATCTCCACTTTGGGGTCAGGAAGGAATTTTCCTCCAGGCCAGCTTGGCCCTGGGATCCTGGCGGTTTTTTGCCTTCCTCCAGACATAGAGGAAGGGATTGCTGGGGAATTAGGGAGGGGCTAGCTGTGAATTTCCTGTATTGTGCAGAGGGTTGGGCTAGATGACCCTTAGGGTAAATTCCAGCCCCATGTTTTCATGTTTCTACCAGACCCTCCCCACGACGTGCCCTTCCCAGCCTCCACCACCAAATCCCCAGCAGTTTCCCAACCTGGACTTGGCAACTTTACACCACGTTCAAGTTTCCAAGTGAAAATTAGACCTCCCCGATTCCCCACTTCAGCCCTGACCTGGCTAGCCCAGGGCTCGTCAGATTTTGGAACCAAGTCAGCCCTGGCCAGGGGCGTAGACTTTGTAAATCCCCGGGGGGGGGCGGGGGCTGTTTTGTGCACGCGCGCAAAGCGCGCGCACGCGCATGGGACCATGTCCCCGCCGCTTTTCCCCCGCCCCCCCCCCCCCGGCTGGCAGACCCGGTTTCTTACCACCTGCTTGGGGCGGTTGCAGAGCCAGCGGGGCCATGGCAGCGCGCTTCCCCCCGACGCTGCAGGGGAGGGACGGGTCAAGGAAGTTATTAAAGGAGGGGGGGCAATGGTACCCGGTTGTAACCATGTCCCCGCCACTTTTCCCCCGCCCCCCGGCCGGCAGATCCAGTTTCCTCGAAGACAATCCAGAAGTCAACCGCCCTCGACGAAAAGCAAAATCGACGCCCAAAACGGCTGCTCACCCTCTGCCAATGCTCCCTCTAAGCTGTGGAGTCTCACGAGCAAAAGTCCTACTTTGGGGGCTACTGGCATTGCGGTTGTGAGCCAGTGATCTGGCTGCTGTATAAATTAGTTCGCTCTGGAGCCCTCCTCCCTGAGCTGAGACAAACTGTGTGAGCCGGAGGCTAAGAAACTCAGCTAGCTCACACTAATTCTTCTTAGAGGGAACACTGCCCTCCGCCCCTTGATCTTTCTTTTCTCCCAACCATGCATTCCCTCTCTCCCTCCACTGCTGCCCTAGGGGGACCCCCCAATTGCATTTTCAGCTCCCCCAATTGCATTTTCAGCTCTTCCCCACCCCCACCCCATTGCATTTTTAGTTCACCGGATTCTGCGGCTTGAAACTGCTGCAGGCACCGAGGCCCCCTTCTCCGGGTGGGGGAGCGGGAAGAGGCTCTGGCGGGAAGTGACGAACTGCCGCCGTCCCCATCCGCTCTAGGAATGCAGACTCATTGCCCCCTTTAACCCTTTGTAAGAATCGGAGCAGGGGAGGGGGAGTACCGGGGGTGGCGGTGCACCTTCCTCGCTGGCCTCCCCCCCCCAATCCACCGTGAACGCTGCAGATTTCCTGTTTCCAGAATCCACCCCCCCCCCCTCCTCGGCAGCTGCCTTCTGTCGCGCCCGGCACCCCCGGGCTCCCGGCGGCCCTCCCCACCTCTCCCACTGGCGGGCGCTCCATTTTCCCGGGGGAGGCTGAGCCCCCCCTGGGAAATTTCGGGGGAGGCTCGAGCCCTCGAGCCCCCCCGTAGTTGACGCCTATGGCCCTGGCTAGTATTTGGATGGGAGGCCCCCGAGGAATGCCATGGTCATGAAGAAGAGAAGAGATTGGATTTCTACCCCGCCCTTCACTCGGAGTCTCAGAGCAGCTTAAACTCTCCTTCCCTTCCCCTCCACACAACAGCTACCCTCCGAGGTAGTTGGGGCTGAGAGATCTCCTTCTAGGACTGCTCTTGAGAGGGCAGCTCTTGAGAGAACTTGTGACTCGCCCAAGGTCACACCAGCAGCTGCACAGGAGAAATCAAACCTGTTTCTCCCAGATTAGAGTCCATGCTCCTGACTGCACCACCAAACTGGCTCACATGAAACAGAGGCAGGCAACAGCAAAACCACCTCTTGCCTCGGAAACTCCACCACAGGTCCCCATAACTCAGCTGTGGCTTGATGGCTCTTCCTACCACCACACTCCCCACTGCAGGTGGGATCAGGACAGATGTGCGAATAAATAAAGGCCACCCCACCGTGGCTGTAAAAGTGGTTGGTCAGCTATAAAGTCCTGGAGTGGAAAGGAGCCTGGGAGGCTGTCTCGTCCCCTCTCTGCTCAGGAGGGAGAATCCAAAGTTGGAGCATTGCTGGCCAACAGCTGGCCAGCAGTCGTTTTAAGAGAGTCTTTGATAGCGCCCTCTGCAGCGGCTGCATGGCGACAGTTGCACGGAAGCGTCAAGCAAGCGAGATCCCACACATCATGATTCCATGGCCCCGGACAAAAGTCCAAGACGGGGGCCCAGGATCACTCCCACTCCCCACCAGAGCCCCCCCTGTCAAAGGCATGCAAGGGCTGGCCCTCGCCCCGTGTCCCGTCTGTGGGAGCTGCTGGTGGAAGCCAGATGCCCAAGCATCAGACAGAGCAGGCCCAAGTGGGCACTTCTAAACTGGCTGCCCAAGCCCCAGATGGGCTGGACTTGAGCGGCAGGGGTCTGTTCTTTTTCTTCTTCCACGTGAGCCGGAGAAGCCGCTTAAATGCCTCCCCACAAGCCGACTGTGATTCAGCTGACCCAACGCCACCCCGATCGACTGGCATTGCCGAAAGTGGCATTCATTCGGCTGGCCAAATCGGGCCGATTTTTTTTTTTTTTTGCACATCCCTGGTACCAGCCCGGCTCAGCTTCCGAGATCTGACAAGATGGGTCTACGCCATGCTGCCTTCCCTCCTTCCTTTGGGGGAAATATGCTTGGGGAAAATATAAGGGGAATTACAGGGTAGAGGGAGGGGTGAAAAGGTACTGACCTCCGGAAACTCAGCTGCCACCTGAGAAGAAATTAGAGAAGAGAACGTAAGAAGGCTGAGGGCAGGGCGGACAAGGCAGCGAGAAAGCAGTGACTGGATCTCTGCCACGTGTTCCCAAGCAGAACCTCTCCTCCCCCCCCCCCCCCCCCGGTCCACCCTGGTTTCAGGCTCACCTTACTTTGACAGCCGAGATTTAAGTCCTGGGGGGGCAGGAGAGCCCGGGAAGCCGTGGTCAGGTAGTGGCTGCCCAGGACCATGTTCATGGCGGATCCCTCCAGAGGCATGGAAGGCAGCGGGGTCACGCCGCTATGTCCTCCGGGCATCTGGAAAGCAAAAAATGAAGGAGAATCAGTGGCGTGAAGGAGCTCAGGCTGCCATAAACGCAGGCCATTACGGTCTCTGAAAACGAGGCCAGGAAAGAGCAGCCGGTCATTTCATCTGCCCACCTCCTCCTCCTCCCTCTCATTGCCCATGCTTGGAGCTGCCTGTTACCCTTTCCCTGGGGCTAAGGTTGCCAGCCACCAGGCGGTGGCTGGAGACCTCCAGTCTCCAGGCGACAGAGATCAGTTCCCTTGGAGAAAATGGCTGCTTTGTAAGGTTGCTAAGTCCTCCTTCTTCGCCGGTGGGGGAATTTGCAGGGGCGTTCCTGGAGGGGGAGGGGACGTCCCCAGCATGATGACGTTACACAGAAGAGGAACTTACCTTTGCTGTCTGGAGGGACATTACAATTCCAGGAGGAGGAGGAGGACAAGAAGAAGAAGAAGAACAGGAGGAGGAGGAGATTGGATTTATACCCCGCCCTTCACTCCCCAAGGGAGTCTCAGAGCAGCTTACAGACTCCTCTCCCTTCCCCTCCCCACAACAGGCACCCTGTGAGGTAGGTGGGGCTGAGAGAGCTCTGACAGAAACTGCTCTTTTCCAAGAACACCTGTGCCAGAGCTATGGCTTGCCCAAGGTCATCCAGCCAGGTGCAAGTGGAGGAGTGGGGAATCAAACCTGGTTCTCCCAGATTAGAGTCCGCGCACTTCACCACTGCACCAAACCCTAAGCCCAAATTCCAGGCCGGTAGTCCTACCCCAAACCCACTTTATACTTGCTGGGCTGACCCCATGGTTATTGCCTCTGCTGCTACCTCACCTACTGTGGTCTGGGATTTCGTTCCAGTTATTTTGTTTCTGAAGTGGCCCTTTTAACTCTTTGGGTCTCAGAAGGGTGCGTGTCAACGTTTTGGATGCTGGAAAACACCGACTGGAAGGAAGACACTCAGGGATCCCGGGAGCAAAGGCAAAGGAGATGAGAGACGATCATGCCAGGTGCCTTCAAAAACCACGGACAGCCCGGACCTACCTCGTAAGCAACTTGCATGCTGCCATCTTGAAGACTGAACGACTCGGGCGCTATACGGAACTTTTCTCCATGCATTTCAGAAGCTATGGAACCTGAGGGGAAACGGGGGAAGGAGTGGTCATCCAATGAGAAAGAAACCAGGAGGACTTCCAGAGTGCTTCCCACTCACCAAATGGGACCCAAGTCTTCCAAGGTCTTACCCATTTACTCTGGCTCTGGCAAACTAGCTCAGGAGTGGAGGGGGGAATCGGGGGGAGAGCATCTCCATAGCATGCCGAAGGCCCCAGCTTCAAGCTCTGGCATCTCCCGTTAAAAGGATCAGGTGGCGGGTGATGCAAAAGACCTTTCTCTGCCTGGGACCCTGGTGGAGAATTGCTGCCAGTCTGAACAGACAATACTGACTTTGATGGACAAAGGGTCTGCTTCAATATAAAGCAGTTCCATGTATGTACTTTGATAAGGGCCAATGGCTCAGGGGCGGAGCCTCTGCTTGGCATGCAGAAGGTCCCAGGTTCAATCCCTGGCAGCATCTCCAATCCAAAGGACCAGGCAGGAGGTGATGGGAAAGACCTCTGCCTGAGACACTGGAGAGCTGTAAAGAGGGGCCGTGGCTCAGTGGAAGAGCCTCTGCTTGGCACGCAGAAGGTCCCAGGTTCAATCCCCGGCAGCATCTTCAGTTTAAAAGGACTGGGCAGCAGGCAATGGGAAAGACCTCTGCCTGAGACCCTGGAGAGCTGTAAAGAGGGGCTGTGGCTCAGTGGGAGAGCCTCTGCTTGGCACACAGAAGGTCCCAGGTTCAATCCCCGGCAGCATCTTCAGTTTAAAAGGACTGGGCAGCAGGCAATGGGAAAGACCTCCGCCTGAGACCCTGCAGAGCTGTAAAGAGGGGCTGTGGCTCAGTGGCAGAGCCTCTACTTGGCATGCAGAAGGTCCCAGGTTCAATCCCCGGCATCTCCAGCTAAAAGGACCAGGCAGGAGGTGATGGGAAAGACCTCCGCCTGAGACCCTGGAGAGCTGTAAAGAGGGGCTGTGGCTCAGTGGAAGAGCATCTGCTTGGCATGCAGAAGGTCCCAGGTTCAATCCCCGGCATCTCCAGCTAAAAGGACCAGGCAGGAGGTGATGGGAAAGACCTCCACCTGAGACCCCGGAGAGCTGTAAAGAGGGGCTGTGGCTCAGTGGAAGAGCCCCTGCTTGGCATGCAAGAGGTCCCAGGTTCAATCCCTGGTGGCATCCCCAGTTAAAAGGGACCAGGTAAGGTTGCCAGGTCTTACCCATCTGCTGCCAGGGGGCTCCTGGCTCGTTTCCTGGGTCTTCAGTAATGTCACCCAGAACTGATGTCATCACGTTGGGACACGTGGTACAGGGATCACTCTAGCATTTGGTTAAAAACACCATAGAGTTCTAAGCCACATGGTAGAGTGTCCCTGCACAACTTTCCCTGGCATGATGATGTCACCTCCGGGTCGGGCACAGTGGGGTTCTTCGGGGCAGGGCTCTTCAGCTGTCCGGTTGTGGATTGGAGCCCCCCAAATCAGGGAAAGACCAGCCCCCATCGGGGGGTTGGCAATCCTAACAGGAGGTGATGTGACAGAGATCTCTGCCGGACATCTTGGAGACCCACCGCCGTTGCCGGCTGATGCAACATCATTGTCCTAGTAGACCCCTCCTCAGAATGGGCAGCGGTAGTGATGGTGTCAGCCCAGCAAGTGGTAGTGATGGCGAGGAACAGAGCACATTCTACCTCTAGGGTAGCCGGAACAAGCGCCTCACAGAACCGCAGTGCCTTTTTGTTAACATTGGGGGGGGGGGGGGAGGGGGCAGCAGAGATGAGACAAGATTTTCAGATTCTAGGAACCGAGGCTGTGACCTGAGCAGTTCCAGCTTGGTTGCGCCATTCTAGGAGATCACAGAGTTGGTTTTTGCTTGATGTGACGTCACTTCTGTTTTTATAGCTCTTTCTATTTTGTTTTCAGTCCTGTCACGGAAGCTGCCTTGGGTGGCCAGCGAGGCAGAACCGAAATGTTTTTTCAGGGCGATGAAGGGAGAGATACGAGTGCCTCTTGGGAGAGAGGTTACGAGACAAGCCTTCATTAAAGAGAGTGCTGACCAGGGCTCCTTTTGTAGCAGGAGCTCCTTTGCATATTAGGCCACACACCCCTAATGTAGCCAATCCTCCAAGAGCTTACAGAGCTCTTCTTACAGGGGCTACTGTAAGCTCTTGGAGGATTGGCTACATCGGGGGGGAGTGGCCTAATATGCAAAGGAGCTCCTGCTACAAAGTGAGCCCAGGTGCTGACTCTTGAAAGCCTCTACCCTGTAAAACCTTGCTGGTCTCAGCAGTGTTACGGGACTCAAATCTGGCTCTTGTACTGGAGACTGAAACAACTATTCCCCCCCCCCTCCAACTATCTTGGAGTTCTTTTTAGGGAGCAGCCATGTTGGTCTTCAGGGAAGAGCCACAGTCAAGTTCATTAGCACCATTGAGACCAAAAAGATCTTTGAGGTAATAAGCTTTTGAGATTGAAAGCTGTCTTCATCAGATACAGGGAGTGTTGATTCTCGAAAACTTTTCACCCAAAAACCTTGTTGGTCTCAAACGGTCATCCTGGACTTGAAAATGTAGTGCAGGCATCTGAGGAAGGGCACTTTGGCTCTCAGAAATATTGCCGGTCTCTGAAGCGCCACTGGCCTCAAATCTTCCTTTTTATCAATCGGGATTCGAGAATTAGAAGGGGGCAAGCAGAGAGGCGCTTACCTTGAAGCAAATCCAGCACAGTTTGCACCAAGCCATTTGCCAGCGGGCAGAGCTGGAAAAAAGGAAAACAAAAAGAGACAAGGTGTGAAGGATAAGAAGGCAGGCTGGGCCTGTTGGAGAAGTGGCAGCCTGCGAAGAAGTCTAGTTACTGTAAAGAACGCTGAAAGAGATGTTTAGGCTGTTTTTACATCTGACTTTCCCGCTGGAATCATTCTAGTTCCAAAAAAACCTGCCCACACCTCTGTGTGGTGTGAAACCGTGCTGCTACTGAAATGTCCACATCTACTAATTGCCCTCCTGTGGTCAAGCTAGTATTCAACCGGCTTGATTCTGCTTTAAACAATTGCTGTTGATTAGTGCACTTAGACCCCCTGGAGTGAAATTTCACACCACTGTGAAATCAGCACAGGAAAAGACAGCAGTCAAACTACTTTAGAGGGGAGTTCGTAAAATGACCCTTAGTCCACTTGTACCCTTGGAGGGTGGGGAGCAAGGGCCATGGTGGTTCAGAGGTTAAGAAGCTGAGCTGCAGACTCTGTAGTTTGGCAGTTCGAGACCCGAGTGCTGCATGACGGAGTGAGCTCCCATCTCTGGCCCCAGCTCCTGCCAACCTAGCAGTTCAAAAGCAAGAAATTCCAAGTAGATAAATAGGTACTACTTCAGTAAGAAGGTAAGGGAGGGAGGGAGAGAGGGAGGGAGGATTGGGTGCAGGGGAGCTGGGCGGGGGGGGGAGAGGTTCTTGCGGCGGCAGTGGGCGGGCCTAGGAAGGGGGCCTGGAAGGCAGGGAGGTGCGGCGGCGAGTGGGCGCTCCGTTTTGCCGGGGGGGGGGCTCAGTCCCCCCTGGGAAATGTCAGGGGTGGCCCGTGCCCCCGCGCCCCCCATAGTTGACGCCTATGGAGAGGAGCACCGCATTCCTAGAGTCGGATTCAACTGGCTTTCGAGAAAGGGAAAATTTTAACCTTGACCTTTGCCCTCAGGGGAGCCGTGGCGGCTTGTTTAGTGTTTAAGGTTTATTAAATGTTCTTCTCTTGCACTTCAGCCTAACTCTTGTTCTCTCTCTCTGCTATGTCGTCGTATGTGTCAGTGCTGGTGGGTCTGAAGGCCTCTCTGTCGTGTCAGCACCCTTCAGTCACTTCTTGTCTTTTTGCAAAGCCCTGTTGCTGTGAATTCACTGAAAGCAAACGCCAAAGCATGGGTTGGAGTGTTTCCTGAACTCCGCCAACAGGACCAGAAGAGACAAAACTCAGAACGGTAACACAGGGGCTTTAAAACAGTAACAGAGTGGCTTTATAAGGACAACCAGGGCTATTTTGGGGCATGAACGCACAGGAACGGAGTTCCGGCTGGCTTCCAAGTTGGCCATGCCTACAGCCCTCTCCTCGGGCTCCCCAGGCGCCTTGCAAGCCGAGGGAAACCCGGGGAAGCCAATTCAGAAACTGCCTTCCTTCCCTTGGGTTCCCCATGCACCCCACAAGCTGTGTGGCCCCTGGGGAAGCTGATCCTGGGAGGGAGCTGCACTGTCAGGGGTGTGGCCTAATGTGCTAATGAGTTTCTGCTGGGCTTTTCCTACAGAAAATAGCCCTGATGACAATATGGTGGGATTTTGCATCCAATGGATGTTCCCCCCCCCCCCCCCCCAAGAATTCACATTAGGGCCTGTGACCAAAAAAGCAGAAGAGAATTGTTGTTATTTACCAAAAAAAACACCCCAAAACAAAAAAACCCTGAGCAAGCTTTCAAGTTCTGAAAAGATTTTCACCTGGCTGAAGAGGGTATTAATGCCCTGTGGCCATTCTGTAGACTTAGGGTTCCCAGCCCCCAGGTGGGGCCTGGAGATCTCATAAGAGAAGCCAATGTTGGATCAGGCCAGTGGCCCGTCCAATCCAACCCTCTGTCACCCAGTGGCCAAAACCCATGTGCCATCAGGATGTCCAGCAGTGGGGCCAGAACTCCAGAAGCCCTCCCACTGTGCCCCCCCCCCCCCCCAAGCATCAAGAACACAGAGCATCACTGTCCCAGACAGAGTGTTCCATCTTGTGGCTAATAGCCACTGATGGACCTCTGCTCCATATGTTTATCCAGTTCCCTCTTGAAGCTGTTCATGCTTGTAGCCGCCACCATTTCCCGCTGCAGTGAATTCCACTTGTTAATTACTCTTTGGGTGAAGAAGTCCTTCCTGTTACCTCTTCTAACCCGACTGCTCATTAATTTCATGGCGTGCCCACGGGTTCTTGTATTGTGAGAAAGGGAGAAAAGGACCTCTTTCTCTACCTGCGCTATCCCATGCATAATCTTATAAACCTCTGTCATGTCACCCCTCGGTTGTAGTTTCTCCAAGCTAAAGCCCTGACCTCTTCAACCTTTCTTCACAGGGAAGGCGTTCCATCCCCTTAATCATTCTAGTTGCCCTTTTCTGCACTTTCCCCAATGCTATAATATCTTTTTGAAGTGTGGTGACCAGAACCGTACACAGTATTCCAAATGAGGCCTCACCATCTATTCATACAGGGGCATTGTGATACTGGCTGATTTGTTTTCAGTTCCCTTCCTAATAACCCCCAGCATAGCGTTGGCCTTTTTTTATTGCAGTCGCACACCGTCTCGACATTTTCAGTGTGTTATCTACCATGACTCCAAGATCCCTCTCCTGGTCAGTTTCCACCAGTTTGGGCCCCACTGTGTATTTATAGTTGGGATTTTTGGCTCCAATGTGCATCACCTTGCACTTGCCTAAACTGAACCTCATTTGCCACATTGACTCCCACTCGTCCAGCCTCAACAGATCTCTCTTCCACTATTACGACTGATCTCTAGACAACAGAGGTCAGTTCCCCTGGGGAAAACGGCTGCCTTGGAGGGTGGATTCTATGCCACTGTACCCCTCTGAGGTTCCTTCCCTCGGGAAACCCTGCCCTCCCCAGGCTCCACTCCAACTCTAGCTGCTCAGCTGGGTTGGGCCAATGGCCCATGTAGATCAGCATCCTGGCAGCCATGGGGCTCCCACACATATTTCCAAGGTGCTCCCCAGGAAGCCCCAGGCCCCACCTGGCAGCTGGCAACCCTACGGGTGGCCCGTGTGTTTGGGAAGAGAACGTGAGAGTAGCCATGCCTTAAACTTACTTCCTTCTGCAGGATGTGAGGAACTGTCTTCTCCAGGATGTCCGTCACCAGCTTCACAACTTTGTTGACAAGTTGGAACAGATGACTGACACTGAAACACACACAAAATTCGACAATCACAATCTCAAGTGCCAGCGGGGGCTTTAAAACCCCAGTGTTCAAATTGGTAGGCCCCTGCTGCTGGTTCCCCTTACTGTGATTTTTGCCTTTGCCAAACATTCCTCATTTATATTATCTGGAAAGAAGATGTCTCAACCAATGCTCCCTCTGAGCTCTGGCATCTTGTGAGCAAAAAGTCTACTTTGTGAGCTCCTGGCATTAAAGTTGTGAGTGAGCGATTTGGCTACTGCATAAATTCGTTTGCTTTGGAGCCATCCTCCCTGAGCTGAGACAAAAATGTGTGAGGCGGAGGCTAAAAAACTGTGAGCTAGCTCACACTAACTCAGCTTAGAGGGAACACTGGTCCCAACCACCGGGGGGGGGGGGGAGGAGACATCATCCTATATTTATTTGCCTCCAGGCTCCATTGCTTTAGCCTGAAGGGTGGAGCCCAGCCGGCCAAAGGCATGCTTCCACAGTCAGTTTTCATGGATTTAAAGATTAATCATCTGGCCATGGATCATTGAAAATTTAGAGAAGGTTCCAAAAGAAATGGGAGAGCTACAACATCTGAGTGTTTTGATGCACAACCTGTACTTCTGGGCTGGCCTAAAATCAGAAGCTATCTAGAGCGGTAGCACAGCTGACTGTGTGTAATGCACTTTATTCAATGAACTGCCATCAACATTAATGGTTTTTAATTGTTTCTATGTAGTTTGTATCAAGATGTATTTTTCCACTGAGATATACATTGTTTTATTGGTTCTATGTAAGCCTGCTTCGGCAAGGGAGGGCAGGGTAAAAGTTGAAGCAATAAATGAATGAATGAACAAACAAACAAACGAACGAACGAATGAACGAATGAACGAATGAATGAACGAAAGGCCGCTGTTAGGACAGAATGTGGAGAAACAGAATGAGTCCCAACTTGCTAAGTTGTCAGACAAGGATGTATTTTGCCTCTTGTGTAAGTACATATCATAAGGAAAGCTGAACGACATTTAGATAAAGGTGGAGTGGAAACAGGTGGGAGGAACATTAACAGCCAGAGAAATGCCAATGACACCACATTACTGGAAGAAAACTGGGAGAAAAGAATGGGCAGAGAGGGAGTGGGGGGGAGTCTTCAGCTGGGGCAAGTGGAGGAGGAGAAGAGTCTGTTTTATACCCTGCCCTTCACTACCCGAAGGAATCTTGGAGCAGCTTACAATTGCCATGGTAGGAGAGATAATCAGGAATGGAGGACAAAGGAGATAGCTAGATGATAGACAGAGAGTAAAGAGATAGATACATGGTAGATAGACAGACAGTAAAGAGATAGATGATAGTTAGAAAATAGAAATATTATAGATGATGGATAGATAGATGATAGGTAGGTAGATTGATGATGATGATGAAGATAGATAGATGATTGATAGATAGATAGATAGATAGATAGATAGATAGATAGATAGATAGATAGATAGATAGATAGATGCCAGCAGAAATTCTTCCATGAGGTAGAGCCAGGTAAATGTGGTTCACACACTGCATTTTCCCAACAATCCCATGGACAAGTGGCTGATTTACATGTCTCAATTGGCGTCACATGACAGGTAATGGAAAGAGATGAAAACTGGCTAATAAATCCTTGGTGAGTAACGGCTTCCTTTCGAAGACTTGCATCAATCCAAGGATATTTTTGTGTGTGTGCCACAACAGCTAGAAATGAAATACATTCCTGGACCTCAAGGGCAAAACAGAAGTCTCCGTTGTGCATTGCGAGAATTTATTTTATTTTATATTTTTATTTTATTTATATCCTGCCCCTCCCCCCCACACACACCGAGGAGGGGATACTCACTTTTCGAGGAGCGTGATTCTAAGGTGACCCGGATTGTTCTGGCAGTTTTCAATGGTCAGTTTGATGTGGCCGGTGTAGGGGTCTTTGAGCAGCCGGACTCCGACTTGAACGTCCAGGTACAACTTCAGGTGAAGAATCTTGCCCATTAGGTTGAATGGGCTAAACATGGGGAAGAAAGACAACCAAGCCATGTGAATGGACACTGCCGCCTGGTCCAGATAACAGCCATGGTCTCCAGGACAGAGGATGGGGCAGGGCAGTGTGCCGTGCGCCTAGAGTGTTGCCGACTCTGGGCTGGGAAGTTTCTGGTAATTTGGGGGTGGAGCCTGGAGAGGGCAGAGTTCGAGGAGGGTGCTCAGCAGGGGCGTGATGTCCTAGAGTCCACCCTCCGAAGCGGCCATTTTCTCCAGGGGACCTGCACTCTGTAGTCTGGAAATCAGTTGTAATTCTGTGAGAACTCCAGCCCCCGCCTGGAGGCTGGCAACCCTACGGTGTGCCCTGCTGCTTCTCCAGTTTGCTGGAGGCCAACCTGTTGTTTCTGGAGTGTGGGGTTTCTGTCGTGTTCGAGACACCCCACGGGCAATGGTCCCTCTAAGCTATGGAGTCTTGTGAGCAAAAATTCAACTTTGTGAGCCACTGGCATTACAGCTGTGAGCAAGCAATTTGGCTGCAGCATATATTAGTTTGTTCTGGAGCCCTCCTTCCTGAGCCGAGGCAAAAATGTGTGAGCCGGAGGCTAAAAAATCCTGTGAGCTAGCTCACACTGACTCAGCTTAGAGGGAACACTGTCCACAGGCATAGCATCTCTTTGGCATTCCACAGTGAAATCCCACCTCCCAGCCCTGTGGGAAACATTTGGTGAACTTGAAAACCTGTGAGCCCCATGGTTGAAACCCAGGTGTCGGGACCCTCTAGGTAGCTGCTGGGCCCCTCCTACTGGGTCCCGAACCCCTGCAATTCCCCCCCTGCAGACTTTTGATGGAACCTGCTTGCTACTGGATATGCATAGGAAGCAATGACATTACCAAAGTGATAAGTGTAACGCCCCTTCCAGCAGCTTGGAGAAAGAGATTCAGACAGGGGGAAATTCCCTTTCCCTCCCGTCTCTCTTCCAAACAGACTTGTTGTGTGTCCCTACCAGAGGTCCTTTTCAGTAGTAAGGATGACGTGCAATCATGCATCTCCAAGTAGAGATGTAAAATTTCCAGAAATTTTGAAGGCACTGGGGGGGGGGGGGGGGAAGGTTTTTCCACCCCCTCAGGCAAAACCAAGAAAATTTGGAGGGAACTGGAAATACATATAAACTTCTATAGCAAGAGGTCCATCAGTGGCTCTTAGCCACAAGGTAGAGATAGGAACTCTCGGTCTGGGGCAAGTGATGCTCTGTATTCTTGGTGCTTGGGGGGGGGGGCAATCAGTGGGAGGGCTTCTAGTATCCTGGCCCCACTGCTGGACCTCCTGAGGGCACCTGGTGTTCTTGGCCACTGTGTGACACAGAGTGTTGGATTGGATGGGCCACTGGCCTGATCCAACATTGACTTCTCTTGTGTTCTTTTATGGAGCAGAGACCCATCAGTGGCTGTTAGCCACAGAGTATAGATAGGCACTCTCAGTCTGGGGCAAGTGATGCTCTGTATTCTTGGTGCTTGGGGGGAGAGGGCAACAGTGGGAGGGCTTCTGGAGTCCTGACCCCACTGCTGGACCTCCTGAGGGCACCTGGTATTTTTGGCCACTGTGTGACACAGAGTGTTGGACTGGATGGGCCATTGGCCTGATCCAGCATTGGCTGGCCTTATGTTCTTATATGCAATACTTACTGTCCTATTTAAATAGATTTTATTGCTTTAGCATAAAATGCATTATTTATAACTTACTGAGCCCATAAAACTGCAATATTTGACATGTCCATGCAAATATGTACTGAACTCACCCCCCCCCCACTTTATTCCCTGTTCCCTACAAACTCAGAAATCCAGAGTGGGGTTGTGATTAAAGCAGCAGGCCAGCAGGCCCTGATTCAAATGACCCCCCCCCCCTGCCAATAGTGACTTTAAGCTAACCCCACTTTCTCAGTCTAACCCTACCTCCCAGAGCTGTTGTGAAGATAACATAGCCAAAGGAAAGCCTGAGCTTTTTGGTAGGAAGGCAGGATAAAAATGTGCTTGATAAATTCATTCCCCATTCAGGTATTTTTGTAAGAGGGGGAGGGATTGGGGGCTCGCTATTTTATCTTTGGTCTTGGCTGGGGGTGTTTGAACTATTATTGTGAGCCGTCTTGAACCACGAGGAAAAGCGGGATGGAAATGCTTTAGCAAATAAATACAAATCAACTCAGTCCAGCATCCACCTCCCTTTGGCCCACACTGCTCCTTTCCGCACCAGACTTTAAATCCTGGTTCAACTCTGTCCCCGAACTTACATTCTACATACACTCGAGTCCACCCCTGTGATTATCTTGGGGTATTTTTTGTTCCCACCTTACATTGAGGTCACCCCGGTTTCGCCCCACACTTGTCCCAGGATAAACGGATGCTATTATAACCAGGGATAAATGCAAGGCATTGTGTCGCAAGTTGAACTCTGATAAAACCAGGGATGAGATCCAAGTGCGGAAAGGACCACTTTAGATTGTAAGCTCTCTGGGGCAGGAAGCTCTTTTTTCACCCTCTGAGTAATCTACATATTGGAATTACTTTTCATATGGAAATGAGTCACACGATTAGCCGCAAATTGACGAATCCCAGGTAATCAGATGTGGACACAGCAAGTGATTCTTACGGCATGCGTGGACTCATCTTTATACGGGGCCATTCCAGCGCTATCTACCCCCAGGACTGACTGTGGCTCTCCAAGGTCTCAGGCGGGGGCCCCGGAATTCCTTCTGCCTGAGATCTTGCTGAGCTATGCTGCACCCCCTCTCCCCACACCCCACCACTTTCTGACCCCCAAACGCCCCCTCCCTCCATCACTGTGCAAGCTCTCCAGTCTGCCCCACCACACTTAGAACAATGGAAACCCACGCACCATATCACCTCCACCTCGATGTCAGCTGGGATGGTCACAATAAGCCTTGCTTCATGTGGGTCTAATTTGATGTCAAGGTTGAGAAGTGACACTGTCTTGATCTTCAGTCTGAGGAAAGAAAGAAAGAAAGAAAGAAAGAAAGAAAGAAAGAAAGAAAGAAAGAAAGAAAGAAAGAAAGAAAGAAAGAAAGAGAAAGAAAGAAAGAAAGAAAGTTAGTTTCAGAGGGTAGCTGTGTTGGTCTGCAATAGAAGAGCTGGATACCAGTAGGACCTTAGAGACCAACAAGATTTTTTTTTTTGGGGGGGGGGATGAGCTTCCAAGAGCAGGGTTGCCAGCTCCAGGTTGGAAAATCCCTGGGGATATGGGGGTGGGGGCTGGACTTCAGAGTCCACCCTCCAGAGCAGCCATTTTCTCCAGGGGAACTGATCTCTGTAGTCTGGAGATGAGCTATAACTTCAGGGGGTCCCCCGGTCCCACCTAGAAGCTGACATCCCTATTCAACCCTCCCTTGAAATTAATAGAGGGCCTTTTCACACAGGGGTTTCTCAGTATACAGCTAACATCTTATGCCCAAGCTGCCCTCCCTTGCTGTCTGTGTCTGAGTTTACCGTATGATTCTGCCAACCACGTTGCCCACCAAGCCCCCCACGAGAGGAAGCCCCGGCAGGAAACCTCCGCCGCTGCCTTGTTTCATGCCATTTTGGACTGCTTCTTCAAGGGGCATGCTAAGGAGACGATCCTGCCAGTCCTGAGAGTTCATCCGCTGAGAAATCACTGAAATCAAAGTGCAAAGGACAGAGTGAGAGGTAGCCACCCGAGAGCAGGGCTCTGTGGGACCTATCACAGCTCTGCAGGGCCTATAAAGCGGAGCTGTTCCGCCAGGCTTTTGGTTGAGGTGGCAGAAGTTCAACCATTCTGGCCTCCCCTGTTCATGGCTCCAGTTGGTGCAGTGGTTAAGTGCGCAGACTCTGATTTGGGAGAACCAGGTCTGATTCCTCCACTTGCAGCTGCTGGGTGACCTTGGGCAAGCCATAGCTCCAGCACAGCTGTTCTTGAAAAAGAGCAGTTTCTGTCAGAGCTCTCTCAGCCCCACCTACCTCACAGGGTGTCTGTTGTGGGGAGGGGGAGGGAAAGGAGTTTGTAAGCCGCTCTGAGATTCCCTTGGGTAGTGAAGGGCGAGGTATAAATCCAGTCTCTTCTTCTTCTTCTTCTTCTTTTTCGTCTTCTTCTTCTTCACCACTACACCAAACTGGCTCTCAAAACTCTATGGTAGAATTAGCTTCTACTGTAGAGGTTTTGCTTCAGAATCAGAGTGTCACCCTAATGTCCCTGATGTGTCTACATCACTATTCTATGATTCCTAGAGCGACCCCAAAAGTAAGAAGGGTTGCTCTAGCAATCACCAGAAACTCCATGGACAGAAGTTCCAAGAAGTAGCTGAGCCCTTATTTTTCTTTTTAGTTTTTCTCCCCAGAATGATCACACAGATACCCCCCCCACACACACACACGCACCTTTGGCCACAGTTTCCACTCACTGGTCCACTGAACATCAGTGGGCGAGGGCTGCAACTGGCTGTCACTGGCCGTAAGCAGGTAAATGTAAAATTATATGTTTGTTGCCCTGTTTTACTTTTCTTGGAAGTGGAACAGACTGGCCTGCTGTAGCTCCCTAAAGTCTCCTATGCCACTTGGACCAACTTTAGACTTACGCTGATGGAGCATTTCCGGGCTGACATTTGCAATGGCTTGAGGGTAGCCATTGCCTTGGGCGCTTTGGGTCAGCAGGCCACCGAGGACAAGAAGGCACAGGAACTGCAGCATCTTCGGACCTTGGACCTGTTCCGAAATATTCTCAATCAGTTCTGTAAGCAAAGAAGGAGCTAGAAGGGAGAAGGGAACGTGGCATACTACAGAGGGAACCACAGCCGACGTGGGGAGGCAAAGAAAAGCAGCTGTCCCAAAACAAAGGAGTTCCCATTGAGATGGGGAAATGGGGAAGTCCAGCGTGTTGGACCAGGAGGGAGCTCTGCTTTGACATGTGGGCCCCAAGAGCTTCTGAGCACATGTGGAAAGCCAAGCTAAGAGTCCTATTCATGACTAAAAACAACATCACAGTCCCCACATCTTCTCCTTGGGCAAAGGTTGTTTCAGAAGGTGGCCTTGTTGGTCTGCAAGAAGAGCTGGATTCGAGTGCAGGAGCCCCTTAGAGGTCAACAAGGTGTTTTTTTTGGAGGGAGGGGGGATGAGCTTCCGAAAATCGAAGCTCCCTTTTGTCAGATTCTTCGGGCAAAGAATCCGTTGAACTACATAGCGCTGGGGAACAAACTAGCTGCCACTTTCTTAGGAAAGGAAAAAGTTCCAAATGCTCTACAGGAGCATCTTGCTTCTGTATGGACCGAAGAAACCCAATGCAATTTTTCAGAAGCAGAGATGAAATTATTGCAAAGGAGAAGCAAGTTGGCTTCAAGTGAAGACAGGGAGATAAATTCTAAATGTACTGAGTTAAGCCACTTGATAGTAAAAGGGTCGTGGCTCAGTGGTAGAACATCTGCTTGGTGTGCCAAAGGTCCCAGGTTCAATCCCCGGCATCTCCAGTTAAAAAGGACCAGGTGATGTGAAAGACCTCCGCCTGAGACCCTGGAGACATTGACAGTTAACAATTCCACAGTGTGTCAGTGGCCAAAGGTTTGTCTCCCTGAAGTTCATTGATTTCAGGAATCCTAAACTTATCCAACCAAACTCCGAGCTGCATTGCGCTCTACAATTCTTAAAATCGTTTCTCCAAGTCAGATTTCTAAACTGAAATTTTGCTTTGTTTGGAAAGTTGTGAAAAGTATATCTCAGTTAACTTAGAGAAAACTACTATTACAGAATGACAGAGCCATGATCCTTCATATAGTGAAATTGGGAGGAGGGAGGCCAAGAATCCTTGCAAATCTGAAGAATTTCTTGAAATCTCTCAGTGGCCAAGGCCAGATTATCAGACTGCATGGAATCCCTGTACTGGCATGGAGGTCACAAAATAAATTCCAGCAAAATATAAATTAAGACTGGAAAACAGTAGGATTTAAATATTTATTTATTTATTTATTATTTATTTATTTATTTATTAATTTAAATTTATATCCCGCCTAACCACCATAGTGGCTTTAGGCGGCAAAAAATGCAACCAAATTTCGATATATATGAAATGATATTCCAACTCCCATGAGTACATAACATATAATCCACAAATGTCTTCTTTTGTTATATCTAGAAAACATTTTTTTTAAAGATTTAGGCAAAATCCACCAATTAACCTATTATTGCATTATCTAAATGCCCAAAGGTACTAATCTTTGTAATTTCTTACTCATTTATATGTTAGAATTATATGTTAATTGCTATTTTGCCCACACGGGGATATCACAAAGTGATTTAGCAGAAGAATCAAACCACATATGATAAAATACCAATAATTACAGTTGTTAATATGAAGTTCGAGTCCAGTGGCCCCCTTGAAGACCAACAAAGTGTTATTCAAGGTATGAGCTTTCGTGTGCACGCACACTTCCTCAGATACATTGAAATGGGAGGTAACAAGCCATACATTTAGGGAGACGGGGAATAGCAAATTAGCGCACATCATAATGAAGATGTTTTAACAGATGCAAAGACCAAACAAGAATAACAAGCTAAGTTTATATGGCCGCCATTTGTTTGGATTTAATTGCAGGGGGAAACACAGTGGAGCAAATAAATACGTCAAAATAGGAGGCTCATGTTTAAGTGTTTCCTTCTTAAGTGTGGAATGCTAGGAGTAAATAACTGAGATCCTGTTGTTACTCTCCATTCATTTCCTCTCAAAGTTGGAGGTAACTAACAGCATCCTTTTCTTTGAGGTGGCATGGATGGTCATGCAGTGTCACTGATAGTAGAAAGAGACTGAAGTGGTGTTCAGACCAAGGCTGTGGTCACACACGCTAAATAATCCACTTTCAATCCAGTTTCAATGCACCTTCCAGCTGTATTTTTAAAATGTATTTATTTATTTCGATTTATATCCCGCCTCGCCAGCGAGCCGGCTTTTACTATGTGACCTGGCAAAGTCCAGTTGGAAAATGCAAGGAAAGTGGTTTGAAAGTGGATTATATATTGTGTGTGACCACAGCCCAATAAATGCAGTGTCCACCGTCACAGAAAACATACTAAACATTTTAACAAAGGGAAAATAGATCGTTATGGCTGCAAAACGACAAATTTAAAGAAGTGGAGTTTTCTGGGTTCATCTGCAGCTGTCAGTGGACATGTCTGGCACATGGGCGCTCACAGTTATTCAGCTCACCAACCTCACACACAACATCAAACAGCTGGTCTTCTGGAGGATATTTTGCGGCCCCCGGAATTTAATTTTTCATACCAAAACCCCTTGCCCAACAAAATCCCCGACCAGCCCTAACGACAAAAAACACACATAGACAACGGTCTAAGAAACAGAATCGACAGGAGACATTCCGACCATCTCTCTGGAACCCGCCTCTTCCTTACCGTAACTGGTGTGCAAGGTCAAGTCCTTCTTCTTGGTGGGCTCAAGAAAACTGGGCTGCCCTTATATACCCTAAATGAGGAGGAAGAATGCAAGAGGCCCTCACGCGAATGTAATTGCGCGAATAAGCAAATATTTGAAGACAGAAGCCTCCCGAAGAAACAAATATTGATCAGCACGATGGGCAGCTCCGAGATCAAAAGCTTGTGCTGAACTTTACTTAGGGTTCTTCTGTCACTAGGATGCCTTTTTTTTGCTGAAGTCTACCATGAACATGAGACTAAGCCCCTCCTGGCAAAGGTTCAGATGACGGGCATCTCAAACCCAACATCATTTGGTTGGCAACGTGACCCAGCTGCATGGAGATTCTGGGTGGCTGCTTCACTGGTTCTGAGAGCCCGAGTGGTATAGTGGATAAGACCCTGAGTGATCCAGGTTCAAATCCCCACTAATACCATGGGAGATCACCGGATGACCCGAGGTCCATCACAAACTCTCAGCCTGACCCGCCTCACAAGCAGTGTTCCCTCTAAGCTGAGTTTGTGTGAGCCAGCTCACAGTCTTTTAGCCTCCGGCTCACACATTTTTGTCTTTGCTCAAGAAAGATGGCTCCAGAGCAAACTAATTTATGCAGCAGCCAAATCACTCGCTCACAGCTTTAATGCCAGTCACTCAAAAAGTAGAATCTTTGCTCACAAGACGCCACAGCTTAGAGGGAGCATTGCTCACAAGGTAGAGCATGGGGTAGAGCAGGTAGAGAAAGAGGTCCTTTTCTCCCTTTCTCACAATACAAGAACTCGAGGGCACTCCATGAAATTGCTGAGCAGTTGGGTTAGAACAGATAAAAGGAAGTGCTTCTTCACCCAAAGACGGATTAACATATGTGGAATTCACTGGCGCAGGAGGTGGTGGCGGCTACAAGCATGGACGGCTTCGAGAGTGAATTAGATAAACATCTGGAACAGAGGTCCATCAGCGGCTATTAGCCACAAGGTAGAGATAGGAACTCTTGGTCTGGGGCAAGTGATGCTCTGTATTCTTGGTGCTTGGGGGGGGGCAACAGTGGGAGGGCTTCTAGTGTCTTGGCCCCACTGCTGGACCTCCTGATGGCACCTAGTGTTTTTGGCCTGGATGGGCCATTGGCCTGATCCAACATTGGCTTTTCTTACGTTCTTATGTTCTTCACTCCGGCATAATCTTCCATATACATCAGACCACATGGCTACATGGCATCCCCTCCTTCTGTTCTCACCGTATAGGCAAAGTATATTTATATTCTCCTTTTTATTCCCCCTGTCCTAGCACAGGACATGACTGAGCACTAGCCTCTTCTGTTTGTATATAATGCTCTGCTGGATCGACAGCTTTGTTTTGAATTTGCTCTCTTCCCATTTGTGCTTAAAGAGGGGACTGCATAAACATGGGGAGTAGAGTTCCATCAATGGCTACTAGCCACAAGGTATAGAGGGAACACTCTGTCTGGGGCAGTATATTGTTGATGCTTGGGGGGCAACAGTGGGAGGGCTACTGAAGTTCTGGCCCCTCTGGTGGACTTCCTGATGTTCCCTGGGTTTTGGCCACTGTGTGACACAGAGTGTTGTATTGGGTGGGCCACTGGCCTGATCCAACATGGCTTCTCTTATGTTCTTACCTCTGGGGCAAGTGATGCTTTGTATTCTTGGTGCTTAGAGGGGCAACAGTGGGTGGGCTTCTGAAGTTCTGGCCTCACCGATGGACCTCCTGATGTCACCTGGTATTTTTATCCAGTGTGTTGGACTGGAGGGGCCATTGGCCTGATTCAACATGGCTTCTCTTGTGTTCTTATGAGGGGACTGGATTAACATATGGAGCAGAGGTCCATCACTGGCTACTAGCCACAACATATAGAGACAACACTGTCTGGGGCAGTGATGCTCTGTATTCTTGGTGCTGGGGGGGCAACAGTGGGAGAGCTTCTGGAGTTCTGGCCCCGCTGGTGGACCTCCTGAAGGCCCCTGGGTTTTGACCACTGGAGGATGGACTCTTCAGCATTGTACCCTGCTGAGAGCCAGTTTGGTGTAGTGGTTAAGAGTGGCAGACTCTAATCTGGGAGAAGCGGGTTTGATTCCACATGCAACCAGCGGGGTGACTTTGGGTCAGTCATAAACTCAGAGTTGTTCTCTCAAGGGCGGTTCTTGGGAGAGCTCTCTCAGCCCCACTGACCTCACAGGGTGTCTGTTGTGGGGAGGGGGAGGGAAAGGGATTGTAAGCCACTGAGCCCGCTTGCGGGGAGGGCGGGGTATAAAACCAAAGATAAATAAATAAATAAATAAAAACTATGAGACTCCTTTGGGGTAGTGAAGGGCGGGGTATAAATCCAATCTCCTCCTCCTCCTTTTCCTCCTCCTCCCTTCCCTCAACCCTGCCCTACCAGGGGCTCCACCTCCCCTAAAGGTCCACCTGGCCCCACTGGTGGACTTCCTGATGGCCCTTGGTTTTTGGTCACTGTGTGACACAGAGTGTTGGACTAGATGGGCTGTTGGCCTGATCCAACATGGCTTCTCTCATGTTCTTATGTCTGGGGCAGTGATGCTCTGTCTTCTTGGTGCTTGGGGGAGCAACAGTTGGAGGGCTTCTGAAGTTTTGGCCCCACTGGTGGACCTCCTGATGGCTCCTGGGTTTTGGCCACTGTGTGACACAGAGTGTTGAACTGGATGGGCCATTGGCCTGAGTGGCTTCTCTTACATTCTCATATCTGGGGCAGTGATACTCTGTATTCTTGGTGCTTGGGGGCAACAGTGGGAAGGCTTCTGGAGTCCTGGACCACACTGCTGGACCTCCTGATGGCACCTGGTATTTTTGGCCACTGAGTGACACAGAGTGTTGGACTGGATGGGCCATTGGCCTGATGCAACACTGGCTTCTCTTATGTTCTTATAAATCTGCAGAAATTTTCCAGCCTAGAGTTGGTTCCCACAATTACAGCTCCCATTAATCCCTCCTCCATCTAACACCATCAGCTCTCCGGGAACAGCCTGAATTCACCTGTGATCTACAGGGCCACTCAGCGCGGCAATATTTTCATCCCTGCTCTTTGCTGTACTATTTTTATTAATGAGCCAAGCCTTGTCCTCAGAAACCCTTGTAACTTTCAGATCCTACAATGAATGCTAAAATGCCAGGAAACAATAAAGCAAACGAAAACAACTGTAATATCTAATACAAAAGAAAACTGAATAGACAGAAAAGCTTTGAAAACAAAAATGCTTTTAGCTGTTGGCAGGCAGTGAAGGGAGCCCGGCGGAATTTGCCTGGGAACCAGATACCCAGGGGAGAAATTGCAGTCACAAAGCGTCAACTAATGCTGCCATCTCCTGCTCGGGAGGTGGGATGAGCAAACCCAGTACGTCAGGACTGTGGAATGTAATGTTATATTTCTCATGGCATGCTTATCGCTCTTTGAGCTACTCTGACCTTGGGACACTGTTGGTGCCGGCCCATTTATCTCTTCTCCTGTCTGACTCTCCTTCTTCCTGCTTTTTCCCTGGGAACCGTAAACCAGTATTTTAAGTGCCTTTTTCTCTGACATGATGATTGGTGTACATGCCTTACCAGACCCCTTTTGAATTCTGTATAATTACCCTGAATGAAGTGGCACCTGCCATTACTAACACGAGAAGTGTAGATGACCATAGCAGACCTTTCTCAATAAAGCATTCCTGTTTAAGGACACTTGTTGGCGACTGACTCTGTCGGATTCTCACACAAAGGAGGGCAACCAAGATGGTATGGGGCTTGAAGCACCTTCATATTGTGTACTGGGTTCAATGCATGGAAGCCCGGACTACAATGTAGTGATCAGCATAGATTTATTGAGTACACAACAAGCATGCAATACTGGCTGAGATGGCCAACTATACACAACTCCTAGGACACACCCAAAAGTCCTATTGGTGGGTTTGAATTTCCTGCCAGAGTTCTTATTGAAGGGCTAGTGGTGGTCTAGGATCCTAGACCCCTATTGTATCTCGGAGTCAAGCTCTGACTTATGCTGCTGGTGCCCAGTGGCGGTCAGCGGACATAACACCCCTCCCCCCATAGTTCAAGCCCACCTATGTGGCATAGTCCTGTAGGTAAGCCAGGGGTCAGCGTTCCCTCTGGGAATGTCTTGGTGTGGGCCCCACGGCGGCATCCAAGATCCTGTCTGGTGGACTTGCCTGGACACCCAGCTGTGTGGTCGGGGAGTCTTCCTCTGGCGCTGGGCTGGAGACCGGTGCTCCTTTGGTCGGATTGGCCTCAGGAATGAGGGCTAACTCTGGAGCCATTGTGTCCAGAAACTCGTGTCCAGAGTCGCCATTGCCAGCCCCTGGGGCTTGATCATTGGCTGAGGCTGGGAGCAGGCACCTCCTCAGTTGGTCAATGTGCCTTTGCAGGACCTGGCCATCGTCTGTTGAGACCTCATACGGCATGGGTCCTGTGGAGCGAATGATTCGGGCCGCGAGCCATGGAGAGCCCTTACTGAAGTTGCGGGCATAGACGGGGTCCTCAGGGAAGAACCCTCTAGGCGCCTCCTTCTGCTCGGACAGGCCACGCGACTCTGGGGTGCTGTCTGGATGTAGCCTATCCAGTAAGATGGTGGGCCACCATCCTATTAGGAGTTCAGCTGGGCAGTGGCCATTGACCGGGTTAGGAGTGGTCGGTTGCACCAATATGAAGTGGTTGATACAGAATTCCCAGTTGACTTCTGTGAGATGACTCAGTGCTTCTTTGGCAATCTACACCATCCGCTCGGCTTGACCATTGGTCACGGGGTGGAATGGGGCAGACTTCACATGCTGGATCAGGTTGCTTCTGAGAAACTCCCGAAATTCCTCCAAGGTAAAAGCCGTCCCGTTGTCAGAGACAATGGTGTCAGGCAACCCATAGTTTGCGAAGATCCGGCGTAGTGCCCAGATGGTGGCTTTGGAGGACACAGCTGAGATGGGGCATATTTCCAGCCATTTTGAGTAGGAATCCACTGCGACCAGAAAGAGCAGTTGTGGAACGGGTCCGCAAAGTCTATGTGCAGTCTGGACCATGGTGTGTGGGTGGACTCCCAAGCTTGGGTGGGTGTGCTAGGTGGATTCAGTTGGACCTCCTGGCATGTTTGGCAGAGCTTTACCCAAGCTTCTACCACCGCATCGACCCCCAGTCACTACATATAGCTCCGGGCCAGGGCCTTCCTGTGAACGATCCCTGGTTGTGCTTCATGTAAGGCCCGGAGGACATGCTAACAGAGGGCACTGGGGACCACCACCCTGTCCTCCCACAGTAAACACCCATTGTGGGCAGACAGCTCACCCCTGTGGGCTGTGAACGCTGTAAACTCTGGGCCTGCTGTGGCTGCAGGCCACCCCCTCACCACCCAACCCAGAACACAGGAGAGGATGGGGTCCCAGCCAGGCTGAGTGGCAAGCAACATCAGCCCTTGGAGGGGGATGTCCGGAAGATCCTCCACCTGGAGCATGTGGTGCGCAGGAGCCGGGTCTGCCTCAATGGAGGGCAAGGGGAGGCCTCGGCTGAGGGCGTCTGCATGGCCCATGGCCTTCCCCGGGTGCTGCTGCAGGGTGTAGTTGTAGCCAGAGAGGAAAATCAACCAGCAGAGGAACCGCGGAGAGAGCACCTGCAGCGTCTGCCGGTCCACCACGAAGAGGCCGATGAGGGGGCGTGACAATGGTGAAGGGGCAGCCGTAGACAAAGTCATGAAACTTTTTTACACTGGTTGCCAACCCCTCCTGGTCTATTTGAGCATAGTTGTGCTCCGCAGCCGACAATGTCCTGGAATAATAGGCCACTGGCACCTCCCGCCCATCTGGGAGTTGGTGAGCTAGGATCCTTGACCCCTATTGTCTCTCGGAGTCAAGCTCTGACTGTATGCCGCTGGTGCCCAGTGGCGGTCAGCGGACATAACACTTCCCTGGGAGGAAAGGCTGAAAAGTCTCTGGGACTTTCCAGTTTAGAAAAAAAAGACAACTAAGGGGTGACATGACAGAGGTTTCTAAAATTATGCAAAGGGTGAGAGTTGACCAAGAGAAATTCTTCTCCGTCTCCCAAAATATTATAACTCGAGAGCATCCATTGAACTGATGGGCAGTAGGTTCACGACAGACAAAAGGAAACACAAACTTTGCACAGAGAGTGATTAAAATGTGGAATTCGCTCCAGAGGACATAGTGATGGCCACAGGAATGGACAGCTTTAAAGCTGGATTAGATAGAGGATTAGATGGGTTCATGGAGGGGATTAGAGGGGGATTTAGATAGAATTGTGGAGGATTAGATAGATTAATGAAAGGGGACTAGATTGATTCATGGAGGATAGGTCTATCAATGGCTACTAGCCATGGCGACTGAGGGGAACCTCCACATTCAGAGGCACTAAACTTCTGAATCCCAGAGCCAGGAGGCAACATCAGGGGAAGGCCCTTGGCCTCTGTGCCCTTGCTGGCTGTCCAGAGGAACTGGTTGGCCACTGTGTGAGACAGGATGCTGGACTAGGTGGACCCCTGGTCTGATCCAGCACGGCTATTCTGATGTTCTTGTGAAGGCCTCGGCCACTCTGCCTTCTTGTTGGACCTCCAGAGGAAATGGTTGGCCTCTGTGTAAGACAGGATGCTGGACTCGATGAACCACTGGTCTGATCCAGCAGGGCTCCTCTTATGCTCTTGTGTCCTTATGCTATGATGAGTAGAATTTCCACACTCTGCTCTAGTGAGCTTTAGTAGGGAATGGAAGAGCTACATTGTGCTCCACCAAAACTCCTGGGTAGATCTTGGAACACAGGATAACTTCTGCTCTCTTGAGAGGAAGGTAATCAAAAGTCTCCTTGTTACGCACAGAAGTGGATCATACATGCGCACACATGAACACAGGAAGCTACCTTAAACTGGATCAGACCCTTGGTCCGTCAGTCAGTCTTGTCCACTCAGACTGGCAGCTGGTCTCCAGGATCTCAGGCAGAGGTCTTTCACATCACCTCCTGCCTGGTCCTTTTAGCTGGAGATGCTGGGGATTGAGCCTGGGACCTTCCGCATGCCAAGCAGATACTCTGTCACTGAGCCATGGCCTCTGCCTTATACTGAGTCAGACTATTGTTCTATCCAGGTCAGTATTGTCTACCAGACTGGCAGCAGCTCTCCAGGTCTTTCCTATCACCTACTGAGAGCCAGTTTGGTGTAGTGGTTAAGTGCGCGGACTCTAATCTGGGAGAACCGGGTTTGATTCCCCACTCCTGCACTTGCACCGGGCTGGATGACCTTGGGCAAGCCATAGCTCTGTACCAGCTGTTCTCTCAAGAGCAGCTTGGGAAAGAGCTCTCTCAGCCCCACCTACCTCACAGGGGAGGGGAAGGGAAAAGGACTTTGTTAGCCGCTCTGAGACTCCCTTGGGGAGTGGAGGGCGGGGTATAAATCCAATCTCTTCTTCTTCTTCTTCTTCTACTGCCTTGTCCTTTTACTAAGTAGCTGTGAGAATTCCAAAGGGAAGCTTCCAAAAAGTCTCTCGTTATCAAAAGATGTGGCAACAACCACTAGTTGTTTTCTTTTCTGTCCTTTTTAAAGAAGGATTTGACCCTGTCCAGGAGCAGATGTCTAACAAAGGTATACATAACAAAGAGGGGTGGCCATGTTAGTCTGTCTGCAGCAGTAGAAAAGAGCCAGAGTCCAGGAGCACCTTAAAGACGAACAACATTTGTGGCAGGGGAGGAGCTTTCGTGAGTCACCGCCCACTTCTTCAGATATTAGGGACTAGACATGAATAGCTATATGGAACCTGCTTGTTGGAAGACGCTCAGCCTCCCAATGCTTGGAGGTATGACAGCCATCTTCATGGCCTGCTTGGAAGCTTCACAGAAGCTGGACAAGGATTAATTTGGTCTCTTCCAGCATGGAACTTCCTCTGTTTGCCAAGGGGTCAAGGCTTAGAGGACTGGCTGTTTCATTATTCTTATACAAACATAATTCAAAGGCCTTCTTGAACTCCTTAATCGACCTTATCTTTGCTGTCAGACAAATCACTGTCACTTCTCCCAAAGGACGCAGTTGGCACAGAACGGCTCATAAAGCCCTTTTGTTTAAACACTTAGTGAGGTTTCTTTTTGCTACGAGTACAAGAGAGGTCTCAGTACATTTTGTTAAGCGGCGTGGTATTTGCATAGCGGGCACAGCCATCTTGGAAAGTGGTGGCTACTGTGGAACCTTTGTCCCTGCGCTTTGACTGGAAGTAATCGCAGAGGCCAAGTTGGAATGAGCGCAAAGGAGGGCTGAGCCCAAAGGCCAATGGAGCAAGGGGAGTCCAAGACATTTTGCCAAGACTAGAAAGAGACGCACGCCATTTTTTGTTCATGGTGCTGGCACGGTATGGGGCACAAGGGTGACATTGGAAAGGCAACACGGTATAGCCCAATTGCATCAGATCTCGGAAGCCAAGCAGAGCCCGTACTTGGACGGGAGACCACTAAGGAAGGCTCTGCAGAGGCAGGCAATAGTCGACCAGGTCTGCTTCTCACTCGCCTTGAAAGCTCCTAGTTGGAGTCTTTATAAGCTGGCTGCAAATTGACAGCGCTTGCATACTTTTGTATAATATTAAACAGCAGCATTTCTGAACAGGTGGGGGTGAGGATGGGGGTGAGGATGGGGGTGAGGGCCTCTGGCTCAGTGGAAGAACCTCTGAGAGAGCCAGTTTGGTGTAGTGGTTAAGTGCGCGGACTCTAATCTGGGAGAACCGGGTTTGATTCCCCACTCCTCCACTTGCACCTGGCTGGATGACCTTGGGCAAGCCATAGCTCTGTACCAGCTGTTCTCTCAAGGGCAGCTTGGGAAAGAGCTCTCTCAGCCCCACCTACCTCACAGGGTGTCTGTTGTGGGGAGGGGAAGGGAAAGGAGTTTGTAAGCCGCTCTGAGACTCCAAGTGAGTGAAGGGCGGGGTATAAATCCAATCTCTTCTTCTTCTTCTTCTTCTTCTTCTTCTTCTTCCATGCAGAAGGTCCCAGGTTCAATCCCCGGTGGCATCTACAGCTAAAAGGACCAGGCAAGAGGTGAGGGGAAAGACCTCCACCTGAGACTCTGGAGAGCAGCTGCCAGTCTGAGTAGACAAGACTGACCCTGATGGACTGAGGGTGTAATAAAAGGCAGCTTCATGGGAAGCGGCTGTGGCTCAGAGGTAGAGCCTCTGCTTGGCATGCAAAAGGTCTCAGGTTCAGTCCCCGGCGTCTCCGCTTGAAAGAACCAGGTGGCAGGAGATGTGAAAGACCTCAGCCTGAGATCCTAAAGAGATGCTGCCGGTCAGAGTAGACATGACTGACTTCAGTAGACCAAGGGTATTCTGTGTAGTGCAGCTTTGTGTGCTCGTGAGGAAGGCTGAGGGATTTCTTGGGAATGTTCAGTCTGGAGAAGAGGAGGATGAGGGAGGACAGGAGGGCTCTCTTGAAGTATCAGAAGGGCTGTGTCGCTTCGTGGAGGGCAGGGAGCTGTTCCTGTTTGACAGCAGAGGAGAGGACTCGCCATCATGGGTTTAATTTAAGGGCAGGAAGGGACCAGCTGGACCTTAGGAGAAACTTTTTGACAGGAAGAGCTGTGCAACAGTGGAATCAGCTGCCTGGGGAGGTGGTGAGCTCCCCCTCCCTGGCAGTCTTCAAGCAGCAGCCGCACAAACCCTTGTCAGGGATGCTCTAGGCTGATCTTGCATTGAGCAGGGGGTAGGACTGGATGGCCTCTAGGGCCCCTTACAGCTCTGGGATTCTATGGTTCACAAGCTTGTGGCCCATTTCAGTTAAACCAGACTCAGTAGATGTCATCCATGCCGTGATCATCTACAGGTTAAACCAGTTACTCTCGATCTTTGGGAAGGGGGCATAGTTCAGTGGCAGAGCATCTGCTTGACGTTCAAAGGGTCTTGGTTTCAATCCCCATCTTCTTCAGAAAGGATCAGGCTGCAATGATGCGACCCTGGAGAGCTGCTGCCAGTCTGAGTAGACAATACGGACCTTGATGGACTGAGGGTCCGATTCGGTATAAGGCAGATTCATATGTTCATGTGTTCATCTCTTTTCAAACGGAAGCTGCCAGGGATCGTTGGAACCTGAGACCTTCTGCATACAGGAGCCAGTTGAGAGCCAGTTTGGTGTACTGGTTAGGAGTGCAGACTCTAATCTGGGAGAACCAGGTTTGAGCCCCCACTCCTCCACATGCAGCTGCTGGCATGACACTGGGTCAGTCACAAGTTCTTTCTGAGCTGTTCTCAGGAGAGCAGTTCTCAAGAGAGCTCTCTGAGCCCCACCTACCTCACAGGGTGTCTGTTGTGGGGAGGGGAAGGGATTATAAACTGCTGTGAAACTCCTTTGGGTAGTGAAGGGCAGGGTATAAATCCAGTCTCTTCTTCTGTTTTTCTTCTACAAAGCTGGCACTCTGCTAGTGATCTCCTCCCAAAACTTTCTCCATTAGATTTCCCCCCTCTCAAGCAGGGCTATTTTGGGGCAGGAACGCACAGGAACGGAGTTCCGGCTGGCTCCTGAACTGGCCACACCCAGCAGGAATTCATTAGCATAACAGGTCACACCCAACAGCAGGAACTCATTAGGATTGGCTACATTAGGGGTATGTGGCTTAACATGCAAATTAATTGCTGCTACCAAAAAAGCCTTGGGTTTTGACGACAAACAAGGTAAACAGAATAAGAAGCAAAAGGTGGGTGTGGCTGGATGACCACTCTTCTGGTAACATGGGGGTGTGACCTAATATGCTAATAAGCTGTGCTGTCAGAGGTGTGGCCTAATGTGCTAATGAGTTTCTGCTGTTGGGTGTGGCCTATTATGCTAACGAGTTCCTGCTGGGCTTTTTCTTCAAAAAAAAAGCCCTGCTCTCAAGTATGTGAAACATGCATTGTTCTTCAAGTTAAGGCCTGCTTCCTTCCTTCCTTCCTTTTCCTTCCTTCCTTCCTTCCTTCCAAAATAATTTCTTTGCCGTAGGTTTTTTTTGGTCTGTGGTTAATCTTTGGATGTAACCAAAGACTACTGATGGCTTTTTCTCAGAACAGCAAATATTGAAAGAAGATTCTGTTGCAACCCAACTGTGACTCTAACGCCCTTCTCAGGCTGTGCAAACACTGCGCTGGACGGAGCACGAGCCGCTTCTTATGGAGCCAGGTTTGGTCCTTCTGAAACCTTTCTCCAAACGGCATTCACAAAACAGTAACCTTTTGCTTTTTTGAAGGTGTCGGTTTGTTCGTGCCCTTTGCAAAGGTAAGGAAGGGTTGTTCTTCACAGTCCGTGTTGCTTCCCATGGCATGGCTGCAAAGAAATGCCACTTTGCTTGATGTCAGTTTACACCAGGAGAACGCACAGATTGCTGTAAGGTCACGTGTCTGAGAGAGGAGTCACACAAGCAGGGCTTGGAATGCTTTCCGATTTCATTCCATTCAACCCTTGGAGGACCTGAGGAGGCGCGACCCATTAGAAGTATTGACTGGAAGATATCTAAAATTTCCCCTAGAACAATGTATTTGTCTATGTGGAGCTTCTGTCGAAGATCTGTTTCACTACGTAATGGTTTGTCCCCTATATTCGGATCTCAGAAGTAGACTTTTTAAAATCTCAAATACTTCAGCAACTGCACATTTTTTCTGACAGTGACAAGCTTTTTTCCCCGCTGCCAGATATGAATTCTTTGGTATCTTATAAGGTAGCACTTTTTGCATTAGCAGCCAGGAAAGCTAGAGCAAAGATGGTTCTTAGAAACGCAGCTTATTGAGATGCAAGGCGTTAACAATTGGAATTGGGATCTGTAAATGTTATTCACAATTTTAGTCTGAGGTGTTTTAGATATTTTAGATATTGTACAATTGAATATAGAAGAAGAAGAAGAGATTGGATACCCCCTTCACTCGCTTGGAGTCTCAGAGCGGCTTACAAACTCCTTTCCCTTCCCCTCCCCACAACAGACACCCTGTGAGCAATGCTCCCTCTAAGCTGTGGAGTCTTGGGAGACAAAATCCTACTTTGTGAGCTACTGGCATTAAAATTATGAGCAAGTGATTTGGCTACTGCGGAAATAAGTTTGCACTGGAGTCCTCCTTAGGGTTGCCAAGTCCGGGTTGGAAAATACCTGGGGACTTTGGGGGTGGAGCCAGGAGAAGGTGGGGTTTGGGGAGGGGAGGGGCCTCAGCATGGTAGAATGCCATAGAGTCCACCCTTCAAAGCAGCCATTTTCTCCAGGGGAACTGATCTCTGTCAGCTGGAGATCAGTTGTAAAAGCGGGAGATCCCCAGGCCCCACCTGGAGGCTGGCAACCCTAGTCCTCCTTCCTGAGCTAAGACAAAAATCTGCGAGTTGGAGGCTAAAAAACTGTGAGCTATCTCACCCTAACTCACCTTGGAGGGAACACAGCCTGTGAAGTAGGTGAGGCTGAGAGAGCTCTGAGACAACTGTCCTTGAGAGAACAGCTGGTACAGAGCTATGGCTTGCCCAAGGTCATCCAGCAGCTGCAAGTGGAGGAGTGGGGAATCAAAACTGGTTCTCCCAGATTAGAGTCCGTGCACTTAACCACTACACCAAGCTGGCTATATAATAATTAAATGTGTATAAAAAGATGTTAGGGATCCAGTTTTATCTAAAAATTGTAATGGCCAATGGCCATATACAATAAACCTTATTCTATTCTATTCTATTCTATTCTATTCTATTCTATTCTATTCTAGGTAAATAAGTTAAGAGAGAACATGATCTTCAAAGAGTTTGAAGGCCCTTGTGAAAAAAATGAGAAACAGTAAACACTGGGACCAGGGACAGAACAGAAGGAAGTCAATTATGTAGCCATAGAAAAGGATTACCTGGACTCCACCATTCCGACCCCACATTGCATCAATGAAGGACATTGACAAACTGGCTACTGTCCAGAGATTAGTTCCAGGGACTCTCAGATCTCTGGAAGGAAGGTCATGGGACAGCAGGTAAAGAAACGTTGCTGTCAGTGCTTATCCAAAAGAAAACAAGATTAAGGGCGTCATAGCCATTTCCACACTTAGAAGAGTTTCAGGAGGAAAATCACGGTCCTTTGGGATGCTTCTTCATGTTTATGAGCATAGGTCAGGGAGGGACAGGTTGAGTTACTGGGAATAAAAGCAAAGACGAGGTGCATTCTGGTCTGTTCAGCTGTGGCTCCCAATCTGAGGAGCTGTTTCCTGAGACACCCTCAAAGGATATCAGAGAGTCATTAAAATGTGGGTTCACTGCTAGAGGATGTAGTGATGGCCACAGGCACATATGGCTTTAAAAGGCAAATTAGATTGATTCATGAAAGAGCGCTCTATCAGCAGCTATTCACCATGGTGACTAAAGGAGATCTCCACATTCAGAGGCAGCAAACCTCTGAATCCCAGTACCAGGAGGACACATCAGGGGAAGGCCTTGGCCTCTCTGCCCTTTTGTTGGCTCTCCGGAGGAACTGGTTGGCCACTGTGTGAGACAAAATGCTGGACTAAGTGGACCTCTGGTCTGATCCAGCAGGGCTCTTCTGATATTCTAATAAAGGTAATTTTAATTCTAATAATAGGGCCTCTATGCCCTGTTGTTGGACCTTCAGAGGAACTGGTTGGCCTCTGTGTGAGATAAGATGCATAACTTGATGGACCACTGATCTGATCCAGCAGGGCTCTTCTCATGTTCTTATGAAGGCCTTGGCTTCTATGCCCTGTTGTTGGATCTCCAGAGGAACTGGTTGGCTACTGTGTGAGACAGGATGCTGGACTAGATGGATCATTGGTCTGACCCAGAAGAGCTCTTCTGATGTTTTAATGTAGGCCTTGGCCTCTATGCCCTGTTGTTGGCCCTCCAAAGGAACTGGCTGGCCACTGTGTGAGATGGGAAGCTTAAGTAGATGGACCCACACTGTACTGATCCAGGAGGACTCTTCTGATGTTCTTATCAGGGGAAGGCCTCGGCCTCCATGCCCTGTTGTTTGTCCTCCAGAGGAACTGGTTGAGGCCACTGTGTGAGACAGGATGCTGGATTAGATGGACCACTGGTCTGATCCAGCAGGGCTCTTCTGATGTTCTTATGATACTGGATGGCATGCATTTCCATGGAAAGGTGGGACAATCATACACCAGAGATGTTTTAAGTACAGAAAACCCTCTTCGGGACAAAGGACTCTTCAAGATCAGTACTAACTAAATTATGGAGAAGTCCAGCTCTGATGGGATGCACCAGCTATTTCCAGAGGCAGTTGGTACACATGGACACATGAACTTGCCTTATACTGAATCAGACCCTTGGGCCTTCATGGTCCGTATTATCTACTCAGACTGGCAGCAGCTCTCCAGGGTCTCAGGCAGAGGTCTTTCACATCACCTACTAGCTGATCCCTTTTAACTGGAGATGCCGTGGATTGAGTCTGAGACCTTCTGCATGCCAGTCAGAGGCTCTGCCACTGAGCCATCATCCTCCCCCTTACCCAGACCATGTTGGCATAAAGGTCCTCCTTTGGAGTGTGGGGTACTTTTATGAGTGGATCTTGTTGCTTGTAAAACCATTAATCTTGCACAGGCTGCGGGGAAAAAGGAGGGATCTCAGGGGGCTTCAGGACTGGGAGTGGGGAGAGGGGTAGATGGCCTCCGTGGTCCACATCCAGTGGCTGCTTGCAGGAGAACATCAGGAAGCCTTCTGGCTTGTGGCTGGACCTGCAGCTGGAGAGAAAGAAGTCATAAGAAGATAAGACTCACTGGAGAAGCCAACCATCTTAGGAACAGGAAAGAGGAAGACCCAACAGGAGATGGGTTGATTCCGTCAAGGAAGCCAAGGCCCTCCGTCTGCAAGACTTGGGGCAAGGCTGTTTGTGATAGGACATTTTGGAGGTCGTTAATTCAGAGGACAATGTTTGAGTCCAGAGGCACCCTTAAGACCAACTATGTTTAATTCTAGGAATAAGCTCATGCCTTGAATAAAGCTCTGTTGGTCGTAAAGGGGTCACTGGACTCAAACTTTGTTCTGTTGCTCCAGACCAACATGGCTGACCACCTGAGTTAATTCACAGGGTTGCCATAAGTCGTAAGTGACTTGACAGCAAGTTCACACACACACACACACACGCACACCCACACCCACACACACCTGGCACCGAGTCCTGTAGCCCCATCCTGTCGTTCTCACGAGGATGACGTCTGATTCCAAAGGCCCCAGGAGGGCTTGTACTAGCTGAGTGTGCAACTTTGGCAAAACCAACTAATTATATAAACAGAAGAGCACTGAAAGAATTTCAGCAGAAATGGCAAGCTTACTGCTCATATTATGGGAATAGCCAGGGGTCATTTCGCAGAAAAAGAGGCACAGGAGCTCATTAGCATCACTCATTAGCACAACTCATTTGCATGTGCCACACCCCCTGACATCGCCGGAAGTGTGTCAGAAGGCAACACCCACCACTCAGGCTCCGCCCCAAAAATCTCCAGGTATTTCTCAGTTCAGAGCTGACGAGCCAGCTTGACACTTGACTAAAGACGCTTTAGATTTCCTCTGCCCTTTCAGGGAAAGTTCCCCTACAACAAGCATGGAAATACAGAGCGAGTTAGTATGCTTTCGCTTTTTTCCACAGCGCATCACCATATGTGCCCGCTCCTGGGCTTGTAACTACTGGAATGACGTTCCTGCGTGTTCCTGCTTGAAATGACCCTGGGAATGGCTAATTTTTATTTATTATTTTGCATTTTGGAACGATCTGAATATCATCTAAAAGGTGATGAAGATACTGATTATAGTTTTAATACTTTTATTTAGTATTTCACTAGTATTGAGATGTTTAGTAAGAATAACATTTGGAATTAGACAAATGATTAAGAGAATATTCAGGTTTTAACAGTGATTTAATTTGAACGTAGAAGTTTGTTCAGCTGTTACAGATGTCGTCTCTCTAACTGTTAATGGATTATTGCTGACATTAGGAAAGTTCTTGTTTATTCTTTTAAAGAGAGAACCCCCTCCCCAAATACTGATGTCTTATTGTATGCTTCTGTATTTGAAATATGTATTACATCTGATAATGCATTTGGTTTCACTTATTGTATGTAATAACCCATAATATTTGATAAACCTGATGAATCTGTATTATCCCTTTTGTATCCCAACTTTTTTTGAGAAAATAAAAAAATAATAATTAAAAATGAAAGAAAGGCTTGTACACATTGGGTACAATCTGTTATGCTTTAGGTTAACCCCCTTCTGCCCACCAAGAGTTTTTAGAAAGTGGGTGGGGCATATGCCCAGCAAGGCTTCTGATTGGCCCTTGGAAATTTGATTGGCTGTACAGATTTTTTAAAAAACATGTTGCTTTGGCAGCAGCTGCCAACACAGGACAAGGGTCTTCACTGTGGGACTCAAAGTCAGCAACAACAGTCTTTTAGTGGCAGCCATTTTGGGGCGACACCCACCACACTGTGTCAGGATGCCAAAAGTGTCTTCAGGCTCAAAAAGGTGGAAGCCCCCTGAACTACTCTGAGGGGAAGTGCTGTACATCAGAGCAAGGAAGTATGGAAGCCATAAGCAATGGCTCCTTCTAAGCTGTGGAGTCTTGTGAGCAAAAATTCTACTCTGTGAGCGACTGCCATTACAGTTGTGAGCCAGTGATCTGGCTACTGTATTAATTAGTTTGCTCGAGATCCATCCTTCCTGAGCGGAGACAAAAATGTGTGAGCCGGAGGCTTAGAAAACTGAGCTAGTTCACACTAACTCAGCTTAGAGGGAACACTGGTTGCCACCCATGCTTCCTCTGAGCTGTGGAGTCTTGTGAGCAAAAATTCTACTTTGTGAGCTACCGGCATTAAAAGTTGTGAGTGAACGATTGGGCTGCTGAGTAAATTAGTTTGCTCTGAAGCCCTCCTTTCTGAGCCAAGATGAAAAGGTGTGAGCCGGAGGCTTAGAAAACCGAGCTAGCTCACACTAACTCTGCTTAGAGGGAACACCGGTTGCCACCCATGCTCCCTCTGAGCTGTGGAGTCTTGTGAGCAAAAATCCTACTCTGTGAGCGACTGGCATTAAAGTTGTGAGCGAGCGATCTGGCTGCTGCATTAATTAGTGTGCTCTGGAGCCACATCCTTCCTGAGCGGAGACAAAAATGTGTGAGCCGGAGGCTAGAAAACTGTGAGCTGGCTCACACTCACTCAGCTTAGAGGGAACACTGGCCATAAGTCACATATGCTTGCCTGGTGCAATGGAGGCCGGCTATGTTGAGGGCTCTGCAACTTCAGCCCAAGAAAAGCAACTCCTGTGCCCCAGTGAGCCACATTTTGTGCCAAGAAAAGCTGATTTCTGCACGCTGATGCTGGTTCTGCAGCCATTGTCTCATGGTCCAGGATTTCCATGTGACTGTTCCAGGGAGACCGCTCATGCTAGACAGCTCGTTACAAAGCATCCCCCTCCCTGGGCCCATCGTCTACGCAGACTGGCAGTGGCTCTCCAGGGTCTCAGGCTGAGGTCTTTCCCATCACTTATAAGCTGCTGCCGGGGATTGAACCTGGGATCTTCTGCATGCCCAGCAGATGCTCGCTGGTCCATCGAGGCCAGTATTGCCCGCTCAGACTGGCAGTGGCTCTCCAGGGCCTCAGGCGGAGGTCTTTCCCATCACCTGCAACCTGACCTTTTTAACTGGAGATGCTGGGGATTGAACCTGAGGCCTTCTGCAGGCCAAGCAGGTGCTCTGCCAGAGAGCCTCAGCCCCTCCCCATTCCCTCCGAGTAGGGTTGCCAGCCTCCAGGTGGGGCCTGGGGATCTCCCGCTTTTACCACTGATCCCCAGCTGATAGAGATCAGCTCCCCTGGAGAAAATGGCTGCTTTGGAGGGTAGACTCTATGGCACTGTACCATCCTGAGGCCCCTCCCCTCCCCAAATCCCGCCTTCTCCTGGCTCCACCCCCAAAGTCCCCAGGTATTTTCCAACCCGGACTTGGCAACCCTACCTCCAAGGCTTCAGTCCACCCAAACAAGAGCTCTGGTGTTGCAGATAAGAAGGCGGAAAGAAGTAGCCCCAATATGGTTGCCAGCTCTGGGCTGGGAAATCCCTGGAGATTTTGGAGGTGGAGCCTGAGGAGGGTGGGGCTTGCAGAGGGGAGGGGAGGGGAGGGGAGGGACTTCAGTGGGGTATAAGGCCATGGAGTCCCTCCTCCCCAGCAGCCATTTTATCCAGGGGAACTGATCTCTGTTGCCTGGAGATCAACTGTCTTCCCAGGAGATCTCCAGCTACCATCGGGAGGTTGGCAACACCAAGCCCCACCCCCATCCTGTTATTTCATTGACGGTGCTGGCCACCACTTACTTTTCAGGAGCCACTGGAGGAAGGCACCGGGGAAAGGTTTGTCCTAGAGAAGGGGGAGGGAGAGAGCAGGGAGTCAGGCATGGACGCACACAAAACCGCCTTACACTGAACCAGGCCCTTGGTCTATCAAGGTCAGTCCTGTCCACTCAGACTGGCAGCGGCTCTCCAGGGTGTCTCAGGGGGAGGTCTTTCACATCACCAACTGCCTGGTCCCTTTTAACGGGAGATGCTGGGGACTGAACCCAGGACCTCCTGCATGCAAAGTAGAGGCTCCACCGCAGAGCTACAGCCCCTCTGCTGAACTGCAGTCCAGAAGGCCGGTCATTTGGCAGTTCAAGACCCGAGTGCCACATGACAGCGTGAGCTCCCGTCTCTGGCCCCAGTTCCTGCCAACCTAGCAGTTTGAAAGCAAGAAATTGCAAGCAGATAAATAGGCACCGCTTCAGTGGGAAGGTAACAGCGTTCCGTGCACCTCCGTGTCTAGTCATGCCGGCCGCATGACCACGGAAACATCTTCGGACTGCGCTGGCTCTTCGGCTTGGAGACAGAGATGAGCACTGCATCTCTAGAGTAGATTCAACTGGCTTTTGAGCAAGGGAAATCTTTACCTTTACCTTTTACATCTCTCCAACTGAGATTCAGCAAAATTCCTCTTGGGGAGGGGGGCTGAGAAGAGAGGGAGGGAAGAGGAGGAGATTGGATTTATACCCTGCCCTTCATTACCCGAAGGAGTCTCAGAATGGCTTACAATCTCCTTTCCCTTCCCCTCCCCCCAACAGGCACCCTGTGAGGTAGGTGGGGCTGAGAGAGAGAACAGCTCTGAGAGAACGTGTGACTGACCCAAGGCCACCCCAGCAGCTGCATGTGGAAGAGTGAGGAATCAAGCCCAGTTCTCCTAGATTAGAGTCCGTGCTCCTAACCACTATGCCAAGCTGGCTCTCTCAGCCCCAACCGAGCACCTGAGGGGGCGATCGGAAATGCCGAGCGAACAAAGGAGGAGAAGCAGAAAGAACAGAGGGCTGCGTTACCTTGAGATCGATCTCCGAAAACTGGCCTGTCGAAATTGGCATGCTGGAAAGAGCGGTGTGGATTTTCCCCAGCAGTCCAAAGAATACATTATCTGAGGGGGAAAGGGAGACAAAGAAGTCAGTGCTCCTTTCTACACTGGAACCGTGCCTTGGCTTTTCTCTGTGTTCGACTTGCGGCCATTTGCCTTGCGGTTGTCTCATTTTTTCTGTGGTTTTCTGCACTCATTTTGTCCCGCTCCAATTTGCTTGCCTGGCCCGGATTATAAATCCTGCATTGCCAACAGGGGTGTTTGTCCTAGTTATGGCAGGAAAGGGGCGGGGAGGATCGAAACAGAGTTTAAAATTCTGCACTTAAACCTGCACCGGGGCCACTCCGGATTGAGGGAAAGCCTGCAGCAAAACAGCCTCCATTTATCTTGGGGCAGATGAGGAACAAAAATCAGGGCGTAATGTGGAAATTAAAAAAAAATACTCAGAGATAATAACAGGGGTGAACTCGGGTGTGGTGTAGAATGTGAGTTCGGGAACAGGGTTGAACCTGGGTTAAAGGTCTAGGATGGAATCACTCCGTGTTTCCCCTAGTGGGGCCAGTCCTCTGGTTCCGTCTCTCTGGAGCTAGCCCGTGTTCTGCATGGTCCCGCCGTTGCCTTCCGAGGGGAGCATGACCTTTCCATCTCTGCAAGCAAATCAACACACATGTACACACACACACACCGGGGCAAAGATGGTCTTCTCCACTAGGGAGGGCAGATGCTTGGCAAGAGGTGCTACAAATAACATACTCGGTGCGCAGAAGGTGTTCTCCCTCACCAGTGGGAAAAGGTCCCGGAAGAGGGCTCGGAGAAAGAAAGCTTGGGTGCCTGAGGCTTTGGAGTAGCACTGTTTCAAAGAGTGGAATCTATTTCTTCCAAAATTCACTTTTTAAGATACAGCAACAGATCCCCCTTATTCTTTTTCTTTCCTCTTTCATTTATCTTTGTAGTTTTCTGTGACACCTGTATGTTCCACTTTGAAACTGCAGACAGATTTTCTTTTTTAATGTTCTTATCGGGAGGGGAATATTTCCCCCCCCCCCTGAAATTCACTTCTTTAGATGTATCTATGAATTCCCCTTGTTCTCTTGTTTTCTCTTTCGAAAAAGAAATGTCTCTTTCATTCCTCTTTTGATTTCCCTTTGTTGCTTTCTGTTATATCTGTATGTTTTACTTTGTAACTAGAGTTTTTAAAAATGTTTTTATGGGGATGGAGAATATTTTTTTTCTCCAAATTCACTTCTTTAGATATAGCCATGGATTCCCCTTATTCCCTTTTTTTCCCTTTCAAAAAAGACATTTCTCCTTCATTTCTCTTTGTAGTTTTCTGTTATGCCTGTATACAACACTTTGTAACTTCAAAGAGTAGTTCAAGAGTGGAATCAGCCGCCTGGGGAGGTGGTAAGCTCCCCCTCCCTGGCTGTCTTCAAGCAGTGGCTGGACAAAGACTTGCCAGGAATGCTCTAGGCTGATCATGCACTGAGCAGGGGGTTGGACTGGATGGCCTCTGTGACCCTTCCTGTAATAAAGTTTCTTTTAAACTAAAAGAAGCAATCTCTTCTTTCCAGAAAAGCAAGATCCATTACTCTGAATTTTCTTAAATAATCGACAAAAGTCCTAACAAATGGTAGCAGAGGATGGTTTTTCTTTTTTAAAAGCTTTCTGGATTGATTGAGAAAGAGAAATAGGGAAGAAGAGCTAGAGGCTTGGATTTTTTAAAACGACCAACTTTTTTTCTTCCTGCTCTCAGAGCAATTTTGCAGCCAGAAAGGCCCAACCCTGTTTCCTTGCTGATCAGGGGAAAACCTATGCTGGATTGCAGTTTGCCAGGAGCAAAGGATCTTTTTGACTAGATTAATTTTTGCCTGCTGTCAGTGGAGCTGAGCCTCGGAGCCGAGAGACACTGCCGGGAGAACAAAGGAAAGGGAGGTGAGGCAAAGGAGCCTTTGAAATTCACGCTGCTGCTGCTGCTGCACAGAGAGAGGAAAGATTAACCCTGTGAGCTCCTGGAGAAGTAGATGAGTGAGCCGGATTCCAGCGAAGAGGCCAACACAGCACCAAAGACTTCCCCTGCTCAACCTGTGCTTCTACCTCAAATCCAAAGGGACGTGAGTAACAAAATGGCTTTTAATGCCCCATCCCAAGAAATGCCAAACCTCAAACTTACAAAGGCTAACTATCAGTGGTGGGAGGAGTATTTGAAGAGTCGTCTGCAGACTCACAATGCCCTTCAAGTATTAACAATTGAAAATCCTCCAGAAGCTGACCCTGATAGGACACAATTTCTTATGATGGATGGTTTTGCTAAAGCCCTGATTTTAGGGAGTATTCCCTACACAGAGGTACCAGGATTAAGAGGGCTTGCCACGTCCAGATTGATGCTTAAACACCTAAAGGCCAAGTTTGATAAGCACAGCAAGAGTAAAATCTATTCCCTCAAGGAACAGATTTTTGATTTCAGGATGAAGGAGGGAGACTGCCTTCCCAAAGAGATGGACAAATTAATGGCCATTTACACACAGCTTAAAGACCTGAATGAAGCACCCTCTGATACAGATATGATTTCTTCAATTCTTAAGGGTCTGCCTGGCTTCTAAAGTCTGTAACCAGTATGATTAGACTGAAAGATGATCTGACTTTAGAAGGTCTTTTGTCTGCACTAATTGAGGAATATGATTCTAGAAATTTGAAAGATAGTCTGTCTGATTAATTGTCTGTTTTGAGTCTACAGCTTGGACAGAGATTTAAAAGGAAAGTGGATTGTTTTATATGTGGGAAAAATCATCTTGCAAAATACTGCCCTTCTAAGTATGCACCTAATGATGAGCCCCAAGAGCAAAGAGCCACAGGCGCACATGGTTCCACTAACAAAGAACCAGCCAGTGGAAGGGGAAGCCATTATGGGAGGAGCAGAGGTCACATTTCACATGCACAGCACAGAGGAAAGAAGTTTGCAGCACAGACGCAGGGCAAAGGCCATAATCTTAGAATCACTGATGAGTTTAACAAAGATAATACGAAAATAGTTTTAATTGATTCTGGCACCTGCACCCATGTATGTAAAGAAAGGGAATGGTTTTGTGACATGGATGTTGAGAACAAACCAAGAATTTACCAAGCTAACAGGGAATTATTGAATGTAGAAGGTGTTGGAACTGTAAGATTATAATTGTATACTACAGATAATCAATTAATTGATGTTGAATTGCAAAATACAGCTTATGTGCCCGAAGCTGTTGAGAACTTAATTTTATTTATTTATTTATTTATTTATTAAACTTATATCCCGCTCTCTCCACCCAAAGGCAGACTCAGAGCGGCTCACAACAGAGATTAAAATTACAATCAGTTTAAAATAAATGGTCAGACATTAAAACATCCAGTACATTCTTTACATTCCCCATTGGCGGCATTTCGATACTACCCACAGGTGGGTCCAAGCAGATGAATCCTATATATTTCCTATATAGCAGGCTGGTAGATGTAATTACGGACAAAACGGAACTGGCAGATGGAGCCGGGCCAGGGCTGAGATGTTTACCTTAGGCGGCCCCTACTTAAAAGCCTGGTGGAAGAGCTCCGTTTTACAGGCCCTGCAGAACTGCATCAAATCCCGCAGGGCCCTGATTTTCTCCGGGAGCTCATTCCACCAGTGCGGGGCCGCCACTGAAAAAGCCCTGGCCCGTGTTGTTGCCAGCCACGCCTCTTTCAGTCCGGGCAGGACCAGCCGATTTTGGGATCCCGACCGTAGTGCTCGCTGGGGAACATATGGAGAGAAGACGGTCCTTCAGGTAAACAGGTCCCAGGCCATATAGGGCTTTATAGGTAAGCACCAGCACCTTGAACCTTATCCGGTACGCTATTGGCAGCCAGTGCAGTGCCTTTAAGGCGGGCTGTATATGTTCCCACATAGGGAGACCCAACAACAGCCGCGCCGCAGCATTTTGCACTAGCTGCAGCTTCCGGATTTGGCACAAGGGCAGACCCATGTAGAGGGCATTACAGTAGTCCAACCTTGAGGTGACCAATGCATGGATCACTGTCGCCAGTTCATTGCGTTCAAGGTAGGGGACCAACTGCTTGATCAGCCGCAGATGGTAGAAGGCTGACCTCACAGTGGCTGCTACCTGGGCCTCCATTGCTAGCGTGGAGTCCAGAAGCACTCCCAAACTCCTGACCTCCGCCGACGGCACCAACGGCACCCCCCCCCCCGAAGGTCAGAAGAGGGATCCCCAACCCTGGACCGCTCCAACTCAGGCATAGGATCTCCGTCTTCATTGGATTCAACTTCATTCAGCTCTGTCTGAACCATCCAGCCACAGCCGACAGCGCCAGATCCAGATCACCCGGACTAGAGGCGGACTGACCACCCAATAACAGATAGAGCTGGGTATCTTCTGCATATTGATGACAACCCAGCCCAAACCTCCGTGCAATCTGGGCAAGGGGGCGCATAAAGATGTTAAATAGCATAGGGGAAAGAACTGCTCCCTGCGGAACACCACACTTCAGTGGGTGTCTTTGGGAGAGTTGATTCCCTACTGCCACCCTTTGTCCCCGATTCTGGAGAAACGAGGAAAACCACTGTAAGGCTAACCCCTGGATTCCAATATCGGCAAGGCGACAGCACAGTAGCCGGTGGTCGACCATGTCGAACGCCGCCGACAGGTCCAACAACACCAGCACCGCAGTGCCACCTCGATCCAGATGCCTCCGGAGGTCATCCGTAAGGGTGACCAGCACCGTCTCCGTCCCATGGCCTGGCCGAAAACCGGACTGGAAAGGATCTAATATAGAGGTGTCTTCCAAAAAGCTCTGTAGCTGATCAGCCACCACCTTCTCGATTAGTTTGCCCAAATAGGGCAGGTTAGAGACTGGCCGATAGTTGACTAACTCGGCCGGGTCTAAAGATGGTTTTTTAAGGAGCAGACATACCACTGCCTCCTTTCAACAAAAAGCCTTATGAACACTGGACATATTGTACTGCTCAAAACAGGGCAAGGAAGCAAGGTCTCTACCAAGGATGGAGAGCTTGAATTTAAAGTGGAAGAGAAAAATGGCTTTCATTACCTTGTAGCTTGTGATGAGGAAATTGAGACTGTTGATGATAAGGAGCAGATTTGCCAAACTACCAGTGATGCTAAATGTAAACATGAAAAATGTATGTATTCATGGCATATTAAAATGGGACATAGAAATTTGAAATCTGTTGAGCAGTTGTTAAAGCAGTGTGGAATACCTGTTGTGCATTGTGAAAAGAGTGAAACTAGATGTGAAACATGTCTCAGAGCAAAGGGAGATGCCTCAAGTTATTCTGGGAAAATCCCAGCGCACAATCAAGAATTTCTGGAAACTGTATACAGTGATCTTGTTGGGCCCTTACCTGCATCCCTAGGTAGGAGCAAATATTTTGTGACTTTCACAGAGAATAAAACAAAATACACTTATGTGTATATGCTGAGAACTAAGGATGAAACACTGTGTAGATTTAAAAATTATGTGGCTATTGTTAAAAATAAATTTGGCAAAACACCTCAAAGCTTACTCACAGATGGAGGTGGTGAATATTGTAATGCTGAATTCAAACAACTTCTACAAGAGCAAGGAATTCAACATAAAGTGTCCATTGCATATTCACCCCAGCAAAATGGAGCCTCTGAGAGATTAAATAGAACACTGCAAGGGATGTGCAGAGCTATGCTAATGCATTCTGGACTGCCAAATGGTTTATGGGCAGAAGCCCTGAACACAGCAGTGTACTTACACAACAGATTACCCTCAAAGATTATTGGAACCTCTCCTTTTCAGGCCTGGTTTGGGAAACAGCCTGGTCTAAAACATATCAAAGCTTTTGGCGCAAAAGGATATGCGCATATACCAAAGGAAAAAAGGGGAAAGCTTGATTCCAGAACTGAAACTGGAATTATTGTAGGCTACCCTGTTGGTGGGAAAGGGTACAGGATATACGATCCCCAAACCCACACAGTTGAGGAACGCAATGTTGTTTTTGTTGATGAGACTGTATTGCCTAGTGTTTCCACTGCAGCTGATCCAAAGATGCCTGGGACTGCACCTGATGAGTTTGTTGCTTGGCTACCTGTAGTGACCACTGGGGAACTGGCTGGGGAACTGGCAAGTGAAGCAGCAGGTCCACCTTCTGAGGAAACTACTGAAACAGAAGGGGAAGCAGAGGCCACACCAGAGGAAGCGGCTGAACCCACGGCAGAACCCACAGCAGAACCCACACCCGGTGTGAGGCGATCAGAAAGGAGCACTAAGGAAAAACCTGCAATGAAGTATGGATTTTGTGAACTTGTGCAACCTGCAAAGGAACCCAAGAACTGGAAGGAAGTTTGCAACTTACCTGCGAGTGAAAGAGGCAGATGGCTTGAAGCAATGGAACAGGAGCTGCTGTCCATTAGTGAAAAAGAGGCCTGGACTCTCACTCAACTACCTCAAGGCAGAAAGCCTGTTGGATGTAAATGGGTCTTCAAAATAAAGCACAAGGAAGATGGAACTGTGGAGCTATACAAAGCACGCCTAGTAGCTAAAGGCTACTCACAGCAATATGGGACTGACTATTTTGAAACTTTTGCTCCAGTTACTGACCAAGCAACATTCAGAACACTTCTAAGTGTTGCAGCATCTAGGAACATGATAGTAGAGCATCTTGATGTAAAGACTGCTTTTCTCAACGGAGAACTATCTGAGGAAATCTACATGGAACAACCTGAAGGTTTCAAGGTCAAAGGTCAAGAAAACTTAGTCTATAAACTCAATAAAGGACTCTATGGCCTAAAGCAAGGAGCAAAGGCCTGGTATGACAAACTTACTGAACTTTTAAAGAAGCAAGGCTTCAAGCAAGGGAAAGCTGAACCTTGTCTGTACACTAGAATCAGAAATGGACAATACCAGTATGTTCTTGTTTACGTTCACGACTTGATCGTGGCTTGTCAAAACAGAGGAGACATCAAAGCAATAGCTGATGGACTGAATAAGGAAGTGGAAGTCAAACAGCTAGGAGATGTTCAGCAAAATCTCGGAATGCAAATTGAGAGACTCAAGGATGGAACTTTTCTTTTATGCCAGAAAAGAAAGATTATGGACTTTATAGAATCTGTTGGCATGAAGAACTGCAAAGCTTCATCAATCCCACTTGAACCTGGATATCTGAAGGAGAAGGATGGCACACCACTAAAGGACATAGGAGGATACAGAGAGGCTGTCGGAAAGCTCTTGTACCTGAGTAAATTAATGCATCCAGATATTACAGCGGCAGTTGGATTTCTAAGTAGAAAAGTAAGTTCGCCAAATCATCATGATTGGAACGCAGTAAAGAAGATGGCACGTTACCTAAGAGGAACAATGGACTTAAAACTAAAAATTGCACCAACTGAACAACCAAGACTAGTCGGCTACATGGATGCCAGTTGGGGAGAAGAGATGAACAACTACAAGTCTACCAGTGGATACCTATTCTTTTATGGAGATGGACTGATAGACTGGACTAGTAGAAAGCAGACTGTTGTAGCGCAATCCACAGCAGAAGCTGAGTGCATTTCAGCAGCAAGTGCCTGCAGCAGACTTGAATGGATCTTTGAGATGTTGAAAGATTTTGGAATAATTGAACCTGTACCTATACTTATGTTAGAGGATAATCAAGCTGGTATAACTATATGTAAGGAAGAGAGCACGACTGCTAGAAGTAGATCTATAGGTATTAAATGTGCATTAGTTAAAGATTTGTACCAGAAAAGGCTGATAGAGATTAAGCATTGTCGTACAGAAGAGATGATGGCTGATGTCCTGACTAAGCCACTGACCAAAGACAAGTTTAAAAGACTTCGTGAAATGTTGAATATGCTTGATGCTAATGTTGAATAATGTTTTGTTTATGCATGTATAATGACTTGCATTTTAGGTCTTGAGAAGGGGTGTTGGAGAAATGAGTATGAAAGACAAGACCTGGGATTTCAGTCATTATAGGGTTAACCTATGCAACTTGTTGTGTTTCTTAGTTTAACCTGGAAGTGCCTGGCAGCTGGCCAATTAACTCTAAGCCCGGGGAAACCTAAAGGTGTACTGTTTTGCTAATTGGTCAATGATATCAGGTGTTTCCTTTCAGGGGTCAAGAAGAAGGAGAGATCCTCCATTTTGTAATCTCTCACTCTCTGCAGTAGGATGTCTTAGTGTGCAGACGCAGCACAATGCTGCTTAGGAAGCCTGTTTTGTTTATTTGTAGCTAATCCCGTTTCCCTTTTCCCTTTAGTAATAAAGTTTCTTTTAAACTAAAAGAAGTAATCTCTTCTTTCCAGAAAAGCAAGATCCATCACTCTGAATTTTCTTGAATATTGGACAAAAGTCCTAACACTTCCAACTCTGTGATTCTATCATTCTAAGAATGGTACACTCCTCCTATCTGGGATTCTAAGGCTGCGGACAGACTGGCAGCTTGCCACGATATAGTGCCGCCTCTAATTGACCCAGTTTAAAATGTTGCGGGATGTATCAGCCACACAGCACACCCTACTGCGGGTTACCCGCGGAGACATCCCGTGGGAAAGCATCCACATTATTGTAGCGCATCAGCCATGGAGCGCACTGCAAAAATGGCCAAAATTCATGTGCGTGCATATGCTAACATAGGCAATTTAAAAAAAAAAAAAAACATGGCTTCCCTAGCGGCAGAACGGATCTGCAGGTTCAGACTGCCAAATCTGTTCTGCACGCGCTTCCCCGTGTTCAGACAGCTGGCCATGTGCAATGAATGCGAGAGGAGACAAAAATTCCACTTTGGAAGTGGTGGCTTTTTAACCTGCCTCCAAGTCGTCCTCTGACGGGGTGAGTACACCCAGGGAACGCCTGACAGCTGTGGCTGTGTGAACAGGCCCATTTAATCCGTTTGTGAAAGGTGCCTCTACCAGGCCAAACTGCCAGTCTGAATGCAGCCTAAGAATGGTACACTCCTATCGTGGAGTGGTGAGGGAGGAAAAGGGCACCCACCTAGCAAGCCAGATCAATCAAATCAATTGTATCTGGCTGGCTAGGACAACCATCCCATATAGGAGTGTACCATACTTTAGTCAAGAGGATGTCACATACAGAGGGGTGGTGGAGCACACTGGTCATTTCCGCACTAGACTCAACCCTGTCCCCGAACTTACATTCTACACTACATGCAAGTCCACCCCTGTAATTATCTCGGGGTATTTTTTTTTGTTTCCACATTACATTGAGGTGACCCCACTTTCGCCCCACACTTCTCCTGGGATAAACGGATGCTGTTATAACCAGGGATAAATGCAAGGTATTGTGTCGCGAGTTGAACTCTGATAAAACCAGAGATGAGATCCAAGTGCAGAAAGGACCTCTGCGTCAAACTCAGGCTTCATCTGTGTGTGTATGTCTCTGATTTCTGTTCTGGTTCATTCAACTGGGGATGGGGGGGAGTATATGAACATGTGAGTGTGTGTGTGTGTGTGTGTGTGTGTGTTGCTGCTTTGCTCTGAGTCAGGCTAGCTCGTAACAGCTTGCAAACAGGGCCTCCTGACAGTGGGAAGAATGCTAGCTTGACCTTGAAGCACTAGACTTGAAGCTTGCTAACTGAATTCTTGCAGGTGTTGGAGGAGGCTAACAGAGCATCCTAGTTTGGTGGGCTGGATGCACAAGTATGATCGGACTGGTCACTGGGGGGGGGGTGTCGTTTGATTTATGTATAATAAGGGAACTGGCGCCCGAGGCAGCAGTTCTGACACAGTTACGCCTAAGCTTGGGACCTCTTTGCCAAGGAACAAGAATATTACCAAAAAACACAAAGAAATGTACCGTTGAGAATGCGGAGCTGCTCGTTGACTAGACTGAACCAGATCTGGAAGACAGGGCATATCTGAAATGAAGCACAGCATCAGCACCCTAGAGCTGGGAAACATTCCAGGACTCACAGCCTGGGGAGGTATCAGCAGAACATTAGGAGGAAAACTTTTAAACAAAATGGCTGGTTCAGTGGTGGAATCAGATGCCAAAATGGAGGGATGCCTTATGCCATCCTGCAAGGCGGAGGTGGATGGACCGAATGGCCCCTTCCAGCTTTTTCATTTCTATGATTCTGGGGAAACCTCTTTACTGTGAGAGAAGAGAGACCCACAGGAAAGCCTAGCCAGGTCCATTTTGGATAGGAAGTGGCCCAGAACTTGGCCAGCTGGGATGTCTAGCAATGCAATTGGTAAACTGGTGACTGGAGAGGCTGGAAGGAAGAAAGAAAAACTGGAAGTTCTGGTTAGGGTTGCCAAGTCTTTAGTACTCACCGGCGAGGGGGAGTCCTCCTCCGGCCGGGAGCTTCCCCAGTGCGCACGCCCGGCAACGTCACCAGAAGTGACGTCAGCAAGTTGGGGGCGTTGCCAGGGTGACATCATATCATAGTTTTGTGGAGATTGCCAGAGCGTCGCCCTGGCAATGCCCCCAATGTGCTGACGTCACTTCCAGGTGATGTCATTACGTGGGGGAAGTCGTCCTGGCTGGATGACTTCGGGGGTGGGGTTCCCCCGCCGGCCGAATGGTGGCCGGCGGATCGGGAACCCCTCTAGTGGGGGATCCCCCGCCCCCCGGGCTGACTTGGCAGCCCTAGTTCTGGTCAATGAATGCACAGTGTGAGACTTCTGATGAGAGCCAATAAGTCAGGCCTTGTGGATAAACAAAGTCCTTTATTGTCTTAATGGTCTTTCAGGAACACTTACGTTGTTAGGGATACAACAGCGATAAGCAGGGCCTGCAAAGGAAAACAGCAAAACGGGACGGGAGGGGGAAGGAGCGAGGGGGAGGAACTCGGCTGCCAGTCTCCCGACTGGAGGACCTGTGAACACAATCAGTAACAAAGCCAAAATACGACAGGGAACCTGACACACAGCAAAAGCTGAGGCTCAGGGGTACATGGAGTAGTGGGGGGTGGGGGGTGGGGGGAGGAGATGGTCTGTGCGGCTCTGGGCAAGAAGGAGTGGCCCAGAATAAGACTGATGCCAAGAGGAAGGCTGGTTTGTTTCCAGAGGGCCCTTAAACTGCTCTGTGGCTCCTAATTTCAGAAGACTTGACAGAGGAATTCAGAGGTTTAGGCACTAAGCCTCTCAATCCCAGAGCCAGGAGGCAACATCAGAGGAACTGGTTGGCCCCTGTGTGAGACAGGAGGCTGGACCAGATGGACCCTCACTGGTCTGATCCAGCAGGGCTCTTCTGATGTCCTTATGTTCATGTATTGGATACCCTCCATGTGAAACAGCATAGCTGGCCATAGCCTTACTGCTGAACCACTCCTGTCCACATGTGATCATGGGTCAGCCTTCTCCTCCAGCTATGGTGTTGTTGGGGAAGCATGCCACGAAGGTAAACACAGTCATGTGCAGGGTGTGCCACTTTAGTGGGCAGTGTGCTTCTGTCTTGGGGTGTAAACAAGGACAACTAAGCAGTTCAGATATGGCAACATGAGATTAACAGCAGTTCTATGCACAAAGCCGACACTTGGCATCACCTTGAATGTGGGACCTTAAGTCTATTCTTACGAGCATGATGCTCTGGGGAAATGTTTTAGCCCAGCTACTCTGCAGGTCTCCACACTTTCCAGTTCAGTTGTCACACATGAGCGCATGAAGCTGCCGGATACTAAACCAGAGGGAGGAACGAAAACAAAGCCATGTATACGCTGCAATGTTTTTATACAATAAGGAAAACTTAGACATAACGATTCTAATGCTATACAAAAGAGACTACCATAAAATTGTTGATATCCCCACGAGGGTCTCCGGAACGATGTCTCGTTTCAAATCCCAAGAATCTGTGGATGGCCCAATGGCAATTCTTTTTGCAGTACTGAAATGAGAAGACTTTGCAGCTACATTTCTTTGGATGTTAAGTGTAGGAAGGCTGTGCTTGCTCATTTGAGCCTGACTTTGAATATGACTCTGCCTTTGAACACAGTGACTCATGATATGGTTCAGATGAAGATCCTTGGGATTCGAAACGAGACATCATTCCGGAGACCATCGTTACCAGTGCATCGATAGCAACACACCAGGGGGATATCAACAATTTTATTGTCGTCTTTTTTGTATAGTATTAGAATTGTTACGTCTAAGTTTTCCTTATTGTATAAAAACATGGCAGCATATACATGGCTTTGTTTTCGTTCCTCCCTCTGATTTAGTATCAGGGTGTCTGTTGTGGGGAGGGGAAAGGGAAAGGAGTTTGTAAGCCGCTCTGAGACTCCCCTGGGGAGTGAAGGACGGGGTATAAATCCAATCTCTTCTCTTCTTCTTCTTCTTATCGTATAAAATCATTGCAGCATAAACACAGCTTTGTTTTTGTTCCTATCTCTTGATCACCAGCTGTGTTCCTCTTATCTCAGATACAGAACCAGACCCTCGGTCCATCGAGGTCAGTCTTGTCTACTCAGACTGGCTGTGGCTCCCCAGGGTCTCAGGCGGCGATCTCTTTGCACCACCCACTGCCAGATCGCTTAACTGGAGATGCCAAGGATTGAACCTGGGACCTTCTGGATGCCACAAACTCATTCCCCCTCCCCAGAGGAGCCCTTCTCAGCCTCACACCAGTGAGCTGATGGGTCACTCACCATCGTAGGCAGGAGGGTTCGAATGGCGGCGTTGATCCCGCTGCTCATGAGGTTCGTGAGCAGGCTAAGGAGAGAAGAATACAGATTAGATTTCAGATCCTCATTTCCAAATTCCAAAAACGTTGCCGCCAACGCTCCCTCTAAGCTATGGAGACTTGTGAGCAAGAATTCTACTTTGGGAGCGACTGGCATTAAAGTTGTGAGCGAGCGATTTGGCCACTGCATCAATTAGTTTGCTCTGGAGCCACCCTTCCTGAGCGAACACAAAAATGTGTGAGCCAGAGGCTAAAAAGCTGTGAGCTAGCTCACACTCACTCAGCTTAGAGGGAACACCGGTCGCCACTGATCCTCTCACCAAGCCATCTCAGTGTGGGGATTGGCACTCCCTTGCCAAAAAGATATGGTAATGATTAAGGCTGCTGCTATCCCTGGGAGGGAAGGTGGCAGGGCGTGTCCCGATCTCATCAGATCTTGAAGCTAAGCTGGGTTGGCAGGTGGATGGGAGCCCTCCCAGGGAGACTCTGCAGAGAGAGGCAATGACAAACCACTTCTGCTTCTCACCTGCCTTGAAAGCCCCTCGCTGGGATCACCTAGAGTTGAGAGGGATGGCTTGGCAACCAGTGGGCGGGGGGGAGCTGAGGGAATATTACCGCTGCCTGACGATGTCACTTTTGGCATAACCCAGAAGCTCCAGCATTGTGCAGGGATGATGCTCCGGCACGCGCCCAAAAATTCTACGGAAACTCTAAGTTTTGGGGCAATTTACTTCTTTACCCAAAGAGTAATGGACACATGGAATTCACTGCCACGGGATGTGGTGGCTGCTACAAGCATAGACAGCGTCAAGAGGGGGTTGGATAAACATATGGAGCAGAGGTCCATCAGTGGCTATTAGCCTGGGGCAGTGATGCTCTGTACTTGGGGGGGGGGGGCAAGAGTGGGAGGGCTTCTGGAGTTCTGGCCCTGTTGCTGGACCTTCTGAGGGCACCTGGTGTTTTTGGCCACTGTATTGACACAGAGTGTTGGACTAGATGGGCCACTGGCCTGATCCGACATTGGCTTCTCTTATGTTCTTATATAAAGCAGAGGTCCGTGAGTGGCTATGAGCCACAAGGTATAGATAGGAACTCTCAGTCTGGGGCAAGTGATGCTCTGTATTCTTGGTGCTGGGGGGTGGGCAAGAGCAGGAGGGCTTCTGGAGTCCTCGCCCCGCTAGTGGACCTCCTGATGGCACCTGAGTTTTGGCCACTGCGTAACACAGACTGTTGGTCTGGATGGGCCACTGGCCTGATCCAACACAGCTTCTCTTCTGTTCTTAAATGTCCCATCATGAACATAATCACACAGGGGCAATAATGGCACTCCCTCCGTTTGGCCAGCCTGTTTCTGCTTCTTGACCAGCTGCACATCAGCCGGCAGTGACCAAAATTGCCAGTTTTCCTGCCCTAATTGGGCACCCGGTAAGCCTAGGTTTGCCATAGTCAAGTGTGACTTGACGACCCTTAAGGGTATTTTGGACTTTACTCAAACCATGTATCAGATGTCCACACGAGCTTTGGACAACATGGGGATGCCTAGTAACCATTTCCTACCTACTATATTCTTCAACCAAGCCCTGAAGGGAGGAATGGAAGGATTCAGCAGGAAAGACCCCATTCAGCTTGGAGCAAGGCAGATTTGAGCCGGCCAGTTTGCTACTAATGTCCAAAGAGCAGCGTGCAAGAACCCAAGAATAAGGAGGCGGCCATGGGAAGAGAGCATTTATGGAAAACACTGAGCAGCACAGTCACACGATGTTTTGATGCGCCAGAAGAACAGAGGGCCCGTTTCTTGGTCATTTGTGCATGCAATTAATCTATGCAGGTGAGAAAGCTTTGTGGTCTGTGGCCAGGTAGGGAATTTGAGGCAGCAGAAAGTGGCATGAGCTGAACAGGAAAGGAAATTATTGGACAATGAAAAGTTGTGTGATAAAACAAGCAAACAAGGAGAATGGGGCAATTAATCCCCATAAATCTCGATCTAGAGAATCCTTGTGCGGGATACGGGCTGGAACAGACTGGGGTTTATTCCAGTAGCTTTTCTCAACTGATGTAAGAACATAAAAAGAGCCCTGCTGGATCAGACCAATGGTCCATCTCATCCAGCATCCTGTCTCACACAGGGGCCAACCGTAAGAACATAAGAGAAGCCATGTTGGATCAGGCCAATAGCCCATCCAGTCCAACACTCTGTGGCCAAAACCCAGGTGCCATTGGGAGGTCCATCGGGGGGGCAGAACTCCAGAAGCCCTCCCACTGTTGCCCCCCAAGCACCAAAAATACAGAGCATCACTGGCCCAGACATCGTGTCCCAGTTCCTCTGGAGGTCCAACAACAGGGCATAGAGGCCGAGGCCTTCCCCTGGCTATGGGATTCAGGCAATAACTGCCTGTGAACATGTGAACTAGTCACCATGGCTAGCCACTGATTGACCTATCAGTCCGAAACCAATATGTCTAAAATCCCTATGACCCACCTCTTCCGCAAGTGGATGGTAAGCCCTCCAGCCATGTCCTCACAATTTTTGAGTACCAATCTGAGATCTCCAGGTTTGTCCTGAACCACAGCCAGGTGGGCCGTGATGTTCATCTCCACGGAAGATCCGCTCAAGAACTTGAGGGAGCTGAGAATCAAAGACAGACAAGTAAGAACATCAGAGAAGCCAATGCTGGATCAGGCCAATGGCCCCTGCAGTCCACCACTCTGTGTCACACAGTGGCCAGAAACACCAGGTGCCCTCAGGAGGTCCATGTCAGGTAATGCTGCCATCCCCTGCCCGGGAGGTGGTCCTCCTCCAACCAGGCCCCTGTTGTTGGAATGTCCTCTCTGTTCTCAGAGCTGCTCTTGCTTATCGCTTCCAGCGCCTCCCTGACCCTTGAGCGTTCAGCTCTCAGCCACTTCTGGCTTTTCAGGTGCAAACTGTAACTTTCCCCGCTTCTAGCCTGAGAAAGACTAGCCAGTATAATTGGGCGCAATAATTTCCCCTTGTTGATTGGTAGTCTGGCCATGCATTAACCTTTTGAATACACAGGGGTCATTTCATAGATAAAGAGGTGCAGGAGCTCATTAGCATAACTCATTTGCATATGCCACACCCCCTAACATACCGGAAGCGTGTCAGAAGGCAACACCCACCCCTCAGCCTCCACTCCATAGGTGAGTGAAAACTGACCTGCTCTTCCTCCATTCACTTCCCCATCCAATACTTTGGGCAATAAAAATAAGCGTCAAGAACACACCCTCATTCTCTTCCTGCTCCCTTGAAACCACCAGGTTTCAAGTAGACTTGAGATACCCACGACATGTGCACCACCCATCCCTTCCCCTTCCCCTCCCCACTACAAGACACCCTGTGAGGTAGGTGGGGCTGAGAGAGGTCTTTTGAGAACTGCTCATGAGAGAACAGCTCTGAAAGAACTTGTGACTGGCCCAAGGTCACACCAGCAGCTGCATGTGGAGCAGTGGGGAATCAAACCCGGTTCTCCTAGATTAGAGTCCAACTCCTGACCACTACACCAAACTGATGGGGTGGAAGCTGCTGAAGCGTTAGTGAAATTTCTCCAGTACTTATGTGCCATGTGCCCAGATAAAAAATGGTATACTTAGAAAACTTATATGCCACCTTGAGCAAGTCTCTGGAAAAGCAGCACACAGTCATAAAAGGAACAATGATAAAATTATCAATATTAACACAAAACATTAAAAACAATAAAGACCCTAGCAGGGCTTTCCCCGGGGCGCTGCGCCTCTGCACTGCTCGGGGAAGCTGAGGAGGGGGTGGGGCTTGGTCATGTGCCCACCCCCTGGGCTCCTCACTCCCGGAGCTGCGCTCCTGTGCACTCCCGCTCCAACGGACCCCTGTGAATACAGTATAATTGCTCTGGATGTTGATTTGCTTGCCATTACTAACTCAGGACGTGTAGATGACTATAAGATCTGCTTGCAATAAAAAGGACTTTTCTGGTTAAAAATCTATTAGACTCTCACAGTCCAGCAGTGGGGCCAGAACTCCAGAAGCCCCTCCCACTCTTGCCCCCCCCCAAAGCACCCAGAATACAGAGCATCACTTGCCCCAGACCAAGGGTTCCTATCTATGCCTTGTGGCTAAGAGCCACTGATGGACCTCTGCTCCATATGTTTATGTGAGTGTTCAGAGCATGCAGAAATGAAGACACAGATTTCAGGGTGCACTGTTTTGCCATGGAGCTCATTCCCAGGAGGAACTGCAAAGAGGCTGGGTTAGGTTGGGCTGGGCTGGGAGGAAGAGGAGTAGTAGTTTGGATTTATATCCCTCCCTTTACTACCCGAAAGAGTCTCAGAGCGGCTTACAATCTCCTTCTCCTTCCCCTCCCCACAATGGTCACCCTGTGAAGTAGGCGGGGCTGAGAGAGCTCTTTTGAGAACTGATCGTGAGAGAACAGCTCTGAGAGAACCCTTGACTGACCCAAGGTCACACCAGCAGCTGCATTCTGAGCCCATGAAGTTGCCTTCTACTGAACCAGACCATTGGGCCATCAAAGTCCATGTCGTCTACTCAGACCGGCAGCGGGTTCTCTGAAGTTTTTGGCAGAGAAGGATCTTTCACATCACCTACTCCCTGATCCTTTCAACTGGAAATGCCAGGGGCTGAACCTGGGACCTTTTGGGAGCAAAGCAGATGTTCTACCACTGAGCCGTGACCCATCCCCAAGGGATACAGAGGCTGAAGTCAAACAGAGCTCTGATTCTGAACATGGGAACGCAAAGATGGAGATAGTCCTGTCACCCCACCCCCACACTTTGTCTCTGGGTCAGGAAAAGCAAAAAGTGCAGGAATCGGTCCTCACGCATATGACTCACCCTGGGAAGCTCATTATGACTCTGGCCTGCAAGCTGAGCACCAGTTCAGCTCCGGGCATGACCTTCCAAGATCCCCGGACAATCTCAAGTTTCAAGGCATCCCACCTGTGGCATGAAAAATATAGAAAAGCGCCGAGATGTGGATTAAGCCGTACCTGCCTGGTGCCTTTGAAGGCTTCCACTGGCATTAAAGTTCATGAATTCCCCCCCCCCCCCACACACACCTCCTTACTACCACAAATCTTGCATGTTAACTGAATCTTGTGAATGCATCTGTTGGCAAACAGCCACACTGGATCAGAGCAAAAGTACGCAAAAGTGCACATTCAGTATTACTTCGGGGGGGGGGGGGGGAGAGGGGGATGCACCACGGATACATGCAAGCTGTATGGGCATGGCCTGTTTCAGAACGGGAGTTGTGCCGCGCTGAACGCCTGCAGGGAAAGTAGGCACAATCTCTCTCCTCCTCATGTGTGTCCGTTGCATGCACGAGTAACTGTCCATAACTTCTTTTTGAACAGGACTTCAGCAAAGAGGGATTAGGGGAAATGGAACCTGGATGATGTAAATCACACAAATACACACACACACACACACACACACACACATACACATGGACACATGAAGCAACCTTCTACTGATCGAGAACATTGGTCCATCAGTGTCAGTATCGTCTACTCAGACTGGCAGTGGCTCTCCAGGTTCTCAGGGAGAGGTCTTTCCCATCCCCTCCTGCCTGGTCCCTTTAAACTGGAGATGCCGGGGATTGAACCTGGGACCTTCTGCACGCCAAGCAGAGGCTTTACCACTGAGCCGTGGACCCTTTCCATGGCTCTACAAAGGGAGGTCCCTTCACATCCCCTCCTGCCTGGTCTTTTTAACTGGAGATGCCGGGGACTGAACCTGGGACCTTCTGCATGCCAAGGAGAGGCTCTACCACTGAGCCACAGCCCCTCTTTACAGCTCTCCAGGGTCTCAGGCGGAGGTCTTTCCCATCCCCTCCTGCCTGGTCCTTTTAACTGGGGATGCCGGGGACTGAACCTGGGACCTGCTGCATGCCATGCAGAGGCTCTGCCACTGAGCCACAGCCCCTCTTTACAGCTCTCCAGGGTCTCAGGCAGAGGTATTTCCCATCACCTCCTGCCTGGTCCTTTTAACTGGAGATGCCGGGGATTGAACCTGGGACCTTCTGCATGCCAAGCAGAGGCTCTGCCACTGAGCCACAGCCCCCGCCCAGCTTCAGTGTCTGCTGGAGAATCATAAGGCCAGTCATCCAAGCCAACTAACATTAGCCCAGGGGAATGGCACCACGACACCATCCCACACTCAGCATGGTTTGCTTTTTTCAGGGATGAAGCTGAATGGGCAGGGCCGCACTCTGAAATGTATGGGCAGAAGGTGGGATTAATTTGTTCTGCTCCATTCGGCAGCATCCAGAACGGGTTCCGGGGTCCTCACTGGATGCACCTAGAAAAGTGTGGGAGCTGGACAGCTGTGCAGTTGTTTCAGATTTGCTCCTACCCGAATAGAGGCTCCAGCCCAGATTTGAGTAGAAGGGTAACATGTACCGAATCATAGAATCCCGGAGTTGGAAGGGGCAACACGGGCCATCCAGTCCGACCCCCTGCTCAGTGCAGGATCAGCCTAGAGCATCCTGGACAAGTGTCTGTCCAGCCGCTGCCTGAAGACTGCCAGGGAGGGGGAGCTCACCATACCCCTAGAAAGCTGATCCCACTGTTGTCCAACTCTGTCAAAAAGTTTTCCCTAAGATCCAGCTGGTCCCTCCCCACCCTTAATTTCAACCCATTCTTGTGAGTCCTCTCCTCTGCTGCCAACAGGAACAGCTCCTTGCCCTCCTCTGAAGTGATAGCCCTTCAAAGACTTCAAGAGAGGAATCCTGTCCCCCGCCCCAACCTCCTCTTCTTCGGACTCAACATTCCCGAGTCCCTCAGAGGGCTTCTTGGTCTCCAGGTCCCTGGTCATCCTCGTCGCTCTCCTCTGTACCCGCTCCATTCTGTCCACATCCCTTCTTGTAGTGAGGACTCCAGAACGTCACACAAGACTCCAGGTGCGGCCTGACCAAAGCAGTGTACAGCGGGACTATCACATCTTGTGATCTGGATGTCAACCCTACAGTTAGATGTACATTCTTACTGCCTTATTCCCATCAACTCACCAGTTGAACGGTTCCTTCGAGTTCCCACTTTCTTTAAGGAGACCTTCCAGGCCCAGCAAGTTGCCTCCGAGGAGACCCTGTAGACTCTTATTGCCACCCAGCAAGCCGTCTTGACCGAGAAGATTGCCACCAACTAGACCCTTCTCACCCAGAAGGCCCGTCTCACCCAGCAGACCACCATTTCCAGACTGACTTCCCTTGCCAAGAAGAGCACCAGTTGTGCCGTCCAGAAGACCTCCAGATGCGAGTAGGCCGCCACCATCCCCTGCACCGAGAAGGCCATCTCCGCCACCAAGGCCTAACCCGAGCAGGCCACCTTTCCCAGAAGCACCGTCTGCAGCAAGAAGACCTCCATTAGCAAAATAATAATAATAATACTCTCATTGCAAGAGTTTTTATCAAGGAAACTCTTTAGCTTGGAGAAATGATGGCTGAGGGGTGACATGATCGAGGTTTATAAGATTATGCATGGGGTAGAGCAGGTAGAGAAAGAGGTGCTTTTCTCCCTTTCTCACAATACAAGAACTTGTGGGCACTCAAGGAAATTGCTGAGCAATCGGTTTAGAACAGATAAAAGGAAGTCCTTCTTCACCCAAAGAGTGATTAACACGTGGAATTCACTGCCACAGGAGGTGGTGGCGGCTACAAGCATGGATGGCTTCAAGAGGGAATTAGATAAACATCTGGAGCAGGGGTCCATCAGTGGCTATTAGCCACAAGGTATAGATAGGACCTCTCAGTCTGGGGCAAGTGATGCGCTGTATTCTTGGTGCTTGAGGGGGGCAAGAGTGGGAGGGCTTCTAGTGTCCTGGCCCCACTGCTGGACCTCCTGAGGGCACCTGGTGTTTTTGGCCACTGTGTGACACAGTGTTGGACTGGATGGGCCACTGGCCTGATCTAACATTGGCTTTCTCTTATGTTCTTATGGTCTAAACCTGCACCAAAATATTCCTCCATTCCTAAGGAGATACATACCAAACAGAGGGCTGCCAACCTCCAGGTGGTGACTGGAGATCTCCTGGGATTGCAACTGACCTCTAGGCAGCAGAGATCGGTTCACCTGGAGAAAAAGGCCAATCGGGAAGGCTGCCGATTGAGTACTGGATCCGCTTCAAGGTGTTGGTGCTTACCTTTAAAGTCCTATATGGCCAGGGGTATGCATATCTGCGAGACCCCCTCTCCCTCTATGAGGCCTGAAGGGCTTTACAATCTGCCAGTCTACATCTTCTGGTGGTCCCTGGCCCCAGGGACATCCATCTCGCCTCAACAAACCTACCTGGTGGAATGAGCTCCCATACGAGATCATGACACAAGACGGAGCTCTTCTGCCAGGCTTTTAACTAGGGCAATGGTGGAATGAGTTCCCATATGAGACCAAGACACAAGATGGAGCTCTTCCGCCAGTCTCGTATGGGAGCTCTTCCGCCAGGCTTTTAACTAGGACAATGGTGGAATGAGCTCCCATACGAGACCAAGACGCAAGATGGAGCTCTTCCGCCAGGCTTTTAACTAGGACAATGGTGGAATGAGCTCCCATATGAGACCAAGACGCAAGACAGAGCTCTTCCGCCAGGCTTTTAACTAGGGCAATGGTGGAATGAGCTCCCATACGAGACCAAGACGCAAGACAGAGCTCTTCCGCCAGGCTTTTAACTAGGGCAATGGTGGAATGAGCTCCCATACGAGACCAAGACGCAAGACGGAGCTCTTCCGCCAGGCTTTTAACTAGGGCAACGGACGTCCCTCCTTCTCTACTGGGCCTCCCCTCAACGGGTCAGAACTGCATACCAGAGTTTGCATCTGTGAGGTTTTAATGTCAATGAGAATGGCCCCAGATAAAGGCCATTGTGGTATTTTAGTCACTTTTTAATTGTATTAATTATGCGTACTGTATTTTATCCAGTTTGATGTAATTCACCCTAAGCCTGCCATGCGGTGGGGGGGGGGGGATATAAATCGAATTAAATAAATGAATGGATGAACGAATAAGGTGTATTCTATGGCATTGTACCCCATTGAAGTCCCTCCACTCCCCAAGCCCCACCTTCTTCTGGCTTCACCCCCAAAATCTCCAGGTGTTTCCCAACCGGAAGCTGGCCACCCTCTCTCACACCTCCATCGTTGCATGGGCTTGCAAGTACCACCTGAGTCAGGAAGCCCTGTGCCCAGGAGAGCTTGAGAGGCACACACAAACACACGTGGAGAAGTTCTGTACCGAATCAGACCCTCCGTCCATCAAGTTAGAGTCCCGTGGGACCTTTAAGACCAGCACAGTTTTATCCCAGGTGCGAGCTTTCGTGTGCTACATGCACACTTTGTCAGACGATGAAACGGAGCTGCAGATCAGAGTTGCATCTATAGGAGGGGTTTGTTAAATAACATGCAGAGTAGTGAAGTGTTTCTTAGCAGATCAAAAGAATGACAAGCTTGGTTTCCGGTTATCATCTGTTTCAGTTCAGTTGGGCAGGGAGGACAACATAGGTAATAAAGATAAGAACATAAGAGAGGAGCCAGTGCTGGATCAGTCCAGTGGCCCCTCCAGTCCAACACTCTGTCACACAGTGGCCAAAAACACCAGGTGCCCTCAGGAGTCCAGCAGTGGGGCCAGGACACTAGAAGCCCTCCCACTGTTGCCCCCCCCCCCAAGCACAAAGAATACAGAGCATCACTTGCCCCAGACTGAGAGTTCCTATCTATACTTTGTGGCTTACATAAGAGAAGACAATGTTGGATCAGGCCAATGGCCCATCCAGTCCAACACTCTGTGTCACACAGTGGCCAAAAACACCAGGTGCCCTCAGGAGGTCCACCAGTGGGGCTAGGACACTAGAAGCCCTCCCACTATTGTCCCCCCCCCCCCCCCGGTCAAGCACCAAGAAGACAGAGCATCACTTGCCCCAGTCCAAGGGTTCCTATCTGTACCTTGTGGCTAATAGCCACTGATGGACCTCTGCTCCAGATGTTTATCTAATTCCCTCTAGAAGCCGTCCATGCTTCTAGCTGCCACCACCTCCTGTGGCAGTGAATTCCACGTGTTAATCCCTCTTTGGGTGAAGCAGTACTTCCTTTTATCCGTTCTAACCCGACTGCTCAGCAATTTCATGGAGTGCCCCCGAGTTCTTGCATTGTGAGAAAGAGAGAAAAGCACTTCTTTCTCTACCTGCTCTACCCCATGCATAATCTTGTAAACCTCGATCATGTCAGATCAAGATGTCAGAACTGATGCACCCTAAACTGTGAGAATTCAGTCAAAGTCAATATTGTCTGCTCTGATAGGTACAGGTTCTTCAGGTGGGGTGCTGGACTTCACCCATGTCAGCCCGGAATCTGGAGCTGTCCCCATTCGTCCAAGATTCATCTCACCTCCTCCGGCCTTGGAGCTTGATCCCAGGAGACCTCCCAGCTGAGCCAGAACTTGAGACTGAGCCCATGGGCCACAGAAGATAAGAAAGATGACCCAGGCCTTTGGTGCCATCTTGGCGCTCGTATTTTCTGAAAGAGAACGAAACAGCAGGGCACAGTACAAAGCCACTCAGTTGAAAAGGAAGAGAACTAACTGGGCATGATCAAATCACCCCTGTAGAAGCCCCTCAGTTCAGACCCAGAAAGTAATGCTGGCAGAGCTTGTTATCTCATCCACGGCCTCCTCCCACAGCAGTTCTGGAGACAGATCAAGATGGGAAGCCACGTCCGTCTGTCTGTGGCAGCAGAAACGAGCCAGAGTCCAGCAGCACCTCAAAGACTAACCAAATTTGTGGCAGGGGAGGAGCTTTTGTGAGCCGCTGCTCGCTTCTTCAGGTTATCTCATAACCTGCCACAAATTTTGTTGGTCTTCAAGGTGCTCCTGGACCCTTGCTCAGTTCTGGAGGGGTCATTGCTGCTGCTGAAGGCTCCATGAAGGGCTGTTGTTCTCCAGACGTTTTCACGATGCGTTTGTGTTGTTTCTCGTCGGTTTTGAGAGGTTTTTATCGTGTAAGTTTTAATTTGTTAGCTAACTTGGGGGCCCTTATGAGGTCAGAAAGGCGCAGTATAAATTTTGTAAGATAAGTAAAAGAAATAAATGTTACTGTGTGAACAAGAAGAAGAGAAGAGATTGGATTTATACCCTGTCCTTCACTACTCAAAGAAGTCTCAGAGTGGCTTACAAACTCCTTTCCTTCCCCTCCCCGCAACAGACACCCTGTGAGGTAGGTGGGGCTGAGAGAGCTCTTTCCCAAGCTGTCCTTGAGGGAACAGCTGGTATGGAGCTATGGCTTGCCCAAGATCATCCAGCAGGTGCAAGTGGAGGAGTGGGGAATCAAACCCGGTTCTCCCAGATTAGAGTCTGCCCACTTAACCACTACACAGAAGAAGAAGAAGAAGAAGAAGAAGAAGAAGAAGAAGAAGAAGAAGAGATTAAATTTATACTCTGCCCTTCACTACTCAAAGAAGTCTCAGAGCGGCTGACAGACTCCATTCCCTTCCCCTCCCCACAACAGACACCCTGTGAGGTAGGTGGGGCAGAGAGAGCTCTGACAGAAATGGCTCTTTTTCAAGAACAGCTGTGCCAGAACTATGGCTTGCCCAAGGTCACCCAGCAGGTGCAAGTGGAGGAGTGGGGAATCAAACCCGGTTCTCCCAGATTAGAGTCCGTGCACTGAACCACTACACCAAACTAACTCTTTATTTATGTGTACACCCTAATAAATGTCTATATTTTTCATAATAATTCTTTTGTTAGCTTGACCCTCTTGGTTCACAGCTCCCTTGTCATACTCCAGCACTCCAAACACTGCACCATGCTGGTTTATAATGCACCATACCCAGTTTATATTGAACTTCAGAGTTACTTTTCTTGTGGGAACCCTGCTCAGCATCAGGTCTGCCATGTGCTGCCACCATTCACGCATTTATATTATTTACTTCATTTGTCCCCCACCTTCCTCCCCAACGGAGACCCAAAGCGGCTTACAGCATTCAACTTCCCTCTATTTTACCCTCACAACAACCCTGTGAGGTGGGTTAGGCAGAAAGCATGTACCTGGCCCAAGGTCACCCTCTGAATTCCCATGGTATGAGTGGGAATTCGATCTCAAGTCCGCCCGGTCCTAGTCCGACCAGCCACTAGATTACGCTGGCTCTCTCATGCAGGAACTGATTTACACAAGATTCAGGACATGGGCAAAACATTTAAGTATATGGAGTTCCATGATATACTTAATGTTTAAAATGGGTTTTATCCATGCATTAGCATACATGGTTAGCACACTAGCAAGTTACGTCTCTAAGGAAATGCAGTGTATGAAAATCAAGTAGACACAGGGCAAAACGATTTCAGATAGGATGCCAAGTCACAGGGTAGCTCAAGGCCACATCTTGTACAAATTGGCGGGAGTCTGATTCTGCATTTCAGGCGAGAATGTAGATCAGTCTCTTTTGGGCTGGGAGTTTAGAACCGGGAACAATGGGCACGCTCTTGCGAATCTCAACAGACAATATTTTTGTTTTTGTGGACGGAAATGCGCGTCGAGGTTTCCTGTAGCCAGTAAAGCGTTGCAAAATAACACAAATCGGATCACAGAGGACAGGTTCCTTGCCCCTCCCCCTGCCACCCACCCAGGAGTTTCTGGCAAAATTAAATGAGATTTCGATTTGCGAGACTGCCTTTTTCATTTCCCCTTTTGATCAGCACACAACCAGGATCACTGCCAAGCCTCTGGATTATTGAGTAGGGGGGAGAGCTCAAAAATTGTGTCAAGTAGAATCAAAGGGACTTGCTGGCAACTTTAACAGGTGTGCGCAGCCCCGAAATTAACTGCAGCCGCCGGGCACGAAAGCCTGACTTTGCAGGAGAAACATGAGGCTAAAAATCAGCACTGACTATTTCTGGTTATTTAAATATGTCAGATAGATAGATAGATAGATAGATAGATAGATAGATAGATAGATATACACACACACACACATACATACACACACACACACACACACACACATATCCTATCTTCATCACAGGTTTGGAGTGGAAACTTGAAGGGGTCCTTCTAAACCCAAGATTGCGCCTTCAGAGACAGTGTTCTCTCTAAGCTGAGTCAGTGTGAGCTAGCTCACAGTTTTTTAGCCACCGGCTCACACATTTTTGTCTTAGCTCAGGAAGGATGGCTCCAGAGCCAACTCATTTAGGCAACAGCCAAATCGCTCGTTCACAACTTTGATGCCAGTAGCTCACAAAGTATAATTTTTGCTCACAAGACTCCACAGCTTAGAGCGAGCATTGACTGCGGAGACATAGCTCTGTGCCCATTAAAACTGACTGAGAATCAAGCCACACCGGTAACAGTTCCAGCAAAATAGGTGTCACCATCTTATCGGCAGACCAAACAAAAATGCTTTCGGGAGGGCGATTTGCAAACGATCTTTTCCAAAACATTAGAAACTGCAGAAGGTGAATATCCTTGTAATATTGGAAGGAAAACAGTAGAACCTCCTTTGGCTTTTTGGAAGAGGCCACATTCTGGAATAGGTAAATACTGGTATCGACACCGTCAAAGACCAGAAAAAGCAACAGAAACTGTGTACCAACAATATTTAACAAAATAGGAATTTATACGTTGAATAAAGAATGCAGAAACAAGCCATATGGCTAATAGTAATTCCTACGACGGTAAGAAGCACATCATAAATATACATTCACAATCGTTGAAATGATTAACAAAGGAATGGTGCAAAAAGTCCAATAAATGTACAAATTGTTGCTCCAGAAGGGTGGTTCCAAATGAGAAGATCTTGAAGGTTTTCTAACGAGCGTGCCATCTAACTGCAGTCTTGTTTCGTGCTGAAGCTTTTTCAAAGAAGAACCAACTTTCCATTCTGTATCAAAAGTCAAGAGGGAACATTCCACACATTTTCTATATCAATCTGTCTCCATACCGTCATAGGAATCACCAGGGGTCATTTCGTAGAAAAAGAGGTGCAGGAGCTCATTAGCATAACTCATTAGCATAACTTATTTGCATATGCCACACCCCCTGACATCACCAGAAGTATGTCAGAAGGCAAGAAAGAAAGAAGAGAGAGAGAAGAAAGAAAGAAAGAAAGAAAGAAAGAAAGAAAGAAAGAAAGAAAGAAAGAAAGAAAGAAAGAGTTGGCAGAGAGAGAGAGAGAGCTACTAATCCAAGCCTCAGAAATACCCTTATTCTGGGAGGATAGCTTCAGTGGTGGCTGAAGCCTTCAGAAGGCTGGTCGGAGGAACAAGGACCTTTCCAGGGGACGGGGTCATTTTGCTGCAGCCAGGACACAAGCAGGCATTCCCCCACCGGATGGGGGTTGGTGCTGGCACCAACTCCCGGAGCTGTGCTCCCCCGAGTTCCTGCTCGAAAGGACCCCTGCTCAGAGCTGTTCTCTCAAGGGCAGTCCCTGAGAGAGCTCTCTCTGCCCCACCTACCTCACAGGGTGTCTGTTGTGTGGAGGGGAAGGGGAAGGAGATTGTAAGCCACTCTGAGACTCCCTTGGGTATTGGGCAGGGTATGAATCCAATCTCCTCCTCCTCACCTCCTCCAGATATACTCAAATGGCGTACAATAAAAACAGAAGAAATCAGCCTAAAACAGAAAGGACCCCTGGGAATCACTATTAGACATATGGCTTGTTTCTTCGTTCTTTATTTAGCATATAAATTTCTATTTTGTTAAATACTGTTGGTACACAGGTTTTGTTATTTTTTCCTGACATTCTGGAATGGGAGCTTAAGAAATATCAGTGACTCTTTTTATAGGGTGTGAACTGCTGATTGCCCTCGATCTCATCAGTTCTTGGAAGCGAAGCAGGGTCAGCCTTGGTTAGAATTTGGATGGGAGACCTCCAAGGAAGCCCAGGGTAGCTACGCAGAGGCGGGCAATGGCAAACCACTTCTGTTCATCTCTGCCCTGACCGGGATGGCCCAGGCTAGCCTGAACTCACCAGATCTTGGAAGCTAAGTAGGGTCGGCCCTGATTAGTCCTTGGATGGGAGGCCGCCAAAGGAGTCCAAGGTTGCTACACAGAGGCAAACCACCTCCGAACATCCCTTGCCTTGAAAACCCATAAATCTGCTGAAACTTGATGGCCCATCACACCCAGCTGCCAAATGTAAACCCTCTAAGTAGACCAGCTATTTCTTATATTTGGAGTGTAAATACGGGGGGTTGTACAGGCCCCTGTTGAGGCATAGCTTATCTCCAACAGCTCCTTCAGAAGAGTCTGAAATCCTAGCTGCAATGTGCAGCCAGCTGATTGCTCCTCATCTCCAGAAAGGCACTGAGATTTTAGGAGTGGTTTCGGATCCCGGTGATTTGTGAAAGCTGTTTGAAGAGCTGGGGGGTGGAGGCCAGGTTGGTTGAGGCCAGAAGGGATCGCAAATCTCCTTTACCCAACAGGCCGGGGGGTTAAGTTTTTAAGGGGGGGAAACTCCCCAAAGCTTCCCCCTCCCCCACGAGTGCCATACATGTTAAATTACCAATTTTCAAAAACGTGACTTGTCCGATGGGTGCTTTCATGAGTCTTTGAAGTCACTGAAGAAGTGAGCGGTGACTCACGAAAGCTCCTACCTTGCCACAAATTTGTAGTCCTCAAGGTGCTCCTCGGAGGTTAAGACGCTGAGCTGCCGACCCGAAGGTCGGTAGCTCAGCAGTTCGAGCCCCGAGTGCCGCATGATGGAGTGAGCTCCCGTCTCTGGCCCCAGCTCCTGCCAACCTAGCAAGTAGAGAAATAGGTACTGCTTTGGTGGGAAGGTAACAGTGTTCCATGTGCCTCGGCGTTTAGTCATGCCAGTCACATGACCACGGAAATGTCTTTGGACAGTGCTGACTCTTCGGCTTGGAAACAGAGATGAGCACCGCCCTCTAGAGTCGGATTTGACTGGCTTTCAAGCAAGGGAAACCTTTACCTTTACAAGGTGCTCCTGGACTCTTGCCCTTTTCTACTGCTACAGACACATTACTTCAGGGGTGTCGAACTAATTTGTAATGAGGGCAAGATATGACATAAATGTTACTTTGTTGCACCGGGCCATGTGTGTCATGAAATGTAATGCCAGGTAGCAGAGATATAAACTTTACAAAGGACACAAACACAAAGATTTTTTTAAACTTAAAATAAAAACATGCTTAAAACATGAGCACTCTTGCAATATTTTGTCTATTTAACAGTCTCCAATAACTGACGCCTCTTGCTCTGAATTCTTGAATCAAAATGTCTGTGCTGTTGCAATCTTGAGTGTGCTGTTCAGGTGTGTCTCTTGAAGCTGCAAACCTACTTTTGATTTATTGACATTCACCACAGAAATCTCATGCTCAGAGTTCTGAGTCTAGGACCCAGGGGGAAAACATGAAATGGCCGAGCAATTGAGAGAGTCTGGCGAAGCAAGCTATGATGTAGCAGCAGCAGCAGAACTGGAAGCAGGAGATGGCCAGTTCCAGTGCGGGCCTGCTAGAAGCCATTCGGGGGCCTGATCTGGCCCCTGGGCTGCATGTTTGACACCCCTGCATTACTTGATGCACCACTCCATGGAAGGCACCACATTTAGCCGAACAAATGGAAATCCATCAACCTTGTGATATAAGGACAGATGGACGCCCATTCTACCTGTATCTGAAGAAGTGAGCCATGACTCATGAAAGCACCTACCCTGTCACAAATTTGGTTAGTCCTCAAAGTGCTCCTGGACTCTGGCTCTTTTCTACTGCTACGGACAGACTAACATGGCTACTCATCTCATCTCATCTTATTTATTTATTTATTTCATTTATTTCTATTTGTATCCCGCCCTCCCCACAAGCCAGCTCAGGGTGGGGGACAACAATGAAAATGTAAAAAAATCATCAAAACAATTTAACAATTAATAGTGAAAGCAGTTAAAATAGCAGGTAATGCAATACTAGAGAACAGATAAAGCTCCAGCCACACGAAATGATGAAAAACAAAACCAGGCTGTAGAACCGGGAGGGCTGGCAGATCTCCTTAAGGGTGTTCCAAATCCAACTGTGGGGGTCCAGCAAGGGAGGCCTAATGACTGGGCCACCACAGCCTCAACCCAAACCATGTGTCAGATAAATGTCAAGAGAGGGGCGCTTTGGTCTGGAATCATCACCACCACTTCGAATAGGAGCATGTACCATTAACGGACTGATGTCATTTTACGAGTGGGTGAGGAGAAGAGGTAACGATTCACTGGCTGGTTTGAAAAACGCTGAGATCAAAACGAAACCTGTCTTTCTGTCTCCCCTCTACTCTAAATGCTAAAATAAAATTCTTAGTTCTCTGGTGGGGTATGGCTTTTTTAAAAAAGTTTCTTTTTATGCCGCACACTTCTGAATCATCCAAGGTTGGTGATGAAAAGGAAAGTCACGAAAGGCATTGTTTCTCTGGCCAGCAAGACCTTTGGAGCCAGCTCCAGATATGAATTCCCCTGAAGGGTTTCTTTCTTTCTTTCTTTTAAACAATACTTTATTTCGCGTTGTCTTTTTCCTCAGTGGACCCAAAGCAGCTTACATTATTCTCTTCTCCTCCCTTTTATCCTCACCACAAGGTAAGGTAAGGTAAGGTAAGGTAAGGTAAGGTTAGGTTAGGTTAGGTTAGGTTAGGCAGAGGGTGTGTGACTTGTAGAAGAAGAAGAAGAGATTGGATTTTTATCCCGCCCTTCTCTCACTTGGAGTCTCAGAGCGGCTTACCAATTCCTTTCCCTTCCCCTCCCCACAACAGACACCCTGGGAGGTAGGTGGGGCTGAGAGAGCTCTGACAGAAACGGCTCTTTTTCGAGAACAGCTGTGCCAGAACTGCAGCTTGCCCAAGGTCATCCAGCAGGTGCGAGTGGAGGAGCGGGGAATCAAACCCGGTTCTCCCCGATTAGAGTCCGCGCACTTAACCACTACCCCAAACTGGCTCTCCTCTCTTGCGGGACAGTCAGGTAGCAAGCTTACATAGCAGTGTGGGGATTCGAACCTGCATCTCACGGGATGTGGGGATTTGAACCTGCGTCTTTCGTTCTAACCACAACACCCCACTGGCTCGATTAGATATTCAGAAAGGAAACACCGTCCAATCACTCATTCCGAGCGGCACTCTGCTTGGCGAGGAAGCCGTTTGCAGTCTCCAAGAATTTTATGGCTCTTACCTGGGTCCCTTTGATGTTCACAAATCGATCTCTGAGGCTTTCTTATCTCACACGCTCCGGAGAAGGAGCCCTTGCCTAGCTGAGCTGAGAGCAGGGAGGCGGAAAGCGAGGATTCAGAAGGAGTGCATGGGGAAGGACTCTTCCCGGACATCCAGGAGGTGCGAAAATTCAGGCTCTTTGACTCCGCACTTTGCAGACAGGTATCTCAGATATGGGCTCGTTCTTGGTGCCAGCCATCACCTCTCGCTCGGGTGCCTTTCACAACAACCTGGCATCCATCACGTTATCTCCTGCTAGGAATCCTGATTTGCAGGTACACGTTCGGTCCAATACAAATATTGACAGGATCAGGGCCCTATGTGTGTGTGTTGTGCCATCAAGTCACTTATGACTTATGACGAGCCAATGAATCAATGTCTTCCAAAACGTCCTCTCATTGCAATGCTCCCTCTAAGCTGTGGAGTTTTGTGAGCAAAAATTCTACTTTGTGAGCTACTGGCATTAAAGCTGTGAGCCAGCCATTTGGCTGTTGCCTAAATTAGTTGGCTCTGGAGCCATCCTTCCTGAGCTAAGACAAAAATGTGTGAGCCAGAGGCTAAAAAACTGTGAGCTAGCTCACACTAACTCAGCTTAGAGGGAACGCTGGTTAACAGCCTTGTTCATGTCCTGCAGACGGAGGGTCGTGGCTTCCCCGATTGAGTCAATCCACCTCATGTTGGGTCTTCCCCTTTTCCCGCTGCCTTCAACTTTTCGTAGCATTATTGTCTTTTTCAGTGGCTCAGAGCCATCTAAACCCCTGCTCTCTGCTCATCGTCAAAAGCCACGGTGAGCAGAGAGCAGGGGTTTAAACCAAACAGCTGAGCGGCAGGGAGCTGTTTTTTTGTGAAAAGCAGAAATGGCTCAGAGCCATTTAACCCCCTGCTTTTTGCTCCTCACGAACCACCACAAACTGCATCAAAACCCGCGGAAGTTTGTGGCGGCTCTTCAGTTCGCAAACACGGTTTTGCGAACCATGAAGCAGCCAAAATTCATGATGAACTTTCATTTGTGAGCTGGTTTGTTCCCATCCCTAGTATTCGCTCCAAGAGACATTGCGTCCCCACACACCCCATGCAGGGTGCATCCAGGATGGTTTTGCCTTCTGTGCAGCAGGGTCCCCAAGCACAGCGTTCGCTGTTGACTCACGTCCACTGTGCACTTGGGAACACCACTGCGATGGGGGGCTGAACAGGCCTTCTACCCTCCTGCTCCCGGGGCAACTCAGATTCAAGCCAGGTCCTGTCTGCTTTGCCCAGCCCCTGGGTTTTACTTCATAATGAGAAAGGTGGGCTATATATAAGTAAAATAAATAAAAAGAAAAGAAAATCACTAAGGTGTGATGGAATGTTTGGAACTTGGGGGGAAGGTCGGAAAGGTGCAAATGTTCATAGAACAGGGATCACTGGAGGCCTGGGGAAGGAGGTGGCTGGGAATTCCCTGCATTGTGCTGGGGTTGGACTGGATGACCTTTGAGGATCCCTTCCAACTCTACAGTTTCTGTGAATGGAAGGAACAGACAGTCACAGCAGATTGTGCATGCTCCAGATCTAGAATCCATTCTGGAAATGCGGCCAGGCAAGGTGGAACTAAGGAGGAGGAAGTAGCAGGAGCAAAACCCCAGAGCTAGAAAAAGTCAGGATGGAGGGAAATCATGCAGCCATACAAAATGAGCCTCAGCCACTCCACCATAGTATCGGAGCACTTCTTGAATTGTAGATGTGGCATTTTGAGGTTTTTTTCCACAGTCACTCTGTTCCAAATGTGAGAATCTGTGAGGCTTCTGAGTCGAATCAAATAAGCCAGGCCCTTTGTGGAAGCAAAAGTCCTTTTATTTCTTAATGATGGTTCAGGTACTCAATGTTTGTTAGAGATACTTGGTTACAGGCAACAAGGATTAATATACCCCACAGGGTAAGGTAAGAACAGGCAAAGAGCCAATCAGAGTAAATACAAAAAAGCGCGAAAACCCCCCAACCGTTGGTTCTCACAGAAAAGGCACAAAAGCACTAAAAATCCCCCCCCTGCCCCTTAGTGACCTCTACTTGCAATTCACAGGCTAGGCACCTGGCTAGAAACAGTTCAACAGTTCTCCAAGGTTACAAAAGCAAGATAAAACATTCGAGACTGGAGAGAGAAAGAGGGAGGAGACGAGGGAAGATAGCCAGACTGTTTATGTGACACGGTGGAATGCGGCAAGCCATCCTCCCGGGGAAGAAAAAGACACATTAAGCAGGACAGGCTATAAACCTCAAGGCTAGCTGTAAATTTACTGATAGAGACCCCGAGTCTGAACAATTAATGGCAGAGGATCTGACAGAATCTCTCCTGAGAGTCTTTCGGTAGCAAAAAGGTCTTAATTTTATTCTAGCGCAGGGGTGGCCAAACTGTGCCTCAGGAGTTGCATGCAGCTCTTTCACACATATTATGCGGCTCCCGACAGGGCAGCTGGGGAAGCTAAATATCATTAGCAAACAAAATCATTGGAAAAATAAGTATCAGTATCTGCTTTTACCCCTTTTATTATTATTTTTGGCAGTCTCATTTAATGTTAATAAAAAGCAAATTTGCATATTTTCCAATTAAAAAACATGTAATATTTGTTCATGTCTTGTGGCTCTCAAACATCTGATGTTTATTCTATGTGGTTCTTACGTTAAGCAAGTTTGGCCACCCCTGTTCTAGCGTAACCAACTTGTGCATCTCTAAAATTGTTGCTCAGAACAAAGAAGACTCTTTGCCGGAACTCTTCTGAAATTTGAACTTTCTCCCTTGCCAGGAAGCTGGATGTGTGCCTTTATCAGAAAGCAACTGTTTGACAGGCCCACTCACAAATCACTTTAAAACTCGGGTGCAAAAGCATCTTAAATGGCAAACAATGCACTTGATGTGGGCTGTTCTGGGTCCCAGGCTCGCTTTTCAGGGGGTGGGTTCTTGGAAGTATTTATTTCAGGAATGGGTTTATTGTAAACTCTTGTGGGCTGTGGTCACATGCGCTAGTTGGAGCAGAGGGGAAGCATGGCTATTTCCTCCGGAGGAATTTGACATGCAGTTGCGAGATCACACATCCCTTTGTGCTGCGGGCTCAACCCATCACTGTGTGATCAGACGCAACCACGGGTGAGTCTTTTTTTGTGTGCCATTTGTTTCCCATGTGCATAAATGAAGAATCACACCTCCACACTGAGGGCTTCCCATGGAATATGTGATTATGCACATACTGTAAAGGGGGGGGGGAATGGCACTTAGTTGGGATGGAATGATCAGACTATCCTGACGGCATGAGATTGTGTTTGCATGATCAGACAGGGGAAAGTCCACCTATGGCCTGTCGAAATCAGTTAGAGCCAGACATTCACCAGTGTCTTTTAACTCTGCTTCTGTGGTGGAGCAGCATGGGTTGCTGACAACTGTGGGATGTTCCCCAGCTGTTGCTGTCTGATTGTGCCCTTTAGAGCCATCAGGCATTCACAGCTATGTCAGATCTAAAGGTGCATATGACCTCAGCCTTGATTTAGTACTTTCCAAATATAGTAAAGGTAAAGGTTTCCCTTGCTTGAAAGCCAGTCGGATATGACTCTAGGGATGCTGTGCTCATCTCCATTTCCAAGCTGAAGAGCCAGCGCCATCTGAAGACTCTTCCATGGTCATGTGGCCGGCATGACTAGACGCTGAGGCGCACGGAACACTGTTCCCTTCCCACTGAAGCAGTACCTATTTATCTACTTGCAATTTCTTGCTTTCGAACTGCTAGTTGGCTGGAGCTGGGGCCAGAGACGGGAGCTCACCCTGTCATGCAGCACTCGGGTCGCAAACTGGTGAACTACTGACCTTCCGGTCTGCAGCTCAGCATCTTAACCACTTGAGCCACTGCAGCCCCTTTCCAAATATAGAGTGGCCTAAATTTAACAATAGGAAGTCCGTTCAGAAATTCCCAGTAGCAGCTGCTGTGACCTGCCCCTTTGTCTTGACACGTCCTTGATTTTAGGGATCCGTCTTTGGCTCCACCTGGGGAAAGTCCTCGCCGGAGCTGAAATATATATATCTGCTGTTGATATCCGACCTCTCCTCAGCTTGGCTTGTAGCTAGCACTCCAATTAGGAGTGGCATCTATGAATGCCTGAGAACAACACCGCTCTTTCCCGAGACCTCTAAACTGCTTACTTCTTTAATACACGCACAGTCTTGCCCTGCGGCTCGGGAATTGTTGTGCAGATGCCAGCAAAGGAAAGCAGTGTGTTTCTTAGGTAATCACATAACACTCCATTTGCTTCTGATTTGCTTTTTTAAAAAGGTCACCTTTCTAATAAGCTCGCTGCGCCTCTGGAGTATATGCACACAGTTTCTGGGAAATTTCCAGCCCTCTCGACTGATTGGGTCTGAAAGCCCAGTACTGCTCTGTAGATTGCATTCCTATTTTTTTTTTAAAAAAAATTGGGTCAATTTCGGCAATCAACTGACAGGCAGTCGTAGAGCAGTCGCAGGGGAGGTTTAAATTTCAGGGCTCTTTTCCCCTTCGAGGGGGAGGGGAGCTCACCACACGAAACAGTCAAATACTGCAAATTAAATACTGGTCCTGTTATTGTTGAACTTTGGGGCAGGGGGGAGTTCAGCGGTTGGATCCTTTCTAGGCCAGATCGCCAGCTAAGCCCCCCGAAACAGCTGCTTGGGGCAGCACTGTCAGGAGGGCCCCAATCCACTGCAATGGCCCATCCTGCTCTCAAGGGGTAACTGGCTTCCCCTCTTGGGCCTGTGCTCTTCCCAGCCCAGCCCAGTCCAACCCAAGCCGGTCCAACATTACAGATAACATTCAAGAAAATCTCAGAATACTTGGAGCAGTCTGAAAAGGAGAATGCTTTTATTCAGCGTGTTCAATTCATTTGTACCCTGTCTTTTCCCCCCAATGGGCCACTGAGGGACCTCTGCTCCATATGCTTATCCAATTCCCTCTTGAAGCTGTCCATGCTTATAGCCGCCACCACCTCCTGTGGCAGTGAATTCCACGTGTTAATCACTCTTTGGGTGAAGACTGCTCAGCAATTCCATGGAGTGCCCATGAGTTCTTGTATGGTGAGAAAGGGAGAAAAGTACCTTTCTCTACCTGCTCTATCCCATGCATAATCTTATAAACCTCAATCATGTCGCCCCGCAGCCGTCGTTCCTCCAAGCTAAAGAGCCCCAAGCGCTTCAACCTTTCTTCATAGGGAAAGTGTTCCAACCCTTTTATCATCCTAGTTGCCCTCCTCTGCACTTTTTCCAATGCCATAATATCCTTTCTGAAGGGTGGCAACCAGAACTGTACATAGAAGGAGACCCCCTCTGTTTATCTCTTGCCTTGGGTTTGCCATAAGTGGCTGTGACTTGGCAGCTCTTTCCACCACCACCGCCATGTAATGGAGTAGCTTTTTTTCTGGTCTGAAATCTCAGGTGACTGATCAGCCCTTTATGATGTCGATGCCTGAGAATGACCAGTAGACATCTGCTCAGCTGTAAGCAGGAAATAAAAGTGCGGGGCTACAGGGAGAGAAAGGGATGATTCAGTAGTTTGGAAATGTTGGGTTTAAAGGAAATCGCCTTAAAAACATGAGAGAAGCCCTGCTGGATCAGGCCAATGGCCTATCTAGCCCAATGCTCTGTGTCACACAGGGGCCAAACGCCAGGTGTTGTCACGACTCAGGAGGTCCACCAGCGGGACCAGAACTCCAGAATTATTTTAAAAATAGATTCAATCCTCCAGTACCAGACCACCCCCACCCCCAAATAAACAGGCATTTCCCTTCCACTGCCCCTCTCCACGCTCCAAAGCAGAACCTCTCCTTCAATTAACTCCATCTTAAATAAACTATCAAACTGACAGCTTTAACATTGTGGCTTAGAACATCCTTTTTCTCTCCACCCCTCCATCTTAAACATCCAGCCTGGTGAAGAGCTCCAGAGATCATGAATGCCTGCACATATTTTTGTGATATTTTGTTTCATTGTGATAAACAGCATCACAAAGCATTTGTTTACTGAGCTGAACAAAGTCATAACCCAACTTCGTTTTTTTGCAGACAATTAATTTAATTAAACAGCTTAAAAGATGCAAATGCTTATCAGAGTTCCCATAGGGCCTGAGCATCAATTCAAGCATGTATGTTTTGGGAAAAAAGAAGAAATTTAATCCACAGTTTTTGGGGAATAAATATCCTGCGCTAAACTGACTGAACAGAAGGGAAATTGCGCTACTAGAGTGCCATCTAGTGGCTGATACTGGGGATTCCAGGCTTGTCTGATGCTCCTAATACTCGATATTCTCTCCTATAGGATAGGAGCAGTGTTCCCTCTAAGCTGAGTTAGTGTGAGCTAGCTCACAGTTTTTTAGCCTCCAGCTAAAGCTCAGGAAGGATGGCTCCAAAGCAAACTAATTTGTGCAGTAGCCAGATCGCTTGCTCACAACTTTAATGCCAGTAGCTCACCAAGTAGAATTTTTGCTCACAAGACTCCACAGTTTGGAGGGAGCACTGGATAGGAGATTAGAATGGATGAGGATTTCTCTGATCTGGAGAGCGTACGAGCAGGGCTTTCTTTTGGTTTTTAAATAGCTGTTGGAACTCTCAATGAAGTTTTCAATCTGATCTAACATTGGCTTCTCTGATGTTCTTATATAGAGTAGAGGTCCATCATTAGCTATTAGCCACAGAGTATAGATAGGAACTCTCGGTTTGGGGCAAGTGATGTTCTGTATTCTTGGTGCTTGGGGTGGGGGGGTGTCAACAGTGGGAGGGCTTCTAGTGTCCTGGCCCCACTGCTGGACCTCCTGAGGGCCCCTGGTGTTTTTTGGCCACTGTGTGACACAGAGTGTTGGACTGGATGGGCCATTGGCGTGATCCAACATTGGCTTCTCTGATGCTCTTATATTCTTAAGCCTCAAATGCTGACCATCGGAGCAGCTGGTCAGAGGTGAAGAGGTTAGGCGGACAGGGGGAGTAATGTTCTGCAGGGTCAAGGAACAAGAGGCGCTGGGTGCTGCAAAGGAGTTGGCGGAGAGGATGGTTATTTGGGAAGCCTGAAGACTCTGGTGGGTGAAGGAGGGGGAGGACGTAGGCTTGCTAATTCCAGGACAGGAAATTCCTGGAGATTTGGAGGTGGAGTCTGGGGAGGGAGGGACCTCAGTGGGGTATAATGCCAGACACACCACCCTCCAAAGCTGCCATTTTCCCCAGGGGAACTAGTCTCTGTCATCTCGAGATTAGCTGTAATTTCAGGAGATCTCCAGGCCCCAACTGGAGGGCGGCAACCATAAATGTATGGGTACAGAGACTCACATAGGCTGATGTTGCTATATCCTGGGAGGTCTCTTAGTTCATGCAAAAAGGCCTCATTTGGGTTTCTGTTTCTATGGAATCCCAAGTGATCTTCAAGATGGCGTCACTTTTAGAAACACTTAAAAGGTTCCATAGCTGTATTGTACCCTGTGGCAGAAGACCTGAGGGAACACAAGGTTATTTCCAAAAGCAAGTATTACATGGACTTACTTTTCTCCTGAATTTGTACAAAGAGTTAAGCTTTTGTGCGATGACCATCTGTGTTAATAGACCATATATAATGTGGAAATTGTAACTTTGCTGAATACTGTGATAATGTCAGCTAATGTTGCCATCTCCTGCCCAGGAAGTGGGGTGAGTGAACCCGTGACGTTGGGACTGTGGAATGTTATGTTATATTTCTCATGGCATGCTTATCTCTCTTTGAGCTGCTCTGACCTTGGGAGACTGTTGGTGCCTGCCCATGTATCTCTTCTCCTGTCTGACTCTAATTCTTCCCGCCTTTTCCCTGGGAACTGTAAACCAGTATTTTAAGCGCCTTTTCTCTGACACGGTGATTGGTTGCAATGCATTACCAGACCCCTTTTTGAATTCTGTACAATTGTCCTGCTTGGGGCTGTGTCAGCCATTACTAACACAAGAAGTGCAGATGACCGTAGCAGACCTTTCTCAATGAAGCATTCCGGTTTAAGGACACTTGTTGGTGACTGACTCTGTAGGACTCTCACAGATAATAAGGTTGTTTGGATTCCTTTTATTATGTTAAAATGTTGTAATATAGTTGGACATAAGCGGGTCATCCTAAAAAAATAATAAAAACTATTTTTTAACAAAGATGGTGTCACCTTTGACCCTTTTCTGCGGCCCTGTCAGGCGTCCCAGCTGACAAGAAGAGAAATGGAATGGAGCCCCCCGCTAAAAATCCAAGGTGCCTTATTTGGAACAGGGGCATCCCCCCCCAGTTAGGACAGATTCTGGTATTGGCTGTGGGTGGGGTGGGGGGAGCACCAAAGTGGAGCATTTAATTCCAGACACGAATCTTGGTCCTCTTTGCAGCCCCTTGCTGGGCGACAACAATTAGCCTAAATATGATCTGCAACGGCTGGTGTGTTTTTACGAGCAGAGCAGCCGCCCAGAGCTTCTATTAAGACTCTTCTGTTAGAACGGAAGGAAATGATTTAGGGGCTCGGCTCATTAAATATCAGCTCTGCAAGAATCCACGAGAAAGCGGGGCAGGGGGGCACATTGTCAAGGGAGAGAAAATGAGGCCCACTAAAGTGATTGAGTGGGCTTGTGACCTGGGTGGAAGAATTCAGCATCCACAGCACGACCCTGTTGCTCTTTGTAGCGTGGGCAGACGGGCAGGGCCATGAAAAGTTGGATCAAGGCTCAGTTTGATCTTACAAGCTACCCAGGGAAGGCTTCTGGAGTTCTGGCCCCTCTGGTGGACCTCCTAATGGCACCTGGGTCTTGGCCCCTGTGTGACACAGAGTGTTGGACTGGATGGGCCATTGGCCTGATCCAGCATTGGCTTTTCTTATGTTCTTATGAGAGCAGGGGTCCATCAGTGGCTATTAGCCACAAGGAATTGGTGGAATACTCTGTCTGGGGCAGGGATGTTCTGACTTCTTGGTGCTTGGGGGACCACAGTGGGAGGGCTTTTGGAGTTCTGGCCCCACTGGTGGACCTCCCGATGGCACCTGGGTTTTGGCCACTGTGTGACATAGAGTGTTGGACTGGATGGGCCACTGGCCTGACCCACCAGGGCTTCTCTTATGTTCTTATATGGAGCAGAAGTCCATCAGTGGCTATGAGCCTGAAGGTCTAAATGAAACACTGTCTGGGGCAAGTGATGCTCTGTCTTCGTGGTGCTTGGGGGGAGGGGGAACTGTGGGGATGCTTCTGGAGCTCTGACCCTGCTGGTGGATCTTCTGAGGGCACCTGGTGTTTTTGGCCACTGTGTGACACAGAGTGTTGGACTGGATGGGCCATTGGCCTGATCCAGTGTGGCTTCTCTTATGCTCTTATGTTCTTAGGAGTGGGCCAATTTTGGAAGCACCCGTACAGGAAGCTCTGTCTACTAACTGCTGCAGAGCTGGTGGCTCTGGAGAGCTGCTGCCAGTCTGAGAAGAGAAGACTGGCTTTGGTACACCCATGTGGGAAAGGGCTGTGGCTCAGGGGTACATATACATATATGTACATTTATATACATTTACATAAAGATATCATAGCATTGGTAAAGTGCAGAGGAGAGCAACTAGAATGATAAAAAGGGTTGGAACACTTTCCCTATGAAGAAAGGCTGAAGCGCGTGGGGCTCTTTAGCTTGGAGAAACGACAGCTGAGGGGTGACATGATCGAGGTTTATAAGATTATGCATGGGATAGAGCAGGTAGAGAAAGAGGTACTTTTCTCCCTTTCTCACAAGACAAGAACTCCTGGGCACTCCATGAAATTGCTGAGCAGTCGGGTTAGAACAGATAAAAGGGAGTCCTTCTTCACCCAAAGAGTGATTGACACGTGGAATTCACTGCCACAGGAGGTGGTGGCGGCAACAAGCATGGACGGCTTCAAGAGGGGATTGGATAAACATATGGAGCAGAGGTCCATCAGTGGCTATTAGCCACAAGGTATAGGTAGGAACTCTCAGTCTGGGGCAAATGATGCTCTGTAATCTTGGTGCTGGGGGGGCAACAGTGGGAGGGCTTCTAGTGTCCTGGCCCCACTGCTGGACCTTCTGAGGGCACCTGGTGTTTTTGGCCACTGTGTGACCCAAAGTGTTGGACTGGATGGGCCATTGGCCTGATCCAACATTGGCTTCTCTTATGTTTTTATCTGCTTGGCATGCAGAAGGTCCCAGGTTCAATCCCCGGTGGCATCCCCAGTTGAAAGGACCAGGCAGCAGGTGATATGAAAGACCTCTCTCCGCCTGGGACCCTGGAGAGCTACTGCCAGCCTGAGTAGACAAGACTGACCCTGATGGACCGAGGATCTGATTCGGTATAAGGCCATTCCATGTGTGTTCGAGACAGTGTAGTTAAACCCATGACGGCAGGAGAGGAGCTGCTCCACAAATGGCACGGGGGGGGTGGTGGTGGTGGTGGAGCAGATGACGCGGTACCTATTTCTCGACTTGCAATTTCTTGCTTTCGAACTGTTAAATTGGCAGGAGCTGGGTCCAGAGACGGGAGCTCACTCCGTCATGCGGCACTCGGGTCTCGAACTGCTGAACTACCGACCTTCCGGTCTGCAGCTCAGCGTCTTAACCTCTGAGCCACCACAGCCCCTCTGTCGAAGGTGCCACCCTACCAACGGGTACGGTCAGCAGTTTCCCGCACAGCATTCTCTGTGGCGGCTGCCACTTTATGGAATGGGCTGCCAGAGGAGGTCAGAGTGGCAGGAAGGCACTTCTTGTCATTCTGCAGGAAGTGTAAAGCAGAATTATTCAGGAGGGCGTGTTTATAAAGAGAACAGGGCCGTGGTGAAATTGGGGTTGTTCAGGTGGATGCTTTTTACTCTATGGATTGTTTATGGCACTGGTACTGTACGGATTCAAGAGGACTATTTTGCACAGGTAAATTATAGGACTGCACTGTCGTGAAATGGCCAAAAAAGTTGCGCTGTAAAAAGGACAGAGACGGTACCCTATGCTACTGTTTTGCTGCCTATCCCGGTACTTATGCACTAGAGCAGAGAATTTCCACACCACTGAATGTATCATGTTGAAAAGATCATGCCTCATTTCAGCTCTATTTGAGGTTCCAGTTTGTCTTCTGGTTTCTGAAGTCCAACCCTTATTGCATTGTTATTGCCTGTCCCATCCCATTGACGGTACCTGCCTTACACGATGGAATCCCTCTTCAGTCGTGGCAAGAAGGGCAGACTGTAAATTGCCCAGAGTAAATAAATAGCTTGCTTTCACTGCATTGTTTTCTCATTTCTGCAATCTGTTCTTTACATTTCTTACATCGTGTCTTATGGTATTGCTCTCGTTTTATGTGCGATTTTTGTATTCCCCTCTTACTACTATGTCTATTTGATGTCTCACACAATTCCTATTTCATTGCTAAAAGGAAATACTTCTTGACAAAGAGAGTGATTAAAATGTGGAATTCACAGCCAGAGGATGTTGTGATGGACGCAGGAATAAACAGCTTTCAAAGGGGATTAGATAGATTCATGGAGGATAAGTCTATCAATGGTTACTAACCATGGTGACTGAGGGGAACCTCCACATTTAGAGGCACTAAACCTCTGAGTCCCAAATCCAAGAGGAAACATCAGGGGAAGGCCTCGGTCTCTCCGCCCTCCAGAGCAGGGGTGGGCAAACTGTGGCTTGGGAGCCGCATGCGGCTCTTTCACATATATTATGTGGCTCCCGGCAGGGCGGCTGGGGAAGCTAAATATCATTAGCAAACAAATATCATTGGACAAACTAATATCATTATCAATATCTGCTTTTACCCCTTTTGTTATTATTTTTGACAGTTTCCTTTAATGTTAATAAAAAGCAAATCTGCTTATTTTCCAAGAAAAGCAGGTAATATTTGTTCATGTCTTGTGGCTCTCAAACATCTGATGTTTATTCTATGCGGCTCTTACGTTAAGCAAGTTTGGTCACCCCTGTTCTAGGTGGCTCTCACGCTGAGCAAGTTTGCCCACCCCTGCTCCAGAGGAATTGGTTGGCCACTGAATGAGATGGGATGCTGCACTAGATGGACCATTGGTCTGATCCAGCAGGGCTCTTCTGGTGTTCTTATGAAGGCCTTGGCCTCTCTGCCCCGGTGTTGGCTATCTGATGGAACTGGTTGGCCACTGTGTGAGACGGGAGGCTGGACTAGATGGACCACTGCATGAGATGTTCTTACGAAGGCGTCAGCCTCTCTGCCCTGGTGTTGGCCCTGCAGAGGAACTGGTTGTCCACTGTGTGAGACAGGATGCCGGACTAGATGAGCCACTGCTCTGATCCAGCAGGGCTCTTTTCATGTTCTTATGTTAAATTTTGTAATCTGCCTTGTGGCTCAGAGAGAAGGGCATACTATAAATAAGCCTGGGGATCTCTTGGATTGGTGAAAATCGGCCAGCCAGGTGGGTTTGGGGCTTTTTGGCTTTTAGCATAAGAGAAGCCAATGTTGGATCAGGCTAGTGGCCCCTCCAGTCCAACACTCTGTGTCACACAGGGGCTAAAAACACCAGGTGCCCTCCAGAGGTCCACCAATGGGGCCAGGACACTAGAAGCCCCCCCCCACTGTTGCCCCCCCAAGCACCAAGAATACAGAGCATGTAATCTGGATTTTTTTTGCAAGTTGCTTTGGATCCCTCTAGGGAGAAAAGTGAGCTACAAATGCAGAAATAAATACGAATCAAAATTAAAAAGAAGAAGAAGACACAAGATGAGATGGACTGACTCAGTAAATGAAGCCACGGGCCTCCAGTTGGCAAGACGTGAGCCAGGCTGTTAATAACAGGGTGTTCTGGAGGTCATTCATTCATAGGGTCACCATAAATCAGAAGAAACTTGACAGGACAAAACACACACACAGTCTGGCCTCTTTTGAAGGCATCCCTAACCAGTGATTTCCCTGTTCATGTCCAGGAGATCCAGTGGATGAGACTAGCTGGCTTCAACCATCCGTAGTCCAGTTCTGGAGGAGCTGAGAATATCAGTGGGGGTGAGCCTATGGTCCTGTTTTGAAAGTGGGCCAGTTTGGTGTATTGGTGAAGTGCGCGGACTCTAATCTGGGAGAACAGGGTTTGATTCCCCACTCCTCCACTTGCACCTGGCTGGATGACCTTGGGCAAGCCATAGCTCTGTACCAGCTGTTCTCTCAAGGACAGTTGTCTCAGAGCTCTCTCAGCCCCGCCTACCTCACAGGGTGTCTGTTGTGGGGAGGGGAAGGGAAAAGGAGTCTGGCTCTGGGGGGGGGGGGGAAGATGCAACCAGCCACCCTTCTCCAAGAAACCCCAGAAATGCCACACCAATTACAAAATAAGTTGGGGTGAGATTTTCCATCACTGCCCCAAAGACTCCTGCACCTTCTGCGGCAGCTAAATTGTCTCGGAATGTCTGCCCTTGAGAAATGTCCCTGTTTTTTTGGCTGGCATGAAGAAAGGGCCTGCAATAAATTATTCTCTTGTCTTCCAAGGAAGTCGATTGCAATCCCCTGTGTCAGGCGGGCAAAGGAAGTGTGGCGCTCCGATTTATATCTCCACCCTCGGGCTCCATTAAGAGCTCTGATCAATCTGTTAATTGCCTCCTCAGCAGAGCTCATTAATTTATGCGTCCTTTCATAACCGCCAGATGGGGGGAGGGGGTCTGGGGGTCTTTTTAGCTGCCGCGGCACTGGTGGAATCCAAGAGACTCAGTCGCTCCAAATACAGGGGAGGCAGAAACTTTTTATTGAAGTCAGTAAAGCGAGAAGCGCAAAACATACATGGATGTGCGCACAGCCTCAAACATGGCAAAGCTGCTGTGAAGCCGGCTGCCCGCAGAAAGCGCACAGGGGGGGCTCCTAAATGGACAGAGGCAAATGCTGCTTGGAGACCGCCTGCACTGGAAGGCAGGGCTGCTTGTGCTGAGGGGAGGGTGGTCCGAGGCCTTGTTGAAAGGGATCGGGTGGGGAGAGGGGGGGGCGACGCTCCACCCTGCTCTGGAACGAACCTTCCCATCTTGCTCTTTCTGCACTGCTCCTTCTCGGTTCGCATCATGCAGAGAGCACAAGCAGATCCTGACGGAAAGAAAGAACAGAGAGGTTTTCTCTCGGCCGCCTCCACCCCCGTGTCTTTGGCCTTCTGATTTCACAAAACACAGTGGATTCTGTACCATGACACACCTGGTTAGTTTTTGCACACCTGAAGCCGCCTCCTACTGAATCAGACCCTTGGTCCATCAGGGTCAATCTTGTCTACTCAGACTGGCAGTTGCTCTCCAGGGTCTCAGGCGGAGGGGTCTTTCACATCCCCTCCTGCCTGGTCCTTTCAACTGGGGATGCCACCGGGGATTGAACCTGGGACCTTCTGCATGCCAAGCAGAGGCTCTTCCACTGAGCCACAGCCCCTCCTCCTTTATTAGAGATTGGAGGATATAAATGTCAAAATAATTATGAATGTTGGAAGCTAAGCAGACATGCTTATAGCTCAGGATCACATGAAAAGGGGGTGGGCAGTCCAGGGATAGCATTCTGAATCACTGAGGGATGAGGCCGTGGCACACTAGCAGAGCCTCTGCTTGGCATGCAGAAGGTCCCAGGTTCAATCCCTGGCAGCATCTCCAGTTGAAAAGACCAGGCAGGAGGGGATGGGAAAGACCTCTGCCTGAGACCCTGGAGAGCTGTCAAGAGGGGCTGTGGCTCAGTGGCAGAGCCTCTGCTTGGCATGCAGAAGGTCCCAGGTTCAATCCCCGGCATCTCCAGTTGAAAGGACCAGGCAGGAGGGGATGGGAAAGACCTCCGCCTGAGACCCTGGAGAGCTGTCAAGAGGGGCTGTGGCTCAGTGGCAGAGCCTCTGCTTGGCATGCAGAATGTCCCAGGTTCAATCCCCAGCATCTCCAGTTAAAAGGACCAGGCAGGAAGTGATGGGAAAGACCTCAGCCTGAGACCCTGGAGAGCTGTCAAGAGGGGCTGTGGCTCAGTGGCAGAGCCTCTGCTTGGCATGCAGAAGGTCCCAGGTTCAATCCCCAGCATCTCCAGTTAAAAGGACCAGGCAGGAAGTGATGGGAAAGACCTCAGCCTGAGACCCTGGAGAGCTGTAAAGAGGGGCTGTGGCTCAGTGGAAGAGCCTCTGCTTGGCATGCAGAAGGTCCCAGGTTCAATCCCCGGCATCTCTAGTTGAAAGGACCAGGCAGGAGGGGATGGGAAAGACCACCGCCTGAGACCCTGGAGAGCTGTAAAGAGGGACTGTGGCTCAGTGGAAGAGCCTCTGCTTGGCATGCAGAAGGTCCCAGGTTCAATCCCTGGCATCTCTAGTTGAAAGGACCAGGCAGTAGGTGATGGGAAAGACCTCTGCCTGAGACCCTGGAGAGCTGTAAAGAGGGGCTGTGGCTCAGTGGCAGAGCCTCTGCTTGGCATGCAGAAGGTCCCAGGTTCAATCCCCGACAGCAACTCCAGTTGAAAGGACCAGGCAGGAGGGGATGGGAAAGACCTCCGCCTGAGACCCTGGAGAGCTGTCAAGAGGGGCTGTGGCTCAGTGGCAGAGCCTCTGCTTGGCATGCAGAATGTCCCAGGTTCAATCCCCAGCATCTCCAGTTAAAAGGACCAGGCAGGAAGTGATGGGAAAGACCTCAGCCTGAGACCCTGGAGAGCTGTAAAGAGGGGCTGTGGCTCAGTGGAAGAGCCTCTGCTTGGCATGCAGAAGGTCCCAGGTTCAATCCCCGGCATCTCCAGTTAAAAGGACCAGGCAGGAGGTGATGGGAAAGACCACCGCCTGAGACCCTGGAGAGCTGTAAAGAGGGGCTGTGGCTCAGTGGAAGAGCCTCTGCTTGGCATGCAGAAGGTCCCAGGTTCAATCCCCGGCATCTCTAGTTGAAAGGACCAGGCAGGAGGGGATGGGAAAGACCACCGCCTGAGACCCTGGAGAGCTGTAAAGAGGGACTGTGGCTCAGTGGAAGAGCCTCTGCTTGGCATGCAGAAGGTCCCAGGTTCAATCCCTGGCATCTCTAGTTGAAAGGACCAGGCAGTAGGTGATGGGAAAGACCTCTGCCTGAGACCCTGGAGAGCTGTAAAGAGGGGCTGTGGCTCAGTGGCAGAGCCTCTGCTTGGCATGCAGAAGGTCCCAGGTTCAATCCCCGACAGCAACTCCAGTTGAAAGGACCAGGCAGGAGGTGATGGGAAAGACCTCTGCCTGAGACCCTGGAGAGCTGTAAAGAGGGGCTGTGGCTCAGTGGCAGAGCCTCTGCTTGGCATGCAGAAGGTCCCAGGTTCAATCCCCGACAGCAACTCCAGTTGAAAGGACCAGGCAGGAGGTGATGGGAAAGACCTCCCCTTGAGACCCTGGAGAGCTCCTGCCAATCTGAGTCGACAAGACTGACCTTGATGGACCGAGGGTCTGATTTCAGTGTAAGGCAGCTTCATGTCTAAAACAGCTGAAGTGTTAACTGAAATGTCAGTCATTCCAATCAAATAAAATGGTATAAGAGATTTTTTTTAAAAATTGTCAGGAGTGCAGGAAGTTTGCATCTGTTTGCTGGGGTACTAAAAGCCAGGAGCAAGCTGACTTCTTCTTTGCAAGGGGTTACCTTTGAACGAGCGGTCCCCTGATGTCCCCACCTGTTCACACGTGCAGCAACAGCAAGGTTGCCAACTTCCACGTGGTGACTGGATTTCTCCCATTATTACAACTGATCTCCAGGCAACAGAGAGGTCCGTTCGCCTGGAGAAAATGGCCACTTCGGAAAGTGGATTCTTTGATTTTAGGTAAAGGTAACAGTTTCCCTTGATTGAAAGCCAGTCAAATCCGACTCTAGGGGTGCGGTGATCATCTCCATTTCCAAGCCGAAGAGCCAGCACTGTCCGAAGTCCTTTTCCGTGATCATGTGGCCGGCATGACTAGACGCCGAGGCACACAGAATGCTGTTACCTTCCCACCGAAGTGGCACCCTGCAATGTCTTGCTTTCGAACGGCTGGGTTGGCAGGAGCTGGAGCCAGAGACGGGAGCTCACTCCACCACGCGGCACTCAGGTCTCGAACTGCTGAACTACCGACCTTCCAGTCTGCAGTTCAGCGTCTTAACCACTTGAGCCACTGCAGCCCTTCTTTGGTTTTACACACCACTAAAATCCCAAGTGCCACCCATCTCAAGGTCCGCTCCCCAAATCTCCAGGTTTCTCCCAACCAGTGTTCCCTCTAAGCTGAGTTAGTGTGAGCTAGCTCACAGTTTTTTAGCCTCTGGCTCACACATTTTTGTCGCAGCTCAGAAAGGATGGCTCCAGAGCAAACTAATAGGCAGCGGCCGAATTGTTTGCTCACGAGATTAATGCCAGTAGCTCAGAAGGTAGAATTTTTGCTCAGAAGACTCCACAGTTTAGAGGGAACATTGCCAACCCAGAGTTGGCCATCCTAGGCAACAGCCTTATCAGGAAGAAGTTTTCCTTTTTTTCTTCCTGGCAACTGCCCCCTCCTCTTTTCTCCCTGTCCCGTCCTATTAAGACTTGGTTGTGGTGGGAAGTGCCACCCAGCCATCCAGCCACAGCCGACTTATGGCAACCACTCAAAGGGTTTTCAAGGCAAGAGACGTTCAGCAGTGGTTTTGCCGTTGCCTGCCTCTGCATAGCAACCCTGGACTTCCTTGGGGGTCTCCCATCTAAGTACTGACCTCGGTCAACCCTGCTTAGCTCATGAGATCTGGCTAGCCTGGGCCATCCAGGTCAGAGCAGAAACAAACAGAGGTGGTCTTGTCATTGCCTGCCTCTGCATAGCAACCCTGGACTTCCTTGGTGGTCTCCCATCCAAGTACTAGCCAGGGCCGACCCTGCTTAGCTTCCTCTCCTCCTCAAACCCCACCCTCCCTAGGCACCTCCCCCGCCCCCAAGTCTCCAGGAATCTGTGATGGCAGAGTTGGCAGCCCAATGGGGGTGGAAGCACTTACTTCAATGACATCGATGTCTGCATTATTGAAGTCGATGTCCAGCAGTTTGGGGAGAGGGACGCCCCCTCCTAACACACCTGCAAGCAGAAAGAGAGAAGAAGAGAAGAGATTGGGTTTATATCCCGCCCTTCACTCACTTGGAGTCTCAGAGCGGCTTACAAACTCCTTTTCCCTTCCCCTCCCCACAACAGACACCCTGGGAGGTAGGTGGGGCTGAGAGAGGTCTTTCCAGAGCTGCCCTTGAGAGAACAGCTCCGAGAGAACTATGGCTTGCCCAAGGTCATCCGGCAGGTGCAAGTGGAGGAGTGGGGAATCAAACCTGGTTCTCCCAGATTAGAGTCCGCGCACTTAACCACTACACAAAATAATAATATACTTTATAATAATATACTTTATTGTCATTGTACATAGTACAATGAAATTAAAAAGTGCCATCATTCAGTGGCTCGCAACATATACACATGCGCACTCACACAGACATTCACGACTGCTTCTCCCTTGTGATTTACATAGCAACCAACCACTGTTTCCCCCGATTTCGGTCTCATGCAGCATTCAGGGCAATAATAGCTCTCGAGTAAAAACTGTTTTTTAGTCTATTTGTCCTTGTTTTGATTGTCCTATATCTTCTGCCCGAAGGCAGCAGTTCAAACAAGGAATATGCAGGATGTGACAAATCCTGTAGGATGTTCTTCACTTTTTTCAGACATCGAGAACTATACAGTTCCTCCAGAAGTGGGAGAGGACAGCCAATTATCTTCTGGGCTGTGGTGATGACTCTCTGGAGTGCTTTCCTATCTGCAACCGTACAACTAGCAAACCAGGCACAGATACAGTATATTAAAATGCTCTCTATTGAGCAACGATAGAAAGACATCAATCAAAACTGGCTCTCTTGGATTTCCAGGTAAGTACAGGCAGGGGCGGCAGCAGGGGTCTCTCTTCTCTTGCTGTATTCCCTGTGATCAGTTTTCACCTCAAGCAGAACCTGGGGGCAGAGTCTGAGGGTTGGCTTGGGCAAAAATAATAGTTTGAGCATTTCCAGAGGGGCATGAAGAGTTCTTGTTAAACTAGCAACATTTACTGCAAGGGATCCCCAATCTTTTTGAGCCTGCCAGCCCCTTTGGAATCCCAACACAGGGTTAGGGGCGTAGCCACAAAATGGCTGCCATAAAACAGCTGCCATGGGAGGTAGAGTCAATAATAAAATGGCTGCCGCGGGAGGCAGAGACAACCACAAAATGTCCAGGAATGAGGTTATACAGAACTCTGCTAGTAACTCTTCAACATTCCAGCCCGAGTTTCCATGTAACAAGTTGCCTTTTAAACTGAACGTATTTAAAAAAAATGTATTTTCTTGTATATACACAACAAAAGTATGTGTTTTATTGCTGAATGTTTTATGGCAAACTGCTCCAAGACCGCACAGGAGAGGGTGTGCTATAAACATGTAATAAAGTAATAAATAAGTATACATTTTGAGCTATCTAAGTATTTGTCTTTCTCTTGAAGGCATCTGACCTGGCTATCCCCTTTATGTGAACTGGACAAGGGCTCCATCTGCCCCCTCCTATTTCCTAAAATCTCTTGGTGGATGCCAGGAAAGTGGGAGCCCGCGGGTTCCATGTTGATAGGCGCACACAGGTGCCATGTAGGGAACCCGTGATTTATACTATGGGGCGGTGTGGTGGGAACGCCCCAGGGCTTAACAAATTTCCTTCCCATTTGATCTGCAACCTTTTCCTGAAGTTGCAGATCTGAGCCTTTTGCTTCACAAAATGCAAACCACAGCCCTGCTGACTCCCTCGTCCCTGCTGCAACCATCCAGTTTCAGGCCAAGGGCAGCGCCTGTTGATGCCGAACTTTAAACAGCAGTGGTTGGAAGTTCCCTCTTACTGTTCATTGCTGGAAGGAACGCGACCTCAAAAATCTTGCCAACTAGTCCTTCCAGGAGCGCAACCTGTGTCAACAAGAGAAGCGGTTGAACATCTTCATCTTATCCAAGAGCAGTAAATATCTACACCCCCCCACACACACACACACCCTCCCTCCAGGGTGACTGGATTTAACAGCGCCTACATTTTAGAGCTGACGGCACTTTCAGTCACTCTGAGCTGCAGACCCTCTGGGCTCTGAATTCTTGACTTTGCGGTGAACTCTAAGAATTACTGTTTGCTGCAAACTTTCCCTAGAATCCATAAAACCTTTTTTTCTCCCTTGGCCTCTGGTAGAAATTCTGAGATCGCTGCTGAATCTTTCTTATAGCTCAGGCGAGCTTGCAAGCTGGATGTGGCAGAACATGGCCCCCCTTCCGCCCTGCATTCCTAGGGGTTCTCAACTCCCTGGAGAATTTTTTATTTTATTCTTGAGTAGCCGCTACCACTACGTGATCAATGTAGGGATTTCCCACTGAGACGATCAAGACCCCCAACTCCCCTTCTCAGCTCTGAGTCCTTTTCTGTGTCTCCCTCTGTCCTTTCTCTATACGTGCCCTAGCTGATGGTAAACTCTAGTACAGGCTTTTTAGCTCAGCTAGTTACGGGTCTCTACAAAGCTGCCATTTCCTCAAAGCATTCTTCAACTCTTCAGGCTGGCCACATGGGCAATGGCCGCCTGCTCAGAGGAGAGTCTCTGTGTGTCCTCTCAGGAAAGCAGCATCCGGGGGGGGGCTATTTCCTGTTGCCTGAAGATTTTAATCACCTCTGTTTCCTCTCCCCCTTGACCCCAGTCACCCCAGGTCAAGGCATCTTTTCCTGTTGCCTCCAGGAAGTCCGTTCCTATAACCTGTCTAGCAATTAATATCTCCACTTCTATTCCATGCTCGGAGAAGGGGGGGGCGTGAACTGGCCCATCACATTGTTTCTCCTGCTAGATCCATTACTATTTCTTAAAAGCCATGAGCCAATTTCCCATCGGGAAGGCCATGGGCCAATTTCCTCCCCCATCCTGCTCGTTCTTATCTCAGTGGGAAAAAATGGTTAAAACACAGTGGAGCCCTGCTCGTTGCCAGCCTACCAGGAGACACGGCCTTACTCCACACCGGATGTTGGTATCTTAGATATAACCAAAGGTGTTCTGTTTCAAGGGTCCCCAACCTTTCCAAGCTTGACGGCACCTTTCAAATTATTTCAACACAGCATGGTGGGCACAGTCATAAAATGGCTGCCAGAAGCGGCAGAGCCAGACACAAAATGGCTGCCGAAGCTTATCTTCAGCTGCACACGGAAGACGGTTCTGCTGTACTGGCAGCTGCCGCCAGCTGCATGTGGAGGCGTGGGGAATCAAACCCGGTTCTCCCAGATTAGAGTCCACGCTGTACACCACTACACCAAACTGGCTTTGTGTGAACATATACAGTGCTGCATGAGCGCAACTGACCACAGCTATCAGTTCCAATGTATCTCTCCCACATGCCAGTGATATGCAGGAATGCACTGATAACACACTACATTATGAATAGTGTTCTACCAAAATTTCTTTCCAGTGGTGTTTTACCAGGACCACAGATGTGCAATCTGTGAAACACCACACAAACACACAAAAGTCTCCAAATCTCCCTACAAGCTTATGCATATTGACGATGCTTTTTTTTGCAGTGCTGTATCTATGAGCAATTCTGTAACACAAAGGAATGATCTAAAGGAGCTGAAAGCCGTTTTTGAACCCGTTGCAGAATTCGTCTATCATGGTTAAACCAGAATGGATGGATGAGAAAAATAATAATAAGAAGAAGAGATTGGATTTATACCCTGCCCTCCACTCCCCAAGGGAGTCTCAGAGCGGCTTACAAACTCCTTTTCCCTTCCCCTCCCCACAACAGACACCCTGTGAGGTAGGTGGGGCTGAGAGAGCTCTGAGACAACTGTCCTTGAGGGAACAGCTGGTACAGAGCTATGGCTTGCCCAAGGTCATCCAGCCAGGCGCAAGTGGAGGAGTGGGGAATCAAACCCGGTTCTCCCGGATTAGAGTCCGCGCACTTAACCACTACACCAAACTGGCTCTCAGAAAGCAGCTCAGACAGAAAATTCAGAACGGTAAAGGAGTGGAAGGAGAGAGATCTGCTACTTATCCCGAGATTTGCGTTCTTACATCAAATTTCCCAAGGGACGAAGACGCCACGGTGATGTGGGTTCTGCGGAAACAAAAGGGAGCATTCAAGGGAGGGTCAGACAATCTGACACCTGACCGTCGGCTATCGCTGCCTAGCGTTTATTTACTATACTGTGCTGGTCTACGACCATCCATAAAGTAAAGGTAAAGGTTTCCCTTGCTCGGAAGCCAGTCGAATCCAACTCTAGGGGGTGGTGCTCATCATTTCCAAGCTGAATAGCCAGTGCTGTCCGAAGACATTTCCATGGTCATGTGGCTGGCACAACTAGACGCCGAGGCCCACGGAACGCTGTTACCTTCCCACTGAAGCGGTACCTATTTATCTACTTCCCACTGAAGCGGTACCTATTCTTGCTTTCAAATGGCTAGGTTGGCAGGAGCTGGGATCAGAGGCGGGAGTTCACTCCGTCATGCAGCACTCAGGTCTCGAACTGCCAAACTACTGATCTTCCGGTCTGCAGTTCAGTGTCTTAACCACTGAGCCATTGTAGCCCTTTCAATCGTCCATAGCAAACCATTCATTTGTTTGTTTGTTTGTTTGTTTGTTTGTTCGTTCATTCATTCATTCGTTCATTCATTCATTCATTCATTCATTCATTCATTCCTGTATTTTCCACTCCTTTACCAAAGTACCCCAGGTGGCTTGCAAAAAGTAAAACATTAACAAACCGCAAACATTCTAGCATCAGCCTAAAACTATACAGCTTCAAAGCCCAATGAAAAATTAGCAAAATGCAGCAGTAAACTGATAAAACAAACAGCAGTCCAGCCGTTCAGCCCTGAAAACAATAAACGCAAGAAAGACAAAGAAATGAGTAATAAAAAATAAGGATACAATAACAACACACGCTTGCCCCCAAAGCACGAGGCCCCCTGTCTCCACCACCCAGGACTGCAACCCGCCAAGATGAATCTAGAGATGTCCCAGAAATGCAGCTGATCTCTAGACCATAGAGATCAGTTCCGTTGGAGAAAGTGGCTGCTTTGGAGGGTGGACTCTATGGCATCCCAACTCTGCTGAGCCCTCTCTCCTCCCCAGACTCCTAAATACCACACTCCTATATCCAGGGATTTCCCAAGCTGGAGTTGACAACCTTGAATGGAATGGCCTGCCAGGGTCTGTGTGGATTCTACGGCATTGTGGTCCCTTTCCTTCCCCAAACCCTCCCCCCACAGGTTCCACCTCCAAATCTCCAGGAATTTCCCAGCTCAGAGCTGGGGGCGGGAATCTCATGGCGGTCACTTTCTACACACTCAGATTCCACCTTCTCCTTGGCCAACGTGTGAAGCAAAGAATGAGGATCTGTATCAAGGTTTCAGCGAATGCTGCCGTCCCCTGCCCGGGAGGTGGCGTGGGCTACCCTGCAAGGTAGGATGCTTGGAATGTTCAGTTTCGTTTCCCTCCCTGGCTGCTTAGCTCTGACCTTGGTAGCTTGTTAGTGCTTTCTGATGTATCTTCCTGCTTTTTCTTATGGGAACCTGTAGCCAGTATGTTGGGCGCCCTTTCCCTGATTTATGTGATTGGTTGTATTCCATCCCGAGACCCTTTTGAATTTTGTATAATTGTTCTGGCTGGGGGCACTTGTAGCTATTACTGACACAGAACGTGTAGATAACCACTGCAGACCTTTCTCAATAAAGATCAACCTTCTTTAAGGACGCTTAACTGTAGGACTCTCACACGGAGGGTGGGGGGGTTGGTCATACTCACTTGTCAAGCTCGACGCCAATCTTCAGCTTGTTGTCTTCGACAGAAAACTTGGCCATCAAAGAAGTATCCTATCACAAGAAATGGAATGTCTGTAATCGGGTCCGAGGGCAGACTGGGACAGTTGCCAGTGGACCATTGGTGTCCAGGAACAAGTTGAGGCAGGCAATGGCAACGGACACCAAACTGGGAGGAGTAGCAAACCGGGTGGGGGATCCCCTGATTTCAGGGGCTTCTCCCCGCTGCGGAGGAAATCCTGCCCCTAAACAGGGATGTCACCTCGCAAAATCCCTGATGTGATGATGTCACCTGGAAGTGACGTCATCACATTGGGGATGTCATGCAGGGATGTTCTGGTATTTGGGCAAACTCTATGGTTTGAGGGTGAAAAAACCATAGAGTTTCACCCAAATACCAGAGCATCCCCGTGCGATGTCCCTGACAAAATGGTGTCACTTCCGGGTGGTGCTCTGTCTTCTTGGTGCTTGACAGGGGGGGGGGACAATAGTGGGAGGGCTTCTAGTGTCCTGGCCCCACTGCTGGACCTCCTGAGGGCACCTGGTGTTTCTGGCCACTGTGTGACACAGAGTGTTGGACTGGATGGGCCATTGGCCTGACCCAACATTGGCTTCTCTTATGTTCTTATATGGAGCAGAGGTCCATCAGGGGCTCTTAGCCACAAGGTATAGATAGGAACTCTCAATCTGGGGCAAGTGATGCTCTGTATTCTTGGTGCTTGGAGGGGGGGGGGCTCAGTGGGAGAAGGGCTTCTAGTGTCCTGGCCCCACTGCTGGACCTCCTGAGGGCACCTGGTGTTTTTGGCCACTGTGTGACACAGAGTGTTGGACTGGATGGGCCACTGGCCTGATCCAACATGGGCTTCTCTTACATTCTTATGTTCTTAAACGGAGAATGAATTAACAAAGTTTATTGGGAGTCTCAATCTAGGCTGTTTTACAAAGCAGCAGAAGCCGCCGGGCCATAGTTCTTGAACTGCCTGTTCTCCTCAGGCCTTCCTTTACTAGCCCAACGAACACATGACAGCTGAGCTCTCGTCTTGCGCTTGGCCAGAGGTAGTCTGACCGTTGCACCAGTAGACCTAATTGCCCGGGCATTTGACCCCAGCCCTCCCCCCAGACCCTCGAGGCTTTGTAGAAGGTGTTCTCCTCCTCCATTTTGTCTTCACAACAACCCTGCAAGGTAAAGTTAGGCTGGAGAGAGAACGACTGGCTGCCCCCTTATGGCTGCATGAGCACTCGAACCCAGTTCTTCCACATCCTAGCTGCAATATATGCAATGCACATAGCCGGGTTGGACCTGAGCTTGGGGTCGGGAAACAATGGGCCACTAGGATCCTGATTGTCACCCTATCAGAGGCTTAGGATATTCAAATGGTCCTATGATAGCCTCTGGTGGGAACCTAAGCCTATCACCCTGTTTGGGCAAGGTCAGGGGTGCAGTTTGCCTGTACATAAAAGCAGGACCCCCTGACCACCGGCCCTCATGCCTCATCTGATCCTGATCAATAAAATGTATGCTGATTTCACTGCAACCGGACTCCGCTTCCAGTCCTTTTCACTAGCCCAAGAGACCAGCCATTTCCCCACAGCGGCTCTCAGATGCAAAGCGTTCTCAGCCGTGGGGCAAGTCAGCTTCTGCCTTCTGCCCATATCAGACAGTCGACATTGAATTCATATTCGGCGGCTACTAATTCTATTTACCGAGCTAAGAATCTCAGCGCTGACATCACATCTGCTCACAGCCACATTCACAGGCACGAACATTTATATATTTACTTCTTTCCTGCCCTGCCTCGCTCCCCAGTGGAGACCCAAAGCAGCTTACATCAGTTTCTTCTCCTCTGTTTTATTCTCACAACAACCCTGTGAGGTATGTGAGAGTGGGTAACTGGCCCAAGGTCACCCAGCCAGCTGCCATGGCTAAGTGGTGATTCGAATCTGGGTCGACCAAGTCCAAGTCCGACACTCAAACCACTCCACCATGCCAGCTCTCTCGTAACGCTCATAACGTCCTTTGTTCAGCCAGAAGGAGCAATTTCCTCCCAGTCCCCCCAAATAAACAAAAGGCAGACTCAAAGAAAAGGAATAATTTCCCAGTGACTTCTTTATGTGCCTTCTCCCGGGCAGTACTCACAATGCTTAGGACGCAGAGGGACTGATGAGCATCGTTTGGCTTGGACGCCAGCACTTCGGCAGTTGCGGTGAGATGGATGAGGCCCTTGTCTTTCTGCAGTTTCACGGTGGGTACATCAGGGACGGACACCTTCAGAATGAGAGACCGTGGCTCTGGGAACATCGGGAACACCTGGAGGTAGCCAGAAGGGAGAAATGGAGCACATAGCATTCGCTTGTATGGGCAGCCTGCTAACCTTTGCCTCGCCATCCACACCAAGCCAAGAGCTGCAGGCGCCATCTTGGATCTCACTCTCCATTCTGGATGGGGTCTGCAACCGGCCCTACGGACTCCCCCAGCCCCAAGAGGCTCCAACTGCTCAGAAACACCTTCTCCTCAGGCTGTCTGGATTTTCGAGCTCATGACCCAGCCATCTCGCAACAGATGGCTTCTTGTCCATTTGTGTAGCACTTACTTGCAAAGTTCAGGTGGTACCCAAACTGAGTTCACTTACCGCTGGAATCAAAGCCCCAAGAGTTGATGTTGTCAATGGAGGAAGTTCAGGGAACTAGTGAAGAAAAAGGACACGTGAACCCTGGAAGCTGCCTCATACTGAATCAAACCATTCATCCATTAAGGTCAATATTGTCTACTCGGAGTGGCGGCAGCTCTCCAGGGTCTCAGGCGGAGGTCTTTCCCATACCCTCCTGCCTGGTCCTTTTAACTGGAGATGCCGGGGATTGAACTGGGGACCTTCTGCATGCCAAGCAGATACTCTACCACTGAACCACAGCCCCTCTTTACAGCTCTCCAGGGTCTCAGGCAGAGGTCTTTCCCATACCCTCCTGCCTGGTCCTTTTAACTGGAGATGCTAGGGATTGAACTGGGGACCTTCTGCATGCCAAGCAGATGCTCTCCCATTGAGCCACAGCCCCTCCCCAAAGAAGAGGGTCTGAAGAAGAAAAAAAGCTATCTCATGGAATAGGCAAAGGATGAACATGGGAAACCTGGCCCTTTGTTGGTTGTTCCTCAGCTCAAATCCAGCAGGGCATGTTTGTGGGACAGCGGGAGAGCGCATCTCAGAAGTTCTCACGCTCAGAGTTGTCTTCCATTGAATCACACCCTCTGTCCATCAAGGTCAGTCCTGTCTACTCAGACTGGCAGGGACTCTCCAGGGTGTCTCAGGCTGAGGTCTTTCACGTCACTTCCTGCCGGGTGCTTTCAACTATTATTTATTTATTCATTCATTCAAACCCCGCCCTCCCTGCCAAGGCCGGCTCAGAGAGGTGGGGGACTGAACCGGGGACTTCCTGCATGCCAAGCGGATGCTCTGCCACTGAGTCACGGCCATTCTCCTCCCACAGCCCCTTCCCAGCTCAGTCTAAACCAGGATTTACCATAACTGAGACTGAGCCATTGAACCCCAGGACTGTGGCCTGGGACCTGTGACTTCATACACAAATCAAGAGTGTTGTTGCTAGAAGTTCGACCTTGGGGGGGGCACAGTGGGAGGGCTTTTGGAGTTCTGGCCCCACTGGTGGACCTCCTGGTGGCTCCTGGGGTTTGGCCACTGTGTGACACAGAGTGTTGGATTGGATGGGCCACTGGCCTGATCCAGTGTGGCTGCTCTCATGTCTGGGGCAAGTGATGCTCTGTCTTCTTGGTGCTCGGGGGGGGGGGAACAGTGGGAGGGCTTCTAGTGTCCTGGCCCCACTTGTGGACCTCCTGATGGCACCTGGTGTTTTTGGCCACTGTGTGACACAGAGTGTTGGACTGGATGGGCCACTGGCTTGATCCAACACTGGCTTCTCTTCTGTTCTTATGTGTGGAGCAGCGATGCTCTGTCTTCTTGGTGCTTGGGGGGCAACAGTGGGAGGGGCTTCTGGAGTCCTGGCCCCACTGGTGGAGCTCCTGAGGGCACCTGGTGTTTTTGGCCACTGTGTGACACAGAGTGTTGGACTGGATGGGCCCCTGGCCTGATCCAACATTGGTTCTTATGTCTGGAGCAAGTGATGCACTGTATTCTTGGTGTCTGGGGGGGCAACAGTGGGGGGCTTCTGGTGTCCTGGCCCCGCTGGTGGACCTCCGGAGGGCACCTGGGTTTTGGCCACTGTGTGTGACACAGAGCGTTGGACTGGATGGGCCACTGGCATGATCCAGCATTGGTTCTTATGTGTGGGGCAGTGATGCTCCGTCTTCTTGGTGCTTGGGGGGGCACAGTGGGAGGGCTTCTCATGTTCTTATGACCTTCCCCTGTTCTCCCATGTCCCTCCTTCTTCCTGCCCTGACTTCAGAGGCCCTGCCCGCAGCATGAGCTCTGCTACTCACCATCCCATCTGCGATGTCGATGTCCAGAGCCCCTTGCTTCTGTAGGACAGCCAGCACCGAGCTGAGGAAGTTGACTGAGAGTCCCAGCTGGGAATTCATTGAATCGGCCATAGGAGGCATCGGGGGCATTGGAGGAGCCGGTCCCCTCGGTGGCAATGGCTTAGCTTCTGGCTTGCCCAGGGGGTAGTCGAGGAGGGGCCCAGCCACCTGCCCCACTACAGTCTAGAAGGGAGGGGAGAGGTGATTAGAAGTAGCAAAGAATGCTGGGAGAAAACGTGCATCTTTGCATCTAACCTGTCTAGTGATAAGAGTCTAGTTTCGGGCAGGATGTCCACGATCCCCAGCCTTTTTGACCCTGTGAGCATCTTTGAAATTCTTGGGCACAACCACAAAAGTTATGAGATCACTTCCCAGGGAAACCTGGAAATGATGTCAGTCCCCTCTAGGACTCACTGAAAACTCGGTGGTTTTAGCATAGAGTTTCCAGTGATCCCTAAGGAGGACTGACATCATTTTGAGATTTCCCCTGAATGTGATGTCATGATGTCACCTATGGCAGCAGCCGCCACCCCCGCCCCCGCCATGTTCCTGGACCACATCTCCTGTCTGGTTCGGCAACCTAATTAGTAAGGGCCAAATTGGATGTGCTGGTGGCCAACCCAAGGTCACCGACACCATTTTAGAGGCGAGTTTAGCCATTTAAAAAGTGCCACGAGGGCAGCAGTTTTTAAATGGCTCAATTGTCCCCTAAAATGTTGTTGGTAAGCATGGGGTGGTCGCCAGCACATCTAGGTTGGCCCTAAGGAGAAGAAGAAGAAGAGGAAGAGGAGGAGGAGGAGGTCGGATTTATACCCCGCCCTTCACTTAGAGTCTCAGAGCAGTTTACGAACTCCCTTTCCTTTCCCTCCCCATAACAGACACCCTGTGGGGTTGGTGGGGTTGAGAGAGCTCTGACAGAAACTGCTCCTTTTCAAGAACAACTGTGCCAGAACTACAGCTTGCCCAAGGTCATGTCAGCAGGTGCATGTGGAGGAGTGAGGAATCAAACCCGGTTCTCCCAGATTAGAATACATGCAGTTAACCACTACTCCAAACTGGATCTTTTACTACGGCACAGACTGGGATTCCCTGCCCTAGACCGTCTCTCATGGATCACCAGCTCATCCATCATAACTGTCTTTCCTGCAGCCTTGTTTCCTTGGTCCATTCTGCATCTGGCATTCGCTCCACATTTTCTCAGCTCTCAACCTGATTCCCCCTTGCCTCAGAATATCTGTTTCCATTCAATCGGGTATGCAGATTTTCCTGTGTCAGTACTTGCCTCAGCAGTCATTAGCCAAATGAGCCAAGTAATTCATGGTGGGGTGATAAATACAGAGGGGGAAATAGGGGCGGGGGAACTGACAGAGATCAAGAAAGCCATGTCAATGTACTAACCGCTGTGAGAATATTATATGCCAAGTACTGGAGAAAAGGTGAAATACCTTTAAAAGAAGCAATTATAAGTAAAATTTTGGAAACAGCAGAGATGGACAAACTAACTATTTTTGAGAGGACAAGAAGAAAAATTTTACAATACATAGTCAAGATTTTATACTTGGTTGTACTTGGAAGATTATAATAAAGGAACTATATAACTCCTAATCATTTATTAGAGACATTATTGATACTATCTATAATCATCTGCAGACTCTATGGATAAAAGGTTTTTTGCTTTATGGTATGTATATCAACACTTAACTGGATACTACAAGAAGTAAGACACCCCAACTTGTATGTCATAGATGTCTGTGTATTTTTTGTGTGTTTTGTATATTTGTTTGTGATAAAAAAAATAAAAATTTAAAAAATAAAAAGAAAGCTGGGTCAAGTTTTCTGCTTATCGTTCCCTTCGAATAGGAAGCGGAGGAAGGAAAAGGTGCTGCTCAAAACCACATTCAGACAACCCCGGGCCGACGCCATATTGACTGCAAAGTCACCCCTGAATGGCCATAAATCTATGCAGAAGGTACCATAAAACCCAATGATCAAAGGAAGTGAAAGCAGCATGCAATGCAGAGGGAGATTAACCTCCCAATGTGGCTGTGGAAAAACTGCAAGGAAACAGATGGGGGGGAAGAAGAAGAGGAGGAGGAGGAGATTGGATTTATACCCCCTCCTTCACTCAGAGTCCTTTCCCTTCCTCTACCCACAACAGACACCTTGTGAGGTAGGCAGGGCTGAGAGAGCTCCGACAGAAACTGCTCTTTCCAAGGACAGCTCTGACAGAACTATGGCTTGCCCAAGGTCATCCAGCAGGTGCAAGTGGAGGAGTGGGGAATCAAACCCGGTTCTCCCAGATTAGAGTCCGCGCACTTAACCGCTGCACCAAACTGGCTCTCAGATGGGTGCGGAATTAGCCCTTGTCTGCCCTTTCACACACGCACAAAGAACAACTGGTTTTTAACCTCCCTCTCTGATTGTTTCAAGCCCAGCCAACCTAGAAAAGCTCGATTCGAACCTCCCTCCTGCCGCCATGGCGGAAGTCTGTTTAGAGCCACAGGTACCCCAAATAACTCCTTTCTGGTGTCTTGCTTGTGACAGCCGGCAGTGACCCAGGCCAAATGAGGGCCACTGAAGTGGCAAGGTTCTTCTTTTCGTTTTGGAGCAAAGACAAAAAGAAAAATCCCTGGACTTACGTTCAAATCAATTTCCAAGAAGTGCCCGGTGACTAGCGGGAGACTGGAGACGGTGTACTGGACACTCCCCAGGATCCCCAGCGGGACCAGAGCTGTACAGTTGGAGAAAGGGACATCAGGGCTTAGCGATCCTCTGACGTTTCTTCTTTCCTATCTCTCCCAACTCGTGGGAACCACGGGCGAGTCTGGGGTGCCATCCAAGGGCAGCAGAGTGGGGGGCAAACTGGTGGAGCGGGCAAGCCACTGTGAAACTCCCCTGTGGGGAACTGTCCTTAGCCCTGAGGACAAACCGCATGCAAATCAAGGGTGCCAGCCTCCAGCTGGGACCTGGAGATCCCCTGGAGATACAGCTCATTTTCAGAAATCGTTTTCCCTGGAAAAAATGGATGCTCTGGAAGGAGGACTCTATGGCATTGTTACCCCACTGAGGTCCCTGATCTCCCCAGGCTCCACCCCCAAATCTGCAGGGGTTTCCCAACCTGGATTTGGCAACTCTACCCTCCCACCCACTGCTGGTGCCCAGATGGGACCTGGGAACCCGAATCCAAAGGATGATTATTGTGCCTAAAGTCACATAGAGTCACAGAATCACTGAGTTGGAAGGGACCTCCAGGGTCATCTAGTTCTACCCCCTGCACAATGCAGGAAATTCACAAATACCTCCCCCACCACACCCGCAGTGACCCCTGCTCCACACCCAGAAGATGACAGAAAACCTCCAGGATTCCCGGCCAAATGGGCCAGGAGGAAAATTCATTCCTGACCGCAGAGTGGCAATCAGCATTTCCCTGGGCGTGTAAGATAGGGCCCACGAGAACTAAGCACTGTGAGGCGACCCTTCCTGCCCTCCCTCTCGTGACCTGCCCAAGTTCACAGAATCCGCATTGCTGTCAGATGGCCGTCCAGCCTCTGCTTAAAACCCCCCAAAGAAGGAGAGCCCACCACCTCCCGAGGAAGCCTTTCCCACTGAGGAACCGCTCTGACTGTCAGGAAGTTCTTCCTCGTGTTTAGCCGAAAACTCTTCTGATTTAATTTCAACCCGTTGGTTCTGGTCCGACCTTCTGGGGCAACAGAAAACCACTCCGTCCCATCCTTTCTATAGGACAGCCCTTCAAGTGCTTGAAGATGGTTCTCTTATCCCCTCTCCGTCGTCTCCTCTCCAGGCTAAACATATCCAGCTCCTTCAGCCTTTCCTCATAGGACCTGGACTCCAGACCCCTCATATGATAAGGGGGCCTGGCTGGTCTTTGTCTGGGGTGGGGTCTCTGTTTGTGATCCCTTTCCCAAAACTACAGGCAACAAACAATTTTCATAACTGGAGGCCTGGAACTACCCTACTTTAATAAGTTGCCCACTCTAGGTTGGGAAATTTCTGCAGATTTAGGGGACGGCGCCTGGGGAGGAGAGGGGAAGGACATCGGTGGAGTATAATACCGTCGATCCCACCCTTTAAAGCTGCCATTTCCCCCCCCCCTCCCCTCCAGAGGAACTGAACTCTGTCGTCTTGAGACGGGTTGGGATGCTGGGAGATCTCCAGGCAATACCTGGAGGTTGGCGATCCTTACCCACTCACGGCCAGACTATCATTCCCTTGCTACTGCCAAGCTGGGAGAAAAATCGAGGGCTCACTTACAGTTCACAAGTCCCAGCTGATCATTCACAAGGCCCAGGACAACGTCTAAGACGGGACAAAGCTGGGGAGGGAAAAAATGCATCACCCTTCAAGTGGGACTTTCGAGGCAACAGATCAGGAAGCAAATTCACAAAAGGCACAGGGCGCCCTGCCCTTCTCGGCCCGTCCCCCTCCCCTTCCGTCGCAACAACATGCCCTTCCCTTCCTATCCCCTCCCTGCCTTTTGAGCCAAGACCCTTGTGGGAAAGCCTCCCACGGAAATGGGTCACTCACGGCCCAGGGTTCTATTCATCTCAAGGGAGATTGTGCAGAAGGGATTCTGTCGGGTTGCCAGCTCCAAGGTGGGAAATTTCTGGAGCTTTGGGGGGTAGACCCTAGTGTGGGCGGGATTTGGGGAGGGGAGGGACCTCAGCAGGTACAATGCCACAGAGCCCGCCCTCCAAAGCAGCCATTTTCTCCAGGTGGACTGATCTTGGTTGTCTGGAGATCAGCTGTAATGCCAAGAGCCGGCCTCCAGGTGGGCACTGGGGATCCCCCAGAATCTCAGCTCATCTCCAGTAGGGAAGTGCATTCGGTTCGGATGAACCGGAAAAAACCCAAATAATGCCTATTCGGCATTATTCAGCCTGCCGAAAGCCGAATCAGATTCTCTAATCTTATTCGGCTGGCCGAACAGGGATTCCCCGAATGGATGCCGTGTATTCGGCATCCATTCGGGGAACCCCTTTGCTGGGACAGGGGAAGGCAGGGGGAGGCATTTAAATGCATCGTCCCGGGTCCTTCCTGGCTCGCCCACCTTGGCGGGCGGGGCAGAAAAGGTGGGGGGGGGCTCTGCTGGGCTTCTCCGGCTCACCCGCTGCAGTGGCTGGGCTGGGGAAGCCTTGGGGAGGCATTTAAAGGCCTCCCCGCACCCTCCCGGGCTTTCCTAGCTCGCCCGCCTCAGTGTTGAGTGTTGGACTAGATGGGCCACTGGCCTGATCCAACACTGGCTTCTCTTATGTTCTTATGAAGTGTGCATGCACCCGAAAGCTCAGAACTTGTATAAAACTTTGTTGGTCTTAAAGGTGCCCAGCTGGATTCTAACTTTGTTCTATTGCTTCAGACCAACACGGCTGCCCGCCTCGATCTATGTAAGCTATGTTAATGTTGGTTCACTTTTCTTAATATCAACAACTAATTATGAATTGCCCTTCGTACGTGCTCTGTGAAATTGTCCTGTGTTTTATCATATTTTTTAAACAATTATATATCGAGTATGTTCTATTTTTAATTCTTTTACTAGATCCCCCCTGATGAAGCCGTACACAAAACGCATAGGGGCTGTATAATTATTAAAGATTCCATTTCCCTCTGCGCCAATTTGTTTCTTCATCGTCATCATGCTGCAGTCTAGACACTTACCAGTTCTGGGAGAAGTCTGCTGAGAACCCGTGCCAATAGATTATCCACAATTGGGAGCAGTCTAGGGAGAAAAGATGGGACAATTTTAAAACGCTGCAGAGGGAGATGTGGCGGTTGGCGTCTCTAAATACGAGGGATATTTGCAAACAGTCGCTCTAGTTACCTGCTCTCCAATTCCATAAGTGGTAAGGAGTGTCAGGGGCGGCTAAAAGGTTGAGTTTCCTTTGAGCAAGACAGGACAGCAGAAACTGAAGGCATCTCTGTAAGACTGTATACTTGTGTGTGTATTAAATGCTTGTGTGTGTATTAAATGCTATGAATTAATGGCCTCCGAAACATCCTCTTGCTAACAGCCATGCTCAAGTCTTGCAAACTGAGGGCCTTTGGGACTTCCTTTATTGAGTCCATTCATCTCATGCTGGGTCTTCCTCTTTTCCTGCTGCCTTCCAGTTTTCCTAGCATTATTGTCTTTTCCAGTGACTCTTCTCTTCTGATGACGTGATCGAAGTACGATAGCCTCAGCTGAGTCATTTTAGCTTCTAGGGAGAGTTGAGGCATGATTTGGTCTAGAACCCACTGATTTCTCTTTTTGGAGGTCTTCGGGAACTCCTCCAACACTACATTTCAAAGGAATCTACTTTCTTCCTGTCAGCTTTCTTCATTGTCCAGCTTCCGTAACCAGACATAGTCATGGGGAATACACATGCAAATATACAAACAGAGCACCCGGGGGGGGGGGTGTCCCCTAAAGCAGTCTGTATAATTGCTAAGTGTAAACCAGTATGGTATAGTGGTTAGAGTGCCAAACTAGAATCTAGAAGACCCAGGTTCAAATCTCTAGTTTGCCGGGGAGACTTCTAGATTAGAGGAAAGGATACCAATGGGGCAGAAACAATTGTTCCTGCCCCGTTGGTATCCTTTCCTCTAATCTAGAAGTCCTCTAGCCGGCAGGGACTTTGGAAATTCTGAAACAAGCTGGTGGGCACAACTAACAGATCTAGTTTGGTGTTGTGGTTAAGTGCGCAGACTCTAATCTGGGAGAACCGGGTTTGATTCCCCCACTCCTCCACTTGCAGCTGCTGGTGTGACCTTGGGTCAGTCACAAGTTCTCTCAGAGCTGTTCTCTCAAGGGCAGTTCTCCAGAGAGCTCTCTCAGCCCCACCGACCTTGCAGGGTGTCTGTTGTGGGGAGGGGAAAGGAAAGGAGTTTGTACACCGCTCTGAGACTCCAAGTGAAGGGCTGGGTATAAATCCAATCTCCTCCTCCTCTTCTTCTCCTCCTCCTCCTCCTCCTCTTTTTCTTCTACAAAACAGCTGCCACGGGAGGCAGTCAACCACAAAATAGCTGTTTCAGGAGGCGGAGTCAACCACAAACTGGCTGTTGCAGGAAGTGGAGTGAACCACAAAATGGCTGCTGCAGGAGGTGGAGTCAACCACAAAATGGCTGTTGCAGGAAGGGGAGTGAACCACAAAATGGCTGCTGCAGGAGGTACAACAAGCCACAGAATGTCAGAGAGTAAGGACACGCCTAAGTCGAATAGTAACTCTTCAGCATTTCAGGCAGAAGCTCTGCTTAACAAGATACCTTTTAAAGTGAAGATATTATTTAAAAACATTTTATCATATTTATTTATGTTTACTTTGTTTATACCCTACCTTCCTCCCTACTGGGGACCCAAAGCAGCTTACGCCCTCCCCACCTCCATTTTACCCTCACAGCAACCCTGCGAGGTAGGTCAGGCTGGAAGTGTGTGGCTGGCCCAAGGTCACCCAGTGAGCTTCCATGGCAGAGTGGGGATTCGAACCTGGGTCTCCCAGAACCTAGTCCAGAACTCTAACCATTACACAATACTTTTTGTGCACACACGGCTTAAGTCCAGTCACACAGTGAAGAGCCTTGTGCTTCGGTGGCAGCTACAGCCAAAGCCATTTTTTTAAAAATCTGCTCAGCCAATCAGATCACCAGTGGCCAATCAGAAGAACCACTTGGTCCCGCCCAGTTTCCAAAAACATTTGAAGGGCACCAGGAAAGGTGTTGGCAGGTGGCTTGGCACCTAGGGGCACCCTGTTGGAGATTTCTGCTCTAAGCTGTCCTATCATTTCCCTTGCAGAATCGGTTGAGTGTATAGGACATTTTTAAATGAAAGGATTTAGTCAAAGAATGCTAAACCCAATCGAGCCAATCCAGTATGCCCATAACACTTCAGGGAATGGGACCCAGTTTCCGCCAGTCCTTGTATAAAACTCTGCTGGCCAGCACTTACCCTCTGAGGAGTCTGATCTTGATGCCTCCAAGAAGGGCATCACAGTGGTCGATCACCAGCTTGGGGTAACCGGTGCCATCCATCGTCAGCCGGACGATTGCGGTGATGTTCACTTCCACTCCAACGTCGAGCAACCCAAGGAGACTGCAGGAAAAGGAGAGGGCACAATCTAATTTGCCAACCTCCAGGTGGGTAGTACAAAAACTGAGGGCCACGGTGTTAGGAAGATATAGAAATATATATATCAGGCAGCCGCAACATATCTCTCAAGTTCTATCCAGCAGCTGCAAGATAGAACTTGAGAACCATGTTCTTCTAGATAAATTCTTATGTTTGCTGTAAGGGTTCCGACGGGACCCTAGAAAATTCCTGCCGTTTTAAGAGTTTTATACTCACAAAGAGAATTTATTGCGCCTTATGTCTTGTATGTATATCACTGTCCTTGAAAAAGATTGTATTTCATAAGGGTAAATTACTAGAGTCCCAGGGGACTATTGACTGTGAAACTGACAAGGTGCTGTTTAAACGTCTGAACATAGTGTAAACCTGCACTTTGATGTATTGTTTTGGTGAACCTATGTTTAGTAATACTTGACACTAATATTTATATAGTAGTATAGAAAAAAATTAAAAATTAAAATAGAAAGCACAAAATAGATCTACCTTAAGCATACATCTATTATACACAGTGTCATATATTTTTCTATAACCTCCAGGTGGGGCCTGGAGGTCCCCCAGAATTACTTCCCCCCCCCCTTTTCAAATAAACTTGATTGAGAGATATCTAACACAGCCGAACAAGACTGAAACTCTGGTCAGCCTACCAAGCGGCTGATATTCCTTCCCCCCACCCCCAGCATCATAAAAGACTCACCCTTTGATGCATGTAGCCCTCTGGCCCCAGGGACTGGAGAAAGATTTGGGGAGAGGAAGCTGACAACAGCCTGCAGGTTTCTGTAGATGGGAAGAGTCCAGTTGTCTTCTTACCTCTTTCCATTGAGTGCCACCTTGGTGTACAAATCCAGGTGGACCCCAATCCCAGGTAGAAGCCTCAGGTTGATTCTGGGAAGGGTCAGCTCCACAATTCTTAATCTGCAGGAAACAGATTAGGGGAGGGAGGTGTCATGCCAAGAGAGGTCCGTCCCTTCTTGTTACCTACAAAACTCGTGGCTACCATGATAAAAACTAGGGCAGCGGAGAGACCAGGTTTCAATGAAGAAGAAGAAGATTGGATTTATATCCCGCCCTTCACTCACTTGTAGTCTCGGAGCGGCTTACAAACTCCTTTCCCTCCCCCTCCCCATAACAGACACCCTGGGAGGTAGGTGGGGTTGAGAGAGCTCTGAGAAACTGTCCTTGAGAGAACAGCTGGTACAGAGCATAGGAGTCAACTACGGGGGGGCTTGAGGGCTCGAGCCACCCCCGAAATTTCTGGGGGGGGCTCAGCCACCCCAGCAAAACGGAGCACCCACTGGGCCCTTCCTAGGCCCGCCTGTCCACCTACCCGCCTGCCAGCCAGCCGGCTGCTGCCGCCTCCCCCCCCCGCTGGCCTGGCCACTCCTGCCTCCGGGCCCCTGGACAGATGGAGGGAGGGACAGAGGCAGGAGTGGCCAGGCCCGGGGGGGGGGGGGGAGAGGCGGCGGGGACATGGTCCTGGCGCGTGCACATGCAAGAGCCCCCTTGGGGATTTTAAAACTCGTCGCCCCTGGTACAGAGCTATGGCTTGCCCAAGGTCATCCAGCAGCTGCATGTGAAGGAGGAGTCGGGAATCAAACCCGGTTCTCCCAGATTAGAGTCTGCGCACTTAACCACTACACCAAACTGGCTCCCAATGACTACCTCAACGCCTGTCAAAACTGACCGCCAGCCTCAGCTGTGATGGGTGTTGTTTCTTGGTCACAACTAGACTCAAGACCAACAAGATTTGGGAAGGGCGGGGTACAAGCTTCCAGGGGTCAAAGTTCCCTTTGTCAGCTACAAATAGGGTTGCCATCCTCCAGTTGGTGGCTGGAGATCTCCCGCCATTACAACTGACCTCCAGGTGACAGAGATCTGTTCACCTGGAGAAAATGGCCACTATGGAAGGTGGAGTCTATGGCATTATGCCCCACTGAGGTCCCTCCCCTTCCCAAACCCCACCCTCCTCAGGCTCCTCCCCCCAAACCTCCAGGTATTTCCCAACCTGGAGCTAGCAACCCTAGCTACAAAGCTTTTTCAGATAAGCTTTGACTCTTGAAATCTCTTATACCCCAAAATCTTGTTGGTGTCTAAGATGCTACAGTTGGTGTAACCACCCCAAAGGCTGCGATCACACAGACCTTTAGATCCGACTTGGCTGCGAATGCCCGACAGATCTAAAGGAGATGATCAAAATGCAACATCTGGGAAAGGTCCCGCAGTGATCAGCAACCTGCGCTGCTCTGCCACAGAAGTGGAGTTAAAAGACACCAGGGAAAGTCCAGCTCTAGCTGGCTGCGATGGGCCAAGGATGGACTTTCCCCTGTCTGATTGCTCAAGCACGCTCTCATGCCATCGGGATGGTCTGATCATTCCATCCCGACTCTGTGCCATTGTCCCCCCCCCCCCCTTCGCTGTATGCACATCATCGCAAACTCCATAGGGAGCCCTCAGTGCAGAGGTACAATTCCTCAGCTCCTCATTTAAGCTCATGGGAAACAAATGGCAAAAAAAAAGACTCACCAGCGGTTGTGTCGGATCACACAGTGATGGGCTGAGCCCGCAGCTTCAAAGGAATGTATGATCTTGCAACTGCGTGTCAAATTCCTCCAAAGGAATTAGCCTCACTTCCCCTTCACTCCAACTGGTGCATGACACTGCAGCCCAAATCTCCAGGAATTTCCCAAATCAGAGCTGGCTTCCCTACACACACACACCCCCGGGACTCTTTCCTGTTAGCCTGCCGAGCTGGGGCCATCCAGATACCTCCTGCCCATTCATCTTGTCACAAGTGTCGAATCCTTCCTTACCCTGTGAGGCCCTGGACCGTGCTGAGTAAGCCTCCTTCCCCGAGGATGCCGAGGATGCCGCCTCCACCAAGTAGGCCTCCATTGCCCAGCAGGCCTCCATTGCCAAGGAGACCGCCGCCACCGCCAAGAATACCTGCAGTGCCAAGCAGACCTCCGTCACCCAGCAGGCCTCCACGCCCCAGCAGGCCTCCAGCACCAGGACCTCCACCTTCACCACGAAACTCAGCAGCACCATAGCCAGGCTGTCTACCACCAACCATGTAGGCTGGGCCACCACCATAAGCCTCGTTGCCGCCTGCAGCACCTCCTCCAAGCAGACCTCCGGTGACCCCGCCAAGGAGTCCTCCACCACCACCACCAAGCAGACCTCCGGTGACCCCACCGAGAAGTCCTCCTCCACCACCACCTCCTCCCCCTAGCAGGCCACCAGTGATACCCCCAAGTAGGCCTCCTCCTCCGCCTCCACCACCGAGGAGGCCTCCCAGCAGACCGCCACCGTCACCGCCACCTCCATTGCCAATGGGCAAGTCTCTCATGGCGCCTTGGAGGGCATTGCTTTGTGTCATTGAGCTGGCGACCGCTGCAAAGAGAAAAAGACCACACGGTGAGCGTCCACTAAAGGGGCAGAAGGTGGTTCCACAGCCACGTTTCTAGGGGAGCGGTTTCCAGAGAGGAATGTGCGGCAGACATGACCTCTGCCACTGAGAGTAGAAGAGAGACGACGGGCTGAGCTTGTGGCTACTCTTCATCTCTTTGCTGTGCAAGGCTTTGCTCAATGTGACACATGATGCACCCCGGCCATTGCCTGGCTCCCTCCTCATACTTGTGGCTTTGGTAGGACTCGGGCACTTCACATCTCGCATTGCGTTAGAGTAGACATTGCAAGGAGCAAAGAGAAGTGGCCTCCTGGATCAAAGCAGAGGTCTCCTCCATCCTGTGTGTCATTTCCAAAACTAAAGTCCGATGTTTTCCAGGAAGCCCCAAAGCAGATTAATGCCCCTGTCCCTAACACCTGGTCTTCTGCCACTGAACCCAGGAGCTCCATTATGTTACCATAACTGATAGATATTTTCCACTCCTCTTCCATGCATTTTCCTGCTGTCAGTCTTGTTCCAAAATTATTGCTATTGCCTTTAAAGACAGGCCTGGTGTTCTAGCACCAGCAAAAAAATATCCAAGGAATTCTGAGAGAAGAGAGAGGGTCTGAACTGTATGGAAAGTGTGTCTGGCACAGAACGAAGGTCATGTGAGCGCATGAAGCTGCCTTAATACTGTCACAGACTCTTGGTCCGTCAAAGTCAGTCTTGTCCACTTGGACTGGCAGCAGCTCTCCAAGGTCATGGGCAGGGCCGGTGCCAGGCTTTTTTGTGCCCTAGGCAAGGCTAACTACTTGCGCCCCTCTCAGGTCTGCACCCTAGGTGGTTGCCTAACCCAGCCTAATGGTAGCACCAGCCCTGGTCACGGGCGGAGAGAGCTCTTTCACACGACCTTTATCCTGGGCCTGGGCCTTTTTTAAAATGAAGGTTCCAGGGATTGAACCTGGGACCTTCTGTATGCAAAGCAGATGCTCTCGGGCCTGTAGCCACGGTGGGGCATTTGGGGGCAGAGCCCCACCACCCACAAGCCTTTGCCCCACCAATTGATGATGCCGGAGACCCCCACCTCAATGCACCCAGCCCGAGGCTGGGGAAAGGAAGGGAAGCCCCCTCCCCAGCAGCTTCTGGTCAGTTTCACTCCCAGCTGATCAGCTGTTAGGTTTGACAGCTGATTGGGTGGGCGTGAAACTGACCAGAAGTGGCAGGGCCGCTTTCCTTGCCTTCCTCAGCCTCCCAGCTGCTGGGGTGGGGCGGGGCAGGGGGGCTGGGGAAAGAAAGAGAGAGAAAAGATGGGGAAGCCAATCTCCCTCTCTCCCATAACTTTCCATGGCAGGGAGGGTAGGGGGGCTGGTGATGGTGGGGAAGTCCATCTCTCTCTCTCCCCGCATAACTTTCTTTCTCTTGGGATTGCCAGTCTCCAGGTGGTGGCTGGAGACCCCCCTGGCATTGCACCTGATCTCCGGGTAAGCTGTATGGCATTACATCCCATTGAAGCCCCTCCCCTCCCCAACCCACACCCTCCTCAGTTTCCACTCTCACCATCTCCAGTTATTTATTATTTTTAAATGTAAGTGTAAGCGTAATAGCTGCCCCCAAAGAAAGGAAAAACGCCTCACCAAACGAAAGATCCTGGCTACAGCCCTGGATGTTCTCCCACTGAGGCGCAGCCCCTCCCCCATGTCGTCCAGCTTCCTGTTTCCCACAGTGGCCCCCTGGGTGGCTCTGCCTACAAAAGCTACAAGCCAGGCCCAGGAGCCCCAGTTCCCCACTGAAGAAGAAGAAGAAGAAGAGATTGGATTTATACCCCGCCCTTCACTCACATGGAGTCTCAGAGCGGCTTACAAACTCCATTCCCTTCCCCTCCCCACAACAGACACCCTGGGAGGTAGGTGGGGCTGAGAGAGCTCTGAGACAACTGTCCTTGAGAGAACAGCTGGTACAGAGCTACGGCTTGCCCAAGGTCATCCAGCCAGGTGCAAGTGGAGGAGTGGGGAATCAGACCCGGTTCTCCCAGATTAGAGTCCGCGCACTTAACCACTACTCCAAACTAGCTCCCTGCTGTTATGCCTCTCGACAACTGGCATTCGGAGGTACACTTCTTCCAGACATGGGAGTTCTATTTAGCCGCCACGAGTCAGGTATACCGATGGACCACTCCATCATCCATCTGCCTGATCCATTTTCTAAACACTAGCGCAGGGGTGGCCAACCTTGCTTAACGTAAGAGCCACATAGAATAAACGTAAGAGCCACATAGAGATGTCTGAGAGCCGCAAGACAGGAACAAATATCACACACACGTTTTTATTTTTAAAAATATGCAAATTTGCTTTTTATTAACGTTAAATGGGACTGCCAAAAATAAAAACAAACGAGGAAAACCAGTTATAAGAACGAGAGAGAGAGAAACTAGGAAAGCAAATAGATGGGAGGGAGGAGGGAAGGAAGGAGGGAAGGAAGGAAGGGAGAAAGAGAGAAAAAGCATGCCTCCCCTTTGCTTCCCCAGCCGCCCTGCCAGGAGCCGCACAATATGTGTGAAAGAGCCGCATGTGGCTCCCGAGCCACAGGTTGGCCACCCCTGCACTAGCGACACCGGTGGCTCTCTCTACACCTTGCGGCACAGAGTCCCTCACGTCCATGGAGCTTCGTTGGTCTTTAAGGTGCCACTGGACTCAGACCTGTGAAAAAGATTGTTTCCCTTTTTTCCTGAGTCCAAGGTTGTACACCTGCCCGGCTCCTTGTGTCTGCAGCAGAGTGCACGGACCCCAATCGCATGTCTCGACTTACCATTGTGTAAGACGCCTTTATTGACCCTGATGACCGCATCTGTCGGCAGCTGGCTCTGCGTGGGGGTCAGCAAACAGCAGAAGAGGGCGACACACCAGACCGTGAGCATCTTGCTTGGGGCTACGGCTGCTGGAATCGAACAGAGAGATTCCGATCAGCAACAGACTGAATCATAGAACTGTAGAGTCGTAGAGTCGGAAGGGGCCGCAGAGGCCATCCAGCCCACCCCCCTGCTCAGTGCAGGGTCAGCCTAGAGCATCCCTGACAAGGGTTTGTCCAGCTGCTGCTTAAGGACTGCCACGGAGGGGGGGCCCATTCCACTTTTGCACAACTCTGACTGTCAAGAAGTGTTTCCTAATACCCAGCCGGTCCCTTCCTGCCCTTAATTTAAACCCATTCTTGCGAGTCCTCTCCTGTGCTGCCAACAGGAACAGCTCCCTGCCCTCCTCCAAGTGTCAGCCCTTCAAAGGCTTCAAGAGAGCCATCCTGTCCGCCCTCAGCCTCCTCTTCTCCAGACCAAACATTCCCAGGTCCCTCAGCCTTTCCTTGCAGGGCTTCTTGGTCTCCAGGCCCCCCCCCCCCCGGATCATCCTCATTGCTCCCCTCTGCACCCGCTCCAGACAATGAAAAGATTCAATAGCTATAGCAGGAATTTTTAAAGCAAAGCATGGTCAACCAGTAATAAAAGACACACACGTGCAGAAAGGTTATCCGAAGAGTACCCAGCAGAGGGTGTTCGCCACACTCGTGAAGACCTTTCTGGGGATTACCTAATTAATAATGGAGAAGATTGCCCTGGCTGTAATTAATTCTTGATTGGCTACGAGGAGTGCTGGGAATGGCTCGTAACCCCCTTCCTCTTGTCTTCCCCTGGCTCTGGAATCAGGCAGGTGGCAATAGCAATATATATCCCAGGTGGGATGGGAAGGCGGTGCCAGCGATGGAGATATAATGGACTCACTGTTGCTGCGGCTTGGTTAAGCATGTGGTTTAGCCATATTCCAGAGTAAACAAATGTTTGTAAATCTGGAAGGCGAGTTAAGCAAGAGGTATCAGATGCACTCCGGGTTCCCGAACACTCTCCACGTTCAGCAGGAGCAGAAGGGAGGAAGTTCTCATCCCACCAGAACCCTTTATGGGATTCTGAAGCAGCACCCACTTTCTCATAGGGACAAGTCCAGTGCTCCCTCTAAGCTGGGTTAGTGTGAGCTAGCTCACAGTTTTTTAGCCTCCAGATCACAGATTTTTGTCTTAGCTCTGGAAGGACAGCTCCATTTCCCCCTGTGGCGGCACAAAACCATTCGAGAGAGCCTTAGACAGGGTTGCCAGCTCTGGGTTGGGCAATACCTGGAGATTTGTGGGGAGGAGCCTGGTGAGGGGAGGGTTTGTAAAGGGAGGAAGAAGAAGAAGAAGTCATTCCTTATTGTGCACGGCAGCCAGATTTGTTATAGCCAAATCTTGGAAAAATAATATACATCTCACTATCTCTGAATGGATGAAGAAACTATGTGAATTTTGCCTTATGGATAAACTTTCTGATGCTGTCTTTTCTAAGGGTCATTTTACACCTCCCCTCTAAAGTAGTTTGACTGCTGTCTTTTCCTGTGCTGATTTCACAGTGGTGTGAAATTTCACTTCAGGGGGTCTAAGTGCACTAATCAACAGCAATTGTTTAAAGCAGAATAAAGCCAGTTGAATACTAGCTTGACCACAGGAGGGCAATTAGTAGATGTGGACATTTCAGTAGCAGCACGGTTTCACACCGCACAGAGGTGTGGGCAGGTTTTTTTGGAACTAGAATGATTCCAGCGGGAAAGTCAGATGTAAAAACAGCCTAAGACTACAGACTTTACTGACTCCAATTTGACTTCAACTTGGTTTCCCTTCTTGGTATATTTATCTACCAAAGATGATTACGCTTCAATCTTAGATACTGTAATGATGGTTTGTTAAAGGGTTACCCATTTACAGTTGTTGGTTCTTCTCGTGATGGTATTCCTTTTATTCAAACATTTGTATTCTCACTGTTCTTATTACAGCTGTTATTAATGTAATGGTTACCTATATTGTTTTATATGTTATTGTGTTTGTTTATTGATAATAAAGTTTAGAAAAAGAAGTAAAAGAGGAGGAGAGGAGATTAGATTTATACCCTGCCCTTCACTACCCAAAGGAGTCTCAGAGCAGGTACTTCAGCTGTGTAGAATGCCATAGAGTCCTCCTTCCAAAGTGGCCATTTTCTCCAGGGGAACTGATCAATACCAGGGGATCTCCAGGTACCACCTGGAGGCTGGCAACCCTAGGGAGCCATGGTTTTTCTCCAGACTGTGACATCCAGGCTGGGGAAGCTGAGACATCTGACATTACAAGGGATTTCCTGTCTTTTAACCTGATCAGCTCTTCCTGAGGATAATCCTGAAGAGTTCTGCTGTGTTCATCCCGTCCCCGCGGCGACAGAATGGATGCCTCATTGTCAACAGCTGCAAAGACCTGACTCAGTGAAAGGCCAAGATTAGTGTCACCTCGTGGACAAAATTGCCGCCACATCATAAGGAGGCCTTTGTCCAAATATTCAGAACAGTTAATACCCCCCCAGTGAGATAAAATTTGGGATCATTTCCTGGGTCCAACGAGCGTTGCACAAGCGTTACGCAACTGGAGTTGGGTCCCTTCCCAAACAGAAGTCAGTTCCAAAACTCATCAGCTCACTTTCTTCTGGTAAAAGGAGACAAAATTACATAATTTCCTCTCCTGTAGAAATTCCCCAGCTCCTGGTGGAGTTTACAGAAAGACTGGGAAGTGTTGACTAAGAACAAACACATAAACACAGTTAAGACAGGTTGCTTTCATCCGGCGAAAAGGTCATTCTGTGGATGACTGCGAAACCAGATACTTAAAGAAAATTATTTATCTTTCATGTGTGTTTTTGCATGCCTGGAAGTCATGGTGACGTCTGGTGACTGACCCCTACTGGGGGCCTGGAGGGTATTCAGAGAGGTGGCTGAATAAAGCCTACCCCCACCTCCCAATTGCTGGTATTCCAAGGAGGTCTCCCATCCAAGTACTTGCCAGGGTCAGCCCTGCTTAGCTTCCAAGACCCGATGACATCAGGCTTGCCTGGATTGTGTCAGGTTCCCTGTCATTTTCCCGGGCAGGAGGTGGTTGCCCTGTACTCTCCACGTCATTGAGCTCTCTATCGCCTCCCCTGCCTGTTTGCTCTCAAGCCTCTGTTTCTGTTTCTCTGAGGAGCGTCTGTAACCTTGAATTGTTTTCCTAACGGCACTGACTCCAGGTGGCTGGTACTATGGGAATCAACGGGGAAGTTTAGTGGGAGAAGGGGAAAGGCTGGCAAGTCTGATCTGGCTCTGTTCAGCGCCTTTTCGGTGGGAAAGCAACAGCTATAATTTGTGAGCTTTTTTGCAGTTACCCTGATTGGTGCCATGCTTCTATTCTGGTGTTTGAAATGTGTATAATTGACCCTCTGCCCCATAACTGTCATCACTAACACTGAAAGTGCTTACCGAGTAGACCATTAAGAAATAAAAGGACTTTATTCAATATTAAGGCCTGGCTTATTGGATCTAACAAAGTTCTCACAGGCTGTCGGTGTGTATGCTTGTAGCCTGGAGAAAACACCTGCTTTGGAAGGTGGATCACAGCTGAGGTCCCTCCCCAAACCCCACCCTCCCCAGACTCTAACCCCCAGATCTCCTGGTATCTCCCAATGCATAGTGACTTTCCACTGTCTTCCCCCATCTGACCCTCTCTCTTTTGGGACCCCTGAGCAAGACTCCAAATGCTCTGTTGCATGGATGTCTGTTTCATCCTCACTTCCTCAGAAGATGTTCTTTGACAACCACGCAATGAAGAAGGTGGCATTTTGCTTTGGGCAAAGCATCACCGCTCTTTCAGGGACTTCCAAAGCCATCAAAGGAGCAAGAAACACACCAATGGATGCTGAACAAGTGACACCTTTTATTATAATTTGATACACAGGAGCTGTATAGTTGTTGGAGCGGACACTCCCTTGGCAAAGTCGGACTTGTTACACGACATTTAATGAGGCTACAAGAAGCAGGAAGAGGCTGAATTGAGGTTTCTTCTTCCACAGCCAAAATCTAGGGCAGGATTCACAAGGCAAAGTAGGAAGCAATGATTCTTAGGCGATATTTCAAAGCAAAGGTGGGCGTCTCTTTACAGCAGCTTAGGAGTCACGCCAACCACAAGTGCGTTCTGTTCGGAAGCAAGAGACACACAGTCAAAACCCAGCCGGTTCCCTCCTGGTCGACTTCCAGCTCATCTCCTGCACAGTTCATCTCCAAGGGTCATCTTCTTCACTATGTCCCTCTGCACCAACTACGGCCATTGGGCAGCCGTCTGTTGGTTATCCCACCACTGAGAGTGGCCTGGCTGGCACTGACCATACCTCAGGCCTTTTCCATCTGCAGAATGGGCTGCCTGAAAAGGTGAAAGGGGGCCCCTCCTTGGAGATATTCAGGAAGTCCTGCAAGGACTGCCTGTTTCCCAGGGCTTTTGAGGGGGTCACATTGCAAGTTTAGAAGAAAAATGCTTCTCTCTTTATTTGAGAAGTACATTTTGGATAGGAAAGAGCAGAGACTGATAGATTACTGACTTATTAGCTAAAGGATGGAGGCGGATGGTGAGAGAGGCCCATCTGCCTCATGGTGCCAAGAGAGGACCGCATGTCCCTCCCTCCCTTGGTGCATGCAGGTAGAAAGCAAGTCTTCATTCAGAGTGAGAGAGAAGCAAGAAGGGGAAATTGGTCCCTGAGAACACAATCTGCATTTTAAAGAGGACAGGGGCAGAAGAGTAGATAACAGGAAAAAAGGTCAGTGTGCCTGTCTATCTATCTAGTCTCTCTTGCCACTCAGTCTGGAGGTCTGAGACAGGGGACATTTTGCATCTGGAGCTTCCAACAAATGGCAGGCATCTTTTAAAGGGAACAGGGAGAGATTGGAGGGGTATTTTAATTGTGGTATTTTCACAAGTGCTAAATAAATGCTCTTCCAGTCCAGTTTCAGTGCACTTTGCGACTGGATTTTACTGTGGGAAATGGCAAAATCCACTTGCAAACGAAGTACATTATTCAGTATGTGTGAAAGTCATTTAACTATTATTGTTAATAATGCCATTTAACTATTATTGTAAGCCACCCTGAACCATAAGGAAAGGCGAGAGGTAATTTTAAAAAATGAACAAATGAGATTTTACTTTCCCCCAGTGGTTTGCTTTTTCCAAAGAGAGAGAAAGAGAAATAAAAGCTGCCCTCCCCCCCCCCCCAACTTCTGACTTGCCAGACATTTTACCATCTGTCTCTGGGACAGAATATTGGTTCTTTAGTGACCATCCCCAGGTCCTTAAAACCAGAAAAAACAAAAGGAGTGAAGGGCAGGCATCTTTTAAATGGACAGGGGAGGCAGAGGGAGAGATTTGGGGGTTGCAATCTTATTTTTTTATTCATTGTTTTTACTGTTTTTGCCACCGGAGTCATAAACAGCAAACCCCTCATCCCAAAGTAAACCTCGTTTCACAGGAAAACATGGAAAAATTTAAAGGCTGCTACTGCAAAAGTTGTCATGTGATTTGACAACAGCTGCTAGAAGTTTTGTCACATGCAGGGTTGTTTGTTTGTCTTCATCTCTAAGTACCCAGGATGATTTTGCTTCTGGAGGGAGGAAGTCCTGATTAAATAAGGGGAAATCAGTTCATCTCTTAGAGCTGGAAATCTGGGACAATCAAGCAAGATATGATCCACAGAGTCAATTTTACTGCTGCCGCAATTACAGAGCCGATCAGAGTATGAAATCCCATTAAATCTTCCTGACATCACAGCTGAAGGTTGGGCACAGGCGCGCTAGCATAAACGCCCTTCTATACTTTGGAGGAATCATCTCAGATAAGTAGTTTGGCATTGTTGTTGGAGGCTGAATGCCTACCAAAAAGGCTGAGCACACTCTGCAGGCCCTAATCGAAGTGCTCTCATAGTCAAAGTCTCTCTTATTTTAGGTTTAAGCTTTTATTTTATTAAATGTTATTTATAGTCCGCCTTTCTCACGGGGACACAAGGTGGATTATGCAGGGTGAGTCAGTGCAATCGACATGCTGCTATGGGGACCTGCCTTGAACTATGAGGAAAGGCAAAATAGAAATGTATAACCAAAAAAAACCAATGTGAGGGCCGGGCTCTTTCAAGTGTTCCCTCTTCCTCTGGACCATCCCTCAGAGGCTCTTGGGACCCTCTTCTCTCTCCGCTCTCCAACCCTCTGGCAATTCACTCACCAGTGCAAGGCATTTTGCCAGCAACCAGCCCTGTTTAGCTTGTTGTCTGCAGTATTTGCACAAATTCTTCAATCTCTGTGCCTGACTCTGTGCCCTCTGACCGTCCTACACTGGACAACGACTTTCTATCTTATTACAGCTCATCTCCAAATGACAGAGATCAGTTCCCTGGAGAAAATGGATACTTTGGAGGGTGGACTGTATGGCATTGCCCCCCACTGAGGTCCCTGTCCTCCCCAGGATCCATCCCCAACTCTCCAGGAATGTCCCAACCTGGATCTGGCAATCCCACCCCACCCCCTGCCAGTAGCCGGTGGAGACAGGACATGGCAACCCCAGGAACAACATAAGGAACCTTGGGTGTCCATTGTAGAGAAAGGTGGTAAATAAGTGAAATGAATTTATGAATAAATAAATGCAACCAATCTCAATAAAATTAAGAGGGGTTATTTGGGCAGGTTATTGCAAGGGTAAAATATAAATATTTTAGTTAATCAATAAGGGCCCAAGTGAAATTCTGGAAAATAGGAGTGAAATAATTTGACCCAGAGAGGAAGAAGAATGCTCCTGCAGAGTGCAGGGGGATGGACAAGATGATCAGCAAGATCCCTTCCAACTCTAAGATTCTATGATTCTATGATTCAAAGAAGAAGAGGAGGAGAAGATTGGATTTATACCCTGCCCTTCACTACCCAAAGGAGTCTCAGAGTGGCTTACAATCTCCTTTCCCTTCCCCCTCCCCACAACAAGACACCCAGTGAGGTAGGCGGGGCTGAGAGAGGTCTTTTGAGAACTGCCCTTGAGAGAACAGCTCTGAGAGAACTTTTGACTGACCCAAGGTCACACCAGCACCTGCATGTGGAGGAGAAGTGGGGAATCAAACCCGGTTCTCCCAGATTAGAGTCCATGCTCCTAACCACTACACCAAACTGGACCTCAAAGTGAGCAAATGAGGAAGGCATTATCTCTGAGATTGCCCAGATGGATTTTGGAATATTACAGATTTAGTCAAATGTACACCGAAGTAGAGGGTTTTCTCCCCCTCCCCCCGGAAATTAATGACTTGGTTCTTACGTTAACAACCGAGACAACAGCATCATCATACTTCAAATTGAAGAGTTTAGGGAGCGGGATTCCTATCTCCAGCGCACCTGAAAAAGAACCAGAGGAAACAAATGTTAGGGCTGCCAGCCTCCAGGTGGGGCCTGGAGATCACCCAGAATTACAGTTTATCTCCAGACTGGCGAGATCAGTTCCCCTGGAGAAAAGCAGACATCATGGCATCCCATCCCTGCTGAGTTCCCTCCCCTCCTCAAACTCCACCCTCCCCAGTCTCAACCCCCCCATATTTCCAGGAATTTCCTATCTGGCAAACTGATAGCTTAGCCTTCTAGTGTGGTTGTTCGTGACCCAAAGACAGATCTCCGGCCCTGACACCAAACACTTCAGGGCAGGATACAGCATCCGTACCGTTGATCACTGGCAGATATTCAGAGACAATCAGGCTTCCGAGCCAGTTTTCAAGAGCAACAACCTGCAAAAGAGACAGAAGGTTTTAGATAGTCATGGGGTAAGAGAAAGAATTCCCCCCCACACACCAGGGGTCTTTCCCAATGCTTTCCCCATCTGCCAGGAAACAAGGTGGAAATTACCACCAGACACTAGAGCTTTGGAGGACTTCCATTAAGCAAAGCTGAGAAATCCCACAAATTACATAATATAAAGCCCCACAGAAATGTTGAGATATATGTTTAGCCTTCTTATGCTGGGGACTGACATAAATACGAACGGAGACAGTTTTAAAGGGTAGCTGTGTTAGCCTGCAGTGGAACCGGGATTTGTATCCAGTAGCAGCTTGGAAACCAAGGTTGCGGTCACACGCACCATTAGATCCGACATAGCTGCGAATGCATGACGGATCTAAAGGGCACAATCAGACAGCAACAACTGGGAAAGGCCCCACAGTCGTCGGCACACTGTGCTGCTCCGCCAAAGAAACAGAGTTAAAAGACATCAGGGAAAGTCCGGTCCTAACACTTGTCGATGGGCCACGGGCAGATTTTCCCCATCTGATCACTCAAGCACACTCTCAAGCCATCAGCATGGTCTGATCATTCCATCCCCGCTCAGTGCTGTTTTCCCACCCCACCCCCCACTTAGCAGTATGCACATAATTGCATACTCCATGAGGAACCCTCAGTGCGTAAATGCGACTTCTCATTTATGTGCCTGGGAAACAAACACATTAAAAAAGACTCACCCACAGTTGCATCTGATCACACAGTGATGGGCTGAGCCCCCAGCACAAAGGGATGTGTGATCCTGCAACTGTGAGTCAAATTCCTCTGGAGGAAATGGGGCGCTTCCCCTCTGCTCCAAATGGTGCATGTGACCACAGCCCAACAAGATTTTCAGAGGATTTCGAGAGTCAAATCTCGCTTCCTCACATACCATAAAGGGACGAAGGGATCTCTAACTCGCAAAAGCTTCTGTCCCCAAAATCTTGTTGGTCTCTAAGATGCTACTGGACTCGAGTCTAGCTATAACCATCTACATGTGTCGGTATAATAAAATCAGCCTCTCTTTGAGTGATGGGTTTACATCTGCTTCCCAGTGAAGAAGAAGAGACTGGATTTATACCCCACCCTTCCCTACCCAAGGGAGTCTCAGAGTGGCTTACAATCTCCTTCCCCTTCCCCTCCCTACAACAGACACCCTGTGAGGCAGGTGGGGCTGAGAGAGCTCTTTCAAGGATTGCTCCTGAGAGAACAGCTCTGAGAAATCTTGTGACTGACCCAAGGTCACGCCAGCAGCTGCATGGGGAGGAGTGGGGAATCAAAATTGGTTCTCCCAGATCAGAGGCTGCACTCCTAACCACTACATCAAACTGGTTCTCAAGGTAGAATCAGATGGGTAGCCTGTGTTGGTCTGAAGCAGCAGAACAAAGTTTTGAGTCCAGTGGCTCCTTTAAGACCAACAAAGTTTCATTCTAGGTATAAACTGTGTGCGCGCACACTTCTTCTGTTTCAGTGTATCTGAAGAAGTCTGCATGCACACAAAAGCTTATACCCAGAATAAAAGTTTGTTGATCCTTAAGGTACCACAGGACTCAGACTTTGTTCAGATACAGAAATACTTCCATATTAGTATTCACATAGCATCTAGTGAAGCTCCCAAATCCTACAGAAATAATCTCCAATCCAACAAACTACTCTTTGCAAACTCAGAGATATCAGACTGCATGAGCCCGCGCAGCAAGAACCACACGTAACGTTCAATTCTGTTCAGGGGATCCATGAAGTAAATTATTCCTTCACAGAGGATTAAGAAAAGGCCTTCTCACAAGAAGTCAGGGGGATGCCAGAACTTTTCTTAAGCTTTCTGACCAGTTCCTCGGATTGGATGTCATTCCTACACCTCCACCGTGTGAGGAAGTGCAAACGTAGTGTGGTGTCCCGTCAGACTAAGATCTGGAAGAAGACCCAGATTCAAATCCTGACTCTGCTGGGTGCCCTCGGGCCAGTCACACACTCTCTCAGCCTTAACCTACATCCCAGGGTTGTTGTGAGGATAAAATGGAGGCGAGCAGAACAACAGAAGCTGCTTCAGGTCCCCACTGGGACGCAAAAGAAGTAAATAAAAATAAATAAATAAAACGTGGGAGGCAACGACTTACATTGAAGACGCCGATTTCTGATGAAGTCACTTTCAGAGCGAGGCTGTGGAAAAGTGAAAATGGAAGGGTCACTTGAAATCCCGGATCGTATCAGATCCATCTGGTCTCGGTTCAGATAGATACACGACTTAACATTTATCTAATACCCCCACCATTAGACAGTCACACAGTGAGTGATTAAAATGTAGAATTCATTGCCGGAGGACATAGTGATGGCCACAGGCACAGACCGCTTTAAATGGGGATTAGATGGATTCATGGAGGATAAGCCTATCAATGGCTATTAGCCATGGTGACTAAAGGGAACCTCCACATTCAAAGGCAGTGAACCTTTGAAAAGCAGTGCCAGGAGGCAACACCAGGGGAAGGCCTCGGCCCCATGCCCTGTTGTTGGCCATCCAGAGGAAATGGTTGGCCTCAGTATGAGACAGGATGCTGGGCTAGATGTACCCTCACTGGTCTGATTCGGCAGAGATCTGATGTTCAAATGTCATAAGGAGAATATGACAGCAATGCTCCAGCCCCACCAATGTACCTTTACAGGTACCTCCTCTCACCCATGGTGTCCCACAACAATGTCCGCCATCACATGGAAACCACTGAAGCTCTTGGTTTGGGAAATCGGGGCAGAAGTGCAGGTACTGCTGTGCTCAGCGGTGTGTTTGTGTGTGTGCGCGCACATGCATTTGTGTGTCTGTAAGTAGGTCACTTTGCATTTGAAGTATGCCATGGCCTGCCTCTGCATAGTGAAACTGGACTTGCTCGGTGGCCTCCCATCCAAGTACTAACCAGGGTCAACCCTGCTTAGCTTCTGAGATGTGATAAGATTGGGCTAACCTGGGCCATTCAGGTCAGGGCTGTACACAGACTATAGGTGAAGATAATGGAGGAAAGTGGAACAACGTAAGCTCCTTTTAGTTCCATTGTAGAGAAAGTGGGATATAAACAAAGGTCAATTTCACACTATTCGCCGTGCGGCCGCATTTTGATGCACAGCTCCCCCCAGTTTTTCCCCACATCTTCTCAAGCTTCAGAAAACAAGGATCAAGAAGACGTGGGGGAAATTGGGGGGAGCTGCAGGTCAAAATGCAGCCGCGAGGCAAGTAGTGTGAAATTGACCAATGCAACTGGGGCAAATGGAAGAGCAACAGTGGCACAGCAGTCAAAGTATATCTTTTTGGTATCCAGGAAGCAAAAAAAGTAGCAAAGGAAGCTGGCCTGGTTAATCCAGGAAGGTCACGTGGAGGGAAGAAGGGTGCCCTTACCTCTTGAGAGAGAGGGAGAAACTCAGCTTTGATGCTCCAGCTCGGATTTTGCCGCTCAGGCCAATATTCTGCAAACACAACATCATCAACCATGAGACTGGTCCCTCCCACCGGAAGCTACCCTAGATTTTTATTTTTATGCAAAAATATGCAAATCTGTTTAGACCAGGATGAGCCACAGTACATTTTCAGGAGCTTCAACTTAGCTGACAAAGCATGCAGGATACCCAAGGAATCTCATGAGTTCAGTACCTTCCCTAATAAACCCTCGAAAGCAAAGCCGAAATTTTTTTTCATGTGATAAATATTTTTTCACTGCTTACCTAAATGGAAAGTGTTGTTATCGAAGAATGTTGTAGAGCCCTAGGTTGTATTGTTATAAAAAATATATATCTGTGCCAGCTTTCCTGGCTAACTGGAAATGGATTTTTGTCTTAATTCTTAATAATAAATTCCTTTAAAAAAAACAAACACTGAATCCTTAAAAAAAAACCACATCAAAAGCATCTCGATACCATCATAGGTAAGATCCCACTCAAAATGCCTTTTTGCAGAACTTCCTCAATGCTCGTAGATACAGCATTAATGTTGAGAAGGAGGAACAGCAAAAACGGGTCTTAAATCAGCAGCTAGTGGTGTGGGACCAGTGACGGTCTGTGCAGAATTCAGGAGGAACTGAAGCTTCAGAGAGTTCCACTTTGGAAACAGGACCAGGTCTTTCGGAACACTCAGCTCCAGTGAGAAACTGGGATAATTTTGGAAGCATCCCTGTTGTTCCTGAGCCTGGTTACGAGGAGCCAGCTTGAAACCAAGGGGGATCTATCAAACTTTAGGATTATATAACGATTATGATAAAATAAAATAATGGAGCTGTTTAGGAGGTGGCTTGCGTAAGGGAGAGTAACACCTCCCTTGCTAGTATGGTGTCCTCCACCTTATTAATGTCGTTTCTTCATTACTGTATAGCATGCCTCAGACAGTTTTTGTACCTGACAGCTTTCAGCCTGTGGCCACCTTTGTCATTCTGACACAGGGTGGTAAGTGCAGCCATAAAATGGCGGCCACAAGACGGCTGCCTCAGGAGGCAGAAGTAGCCACAAAATGGCTGCCACAGCTCATCTTCAGTCACGCATTGGAGATCCTTGTGCTGTGGTGGCAGCTGCTGCCAAAGCAACATTTTTTTAAAAAAAATCTGCACCACCAATTAAATCTCCAATGGCCAATCAGAAGCTCTGCTGGGCAAAAGCCCACCTGGCCCCACACCCTTTCTCAAATACACTTGGCGGGTTCCTGGAAAGGTGACAGAGGGTGCCCACGGCACTCACAGGCACAGCCCTGGGGACACTTGGTGGAAACTGTTTCGTTTTTGTATTTTTGCATCCCCACCCCACCCCCCAGTTCTGTAATCCTAGTCCTATGGCATTCTTTATTGGCGCTCTTTGCTGTCTGACTGAATTGTTTTCCATATTTGGTAAGTCTCAGTGAGAAAGTCTGGCTGTCAATGAAGTTGATAAAGAAACAAGCTGCCCTGAGCCTGCCATTTGGCGGGGAGGGCGGTATATAAATCCAAAAAATAAAATAAAATATAAATAAAATAAAATAAAAATAAACAAGCAAACAAACAAAACGAATTACGGACTGCAGCCTTGCATCTCTCGTCACGTTACTTACAGCATCCACCTCAAAGAGCTGCCTGGGGCCAGACCTGGAGTGAGCGAGCACACCGACAGAGGCCGCTAGGGCCACAGACACCTCTCCGTGTTGCAGCGCCACTTTCGGGGACCCACTGAGTCTGATCCTGACCACCAGAGGTAGCGATGGGACTCCTAGCTGAGAAAGCTGTGGGGGGAACAGCAAAAAGACATTGGTTACCAGACTCAATCAAAATGAGGGCCCCCAATCAGCGCGTTTTCTGGTGAGTGCTCCACAGTGATCCAGAAGGTAGGAGGCCATAGGTGGTGGCAGCTCTATATGTTCCCAGCCTACCCCTAAATGGCAGATTTCTTATTCCCATCCCTGGAAAACTGAGAGGGCTCCATTGCCAAATGCCATAAGAAGGACTCATCCTCTGTCCTTACAAAAGACTTGCGGATACCCTGGAGTACCCTTACAGACACCCCCTACAGGTTCCCAGTACTGGGATATTTGGTTAATAACTTATTTCTCACATTTCTACCCCACCCTCCCAGCCAAGGCCGGCTCAGGGCGGCTTACACAAAACCAGATAAAATACATTAGAACATAAATTAAATTAAAACAGTTTAAAACCATAAAGTGCTAGTAATCAATTATTGTTCCTTGTTATTCGTAGGATAATAGCAGCTATTGTTCACAGTTCTCAGCATACAGTCAGCTCGCAGTGTCCATTTGATTGTCCATGCAGCAGGTGCAGTTATACAAGTTGTCATTGGCAGTTTCCAGCACCCAGGGCCTCACATGGTGTTCCGAGTGCAGTAAAGAAATTTCTCAAGAAGTATATCGCAAAAAAAATAAAAATAAAAGGACGTTGATGTGGTATATGGTAACAACCACAAGAATGGTATATGCCCCAAACTGGAAGAGCGAGAGAATTCCTGAACTTTGGGAGTGGTTAAGAAAATTGCTGTTTTTATGGCGGAAAGGGACAAATGGACAAGAAAACTGAACAATCAAGACTCAGAGAATTTTATGGAGGAATGGAAGGATTTGAAAGATTATTTAGAACAATACTGGAAAATGAAATAATATTTTTACACTGTCTAACTATTGAATGGTTAATGAATGGTCCATAAATAATAATAATTTTTTGATATATAGATACAAATATACTAACACTATTAGAAATAAGTGAGTTACCTGTAAGAGGAAAATAATATAGAATTATATTATATTTGGTGGACGTATAACGGTGTAGGTGAGGTGAGAAGTCACTGGGAGGGGGAGAAGAAAAGGAAAAAGGGGTCTTTGTAATAGAATGACAATGTAATGTGTGTAAATTAAGTTTTGACTCCAATAAAAAATTAATGTAAAAAAAAAGAGAAGTATATTGCAAAAAAAGATAAACGAAGGGCACGATCATACGCGCCCATTTGCTGCGTAAGAGGGATAATTCACTGGTGGATCAAAGTGGCGCGATCACACCAGCACATCTGGGAAGCATTGCGCAACTGTCGTCAAGCTGTCACAAGCCGTTTTGATCCAGCAGGGAACTGGACTAAAAAACTACTATTGAAAGTGCGGTATCAAACGGTTTGCTGCAGGCCAGAGCCAGACTTTTCCCGTGTGATCACACCAGCACAAAGTTGTGGCGTTGGGGATAGTCTAATCAGGCTATCCCGACACCATGCTGTTGTTCCCCCCCCTTCTCAGTGAGCGCATCATCAAAAGCCCTTAGGATGGAGGGGCGATTCATCAATCTCCCGTTTAAGCGAATCAGAAACCAACGACACACAAAAAAATAACTCGCCTGAGCTTGCATGTGATCATGCAGCGGCGAGTTGTGCCACCAGGTCCATAGACCTGTGTGATCGCGCAACTGTGGGGCAAACTGTGCTGGGGCAAAATAGCCTCGATTCCCCTCCAGATTATCTCGCTCATGTGGTAGGAACCTTACATTTATTCAAGAAAATCCAGTTCACATTCAGGTTGCAGTCGAAAGGAGAGAGAGAGAGAACCCTAATCTAAAGAGGACATCCCCTGTCACAAATGGCCAGCTTGTCCGGCATCACATGTGTGGGAGTATGGGGGCATTGCCTCTACAGGAGAGACCTGCAGAGACATGCGTCTCCATGGAAGGCCATGTTCAGAGAGGGAGAGGACAAAGATAGAGAGGGAGGAGAGTTCAGAGAGCAGCTCCCAGATTAAAACAAAGAGGGGCATCCCATTCAAGGAGATAACACCTATACACCCTTAGAGTGATGTAGTGCCTCCCAATGTCCAGGCATGCTCAGTTGCTCACTCCAATACCGAGACCCAAGTTTAAAAATTTATGCAATAAGGCGGGGGTGTCAAACATGCGGCCTGGGGGCTGGATCAGGCCCTCGGAGGGCCGCAATCCCGCCCACAAGGCCCTGGCTGTTTCCTGCTTCCTTTTCCAGTTCTGCTGCTGCTACACCACAGCTTACTTTACCAGACTCACTCAGTCGCACAGGAGAGGTAGATAGGCAAGCCTCTCCTGTGCGATTGAGAGAGTCTGGTAAAGCACTGGCATTACATTTTTTATGTTTTATTTTAAAAATTTAACAAATCTTTAACTTTGTTTGTCTGTGTATAGTTTGTATCTCCACTACCTGGCATTACATTTTATGACACACATGGCCCAGCCCAACGAGGTCTCATTTTCGTCAGATCCAGCCCTCGTAACAATTGAGTTCGACACCCCTGCAATGAAGAGTTGCTTTGGAAACTTAGGGGGGGATGCTTCCTCAAAATTGTGACATCCTGTAAAAGTTCCTTACCTCTGGGACCAGGGATTGCAGGGCGGCAGTTGTCATGGGGACATTTCCACGGAGCTAGCCAAAGCAACACAACACAAGAAAGTGAAGTTAGCCAATAAATCAGGGATGGGAGTCAGTGTTCCCTCTAAGTGGAGTTAGTGTGAGCTAGCTCACAGTTTTTTAGCCTCCGGCTCACACATTTCTGTCTTAGCTCAGGAAGGAGGACTCCAAAGCAAACTGATTGATGCAGTAGCCAAATCACCGGCTCACAGCTTTAATGCCAGCAGCTCACAAAGTATTTTTGCTCACAATACCCCACAGCTTAGAGGGAGCATTGGATGGAATCGGCCACTCGCTCTCTAAGCAATTAGAAGTAGCTCTCTGACCCTCCTCGCCGGTCTTCTCTGTAATTCTCTTACGGCTACCAAAATGCTCTTCCAGTTTGGTGTAGTGGTTAAGTGCGCGGACTCTAATCTGGGAGAACCGGGTTTGATTCCCCACTCCTCCACTTGCACCTGGCTGGATGACCTTGGGCAAGCCATAGCTCTGCACCAGCTGTTCCCTCAAGGACAGCTTGGGAAAAGGCTCTCTCAGCCCCACCTACCTCACAGGGTGTCTGTTGTGGGGAGGGGAAGGGAAAAGAAGTTTGTAAGCCGCTCTGAGACTCCCTTGGGGAGTGGAGGGCGGGGTATAAATCCAATCTCTTCTTCTCTTCTTCTTCTTCTTCTTCTTCCACTGATCTGATGCTTTTTACGTTCAATCTTTCTGGGGCTGCCAAGACTTAAGTTTCCAGGGGAGTGGGAGGGCTCACCGTTTGTTGAGTGATGTCCAGGTTGAGCAGGCCTTTCGACCCCAGGGTCCCTAGCAGAGTGGTGAGGAGCTGACCAGGGAGAACCAACTGGGAGGAGCGATCCCCAGGCACAGGGGCAGGAAGAGCGGGCATCTGGGCTGGAGGAAGGTTGATGGTCTTGCCTTCAGGATCGGTGATCATGAGCTGGAAGATAGATTCAAAGAGCAGAGGTGGAGACGGAGCCCTGGGTACCACCCGAAGCTGCCTGACAACACTGTGGGTCAGAAAGCTGAGCAGATCAAGACACCCCTCCAGGCCAATTCTAGGGCTTCCAACTCCAGGTTGGGAAATTCCTGGGAATGTGGGGGTCGAGCCCAGGGAGGGACCTAGCTGACTCCAAACTGGAGAACACCACTCTTTTCAGCTCACTGCATCCTTTGTAAAAAGGGGAGGCTTCATGATATGATAACCATCTTCAAGTACTTGAAAGGTTGTCATATACAAGACGGTACAGAGTTGTTTTCTGTCACTCCAGAAGGTCGGACCAGAACCAAATGGGCTGAAATTAATTCAAAAGAGTTTTCGGCTAAACATTCGGAAGAACTTCCCGACAGAGCAGTTCCTCAGTCGAACAGGCTTCCTCGGGAGGTGGTGGGCTCTCCTTTCTTGGGAGGTTCTCAGACAGAGGCTAGATGACCATCTGACAACAGATTCTGTGAACTTGGGCAGATCATGGGAAGGGAGGGCAGGAAGGGTTGCCTCAGTGTTTAGTTCTCGTGGCCCTTTCATACGCGCCCAGGGAAATGCCGATCACCGCTTTGGGGTCAGGAAGCAATTTTTCTCCAGGCCAGTTTGGCTGGAGATCCTGGAGGGTTTTTTGTCATCTTTTGGGCATGGAGCAGGGGTCCTTGGGGTGTGTGGAGGGGGAGGTATTTGTGAATTTCCTGCTTTGTGCAGGAGGTTGGACTAGATGACCCTGGAGGTCCCTTCCTAGATGACCCTGGAGGTCCCTTCCTACTCTATGATTCTATCAGTCTATGTGAGGAGGGCTTCAGCCTAGGCAGATTCCCTTCCCAGTTGTCCTGTATCACCCATGTAATCTACTCTAGTCCTGGTACCGTATCCTCCCCTGAAACAGCAGTCTTGGACGGAAGAGCAGACTGCCAGGGTGGCAACAGATAATAAGCAAACTACATGACACCAAAGTTTTCTGCCCATGCACAGACGTGTTCCTTTTGACACTAGCTGCAAAGTACCGTATTTTTCGCTCCATAAGACGCACCTGACCATAAGACGCACCTAGCTCTGCTCGGTGCCGTGGCTTGGGAAAGTTGAGGGGGATTTAAGATGCACACACTTCCCCCCCACTTTTGGGGGGAGAAAAAGTGAGTCTTACGGAGCAAAAAATATGGTAAATCTGTCTTTGCAAACACCTCCTGCCGAAGACCCAGCCGCATGCCAAAATCCAGTTGGAATGTTGTGACCCATAGAACCGGCTCTTCAGTTATTTGGTTGCAAATACAACCTGCCCACTTCAGATGCACGCCCTTCCCAGAGTGGTTGGCTTCTCTTGTTTGCTGCAGAAGAGAAAACTGGGTCCATGTGGCACAGGCCAGGATTAAAATGCAAGGCATCAGACAGCTTTCCGCTGAGGAAAGTCAAATGCAGCGACTGGAATGGGTTCTGCAAATGAAACGCGGTTTGCGTCTGCTTATTGATCGCGCGTGGTTTATTCTGGTGCCGCTGGCCAGAGAGAGCGTCAAGAAATGACACAAAATCCATCCGTTCGGCATCGGAAGACTTGCTCGGCCCTTTGGAGATTCTGACACACGTTTTCCACCTGAAGGCTCAGCTTTTTTACAGGGGAAAATTCTGCACATGATACCTGTGCTTTCCCGGGAAAACTGTGGGTGATATGAGCTCAGACATTTGCCGTCTGAGTTTATACCTGGAGGACCAACAGAATCTGGGAAACGGCACTAGCAGGACTTAAACGGAATCATAGAGTTGGAAGGGACCTTCAGGGTCATCTAGTCTAACCCCCTGCACAACGCAGGAAATCCACAAATACCCGCAGTGACCCCTGCTTGCTTGGTTGCTCGCTTACATTCAGATTCAAGAGGATGTGTTGACCACGGAACAATGGTAGGCCTGCCAGTGTATAATGCAGTTGTCCAAGCATTCCAAAGGGGCAAATAGCTGCAGGGGAAGAGAAAGAAACCAAGCAGGGGATTAAAGACAGCAAATGCCTCCAGCAACGTCCCCTCTAGCAATCTTCACCAATCTTCTTGGAAGAGAGATTATGAAACAGTCTGTGGACATTCTATCAGTGGCTACTAGACATGGTGACTAAAGGGAACCTCCCCATTCAGAGGCCCTAATCCTCTGAACCCCAGAGCCAGGAGAACCAGGGAACAACATCCTCCGTTGTCGGCTCCAGAGGAAGTGGTGTGAGATGCAATGCTGGATTAGATGGATCACTGGTCTGATCCAGCAGGGCTCTTCTGATGTTCTCTTGAAGGCCTCGGCCTCTCTGCTCTGTTGCTGGCTTTCCAGAGGAACTAGTTAGCCACTGTGTGAGACAGGGTGCTGGACTGGATGGACCACTGGTCTGATCCAGCAGGGTTCTTCTGATGTTCTTCTGAAGGCCTCAGCCTCTCTGCCCTGTTGTTGGCCCTCCAGAGGAACTGACTGGCCACTGCGTGAGGCAGGATGCTGGACTAGATGGGCCACTAGTCTGATCCAGCAGGGCTCTTCTGATGTTCTTAGGAAGGCCTCGGCCTCTATGCCCTGTTGCTGGCCCTCCAGAGGAACTGGTTGGCCATTGTGTGAGATGTGATGCTGGACTAGATAGACCATTGTAGGACTCCAGTAGGACTCCTCTTATGTTCTTAGGATGCAAACAAAGGTGTGCATGTGACCACTCCCATTCCAAAACTTCAAAGGTCTACAGTCCCTGAATGTCCACAATGGAATATTGTCACAAAGCTTTCAACGACAACATCTGAAGGCCTCTGAAAATGTCCTTGGCCAAACCCAGGGAGATGCTCATACTTACTGTTGACCGTGCCCAAAAGTATGTTCACGATGTTCATCACAAGGTCTAAGACTGGACACAGCTGCAAGGCAAAAGGAAAAGCTCAGACCAAGCCCTTGGACTTTGTGCAGATCGCTCCGGCACGATCCAGCTAAGCTGGGTGATTGGGCTGCTAAATACTTAAAAATGACCAGTACATACAGTTCAAAGGTGGTAGTCACACAAAGTTGGCTCAGGTACCATCATTTCATTCTAGCAATTATCCTCAAATGCAGAGGTGGATTGGCCATTGAGGCCACTGGGGGCGGAGCCAGCCCACCCCCCCTGCCAGCCCACCCCACCCCAACCTGGAACAGCCCAGCATGAGATGGGAGGGAGCCATCACGGCTGGGGAATTGGATAAGGTCGCCAGCCTCAACGCTTGGCCTGGAGTTCCCCCCATAATTACAACTGATCTCCAGACAACAGAGGTCAGTTCCCCTGGAAGAAATGGCAGCTTCAAAAGGCAGACTCTATAGGATGCCATGAAAATCCCTCCACAGTTTTCCCCCTCCACAGACTTCCCTCATAAATCTCCAGGAATTTCTCATGCTGGAGTTGGCAACCCTAGGACAGAGATGGGGCCGATGGGGTCAAGGCCCTTTTCCAGGGCCATTTTTGCCCCGTGGTTCATCCTTCCTCAAACAGAATGGCTGCCAAAGCCCACCGACAGTGCCATATCTAGTGGTGTGGAGATTGTCCTCCTCATGTCATCTGAGCTCTTCCAACATTCTCTGACATTCCACTGAAATTCTGATCCCCAGGCAGATAGCAAGAGTACTTGTGCGGCTGGTGAAACTAAGAGGTCAGGTCCTTCGGAGTCATCAAATTCTTGGGAGACTCACCAAGCCAGGGAGGAGGTTGCTCAAGAGATTGCCTAGTAGGCCTCCGACTGGATTTAGGAGGGGCAGCCTAAGGAGGAAAAGACACATGGCCATGATGCATGGAAATGATGGATTCTGAGCATGGTGTAGCATTAAGATTTGGAGATGCTTAAAATGGAATGGCTCAACAACCATAAAAGTCCATCATTGTCTATTAGGTCTGATGATTCAATCGAACCCCCAAGTTCAGGGGCAGTGACCTCCTGGGTTTTGGCCACTGTGTGACACAGAGTGGGCCACTGACCTGATCAACATAGCTTCTAGTGTTCATATATGGAGCAGAGGTCCATCAGTGGCTACTAGCCACAAGGTCTAGATGGAACACTCTGTCTGGGGTAGTGATGCTCTTGTCTTTTTGGTGCTTTGGGGGGCAACAGTGGGAGGGCTTCTGGGGTTCTGGCCCCACTGGCTGACTTCTGATGACTCCTGGGTTTTAGCCACTGTGTGACACAGTGTGCTGCACTAGAGGAGCCACTGGTCTGATCCAACATGGCTTCTCTGATGTTCTTATGAACTCAGAAGCTTCTGTGAGGAAAGGATGTAAGCTATCACAGAGCCAGCCACCCGTGGTATCTGTTGAAGGGCGCTTTGCCTCTCAGAAGCATACACCGCCAAATTCTTGTTGGTCTCTAAAATGTTCCTGCTTTCGAATCTAGCGGATCTGCTGTTTGCCGAGTTTCAGGGTGTAAATTTTGCTGAGTTTAGGGATGTAAATTTTAGAGAGATCGCAGTGAAGCAGCGCTATGGGGAACAAGCAGTGTCCAAAGAACTGGCCTTGAGGTTTTATTGGCATTGAGGGGTACTTACTTAGATAGGATCTTAATTCCGCCCAGGAGGGTCTTGCAATTCTCCATAACCAACTTGGGGGCGCCTGACTTGTCTTGCACCATCCGAGCCCTGCCTGTGATATTCACTTCCACGAGAAGATTCAGCATCCCAAGCAGAGGCCTGGAAGAAGACCCAGAAGAGGTGGGAAGGGAGACATCTAGCACTGAACGCACTCTAGTTTCAAAAATATTCTGCAAGGATTTAATTGGGGGGGGGGGGGAATGGCCTTTGATTCTTAAGTTTTGTGGGCTTTCTTCTGATGGATCCATTGCAGGAAAGCAAGTCACGGGGGAGGTGGGAAGTCACAGGTAACTTATAGTACCCCGTAGGGCTCAGAGGTGGTTTGCCAATGTCTGGCCTCACAAAGCAGTGTCTGGCTTTCTTTGATGGTCTCCCATCCGAGTAGTAGGAAGGGCTGGCCCTCCCCAGCTTCCAAGGTCTGGTGAGATCTGGCTAGCCTGGGCCGTCCAGTTCCGGGCAGATGAACAGAAGTGGTTTGCTATTCCCTCTTTGTGTAGCAGCCCCAGACTTCTTTGGAGGCCTCCCATCCAAGTGTTAGCCAGGGACAACCCTGCTTAGGTTCTGTGATCTGACAAGATCCAGCTGGCTTGGGCTGCAGTCACACACACTAAATAATCCACTTTCAATCCCCTTTCAAAGCACTTTTGAATTGGATTGTGCCCGTTCACACAGTAAAAATCCAGTTGGAAAGTGATTGGAAGTGGATTATTTAGTGTGTGTGACCGCAGCCTTGGTCTATCCAGGTCAGGGCAGAGATGCACAGAGGTGGTTTGCAATTGCCCTGCCTCTGCACAGCAACCCTGGACTTCCTTGGTGGTCTCCCATCCAAGTGCTACCCAGAGCCGACCCTGCTTAGCTTCTGAGAGCTGACGAGATCAGGCTAGCCTGGCCCATATATTAACATGCATTCACTCAAAGACATTTTTTGCAAATGGATGATCCTACTTTTAAGTCCTCATTGTGCAAAAGAAACAGGTTTGTGGCTGATCGCGTCCACATGGCCATGAAGCAGAAAGACAGCTTTATCCCTGTTCCAGTAGGGTTGCCACTCTCCAAGTGGTAACAAACACACAAAAATGGAAATACAGCGAATGCAGTCACACAAACAAACTAACAGAATAATCTGGAGCGCTGGACAAATCACACAAGGGACTACTGTCTTCTTATACCGTTCTACTTACAACCAAAATTAATACACATAACAAATGGTTTTGCCGCCATGCACAAATGACAACTGCGCCAGTTGAATAGTGACCTGACAATCCTTGGAAGTACAGGTCTCTCTTCAGACTGATGGGGTCAGCAGCTCATGGTGCAAAGACGAGTTTCCAGAGGAAAGCATGCAATAGAGGGCATGAGTTCAAGACTAGCTGTAGTGCGAACTAAGGGTCATTTTACACCTCCCCTCTAAAGTAGTTTGACTGCCGTCTTTTCCTGTGCTGATTTCACAGTGGTGTGAAATTTCACTCCAGGGGGTCTAAGTGCACTAATCAACAGCAATTGTTTAAAGCAGAATCAAGCCGGTTGAATACTAGCTTGACCACAGGAGGGCAATTAGTAGATGTGGACATTTCAGTAGCAGCACGGTTTCACACCGCACAGAGGTGTGGGCAGGTTTTTTTGGAACTAGAATTATTCCAGTGGGAAAGTCAGATGTAAAAACAGCCTAAAGAAGTGGGCGAAGGCCTGCCTCGGTTGCTTTGCTGTTTCTTAGGGCTTTATCAGGCCGCTTTTCTTTAGCGATGGAGCTCAACCCAGCTCTGGCAAGACTCAAAACGACATGAAGTCTACAAGACATCTTAGCCCTGGCCCGGTTCTATCTGCCAGTTTCGTCTGCTGGTAATTACATCTACCAACCTGTTATACAGGAAATACATATGACCCACCTACTGGGACCCACCTGTGAGTAGATTTGAAATGCCGCCAGTGGAGGATATATAGAGTACGGGAAGTTTTTAATTTTAACTGTTATTTTAAATGAATTGTATTTTAACCTTTGTTGTAAGCCGCTCTGAGTCTGCCTTTGGGTGGAGAGAGCGGGATATAAGTTTAATAAATAAATAAATAAATAAATAAATAAGTATGTTCCAAGTCGCTAGGAATCAGGTGCATACAAATCTAGTGTGATTTGTACAGCGTGACAGATTATTCCGTTTATTTGTTTGTATAATCCCCAGGGGGCGCCTGGAGATCTCCCACTACTACAACTGATCTCCAGGCAAAACAGATCAGTCCCTCCAGTCCCTCAACCACGCCCTCCTCAGACCCCAAATCTCCAGGTATTTCCCAACCTGGAGCTGGCAACCCTATGTCCCAGAAATCTGTGGTTTTACACTGATATGCTCGCGGACTCGTGTGCATGGGGGTCGAGGGCATGGTGGGACCCAGCCTAAGGGCCAAAGAAATGAATAGATAGATTCTCAAATTAAACTGTTTTGATCTACCCAGTCCAGGCACAAACATGGGGAAACTTCTGAACACAACAGGTTACTCGTCCACAATGACACCCATGGGACCAGCAAATGTATCACCAGATGCCTTGGAGAGAGAAAGCTCTTCTCTATAAAGGGTCTCCACTAAATCTTGTTCTGTCCATCTTTTCGCCAAAAACAAAGGGAACCTTTCATCTTTCCCAGTAGCAATGGGGATGAGAGGAAGCCCTACTTCTAACAAGAAGGAGGAGGAGGAGATTGGATTTATACCCCACCCTTCACTACCCAAAGAAGTCTCAGAGCGGCTTACAATCCCTTTCCCTTCCCCTCCCCACAACAGACACCTGTGAGGTAGGTGGGGCTGAGAGAGCTCTGAGAGAACTACCCTTGAGAGGATAGCTCTGAGAGAATGTATGGCTGACCCAAGGTCACACCAGCAGCTGCATGTGGAGGAATGGGGAACTCAACCCAGTTCTCTCAGATTAGAGTCCACGCTGGCTCTCAGCAACCAAACTGGCTCTCAACAACACTTCGGAAGCTAATAAGTAGATAAGGAAAGAGGTGCCTGCTGTCTTTGGCGCCTTCCTGAGAAAGCTGACTTACGACTTGTTGCCCTTGATCTCCACTTTGGTGTATACGTTCAGATCAAGCCCGACACCTTCCAGAAGTTTCAGAGAGATCTTAGGAAGGACGATATCCACAATCTTCAAGCTGGAGTCGGGGAGAGAAAGGAGAGACAGTCCAAAGCAGATATTACTACAGCCACTTCAGGAAAGACTGTTCAGAGGAAACTGAATTGCCCATTTGACAGTATGTGGGCAGTACCAGGAAGATCTGGACATGCCTGCCCACACTGGGACCAGTTCCGCAAAAGCAGTTGTTCCACCCTTAGTCTCCCATTTCCCTCGGTTGTACTGCTCAATTTTGCACTATTCACCATGTGGCCGCATTTTGACCCGCATCTCCCCCCGATTTCCCCCGCGTCTTCTTGATCCTAAGAAATAGGGATCAAGAAGACATGGGGAAATCAGGGGGAGATGCGGGTCAAAATGTGGCCTCACAGCAAATAGTGCGAAACTGAGCAGTACAACTGAAGGAAACAGGAGACCGAGGGTGGAACAACTGCTTTTGCGGAATCAGTCCAGGATGTTGTAAGCACTGCAGGAAGGTAACATAGGTGCCATATAAATCCTAAACATTATTATTCTTATTTGCAGTGTCACATCTTGGATTGTTGATCATTTTGGCCTCACTTGTAAAAAAATACAAGGTTTTTGTTGTTGTTGTTGTTGTTATGTTCCATTTCTTCTTTCTGTGTTCAGTGAAATCTCATTCATTCATTCATTCATTCATTTATTACAGTAGACTTCTAGTTCACCCTCCCCTGTGCAACAGACCTCAGGGTGGGTCACAACATTTAAAATTTCATTAGACAAAATTCAACAGTAGCATTAAAACCACAAGAATTACAATATAACAATACAATACAAGATCTAAAAGAAGATGGCGCAGTAAAGGGCAAGTAAGAACGGCCAATGTCGACAGCCAGTCACTTATCCAGGACCATACACCTGGTGGGCCATCTTCATCTTACAGGCTCTGTGAAACTGTACGGAGTCTCGCAGGGCCCGGGTCTCATTTGACATTTTAACAACTGCTTTATGGTCACCGTATCTCGAAAAGGACATTCCAGAGCTGAAAAAAGGACAGAAGAGGGCAAACAAGATGAGGAAGGGGTTGGAGCGCCATTCCTATGAGGAAAAGGCCGGAGGGTCTGGGACTATTCAGTTTAGGAAAAAAAAGATGGCTATGGACAGTTGATCTCCCTTCTCTTCTCCCCACTACCAGCTGACAGCCGGGCCTGCGGAGAAAAGGAGAGAAAGGAGCTCTTTCTCCTTCCCCTTTTGCAATGCAGGGATTAAAAGCATTGCATCTGTCTTTGCCCAGCCTGGGTATGGGGCGAAAGAAGCTCTCTCTCCTCCCCCTTTTGCAATGCAGAGATTAAAAGCATTGTATCTGTCTTTGCCCGGCCTGGGTATGGGGAGAAACAAGCTCTTTCTCCTCCCCCTTTTGCAATGCAGAGATTAAAAGCATTGTATCTGTCTTTGCCCGGCCTGGGTATGGGGAGAAACAAGCTCTTTCTCCTCTCCCTTTGCAATGCAAAAATTAAAAACACTGCATCTGTCCTCACCTAGCTTGCAGGGGAAAGAAGAGAAACAAGCTCTTTTGCACTTTTGCTATTCAAACTTGGTTGGGCCTATATTTGGCCTTAGCCTATACTTGGTTGAGATTTTTTTTTAATCTGGTTGATAAAAGCAGCCAGAAACAGGAGAGCCAGCAAATCCACAACCCTTGTGTGTTGCTGGGCTTTAGACTACCATGTGCCTTGACCTTCTGGACCATGACTTGGGCTTGTGATCTTCAGATCTGCCCCTCTGATTTGATGCTTGGACTTTTGACAAGCTGTGCTTTGACCCCGGACTGTTTTTGGACAATGCTTATTGCCTCTCACCCCAGGTGCCTGCTTCAATTTGAGCAGAACCCCCAGCACCCCCTAGGAACACCAGCTGTGCCAAAGTACAATCTGTGGGCATCATATAAGCATATAATACCAATGCTCTTCTCAATAATAGGTAACTCACCCAAGCAGACCGTCACGTCCCAGAATACCACCGAGCAGTCCTCCTTCTTTGCCTCCCAGGACACCACCGAGCAGTCCTCCTTCGCCTCCCAGGACACCACCGAGCAGTCCTCCTTTTTGGCCTCCCAGAAGACCTCCAGTCAAACCTCCTAGAAGGCCTCCCCCTTCGCCTCCCAGAAGATTTCCAGCTACACCTCCATTTTGGCCTCCCAAGATGCCTCCAGTCAAACCATCTACAAGGCCTCCCCCTTGGCCTCCCAAGATGCCTCCAGTCAAACCATCTACAAGGCCTCCCCCTTGGCCTCCCAAGAGGCCTCCAGTCAAACCATCTACAAGGCCTCCCCCTTGGCCTCCCAAGAGGCCTCCAGTCAAACCATCTACAAGGCCTCCCCCTTGGCCTCCCAAGAGGCCTCCAGTCAAACCATCTACAAGGCCTCCCCCTTGGCCTCCCAAGAGGCCTCCGGTCAAACCATCTACAAGGCCTCCCCCTTGGCCTCCCAAGATGCCTCCGGTCAAACCATCTACAAGGCCTCCCCCTTGGCCTCCCAAGAGGCCTCCAGTCAAACCATCTACAAGGCCTCCCCCTTGGCCTCCCAAGAGGCCTCCAGTCAAACCTGTGACAAGGCCTCCCCCTACTCCCCCAAGAAGTCCTCCGCCAAGCAGTCCCTGGAGCAAGTCACCATTGGCCATCGTGTCTGAGATAACTGAAACGAGAGAGGAGGGGCAGCATTTAGGACTGGGAACAGGAATCCATGCGGTCTTGTCATTCTTGCCCCAGTCTTCTCCCTTCCCATCAGGTCTTTGTGTCGTGAGCAGTGTTCCCTCTAAGCTGAGTTAGTGTGAGCTAGCTCACTGTTTTTTAGCCTCCAGCTCACACATTTTTCTCTTAGCTCAGGAAAGATGGCACAAGATCAAACTAATTTATGCAGCAGCCAAATCACTCACTCACAACTTTAATGCCAGTAGCTCACAAAGTAGAATTTTTGCTCACAAAACTCCATAGCTTAGAGGGAGCATTGGTCGTGAGTCTGTTTTGCCCAACTATTTCCTAGTTTGCATTTTGGGGCTCATTTTTCATTTTTTTTTTTAAAGAAAAAAACCTTCAGTTCCATGAAGTTCATCACTAATACTGCTTCTTCTGACAACAATATTCACTCACTCTTTACTTCTCATTTTCTGTTGCCACCCCGCTGGGACAGGCCTGTAGCCAAGATTATTTAATTGGGGGGAGGGGGCTTTAAATAAGTCAGGGGGCACCCTGCACATACCCCTGCATACATACACCCCAAGCAAACACTATAAATAAAATTTTAAAATTGGAAGTGGGAGGGGGCCTTGGCAGTAAATTGGGGGGCCAGGCCCCAAGGGGCCCCCCTGTTGCGACGGGCCTGCCCGGGGACTAGTGCCAGCATGAGGACGGCTACCTAACGTGGGGCTGATGGCTGCCATGCTTTTGGCCCGCCCCACCCAGCCTGGTCAGGCACAGGGCTGGTGGAGGCAGAGAATCTTCCTTTGCCCAACACTACTGCGCTTTCCAGGTGTGTTGGAGATGCTGCACTGTTTATTAATGCCAGTTTGCACTTGTCTTTAATAATATCAGTTAATATGACAATAATGCCTGGTGTCGATAATAATGTGAACACATGAAGCTCATACGAGAACCGTCTTCAAGGACATGAAGGGCTGTGGAGGATGGAGCAGAGGGGGGTATGGAGTTGTTTTTCTGTTGCCCCAGATCAGGATCAGACGGCTCTTTAGAGCCGACCCAGGCACCCGTGCCTGGTGGATTTAAAGGGGACGTCCAGACGGCGACATCTGCGAAACGTGCCGCTGCTGTGATCTGCCCGTCGATCCCCACCGGGGATCTGTACTAAAAAGATAGTGCTGAAAGTCCGGTCTAAAGCTTGCCAACAGGCCAATGGCAGACTTTCCCTCGTCTGGTCGTTCCAGCGCGCAATCAGCCCGTGGGGATGGTCTGACTCCAGACCATCCTGAACGGCCGCCATTTAAAAAAATTCTCAGCACATAAGCGCGCAATCGTGCAACAGCCACAGAGCTCCGCTCAAACGTTCTGGACAATTTCATGTTTCTGAAGGACCCGTGAAACTTATGAACTTTGTTAACTGAGATGGTACCTAGGGGAAGGTACCACTGGGGGTGCTTTTAACATTCAAGTCCACGCATGCGCAGAAAAACAAGTAGATGGTTAGGCGCATGCGCAAACAGAATTAACCCCCCCCCCCCAACTACATGACTCTTTCAGGTGGACACCTTCTAGACAATCTACCGAATAGTCCGTGCACGGGAAGGGATTCACGGGGGAGCTGTCTGGCTGTGCAACACTAGATTAAAAAGATCAGGATCCAATTACATCCAGGCCAATGGTGGGATTAGCTGCCCATCTAAATGGGACCCCAGAAGGTCACACCAGAACCAACAGGTTGAAATTAAATCAGAAGACTTTTTGGCTAAGCATTAGGAAGAACTTCCTGACACTCAATAAAATTAATGAGCGGGAGGTTTGGAACAAATAAAAGGAAGCCCTTCTTCACCCAAAAAGTAATGAACCTGGGGAATTCACTGCCACAAGAAGTGGTGACAGCTACAAGCATGGACAGCAATCAAGAGAGGATAAGAACATAAGAGAAGCCAGTGTTGGATCAGGCCAGTGGCCCCTCCAGTCCCACACTCTGGGTCACACAGTAGCCAAAAACACCAGGTGCCCTCAGGAGGTCCACCAGTGGGGCCAGGACACTAGAAGCCCTCCCACTGTTCCCCCCCCCAGCACCAAGAATACAGAGCATCACTTGCCCCAGACTGAGAGTTCCTATCTATACTTTGTGGCTCATAGCCACTGTTCCATATGTTTATCTAATTCCCTCTTGAAGCCATCCATGCTTGTAGCCGCTGCCACCTCCTGTGTGTGGGGGGACATCTGGAGCAGAGGTCCATGAGTGGCTATTAGCCACAAGGTGTAGATGGAACACTCTTTCTGGGGAAGTGATGCACTGTCTTCTTGGTGCTTGGAAGGGGGGCAAGAGTGGGAGGTCTTGTGGAATTCTAGCCCTGCTGGTGGACCTCCTGATGGCCCCTGGATTTTGGCCACTGTGTGACACCGAGTGTTGGACTGGATGGGCGATTGGCCTCATCCAACATGACTTCTCTTATGTTCTTAGGCTCTTATGTTCTTCATTGATCTCCAAACTACAAAAACCAGATCCCCTTGAGAAAATGGCTGCTTTGGAGGATTGATTCTATAGCATCCCATGACTGCTGTGCCCCCTCCCCTCTCCAAACCCTGCCCTCCCTAGGCCGCACCCCCAAATCTCCACAAATATCCCAGCCAGGAATGGTCAACCATAATTGTTGGTATTATCCTGAAAAACCTATGAATATCTGAAGCTTTTAGGGGCTGTACTGTTACATCGCGGGAGGGCATTCTCAGCATATGAACGAGTACACACATATACCACGGCACACCTCTTTATCAGCATCAGGTTGCAAGTTCCTGCCACGCCTTAAGTTCAAGAGTACGATGGTTCAGAAAATCCCAGTGGACTTCCCCTTTCCAACTCAGAATTTGCTTCTAGAAGATAACAGCGAACTCACCACTCTCCAGGACAGACTTATCCAGCTGGGCTACGGAGAGGACGTTTTCAACCACGCCTTGGGAGGAGGGCACGAGGCCGCAGACGAGAAGGACGGTCCAAAACTTGAGCATCTTGGATTCTCGTACCTGTGAAAATATCAGAACCCCGCTCATCCCTTAAAAGTGGCTCTCAGAGAGAAATGAAATCCAGTTTAAGACAGGACAGGAGTAAAAGCAAACCGTCTTCTATGAGGGGTGACGGGATGAGAGGGGCTGTGGCTCAGTGGTAGAGCATCTGCTTGGCATGCAGAAGGTCCCAGGTTCAATCCCTGGCATCTCCAGTTAAAAAGGACCAGGCAGGAGGTGATGGGAAAGACCTCTGCCTGAGACCCTGGAGAGCCGCTTCCAGTCTGAGTAGACAATAGTGACCTTGAGGGACCGGTGGTCTGATTCAGTATAAGGCCGTTTCGTGTGTTCATGAGAGTATGAGAGAGAGATTGGATTTATACCCCACCCTTCACTACCTGAAGGATTCTCAGAGCAGCTTACAAACTCCTTTCCCTTCCCCTCCCCACAACACACACCCTTGTGAGGTAGGTGGGGCTGAGAGAGTTCTCTCTTGAGGACTGCTCTTGAGAGAACAGCTCTGAGAGAACTTGTGACTGACCCAAGGTCACCCAGCTGGCTGCATGTGGAGGAGGAGTGGGGAATCAGACCCGGTTCTCTCAGACTAGAGTCTGCACTCCTAACCACTATGCCCAATTGGCTCTCACCAGCATGTTTCAGGAGTATTCAGGTCACTGGACCATCTGCTCTTGAGTGGGAGCAGCTCTCCAGGGTCTCAGATAGAGAAAGATCATTCCCCAAAAACCTCCTCTCTAAGGTCCTCTATATGGAGGTGCCTGGGGTTGAACCTGGGGACGATTAGGCATGAAAAGCCCTTGCCTCCCAGCTGAACCACAGCCAAGGACAGTTCAAGTGTCTAATTGTTTGTCCCTCCAAGTGAGGTACAGCCATCCCTTCCGAGACTTGCTCTGCCACCGGACTGCTGCAGGGTTCTGATGGAGACCCAGGTGGTGACAGTGCAAACCCAGAAAGGGGGTACAAGTGTCCTCCTGCATTGTGGGTGACCGGGAGCAAGCAGATGACCGGGGCATCAAGGATGTCCTCATGGGTCCATCAAAGGCAGTATTGCTTACTCAGACTGGCAGCCGCTCTCCAAGGTCTGAGGCTGAGGTCTTTCCCATCACCTGCTGCCTGGTCCTTTTAAATGGAGACGACAGGGATCAAACCTGCATGTCAAGGAGGCGCTCTGCCACTGAGCCACGGCCCTTCTTTGCAGGTCTTTAGGGTCTCGAGCTGAGGTCTTTCCCATCCCCTCCTGCCTGGCCCTTTCAACTGGAGATGCAAGGGATTGAACCTGGGACAATTCTGCATGCCAAGCAGATGCTCTACCACTGAGCCACGACCCCTCTCTACAGATATTTAAGGTCTGGTCCTTTCAACTGGAGATGCCGGGGTTTGAACCTGGGATCTTCTGCATGCCAAGCAGAGGCTCTACCACTGAGCAACGGCCGGTGTTCCCTCTAAACTGAGTTAGTGTGAGCTTCAGCTCACACATTTTTATCTTAGCTCAGGAAGGATGGCTCCAGAGAAAACTAATTTATGCAGTAGTCAAATCACTCGCTCACAACTTTAATTCCAGGAGCTCACAAAGTAGATTTTTTTGCTCACAAGACTCCACGGCTTAGAAGGAGCGTTGGCCACAGCCCCTCTTTACATCTGTTTAGATCTCGGGCTGAGGTCTTTCACATCACCTGCTGCCTGGTCTTTTTAACTGGAGATGCCAGGGATGGAACCTGAAACCTTCTGCATGCCAAGCAGATGCTCTACCACTGAGCCACAGCCCCTCTTTACAGCTCTCCAGGGTCTCAGGCGGAGGTCTTCCACATCACCTCCTGCCTGGTCCTTATATTGGAGATGCCGGGGACTGAATTTGGGATCTTCTGCATGCCAAGCAGATGCTCTACCACTGAGCCACAGCCCCTCTTTACAGCTCTTTAGAGTCTTGGGCTGAGGTCTTTCACATCACCCACTGCCCGGTCCTTTCATCTGGAGATGCCGGGGATGGAATCTGGGACCTTCCACATGCCAAGCAGATGCTATCCCACTAAGCCACGGCCCCTCTTTACACCTCTCCAGGGTCTCAGGCAGAGTTCTCAAATCACCTAATACCTGATCCTTTCAACTGGCGATGCCAGGGATTGAACCTGGGACCTTCTGCATGCCAAGCAGATGCTCTTCCACTAGATCATGGCCATTTGGATGGTTTGGCTGGACAACTGGCCCTGACCACAGCCCTTCCCCAGAGAAGCAGCAATGGCTGATATGCTCACCATACAACTGAATTTTTATGCCCATTTGGATTGGTTAGCCATTCTGCAGCCAATTCAATGCAAATGTTAGCTTCATTAGCAATGAAACAAAATGAGTTGGGGTCCAATATCAGGCTCAAGATGTCAAAGCAAACCTGAAGCTTCGTTTGGAAGGACAAACCTCAAAGTCTCATCTCATGGGGGAGTTAAGCTGTACTTACCCTTCTCAGCTATTGGGCTTGGAGAGTGTTCCTCAGCTGTCCACTGAGGAAGGTGTTTCTGCCTCGCCATGGACGTTCCTTATATATAGAAACTCTGAGTCAGGAATGAGGAAAATGGTCTGTTTGCAGAAAACCCAGAATATTTGCTTGGGTGTAAAGTAGCAAGTGGTTTGTGATTATTTCTAATGCAAATATTTCCTTAGGAATTTGAAAAGCGGGGTCAATTGTTGAGTAGTGGTTTCTTAATCGCAGGCCAGGTGTCCTCAACGGAGCTTTGAACTGGGGTTCCAGTTCCCAAGGAACAGAGCCAACCAACCATCCTGCCCAGCCAGGAGAAGCCAAGATGCTGCGTCATATGTAAGAGGTGGATGGAAACACAAGAACCTAAGAAGAGCCCTGCTGGATCAGGCCAACGGTTCATAAAGTCCACCCTCCTGTCTCGCACAGCGGCCAACCAGTTCCTCTAGATGGCCAGCAACAGGAAACAGAGGCAGAGGCCTTCCCCTGATAAGAGCATCAGAAGAGCCCGGCTGGATCAGACCAGTGGTCCACCTAGTCCAGCATCCTGTCTCACACAGTGGCTAATCAGTTCCTCTGGAAGGCCAACAACAGGGCAGAGAGGCTGAGGCCTTCAGAAGAGCACCAGAAGAGTCTTGCTGGATCAGGCCAGGGTCCCATCGAGTCCAGCATCCTGTCTCACACAGTGGCCAATCAGTTCATCTGGAGGGCCAAGAACAGGGCACAGAGGCCGAGGCTGCCCTGATGTTGCCTCCTGGCTCTGGGATTCAGAGGCTTCTATGCCTCTTAATGTGGAAGTTTGCCTCTGTCACCATGGCTAGTAGCCATTGATAGACTCATCTTCCATGAATCTATCTAATCCCCTTTTCAAGCTCTTTATTCCTGTGGCCATCACTACATCCTCTGGCAGTGAATTCCACCCTTTAATCACGCTCTGTGTAAAGGAGTATTTCCTTTGGTCCGTCCTGAATCGACTGCCCATCGGCTTCGTTGGATGCCCTCTAGTTCTAGCATTTTGGGAGAGGGAAAGAATTTGTTTTAGTCATTACATGATGAGATGGGCCTTTGCTGATGGAGGAACAGCTGCTAATTGCAGGCCCATAGACAGCAGCCCTGTGAACCCTGGTCACCCCTGATTTTCAAGGCCCTGTGCTTAAGGAGCCCTGACCTGAAAGGCCCAGACTAACCCAGTCTCATCAGAGCTTCAAACATCAGCAGGGCAGGCCCTGGTTAGTATTTGAATGGGAGACCACCAAGGAAGCCCAGGATAGAGGCAGGCAATGGCAAGCCACCTCTATTGGTCTCTTGCCTTGACCTGGGTGTCTCATCCAGATCTTGGAAGCTCAGCAGGGTTGGCCCTGGCTAGTCCTTGGATGGGAGACCACCAAGGAAGCCTAGGGCTACTACACAGAGGCAGGCCATGGCAAACCACCACCTTCTGTACATCTCTTGGCTTGGAAACCCTCTGAGGTCAACATAACTTGGCTGTGACTTGAAGTTTAGGGCGAGAGCCAGTTTGGTGTAGTGGTTAAGTGCGCAGACTCTGATCTGGGAGAATCGGGTTGGTTTCCCCACTCTTCCACTTGCACCTGCTGGATGACCTTGGGCAAGCCAAAGCTCTGTACCAGCTGTTCCCTCAAGGACAGTTGCTCTCAGAGCTCTCTCAGCCCCACCTACCTCACAGAGTGTCTGTTGTGGGGCGGGGAAGGCAAAGGAGTTTGTAAGCCGCTCTGAGACTCCGAGTGAGTGAAGGGCGGGATATAAATCCAATCTCTTCTCTTCTTCTTCTTCTTCAAACAGTGAGGTGTATATGGTCAAACTTGTCAAGAAATGAAAGGAAGTGGCTAGGGTGCAGGTGTGGTAACCCTATTCTTGCATAAGATTAATTTATCGGGGGCTTTTATGGATTCCCCAGTAAATCAATTACTTTCACTCCTTGGAATCAATGTTTTTTGTTTGTATTCCAAGTAAAAAATATATATTATTAATTGGATTTGCCTGTGTCTTTTATAAAGTTTACACCTCCGGTACCCAACAAAGGTTGGGTCACACATGTGAGATAAAGTGGGGGGGGGGGGGGGGGAAGAGAGGCTATTTCCTCTGGCAGAAGCTGACCCGCAGTTGCGTGATCACACAGTCTTTTGAAGCTGCAGGTGCAGCCTGCCACTGTGTGATCAGACGCAAGTGCAGTTGAGTCGGGAGGCGTGTTGCAGTTTGGTTTTGATGGGCTTAAACGAGGGGTCGATGATTCGCACCTTAGCCCTGAGGGCTCCCTATGGATTCTGCGATGATGTGCATGCCGAGAAGGGGGAAAAAACAATGGCACGGTGTCGGGATGGCCTGATCAGACCATCCTGATGCCATGAGAGAGCGCTGGAGCTATCAGACAGGGGAAAGTCCACCCGTGGCCTGTAGCAACCCATTTGCTACCGGACTTTCCCCAGTGCCCGTTTACTCCGCTTCTGCAGTGGAGCAACACAGGTTGCTGCTGGCTGCAGGACACTCCCCAGATGTTCGTGTCTGATTATGCACTTTAAATCCACCTGGCATTTGAGGCTATGTCAAGGCTGATTGTGCATGTGATCACAGCCAAAGTAACTTTTATGTCAGATCTGGCCCTCGTAACCAATGGGTTTGACACCTCTGCTCTAGGATGATCCTGTACCAAGCAGCAGGTTGGGCTACGTGGCCTCTACGGCCCCTTCCAACTCTGTGATTCTCTGATTCTATGGTTCTATGATTCATGAATCACAAGCCGGAATTAAGATTGCTGGGGGAAACATCAATAACCTCAGATATGCAGACGATACCACTCTAATGGCAGAAAGTGAGGAGGACCTCAAGAGCCTCTTGCTAAGAGTAAAAGAGCAGAGCACAAAAGTTGGCTTGAAACTCAGCATCCAAAAAACTAAGATCATGGCATCCAGCCCCATCAGTCTTTGGCAAATAGAAGGGGAAGTCGTGGAAGCAGTGACAGACTTCACCTTCCTGGGATCCAAGATCACTGCAGATGGTGACTTCAGCCATGAAATTAAAAGACGCCTGCTCCTTGGGAGGAAAGCGATGGCAAACCAAGGCAGCATAATAAAAAGTAGAGACATCACCCTGCCAACAAAAGTCTGTATGGTCCAAGCGATGGTATTCCCAGTAGTGATGTATGGCTGCGAGGGTTGGACCATAAGGAAGGCCGAGCACCGAAGAGTAGATTCTTTCGAATTATGGTGCTGGAGAAGACTCTTGAGAGTCCCTTGGACTGCAAGGAGATCAGATCAGTCAGTCCTAAAAGAAATCAACCCTGACTGTTCCTTGGAAGGCCAGATCCTGAAGCTGAAGCTCAAATACTTTGGCCACCAAATGAGAAGGGAGCACTCACTGGAGAAGACCCCGAGGCTGGGAAAGACGGAAGGTCAAAGAAGAAGGGGACGGCAAAGGATGAGATGGCTGGACAGTGTCATCGATGCAACAAACATGAAATTAAGCAAACGCCAGAACACCACAGAAGACAGGAGGGCCTGGCGTGATGTGGTCCGTGGGGTCGCGAAGACTGAACAACAACAACATGATTCATGTGTCATTCTAGCCAAAACGCCTGCAAAGCCCAGCAGGCCCTGTCAGCCCAGCGCTTTCCTGGAGAGAAACGTCTTCCCTTACTTAACACTTTGCTCTTCACTTCAGAGCTGGAGGCCGGTCCCCGGAGGATTAGATGTCAGGAAAGACAGCTGATCCGCCAGGCAAACAACTGCTAGCCACACAAGGTTCCACTTGGGTGACAAGGCGCTTATTCAGACGCCCATTGTCCCGGCTCCTGTAACGAAGCCTCAGAAAGGTCAGCCGGTTGCGGTGCCAGCGACAGAAAGCGAGCCGGGCAGACAATGGGGCAGGAGTGGGTGAGATAACCGGCAGTATCGTGTTATCGAGCCCTTTAATCTGTGCCGGGCACCAAGCCAGAGCCACATAATAAGCAAGGAGAAGCCAGTGTAACTGAGCCTGCGATAAAGGTCATTGGGTTGCGCACAGGCCCTGCCAGCTTTCCGGGTATTGGGAGACTCCACCCCCATCGCACACCCCTTTCCCAAGGTCTTTGATGAGAAGGCGCCTGTGTGGAAACGACAGGATTGCCAGTCTCCAGGCGGTGGCTGGAGATCTCCCGGGATTATTTTTTTTTAATAAAAGTTTTTTCTTTATTTCAATACCAAACAAACAAAACAAAACAAACAACGTGTGACAAACAAAAACATATAAATGTGCGGGTTTCATTTGACGTCATTGTTAGGTAAAAGGTAAAGGTTCCCCTTGCTCGAAAGCCGGTTGCATCCGACTCTAGGGGTGCGGTGCTTATCTCCCTTTCCAAGCCGACGAGCCAGCGCTGTCCAAAGACTTTTTCCGTGGTCATGTGGCCGGCATGACTAGATGCCGAGGCGCACGGAGCGCTGTTACCTTCCCACCGAAGTGGTGCCTATTTATCCACTAGCAGTTTCTTGCTTTCGAACTGCTAGGTGGGCAGGAGCTGGGGCCAGAGACGGGAGCTCACTCCGTCATTCAGCACTCGGGTCGCGAACTGCTGAGCTATGGACCTTCTGGTCTGCAATATCCGGTTGTGTGTTAGCCATTTTTAACACCATCTCAGTTGTCTATCTATTCTGCTTCGTATTTTAAAAAATTCTGTAATATCTCTAAGTGCGATTGTAAGTCTGTATAGTTCATGTGCTGTCATCTTCCGACTATTTATAAAGCCTTGACCATGTAGTCTGAAATTTCTCTTCTTCTTGTCCTCTCAAAAATAAAGTCAATTTGTCCACCTCAGCAGTTTCAAGAGTTTTGCTTATCATTTCTTCTTTTGAAGGTATTTCATCTTTTCTTCAATACTTAGCGTACAATATTCTTGCAGTTGTCAATACATGAATAATAAGATAAAAGTCTTGTTTTTTTTTACAATTGCCTGGTCTTATATTTAGTAAAAATAATTCAGGTGTAAAAGGTTTAAGAACATAAGAGAAGCCTTTTTTAAGTTGTCAAGAGAAGTCAATGTTGGATCGGGCCCATCCAGTCCGACACTCCCCCTCCACACCCACAGTGACCGCTGTTCCATGCCCAGAAGATGACAAAAAAACCCTCCAGGATCCCCAGCCAAAAACTGGCTTGGAGAAAAATTCCTTCCTGGCCCCAAAGTGGCAATCAGCATTTCCCTGGATGTGTAGGAAAGGGCCACAGGAACTAAGCACTGGGGCAGCCCTTCCTGCCCTCCCTCTCATGATCTGCCAAAGTTCACACAATCAGCATTGCAGAGGCCATCTTAGCCTCTGAAAACCTCCCAAGAAGGGGAGCCCACCACATCCCAAGGGAGCCTGTTCCACTGAGGAACTGCTCTAACTATCGGGAAGTTCTTCCTCATGTTTAGCCGAAAACTCTTCTGCTTTAAATTCAACCCATTAGTTCTGGTCTGACTTTCTGGGGCAACAGAAAACAACTCTGCCCCATCCTCCATATGACAGCCCTTCAAGTACTTGAAGATGGTTCTCATATCACCTCTCAGTAGTTTCCTCTCCAGGCTAAACAGGCCCAGCTCCTTCAACCTTTCCTCACAGGACTTGGTCTCCAGCGATGGTCCCTCTAAGCTGTGGAGTCTTGTGAGCAAAAATCCTACTTTGTGAGCTACTGGCATTAAAGTTGTGAGTGAGCAATTTGGCTGCTGCATCAATGAGTTTGCTCTGGAGCCCTCCTTCCCGAGCTGAGACAAAAACGTGTGAGCCGGAGGCTAAAAAAACTGTGAGCTAGCTCACACAAACTCATCTTAGAGGGAACACTGGTCTGCCCTCCTCCGGACACGTTCCAGCTTGTCTATGTCCTTCGTAAATCGTGGTGCCCAAAACTGAACACAATTCTCCCGGTGAGGTCTCACCAGAGCAGAGTAAAGCCGTACCATCACATCACATGATCTTGACGCTATACTTCTGATGATCAGGGGTCTTTTTGTAGAAAAAGAGGTGCAGGAGCTCATTAGCATAACTCATTAGCATAACTTATTTGCATATGCCACACCCCCTGACATCACCAGAAGTATGTCAGAAGGCAAGAAAGAAAGAAGAGAGAGAGAGAGAGAAAGAAAGAAAGAAAGAGAGAAAGAAAGAAAGAAAGAAAGAAAGAAAGAGAGAGAGAGAGAGAGAAAGAAAGAAAGAAAGAAAGAAAGAAAGAAAGAAAGAAAGAAAGAAAGAAAGAAGCTGGCAGAGAGGGGACAGCTACTAATCCCGGCCTCAGAAATACCACTATTCTGGGAGGATCGCTTCAGTGGTGGTTGGAGCCTTCAGATGGCTGATTGGAGGAACAAGGACCTTTCCAGGGGACAGGGTTATTTTGCTGCAGCCATGACACAAGCAGGCATTCCCCCGCGGGGGGGGGGGGGCGGGCTGGCACCAACTCCCGGAGCTGAGCTCCCCCAAGCTCCTGCTCGAAAGGACCCCTGCTGATGATACAGCCCAAAATTTCAGACAGTGCTTTTCTAAAGACCTGAAGACCTTTTCAGAGGCAGCCTTCCAGCTCTCACCCATTCTGACAAAGGACTTGCCATTTTCAAATGCTCCTTTGCTTCGAAAGAAGCAGAGAAAGCGTTAGTGTTTCTTATTAAGTGGGGAGAGCTTTCAGGGGACATTCCCCAGTAAACGCACGAAGAGGCATTTTCAAAAGCAACCTTTTAAATGTGTGTTTATGTGTGCTCTGAAGTCCCTTCCAATTTATGGCAAGCTTATTAATTAATGTCTTCAAAACTGCCCCATATTAACATCCGGGGATGCCAGCTCTAAATAGGGAAATACCTGGAGATTTGGGGGGTGGAGCCTGGAAAGGGTGGGATTTGGGGAGGGGAGGGACCTCAGGATGGTGCAATACCTTAGAAGGTGTCCTCCAAAGCAGCTGTTTTCTTCAGGGGACCTGATTTCTGTCATCTGGAGATCAGTTGTAGAAATGGGAGATCTCCAGGCCCTGTCTGGATGTTGGCAACGCTATGAACAGCCTTGCTCAGGTCTTGCAAACTGTAGGGCTTGGTTTCCTTGACTCAGTCATTCCATCTCGTCCTGAGTCTGAGCACCAGTTAGAAATGAATACAATATGCGGCTGTGAACATTTCTTCTTCTGTGAAGAAAGGTTGATGCACTTGGGGCTCTTTAGCTTGGAGAAACGACGGCTGCGGGGTGACATGATCGAGGTTTATAAGATTCTGCATGGGACAGAGCAGGTAGAGAAAGAGGTCCTTTTCTCCCTTTCTCACAAGACAAGAACTCGTGGGCACTCCATGAAATTGCTGAGCAGTCGGGTTAGAACGGATAAAAGGAAGTACTTCTTCACCCAAAGAGTGATTAAAACGTGGAACTCACTGCCACAGGAGGTGGTGGCAGCTACAAGCATAGATGGATTCAAGAGGGAACTGGATAAACATATGGAGCTGAGGTCCATCAGTGGCTATTAGCCTCAAGGCATAGATAGGAACTCTCAGTCTGGGGCAAGTGATGCTCTGTCTTCTTGGTGCTTGGGGAGTGGGCGCAACAGTGGGAGGGCTTCTAGTGTCCTGGCCCCACTGCTGGACCTCCTGAGGGCACCTGGTGTTTTTGGCCACTGTGTGACACAGAGTGTTGGACTGGATGGGCCACTGGCCTGTTCCAACGCTGGCTTCTCTGATGTTCTTATGTAACCCACCTGCCCTCTCTGACAGCCCCCCTGTTCCAAAAAGGAATGTGCCACTGGGAATACTTGTGAGGACACTTCAGACGCGCTGCCCTGATATGAGTGGGCACAGAGCTCAACAGGACCCTTGTCACTCCCAGGACTCCATGTTGTGCACCGGGGGCTGGAAATGGCAGCTCATATGCAAGGAATAAATGGCTTGCTGGTTTGCAGGCATCAGGGGCGCTCGTTGCAACTCTCAGGTGCCGTGCTGGGATTGTGCCAGCTGCTGTGTCACTCTTGGGTTCTTATGCTCAGGAAAGGACTTTTTTGTTTCATCCCATACGCCTGCAACGGAGAGACTAGCAGGAGACTGAGACTGCAAAGGGCAGCCGTGAAGGAACTAGAAAAGAGAAGAAGAAGAAGAAGAAGAAGAAGAAGAAGAAGAAGAAGAAGAGGGAAAGGAGGAGGAGGAGACTGGATTTATACCCTGCCCTTCACTACCCAAGGGAGGTTCAATGGCTTACAAACTCCTTTCCCTCCCCCTCCCCACAACAGGCACCCTGTGTGGTAGGTGGGGCTGAGAGAGCTCTGACAGAAACTTCTCTTTCAAGGACAGCTCTTGTCAGAACTATGACTTGCCCAAGGTCGTCCAGCAGCAGCAGCAAGTCGAGGCGTGGGGGATCAAACCCGGTTCTCCCAGTTTAGAGTCCGCGCACTTAACCGCTACACCAAACTTGCTGAAGACCAACATAATTCATACCCTAGTATTCCCCGTGGCTATGTATGGATGTGAGAGCTGGACGATGAAGAAAGCTGACAGGATGAAAATGGATTCCTTTGAAATGTGTTGGGGGAGGCTTTTGCGGATGCCGTGGACCATGAACAAGACAAATAAGCAGGTGCTGGATCATAGAATCACAGAGCTGGAAGGGTCATCTAGTCCAGCCCCTGCACAATGCAGGAAATTCACAAACACCTCCCCCCCACGCCCCCAGTGTCCCCTGCTCTGGGCCCAGAAGATGGCAAAACCCCCTCCAGGATCCCTGGCCTGGAGAAAATTGCTTCCTGACCCCAAAGTGGTGATCGGCATTTCCCTGGGCGTGTCGGAAAGGGCCACGAAAACTAAGCACTGAGGCAACCCTTCCCGCCCGCCCTCTCATGATCTGCCCAAGTTCACACAATCCGCATTGCTGTCAGATGGCCATCCAGCCTCTGCTTGAAAACCTCTGTAAAAGGAGAGCCCACCACCTCCCGAGGAGGCCTGTTCCACCGAGGAACCCCTCTAACTGTCAGGAAGTTCTTTACAATGTTTAGCCGAAAATCACGCTAGGAAGACAAGAGTCGCTGGAGAAGACAGTCACGCTAGGAAGAGTGGAAGGCAGCAGGAAAACCCCACCTGAGATGGACTGACTCTATCGGGAAAGGCACGAAGGCCTTCAGTCTGCAGGACCTGAGCAAGACTGTGAACGAGAGGACGTTTTGGAAGTCATTAATTCTTAGGCTTGCTATAAGGTGGGGCTGACTTGCCAGCATTCAACAGCCACACGCACATGCTAAGATGGGGTGTTGTCTGGGTCACTCTATAAGGAGATTAGACACCTTTCTAAAAGAAAATTCTGACCATGAAAACCATCTCCTCCAAGGGGACAGAGCTCTGTCGTCTGGAGATGACTAGTTATTCCAGGAGACCTCCAGGCCCTAGCTGGAGGTTGGCAAGACTAAATCTGACCCATGGCTAAAGATGCTTCCCTGCCTGATGCACACCCCATAGCACCAGAACAGAGGCAGGTGACTCCCCGGTACCAGGTGCTGAGGACAAATCTAGGGCTACCAGCCTCCAGGTGGGGTCTTAAGATCTCCCAGAATTACAACCAATCTCCAAACAATACAGACTGGAGAAAATGACCACTGTGAAGGGTAAACTATATGGCATTATACCCCCCTGAGGTCCCTTCCCTCCCTGACACATCCGTTCTAGGCTCTATCCCCAAATCTCCAGGAATGTTTCCAACTTGGGAGTTGGCAACCTAGCCAAATCCATTGGAAGGTGGTTGCTTTCCTGGACTTCCAGAGACATCTAGCTGGCTTCTCTAGAAAGCGGACATGGAAAAAAATGGACTTTGGGTTAGATCCAAAAGGGCCTTTGGCTGCGGTCACATGCGCCAGTTGAAGCGGAGAGGAAGTGAGGCTATTCCTTCCGGAGGAATTTGACCCGCAGTTGCGAGATCACATCTCCCTGTGTAGCTGCAGGCGCAGCCCATCACAGTGTGATCAGACACAAGTGTGGGTGAGTGGGTTTTTTTTTGCCATTTGTTTCCAATGCGCATAAATGAGGAATCGCATCTCTGCACCCCCTATGGGGTATGAGATGATGCGCATACTGTGAAGAGAGGGGAAAACCAGCACGGAGCCAGGATGGCCTGATCAGACCATCCCGATGGTTTGAGAGCATGCTTGAATGATCAGACAGAGGAAAGTCCATCCGCGGCCCATCAGAACCTGTTTACTACCAGACTTTCCCTGGTGTCTTTTAACTCTGCTTCTGCGGCGGAGCAGCACGGGTTGCCGACGACTGCGGGGTGCTTCCGAGCAATATTCCCTCCAAGCTGTGGAGTCTTGTGAGCAAAAATTCTACTCTATGAGCTTTTGGCATTAAAGATGTGAGCGAGCTATTTGGCTACTGCATCAACTAGTTGGCTCGGGAGCCCTCCTTCCAGAGCAGAGACAAAAATGTGTGAGCTGGAGGCTAAAAAACTGTGAGCTAGCTCACACTAACTCAGCTTAGAGGGAACACTGCTTCCGAGATGTTGCTGTCTGATCGCACCCTTTAGCTCCAATCAGGTATTCGCTCCTATGTCAGATCTAAAGGGGCATGTGAACGCAGACTTTTTTGGTTTTTATGTGGCAGCTCAGTACTTCTAGTGGCATTGCCATGATTGAGTGGGCAGAGGGAAAGCACAGCCTCCCATTTAAAAGCACTAGAGAAACTCTGGCCAAATCTACACACACACCCCTTTGAAGTAGTTTGACTGCTGTCTTTTCCTACACTCATTTCACACTGGTTTCAAATTTCACTCCCTGGGTCTGAAGAGCAGTAAGCAACAGGATCTGTTTAAAGCAGTGTAATGCTAGCTTGACCACAGGAGGGCAATTAATGAATGTAGACAGTGATTTTTAAACTAGAACAAGTATGGTTTGAAATTAGACCGGGGTGTGTGTGTGTGTGTTGAAACTAGAATGATTCCACTGGGAAAGTCAGATGTAGATTTGACCTTTGGTTTGAGTCAAAAGCAAACCAGTAAAAATGCAGGAAAGGAAATGAGGATCTTTTATTGAAGAAGCAGAGGTTTGAATCAGAGAGTGAGGGATTGGGAGAGCATGCCAAGCAATGCCCGTCACCGCCCCGGAAGCAGCAACCAGGATGCTTTCGTTTTGTGTTTTCTTCTTCTCAGGGAGTCCAAATGTTTTGATTGGATGGTTTGGCCTCAGTCGGGATGCTAGTGATGCAGGGGTTCGAGTTTCTGGCCTTGTGGTTTCCTTGCGTCCTCCTCAAGCTTTTATGGCTAGAGACTCCATACCAGAGGAATCGTTACATTCCGAAATCACGACCGCTCGCAGGGTATTCTGGGAAGAATGAAAAATGAAAGGTGATCATCACAGCTGGAGACAGGAGACAAAGAGGAGAAAGGGGAAAAGGAGGAGGAGATAGAATTTATAGCCCTTCCTTCATGACCTGAAGGCATCTCAAAGCGACTTCCCCTCCCCACAATGAACACCCTGTGAGGTAGGTGGGGCTGAGAGAGCTCTTTCGAGGACTGCCCTTGAGAGAACAGCTCTGAGAGAATTTGTGACTGACCCAAGGTCACACCAGCAGCTGCAGGTGAAGGAGTGGGGTATCAAACTCAGTTCTCCCAGATCAGAGCCCACGCTCCTAACCACTACACCAGACTGGCTCTCTCAGCAGCTGCGCAAAATCTCTGTAGAGAGACTCTGGATCAAGCGAGGAGGGCAGCACAGGATCATTTCTTCATACACTGCTTCTGCAGGTACTACGTCAAACATCTTACAAGAAGGCATGCGTGGAAAATGCCTGCACTAGCCGAGAGCAAACAGTCTGCTAGGGGTGCCAACCTCCAGGTGGGACCTGGGAATCCCCCCCCCCCCAAGAAATCCAGCTCATCTCCAAACTACAGTTCTTGTGGAGAAAATGGCTGCTTTGGAGGGTAGACTCTGTGGCATTGTACCCCACTGAGGTCCCTGTCCTCACCAGGTTCCACCCCCCCCCCCCCCAAATCTCTAGGAGTTTCCTGACATGGATCCAGCAACTCTAGCTTCCTACCCCCACCAGTGGCCAGCATGGGCATGGCTTGTCAAATTCCAGGCAGAGCCAGGAGATCTCTCAGAATTACAACTGATCTCCAGACGACAGAGATCACTGATGCCCCCCAAGCACCAAGAAGACAGAGCATCACTGCCCCAGCCATAAGAACATAAGAGAAGCCATGTTGGATCGAGCCAGTGGCCCATCCAGTCCAACACTCTGTGTCACACAGTGGCCAAAATCCAAGGACCATCAGGAGGTCCACCAGCAGTGGGGCCAGAACTCCAGAAGCCCTCCCACTGTTGCCCCCCTCAGCACCAAGAATACAGAGCATCACTGTCCCAGACCAAGAGTTCCTATCTAGACCTTGTGGCTAATAGCCACTAATGGACCTCTGCTCCAGATGTTTATCCAGTCCCCTCTTGAAGCTGTCCATGCTTGTAGCCAACCCAACACCCTGCAGCTGGCTCTTGCCCATTTCTCTTTGGCCAGCACTCTCTGATCCTCGCCCTGTGGGACACCAGTACGAGGAAGCATGCTGGTTTTGACCAACTGACCGGAAGAGTTTCAAGGGTGGCGTCTCCATAGCTGGAACCCATCATGCTTGGAAGAGCTATCGGGTCTTCCATGGCCTCTGAAAAAGGCAAGGCAAAACAAAACGGTCATTATCTTTAAAGTAGTCAGTAGGTGTTAGCTGCTACAGCAGGGTTGCCAACTTCCAGGTGGTAGCTGGAGCTCTCCCGGAATTAGAACTGATCTCCAGGTGACAGAGATCAGTTCCCCTGGAGAAAATGGCTGCTCTAGAGGGTGGACTCTATGGCATTATTCCCCTGGAATTAGGGCTGATCTCCAGGCGACAGAGATCAGTTTCCCTGGAGAACATGGCTGCTCTGGAGGCGTAACTTGATGGCGACTGTTTACATCATGGCTGGCTCCCTACCCTACCTGATTCTCCTCTCCCTGGTGAATTATTCCCTTCCCATGCCCATGAAGCACTCACATAAGAACATAAGGACTTAAGAGAAGCCATGTTGGATCAGACCAGTGGCCGATCCAGTTCAACACTCTGTGTCACACAGTGGCCAAAACCCAGGGGGCATCAGAAGGTCCACCCATGAGGCCAGAACTCCAGAAGCCCTCCCATTGTTGCCCCCCCAGCACCAAGAATACAGAGTATCACTGCCCCAGATATGAGAATGTAAGAGAAGCCATGTTGGGTCAGGCCAGTGGCCCATCCAGTCCAACATTCTGTGTCCCACAGTGGCCAAAAATACCAGGTGCCCTCAGGAGGTCCACCAGCGGGGCCAGAGCTCTAGAAGCCCTCCCACTCTTGCCCCCCAAGCACCAAGAATACAGAGCATCACTGCCCCAGACAGAGAAGCCATGCTGGATCAGACCAATGGCCCACCAGTCCAATGTTCTGTGTCACACAGTGGCCAAAACCCGGGGGCCATCATGTGGTCCACCAGCATGGCCAGAATTCCTCCAGCAGCTGCAAGTGGAGGAGTGGGGAATCAAACTGGATCCTCCCAAATTAGAGCCTCTGCACTTAACCACTACACCAGAGATTGGGGGGGGGGGCTTCTTACATGGAGGAGGTATTCGCAGATGTTTCCTACTCAGTTGCTTTTTAAAAATTTGTTTCCAGGGGTCCTTTCGAGCAGGAGCTCAGGAGAGCTCAGCTCCGGGAGTGGGTGCCAGCCCCCCTCTTCCCAGGCGGGGGAATGCCTGCTTGTGTCCTGGCTGCAGCAAAATAACCCCGTCCCCTGGAAAGGTCCTTGTCCCTCCGACCAGCCTTCTGAAGGCTTCAGCCACCACTGAAGCTCTCCTCCCAGAATAGTGGTACTTCTGAGGCTTGGATTAGTAGCGGTCCCCTCTCTGCCACCTCTTCCTTCCTCCCTCCCTCCCTCCCTCCCTCCTTTCTCTCTTTTCTTTCTTGCCTTCTGACACACTTCCGGTGATGTCAGGCGGTGTAGCATATGCAAATAAATTATGCTAATGAGTTATGCTAATGAGCTCCTGCAGCTCTTTTTCTACAAAATGACCCCTGTTTGTTTCTATTTTTGACCTTTCCCCTTTCCATCTCATAGATCAGTTTGTATGGAGCACGGCTCTGTGAAAGTGAAGGTTTATACCGGCGGCGGTGGGGGGGGGGGCTATCAGTCCGCAAATCAAATCTGCTTCGAATCTGATCCGTGCAGCCATTATTTAAATTGTGGAGAATGGCAGGCAGGTCCTTTATCTCAGAGACTCTTGCTGCGATGGGCCAAATCAGACAAGACAACAGGGAGTTCCGCAGTTAGACCTCCTAGTGTTTTAAAAATTCAATTATCAGGCGGGGGGGGGGCTGATTTGGATCAGGACAACAGGATGAGGAAAAGAGGGGTCAACCCTTCCCACCACCCAGTCTTTCTGACCTAAAATGGCCTGGACAGCTGCTCCCCTGGGGATTGCCAGCTTCCAGATGGGCCAAGTAGCAAAAAATATACACTGCAAGAAACTTGTGTAAATAAACATGTTCTATTTATAACTATTATTCTATAAAGTGCATTGTGTGCTGTTATAACATCCTTGTCAGATACATATAGGGGCAGCTAAGATTCATGGACATATGACAGGAGCGCTCCGTCCATGAATCTTAGCTGCACAATGTGTCTTTTGTAAGACCGGCAATAAACATCAATACAACTATAAATTAAAGCTCCCCCCCACCCCGGCCGCTTTTTGGAAGATTTTGTGCAAGTAGAAGCGGGCTTATAATTCTGGAAACTCCCGTTGGGGCTTGACTTTTAAAATACTGATGCAAAATTGACTGGTAGTTGTCAGATTGAATGAACTGAGCGTTATTGTTATACCGAATGTACTGAATATATGTATCTGACAAGGATGTTGTAGTAGCACACAACGCATTTTATAGAATAACAGTTATACACAGAACACATTTATTTACAAAAGCTTCTTGCAGTGTATATTTCTTGTTACTTGACTCTCCCAACACTGCAGCTCGGGTTGCTACAGCCTCCAGGAGGGGCCTGGAGATCTCCCAGAATTACAAGTGATCTCCAGATGGCAGAGATCAGTTCCCCTGGAGGACACGGCTGCTTTGAATGGTAGCCTCTGTGGCATTGTGCCCGGCTGAGGTCCCCCCTCCCTAAATACTGCCCCCCCCCAAATCTCCAGGCGTTTCCCAACCTGGATCTGGCAACCCTACCCCCTCCCCATCCCCTGCCACTGGCCAGAGGGACCTGCCAACCCTAAGTCCGGGCTTGAGGCTGAGATGAAATGGGAAGGAGTTTTGCAAAAAGCTTTGCTACAGTCCAAAGCCCTCCCCCCTTCCTTCCAGTGCTTTTTCCAGAGCCCACTGCTGAGGGCAGCTTTTGTGGCCAGGGCAGCTTTCGTGGCCAAGCCGAGAGGTATCACACACACACAGGCTCTTACTTTTCAGGGCTGGGATGGTTGTCATGCTTAGGAGATCCAGCAAATAGACTCTGAGAGACTCCGGCTGCAGGAGAGGAGGGGGAAAGAGAGTCATAACAGCAGCCTTAGATGTAAACAAGGCCCATTTTCCCCATCCTTTGGATCCTTATTTAGTTAGTTAGCTATTGGATTTATACCCCGCCCTCCCCACCAAAGCAGGCTCAGGGTGGCTTACATAAAAGTGTGAAAACCGTTTAAAACACATAAAAAGTGCAATACATATATATTTCCTATGCGGCAGCAGTCATAATCCCATATTCCCTTAAGAGGAGTCAGTTAGTATAGAGACTGGTCAAATTTACATCTGACTTTCCCGCTAGAATCATTCTAGTTTCAAAAACAACTGTCTATATCTGTTTCTAGTTTCAAACCATACTTGTTCTAGTTTATAAATTAATGTTTACATTCGTTAATTGCCCTCCTGTGACCAAGCTAGCATTATACTGCTTTAAAAAAATGCTGTTGCTTAGTACTCTTCAGACCCCCTGGAGTGAAATTTGAAGCCAGCATGCAGTGAGCTTGGGAAAAGACAGCAGTCAAACTACTTCAGAGGGGAGGTGTAAATTGGGCCTTAGGTGATACAAACAATCCCAGGGAGGCCCCAAGTTATCAGGAGTTAACTTCAATTCCATAGGGCCTGCAAGACGGAGCTGTTCCACCAGGCATTTGACCACACTTAATGCCTGGTGGAACGGCTCCATCTTGCAGGCCCTACAGAACTGAAGTAAACTCCACAGGGCCCTCATTTATGGAATTTGGAGCACTAGCCCTTCCTGGAGGATTCGGCCCATGCTTACCAGATGTTGTCCCTGAGAGGTTAAGACTGCATTCTCCGTTAGATTCCCCCTCCCCTTCATTTTACCTGTCGAGATAACCTCAAACTTACATCAAATGTGCCAAGAGCAGACGAGGTCTCCTGTAGGTTTTCTAGGCTGCAAAAGAAGGAGGAAGAATTCACCGCCAAAACCCACCCATCGGTGCACGTCAGCCTCCTTCGCCTCCCTTTCCTCCCTGCGACCCCCTCCTCTCGGCTTACTTTTACAAAACGCTCTTTCATTATTCCATTATGCTGAGGATTGTTAGGGATGGGCACGGACCAGCTGACGAAGTAAAGTTCGTCACAAATTTTGCCTGGTTCGTGGTTCATGAAGTGATGTTTGCGAACTGAAGAACCGCCACAAACTTCCACAAATCTTGATGCAGCTGAGCGATGGGCCGCTCCCCACCACTCAGCTGTCTGGAAACCCCTGCTTTCTGCTCCCCACAGCTTTTCACGGGGAGCAGAAGACAGTGGTTTAACCTTTCAATGACTCACAAACCGACATGAATCAGTTTGGCTCCTGAACTGGTGTACCGGTTTGCAGTTCTGTTTGTGCTTCAGCCATGAACCACAAACTGAACCACAAATGCCCATCCCTAGTGATCGTATTGGTGGTGGTATTTGGACTGAAAACCTGACTGTTGGGGACTGTTTTCCAATTGTTTTTAGTGCACTGAGTCAATCTTCTGTTTGCATTTTCAACAGGAAAGACTGAAATATTTTATATAAATAAAATAAATGGAGTGTGAGGGCAGTACGTATTTAGGAACCAGTGCCTTCAGGGCAGTGAGAGATGAGGCCATAGAGATCAATCAGGAAGCACCTCTCAAGTTCCAGAAAGGCGTGTTGGGAGGGGAAAATGGGGGCAGAAGCAAGAGCCGGCTGGAGATGCCCCTCCCCCGTCCCCGGTGATGCAGCAGCTGGATAGCCGGTGGTGCTGGAAAGTGAGATCACGCTAGCTTGGGCTGTTCAAGTTAGGGCAGACAAACTGAGGTCGTTTGTCATTGCCTGCCTTTGCACACTGGCCCTGGACTTCCTGGGAGGTCTCCCATCCAAATACTAACCAGGGCTGACCCCGCTCAGCTTCCCAGATGTGAAGAGGTCAAGCCAGCCTGGAAAACCCTACACTGCTCCCCACAGATAGATTCAGGTAGGTAGCTGTGTTGGTCTGAAACAGCAGAACAACGTCTGAGTCCAGTGGCAATTTTAAGACCAACAAAGTTTTATTCAAGAATAAAACTTTGTTGGTCTCAAGGCGCCACTGGGCTCAAATTTTGCTCTATTGCTCCTCCAAATCACTGAAAAGGGCTGGCATTTTTAAGAGCGGGAGAAGGGGGGGAATACCCCCAGGCCTGCCCTTTCTTCAGCTAGAACATAAGAAAATAAGAGAAGCCATGTTGGATCAGGCCAGTGGCCCAACCAGTCCAACACTCTGTGTCACACAGTGGCGAGAAACACCAGGTGCCCTCAGGAGGTCCAGCAGTGGGGCAATTCATCACAGGGGAAAAAGCAGAAGAGAAGCCCTGTTTGTATCCTGAAGGAGCTCAAAGACTTACCTTAACAAGCAATAGGTAACCTTCCCACCCCTCGAATTACTAACAAAGATTTCACATAAAGGGAAATGTGAAGAGAATTTTCAGGTTGACTTTTAAGGGAAAACATCTGACGATTTTCAAGAGAGGTTAGCACTTGCCTGCTAAAAAAAATTGAGGTGGGGAGCTGGGGTTGGTTCCCACAATGAATTTCGAAGGGCATTTGTAGGTTCATACTCAGGTGAACTTCACTTTCAAAAGAGTTTCAGATGAGTTGTGGAATATTGATGCCTTTTTGTTATTTAGGCTGAAGACACATGGGCAGTCTGCCGCACCTCCACAGCGCGGCAGACTGGGGCGGGGGGAATTTCCCCTGCGGCGCAGCGTTCACACGCTGCCGGAAGGAAGCCACCTGCAGCGTTCAGACTGCGGGCGGCTTCCTGAAGTGGCGGGCAGATGCTGCGTGGCTGCCCCTGCCTGCGCGCGTTCACACCCGCTCCGGCGGGTGGAACGCGCGTGCATGGCGCGCTGCAGCAGCCAAGCACCACTTTGAAGTGCTGCTTGGCTGGTACGGGAGGAGCGCGGCGCCGGATGCAATGCGTCCGGGCCGCCTCCTGGGGGCAGATGCGGCCGTCTGAACGGCCGCTCTGCCTCCTCTTCTGAAGCGGAGGCAGAGCGGCCGAGACGGCCAATCTGTCCTCAGCCTTATACTCTGCCACCTCTCTTCCCAGTGGAGGCTTGGAACAGCTCACATTCTTCCCTCCTCCATTTTATCCTCGCAACAACAGCTCTATGAGGTAGACTAGGCGGGGGCTGTGTGATTGGCCCCCAAGGTCACCCAGGGCGTTTCCACGGCAGAACAGAGATTTGAACCTGGGCCTTCCAGGGCCTAGTCTAGCACTCTAACTACACTGGTTTTGAACTGTAGATTAAAACAGCTAGGCAAGAGCCACAAAGCCATCTTCTTCTCACACACAACCACAACTTCCTTAGCAACTACGCAAGAATCCTCAGAGCTGTACCTGGCATCTCCCAGAGAAGAGTGGAGCCCTCCGTTCAGCATTCTGAAAGTGGCAACGATCTTCAAGTCCTGCAATAGAAGGGAAGAGCACCCAGTGGGCAAGCGGTCCCCCATGGGGAACTCCAAGGATCGAGAGAAGCGGTGTTTTTAACATCAGAAGAAGAAGAAGAAGAGATTGGATTTATACCCCGTCCTCCACTCCCCAAGAGAGTCTCAGAGTGGCTTACAAACTCCTTTTCCCTTCCCCTCCCCACAACAGACACCCTGTGAGGTAGGTGGAGGCTGAGAGAGCTCTTTCGAGAATTGTCCTTGAGAGAACAGCTGGGACAGAGCTATGGCTTGCCCAAGGTCATCCAGCAGGTGCAAGTGGAGGAGTGGGGAATCAAACCTGGTTCTCCCAGATTAGAGTCCGCACACTTAACCATGACACCAATCATGGTGTTTACACAAGTTGGGGGTTTCTCTAGGTCTCGAGGTGTCAAACCAAGCAATCATCAGAGATTGGCAATGCTCCCTCCAAGCTGTGGAGTCTTGTGAGCAAAAATTCTACTTTGTGAGCTACTGGCAATAAAGTTATGAGCAAGCGGTTTGGCTACTGCATAAATTAGTTTGCTCCAGGGCCATCCTTCCTGAGTGAAGACAAAAATGTGTGTGAGCCAGATGCTAAAAAAACTGTGAGCTAGCTCACACTAACTCAGCCTAGAGGGAACACCATACTTAGAAGCACAGTGTGATTCAATTGGGACAAACTTGACACAGGAGACTTTAAGTCTCTGACGGAAATTTCAACACCATGGATGGGGAAGAGCTGTGTGGTTTGGAGGCTGGAGATATGGTTGCCAGCCTCCAGGTGGGGGCCTGGAGATCTCCCAGAATTCCAACAGATCTCCAGGCGATAGAGATGAAGAAGAGGAGGAGGAGGAGATTGGATTTATATCCTGCCCTTCACTCACTTGGAGTCTCAGAGCGGCTTACAAACTCCTTTCCCTTCCCCTCCCCACCACAGACACCCTCTGAGGTAGGTGGGGCTAAGAGAGCTCTGACAGAAACTGCTCTATATCCAGAACAGCTCTGAGAGAACCATGGCTTGCCCAAGGTCATCCAGCAGGTGCAAGTAGAGGAGTGGGAAATCAAACCCGGTTCTCCCAGATTAGAGTCCGCGCACTTAACCATGACCCCAACTGGCTCTCAGTTCCCCTGGAGAAAATGTCTGCTTTGGAGGGCTCTTCTGATGTTCTCCAGGCCCAACTGGAGATTGGCAACCCTAACACAACCTCTTCCAAACTTGCTTAGAAATTCACAGGTCAGATTTCAGCCCTGAAATGGGCAGTAAAAGTTTCACTGTTTCCCTTTCAAAATGCCCTCATGGCCCCCGAATGTAAACAAAGGTCGCACCAGCCTGCAGTGAGGCATTTGGATGATGGACCTTCCTCTCATCTGTTTTGCCCTGGAACTGGTGGTGAGTGGGAATGTTTCCTCCTTGTATGGTACATGGTCCCATGTGGCTGGGGGCGCCAGATAAGGGATGTACAGGCAGAGCACATCAAGAACCATTGGCATGCCGGAGAGAAATATGTTCTACGTACCCCAGTCAAGACGAACATGGAGTCTTCCTGTGGACCTGCCACTAAGTGTATGGTGAGAGGAATAGTCAAGGTGGCCACCCCTTCTCCCAAGGACCACATCGGGGTACTTTCGCTTCTTAATTTAAACTTCAGCTCGCCGTAGTTCTCGGGGAATTCCAGCTGTGGAAAAATTGGAAAGGGAGTAAAATCAGTGGTGGGCAGAAGAATTCCAGGGCAGATTCTACCATTCCTGCTGATCTAGACACACATTTCCTCCTCTTCCTCCAACCACATATATGAACTCCCACCCATCTCCTCTTTGCAAAAAGTCTTTTCTTTAGAAACCATTATGAAATACCATGGGGAACTTGCAAGGGTTTTTCAGAGGTCACCTCATTTCCCCCTGCACCACCCCTCACCAAACTATTTCCTCTGTCTCTCTGCCGCCCTGCAAGCTTCTTAAAAAGTATGGACTTGTAATATACCTCATATCGGGACTGTACAACGAGTGTGCCAGGGGAAATGGACTAACTGGTGACCATGAGACAGTGCCAACGTACTGGACAAAGAAACATGTGCCCAGCTGAGAGAAGCCTTGGACTGAAGCAGCATGTTGAAACCAGATGTGGACCCATGGAAGACCCGATGCCATCCATCTTTGCCTCTCTAAGATGACTGCAAACCCAGCCTCCCTGAGGATCGCAGACACCTGGAACCAGCGCCCAGAGTAATGGAGAAGCCATGCTTTGCCAAGACAACATGAACTTTCGTGCTCAAACACCATGAGCAAGCACAGTCTTTATCATGCAGGCATTCCCCCCAAAATGCACACACCTTTTTCACTAACCTCACACTAACCTCTAAGATGACTGCAAACCCAGCCTCCCTGAGGATCACAGACACCTGGAACCAGCACCCAGAGTAATGGAGAAGCCATGCTTTGCAAAGACAACATGAACTTCCGTGCTCAAATGCCATGAGCAAGCATAGTCTTCATCATGCAGGCATTCCCCCCAAAACTCACACACCTTCTTCACTAACCTCACCCGAAACTGCACGTAGTCAGTTTCAAGTTAAACAATTGGACTTGACCGTGACAGGATTAACTGGCTGACTAGACCACCCTTCGTCCCTCAAGATAGCACAGCTGCAGAGTATCGGATCCTTAATGCTGACGGCTGGCCAAGCACCTGGAACCATGCCCTGTTCTTCTCCTATGTCTTAAACCCCGATCTCTGAAAGGTGTCACTGGTTAGAAACATTATGGCAATTGCCCAACTATTAAATCCATTATCCTGGTCATCTCCTGACCATCCGTAACTGGGGTTTGCTAGTTTTCCTGGGGGCTATGTGACTGACCAGGCATAGCCCGCCCAGTCACTTTTTAGGGTATGAAAGGAGAGAGATTTGCCATTGTTCTCACTCTTGCTTCTCCTACCTAACCCTACTCTAATTTGCTGACTCTCGATCTAGCGCTATCCAGAGTCTACCCACGTGTTCTGCCGGCCAGGACATGACCCCTTTCCCTCATAGTCTCCTTCCCTTTTCACTGCAGGATCGCTTTGCCTCGTCGGACAGGTATGTATCACCCCTCAGCGAAATACCTGCTAATGCGAACGTCTCTGTACATTTTCAGTCTAAATCTCCAAGCTCTGTGTTGTTGTGAGCGTGTTTGAATTTATTGCATGTGTGCAAACTCTCCAGAAAAGAAACCGTTTCATTAAGATTTGGTCTCTGCGTCTATTTCTGGGATACTGGACTAAGCGGGACTCCTGTACACATAGGCTGTTGCTCCCTTACATGCCTATCGCCATTTGATAATCATAATTGCCCCATTTAATAACGAAACAAGGCAATTTGGCTAACATCCCCTCCTGGCAGCCCCCATATTCTCTCCCTTCCCCCTGCTTCCTTTTCTCCTTCTCTGCCCACCCCCCGTCTTCAGTTTCATTTATTATTTGTTTAATTCATTTATACTGTGACTTCATTCTCCTCTCTTCCGTTTCATCTTCACAACAGCCTGAAGAGATAGGTTACTCTGAGGGTGACTGGCTCAGGGTCACACATTCATGGCAGAGTAGGGGTTCAAAACTGGATCTGCCAGATCCTTGTCTGATACTCTTTATCACCACACCATGCTGGCTTTCATGCGGTTGCTGCTGTCAAACAGCAGTGGTTGTCTTTGGGCTTGAGTGAATCATTCAAGTCTTGTGGTAAGGAATCACCCGGTGGCGGCAGCAGCCTGGCCCCAATCAGTCCTCCCTCTAGGGCAGGGGGAAGGGGAGCAGGGGTGGCCTTTGAGGCCAAAATAGCCCTGGAAAGGGTTCACCCGTTGCCCTTTTACTGAGAGAAACCAAGGCTTGAAGGCTGGGAAGATTCTTGTGGTTGTCTAGCAACCCTCACAGTAGCCACTGAGAACTCAGAGGTTATCCCCTTGTTGGAGCTACTTCCATCATTTCGGTGTGTTTTTTAAAAAACCCAGTGTATTATTTTCCAGACTTTCCTGACAACTTGGGCATTTTATTAGGTTTGTAGAAAGATCTGTGTTGTCTCCTTATGTTGCCAGTCTCTGGATTTAAGTATCTGCAGATAGGATCATGTGGAGGAGGAGGAGGAGGAGATTGGATTTATACCCCACCCTTCACTACCCGAAGGAGTCTCACAGTGGCTTACAACCTCCATATGCTGTTCAGAGTTATGGGCAGGGGGGCGGGGGAAGAAAGGTGGGATCTGAATGACCTAAACAATGAAGATGTTATCCAGATGGTCACCTGAATGTGGATTGTGCCCCATGTTAAATAATAATTGACTGAACTCTGCTAAGATTCCTCTCTGAATCAGCAGCATAAACTAACTGTTGAGCAAGAGAATAACTGGATCCAAATCCAGGAGCAATTTAGAGACCAACAAGATTTTTGGCATATAAGCTTTTGAGAGTCAGAGCTCCCTTCATCAGATAGGGACATCCATTCCATCTTGTATCTGACAAAGGGAGCTTCCACACTCAAAAGTCCATCTGCCCAAAATCTTTTTGGTCTCTAAGGAGCTACTTGGTGGGAATCGGTCCACTACAGACCACGACAGCTACCCTCTGGAACTCTCTCCATGCTGACCAAAAGGTTAGAATCATTGAGTTGGAATGGGTCTCCAGGGTCATCTAGTCCAACCCCCTGCAGAAAATTCACACACACACCTAGTGACCCCTGCTCCACCCTCAGAAGATGACAAAAAACCTCCAGGATCTCCAGCCAAACTGGCCGGGATAAAAATTGCTTCCTGACCCCAAAGTGGCAATCAGCATTTCCCTGGGCGTGTAAGAAAGGGCCACAAGAACTAAGCACTGAGGCAACCCTTCCTGCCCTCCCTCTCACAATCTGCCCAAGTTCACACAATCAGCATTGCTATCAGGTGGCCATCTGGCCTCTGTTTGAAAACCCCCAAAGGAGAAGAGCCCACCATCTCCCGAGGAAGCCTGTTCCACTAAGGAGGAGGAGGAGATTGGATTTATACCCCGCCCTCCACTCCCCAAGGGAGTCTCAGAGCGGCTTACAAACTCCTTTTCCCTTCCCCTCCCCACAACAGACACCCTGTGAGGTAGGTGGGGCTGAGAGAGCTCTTTCCCAAGCTGTCCTTGAGGGAACAGCTGGTACAGAGCTATGGCTTGCCCAAGGTCATCCAGCCAGGTGCAAGTGGAGGAGTGGGGAATCAAACTCGGTTCTCCCAGATTAGAGTCCGCGCACTTAACCACTACACCAGACTGGCTCTCTGGAACCGCTCTAAGTGTCAGGAAGTTCTTCCTCATGTTGAGCTGAAAACTCTTCTGATTTAGTTTCAACCTGCTGGTTCTGGTCCAACCTTCTGGGGCAACAGAAAACAACTCCACCCCATCCTCAATATGACAGCTCTTCAAGGTGGTTGCTGCTCTTGACTGAAAGTCACCTTTTCTGGGATTTTTTCCGGTCAAAGATCAACCGATGGAGGTATAACAAGCGAGGACTCACCGTTGGTACCCTTTCTTTCAGCGCATCACTGGTTATCATAGGACCGGCCTCCGCCTGCCAACGAGACAGCAAGAAAAATTCACATGGGGGTGGTGGCAAACGTTTGAAAGAGAGCATCTGTCAACCAAAGCTGAGCTGGGGGAAGGGGAGCAGGGGGCAGGGGAGCAGGGGTCGCCTATGAGGCCAAAATAGCCCTGGAAAGGGTTCACCTGTTGCCCTTTTACTGAGAGAAACCAAGGCTTGAAGGCTGGGAAAATTCTTGGGGTTGTCCAGCAACCCTCACAGTAGCCACTGAGAACTCAGAGGTTATCCCCTTGTTGGAGTTACTGCTATCATTTGGGTGTGTTTTTTAACCCCCCCCCCCCCAAGTATATTATTTTCCAGACTTTCCTGACAACCTGGGGATTTTATTAGGTTTAAAGAAAGATCCATGTTGTGTCTTTATGTTGCCAGTCTCTGGATTTCTTGCCATGTCTCTGTGCAGATTCACTTATAACCAGTGTTCCCTCTAAGCTGAGTTGATGTGAACTAGCTCACAGTTTTTTAGCCTCCAGCTCACACATTTTGTCTTAGCTCAGGAAGGATGGCTCCAGAGCAAACAAATTTATGCAGCGGCCAAATCGCTCACTCACAACTTTATTGCCAGTAGCTCACAAAGTAGAATTTTTGCTCACAAGACTCCACGGTTAACAGGGAGCATTGCTTATAGCCAATCTGGAACCAATTAAGTGAGGCTTTTTTGTTTCACTTGAGGAAGGGGATTGTGGGCTCAGCCCTGACATCTGAGAATCCAGCCAAGACCTCTGCTCAGGAGAACCTGCTCCTGATTAATCATGGAAGGAAGTAGAGATGGAAAACACCCTGTGCATGCCACACTTTCAGGACTTCGCTCCTGAGCTGATTGCAGATGTGTAGTCTTGGCCCAACTTAAGCATTAATTTCAGAGAGATGTTACAGAGGGACATGACCAAGTTTAGTCTAGTCCTAAGAGGAGTCTTTGGCCACCTGGATGGGCCGTAGCAAATGTTTCATAGCTAGAGCCACTCCCGTCAGATCCCTGAAGTGATCACTCCAAGTACATGCATGGATAAGGGGCGGGGTGTGCAGGATTGTTCTGAAAAGGCCATGCAATGGGAGTGGAATAATTGGGGACATTTCTAAGCAAAATGAGTGGCTCTCCAGGGTCTCAGTCGGAGGTCTTTCCCATCACCTCCTGCCTGGTCCTTTCAACTGGAGATGTCAAGGATTGAACCTGGGACCTTCTGCATGCCAAGCAGATGCTCTACTACTAAGACAAGGTGATGTTTCCTTGCTTTCTGCTAGAAAGACTGTCACAAGGGAGACCTAATAGCCTATCATCTTTAGCAGAAATTCTCTGGTAGTCAAGGAAGTCCTAGGAAGGCAGTCAAGATGTGCAGTGGGCCAGTCCTAGGAAGCGGTTTCAGCCACTCACGGTGTCCTTGGTGACGTCCTGGTCCAGATCCGCTTTGTACAACTCCATGAAAGCATTCAGGATATTCACTGGCAAGGTGAGTTCAGAGTTCTTGTCATCCAGTTCTGGCATAACATCTGAAGCTGGTGGCTCAGCAGAGATTTCAATGTCTTCTCCACTCGTTTTTGTAATTCGAGTCTGAAAGAGGAGATACGAGTGAGTGTCTCATGATTACAAAGCCAGTCAAAAGCCTAGCCCTGAGTGTGGCATTTGAACAGATTCAGGATCTTAGTCTGACATATCATCGTATAGTTTCATCCTATGTGAAAGACTCTTCTTCTTCTTCTTCTCTTCTTCTTCTTCTTCTATGTGAAAGACTTTGTGCCAACACTAGTCCCCCACGATACCTTTCCTGGCACTTGAAGAAGAAGAAGAAGAAGAAGAAGAAGAGATTGGATTTATACCCCGCCCTCCACTCCCCAAGGGAGTCTCAGAGCAGCTTACAAACTCCTTTTCCCTTCCCCTCCCCACAACAGACACCCTGTGAGGTAGGTGGGGCTGAGAGCGCTCTTTCCCAGGCTGTCCTTGAGAAAACAGCTGGTACAGAGCTATGGCTTGCCCAAGGTCATCCAGCCAGGTGCAAGTGGAGGAGTGGGGAATCAAACCCGGTTCTCCCAGATTAGAGTCTGCGCACTTAACCACTACACCAAACTGGCTCTCAAGAAGTATACCCTGCTGAGGATGTCCCCTTCCCTAGACCCTGCCCTTCCCAAGACCCCCCCTCCCAGTTCTCCAGATATTTCCCAATCCAGAGCTGGCAGCCTTACCTCAAAACATACACGGGCATGATCCGTAGTTATTTTTGGAGCGCCACTCAGGGAATACGAGACAGTTGCTCGATTGCCAATCTGCATCGGCACTGTAAAATGAGAAAGGAAACTATTTTCACCATTTCGCAGAGCCGGTGATAACTGCTGTGGAGATCTGGCAATTCCTTCCTGCTCTGCTTGAGGGTCCCCTGAAGGCATCTGACGGGTGAGTGACATGGACTCCTCGGTCTGACCTAGGAAGGCCTTCTTGATGTGCTGCAATGCAGAACATGCTCAGCCCTCAGTTTGCTTTCAGGTTCTCAGGTTTTGGGAGCTGCAGGTCAAGAACAAGCGGTTAAAAAAACCCAGAAGACCCCTGTTGGATCAGTCCAGTAGTCCCTCTGGTCCAGCATTCTATCTCACACCGAGGCCAACCAGTTCCTCTGGAGGTCCAACAACAGGGCACAGAGGCCGAGGCCTTAAGAACATCAGAAGAGCCCTGCTGGATCAGACCAATGGTCTGTCTAGTCCAGCATCCTGTCTCACCCAGTGGCCAACCAGTTCCTCTGGAGGACCAACCACAGGGCAGAGAGGCCAAGGCCTTCCTAAGAACATCAGAAGAGCCCTGCTGGATCAGACCAGTGGTCCATCTAGTCCAGTATCCTGTCTCACACAGTGGCCAACCAGTTCCTCTGGAGGACCAACAACAGGGCAAAGAGACCGAGGCCTTCATAAGAACATAAGAGCCCTGCTGGATCAGACCAGTGAGGGTCCCTCTAGTCCAGCATCCCATCTCACACAGGGGCCAGCCAGTTCATCTGGAGGGCCAGCAACAGGGCAGAGAGGTTGAGGCCTTCCCCTGATAAGAACCTCAGAAGAGTCCTGCTGGATCAGACCAGTGAGGGTCCATCCAGTCCAGCATCCTGTCTCACACAGTGGCCAACCAGCTCCTCTGGAGGGCCAACCACAGGGCATAGAGACTGAGGCCTTCCCCTGATGTTGCCTCTTGGCACAGGGATTCAGAGGTTGACTGCCTCTGAACACAGATGTTCCCTTTATTCATCATAGCTAGTAGCCACTGATAGACCCATCCTCCTTCCTCCGTTGGATTCTCGGTAGCTGTTGGATTCTCCGTTGGATTCTCGGTGGATTCTTGATTTCTCCAAGATTGGCAGCCAAGACTCTGTGCAAGACTAAACGTGTTTCCATCCCTGCTCATATAAGATCATAGGATCAGAACACCCTAGGTTCCACTTCTGAAAGCTCCAGGAATTTCCCAGGCTGGAGCTGGCAACCCTATCTACCACTGAATGACAGCCCTGCTCTCGAAACAAAGTACACTTCATCCTCTTGGCTCATCAAGCCCAATGCTGCCTCTTCTGACCAACAGTAAATTGCCAAGGCATCAAGCAAAGATCTGCCTTCCCTCCTGCAACCTGAGATCCTTTCGTTTGGAGGACTTGGAGAGAGTCTCCAGCAAAAAGGCTGCCTTATGGTCCTTCCTCAAAGCAGGGACACAATCTGGAGCATCAAAATGTTCAACCAAAATAGACCTTTTCGTTAGAAGGACATTGCTGGAATGCTAGCATTTCACAGCCCAAGGAGAGATAGTTACAGCTGGAGAGCTATCTATGGCAGAACATACCCCAAAGAGTTTCCATTTTTTTCTTCATTTCAATAACCACTTTGTCTGCTGCTGGGCACATCTGGAAGAGAAGGTAGAAGTGTTGGGAAAACTGGCAAAAATACTTAGATATTCAGAGGTTGCAATGGATCTTTGCTTCATTGGAGAGGAGGCCTTTTCTTTCTATATTAAAAAGCTTTATTTCTAAAGGGAAGGGTTCACGGGAAAACTCCAATACAACAGACACTAGAGACCACATGTTTACAGCTACAGAACAGACTGACCACATGGGCTGCAACAATGGAGATTTAGATGCTTCTTCTTGACCCCTAGGGGAAAAAAATCACCTGAATACATCAGTCAATGAATGTTAGTTAACAGCAGGGGTCATTTCGTAGAAAAAGAGGGGCAGGAGCTCCTTAGCATAACTCATTAGCATAACTTATTTGCATATGCCATACCTCCTGACATCACCCAGAGTGTGTCAGAAGGCAACACCCACCGCTCAGTCTCCACCCCAAAAATCTCCAGGTGTTTCCCAACTCAGAACATAAGAACATAAGAAAAGCCAATGATGGATCAGGCCAATGGCCCACCCAGTCCAACACTCTGTCACACAGTGGCCAAAAACACCAGGTGCCCTCAGGAGGTCCAGCAGTGGGGGCAGGAAGCCCTCCCACTGTTGCCCCCCCAACACCAAGATTACAGAGCATCACTTGCCCCAGACCGAGAGTTCCTATCTATATTTTGTGGCCAATAGCCACTGATGGACCTCTGCTCCATATGTTAATCTAATCCCCTCTTGAAGCTGTCCATGCTTGTAGCTGCCACCACCTCCTGTGGCAGTGAATTCCACGTGTTAAGCACTCTTTGGGTGAAGAAGTACTTCCTTTTATCTGTTCTAACCTGACTGCTCAGCAATTTCATGGAGTGCCCACGAGTTCTTGTATTCTGAGAAAAGGAGAAAAGGACTTCTTTCTCTACCTGCCCTATCCCATGCATAATCTTATAAACCTCGATCATGTCACCCCTCAGTCGTCGTTTCTCCAAGCTAAAGAGCCCCAAGCACTTCAACCTTTCTTCATAGGAAAAGTGTTCCAACCCTTTTATCATTCTAGTTGCCCTTTCTGCACTTTTTCCGATGCTATAATATCTTTCTTGAGGTGTGGCGACCAGAACTGTACACAGTACTCCAAATCAGGTCGCACCATTGATTTATACAGGGGCATTATGATACTGGCTGATTTATTATCTATTCCCTTCCTAATAACCCCCAGCATAGCATTGGCCTTTTTCATTGCAGTTGCACACTGTCTCGACATTTTCATTATCTACTACGACTCCAAGATCTCTCTCTTGGCCAGTCTCCGCCAGTTCGTACCCCATCAACATGTATTTATAGTTAGGATTTTTGGCTCCTATGTGCATCACTTTGCACTTGGCCACATTAAACCCCATTTGCCACATTGATGCCCACTCACCCATCCTCAACAGATCCCTTTGGAGTGCCTCACAATCCTCCCTGGCTCTCACCACCCTGAACAACTTCGTGTCATCTGCAAATTTAGCCACTTCACTGCCAACTCCAAATCATTAATAAACAAGTTAAAAAGCATCAGATGGAGTACTGATCCCTGTGGTACCCCACTGCTTACCTCCCTCCACTGAGAAAATGGCCCATTTATACTCACTCTCTGTTTCCTTTTAATTAGGCAGTTTTTGATCCACAAAAGGACTTGTCCTTTTATCCCATGACTATTGAGCTTACTTAGCAGCCTTTGATGAGGAACTTTATCAAAAGCTTCCTGGAAGTCAAGGTAAACAACATCTATCGGGTCCCCCTTGTCCACATGTTTGTTTACTCCCTCAAAGAACACTAACCAGTTAGTGAGAAAAGATCTTCCCTTACAGAACCCATGCTGAGTCTTCCTCAAGAGATTTTGTTCATCAATGTGCCTACTAATTTTTTCCTTGATAACAGTTTCCACCAACTTACCCGGTATCGACGTCAGACTGACTGGCCTGTAATTTCCCGGATCTCCTCTGGAACCCTTTTTAAAGATAGGAGTGACATTCGCTACCTTCCAGTCCTCAGGAATGGAGGCAGATTTTAAGGAAAGATTACATATTTTTGTCAGGAGATCCACAAGTTCACATCTGAGTTCTTTCAGAACTCTCGGATGTATGCCATCTGGGCCCAGTGGTTTATTTGTTTTTAAGTTGTCCATCAGACGTAGGACCTCTTCTCTTCTCACCTCAGTCTGACTCAGGTCTTTCCACTCCCCTCCCGAAATCAGTGGTTCTGGAGTGGGCAGGCACTTCTCATCTTCCACAGTGAAGACAGAGGCAAAAAATGTGTTTAGCTTCTCAGCCATTTCCCTATCATCCTTCACTACACCTTTTACCCCATGGGCATCCAAGGGCCCCACTGCTTCCCCTTGCTGGTTTCCTACTTCTAATGTATTTGAAGAAAGTTTTATTGTTGGTCTTTATGAAGAAAGTTTTATTGTTGAGCTGGTGTTCCAGCTTTACACTTTGACTAAAGACACTTGGGGTTTCCTTTGCTCTTGCAGGGAAGCTACCCTACAACAATCATGAGAATACAGATCAAGTTAGTATGCTTTTGCCTTTTCCCCACAGCACATCACCATATGTGTCCGCTCCTGGGCTTGCTACTCCCGGAACAGTGTTTCTGTGCGTTCCGGCTAAAAATGACCCCAACAGACTTCAGTTTCCCGGGCTTTGACTCCATTGGCTCTGTGCCAGGTTTCCTTCCAGGTCAGGCAAAACAACAGCACAAAAGGTAAACAGGTTAACCCTATAATGACTGGGATTTAGGCCTTGCAACACACATATTTTCATTTATTTATTTATTTGTTATTTATTTAGACTTATATCCCGCCTAGCCAGCACGAGCCAGCTCTAGGCGGCTAACAGCATAAAATCAGCAACATACAAAGGTTAAAATCACATCAAAATATACAACTAAACAATAAAATCATAACAGATGGCAGCAATACAAAAACCAACACCAGGAATGGCATCCTACATATTTCTGGCCAGGGGGCTTCCACCACAGATGTACCAGACAAGCGACTCACCAGCCGCCTGCTAAAGGCCATTCCTCCCGGTGGCGGCTCCAAAAGCCTGGTGGAAGAGCTCCGTTTTGCAGGCCCTGCGGAATTGCAAAAGGTCTCGCAGGGCCCTGATGTTCTCCGGGAGCTCATTCCACCAGTAGGGAGCCGCCACCAAGAAGGCCCTATTCCTGGTGGTTGCCAACCTGGCCTCCCTCGGGCCAGGGTGGGTCAGGCGTTGAGTGCCTGACCACAGTGCTCTCTGGGGTGTATACAGGGAAAGGCGGTACCTTAGGTAGGAGGCCCCAGACCATATAGGGCTTTAAAGGTTAAAACCAGCACCTTGAACCGGATCCGGTTTGCTATAGGCAGCCAGTGCAGCGCCCTCAGCACAGGCTGGACATGGTCCCTCACCGAGAGGCCCATCAGCAGCCTGGCTGCAACATTCTGCACTAGCCGCAGCCTCCGGAGCTGAGTCAAGGGCAGCCCCATGTAGAGAGTGTTACAGTAGTCTAACCTCGAGGTGACCATTGCATGGATCACTGTCGCCAGGTCATTGCGTTCGAGGAAGGGAACCAGCTGCCTAATCAGCCATAGATGGTAAAAGGCTGCTTTGGCAGTGGCTGCTACCTGGGCCTCCATAGTTAAGGAGGCATCCAGGAGCACTCCCGGACTCCGGACCCTCAGCGCCGGCACCAGTGGCACCCCCTGAAGGCTGGTGGTGGGATCCCTACCCTTGGTCCACTCCAACTCAGGCACAGGACCACCGTCTTCATTGGATTCAATTTCAGTCAGCTCAGCCTAAGCCAGCCTGCCATGTCCTGAAGCTCCAGGTCATCCAGGGTGGCTCCGGACCGGCCGCCCAACAACAGATACAACTGGGTGTCATCAGCATACTGGTGACAACCCAGCCTGTGCCTCCGGGCAATCTGGGCAAGAGGGCACATATAGATGTTAAACAGCATTGGAAATAGCACTGCCCCTTGTGGCACACCACATACCAGCGGGTGCCTCTGGGACATCTGCTCCCCCAGCGCCACTCTCTGTCCCCGACCTTGGAGGAAGGAGACAAGCCACTGCAAGGCAAGCCCCTGAACCACCGTGTCGGCAAAGTGGTGGATCAGTAACTGGTGGTTGACCATGTCGAATGCAGCCGACAGATCTAACAACAACAGCACCGCCGTTCCGCCACGATCCAGATGCCGTCAGAGGTCGTCCGTGAGGGCGACCAGTGCTGTCTCCGTCCCATGTCCTGGCCGGAAGCTGGACTGAAACGGGTCTAGTGCGGAAGTGTCATCCAGGAAACTCTGCAACTGAATCGCCGCCGCCCTCTCCAAAATCTTGCCCAAATAGGGCAAGTTGGAGACCGGCCGATAGTTGGCCAATTCGGCCGGGTCCAATGATGGCTTTTTCAGGAGAGGGTGGACCATCGCTTCCTTGAGTGCCCCAGGGAACAGTCCCTCTTGGAAGGACTTGTTGACAATCTCCCTGAGGACACCTTATAGACCCTCATGGCCAGCTTTTATCAGCCATGAAGGGCACGGATCGGGGCTACATGAGGTTGGGCGTACAGTAGAGAGTAAACTGTCAACTTCCTCAAGGCTGAGTGGACCAAAACAATCCAGAATAAAACTAGAAGACGTGCATGGAGCCTCGAGTTCGCTCACTGTCTCAACTGTGGCAGGGAGGTCACAGCGGAGCAGCAAGATTTTATCTGCAAAGTAGCTCGCAAAAGCCTCACAGCCAATATCCAATTCCCTATCGTTTGGTCTGCCATGCGGCAGTTCTGTTAGAGACCGAATAGTTCTAAATAATTGTGCCGGGCGTGAGCTTGCAGATGCAATTGTAGCCGCATAGAACTGTCTCTTCGCAGCCTTGACAGCCACCTCATAGGACCTCATAAATGTCCTATAAGATGCTCTTGATGCTTCATCGCGGGCACGCTGCCACCGTCTCTCTAGTCGTCTAAGCTCTCGTTTCCTCTACTGCAACTCCCTGGTATACCAGGGAGCCCGCTTAGAACTAGGGTGAAGAGGGCACCTGAAGGCGATCTCGTTGATGGCCGCCGAGAGCTGGCCATGCCAGTCCTCAACCAGCTCATCCAATGAGCTGCCAGGGGGCATGGGATCCCGCAGAGCCATCAGGAACCGCTGAGGGTCCATTTGGCTCCACGGGCGAGCCAAAATATGCTCGCCGCCCACACGGGGTCTGAGTGAGACATTCAGACGGGACTTCAGAGCATGGTGGTCTGACCATGGTACTGGCAAAGCAGTAATCGGACCCAACCCAACCTCGGCCACAAAAATCAAGTCGAGTGTATGCCCGGCCTGGTGTGTGGGCACTGTTACAAGTTGGGTGAGTCCTAGTGCCACCATGGCCGACACCAGGTCCATCGACGGCCCCGAGGCCGCATCATCAGCATGGACGTTGAAGTCACCCAAGACTATGCGTCAAGGGTGCTCCAACGCCCAGCCCAACACGGCCTCAGCCAGAGATGGCAGGCTAATGGGTGGTGCATTGGGCGGGCGGTACACCACCTAAATAGCCAAACTCTCCCTGGCATCCCACACCAGGCCAGAACATTCTATGCTCGCAAGTTTAAGCGGCGGGAACACTCTGTAGGAGTAAGCCTCCCGAATGAAAAGCGCCACTCCACCCCCACCCCTCAGTCCGTGATTGGTGAAGGACCGAAAACCCAGGTGGAGCCATTTGGGAGAGAGCCACTGTCTCTCCCTCTCGTACCCAGGTCTCGGTCACGCATGCCAGGTCCACTCCCTGATCGACCAAAAAGTCTCGCAGGGTAGAGGCCTTATTCTTTATAGACCTGGCATTGCTCAACACCAACGTCGGAGGGGGGTTAATCCCAGCCCCACTGCCTGCCCCCCTCGGGATGGGACCCAGGCTGGAAGGGGGCCGAGCGTCCCTGATTCTCTGCCCTCTTCCCTTCAATATATTTCAGCTAGGAGAAGACGACATTGAAGTGGGACGAGAAAGCTCTCAGAGCCAAAAAGTGCTGAAGCAGACTCCGTTGACGCAGGGTTCTCCGACGTGGTGCCCGTGGGCACTGTGGGACTGGCCAGAGCTTCCCTTGCCCCCTCCACACTTTCCAGAAAGTGGGAGGGGCAATCGTCAGGCAGGGCTTGTTATTGGCTGCCTGCATTCAAACGGAAGGGTCTTCCACTAGCTGAGAGAGGAGGCAGCCCCAGGAGGGCTGGTAAGGAGGGCGCTTGCCTTTGCCAACGTGCGGAGAACCCGACGAGACTTACCATGCCAGGCAACACCTTCCCGAGGGTAGAGTTCAGAAACTTGTTCACGATCTTCGGGAGCATACTGGAGAAAAGGAAGACACAGACACAAGGATGAGGAGCTCTAAGGTGCCCTAAGTTGTTGGTTTGAGCTCTAAGGTGCTCTAAGGTGCTCTAAGGTGCTCTAAGTTGTTGGTTTGGGGAACCAGCGGTGTCTAGCCAACTTTGTCATCAAGACAACGAGACGGGGTTTTGAGAGTCTTTGGCAACCACCGTTCATCGATGGGCATAATGTCGGACTTCTGAAGGGGAAGAAGGACGGAAGAGAGAAGAACAGAAGAGGAGACCGGATTTCTACCCCACCCTTCACTACCCGAAGGAGTCTCAGGCTGATTTTACACCTCCCCTCTAAAGCAGTTTGACTGCTGTCTTTTCCTGTGCTGATTTCACAGTGGTGTGAAATTTCACTCCAGGGGGTTTAAGTGCGCTAAGAAACCACAATTGTTTAAAGCAGAATAAAGCGGTATTATACTAGCTTGACTACCGGAGGGCAATTAGTAGATATGGACATTTCAGTGGCAGCACGGTTTCACGCCGCACAGAGGTGTGGGCAGGTTTTTTTGGAACTAGAATGATTCCAGCGGGAAAGTCAGATGTAAAATCAGCCTCAGAGCGGCTTACAATCTCCTTTCCCTTCCCCTCCCCACCACAGACACCCTGTGAGGCAGGTGGGGCTGAGAGAGCTCTTTCGAGGACTGCTTCCGAGAGAACAGCTCTGAGAGAACTTGTGGCTGACCCAAGATCAGACCAGCAGCTGCATGTGGAGGAGTGGGGAACCAAACCCGGTTCTCCCAGATTCAAGTCCGTGCTCTTTGCCACGACACCAAACTGGGAGGCAGCTGCTAGGCAAAAACAGCTAGACAGAGCTTCTGTTTCCTTTCCTTTTGCAGGTATAGAGGCTTGGGCACGGCCAGAGGGGTGAACCAAAGGAATCTCGGTATTTAGCCCACGGCTTGCGGCCTGTGGCACTGAGTGACCCATCTCAGTGGCTCCGGGACCAGCACAGGATATTGTGTGTGCTATTTTTTGTTTGCTTGGGGTTTTTTTGTTTGTTTAGGTAAGGGCTCCCCAATATGATACCCATGAGGTTCCACAGTTCCTGCCAACACCTTCTCTGACACGCACCAAGTGTTTTCAGGAAGTGGGTCGGACCAGGTGGAGCTTTTGCCCAGCAAGCCGTCTGACTGGCCACTGGAGAGTTGATTGGCTGTGCAGATTTTTAAAAACATTGTTTTGGCAGCAGCTGCCACCACAGGACAAGGATCTTCACTGTCCGGATAAAGGGTAAACCGGGGCAGGCCTTTTGTATCTGGCTCCACTTCCTGCAGCAGCCATTTTATGGCAGCCATTTTGTGGCTGTGCCCACCATACAGTGCCGGGATTCCAAAGGTGCTCACCAGCTCCCGAAGCAGTCCGTTCCACTGCTCAACCGCGCTTACAGTGTGGAAGTTCCTCCTGATATTTAGCCGGTATCGACTCCCTTGTCATTTCCACCCATGGGATCTAGTCTTGCAATCCAGAGCAAGAGAGAATAGATCTGCTCCGTCTTCTACACGACAGCCCTTCAAATATTTGAGGACTGCAATCGTTTCCCTTCCAAGCCTTCTCTTTCCCAAGCTAAACACACCCAACTCTTTCAGCCTTTCCTCGTAAGACTTGGATTCCAACCCTCTCACTATCCTGGTTGCCCTCTTCTGGACACGCTCGAGTTTGTCAACATCCTTCCTAAAATGTGGTGCACAAAACTGGACACAGGACTCCAGGCGAGGCCTGACCGCAGCAGAACAGAGCAGAACGGCCACCTCCCATGATCTGGTTATCAGATCTGCAGATGACACGAAGCTGGGTGGGGTTGCTAATTCTGAAGAAGGCAGAGTTAGGATTCAAAATGATCTAGCTAGGCTGGAACACTGGGCTGAGACAAATAAAATTTCAACAGAGATAAGTGCAAAGTCCTACACTTAGGTACACAAAATCAAAGGCACAGATATAGAATGGGAGGGACTTGGCTTGACAGCAGCACATGTGAAAGGGATCTAGATCACAAGCTAAACATGAGCCTGCAGTGTGATGTGACTGCGAAGAAAGCTAATGCAATCTTAGGCTGCATTAGCAGAAGCATTGTGTCCAGATCACGGGAGGTGGTAGTTCCACTCTTTTCTGCTGTGGTCAGGCCTCGCCTGGAGCCCTGGGAATCAATACTGGCTAAATATCAGGAGGAACATCCTAACTGTAAGAGTGGTTGAGCAGTGGAACAGACTGCCTCAGGAGGTGCTGGATGGGACATTTTCAAGCGGAGGCTGGACGACCATCTTTCGGGTATGTTGCAGGCGGGGGTCATTTCGTAGAAAAAGAGGTGCAGGAGCTCATTAGCATAACCTATTTGCATATGCCACACCCCCTGACATCACCGGAAGTATGTCAGAAGGCAAGAAAGAAAGAAGAGAGAGAGAGACGGAGAAAGAGAGAGAGAGAGAGAGAGAGAGAGGAAGGAAGGAAGGAAGGAAGGAAGGAAGGAAGGAAGGAAGGAAAAGAAAGAAAGAAAGAAAGAAAATAGATGGGGAGGGAGGGGGGAAGGAAGGAAGGAAGAGAAAGAAAGAAAGAAAGAAAGAAAGAAAGAAAGAAAGAAAGAAAGAAAGAAAGAAAGAAAGAAAGAAAGAAAGAAAGAAAGAAAGAAAGAAAGAAAGAAAAGAAAAGAGCTGGCAGAGAGGGGACAGCTACTAATCCAAGCCTCAGAAATACCACTATTCTGGGAGGATAGCTTCAGTGGTGGCTGAAGCCTTCAGAAGGCTGGTCGGAGGAACAAGGACCTTTCCAGGGGGCGGGGTCGTTTTGCTGCAGCCATGACACAAGCAGGCATTCCCCCGTGGGGGTGGGGGTGGGGGTGCTGACACCAACCCCCGGAGCTACGCTCCCCCGAGCTCCTGCTCAAAATGACCCCTGGTTGCAGGGCTGTCTTTCGGCTCTGCTCCTGCAGAGTGCAGGGGTTAGACTAGATGACCTGCAGGGTCCCTTCCAACTCTAACATTCTATGATTCTGTGATTCTATGATCTTTCAACTAGTGTCTGAAGGGGGAGGGGGGACCCTGTACCAGTAACCAATGTATGTTGCTTTTACCCATACACATGCAGACGTGACTTTCCAGCCCAGGAAAGGCGCTGACCAGAGCTACATGGGAACTCACGGCACTCCCAACATTGGCCGTCAGCAACTGGTCGTGCCAAGCCCTCTTGGGTGGCTGGGCGGCCCCTACCCGGTGCTTACCTGCTGGGAAGGTTGGTTTTACAGCTGATCAGTTCGACGGAGCACTTCGTCACCACAAAATTCATTTTGTTCTTCTCCACGCTCATCTTGCTTATTGTTGTCATGTTGGAGGACACAGTGATTTCCATACTGCCTCCTATAAAGCTGTGCAAAACAAACCGTAGTTATTTGGGGGGCGTTGCGGCTGGCTTATTTTTTCTCCCATTAAGGGTTTTTTTTTAAATTAAAATAGTTATACCCCATGTTTTTCTTGTCTCTAGGGGACTTCCAGGGGCCTCGACTGCAATGCCACAGAGTAAGGAGCCAGTTTGGTGTAGAAGAGAAGAAGAAGAAGAGATTGGATTTATACCCCGCCCTCCTCTCCCCAAGGGAGTCTCAGAGCGGCTTACAAACTCCTTTCCCTTCCCCTCCCCACAACAGACACCCTGTGAGGGAGGTGGGGCTGAGAGAGCTCTTTCCCAAGCTGTCCTTGAGAGAACAGCTGGGACAGAGCTATGGCTTGCCCTAGGTCATCCAGCAGGTGCAAATGGAGGAGTGGGGAATCAAACCCGCTTCTCCCAGACTAGAGTCTGCGCACTTAACCACTGGTGTAGTGGTTAAATGCACAGACTCTAATCCGGGAAAACCGGGTCTGATTCCCCACTCCTCCACTTGCACCTGCTGGATGACCCTAGGCTAGCCATAGTTCTGGCACAGCTGTTCTTGGAAAACAGCAGTCTCTGTCAGAGCTCTCTCAGCCCCGCCTACCTCACAGGGTGTCTGTTGTGGGGAGGGGAAGGGAAAGGAGTTTGTAAGCCGCTCTGAGACTCCCTTGGGTAGTGAAGGGTGGGGTATAAATCCAATCTCTTCTCTTCTCCTCTTCTCTAAGGAGGCAACTGTATAAATTCAGAACCAGAGAGACATCCAAGGGTGGTCCTGGGTTAGACACATCATTCTTCTTAGACTGAACTTTGGGTACTTGCCTTTTGAAATACAAAGCTGCACCCACTAATCCAGAATACAAGGATGAGTATGATAGCCCTGGCCCCAGACTTGTATTTCAGCTTCCCCTCTGTACCTCCCACTTGGCTTAATGGCAAACCAAGATGGAAGATCTCGTAAGGAAGTTTATCTGGCTCAGAGGATGGCATTTATCAGAGACAGGCTACAAGTCAGAGACCTGAAGATAAGGTTACCAGCCAGTGGCCACCGGGGGTGTCATCACATCAACAGCATAATGACATTTCTCAGTTGAAGCCAGAATCAATGTCACACCACTCTAGGACTGAGTGGAAACTCTATGTCTTACCATAGAGTTTCTACGGGCTCCTAGAATGGTGTGACATCAGTTCCAGGTTACACCCAGAAATGGTGGCATGTAGTTGATGCAACACTGAAATTCCCCCTATTTTCAAGACGGATGGCCATGTTAGTATGTCTGTAGCAGTAGGAAAGAGCAAGAGTCCAAGAGCACCGTAAAGACTAGCCAAGTATGTGGCAGGGGAGAAGCTTTCGTGAGTCACTGCTCGCTTCTTCAGATGCAGCTAGACGCAGAATACATCTGTCCTACTTATTGGAAAGTGGAGTGATTTCAGATGCCAAATGACATTAGCAGGCAAATGACAATAGCAGGTGAATGACAACAGCAGGCGTTATTGGATTTAGGTGAGGGAGATTTAAGAATATCAGAAGAGCCCTGCTGGATCAGACCAGTGAGGGTCCATCTAGTCCAGCATCCTGTTTCACACAGGGGCCCCAACCAGTTCCTCTGGAGAGCCAACAACAGGGCAGAGAGGCCAAGGTCTTCATAAGAACATCAGAAGAGCCCTGCTGGATCAGACCAGGGGTCCATCTAGTCCAGCATCCTGTCTCCCACAGTGGCCAACCGGTTCCTCTGGAGGACCAATAATAGGGCATAGAGGCTGAGGCCTTCCTCTGACGTTGCCTCCTGGCTCTGGGATTCAGAGGATTAGTGCCCCTGAATGCGAAAGTTTCCCTTAGTCACCATGGCTAGATTTGGGGGCTGGGCCTGTGGAGCAGAGATTTGGGAATCTAGGGCTGCCAGGTACCCCTCAGGGGAGAATTGCCCGCTCTAAGAGCCCCCAACCCACCGGCCCTGATCCAGCCACCAGAGGAACTCTACCCCTAAAGCGCCTGAATCTGGCCAACGTGCCCGGTGCAACGATAGCACCCGGAGGTGACGTCATCGTGCCGGGCATGTCACCGGGGGACGCTCTAGCGTTTTAAGCCCGAACACTAGAGCATCCCTTGGCAATCCTCCTGGCATGATGACGTCACTTCCAGACAGCCTCCTCCCCCCCCCCCCCCGGCTGAATGTCAGGTAGTGGACCTGGCAACCCTACTAGAATCTATAGTATACCATAGAGTGTGACCTCGGAAGCTGCCATTTTGCTCCAGAGAAGCTGATCTCTGTAGTCCGGAGATGATTCCAGGAGACCTCCATGGCCTACCTGGAGCTTGGCAAACCTAGGGAGGGCCTAGGGTATCCTTGGACTTCTCTGCTTATACATCATCCTCCGGCATCTTGCCCTGACCAAAAACGGGCATCTCACTCACCTTTTCCCAGCGATGGTGATCGTTGACGTCATTGTCATGCTTATTCCCACACCCGGGACGTAGACCAGAAAGGTTTTAGGAGGTTGGATATCTTTCACTTTCAGCCTGTGAGACAAAGAAATCTGGCACTGAAGAAAGCAGGAAGGAGGGGCTGTGGCTCAGTACCAGAGCCTCTGCTTGGCATGCAGAAGGTCCCAGGTTCAATCCCCGGCATCTCCAGTTAAAAGGACCAGGCAGGAGGTGATGGGAAAGACCTTGACCTGAGACCCTGGAGAGCTATAAAGAGGGGCTATGGCTCAGTGGCAGAGCCTCTGCTTGGCATGCAGAAGGTCCCGGGTTCAGTCCCCAGCATCTCCAGTTAAAAGGAACAGGCAGAAGGAGATGGGAAAGACCTCCACCTGAGACCCTGGAGAGCTGCCAAGAGGGGCTGTGTCTCTGTGGAAGAACCTCTCCTTGGCATGCAGGAGGTCCCAGGTTCAATCCCTGGCATCTCCAATTAAAAGGACCAGGCAGGAGGGGATGGGAAAGACCTCCGCCTGAGACCCTGGAGAGCTGTAAAGAGGGGCCGTGGCTCATTGGCAGAGCATCTGCTTTTAGGGTTGCCAGGTCCAGGCTGGGAAATATCTGGAGACTTTGGGGGTGGATCCAAGAGAGCGGAGGGTTTGGCGAGGGGGGGCCTCAGCATGGTACAGTGCCATAGAGTACATGGTACAATGCCACCCTCCAAAGCAGCCATTTCCTCCAGGGGAGCTGATCTCTGTCAGCTGGAGATCAGTTGTAAAAGCGGGAGATCCCCAGGCCTTTCCTGGAGGCTGGCAACCCTATCTGCTTGGCATGCAGAAGGTCCCAGCTTCAATCCCCAGCATTTCCAGTTCAAGGACCAGGCAGTAGGTGATGTGAAAGACCTCCACCTGAGACCCTGGAGGTATGTCAAGAGGGGCTGTGGCTCAGTGGAAGAGCCTCTGCTTGGCATGCGGAAGGTCCCAGGTTCAATCCCCAGCATCTCCAGTTAAAAGGACCAGGCAGGAGGGGATGGGAAAGACCTCCACCTGAGACTCTGGAGAGCTGTAAAGAGGGGCTGTGGCTCAGTGGAAGAGCCTCTGCTTGGCATGCAGGAGGTCCCCAGTTCAATCCCTGGCATCTCCAGTTAAAAGGACCAGGCAGGAGGGGATGGGAAAGACCTCCCCCTGAGACCCTGGAGAGCTGTAAGGAGGGGCTGTAGCTCAGTGGGAGAGCCTCTGCTTGGCATGCAGAAGGTCCCAGGTTCAATCCCCAGCATCTCCAGTTAAAAGGACCAGGCAGGAGGGGATGGGAAAGACCTCCCCCTGAGACCCTGGAGAGCTGTAAGGAGGGGCTGTGGCTCAGTGGAAGAGCCTCTGCTTGGCATGCGGAAGGTCCCAGGTTCAGTCCCCAGCATCTCCAGTTAAAAGGACCAGGCAGGAGGTGATGGGAAAGACCTCCGCCTGAGACCCTGGAGAGCTGTAAAGAGGGGCTGTGGCTCAGTGGAAGAGCCTCTGCTTGGCATGCAGAAGGTCCCAGGTTCAGTCCCCAGCATCTCCAATTCAAGGACCAGGCAGTAGGTGATGGGAAAGACCTCCACCAGAGACCCTGGAGAGCCGCTGCGGGTCTGAGTAGACAAGTCTGACCCTGATGGATGGAGGGCCTGATTCCATAGAAGGCAGCATCATATAACACTTCACACGAATGCCTCCAGGGCCTGGAGAAAGCGGAGGGGCCAGGGACTGAGGGGAAACTAATCCTTCTTAATCCCCCAGTATGAAGAGTGATACAGTCAGGAAGGGCTTTGGGGGCATGAATTTGTAGAAACAGACTACTGTTGCAGTTGGCAACATACTCAGCTGTGGAAGGTGAGACTTTACAGTTGCCAACTCTGGGTTGGGAAATCCCTGGAGATTGGGGGTGGAGTCTGGGGAGGGGAGGGACCTCAGCAGGGGTGTGACACTATTGAGTCCACCCAGCAGAGCTGCCAATTTGTCCAGGGCAACTGATCTCTGTAGATTTGGAGATCAGTCGTAATGGAGATGGTAGATCTGGGCAGAAGGAGAATCGGCAGGTCCCAAGTGGTGTTGCCAGCTCCAGACTGGAGAATACCTGGAGATCTGGGGGTGGACCTCAGCAGGGTATATTTACATGGGCTCCACCCCCCAGCACAGCCCTTTTCTCCAGGGGAACTGATCTCTGTAGTCTGGAAATGAGTTGTAATTCCGGGGGATCCCCAGGCCCCACCTGGAGGCTGGCATCTCTAGCAGCGGACCAACCTCTGAAACTTCTACCATAGAGTTCATCAAAGAGTTTCTGCCAAGTCCTTTGGCCCAATCTGCGTCTAGCATTTGCTTCGCCGTCTCACCAAACCCAGACTGGAACAGAAATTCCCCTCTGCATTGCATGCCACTTTCACTTTCTCTGGTTGCCGGATTTTATGGCAGGGTCCAGAATGCATGCCAGCTGTCACTTCGTTTGATCTCTTGGTTTTATGGTGGCTGTCTGCATTGATTTATGGCCATTTTATGGCCATTCAGGGGTGACTCTGGAGTCAGGAGGCGTTGGCCTGGGGCAGGGGCGTAGACTTTTGTAAAATCCGGGGGGGGGGGGCTCTTTAGCCGCGATGTTTCCCCCCCCCCCACCGGAAAACCTCTGCGCTTCCCCAGGCCCTTCTGAGCCCGTCAGCCGCTGCTGCCGAGGCCTCTCTCCCCCCACACACACACTCCTTCCCTCTCCCTTCGCCGGGAAAAGAGGGAGGGAGAGGGAAGGATGGAAGTGTGGGGGGGAGACAGGCACCGGAAGCAGCAGCTGCCGGCCTCAGAAGGGCCCCGGGAGGTGCGGCGGCAGGCGCTACGTTTTCCCAGGGAGGGCTCAGTCCCCCCTGGGAAATTTCGGGGGAGGTTCGAGCCCTCGAGCCCCCCCGTAGTCTACGCCTATGGCCTGGGGTATTTAAATGCGGTTTTGAGCCGCATCTTTTCCTGTTCCAGTGTGGGTTTGGTAAAACAACAGAGCAAATGCTCAGTGCAGATTGGGCCATAGTCACTTCCAAGAAGAACTTCCAAGCAGTGGTGGGTAATGGGATGGGGGGGGGGTTTCTGTCTCCACCGGGGGCTTCACAGTCCTATGCTTAGCTCTGCTTAATCCTGGCCACTCCCAGAACTTTCCTCCTTACTTTAGGGTGCGTTCATACAGCTCTTTTGAGCCTGGCGGATTTAAAGCGCACGTCCAGATCACAACATCTGGGAATTGTGTCACTTCCGTGAGTAGCCCGTCGATCCCCGTCAGGGATCCGTACTTAAAAGATAGTAGTGAAAGTCTGGTCTAAAGCTGGCCGATGGGCCAATGCCAGACTTTCCACCATCAGGTCGTACCTCCAGCGCGCAATCAGCCCGTCGGGATGGTCTCCAGACCATCCCAAATGGCCGCCATTTTAAAAAGCTCTTAGCGATGCACGCATAACTGCTTAAACACGCAACGTCCCCAGAGCTCCGCTCAAGCGATCTGAACAATTTAATGTTTTTGAACTTTTATCAACTTTATAAACTGAAAGGGTACCTAGTGGAAGGTACCACTGGCGGCGCTTTGACTGTTTTAGTCTGCACATGCATGGAAAAAACAAGTATGTGGTAAGGCACATATGCATATGCGCAGACAGGATTTTCTTTTTAAAGCCAACCACATGGCTCCTTATGGTGGAGGCCATTTAGACAACCCATTGCGGGAATCACACGCGGTAAAGCGCTTCACAGGCGGACTGTCTGGTCATGCAACGCTGGATCAAAAACATCTAGCTTAAATTACAGCCAGGCCAATGGCAGCATAAGCTGCCTATCTGAACGCACCCTTAGAGAGCCACTTCACCCCAGAACAGGTTAATCCAGGCCCAGTCAAGGCACAGAGTCCACTAGAGCCATTTAGATTGTGGCGGTGTGATCTCCTAACTGTGGAAGTCCCTCTCTCAGCTCCTAGCCTGATGCCAACCAACTCCAGGTTGGAAAATTCCTGGAGATTCTCTTTGGACTTCAACGGGGTACAATGCCACAAAGTCCACTTTCCAAATGAGCCATTTCCTCCAGGGGAACTGATCTGTGTAATCTGGAGATCAGTTATAATTCTGGGAGATCTCCAGGTGACACCTGGAGGCTGGCCACCCTCCTGCCCCTCAAATTTATTTGAAAAGACCCATTTCCCCCTTGTACGAATGGACAATATTGTGTGGGCAAAGCAGGAAACTCTTTTGGTGCCCCTGGGGCACCTCCAGGCTGTACTGTTTCTGCAATTGTAAGGCCATAAGAACATCAGAAGAGCCCTGCTGGATCAGACCAATAGTCCCTCTGGTCCAGCACCCTATCTCATACTATGTCCAACCAGTTCCTCTGGAGGGCCAACAACAGGGCACAGAGGCCAAGGCCTTCCCCTGAGAAGAACATAAGAAGAGCCTTGCTGGACCAGCCAAGTGGTCCATCTAGTCCTGCATCCCATCTCACACTGTGGCCAACCAGCTCCTCTGGGAGGCCAACAACAGGGCAGAGAGGCCGAGGCCTTCCCCTGATGTTGCCTCCTGGCTCTGGGATTCAGAGGTTTAGCGCCTCTGAATGTGGAGGTTCTCCTCAGTGGCCATGGCTAGAGGCCATTGATAGATTTATCCCCTTTGAGTCTATCTAATCCCCTTTTCAAGCTATTTATTCCTTTGGCCATCACGACATCCCCTGGCAGCAAATCCCATATTTTAATCACTCTCTGGGGAAAAGTAGTATTTCCAGTATGGCCATTCCCATCAAACACGCCCCGGCTTTCTCTGGCATGTTGTCCCGCGCATTCTCTTGTGCAGGAGAATCGCCTCACCCTTTGATGCCTTTGATGGCCTTGTTGCCTCCCTGGTTCTTTGTCGCTGCCTCGGCCAGTTCATCAAGGATGCGGCTGTCTGTCATGGAGCGTTTGGCCGCTGGAAAGACATTCATCAAAGGTCATGGATCAGTCCGGAAGCGTCTCATGACAGGGACAGCTATGAAAAAGTCTTGAGCAGGGACGCTTCCTTCCCTTCATCTTCTGTGGACCAGTTCTTATAGGCAGGGGTCATTTCGTAGAAAAAGAGGTGCAGGAGCTCATTAGCATAACTCATTAGCATATGCTACACCACCTGACATCACCAGAAGTATGTCAGAAGGCAAGAAAGAAAGAGAGAGCTGGCAGAGAGGGGACAGCTACTAATCCAAGCCTCAGAAATACCACTATTCTGGGAGGATGGCTTCAGTGGTGGCTGAAGCCTTCAGAAGGCTGGTCGGAGGAACAAGGACCTTTCCAGGGGACGGGGTCATTTTGCTGCAGCCATGACACAAGCAGGCATTCCCCCGCGGGGGGGGGGGGGCTGGCGCCAACTCCCGGAGCTGCGCTCCCCTGAGCTCCTGCTCGAAATGACCCCTGCTTATAGGTAAATAGGTACGGTCAAATTTGCAACCCACCTATGGTGACCCCAGGAAAGGGCTTTCAAGACAAGAAGGAGGAGGAGAAGGAGAAGGAGAAGGAGAAGAGATTGGATTTATATCCCGCCCTTCACTCACTTGGAGTCTCAGAGCAGCTTACAAACTCCTTTCCCTTCCCCTCCCCTTAGGCTTGCCCAAGGTCATCCAGCAGGTGCAAGTGGAGGAGTGGGGAATCAAACCCAATTCTCCCAGATTATAGTCTGCACACTTAACCACTACACCAAACTGGCTCTCGAAGGAGGAGGAGGAAGAGATTGGATTTATACCCCGCCCTTCACTCGGAGTCTCAGAGAGGCTTACAAATCTCTTTCCCTTCCCCTCCCCACAACAGACACCCTGTGAGGTAGGCGGGGCTGAGAGAGCTCTTTCAAGAACTGCTCTTTCAAGAACAGCTCTGACAGAACTATGGCTTGCCCAAGGTCACCCTGGAGTTGCAAGTGGAGGAGTGGGGAATGAAACCCAGTTCTCCCAGATTAGAGTCTGCGCACTTAACCACTACACCAAACTGGCTCTCAACTGAAAAGCAGAGGTGATTTGCCGTTGCCTTCCTCTGCAGAGTCCTCCTTGGTCGTCCTCTGTTCAAGTACTGACCCGGCTTAGCTTCTGAGGTCTATACCATGCCTCCTTCCCTCCTGTCCTGTCCTGGTAGAGAGTAGGGCATGTGGACAGCAGCAGGTTCAAGCAGTGGAAATATTTAGGATCAAAGAGTTAGTGTGACATGAGGAAAACATGCATTCAAAAGTGTTTCTTGGGGCTTCGCCGGTCACTTACTCTCTAGTATGGTGCAGACGCCGATTCTCACACATGGTCCAGGAGCAACAGTTGCTTGTGACAGGGCCACCCAGCCCAAGAAGAAGAAGAGTAGGCCCATCTGTAGACTCTTGAGATCCAGCCCCATGGCGCTTCACACACACCCCCGGAAGCGACTCGCCAACAGAAGGTCTGAAATGAGGATCTGCGCAAGAAGGAAGAGGACCATTTTGACCCCTGGGATGTGGGTTTCGAACCGAAGGGACAGTCAGACAGTGAAAAAGCTGGACAACAAATGAAAATAATAATGGAAACGACCGCCACCGCCAAAACTTACAATCACTACCGTCGCATTTGGCGATGCATTTTGATGATTCGGTTATTAAATGCCCATACCAGATGTCTTCAACAGGACTTAGGTCCAAACTACACATTATGTTTAATACACAGAAGCTCTCAGTGTACAGCCCCTGATAAGAACATAAGAGAAGCCAGTGTTGGGTCAGGCCAATGGCCCATCCAGTCCAACACTGTCACACAGTGGCCAAAAACGCCAGGTGCCCTCAGGAGGTCCAGCAGTGGGGCCAGGACACTAGAAGCCCTCCCACTGTTGCCCCCCCCCCAAGCACCAAGAATACAGAGTATCCTTTGCCCCAGACTGAGAGTTCCTATCTATACCTTGTGGCTAATAACCACTGATGGACCTCTGCTCCAGATGTTTATCCAATTCCCTCTTGAAGCCGTCCATGCTTGTAGCCACTTCCTCCACCTCCTGTGGCACTGAATCCCATGCGTGTTAATCACGCTTTGCAGTATCTTGCAATGCTCCCTCTAAGCTGTGAAGTCTTGCGAGCAAAAATTCGACTTTGTGAGCCACTGGCATTAAAGCTGTGAGCGAGCAGTTTGGCTGCTGCATAAATCAGTTTGCTCTGGAGCCATCCTTCCTGAGCTAAGACAAAAACGTGTGAGCCGGAGGCTAGAAAACTGTGGGCTAGCTCATACTAACTCAGTACATGTTCTTGGGTGGTAAGGGGTTCAATACTGGACTGGTGGAAGGGACTTGGGGGGTGCCAACGGTCCAAAGGTTAGGGGGCACAATACTTGCCTTGCCCCGGGTGCTGGCAACCCATGCTACTGATTTGCAGCGGCCCCAGCCAGGGGCTTCCAAGGTAAGCGAGAATCACAGATGGTTGGCCTTTGCCTTCCTCTGCCAGAGTCTTCCTTGGTGATCTCCCATCCAAGTACAGACCCGGCTCAGCTTCTAAGATCTGTCAACGATTGGGTTATACCATACCGTTCCATAACCTATATGGCCAGGGTCCGACATACCTGAGGGACCGCCTTTCCCCATATATACCCCAGAGAGCACTGAGGTTGGGGTCTCAGAACCGACTGGCCCTTCCTGGCCCCAAGGATGCCAGGCTACCCACCACTAGGGCCAGGGCCTTTTCAGTGGCGGCTCCGTCCTGGTGGAATGAGCTCCCGGAGGAGATCAGGGCCCTGCGGGATCTTTTGCAGTTCCACAGGGCCTGCAAGACGGAGCTCTTCCGCCAGGCTTTCAACTAGGAGCCGCCCCCACTGCTACCAACGAGCCCGGCCAGTAGCCCTAACATCTGGCCTTTACCACTGTGCCCAGGAAGATCTCTGAGTGACAAACTGTTTGGCAGTAGGGTTACTCCAACACGCCATCTTATGTAATTTATTGTATCAGCACTAGCGCTTTGATTCGATGTTTGTATTGTATCTCGTTGTATTGTATTGTGTTTGAATTTTTTAAACTGATTTTATGTATATTTAATAGTCAGTACAGACCAATCACGTAAGCCGCCCGGAGCCCGCTCGCAGGGAGGGCGGGGTATAAATTAAATTAATAACATAAATAAATAAATAGATCCCCTGTTCTCCTTAGCCGGGAAGAAACTGTGTGTTTCCAGTACTGGGAAAGAGAAGACGTTCCTTCTAAGGAGGAAATAATCTATAAACTATTGGAGACTGCAGAAATGGACAATTTAACATTGAAATTAGCAGATAAAAGAGAGGAAACCTCTGAAAATAACTGGTCAAGGTTTTATAAATGGTTGGATGAACATTATAAAAAATGAATCAACTCTAATTATAGGCTCCTATAAAACTAGGATAAGCTAATTTGGTGAATTAGATACTGGTTTTAGTAGAAATGTTAATGTAGAGACGTATAGCGCGGACTCCGTATCTGTTAGTATGTTTTATCTTTGTATGTTTTTTTCTTGGTTTTTTCCCTTTTCTTTTCTTTGCTTTTATAAAAACTCAATACATTTTTTTAAAAAAAAGAAATTGTGTGTTTGAAATCTTAGGTGGAAAAACTAGAAGAGGAGATTTGAAGAGGGACCAGGATGTTCCACAGGCTTGAGTTTCTGGGCCGCATCATCTCCCACCCCGCAACCCCCAGACAATGCTCCCTCTAAGCTGCGGAGTCTTGTGATCAAAATTTCTACTTTGTGAGCCCCTGGCATTAGAGTTGTGAGAGAGCGGTTTGGCTGCTGCATAAATTAGTGTGCTCTGGAGCCACCCTCGCTGAGCTAAGACAAAAACGTGTGAGCCGGAGGCTAAAAGACTGTGAGCTAGCTCACACTAACTCAGCTTAGAGGGAACACTGCCCCCAGATCCCCTCAAATGTCACAGAAGATTTTAGGGGTGTAACCTGCAGACTGCAGATGGTTTGTTCCATTCTGTGGCCCCAGTGAATGTTGTCCCTTTACGCAGCTGCTTGGCTTCCCTGCCCGGGTAGGAAAGGCCTTGGCTTGGAAATTCCAAAACCAGTAATAGATGTAGCCTTGTGAGGGTCTTAAGAAATGTCTCCTAAAACTATAAACATTATTTCTGAGCAAAGAATCCTCATTCATTCGAAAAACCCATTTCCCCCCTAAATGCCTTTCAAAATAAAATTTGTCAGTACAGCGAAGTCAGTTAGTCAATTCGACGGGAGTCCATGAGCTACTTTTTGCTCACAAGACCAAGTAAAGCACTAGGAGCAACAAGGGCTTGTAAAAGCTTGTCGGACCCAAATTCGAGAAGCTGGAATTAGAACCCCAGAAAGTTCTCTGCCCAATGATGCTACTCACTTACGTGTCCAAATGGAGAGATCTCAGGTGCCTGTTAGCGCCTCACCTGCTAATCTTCCCTTTGGTAGTAGCAAGAGCCAGGTGTTATATACCTGCCCCATGAATGAAAGAACCAATTCAGAGCCCTGATAACCATTTGGGTGTGAAATGAACTCACAGGGGCATCTTCCAAAGTCAATATTTTCTCTGATATATTGGGAAATCTGGAAGAGAAGAGATTGAGCGCCGGGGATCATGTGACCCCAGTGGTGCTCATATCTGGCGCGCAAGATTTCCGCAGGAACCAAAGAGACTATCATGTATTTTCTAGAAGGAGAAAAAGAAGGGTGTGTGTGAAAAAGAGTGTTCAGTGGAAGAGATGCACCCCAATGCTCATGTGTCCCAAGCTAAGTCCAGATCATAGAAAACTGGGCGTATTCATGTTACAAAGATATTCTGGAGTTCCCTGGCTACTAGGTGTGCGCTACTTGGTTTGGATCAAGACCATGGCGAAGAGGGAGAATGCTGTTGGCCCAGGAGGCAACATCAGGGGAACGCTTCAGCGTGGTTGGCCACTTTGTGAGACAGGATGCTGGACTAGATGGACCACTGGTCTGATCCAGCAGGGCTCTTCTGGTGTTCTTATGAAGGCCTCGGCCTCTCTGCCCTGTTGTTGACCCTCCAGAGGAACTGGCTAGCCACTGTGTGAGACAGGATGCTGGACTAGATGGACCTCTGGTCTGATCCAGCAGGGCTCTTCTGGTGTTCTTATGAAGGCCTCAGCCTCTCTGCTTTGTTGCTGGCCCCCCAGAGTAACTGGCTGGCCACTCCTGGTGTGAGAAAGGAGGCTGGACTAGATGGACCCTCACTGGTGTGACCCAGCAGGGCTCTTCTGGTGTTCTTATGAAGTTCTCAGCCTCTCTGCCCTGTTGTTGGCCCTCCAGCGGAACTGGTTGGCCACTGTGTGAGACAGGATGCTGGACTAGATGGACCCTCACTGGTCTGACCCTGCAGGGCTCATCTTAATTTCTCATGCTATTAATGGAATTTAAGACTTTCTTGCACCATTTCTCCAACCTGATACAGCCCTGGGAAACTGATGTTTCCCTTGGTGGGGAAAGTTGTATGTAGCTATTGTTATGTGTAATTCTCTCAGCAAAACAAATAAAGGGAACAAGAAGAAGAAGAAGAAGAAGAAATTGGATTTATATTCCACCCTTCACTCGAAGTCTCAGAGCGGCTTACAAACTCCTTTCCCTTCCCCTCCCCACAACAGACACCCTGTGAGGTAGGTGGGGCTGAGAGAGCTCTGACAGAAACAGCTCTTTTCAAGAACAGCTGTGCCAGAACTATGGCTTGCCCAAGCTCATCCAGCAGCTGCACGTGGAGGAGTGGGGAATCAAACCCAGTTCTCCCAGAGTAGAGTCTGTGCACTTCACTACTACACCAGACTGGCTCCTTAGCCAGTAAGTTAGCACTCTATCCTGTCTCTACTCTTTCCTATCCAAAAGTGTATTTCTCTAATAAAGAGAGAGGTATTTCTCTGTTAAACTCGCAGCGTGGCTCTGTGTAGCTTCGTAAGCTGGGTAACCTGGTGAAGGGTTTGTAGCTTTATTTAAGCACTCTGCTAACTAGTGGGAACTGGACTAACCACACCAGTGAACCCCAACAATTTCGGGTATCCTGCGTGAACCAAGACAAAACAGCCGGTTTCAGGTATCATTTTGGCTTGGGTATACTTGAACGCATCGCCCTGCCATTGGGTCTCCCTCCAGACCATCCAGGCTGTACATCACAATTTTGCACTGGCATTAGGATTCCTATTGAAGAAAAAGAAGAAGAGAGAAGAAACTGGATTTATACCCTGCCCCTCACTACCCAAGGGAGTCTCAGAGTGGCTTATATACTCCTTTCCCTCCCCCTCCCCACAACAGACACCCTGTGAGGGAGGTGGGGCTGAGAGAGCTCGGAGACAACTGCCCTTGAGAGAACAGCTCTGAAAGAACTTGTGACTGACCCAAGGTCACACCAGCAGCTGCATGTGGAGGAGTGGGGAATCAAACCCGGTTCTCCCAGATTAGAGTCCGCGGTCCTAACCGCTACACCAAACTGGCTGTGAATCCCTTTAGCCCCCCCCCACCACCACCTTCCATTCCCTCCCAGCATTCTCCACCACTCGCATCACTTTCTTTTTGAAGACTCCCCGGTCAGTCGTCCACTCCTTGCATAAGGCGACAGAAGGGCTTTGCTTACAAACTGGTGCAGCGGATTCAGCTGTCAAAAACGTGCCACGCAGCATTTGCGTCCTGCCTCGTCTTAGCAGCTCACATGTTTGCCTGGCTGAAATTCCAGCTTGGAAGATTTACTCTTTTGTCTGACGGGGGGGGGGGGGGGTCTTAATTTTTGAGAGGCAGCAGGGATTTAAGATCCCTCCGAGGAGTCATAAAGATGCTTTTGTGGCAGGTAATACAATCGCTCACTATCCTCCGCCAGGACTTTCTGTGCCACACTTCAAAAAGATCTCGGGACGATAAAGGGCCATCTTTGTCCTTTGTCTCACTCACAGCCTCCACGGGTTTCAAAACAACAATGCCCCAGTCTTACCCCTAAACCAGAAAGGAAGTTACGTGGTCATCCAAGGGCATCCTTTTCACGACATCACCTTCCAGCCAAGCCCAGAGGGCAACCGGCACAGAAAAACTTTGCTGGGGGCTTGAGCAAAAACTGTGAGGCTCTGGGGACAGGGAGACTGAGGCTGCAATCACACACACTAAATAATCCCCTTTCAATCCACTTTTGAATTGGATCTTGGATTTTCAATGCACTTTTGAATTGGATTTTGGATTTTCAGTGCACTTTTGAATTGGATTTTGCCAATTCACACAGTAGAATCCAGTTGGAAAGTGCATTGAAAGTGTGTGTGTGGGTGTGTGTGTGTGTGTGTGTGCAGAGGAGAGCGACGAGGATGATCAGGGGTCTGGAGACCGAGTCCTACGAGGAGAGGCTCTTGGGAGTGTTCAGTTTAGAGAAGAGGAGATTGGGGGGGGGGCGTGATTGCTCTTTTTAAATATCTGAAAGGCTGTCATTTGGAGGAGGACAAGGAGCCATTCCAGTTGGCAGCAGAGGAGAGGACCCGAAGCAACAGGTTTAAATTACACGCAGGAAAGTATCGGCTGGATATTAGGGAAAACTTTTTCACGGTCAGTGTGGTTCAAAGGTGGAATCAGCAGCCTAGGGAGGTGGTTGGCTCCCCTTCACTGGCAGCTTTCAAGAAGAGGCTGGGCGAATATTTGTCAGAAAGGCTCCAGGCTGGTCTTGCATTGGGCAGGGGGGTTGGACGAGATGGCCTGTATGGCCCCTGCCCCCTCTATGACCGATTTCCCACGAGGTGCTGCTCCGGCGTCGTTCTTCCCTTTGCCCCGATTGCATGCTTGAATTTCCCACTATTTGCCCCGTGCCGCATTCTGACCCGTGGCTTCGCCCAAATTCCCCCGTGGCTTCAGTGATCCTCAAAAAACAGGGCCTTCTTCAGTGGTCAGACTTGCACATGTAAAATCGCAACCATGGCCCAGTCTGCATCTGCTATGTAAAGCTGTCCCGTGCTGCTGTGACGCCAGCTTCCCATTTGGCTCAGTATAAAGCTCTCCTCTGTCTGCATTAGGGAGAGCATGAGAGAGGGGGGATGCTTCCAACCCCCCCCCCCCAAATATGATTGCAGAAAAATTTTATTTATTTATTTCGTGCGATTTATATCCCGCCCTCCCCGCCATACGGCTGCTTTTAAATGCAGATAACTGGATTTTCAGCTAACTTGTTTCCTTTGTGACAATCTGCATATCTCCTTAGAAAAGAGGGGGGGAGAATTTGGCTCCCGTTGCCTGCTTTTTGCTCACAGTGACTCGAGGGTGGGGAGGAGTGATTGGAGCACCTGAAAACCAAATCCAGATAAGGCACTAAGGCTGTTTTTACATCTGACTTTCCCGCTGGAATCATTCTAGTTCCAAAAAATCCTGCCCACACCTCTGTGCGGTGTGAAACCGTGCTGCTACTGGAATGTCCACATCTACTAATTGCCCTCCTGTGGTCAAGCTAGTATGCAACCGGCTTCATTCTGCTTTAAACAATTGCTGTTGATTAGTGCACTTAGACCCCCTGGAGTGAAATTTCACACCACTGTGAAATCAGCACAGGAAAAGACAGCAGTCAAACTACTTTAGAGGGGAGGTGTAAAATGACCCTAAGACACTGTATGATCTCGGAGTCACCACTAAACGGCAATAAAATGATGCAGGCAGCCGATGCTGAAATGAAACAATAGGAGAGTGGATGCGGCATGAAACGTAGACAGAAATATGTGAGACCGTGTGAGATCATTAGCACAACGGTGAGAAATACCAATGCAGATTGGACCAATGTCGGTATAAAATGTAAAATATCTTTTTCAAGCCCAGCAGGTTGTGTATGAATCCTGAAGGTAATTAAACGTACTGATGTAAGAAAATTATAACATACTGACTTATCACAAAAAAGAATGCTTCAACAGAAAGTATTCATGCAGAATGGTAGCTACTTAACGCGAGAAAAGCGAAGCTTCTAGCAACGGTTTCAAAGCAGTTCTGTATATACTGAAGAGCCCTCACTCACCAAAAATGGCCACTAGGAACCACCATTCGGTAAATGAAATCAGTGGCATATCATGGGGGTGGGCTCTCCTTTGGGGGTTCTCAGACAGAGGCTAGATGGCCAACTGACAGCAGTGCTCATTCTGTGTACTTAGATCACGAGAAGGGAGGACAGGAAGGTTTGCAGCATCAGTGCTTAGTTCTTGTGGCCCTTTCTTACACGCCCAGGGAAATGCTGATCGCCACTCTGGGGTCAGGAAGCAATTTTTCTCCAGGCCAGTTTGGCCAGGGATCCTGGAGGTTTTTTGTCATCTTCTGGGCCTGGAGCAAGGGTCACTGGGAGTGTGAGGTGGGGAGGTATTTGTGAATTTCCTACATAGCGCCGGGGGTTGGACTAGATGACCCTGGAGGTCCCTTCCAACTCTAGGATTCTATGATTCATCAGTGTATGCTTGCATTAAAATATTCATTAGGAATCACAGAATCACAGAGTTGGAAGAGGCCATGCAGGCCATCTAGTCCAACCCCCTGCTCAGTGCAGGATCAGCCTAGAGCATCCCTGACCAGGGTTTGTCCAGCCACTGCTTCAAGACTGCCAGTGATTCTATGTTTCTATATAGGTGCTGGAGGTTTTCTGCATCTTCCCATAATAAGGGAACTGGGTCTCCACACTGATCTACAAGCAGGGTATCGCTCTGGGAGACCTCCAAGATGGTTGGTAAAGCTGCAAAATGGTTTGAGGTTGAAACGTCATGCAAGTTGGAGTAAGCAGGAGCAAAGAAGCCTTCCATGTTACTTTGCTTGAGACAGGAAGAGAGATTCAGTCACCCACGAGGCAGCTTTCACACCTCCATCACTTTGCACACTATGGCTGCAGTCACACACACTAAATAATCCACTTTCAGTGCACTTTCCAACTGGGACTACTAGAGCAAAACACACTTTGGGGGGGGGGGGGAGAACCCTGAAGCAATAGGAACAAAGGAGTGACAAAAAGTGCCGGAGTGTGTGAACTGGCAAAATCAAGTTGAAGAGTGCTTTGAAAGTGGCTTGTTTAGTGTGTGTGACTGCAGCCTGTGTTTCTAATGCAATTACCCCTCCTGAAGACAAATAAGTGCAATCCTGTTAAGGAAGGAAGAATGCAAAACAATGCAAACGGCTTACTCAAAAGTCCGGACGCAAGGCTTGCTTGAGATTCCGTCATTACCCCTGATCAAGTCTTCTGACCTTGAATTCGGTTCACAATCACTTAGCAATTAAGTCCGACGGGAGAAGTCTAGTTGGCCAGACACCAGGTAAACCAGGCAGAAAAGAGGTTTCTAAGGATGGGCTAGATGCAGCCGGATAGAGGGGGCAACGATACCAAGCGTCTTCGTAGGCGTTCTCCAGTGGCCTTGTTTTCCAGGTGGCCTTGCCAACAAACTTGCAAATCGCACACGGTCGGCTTCTTAGAAAGAGCAAGCGAAAGATCAAATGGACTGTCCTACATTACTTCCTACACTGAAAAAGTTACATTACTGTAATGTAGTATGCTCTGTGTAGCAACCAGCCTGCCATGTGCTCCCAGGTAATGGCGCCCGCCGCATGGCCAGAGCACATGGTCAGGCAGAGAGGGGAGCTTGAATCTGGAGGAACAATAGACGTCCGGATTGAAAGCCTCCACCAATGTGGGACCTAGGTTCTCCCTGGGGAGCCAATGCAATCAAAGGCTCCTCCAGGGAACCTATGACAAACATGCGCATATGTTAAGCCCCTATCAGGTCTTTTGGGTGCGGCCGGAGGTGTGGCTCCGGCCAGCATATAATGAGGGCCCTGGAGCCCTGGAAGCATGCTTGTTCTGACCATCTACCGGGCATGCTGAATTACTCAATAAAGGCTTCATGATTTCACCGTTCCTGGTCTCCCGAGTCCAGTACTCTTCAGCTACATAGACACAGGGGTCCGTTGGAGCGGGAGTGCACAGGAGCGCAGCTCCAAGAGTGAGGAGCCCAGGGGGCGGGCACATGACCGAGCCCCGCCCCCTCCTCGGCTTCCCTGAGCAATGCAGAGGTGCAGCACCCTGGGGAAAGCCCTGCTAGGGTCTTTATTGTTTTTAATGTTTTGTTTTAATATTGATAATTTTATCATTGTTCCTTTTTTGACTGTGTGCTGCTTTTCCAGAGACTTGCTCAAGGTGGCATATAAATTTTCTAAGTATACCATTTTTTATCTGGGCACATGGCACATAAGTACTGGAGAAATTTCACCAACCCTTCAGCAGCTTCCACCCCATCAGTTTGGTGTAGTGGTCAGGAGTTGGACTCTAATCTGGGAGAACCGGGTTTGATTCCCCAGTCCTCCACATGCAGCTGCTGGTGTGACCTTGGGCCAGTCACAAGTTCTCTCAGAGCTGTTCTCTCATGAGCAGTTCTCCAAGGACCTCTCTCAGCCCCACCTACCTCACAGGGTGTCTTGTTGTGGGGAGGGGAAGGGAAAGGGATGGGTGGTGCACATGTCCTGGGTATCTCAAGTCTACTTGAAACCTGGTGGTTTCAAGGGAGCAGGAAGAGAATGAGGGTGTGTTCTTTATGCTTAGTTTTATTGCACAAAGTATTGGATCTAAGTATCTAATCTCAGAAGGTGCCACAGAGTTGTTCCCCAGTGGAATCAGCTGCCCTGGGGAGGTGGTGAGCTCCCCCTCCCTGGCAGTCTTCAAGCAGCAGCTACCACCAACACTGGTCAGGGATGCTCTAGGCTGGTCCTGCATTGAGCAGAGGGTGGGACTAGATGGCCTGTAGGGCCCCTGTGATTCCAGGATTCTATGAAATAAGATTCCTGGAGCTTTAAGGCTATCCAGAAGGGCAATCTTCCAAGGTCCTACCAGCTTAATGTTTTACTTCAACCTTCTGCCCCACTGCCAAACTAATTACGGGCCCTAGAGAACAATATAGATCCCTGTGTGTCACATCGACGTCTGCACCGTATGACCCTCCTAGGACAACATTCAGCCCCGCCGATGTCTTTACAATGGATTCAGGATCCCCCCCCCAGCTGATGTTTATCAGATCTCTTGTGGCGGCTATATAAAGAGGATGCCATTGCCTTCTCTGATCTGGAAGAATTAGGCCATTCGAGACTTCCAGGGGAGGCAAGAAGGTAAGGAAAATGGCTAGCAGAAGCTCATCCAACCCACAGGACAGACTCGGGGTAGGGGAAGCAACCCGAGAAGACACGTTGGTGCAGTGGGAGTTGGCCCTGATGCTTATCCTTGAACCTTTTTCCTTTGCAAAGGCTCTGATGACGAGGGTTTCGCATGATCGAAAGAGCCATGCGGTTCCTGCCCGTCCAGTGGAACAAAGGGATTCATCCCGCCTCACTGCTTCAACGGTCTTGACATCTGTTTTGCCAAATGCGCAACGGAGCAGCCCTTTCTTACACGCCCAGGGAAACGCTGACCACTGATCAGAAAGCAGTTTTTCTCCAGGCCAGCGTCCACCCAAACTGGCAGGGGATCTCCAGGGTCCTGGGGGTTGACTGGGGGTCTAGTACAACAGAGGCTCCCAAGTTTTGTGAGCAAAGTCCTACCAAAGGGTTTCTTTTATTACCTCTTGAAGCTAGCTGGCTCTTTTATATTTATTTGTTTGTTTGTTTGTTTGTTTGCCATCAGGCCACATCCCACCTGCCTAGACTTCCAAAATTAGGTGAGATCGGGCTAGCCTGGGCCATCCAGGTCAACGCAAGAGACAACCAGAGGTGCTTTGTCCTTGCCTGCCTCTGCGTAACAACCCTGGACTTTTCCTTGGTGGTCTCCCATCCAAGTACAAACCAGGGCCGACCCAGCTTAGCTTCCAAGATCTGATGAGATCAGACTAGCCTGGACCACTCAAGTCAGGGCAGAGACCAACGGAGGTGGTGTTGCCCTTGCCTGCCTCTGCATAACAACCCTGGACTTTTCCTTGGTGGTCTCCCATCCAAGTACAAACCAGGGCCGACCCAGCTTAGCTTCCAAGATCTGATGAGATCAGACTAGCCTGGACCACTCAAGTCAGGGCAGAGTCAAACGGAGGTGGTTTTGCCCTTGCCTGCCTCTGCATAACAACCCTGCACTTTTCCTTGGTGGTCTCCCATCCAAGTACTAACCAAGGCCAACCCTGCTTAGCTTCCGAGAGCTGACGAGATTGGGCTAGCCTGGGCCAGGTCAGGGCAGACAAACAGAGGTGGTTGGCCCTCATCTGCCTCTGTGTAGCAGCCCTGGACATCCTTGGTGCAATGTTCCCTCTAAGCTGTGGAGTCTTGTGAGCAAAAATTCTGTTTTGTGAACTACTGGCATTAAAGCTGTGAGCGAGCAATTTGGCTACTGCAGAAATTAGTTTGCTCTGGAGCCATCCTTCCTGAGCTAAGATAAAAATGTGTGAGCCGGAGGCTAAAAAACTGTGAGCTAGCTCACACTAACTCAGCCTAGAGGGAACACTGCCTTGGTGGTCTCCCATCCAAGTTCAAACCAGGGCCAACCCTGCTTAGCTTCCGAGATCTGACGAGATCGGGCTAGCTTGGGCCATCCAGGTCAGGGCACGACTGGCAAATGGCCAGGCTAGCCCGATCTCATCAGATCTCAGAAGCTAAGCAGGCACCATGAATGGGTATCAGAGTTCTGGAGAGAGATGAATGGGCCAAGTTGTGACAGTCACCCAGGGGAGAGGGGAGCCCCGGCACGTGGGTTTTTGCCCCCGTCGGAGTTTCTTTGGGGATAGCAAGGAGTCCGCCAAAGGGTGGCTGGTCATTTAGCAGCCTTTGCAGAAGAAGAAGAAGAAGAAGAGATTGGATTTATACCCCGCCCTCCACTCACTTGGAGTCTCAGAGCGGCTCACAAACTCCTTTTCCCTTCCCCTCCCCACAACAGACACCCTGGGAGGTAGGTGGGGCTGAGAGAGCTCTTTCCCAAGCTGTCCTTGAGGGAACAGCTGGTACAGAGCTATGGCTTGCCCAAGGTCATCCAGCCAGGTGCAAGTGGAGGAGTGGGGAATCAAACCCGGTTCTCCCAGATTAGAGTCCGCGCACTTCACCACTACACCAAACTGGCTCTTTTGGAAGATGGCCAGGGTCTTCCGACAGCCCCAGGGGTCTCCCACCAAAACCGGACGGTCTCCTCGAAGCTTCGGTGCTTCTTTCGGTCAGGATACAAGGTGGGAAAGAAACCAGAGAAGGCTGTTAGTATTTCTCAAGCAAGCAGCAGCAGGAAAATCTTCAACTCTCTGGCTCGGCTAGATTAGGGCCCCCGAGGAAGGGAGCTTCGACTCTCAAAAGCTCAGTTCGGCGTAGCGGTTAGGAGCGCGGACTCTAATCTAGGAGAACTGGGTTCGATTCCCCACTCCTTCCAGCACTTTAGGATAGTGGATTTTGTGGATTTTAGGATAAACTGACTTGGTGGGTTTTAATTGTATTTTTAGGCATTTTGTGTAAGCCGCCCTGAGCCTGCCTTGGTAGGGAGGGCGGGGTATAAATCGAATTAAATAAATTAATTAATAAATGATCAATTCCTCCACATGCAGCCAGCTGGTGTGACCTTGGGTGAGTCACAAGTTCTTTCAGAGCTGTTCTATCAAGGGCAGTTCTCAGGAGAGCTCTCTCAGCCCCACCTGCCTCACAGGATGTCTGTTGTGGGGAAGGGAAGGGAAAGGTGATTGTAAGCTGCTCTGAGACTCCCTTCGGGTAGTGAAGGGCGGGGTATAAATCCAGTATCATCTTCTCCTCCTCCTCCTCATACTCTGAAACTCTTGCTGATCTCGATGGTGTTCCTCTGCAGGTCAAAACTTCTTCTGCGTTTTTTTTTTTAATTATTTTATTTTATTTTATTTCCCATTGTTAACATACATTTAACTTTTATAGACATATCCAACTCTATTGAATTACTTGTTTGGTTATGAAAAAAAGAGAAAAAAATCAGATATTAAGTGGTTTCCCACTCCCCCTGCACCATCTCATATATCAATCGATAAACATATCTTTAAAAATATTCTTATCCTAGGGTAACGTTATTTTGCCTACTAACACCATTATACCTTTTAAAGAAAAGTTATATCAATTAGATCAGTTTGGAACAGTTTAAATTCTAACCTTTTACTCTTACCTCTTACAATATATAGTCTAAATAACTTTAATCATCACTTAACTTTAAAATACAGACATCTTTTAACTTTTCAGTAGTTAGAAAATGTAAAAATATTATTTTTCATATCCCAATTCTGTTCCATATAATCTTTCAAACCTTTCCACTCCTCTAAAAAGTTTGCTGAGTCATGATCATTTAATTTTCTTGTCCATTTGTCCATTTCTGCCATAAATAGAAGTTTTCTCAACCATTCCCATAGTTCCGGAATTTTTTCACATTTCCAATTTTGCGCATAGACCATTCTTGCAGTAGTTACCATATACCATATCATTGTTCTTTTACTAATACTTATGTCCTCTAGCCTAAGACCAAGCAATAACATTTCCGGTAGTTTTTTAAATTTACATTTCAAAAATTTTTCCATTTCAGCATGAATTATACACCAAAAAGATTTCGCCTCAAAACTTTCTTCTGCAGTTTTGAAGCCACTGGGCATTTGATTTAAGCAAAGTCCTGCTGAAATATGGTGCAAAATTCCACCTGTTATTCTTGTAAGGACAATCTCTTTCTCAGCCCAACTTTAAGGGTTTTTTTTTTTAATGTGAATATCGCTGTTTAGGAAAACTGTAATAACAAATGGACAAACCCCCTTTGGCCAAGAAATGTACGAAAGAAACTGCAGGGCGATGGAAAACAGTTTGCATAGGTCAACACCAAATGGCCATTGGGGCAGAATCTGTGGCCAGAACCTTCTCCTGCACTTTTCATTTCTTCGTTTTGTTTGAACAGGGATGTGGGCGTTCCTCGGATTTGTTGCCTTTTGCAGCCTGCTTAGCCCGCTGGACGGAATCGTACAAGGAAATCCACCTGGCGTTCTGGTTGTGGTCAGCCCAACAGCCTTTAGCAAATGTAAGAATGCTTCTTGGCTCAAGTTTATTGTATTTATTTGGTTGGTTGGTTGGTTGGTTGGTTTATTAAAACGTTCAGGGGTCCATTGGAGCAGGAGTGCACAGGAGCGCAGCTCCAGGAGTGAGGAGCCCAGGGGGCGGGCACATGACCAAGCCTCGCCCCCTCCTCGGCTTCCCCAAGCAGTGCAGAGGCGCAGCGCCCCGGGGGAACGCCCTGCTAGGGTCTTTATTGTTTTTAATGTTTGTTTTAATATTGATAATTTTATCACTGTTCCTTTTATGACTGTGTGTGCTTTTCCAGAGACTTGCTCAAGGTGGCATATAAATTTTCTAAGTATACCATTTTTTATCTGGGCACATGGCACATAAGTACTAGAGAAATTTCACCAACCCTTCAGCAGCTTCCACCCCATCAGTTTGGTGAAGTGGTCAGGAGTTGGACTCTAATCTGGGAGAACCGGGTTTGATTCCCCACTCCTCCACATACAGCTGCTGGTGTGACCTTGGGCCAGTCACAAGTTCTCTCAGAGCTGTTCTCTCATGAGCAGTTCACAAAAGACCTCTCTCAGCCCCACCTACCTCACAGGGTGTCTTGTTGTGGGGAGGGGAAGGGGAAGGGATGGGTGGCGCACATGTCTTGGGTATCTCAAGTCTACTTGAAACCTGGTGGTTTCAAGGGAGCAGGAAGAGAATGAGGGTGTGTTCTTTACGCTTATTTTTGCACAAAGTATTGGATGGGGAAGAGACTGGAGGAAGAGCAGGTCAGTTTCACTCACCTGTGGAGTGGAGCTTGAGGGGTGGGTGTTGCCTTCTGACACACTTCCGGTATGTTAGGGGGTGTGGCATATGCAAATGAGTTATGCAAATGAGTTATGCTAATGAGCTCCTGCACCTCTTTTTCTACGAAATGACCCCTGAAAACATTTATATCATAGAATCATAGAATCATAGTTGGAAGGTACCTCCAAGATCGTCTAGTCCAGGGATGGTCAAACTGTGGCTCGGGAGCCACATGCAGCTCTTTCACCCATATTGTGCGGCTCCCAGCAGGGCAGCAGGGGAAGTGAAGGGGAGGCGTGCCTCCCTAACTGGTCTTCCCTTCCCCAGCCAGTGTTCCCCTCCCTGGGTAGGCTTGAGGCAGGGGGGAGCAGAGAAAGAAAGCAACTTTAAACGTGTTCTCAAAGCCCCCCCCAAGCCTACAAATATAATTGGACAAATAAATATCATTACCAATATATATATTTTACTCCTTTTTATTTTTGGTCGTCTCATTTAATGTTAATAAAAAGTAAATTTGCATATTTTTCAATTAAAAAATGTGTGTCATACTTGTTCATGTCTTGCGGCTCTCAAACGTCTGACATCTGTTCTATGTGGCTCTTACGTTAAGTGAGTTTGGCCACCCCTCATCTAGTTCAACCCCTGCCTAATGCAGGAAAGTCACAAATACCTCCCCCGCCATGCCCCCAGTGACCCCTGTTCCACTCCCAGAAGATGACCTAAAACCTCCAGGATCCGCAGCCAAACTGGCCTGGAGAAAACTTGCTTCCTGACCCCCAAAGTGGCAATCAGCATTTCCCTGGGCACCTAAGGCTGATTTTACATCTGACTTTCCCGCTGGAATCATTCTAGTTCCAAAAAAGCCTGCCCACACCTCTGTGCGGTGTGAAACCGTGCTGCCACTGAAATGTCCATATCTACTAATTGCCCTCCTGTGGTCAAGCTAGTATTATACCGCTTTATTCTGCTTTAAACAATTGTGGTTTCTTAGTGCACTTAGACCCCCTGGAGTGAAATTTCACACCACTGTGAAATCAGCACAGGAAAAGACAGCAGTCAAACTACTTTATTTTTTTTTTCAGGTGAATAAATCTTTATTGTGTTTAACAGACATAATTCAAAATCAAATTATATGTTCGCTGAAATTACAGAACGTTGTCTTCCCCTTTACTTCAGGGGCAAGTTTCCTCCTTTCCACCACATATTTCAAAAACAAACATAACAACATTTCAAACCAAGGAATCTAACCAAAGATACCATTTTTGCCATGTTTCATAGTAGTTCTTATCCTCTTTCCCTTTTAATTTTGATGTTAACAAATCCATTTCTGCTATATTAAAAAGTTTGTCAATAAATTGTTGTCTATTTGGTATTTTTCCCAACTTCCAGTAGCTTGCATATACTATACGTGCAGCTGTCACTGCATATATCAAAAATTTTCTGTCAACCTTAGAGTAACCGTCCGGAATGATACATAAAAGGAATAGTTTGGGGTCCAACTCTATCCTAAACTGCAAAATATTTTCCAAAGTTTTCTTAACCATTAACCAGTAGTGGCCAGCATACTCACACCGCCACCACATATGGATATAGGTACCAACGTTCTTTTTACATTTCCAGCATATCGCTGAAATAGACGTGGAAAATTTGGATAATCTAGCTGGTGGTAGGTGCCAACGATAAAACATTTTAAACAAGTTTTCTTTAAATGAGACAGCCCTGGTAATTTTAATGTTAATAGACCATATTTTAAGCCATGACTCCAAATTAATATTTTGTCCTAAATCTTTCGTCCATACAATCATATTTGGCTTAACCATCTCCTCCAACATTTTGTCCTTTAAGAAATATTTATAGAGTTGTTTAATAAGACCCTTTCCTGTTCCCAACCAGATCTTATCCAATTCATTTGGGGTCAAATAAAACCCTTTCTGGTGATCAGCCTTATAGCTAGATTTTAATTGCAGCTGTTCCCACCAAGTTAAATTCATGTTCAATTGCGCTAGAGCCTCTGTTCTTCAAATTTCCTGTTGAATCAAGTAAATCACTGTATTTTGCTTTCTTTTCCTTCAGTAAAAGGGTTGGACGTATACTTGCTTCCATGGGTGCAACCCATAGGGGTGTCTTAACATAAAATTTCCCCTTAATAGCAGTCAAACTACTTTAGAGGGGAGGTGTAAAATCAGCCTAAGAAAGGGCCTCAAGAACTAAACACAGATGCAACCCTTCCTGCCCTCCCTCTCATGATCTGCCTAATAAGTTCACACAATCAGCATTGCTGTCAGATGGCCATCCAGCCTCTGCTTAAAAACCTCCAAAGACGGAAAGCCCCAATGCTCCCTCGAAGCTGTGGAGTCTTGTGAGCCAAAATCCGACTTTGTGAGCTCCTGGCATTCAAGTTGTGAGCGAGCGATTTGGCTACTGCAGAAATTAGTTTGCTCTGGAGCCATCCTGCCTGAGCTGAGACAAAAATGTGTGAGCTGGAGGCTAAAAAATTGTGAGCTAGCTCACACTAACTCAGCTTAGAGGGAACAATGGCAGCGGTCTTTCCCATCAACTACTTCCTGCTCCTTTTAACAGAAGGTGCTGGGGATTGAACCTGGGACCTTCAGAATATCAAGCAGAGGCTCCACCACTGGTGCCTCCCCAAAGCATGAATACATATAATATGGAAAGTACTGGAGTCAGGAGGCAAGTGGCAGTGATTTCATAGCAAAGCTCTTTATTGAGGGACAGATGGAACATGAGAAACCCCGGGCTCAGAGCCCTCTTTTATGCCAGCCGGAGACAATGCCCTGATCTCGCCCACAGGTCCTGATAGGACCTTAAGTCCGTGGTTGTAGTTCATAGGTCCCCCAGCGGGAGACCTAGGCTCGTAATTGGTGGTCACTCAGGATCCAACTGGCTATTGTTCTACCTGGCTGAAGCTCAGGTAGATTCTGACCATGTGCGCTGACCATGTGGCGGTCGCCATTACGGGAGACCAGGCGACCGTGGTCTTAGTACACAACATAATACATACAGTTATATTATAATATAATAATTATAGTTCTATTAAGTATCTGAAGGGCTGCCACTTAGAGGAAAGCAGGGAGCTGTTCCTGTTGGCAGCAGAGGAGAGGACTCGCAAACATGGGTTTAAATGGAATCGGCTGCCTAGGGAGGTGGTGAGCTCTCCCTCACTGGCAGTTTCTAAGCAGCGGCTGGACGAACACTTGTCAGGGATGCTCTAGGCTGGTCCTGCATTGAGCAGGGGGTTGGACTTGATGGCCTGTGTGGCCCCTTCCAGCTCTGTGATTCTGTGATTCTATGACTCTATATAAGCTGTCTCGTACTGACTCAGACCCTTGGTCCCTCAAGGTCTGCATGGTCTCCTCAGCCTGGCAGCAGTTCTCCAGGGTCTCAGGCCGAGGTTTTCACACCAACCTGCTATCTAATCCTTCCCACTGAAGATGCCAGGATTGAACCTGGCCAGTGTTCCCTCTAAACTGAGTAAGTGTGAGCTAGCTCGCACATCAGACGCCCTGTGAGGTATTTGGGGCTGAGAGAGCTCTCTCCAGACCGGTCCTTGAGAGAACAGCTCTGACAGAACTGTGGCTTGCCCAAGGTCATCCAGCAGGTGGAGGAGTGGGGAATCAAACCCGGTTCTCCCAGATCAGAGTCCACGCAGTTAACCACTACACCAAACAGTGCCTTTTCTGTTGTGGCCCCCACCTTGTGGCAGGGCCTACCTGAGGAGATCAGAGAGGCTCCCGCTCCCCAAGGGTTGCCAGGTCCCTCCCTGGCATCCAGTGGGGGTCCAAAGCTCTGTGTTTGGGAGCTTTGCACATGCACATAGCATCCGTGTGCCATGATGATGTCACCTGGAAGTGACGTCATTACACCGGGGCATGCTGTCAAGGGACGCTCTAGCATTCGGCTTTAAAACTCTATGGTACCATAGAGTTTTAATGCCGGATGCTAGAGTGTCCCCCGACAACATGCCTGGTGTGATGACATCACCTCCGGGTGACATCATCGAGCTGGACATGTTGGCCCGATTCCAGCACTTTGGGGGTGGGGTTCCCCCCTAGTGTCCGGATCTGGGCCAGCAGGTTGAGGGCCTCTAGAGTGGGCAAACCCCCACCCCCTCTGGGGGACCTATCAACCCTACGCTCTCCTGGCTTTCTGCGAACTTTTCTATGCAGACAATAGAAAATAGACAATAGAGTTGTGCTGTGCTAAATGATTCACAGAATTACTTAGCTCGCCTATGAGGGACTGTGGTCAGTACTACTGTGTATAGCTTGCTGGAACTAGGATCCTGCTACAGAATTTTGCATCATTTAAAGCATCGTGTTAAGACCTATGCTTCTCTTCTGTTCTGTTTTTAGATTTTCTGGTTGGCTCTACAGAGAGCCAGTTTGGTGTAGTGGTGAAGTGCGCGGACTCTAATCTGGGAGAACCGGGTTTGATTCCCCACTCCTCCACTTGCACCTGGCTGGATGACCTTGGGCAAGCCATAGCTCTGTACCAGCTGTTCCCTCAAGGACAGCTTGGGAAAGAGCTCTCTCAGCCCCACCTACCTCACAGGGTGTCTGTTGTGGGGAGGGGAAGGGAAAGGAGTTTGTAAGCCACTCTGAGACTCCCTTGGGGAGTGGAGGGCGGGGTATAAATCCAATCTCTTCTTCTTCTTCTTTTAATCCTGTTGCATTGTTTATTGGTTGTCCCATCCTGTTGATCATATTAGTTAGTGATTAGGAGTGCGAACTCTAATCTGGGAGAACCGGGTTTGATTCCCCACTCTGCCACATGCAGCTGCAGGCATGACCTTGGGTCAGTCACAAGCTCTCTCAGAGCTGTTCCCTCAAGGGCCGTCCTTGAAAGGGCTCTCTCAGCCCCACCTACCTTCTAGGGTGCCTGTTGTGGGGAGGGGGAGGGAAAGGAGACCGTAAGCCACTCTGAGACTCCTTTGGGTAGTGAAGGGTGGGCTATAAATCCAGTCTCCTTCTCCTCCTCCTCTCTGTGTAATCCGTCTTGAGTCCAAGTGGGAAAGGTGGGACTATAAATAATGTCAATGAATAAGAAATAAACTGTGACTTTGACGTGTCTTTCAGATGTCTCCAACCTTTTCCTTCGGAATAGGCTAATCCAGACCTATATCCAGGCCATTCAGTTCCCACCAGGTAGCCCTCCGCCAGGCAAGGAGCTGGGACCCTGGATCCGGGGGTAAGTAAGGGATGAGGTACGTGCTCTTGGTTCCCCCCCCCCCCCCGGGCCTAAGGAAGCCATCCCGCCACACACAGACTCCCCACTGTCTTGTGGTTGGATCTCGGCAGCATTTCATCTCCCACGGATTTGGGGGCCTGAAAAGAGCAATCTGTCGTTTTAAAGATAGGCGTTTTTGGTTCTCTTGGCTGGCTTCCTAGTGGAGTCTCCATCTCCAAGGTGTTGACGGCGGGCGGGGGGGCGACACAATATTATTTTTGGCCAGCTGATTATTTAATCCTGTTTGGCGTCATTAGCGCCGGCTCAGAGTGAGGCAAGGCGTCAACGGAACATCGCCGGGGGCTAGAAATACCCTTTGCTCCCCAAAGCTACAAACATAAAATAAGAGAGATGTGGCTGACTGCAGATTAATAGCCTGTGTGGTATAACTGGGCATTTAGAATTCCCTGTACTCAAATCAAATCAGTCCAGTTGGCTTTTAGAGCGGTCTTGAATTCCACCCAGAAATTAAGCTTTTCTCCCCAAGCCCTTCTGCATCTCGGAACAGACCAGGCAAAATCACTCATTAAGCAGAGAGTGACGGATATTCTCAGTTCTTCTGACTATCTCCAGTGAATACCAGAAATATACTCGCTCCTGCAGCCCATTTACATTCTCTTGAATCCAATCAGTCTAGAAGGGCATTCATATTAGCCAGAAGGATGTCCTTGCCGTCTGCAGTACTGGAAGGGAGGTTTATAGGGACCCCTTGCTCACCGAACTGCAGACCGGTACTTCAGCAGTTCGAGACCCGAGTGGCGCATGACGGAATGAGTTCCCGTCTCTGGTCCCACCTTGCCAACCTAGCGGTTTGAAAGCAAGAAATTGCAAGTAGATAAATAGGGACCACTTCGGTGGAAAGGTAACAGCGTTCTGTGTGCCTCGGCGTCTAGTCATGCCAGCCACGTGACCACGGAAGCGTCTTCAGACAGCGCTGGCTCTTCGGCTTGGAAACAGAGATGAGCGCCGCATCCCTAGAGTCGTATTCAACTGGCTTTCGAGCAAGGGAAACCTTTACCTTTACCTTTACCTTACTCACTAAGGTTCTGCTCCGGCCCCCTCCATGGAATAGACTCTCTAGAACCCATAATTTTCAGCTGTGTGTACCATAGGGTGATCCACATGGAGACTATTAGTCCGCTGTTAGAAAGGGTTCCCAGCCAATCAAATAAAATTATACTCGATTACCTCCTGTCTGACAGGAACCATCAGGCAACAAGAGAGGTGGCTAGATTTTGTGCCCAGGTTTACAAGGAACGTAAAACGCACGGCAATTGGATCTTCTAATCTTTTATCCAAATTATACATGAGTTTTATGGCTGCCTTATTTTATCTCTGCGTTACAGTCACAGATTTTTAAATGTAAGTCTGCCGCTGCCGGTTTTATCCCAGATTTCTCGTTCGAATGTTTTTTATGTAAAATGATTGAGTGTGCTGGTCGTTGGCTGCGACAATACATTTGTTTTGATTTGATTTGGATTCCCTGGGTTTAAAACTTCCTCTAAATAGAAAACCGGCATCACGAGTAGGGTTGCCATCCTCCAGGTGCACCCTGGAGCTCTCCTGGGATTACAGCTGATCTCCAAATGACCTAAGGCAGGAGGCGATGTGAAAGACCTTCCTCTGCCTGAGACCCTGGAAAGCAGCAGCCACTCTGAGAAGAGGAGACTGATTCTGGCGGACCCCGGGTCTGATTCAGCAGAAGGCAGCTTCATGGGTTCACTTAAGAGGGTGGGACAGACCCCCTCCAAAAAATAGCGCCCCTTTATCCCCTCACACCTTCAGGGTAGCACCCTCAGAAAAGAGATGGGGGTGAGTTTGGAGTTATAGCGCGCCGCTGCTCTCTGCAGAGGGCACACGGAGTGTTCCCCATTGTTGGTTTTGATCTGGCTTCCCAACCAGCCCGCCTGGGAGCTGACTGCCTTACTTCTCCAGAGGTCCAAGAGACACAGCTCGAAAAGACAGAGCTGCTGTTGCTTCACCCCAGGGCCAAGGAGCGGGTGACTCTGACCCAGAGTACACCGAGAGCTTGGCTCCTCGCCTGCTGGGAAGAAAGATTCTCTCTTAGGCCTTGTGTACACAGCCACGTCTCAGAAGGCTCCGAGCCGCCTTTGATCTCCGCTTCCTTGACATTGTGAAAAGGGCAAATATGAGGCTGAAGGGAGTTGGCAAAGGATAATCTTTTTCTTTCGCGCCTGTCCCCCTTCAGGGTCACTGAACAGCGCTGTGCCAGTGCCTTAAGGGTTGGCCCGAGAAGGACCTTTGTGTTGGCATCTCTGCTCGGGGTAGGAGACCAGTTCCTAGGGCGAGCGGGGCTCTGGTCTTTCTCCCTGCACGACCTTCACGGGAATCTCCGTACCACGCAGGCCTTGCCTCTCTTTAGGGCAGAGAAGGAGCGGTCGTCCAATCCCAAGCCGTGTCAAACTCGCTGTGCCTTTTATAGCTTGTTTTGCCATGGTAAGTGGGAGGAAGAGGGGGAGAGTGTGAATGGAAGATGCTTTCCTAGGTTGCCTTGATGTAGATTGCTTGCTTATCACCTCCAAGAACCCAGGCGGCTGGCCTGTAGCGACAGTGGGGCATCTTGGGGCTAGGCCCCCCAACTTACTTCCCCTCCAGCCCAGGGCCCCTGAGCAGTGGCAAGCGCAGGGAAGGACGAGGGTATTCCTGCACAGCTGTCTGGTGCAAAGGACCAGTTACGGTGGCTGCACAGAGCCAAACAGCACCTCTCTATTTCCCCCAGAAACTTAATTAAATCACCTTAAATTCAATTAGCCAGTGCCCCCTAAGAAATTTAAATGCCCCCTGACTTTAAAAATTCTGGCTACGGGCCTGCCAGGCGGCCTTGGGACTCAAGCATTTGCCGCTCGACTTCATTTTACATTTTAGGGGGGATGGCATAGTAGAGACGGCATTGTTACCGATGCAGCGAACATGAAATTAAGCAAACTCCGGAGCACGAGGAAAGACAGGAGGGCCTGGTGTGATGTGGTCCCTGGGGTTGCGAAGAGTTGGACTCGACTGTGCGACTGAACAGCAGCAGCAGTAGTCGAAGGGGTTGCTAGCTGTTGCTTTTGGTGGGGGGGGGGGATACTCAGGGGTGATTGGTCCTGAACCTTTAGGGCCCCTACTCAAACCTTGTTGCTTTCGTGCCTTCAGCCTCAGTTCTAACGCAGCCTGTGTCCAGTCTGGATCCTGTCACTGTCTCACTAAACTCCTCGTTCTTCAGAGTGAATGTTGCTGGGAACTGATTTATCCAGGAGTCTGACAAGCAGCCTTTCCACCTGCTCTGAGCAGTCAAGCGGGTGGATGTGTACAGCTCTGAAAGGCAAAAGTTTGTCCCCTTATCCTCGTCCCAGGTTGATTTCTGCTCTCGTAAAGATCGTTCCAGAGGGCAGCCCTGCTGGTCTGCAGTAGAACGGCCAGATTCGAGTCCAGCGGCACTTTAGAAAACCAACAGGATTTCCGCGGTACAAACTCGAAAGTTCGTACCGCGAAAATTTTGTCGGTCCCCGTGGGGCTCCTCAAATCTTGCTGCTCCGGTAAAGAGAGGTCTACTTAGCCGTCCGTGGGCTGCTCTGTTCTGACCACCTCCTTGATCTTCCTCTGCAGGTTGCATGTCGTGAAGGTCTACCTCCCCATCATTTCCATGGACCTGAAGGCGAACTCGACGGCACAGCTCCACCTCAAAGTCAGGCTGCAGCTCAGTGCGCAATAGTGAGCATTGCACATTTCAAGATCTCTCCTCGATTTCGGCCCCGGGGGGGGGGGTGTCTTCCCTGAAACAAAATCCTTTCCTCTCGAGGATGTAGCAGGGAGGACATGAAAGAAAACATCGGTGGGTTGGGCCTTCTTCCTCACAGAACAGAACGTTTGGTTTAATCTCTGAAGTAAACCAAATGGTGCTTTGCAATGAACTGTAAATAATCACTGGCTGGTATCCTACCATGGTTCTCAGCCAAGTCCGAAACCTGTCTCCCACCTGAGGAGCCTTTCTCTGTTGGACGTGGCTCCCTCCCCTTTTTTTTCGCTGGAAGAAGGCCACAAGCATAGCTCAAAAGACTGGTAAGCTATGTTGAGGAGAGGTAGGGTTGCCAACCTCCAGGTGGTGGCTGGAGATCCTGGGGTTACAACTGATCTCCAGGCATTAGAGATCAGCTCCCCTGGAGAAAACAGCTGTGTTGAAAGGTGGATTCTATGGCATTATACCCCACTGAAGCCCCTCTCCTCCCCAAACCCCATCCTCCTCATGCTCCACTCCCAAAATCTCCAGGTATTTCCCAAAGTGGAGCTGGCAACCCTGAGCAGATGGCATAGGGCAGGGGTGGGCAAACTTGCTCAGCGTAAGAGCCACCTAGAACAGGGGTGGCCAGACTTGCTTAATGTAAGAGCCGCATAGAATAAACATCAGATGTTTGAGAACCACAAGACATGAACAAATATTACCTGCTTTTATTGGAAAATAAGCAAACTTGCTTTTTATTAACATTAAATGAGACTGCCAAAAATAATAACAAAGGGGGTAAAAGCAGATATTGATAATAATATTAATTTGTCCAATGATATTTGTTTGCTAATGATATTTAGCTTCCCCAGCCGCCCTGCCGGGAGCCACATAATATATGTGAAAGAGCCGCATGCGGCTCCCAAGCCACAGTTTGCCCACCATGGAAGGATACCAGCCAGGGCATAGCAGAATTTGCATTGGAGTGCAGGCTCTAATCTGGGAGAACCGGGTTTGATTCCCCACTCCTCCTCCACATGCAGCTGCTGGAGTGATTTTGGGTCAGTCACAAGTTCTTTCAGAGCTGTTCTCTCAGGAACAGTTCTCACGAGAGCTCTCTCAGCCCCACCTACCTCACAGGGTGTCTGTTGTGGGGAGGGGAAGGGAGAGGAGATTGTAAACTGCTCTGAGACTCCTTCAGGAAGTGAAGGGCGGGGTATATATCCAATCTCCTCCTCCTCCTCCTCCTCCTCCTCCTCCTCTTCTTCTTCCATGGAGCCTGTAGTAAACAAATATGAGTCCTCGGTTTAAAAGAACTCCATTCAGGATAGTTTCAGAGGGTAGCCACAATGATCTACAGTTGAAAAGTAAGAATCTAGTCTGGAGCAACGCAGTTAGGGTTACCAGCTCCGGATGGTGAAATTCCTGGATATTTGAGGGGTGGAACCAGGGCAGGGGAGAGACCTCGATGGGGTACGACGTCCTAGAATTCACCTTCCAAAACAGCCATTTTCTCTAGGGGAACTGATCTCTTTTACCTGGAGACCAGTTGTAATTCCAGGAGATCTCCAGGCACCACCTGAAGACTGACCCTAACCTTAGAGATAGATCAAGACGGGGAGCCGTGTTATTCTGTCTGCACCAGTACCCGAAGAAGTGAGGCAGTGACTCGCGACAGCTCATACCCCGCCACAAAGCTGCTACTGGACGCTTGCTCTTTCCTAATGTTAGAGACCGACAAGGTTTTCAGGGGATATGTTCTCAAGAGCCAAAGCTCTCTGCATATGATAAAGAGAGCTGACATCAGTATCCAACAAAGGGGGCTTTGACTCTCAAGAGCTTATACCCTGAAAATCTTGTTCTCTAAGGTGCTCCTGGACTCGAACGCAGCCCTGCCACTGAAGATCGGATAGGGTAGAGAGAGCATTCTAATCTAACTGGCTATACCAGGAGGGACAGAGATGTACGAGGGATGTCCTACCCACATGGTCGCAAGATGGAGACAGACAGACAGACAGACAGACAGACAGACAGACAGACAGACAGATAGATAGATGGATAGATAGATAGATGGTCCATTCTGCATCTGGCATTCGCTCCACATTTTCTCAGGGCTCGACCTGGTTCCCCCTTGCCTCGGAATATCTGTTTCCATTCAATCGAGTATGCAGATTTTCCTGTGTCAGTACTTGCCTCAGTGGTCATTAGCCACCTGAGCCAAGTAATTCATGGCGGGGTGATACATACAGAGGGGAAGATAGGGGTGGGGGAACTGACGGAGACCAATGAAGTCGTGTCAAGCTCTCTGCTCATTGTTCCCTTCGAATAGGAAGTGGAGGAAGGAAAAGGTGCCGCTCAAAACCACATTCAGATAACCCCGGGCCGACGCCATATTGACTGCAAAGTCACCCCTGAATGGCCATAAATCTATGCAGAAGGTACCATAAAACCCAATGATCAAAGGAAGTGAAAGCAGCATGCAGTGTAGAGGAAGACTAACCTCCTGATGTGGCTGTGGAAAAACGGCGAGGAAACAGATGCGTGCAGAATCAGCCATTGTTAGCCGGAAGGAAGGAAGGAAGGAAGGAAGGAAGGAAGGAAGGAAGGAAGGAAGGAAGGTTCTCTGGAAACAGCCGTATACCGATCAACTGTCAGAGTAGCAGAAAGGAAGGGAAGCACGGGTCCCCTGGCTTGTCGACCACGATGGTTCACTAGAGTCTCCCTCTAGAGTCTGAGGCTAAGGGACAGTGCAAAGTCCTTCATTTCCAACAAGATTCAAGCCACCCTTTAGTCACCTTTCAATATCCTCAGAGGACTGATCTTTGTGGAACCCCTGTGTGGTTTTCTTTTAATTATTTTCAATCATCCACAGAACAAAACACATTTAATTGGGAGGCAGTTTAAAAATCTGGGCAGAAACAACCCAAGCACAAAGAGGCTGGCATCTTCTCCTGCCCGGGGGACGGGGACAGACGGACTCTCTTGTCTCAACTAAGCTTGCTTTCTCTCGAGAGGCGCAATATTTTGGGTAGTGACCGATGCTCCCTCTAAGCTGTGGAGCCCTGTGAGCAAAATTCTACTCTGTGAGCTACTGGCATTAAAATTGTGAGTGAGGGATTTGGCCACTGCATAAATCAGTTTGCTCTGGAGCCATCCTTCCTAAGCTAAGGCAAAAATGTGTGAGCCGGGGACTAAAGAACTGTGAGCCGGCTCACACTCACTCAGCTTAGAGGGACCACCGGGATGAGTTGGGCTTGAGGCAGAACTCTTAGTTCAATGCTCTCTTCTTGAATTTTTTTTTTTTAGCCAACTCTTTGAAAGGGTCGACCTCATCGTGGACGCGAACTTCATGGCCGCTGTCAGGTTTCAGAACTACTCTGTGGGGATCATCCACCTCAAGTGCGAGATGTGTGAAACGCAGCTCTCCATTGCGCAAGTCATCTCCCCGTCGTAGTAAGTGGCACTGATGAATTTTCCCAGTCCTGGCGATTCTTACCCATGAATAGGTGGCTGGCAGGGCTATTTTGGGACAGGAACGCACAGGAACGGAGTTCCGGCTGGCATCCGAGTTGGCCGCGCCTACAGCCTCCCCCCCCCCACTCGGGTTCCCCAGGCACCTCGCAAGCCACGTGGGGAAACCAATCCTGGGAGGGAGCTGCGCTGTCAGGGGTGTGGCCTAATATGCTAATGCATTTCTGCTGTTGGGTGTGGCCTGTTGTGCTTATGAGTTCCTGCTGGGCTTTTTCTACCAAAAAAGCCCTGGGTGCTGCGGCTGAACTCCCAAACCCGGTCCCCAGGGGAATCGAATCTCTTTGCAGCCACAGCCTGCGCTGAGTCCCACTGCCCAAAGGTGCTATTTGGGGGTCTCCCTTCCCAAGGCCTTCAGGTCAGGGGGTTCTTCTAGTTCCAGTCGTTTAACACTGGGAGTGTAAATCCCAGGGCTTAGCAGGGATTGGAACTGGACAAACATATGGAGGGTGACAGCGGTGGCTCAGTGGGTAGAGAATCGGCTTGGCATGCAGAAGGTCCCAGGTTCAATCCCCGGCAGCCTCTCCAGGTAGAAAAGGACCAGGCGGTGGGTGGTGTGAAGGACCTCCCCCTGAGACCCTCGAGAGCTCCTGCCAGTCTGAATAGACAGTGCTCAACTTGATGGACCACGGGTCTGGTTCAGTGGAAGCCAGCTTCAGGTGCATTTCGTGGAAGGGCCGTGGCTCAGTGGTAGAACATCTGCTTGGTATGTAGAAGGTCCTCAGGTCAGTCCTGAGCATTTTTAGTTAAAAGAACTGGCAGTAGGTGATGTGAAAGGCCTGAGACCCTGGAGATCCCCTGCCAGTTTGGGAGGACAAGACTGACTTTGATGGACCACGGGGGTCTACCTCAGTATCAGGCTGCTTCACGAGTTCCTAGGATCATAGAATCACAGAGTTGGAAGGGACGTCCAGGGTCATCTAGTCCAACCCCCCACACAAGGCAGGGGATTCACAAATACCTCCCCCTCCACACACCCGTAGTGACCCCTGCTCCATGCCCAGAAGATGACCAAAAAAAACCCCACTCCAGGATCTCCAGCCAGATCGGCCTGGAGAAAAATTGCTTCCTGACTCCAACGTGGCCATCAGCATTTCCTTGGGTGTGTAAGAAAGGGCCACAAGAGCTAAGCACGGAGGCAACCCTTCCTGCCCTCCCTCTCACGATCTGCCCAAGTTCACAGAATCTGCACTGTTGAAAACCTCCAGAGAAGGAGAGCCCACCCCCTCCCGAGGAAGCCTGTGTTTAGATTGGCTGAGCGTAGCCACTGGCATCTAAACGGACTCCCCTGAGCTTGGCGTTAGTATATCAGCGTTACCGGACCACAGTAAAGAAACAGCATTCAGGCTCTCTTCGTCAGAGTGTAGCCTTTCCCATGTGATAGGCAAAACACGGAACCTCTCTGCACATGATGTGCATTTTGTGGTCATCCGCTTCAAACACAGGCAAATACCCATCGAGCATTGTGAGTCTTTCGCTAGGATACTTGCAAATATGTGAGTAGTTTCAGGTCAAACATGGGAGTGTGGCTATGTAAAATGCTGGCCAAGGGGGCATCGCACAGATGTAATAAATACCCCCCCCAGAAGGCCCCTCCCAGAAGGCCAGATGTTTCAAACAATATAAGATCAGAGCGAGGGTTACTTGCATTTCTTATAGGTACTGCCTCTCTCTTCCTGCCCGGATAGCCCAAGCTAGTCCAATCCCATCAGATCTCAGAATCTATGTAGGGTCACCACTGGTTAGTACTTGGATGGGAGACCACCAAGAAAGTCCAGAGTTGCTGCGCAGAGGCAAGAATGGCAAACCACCTCTTTTCCCCTGACTTGGATGGCCCAAGCTAGCCCAATCCCATCAGATCTCAGAAGCTAAGCAGGGTCACCAATGGTTAGGACCAAAGCTCCCTCTAAGCTGTGGAGTCTTGGGAGCAAAAATTCTACTTTGTGAGCTACTTACATTAAACTTGTGAGCGAGCTGTTTGGCTGCTGCATAGATTAGTTTGCTCTGGAGCCACCCTTCCTGAGCTAAGACAAAAATGTGTGAGCCGGAGGCTTAACAACTGTGAGCTAGCTCACACTAACTCAGCTTAGAGGGAACACTGGTTAGGACTTGGATGGGAGACCACCAAGGAAGTCCAGAGTTGCTGCGCAGAGGCAAGAATGGCAAACCACCTCTTTTTCCCCTGACCTCAAGCTAGCCCAATCCCATCAGATCTCAGAAGTTAAGCTGGGTCAGCCCTGGTTAATACTTGGACGGGAGACCACCAAGGAAGCCAAGGGTTGCTATGCCAAGGCAGGCCATGGCAAACCTCCTTTGAAACCCCTTGAGGGGTAGATCAAGATAGCCTGAGCGATCCATCATGAGCTGGTCAAACTATAATGACACACTTATCTGGTTCCCATCTTTTGGCCCCTGGAAACCGACCAGATCTCTCTCCGTTGCTGTCCCTCTTGCATTCACCAGACGGTTGCCAGGAGTTTTCAGTCATTTTTCCTTTCCTCTCCCTTTTCTTGTTTCTTCAGTCCGATAAAGGCACAAGTGAGACCGATGGTGCTGGACATACTTACAGGAAGTCTCCCCAGAGCGGTGAGTCCCGGCTAGGTCGAAGTTCAAAAGAAAGATCAGCAGGGGAGGAAAAAGCAAACTCTATGCCGGGGATTATTTGTTTGTTTATTTATTTATTTCATCTGATTTATATCCCGCCCTCCCCGCCATATGGCGGGCTCAGGGTGGCTAACAGCGTATCGACAATTTCCATGCATAATGTAAGCATTTAAAACATTAAAACATATGACTAATCTAACATTATACAGATGGCGTATCTTCAGTTTGATCATTCAATGCAGCACCCGAATGCAACCTTAGAACAGTTACAGCATGTTGGATAAAATCGGTCCAGGGCCAGATGTAAATCTCAGTGCTAGGTGGCCCCTACCCAAAAGCCTGGTGGAAGAGCTCCGTCTTGCAGGCCCTGCGGAATTGTAAATAGTCCCGCAGGGCCCTGATGTCATCCGGGAGCTCATTCCACCAGTATGGGGCCGCCACAGAAAAGGCCCTGGACCTTGTACCCGCCAGCCGAGCCTCCCTTGGTCCTGGGAGGGTCAGACGATTTTGGGAACCAGACCGTAGTGCTCGCTGGGGAACATATGGGGAGAGGCGGTCCTTCAAGTAGATAGGTCCCGAGCCATATAGGGCTTTATAGGTAAGCACCAGCACCTTGAACCTTATCCGGTATGCTATAGGCAGCCAGTGCAGTGCTTTTAGGAAAGGGCTGGAGAATAAAACGGCTGGTATTTTAATGCCCCGTAAGGATCTTTGGTGCGGCCTCATTTTGAATACTGTGTACTGTTCTGGTCCCCATATCTCCAAAAGGATTCTCTGGAAACGGACAAAGCGCAGAGGAGGGCAAACAAGATGATTATGGGGCTGGAGCACCTTCCCTAGGAGGAAGGGCTGGAGACGCAGGGGTCATTTCGTAGAAAAAGAGGTGCAGGAGCGCATTAGCACAACTCATTAGCATAACTCATTTGAATATGCCACACCCCCTGACGTCACCGGAGGTTGTCAGAAGGCAACATCCCACCACTCAGGCTCCACCCCCAAAATCTCCAGGTCTTTCCCAACTCAGAGCTGGCGCGCCAGCTTTATACTTTGACTAAAGACACTTTAGGTCTCCTTCGCTCTTGCTACAACAAGCATGGAAATACAGATCACATTAGTATGCTTTTGCTTTTTCGCACAATGCATTACCGTATGTGCCTGCTCTTGGGCTTGTTACTCCCGAAACGGCATTCCTGTTAATTCCTGCTCAAAATGACACCTGCTGAAGAGCCTCCACGGCACCTTCCACCACTACTCTATGTGGAAGACAGATGCCAAATGCCATCTAGATCCAGCACGGGGGGAAAAGAAGCAGGGCTTTCTTGTGGAAAGGGCTCTGAGATTATGGGTGCTTTCTCACACACACTAAATAACGTGCTTCCAACCCACTCTCAATGCACTTTGCAACCAGATCTTACTGCGTGAAGTGCCAAAATCCCATTGCAAATGGTCACTAAAGTGGATTGCAAGCGGACTGAAGGTGCCTTATTCTGTATCTAACAATATATAAGAAGCCAATGTTGGATCAGACCAATGGTCCCTCCACTCCCACACTTTGTGTCACACAGTGGCCAAAAATACCAGGTGCCATCAGGAGGTCCAGCAGTGGGGCCAGGACACTAGAAGCCCTCCCACTGTTGCCCCCCCCCCATCAAGCACCAAGAATACAGAGCATCACTTGCCCCAGACCGAGAGTTCCTATCTAGACCTTGTGGCTAATAGCCACTGATGGACCTCTGCTCCATATCTATAGTCTAATTCCGAGAGGGTTTTTTTCTGTGTGGATGCTTATATCTACAAAAAGAGAGCTCACGCTCCCCCAACAGCTTTTCCTACATAGTCAGGCCCCTTCCTCAGTTTGCAGAAAAATCCAAAAAGTTTTTTAAAAAATTCAGGGACCGTTGAATTCCCCCCAATACCTTTTGAAATGGCATCAGCTCCAGGTGTCAACTGTGAGGAGATTAGAATGTTGGGAGGGGGGGGATGGTTCTAACTGTGTCTGTCAGTAAAGGGCAGGGTTTTGACTGGCAGCAGTCTAGGGTTGCCAAGTAACCCCCCCTCCCCCCTGGCCACCAGCAGCGGATCCAGATCCAGGCTGGGAAACTCCTGGAGATTTGGGGGTGGAGCCTGGGGAGGACAGGGACCTCAGTGAGGTACAATGCCATAAACTCCACCCTACAAAGCATCCATTTTCTCCTTGGAAAGTTATCTCTGTAGTCTGGAGATGAGTGGTAACTCCAGGGGATCCCCAGGTCCCACCTGGAGGCTGGCATCCCTAGCTATGTGACCCACATGATTGTTTCAGTATTATGTAGGGTTGCCGTACCCCTGATGGGGACAGGGTTTCCCCTGATTTTGGTCCCCCCCCCAAGCCCTGTCCCCAAAGAGCGTGTGCCAGATATGTCAAATGCAATGGCATCACCCGGAGGTGAAGTCATTGTGCTAGGCACATTGTGTGGGGGAGAAGGGAGGAAGCAAAGGTGTGAGGAATGGGATAACCATCCCACAAGTTTCTTGCTGGTCTTCACTTGTGTTTATCTAATTCCCTCTTGAAGCCGTCCATGCTAGTAGCCGCCACCACCTCCTGTGGCAGTGAATTCCACGTGTAAATCATATGTGGAAGTGCTTGAGGTCTTTGGTTCTAACCCTGGAGTTGGGACTAGAAGTTCCCAGGTTCTCATGCAAAAATCTTCCTTATGGCCATGGGGAGTTATATGGGCATCCTTATACCATTCCCCCCGCAGGTTACCTTGGACTCTCAAGTCTCCGTTTTAGATCAATACAGCTTCCCAGACCTTTCCTATTTCAAGACAACCCCACTGCTGCCAGTGGGGGGGGGGGGGATTACACCCCCTTTCCAAGTAGCTCTCATGCCGCCAAGGGCTTGGCTCACCTCACCCTTTATCTCTAAACCCAGCTGGCCGGTACCTTTCTAAATAACAATGCTTTGCAAAAACAGCGGAGGGTGAAGAGAGACAAGCTGAAATGCTAAAACACTTTATTTGCCCTTTCCTCGCGATGCTAAATTCCTGTCTTGCCAAAGGTGTGGCCCCTGTTTCTGAGTATATTACAAGGATCTCATAAAAACAGAAACAGCTGCCAAGGAAGAGAAGGAAAAGCACGCTCCCTGAACCAGGCAAAGAACTCAGGACCATAAGCCACCTCACCAGGCCCGGAGCTAGGATTTTTTGGTACCGGGGGGGGGGGGGCACTTACATGTTTAAGGGGGCAGTTCTATTACAGTTAATTAAATTAATCTGAACGCCTATCTCATTCCTAGCAGGAAGTCTTTCCTCAAAAATAAGGTTTCTGGCATGGCTATTCGTGGAGCAGAACTTTTAATTAGGGGAGCAGGGCCCCAAAATGCCCCACGTTAGCTACTGGCGCACCTGTAGCTAAGGTTGCCAGCAATGTTCCCTCTAAGCTGAGTTAGTGTGAGCTAGCTCACAGTTTTTTAGCATCCGGCTCTCACAGTTTTGTCTTAGCTCAGGAAGGATGGCTCCAGAGAAAACTAATTTATGCAGCAGCCAAATTGCTCGCTCACAACTTTAATGCCAGTAGCTCACAAAGTAGATTTTTTGCTCACAAGACTCCATAGCTTAGAGGGAGCATTGGTTGCCAGATCCTAGATTTGGGGGGGTGGAACCTGGGGAAGGCAGGGTTTGAGGAGGGGAGGGGTCTTAGCAGGTTATAACGCCGTAGAGCCAACCCCTCAAAGCAGCCGTTTTCTCCCGAGGGACTGATCTCTGTCGTCAGGAGACCAGCTGTAGTTCCCAGAGATCTCCAGGCTCCCCCTGGGGCCTGGCAACCCTACCTGTAGCACAGGTGTTTGGTTTGAACACCCTGCCTGTGAGCTCAGGTAGGATTCCACCAATGTGGTGATACATTTGCTCATTTACCCCCAATAGTCTGCAAATGTGACGGTACTCAAAATGTCTCCGATGCAAACTAGTTTCATATGAAGTTCACGTGCTCAGGTCAGGCAGTCCTGGGAATCAGAAGCAGGAGGGGTTGGGAAATCATCCTTGATCGACCTTGAACCTCCTGGTCTCCTGTTAGGCCAGCGGTTCTTTTGGGGTCGAACGACCGTTTCACAGGGGTCGCCAGCTGGCGTCTGAGCCCACCCCGCCCCTCCCTGCCAGCAGGAAAGGGCCCCGCACTTGATTGAGTGCGAGGTCTGGCCTCCCGGCTCTTTGCCCTCAAAGGGAGCTTTCCCTTTAAGGGCAAAGAGCAGGAGTTGGTTGGGGCCAGAGCCCCACCCCCTGCTTCCAGCAGCCATTCCAGCAGGGGCCAGGAGGAGGAAGAAGCCAGTAGGTAAGTCAATGGCTGCTTCCCCCTCCCCACCGCCACCTTTAGGGCGCTTCACCGTCGCCTTCCCTGGGCTCCACGCCGAAGCGCAGAGCCCAGGAAAGGCAGCAAAAGCCCCCCCGCCTTCCCTAGGCTCCGCACCAAAGCACAGAGCCCAAGAAAGACGTCAAAAGCCGCCCCCCACCGCCTTCTCCAGGCTCCGCGCCAAAGCGCAGAGCCCAGGATAGGCAGCAAAAGCCGCCCCCCGGCCTTCCCTAGGCTCTGCGCCGAAGCGCAGAGCCCAGGAAAGGTGGCAAAAGCCACCCACCCACCTACCTACCTTTCTTCCCCCTCTCTCTCTCCCCCCTTCTCTCTCTCTCTTTCCCCTCTCTCTCTCTCTCCCCTCTCTCTCCCCCCTTTCTCTCTTCCCCCTTTCTCTCTCTTTCTCTCTATTCCCCCCCTCTTCCCCCTTTCTCTCTCTCTCCCTACCTTTCTCTCTCTCTCTCTCTCTCTCTCCCCCCTACCTGCAACAGCCTCTCCCCCACCCCCCACACTTACCTTCGTTTTCTCATGGCATCTTCTGTTGAAGAAAAGTAAGTCTGAAGTCTGAGTGTTTGTTGTGTCTTGTTGGGACTAGCTTGCAAATATATGTGTGTCTAAAGTCTGTATTAAAGTTGTTTGGTGCTAACTGCCATGCAAGAGAAAACGTCTGAAAAAGTCGCTTTACTGTTGTGTGTGTTGGCAGAATTTTATGGTTGGGGGTCACCACAGCATGAGGGACTGTATTAAAGGGTCGCGGCATTAGAAAGGTTGAGAACCACTGTGTTAGGCGGAGGACAGACTGGCAGAATGAAGTGCAAGGGAAGTGGGGCAAAACAACCCACGCCAAGTTGTTTTCTGGTCGCACTGCGTGGACTGGGGCAGGACCATATCAGGGAGGAGGTGGAATGGAGCGTTTGTACTGTGGGGCGGCCCCGGTGGCACCGCCACGGTTGCGCGCGGCTTTGGTCCGTTTCACTGATTGGCACATGGGCACATTAGGTGCAGCAGCAATTGGGGCAGGATCCCATGGCTGGGAGTTTTAACTCCGCGAGCCAGAAGCATCCCCGCGGGCGGTTGTGCACTCAACTGCACAGTCCGCATGGGCGGTTATGAGCATCCCTGCTGGATCAGCGGGTTCACATTACTGGCGCTGCTTGATTGCAGCTTATTTGCATTCTGGCACAGCTGTTCTCGAAAAAGAGCAGCTTCTCTCAGAGCGCTCTCAGCCCCACCTACCTCACAGGGTGTCTGTTGTGGGGAGGCGAAGGGGAAGGAGTCTGTAAGCCACTCTGAGACTCCCTTGGGTACTGAAGGGCGGGGTATAAATCCAATCTCTCCTTCTTCTTCTTCTGTTATTATAATTTCAAACACCACCGGAAAACACCTTGATAATCGGATCATCTGGGTTGTTTCCTCTCATTGAACTGGGGGGGGATTGACTGCAGTGTCAACCCCAGAACCTGCCTGACAGACTTACACCATTACAGGAATGGTTTGTGCTAGAGGAAGAGTAGGCCGATTAGGAGAGGAGCCAATCAACAGCAAGCACATGCCAACACGGTTTGCCAGTATCCAGGTGGGGTTTCTCGATCTCCCAGAATTACAGCTGATCTCCAGCCTACAGTTCACTTGGAGAAAAGGGATTGCCTAGGCGGGTGGACTCTATGTCCTCATACCCCATTGAAGACCCTCCCCTGTCCAAAGCCCACCCTCCCCAGGCTCCACCCCCAAATCTCCAGGAATTTCCCTATGGGGAGTTGGCAACCCTGACAATCACACACACAGACACAAAGGGATGAAACCAGAGATAAAAACAGGCCTGCAGAAATGCTGTATGGCTATTCAGGAATGCTATTCAGGAATGCGCGAATGAGCAAACGGGGTCGATGCTGGAGGGGAGGGGTGATTGCAGAAGTGCCTACTGTGGCCTCTTCCTGGGTGCCTTTTCTTAATAAACACCCTGGGAGACATGATGCGCAAGCGTGGGAGACTTGGATTAAGAGGGCATTAACATTTTGGGTTTGCCTTTCAGCTTTGCCAAGCAGTGGAAGTAGTTGGCAACATGGCGTTGTTTGATTTTCTGTATACGGCAAATGGTGAGTTTCTTGGACTGACTGCCAAACCACATCCTTTAAAATTAATCCTTGCCCATTTCTTTCGCATCTTCTCTGGGGAGGGGGGGAGGATTTTCTTGACTGTGTGGCAGAGAAACTTGAATGTGGCTGGCATTCCTGTGATTAGAGGAAACAGAATGTTATTTCACTCATCATTGGGATAGTTAGAAAACATGGTGGATACTTTTATATCTACATCTAAGACATAACAAGCATGCACCTGAAAGTGTAATGCAGGAATACAATAAAATGTGAGTTTGCAAATGCTTATGTCACATTAAAAACACTCAGAAGGGAATCAGTCTGAGTGTAGTCCCTTGATTCCTGTTGACAACTCAATTTGCTGCTCAAGGCATCTTTCCTTATATGTAGTTGAGTAGTGGGGTGGCACTTTCTGAACATTCCACATACTCCTAAATCAGTTGGCTCCATGATGTGTCAGTCAAAAGCTGTCCCTATCCACTGGCTGCATTGCCTGAGTCTCGCCTCCAACATTCTAAACAGTTTGCTGTTCCTCTCCCCCACATAGCCAGTCGGAACACAGAGGTCGTTTGCATATGCAGCCTGATTGGCATTTGCCTCTAACATTCTAAACAGTTTGCCGTTGCTTGTCCGGCAAGGGGGGGTATAAATAAAAATAATAAATAAATAAAATCATTGAATGTGTCCTAAGGTAAAAAAAACATATCCCAATCGTCCCTTAAATGGTCACTGGAGTTGCCAATCTCCTTGGGAGCCAGGAAATCTTCCTGAAATCACCATGTTCCCCAGCCACAGTACATAATTTCTCCTACAGAAAATTTCCCAGTTATTACAATTGATCTCCAGATGGCCAAGATCAGTTCTCCTGGAGAAAATGGCTGCTTTGGGCAAGGGACTCTATGGCATTATACCCTGCTGAAGTCCCTCAGCACCCCAAACCCTTCCCTCCCCAGGCTCTACCCCTCAGATCTACAGGTTGGCAGAGTTGGTAACCCAGAGTTGGCAACCCTGTAACTGGCTATGGAACTGCTTTCCAGACCCTTGGAACCCAAAAGACATGGCATAGGTCGGAGGTGCTGTTCTACCTTAGCAGCCACTGCATAGCCCCAAATCAACATAAGTCAGAGGCAGTGTTCCCTCTAAGCTGAGTTAGTGTGAGCTAGCTCAGAGTTTTTTAGCCTCCAGCTCATACATTTTTAAGTCAGGAAGGATGGCTCCCAGAGCAGACTAATTTATGCAGTAGCCAAATTGCTCATTCACAACTTTAATGCCAGTGGCTCACAAAGTAGAATTTTTGCTCACAAGACGCCACAGCTTAGAGGAGGCATTGGTCAGGGGTGGAGGGAACCATACCTGTTACCATGAGGCTGTCCTTCCATACTCCCCACTTGGGACAGCAAAAGGACTTGAGACAGCCCTGCCTTATAGCTAAGCAGAAGGAAATAAGCATGGCTTGCCTCCCTCTGTTTTCCCCTTCCCTCTGCCGCCCCACCAGCCACAGCCGGGACACTCCCCTGGCGCTTCCTTCTAGAGCCCATTGTATTTCTTCCCACAACAGGCCTTACTCCTAGCATGAACCTAAGAACGTAAGTAGAGAACCCTGCTGGATCAGAGCAGTGGTCCATCTAGCCCAGCCTCCTGTCTCACACAGTGGCCAACCAGTTCCTCTGTTTTAGCGCAAGATTTGTGACTGGCTCCTGAGCCGCCACTTCCCAAAGTGACCCACAAGACAGGGTGATGCAATTATCTTGACCTTGCAAGCTAAAAAATTAATATGGTACTAGAGAAGAAATCTATAAAACCCATCTTAGAGCTGCTTTTTCCAAACAAAAAATGAAACACGATTGTCTTTGTCTGCTCCCTGAAGCCCAAGAGGATCCCAGACCTGTGAAAGTCAGACCAATTTCCCATGAGGCACTGCTCCGGCATCGTTTTTCCCTTTGCCCAGATTGTGTGCTTGAATTTCCCACTATTTGCCCTGTGCCGCATTTTGACCTGTGGCTTTGCCGGAATTTCCCCACGGCTTTAGTGACCCTCAAAAAACGGGATCACTGAAGCCGCGGGAGAATTCGGGCGAAGGCGCGGGTCAAAATGCGGCGTGGGGCAAATAGTGGGAAATTCAAGCATGCAATCTGGGCAAAGGGAAGAAGGACGCCGGAGCAGTGCCTCATGGGAAATTGGTCTCACACTCATTGACAGGGGCTAATTTGTTGACAGGATCCCAGAACGGGTGGGAGAGAAAGAGAGAGAAACTTTGCAATGCTGTAATGACATGTCTAATTTTGTGCTTTTAGTATTGCTCCCAATTCGCTCAGCGACCACCCTCCAGTATCGTCTGGCCTCTCTGCCGCAGACATCACCCACCTTCTTTGCAGTACAATTAAACGTAAGCCATACATTTGATCCAGTAACTTTGTCACCTGCCGGTTTTTAAGCCGCGGACTTGAGATGACAGCCCATGCAGTGGCTCAGTTCAGACAGCGTGAAAAACCAGGGTTCTGTTAAAGTGATTATGGTCAGTATTATCAGCTGGATTTGGGCCACTCTTAGGACTGCCAGCCTTCAGGTGGAGCCTGGAGATCTCCCAGAATTACAACTAATCTCCAGATGACAGAGATAAACATTGGAGAAACATCTGGAACAGAGGTCCATCAGTGGCTGTTAGCTACAAGGTGTAGAGGGAACACTCTGTCTGGGGCAAGTGATGCTCTATATTCTTGGTGCTTGGGTGGGGGCAACAGTGGGAGGGCTTCTGGAGTCCTGGTCCCGCTGGTGGACCCCCTGATAGCACCTGGGTGTAGGCCACTGTGTGACACGGAGCGTTGGACTGGATGGGCCAAAGGTCTGATCCAACACTGGCTTCTTTTATATTCTTATGTCTGGGGCAGTGATGCTCTGAATTCTTGATGCTTTGGGGGCAACAGTAGGATGGCTTCTGGGGTTCTGGCCCCACTGGTGGACCTCCTGATGGCTCCTGGGTTTTGGCCAGTGTGTGTGACACAGAGTGTTGGACTGGATGGGCCAATGGCCTGATCCAACATGGCTTCTCTTAGGTTCTTAAGTTCTTATTAGTCCTCTGGAGAAAATGGCTGCTTTGGAAGGCAGACTCTCTAGGCATTATACTCTATGGAGGACCATCCCTTCCCCAAACCCCACCTTTCAAAGGCTCCGTTTCCAAAATCTCCAGAATTTTTCCACCCCAGAGCCAGCAGCCCTTTGTTCACTCCACTATGATTAGTTAGCATCAGTCACCCCTGGCCTGAAGGTGGTTTATAATATGTTGGAGATCTATGATGACAGACAGTATGGCGTAGTGATCAGAAGTGTAGGACTAGGGTCAATGAGACCTGGGTTTGAATCCTCCCCCCTTGTGCCCTGGAAGAACACTGGGTGACTTTGGGCCAGTCACACACTCAGCCTAGTTGTCGTGAGAATAAAATGGAGAAGAGAAGAAGGATGTCAGCTATCTCGGAGGGGGGGAGGTAAATGAATTAAATAAATAATGATGAAATCTCCTTTCTCTAAAGTTCTAAAGTTGTGAGCCAGTTTGGTGTAGTGGTTAAGTGTGCAGACTCTAGTCTGGAAGAGCCGGGTTTCATTCCCCACTCCTCCACTTGCTGCTGCTGGTTGACCTTGGGCAAGCCATAGTTCTGCCGGAGCTGTTCCCTCAAGGACAATTCTGGAAAGAGCTCTCTCAGCCCCACCTACCTCACAGGGTGTCCGTTGTGGGGAGGGGAGGTTTGTAACCCACTCTGAGCCGCTCTGAGTGAAGGGCGGGTCATAAATCCATTCTCTTCTCTTCTTCTCTCTATGATAGGGTTGCCGGGTCTGGTTTGGAAAATACCTGGAGACTTTGGGGGTGGAGCTAGGAGAGGGCGGGGCTTGGGGAGGGGCCTCCACATGGTGCAACGCCATAGAGTCCACCCTTCGAAGCAGCTGTTTTCTCCAGGGGAGCTGATCTCTGTCAGCTGGAGATCAGTTGTAAAAGCGGGAGATCCCCAGGCCCCACCTGGAGGTTGGCAACCCTACTCTATGATGAGCAGCTGCTAAAAATTATTCTCTCAGTTCCCAGACTACCCTGTGGGGTAATAGTTATTGTGTCTCACATTGCCTTTCTGCCAGGGAGTTCAGATAAGCCCTATGCACACATGCATTTTATTCCCAAGAACCCTGCAAGGTAGATTAGGCTGAAAACACAGTGCTTGTCCAAAAGCCGTCCAGGAAGCATTATGGATACGAAGGGACTTGAACCCAGGCCTGGTAGATCTTAGGGGCAGGGGCAGTGCTGTGCCGCACTGGAGGACACTGCAGCATCAGCAGTGTCCATGTGGCCAAAAGTGACGTCACGTGGCCATAGAATTTCTGGGGATTGGTAGAGCACTGGGACCACGTGTGATGGCGCTTCCGGTGACACAACCAAACGTGATGTTTTGGCCTTGCCGCCCCCTCAAATTTTCACCCTTGCTGCATCAGGCAGCAGCCAAGGACCAGAGACAGGGGAATAGGGGTCCTCCCTGACAAAAATATGTAATCTTTCCTTAAAATCTGCCTCCATTCCTGAGGACTGGAAGGTAGCGAATGTCACTCCCATCTTTATTAATGATTTGGAGTTGGGAGTAAGCAGTGAAGTGGCTAAATTTGCAGATGACACGAAGTTGTTCAGGGTGGTGAGAACCAGGGAGGATTGTGAGGCACTCCAAAGGGAACTGTCGAGGATGGACGAGTGGGTATCAGCGTGGCAAATGGGGTTTAATGTGTCCAAGTGCAAAGTGATGCACATTGGGGCCAAAAATCCTAACTATAAATACACGCTGATGGGGTCCAAACTGGTGGAGACTGACCAAGAGAGAGATCTTGGAGTCGTAGTGGATAACTCAATGAAAATGTCGAGACAGTGTGCAACTGCGATGAAAAAGGCCAACGCTATGCTGGGGGTTCATTTCCAAGGACCAGTGTAACTGCACAACTGTTTTTCTTTTTAGTTCTTCAACTAGTCAGGCAAGGATATCTATCAGTGCTCCACGTATCACAAAAATGATTTGGCTATGCAAGGCGTATCGAAGTAAATAATGGGCCATCCTCCTTAGTATGACCTCAGAAACGAATATATTACCCAGAAATTTCGTTAGAACAAAGGATACAGTACATTGGACCAGTTTTGAATACTGGACTTTATTATAAGTTCCACTAAGACTGATATTTTTGTAAAAGATATACATTATTGCAGTAATGCTTTGATTATCGATGGTGTAGATCAGAGGTTCCCAAACTTATTTGGCCTACCACCCCCTTTTCAGAAAAAAAAATTACTCAGCGTCCCCTTCAAGAAGTGGACAAAGAGACGCAGGCAGAGTCTGCCACGATCCATGCAGCCAGGCAGGCCGAGGCAGGCACGGAGCAGCAGCAGCTGAAGGCCTGAAGCCAGAGGCCAGCAGCAGCCACCACGCAAGAGCCCAGCAGCAACACCGGCCTTACAAGGGTTCACACGCATTTGCCGTTTGCCAGTGCATGGCTGTGATTGGCTGTGGGGACCCCTCTTAACCTCCCCCTCCCTCCCTGATCCCAGGGAAGACCAGGAGAAGGCAGGGGAAAGCTGCTTTAGATAAGTTCGGGACTCTTCTTTCTTTGTGCTTCCACCGCCCCCTTATTTTTATTCAACGCCCCCCAACTGCACCCAAGGCTCCTACCGCCCACCTGGATCATTCCAGCACCCCCCAGGGGGTGGTACTGCCCACTTTGGGAACCAGTGCTGTAGATCATAAAGACAGTATTTTCATACATTAGCGTGTTGCACGGCCTTTTTGTTTCTTTGTTCCTTTAAATTCGGAGGCTGTGGTTCCCTTGTTGACTTTGTGGAGAACAGCGGCAATCCCAGGAGATCTCCAGCCACCACCTGGAGGTTGGCAACCCTATCTCTGCCCACAGTCCTCCACAGGCATCACCTCCCACAGGTGAAGGAAGAAGTTCCTCATAGGTTTCCTGCAACGATTATGGAATGCGCTCGTAGCACTGCAGAGGACGTTCTCAGCAATGATCGCGTTCTTCCCAGTCCTTCACCCTCTCTCTCTTTGCAGATTTTGATCCGGAATGCCAGACGGTTCCTCACCATCCCTGCCAACGACCACTCGATTGCTTTCCCTTCCCTGAACGGCAATGCCCTCTGCCACGTCTTCACCCAGGACGCCCTCAATGGCATCCTCTCTGTGGTGATCCGGATTACGCCTCAGGAGTTCATCACCACGCCACAAGTGGTGAGTTTGGGGGAAAGGGGGTCCATATTCTGGTCAAGGACAGCCCGGGCTAGCCCAGGCTCATGAGATCTCAGAAGCAAAGCAGGCTTAGACTTGGTTAGTACTTGGATAGGAGACCACCATGGAAGTCCAGGGTTGCTACGCAGAGGCAGGCAATGGCAAACTGCTGCTGTTTATTTTTTTCCGACCGGGAGGGCTTGGGCTAACCTTAGCTCATCAGATCATGGAAGCTAAGGAGGGTTGGCCCTGGTTAGTACTTGGATGGGCGACCACCGAGGAAGTCCAAGGGTTGTCCTGTAGTGGCAGGAAAGGGCAAGCCACCTCTCTTAGTGCCTTTTGCCTTTGAAAACCCCAAGAAGGGTCACCGCAAGTCAGTTCCACCATCTTGGATCCAGGGACTCCCTTCCACTAACTCTTCATCAGGCAGAGACAGACTTCATCCACTGAAGGAAGATTCTCGCTGCTGGAGAAACTGGTGGAGGGAAATCAACCATTTATCATTGTCATGCCTGAGTCCTGAGAAGCTGCTCGATACTGGATCAGACCCTTGGACCATCAGGGTCTTTATTGTCTACTCAGGCTGGCAGTAGCTCTCCAAGGTCCCAGGCAGAGAAGGGTCTTTCCCGTCACCTCCTGCCTGGTCCTTTTGAACTGGAGATGCCGGGGATTGAACCTGGGACCTTCTGCATGCCAAGCAGAGGCTCTTCCACTGAGCCACAGCCCCTCTTTACAGCTCTCCAGGGTCTCAGGCTGAGGTCTTTCCCATCACCTCCTGCCTGGTCCTTTTGAACTGGAGATGCCGGGGATTGAACCTGGGACCTTCTGCATGCCAAGCAGAGGCTCTTCCACTGAGCCACGGCCCCTCTTTACAGCTCTCCGGGGTCTCAGGCTGAGGTCCCTTCACATCACCTCCTGCCTAGTCCTTTTAACTGGAGATGCCGGGGATTGAACCTGGGACCTTCTGCATGCCAAGCAGAGGCTCTTCCGCTGAGCCACAGCCCCTCCCCATCTGGTTTTCGTTGGATTAACACTCTGCAAGGGAAGAACATTTTCCCTCCTCCGCTCTAGAAGACTACACAGTGAAGACAAATAATATCCATCACACCATCGTTCAGTGTTTTAGAAATCTGAAAGCAAAGAGCCTATATTCCAGCAATGCACAAAGCAGAGACTGAGCTCCAAGTGGGTTACAAATTTGCAAAGGGGAAATTTTCCCCCAGAGGGGTTTGTGTCAAGAAAGCAATTGGGTCGGGCCCAGGACGTTTGGTGAAGGATGGGGGGGGGGAGTTTGGTCCACCAAAGTCTCGAATCCTCTCTGTCTTCTGAAAGGGCAAATGGGCCGAAATAGAAGTGCCGAGAGCCATGTATCTCCTTTTAAAACACATCTCCCCCCTCCACTTTTAAAGCCAGGAGCTCAGTTCTGAGGAGTGAAGCTGAGTGGAAGTTGAAGAGTTAAAACTCCCTCCCCTGCATAGCAGGGAGGCAAATTGAGGGTGCTTCCGTTTGCACCCCCAGGGGAAATGTGCTGCTTATAACATTTGTTTGCCATTGGAGAGATAGAGGCGCTACCATGAAATGAGTAATCGAAAGCATTTGTGCTCCATCGGTGAGAGATTCTTAGAGGCTTTCTCCATCGGGAGAAACAAGGCAGGTGCTGGAGAGGTCCAGGGTCTTCTCAGTCGTGGCCCCATGTCTCTGAAATATCCTGCTCTAAGAGTTCTGGTGCCTTCACCACTGGCATTCACCTGGCCCCACTGCTGGACCTCCTGAGGGCACCTGGTGTTTCTGGCCACTGTGTGACACAGAGTGTTGGACTGGATGGGCCACTGGCCTGATCCAACATGGGCTTCTCTTATGTTCTTATATGGAGTAGAGGTCCATCAGTGGCTATTAACCACAAGGTATAGATAGGAACTCTCAGTCCGGGGCAAGTGATGCTCTGTATTCTGGGTGCTTGGGGGGGGGGCAACAGTGGGAGGGCTTCTAGTGTCCTGGCCCCACTGGTGGACCTCCTGAGGGCACCTGGTGTTTTTGGCCACTGTGTGACACAGAGTGTTGGACTGGAGGGGCCACTGGCCTGATCCAACACTGGCTTCTCTTATGTTCCTTTTTAGGTGTCCTATGAAGACCTTTTAAAAAAAATTATTTTGCTTTTGGTTACGTTTTTTTCCTCCTCATTAATTTGGCTTTAAAATTCCAATTAAAGAATGCTGTGATTTATCTTCGGACTTTATTACGATGCAGTTTGGTGATTTCGTTGCCAATTAAAAAAAAAAAAACCCCTGCTTCTGTTGTTTGAGTGGTTTCAAGAGAAGTCCTTGATTTGTTTTGTTGGAGAGTGAGTGGCTTTGAATTTTGGGAGAGGGGGATATGAATAGTTTGAAGAGATCTCACTGAACAACCAGATATGCTGTTTTGTCCCCTCCCTGACCTCGTTTCCTGCCAACAGTTCTCTGGCTCTACCCAGCTCATAGACGCCGTGGCCATTCTGCTTTCTCACCAGAAGGTAAGCGGAAGTCCTTGATGGTTTCGGCTCGTTGGGTTGGAAATCTCGGTCCTTCCTCCCAGGGCTAGATTCAGGTTTGGGGCAGGCATAAGAACATCAGAAGAGCCCTGCTGGATCAGACCAGTGGCCCGTCCAGTCCAGCATCCTGTACCATACAGTGGACAACCAGTCCCTCTGGAGGGACAGCAACAGGGCAGAGAGGTTAAGGCCTTCATAAGAACATCAGAAGAGCCCAGCTGGATCAGACCAGTGGCCCGTCCAGTCCAGCACCCCATCTCATAGAGTGGCTAACCAGTTCCTCTGGAGGGCCAACAACAGGGCAGAGAGGATGAGGCCTTCATAAGAACATCAGAAGAGCCCCGCTGGATCAGAGCAATAGTCCATCCAGTCCAGCATCCTGTCCCATACAGTGGACAACTAGTCCCTCTGGAGGGCCCACAACAGGGCATAGAGGTTAAGGCCTTCATAAGAACATCAGAAGAGCCCCGCTGGATCAGACCAGTGGTCCATTTAGTCCAGCCTCCTGTCCCATACAGTAGGCAACCAGTTCCTCTGGAGGGACAGCAACAGAGCAGAGAGGCTGAGGCCTTCATAAGAACATCAGAAGAGCCCCTGCTGGATCAGACCAGTGGTCCATCTAGTCCAGCATCCTGTCTCACAGAGTGGCCAACCAGTTCCTCTGGAGGACATACAAAAGAGGGCATAGAGGCTGAGGCCTTTCCCTGAGAAGAACATCGGAAGAGCCCTGCTGGATCAGACCAGTGGTCCATCCAGTCCAGCATCCTGTCTCACACAGGGGCCAGCCAGTTCCTCTGGAGGGCCAAGAACAGGGCAGAGAGGCCGAGGCCTTCCCCTGAGAAGAACCTCAGAAGAGCCCTGCTGGATCAGACCAGTGAGGGTCCCTCTAGCCCAGCATCCTGTCTCACACAGGGGCCAGCCAGTTCCTCTGGAGGGCCAACAACAGGGCAGAGAGGCCGAGGCCTTCCCCTGAGAAGAACCTCAGAAGAGCCCTGCTGGGTCAGACCAGTGAGGGTCCATCTAGCCCAGCATCCTGTCTCACAGAGTGTTCAGCCAGTTCCTCTGGATGACCAACAACAGGGCATAGCTGAGACCTTCCCCTGACATTGCCTCCTGGTGATGTGCCTTTGAGCATGGAGGTTCCCTTCAGTCACCACAGGTGGTAGCCACTGATGGTCTTATCCTCCATGAATCTGCCTAATCCCCTTTTGAAGCTGTCTATTCCTGTGGCCATCACTACATCCCCTGGCAGCGAGTGCCACATTTTAATCACTCCCTGCGTAAAGAATTTCCTTTTGACCATCCTGAATGTACCCGAAGGACAGACAATGCCCTAGAGCCCCCATCTGCCCAGCGCCATGGTCCTCCTCATGCCCTCATGTTCACCCCCATGCCTGTGCGCCCCCCTCTGCTCCTATGTCCTTCTTCATCTTGCAGACCCTCCCCCATTGCATACTCCATGTCCTTCACTACCCACACACCCTCTCCCCTACAGTGCCGGCCCCCCAGGAACACCACCACGGTGCCCCACCCACAGGCCTTTCCTCAACAACTCTGGGCAGCTGGGGGCATGGGTACGGACAGGGGCAGGGCGGGGGGTGGGTGGCATGGGGCCACACAGAAGTCCTGGGCCCTGACAGCTTCCCCCCACCTCACTATAGGCTTACACGGGCCCTTCTCTCACCCTTCAAGGGTGACTTGCGGCCTGCAGGCCCAGCACTTTCCAAGCATCACTTCTGTGTCCCCAGCTTTTCCAGTGTCTCAAGTGCCCCCAAAAGTCCCCTCTGAAAATTTTGCTCCGGGTGGTCGAAGAAGCAGCCATCGTCCTGCAGCCCAGCAGCCCCCACTTCCAGCTGGCCCTTGAGATTGCCGTGGCCGCCAAAGACCCCCTGGGAGCCATCACAGACCTCTTCGTCCTCAAGGCGGTAAGTCCTGTTGCGTTGCCAGGTCTCACCAGTCTTCTGGCAGGAAGCTCCTGGCTTGGTCCTTGAGTCTTCCGGCGCACGCATTGACGTCACCCGGAAGTGACATCATCGCACTGGGCACATTGTACGGGGGACACTCTAGCATTTGGCTAAAAACTCTATGGTCACCAATGTTCCCTCCAAGCTGAGTTAGCGTGAGCTAGCTCACAGTTTTTAGCCTCCAGCTCACAGATTTTTGTCTTAGCTCAGGAAGGGTGGCGCCAGAGCAGTGTTCACTCTAAGCTGAGTTAGTGTGAGCTAGCTCACAGTTTTTAGCCTCCAGCTCACAGATTTTTGTCTTAGCTCAGGAAGGGTAGCGCCAGAGCAGTGTTCACTCTAAGCTGAGTTAGCGTGAGCTAGCTCACAGTTTTTAGCCTCCAGCTCACAGATTTTTGTCTCAGCTCAGGAAGGGTGGTGCCAGAGCAGTGTTCACTCTAAGCTGAGTTAGTGTGAGCTAGCTCACAGTTTTCCAGCCTCCAGCTCATACACTTTTGTCTTTGCTCAGGAAGGCTGGCTCCAGAGCAAGCTAATTTATGCAGTAGCCAAATCGTTGGCTCACAACTTTAACGCCATTAGCTCACAAAGTAGAATTTTTGCTCACAGGACTCTACAGCTTACAGGGAGCATTGGTCACCGCAAAGTTTTTGGCCAAATGCTAGAGCGTCCCCAGTGCAACTTGCTCGGCACGATGACATTACCTCTGAGTGGGATCATCACACCGGGCACGGCCAGCAGCAAATTGAGGGCCCCCAAAATCGGGGAAAACCTCACCCTCTTCGGGGGCTTGGCAACCCTAAAGTCCTGGCATCAGAGGATGGCTCCCTTGCTGGCTTTTCAAGACTGGAAGATGTAGGGTTGCCAACTCCGAGTTGGGAAATCCCTGGAAATTTGGGTGTGGAGCCTAGGGAGGGCAAGATTTAGGGAGGGGAGGGACCTCAGGAGGGTATGATGCCATGGAGCCCGTGGTTCACAGCAGCCCCTTCCTCCAGGAGAACTGATCTCTGCAATCTGGAGATTGGCTGTAATTCTGGGAGACCTCCAGGCCCCACCTGGAGGCTGGCAGTTTTAGGAGAATGGCAGGGAGGGAGGGCAGTTGGGTCCTTCTCAGCTCCCCACCCCTGAGAGTTTTCTTTCGTTGTCTGATTTCAGAACCTCAAACTGAACATTGAGATGTCCGTCCACGACAACAGATTGATCTTCTTCACAACTCTCTCCAAGTACCTGTTCTCACTGCTGCATGATTGATTAGTCACTTCCTCGGGGGCTATGGGATGGGGCTGAGCAGAGGTCCAATACGCCAGTCCCAGAAGACGGAGCAAATATAGGGTTGCCCGTCTCGAGGTGGGGCCTGGAGACCTCCCAGAATTACAACTGGACTCTAGACTGCAGAGATCGAGTTCCCTGGATGTGGGGTTGCCAACCTCCAGGTGGTTCAAGCCACAAACGAACCACAGTGACTAACCAAAGGTTGCACCCCACCGATGTTCACTGTGAAAAAACTGATTCTATCCCAATTACAGTCCACGAACTTGCTTCTTCTTTTGTCCCTTTATTTTACATCATGCAGTGCTACTGCTGCTTCCAAACAATTACCGTGGAACTACGGATTTCCCAGGTAAATATTCCGTTTCCCCCAATGCTTCGTCAGGTCACTTTTTTATATGTGGAGCCGATGCTCTAAGACTCCTGCTCAGAGTTAATCTTGTGTTCCAGCTTCAGCATCTGCCAGCATCAGATGATGTAATGATGTAAAATAAAGGAACAAAAGAAGAAGCAAGTTTGTGGACTGTAACGGAAATAGAATCAACAAGCGGAGACCCGCAAGAAACTTGCCGGATGGTTATCCCATTCCTCACACCTTTGCTTCCTCCCTTCTCCCCATACCTCTCTCACACTCTTTCTCCCTTCTGCCTCCACTCTTCTCTCTCTCTCCGCCATGTATGTTACTTCCTCTCTCTTTCTGACCAGTCATCATTCTCTTTGTTTTTCTGCCTCCCCACCTCATCACCTTCTCTCTCTTTCTGCCCCCCCCACTCCATCCCTCTCTCTTTCTGCCCCCATCACTCTCCCAGCCTCCTGCCTGCTTCCTCTCCCCCCACAACAGCAGTGGCAGTGCTCTGGGAATCAAACTGGATCTCCCAGCTGCAGAGATCAATTCACCTTAGGGCTGCCAGCTCCAGGCTGGGAAATTCCTGGAGATTTGGGGGTGGAGCCTTGGGACAGTGAGGACTGGGGAGGCAAGCAGCCTCAGCAACCCTCCAAAGCAGACATTTTATCCAGGAGAACTGATCTCTGTCACCTGGACAACAGTTGTAATTCTGGGTGCTCTCCAGCCCTTGTCTGGAGGCTGGCAATGGTAGTTCAAGTGAAGGAAATGGCTGGTTTGGAGGGTGGAATCTATGCCATTATACTCGTCTGTGGTCCCTCCTCAAATCCCACCCTCCCCAGGCTCCACCTCTCAAATCTCCAGGAATTTTCCAACCTGGAGTTGGCGACCCTATTTCCTTCCCACCCAACAGCCAACCTATCTTTATCTGTCTTCAGCTTTCCATCTCCACCCCACTCCCCCACAGCCTCTACCTAGGAAAATTACAGTCTTTCTCCACAGTGGGGACTAAAGCAGCTTACATTATTATTTCCTCCTTGTTATCTGCACAACAACTCTGTGAGGTTGGTTAGGCTGAAAGTATGTGACTGGTCCAAAATCTCCCAGTCAGCTTCCACCGCAAGATGGGGATCTGAACCTGGGTCTCGCAGATCCCAAACTGAAGCTCTAACGGTTACATCACAATGGCTTTCATAGGATGGCTGCTGATGAACAGTAGCAAAGCAGCTGGGCCTAATTAAGTCATGCAAATCAGGTGGTATCAAGTCACACAGAGAGTGCTGCCTAGGGATGCCAGCCTCCAGGTGGGACCTGGGGATCCCCTGGAATTACTGCTCATCTCCAGACTACAGAGATAACTTCCCATGGAGAAAATGGATGTTTTGGAGGGTAGAGTTTATGACATTGTACCTCACTGAGGTCCTTGTCCTCCCCAGTCTCCACCCCCAAATCTCCAGGAGTTTCCCAGCCTAGAACTGGATCCGCTGCCAGTGGCCAGGGGAAGTACTTGGCAACCCTAGATTGCTGCCAGTAAAAATCCTGCCTTTTAATGACAGAAACGGTTAGAAGCCTCCCCCTCCCTCAAACATTCTAATCTCTCACAGTTGATGCCGGGAGCTGATGCCATTTCAAAAGATATTGGGGGGGATTCAATGGTCCCTGAAGTTTTTTTTAAACTTTTTGGATTTTTCTCCAGACCGAGGAAGGCCCCTGACTATGTAGGAAAAGCTGTTGGGGGAGAGTGAGCTCTCTTTTGGCAGATATAAGTATCCACACAGGAAAAAAAACCTCTCGGAATTAGTATATAGATTTTTTTTCACAGTGAACATTGGTGGGGTGCAGCCTCCAGGGGGTGGCTGGGATTACAATGGCAGCATACTGGTTAGGAGCGCAGACTTTAATCTGGGAGAACTGAATTTGATTCCCCCACTCCTCCACGTGCAGCTGCTGCTGGTATAACCTTGGGTCCGTCACAAGTTCTCTCAGAGCTCTTCTCTCCAGGCCAGTCCTCGGGAGAGCTCTCTTGGCCCCACCTGCCTCACAGGGTGTCTGTTGTGGGGAGGGGAAGGGAAAGGAAAGGAGACTGGAAGCCACTCTGAGACTCCTTCGGGTAGTGAAGGGCGGGGTATAAAGCCAATCTCCTCCTCCTCCTCCTAGAGGGCAACTAGAATGATAAAAGGGTTGGAACACTTTCCCTATGAAGAAAGGTTAAAGCGCTTGGGGTTCTTTAGTTTGGAGATGGACCTTCTGATTGCGTGGCTCTTACCTGTTTACCTTTCCCCACAGAGTCAAGCTGCTTGTGATTTCCTCAGACATCGGACACGTTTCCGTAAGTCCTTTTCTGCGCGTAAGAAAGATAGGCGGGTCGATTACAACATAAAAACAGCATGTCTGTAAAAATAAGACGGAAATTCTAAAGCATAAGTCCCTTCAAGGCCTCATCTTGGCCGTTAGAAACCAGCCAAAATTGGGGTGGGGCAGGGGTTACATTCTTATAGGAAGGTCTCAGATTTGGCACTAGGGAGCGTCAAGTGGCGGGCAGTTCCACAGGGGTACAGGACCTACAACAGAAGGGGTTGCCTGCGGAAGCAACAACTTTTAGATGTGTTCCTGAATATCCAAGAATCCCATCCCAAGAGCCCTTCAGAGCCCTGGTTGCCAAACATTTGGTGGGTGACCCACAAGTACGTATTTAGTTGATACAGTGTCCCACTTTCTTTAAAAAGAGCATGTTCTAATCCAGAGGTCCCCTTTTTGACTCTGTGGGCACCTTTGGAATTCTGACAAAAGGTGGTGGGCGTGGCCACAAAATGGCCACCACAGGAGGCAGAGCCAGCCACAAAATGGCTGCCCCAACTTACCTTCCCCAAACTCCACCTTCCCCAGGTTTCACCCCCAAATATCCAGGAATTTCCCAACCCAGAGTTGGCAACCATAGGCCAGTGAAGTCTCTCTTCGCTGTTCTTCAGTGAACATCTTTACTCAAGCGCACTCCCTGAGTTCCAGCTGGCAAACGGGAACCACCCAACTTCTTTGGTGGAACTAACCTTTGAGGAGCTCATTGGCTTCCCTTTGCTGTCACTTCAGGCCATCTCCCCAGGTTGCCTCAACCTTATTTTGATTGATGGTCCATTGAGAAGTGAATGAGAACCCTCTGACTGAGACCACGGCCCTCTGGAAGGGGCAATGTCTGGTCTTCACATAGACAGGAAACCCTCTTGCAGATTCTACGTAGTATTTATTTAGATAAACATCTGGAGCAGAGGTCCATCAGTGGCTATGAGCCACAAGGTATGGATAGGAACTCTCAGTCTGGGGCAAGTGATGCCCTGTATTCTTGGGGCTTGGGGGGAAGGGGGCAACAGCGGGAGGGCTTCTGGAGTTCTGGCCCCACTGGTGGACCTCCTGATAGCACCTGGTATTTTTGGCCACTGTGTGACACAGAGCGTTGGACTGGAGGAGCCATTGGCCTGATCCAACATTGGCTTCTCTTATGTTCTACAACCAGTTTGGTGTAGTGGATAAGTGTGCGGACTCTTACCTGGGAGAGCTGGGTATGATTCCCCATTCCTCCACTTGCACCTGCTGGATGACCTTGGGCAAGCCATAGTTCTGGCACAGCTATCCTTGAAAAAGAGCAGTCTCTCTCAGAGCTCTCTCAGCTCCACCGACCTCACAGGGTGTCTATTGTGGGGAGGGGAAGGGAAAGGAGTTTGTAAGCCATTCTGCGACTCTCTTGAGTAGTGAAGGGCAGGGTATAAATCCAAATTATTATTATTGTTGTTGTTATTGTTGTTGTTGTTATATTATTGTTATTATTGTTATTATTATTATTATTTTACTTATTTAAAATATTTCTGTACCTCCTTTCCTTCCAAATAGTGTCCTTGAAGAAGCAAACATCAAAATATTTTAACATTAAAACATTAAGGCATTCTTACAGAAGCCTTACAGAAGAATTAAAATGAAGTATAAGGGTGTGTGTGTTGGCCCTGACCCTGACCTGAACGTTTTCTGCACAAACAGCTCTCCCTGCTCCTGCGTTTCTATTCCTCCATGTCTTCAGCTGATTTCCACAATGGCATCTGCAGTCCGAGATGCCAAAACGAGGCTTGTCTTTCCTTGAGGCGCAGCACCAGACTTCCGTGTTTCCAGGAATTCCGATGCTGTGCCACAAGAGGGAGCAAGCCTCGTTTTTGCTCCTCAGACTGAAAATACCATTGTGGAAACCAGCTGAAGACGCGGAGGAAGAGAAATGCAAGAGCGGGGAGAGCCGTTTGTGCGGGAAACGTCCAGGCTTGCCAGATCTTACCTGATCTCAGAAGCCAAGCAGGGACAGCCCTAGTCAGTACTTGGACAGGAGGCCACCAAGGAAATCCAGGGTTGCTACGCAGAGGCAAGCAATGGCAAACCACCTCCGAATGTCTCCTTTCCTTGAAAACCCCATGGGATCGCCATAGGTCCACCGTGAGTTGACAGCAAATATTTATAAATTATGTAAACAATGCTATCAAGACATATAAACAAACAACATGCCCAAAACAACCGAGGAGGAAGGCCAATAAAAGTTATCAGGCGTATACCAAACCAAACAGAAAAGGCTTCACTTCAAAAGTCTTCGGAATGCAGCCAGAGAGGGATACCGACAAATCTTCCTGTGGAGGGTAGGGTTGCCAGCCTCCAGGTGGGGCCTGGGGATCTCCCGCTTTTACAACTGACCTCCAGCTGACAGAGATCAGCTCCCCTGGAGAAAATGGCTGCTTTGGAGGGTAGACTCTATGGCATTGTGCCCTGCTGAGGCCCCTCCCCTCCCTTCCCCAAACCCCACCCTCTCCTGGCTCCACTCCCAAAGTCCCCAGGTATTTTCCAAGCAAGACCTGGCAACCCTAGTGGAGGGAGTTCCCAAGTTTTGGCACCATGACTTGAGAAGGCCATTTCTCAGGCTGCCTCAGATGGCAAGGAACCCGAATCAGGGCCTCCAAAGATGACCTCAGTGGAGGGGTAGTTTCATACCAGAGAAGGAAGTGCCTTCAGAGATGTTGGTCCTAGGCCATACAGGGCTTTCACGGCCAATGAATTGGGACTGGAAGGAAACTGGGAGCCAGGGGTGATGGAACAAGACTGGAGTGATATGATCCCTATGGTCCACTCCAATCAATGTTCTGGCCACAGCCTCCTGCAAGGACTGTACTAGCTGTATTGTTTATTTGTTTTAATTTATTTCTTTGTATTGATAGCCCGCCCTTCCTGCAAGCGGGCTTGGGGTGGGTAACAACATCTTTGAGGAGCACGAATTGTGTTGTTGAGCATGAAGGCCCCATGTTCAGACACAGCTAGGATTGCTGTCTTCCAGGTGGGACCTGGAATTCCAGCTCAGCTCCAGACTACAGAGATGGGTTTCCCTGGAGAAAAATGGAAGCTTTGGAGGTTGGCCTCTGTGGCAGAGGTACCCCACTGAAGCTTCCTGTCCTCCCCAGACTCCACCCCGAATCTCCAGGACATTCCAAACCTTACCCTTCCCATCTCCCAATTTTGGCCAGAGGGGACCTGGAAACCCTAGACAAATGCTCCCTCTAAGCTGTGGGGTCTTGTGAGCAAAAAATTCTACTTTGTGAGCTACCGGCATTAAACTTGTGAGCGAGTGATACAGCTACTGCATAAATCAGTTTGCTCTGGAGCCATCCTCCCTGGGCTAAGACAAAAATGTGTGAGCTGGAGGGTAAAAAACTGTGAGCTTGCTCACACTAACTCAGCTTGGAGGGAACACTGGCAGACCGCACACGTCTTCTGCCGCTGTGCTCCTGGATCACTGCAACCAGGGCTCTGTCTTGCAGGTCTCCAGCATTGCGAAGTGGATCCATCTTCTTCTGGTGGAGATATTTATGCCGCGCTTCAATGGTAAGGCCAGTCACCTGCCGCTTGTGAGAAACGCCACCACTCGGCACAGTCTTTCCGCCACCGGCCTTTTCCGTTTCACCGGGCTGATTCTACCAACCCTCCTTCTTCCTTGTGGTACAATTTCAAAACCAGGTTTCTGCACAGAGCTTCCCAGTGAAAGCCATTTGTGTGCTCCGCTGCAATCCACCAAGACAGCTGTTATGGAAACCGGAACCTCAGAAGGGCCCTGCTGGACTTGGTCAGTGGTCTTTCCACACCAGCATTCAGTTGTGCCCAGTAGCCAACTATATGTCCCTTTAGAGTTTCCAATCTCCTACTGGGGGGCAGGGGATCCCCTCGTTTGGAGGCCCTCTCCCGCTTCAGGGATATCACAAAGGGGGGATGTCTGCTGGGCACGCCATTATACCCTATGGAGACCAGTCCCCATAGGGTATAATGGAGAATCGATTTGTAGGTATCTGGGGTTCTAAGGAGGCTGTTTTTTAAGGCAGAGAAGCCAGTTTTTCAGCATACCATCTGGTGCCTCTCCTCAAAGGCCCCCCCCCAAGTTTAAAAAAAGATTGGACTAGGGGGTCCAATTCTATGAGCCCCCAAGAGAAGGTGCCCCCATCCTCCATTATTATCCCACTTCAGGGATATCAGAAAACAGGGGGATGTCTGCTGGGCGCTCCATTATACCCTATGGAGACCAGTCCCCATAGGGTATAATGGAGAATCGATCTGTGGGTATCTGGGGTTCTAGGGAGGCTGTTTTTTAAGGTAGAGAAGCCAGTTTTTCAGCATACCATCTGGTGCCTCTCCTCAAAGGCCCCCCCCCCCAAGTTTAAAAAATGATTGGACTAGGGGGTCCAATTCTATGAGCCCCCAAGAGAAGGTGCCCCCGTCCTCCATTATTATCCCACTTCAGGGATATCAGAAAACAGGGGGATGTCTGCTGGGCGCTCCATTATACCCTATGGAGACCAGTCCCCATAGGGTATAATGGAGAATCGATCTGTGGGTATCTGGGGTTCTAGGGAGGCTGTTTTTTAAGGTAGAGAAGCCAGTTTTTCAGCATATCATCTGGTGCCTCTCCTCAAAGTGCCCCCCCCAAGTATTTAAAAAGATTGGACTAGGGGGTCCAATTCTATGAGCCCCCAAGAGAAGGTGCCCCCCTCCTCCATTATTTCCAGCGGAGGGAAAGCATTTAAAAGGAATGTGGTCCCTTTAAATGTGATGGCCAGAATTCCCTTCAGAGTCCAATTGGACTTCTTCTTTGTCTCTCCCAGAGGCTCCTGGAAAGGCCCCTACCAGCTTATCAGCTTCACCTGGAAACTTTGAGCCAGTTTGGTGCAATGGTTAAGTGCGCGGACTCTAGTCTGGGAGAACCAGGTTTGATTCCCCACTCCTCCACTTGCACCTGCTCTTGAAAAAGAGCAGTTCTCTCAGAGGTCTCTCAGCCCCACCTACCTCCCAGGGTGTCTGTGGTGGGGAGGGGAAGGGAAAGGAGTTTGTAAGCCGCTCTGAGACTCCTTCAGGTAGTGAAGGGCGGGGTATAAATCCAATCTCTTCTTCTTCTAAATGGTACCGGTGTGTGTGGCTTGGGTGGAGAATGAGTTGAGAGCAACACCTGTGTTAGAAGTACAAGCTCCTACCATGGAATCCCAGGAACCTTCTGGATGTGGGTGAAGAACCTGGAAGTGACATCACAGGATGTGACATCAGAAAGTGATGCCACACCCTTGCTCCTGGCTCCCCCCCCAAAGTCCCCAGATATTTCCTGAGTTGGACCTGGCAGCTCGATGCCCCATATACCTACAAGCAAGGCATAGGGGCCCAAAGACATACCAGGAAGTGGGGGGAAAACAGTCAAAGCTTGCACCAGTCTAACGTTGGAAAAGTCAAGATAGCCACTTGCTATCTAATTCTAACATCACCGAGGCTCCCTTCCCCCCCCCCCCCCATTTTCTTCCCTTTCACACACTGCACAATAACAATCCTGGGCTTAGCCATGTGGGCTTGTGTTCTTACAGGAAATCCTTTCCATAGATTTCCTGGAGTTTCCTAGAGCTACCCAGAAATGACAAAGGGTAGTCCTGTAGCTCTGGGAATCACCAGAAATACTATGGTAAGAACTTCCTGTAAGTAGACCTATTTTTTCTTTTTAATTCCCCCCCACACCATCACTTCAAGCAATGACAGGCAGCGGGACCAGGGGCTCTCCCTGTTCTGCCCCCTTAGGCAGTTTGGTGCAGTGGTTAGGAGCGTGGACTCTAATCTGGGAGAACTGGGTTTGATTCCCCACTCCTCCTGCACATGCAGCTGCTGGTGTGACCTTGGGCCAGTCACAAGTCCTTTCTGAGCTGTTATCTCAAGGCAGTCCTCAAGATAGCTCTTGCAGCCCCGCCTACCTCACAAGGTGTCTGTTGTGGGAAGGGGAAGGGAAAGGAAAGGAAATTGTAAGCTGCTCTGAGACTCCGAGTGAACGGCGGGGTATAAATCCAATCTCCTCCTCCTCCTCTTCCTCCTTCTCCTTTCCCTGGCACCTGCCATGAGACAGATGTCTGAACTAATACTCCTCTCTGGGTGCGTTCAGACGGGCAGCTAAAACCACCACTGGCCCAGCTCTAATTTGATCCCAATCTTTTTTATCTAGTGTTGCATGACCAGACAGCTCCCCCGTGAATCGCCTTACCACGCGCGGACTCTGCAGTGGATTGTCTAGACAGCATCCGCCTGAAGAAGCCACGCGGTCGGGTTTTTTTAAAAAGAAAATCTGTTCGTGCGTATTGTGCTTATGCATATGCGCCTCACCGTGTACTTGATTTTCCGTGCATGTGCAGACTTGGATGGTAAAAGCACCACGAGTGGTACCTTCCCCTAGGTACCGTTTCAATTAACGAAGTTCATACATTTCGCAGGCCATTCAAAAATATGAAATTGTCCAGAACGTTTCAGCGGAGTTCTGCGGCCGTTGCACATTTATGCGTTTATGTGCATATCACTAAGAGGGTTTTTTTTTTAGTGGCGGCCATTCTGGATGATCTGGAGTCAGACCAGCCTGGCAGACTGAATACGCACTGGACTGATCAGATAGGGGAAAGTCTGCCATTGGCCCGGCGGCGAGCATTAGCCCTTTCCCAGATGTCGCTGCCTGGACGTTCCCTTTAAATCCGCTAGGCACTCGTGCCTGGGTCAGATCTAAAGACCCGTCTGATCGCAACCTCTCTTTGCTTGTTTCAGATTGCCTGGATGGTGGGATCCCAGTGCCTTCTCTGTTGGACATTAAAGTGGATTACCCAACGTTTTTGGTTTTGCAGGTAAGGTTGGTCATAAAACCTTGCGGTGTTTTTCTCCCCATCCGGACATTTCTCGGCCTCCCTTTTGCTGTCTCTGCTAGCAGCAGGGCTCAAAAAAGACAGAGAGGAAACGTGCCGTTAGGAGACTCAGGCTGCCTCAAGTCGCCTTGGGATTATGCATGGGAGAAAGAGGGTATTTAACTCTTCAACCTCTATTCGCTTTGATGGCACAGAACTGAAATCTGGCATTGTTGTTTGCATTGTAAAGGAGGAAAGACAAGTTCTTTAAAACGTGCATTTTTCTTTTGAGGAAGCAGAGATTCTAGTTGGAAATAGCAAAAAACAAGATGCATAATCTTCCACAAGCCCCAAATTGAAAGCTTTTTTTGGAAACAGTTTTTTCCCCCCTGCTTCCTCACAGCATCATGGCTCAGCTGTGCACCTCCAGGGTTTTCTCCAGTCTTTCTCAAACCTGCTTTGCTCCAAAGTTTTGGGAAAGATCACAGTGAATCCTAGATATCTGCTATGTGGGTGGGAAAATTCAGATTCTCTGGTCCACAAGGCATCCATTTTCCCAGTCCCTGTCCCCGCAGCAACCGTTTCCTCAGCCCCATTTGTTGTTTTTAAAAATCAGACTATCACACTGAACTGCAAACTGGAAGTCGGCAGTTTGGCAGTTCAAGACCCGACTGCCGGGTGATGGAGTGAGTTCCCGTCTCCGGTCCCAGCTCCTGCCAACCTAGCAGTTCGAAAGCAAGAAATTGCAAGTAGATAGATAGGTACCAGTGTTCTGTGCACCTCAGCGTTCAGTCATGCCAGCCACATGACCACAGAAACGTCTTCAGACAGCGCTGGCTCTTCGGCTTGGGAACAGAGATGAGCACCACACCCCTAGAGTTGGATTAGACTGGCTTTCGATCAAGGGAAACCTTTAACTTTACCCTATAGAGGGATACCTTTATAACAACCAGTGAAGCAAGCTCATTGAATTCTCAGTTTTCGTTTAAAGATAAAACTCGGACACCTTTCCTTGTGGATAAATAATGAAAAAGTCGTATCTTCCTTTTTAAAAATGAAAGCAGGGGATTCAGAGAACTTGCCACACCAGTTTGGTGTAGTGGTAAAGACTGGCAGACTCCAATCTGGGAGGACCGGGTTTGATTCCCCACTCCTCCGCCACATGCAGCTGCTGGTGTGACCTTGGACCTTCTGTCAGAGCTGTTCTCTCAAGAGCATTCCTCAAAAGAGCTCTCTCGGCCCTGTCTACCTCAGTGGGTGTCTGTTGTGGGGAGGGGAAGGGAAAGGAGTTTGTAAGCCGCTCTGAGACTCCGAGTGAAGGGTGGGGTATAAATCCAATCTCTTCTTCTTCTTCTTCTTCTTCTATTGTTTCAATGGTATATCGATATAAGAATTCTAGAGCCATTTTGTGTTTTTGTAAATTGCAGGAGCCCTGTTGGCCCAGAGGTGGCGCCCACTCCTAGGTAGAACTGTCAGGTGTGTTGGACCAGCAGGCAGGAGATAAGGGTGCACTTGCTGGGTGGGGGGAGGCAAGAAGCCAGAAATAAACTCGACATGCCTATGTCACCTGGAAGTGACATAGGCACGCTGAGGGCAGCACTCTGGTTTTTGAGTAAAACCTCTGTGGTAGAATTAGCTTCTACCGTAGAGTTTTGCCCCAAAACTACAGCATCCCCCCCCCACCAACTTCCCCAACATTCTTACATAACTTCTGGGTGATATAGGCATGTCACATTTATTTCCACCTTCTTGCCTGTTTGGGGGTGGTAATGGGGGGGAGTGCCCGAAACCGGGGGACCCATGCCCTCACTGGCATACCTACTCCCAGGGTATCAGAGCAGAGACACAGCAGGGGACCCTTCTACGTGGAAGGTCCCTTGTTACTGCACTTGATCTGCCACTGCAACAACTATGGAGAAAGTACAAAATCCCATCCCTGTGTGGAAGACCCTCCCCCCCCCCATGTGGCGATAGAAGGGTTAAAACACCTCTCCCTTTCCTGCACAGCCCCGAGTCAAATTGAGGCTTCACATTTGCATTTTATGGACAGAACAACACATGACTGCATTTTGGCTTTCCTGGTTGTTATCGATTAGCTTCCAAAAGTTTGGACCAGGACAACTCGACCGCTGTGACTGTGGGCATTTGCTTTCCAAAACTAATTTTCCTGAGCCCGTGCAGAAAACACAAGACATCCTTGCGCTCCTGTATTGTTTGGGATGGCCCAATCTCATTCATTCATTCATTCATTCATTCATTCATTCATTCATTATTTGCATTTATATCCCGCCCATCCCATGGTACAATGCCATAGACTCCACCCTTCGAAGCAGCCGTTTTCTCCAGGGGTATAGATAACACTGAACACAGCGGGACCACGGAGACACCAAATACAATGACAAAACAAAAATACCTCGTGGAAATAACAAACAGCTCAATAACACAAAGTTTAGTTAAAGGCACATGTCTCAATATAACTTATTAAAGCACTGATGCTTAAAACAAACGTACATGTCCAAAAACCTTCCCAAGCAAGACCTAAAAAGGCAGTACACAATCCTTGTATACACTGTGGTCTTCTTGGCTGTTTCTTGCCAACTTCCAGGTCTGCAAGGAGGCTAAACACCAGGCTGACATCTCCTGTTGGCTGAGAGAGTTCCAATTCACTTCTTCAGAGCCAATATTCTATTGGAACCACACAGTTTACATATTTTGTATGCCTTATCTTGCTCCCACATGGGCTCGCTACGCTCCTGATGGCAAAGTCCTGCCTATTTAGGTCTTGCTTGGGAAGGTTTTTGGATATGTACATTTGTTTTAAGCATTAGCGCTTTAATAAGTTATATTGAGACATATTTATTTGTTATTTCCACGGGGTATTTTTGTTTTGTTATTATTTTCTCCAGGGGGGCTGATCTCTGTCCGCTGGGTATCTATTTATTTATTTATTATTTCTATTTGTATCCCGCCTTGCCGGACAAGCTGGCTCAACGCGGCTTCCAGGAATTAAAATATCATAAAACAATAAATACAAGTTAAAACAGAGTCCGTTTCAAATCGGTTGTAAAAGCGGGGGATCTACTACTCAGAAGGGTGAGTCGTGAATAAAAATATTATTATTAGCCTTGCGTTATTTTTTGCTGATAATAGTATTTTTATCTTTGTTATTGGATACAGAAATTTCAGCGCTAGGCGCTCTGACAAAGTTGTGAATGAAACGAGACTTGATATGCATAATCCGTTGGGTTGCCGGCATTGTGATGAATGGTTTTTGAGAGACTGATTTGCTCCAAGTAAACTGGATATTGGATGAGAACTTATAAGTCTGTGGATATTATTCTTGGCATAATATATCACTGTGTTCTGCTCATCTCCATCGCCCATCCCATGATGTCTGGTGGCAGCTACAATCATGGATGGCTTCAAGAGGGAATTGGGTAAACATCTGGAGCAGAGGTCCATGAGTGGCTCTTAGCCACAAGGTCTAGATAGGAACTCTCAGTCTGGGGCAAGGGATGCTCTGTATTCTGGGTGCTTGGGGGGGCGGCAACAGTGAGGAGGGCTTCTAGTGTCCTGGCCCCACTGCTGGACCTCCTGAGGGCCCCTGGTGTTTTTGGCCACTGTGTGACACAGAGTGTTGGACTGGAGGGGCCACTGGCCTGATCCAGCGTTGGCTTTTCTTGCTTTCTTATATGGAGCAGAGGTCCATCAGTGGCCATGAGCCACAAAGTATAGATAGGAACTCTCAGTTTGGGGCAAGTGATGCTCTGTATTCTGGGTGCTTGGGGGGGAGCAAACAGTGGGAGGGCTTCTAGTGTCCTGGCCCCACTGCTGGACCTCCTGAGGGCCCCTGGTGTTTTTGGCCACTGTGTGACACAGAGTGTTGGACTGGAGGGGCCACTGGCCTGATCCTACATTCGCTTCTCTTATGTTCTTATAGGAGCTCTTGGTCTGGGGCAAGTGATGCTCTGTATTCTTGGTGCTTGGGGGGAAGGGGGCAACAGTGGGAGGGCTTCTGGTGTCCTGGCCCCACTGGTGGACCTCCTGAGGGCACCTGGTGTTTTTGGCCACTGCGTGACACAGAGTGTTGGACTGGATGGGCCACTGGCCAGATCCAACACTGGCTCCTCTGATGTTCTTATGTTTCTTTTTGGTTTGCATGTCTGACCACGGCCCTTGCTCTTTACCGGAGCCAAGGAGCTGACCTTTTCCTTCTGACTGTTTTTTGCAGGGCTCCCTTGTGCTGTGCGTATGAGAGGACAGGGCCATCGCTGCCAAACGCAATCAGGAGCAGGAAGCGGAATGGAAGGAGGAAGAAGAGTCCGCAGCTATCTTTTGCTTCATGTCATTTCGATTTCCCACTGTATCTCCGCTCTGGGGGAAGTTCAGGGTACTTTGCTTAGAGATGTAAAATTTCCGGAAATTTTGAAGCTCGGGAAAAAAACCCAAGCTTTTCCCGTGTTTTTTTTTCCGGAAAAAAACCCAGGCTTTTCCCATGTTTTTTTTTCCGGAAAAAACCCTGGAAATTTTCGGAAAATTTGAAAAAAATGCTACATTAGCACTTATTTTTTTCTTTTTCCAGATTGAAAGTCATTCTATTACTTTAGGAACATAAAATATGACTCTGGACAATTTTACTTAGCACGAAATTATCACAACTAGCATGTTAAACATATAGTCTATCCGAACAATTTTTACAAACAGAATTTACTTTTTAAATAATATTTATTTGTAATTGTAACCAGTGGAGCAACAATCTCCTGAACTGTTTACTAGTTTATGTGGAATGGACAAAAAAACCCTCCACAAAACAATATTTAAAAATCCAGAAGTAAGAATGATTCATATTTCCTCTCCACTAAATTAAATAAAAATTAAAAAAAAACATTCTCATAAAAAGAATTGAAGAGGTGGACTTCCGGCAAGACTTGCGAGCATGGCGGACGTGCTCCTCCGCATCTGCGGGGAGCGCGATCCGTACCCGGCGGAAAGAAGGGGCTCTGGACTGGTGCCGAGCCCCCAGAGACCCCAGTGAGGGGGCTCTGCCTGGGGTGGCCCAAAGGGGATCTCTCCCTACGGTGGCGACCGAGGGATAGAGATCCCTTTTCATCACCCCCATAGGTTCCCCCGCCATGGGAGCTGTATGGCTGAAAGCGCAAATCCGAGAAGCAGCAGAGAGTGCGAAGCAGTGAGGCTGGAACTGACAGTTACGCATGGAGAAAACGTGAGTCTGAAGTAAGAAAAGCAGAACACAGCGGGAAGACGGCGGGAGGAGTGAAACCCCCCCCCTCCAGGACTAGCGTACTTACGAGACTCTTTACGTGGCGTTACTGCAGGAATAAAAGCCCATCCGCCTTGCTAGATGGCAGCATCGCTCACTTGGAGATATAAACTTTAGAAGGACATAAGTGCTGTTTGAAAATTTGCTCCTTTCGTTCATCTTATCTATCTATAAACAAAGAGCGTAGTCTCAACAATGACGGGGAAACCGAAACCTTCCCCCAAACTAGGAAGTACAGCTCCGAGTTCAAAGGTTGATACCACGGAGATGAGTGTGGTGTTCTCCTCGTTATTGCGACCTCTAGTGGACCAAATGACAGCTCTCAACGTTAAAATGGACAAAATGCAGCTAGAACTAAAAGAGTTGAATAAATCCACAGAGAAGCTGCAGCGAGAACTTCTGGAAGTAAAAACTTCAGTAAAAAACCAAGACTCAAGACTACAAAAGGCAGAGAAGGAAAAGGCCTTCCACCACGATCAGCTTTTGAAATTACAAATGGATAGATCGAATTTTTTCCTAAGACTTCAGAATGTGCCAGAAAACACAGGAGAAGACCTTAAAAATTTGCTAAGTGAAGCACTTGAACCAGTGACAGGCATGAAAGCAGCGGATATAAAAAGCGATATGGATATGGTTTACAGAACCTATCCAGATTACACTAAAAAGAAAAGCCTGCCTGGTGAAATTATGATAAGGTTCTCCAAAAAATCTACAAGAGACGTGGTGCTTAGGACCACAAACAAAGCAGCTCTGAAGATCCTGGGAGAAGAAGTAAAAGTGATGAAGGATATTCCATTTGAAATAAGGAAAAGAAGGAAAGCCTATGGAAAATTGACACCTTGGCTCCAGTCTGAGTCTATCATCTATCGCTGGAATACTCCAGAAGGACTATGCTTCAGCATCAAAGATAAGAAGTATAAGATTGACTCTGTTCAACAAGCGAAAAAATTTCTGGAAAAAAGCAAAGAGCAGAAAACTGGGAGAGACTCAGATGGTTCACTGGCCTCGCAAGAAAGCATGTATGGATTTGATAGCTCAAAGAGTGAAGAAGAAGTGTCTGACTCGGAAAAGGGAGCTGCAGCTCCAAAAATAGTTGAGACTGTTAAGACAAGAAGAGGACGAAAGAAGAAATAGTGATTAAACTGTTTTATTAAGCATTGCACTTATGTATTATAAATGGTTTAATTAACCATATTTCTCTAGGTGGGCGTGCCTGCTAAATAGTTTTGATAACTTTTATAGTAGCAGTAACAAGTAATTGAAATTTATCCAAGGTTTTAAATGCTTCATAATTATTTTATGTAACAAGGTAGTATTAAGCAAATGATAAAGTACTCTCTGTATAAGGTATATGTAGCTTAGATTGTAGCGTTATAGTTGTAGTCATAGAGAAAAATCAATAAAAAATTTTAAAAAAAAAGAATTGAAGAGGGGAGGAAGTGTATAGAAGGGAGTGTGGGACTAAGTTTCAATGAATGGGCATGAAATTTAATCAGAATCATTTTCTGAGCTGTAATGATCAGTTTCAGTCTCTGCTTCTGCAGCTACTCTGTTGTGTCTGTCATGATCACAGTTATTACGGACCTCTAAAAACTATACTTTCAGGTCCTTTTTGTAGCTCTGTGTTTCCTTCCAATGCTTTGAGGCCTAGTGAAGCCTGAGTGCCAGTATACTCACCCCCATGCAAAAACAAAACTGAAACCTTTTTATTTTCTTGTGACAACACCTCCTAAACAGCACCTCCTAAAGGAAAAAATGCATCTTGTTCTTGCATTAGAGAGTTCAGTTTGTAACCCAGGACTTGCTTGTCCTCAGTGCACAGAAATCAGAGTAATCGGATACCATACATATTTTTTAGAAATGATCTGGAAAATATTTGAACACCTTGTCTTAAAATATTTTATTCATTATGTTAAAATAAAATGTTCCGTAATAAAAAAATTCTTTTCTTTTTTCAATTGTTCCAATTTTTTGGGGGGAAAACCCCAAAAAAGACTTCAGGGGGGAAAACGGGGAGGAACCGGGCGGGGGGGGTCTGAATTTTTCCATTTTTTTTGTCCAGGCCTTCACATCTCTAACTCTGCTACTGATTCTCGATGTGTTGCATTTAGGACTGCCAAGTACCGGCGACTTACTGGCGGGGGAGAGTTGTTCTCCCCCCGGGAGCTCTTCTGGCGCGTGCGCTTTGCTTGCGTGCCACGGTGACATAATGACGTCACCTCCGGGTGACGTCATTACACGAGGGAAGTCGTCCTCACCGGACGACTTCTGGGGCGGGGTCCCCCCCTCCAGCTGAATGCCGGCCGGCAGATCGGGAACCCCTATAGTGGGGGATCCCCCGCCCCCCGGGCTGACTTGGCAGCCTTAGTTGCATTCTCAAACAGCAGAATGGAAAGTTCTGAGGATCTGCAGTCTGTGAAGACAGGGAAGGTAGAGGAAGAAGTCCTTTTCTCCCTTTCTCACAATACAAGAACTTGTGGGCACTCTGTGAAATTAATGAGCAGCAGGCTTAGAACAGATCAAAGGAAGTCCTTCTTCACCCAAAGAGTCACCAGCAGGTGGAATTCACTGCCGCAAAAAGGGGTGGCGGCCACAAGCGTAGACAGCTTCAAGAGGAGACTGGAGAAACAGATGGAACAAAGATCCATCCGTGGCGGTTTAGCCAGAAGGTCAAGATGGAACACTCAGTCTGGGGCAAGTGATGCCCTGTATTCTTGGTGCTTGGGGAGGGCAACAATGGGAGGGCTTCTGGAGTTCTGGCCCCGCTGGTGGACCTCCTGAAGGCACCTGGTGTTTTTGGCCACTGTGTGACAGAGTGCTGGACTGGATAGGCTATTGGCCTGATCCAGCATGGCTTCTCTTATGTTCTCACGTCTTTAGGAGTCATAGGTTAGACTGGAGATGCCACCATGAGATGGAAACATTATCTGGAGGAGCACAGTTTGCCGTGAGCAGAATCCGGTTTTGCTGGCCTGTCTCCAGGGAGGGGTCGTGGCTCAGCGGAAAAGCCTCTGCTTCATATACAGAATGTCCCTGGTTCAATTCCTGGCATCGCCACTTAACAAGGCTCAGGCAGGAGGTGATGTGAAAGACTTCGCCCAGAGACCCTGGAGAGCGGCGGTCAGTCTGAGTAGACACGACGGATCTTCATGTGTGTTCATTTCCCTAGCAGAGGAAGTGGTCCATTTAGTGTTGCCAACCTCCAGGTATGGCCCGGAGATCTCCCAGAGTCACAGCTGATTTCTGGACTACAGATACCAGTTCCCCTGGAGAATATGGCTGCTTTATAGGGTGGAGGCTATGGCACTGGGCACCACCTGGCGATCTGCAACCCTGACCATGCCCCTGATCCAAATTAGAGCCCCACTGTGTGCCTGGTAAGAGGCTTTCAATAAACCTAGGAGCTCTGGACAGGCAGCTCCCAGCTCATTATGTTGTAGGTTTGCCAATCTCCCAGTGGGGCCTAGAAATCACCCAGAATTACAATTGATCAGGGTTGCCAGACCCCCTGGGTTTACCCAGTTATGGGGGGGCTCAACCCGCTGCCGGCCAGATGGTTGGCGGGGAAGCCCCACCCCCAAGCTCGAACACCCGCAGCCACCCTCCTCCCTTCTCTCCTGAATTCCAAGTGGCATTGCTGCTTTGAGAAGAGGAGGAGGAGGAGACGGAGACGCCTGGATTTATACCCCGCCCTTCACTACCCAAAGGAGTCTCAGAGTGGCTTACAGTCTCCTTTCCCTTCCCCTCTCCACCAAAGACACCTTGTGAGGTCGGTGGGGCTGAGAGAGCTTTGACAGAAACTGCTCTTTTTCAAGGACAGCTGTGCCAGAACTACGGCTTGCCCTAGGGCTGCCAAGTCAGCCCGGGGGGCGGGGGGATCCCCCGCTAAAGGGGTTCCCGATCCGCCGGCCAGCATTCGGCCGGCGGGGGAAACCCCACCCCTGAAGTCGTCCAGCCTGGACGACTTCCCCCCACGTAATGACGTCACCCAGAAGTGACGCCATCGCGTTGGAGGCGTTGCCAGGGCGACGCTCTGGCAATCGCCCCAAAACTCTGTTACCATAGAGTAACATCTATAGAGTAACAACTCTATGCGCGCGCGTCGGTGAAGCTCCCGGCCGGCAGAGGACTCCCCCCCCCCGCCGGTAAGTTAAACGGACTTGGCAACCCTAGCTTGCCCAAGGCCACCCAGCAGGTGCAAGTGGAGGAGTGGGGAATCAAACCCAGTTCTCCCAGATTAGAGTCCGCGCACTTCACCACTACACCCAAACTGGCAACCGGGGCCTGCCAGCCGTGAGCACTGAAAGGGACCCCTTTAAGCGTTTGCAGCCAGCGGCATTTTCGCTTGGAGTTCAGGGGCACAGCAGTGGCTGCCCCGCCCTCTCCCCGCTTGCAAGATTTAAAGGGCCCTCCACCTGATTGGCAGGCCCTTTAAATCTTGCAGGACATTAGGGTGAGGGGTGGCCATGGGGATAGTTCGCGGGGGCAGGAATTGGAGCGGGGACGTCCCCAATGTGACTTCATCACATTGGGGATGCCCCGCCCCCTCCGGGAATGCCCCCTCCCTAAAGTCCCCCACCGGGGACGAAGGAGGACTTGGCAACCCTACAACTGATCTCCAGGCAAAAAGATCAGTTCCCCTGGAGAAAATAGCTGCTTTGGAGGGGGGGACTTCCTCTCCACAAACCTCTCCCTCCCCAGGCTCCACCCCCAAAACCTCCAGGAATTTACCCAGCCCAAAGTTGGCAACCCTATGCAGCTAGGTCCTGAGTTAATGGCCATCATGTGGCAGTGAGTCCCACCAGCCAATCGTGCATTGTGTGAAGCAGTACTTCTGGACCTGTTGTCCGTCACCTGCATTGGTTGCCCCCCCCCCCGAGTTCTAGCATTATGGGAAAGGGAGAAAACGTTTCCTTTTGCTACCTTATGTACATAACATAGAAATCTCTGCCATGCACACGCACACACACGCACCATTCCATATGGGAGAGCATTTGGGCACGCAGCCTCACACCAGCTGTAGCCTGAAATGGTTCCAGTCCACCAAAAGCTTTACACCTCTTGGCTCTGCCATTTGTAAAAACCTGTGTTCTCACAATGGACCGCACATGCGGCCGGATAGACACATGGCTCGGTGGAGCTACCAGAGCTTTGAGCTAAAGATGATAGACCGAGAGGACCCTGGCTTGGATCAATAGAAGGCAACATATCCTGAAAGGCACCAGTTGGGTGTGCCTGAAATATATATAGCTTATCACGGGTGTTGGGTGTAGTAAAGGTGTGGTTTGGAACGGGGATTTAAGCGGACCTTCGGGCCGTGCAAAACCAGTCTTGTTCTGACCTCTTAATAAAGTATGAGCTGTTTTCACTCGACGCATCGCCGACCTCAGTACTTCTCAAAACCAGAACTTGGTACGAGAGAATGGGATTGTTTTGCACACAGGAAGACCATGGCGGTGTCCAAGAGGGACTGCTATTTGTGCTCCTTCTCAAAATGAAGAGTTCCGCTATCGCAAGAGTTCAAGGCGGAAAGGACCTATCGGTGCAGTGGCAGGAAAACCGAATCAATTACCCACATCTTGCTTCGCTGTGAATTCTACGATAAAATACGGGATGTCCTAATCAGCCCCCGTTTGACCAAGAGGCGCAGCTGTCCAAAGGAGAGACTAGTATCCTATAAATACACGTTGATGGGGTCCAAACTGGCGGAGACCGACCAAGAGGGGGAGTCATAGTAGATAACTCAATGAATGCAATGAAACTCAATGAAAATGTCGAGATAGTGTGTGACTGCAGTGAAAAAGGCCAACGCTATGCTGGGGTTATTAGGAAGGGAATAGAAAACAAATCAGCCAGTATCATAACGCCCCTGTATAAATCGATGGTGTGACCTCATTCGGAGTACTGTGTACAGCTCTGGTCACCACACCTCAGAAAAGATATTATAGCGTTGGAGAAAGTGCAGAAAAGGGCCACTAGAATGATAAAAGGGTTGGAACACTTTCCCTATGAAGAAAGGTTGAGGCGCTTGGGGCTCTTTGGCTTGGAGAAACGACAGCTGAGGGGTGACATGATCGAGGTTTATAAGCTTATGCATGGGATAGAGCAGGTAGAGAAAGAAGTACTTTTCTCCCTTTCTCACAATACGAGAACTCGTGGGCACTCCATGAAATGGCTGAGCAGTCGGGTTAGAACGGATAAAAGGAAGTCCTTCACACATGGAATTCACTGCCACAGGAGGTGGCGGCAGCTACAAGCATAGACGGCTTCAAGAGGGAATTGGATAAACATCTGGAGCAGAGGTCCATCAGTGGCTATTAGCCACAAGGTACAGATAGGAACCCTTGGACTGGGGCGAGTGATGCTCTGTACTCTTGGTGCTTGGGGGGGGGGGGGCAGGCAACAGCGGGAGGGCTTCTGGAGTTCTGGCCCCACTGCTGGGCCTCCTGAGGGCACCTGGTGTTTCTGGCCACTGTGTGACACAGAGTGTTAGACTGGAGGGGCCACTGGCCTGATCCAGCATTGGCTTCTCTTATGTTGTTATGTTCTTATCCTTCCTTCTATCAGATCACTGCCCTCACATCGCCTTTGCAGTGGTGGGGGTTCCCCTCTACTGCGATGAGGGTTCGAGAATATAAGGTTAAAGCTCTGGTGGGATGGCTGCCTTTGTGTATTTGAAATCTGCAGTCCCTGTGCTTCTGTTGTTTTCTTTTCCAGGCCATGCCAATAAAGGTTTTAGACTGACTGACTGTAGTACTGCCCATAATCCCTTGCAAACAACTGCTCAGCTTTGCCTGGCTGCTGAGAGAGGAACTCTGTTCGGGACTCAGAGGCTGGCAATGATAAACGATGGATAATACACTGTTTGTGAACTTATCTTTGCACAGAACTGCATTCCCAACTTCTCACTCCAGGGGGCATGAAACTGTAACCTTCCTCCACTGTAAACTCAGTCCCTTGATGATGTTATTTATACAGCAGCCTGCGGGCACTTGGGTAGCTCCAAGATAAAAACTCCACAGCAAAAGACACTAAAAGAAAAGGGGCAGGGTACTGTACGTGAATCAGCAAAGGATTCCCTACATTAAAACCACAGCAGGACAGCTGAAGAGAGGGCATCTCCTGGTAGCTGGTAGGAAGGTTGTGGTGGGGCATGGTGTTACAGTAGAATAAAATTTTGTAAAAAAAAATACAGCCTCATGTACTTGCTGAAAGTCCATACAGGAAGTGACAAAAGGTAGCTCTAGGAATCCCCAGAAACTCTATGGTAAACTGGTGTTCCTCTAGGAATCGCCAGAAACTCTATGGTAAAACCAGGATAACTCTAGGAATTGACGATAACTCCTGCAATTCCTAGAGCTACCCCTGTTTTCCCCAGGTTTTACCGGTGATTCCTAGAGCTACCTTAGAAGTTAGCTGTATGTATAGGAATCACTGGATTCCTAGAGCTACCCTCGGTCCCTTCCTGTATGAATTTCCAGTAAGTACGTGAGGCTGCTTGTCAGCCCTACCTTAAAGACTAACAGTTTTATTCCCATGTACACTTCCATAGATGGGAACTGATGACAAGGTGTGTGCTAGTCAAGGCTTATAGCCACACAGGGGACAATGGCCCCCACAGGTGAAGGCCACCCCCATGGACAAAAAAATTAAAAAAAAATTTTTTTTAAAGTAAGATGTGCGTGGGATTTCCAAAATGACCCCGGCTGTGGTGGCTCAAGTGGTTAAGATGCTGAGCTGCAGACCGGAAGGTTGGTAGTTCGGCAGTTTGAGACCTGAGTGCTGCATGACGGAGTGAGCTCCCGTCTCTGGCCCCAGCTCCTGCCAACCTAGCAGTTCAAAAGCAAGAAATTGCAAGTGGATAAATAGGTACCGCTTCGGTGGGAAGGGAACAGTGTTCCGTGCACCTCGGCGTTTAGTCATGACTACGGAAAAAGTCTTCAGACACTGCTGGCTCTTCGGCTTGGAAACGGAGATGAGCACCACCCCCTAGAGTCGGATTTGACTGGCTTTTGAGCAAGGGAAATCTTTACCTTAGAGTCAGGGAAGTTTCAATTTCATTTTCTTCTTTCTGGACCAAAAAATAAATAAGTTTTTTTAAAATGCTAATAGAATTAAATTGCAAAAAATAAAATAAAACTGAAAAATGCAGAAGAGAGAGAGTCGGAGATTCCACCACCACCCCACCACCCTGATTTACACAGAAAAGCAGCCCAGATTTGAGTCACTCCAATCAAAAGGACTAGAGGACTGGGGGACTAGAGATCGCAGCGGAGACGGGGCAGCTGCTTTTGCTACAGAAGATGTGGCTGGGGAGCCCCCCCTGGATTTCCGCACACTCCACCAACCAAAATGTTCTGGTCCATGAAATCTTCTGCTAAAGTAAGCCTTTGGTCATCTTGAAGGGACCACTGAACGCCACTAAATCCATGGGTACTTCTTAAAGGTGGAGCGTGATGGAGAAAGGCATTTCTGGAGAGGACATGCTTGGCTTGTAGCTTCAGATGCTGGAGAACAAATGCTTGGGTCGTGAACAGCCATCCTGGATTTGAGAGCTGCCCCCCCCCCCCAGCCTCCTCTGCCAACTCCCAGACTGCCCTGGGCACACATTCCCTCTTGAGCCAGTTTGGTGTAGTGGTTAAGTGCACGGACTCTAATCTGGGAGAACCGGGTTTGATTCCTCACTCCTCCACTTGCACCTGGCCGGATTACCTTGGGCAAGCCATAGCTCTGTACCAGCTGTTCTCTCAAGGACAGCTTGGGAAAGAGCTCTCTCAGCCCCACCTACCTCACAGGGTGTCTGTTGTGGGGAGGGGAAGGGAAAGGAGTTTGTAAGCCGCTCTGATACTCCAAGTGATGGAAGGGCGGGATATAAATCCAATCTTTTCTTCTTCTTCTTCTTCAAAGCTGCAGACATGTGGAACTCCCTGCCCCAGGAGGTGGTGGCGGCTACAAGCATGGACAGCTTCAAGAGGGAGTTAGATAAACATGTGAAGCAGAGGTCCATCAGTGGCTCTTAGCCACATCGGGGCGGTGTGGCAGTGTTGCTGTTGCTAGACCTCTCGGCAGTGTTCGACACGGTCGATCATCAGCTGCTGACCCGCCGCCTCGCCGACGTGGGGATACAGGGACGGGCCTTACAATGGCTCGCTTCCTTCCTCCAAGGTCGGGGACAAAGGGTGGTGCTCGGGGAGCAGCAATCCGTGAGGCGCCCCCTTGACTGTGGTGTTCCTCAGGGAGCGGTGCTTTCCCCGATGTTGTTCAACATCTACATGCGCCCCCTTGCCCAGATTGTCCGGAGGCTTGGGCTGGGATGTCACCAGTACGCTGATGACACCCAGCTCTATCTGATGTTGGGTGGCCAGTCGGACTCCAGCCCAGAAGACCTGAACCGGGCACTGCACGCCGTGGCTGGTTGGCTTAGGCTGAGCCGGCTGAAATTGAACCCAGCGAAGACAGAGATCCTCTGCCTGGGTCCCGGCAGTCTGGGGAGGGGGGTCCCGCTCCCAAACTTCGACGGGGTACCATTGGCACCCGCGTCAGAGGTTAGGAGTTTAGGAGTGCTCCTGGATCCCTCCTTGACAATGGAGGCCCAGGTAGCAGCCACTGCCAAGTCAGCCTTTGACCATCTTCAGTTGGCTCGGCAGTTGGTTCCCTTCCTCGACCGCGATGACCTGGCCACGGTGATCCATTCAACGGTCACCTCAAGGTTGGACTACTGTAACGCTCTCTACATGGGGCTGCCCTTGTTGCAAACTGGGAAGCTGCAGCTGGTGCAGAATGCCGCGGCCAGGCTACTGACGGGCCTCGCAAAGTGGGACCACATCCGGCCTGTGCTGGCGGCGCTGCACGGGCTGCCTATAGTGTACCGAATTCGCTTCAAGCTGCTGGTACTTACCTTTCAAGCCCTATATGGCCAGGGTCCAGCATACCTGAGGGACCGCCTTTCCCTTCATATACCCCAGTGGGCACTACGGTCGGGGTCACAACATCAGCTCTGCGTCCCGGGCCCCAGGGAGGCCAGGCTAACTGGAACTAGGGCCAGGGCATTCTCGGTGGCAGCTCCTGTCTGGTGGAATGAGCTCTCGGAGGAGATCAGGGCCCTGTAGGATCTTTTACAGTTCCACAGGGCCTGCAAGACAAAGCTCTTCCGCCAGGCCTTTGACTAGGAGCCGCCACTACCATCATTGACTACTACCGTGTGCAACACCAACGACGAGGGTTGGCCTTGGAGCGCAGCCCAGGTCAGACGGTCATGGGGAGGGCCAGATACAAATGATGACGCCATCTGACTGTGTATTACCAATATCACTGGAAGCACTTCAGTGGGAATAATTCTGCTGTTGTTACTGTTGCATTTTAGAATGTTTCAGAATGTTTTTAACTGTTATTGGATCGGCACCGTGTGCCACTTGTGAGCCACCCTGAGCCCGGGGAGTATAATAAATAAATAAATAAAAATATAGATAGGAACTCTCAGTCTGGGGCAAGTGATGCTCTGTATTCTTGGTGCTTGGAGGGAGGGGCAACAGGGGGAGGGCTTCTAGTGTCCTGGCCCCACTGCTGGACCTCCTGAGGGCACCTGGTGTTTTTGGCCACTGTGTGAGACAGAGTGTTGGACTGGGTGGGCCGCTGGCCTGATCCAACATTGGCTTCTCTTACGTTCTTATAAGAGGGAACTGGATAAACATCTGGAGCAGAGGTCCACCAGGGGCTCTTAGCCACAAGGTGTAGATAGGAACTCTCAGTCTGGGGCAAGTGATGCTCTGTATTCTTGGTGCTTGAAGGGGGAGCAATGGTGGGAGGGCTTCTGGTGTCCTTGCCTCACTGCTGGACCTCCTGAGGGCACCTGGTGTTTTTGGCCACTGTGTGAGACAGAGTGTTGGACTGGAGGGGCCACTGGCCTGATCCAACATTGGCTTCTCTTACGTTCTTATAAGAGGGAACTGGATAAACATCTGGAGCAGAGGTCCACCAGGGGCTCTTAGCCACAAGGTGTAGATAGGAACTCTCAGTCTGGGGCAAGTGATGCTCTGTATTCTTGGTGCTTGAAGGGGGAGCAATGGTGGGAGGGCTTCTGGTGTCCTTGCCTCACTGCTGGACCTCCTGAGGGCACCTGGTGTTTTTGGCCACTGTGTGAGACAGAGTGTTGGACTGGAGGGGCCACTGGCCTGATCCAACATTGGCTTCTCTTACGTTCTTATAAGAGGGAACTGGATAAACATCTGGAGCAGAGGTCCACCAGGGGCTCTTAGCCACAAGGTGTAGATAGGAACTCTCAGTCTGGGGCAAGTGATGCTCTGTATTCTTGGTGCTTGAAGGGGGAGCAATGGTGGGAGGGCTTCTGGTGTCCTTGCCTCACTGCTGGACCTCCTGAGGGCACCTGGTGTTTTTGGCCACTGTGTGAGACAGAGTGTTGGACTGGATGGGCCACTGGCCTGATCCAACATTGGCTTCTCTTACGTTCTTATAAGAGGGAACTGGATAAACATCTGGAGCAGAGGTCCACCAGGGGCTCTTAGCCACAAGGTGTAGATAGGAACTCTCAGTCTGGGGCAAGTGATGCTCTGTATTCTTGGTGCTTGGAGGGGGGGGGGCAACAGTGGGAGGGCTTCTAGTGTCCTGGCCCCACTGCTGGACCTCCTGAGGGCACCTGGTGTTTCTGGCCACTGTGTGAGACAGAGTGTTGGACTGGGTGGGCCGCTGGCCTGATCCAACATTGGCTTCTCTTACGTTCTTATAAGAGGGAACTGGATAAACATCTGGAGCAGAGGTCCACCAGTGGCTCTTAGCCACAAGGTGTAGATAGGAACTCTCAGTCTGGGGCAAGTGATGCTCTGTATTCTTGGTGCTTGAAGGGGGAGCAATGGTGGGAGGGCTTCTGGTGTCCTTGCCTCACTGCTGGACCTCCTGAGGACACCTGGTGTTTTTGGCCACTGTGTGAGACAGAGTGTTGGACTGGGTGGGCCGCTGGCCTGATCCAACATTGGCTTCTCTTACGTTCTTATAAGAGGGAACTGGATAAACATCTGGAGCAGAGGTCCACCAGGGGCTCTTAGCCACAAGGTGTAGATAGGAACTCTCAGTCTGGGGCAAGTGATGCTCTGTATTCTTGGTGCTTGAAGGGGGAGCAATGGTGGGAGGGCTTCTGGTGTCCTTGCCTCACTGCTGGACCTCCTGAGGGCACCTGGTGTTTTTGGCCACTGTGTGAGACAGAGTGTTGGACTGGAGGGGCCACTGGCCTGATCCAACATTGGCTTCTCTTACGTTCTTATAAGAGGGAACTGGATAAACATCTGGAGCAGAGGTCCACCAGTGGCTCTTAGCCACAAGGTGTAGATAGGAACTCTCAGTCTGGGGCAAGTGATGCTCTGTATTCTTGGTGCTTGGAGGGGGGGGGCAACAGGGGGAGGGCTTCTAGAGTCTTGGCCCCACTGCTGGACCTCCTGAGGGCACCTGGTGTTTCTGGCCACTGTGTGACACAGAGTGTTGGACTGGAGGGGCCTGATCCAACGTTGGCTTCTCTTATGTTCTTATGAGACTTTAAATCAGGACCAAGTTGACATTTTGCAGTGGAAACAGGTGCCCAAAAACGTACAAGGGGGAGAATGTTTTAATTTAAGAGAAATGGCGGAATAAAGAGAAAGAGAACAACAGAGCAGAAAACTAAGCACCGGTCTTGCTGATTTCGATGGGAAAGTCAAACAGGCCTTGAACCCACTGCCAGGGAAATCAGCGGGACTTAACCCTGCTCAGTTCCATCTGGGTCGCCCCCCCCCCCCCCCCCCCAAGAAGACAAACGATGAAAGCAAAACTCCAGACCAAACCCCATCCATTAATCCAGGAGCCAGTTCCACTGAGCTGCAGCCACCACACCCCCCAAGACATGTAGACCTCCCACGTCTCTTGCAGCAAAGAAATATCGAGTCCCCTTCTTTCGTCATGCTATAGAAGTTGCAAACGGATAGAGCAGGCGCGGTATTGTTGGAGGCATCCTCGGATCCCCTCCTCTGCTCAATGCACGTAGTCAAGGTCGCAGTTGACTTGCGCATAACCCTGGAAGCGCAAAGAGAAACGGCAGGGGTTAGTGCGTGTTCCCGCCTAAAAGGTTTGGGATGGGGGAAGCGTGTTCAAAATGCACTGGGCAGCTGTGTTTCTGGACCTCAAGGGCTTGAACCGAACCCGGTATGCTATAGGCAGCTAGTGCTGTACTTTTAGGGGCGGGCTGGATGACCACGCTGGATTCTTCTGAGATAGGCCAGGCTCAGGAGGACGGCATAAAGCCATGGACCCCTACCCCATGAATCTGTCTTATCCCCTTTTAAAGCCATTTATCCCTGTGGCCATCCCTACATCCTCTGGCAGCGAATTCCACATTCTGAATCACTCGCTGTGTAAAGAAGTACTTCCTTTTGTCCGTCCTGAATACCTACTGCCCATCAGCTTCGTCGGATGCTCTGGCGTTCTCTCTCCAACCTATGCATCATTTTAGAAACCTCTATCATGACACTCCCCACCCCACCCCGGTAGTTGTCTCTTTTCCGAACCGAAAAGTCCCAGACACTTCAGCCTTTCCTCACAGGGAAAGTGCTCCAACCCCCTCATCATCTTGGTTGCCCTCCTCCAGACCTGGAGTAACCATTAAGCAAAATAAGCACGTGGTTAGGGCGCCAAGAAAAGGGGGGGCACAACAGAGTTTCCCCCCTCTAGCTATCATGCCCTTTAAAAAAAAAATTAAAGCAAAGCTTATATTTAATACAGTACTGGGGACTGGCCTGGGGGACGGCCCGGAAGAAATTTTTAATCTCTTATTTCACCCTCAGCACATATGGAGTCTTCATGTCTTGGCAGGTAAGTAACAGAATGGCTCAGGGGCACCACTGCTGGGGGCTGTGTTTAGAGCATCCGTTGGCCTTAATCCGGGCCTGCCCTCCTCTGGTTAAGTGGTTAAGAGTGGTGGACTCTAATCTGGAGAACTGGGTTTGATTCCCCGCTCCTCCTCCAAATGTAGTCAACTGGGTGACCTTGGGCCAGTCACCGCTCTCTCAGCGCTCCCTCAGACACCCTCCCCCACTTCACAGGGTGTCTGTTGTGGGGAGGGGAAGGGAAGGAGATTGTAAGTCACTCTGAGACTACTTCAGGTAGTGAAGAGCGGGGTATAAATCCTGTCTCTTCTCTCTTCTTCTTATTTTTCTCCTCCTCCTCCTCCTCCTCTTCTTCTTCTCTCTTCTCTCTTCTACTTCTTCTTCTTCCAGAACATAACTATTGGTGGTTATTGCTACTTAACATGGACAGGGCACCAGATGTGCACTAGGTGACATACAAAACACAGAGGTGACCCATACCCACAGGCTTGGAGGAAGCCAGAAACCAGCCTGGGTGTGACGAGGGGGGGGTTGAGAAGAGGCACCTGGTGGTGGTGGTGGAGGAGTTAGAAGGAAAGACATTGGTTTGAGTGTTCTGAAAAAGGCTTTCCTAAAGAAGGGGGTGCTTAGGAAGGCACTGGGTGCAAGGGGAAGCAGTGTAGCCAGGAGCTCACCTCATGCATTTCGATCTCCGGTTCGACGTACTGGAGGTTGGCCATCTTGGGGAGAGAAATCCCTACGCTCAGAGCAGCTGAAAAGGAAAATACCAGTGCAGTCACCATCTCCTTCCCAGAGGACGGGCACAGAGCCCAGGGTCTCCTACTCCGCCTGCGGGTTCATTACCAGTCTCTCCTAGTCCCTGAGCGGTACGTCCTCCCCCTCCCCCAATTTTGCCAACATCCTCATTGCCCCTGTGTTTCTCCACGGACGCCTATCCTTCCTAGCTCCTTTGTGGACTGGAAAAGAGCATCCCAAACCAAAAAGCACAGCCATGCCACAGGGATCAAGGATTCCACTGAGTTTCCTCTCCCCCCCCCCCAGCGCCCCATGTATAAATCCTAGGGTTGCCAGATTCCAGGTAGGGCCTGGAGTTCTCCTGGAATTACAAGTGATGTCTGGGATGCATAGATGTGTTCCCTTGCAGGAAACAGCAGCTTTGAAAGGCAGACTCTATGGTTTACCACAGAGTCTCGGAGAAACACAAGTCCTAGAGTGCCATTCTACCCCAAACTCTGCCCTTCCTGTCAAATCTCCAGAAATTTCCCAAGCAAGTGGTTGGCAACTCAAAAAAAATCCCATGCTTCTTAATGTTCCTGGGCAGGACCCATCCCGTGGCTCTTGACAGAAGTTGGGCTTGTTGTATGGGGGAGCAGGGCCTTGCCTGTTGAAGTCCCAATGCCTCCTTGAGGCTATGTCTCCCTATTGTTGTTGCCACACCGCCATCAAAGTAGACGACAGATCTCAGGTCATGCAACTGACTGGAACTCCAAAACAGAGCAGGGAGGTGAACTTGCTAGAACGGGGGGGGGGGGGGGGGGCATCCTTCTTGAGCCTGCAGGCTCTTTGAGCATTTTGAGAAAGGGGAGAGGGCTGCACGCCACAAAATGCCTGCCTGCCATTCAGAAAATGGCTGCCAATCACAAGATGTCAGGAGATTGCAAGCCCAGAGTTGTCCTTGTTGGAGTGAGGGACTCAGCTTGCTTGGGCATGGTGGGGGCACTACATCACTCTAAGTGTGTATGGGCATTATCTCCTTGAATGGTTTGCCTCTTTGTCTTAACCTGGGAGTTGCTGCCCTCTGACCCCTCCTCCTCCTTCTTTGTCCTCTCACTCTCTTCACATGGCCTTCCATGGAGACACACGTCTCTGTACCTGGACACACATCAGCAAGCCGATGGTGATCTGGGGAACCACATTTACGGTCACCGGGCTAGAAGGCCAGTTTACTAGACAGAGTAGCTGTCCTTACCGTTCACCTTAGCCAGGAAATCCTTTTCCAGTATCGAAACAATTATTGTTCTCATCTGTGCAACCTGCCAGAAAGTAAAGAGCAGTGCATAAATGTTTATTTGTCAATATACTGATTTATCATTTAAATGTATAGACTGCCGTCCCTTGAGTACACAAGGCTCAGGGTGGTGAATGACAACAACAATAAAAGCATTAATCATGATAAAACCATTTATATAATACATAATTAAAGCATTCCCAAAGGGGCTAAAACTTCACATTTCAAATTGTGTCACTGCCTCGCTGGGAAGGTAGAAAAGAAGCAGGAGGAGGGGGGAGTGCCAGAAGGGTGGCCGCCATCACTGCCCTCAGCCAAAAGTTTGGCGGAATGTTCTGCAGGGCTTGAAAGGCAGAGATGTTCCACCGGGCTTTCGGTTGAGGACAGCAATATGCACCAGCTCGTCTGGCACTCCCTTCTCCCTTCGTCTTGTTTCCTCTCTACCTCTCCTGCAAGACAGCAACATAGCATTGGAATGTGAGGTTTTAGTGCCATCTGAGACTTTTTTAGTTATTTATTGAGTTGTCAGAATTGTTTTAATCACAGAATCATGGAGTTGGAAGGGACCTCCAGGGTCATCTAGGCCAACCCCCTGCACAATGCAGGAAATTCACAAATACCTTCCCCTCCACACACGCAGTGATTGCTGTTCCATGCCCCAGAAGATGACCAAAAAACCTCCAGGATCTCCAGCCAAACGGGCCAGGAGGAAAATTGCTTCCAGACCCAAAAGTGGTGATCGGCATTTCCTTGGGTGTGTAAGAAAGGGCCACGAGAACTAAGCACTGAGGCAACCCTTCCTGCCCTCCCTCTCGTGATCTGCCCGAGTTCACAGAATCAGCATTGCTGTCCGATGGCCATCTAGTGTATGGGGGGGGGGGGGGGTTACTATTGTTTACCACCCTGAGCCCTGTGTATTCAGAGAAGGGCAGTCGATGAATTTAAATAAGGAAGGAAGGAAGGAAGGAAGGAAGGAAGGAAGGAAGGAAGGAAGGAAGGAAGGAAGGAAGAAGAAAGAAAGAAAGAAAGAAAGAAAGAAAGAAAGAAAGAAAGAAAGAAAGAAAGAAAGAAAGAAAGAAAGAAAGAAAGAAAGAACCTTGCCCTCCGCAGGCTAAACGTCTCCCTCCAAATCTCCAGTTGGCAACTTTGTGAAAACCCCACACTTTCTTCCTGCAGACACATGTCCCCAAAATGCAGTCCCATCATTCCAGGGCTCATTTCGTAGCCGGAGCTCCTTTGCATATTAGGCCACACACCCCTCTTCCATTCCTCCAAGAGCTTACTGTAGCCCCTGTAAGAAGAGCTCCGTAAGCTCTTGGAGGATTGGCTACATTAGGGTGTGTGGCCTAATATGCAGAGGAGCTCCTGCTATGAAATGAGCCCTGCATCATTCCATTCTGGACACTCAGAATCCCATCATCCCACTGTGGATACTTTGTCTGTTCCTGGGCATGAAACAGGGTTAAAAAAAAAACAGGTTTTTTCCCCCCTGCACAGCTGGCAGTCACAGAAAGACAAGAAGGCTATGGACACTGACCTGTATCTCCCCCACACTGGAAGAAACCACCTCCAGACCGACCTCTCTGCAAATGAAATCAGGACAATATGAGTGTTGGTTACTATGGGCATCCAACTCCACAGCAATGGCAGAAAATTGATTATTGCAGAAGCCTACATAGAATCATAGACCGATTTCCCACAAGCGCTGCCCCAGTGCTTGTTCCTCCGTTTGCCCCTGTTGCCTGCTTGAATTTCCCACTATTTGCCACTGGGTGCATTTTGACCTGCGGCTTCGTGCGATTTTGTCCGATTTCCTCCAAGGCTTCAGTGATCCTCAAAAAACAGGATCACTGAAGCCGCGGGGGTAATCGTGTGAAACCACGGGTCAAAATGCACCCGGCGGCAAATAGTGGGAAATCCAAGCAGGCAATCAGGGCAAATGGAGGAACAAGCGCCGGGGCAGCGCTTGTGGGAAATCGGTCATAGAGTTTGAAGGGACCTCCAGGGTCATCTAGTCCAACCCCCTGCACACTGCAGGAAATTCTCAAATACCTTCCCCACACACACATCCAGTGACCACTGTTTCACGTCCAGAAGATGACAAAAAACCTCCAGGATCCCTGGCCAAACTGGCCCGAAGAAAAATTGTCTCCTGACCCTAAAGTAGTGATCAGCATTTCCCTAGGTGTGTAAGAAAAGGGCCACAATGAAGACAGAAGAAGATTAGTGAGTGATGCTCAGCAGAGAGGTATAGGGAGCACTCCTCAGCCCTGCCTTGAGACCTTGGAGTAGGCATCCCCAACCTTTTTGATCCCGCAGGCACCTTCAGAATTCTGAGCATAGGTGAGTGGGTGTCAACATGGCAAATGGAATTCAGTGTGGCCAAGGGCAAAGTGATGCACATTGGGGCCAAAAATCCTAACTTATAAATACACGCTGATGGGGTCCAAACTGGCGGAGACTGACCAAGAGAGAGATCTTGGAGTCGTAGTGGATAACTCAATGAAAATGTCGAGACTGTGCAACTGCAATGAAAAAGGCCAACACTATGCTGGGGGTTATTAGGAAGGGAACAGAAAACAAATCAGCCAGTATCATAATGCCCCTGTATAAATCGGTGGTGCAACCTCATTTGGAGTACTGTGTACAGTTCTGATGTTTGCCTTTCTCTTCTTCTTAGACAAAGCAGCCAGTTAGCTCAAAACATGTGGGTGTTGTTTGTAGATGCAGAATGCGTACAGAGTACACAAATAAATATACTGGATGGGGGGAAACCAGTGTAGAGGGAATGCGTGGAACTACAAAGTCAACCCTTAAGGACTCGGATTCTCCAGAGCAAGCTGTCAGTGCAGAAAGGGCCATAGTTTGGCTCTAAGTTAGGCCTGTCAGGGGAACCCTATAAAAACAAGCTGGAAGAGACTGTTCAGAGTCCGTCATTGGCTTAGGGTTCAGCTAAATGATAAATGTGGCATGACCCAAGTCAGGATGGCCTGACTTGGCTTGCAGCCCCATGGATCACCTGGAGATTCATCTATCCAAGTGCCTATTGTTTGTGGAGATTTGTGAGTGCTGCAAAAGGGGAAGAGGGGCTTCAGGCTTCCCCCCTCCCTTTTCCCAAGCGGAAACAGCCATGGGGAGGTTGTTTCCCCTGCTCTCAGGTTCCACGTGTTCTTAGTCACAAGATCGCAGGACATGTGGAGCCCAAGGAAGGAGCAAACAACTTCATCCTTGAGTCCCTTTCCACTCCAGAAAACACTACAGGAGGGAAGCCCCTCCTTTTCTCTCACCACATTCATGAGCCTCCATAAGCAAAGGGTGTTGGATTCACTGGACTAAGTACTGCCAGGGAACCACGAGAAAAATATAGCAGAGTGCTCAAAGGCTTAAATACAGCGGAAGCGTGCTGGGCCCATAACCTGTTGGGTTCACTGGACTAGGTACTGCCAGGGAACCACAAGAAATATAGCAGAGTGCTCAAAGTCTGTTGCCACACCAAGCCCCAAGCTTTGCTGCGTTTAAGCCTTTGAGCACTCAGCTATATTTCTCGTGGTTCCCTGGCAGTACCTATCCAATGAATCCAACAAAGGGCACCTTGGCAGGTGAGATTCCTGATGGTAGATGTGACTGCAAGCTGGGTTGGAGGACTCCGAACTTGGCTCACACATTTTTGCCTTCGCTCAAGAAGGATGGCTCCAGAGCAAACTGATTTATGCAGCAGCCAAATCGCTCGCTCACAATTTTAATGCCAGCAGCTCACAAAGCAGAATTTTTGCTCATAAGACTCCACAGCTTAGAGGTAGTTCAGTTCAGGTAGAGTGAAACATTGACCAACCCCTTAAGCGCCTCTTTCTAGGAGAGAGAGCCCTTTCAGGGCGGACTCATCAAGGGGTGGTCTCAGGGAGGTGGCCAGCCAAGCCCTCCCACAGAGCCCCCTAATAAGAGAAGACACCCAGCAACTGCTCTCTCTCTCTCTCTCTCCTCGCCTTTAGACTAACCCTGCCCTGTCCGGCAGACTCCGGTGCAGCTAACCAAGAGTCTTTCCATGTGTTCTGCTGGTTCAGTTCACGACCTCCAATTCCCTGTAAACTCCCCTTATTTTTCCAGTGGGAACTCAACATCTCTCCGGACAGGTAATTATTGCCCTCGACGGATACCAACAATATTCCTGCTCATGCAACTGTCTCTTAGTCTATCTGATTTCTTAGGAACTGTGTAAGTGTGTGTGTGTGAATCAGTCGTTTGCTTGATTAAGATCCTTCCAGTAAAGAAACTACTCTATTACTGAAACCAGCCTCCTTGCTTATTTTCTGGTTTATCTGGAAGGGGTGGGACTGACGGTATGTTGGCGCCGCAAAAATAGCGGAGTGACTCTGTTTCTTATATACAGAGTATTTACATTTATTTACAACTGGACAACTGGAATATATACACAGGCTTTCAGCAGCAATCTCTGAAAAAAAACGGACAGAGTGCTGCGCAGAGAAGTGTACACTCAGAGAGAGCAAAGAGCACATAACACTCTTCAATATATATTTACATTAACTAATCAGGTTACAGTGCTAGGATAGCTGAGTCATGCAGAAAATCTGATGTAATCTTGTCACATGACCTTTCCTAGCTGTCATACTAGATCAGAATGATCTGACACTTGTTCCCATGACAGAATGATATCTTGCCAGTAATATGAGCAAATACTGTCAGGGACCACTGTATAAATAGATGGCGACCCGTTTTGCCTATTGCCAAGTCATTAATAACTCATACTTCCCCAATATTAATAAAAAAAAATCAAGGCAATTGGGCTAACAACCGCCTCGAGGCAGCTATGTCTTAATTGTATCCCAGCAGAACCTACAGGCCCCCCCCCTCTCCTAATCCTCTACTCGCCCGTGAAGCACTCTGCTCGCCAGGGGTGTCCCAGCATGCCTGTTGAACATCTCCATGAGTGGTGAACGTGAACTCACCCGTGCAAGGTAACCGAGACCTCGAGGCTGGTTAGTGTGACAGCCAGTTTGAGAGACAAGCTCAGCTCCTGCATGGAGACAGAAAGTTCAGGAAGATCCAAACAGGAGAAAGCAACCCAGTCCTCCCCATCGCTTGCTTCAATTGTTACAAGACAACACCTCTTTCAAGAACTGGGGCAGAGAAGATTTCACCCTTCCCTTCTTTGGCCCTGCATCCCGCACCTCCTAAGTTCCTGTTAAACCTGGGGGATTTCTACAGTCGCCTCTGGGACTGGAAGGGGCAGCACTGGTGGCAGCGATCCTGTTTTTTGAGGCTCACTGAAGCCGCGAGGGAATTCAGGTGAAGCCGCGGGTCAAAATGCGGCACGGGGCAAATAGTGGGAAATTCAAGCACGCAATCGGGGCAAAGGGAAGAACGACCCCGGAGCAGCGCCTCGTGGGAAATCAGTCCCAGTTGGAAGGCAGAAGCCTCTCCCACCCCTGCACCACAGTCCCCATTGAAATCAGGCCCCTGCGATGCTTTAAAAGGCAGACTTTTTAAAAAAAAATTGCACAGAACGAGGAGAAAAGAAAGGCCAGCAAGTTTCTACTCACAGCTCCAAGAGTGCAGAGGTTCTGGGAGGATGAGCTGGAGGAGGCGACGGCCACCTGGATGGCAGGGCTGATGGTGAGCGTAGCTCCACCTTCTTTGAAGGTGACGACGGGACGTTTAGCGAGAATCACACTGAGAATGACAGCAACGTCATTGGGGTACCGCTGCGGGAGCTGCAGTGGGGGAAAGAGAAGGTGTGCGACCAAGAAGAAGAAGAAGAAGAAGAGAAGAAGATATTGGATTTATATCCCGCCCTTCACTCACTTAAGAGTCTCAGAGCGGCTTACAAACTCCTTTCCCTTCCCCTCCCCACAACAGACACCCTGTGAGGTAGGTGGGGCTGAGAGAGCTCTTTCCCAAGCTGTCCTTGAGGGAACAGCTGGTACAGAGCTATGGCTTGGCCAAGGTCATCCAGCCAGGTGCAAGTGGAGGAGTGGGGAATCAAACCTGGATCTCCCAAATTAGAGTCCGCGCACTTAACCACTACACCAGACTGGCTCTCTGGGTGATTTGCTCGCTGAGGGTATGAAGCTGCCCAGCTGGCTAAGGTCCTTGGCCAGTCTTGCCTAAGGCCATCTGTGGCAACCTGCATTGCCCCTAAGGTCCGGTGAAGATGTGCAGTTTGCTGCAAGAGAATGTCGTGATGACCACCGGCATAGCTAGCTGCAAAGGGGGATTAGACAAATTCAGAGGTCCATCAGTGACCATTGGCCATGGTGACTGAAGGGGACCTCCATGTTCAGAGGCAGTCAGCTTCTCAACCCCACTGCCAGGAGGCAACATCAGGGGAGGGCATCAGCCTCTACAACCCATTATTGGCCCTCCAGAGGAACTGGTTGGCCACTGTCTGAGACAGGATGCTGGACTAGACAGACCTTCACTGGTCTGATTCAGCTGGGCTCTTCTAATGTTCTTATAAAGGCCATGTTGTTGGCTTGTCGGGGGAATGGCAACCCTAGGCCAACAACATGGCAGAGAGGCAGAGGCCTTCATAAGAACATCTGCTGGATCAGACCAGTGGTCCATCTAGTCCAGCATCCTGTCTCACTCACTGGCCAACCAGTTCCTCTGGAGGGCCCACAACGGGGCATAGTGGACAAGGCCTTCCCCAGATGTTGCCTCCTGGCTCTGGGATCCAGAGAATAAGTGCCTCTGAACAGGCTCCCTTTAGTCACCATGGCTTGTAGCCATCAACAGTCTTATCCACCGTGAATCTATGAAGAAAGGTTGAAGGGCTTGGGGCACTTTAGCTTGGAGAAACGACGACTGAGGGGTGACATGATCGAGGTTTACAAAACTATGCATGGGACCGAGCAGGTAGAGAAAGAAGCACCTGGTATTTTTGGCCACTGTGTGACAGTGTTGGACTGGATGGGCCATTGGCCTGATCCAACACTGGCTTCTCTTACGTTCTTATGTTCTTAAGTACATTTCGCCCTTTCTCACAATACAAGAACTCGTGGGCACTCCATGAAATTGCTCAGCAGTCGGGTTAGAACAGATAAAAGGAAGTACTTCTTCACCCAAAAAGAGTGATGAACACATGGAATTCACTGCCACCGGAGGTCGTGGTGGCTACAAGCATGGATGGCTTCAAGAGGGAATGGATAATCACATGGAGCAGAGGTCCATCAGTGGCTCTTAGCCACAAGGTATAGATAGGAACTCTCAGTCTGGGGCAAGTGATGCTCTGTATCCTTGGTGCTTGTGGGGAGGGGCAATAGTAGGAGGGCTTCTAGTGTCCTGGCCCCACTGCTGGACCTCCTGATGGCACCTGGTGTTTTTGGCCACTGTGTGACAGAGTGTTGGATTGGATGGGCCATTGGCCTGACCCAACACTGGCTTCTCTTATGTTCTTAGGAATCCATCTAATCTTAAAGCTGTTTATTCCTGTGTCCATCACTATATCCTCTGGCAGTGAACTCCACATTTAATCACTTTCTTTGTAAAACAGTATTTCCTTTTGTCTGTCATATATATATATATAAATGTGTGTGTGTACATACACATACATATATATGTTTTTATAATTAAAAATGCCTTTATAATTAATCTATAATTTAAAAAACACAAAAAGGACGCAATGCCTTGGATCCTCCTCTCTTATTCTGTAGGAAAATAATCTGATTAATGGGTTAATCCTAATTAATGGATTCTCCCCCTTTTCTGGTGGACTGAAGGCTAGCAGTGGAGATAACTGTAGTGTCTGATGGCTTCCTAGATCCTGGCTTGAACGGCCTCCCTGAAAGGGACATCTGGGACCACAGCCTACGGGAAGTTCCCCAACAAAAGCCCCCAGATGGGCAAAGACATGCCACTTACCGAGGGGATGGCAGACTCCAGCATAGAGGTGGAAAGATGGACATCTCCAGAGCCCTGAAAAGAAAGAAGTAGCGGTCAGGGTTCGACCTTGGGGAGGGTCATATACCTCGGCCATCTCTCGTGCAAGAAGCAGGGGCAGGGAGGGGCTGTATGTTAATTAAATCCGGGGGGGGGATTTAAAGCCAGAGAACCAGCAAACAGAGGCCACAAACCTGTCTCCAAAAGAATAAGGGAAGGGGAGAGAGGATTGGGGTCCCCAACCTTCTGGTGGGGCCTGGAGAGCTCCTGAAATGGAAACTGATTTCCTCCAGGCTATAAAGATTAGTTCCCCTGGAGAAAATGGCAGCTTCAGAGAGCAGAGGGTATGGTACACCACGGATTCTAGGCGAAATCCATCTCCAGGCTCCCCTCTCCACAGGCTCCACCCCCAAATCTCCAGGAATTCTCCATGCTGGAGTTGGCATCCCTAGATCATGCCAGAAATCACCTCCATTCATGTGGCCGTTCTTGCTGTCTTGTTCCTGTGGCCCAATGGGAAACTGCAGAAAAGGGGACCGCTTTTTGGAATGGGGGCAAGAAGTTTCAGCCCTAAGCACAGTCCAAATGATATCTGGGGGAAGTGGTTTTTAGAAGAAGCTCTCCTACTAACCGACTGTCCTCCAATGTTCAGGTTGAACGCTCCCGATTTTTCCAGGGTTAGAAAGAAATGTTCGAACATGTCGTTGGACAGGCCCATGTTCACCATGGAGTCATCGGAAACCGTCTGCTGGGGCGGCAAGGAGAAAGAGGGCGCGGGGATGGATTCCTCTATGGGCTTCCCCATCAGCTCAAAGGCAGCCTGCAATGGTTGAAGAGATGGAAGGAAGGGTCATTTTTGTCATGGACAACATTGTAGAATCCTGTAGCGCACACATATCCAGTGTTCCCTCTCAGCTGAATTAGTGTGAGCTAGCTCACAGTTTTTTAGCCTCCGGCTCACAGATTTTTGTCTTAGCTCAGGAAGGATGGCTCCAGAGCACACTAATTCATGCAGCAGCCAAACTGCTTGCTCACCGCTTTAATTCCAGTGGCTCACCAAGTAGAATTTTTGCTCACAAGACTCCACAGCTTAGAGGGAGCATTGCACATCTCCCCATTCAGAACTTCACACGAGCTTGGCCCATGTGTGTTAAGGGACCTCAGTTCACTTCTGACTCATGGCGACCCTACGAACCAATGACCTCCGAAGGGTCCTGTCATTAACAGCCTGGCTCAGATTTTTTGCAAACTGAGGGCCATGGCTTTCGTGATTGAGTCAGTCCGTCTCTCCCTCTCATAATGTGTAATCGCCTTCTTGTTGTTGTTCAGTCACACAGTTGAGTCTGACTCTTTGTGACATCGTGCCAGGCATAGGCGTCAACTACGGGAGGGCTCGAGGGCTCAAGTCACCCCCAAAATTTCCCGAAAACGGAGCACCCGCCACCACGCCTCCCCGGGCCCTTCCTAGGGCCGCCGCCACCATATCTCTCTCTCTCTCTCTCTCTCTCTCTCTCTCTCCCTCCCCCCCCCCCCCGCCTGGCTGCCTCCGTCCCTCCCTTTGTCCAGGGGCCAGCTAAGCAAATGCCCAGCTGGCCCCTGGACGGATGGAGGGAGGGACGGAAGCAGAAGTAGCCAGGCCAGGGGGGGGAGGCAGCGGCGGCGGGGACATGGTCCTGGCGTGCGTGCACACAAGAGCCCCTGCCCCCTCCGGGGATTTTAAAACTCGACACCCCTAATACCAGGCCCTCCTACAGTAATCCAAGTCTATGCCCCAGCCACTGAGGCAGGGGAGGCTGAAATGGAACAGTTCGATGAAGACCAACAACACCTTCTAGAACTAACACCAAAAAAAATATGTCCTCCTCATCATAGGGGACTGGAATGCTAAAGCAGGAAGTCAAAAGGTAGCTGGAATAATGGACAAGTTTGGCTTTGGAGAACAAAATGAAGCCGGGCAAAGGCTAACAGAGTTCTGTCAAGAGAACACGCTGGTCATAGCGAACACCCTCTTCCAACCACCGAGGAGGCGACTCTACACAAGGACATCACCACATGGGCAACACCAAAATCAGATGGATGATATCGTTTGCAGCCAAAGATGGAGAAGCTCCATACAGTCGGTTGTAACCTGCAGGTGGCCACAAAGTATACCTGACAAGGAAAGACCGCCAATAATTCAAAACTACATACGATCAACACTGGATATTACATCCATTAGAGTACAAGGATGGGTTGGTGGTCATAAGAAGAAGAGAAGAAGAGATTGGATTTATATCCCGCCCTTCACTCACTTGGAGTCTCAGAGCGGCTTACAAACTCCTTTCCCTTCCCCTCCCCACAACAGACAGACACCCTGTGAGGTAGGTGGCGGCTGAGAGAGCTTTGAGACAACTGTCCTTGAGAGCCCAGCTGGTACAGAGCTACAGCTTGCCCAAGGTCATCCAGCAGGTGTAAGAGGAGGAGTGGGGAATCAAACCCGGTTCTCCCAGATTAGAGTCCGCGCACTCAACCACTACACCAAACTGGCTCCCTCTACTCTACCGCGCACTTAACCACTACACCTCTGCAAGGTATAAATCAAGACGATTCAATGATCTTCAGCAGCGGCTGGTGCTTTCTATTTTGAGGTCTGTGGAAAAACTATTCAGGAAGCAATTTTTCTCCAGGCCAGATTGGGGGGGGGGGGGGGGGGTTTGCCCTCTTCTGGGCATGGAGAAGGGGTCACTGCGGGTGTGGAGGGGGGAGATATTTGTGAATTCCCTGCATTGTGCAGGGGGTTGGACTAAATGGCCCTGGAGGTCCCTTCCAACTCTAGGATTCTATTGCTCATTGCAGCATTAATTACCAGCCTTAGTCATGCGCAGACTGCCAGCCACATAGATATGGGCCTGGACAGGGGGAGGGGGTCACTTACGTCCAAATCGAGGTCGATGTAGTCGCTGGTGATCTCTGGTTCTTCCAGCATGGAATACTGGAGGTGAGACATGGGGTTGATGGTGTTCACGCCTGCAGGGGGCAAGGCAGAGTTCTAAACCAGCCTGTTCTGGCGTCATGTCGCTCCACAGAAGGGCAGGCCACAAGGCCTGAGACTCACAGTTATTCCTCAAGGCACTTCCGATTTAAGCACCGGCAACAGATGAAGGCTGCCTACTAGGGGTACCAACCTCCAGGAGGGCCCTCCCCCCCCAGAATTACAGCTCATCTCCAGACTAAAAAGATCGATTCCTCTGGAGAAAATGGATGCTTTGGTGGGTGGACTGTGTGAGATTGTAATCCCAGTGAGGCCCTGTCTTTCCTAGGGTCCATCCCCAAATCTCCAGGAGTTTCCCAACATGGATCTGGCAACCCAACCCCCCATCCCCCATCAGTGGCCAAGGAGGACCTGGCACCCATGGCTAGTAGCCACTGATAGACTTAGACTTCTCCATCATGAATTCATCTGATCCCCTTTTGAAGCTGTCTATTCCTGTGGTCATCACGACACCCTCTGGCAGCAAATTCCACAATTTAATCACTCTCTGTGGAAAGCGATTAAAATGTGGAATTCACTGCCAGAGAATGGAGTGATGGCCACAGGAATAAACAGCCTCAAAAGAGGGATCAGATAGATACATGGAGATTACGTCTATCAATGGCTACCAGCCATGGTGCCTGAGGGGAACCCCCACATTCAAAGACACGAATCCTCTGAATCCTAGAGCCAGGAGACAACACTGGGGGAAGGCTTCAGCCTCTCTGCCCTGTGGTTGGCCCTCCTGAGGAACTGGCTGGCCTCTGTGTGAGACAGGAACCTGGACTAGGCGGACCACTGGTCTGATCCAGCAGGGCCCTTCTGGTGTTCTAATGAAGGTCTCAGCCTCTGTGCGCTGTTGCTGGCCCTCCAGAGGAACTGGCTGGCCCCTGTGTGAGACAGGAACCTGGACTAGGCGGACCACTGGTCTGATCCAGCAGGGCCCTTCTGATGTTCTAATGAAGGTCTCAGCCTCTGTGCGCTGTTGCTGGCCCTCCAGAGGAACTGGCTGGCCCCTGTGTGAGACAGGATGCTGGACTGGATGGACCCTCACTGGTCTGATCCAGCAGGGCTCTACTGATGTCCTTATGAAGGTCTCAGCCTCTCTGCCCTGTCGTTGGCCCTCCAGAGGAACTGGTCGGCCACTGTGTGAGACGGGATGTTGGACTAGAGGGACCCTCACTGGTCTGATCCAGCAGGGCCCTTCTGGTGTTCTAATGAAGGCCTCAGCCTCTATGCCCTGTTGTCGTCCTTCAAAAGAACTGGTTGGCCACTGTGTGAGACAGGATGCTGGACTAGATGGACCCTCACTGGTCTGATCCAGCAGGGCTCTACTGATGTCCTTATGAAGGCCTCGGCCTCTCTGCCCTGTCGTTGGCCCTCCAGAGGAACTGGTCAGCCACTGTGTGAGATGGGATGCTGGACTAGATGGACCCTCACTGGTCTGATCCAGCAGGACTCTTCTGGTGTTCTAATGAAAGCCTCAGCCTCTATGCCTTGTTGTCGGCCCTCCAGAAGAACTGGTTGGCCACTGTGTGAGACAGGATGCTGGACTAGATGGACCACTATTCTGATCCAGCAGGGCTCTTCTGATGTTCTTAACCCCACTGCCACAGAGGTACAGCCAAAAGGTCAGGAAAGGGAAGGGACCAAAGGCAGGAGCTGTCTTGGGCATGGGGCATCCAGGGTATCCAGGGCCCCATGCTGGGCGGGGCTCCACAGCCCCTGAAGTCCCTCCACTGCGCCGTGCAGGGAGGAGGTACCTTGCTGGCTAGCCAAGCTCCTCAAACACCTGGAGAGATGCCCTGCCTAACCAAGGTACCCCAACTGGCTAGACTGGGGGGGCTGATTCTTTCTCCCTCCCTCCCCCCTCCTTCCAGTCTGTCTTCCAAGGAAGCCACTCCATCTCTCGTGCTATGGGACCTTGCAGGAACCTCATCCACACCCATGAACATCAGCCAGTATCTGGAGTCAGGGTTACCAACAGAGCTCAATTCCCCTGGAGGAAATGGCAGCTTTGGAGGGCGCACTCTGGGGCCTTATACCCCACTGCTGAGGCCCCTCCCCTACCCAGATGCCAGTCTCCTCGGGACCCACCACCAAATCTCCAGGAATTTCTCAACCCAGGGTTAGGTTAGGTAGCCACGTTGGTCAGAAGCTGCAGAACAAATTTGAGTCCAGTGGCACCAGGGCTTTTTTTGTAGAAAAAGCCCAGCAGGAACTCATTAGCATAACAGGCCACACCGAACAGCAGAAACTCATTAGCATATTAAGCCACACCCCTGACAGCGCAGCTCGCTCCCAGGATCAGCTTCCCCAGGTGCTCTGCAGCTTGCGAGGCGCCTAGAGAACCCAAGGGAGGGAGGCTGTAGCCGTGGCCAACTCAGAAGCCAGCCGGAACTCCGTTCCCGTGGGTTCCTGCCCAGAAAGTAGCCCTGAGTGGCACCTCTGAGAGCAACAAAGTTTTATACAAAGTGTAAGTTCTCATGTGCAAAACACACTTCTTCAGACAAATCTGAAGAAGTGTGCTTTGCACACGAAAGCTTACACTTTGGACAAAACTTTGTAGGTCTCAGAGGTGCCACTTGATTCAAACTTTGTTCAGCCCAGAGTTGGAAGCCTTAAGGAAGACAGACAGGGACAGCGGAAAGGGGCAGAGGAACTTGTGGCACTGAAACCAGAAGAGTCAGGTGAATCTCTTGTGACAAGTTAACCGTCACATCTGTATCCAGGGGTCATTTTGTAGAAAAAGAGGTGCAGGAGCTCATTAGCATAACTCATTTGCATAACTCATTTGCATATGCCACACCCCCTAACATGCCGGAAGTGTGTCAGAAGGCAACACCCACCCCTCAGGCTCCACTCCACAGCTGAGTGAAACTGACCTGCTCTTCCTCCATTCCCTTCCCCATCCAATACTTGGTGCAATAAAAATAAGCGTAAAGAACACACCCTCATTCTCTTCCTGCTCCCTTGAAACCACCAGGTTTCAAGGAGACTTGAGATACCCAGGACATGTGCACCACCCATCCCTTTCCCTTCCCCTCCCCACAAGAAGACACCCTGTGAGGTAGTTGGGGCTGAGAGAGGTCTTTTGAGAACTGCTCATGAGAGAACAGCTCTGAGAGAACTTGTGACTGGCCCAAGGTCACACCAGCAGCTGCATGTGGAGGACTGGGGAATCAAACCCGGTTCTCCCAGATTAGAGTCCAACTCCTGACCACTACACCAAACTGATGAGGTGGAAGCTGCTGAAGGGTTGGTGAAATTTCTCCAGTACTTATGTGCCATGTGCCCAGATAAAAAAATGGTCTACTTAGAAAATTTATATGCCACCTTGAGCAAGTCTCTGGAAAAGCAGCACACAGTCATAAAAGGAACAATGATAAAATTATCAATATTAAAACAAAACATTAAAATCAATAAAGACCCTAGCAGGGCTTTCCCCGGGGCGCTGCGCCTCTGCACTGCTCAGGGAAGCCGAGGAGGGGGTGGGGCTTGGTCATGTGCCCGCCCCCTGGGCTTCCCACTCCCGGAGCTGCGCTCCTGTGTGCTCCCGCTCCAATGGACCCTGTCTATATCTTTGAAATGGCCTCTCCCATTTTCTCTGACTCACCACCAGCAAGCTTGCCTAACCCTCTATTTTGCTCTGCTGTGAGGGACACTCAGGTTAAAAGAAAGGAAATGGTTGGGAAGGGAAGGGTCCCAAGCAAGACCTGAGCGAGAAAAACTCATGCCTGTGGCCTTCAGCTCCAACTTACCAACCAAGGTGCCCAGCTTGGCATTCAGCCCCAAAACCACACTGGAGACACTCAGACACATCTGCACAAAGAGGGAGAAAGAGGAGGAGACGGTCAGTGGGAGGGACATTGGGCATGGCCCATGACATGATCCTCTTCGGAGTGGTTTCCCCACTACCAATAAACGTGGTTTCTATTCTGGTACCATACGGGTGTCATGTTTGCTCCAGACTCAGCCTCTAACCCAGTGGACTTGGCTTCTTTAACAGAAGAAGGTGCAAGTCTTGGGGAGTCAAGCCTGCAGCTAGAAGCTGATCAGGTTCTGTCCGGCCCAAGTTTATCACCTCCAGACTCTCCCCCACCTGTAAGCCGGCTGCGTGAACGGAGACGGCAAGAACTCAGAAGTCAGGAGAAAAATAGCACGCCTACGGGGAACGCGATCTGTGAGTCCTGAGTACTAGCATGAGCCAGGACTGCAGGTAATGAGCTAACAAGCCAGCACGCTACTTTAGAAGACCAGCTGCTGTGAGCAAGTCGTGCTGGCAACTTCGTTGGCAGGACCAAACTCTGCGTCTCGAACCCTCGGAACTGACTTGTCTCTCTGGCATCTGACCCGGCTTGTACTTTGACTCCCGTCTGCTTTTGGCTTTGTATCCTGGCATCCCTGACCTCGGCATTCTTGGACTACGGTATCAGCCCGGTCCCTTGGATTCAGGTTTGATTTATGGTTATGATCTCCGGCACGTCTTGACTCTGCTTGCTCTCTTAAATCACGGACTTGTTTGCACCTCTCTTGCTTGAACTGAGCTCCCTGCTGACTCGGACTGTTGACAACGTCTCTTGCTTGCTGTGAACCTGGTGGCCCAGCCGTGACAACGGGGGCTCCTGTGTGGGGCTAGTGAAGGGCTTGCACTGTGGTTTTAACTGTTTCTTTATTGTCAGAAATCCTGACTATGTAGTACTTGTATTTTTAATCTCTATAATGTTGTCACTTCACCCAGAGCCTGTTTGCAGGGTGGGCGAGTCAGAAGTTTAATAAAATAAACAAAGAAAGAAGACATGAAGAGATGTAATATCGAATTGACCACTAGAGGGAGCGGAACACACGTGGAACAGGGGAAAAAAGACCCTGAAGCCACAAGAAGAAACAAGGGAGGGAGAGGAGAATGAAGAAAACCCGATAGCCTTGTGGGAGCAGAAAACAAACCAGTTGTCCTTAAGTAGTGAGCAAGTTTTCAAGAGCCCCAGAACTCTTAATCAGGCTTGATGTTCAATGTCAAAAGAGAAAGAAGAGAACAAAGATATTGCAGGGCATCATGGGGACATCTCCCCCCCCCCCACTCCCAAAGCCTGCCTGAAACAAAGACCAGGAGGTTCTGCAGTCCAAATTACCCTGGATGGGGCAGAACAGATCTCAAGTTGCATCCAAAGCTTAGAGAAGCAACAACCAGCCATTCCTGCTTTGAAAAAACGTAAACCAGTACTTATAAATCAGATTCTTTTCATTACGCTGTAGCCCCCCAACCTGGTGGCTGTAAGAGCTATGGCTCCCACCAACACCTCTCCTCAGCAAGTGTTTCTGGAAAGTGGGAGGCGCCATGTAGGGCCCTTGCCCAGGCAGGTTTCTGATTGGCCACTGGAGATTTGATTGGCTGGACAGAATAAAAGAATGCAGTTTCAGCCGCAGCAGCTGCCACCAAAGTGCTTGTTTCATTTTCTCTCACCTCTCTTTTATGTTTTTAAAATTACCCCTCTCCTCCCCACACACACACTTGGGCTTCCTCTGGGGGCATGGCTCCGCCTCCTGTGACAGCCATTTTCTGGAGACTCCACCTCCTGTGACAGCCATTTTGTAGTTGCGCCCACCACCCTCTGTCAGGATTCCCAAGATGCACACAGGCTCAAATAGGATAGGGACTTCTATATTCAGCCAAGTGCTGATGGCAGAGAAGAAAGCTGGAGGCTACCTTATCTTCTCTCCCTGTCCGTATCTAATTGTTCCCCTGGAAACAGCTGACATGAAAAGAGGGATAAGCCAAACTGAAAAGCGGCACGGAGGTCCCCGGTCTCCTCCAGTTTTCTCTGTCTCTTTTCAGGGCAGTCTTTAGATTTCTCAGCAGCCAGAATTTGGTTCACATGGAGAAAGAGGAGGGGGAGGCATAGGAGGAAGAGAGGAGGAGGAGGAGGAGGAGATTTGATTTATACCCCACCCTTCACTCCCCAAGGGAGTCTCAGAGCGGCTTACAAACTCCTTTCCCTTCCGCCCCCCACAACAGACACCCTGTGAGGGAGGTGGGGCTGAACTACTCTTGAGAGAACAGCTTTGAGAGAACTTTGTAATTAACCCAAGGTCACACCAGCAGCTGCATGTGGAGGAGTGGGGAATCAAACCTAGTTCTCCCAGATTAGAGTCTGCGCTCCTAACCACTACAACAAACTGGCTATTTTTCATGCTACACATCAAGCCCGAAGTTACAGCGGGGCATCTCGGGGCTAGGCCCCCCCCCCCAACTTACGAGCAAGGCCCCACGACTTCCATCCAACCCCAGGGCCCTGAGCAGTGGCGGGTGTGGGGAAGGAGCCGGGTATTCCTTTAATTTGATTAGCCAGTGCCCCCTAAGAAATTTAAATGCCCCCTGACTAAAAAAAATCCAGGCTACATGTGTCGCATGTTCTTCTAGATAACAGTTCAAATCACCTCCCTTCCTGTTAACGCCCCCCCCCTCGTCTCAAATGGGTGGAAAGCATCCCCTGATGTAATTGGGGGGGGGGGGTGTTGAAAAATAATCTGTTTATAATTCTAGAATGGAAAGGCACTGAGTGGATCTGAAGCGAATTCTCCACATATGAATTTTCCTGCAAAGAAAAATCAAATGTGTTAGCCTGAGAATTTCGTAGCATTAGAGTTAACTACAGATGGTGCTGAATTTAGAGCGTTTGGGAGAGGAAAAGATGGAATATACTGAATTTGAAAAAGTGAAGAGACCTCTCGGTCTTCCTCTGTATTGCCCCCCTGCCTGCCAAAAGAGGGAGGGAGGGGGGAGAGTTTATAAAGTGGCACCATGCCAAAGGGGTGACGTCACTTCTGGTGAATACCTGGAAATGACATCACATCACTGGCGTGATGTCAATGCGATGCTCTAGAATTTGGGCAAAACTCTATGGTGAAACAGAGCATTGGAGCAACATCACACCTATTCAGTGGAAGCGACATGGCAGCAGTGTCATGACATCATTAGTAGGATTGCCAGCCTCCAGGTGGTGGCTGGAGATTTCCTGGGATTACAACTGATCTCCAGGCAACACAGATCAATAAACCCAGAGATTTCCTGGGATTACAACTGATCTCCAGGCAACATCAATAAACCCGGAGAAAATGGCCATAGAGATGGCCTCTATGGCATTATACCCGATTAAAGTTCCTCCCTTCCCCAAACTCCGCCTCTTCAGGCTCCACCCCCAAATTTCCAGGTATTTCCCAACCTGGATCTGGCAGCCCTGATCATTACCACCATCCCCACCCCTTCTCACCCCCTCCAACGCATCACCTTATTGTTTAAGAAGCTTTAAGCTTCTCTCAAACACAAAGACTGCTGTTAAATTTTTAAATTTTCAACATTTGAAATTTCAAGATTCGCTTCCCGAATCTCATCAGCCAAAGGTGATGGTGGAAGCAGCCTGCTCCGGATGGTTTCCTGCCATCTTGCCAGTGCCAAGGGTTAATGGCAGCCCTCTGTTGTGATCACTGCCTGGTGTCTGAGAGATGCAGGCCGAAAAGGTCTGGCACCGTTGCAAGCCGAACGGGACGTGTCTGGCCTCCTTTACCTTGTCAATCAACACAGCCCGGATGTGGTTCTGAATAGGCCGCAGGAACCCGAGTAAACTGGGGAGGAGGTGAAGCAAAGAAGAAATATCAACAAGGGGAAAAATTAAATACTCATAATTGGGGGGCGGGGAGATGTTGGTACCCTGTTGATGCGCTTAACACAGGGGGCCCCACCAATGCTCCCTCTAAGCTGTGGAGTCTTGTGAGCAAAAATTCCGCTTTGTGAGCGACTGGGGGAAACGGGGGACCGAGGGTGGAACAACTGCTTTTGTGGAACCAGTCTCCATGCGCTTTCCAACTGAATTTTTACTGTATGAACTGGTAAAAACCAGTTGGAAAGTGGATTGAAACTGGATTGAAAGTGGATTATTAGTGTGTGTGACCGCAGCCTAATGTCCGGGAATGTTAAAATGTCCCTCTACTGGGTTTTAAATGTCAGACTTACATTCTAGCTCTATCTGAAGAAGGGAGCAGTGACTCCCAAAAGCTCCTACCCTACCACAAATGTTGTTAGTCTTTAAGGTGCCACTGGACTCTTGGGGTGCATTCAAACAGCTCTTTTGAGCCACGCCAGGCACGAGTGCCTGGTGGATTTAAAGTGCATGTCCAGACCTCAATATCTGGAATCATGCCGCTTTCATTAGTAGCCCATCGATCCCCATCGGGGAGCCGTACATAAAAAGTGCTTAAAGTCGGTCTAAAGCTGGCTGACGGGCCAATGCCAGACTTTCCACTGTCAGGTCATTCCACCCACGTGCAATCAGCCCGTAGGGGTGGTCTCCAGACCATCCCAAACGGCCACCATTTTAAAAAACTCTTAGCGTTGCGCACATAACCGCTTAAACATGCGACGTCCGCAGACGGTGAGCCACATATGCAGATAAGCACATATGCAGATATGCACATATGCATCTATGCGCATGCACAAACAGGATTTTTTTTAAAAAAAAAAAAGCTGACTGCACCGCTCCTTAAGGCGGAGTCACGCAGTTCACGGGAGAGCTGTCTGGTTGTGCAATGCTGGATTTAAAAGATCTAGATCAAATTACAGCCAGGCCAATGGCAGGATTAGCTGCCCATCTGAACGCACCCTCACTCTTTTCTACAAATACATATATGCCTGTGTATATTGCGTACTGTTTGTTGTTTTAACTATGATCCTGATATGGGAGTTCTCCATCACGTAAAGTGTCACATTAATGCTTATGTTCTTCTGCCTTCCGGTAGCTTTGAACCATTCGTTTTACTTAGCAGTTTTTATGTATTTTATGGTATTTTATTATTATTTACATAGTGAGCTGCCTTGTGTTCCTAATAAGGTAGAAAGGCAGCGAGCAAGTGTTTTAAATGAGTAGAATAAAAAATAAAGTTATGTTTGGTTCCACCTTGGTTTCAGCTCTGTTTTCAGATTTCTGCAATCCAAATCCTATTATATTAGTCATCAGATGCCCGATTCCTGTTGATTTAATTATGTCACGCTCTATGATCAGCCTTTAGCTTCAGTGAGAAAGGTAGATTATAAGTGCAGTAAATAATTAAATGAAATAGAAGGCCACCTACTTGTTTCCACCAACGAGAATTTGCACATCTCCCAACATGGACTTGCAAGCAGTAATGCTCAGGATGGGGAAGCCATGGGGGCTGCGCATGACACGGACATCGAGCAGGATGGATGATCCCACCTTGAATTCCATGCTGCACAAAGTAGGAAAAATAAGAACATCAGAAGAGCCCTGCTGGATCAGAGCAGAGGGCCTCCTCGTCCAGCATCCCCATCTCATACAGTGGCCAGCCAATTCCTCTGGAGGGCCAACAACAGGGCACAGAGGCTGAGGCCTTCATAAGAACATACGAAGAGCCTGCTGGATCAGACCAGTGAGGGTCCATCTAGTCCAGCATCCTGTCTCACACAGTAGCCAGCCAGTTCCTCTGGAGGACCAACAACAGGGCATGGAGGCCAAGGCCTTCATAAGAACATCAGAAGAGCCCTGCTGGATCAGATCAGTGGTCCATCTAGTCCAGCATCCTTTCTCACACAGTGGCCGACCAGTTCCTCTGGAGGGCCAACAACAGGGCAGAGAGGCTGAAGCCTTCATAAGAACATGAGAAGAGCCCTGCTGGATCAAACCAGTGAGGGTCCATCTATTCCAGCATCCTATCTTACACAGTGGCCAACTAATTCCTCTGGATGACCAACCACAAGGCACAGAGGCCGAGGCCTTCTCCTGAGATTGCCTCCTGGCACTGGGATTTAGTCTGACTGCCTCTGAACGTGGAGTAAGCACTGAGGGACCCCTACTTCATGAATCTGTCTAATCCCCTTTTTAAAACGGTCTATTTCTACGGCCATCTGGCCACGAATTCCACATTTTAATCACTCGCTGTGTAAAGGAGTGTTTCCTTTGGCCATCCTGAGGTAGGAAAGCCGGCAATAAGTGAGTAATGACAGCCCCTCTAAAATGTTCTGCATTCTAAGGAATCTCCCTGAATGGAGCCCTTTTTAAAAAAAAAGGTTAACGCCTTGGAGCTGCAACTAACTTGATCTCCAGAACTTTTCCCACACGAATTTTCAGCATTCCCCACTATTCTCTAATTGCAGGCACGATGGAGTGTATTGGATGGTACTAGGGTTGCAGCATCACACAGGAAGTGACATCATCATGCCAGAGACATCTGGGGATGCTCTGGTATCTTGGCAAAAATTCTATGGTAAAACAGGAGATACCTGGGATCCGTCAGAAACTGCGTAGCATTGGTTCATTGTTATGTAGTGTTTACTGGTAACAATATATAAGGGGGGGATTCTTTGTTAAGTCGTGTTGACTATCTTGATTTGTGGGCCAGACTCTCACAACTGTTTTCTTGGACTGATTTCCCACAGCCACTGCTCTGCCCTTGCACCTCCCTTTGCCCCGATCGTAAGTGTCAATTCCCCACTATTTGCCGTGCGGCCGCATTTTCCCCCAGAGCTTCGCCCGATTTCCGCCACGTCTACTCAATCCTGTTTTTTTGAGGATCGAATAGACGCGGCGGAAATCGTGCGAAGCTTCGGGGCAAAATGTGGCCACGCGGCAAATAGTGGGGAATTGACACTTACGATCGGGGCAAAGGGAGAAGCGGGGGCAGAGCGGCAGCTGTGGGAAATCGGTCTCAGTATTTGTTCCAAAACTGGCTTCTGCCATAGAGTTTTTGCCCAAATACTAGACCCTAGATGGTAAGACAGTACTGATATCTGTTACGTAGGCCTCGCTTTCTTCCCATCATGCAGCTGTTCCACGGCTCACCTTGGAAATGATTCTGCCATTGCTACAGGCAGTGACCCCCCCCCCCCAGCCAGGGTTCAGGGGTACTATGTCCCACCCCAAATCTGCAGACACAGACATCTAAAGGTGCCCTCATCAGCGGATAGCTTTCTCACAAGGACACACACTGAGACAAAAACAGATTCGCTGATAAGTCGAACTGAGAAGGCAGGGCTCAGGTGGGGGTGCATTTGTGTGGAAGGCACACGGTTCACAGTCGCAGGAGGTAGCCGCTTTGGCTCCAGTAGTGTGGGGGGGATATTCCCCCCATTCAGGAGCCCATGGGAACTATGGGGCTCCTGCCCCATGCCTTGCCCCAGGGAAGTCCCTGGGGCCTGACACCCAAACTCACATGTTGCCTCTGATGTGGAATCTACTGCTGAGGGAAACCTGGACCCCGGTCCTTGGCATAAGCTTCACAGAGAGGTGCGGAAGCTGGACGTCCAAGATTTTGATCCTGCAAAAGTAAGAAACCGTGACGTGACCGCCAGAGTTACATTCATGTTTGAAAATTCTGCCCCTTTATATATATATAAAAAAGGATAAGAGATGAAACAAGGCCAGTATCTGGTTTCCTCCAAGATGAGAAACGGGACTTACCAGAAGAAGGCAAATTTAAGAGGGAAACAACTTGCAGGGAAAGGGTTAAATATCCTGTTCCACAAATTAAAAAAAAAACAAAAACCCACCACTTTTTAGCTATCAAATTGCAGGCGACATGGTACCCCTTGTGGGGTCTTCAAGGCAAGGAACGTTCAGAGGTGGTTGGTCATCGCCTGCCTCTGTAACAACCCTGGACTTCCTTGGTGGTCTCCCATCCAAGCAGGAACCAGGGCCGACCCTGCTTAGATTTTTAGGTTTCAAGGCACGAGATGGACAGAGGTGGTTTGCCAGTGCCCATAGGCGTAAACTACGGGGGGGCTCGAGGGCTCGAGCCACCCCCGAAATTTCCCGGGGGGGGGCTCAGCCACCCCCGGGAAAATGGAGCGCCCAGGCCGGCTGGCTGGCCGGCTGCCGCTGCCACCGCCTCCCCCCCTGCTCCATTCCTCCCTCCCTCCGTCCAGGAACCAGCTGGGCAAATGCCAAGCGTGCTGGACGGAGGAACGGAAACAGGAGCAGGCGGGGGGAGGCGGCGGCGCAGGCACGGGCTGCTGCCTTGTTTGTCCACCTGCCGGCTGCCGCCACCGCCTCCCCCCCCCCCCGGGACTGACCTGGCATGCTGGGCAGATGCCTGCACGGAGGCAGGAGTGGCCAGGCTAGGCCAGTCCGGGGGGGGGGGGCGGCAGGGGCAGGGACATGGTCCCAGCGCGCGCGCACAAGAGCCCCCGTCCCCCCACCCCGGGATTTTAAAAGTCGCCCCCCCCCCCCGCCAGTGCCTGGTGCTACATAGCAACCCTGGCGGTAAGACAGGACAGCAGGCACTTTTGCATTAAAAAAAAATCCATGCCAAAAAAACCGGAAGCACAGCAGAGAGGTAGGATCCGGTGTTCCTTCTAAGTGGAGCTAGTGTGAGCCTGCTCACTGTTTATTAGCCTCCAACTCTCATCCAGTCCAGCTGTTCCACTGTAGACCAACATGGCTCCCCTCTCAAACTAGCCTTATGTTTGGAGAAGAAATTCATCATGTATTTTTACGCAGGGGTCATTTCATAGAAAAAGAGGTGGAGGAGCTCATTAGCATAACTCATTAGCATAACTTATTTGCATATGCCACACCCCCTGACATCACTGGAAGTATGTCAGAAGGCGAGAGAGAAAGGGAAGGGAAGGGAAGGGAAGGGAAGGGAAGGAGAGGAAAGGAGAGGAAAGGAAAGGAAAGGAAAGGAAAGGAAAGGAAAGGAAAGGAAAGGAAAGGAAAGGAAAGGAAAGGAAAGGAAAGGAAAGGAGAGGGAGGGAGGGAGGAAGAGCTGGCAGAGAGGGGACAGCTACTAATCCAAGCCTCAGAAATACCACTATTCTGGGAGGATGGCTTCAGTGGTGGCTGAAGCCTTCAGAAGGCTGGTCGGAGGAACAAGGACCTTTCCAGGGGACGGGGTCATTTTGCTGCAGCCAGGACACAAGCAGGCATTCCCCCGCGTGGGGGGGGGGGCTGGCGCCAACTCCCGAAGCTGCGCTCCCCCGAGCTCCTGCTCGAAAGGACCCCTGTTTTTATGTATCCACAACCAGATATAGGCTCTGCCACAAGATCTGAGCCCTGGAGGGGGTGTGTGTATTTACGTATGTATATACAGAGGCCAGGGTGGCTCAGTGGTTAAGACGCTGAACTGCAAACCAGAAGATCCGTAGCTGGGCAGTTCGAGACCTGAGTGCCGCGTGACGGACTGAGCTCCCATCGCTGGCCCCAGCTTCTGCCAGCCTAGCAGTTCAAAAGCAAGAAATGGCCAGTAGATAAAATAGGTACCACTTTGGGGGGAAGGTAACAGCCTTCTGTGCGCCTCGGTGTTTTGTCATGCCGGCCACATGACCATGGAGAAGTCTTCGGACAGGTTCTTTGGCTTGGAAACGGAAATGAGCACCGCCCCCTAGAGTCAGATTCAACTGGCTTCCGAGCAAGGGAACTTTACTTTGCTTTACATACGTGTGTAAAGTACAGACAGACAGACAGACAGAGATGAGGAGGAGGAGGAGGAGGATGAAGAAGACGACGACAATGACAAATATGGCTTTTAAAAAAAAAAAAAAAAAAGGAGGTGCCAAAACTCTCAAGAGTGAAATGAAGTTTTCAATCTCTATACTGAAAACTCATGAACTTTAAAAGGATTTTGTCAAAGAGCTTCCGGAACTCTACTCCCAGGGCTCCTTTCGAGCAGGAGATCGGGGGAGCGCAGCTCCGGGAGTTGGTGCCAGCCTCCCCCCCGCGGGGGAATGCCTGCTTGTGTCATGGCTGCAGCAAAACGACCCCGCTGTCCCCTGCAAAGGTCCTTGTTCCTCCAACCAGCCTTCTGAAGGCTTCAGCCACCACTGAAGCCATCCTCCCAGAATAAGGGTATTTCTGAGGCTTGGATCAGTAGCTATTCCCTCTCTGCCAGCTCTTTCTTTCTTTCTTTCTTTCTTTCTTTCTTTCTTTCTTTCTTTCTTTCTTTCTTTCTTTCTTTCTTTCTTTCCTGTCTGTCTTCTCTCTCTCTCTCTCTCTTTCTCTCTCTCTCTCTCTTCTTTCTTTCTTGCCTTCTGACATACTTCTAGTGATGTCAGGGGGTGTGGCGTATGCAAATAAGTTGTGCTAATGAGTTATGCTAATGAGCTCCTGCACCTCTTTTTCTACAAAATGACCCCTGTCTACTCCCATACATTCCCCCCCCCAAAAAGCCGAGTGTGTGTGTCTGTGTGTGTGTCTGTGTGTGTGTGTGTGAGAGAGAGAGAGAGAGAGAGAGAGAAAATCACATTTCCTTATAGAAACTCATAACAGAATTCATTTCCTCCACGGCAGAGAGGGTCCCAGGGCCTATAAAATCTCTTCCCTACTTAAATCTGATAACTTCTTTCTTGTGCACGCATGGACAGCCACACGTTACCCTGACAGAATGCACGGAATTAGCCAAGAGTCGCCACTTACCCCACGATGTTCAAAAGTGCTCCCAGCAAACTTCCTCGGGGCTTAAAAGCCGGGATCTCCAAGGCCAAGAGGCCCTTCAGCAGAAACGGCCTTCCTTCCTGGCACACTGCAGAGAGAAGACACAAAATGCTTGAGAAAGATCCCACCCCTGACCTCTTCAATTAAAGACATGAGATGCTCTCTTTATCTGTGCAGTCGGGTAAGTGTATTACTCTAAGCTTTGCTCTTTCTTTCTTTCTTTCTTTCTTTCTTTCTTTCTTTCTTTCTTTCTTTCTTTCTTTCTTTCTTTCTTTTCCGCCTTTATCCCCAATGGGGGCCCAAAGCAGCTTACATTGTTCCCCTCGCCTCCCTTTTTATCCTTACAACAGCCCTGTGAGGTAGGTTAGGCTGAGAGGGTGTGGCTGGCCCAAGGTCACCCAGTGAGTGTCCATTAGGGCTGCCAAGTCTCCCAGAGGGGTGGGGATTCCCCCGCTAAAGGGGTCCCCAATCCGCCAGTCCACATCCGGCCAGCGGACGGAACCCAACCTCTGAAGTGGTCCAATCAGGCCGACGTGCCCAGCGTGATGTGAAACTCTATGCTATGCTACCATAGAGTTTTAGGGCGATTGCCAGAGCGTCGCCCCGGCACCGTGCCCAGCATGATGACGTCACTTCCGGGAGGGGAGCCAGGACTCCCCCGCTTTTTAAAAGGTACGGCTTGGCAACCCTAGTGTCCATAGCAGAGCGGGGATTCCAACCTGAGTTTCCCGGATCCTAGTCTGACCAGCTGACCAACAGACCACAATGTTTTTTTTTAAAATATATTAGCTACAGCTTCTATTACAGTTGCCAGCCTCCAGGTGGCAGCTGGGGATCTCCTGGAATTGCAGCTGATCTTCAGGTGACAGAGATCGCTGGGATCAAATGGCAGCTTCAGGCGATGGACTCTGTGGCATTATACCCCATTGATGCCCCTCCCCTCCTCAAACCCCATCTTCCTCAGGCTCCACCCCCGAAATCTCCAGGCCTTTCCCAACCCAGAGCTGGGAACCCTAGCTTCCAGTCATTTTATTTATTTTTACTTATTTACTTTGTTTCTCGTCTGCCTTTCCCACCGAGACTCAAGGTGAATTACGCAGTGTAGGTCGTGGCAAAGATCAGGATGAGATGCCTCATTTGCGATCTAATAGGACTAGGAATGCTGAGCTACCTGGAGCAAGGCACAAATATTAGGCATGGGATTACAGAGAGGCTGCCTCGGCCTTCCGAGGCTTCAAAAGATCTAGATGGATTTCCAGCAGACTCACTTCAGTCTTCGGCTTGATTCAGCGTGGCGAACCACGCCTGCGTTGTTGCAGAACAAACAGCTGTGTGACGTGTACGGTCAGAAGGCTCTTGTGTTAAAACCAGCCTTGTTGCTTGAAACTGAACCCCAAGAGCTGCCTTCTACTGAATCAGACCCTCAGTCCGTCAAGGTCAGTATTGCCTGTTCAGACTGGCAGGGGCTCTCCAGGGTCTCTGGCGGAGGTCTTTCCCATCACCTCCTGCCTGGTCCTTTCAAGTGGAGATGCTGGGGACCGAACCTGGGACCTTCTGCAGGCCAAGCAGAGGCTCTCCCACTGAGCCACAGCCCCTCCTTACAGCTCTCCAGGGTCTCAGGCAGAGGTCTTTCTCATCACCTCCTGCCTGGTCCTTTTAACTGGAGATGCCAGGGACTGAACCTGGGACCTTCTGCCTGCCAAGCAGATGCTCTCCCACTGAGCCACAGCCCCTCCTTACAGCTCTCCAGGGTCTCAGACTGAGGCCTTTCCCATCACCTCCTGCCTGGTCCTTTCAAGTGAAGATCCTGGGGATTGAACCTGGGACCTCCTGCATGCCAAGCAGAGGCTCTGCCACTGAGCCATGACTCCTCTTTACAGCTCTCCAGGCAGAGGTCTTTCCCATCACCTCCTGCCTGGTCCTTTTAACTGGAGATTCTGGGGATTGAACCTGGGACCTTCTGCCTGCCAAGCAGAGGCTCTCCCACTGAGCCATGGCCCCGCTTTACAGCTCTCCAGGGTCTCAGGCAGAGGTCTTTCCCATCACCACCTGCCTGGTCCTTTTAACTGGAGATGCCGGGGATTGAACCTGGGACCTTCTGCCTGCCAAGCAGAGGCTCTCCCACTGAGCCACAGCTCCTCCTTACAGCTCTCCAGGGTCTCAGGCTGAGGCCTTTCCCATCACCTCCTGCCTGGTCCTTTCAAGTGGAGATGCTGGGGATTGAACCTGGGACCTTCTGCATGCCAAGCAGATCCTCTTCCCCTGAGCCACAGCCCTTCTCCAGAAAATGTTGTTGCCAGTTCAAAAGACGTAACAAATTTTGCTCTTATGCAGAAAAAGAGACTGTTCTTTAGGCGTAGATTAAGGTGGGCAGCCAGGATGGTTTGAAGCCACAGAATAAAGCTGTAGCCCCAGCAGCTGAGAGAGCTCTTTTGAGGACTGCCCTTGAGAGAACAGCTCTGACAGAACTACGGTTTGCCCAAGGTCACCCAGAGGCTGCAAGAGGAGAAGTGGGGAATCAAACCCGGTTCTCCCAGATTAGAGTCCACACACTTAACCACTACACCAAACTAAACCCCCATATCTATATGTAATGGTTGAGGAAGTCTGTTTCGATGTATCTGAAGAAGTGTGCATACACACGAAAGCTCATACCCAGAATTAAACTTTATTGATATTAAGGCAGTGCCACAATTATGGAACAACCTCCCCGGGAGGTGAGCCCCTGGCCCACTCAGTGTCCATGTTAAGGAGGTAGCAGAAGATGGTTTTGTTGAGGACTGCGTTTGATTAAAGCAGTGGTTTCAAATTTTGATTCTGTGTATTTTTATGTACTTTATTTTATGTCTTCTGTCTCTGTTGCCAGCTGCCTTGAGCTCCACGAGGAAGACTGGCAGCTAAGAAATGTTTTAAATAAGTAAATAAGCAAATAAGCAAATAAATATTTTTGCCCCATTTTTCTCCCACACTGGTGGTTTAAGTTTTTGTTTCTTTAAAAAATGAGAGATGCAAAGGTGGAGGGAGCCAATCTGATCCTCTCTGACAGACACAGAGGCAGACATACCATATTCCAGAGCTTCTTGGTTGACTCTCACCACCGTCCCAGGGGTGGTCCCGCGAGACGGGGCCAGAAGGCACAGAACGATACCCAGAGTACACAGCTTGAACATCTTCCTGCAGGGATGCAGCTTCCAGGTGATCTGGAAAGAGGGAGGTAAAAGAACTCTGAAGGATCGCTGTGAGTTCCGACTAAAGTTTTCTGTACACCACCAGCAGAAGATCGAAGGCTTTTTGGAGGGAAGGCCCCGGAATTCCTTTCTGCATTCAAACACAGGTTTAAATAAGGAGGACAGGCCGCTTTTCTATCTATTGTATTTTTATTCTGGAGCTCAGGGAAACTGTTGCAAGTCTTGATTTGCGGTCACACGGCAAGCTTACCACGATTTGTTCCCGCTGTATATTTGATCAGGGGTTTTTTTTTTTTTGCAGGTTGGGATGATCACACATTCCTCCCCAAACCATTTGCAATGGGTGCCGCCACTTAGGCTCCACCCAGGTAGCTGCACTGCCCAAACTGCAGCGCAACGCGAGTTTTTAATTTTTCTTTGCCCATGCGCATATGCGCATGGCCAAATCACCACTCCCACTTGAACACGCTGTAATCCCTTGTTTTTGTGGCAGGTTTTTTCCCCAAAACAACAAATAAAATGAACCGCTGATGTACTACCAAGTGTTGGAGTCTATATATGTGTGCTTGTATGTTCATCTCCCAGATTAGAGACCCATCAGACCATGGGTACAAATATACCCGCAGGGCCTGCAAGACAGAGCTCTTCCACCAGGCATATGAGTAAGGCCCACCACTCCTGCCTCCCCCCCTATCTCCGCTGTATATCTATTAATACCTGACCGCCAACTGTGTCAGTTGCCGCTAGGAAAAGGGCACCGGTGTGATCAGACTGTCGCCATCTGAGTTTGTATTGACTGTTGAGCACTTTAAATTGTTAAATTGTTTTTAATGAAATGTTTTATATTGTGTTAATATTTATTATGTTTATGGAATCCTGGTGTACCAGGTCTTGTACACCGCTCTGAGCCTGCGAACGCGGGGAGAGCGGCTTAGAAATTAAATAAATAAATAAATAAATAAATAAATATATTCAGCGCAGGATTGCTCATGCGCACAATGAAGAAAGCTGGGGGGGATTCAGCACGAGAAGGATGTTCGGGTGACCTAATCACATTCATAGTGAGAGATGGCTGTCCGGATTGGCGAAACTGCAGATTCACAGCGCAAATATTCGGAAAGTACTTGTTTTTCCCCGTGTTGGAAAAATCACTAGGAAACCGGGAGGATTGAGGGGGTGAGTCTGCTTCGATACTGGAGACAGCTGCGGCCGTCTGATCAGCCCTTTTAAATGCAATCGGGAACAGTGGTGAAACCCGACCAAAATGACCGTGTGACCACAGCCATGTTTACCCCATTCCCAAACCGAGTTTTCCCCACTGTTCAGGCAAAGCCCTGGAGACTTTGCACTACTGTCTGTATCTTTTCTCTGCCGAAGGGGCACCCTTGAAACAGAAGAGGAGTGACACATGAACATATGTGAACACTCCAAGTTGCCTTATATGGAACGAGACCCTAGGTCCTTCTCCCAAAATACAAGAATGCAAGGGCATCAGATGAAGCTGTTGGGCACTAGATGGAGAACAGCAGGTGGCGTGAAACTGGCTGATGGACTAGATGGGCCATTGGTGTGATCCAGCAGGGCTCTTCTGATTGGCAGTGGCTCTCCAGGATCTGAGGCAGAAGTCCTGGTTGACCTAAATGACTACCTACTTTATAGGGCCATCCCAAGGGCTGCTCTCTTCGTCTCCCTGGCTAGTAGCCACCGGTCGACTCTGCCCTCCATGACTCTGTCTGTAAAGCCTTCTATGCCTGCAGCCATCACTACGTCCTCTGGCAGTGAACTCCACATTTTAATTAACTCCTCCTCTCTCAGCGGCCCCAGCTGTGGGAGGCAGGGTTCTGCTTTTTTGTTTAAAAATCGGCATTACACACACACACCCCACCCACTCGGTTTCCTCTGCACCTAAGTGGTACGTGATGGGACGGCCTTGCTGACCCGTGGACCTGTTCTGTTCCAGCCCACCGAGGCATCTAAGCACCATCAGCTGCTCCACCTGGAGACGGGCCACTCTCCGGATGCTGCCTGACCCTCAGAGGAGTTTTCGGTCCTTGCTTCTGCTTTGGTTCACTACCACCAGCTGCTCAGTTTAGGAATTACTCGCCAGGAGGGCCAGCCCTCCTGGCTTCTCTCCCACTGTACCCTTTAATGGCTGGGAAGCCCAGGCAAGCCCAATCCCATCAGATCTCAGAAGCCAAGCAGGGTTGGCCCTGGCTCGTATTTGGAAGGGTGACCTCTGAGGAACACCAAGAGCATGCTGCATGCTGTGAGAAATTTTAATATAGAAGGTTTGGGCGAGAGAAACCAATGCCCAATAGTATAAAATCATTGCCTTTATCTGTATCTCTGTAGGCTGACAGTTTCCTTGCTTACCTACTCTGAACCAAGCTCCCAAGATTCTTTGAAGACCCCGTGTCTCAGACACACCCCTTCTCCCCTGCACGTAGGCAGGAAGGATCTCACATTCCATTCCAGGGACCCCCCCCCCCCATACATGTAAATGACCACAGGTGACAGAAACCCAAAACTGTAAAGAAATAAACTTCATCTGGCAGGGAAAAAAACCCCATTTGGCCAGCGAGGCCACTCATTCGCAAAGCAATAAACCCCAGCAACACCGAAACCCTACACCCCATTTTCCTCTTTGAGATAGCGTCATGGATGTTTTTGTCTGCTTTGCTGGGAACACCCAGGGACTTTATAATCTGAACATTTTAAGTTCTAGTCAGAAGGCAAAGTGTTATCGAGCTTTGTTCTGTACACAAAGTTGTAACCTCTGTAATAAGAAGAGCAGCCGCCTGTAAACTGTGACCCCTTCGTATGCCAATTGATGTAATTGACTTTGGCATTATTCTTGTGAAACCCTTCGATCAACCTATATAAGTCTGGGTCCCTTTCCCCACTTCTTCGCTGACTCTGTGGGACTCAGAAGGGACCTTACCCTGTGAGTGTCACTGAGCCAGCCCAGAGGCCTCTGCCTTCATGCTGGAGGGGGGAAACTCTGTTATTTTCGCTAACCAGTTGCGATCTCTTTTAGGCAGTCAGTGTCTGTAGATTGTTTAATTATTTGGCCGAGTGCCCAGCGACTTGCTGGCCCGTGCCTACTATCTTTAACTTTGACTAACTATATAACAAAGGAAGTTTCATTTTGAGTGACCTCATAAGAGTGCCTGTTGCCAGCGCGGGACATTTCTCTCACCCTTACTCCTAGCCTTTGGTAAGGCGGCATTACCTGGTGCATACAGACAAGGAAGGGGGGGGGGGTTGATTTACACACACTTATAGAGATGTGTGAATACACTTTCCTGACAATGCAGACGCAGGCAGTGGCAAACCACCTTTGAAACATCTCTTGCCTTAAAAGCAAGTGTAGCTCGCCACCCAGTGGTGCATGATACTAAAGAGCCAGTTTGGTGTAGCGGTTAAGTGCGCGGACTCTAATCTGGGAGAACTGGGTTTGATTCCCCACTCCTCCACTTGCCCCTGCTGGATGACCTTGGGCAAACCATAGTTCCGGCACAGCTGCTCTTGAAAAAGAGCCGTTTCTGTCAGAGCTCTCTCAGCCCCACCTACCTCACAGGGTGTCCATTGTGGGGAGGGAAAGGGAAAGGAGTTTGTAAGCTGCTCTGAGACTCCTTTGGGTAGTGAAGGGAGGGGTATAAATCCAATCTCTTCTTCTTATCTTCTAAAGAGCTAGAACTTCTGGCTGCCAGACAATCCTAGAATATCCTGGCTATTCTGTACACAATGCCGTACAACCAGGGGTCCTTTCGTAGAAAAAGAGGTACAGGAGCTCATTAGCCTAACTCATTAGCATAACTCATTAGCATATGCCACGTCCCCTGACATCACCAGAAGTGTGTCAGAAAGGGAATGTCAGTTTCAGCCCCATTATACCCTATGGGCCATTGAAATCAATGGCAAAAACTCATAGGATATATGAGGGGCTGGAGGAAAGGGGGTTTGAGGGAGAGGCTCCAAACTTGCAGGGTAGCTGCTGGGGCCTCTCCTCGAAATACCCACCAAGTTTCAAGAAGATTGGACCAAGGGGTCCAATTCTATGGGCCCCCAAACAGATTGTCCCATCCCCTCCATTGTTCTCTATGGAGGGGGAAAATGTTAACTTTCTTCCTACCATAGAGAACAATGGAGGGAATGGGGGCAACCTGTTTGGGGGCCTGTAGAATTGGACCCCCTGGTCCAATCTTCTTGAAACTTGGTGGGCATTTGGAGGAGAGGCCACAGCAGCTACCCTGCCAGTTTGGAGCCTCTCCCTCAAACCCCCTCCCCTCCAGTCGCTTTTAAAGTTGCCACCAAATTTCGGTGGCAATTCGGCGGCGAGCTGAATCAGATTAGAGAATCTGATTCAGCCCGTGGCTGCCCTACTGGCCAGTCCTAAACTGGCGGAGCTTTGCTCCACCTCGCTCCGGCCCCAATGGACCCATCATCATCATCATTATTATTATTATTATTATTATTATTATTATTATTATTATTATTATATAAAGGCTCTGCCTTGTGCCCAAAATTCCCACTACCCTGTGACTGATTACAACAACAGTGGCTTGCCACACTTGCAGACAGCAGGGAAATAGTGATTCATCAACTGACTGCCTCTCTTCCCTGGTGTCCATGTTTGAACATTGCTTTCAGACACTGAAGGTCTATGTGGTACAGAGAACAACACCCATTATTTAATACAGTGAAGAATTTATTAAAAGTTTAAAAATCCCACACACATAATCTCTGCACAGCAACGGATTGAGCAAGAAACGCAGAAATGCAAACTTGCAGTTCCCCTGTCCCTCGCTCTGTACATGCCCTAACTGGTCTTATTTTAAGGCAGACTCTTTTAGATAAGAAATTACAGTGTTCTAAAAGTGTCCCATTACCTTGGAGGCTTAGCCCAGATAGCTAGCCCTTTGTCTGCTCCATGGCAACTATCAAGATGGAGCACAGGTGTGACAACTTCTTCTTCTGGATGGAATAAGCCAAAAAGGACCCCACCCCCTTGGTGGCAAAGGATTTTCTTTCTTCTGTTTTCCCATTCCCCTTCTGGTCAAAGAACCCTTTCCTGAAATCTCCAAGAAGATGTCATCTAGCCCCTTGCAGCCCTCAGTTATCTGTTTCCTTTCTAGGTACCAGATTCCAGCCAAGATGAGAGCTGGCCATTCCACTGTGTTTGGTTAGGAAGGCCATTTGCACTTACAAAGCTTTGGTGGTTGGTATTTGCTAGAGATACAGGCAAGATGGGCAGTGCTTGGGAGCAATTGACTTCCCCCCTTCCTGCCAGCCTGTGTTTGAGGGAGGGGTGAAACCCACACCTCAAAATAAAATGCATTTCTCCACATGGACCTTTTTGTGAAAACACATAAAAACTCTCTTCCCCCAATGGATTATGGTATCTTATTAGTTCCCACAACCTTCTTCCTGGGGTTACCAAATACCTCCCTTTGCCTGAAATTTGGTTGCCCATAAAATGTTCCTTTCTCTTATCCATCTGAAATTTGACAGGGGGAATCCTTCGAGCAAGGGGAGGGCTTCCTGGAATGTCACTGCAAGGGAACTGGGAACAGTCAAATTTAAAGACAGAAATGTGTTTCCCATTGAAAGAAAACTGCGGGGCGGGAGGGTAGAGGAATAGCTAAAAGGAATAGCTTTACTAAACAGTTCTAAATCACACTGGAAGCCGCTGGTGGCCTGATCAGCTAGCAGGGATATCCCAGCTTCCCTGATCTACCTTATTTATTTATTTATTTATTTATTTATTTGATGAGATTTATATTTCGCCCTCCCCGCCAAATGGCAGGCTCAGGGCGGCTAACAACAGGTAACAATACACATTAATATTTAAAACATTAAAACATATAAAATTAGAAAACCTAATACAGATGGCGGTTCTTCAGTTTAGAGCATCAGAGTAGCGCCTAGATGTTAGCCACAAAAGACACATACTGGCGGAGAAAATCGGGGCCAGGGCCCAAGATGGAGCTATTGGCGGCCCCTACTTATAGGCCTGGCGGAAGAGCTCTGTTTTACAGGCCCTGCAGAACTGTAAAAGGTCCCGTAGGGCCCTGATGTCATCTGGGAGCTCATTCCACCAGCGCGGGGCCGCCACCAAAAAGGCTCTGGCCCTAGTAACCGCCAGACGGGCCTCCGTATTTCCATTTTACTGGACAGAAAGGAGGACAACACATAGCAATTGTCACCTACAGCCTCACCCAGCATGGCAAGCCCATAGAGTTTTCGAGGCAAAAGATGTTCAGAGGTTTGCCCTTGCCTGCCTCTGCATAGCAACCCTGGACTTCCTTGGTGGTCTCCCATTCAAGTACTAAACAGGGCTGACCCTGCTTAGCTTAAATCCAAGCGGCCAGCCGTGTACATCCTCTGTGTTATAATGTATTTCTTTTTTCAGAGTAGTATATTAGAATACTGAATGTAATACAAGGAATATTGGAATGTTTGGCTGACATAAGAGTACAACTACCTCAAAAAAGAAAGAAAATGCTGTTAAGTGACCTCCTCACCAGAGAGGAGTGAATGAAGAGTCTCAGTCTTATTTTGACATATTTATTGCTTTACAACTGTTGGCCTTATAACCAATGCTCCCTCTAAGCTGTGGAGTCTTGTGAGCAAAAATTCTACTTTGTGAGTTACTGGCATTAAAAGTTGTGAGCGAGCGAGTTGGCTGCTGCATACATTAGTTTGCTCTGAAGCCCTCCTTCCTGAGCGAAGACAAAAGCGTATGACCCAGCAGCTAAAAAAACTGCAAGCTAACTCACTCTAACTCAGCTTAGAGGGAACACTGCTTATAACCTTAGCTTGTTATTTAGTTTTGTCTTCACATATCTTAAAACAGCTTCATCCTGTTAAATGTTGATTTGCTGTTCAGCCCCTGTCTGTAAGTCTGAACCTTACTTTCCATGCCAATGTATTTGGGAAAAGTGTGCCTTGCCCACAAAAGCTCATACCTTGAATAAAACTTGGTTAGTCTTAAAGACGCCACTGGATTCTCAATTTGTTCTCCGGCTTAGCTTCTGAGATCTGATGAGATTAGCCTAGCCTGGGCAACGCAGGCCAGGACAAGAGACAAACAGAGGTGGTGTGCCTACACACAGCAACCAGTGTTCCCTCCAAGCTGAGTTAGTGTGAGCAAGCTCACCGATTTCTTAGCCCCCAGCTCACACTTTTTTTGGTCTTAGCCCAGGAAGCATGGCTCCAGAGCAAACTAATTTCTGCAGTGGCCAAATCGCTCGCTCGCAACTTTAATTCCAGTCATGGCTCACAAAGTAGATTTTTTTGCTCACAAAGCCTCCGCAGCTTAGAGGGAGCATTGACAGCAACCCTGAACTTCCTTGTTGGTCTCCCATCCAAATGCCAACCACCCAGCTATAAAGGGGCCCATAGCTCTGTGGCCCCTGCCACGGCTTCTAAAACAAGACTCCTTTGACTCCTTACCTCGTTGGGTCTTCAAGATGTTGGTGGCACCGACTGGTCCCACTTTTGTCCCTGGGCTAGTCCCTGCCTTCCATTTATACAGGCAACTGGGAGTGGGGAATGGAAAGCTGGAGATCAGTAAAGGATAAGCCAAGGTTTAACAAGGGTGTAGAATGTTTGCTTGTGGTTCCAGAGTACAGTGGGAATATGGGGAGGTTTCTGTGCACCACCCACAATGTACAGTTTGGTGTAACGGTTAAGTGCCAGTTTGGTGTAGTGGTTAAGTGCGCAGACTCTCATCTGGGAGAACCAGGTTTGATTCCCCACACCTCCACTTGTAGCTGCTGGATGACCTTGGGCAAGCCGTAGTTCTGGCCCAGCTGTTCTTGAAAAAGAGAGCAGTTTTTGTCAGAGCTCTCTCAGCACCACCTGCCTTACAGGCAGGGGTCCGTTGGAGCGGGAGCTCACAGGAGCGCAGCTCCGGGAGTGAGGAGCCCAGGGGGCGGGCACATGAACAAGCCCCGCCCCCTCCTTGGCTTCCCCGAGCAGTGCAGAGGCGCAGCGCCCCGGGGAAAGCCCTGCTAGGGTCTTTATTGTTTTTAATGTTTTGTTTTAATATTGATAATTTTATCATTGTTCCTTTTATGACTGTGTGCTGCTTTTCCAGAGACTTGCTCAAGGTGGCATATACATTTTCCAAGTAGACCATTTTTTATCTGGGCACATGGCACATAAGTACTGGAGAAATTTCACCAACCCTTCAGCAGCTTCCACCTCATCAGTTTGGTGTAGTGGTCAGGAGTTGGACTCTAATCTGGGAGAACCGGGTTTGATTCCCCACTCCTCCACATGCAGCTGCTGGTGTGACCTTGGGCCAGTCACAAGTTCTCTCAGAGCTGTTCTCTCATGAGCAGTTCTCAAAAGACCTCTCTCAGCCCCACCCACCTCACAGGGTGTCTTGTTGTGGGGAGGGAGAGGGGAAGGGAAAAGGGAAGGGCGGTGCACATGTCCTGGGTATCTCAAGTCTACTTGAAACCTGGTGGTTTCAAGGGAGCAGGAAGAGAATGAGGGTGTGTTCTTTATGCTTATTTTCATTGCACAAAGTATTGGATGGGGAAGGGAATGGAGGAAGAGCAGGTCAGTTTCACTCACCTGTGGAGTGGAGCCCGAGGGGTGGGTGTTGCCTTCTGACACACTTCCGGCATGTTAGGGGGGGTGGCATATGCAAATGAGTTATGCAAATGAGTTATGCTAATGAGCTCCTGCACCTCTTTTTCTACGAAATGACCCCTGCTTACAGGGTGTCTGTTGTGGGGAGGGGGAGGGGGAGGAGTTTGTAAGCCGCTCTGAGACTCCTTTGGGTAGTGAAGGGCGGGGTATAAATCCAATAGTATTGAACTGGGATTGTGGTGAATCTTTTTTTACAATGGTGAGAGCAATCTATACAAGCCAGCATGCCAAGGTTATGGGGAATGGGGACCTTTCTCAGAATATTGAAATTCAAAAGGGAACCAGACAAGGTTGCCCGTTATCCCCACTGCTCTTTATTTTTGCTCTTGAAACACTGAATGATATAGTAAGAGAAAACCTGCAGATTAAAGGATTCAAGATAAAAGGAGAAGAATATAAACTGCAAGGCTTTGCAGATCATTTGGAAATTTATACTGGAAGATCCGCAAGCATCTATCATTCATCTGTTAGATACCTTGAAAGAATATGGACAATTAGCTGGGCTGAAAATAGGGCTGCCAAGTCAGCCCGGGGGGCGGGGGATCCCCCGCTAAAGGGGTTCCCGATCCGCCGGCCAGCATTCGGCCGGCGGGGGGAACCCAACCTCCGAAGTCGTCCAGCCCGAATGACGTAATGACGTCACCGGAAGTGATGTTAGCACATTGGGGGCGTTGCCAGGGTGACGCTCTGGCAATCGACCCCAAACTCTATGATACCAGAGAAACTCCCGGACGGAGGAGGACTCCCCCCCGCCAGTGAGTTCTGTAGACTTGGCAACCCTAGCTGAAAATCAGTTTTAACAAGACAAACATTTTGACCAAGAACTACACGAAAGAACAGATACAGCAATTGCAAGAGAATTCTGGTATCAAAGCACAGAAGAAAATAAAATATTTAGGGCTAAATCCTTGATGATCTGCAGGGAAAAGCCACCTGATTTTCTCCTACTTGCAGTGCAGAAGTTCCCAGGTTCAGTTCCCAGCATCTCCAGTTAAAAGAACCAGGTTGTAGGTGAGGTTCCGGACCCGGACGGCCCAGGCTGGCCTGACCTCGTCAGATCTCAGAAGCTAAGCAGGGTCGGCCCTGGTTGATACTTGGATGGGAGACCGCCAAGGAAGTCCAGAGTCACTATGCAGAGGCAGGCAAGGGCAAACCACCTCTGAACATCTCTCACCTTGAAAACCCAGTGGGGTCACCAGAAGTCAGCGGCAACCTGATGGCAAAAATAAAAAAATAGGTGATGTGAAAGGCCTTTCTCTGCCTGAGAGAAAGAGATTGGATTTACACCCCTCCCTTCACTAACCGAAGGATTCTCAGAGCGGCTTACACTCTCCTTTCCCTTCCCCTCCCCACAACATACACCCTGTGAGGTAGGTGGGGCTGAGAGAGCTCTCTTGAGAACTGCTCCTGAGAGCAGCTCTGAGAGGACTTGTGACTGACCCAAGGTCACACCAGCAGGTGCATGTGGACCAGCTTTCACACTTATCTCTAATTTTAGCCATTTTATCTAAGAAAGGAAACCATTTATCTATAGGACCAAACAGCTCACGTTCAAATTCTCCTCCTTCATTATATAAAGAATATTTTCTCATACATAAAGTAGTTCCACAATTTACTGTACCGCTGCAACAGATTCGGAAAGGATTTGTCCTTCCAATGCTGAGCAATGACAGCTTTTGCCACAGTAAGCATTAGTATGATCAGTTCCTTACTTAAATTGGGTATAGGTTCGTTTTGCCAATAATTTAGCAAAATGGATAGAGGATTCATTTCCAATAAGTGACCAGTTATCTCTTTGATTTCTGATACAATTAGTTTCCAGAAGTCCTGTATAAATTGACATTCCCACCAGGTGTGCATAAATGTCCCTTTAATCCCGCAGGATTTCCAACATAAGGCTGGTGTTGCCGATGTCATATGGGCAATTTTTTCAGGTGTTAATACTAAATAATAAGGATTGGTCTATTGTTTCTGGTTAATGCTTTAAAGCTGTATGGTTAGTAAGACAGAGACCGGTTACTAGAATTTTGAAATATTATTACTCTGATTACAACACTAGTATGGATGACTTATAAAAATGTTTTGTCCGAGCAACCAATGTACTTAAGCATGGTGAAACCTAGATTATAACACTGTATAAGATTTGTTTGTCTTTACCACTGAAAAACCTAATAAAATATGTTATTAAAAAGCAGGTGCATGTGGAGGAGTGGAGGAATCAAACCCGGTTCTCCCGGATTAGAGTCCGCACTCCTAACCACCACACCAGACCTGGAAACCAGCTGCCAGTCTGAGCAAAGACAAGACAAGACTGTCTTTGATGGACCAAAGATTCATCCTAGGGCAGCTTCATGTGTTTCTAGAAATCACCCAAGCAGGGGCTGGAGTGGATCCAGAACAGATTGCAAGAGGAGGGGAGGCTGAGCCTCCATCCCCGTGGCATGTTCCTGACATAAACAAGTACCGGGGGGGGTCCCCTTTTTGCCACACTGGGGGAAACCCACAGGTGTCCATACAAGTACCCTCCTGTTTTTCCAACATGCAAATGACAGCTCTCCAAGACTTGTTTCTGGCTTGGGAACTGGTGGAGTGGGAGAGTTCACAGACACCCTTTTGCATCACAGTCCTTCCAATCCAACAGCTACATTCTAGTCCTGGAGCTCTGGCCCGCAGGCCCTATTCCACCCTGCCTTCCAAGGGGCCCCCAACTCCCTAGAGAGGCTTTTCTCTCTCTCTCTCTCTTCAGTACATAAGAACATGAGAGAAACCAATGTTAGATCAGGCCAGTGGCCCATCCAGTCCAACACTCAGTGTCACACAGTGGCCAAAAACATTAGGTGCCATCAGGAGGTCCACCAGTGGGGCCAGAACACTAGAAGCCCTCCCACTGTTCCCCCCCCCCCCCGGTCAAGCACCAAGAATACAGAGCATCACTTGCCCCAGACCGAGAGATCCTATCTATACCTTGTGGCCAATAGCCACAGTAACATGCCGCCACCACTACCTGGACTCTATAAGGGACTGCCCACTGGGAGGGTCTGGACCAGTGTTCCCTCTGAGCTGAGTTCTATGTGGTACAGAGAACCATGGCCAGCATGCAAAGTTATAAAGTAAAAGAAAATGTTTACAAGCATACTTCTAGCACAGAACCAGATTGAGCAAGGGATACAAAAGATATCGGTAAAATGTAAATCCTCTGCCCCTCTCAGGCTTTTTAGCTTAGAAAGTTACAGATCCCTCCAAAGTTGCCATTACCTTCAATATCCCTCCAGCTCTCCAGTTAGGCGAGCACACTGGCTGCCTCCCCTGTGGAGAGGTCTATTTGCACTCACAGACTCTGCACCCAAGGAAAGAGACCTCCTTCCTGTGGCAAGGAGTTTTTATCACATCTGTTTCCCCTCACACTGACCCATGGAACAGCGGTCTCTGGGGGTGTAGAGGGGGAGATATTTGTGAATTTCCTGCATTGTGCAGGGGGTTGGACGAGATGACCCTGAAGGTCCCTTCCAACTCTAGGATTCTGTGATTCTATAATAAGGAAAACTTAAGTGGCTACCCTCTGAAGCCAGCTCCCAATCTAAACAAGACCTGCTGATAAAAGCTCCGAAGACATCTTGCAAGGTTCATGGCTGAAAAAACAAGCAATTAAAAGCAGATAATCAACAAAACCAGTGGGATAATATCGCCTCAATGGAGGCGATCAAAATACCAGATGAAATGGTTGAACTGCATGCACCAAAAACCAGAAGGAAAAAAGGACTTTAAGAAAAAATTCATTCCTGTGGTCTCAATCCAAAATTTATTTTTCAATTTCTCTTCTCAGGGAAGGAAGGAAGGAAGGAAGGAAGGAAGGAAGGAAGGAAGGAAGGAAGGAAGGAAGGAAGGAAGGAAGGAGAAGAAGAAGAGATTGGATTTATACCCCGCCCTCCACTCCCCAAGGGAGTCTCAGAGCGGCTTACAAACTCCTTTTCCCTCCCCCTCCCCACAACAGACACCCTGTGAGGTAGGTGGGGCTGAGAGAGCTCTTTCCCAAGCTGTCCTTGAGGGAACAGCTGGTACAGAGCTATGGCTTGCCCAAGGTCATCCAGCCAGGTGCAAGTGGAGGAGTGGGGAATCAAACCCGGTTCTCCCAGATTAGAGTCTGTGCACTTAACCACAACAACAAACTGGCTCTCAATGGAAGGAAGGAAGGAAGGAAGGAAGGAAGGAAGGAAGGAAGGAAGGAAGGAAGGAAGGAAGGAAGGAAGGAAGGAAGGCAGAGAGAGATGAAGGGAGGGAGGGAGGAACGGAGGAAAGAAGGAAGGAAGGCAGAGAGAGATAAAGGAAGGAAGGAAGGCAGAGAGGGAGGAAGGAAGGGAGGGAGGAAGGAAAGAAGGAAAGAAGGAAGGGAGAGAGAGATAAGGGAAGGAAGACAGAAAGAGATAAAGGAAGGAAGGCAGGCAGGCAGGCAGGCAGGCAGGAAGGCAGGCAGGCAGGCAGGCAGGAAGGAAGGAAGGAAGGAAGGAAGGAAGGAAGGAAGGAAGGAAGGAAGGAAGGAAGGAAGGAAGGAAAAGAGAAGGGGGGACAGACAAAAGGAAGTACTACCTTACACAGAGAGTGATTAAATGTGGCCACCGGCAGGGGATGGGGGGATAAGGTGGCCAGATCCAGGTTGGAAAACTTTGGAAGGTTTAGAGATGTCGCCTGAGGAAGACAAGGACCTCAGTGAGGAACATTGCCCTAGAGTCCGCCCTCCAAAGCAGCCCTTTCCTCCAAGGGAACTGATCTCTGTCGCCTGGAGATCAGCTGTAGTCCCAGGGGATCCCCAGGTCCCATTTGGAGGCCGGCATCCCTAATGTTGTGTGCTTCTACATGTCATGGCCTTTTGGACTCTGGCCCTCCTAAGTTCACACTGGAATAAAAACCTGTCGGTCTTGAAAATCCTCCAATATGTTTCTGGAGTGTCCGTAAAGAAGGAAGTGCTGGGAGACCGTATCACTCTCCCCGGCTAGAGATCTCAATCCTGCTAATGCTGCATCAAACAAAGCTTGTCAGTGGAGGAGGGGGGGAAAGCAAACCCAGGGGGTAAACAATTCTTTGCGGAACCTCGAGGAAAGTTTGCTTTTCAGCTGTGTACACACACCCTCTTAGTAAGTAGCTGTGGTTTGGAAGAGCTTCACACTTGACAAAGCATGGGATGACAGATGCCCCGTCCCTCTTCCATCCTGGAGATCAGTTCTCAATTGCCAAAGAGTAACCCAAGGACAGATGGCATTCGGGGGTCGGTTCGCAAAACCACATTGGATGCTGGTTTTGACCTTTAAAGCCCTATATGGTCAGGGGCCTGCCTACCTGAGGGACCGCCTTTCCCCATACACCCCCCAGAGAACACTGAGGTCAGGGTCGCAAAATCGCCTGACTCTCCCCGGCCCAAAAGATGCCAGATTGGCCATTACCAAAGCTAGGGCCGCCTCAGTGGTGGCTCCATACTGGTGGAATGAACTCCTGGATGGCATCAGGGCCCTGTGGGACCTTTTACAGTTCCACAGGGCCTGCAAGACAGAGTTCTTCCACCAGGCTTTCAATTAGGAGCCGCCACTAATGAGTGAGCTATCCATATCTGAATCGCTATGGCCCATATGTTATTGGCATCAAGAACAACTTTGGATACTGGTCTTGCTACACTGGATCTTCATATAGCAATCGCCATCTGCACTAACTGCACTTTGTCGCTATGCTGCTGTTTTATTAAGAACATAAGAGAAGCCAATGTTGGATCAGGCCAGTGGCCCATCCAGTCCAACACTCTGTCACACAGTGGCCAAAAACACCAGGTGCCCTCAGGAGATCCAGCGGTGAGGCCAGGACACTAGAAGCCCTCCCCCAGTGTTCCCCTCCCTGGGTAGGCTTGAGGTGGAAGGGGAAAGAAAGTAGCTTTAACTTGAAATGAGTTCTCAAAGCCCTACCACCACCACCAGCTGGCTTGGAAAAGGCATTTATCTCTTTAAATTCCTTCCCCAAGCCAAGCCAGCCAACGTGGGGGGGCTTGGAGAACAAATTTAACGTTAAAGTTGCTTTCTTTCCACCTCTCCCTCCCTCCCCCCATCTATTTGCTTTCTTTCCACTTTCTTTCTTTTGACCTTTCTTTTTCTCTCTTTTTCTCCCCTCCCCATCTAAAGTTAAATGTGTTCTCCAAGGCCCGCCACACTGCCTGGCTGGCTTGGCTTTGAAAAGGCATTTTTCTCTTTAAATCGCTTCTCCAAGCCAAGAAGAAAAAGAAGAGGGGGAAGAGGAGGAGGAGATTGAATTTATACCCCGTCTTTCACTACCCAAGGGAGTCTCAGAGCAGTTTACAATCTCCTTTCCCTTCCCCTCCCCACAAAAGACACCCTGTGAGGTAGGTGGGGCTGAGAGAGCTCTGACAGAAACTGCTCTTTTTCAAGAACAGCTGTGCCAGAACTATGGCTTGCCCAAGGTCATCCAGCAGCTGCGAGTGGAGGAGTGGGGGAATCAAAGCCTGTTCTCCCAGATTAGAGTCCGTGCCCTTAACCACTACACCAAACTGGCTCTCTTTAAAGTTAAAGGAATTCCCCAAGCCCCTACCCCGCAGCCTCCTGCTAAAATTAAGTTGCTTTCTTTCCACCTCTCCCTCCCTCCCAATTTATTTGCTTTCTTTCCATCTCTCTCTTTCTCTTTTCCCCTTCCTTCATCTCTCCCCCATCTATTTGCTTTCTTTCCACCTCTTTCTTTCTCTTTCTCCTTTCTTTCCTTTCTCTTTCTCTCTCTCTCCCTTCCTCCCTTCTCCCTCATCTATTTGCTTTCTTTCTCTTTCTCTCTCTTCCACCCCTCCCTCTACATCTATTTGCTTTCTTTTTCTCTCTCTTTCCTCTCCCTCCCTCCCCCATCTGCTTACTTTCCCCCTTTCTTTCTATCTCTCTCTTCCTTCCTTCCTTTCTCTGTCTCTCTCTTCCTCCCTCCCTCCCCATTTGTATTTTTTTGTTTCTCTCTTTCTTTCCACCTCTCCCTCTCTCTCTCTCTCCCCCTCTCTCTTAGATGAATAAATATCATTGGATAAATAAATATCAATATCTGTTTTTACCCCTTTTGATTTTATCTTTGGCAGTCTCATTTAACGCTAATAAAAAGCAAATCTGCATATTTTTTCAGTGACAACATGTGTGCAATATTTGTTCATGTATTGTGGCTCTCAAACATCTGATGTTTATTCTACATGGCTCTTAGGTTAAGCAAGTTTGGTCACCTCTGCTCTAGGCTGATCCTCATTGAGCAGGGGGTTGGACTAGATGGCTTGTATGGCCCCTTCTGACTCTGAGATTCTACGGCTGAGGACAGACTGGCATTTTGGCCCGATATAGGTCCGCTTTTCAAGCAGATGAAGAGAGCCCGTTCAAACAGCTGCAGCTGCCCAGTGTTGCCATGCAGTACTCACCGAGTCCTGAAGCGCTTTCATCCTGCACTAACCAGATACCTGGTGAAACCGGTGTCAAGTCGTCTGGGTGCGCATTGATCCCACTTCCTGGCAGTGGGGACACAAATAATCCACGCATCAAGCAGCACCGGTAACGTGAACCCGCTGATCCAGCTGCTGCGCCCATGCACCTATGCACTCATGCACATATGCGCACCTCGGCAAAAACAGACCAAAGCTGCGCACTGCCATGGTGGCGGCGCCAGGAGCCACCCCGTAGTGTGAATGCTCCGTTCCGCCTCCTCCCCAGAATGCTCCCGCTTCAGTGTGCCCAGTGGGAACGGCAAGTCCTGGGACAATTTGGCCTGGGTCTTTTTGCCCCGCTTCCATGGCACTTCATTTTGCCAGTCTGTCCTCAGCCTATGATTCCTTCAGGCAGTGAAAAGCAGGGTATAAAAACCAACTCTTCTTCTTCCTTGTTCCTTGAGCAGTTTTAAACACAAAGAAGGTGATGTCAGGAAGTGCCCCCCAGCCAATGTTCCCTCTAAGCTGAGTTAGTGTGAGCTAGCTCACAGTTTTTTAGCCTCCAGCTCACACATTTTTGTCTTAGCTCAGGAAGGATGGCTCCAGAGCAGACTAACTTATGCAGTAGCCAAATTGCTCGCTCACAGCTTTAATGCCAGTAGCTCACAAAGTAGAATTTTTGCTCACGAGACTCCAAGGCTTAGAGGGAACATTGCCCCCAGCGTGTCTGCCACTGTTCAGTTCTGGTGCCTGCGGGCTGCTTGGCATTCTCTCTCTCTCTCTCTCTCTCTCTCTCACACACACACACACACCCAAGCAGCATCGGCTTGAGAACATTGTGCTCTTGCTCTCGTGCTGTTAGAAGACAGACAAGAAGACTGAAGCTGATGGGCAGTAGATTCAGGTCAGACTAAAGTAAGTACTACTTGATACAGAAAGTGGTTAAAGTGTGGAACTCATTGCCAGAGGATGCTGTGATGGCCACAGGGACAGACAGCATTAAAAGGGGATTAGACAGATTCATGGAGGAGAAGTCTATCAGCGGCTACTGGCCATGGTAACTAAAGGGAGGCTATTTGAGAATCTTCAGTATGACGGTGTGGCCTTCATGATCTTGAAAAAGGTTCTGTAACCGGTTATGATTTTTCACTGAGAAGACGTAGTTATACCTGGATGAGGTTTTGTACATTTTCTATGTGTCTTTGAGATGATCTGATTCAAGTCGTCCAACTCTTGTATGGTCCAGTTCAGAAGAAGACCTTCGAAACGGAAGTTTATTCCTGAAAGTTACATCAGCATCTAATATCTACAGTTCTGAAGGACCTTAGTAACATTATAATCTGTTGTTTTGTATATTTAGAGCACATATAAGTTTTTTTGAAAGATATTTATGTGCACCACACAGTTTTGGAGTATCGAATGCTTTTGTCCTGTTAAGACTGTGATTCTCTTATCTGTACTTAACTAAAGGGAACCTCCATGTTCAGAGGCAGTAAACCAGAGTGAATCCCAGTGCTAGGAGACAGCATCAAGGGAAGGCCTCGGCCTCTGTGCCCTGTTGTTGGCCCTCCAGAGGAACTGGTTGGCCACCGTGTGAGGCAGGAGGCTGGACTAGATGGACCCTCAGTGGTCTGACCCAGCAGGGCTCTTCTGATGTTCTTATGAAGGCCTCGACCTCTGTGCCCTGTTGTTGGCCCTCCAGAGGAACTGGTTGGCCACCGTGTGAGGCAGGAGGCTGGACTAGATGGACCCTCAGTGGTCTGACCCAGCAGGGCTCTTCTGATGTTCTTATGAAGGCCTCGGCCTCTGTGCCCTGTTGTTGGCCCTCCAGAGGAACTGGTTGGCCACCGTGTGAGGCAGGAGGCTGGACTAGATGGACCCTCAGTGGTCTGTCCAGCAGGGCTCTTTTGATGTTCTTATGAAGGCCTCGGCCTCTCTGCCCTGTTGTTGGCCCTCTAGAGGAACTGGTTGACCACTGTGTGCGACGGGAGGCTGGACTAGATGGACCCTCACTGGTCTGATCCAGCAGGGCTCTTCTGAGGTTCTTCTCAGAGGAAGGCCTCGGCCTCTCTGCCCTGTTGGTGGCCCTCCGGGGGAACTGGTTGGCCACTGTGTGAGACGGGAGGCTGGACTAGATGGACCCTCACTGGTCTGATCCAGCAGGGCTCTTCTGAGGTTCTTCTCAGAGGAAGGCCTTGGCCTCTCTGCCCTGTTGGTGGCCCTCCAGGGGAACTGGTTGGCCACCGTGTGAGGCAGGAGGCTGGACTAGATGGACCCTCAGTGGTCTGTCCAGCAGGGCTCTTCTGATGTTCTTATGAAGGCCTCGGCCTCTCTGCCCTGTTGCTGGCCCTCCGGGGGAACTGGTTGGCCACTGTGTGAGACGGGAGGCTGGACTAGATGGACCCTCACTGGTCTGATCCAGCAGGGCTCTTCTGATGTTCTTATGAAGGCCTCAGTCTCTCTGCCCTGTTGTTGGCCCTCTAGAGGAACTGGTTGGCTCCTGTGTGAGACAGGAGGCTGGACTAGATGGACCCTCACTGGTCTGATCCAGCAGGGCTCTTCTGAGGTTCTTCTCAGAGGAAGGCCTCAGCCTCTCTGCCCTGTTGCTGGCCCTCCAGGGGAACTGGTTGGCCACTGTGTGAGACGGGAGGCTGGACTAGATGGACCCTCACTGGTCTGACCCAGCAGGGCTCTTCTGAGGTTCTTAAGACAAGATCTTGGGACCTGTGAGAACACTTCAGTCAATCCCTGACGTGATCACAGTGGAAGCCATGTCATTAACACTGTGGACACTGATCGTAACACACACACACACACACTTTTGCCTGGACATTTCTTCCCACTGCCAAACCGAACAGCTGCAGACAAGGAGAGCGAGGAGGGGAAGAGGTCTTCCACCCACAGAAGGAAGCTGGCAACCGTATGTCTGAATGTCACTATTTTAATGTCAAGTTTGTGTCCTTTTATTCTTTTGCACAAGGACTGACCACCTTGCCCAACATGCAGATCAGAAGGGTGGGGCCTACAGCTGACCGCAGACGCCTCTTTGTAAAGTCTGTGCCTGGCTGAAAGGCCACTGTTCTCCAACAGAAGACCTCCAAAGCAGGAAAGACCTGAATTAAATTTCTTGGTGAATTCTGATGCCATCTTTCTCCCCCACCAACCAAAGGTTTGGGATTCACTCAGTACAGACAATACCCATCAAACGCAGCCTTCTTCAACCATTACAAATTCTTTTTTTAAAAAAAATTAGCAAAAGCAGCAAGCAGGACCTTTTCCACTCTTGTGACTTTTTAAAAGCACAACAGAATTTCATGGATTATGGCTCACCCTGAACTTCCTGTGACGTCAGCACCCTTTGACTTTGCGGTCTAATTTTTTTCTTGAGTCATTAATTCATCTATATACTAATAGCCAAGTCCTGTCCCCCCCGTGCAGATACCTAAATTCGTGCAGGGGGGCACCTGGGGAGGGGCAGGGAGGTTGTTCTGCAAATGTGGGGCGGTCCCCACGTCTGCAGAAAAATCTAAAAAGTTAAGAAAAAATGGGGGGGGGGGTACTTAAATCCCCCCCCAAAGTAAAAATGGACTTATCTCACTGCTGGCAGCGGCGGCAGACAAGCAGCCAGGTGGCAGCCAGACAGCGGCGGCAGGCGGCAGATGAGCCAGCGGCCAGGCGGGCATTATGGCTGGGTGGCGGCGGTGGCGGGCGGGCGGGCGGGGGCGGGTGGCAGCCGAGCCTGTGACCGGATGGCCAGCCCACAAACACCGGCAGTGGGCACAGGCACCAGTGGTGCCAGAGCAGACTTTGCCGTGGGCCTCACTGGACTGAGCCGGGAGAAGGGGGGAAAGAGGGATGGCCTGTAGGGGGTGGGGGAGAGCCGGCGGGCCTGGCGAGCACCGCCAAGACCCACCAAGCACCACGGGGGGAAGCGGCGGGCCTGGTGAGTGGCGCTGAGGCCCACTGGAGACCGGGGAGAAGGGAAGGAGCAGGGGAGATGATGGGAGCCGGGGGAACAGGCCTGTGGAGAAGGGAGAGATCACCGGCTTTAGCTCCTTCACCCCCCCCACGAGTATCGCGGGGGGCCCCCCGTATAATATATATAGGAGAAATCACATGCCTCTGATGAAATGAGCTCTAGTATGTGTAAACTTAAAGTAAAGGTTAGAGGTTTCCCTTGCTCGAAAGCCAGTCGAATCTGACTCTAGGGGGCGGTGCTCATCTCCGTTTCCAAGCCAAAGTGCCAGCGCCGTCCAGGCGTGATTTTGAGCAGGAACGCGCAGGAACGCTGTTCCGGGAGTAACAAGCCCAGGAGCGGGCACATATGGTGATGCACTGTGGAAACAAGCAAAAGCATACTAACTCGATCTGTATTTTCACGCTTGTTGTAGGGGAGCTTCTCTGCAAGAGCGAAGGAACCCTAAAGTGTCTTTAGTCAGAGTATAAAGCTGGCTCACCAGCTCTGAGTTGGGAAAGACCTGGAGATTTTTGGGGTGGAGCCTGAGCGGTGGGTGTTGCCTTCTGACACACTGCCGGTGATGTCAGGGGGTGTGGCATATGCAAATAAGTTATGCTAATGGATTATGCTAATGAGTACCTGCACCTCTTTTTTTATGAAATGACCCCTGGCACCATCCAAAGACTTCCGAGTTCATGTGGCCGGTGTGACTAGACGCCGAAGTGCACGGAACGCTGTGACTGCCCCACCGAAGTAGTACCTCTTTATCTTCTTGCAATTTCTTGCTTCCGAACGGCTAGGTTGGCAGGAGCTGGGGCCAGAGACGGGAGCTCACACCATCCTGAATTGGGTGCTGGTGGTACCAAATTTCTCCCCGGGAGAGCAGCAGCCCTTCAGAAGGGGCAAAGGTTTCCCATGTTGCAGGCGAGAGAATCCAACTGTTCCATCAAGCGGAAGGACATAAGAACCTCCTCTCGGCCAGCCTTACATAATTCTTTTGTAGTTACTTTGGCAACAGTGCGAGGGGGAAGCAGGAAGGTGGGAAATGGTGCTAGGAAGTAAACAAGAGTGTTTGTTTAGAGCGGTGGGCGGGAGAGCGGCTTGTGAATTCCAGGAAAAGATCCTGTCAGCTCCAGGATCTTTGGCACCCTTCGGCCCAGCTCCTTGGCTAAACTTCGGGCTTCCCCCCTCCTCCTGCAAGCCTTTCTCCCCGAACCGTTCTCTAACAGCAAGGGCAACAAGCCACAGGTGCAAGGATTATCCCAGGATCTCTGTGGTTTCCCTCTATAAAGTACTGGAGACAGAGACGCATAGCGAGTGAAATCAGCTTCAGCGTTTATTGGTGGTCACGATGAACACGACAGACGGAGGCTCGGGGGTCTGCTTTTATAGATACTTTAGCCGCACCCCCGGCCTTGCCTGACATACCTGATAGGGTCAGTTTCCCACAGGTGTGAGCCATAGGTCCCCTGGCAGATCCTAGGCGCCTTATAGGTTGGAATTACAATCCAGCCAGGCTACTGTCTACCAGACCGAAGCTCTGGTAGCTAGCCTGGCCACGTGCGTTGCCCTGACCGCATGGTGGTCGCCATTGAGGACATCACACCCCTCCCCCCCTATAGTTCAGACCCTCCCTTAACACACATAGTCTTTTAAGTAGAAGGGCCGCTGTCATTCGTGGTCCGAGCGGATTGGTGGCATTGCTGTGGGGAACGGTTCAGGGGATTGTTCCAATGGAACTGGTGTCGGAGGTACGCCTCGGGGTGCGTCAGATGAGAGCAGAGGCTGGGACCAGGGGTGTAGACTTTTTAAATCCCCGGGGGGGGCGGGGGCTCTTTCGTGCGCGCGCACAAAGCGCGCGCACGCACGGGACCATGTCCCCGCCGCTTTTCCCCCCACCCCCCCGGCCAGCAGGCCCGGTTTCTTACCGCCTGCTTGGGGCGGTCGCGGAGCAAGCCAGCTCTAGAAGACAGGGGGCAGGCCGCTCTTTGAGGAGCGAGGCTCCCCGCCCCACCCGCCGCCAGGGCTCCTTTTGCCTTCCCCACCCTCGGGAAGGATTGACGCTTTTTCCCAAGTAGAAAGGAGGGGAAGGTAATGAGCGCGGGGCGGGATGGCAGAGGGCTCCGGGGGAAGGAAGGGGAAAGGCTCTGGCTGCTCCTTCCTTCGCGGGTCTCTCGGGACGGGAGGCGGAGGAGGCCAAAGTATGCAGGCTGTTGCGCTGCAGCATGTGGGGTTTCGTCCGCCTTCCCAGGAAAGGGGCCTGGGAGGTCGCGTGGGCGGCGACTCCACGCCGTCTCTCTCTATCTCTCTCTCCCGGACTGATTCAGCCACAGTTCTGGGAAGAGTTTCGTCTTTCAGCAGAGTCCCTGTGCCCGCCCATCGCCGGATCTTGCCCTCCCTCCACCCCCTCTCCTTGGCAGCTGCCTTTTGCCATGCCCGGCACCCCCCGGGCTCCCGGTGGCCGTCCCCGCCTCCCCCACCGGCAGGCGCTCCATTTTCCCGGGGGTGGCTGAGCCCCCCCCGGGAAATTTCGGGGGAGGCTCGAGCCCTTGAGCCCCCCCGTAGTTGACGCCTATGGCTGGGACGAATCTGTGGGTGTTTTCAGGTTCCGCTAACTCTCTGGCTCAGGAATGGGGGGGTCTCGTCTTCGCTCTCCTCAGGTGCGCCAGAGCCGGGGGGCCAGAGTCTGCAGCGCAGTTGGTCAATCTGATGCCCCCACAGTTGACCTTCCTCACCTGAGACCTCATAACATAGAGGGCCTGTTACTCGTGCTGTCCGGCCTGGCAGCCAGGTGGATCCCTTCACAAAGTTTTTGACATATGCATGGTCTTCTGGAAAGAACCCCCAAGGAGCTTTCTGTAGTTCTGAGGCGGCGCTGTGTTCCGGGGCATGGTCAGGTCTGCTGCCACCACCTGCCATTTGCAAGGAATTGCCCACCGGGAAGGCCAGGACTCCCGACTCCCCTTCCACGTTCAGAGGCCTTTCCCCCGTGTCTCTATGTATTGCACACTTTGCATGAGAAAGACTCAAGAGGAACCAGGGGGTTCAGTAGAGGGTCGCCAACTTCCAGGTGGGCCTGGAGACCTCCCAGAAGAACAACTGATTTCCTGACAGCAGAGATCAGCTCTCCTGGAGACAACAGCTATTTTGGAGGGTCTGGACTCTATGGCAGGGGTGTCACACATAAGGCCTGGGAGCCAGAACCGGCCAGTCCAGGCAGTGTTCCCTCTAAGCTGAGTTATTGTGAGCTAGCTGACAGTTTTTTAGCCTCCAGCTCACACACTTTTGTCTTAGCTCAGGAATAAGGCTGCCATGTCCCCCCCGGGGGGGGGGTCCCCCACTAAATGGGTCCCCAATCTGCCGGTTAGGACTCAGCCAATGGGGGGAACCCACCACCAGAGTGGCCCGATCAGGCCAACATGTCCAGCATGATGACGTCACCCGGAAGTGATGTCATCACACTGGGCACGTTGCCAGGTGACGCTCTAGCAATTGCCCTGAGAACTCTATGGTACCATAGAGTTTTAGGGCGATTGCCAGAGCGTTGCCCCAGCAATGTGCCCAGCATGATGACATCACTTCCAGGTGACATCATCATGGCACAGGACTCCCAGAGAGGGACCGGAACTCCCCCACTGTTATGAAGGTAAGACTTGGCAACCCTACTCAGGAAGGATGGCTCCAGAGCAAGCTGATTTTTGCAGTAGCCAAAACACTCGCTCACAGCTTGAATGCCCGTAGCTCACAAAGTAGAATGTTTGCGCACAAGAGTCCTCAGCATAGAGGGAGCCCGCAAGCAACTGGTATGTATGGAAATATAAGGTACTCCCCCTTGCGGAAAAACCTAGTCTTGCACAGGGCTCATTTCATAGCAGGAGCTCCTCTGCATATTAGGCCACACACCCCTGATGTAGCCAATCCTCCAAGAGCTTACAGTAGCCCCTGTAAGAAGAGCTCTGTAAGCTCTTGGAGGATTGGCTACGTTAGGGGGTGTGGCCTAATATGTAAAGGAGCCCCTGTTACAAAATGAGCCCTTACGCATATGAGTAAACACATTTATTGGGGCTTTCGTGGGTTCCCCAGTAAACCAATTGTTTTCGCTGCTAGGAATCAATTGCTTTTGTTTGTATTTTTAGTAATATCATTAATTGGGTTTGCTTGTGTCCTTTATAAAGTTTGTATCTCCGGTACCTGGCATTAAATTTTATGGCACTCGTGGCCTGGCCCAACAAGGTCTCATTTATGTCAGATCCGGCCCCCGTAACAAATGGGTTCGACACCACTCTGCTCTGTGGCATTATACCCTGCTGAGGTTCCTGCCCTCTCCAAACCCTGCCCACACCAGACACCATCCCCAAATCCTAACCCTAACCCTAACTTAAATCTCCAGGACTTTTTCAATACCCAGTTGGCAGTCCTCGTGCCATATGAAGCCAGTTTGGTGTAGTGGTTAAGTGCGCGGACTCTAATCTGGGAGAGCCGGGTTTGATTCCCCACTCCTCCACTTGCACCTGCTGGATGACCTTGGGCAAGCCGTAGTTCTGTCAGGGCTGTTCTTGAAAAAAGAGCAGTTTCTGTCAGAGCTCTCTCAGCCCCACCTACCTCCCAGGGTGTCTGTTGTGGGGAGGGGAAGGGAAAGGAGTTTGCAAGCCGCTCTCCCTTGGGTAGTGAAGGACAGGGTATAAATCCAATCTCTTTTTCGTCTTCTTCTTCCTCTTCTTCAGTTGCTGGCACTGGGGCCTCCTCCAAGCTGGGCTCATCTCCACAGACCTCCAAGACCAACCGGCCCTTTTGCTTCAACCTCTGAGTAGGAGAGATCCTTTGAATCAGACGCACAGCCCAACAGCACCCTAAACGAGCAAGAAAAGGGACCCGTTTACCTCCTGAAGCATTTTGTCTGAGAACACCCTACCTAGCCCTGGAAGAAGGGGAAACAGAAGTGGGGAGAAAGTGCCGAGTGGAATCCAAAATGCCCCCCCCTCGTTTGCCCCTAAACTTCTGAATCCCCCCACCCCATGATGAATTGATCGCCTAAAGGAGGGCTGCACAGCCCGCGCTGAGGATTGCCATGTTAAATAAAAACAAAGCACGATTTATCTTTTACAGGACATCCAAGGAGTCGTAGATCTTGGGGAAAATTCTGTTCTGTAGATGTTACGTATTATCTTTGTAGAGAAATGGTATCCTCTTTATGAATTCATTACTTCAAATAACATCCTGCCCCAGAACAAATTATATAGGGATGGTGCTGATTTAAACACAATATCTGTCATCTACCCTTTTAGGGGGGTTTAAAATTAGTATTAGTTAACCTGACGCTTTCATCAATCAGTATTTTAAGCTTGAACTGGTGCCCTATTCACTACGCACTACATTTATTTCCTACCATTCAAACAAATCTAAAAACATATAAAAAAGGATAAGGGTATAAAAATTCAGACTTTGTACATTGTTCGAAGTTTACTATTATTCTGTATGCACAAGTTATCCGCAAGACACGTTGTAATTCCTGTTTATATATTTGTATTATTGATAACAGTATGTTCAATAAAAACCTTATTTTTAAAAAAAAAAAGGAGTAGTAGGGTTGCCAACCTCCAGGTGCATCCTGGAGAACTCCTGGCATTACAACTCTTCAGACAACAGAGATCAGCTCCCCTGAACAAAATGGCTGCTTTGGAGGTTGGACTCTAGGGCACTGTACCCCACTGAGGTCCCTTCACCCCCACCCACCCCAAAAAAAACCCTGCCCTCCCCAGGTTTCACCTCCTAAATCTCCAGGAATTTCCTATCCTGAGTTAGCAGACTGTGGGGGGAGTGTGGCTATCTATACTGCTTAAATCTTACCTGAATCACCTGGATAGATGAATTACTGAACTGAGCTTTTAAGACGGAAGGAAGCGGGAGTCCAACATGGAGCTGGGCTAAGATAAATAAAGGAGACTATCTTAGACCACTTGGAAAAGACGCACTGCCACACGCAAGGGTTGATCTGGGAATTCATGGCCTGCCTAGGGGTCTCACGGACCCCCCCTGGTCCATCAAGGGCCGTAGTTTTCCATGGCAGCAGATCTTTTCAAACCACCTAGTACCTGATCCTTTTTCCTGGCGATGCTGGGGATTGAACTTGGGACCTTTTGCATGCCACGCAGAGGCTCCAGGACTGAGCCACAGGCCCTTTATTGATTGATTCATTTCACTCCATTTGTTAATCGCCTATCCCCACAATTGTGGGGCTCTAGGCGATGTACAAAAGTTCTAAAAGCATAAAAAACATAAAAAACCAAGTCCAACAACATAACAGTGATTAAAAGCAAGTGGCGAAATGTTGTGGCTCCCTACCATATCTGGTATGTGAGTGCTTCACACATTCAGGGGGGGAGTAAGCTCCATAAGGACTAGGAGTCCAAGCAGGGAGCCAGCCATGATGTTAACTGTTGCCGTCCTCAACCGAATGCCTGGCGGAACATCTCTGCCTTACAGGCCTTAACCAGTACGAACACACACGAAGCTGCCTTCTACTGAATCAGACCCATGGTCCATGAGGGTCAGTATTGTCCACTGGTACCGAATCAGAATCTCCAGCATCCCAGGTAGAGGTCTTTTCAAACCACTAGCGACCCGATCCTTTTAGCTGGAGATGCCAGGGACTGAACTGTTGGAGTGAGTGACTCAGCATGCCTGGACATTGGGGGTGGGGGCGCCCACATCACTCTAAATGTGTATAGATGTTACCTCCTTGAATGGGATGCCTCTCTTTGTCATAGTGTCAGAGCTGCCCTCTCAGCCCTCCTCTCTCTCTCTCTCTCGCTTTGTCCTCTCCCTCTCTTCACATGGCCTTCCACGGAGACACATATCTCTGCAGGTCTCTCCCGTAGAGACAGTGCCCGCATACTCCCACATATGTGATGCCAGACAAACTGGCCATTTGTGATAGGGGGACGTCCTCTTTAGATCAGGGTTCTTTTTCTCCTTTTGACTGCAGCCTGGATGGGAACTGGATCTACTTGCATAAATGTAAGTTTATCCCTTTTTGCAATAGACATCTTGGGAGATTTATTTGCTGCACTCAGGATCACATTTCTGTACCTGGGCAAACTCTGCTACATTAACCAGCTATCCCAATATGCAGGGGTCATTTCGTAGAAAAAGAGGTGCAGGAGCTCATTAGCATAACTCATTTGCATATACCACACCCCCTAACATACTGGAAGTGTGTCAGAAGGCGACACCCACCCCTCAGGCTCCACTCCACAGGGGAGTGAAACTGTCCTGCTCTTCCTCCATTCCCTTCCCCATCCAATACTTTGGGCAATAACAATAAGCATAAAGAACACACCCTCATTCTCTTCCTGCTCCCTTGAAACCACTAGGTTTCAACTAGACTTGAGATACCCAGGACATGTGCACCACCCATCCCTTTCCCTTCCCCACCCCCCACAACAAGACACCCTGAGAGGCAGGTGGGGCTGAGAGAGGTCTTTTGAGAACTGCTCATGAGAGAACAGCTCTGAGAGAACTTGTGACTGGCCCAAGGTCACACCCGCAGCTGCATGTGGAGGAGGAGTGGGGAATCAAACCCGGTTCTCCCAGATTAGAGTCCAACTCCTGACCACTACACCAAACTGATGGGGTGGAAGCTGCTGAAGGGTTGGTGAAATTTCTCCAGTACTTATGTGCCATGTGCCCAGATAAAAAATGGTATACTTTTAGAAAATTTATATGCCACCTTGAGCAAGTCTCTGGAAAAGCAGCACACAGTCATAAAAGGAACAATGATAAAATTATCAATATTAAAACAAAACATTTAAAACAATAAAGACCCTAGCAGGGCTTTCCCCGGGGCGCTGCGCCTCTGCACTGCTCGGGGAAGCCGAGGAGGGGGCGGGGCTTGGTCATGTGCCCGCCCCCTGGGCTCCTCACTCCCGGAGCTGCGCTCCTGTGCGCTCCCGCTCCAATGGAGCCCTGCCAATATGAACCCGGCACCTTCCACTTGCTGAGCCGATGCTCCACCACTGAGCCACCTCCCCAGAGCTAAGCCAGGAGTGTGAGGGAGCTGTTTCTCAACAAGCCTGAAACCATCTGGTGGAGTTTAAGAGGATTCTCAGACCTGATGGTTCCTCCTGTATCTCTTACCATTGATCATAGGCACAAAGGTTTCACTCAACAAGCTTTCGTAGTGCGGCACCAGACTGGAGACCTGAAAGAGAAGCAGGGAGAAGGGCCTCAGGAGAACAGAAGCCACCCACACGACTCCCCAACGCACATCTTCAAACAGGAGGTGGTGGTGGCTACAAGCATGGACGGCTTCGAGAGGGGACTGGACAATGAGGAACATTAATAAGGCAACACGTTCGTTAAGACGAGAAAATTTCCTCCCCCGTTTTTTGTTTATTGCTATTTGTTTTTGTAATAAATGTGTTAGCCGCGCTGGGCCTGCAATAGCGGGGAGAGCGGCCTAGAAATCGAAATAAATAAATAAATAAATATTATTTTAAAAAAAAGAGGGAATTGGATAAACGTATGGAGCTCTCTTAGTTGTTTATTCGGCATGTCACCAGCATAATTACAATCAATACAAAAAGAGTACTAATAAAATATATAAAATATCAAATCCTTAAATATAAAACTGCATTAAATCTACGTATATTAATTACAAAATTGCTGATACTCTAAATTTCTGCAGTACTCTATCACCTAATATTCAACTGTTGGACAAATATTATAAGTTACACAATTCTACTCCCCATCTCCTAAATCTTCTGAATTCTTTCTACATGTGCAACGCGTATTTTTTGAGCTATTGCTAAAAATTTGGCACAGTTTATTATAATCTGTGGAGCAGAATCAAATAATAGCTTCCCGCTTATCTCCTTATCCAAGTATCCATGATACCTCCTTATAACAGGATGAATAAATGTTACTCTAATGGTTTCATAAAATGTACAATGGAGTAAAATATGTTCAGTTGTCTCAACTTTCCCTGAGCCGCACGGCATAGTCGCTCAGGCAAAGGTATTTTTTTATATCGGCCTTCTAACATCACCGAAGGATAGATGTTACATTGTGCCAGGGAGTATGCCCTGTGGTGAGAGGGAATCTCTAGTAACGATAAGTACACTATGGGAGCAACTATGTATTTTGTTTCCTTTGGGGCCAAAAACGTATGGAGCAGAGGTCCATCAGTGGCTCTTAGCCACAAGGTATAGATAGGGACTCTCAGTCTGGGGCAAGTGATGCTCTGTATTCTTGGTGCTCGAGGGGGGGCAACAGTGGGAGGACTTCTAGTGTCCTGGCCCCACTGCTGGACCTCCTGAGGGCACCTGGTGTTTTTGGCCCCTGTGTGGCACAGAGTATTGGACTGGATGGGCCGTCGGCCTGATCTAACATTGGCTTCTCTTATGTTCTTATACAGAACACCCTGCCCAGAGATCTTTAAGGAGAGTTGCTAGGCAGTGCCTGGCAACCGGCAGGAGAATTGGTGGGAAAGAGTCCCCAGGAAAAAAAAAATAGAAGAAAAATAAGGCCTTGGCTCTGTACTGGAAGTTCTAACAACAGAGTTCCTGATGATTCATTGAGCTACCTGGAAGTGACAACAGGAGCTTAGCACTTGCTAGAAACTCTAGAGTAAGGCTGTCCCTTCCAAGCAGCTCTAGGAATTGCCAGGAACTCTATGGTCAGAACTTCCAGCAAACAGATGAAGCTTTATTTTTCTTTTCAATTTTTCTCCAAGGAAATAATCCCACCACCACCCCAGTTTCATAAGAACATCAGAAGAGTCCTGCTGGATCAGACCAATGGTCCATCTAGTCCAGCATCCTGTCTCACACAGTGGCCTCAACCAGTTCCTCTGGATGGCCAACAATAGGGCATAGAGGCCAAGGCCTTTGTAAGAACATCAGAAGAGCCTTGCTGGATCAGACCAGTGGTCCATCTAGTCCAGCATCCTGTCTCACACGGTGATTATCCAGTTCCCCTGAACGGCCAACAACAGGGCATAGAGGCTGAGGCCTTCTTCTGACATTGCCTCAGGGATTCAGAGGCTTTGTGCCTCTGAATTGTTGGAAAAGGCAATCTCTGGTGTACAAAGAAGAAGAAAAGAAGACCCTGCAGGGGGCAGCAAGAAGACAATTAAATAGGATAGTGAGGTCAGCACCTTAAAAGGATTTCTAAGCTGCTTGTTTGGCTCATGAAGTTTTCTGTTATTGGATATATAGAGATTGCATTACAAAAGACATAGAGACTTGGTTAGCATTAAATTTGTACTGAACTGTATTTTAATGATATATAGATAATTCTTAGAGTTATTGAATAATTAATCTTGGCATGATCTTCATTGGTCAGCCTTCAGGTGGCAGCTGGATATCTCCTAGGATTACAACTGATCTCCAGGCAGCAGGATTGGATAAAAGGGTTGGAACACTTTCCCTAGGAAGAAAGGTTGAAGCGCTTGGGGCTCTTTAGCTTGGAGGAACGACGGCTGAGGGGTGACATGATCGAGGTTTACAAGATTATGCATGGGATACAGCAGGCAGAGAAAGAGGTACTTTTCTCCCTCTCTCACAAGACAAGAACTCATGGGCGCTCCATGAAATGGCTGAGCAGTCCAGTTAGAACAGATAAAAGGAAGTCCATCTTCTCTCAAAGAGGGATTAACGCGTGGAATTCACTGCCGCAGGAGGTGGTGGCAGCCACAAGCATGGACGGCTTCAAGAGGGAATTGGATAAACATATGGAGCAGAGGTCCATCAGTGGCTGTTAGCCACAAGGTATAGATAGGAACCCTCAGTCTGGGGCAAGCAATGCTCTGTATTCTTGGTGCTTGACAGGAGGGGGTGCAACAGTGGGAGGGTTTCTAGTGTCCTGGCCCCACTGCTGGACCTCCTGAGGGCACCTGGTGTTTTTGGCCACTGTGTGACAGAGTGTTGAACTGGATGGGCCACTGGCCTGACCCAACATTGGCTTCTCTTATGTTCTTATGACAGAGCTCATTCTCCTTGGAGAAAACAGCTGCTTTGGAGTGTGGGCTCTATGGCATTATACCTGGCTGAAGTTCCTCTCCTCTCCAAATCCTGCCCTCCCTAGACTCCACCCCCAAAATTTCTAGGGATCTCCCAACCTGGTGCTGTCAACCTTGAGGTGCAACTTACATCAGAGATGCCTACTTGGGAAGATTCCAGCAGCAGCTGCAGCCTGTGGGCCAAGGAAAGGTTACAGGGTCAGAGTCAGAAGGTGAGTAGGAACTTTAAGGACATCAGAGAAGAGCCCTGCTGGGTCAGACCAGTGAGGGTCCATCTAGTCCGGCATCCTGTCTAACACAGCAGCCAACCAGCTCCTCTGGAGATTCAGCAACAGAGCATAGAGGCTGAGGCCTTCCCCTGATGTTGCCTCCGGGCTCTGGGATAGCACACCTAATTTGCCTGCTAATGTCATTTGGCATCTGAAATCACTCCACTTTCCATTATGTAGGGCAGAAGGACAAGCATTCTAGCTGTATCTAAAGAAGAGAGCAGTGACTCACAAAAGCTCATACCACAAATTTTGTTAGTCTATAGTGGTACAGAGAACCACTACCAGCATCAAAAATAATAAAATATTTATTTAAAAGAAAATGTTCACAAGCATACTTTTAGCACAGCACCAGACTGAACAAGGAATTCAAAAGAAATGGGCAAAACACAACTCCTCTGCCCCTCTCTCTATACATGCCCTATCAGATGTTAAAATATAGGACAGGCTCCTTATCTTAGGATGTTATAAATCTCTACATTTACCATGAAGAGTTTTCCAGCTCTTCAGGCCAGCACATAGTAATGGGTGCCCCCTCCAGACCTCAGTTAAGAGTTCTGTCTGCTCTGATGGGATCAGCACCCAAAAAGAGACCTTCCTCCTTGCTCCCCTGAATTTTATCACCTCTCTTTTTCCCACCAGCTGACCAGGTCAGGCCAGGTCAAAGAGGCTTTTCCTGGAAATCTCCAGTCCATTCCTTCCTGAACTCTCTCTAGTATTTAACACCTTCAAATCTCTGTTCCCTGCTTGAGGTGGGGGAGCTTGACTATCCCATTGTCTGGAAGAAGGAGGAGGAGGAGGAGACTGGATTTATACCCAACACTTCACTTGGGAGTCTCAGGGTGGCTTACAAACTCCTTTCCCTTCCCCTCCCCACAATAGACACCCTGTGAGGTAGGTGGGGCTGAGAGAGCTCTGAGAGAACTGACTTCCTCCTTTCTTGCCTGTTCTCTGCCCAAGGAGAAAAAAAACTTTTAAAACTCATTGTGAAAGTTTTGCTCATTCCAAACTTCCAAAGAAAAAATGCATTTCTTCACAGTTTCCATAGAGCTTTTGGGCAAGTGCTGGAGCAATGCCAGCACTTTGGGGTTATACTGGAAGCAACATCACCATGCTGCAGTGACAATCGTGCCCCCTCCCCATGGTAAGTACCCACCTCCCCCCCATCTCCTGCTAGTTGCCAGGCCCAAGATGGCCCTTCAAGTTCCTTGACTTCAAGCCATTCAGTGCTTTAAAGGTAAGAACCCAGGGGTCATTTCGTACAGGAACGCTGTTCCGGGAGTAACAAGCCCAGGAGCAGACACATATGGTGATGCACCGTGGAAAAAAGCAAAAGCTTGATAGATAAATGATGGCTACCTCAAAAAGATAAACTTATTCAGAAACTTTATATCTGGCTGTTAGATGACTTTCTGCAAGATGAGATAATTAAAACATTAATGATTTCATGGATGAAAGATATAGGACACACCAGGGGTGTAGAGTTTTGTAAATTCCGGGGGGCGCAGGGTCTCTTTAGTGCACGCGCTTTGCACGCGCGCTCACTGGGGCGATGTCCTCCCTGCCGGGAAACCTCCATGCCTCCCGGGGCCCTTCCGAGGCCCGCCAGCCACTGCTGCTGGGCCTCTCCCCCCCCCACTCCTTCCCTCTCCCTTCCCCAGGAAAAGAGGGAGGGAAAGGGAAGGATGGAAGAGTGGCCAGGTGGGGGGGAGAGGCACCGGCGGCGGCAGCTGCTGGCCTCGGAAGGGCCCCGGGAAGTGTGGTGGCAGGCGCTATGTTTTCCCGGGGGGGGGTTCAGTCCCCTCTGGAAAATTTTGGGAGAGGCTCGAGCCCTCGAGCCCCCCCCCCCCCGTAGTCTACACCTATGGGACACACTACAGATATAAACGATTGGGCCAAAATATGGAGATCAGCAAAATTTATGAGAGCAATAGCGTAAAAAGAAAATATCTTTAAGATGTTCCATAGATGGCACTGGTCTCCGGATAAGATTGCTAAATGTTTTCCTAATGCATCTAACAAGTGTTGGAAGTGTAAGACCAATGTTGGAACCTTTTTTCACATATGGTGGAGATGTATAAAGATGCAAAAATGCTGGAACATGGTACATAAAATGATTTTAGAAATATCTGAAGTGAATCTACCTTTGTCACCTGAAGTATTTTTATTAAATATGTTATCAGATAACATAGGTCCAGACAGATTTGTAATTACATATATTATTACGTCAACGAGGTTGCTTATTGCAAAAGCGTGGAAAATGGAAAAACTTCCCTCCAGAGAGGAAATAAAAAGATAAATTGCTTGAGCTGGCAGAAATGGACAAGTTGAATATGAGATTGTCAAACTGAAATGAAGAGTTATTTTACCAAAGATGGAATAGAGTATATAAATGGATGGAATTGAAAATGTAAAGTAAGACTCAAACCAGAAAAGGCTTTGTTATTAACAGTACGCTTTGTTTTGTGGATAATTGATGTTACACTGTCATTAATGAAGGAACGATATAAATGTTAATTTTGAAAAAATTCAATAAAATATATATTAAAAAAAGAAAAGAAAAGAAGAAAGCGAAAGCATACTAACTTGATCTGTATTTTCATGCTTGTTGTAGGGTAGCTTCCCTGCAAGAGCGAAGAAAACCTAAAGTGTCTTTAGTCAGAGTGTATAGCTGACTCGCCAGCTCTTGAGTTGGGAAAGACCTGGAGATTTTTGGGGTGGAGCCTGAGCAGTGGGTGTTGCCTTCTGACACACTTCCGGTGATGTCAGGGGGTGTGGCATATGCAAATAAGTTATGCTAATGAGCTCCTGCACCTCTTTTTCTATGAAATGACCCCTGTAAGAACCAACACTCTGAACTGTTCCCAGAAATGGCCAGGTAGCCAGTGCACATCTTCCAGTACAGGGGTGATACAGTCCTTGTAACCGGCTCCTGACAGTAGCCTGGCCATTGCATTCTGGATCAATAGAAGTTTCCACGCCATTTTCAAAGGCAGCCCAATGGAGCGTGCATTACAGTAATCTAACCTGAATGTGATCCACACATGGCTCACTGTGGCCAGATGATGCTTTTTGATGAACTGCCATAAGCAGGCATTATCAGCCACAGCTTTAAAGCCCTTAACAATTTTATAGAATTGTTGTATTTACATTGCATTTTATCATATTTCTTGAAACTGTATGCTGTCCCCACTTTTCCACTTGCACCTGGCTGGATGACCTTGGGCAAGCCATAGTTCTGTCAGAGCTGTTCCCTCGAGGACAGTTGTCTCAGAGCTCCCTCAACCCCACCTACCTCACAGGGTGTCTGTTGTGGGGAGGGGAAGGGAAAGGAGTTTGTAAGCCGCTCTGAGACTCCAAGTGAGTGAAGGGTGGGGTATAAATCCAGTCTCTTCTTCTTCTTCTTCTTCTTCTTTTACAGGTTTCTGAATTGTATTTTATCGTTTGATGTTACCTGCTCTGAGCCAGCTTCGGGGAGAGTGAGAGGATGGATTGGATTGGATTGGATTGGATTGGATTGGAAGATAGATAGATAGATAGATAGATAGATAGATAGATAGATAGATAGATAGATAGATAGATAGATAGATAGATAGATAGATAGATAGATAGATAGATAGATAGATAGATAGATAGATAGATGGATGGATGGATGGATGGATGGATGGATGGATGGATGGAGCTGCATGCCACAGGGGTGACCTTCAGTCTCCAAGCTTAGCCCAGGGTCCAGCAGCACCTTCAAGCTACAAACCTGCTACTTCAAGGGGTTTGCAGCCCCTTCAGAACAGGCCAATGCCACAGCAGCTTCTCTTCTAACCACCATGCCCTCAGTCTTGTGTGGACTGACTCTCAGTGCACTGGCCCTCGTCCATCCCATACTTTTTTCAGACACCTCCACCGACCTACCTGGCTCAGGTGTCCAGGAGAAACAAAGCTGGGTGGCATCCACGTATTGATGACGCCTCACCAGATGAGCCATCTCCTCCAAGACCGCCTGAGGCTACATGGCCACCATCCGCTCAAAAGTGGGATGTTGGCCACCCACCGGGCAGTAGTTGTTCAGGTTAGTTGGGGCCCAGAGTGCCTCCTTCAGAAGGGGCCACACAACTGCAAGGCGGTGGGGAACACGCCCTTCCACAGAGAACCATTTATGACCTCCCAAAACCCCCATTCAGCCACACCAGCCTGACTCCATACCAACAGCCCCAAAGGCAAGGACTGTTTCCAGACATGGGGGGCCTCATGCTTCTGAGCAGTTCATCCCCTTCATCAGGCCATGCCGACTGAACCAGACTTCACTCCAACGGCATCCTGAGACGGAACTGCACCAAAGGTGGGATCTAAGTCATGGTGGACGGGGGTTATGAACAAAAGCAGCTGGTTCCTTACCTAGAGAGGGATGCAATGATGACCAGTCTGCCACCCAGCACAGAGTTTGTGGCGTCCAGATCAAGGAGCTGCAGATACACATTGGAGAAAGCAAAAATGGCCACCAGGATGAGAAGGCCAGTCCCATTCACACTTCTGGTTTGTACAGCCGAATCAGAACCTCAGTCCGTCAAGGTCAATATTGTCTACTCAGACTGGCAGCCGCTCTCCAGGGTCTCGGGCAGAGGTCTTTCCCATCACCTACTGTCTGGTCCTTTTAACTGGAGATTCTGGGAATTGAACCTGGGACCTTCTGCACCACAAGTAGATGCTCTCCCACTGAGCCACAGCCCCTCCCCATGAAGCTGCCTTCTACTGAATCAGACCCTTGATCCATCAAGGTAAGTATTGTCTACTCAGACCAACAGCAGCTTCCCAGGGTCTCAGGCAGAGGTCTTTCCCATCACCTACTGCCTGATACTTTCAGCTGGAGATGCCAGGGATTGAACCTGGGACCTTCTGCATGCCAAGCAGATCCTCTTCCCCTGAGCCACAGCCCCTTCCAGAACTTACGCCCTTCATGGTGAGTACTGACTGAAGAGATCTGTCTGCATTGAAGAGGGTCACCTCGATATTCAGTATGAGCTGAAGGGTGGCTTTGCCAGATCTATAAGCAATCTCCGGACTTTGGACTATGATCATCTTAAGGTACAGGACGCTCTGGAGAAAGGGCAAGACGCAGAGAGAAAATACACAATGATTTCTCACCAGGAGGGTGCCAAAACACTGGTAGTCCTCAAAAGATTAGTCACCAATGAGCTCTCCGAATGGGTTTCACTTACCGTGGAGGGGAATTCATAACCCGCCGTGCTTCCAGAGCCCTGAAAAGAATGAAGCCTGTCACAGTATCTGACAAAGGAAGCTTGGACTATCAAAAGGTCGTACCCTCAAAATCTTGCTGGTCTCTAAGGTGCTACTGAACTCCAATCTGGATCTTCTGAGGGCACCTGGTGTTTTTGGCCACTGTGTGACAAAGTGTTGGACTGGATGGGCCACTGGCCTGATCCAACATTGGCTTCTCTCATGTTCTTATGTTAATCTAGCTCTTCTACTGAAGACCAACATGGCCACCCACCTGAAATCATTCTCAGCGTCGGTCTTTGGGATGCTACACCATACTTCTTCCCTGCCTGGAGTTTCCACAGCACTTAGGGGCTCTACTGGGAAAGGGCTCCCTCCTGATGATGCTTGAGGCAGCCATTTTGCTGAAACTAAGTAGGGCTGAGATTGGTCAGTGCCTGGGTGGGAGGCTTCCAGAAACCTGCCATAGAGGCAGACAGGCCCACCACCAAGATTTTGTGGCTTGTGGGGCAAATTTTTTTCTGGTGGGGCTGAAGTTCTCAGTGTGCAAAGAACAGCCATTTAGGCAATAGAAAGCTGTTACCAGGACAGATCTCTAAATTGCAAGCTGTGATGACAGTCACCAGCTGCTGCAAGTTAATCACTTCTGCCAGCCTGAGCAACAATTCTGATAACAAGCCAGCAGGTGGGGGTGATGACTTCTAGAGTCAAGAAAGCTGACACTTAGGCAGGAAAACTCTCTGAAAGGAGACCAGCTTCTTGACACAGAGTTAGAAGGGATCCTAGAGGTCACCTACTCCAACCCCCTTGCTCAGTGCGGGAATTTGTCAACTACAGCACCCCACTCTGCTTCAAGGAGTGCATGCCTTAAAAAAAATGTTTTTAAATGATTGGGAAAAAGCATTTACAGGAAAAATTCTCGTGGGGTTGTGCCTTTAAGAAAGGGGGCACGGCCCCCAAAAGCCCCATCGTAACTATGGGCCCGGAAGCAGAAAGGTGATGCACCAGGCTGATTCTGCAGCATCCTGCCATCTGGGGAAGAGAGATGCAGGTACAGACTGGCCATCTAAATTACAGGGAAATTTCCTGATGGGCCACTGCCTTAGAGGGTCACTAGGGGTCAGGAGCAAGCGGAGCCAAGCCTCAAGAAATTTGCAAACGCCTCCCGGGCGACTAGGCTCAGGCCCTACATCAGCAATGACAACTTGTGTCAGATCACCCATTGTCTTCTCCTGAACAGCTGCCAATATGGGGGGAGAATGACTCGGGTGAGCCAATCGTTGCCCCACTGAGCTTGAGTATTTGATTGATTGACTGTATTTATGGATTGCCCAATCCCTGCCACAGCAGGGCTCTGGGTGATGTACAAAGCCATAAAACAAAGACAAGATAAAACCAGTGAAAGCATTAATAAAACATTTCAACAATTAGATGATGAATAATTAATCAATTCGAATTCCCACTGCCGACGACTTTGTGGCCAGGGGGGAAGAGGGCGAGAAAAATGTAAATAACAGAGAACGGAAAAGGATGCCAGCCACGATGGAACTATCGCTGTCCTCAACCAAAAGCCTGACGGAACATCTCTGCCTTGCAGGCCCTGCGGAACTGCATCAATTCCCACGGGGCCCTGGTGGTGCTTGGCAGAGAGTTCCACCAGGTTGAGGCCAAGACATAGGCGTAGACTACGGGGGGGCTCGAGGGCTCGAGCCTCCCCCGGAATTTCCCAGGGGGGGACTGAGCCCCTCCCCGGGAAAATGTAGCACCTGCCGCCACGCCTCCCGGGGCCCTTCCAAGGCCGGCAGCTACTGCTGCCAGTGCCTCTCCCCCCCCCCCCCCCGCCTGGCCACTCTTCCATCCTTCCCTCTCCCTCCCTCTTTTCCCAGCGAAGGGAGAGGGAAGGAGTGGGGGGGGGGGAGAAAGAGGCCCCGGCAGCAGTGGCTGGCAGGCCTCAGAAGGGCCTGGGGAGGCGTGGAGGTTTCCCGGCGGGGGGGGGAAACATTGCCTCAGCACGCGTGCACGCGTGCACGCTTTGCGCACGTGCTAAAGAGCCCCCCCCCCCAGATTTTACAAAAGTCTACGCCCCTGGGCCAAGACCAAAAAGGCCCTGGCCCTGGTGGAGGACAGCCATATGTCTTTAGGACTGGGGACCACCAGCAGATTGCTGTCTGAGGAGTGCAACGCTCTCCCAGAGGCATAACGGAGGAGATGGTCCCATAGATACATCAGTACCAAACCCTTGAACTTGATTTGGTGTTCCACTGGGAGCCAGTGTAGCTGGCGTATATGTGCCATCCATGATGTAGTCCTGATGGACTGGCCAGTTGTGCCACACGCAGCCCCTCAACCGAGCTTGCTCCGGGACCATTTTTTTCACTTCCCAGGCCACTCCTGAGGGGATGTCTATCAGACAGCAGCATTTATCACTCACCTTTGAGGGGATCAGAGGCTCGATTGCTTTCTTCAGCTCAAAAGCACCGGAGAACTATTTTTAAAATAAGGGAGATACATAGCATTAACTCTCATGAATCTGCAGATGGGGAATGGGATTCTCCCTCAATAGAAATGTGAACTGGGTCTCCACACGGCCCAACAAATATCTCCCCAACTAACATTGTGAAGGAAGGAGATGGCTGTACAAAGTCAAAGAAATGTTCTTGAAAACTCAGGGCCGTATTCTGATAAGACTGCGCTCCTGGCCATTCATCCTATTTGCCAACCTCCAGATGGGTTAAGACCAGAGAATCATACAGCTGTAACAACACACTCTCCTATCAAGGCATATACATCAAAAATTTCCAAAAAACATACAAAAATTATTGCAAAATATAATTAATTTAATATAATAAGTGATGGGGGGTCCAAAGTCATCAACAACAACCCGCTTGCGGGGAGGGCGGGATATAAATGTGAAATAATAAATAAATAAATAACAACGAAACATCCGGTAGATACATTCGTTTCCAACAGTCTTCATCAGGTTATATCTGGCTGATTCAACAATGGCAATTTTTCAACTCACAGCATATCTGGAACACTCCTAAGTTGATGCATGTTAATTAACTTAGGAGTGTTCCAGATATGCTGTGAGTTGAAAAATTGCCATTGTTGAATCAGCCAGATATAGCAGAAGTACTTTTATTACGTTTGAAGATATTCTAATTGTTGGTCCACACCTGATGAAAACTGTTGGAAACGAATGTATCTACCGGATGTTTCGTTGTTGTTGATGACTTTGGACCCCCCCATCACTTATTATATTAAATTAATTATATTTTGCAATAATTATTGTATGTTTTTTGGAAATTTTTGATGTATATGCCTTGATAGGAGAGTGTGTTGTTACAGCTGTATGATTCTCTGGTCTTAACTTATTCCATAGCTGTTGTTCTCATAGATATTGAACCTCCAGATGGGGCCTGGAGTTCTCCTGGAGCTACAACTGATCTCCAGGTTATGGAGATGAGTTCTCCTGGAGAAAATGGCAGCTTTGGAGAATGGACTCTATGGCATTGTACCCCACTGGCATGCCTCTCCTCCCAAGACTCCACCCCACTCCAATCTCCAGGAATTTCCCAACCTGGATTTGGCAACTCGAGAGAATCTGTGATGGTTGGATGGCAGAGAAAGAAAGAAGTCCTTTTCTCCCTTTCTCACAAAAAGAGAACTTGTGGACACTCCATGGATTTATCAGTGGGCTTAGAACAGATCAAAGGAAGTTCTTCTTCAGCCAAAGAGTGATTAACACCTGGAATTCACTGCCATAGGAAATGGTGGTGGCTACAAGTGTAAACAGCTTCAAGAGGGGATTGGATAAACATATGGAGCAGAGGTCCATCAGTGGCTATTAGTGACAAGATATAGATGGAAAACTCTGGGGCACTGATGCTGTCTATTGTTGGTATCTGGGGGGCCACCGTTTGAGGGCTTCTGGAGCCCTGGCCCCACTGCTGGACCTCCTGAGGGCACCTGGTATTTTTGGCCACTGTGTGACACAGAGTGTTGGACTCGATGGGCCACTGGCCTGATCCAACATTGGCTTCTCTTATGTTCTTAAGTACTGAGGATTCTTATGAAATAGTCTGGCATTCTAGGTCTGTACTTTGACATGTCCTTTGCCATTGTTCTGCCTTCTTCCTTGGCATATTTGAGTAGGGATGGGCACGAACTGGCTCTGCACTAAAGTTCATCATGACTTTTGGCTGGTTCACGGTTCGTGAAGCAATGTTCACACACTGAAGAGCTGCCACAAACTTCCGCAAATTTCAAGGCAGTTCATGGCGGTTCGTGACGGTTTGTGAAGAGCAGAGAGCAGGGGTTTAAATGGCTCGGATCCCCTCAGAAAGCAGCACGGAGCAGAAAGCAGGGGTTACAGACTGGTTCTGTTTGTGAGCCGACATACCAATTCGTGGCGGAACCATGAGCCACGAACTGAACCGCAAAAGTGCGGTTCCTGCCCATCCCTATATTTGAGCTCCGGAATAGCGGCCAATTTGAGGGAAGACATGAAGCTGCCTCATCGTGGATCAGACCACTGGTCCATGCTTGTCAGTATTGACTTGCAGCAGCTCTCCAGGGTCTCAGGCAGAAAGGTCCTTCACATCAGCTTCGACCTGATCCTTTAAGTGGAGGTACCAGGGATTGAACCTGGGACCTTCTGCAACCAAAGCTGATGCTCTCCACCACTGAGCCACAGCCCCTTCTTACACCTACAGTGACTTTCAGGAAATTAGTTCAGCAAAACCCCAAAGAAAACTCCAACTTCTCCAGCCATGGAATGAAGAAGAAGAAGAAGAGATTGGATTTATACCCCACCCTCCACTCCCCAAGGGAGTCTCAGAGCGGTTTACAAACTCCTTTTCCCTTCCCCTCCCCACAACAGACACCCTGTGAGGTAGGTGGGGCTGAGAGAGCTCTTTCCCAAGCTGTCCTTGAGGGAACAGCTGGTACAGAGCTATGGCTTGCCCAAGGTCATCCAGCCAGGTGCAAGTGGAGGAGTGGGGAATCAAACCCGGTTCTCCCAGATTAGAGTCCGCGCACTTAACCACTACACCAAACTGGCTCTCTCTATGAGACCGCCTATCTCTACTCACCTCTTCAGGAATGACCTCCAAATGCAGAGTCTGTGCCTTGACAAAGAAGGACAGTGCGAGGTTCAGCAGGGCTTCTTGAAGTCCCAGACACAGCCTATAGTCCTGGATGGGGGGTGCTTCTATGAAGACTGCATCCTCTGGGATGGAGACCACAAGGCCTGTGTTGTCCACAATCTGAGTCTGGGGAAAGAAGCGGCAGTCCAGGGTTGCATTCCAGGAGATGAGAGCTAGGAATGGGCACAAACTGGGAAAATACTATATGTTTCAGTCCGTGGAGTGCCTGGTTTGTGAGCCACAAACCATCGCAAACTGTTAGGCACCAAATTAATGGGTTGGTTCATGAATTTCATGATGTCGTAAAACACACACACACAGTGTGTGTTAGAGACACCAAACTTGCTGAGGAACTCCAGCTCACTCCCCTCTACCTGCCCTCCAGGTTTGGTGAGGATTGGATTTTCAGGGTCTGAGTTACGGCCCACAGAGGAGGTGCCCCCAGAACAGTGCATTCTGGGGAAATGACAGGCTCAAGTTCACGCAGTTCAGGAGTGTATAGAATGGATCTTGTGCAAACTAGACACATCCAACCCCCCGATCCTCCTCTATATACCCTCCAAGTTTTGTGCACATTGAACTTACGGGGTCCGAGTTATGGCCCCCCAAAGAAGATACCCCCGGAAAGTGCTTTTGGGGGAGATGTCAAGCAGAGGTTCCAAAGTATATAAAATGGACCCCCTGCAAGCTGGACCCCCACCAAACCCACAAGCTAGAGAATTCCACCCCACCACCATTGTTTGAAGTCTGGCAAACATCTTGCTTGAACGGAGAGCTCCAGATGGTCAGCCATGTTGGTCTGAAGCAGTAGAGTAGCGGAGACTGTCTGGAAATGTATCCATTCACAAGCTGACATAAACCACTATAAAAACTGCTTGCAAGTTCGTGTAAAGTTTCTGCCAGTTGACTGCCACGAATTTCAATTCGCGAACCACGAACCGGCTGAAATTCATCACGAATGTTTCTTCGTGAGCCGGTTCGTGCCCATCACTAAGGAGGACGGGATCAGGATGGGCAGGGGGCGAGTTGAGACACAGGCGCAGGGACCTGGGGCAGGAATTATCACATAGAAAACAGATTGTGCAGACTTTTGAGTCCCTTCTGGATTTTACCCCACCTACTTTTTTCTTGCTGTCAACTCACAGCTGACTTACGTGTTTTTTTTAATTTTAATAACGTTTATTAAATAAATATAAAACAATTGATACAGAGAATCCCAAACAATACAAACTATTTAACATTAATAATGTTCTTGATATTCTATTCAGTATATCTATCTAAAACTTATCTAATTAGAACTCTTAACATGTTTTCTAATAATACAGTTGGGTTAGCAACCGTCTTGTATAAATGTAAGAATCTGAGTTCAACCACCTTGTATAAATGTAAGAATCTGATCAGAATTAAAACATACTCTAAATCTGGGGTTTATAGAATAAACACTTCAGATGAAACTAAATAATCAGAAATAATTCCATTCCGTGCCAGGTAACTTATGACAGGAAACCGTTTTTCAACAAAAGTAGATTGATCGTTTTTATGTTTAAGTTGTAACAGCCTATTTGTAATTTTTTCTAAAATACCGCAGTCCCGTATCTTAGACAACCATAACAAAACTGAAGGTACCAATTTGTTCTTCCACTTTAAAACTATCGCTCTCTTTGCGACAATCAAAGTCTTACGTATTTGTGGAATGCGAATATCTTCCCATAGATTAAGCAGTATTAGCTCAATTCGTAAATTTATTTATTTATTTATTAGATAGGGAGTGAATACCCTGCTATTGATAGAATCAATTTCAACACCTTTTGCCAAAATTCAGCAATATAACAACACAACCACCAACAATGATAGTATGTCCCCTTCTCGTCACACAAATCCCAGCATTTCGGATTTTTAGAGGGATTCATATGATGTCATTGTATGGGGGTAAACAGTTGACTTATATGGACCCTCAAAGGGTCTTTAAGAGCCAGTTTGGTGTAGTGGTTAAGGGCATGGGCTCTAATCTGGGAGAACCGGGTTTGATTCCCCACTCCTCCACTTGCACCTGCTGGGTGACCTTGGGAAAGCCGTAGTTCTGTACCAGCTGTTCTCTCAAGAACAGTTGCTCTCAGAGCTCTCTCAGCCCCACCCACCTCACAGTGTGTCTGTTGTGGGGAGGGAGAGGAATTTGCTCTGAGACTCCGAGTGAAGGGTGGGATATAATTCCAATCTCTTCTTCTTCTTCTTCTTCTTTAAGGCAAAACACCAACAGAGGTTGTTTGCCATTGCCTGCCTCTGTATGGTTACCCTAGACTTCCTTGGTGGTCTCCCATCCAGGGCTATTTTTGGGCAGGAACGCACAGGAACGGAGTTCCGTCTGGCTTCTGAGTTGGCCACGCCTACAGCCTCCCCCCCCCCCAGGTTCCCCAGGTGCCTCGCAAGCTGTGGGGTGCCTGGGGAAGCCAAGCTGATCCAGGGAGGGAAGGCAGTTTAAGCTGCCTCCCCCGCTCAGATTTCCCAGGTGCCCCAGGTGCTCAGATTTTCCCAGGTGCCTTCTTTCTCTCGGGTTCCCCATGCGCCCCGCAAGCCGCGGGGCACCTGGGGAAGCCAATCCTGGGAGGGAGCTGCGCTGTCAGGGATGTGGCCTAATATGCTAATGCGTTCCAGTTGTTGGGTGTGGCCTATTATGCTAATGAGTTCCTGCTGGGCTTTTTCTACAAAAAAAGCCCTGCTCCCATCTAAATACAAACTAGGCCAACCCTTCTTAGCTTCCGAGATCTGACAAGATCAGGCTAACCTGGGCCATCCTGGTCAGGAAAAAGACTGCGATGTTCTGCCGTTATCTGCCTCAGCAGAGCAACTCTGAACTTCCTTGGTGGTCTCCCATCCAAATACAGTGCAAGGCTGACCCTTCTTAGCTTCTGAGACCTAGCGAGATCAGGCTTGCATGGGCCATCCAGGGCAGGGCAAAAGACAAGCGAAGGTGATCTGCCACTGTCTGTCACTGTTGGAACACTTTCCCTATGAAGGAAGGTCAAAGCGCTTGGGGCTCTTTAGCTTGGAGAAACGATGGCTGAGGGGTGACATGATCGAGGTTTATAAGATTATGCATGGGATACAGCAGGTAGAGAAAGAAGTCCTTTTCTCCCTTTCTCACAAGACAAGAACTCGGGGGCACTCCATGAAATTGCGGAGCAATCGGGTTAGAATGGATAAAAGGAAGGACTACTTCACCCAAAGAGTGATTAACACATGGAATTCACTGCCACAGGAGGTGGTGGCGACTACAAGCATGGACAGCTTCAAGAGCAGAGGTCCACCAGTGGTTCTTAGCCACCATGTCTAGATAGGAACTCTCAGTCTGGGGCAAGTGATGCTCTATATTCTTGGTGCTTGGGTGGGGGGCAACAGTGGAGAGGGCTTCTGGTGTCCTGGCCACACTGCTGGACCTCCTGAGGGCACCTGGTGTTTTTGGCCACTGTGTGACACAGAGTGTTGGACTGGATGGGCCATTGGCCTGATGCAACACTGGCTTCTCTTATGTTCTTACGCACAGCAACCCTGCCTAGCTTTTGAGATCTGATGAGATCGGGCTAGCGTGAACTACCTAATCATTTGTTCCAACCAGAAACTGGTTGGCCACTGTGTGAGACAGGATGCTGGACTAGATGAACCGTTGGTCTGAACCTGGAGGCCTCTTCTTATGTTCTTATGTTTTTAGTCAAGCAATGGAATCTGCAAGTCATATTCGGTTCATTTCCCGGGGGGGGGGGGGGGGTCTTTAACGACAAGGAAAGCATCCAAGTGTTTATTATCTTGGAAACAAAGCTACAGACATGTAGCAGTTTGACATTGCCTGCCAGCGGTGATTCCACCACAAGCCAGCCAGGGAACTGGACAGCTAACGCCTCTCTCTACACCCACCTCAGCCAACGTGTTCTTGACATCCTTCTGAAGACCTTAAGAAGCCATCTCCACTGCCTGTCTTTGTGTTGGAAGGAGAGCAAAGTACTTACGCTGATGAAGCAAAAGCTATGATGGGACATGAAAAGTTCTGTCGTCTGTCGCTGGTACTCACACTGAGATTTATTCTAATGTCTCGACTGGTCAGAACAGGCAGGCTAATTAGCCGGTAACGGAGAGTGCCAAGGGGATCAAACGGAAGTGCCACTGGAAGGAAAGAGAAAGAACAGTCATGCTTGGCAGCGCCCGCCTCTCTCTGTTCCCAGCCGGCTCTGGATCGGTCACCGTGTGTTAGTGCATCATTGGCTTCAATGAGAAGAGCCCTGCTGGATCAGGCCAAGGGCTTTTCAGGTCCTGAATTCTTTCCATACAGCAGTTGATCCATTGCCTCTAGGAACTACAACAGCACCTTCTGCCCCCCGTGGTCCCCTGACTCTGCTACTGGAGGGAGCAGAAACCCTTCTTGGCTAGCAGCCGCTGATGGCCATGTCCTCCATGACTTCCGGCCACATCCAGAGCCTCAAGTTTACCGCAGGGCACACATGGAGCTCTTGCACAGGTTGACTGTCCCACGGAGTACAGATTTGTACAGGCTGGGTGGGGGATTTATGCATTTTAAAAAATTCTGTGCCCCCTTTCTCCAGAGCACCTCAAAGGCCCGAAGTGTCAGCTAATGCTGCCATCTCCTGGGCGGGAGTTGGTTCCCGGGTGGCCAAGACCCCGTCTTTGGAATGTGCTCACTGTTCTCAGCCTAGCAGCTAGCTTATCGCTTCCCGCGCCTCCCTGACCTTGAGTGTCACTGAAAGCCGCTTCTTGCGTTCAGGTGCAAACTGTAACTTTTCCCACTTATAACCTGTGAACAAATGACCAGTATATTTTAGATGCCTTTTTATCTTCCCTATGATTGGAGGTGCAAGTCTGCTCTAACATTTTGAATCCTGTATATCTACCCTGAATGTATGGATGCCCAGTATTACTAACACAAGACGTGTAGATGACTATTGGATCTGTTTGCAATAAAGGACTTTCTGGTTAAGAACACCTATTGCTGACTGACATCCCTTGGACTCTCACATGAAGCCAGTAGCACAATAAAAACAATTTCAAAACAGACCTATAATTAGGATTGCCAGGTCCCACCTTGGCCACTGGTGGGGGGTAGAGTTGCCAAATCCAGGTTGGGAGCCTCCTGGAGTTTCGGGGGTGGAGTCTGGGGAGGACAGGGCCCTCAGTGGGGTACAGTGCCACAGAGTCCACCCTCCAACGCATCCATTGTCTCCAGGGCAACTGTTCTCTGTAGTCTGGAGATGAGCTGTAGTTCTGGGGGATCCCCAGGTCACACGTGGAGGCTGGCATCCCTCAATGTAATGCATTTAAACCACACTGGAAACCAGTCCAGAAACAACTGGACCTCACTTGGAGAGCATTCCCAATGCTTACAGTCCAGCTGTGAAGTCAGGGAGGGCAGAAGTCCCCTGACCTCTTCCAGGAATAATGGCTTTCCCATCTTGTAAATGGGAAGGCAATTTCCCCCCAGACTTCCCCTGCCAGCTCGCAGCCCGCTCAGGGAGCTGGGGCAGAAAGCCTCCTCTTGCCCCCCCCTTGCCTGACTAGCATGCCAGCAGTTTGGGGTGCATAAATCTGCCCCTCTCACTTTGTGTCACTCTAGGATCGTCACTAAAGTTGCTGAGAAGCAAGGCAGGGGGTAAGGAACGCAGGAAGCTGCCTTCTGCTGAATCAAATCCTTGGCCCGTCAGAGTCAATCTTGTCTGCGCAGACTGGCAGCCGCTCTCCAGGGTCTCAGAGAGAGGTCTTCCCCATCACCTCCTGCCTGGTTCTTTTTAACTAGAGATGCTGCCAGGGATTGAACCTGGGATCTTCTGCATGCCAAGTAGATGCTCTGCCACTGAGCCACAGCCCCACCCCAGTAGTACAGCTCGGGATCATCTCCATCCCTAAAAGAGTGCAAGCTCCAGGAGTACAACTGTTGCAGGATCTTTTTTTGCTGGGAAAGTGTGCCAGCAATGAGGAAACTGAGACAGGGCACCCAGTGGTGACCACACTGGTACTGAACAGATATACCCCTGACTACCTATGAGGCATAAGTGCTATTGAATACGAACAACTAACTGATATCTTGGCTCCAACCAAGATACTGCATGTTGCTGAAGTTAGAAGAAGAAGAACAAAAACAACACCAACAACATAAGAGAAGCCAGTGTTGGATCAAGCCAGTGGCCCCTCCAACACTCTGTGTCGCACAGTGGCCAAAAACACCAGGTGCCCTCAGGAGGTCCACCAGTGGGGCCAGGACACTAGAAGCCCTCCCACTGTTGCCCCACCCCCTGTCAAGCACCAAGAATACAGAGCATCACTTGCCCCAGACCAAGAGTTCCTATTTATACCTTGTGGCTAAGAGCCACTGATGGACCTCTGCTCCATATGTTTAAGAACATAAGAACATAAGAGAAGCCAATGTTGGATCAGGCCAATGGCCCATCCAGTCCAACACTCTGTCACACAGTGACCAAAAATATCAGGTGCCCTCAGGAGGTCCACCAGTGGGACCAGAACTCCAGAAGCCCTCCCACTGCTGCCCCCCCCCCCAGTCAAGTACCAAGAATACAGAGCATCACTTGCCCCAGACTGAGGCCGATTTTGCACTAGCATTTGCCCCAGATTTGCCCTCATGCTTGCACTGGAGCTTCTGGTCGATTTCACACCAGTTGCCCTGGGCTCACGTTTTGCTCTGGAGTATCGCCCTGCTGCACCGGAGTTTCCCTGGAGCAAACAAACCCCGTTTTTTTTTGAGGATTTTCCTGTTTGCTCCGGGGGAGAACCCAAAACAAAAACACGCCCACTCGCCCGCCTTTCATCAGGGCCGCCACTTTGTGGGAATTTCTAATTTTTTTGGAGAAAACCCTTTGTCATACTATATCGAAAGGGCTGAGGTTTCAAGTGGGAAAATGAAGAAAATACTCCGGAGGAAACTGGGAGGGGATATTCCAGAGAGAACGAGAGGCAACTGGCCAGTGCGAAATCAGCCTGAGAGTTCCTATCTATACCTTGTGGCTAATAGCTCTGCTCCATATGTTTATCCAGTTCCCTCCTGAAGCCGTCCATGCTTGTAGCCACCACCATCTACTGTGGCAGAAGAAGGAAGAGAAGAAGAAGGAGAAGGAGACAGACACTCACCATTCACAGTGCTCAAGAACCGCTCTTTGGCCTGGTCAAAGATAGCCTTCAGTCTGGGACACAGCTGCAAGACAAAGGAGAGGCAACTGTTTTGCTCATGTAGGTCTTTGCAAAATGTCCTTTTGTAAATCATGAATATTGCTTCAGAGGGCAGCCATGTTGGTCTGCAGGAGCAGAGCTAGGTTTGAATCCAGCAGCACCTCAGAGATGAACAAGATCTCACTGGGTTAAGAATCAAAGCTCTAGTGAAGGGACCTTTGGCTTTGGAACACTCATCCCTTGAAAAACTTGTTGGTCTCTAAGGCACTCCCGGACTCCAGTCTCTGTCTTCCCTAAAAGCAGTTTCCTGACGTCTGCAACGCAACCACAAATAACTTTTCAGCACTGTTCCAAGGCCCAGGTGATGCGTAAAGCAGAAAGTGGTGGCAGAATCCAGAGGAAGCAGAACAACTGTGCCGCTCCGTTCTACGGGTGAACACTCACCTTGCCCCAACTCCCTGCAAATAGAGAGCTGGCATTCTAGCTCACGTCCCTCACCGCCGGGCTACTTTTCTATCTGGGGGGAGGAGTTTTTTCCCTTTTAACATAAGGCAACATAGGAAAGGAAGATGGCAGTGAATCCCAGAGGACCTGAAACTGCTGGACCAACTCCAGGAAAAGGGGGAAAAGAAACTGAAGGCAACACCTTCAGAGTGCTAAGGTTCTTTGACTTGTGTGGCTAGCCAAGTGAATTCACACTGTGAGACCAAGTCCAAGCAGCAAGAAGGTTTAAAAAAAAAGTTTCTGTTGAATAAAGGACAATATACAGCCAAAAGTTTTCCTCAGATGTCCACTGAGCACAAGTTGTGTTCCAGCTTTTATACTCTTAATTCTCCTCCCAGTTTTACATCATCCATGACATCATTTACACATGTGCATTCCAGTTTTCTTTGTCTCTACGATCCATTAATATTACTTTTGACAAACAAGATGTTTCTGGCTTTCTTTCCACTTTTGCTGTCCTTTCATCCACAGGTGTCTTGTCAAAATCTCCTTATTAAAAATGAAATATGGTGCTCTTCTGGACTACAGTATCTCTGCTGGCTATTTTCCCAGTTTTGCCATCTCTAAAACTTACTGGCTTAAATACATATTATAAGCAAAAATTAACTTTCTCTGCTAATATAGTGTTTTTCTATTAACACATGCATATATAAGATACGAATGTTTATACTTGTTTACAAAGTATTCTTGCAGAATATATATGAAAGTTCAGTAATAATTCCATTTTAGAAAAATCAAGCTCCTTACTTCTAACGGCCACTAGAGGACCCTCTTGTATAGGAAACATAAATTCTGCTACTCTAATTAAACTAAATTTTCAAAAGCCTTATGATTTATTCTTTGTTAAAATACTTTCACTTGATACAGATATCTCTAATAATGAACATCTGCTCATTAATTTCTGTTGGAAATCTTGGCTATTTTTCAAACTTGTGCTGATAATTGGCTAAAGATAAAAATTACCTCTGCTTGTTAAAATAATGCTTAGCAGTTTAATTTCAAATCGTTGTTTCACAGCTGTGTATCAATAAATCTGTCATAGTCTTTGGCTAATAAGCAAGGCTTCATTAAAGAATAAGACATAGTTTTGCTTTAGTAAAGAATTTAGCTAACTTTCTTTTCCACAAACATATACGATCTTTAAACCAGTTATTTTCAGCTATAAACAAATATAACAGCAAATAGTTATAATTATCTTTTGGAAAGAATCAACAAGTAACAAAGGGGTTTGCTAAACTCAAATCTCTATTGCAAAGGTTTTCAGCTGTGTTTCTACTCAATAAATTACCAGCCCCATCTTGACATCTCGTTAAAAATAAAGCATCTTTCAACTAATTATCAAATTACTTTCACTGGGCTTCTTGTCTGCTCATTAAATGTGATGGAAACCAGGACTGCTATACTTTCCTGTTTTTTCCAACTCATTCAGAAGGCCCAAAATGTTTTTTTTCTCAAAAATATTGGCATTCATGGAACAAATAATCAATAAACTATCATTCAAACCTCTGAGTTCCCTCGACAAAACTATGGATCCTCAGTGAGTCCCTTTTTCCTCCTTTGCTGTTGCTTTGCCTGCCTGCCCACAGGAGACCATGGCTTTTCTCCCTCCCTCCTGGCTTTCCGTCATCTCCCCAAATATCTCTGGGTGGTCTGATAGCTAGATCTGAGTCCAGAAGCTCCTTAGAATATAATAAATACATAAGAACAAAAGGGAAGCCAATGTTCGATCAGGCCAATGGCCCATCCAGTCCAACACTGTGTATGAAACATGAAATTTTGAATTAAAAATTTTTAATGTTTTGAATTTTCTGCCACAGTGTTTCATGTGGCCTGGTGACCCACCCTGAGTGAGCTTGCGGGGAGAGCGGGATATAAACCAAATAAATAAATAAATCAGATCTGGCAAAGAGAGCTTTGAGTTTGACCCTCAAAAGCTCGTACCCCCAAAAAATGTTGTTGGTCTCTACGATGGTCCTGGCCCCGGGGTCTCACTGTTCTAGTGCAGACCAGTATGGCTATCCCCTGAAACTGACTGGTCTGGGTATCTCAGGGGGCTTCTTCCCTTCTCCAGTCCCCCATCCTTGAGAACAGCCATTAACGCCCTGCTCGACACCCTGTCCTCTGTGGAGACAACTCTCAAAATCCATCTGTCCTCAGCCCTTCTTCACAAGAGGCAACCTAACAGATAAGGCCTGTCCGTGGGCATACCTTCGCAGGGAGGTTCTCAGTGAGAGAGTCCTGTACCGTAGGAAGAGCTGATAGCGGAAACTCACTGCAAAAAGGAACAGCAAATAACAAACAAACAGAATATCTAGGGCGGGGATCCCCAGCGTGGTGCCCGTGAGTGTCGTGGCCCCTCCTGACACCTTTTGTGGCACCCACCAGGAGTTTCCAGAAAATGGGTAGAGCCACGTGGAACTTTTGCCCAACAAGTTTTCTGATTGGCCACTGGAGATTTGATTGGCTGCGTGGATTTTTTAAAATCTTGCTTTGGGAGCAGCTGCCCCCACAGGAGGAGGTGGAGACTGGATTTATACCCTGCCCTTCACTCGGAGTCTCAGAGCGGCTTACATTCCCCTTTCCTTCCCCCTCTCCACAACAGATTCCCTGTGAGATAGGTGGGGCTGAGAGAGCTCTCTCAAGGACTGCCCTTGAGAGAACTGCTCTGAAAGAACTTATGACTATCCCAAGGTCATCCAGCAGGTGCAAGTGGAGTAGGGAATCAAACCTGGTTCTCCCAGATTAGAGTCCGCGCACTTAACCACTACACCAAACTGAAACCACTGGTTGAAGAAAGAGCCGCCTGATCTCAAGTTACAACAAGTAGGAACTACGGATGCCAGACTCTGGGTAGGACCTAGGGATCCCCTGGAATTACAGGTCATCTCCAGATTACAGGGTGAACTCTGTGGCGTTGTATCCCACTGAAGCCTCAGTCCTCCTCAGGCACTGTCCTCAAATCTGCAGGAGTTTCCCAACCTGGATCTGGCAACTGTATCCACCCCCCTCCATCCCCTGCTGGTCACCACAGAGAACCTGGCAACCCTAATTAGGAACTCACCCATTCCAAAGCTCGATAATAACGGCTCCCAACTGCACATCGCATTCATGAAAGATGATCTCAAAGGTGCCTGCTGAAAAGTTTTCTAACCCATACTTGGTTTGCAGTTTTGCCTCCGTTGATATATTGACCCGGGACAGGACTCCATCCAAGCTAAAGAGTCACACGCCCAAAATAAAATATTTTGTCACAAACATCCACCAGTGATGTAAATCTGATACACCCTGTGCAGACTAGCTGATTCAGCTGAAGTTGACAGAAGCAATTCACTTAGTTTTCATGGCCTGTTGTTCAGGCTTCAGAGGAACTGGCTGGCCACTGTGTGAGACAGGATGCTGGACTGGATGGACCTTCACTGGTCTGATCCAGCAGGGCTCTTCTGATGTCCCTCTAGTCCAGCATCCTGTCTCACACAGTGGCCAGCCAGTTCCTCTGGAGGTCCAACAACAGGGCATAGAGGCCAAGGCCTTTATAAGAACATCAGAAGAGCCCTGCTGGATCAGACCAGTGAGGGTCCATCTAGTCCAGCATCCTGTCTCACACAGGGGCCAACCAGTTCCTCTGGAAGGACAACAACAGGGCACAGAGGCCAAGGCCTTCATAAGAACATCAGAAGAGCCCTGCTGGACAGACCAGTGAGGGTCCATCTAGTCCAGCCTCCTGTCTCACGCACTGGCCAACCAGTTCCTCTGGATGGCCAACAACAGGGCAGAGAGGCCGAGGTCTTCCTAAGAACATCAGAAGAGCCCTGCTGGATCAGACCAGGGGTCCATCTAGTCCAACATCCCGTCTCCCGCAGTAGTCAACTAGTTCCTCTAGAGGGCCAACAACAGGGCAGAGTGTTGATAGTTAATCTTCAGCACTTAGATCAGCAGGATCTAGATGACAGCTATCTGTCAGATTGGTAGCTGTGTAGAACAAGTCCCAACTGGTTATGACTGGCACTGAAGTAAGGTCAGTCATCATGACTCAGCATGAAGCTGATTGGTTGAAATATGTATATATGGAATTGTACAGTACTGATGTGTGCTCTTTCTCTTGTATTACGGTGCTGGCGGAGCATTTTGCTGGTGTAAATAATAAATCCTGTATATAGTTTACCACTGGACTGTGTAAGTGTGGTTGCTATAAGGAGTTGCAGCAGAGTGAATGCTGGTGAGAGCTGTGGAGAGCTGGAGTGCTGAAGTGCTGGAGTAGCTGGAAAAGTCCTAGGGGCTAGAGGTGCTGAAAGGGTCTGAAGAGGCTGAAGGGGTGTTCCAGACGCGCTGTGCAACACAGAGAGGCTGAGGCCTTCATAAGAACATAAGAGCCCTGCTGGATCAGACCAGTGAGGGTCCATCTAGTCCAGCATCCTGTCTTACATGGTGGCCAACCAGTTCCTCTGGAGGACCAACAACAGGGCAGAGAGGCCGAGGCTTTCCCCTGAGAAGAACATCAGAAGAGCCCTGCTGGAACAGACCAGTGAAGGTCCATTTAGTCCACACTAGTCTTGCACAGGAGCCAGCCAGGTCCTCAGGAGGGCCAACAACAGGGCACAGAGGCTGAAGCCTTCATAAGAACATAAGAGCCCTGCTGGGTCAGACCAGTGAGGGTCCATCTAGTCCAGCATATCCTGTCTCACACAGGGGCCAGCCAGTCCCTCTGGAGGACCAACAGACAGGGCAGAGAGGCTGACTCTGAGGCCCTCCCCTAATGTTGCCTCCTGGTACTGGGCTTCAGAGGTTGACTACCTCTGAATGTAGAGATTCTCCCCAGTCACCATGGCTAGTAGCCAGAAGCTTTGACATTTTCATCACTTTTCTTCCTCTCCGTGGCCCTATGGCCCATTGTACAACATAGGGTTGGATCCTGCAGCTCCATTTCACTCAGTGCTTTCCTCCTGTGCAAGGAACCTCCTACCACTTCTCAGATAACGGTAAGAATCATAGGGCTGGATGCTATGGATCAGCTCCGCTAGCAGCTGGGCTTTCCTTTGGAAGGCCCCTTGCATTGCTAGGGGCATGACGCGATTGGGTCTAACTCGATGGTCCTTATCATGCTCCAAGAAAGCGAAGTGGGAGTGAGCATCCGATGAGTCCACCCTGGTTTGTTCCGGCTTGCTTCCCATTTCAAATACTGCAGAGAGCCAGTGTGGTACAGTGGTTAGAGGCTACAGTTTGGGAGTCCCAGGTTCGAATCCCCATTTGGTCACGGATACTCACTGGGGGACCTTGGACCAGTCACCCATGTAAATAAATAAATAGCGCTTCCCATGGATTTGCAAGAGGAGAACCAGAGAAGAAGAAGAAGAAGAAATAATAATAATTAGATTTATACCCCGCCCTTCACTCAGAGCAGCTTACGAACTCCTTTTCCCTTCCCCTCCCAACAGACACCCTGTGATGTCAGTGGGGCTGAGAGAGCTCTTTCCAGGACTGTCTTTGAGAAAACAGCTCTGAGAGAACTATGGCATGCCCAAGGTCATCCAGCAGCTGCATGTGGAGGAGTGGGGAATCGAACCTGGTTCTCCCAGATTAGAGTCCATGCACTTAACCACTACACCGAACTGACTTCCATGAGTCAAGACAAGCTCTTGATCAACTTTGCTTCATTCTAGTTTGCAAAAAAAAAAAAAAAAATTGCTTCCAAGGCGGAAAAGAAAGAAAGAAAACTCTAGCGACTGTAAAGCGGTGATACTCACAGTGCAGAAGCCCTGATATCCAACCGCAGAATGACAAAGAACCCATGTTCAGCGATGGTTGATGAAAGCTTCACTGAGATATTTTTCCCTTCAGCATCTACGACGCGTAACCTGAACAGGGAGGGCAGAAGAGAAGGAAGCCCAGAATCGAACTCATCCGAACAGGGGCTTTTACAGGGACCAACCTGCCTATACCAAGGCTATACCATCACAGTAATGTTCTGATGAATTTCGACCTGAAGCTGTGTACTGGTGCCCAGATTTTAAAATAATATAAACCAGTTGAAGAGGTATTTGTGGCTAGTTGCCCATTTCTATCATGGAATTTAAAGACGTTAGCAGAATATATGACTTATGAATTGTAACCCATAGCTGTTAGAATCACTGAAGAAGACAGTCAAAACAAGAGACCATATACCTGGGATAATTGTATGCAGGGGTCATTTCGAGCAGGAGCTTGAGGGAGCGCAGCTCCAAGAGTTGGTGCCAGCCCCCCTCCCAACGGGGGAATGCCTGCTTGTGTCATGGCTGCAGCAAAATGACTCTGTCCCCTGGAAAGGTCCTTATTCCTCCAACCAGCCTTCTGATCCTTCAGCCACCACTGAAGCTATCCTCCCAGAATAGTAGTATTTCTGAGGCTTGGATCAGTACCTGTCCCTTCTCTGCCTGCTCCTTCTGTCTTTCTGTTTTTTTCTCTCTCTCTCCCTCTGTCTTTCTTTCTTTCTTTCTTGCTCTCTCTCTCTCTTTCTCCCTCTGTCTTTTTCTTTCTCTCTCTCTCTTTTTCTTTCTTTCTTTCTTTCTCTCTCTCTATCCCCTCTGCCTGTCCTCCTTTCTTTCTTTCTTTCTTTCTCTCTCTCTTTCTTTCTTTCTTTCTCTCTTTCTGTGTGTCTTTCTTTTCTCTCTCTCTCTCCCCTCCCTCTTCTTTCTTTCTTGCCTTCTGACATACTTCCAGTGATGTCAGGGGGTGTGGCATATGCAAATAAGTTATGCTAATGAGTTATGCTAATGAGCTCCTGCACCTCTTTTTCTACTAAATGACCCCTGCTTGTATGATTTGATGAGCCTTTCTTCTGCTGTATTTTGTCCTTGGGCTGTCAGAGCTGATCTCTCAAGGACAGTCCAGGTGGTGGCTGAAGATCCACGGGAATTACAATTGATCTCCAGGCGACCGAAATCTGTTCCCCTGCAGGAAATGGCCCACTCTGGAAGGTAGACTCTGTGGCATTACACCCAGCTGCGCTCCCTCCTCACCCCAAACCCTCACCTGCCTCAGCTTCCACCACCCCCAAAATTGCCAGGTATTTCCTAACCTGGAGCTGGCCACTCTACCCCCAAAGCCCAAAAGTTCCCGTTCACTTAACAGTTTTAAATTGTTCTCTACTTGCCCAGTGAAGCTGCTTTCAGGGCCGGCTGGATCTTCAGCCCTGATGTCTGGAAGTACAATGTCATCCAGGTAGCTTCGCAGGAGACTGCCACGGAGCACGAGCCGTGAAAACGCTGAAACACAAAGACCCACCTGAAGACCAAGCAAGAGGGCCAAGCTGAGCAGCAAGGGTGGGAATTTGCCTCCCATCTGTCAGTCACCACTTATTTATTATTCTTATTTACACTTGGTCTTGGACTCAATAAATGTATTTATGTGGACAGAACATTGTTCCTAGGGAACAGGAGACCACCGGGAGAAGGAAAGGGGGGCATTTTTGGAATGCAGGGGGTGGGAGGAGGCTAGAAAAATCTTTCCACCCACAGAAATATCCCAAGCCCAGGGCCCAGATTGGGAGGAGCTATGGCTCCATGGTACAGTATCTACTTTGCACGCAGAAGGTCCCAGATTCAGTCTCAAGAATCTCCGCTTGAAAGGCCCAGGCAGTGGGTGATGTGAAAGACCTTTCTTTACCTGAGACCCATGAGAGCAACTGCCAGATAGAGCAGGCAATACTATCCTTGCTAGAACAAGGGTCTGACTCACTATAACACATGTTAAAGTGTCTGTTTGGGCTGTGGCTCAGTGGTAAAGCGTCTGCTTGGCATGCAGAAAGTTCTGGGTTCAATCCCTGGCATCTCCATTTGAAGGATCAGGTGTGAGGTTTTGTGAAAGGCAGCTTCTTGTGTGTTTGCTTTTTAGCCAAATCCACTCATTCATCAATGGCTGTACTATCACTGCTTTCATGTCAATGTGTTTTAATAGTGTGCATTTTTGTAGATGTCGTTGTGGCTCTTAAAGGTAAATATTTTAAACTGCTTTTTTCATTTGTGTTTAATTCCGTGTGCAACAGGAGTAAGATGTTCTAAAGTTTGGGGGGTATATTATTCATTCCTGTACTTATATAAATTATGCACCCATGAGGAAGAACATTGAAACACGTTGCGGTGGAGCAGGTGGAGCAATTTTTACTGGAAAAAAAGAAATCCCACAGTAAAAAAAATATATTGCACCTATCTAAACCTTCCTAAAAGCACTCTGGTGGAAATCTCAGGAATTGTATTTTGTCTTTTAAGCTTAAAACAGCTAGGATAAGAAATAATATGCATGTATTTCTCTTTCTGTTTTCATTTACAGATGCAACTATATTTTATATCACAGTGATTCCTTCATATTTATTCGCTGCAAGAATGATTAGCTTGGTTTTAAACAAAAATCTTAAAAGTTAAACCATGAGTGATCTTTGGCGGGGATACAAGGGTTTCACTGGACACTTGGAACAAGTAAACTTCTGCCTTCTTTTCAGTCAGAGACCCACACACGGACATCTCCACCCTGTGAATTTCTGCCTTTGTATAACACTTAACTGCTGATATCCTTCATCTGAAGCATGCTTATTTTTTTAAAAAAAAATAGCTGCCTTGATTCTTTACAGAGCACAAGGAGGCTTACAATATAAATAAAATACATACAATAGAGTACATAAAAATACATAAAACCACAATTTTAAAACCACAATTGAGGGCTGCTTTAATCAAGGTAAAAGGTAAAGGTTTCCCTTGCTCAAAAGCCAGTCGAATACGACTCTAGGGATGCGGTGCTCATCTCCGTTGCCAAGCCGAAGAGCCAGCGCTGTCTAAAGATGCTTCCGCGGTCATGTGGCCGGCATGACTAGATGCCGAGGCGCACGGGACGCTGTCACCTTCCCGCCAAAGTGGTACCTATTTATCTACTTGCAATGTCTTGCTTTCGAACTGCTAGGCTGGCAGGAGCTGGGGCCAGAGATGGGAGCTCACGTTATCATGCAGCACTACGGGTCTCGAACTGCTAAACTACCAGCCTTCTAAAACCATCTTCAGCTGCCTCCTAAAGACTGAAATTGTGGGGGCCAGGCGCACCTCCCTGGGGAGGTTATTTTAGCTTTATGGGGCTGCCACTGAAAAGGCCCTCTGTCATGTACCAACCAGATGAGCCGCATTAATTGGTGAGACCATGGGGAGGGGCAAGAGTGGGAGGGGCTTCTGGAGTCCTGGCCCCACTGCTGGAGCTCCTGAGGGCCCCTGGTGTTTTTGGCCACAGTGTGACACAGAGTGTTGGACTGGATGGGCCACTGGCCTGATCCAACACTGGCTTCTCTTTATGTTCTCTTATGTTCTTTATGTTCCTGGTAGCTGCCCCCAACCAGCAATCTAACTGCAGCATTCTGCTCTAGCTGCAGCTTCTGTTTGTAGCTATAGAATTAGGGTGAGCTATTGGTGCCCAAAGGGTGTACATTTATCTTACTGTGAGCCACCTCAAGAGCCAAGTTGAAGCTGGCTTTATTATTTATTACTTTTTAAAAAAATCAGTCACTCAATCAGCGATGAGTCTGTCGGGGTTCCTTACCACTGTGTAATGCCTGTGAGCCAATGACGCACTGAGCCCCGGGTTTCATCCCTCGTGCGGGGATCAGCAGCCCACACAAGGAGAGCAGTCCCCAAATCATCCTCATCTTCCCGTCCCCACTCCTGCAAGAAAAACGACCTTTAGTTCAAGCCATCCGTCGGTGGCTCAAAGGAAAATAAGTCTGGCACACGCTTGCTCAGTAAAGGTGGGAGGATAGGGTTCCCACCATCAGACTGAAGAAGTGTGCGTGCACACAAAAGCTTATACCTTGAATAAAACTTTGTTGGTCTTAAAGGTGCCAGCGGAATCAAACTTTGCTCTAACACAGTCAGACTGTAAACCAATCAGGAATATGTTCCCAGCTGATCTATCCGTAGCTGGGAGTTGGCTTCTGATGGCTGTAAGTAGCCTGTTCCTGAGGATACTCACGAACTGGTTGTGAACAGCCCACTGATTGTCCGCCTGATCATGGCTGGCGAACAGGAAGTAAAGCTAACTGGCAGGTGTTTGAGCATCCCTGGGCTTTGCCCACTACTCCAAACTGCTAAGGGCAACTTTCACCTGATTCTTTGGCCTTTTGGCTGTGACTCAGTGGTAGAGCATCTGTTTGGCATGCAGAAGGGCCCAGGTTCGATCCCTGGCATCTCCAGTTAAAAGGCTCAGATAGCAGGTAATGTGAAAGGCCTCCACCTGAGACCCTGGAGAGCTGCCGCTAGTCCGAATGGGCAATACTAATTAATTAATTAATTATCACATGGCAGTGTGTGTGGTACAGTCAGGAGATCCTAAGTTTGTCTGGCATCCAGAAGTTCTAGCTCTTTAGCATTATGCATCACCACGTGGCAAGGTAGATTTGTTTCTTTAAGGCACGAGATGTTTCAGAGGTGGTTTTGCCACTGCCTGCCTCTGTGTCATGCCCCTGACATTCCTGGGAGGTCGCCCATCCAAATACTAGCCAGGGCTGACTTGATGGACCAAGGGTCTGATTTGGTATGCGGCAGCTTCATGTGTTCAAGGCTGGAATAGTTGAATCCATTTTCCCACAAACATACACACACCATTTGATGGGTCAAACCCTGCTCTTCCATCCCTCCTGTGTTCAAAAAGAAGAAGAAGAAGAAGAAACTGGATTTATACCCCGCCCTTCACTACCCAAGGGAGTCTCAAAGCGGCTTACAAACTCCTTTCGCTCCCCCTCCCCACAGCAGACACCCTGTGAGGCAGGTGGGGCTGAGAGAGCTCTGACAGAAACTGCTTTTTTTCAAGGACAGCTGTGCCAGAACTACGGCTTGCCCCAGGTCATCCAGCAGGTGCAAGTGGAGGAGTGGGGAATCAAACCTGGTTCACCCAGATTAGAGTCCGCGCACTTAACCACTACCCCAAACTGGCTCTACACCCAATTGGCAAAAACACTACAGAAAGGACAGAAAATTGATAATCTCTCAAGTACCACCCAAATCTTCTCAAGCCTGTCTTCTTTGACAGGAGTCGTAAATATGAACTAGGATGGCCCTTTCTTACATGTCCAGGGAAATGCCGATCATCCGTTTGGGGTCAGGAAACAATTTTCCTCCTGGCCAGTTTGGCCGGAGATCCTGGAGGTTTTTTTGTCGTCTTTTGGGCATGGAACGGCAGTCACTGGAGGTGCTGTGGAGGGAGGTATTTGTGAATTTCCTGCATTGTGCAGGGGCTTGGACTAGATGACCCTAGAGATCCCTGTGAGCTTCTTGCTACTGGGGGAAACGGTTGTACTTTTAAACACTCTCTTTGTATATAAACTTGGTAGTTCCTTGCTGCCACCAGGAATTTAAAATTCCAAATCTCTCTCTCTTGGTAGTATGGCCTAGGGTCTGGGCACTTCAGAGGTCTATGTGGCCCAGAGGAAGTACTGTACTGATTCCTGGGATGTGTTTAAATAAAAATCAATTTATTTAATAAAGAACAAAATAGTTCTTTATTATTTGGGTTATTTTGAAAGGGACTTGTAACTATAACTGGCAATGCTTGGTGCCGCAAACAGTCTCTCAGAATCCGAAATCCACTCTGACAGGCTTCTATTTCTCTCTCTTTTTATATATGTAGCCACACAGGCTAGGCTCTTTGTTTTATTCACACAGAACAGAATCAATTCTCTTAGTCACGCAGACTAAACTGTTGATCCTATTTACACAGGGAAAGACTAAAATCCCATAGTCACACAGACTAAACTTCACACACTTGTCTCTCTCCCAAGACACATGCAGAATTCTCCCTACACACACACACTTTCATCTCTTCCAATCAAAATCACACCTGTCTTCCCCTATCACCCCACCCAACAGTACTGCAGTCACACTAAACATTTAAAGGAACACACAAACCCCAAAACATGAAATCATTACAGTCCCTTCCAACTCTATGATTCTATGATGCCTGTTCAGTATTTACGTAGAAACTCTGTTTTAAACTGCCTTCTCCAGCTGCTCTTTTCCCCTGAGGAATTCAATAAAATCTCTTGACAATTTCAAACTGAATGCTCAGAGATACTAAGGGAAGAAGACCCTTACCTACCTGGAATCAAGAGGCAAGCTGTGGCTCAGTGCACACAGAAGGTCCCAGGTTCAATCCCCGGCATCACCAGTTAAAATGGTTAGGTTGTTGGTATCATGAAAGACCTCCACCTGAGACCCTGGAGAGCCGCTGGCCAAAACACACAGTACTGAGGGTCAGACTCAGCAGAACACAGCCGCACATTTAGGATCCTGTTCAAGAACACTCACCACAACTCTGAGAGGAGACAAGGGAGAGGTGAAATGATAGCCATCTTCAAGTATTTGAAGGGCTGTTTCGCTGAGGATAAAGTGGAATTGTTTTCTGTTGCCCCAGAAGGTCGGACCAGAACAAACAGGTTGCAATTAAATCAGAAGAGTTTCCGGCTGAACATGAGGAAGAACTTCCTGGCAGTTAGAGGAGTTCCTCAGGGGAACAGGCTTCCTCGGGAGGTGGTGGGCTCTCCTTCTTTGGAGGTTTTCAGACAGAGGCTAGATGGCCATCTGGCAGCAATGCTGATTCTGTGAACTCGGGCAGATCAGGAGAGGGAGGGCAGGAAGGGTTGCCTCAGTGCTTAGTTCTTGTGGCCCTTTCTTACACACCGAGGGAAACGCCGGTCACCACTTTGGGGTCAGGAACGAACTTTCCTCCAGGCAAGATTGGCCCAGGAGGTTTTTTTGCCTTCCTCTGGGCATAGAGCACAGGTCACTGGGGGAATGAGTGTGTGGGGGCGGGTAGATGTGAATTTCCACCACGCTAGCCACATCTGCCAAAAACATGTCTTAACAGTAGCCAACCACCCTGCGTTTAAGGGCAAAAGGCAGGATATAAATCTAAAGATAATTTTAAAAAATCAAAATCAAACCAGCTCCATCACTTACCTACTTTGATATCTGAAGAAGTGTGCATGCACATGAAAGCTGGTACCCAGAATAAAACTTTGTTGGTCTTAACGGGGCCACCGGACTCCAGCTTTGCTCTGCTTCTTTGACCTCATCGTTTTGTTCAGAAGACAAAGGCAGAAGGGATTCAGGATAAATGAACCTCGTCAAGGCTAGAATGCAGCAGTTCTGAATGCTTGTAGCAACCCTGAAGTCCACGAAAGAGAAAATATACTGCAAGGTGTGCAGGCAGTTTGTTGAAAAGCATTAACAAAGAGGGAACCAGACTCAACCTGCAGAAACCACGGATAGGACGTTCCTTTGCGTGGCTGTCCGACGATGCGGCTGAAGCACCAAAGAACGTGGTTACTACATGAATGGATGGTACAAAGGAAGAAAGGCCGACCAACGCATCAGAGACCAAACCGACTGTCTTGGATGACCTCATTCCGCTGGCCATAGAACTGATAACAGGAAAGAATGAAAGTCAGCAAGGGCAGGATTGAAAAGCCCCACGTCAGAAAGAAGGAGTGAATGAGCAGAAATACGACAGAGGATAATTTTCTAGACAGCAATGCTTCCAAGAAGGGTTAAGGCAGAACAATGGGTGACATAAATCAATCCTGGGATGAAGGGCCAGTGATTAAAGGGCAAAACTAGAGAAGACTTTGGGGGGTGATAATTGCATCGACCAATTCTTGAAATCCCTCTAAATAGCAGTTCTGGGATCATGACTAGAGGACAACACTCCTTGTTTCAGGTCGGTAGCTGTGTTGGTTTGAAGCAGTAGAGCAAAGTTGGAGTCCTGTAGCACCTTCAAGCCCAACAGCATTTTATTCAAGGTATAGGCTTTTGTGTGCAGGCACACTTCTTCAGATAGAGTGAAACAAGACGTCTTCAACCACTGCATATAGGCCCATTACGCACGCACATCTTACGCACATCTTTACTTCAGATTCTGTGCCCGCCTTACGCACCATTCTTTTTCCTCTGATGTATTTATTCAGCAGCTGCAGTTTTTTTAAATTCACTTTTCTAAATCACTTGTGATGTGGGGGGTGTCCAAAGGGTTTAAAAAAAAAAATTATGCAATTGCAATATCACATCTGCACAGTAACATCCAGCAAGCCTCTCCCGTTGAAATCCTTGTGGTTCAGGTTTTGTGCTTGCATTTTAACATTAGTTCCTTGAATGAAAGGGAGCACAAAGGAACACAGGCAAAGGGGGAAGACACAATGTTGAAACTGACCAGACCTTAAGAACGTAAGAACACAAGAGAAGCCAATGTGGGATCAGGCCAGTGGCCCATCCTGTCCAACGCTCTGTGTCACACAGTGGCCAAAAATACCAGGTGCCCTCAGGAGGTCCAGAAGTGGGGCCAGGACACTAGACACCCTCCCACTGTTGCCCCCCCCCCCAATAAAACACCAAGAATACAGAGCATCACTTGCCCCAGACTGAGAAATACTACTTATACCTTGTGGCTAATAGCCACTGATGGACCTCTGCTCCATATGTTTATCTAATTCCCTCTTGAAGCCGTCCATGCTTGCAGCCGCCACCAGCTCCTGTGGCAGTGAATTCCACGTGTCAATCACTCTTTGGGTGAAGAAGTCCTTCCTTTTATCTGTTCTAACCTGACTGTTCAGCAATTTCATCGAGTGCCCACGAGTTCTACTTTTATTATCTATTTATTTTTTTGAAACTGACAAGCAGCTGCAAAGCCCTGTTTTCCACAATGCCAAGGACTAGGGGATTCTCTGCTGTATTATCAGCCACTGTGAAAAATGGGAAAGAGTCACATGATCTCATAATATGGGGGGACATGTTGAGTGTACAGAATGCACGGCAGAACCCACTGGCACTGGCATTGCAAGCTGTGACCGTTGGCAACATGTGTGTGTCAAATGCAGACTTAACCTGTGCTTTTTGGTTTGTTTGTTTGTTTTTCAATTTACATCCCGCCTGGCCGGACGAACTGGCTCAAAGCGGCGTACAACCATTAAAATGTGATAAAACAATAAAATACAACAAATACAATAAAATTACATATCAATAGATAACATAAAAGTGCTAGTAGGCAGGGGTCCGTTGGAGCGGGAGCACACAGGAGCGCAGCTCCGAGAGTGAGGAGCCCAGGGGGCGGGCACATGACCAAGCCCCACCCCCTCCTCAGCTTCCCCGAGCAGTGCAGAGGCGCAGCGCTCCGGGGAAAGCCCTGCTAGGGTCTTTATTGTTTTTAATGTTTTGTTTTAATATTGATAATTTTATCATTGTTCCTTTTATGACTGTGTGCTGCTTTTCCAGAGACTTGCTCAAGGTGGCATATAAATTTTCTAAGTATACCATTTTTTATCTGGGCACGTGGCACATAAGTACTGGAGAAATTTCACCAACACTTCAGCAGCTTCCACCCCATCAGTTTGGTGTAGTGGTCAGGAGTTGGACTCTAATCTGGGAGAACCGGGTTTGATTCCCCACTCCTCCACATGCAGCTGCTGGTGTGACCTTGGGCCAGTCACAAGTTCTCTCAGAGCTGTTCGCTCATGAGCAGTTCTCAAAAGACCCCTCTCAGCCCCACCTACCTCACAGGGTGTCTTGCTGTGGGGAGGGGAAGGGGAAGGGATGGGTGGTGCACATGTCCTGGGTATCTCAAGTCTACTTGAAACCTGGTGGCTTCAAGGGAGCAGGAAGAGAATGAGGGCGTGTTCTTTACGCTTATTTTTATTGCACAAAGTATTGGATGGGGAAGGGAATGGAGGAAGAGCAGGTCAGTTTCACTCCCCTGTGGAGTGGAGCCTGAGGGGTGGGTGTCGCCTTCTGAAACACTTCCGGCATGTTAGGGGGTGTGGCATATGCAAATGAGTTATGCTAATGAGCTCCTGCACCTCTTTTTCTACGAAATGACCCCTGCTAGTAGGTACTGTGGATGGTCTAATACTGAGAGGTAAACTAACATTGTAGCATAGAGCCAGAGCATGGGTTGTGTCCGATGGCGCATTCAACAGTGGCGGCTCCTCGTCAAAGGCCTGGTGGAAGAGCTCCATTTTACAAGCCCTGTGGAACTGTTAAAGGTCCCACAGGGCCCTCATGTCTTCCAGGAGCTCATTCCACCAGTGTGGAGCTGCCACTGAGAAGGCCCGAGTTCTAGTAACAGCCAACCTGGCGTCTTTCGGGCCAGGGAGAGTCAGGCGGTTTTGTGACCCTGACCTCAGTGCCCTCCGGGGAATGTATGGGGAAGACGGCCCTCCAAGTAGACAGGCCCCTGACCATGTAGGGCTTTAAAGGTCAGAACCAGCACCTTGAAGCGAATCCAGTATGCTACTGGCAGCTAGTGCAGTGCCTTCAGCACAGGCTGGATGTGATCTCTTATAGAGGGACCCATACAACATGGTCCCTCTATAGGCAGGCAATACCGACTTTGATGGACCGATGGTCTGGTTCACTAGAAGGCAGCTTCATTTTGGTGTGGTGGTTAAGTGCGCGGACTCTAATCTGAGAGAACCGGGTTTAATTCCCCACTCCTCCACTTGCACCTGCTGGATGACTTTGGGCAAGCCACAGTGCTGGCACAGCTGTTCTCTCATGGACAGCTTGGGAAAGAGCTCCCTCAGCCCCACCTACCTCACAGGGTGTCTGTTGTGGGGAGGGGAAGGGAAAGGAGTTTGTAAGCCACTCTGAGACTCCCTTGGGTAGTGAAGGGCGGGACATAAATCCTATCTCCTCCGCCTCCTTCTCCTTATTCTTCTGTTTGGTGTAGTGGTTAAGTGCGCGGACTCTAATCTGGGAGGACCGGGTTCGATTCCCCACTCCTTCTCCACTTGCAGCTGCTGGATGACCTTGGGCAAGCCATAGCTCTGTACCAGCTGTTCTCTCAAGGACAGTTCTGTCAGAGCTCTCTCAACCCCACCTACCTCCCAGGGGGTCTTTTGTGGAGAGGGGAAGGGAAAGGAGTTTGTAAACCGCTCTGAGACTACAAGTGAGTGAAGGGCGGGATATAAATCCAATCTCTTTTTCTCTTCTTCTTCTTCTTCTTCATGGGTCCACAGTCAAGTACTTCAGGGGAGGGGCTGTGGCTCAGTGGAAGAGCCTCTGCTTGGCATGCAGAAGGTCCCAGGTTCAATCCCCGGCAGCATCTCCAGTTGAAAGGACCAGGCAGAGGGTGATGTGAAAGAGTCTGATTCAGTATAAGACAGCTTTGCATGTTCATGAGCCCGGCATATTCTCAGTGAGGGGTACCGTGAGACCAACGTGGCCTGTACCATCTCAAACTGCAGTTGGTGGGGAGGGAATCCCACACCTCAGTTTTCCTCAATACAATACAGTTCCTTACCCACAGAAATCTAGCTTCTCAAGGAGCTGGCTAAACCGACTTGCCCATTGTTCACGCGGAGGGAACAATTTCTTCGAAGAGCATTCAACCGCATGAGCCCCCGCCCACCGGACAAAGAGCAACCACATCGCTCTGAAACGGACCAATTTCCATCCTTTTCCAGAACAACCAATTTGACATGGGCCTTTCAGGAAAGACCACCCCACAACTGATGAAGCTAGGGCTGCCAGCTCTGGGTTGAGAAATTCCTGGAGATTGGGGGGGGGGGGGGTGGAGCCTGGGGAAGGTGAGATTTGGGCGGGTGGGGCCTCAGCAAGGTATAATGTAGTGTCTGACCTTCAGGGGAACCGATCTCTGTAATCTGGACTCCGGAGCTCAGTTCTAATTGCAGGAGATCTCATAAGAACGTCACAAAATCATAGAGCTGGAAGGGGCCATACAGACCATCTAGTCCAACCCTCTGCCCAACGCAGGACCAGCCTAAAGCATCTCTGACAAATATAAGAGAAACCGCGCTGGATCAGGCCAACGGCCCAACCAGTCCAACACTTTCCGGTGAGTTATCTACCGCGACTCCAAGCTCTCTCTCCTGGTCAGTTGCCACCAGTGTGGGACTCCAGCCACATAAATTTATAGTGAAGACTTTGGGCTCCGGTGTCCATTGCTTTGGCACTGCTTGCCCCCACGGAGCCTCATCTGCCACCTTGAGGCCCACTCGCCCAGCCCCCACAGATGCCTCTGGAGACCCTCGCTGCGTTCCTCATTTCTCACCGCCCTGAACAACTGAGTGTCATCCGCAGACTTAGCCACTTCCAACTCAGCCACGTCGCCAGGCCTCGCCTGGAGGCTGGCAACCCTCGATGAAGCAGGCAGGCCCAAAAGGATGCTCCAGCAAGATCCCCACATGAAAAGCCTTTGCCCTTCAAGCCTCCTTTCCCCCCCTCTGCCGCTCTCTCTCTTGCTGTCGTTTCAAGTTACTCTCATGCCGCGATTTACGATTTATGTTCGCTGCTTCTAGCTGCTGAGCTGGCTCTTTGTTTGCCTCCGGCTTTGATCTGTTGGAAAAACCTGCCAGGCCGGTTCTCTACATCTCTTTTTGCTCTCCCTCCTTTCTCCAGCTTTCCAATCTGACAGCTTTTTTTAATAGGGCTTCAGTGCTGACTGACAGCTAGCAGAGGGAAACAGCTACAGGGGACTAAGATAAGGCCCAAGGGGGGGGGGGGGAGGCTGATCTGAGAGCCAGTTTGGTGTAGTGGTTAAGTGCGCGGACTCTGATCTGGGAGAACTGGGTTTGATTCCCCACTCCTCCACTTGCACCTGGCTGGATGACCTTGGGCAAGCCATAGCTCTGTACCAGCTGTTCTCTCAATAGGGTTGCCAAGTCTTCAAAACTCACCGGCGGGGGGGGGGGGGACTCCTCCTCCGGCCGGGAGTTTCTCCTGGTGCGCACACAAAGCGCGCGCGCCCAGCGACGTCGCCGGAAGTGACGTCAGCACGTTGGGGGCGTTGCCAGAGCGTCGCCCTGGCAACGCCCCCTACGTGCTGACGTCACTTCCGGTGACATCATTACATCGTCCTCGCTGGACGACGTCAGGGGTGGGGTTCCCCCCGCCGGCCAAATGCTGGCCGGCGGATCGGGAACCCCTTTAGCGGGGCGTCCCCCGCCCCCCGGGCTGACTTGGTAGCCCTATCTCTCAAGGACAGCTTGTGAAAGAGCTCTCTCAGCCCCACCTACCTCACCAGGTGTCTGTGGTGGGGAGGGGGAAGGGAAAGGAGATTGTAAGCCGCTCTGAGACTCCAAGTGAAGGGCGGGGTGTAAATCCAATCTCCTCCTCATCCTCTTCTTCTTCTTCTTCTTCTTCTCAAGGACATTGCCAAAATATGGGCATTGCTATGCACCCAGTGTAACTGCTTTACATGAGCTTTTCTTCTTCTTTTTCGCTAAAAAGTCACCGTTAATTTATGGTGACCACAAAGGCAAGAGCCATTCAGAAGTGGTTTGCCATTGCCTTCCCCTACATAGGGGAGAGGCTGTGGCTCGGTGGCAGAGCCTCTGCTTGGCATGCGGAAGGTCCCAGGTTCAATCCCCGGCATCTCCAGTTAAAAGGATCAGGCAGGAGGTGATGTGAAAGACCTCAGGATGAGATTCTGGACAGCCACTGCTGGTTTGAGAACCGGTTTGGTGTAGTGGTTAGGAGTACAGATTCTAATCTGGGAGAACCGGGTTTGATTCCCCACTCCTCCTCCGCATGCAGCCAGCTGGGTGACCTTGGGTCAGTCGCAAGTTCTCTCAGAGCTGTTCTCTCAAGGGCAGTCCTCGAGAGAGCTCTCTCAGCCTCACCTACCTCCCAGGGTGTCTGTTGTGAAGCCTATGCCCTCACACCTCCTCTGCCACCAACCTGTGCACTGTTCCTTCACCCATGTGCTTGCAAATGCCCCGCCTTCTTCCTACCTACCTGGGCTGCTCAGCACTGACAGAGTGTGAGCATGGTGGCAGTCACAGCAGCGTAGGGGTGCCAATCTCCAGGTGAGGCCTGGAGAGCTCCTGGAATTAGAAATCTCCAGACCACAGTGAACAGTTTCCCTGGAGGAAATGGCTGCTTTGGAGGGTGGCCTCTGTGGAATTATACCCCACTGAGGCTCCTGTCCTTCCCAGGCTTCATCCCCCAAATCTCCAGGGGTTTCCCAACCCAGAGTTGGAAACCTCACAGCAACAGCAGCACCCCCAGTGCCATTCGGGAAAGGGCACACAAGTGGCTGTGGGAGGTGTCATGAGCAGGCAGGAGAAGGGGGCACAGCGGGTGGGGGGTACGGGGGTGAAGGCAGGAAGGCTGCTACGAAGGGGGGTCCTGAGAGTGGGGATGGGGGACTCAGGGCCGATCAAACCTGGAACCAGTCCTAGAGTCACATGAATATGTACCCCAGTTTACTGGATGGATGGATGGATGGATGGATTAGATAGATGGATAGATTAGATGGATAGATAGATAGATAGATAGATAGATAGATAGATAGATAGACAGACAGACAGACAGACAGACAGACAGATAGATAGATATTTTTGGGCAGGAACAGAGTTCCGGCTGGCTCCTGAATTGGCCACACCCAGCAGGAACTCATTAGCATAACAGGCCACACCCAACAGCAGGAACTCATTAGGATTGGCTACATTAGGGGTATGTGGCCTAACATGCAAATTAATTGCTGCTACCAAAAAAGCCCTGGGTTTTGACGACAAACAAGGTAAACCGAATAAGAAGCAAACGGTGGGTGTGGCTGGATGACCACTCTTCTGGTAACACGGGGGTGTGGCCGAATATGCTAATAAGCTGGGCTGTCAGTGGTGTGGCCTAATATGCTAATGAGTTTCTGCTGTTGGGTGTGGCCTATTATGCTAATGAGTTCCTGCTGGGCTTTTTCTACCAAAAAAAAGCCCTGGATAGATAGATAGCTAGATAGATAGATAGATAGATAGATAGATAGATAGATAGATAGATAGATAGATAGATAGATAGATAGATAGATAGATGATCACTAGGATTGCATCTGAGGTTAGAAATGAGCTTGTCTTAGGCCCCTTAGTGGAGCCAAGTATGTAGCTGTCATGGGGTAGCTGAAGCGCAAAAGCATTCTGACATGGTGGCAGAGAAAAGTGGCATCCAGTTGCTGGCAAGCCCGTAGGGGGTTAATCCCCCCCCCCCGCAAAGAAAAACCCCACATGCATTGTCAGCACATGCGCTCACAACTAACTTACTTCCTTTGGCAACGGTTGCGGCAGTGCGGTTGGCGGGATCCGCAGCAGAGGCTGGACACTGTGCTGGGCTCTCTTTCCCCCTTATTTTCTTTTTTCTTCCCCCCCCCCCCCCCCCCCCCGCCTTTCCTTTACTTTTTGAAAAAACTTGATTTCGGTTCTTTACGCCCAGTATTAAAGAGTATACACCAACAAAGGGCAACCGAGTAGGAGGACTATTATAACCACTGATCTACAGCTCCGAAAATGGGCTGCGCCAGGACTCCTAAGTCATCTACAAATGCAAATAAGGGGGAACAACAGAAACTGTATGTTCATATCTTATATCCCCACACTGTTTTGTTCTTGTCCCTCTTTACCACGATTGTTATGTCTAAATGCACTATTTTGTGTGTGGGCAACTGGAACTTTGTCCTTTGTATGTCATACTGTATTGGTGTCGACTAAAATGTTGTGGGTCAGAATACAGTTTCTGTTGTTCCTCCTTATTTGCATTCGTAGATGAATTGGGAGTCTTGGCAGTATTAAAGGGTAGCTGTGGCAGAACAGGCCTGCTTTGGCCATCAGGCCCCATTCCACCCTGCCCTCCTTGGGGGTTCTCAACTTTTACTCTCCAGCAGCCCGCCGCCACCACCTGATCAATATAGAGATTTCCCACTGCAGGGATCAGGCCCCTCAGCTCCCCTTCCAAGCTCAGAGTCCTGGCCTCAGTGTCTCCCACTACCCCAGCGCCTGGCTACCAAGGGGACAGTTGACTGCTTTGTGTACCCCTGGGCGAATAGCCAGTTGCCAGCTGCTTGCCTTCTCCCGTCTTGGGGCTCCCTTTAAAAACAGTGCCATTCTTCACAGCAGAGTTGCCAGCTCCAGGCTGGGAAACTGCTGGATAACTTGGGGTGAAGCCTGGGGAGAGACCTCAGGGGGTGCAATGCCCTAGAGCAGGGGTGGCCAAACTGTGGCTCAGGAGCCACATGCGGCTCTTTCACACATATTGTGTGGCTCCTGGCAGGGCAGCTGGGGAAAGCGAAGGGAAGCCATGTCTTTCTTTCTTTCTTTCTTTCTTTCTTTCTTTCTTTCTTTCTTTCTTTCTTTCTTTCTTTCTTTCTTTCTTTCTCTCCTTCCCTCCCTTCCTTTTTCTCTCTCTCCCTCTTGCTTTCTCTCTCTCTCTCTTTCTCCTTCCCTCTGTCAGAATCTGACAATAGAATGGTTGTCCTGCTGTTACTTTCTGTTTCTTTGTGCCACACTGTAACCAATTGCTTTATTGCCTGCCTTGAAGTAGATATGGTTGTCCTGCTTAATGTCACTTTCTTCCCGGGAGGATGGCCTGCCACATTCTTGGTCGTCACATAAACAACTGGAGTTATCTCATCCTGTCCACTCCTCCTCGCCTTTCAAGCTTGAAGTATTTTATCAAAGTTATTGCAACCTTGGAGACTGTTTAATTGTTGCTGACCAAATGTTTAGCCTGGAGTTCGCACATCTGGGTCACTCAGGGCAAGAAGGGAATTTTTATAACTTTCCCTCCTTTTGGTGAGAACCAACGGTTGCCATTTTTTCCTGCTTTTCTGTATTCATTCTGATTGGCTCTTTATGTTTATGCACCTCTGCCTGAAGGTATATTAACCCATGTTATTTCTTTTCCTGTATCTCTAACAAACATCGAGAACCTGAGTCCATTATTAGAAATAAAAGAACTTTGCTTTCAATCAAAGGTCTGGTCTGATAGTGTTAACCCAGAAGCCTCACACCCTCCCTTTCTCTCTCTCTCTCTCTTTCTCTCTCTCTCTCTCTCTTTCTCCTTCCCTCCCTTTCTCTCTCTCTCTTTCTTTCTTTTTCTTTCTTCTTTCTTTCCTTCCTTCCTTCCATTTGCTTTGTTTCTTTTTCTCTTTTTCTTTCCATCTCTTTCCTTCTTTCTTTCCACCTCTCTCTCTCTCACACACACACAAATAAATATCATTAGCCAACAAATAAATATCATTGAACAAATAAATATCATTATCAATATGTTTTTACCCCTTTTGCTTCTATCTTTGGCAGTCTCGACTGATGTTAATAAAAAGCAAATTCACATGTTTTTTAAACAAAAATGTGTTTGTAATATCTGTTCATGTCTCGCGACTCTCAAACATCTGACGTTTGTTCTATGTGCCTCTTACGTTGAGCCAGTCTGGCCACCCCTGGGCTAGAGTCCACCCTCCAAAGCAACCATCTTCTCCAGGGAAACAGATCTCTACTGGGTGGAGATCAGTTGCAATTCCAAGAGATCGCCAGACCTGACCTGGAGGTTGGCAGACCTATCCCACACACACACAAATGGAACAAAAGGCACCCCTGTTTCTTTTCCTAAAGAACCCAGGTCTCATCCCTGAACACTTCTCGAGGTCCTTCCAGGCCTCTGATTCTCTGCCTCTCTTCTCCTGGTCTGCAGCCCCCACCGGTTCACAGTCCAAACAAACTAGGCCGCCCCTTTCCTTCTTGCCTCCGCTGGTCACTCCCAATGCCAGCTGGGCAGCAGTGCCTTTCGGCAGCTTTGAACATAATCTCTCCGACATCAAAGCTGCTGTCCCGTTTTCAGTGCCATTTTGGAAACACAGACCAGCCGTTTTTTCGAATGTGCCATCGAAGGGACAAGCAGTCAGCAGGGAACTGCTGCTCAACTCGGGCCCAACCCACATTTACTATGTCAAGCGGTCTCATTCGGCTGTGGCCCAGCTTCCTTTGCCTTCAGTTTGGCGCAGTATAAAAAGCTCGCTGTCTCCATCAGGGCAGAGGGAGAGCGCATAAGGGGGGCGGCCTTCCGGGGGTGCCAACAGGGCGCTGCACTGAGGAGAGGAAACGTCACCTGCAAACCCACCCATCCCACCCCCAAAGTAAAGGTGGTGACCTGGCAGAGGGGGAGGCGGAGGGGGTCAGGAGAGATGGAACGAGCAGGGCAAAAAACACAAAACACTTGGCAGTTGCCAGTAGGGTTGCCAAGTCCGGGTTGGAAAATACCTGGAGACTTTGGGGGTGGAGCCAGGAGAGGGCGGGGTTTGGGGAGGGGAGGGGCCTCAGCATGGTACAATGCCATAGAGTCTACCTTTCAAAGCAGCCATTTTCTCCAGGGGAGCTGATCTCTGTCAGCTGGGGATCAGTTGTAAAAGCGGGAGGCTGGCAGGACTACCCCAAGAAACAACAAATGGTTCAGAGGTGGGTGTGCTTCCACCTCCCCCCCCCCCCAAAAAAAAATACAATTGCAGAAAAATGTTCCCTGGCTGCTTTTAAATGCGGGCGACTGGATTTTCAGCTACCTCGTGACATGATCGAGGTTTATGAGATGATGCATGGAATAGAGCAGGTCGAGAAAGAAGTCCTTTTCTCCCTTTCTCACAGTACAAGAACTCGTGGGCACTCCATGGAATTGCTGAGCAGTCGGGTTAGAACAGATAAAAGGAAGTCCTTCTTCACCCAAAGAGTGATCAGCACGTGGAATTCACTGCCACAGGAGGAGGTGGCGGCTACAAGCATGGACGGCTTCAAGAGCAGAGGTCCATCAGTGGCTCTGAGCCACAAGGTATAGATAGGAACTCTCAGTCTGGGGCAAGTGATGCTCTATATCCTTGGTGCTGGGGCGGAGGGGAACAGTGGGCAGGGCTTCTTGTGTCCTGGTCCCACTGCTGGACCTCCTGAGGGCACCTGGTGTTTTTGGCCAGTGTGTGTCAGAGTGTTGGACTGGATGGGCCACTGGCCTGATCCAACATGGCTTCCCTTATGTTCTTACATTCTTATGAGGGGGGGGAGAATTCGGCTCCAGTTGTCTGCTTATCACTCACAGAAGCTTGAGGGAGGGGAGGCGCAATTAAACCACCTTAAATCCAAATCCAAATAACACAGAGGGACACCGAAGGGACCTTGGAGTCACCACGAAATGGCAATAAAATGATGCAGACAGCCTATGCTGAGACGAAACAGTGGGAAAGCGGATACGGCATGAAATGCAGACAGAAATTTCTGAGACGATGTGAGATTGCTGGCACAGTGGCACGAAAGACCAATGCGGTTTGGACCTGAGCCTGGCAAAGCATGCCAAGTGGAAGTCAGAGGAGAGCATCAGCCAGTCTGGTGTAGTGATTAAGTGCGCGGACTCTAATCTTGGAGAACCAGGTTTGATTCCCCACTTCTCCACTTGCAGCTGCTGGATGACCTTGGGTCAGTCACAAGTTCTTTCAGAGCTGTTCTCTCAAGAGCAGTCCTTGAAAGAGCTCTCTCAGCTCCACCCTACCTCACAGGGTGTCTGTCGCGGGGAGGGGAAGGGAAAGGAGTTTGTAAGCCGCTCTGAGATTCCTTTGGGTAGTGAAGGGCGGGGTATAAATCCAATCTCCTCTTCTTCTTCTTCTTCTTCTTCTTCAATGACAGACAGAACAACAGAAACACTAGCCTCACTGCTGACCAGCTGGGTGAAACTTTTCACGTTAGGAAGAACCTCCTGACAGAGCGGTTCCTCAGTGGAACAGGCTTCCTACAGAGGTGGAGGGGTCTCCTTCTTTGGAGGTTTGTGAATCAATCAAACCTGTTTTGGCTTATTAGGTCAACAATTGTTCTTGACGTGTATCTATGTATTAGTGACCACTGAAGAAGTCCCGCTGGGCCAGAACATGTTTGGTCTTGTTGGCTGTGATTCTGGTCTTATTTGCACGTCATCAGCTTTGAGATATTTATTTGTGTTCTTAAATGTATGTACATCGAAGGCCACTTAGTTTGGTGATAAAAAACTAGATTCAAGGCCTATGTTTTAAATTTGTATTTTAAGTGCACTGTACAAGAAATGGATTTATTTTGCTTAATTCATTTCCGTATTGTCTCTGCTTGCCCTTTGTGGTACCTAAAACTCAATTCTTAGGTTGGTTTTTTTTATTTCCCCTTTTTTGTTATTGTTGCATCAATCTGATCATCGAGAAATCTGCTGCATGATTATAACTGGTGAGCAGGACATGATTCCAACTGGGAGGAGTTCGAACACCCCCAGCTGAGAGCTCTCACAAGTGGCTATAAACTGTGGCATAAGAAGTTATATTTGTATTGGCTTCTTTCCTCCCAATTAAAAAAATCCAAGTGTTTCAAATGACAAAGAAGAGGAAGGGAAGAAATTGGCTTTATACCCCGCCCTTCACTACCCAAAGGAGTCTCAGAGCGGCTTACAAACTCCTTTCCCTTCCCCTCCCCACGACAGACACCCTGTGAGGTAGGTGGGGCGGAGAGAGCTCTGAGACAGTTGTCCTTGAGAGAACAGCTGGTACAGAGCTATGGCTTGCCCAAGGTCATCCAGCCAGGTGCAAGTGGAGGAGTGGGGAATCAAACCCGGTTCTCCCAGATTAGAGTCCACGCACTTAACCACTACTCCAAACTGGCTCTCTGTGGAATACAGTCCCAATGACAATTTAAAAAAATGAGGAGCGCACATACTGGATGGAAGATACACTTCTGGGTAGCAGCGTGTGTGAACAAGATCTTGGGGTACGGGTTGACCGTAAGTTAAATATGAGTAGCCAGTGTGACGCAGCAACAAAAAAGGCTAATGCAATCTTGGGGTGTATCGACAGAGGAATAAGATCCAGATCGCAAGATGTCACAGTCCCACTGTAAACTGCATTGGTCAGGCCACACCTGGATTCTTCTGTGCAGTTCTGGAGGCCTCCCTTCCAAAAGGGATGTGGACAGAATGGAGCGGGTGCAGAGGAGAGCGACGAGGGCAATCGGGGGCCTGGAGACCAAGAAGCCCTGCAAGGAAAGGCTGAGGGACTTCTTGGGAAGGTTCAGTCTGGAGAAGAGGAGGGGGAGGGGGGACAGGACTGCTCTCTTTAAGTATCTGAAGGGCTGTCACTTAGGGCAGGGAGCCATTCCTGTGGGCAGCAGAGGAGAGGACTTGCAATAATAGGTTTACATTAAGGGTGGGACGGTACCGGCTGGATCTTAGGAAAAACTTTTTGAGTCAGCGTTGTGCAACAGTGGAATTAGCAGCCTAGGGAGGTGGTGAGCTCCCCCTCCCTGGTAGTCTTCAAGCAGCGGCTGGACAGACCCTTGTCGGGGATGCTCTAGGGCGGCTGATCCTGCATTGAGCAGGGGGTCGGACTGGATGGCCTGGAAGGCCCCCTCCAACTCTGTGAGTGTAAGCTTTTGTGTGCAGGCACCCTCCCTCAGATACCTTGAACAAAACTTGGTCTTAAAGGTGCCAGTGGGAGCTCAAGCTTCATCATGACAGTCACCTGATTCTAAGATTTCTGAAAGAACTCAAATGGGAACTTGTGGATCTCCTGACAAAAATATGCACTCTATCACTAAAATCTGCCTCCACTCCCGAGGACTGGAAGGTAGCTAATGTAACCCTCATCTTTAAAAAAAAAAAAAGGTTTCAGAAGAGATCTAGATAATTACAGGCTGGTCAGTCTCATTAACATGTGGAATTCACTGCCGCAGGAAGTGGTAGTGGCTACAAGCAAAGACAGCTTCAAGAAGGGATTGGATAAACATCTGGAGCAGAGGTCCATCAGGGGCTCTTCGCCACAAGGTATAGATAGGAACTCTCAGTCTGGGGCAAGTGAGGCTCTGTCTTCTTGGTGCTGGGGGGGCAACAGTGGGAGGGCTTCTGGAGTCCTGGCCCTGCTGGTGGACCTCCTGAGGGCACCTCGTATTTCTGGCCACTGTGTGACATAGAGTGTTGGACTGGATGGGCCACTGGCCTGATCCAACATGGCTTCCCTTTAGGGCTGCCAAGTCCCCCGGTAGGGCGGGGGAAACACTGATTTTTAGTGCTTACCTCCCGCTTTTCCAAAGTTGGCCACCGGGGGGACAAAATGGCTGCCTTAAAAGGGAAATGTCTGCAGAGAGCCTGCCCTGCAGTAAAAAGCCTCACCAGACATTTCCCCTTTAAGAAGTCAGCAAGAGAGCTTCCACAGCAAGAGAGGTCCGCCCAGAGATTAAGGAGGGACTGAAGGAGCTGCTTTTGCATGTGGCTGGCAAGGTGAGTTTCTCTTCCAGCTCTTTTCATTCTCTCTCCCTCTTTCTTTTTTCTGTCTGTCTGTCTGTCTGTCTCTCTCTCTCTCTGTCCCCATCCAGCAGAGGTCTATCAGTGGCTATTATAGCCACAAGGTCTAAATGGAAGTAAGTGCCTCTGCCAGTTTTTTTCCCTTCTCTCTCTCTCCCTCTTTCTTTTTTCTGTTTGTCTGTCTGTCTGTCTCTCTCTGTCCCCATCCAGCAGAGGTCTGTCAGTGGCTATTATTAGCCACAAGGTCTAAATGGAACCCTTTGTCTGGGGCAGTGAGGCTCTGCATTCTTGGTGCTTGGGGGGCAACAGTGGGAGGGCTTCTGGAGTTCTGGCCCCGCTGCTGGACCTCCTGAGGGCACCTGGTATTTTTGGCCACTGTTGTGACACAGAGTGTTGTACTGGATGGGCTGTTGGCCCAATCCACTGTGGCTTCTCTCCTGTTCTTATGATATGAAAATCATATTCAGCACTTGTGTAGCACTTAGTGCTTCATATTCTGCTGAGATGAGGAAGGATTCAGTAGGGCCGTTGCTCAGTGATAAGAGCATCTGCTTGACATGCAGGAGGTATCAGCCTCTTCAGCTAAAAAAGGATCAGGTCATAGGTGACATGAAAGATCTCAGCCTGAGACCCTGGAGAGCCACTACCAGTCTGAGTAGTCAATACTGACCTTGATGGACCAATGGCCTGATTCAGTATTAGGAAACTTCATGAGTTCATGTGTCAGCATGTGGAAGCAACATCACAGGATGTGACATCACAAAATGATGTCACTTCCTTTCTCCTGGCTCCACCCCCAAAGTCTCCTGGCTCCACCCCCAAAGTCCCCAGATATTTCCCAAGTTGGACTTGGCAGCCCTACTTCCTTATGTTCTTACGTCTGGGGCAGTAATGCTCTGTCTTCTTGGTGCTTGGGGGCCACAGTGGAGGGGGGCTTCAGGAGTTCTGGCCCAACTGCTGGACCGCCTGATGGCACCTGGGTTTTGGCCACTGTGTGACACAGAGTGTTGGGCTGGAGGGGCCACTGGCCTGATCCAACATGGCTTCCCTTATGTTCTTACATCTGGGGCAGTAATGCTCTGTCTTCTTGGTGCTTGGGGGGCAAGAGTGGGAGGGCTTCTGGAGTTCTGGCCCCACTGGTGGGCCTCCTAGTGGCCCCTGGGTTTTGGCCACTGTGTGACACAGAGTGTTGGGCTGGAGGGGCCACTGGCCTGATCCAACATGGCTTCCCTTATGTTCTTACATCTGGGGCAGTAATGCTCTGTCTTCTTGGTGCTTGGGGGGCAAGAGTGGGAGGGCTTCTGGAGTTCTGGCCCCACTGATGGACCTTCTGATGGCTCCTGAGTTTTTGGCTACGGTGTGACACAAGGGTGTTGGTCCAGATGGGCCACTGGCCTGGTCCAACATGGCCTCTCTTATGTTCTTTTGGCAGTAGGCCTTTGAATAGCAGGTGCTGAAGACACACCATAGAGATCAGTTTCTTTTCAGCCCAGCCAGTAAGACCCTAGAAACCACCTTCTTGCCTTGTTTTAACCCACTAGATAGAGCTTGGGCCACATCCAGCAAGAGAAGAAGGAGATTGGATTTATACCCCGCCCTTCACTCACTTGGAGTCTCAGAGCGGCTTACAAACTCCTTTTCCCTTCCCCTCCCCGCAACAGACACCCTGTGAGGTAGGTGGGGCTGAGAGAGCTCTTTCCAGAGCTGTCCTTGAGAGAACAGCTGGTACAGAGCTATGGCTTGCCCAAGGTCATCCAGCCAGGTGCAAGTGGTGGAGTGGGGAATCAAACCCGGTTCTCCCAGATTAGAGTCCGCGCACTTAACCACTACACCAAACTGGCTCTCAAGAGGGTGTGCTTACATTCCCTACATACCCGCCCAACATTTATTCGGTCCTGATCATGTGTGGATGTCACAGGTAGCAACGAGGACGTGACCCAGAAAACCGCAGACCAGAGAATCTCCCCTTGTTCCAGACCCGCAGATTCAGCAAAAATTATTATTTAATGTAAATTTTCTTTTCTTTTCCATCCCTACGTAAAATCCACTACGAAGACACGAAAACTACTTCTGGGCAAAATGCTAAAAAGCTTCGGCTGTCTTTCAAGGGGTGAAGACGATTGGCTTTGTGACTGGCTCCGTCGTGCCAAACAGCAGTCAGAGAGCAATGAGCAAACTCCCGGCACTTCCGTTCTTCTCCCGCGTGAACACCAAACCACGACTTCTGCAGAGCGGCCTTTTCTTTCCTCCGAAGACTACTTGGGGACATAGCTGAGTGTGCAGGGACAATACACACGGCGCTGGGCGGGGGGAACAGAGAGGAGCAGAGGGTCAGGAGGACTGGGGTCAGAAAGCAGTTTTTTGGCTGGAGATCCTGGAGGTTTTTGTCATCATCTGGGCATGGAGCAGGGGTCACTGGGGGTGTGGAGTGGGGAGGCATTTGTGGATTTCCTGCATTGTGCAGGGGGTTGGACTAGATGACCCTGGAGGTCCCTTCCAACTCTATGGTTCTATGAATGTCAACGGCCCCCTGCTACTCACAGCCTTTGGTCTGCCCGAACTGAGGTATCATGGCAAAGGAGGAGGAGGAGATTGGATTTATATCCCGCCCTTCACTCACTTGGAGTCTCAGAGCGGCTTACAAACTCCTTTCCCTTCCCCTCCCCACAACAGACACCCTGTGAGGTAGGTGGAGCTGAGAGAGCTCTGAGACAACTGTCCTTGAGAGAACAGCTGGTACAGAGCTATGGCTTGCCCAAGGTCATCCAGCCACGTGCAAGTGGAGGAGTGGGGAATCAAACTGGCTCTCAGTGGAATACAGTCTCTGTGGAATATAGTTTACAAACTCCTTTCCCATCCTCTCCCCACAACAGACACCCTGCGAGGTAGGCGGGGCTGAGAGACCTCTCTCAAGAACTGCCCTTGAGAGAACAGTTGTGACAGAGCTATGGCCCGCCCGAGGTCATCCAGCGGCTACAAGTGGACGAGTGGGGAATCAAACCTGGTTCTCCCAGATTAGAGTCCGCACCCTTAACCACTACACCAAACTGGCTCCCCCCCATCCCCGACTGCCCCCGGAAGAAGGGCAACCCACCCCCAAGGTCTGTGTTTTCCATGCAGTTGAATAAACATACAGTTCCTCACCTGGACGTAGATGGGCTTCTCACACCGGTCACAGGGATAGTACCTCAGGAAAGGGATGCGAAGTCCGTTCCTTATTTTAGCTGGAGAAGGAGGAGGAGATGTTAAAATCCTCGGCCGTAACTGGCACGAAAAGCACCTGCTGAAAATGTTGCCGTCGCAAAGGAAAACGCTGTGAATGCCCACGAAGCGGTCCGACGTCAGGGTGAGTCTTGTCTCCCCTGACTGGCAGAGGTTCTCCAGGGTCTTCCACGGAGAAAGGTCCTTCACTTCACCTACTGCCTGACCCTGACGGGGTTGCCAACTCTGGGTTGGGAAATACCTGGAGATTTGAGGAATGGGGCTTATGGAGGGCGTGGTTTGGGGAGGGAAGGGAAGGGACCTCAGCAGGGTACAACGCCGCAGAGCCCACCCTCCAAAGCAGCCGTTTTCTCCAGGGGAACCGATCTTGGTCGCCTGGAGATCGGTCGTGATACCAGAGGCTGGCAACTTCATGTGGCCTTTCGTGCTCCAGGCAATGCGGATGCTCTACCACTGAGCCACAGCCCTCCCCCTGATGTTCACAGGAAAACCTCTTATTACCCGCACAGGAGAAGATGGAGGCAGACTGGGGGCTACCGTGCGCTCCAAAAAGCACGAGGCCAGCTGGACCTTCTAGAGAGCCACAGCGGAGGAGGCAAAGTTAGGGTCCTGAGCAGAGGGGCTTCCCAAGGAGCTGAGAGTCCGGAAGCAGGGGCCAGTTCTGACCGCAAAGCCTCCCAGAGTGCCGCAGCTTCTAGTTCAGATGGTAACCCTGACCCAGCCACAGAGCTGCCACGTCCCTACCTTCTACTGGCGGGGTGGGGGACGGAGCTTCCCCTTCCGGGATACTCCGGATGTGACACCGTCGCACTAGGCACGTCACCAGGGGGCGCTCTAGCATTCAGCTAGAAACTCTGTGGTACTGTAGAGTTGGCGGGGGGGGGGGGTTTGGCCAAGTGCTAGTGCGTCCCTTCCCTCCCCCCCCCCCCCGGCGACGTGCCGGGTGTGATGACATTTTATTTATTTATTTATTCACATTTTCATCCCGCCCTCCCCGCACGCGGGCTCAGGGCGGCTCACAAGGGCACACAGTGCCAGACCCAATAGTAGTTTAAAACCGTTCGCGGGGAGCCCGTTCGCGGGGAGGGCGGGGTATAAATCGAAAAAATAAATAAAATTTAAAAAACAAACAAACAAACAACAATAAAACAATTACAAATAAAGTGCTTCCAATGGGGATGATGGTATGCAGTATTCAGATGGCGCTCTGCCAGGGTTAGTACCCGGCCCTCCATGATCCGGCGGCCTGGCTGCATTCGCGGCCAGCACTTTGGGGGCGGGGTTCCCCCGCTGGCCAGATCTGGGCCAACGGATCCGGGGGCCCTAAAGCAGGCAAACTCCCACCCCCAGCGGGGAAATGGCAAGTATGTCTGTCTTTCTCCCCCATTCGGTAGCACATACCTGCAGGCCTCCTCTGGCTCCCAACCAATGTTCCCTCTCTAAGCTGTGGAGTCTTATGAGCAAGCATTCTGCTTCGTGAGCTACTGGCGTTACTGTTGTGAGCGAGCGATTTGGCTCCTGCATAAATCAGTCTGCTCTGGAGCCATCCCTTCCCGAGCGAAGACAAAAATCTGAGAGCTGGAGGCTAAAAGACTGTGAGCTAGCACACTAACTTAGAGGGAACACTGCCTCCCAACCCTGACTGTCCAGTCACATCAGAGCTGACTGCCTGGAATTGAGCTGGGAAGCCAGGAAGCAAATAGGCAGAGAGTTCAGACTGAGCGCCAGCAGTTTACAGGATCAAACCGGCCCCTCTTGGAGACTGCTGTGTCAGCTGACCCCTGTTGAGCTGGTGGCAGCGGCGCCGACGCCTCACTATCCACAGTGGTGGTGGCAGCATTCCCTCTAAGCTGAGTTAGTGTGAGCTAGGTAAAGGTAAAGGTTTCCCTTGCTCAAAAGCCAGTCGAATCCAACTCTAGGGTTGCAGTGCTCATCTCCATTTCCGAGCCGAAGAGCCAGCGCTGTCCGAAGACTTTCCCGTGGCCGTGTGTCTGGCATGACTGGACGCCGAGGCATACGGAACACTGTAACCTCCCCACCAAAGTGGTACCTATTAATCTACTTGCTTTTGAACTGCTAGGTTGGCAGGAGCTGGGGCCAGAGACGGGAGCTCACTCCGTCGTGTGGCACTCGGGTCTCGAACTGCCGAACTACCAATCTTCTGGTCTGCAGTTCAGTGTCTTAACCACTGAGCCACCGCGGCCCCTTAGTGTGAGCTAGCTCACAGTTCTTTAGCCTCCGGCTCACAACATTTCTGTCTTCGCTCAGGAAGGATGGCCCCAGAGCAAACTAATCTATGCAGCAGCCAAATTGCTCACTCACAACTTTAATGCCAGTCTGTCGTGGGTACTGGCTCTGCTGAGGCTGATGACTCCTCAGAGGAGGAAGAAGCATGGAGCAACCCAGCCTCCTCTGGAGTCAGCCCAGCAGAGGAACCCTTAACAGCACCTGAGGGAGTAGAGGCCCCAGGAGCTGCACAGGAGCTGCAGCCAGAGGGAGGGACTGATCCAGCGCCTGACCCAGCACCCCCAGATGGGTGGAGACACCCCGAGGCCAGAATCCCCACTTAGTTCTCCTGAGTGTCCCCGATGCAAGGCACGCCAGCGGCTGGATGTGCAAGAGCGAAGGAAGAGTGCCAGACTGCAGCTCTTGCAAAGGCAACATGAGGGGCTGTGAGACTTGGCAGACTGACTCCCAGGGAAGGGAGGACCCAGTCATAAACACCCCTATGCACCTGCCTCAGCGTGGAAGCAACAGTGCATGCTCGAACCTGATCCTGGCTGTTTAGCATCCGCTCCTAGCTCCTACAACCTGTGACTGATTTCCTGGCTTTCTGACCTTCGGCTCTGTTGTTCGACTTGATTTCGGACTGTGTATCCAGTTTCCAGGGCATGATGACCGTGGCGACCGGCTGAGCCAGTACCCGGTCGCTCACAAAGTAGAATTTTTGCTCACAAGACTTCACAGCTTAGAGGGAGCATCGGTGTTGGGGGGGGGGGGGTGCTAAAGAGCCTTGGAAACAAGTGACATGTGGCTAGAATGGGCCGTGGCTCAGGAGCAGAAGTGTTCGGGTTCAGTCCCTGCAAAAAGATCAGGCAGCAGGTGGTGTGAGAGACCCTGGAGAGCGGCTGCCAGTCTGAGCGGACAAGACCGACGTTGACAGACTGATGGTCTGACGTAGCGTAAGCCAGTTTCACGTGGGGGTTCAAGTGAGCGACCTTGAGACTGAGGCACCCACGTCTAGCTGCAGAAGTCCCTGGCCCCTGCCTGGAGTCATGTGTAGAACCAAGGCTCAGCCCTGAAACGCGGTTGGTGATCACAGGCGCAGGAATTTATCATGTCTCTCCTTAAATTCCCTTAAAGTGGACTTCCTTTGGTTCAAGAGCCGGTGGGATACTAACGTGAGGTCTCACCAGATGGAGGAGCAAAGCCAAGCAACGAATGGCCGACATGATAGAGGTTTATCAAATTATGCACGGGGTGGAGACAGTTGACCAAGAGAACTCTTTCTCCCTCGCCCCAAACACTAGAACTCGAGGGTGTCCGATGAAGCTGATGGGCAGTAGGTTCAGGGAGGGGGAAAGGAAACAATTCTTTACACAGAGAGTGACTGGAGTGTGGAATTCGCTACCAGAGGATGTCACGATGGCCACTATTAAACGGCTTTAATAGTGGATTTTATAGGTTCGTGGAGGATACATCTATCAGTGGCTACTGGCCATGGTGGCTGAGGGGAACCTCCACATTCAGAGGCACTGAACCTCTGAGTCCTAGAGCCAGGAGGCAACATCAGGGGAAGGCCTCGGCCTCTCTGCCCCGTTGTTGGCCCTCCAGAGGAACTGGTTGGCCCCTGTGTGAGACAGGAGGCTGGACTAGATGGACCCTCACTGGTCTGACCCAGCAGGGCTCTTCTGGGGTTCCTTTATGAAGGCCTCGGCCTCTCTGCCCTGTTGTTGGCACTCCAGAGGAACTGGTTGGCCCCTGTGTGAGACAGGATGCTGGGCTAGATGGACCCTCACTGGTCTGACCCAGCAGGGCTCTTCTGGGGTTCCTTTATGAAGGCCTCGGCCTCTCTGCCCTGTTGTTGGCACTCCAGAGGAACTGGTTGGCCCCTGTGTGAGACAGGAGGCTGGACTAGATGGACCCTCACTGGTCTGACCCAGCAGGGCTCTTCTGGGGTTCCTTTATGAAGGCCTCGGCCTCTCTGCCCTGTTGTTGGCACTCCAGAGGAACTGGTTGGCCCCTGTGTGAGACAGGATGCTGGGCTAGATGGACCCTCACTGGTCTGACCCAGCAGGGCTCTTCTGGGGTTCCTTTATGAAGGCCTCGGCCTCTCTGCCCTGTTGTTGGCACTCCAGAGGAACTGGTTGGCCCCTGTGTGACACAGGAGGCTGGACTAGATGGACCCTCACTGGTCTGACCCAGCAGGGCTCTTCTGGGGTTCCTTTATGAAGGCCTCGGCCTCTCTGCCCTGTTGCTGGCACTCCAGAGGAACTGGTTGGCCCCTGTGTGAGACAGGATGCTGGACTAGATGGACCCTCACTGGTCTGACCCAGCAGGGCTCTTCTGGGGTTCCTTTATGAAGGCCTCGGCCTCTCTGCCCTGTTGTTGGCACTCCAGAGGAACTGGCTGGCCCCTGTGTGAGACAGGATGCTGGACTAGATGGACCCTCACTGGTCTGACCCAGCAGGGCTCTTCTGGGGTTCCTTTATGAAGGCCTCGGCCTCTCTGCCCTGTTGTTGGCACTCCAGAGGAACTGGTTGGCCCCTGTGTGAGACAGGATGCTGGACTAGATGGACCCTCACTGGTCTGACCCAACAGGGCTCTTCTTGTGTTCCTATGAAGGCCTCATCCTCTCTGTCCTGTTGTTGGCACTCCAGAGGAGCTGGTTGGCCATTGCATGAGACAGGATGCTGGACTAGATGGACCACTGGTCTTATGTTCTTCTCAAGGGAAGGCCTCGGCCTCTCTGCCCTGCTGTTGGCCCCTCCAGAGGAGATGCTTGGCCATTGCATGAGACAGGATGCTGGACTAGATGGACCATTGGTCTGACCCACCAGGGCTCTTCTTAGGCTCTTATGAAGGCCTCGGCCTCTCTGCCCTGGTGTTGGCCCTCCAGGGGAACTGGTTGGCCACTGGGCGAGACAGGATGCTGGACTGAGAGGACCACTGGTCTGATCCAGCAGAGCTCCTGTTATGTGCTTAACCATACTTACCATTTATATGGCTCATACACCATGCTGTCAGCGGAGTCCGAAACAGTTCAGTCAGCGAACTCTCCTGCAAAAGGAAACCCTTCATATATCAAGAAAAACTCAGGTATGCCTCAGAGCCATGCAGTCAAAGCAGTCAGTCTGTCAGTTACCAATCAGTTACCAGGTTCCTGTGAAGGTTCTAGTTATCAGCTACAGTGGCCTCAGACCCACATCCCTGCACAGCCGCTGTGCTCCGCCATGACAGCTTTGCTCACCTGAACCAAGCCTTCCAAATGTGCCGTCCCTCAGGCGGGTAAGAATGGCAACTGCTCATCCACACACCTTCTCCGGGGTCCCTCCCCCTTTGCAAAACCACCCGGCCCGAGGAGGTCAGGAAGGCCCCACGCTTTTGTTAGCGGTTTTGCAGAATGCACCAAGCAGAAATGTTCAGGAGGGTGTTTTTATAAAGGGATCGGGACTGTCGTTTGGGGACTCACCCTCCACGCTAGAGATCACATTTCTATTTCAATAACTGGACTTACACTGGATATGCAGATCTGTAGCTGGCAGACGGAAAAGTACAGGGAATGGATTATCCCCTTCCTGAATCACCCAGTGCTTTAGGTCATTCAGATGCAAATGGCTCTGGCCAAAGTAATGACAAGGGGGTTATTGGCTCATACCTTGCTAAAATGACCCACCAGGGGACAGAGACTGTGAAAGCCAGATAGCTAGATAGAAAACAGCCAGAGTCCAGTAGCACCTTAAGAGCTGTTTTTACATCTGACTTTCCCGCTGGAATCATTCTAGTTCCAAAAAAACCTGCCCACACCTCTGTGCGGTGTGAAACCGTGCTGCTACTGGAATGTCCACATCTACTAATTGCCCTCCTGTGGTCAAGCTAGTATTCAACCGGCTTTATTCTGCTTTAAACAATTGCTGTTGATTAGTGCACTTAGACCCCCTGGAGTGAAATTTCACACCACTGTGAAATCAGCACAGGAAAAGACAGCAGTCAAACTACTTTAGAGGGGAGGTGTAAAATGACCCTAACAAAACGTGTGGGAGGGGAGGAGTTTTCGTGAGTCACTGCTCCCTTCTTCAGATACCAAAGAGCTAGAGTCCAGGAGCACCTTAAAGACTAACAAAGTCTGTGGCAGGGGAGGAGCTTTCGTGAGTCACTGACTCACGAAAGCTCCTACTCCGCCACAAATGTTGCTTGTCTTTAAGGTGCGACCGGTTTCTTGCTCTTTTCTGCTGCTACAGACAGCAGAAATAGCTAGATAGTTTTCCTTTCTTTGTGATTCCAGAGGGGGATGGAACCCAACCCCCCCCCCCCCCGAAAAAAAGGAAGATTATAAATCGCTTGGACAAAAGTAAGAAATGCTCTTCCATCTCGACCATCTCTTTCCTTCAGATTGGCACAAGCCATGAAGGACTCAAACTCTGCCTACGGCCTGCGTCTTGTCCACATGGCAAGGGGGGAGAGGGAAAGACCCAACCCTGAGAACTAAGGTGAGGATGGAGTTTTAAACTCTGCAACTTCAAGAAGTTCTAGCCTATCCAAGTTAAACACTGTTAAGGGAAAGTACTGAGCAAGAGAATTTACATTATTTGTAGTCCAGCTTTCTCTCTGATAGTTTCAGAGGGCAGCTGTGTTAGGTCAAATCTACATCTGACTTTCCCGCTGGAATCATTCTAGTTTTTTAAAAAAATGTCTATACCTGTTTCTAGTTTCAAACCATACTTGTTCTAGTTTAAAAATAACTGTTTACATTTGTTAATTGCCCTCCTGGCAAGCTGGCATTATACTACTTTAAACAGATCCTGTTGCTTAGGAGGAGGAGGAGGAGAGGAGATTGGATTTATACCCCGCCCTTCACTCACTTGGAGTCTCAGAGCGGCTTACAAACTCCTTTTCCCTTCCCCTCCCCACAACAGACACCCTGTGAGGTAGGTGGGGCTGAGAGAGCTCTTTCCCAAGCTGTCCTTGACAGAACAGCTGGTACAGAGCTATGGCTTGCCCAAGGTCATCCAGCCAGGTGCAAGTGGAGGAGTGGGGAATCAAACCCAGTTCTCTCATATTAGAGTCCGTGCATTTAACCACTACACCAAACTGGCTCTCTGTGGGAGGGCTTCTGGAGTTCTGGCCCCACTGGTGGACCTCCTGAGGGCACCTGGTGTTTTTAGCCACTGTGTGACACAGAGTGTTGGACTGGATGGGCCACTGGCCTCATCCAGCATTGGCTTCTCTTATGTTCTGAAGCATATGGAGCAGAGGTCCATCAGTGGCTATTAGCAACAGGGTATAGATAGGAACCTTCAGTCTGGGGCAAGTGATGCTCTGTAATCTTGGTCCTTGGGGGAGGGACAATCAGTGGGAGGGCTTCCAGTGTCCTGGCCCCACTGCTGGACCTCCTGGTGGCACCTGGTGTTCTTGGCCACTGTGTGACAGAGTGTTGGACTGGATGGGCCACTGGCCTGATCCAACACTGGCTTCTCTTATGTTCTTAATCCCTTAAGGCCCAGGGGAAACAGAATTGCATGAGGTCAGCACCACCAAGAAATTCATATGAAGTCACGAGCTACTCACATCTGTTTCACACTCTTCACCTTCGGGACAACGACTCCTGATCCGTAAGGGACTGGAAGAAAAAGGAGCCCATTAGATGCCAAGGGCCAGCACAGCTACCATATCATCCCTTCCCCTCCTGAGCCAGCCCAGAAGGAGTTGCATAGGATCCCCACAGTCCCTTCTCCTTTCCTGCATTTCCAACTGAGACCTGAAATTCTTGCCCCAGCCGTGCCAAGGAATTGAGGGAGGGGCTGTTTGGTAAAGACCAGTGTCCGGATCACACAAAGTGATGGTACCACTTTACTCTGCTCTGGTTAGACCTCACCTGGAGTATTGTGTTCAGTTTGGGGCACCACAATTTAAGAAGGATACAGACAAGCTGGAACGTGTCCAGAAGAGGGCAATGAAGATGGTGAGGGGGTCTGGAGACCAAGTCCTAGGAGGAAAGGTTGAAGGAGCTCTGGGGATGTTTAGCCTGGAGAGGAGACGACTGAGGGGTGATAGGATCACCATCTTCCAGTACTTGAAGGGCTGTCATATAGAGGGTGGGGCGGAGTGGTTTTCTGTTGCCCCAGCAGGTTGGACCAGAACAAACGGGTTAAAATTAAATCAAGAGAGTTTTCGGCTAAACATGAGGAAGAACTTCCCAATAGTTAGAGCGGTTCCTCAGTGGAACAGGCTTCCTTGGGAGGTGGTGGGCTCTCCTTCTTTGGAGGTTTTCAGACAGAGGCTAGATAGCCATCAGACAGCAATGCTGAGCGTGTGAACTCGGGCAGATCACGAGAAGCTTAGTTCTTCTGGCCCTTTTCTACACACCCAGGGAAATGCTGATCACCATTTCGGGGTCAGGAAGCCATTTTCCTCCAGGCCAGTTTGGCCAGGGACCCTGGAGGTTTCTTGCCATCTTCTGGCCATGGAACAGCGGTCACTGCGAGTGCGGAAGGGGGGGTATTTCTGTATTTCCTGCATTGTGCAGGAGGTTGGATTAGAAGACCCTGGAGGTCCCCTCCAACTTTTCTATCATTCTAAGGCCCAATATTTGCTCAGTATGAAGTTGGGCCAAGAAAGGAACCCGGGGGGAACACAGCAGGGAGCCTTCCAGGAAACCGAGGCGAGTGAGCCGTGGGCGTGGAGGAACCGGGCCACAAAAGTGGCTCTGGAGCCACTTGGTTCAGCTCGCCAGTCGACTCCTCCCATGACGGCGCTGGCCAGGAATGGTGCAGGAGAAGGCACGAGCTATCGTCAGGTAGAGGGATTGCAGAATACTGGCATATTTCCCACACAGATTAAAACCCAAGCAACTATCTAAACATTGACCCTATCAACATTTCCCCCCCACCCCCCCAGTTTTCTTACCTTCTCGGAGACACAGACAGCAGCAGCGCCTCCTTTCGACAGTCGACGTCGAAGAAGAGGTTCATGCAAGTCGACTGTAATGGGGAAACACAAAGGAGAGGGAAGGTTTCAGGAAGCGGTTTCTCTCTCCAGTGTTATAGCTCAAGGGTTGCAATCGGAGGGCTCCCCCACCCCACACACCGAGGATGTTTTGCAGCTCCAGTATAACACGGCCCTGCCTTTATAGGACCCCGACAAAAGCCAAGTTACAGTGCTGCTGGCCGCGGGGCTAGCAGACTAAATGCAGGGGGACCACGGCAGCCGTGGGATGCCCCCAGTGTTCCCTCTAAGCTGAGTTAGTGTGAGCTAGCTCACAGTGCTTTAGCCTCTGGCGCACACTTTTTTGGGTCGCAGCTCAGGAAGGACGGCTCCAGAGCAAACTAATTTATGCCGCAGCCAAATCGCTCGCGCACAACTTTTAATGCCAGTAGCTCACCAAGTAGAATTTTTGCTCACAAGACTCCACAGCTTAGAGGGAGCATTGGATGCTGCGCCTGTTTGGCAGCACACCCTGTGACATGAGCCGGCACGGTGCAGCGGCTGAGAGGGGTGGGCTCTGATCTGGGAGAACCGGGTTTGATTCCCCTCCTCCTCTTCTGTATGAAGCCTGCCGGGTGACCTTGGGCCAGTCCCAGTTCTCTCAGAGCTGCTCTCTCAAGAGCAGTTCTCTCAGAACTCTCTCAGCTCCATCTACCTCACAAGGTGTCTGCTGCGGGGAGAAGAAGGGAAGGCGATTGTAAGCCGCTTTGAGACTTCTTAAGGGAAAGGAAAGCGGGTTATAAAAACCAACTCTTCTTAAATGGAACTGGCATGGACAGAAGTGATAGATCTCTGGATACCAGGTGGTGAGCCAGTGGGGTGTAGCTGTTAAGACCACCAGGCTCTAATCTGGAGAACCGGGTTTGATTCCCCACTCCTCCTCTGCATGAAGCCTGCTGCTGGGTGACCTTGGGCCAGTCCCAGTTCTCTCAGAGCTCTCTCAGCCCCACCTGCCTCACAGGGTACCAGCTGTGGGGAGAGGAAGGGAAGGTGATTGTGAGCCTCTTTGAGACTCCTTAGGGTAGAGAAAAGCGGGATATCAAACCAACTCTTCTTCTTCTTCTTCTGGATCTCTGGCCACACCCCTTTCTTCATGAAACAGACATGGTGATAGGGTGCCAGGTGTGTCCTCCCACCCCCCCAGCCACTGGTGAGGGACGGGGCTGATTGGGCTGCCAGATCCAGGAAACTCCTGGATATTTAGGGATGGAGCCTGGGGAAGGCCAGGGCCCTCAGAGAGGTTCAATGCCGTAGAGTCCACCTTCCAAAGCAGCCATTGACTCCAGGGGAAGTGATACAATACAAGAACTCGGGGGCACTCCATGAAATTGCTGAGCAGTTGGGTTAGAATGGATAAGAGGAAGTCCTTCTTCACCCAAAGAGGGATAAACACATGGAATTCACTGCCACAGGAGCTGGTGGCAGCTACAAGCACGGACGGCTTCAAGAGGGAATTGGATAAATATACGGAGCTGAGGTCCATCAGTGCCTATGAGCCACAAGATATAGATAGGAACTCTCAGTCTGGGGCAAGTGATGCTCTGTATTCTTGGTGCTTGATGGGGGCAACAGTGGGAGGGCTTCTAGTGTCCTGGCCCCACTGCTGGACCTCCTGAGGGCACCTGGTATTTCTGGCCACTGTGTGACACTGAGTGTTGGACTGGAGGGGCCACTGGCCTGATCCAACATTGGCTTCTCTTATGTTCTTAGAGGAGCTCTTGGTCTGCGGCAAGTGATGCTCTGTATTCTTGGGGGGAAGGGGGCAACAGTGGGAGGGCTTCTAGAGTCTTGGCCCCACTGCTGGACCTCCTGAGGGCACCTGGTGTTTTTGGCCACTGTGTGACACAGAGTGTTGGACTGGATGGGCCACTGGCCTGATCCAACATTGGCTTCTCTTATGGTACCCAACACACACACACCACTCTCAATCATATTCTGAGGAAAACCCCATGGTGAGGTGGCTGAGACAGTCGGCTGAGACTGAATCCATCAAAGACGGAGGTTCTCTGGCTAGGCGGGGGAGATTCAGATTTGGGGTGCCATCTCCCGACCCTTGACCTCTAACACCGGCGCAGGTGGTTAAAGATTTTGGGTCTGGTCCTGGATGCCTCCTTGGCAAGGGAGGCCTAGGTCACAAATGTTGCCAGGCTGGCGTTCTTCCAACTATGCCAGGTCAGGCAACTGCCCCCCTGCCTGTCTCGCCCCGACCTAGCCACGGTAATCTATGCAACAGTCACCTCTAGGCCTGACTACTGTAACTCAGTCTACGCAGGGCTGCCCTTGAGGCTGACCCGGAAGTTACCGCATGTCCAGAATGCTGTGGCTCGGGTCCTTACGGGGACACCGGTAACTGCACACATACAACCTGTGCTCCGCCAACTGCACTGGCTCTAAGTTGAGTACCGGGTCAGGTTCAAGGTTCTGGCCTATACGACCTTAAACAGTCAGGTACCAATGCACCTATGGGACCGCCTCTCCTGGTATGTTTGGTGCAGTGGTTAAGTGCGCGGACTCTAATCTGGGAGAGCCGGGTTTGATTCCCCACTCCTCCACTTGCACCTGCTGGATGACCTTGGGTCAGTCAGAGTTCTGGCACAGCTCTTCTCGAAAAAGAGCAGTTCTTGAAAGAGCTCTCTCAGCCCCACCTACCTCACAGGGTGTCTGTTGTGGGGAGGGGAAGGGAAAGGAGTTTGTAAGCCGCTCTGAGACTACTTCAGGTAGTGAAGGTAAAGGTTTCCCTTGCTCGAAAGCCAGTCGAATTCGACTCTGGGGGGCGGTGCTCATCTCTGTTTCCAAACCAGAGAGCCAGCGCTGTCTGAAGACATTTCCATGGTACTCGAGAAAGAATCCTCTCTTCCTCAAGTACCCTCAGCAGTTGGGTCCACCCTCTCATGGGTTAGATGCTGAGCCTCTTTGGCCCTTGCTCGCCTTCTGTTTCATCTTCTATAGGACCTCTTTTCTTCTCTCTCTGACCTGGGCTTGGAGCTGCAGAAAGCTAGGCTTTTTGACGTCAATCTGTTCACTATAAGTTAAATGTCCCTACGTGAATATGCTATGTCAGATGTGCTTCTGTTTTTGTAAGTAACATTTCTTTCTCTTGTTACCACTGGAGTCAGGTCAGCTTTGTAATTTATGTGCACATTGTTTTTCCTTTAACTGGGAAATCGGGGATTCGAAAGAAAGAAAGAAAGAAAAAAAGAAAAAAAGAAAGAAAGAAAGAAAGAAAGAAAGAAAGAAAGAAAGAAAGAAAGAAAGAGAAAGAAAGAAAGAAAGACAGACTTCTGTGCTTTCTAGGCAGATTTATATATATATATATATATATATATATATATATATATGTATATAACATTTAATCCAATAGATTTAGTTGTGAGTACCACCTAATGATTTACCTTTTCAGGCCAGGCATTAGTATAAATCTCTGAAACAGACTGAATGGAGGCTACGTAAACTCAGCCAAGAGATCATTGCCTTGCCTCACAAACAAGCTAGGGGCTACAATCCCATAGCTGTGTATTTGTTCCAAGGAGCTAAAGCCCACGGCACAAAGTAGGGATTCCAGTTCTGGGCTGGGAAATACCTGGAGATTTTGGGGGTGGAGCCAAGAGAGGGCTGGGTTTGGGGAGGGGATGGTCTTCAGCAGGATACAATGCTATGGAGGAAGCTCAGAGGTTTGAATGCTGGTCTACTGATTACTGGATCCTAATATTTTTGAGAAAAGGATTTGATGCTCCCAGCTCCCTTGAAATTAAGTTAGCAACAAACAGGAAAGTATAACATCTGGTTTCTGTCACATCTAATGAGCTGGCAAGAAGCCCAGAAGAAGGAATTTAATAATTAGCTGAAGAAGATGCTTTACAGTTAATGAGATGTCAAGATGAGGCTGGAAAGATTTACTGAATTGAGCAAGAATACAGCTACAACTCTCTGAAAATAGAGATTTGAGCTCCGCAAACCCCTTTGTTATTTGCTAACTGCTTTCAAAAGTAAATGGCAACTTTTAGTATTTTGTTTATAGCTGAGAATAACTGTTGCTTAGAGATGGTATGGACCTTCATAGCTCTAAATGTTTGTAGAGAAGAAAACTAGCTAAATTCCTTGTTAAGCAAAACTATCTCATTCTCTAATAGGAAGCTTTTGCTTATTAGCCAAAACCGATGACAGATTTATTGATGCACAGCTGTGAGACAAGGGTTTACAATTAAACTGCTACGCATTATTTTAACAAGCAAAAGATTATCTTTTAGCCAATTATAAGAAAGATTGGAAATAGCCAAGATGTTTCCAACAGAAATCAATGAACGGATGTTCAGATTGTTATCTTTATCAAGCGAAAGTATTTTAATGAAGCAAAAATCAAGGCTTGTTGACAATCTAGTAGCAGAATTTATATTTTCTTTACAAGAGCGTCCTCAAGTGGCCATTAGAAGTAAGGAGTTTGATTTTGCTAAAATGGAATTTCCATTAAACTTTCCTATATATTTTATAAGAATATAAACAAGTATAAACAAATATGTATATGTCTTATATATGCCTGTGTTAGTTGAAAAACACTATATTAATAGCAGAGAAAGTTAATTTTTTGCTTTATTTTCTATTTTTGCTAATATTTTTTTTACAAGAGCGTCCTCAAGTGGCCATTAGAAGTAAGGAGTTTGATTTTGCTAAAATGGAATTTCCATTAAACTTTCCTATATATTTTATAAGAATATAAACAAGTATAAACAAATATGTATATGTCTTATATATGCCTGTGTTAGTAGAAAAACACTATATTAATAGCAGAGAAAGTTAATTTTTTGCTTATAACATAAATTTAACCAGTAAGATTTTAGAGATGGAAAAAACTGGGAACACAGAAGAGAGAAGAAATGGATTTATATCCCACCCTTCACTCACTTGGAGTCTCAGAGCGGCTTACAAACTCCTTTCCCTTCCCCTCCCCACAACAGGCACCCTATGAGGTAGGTGGGGCTGAGAGAGCTCTGAGACAACTGTCCTTGAGAGAACAGCTGGTACAGAGCTATGGCTTGCCCAAGGTCATCCAGCCAGGTGCAAGTGGAGGAGTGGGGGAATCAAACCCGGTTCTCCCAGATTAGGGTCCGCGCACTTAACCACTACACCAAACTGGCACTACACCAAACTACCCCAAAATAGCCAAGCAGAGATTCTTTGCCCATGAGACTACCATATTTCACTTTTAATAAGGAGATTTTGACGAGACACTTGTGGATGAAAGTTGAAAGAAAGCCAGAAACATCTTGTTTGTCAAAAGTAAGGTTAATGGATGTTAGAGACAAAGAAAATTGAAATATGCATGTCTAAATGATGTCCTGGATAATGTAAAACTGGGAGGAGAATCTAGAGTATAAAACTTGGAACACAACTGTTGCTCAGTGCATATCTGAGCTAAACTTTTGGGCTGCATATTGTCCCTTATCTGAATAAAACTTTTTTTATCCTTTTGCTGCCTGGATTCCGTCTCACTGTGACCAGTTTCCCATGAGGCGCTGCTCCACCGCTGCTCTTCCTTTTCCCCTGATTGCATGCGTCAATTTCCCACTATTTGCCCTGTGCCGCATTTTGACCCACGACTTCAGTTTCCTCCCGTGGTTTCACAATCCTCAAAAAACAGGATTGCAAAGCCGCAGGGGGAAACGGGCAAAGCCATGGGTCAAAATGTGGCACAGGGCAAATAGTGGGAAATTGATGCATGCAATCGGGGGAAAGAGAAGAGCGGCAGTGGAGCGGCACCTCGTGGGAAATCAGTCTCTGTGACTTCAATTGGCGAGGCACGCAAGTCAAAGAACCTCAGTGCCCTGGGCGTGCTGCCTTCAGTGCCATAGAGTCCATGTTCTGACACAGCCATTTTCACCAGGGAAACTGATCTTGGCTGGCTGGAGATCAATTGTAATAGCAGGAGATCTCCAGATGCCACCTGGGGTTTGGCAACCCTAGCACAAATGGATGCAGAACAACAGCTGGGTGTCCCAAATGGCTATGCACACCACCACTTACCACAGTGAAAGTCAGGGATGACGTGAAGTTCAACATATCACATCCGATCCTTATACGGCTGCGAAAGCACAGAAGAGCGTGGCCGGCCTGCATGTCGACGTAGATTCTGGTACATTCAATCTTTATGACAATGTTGGCAGTATTTGGACATACGAAGACAGCCTGCAGAAGGAAAAGGCGAGGCACTTTAGCTCAGTATACCCCTCCAGCTTCGATGCATTCCACAAACAGGCAGGACGAAGGCATATCATTTTGGAATTGGAATACGCAGTTTAAATAGCAGTCACTCTGGAAATGTCATCTGCATCATGAGCAGGGCTATTTCTGGGCAGGAACGCACTGGAACGGAGTTCCGGCTGGCTTCTGAGTTGGCCATGCCTACAGCCTCCCCCCCCCCACTCAGGTTCCCCAGGCGCCTCGCAAGCCACCGGGGCACTTGGGGAAGCCAAGCCAATCCAGGGCAGGAAGGCAGTTTAAACTGCCTCCCCTCCTCAGGTTCCCTGAGTGCCCCGCAGCTGTGGGGCGCCTGGGGAAGCCAATCCAGAAACTGCCTTCCTTCCCTCAGATTCCCATGCGCCCCGCAAGCCACGGGGCACCTGGGGAAGCCAATCCTGGGAGGGGTGTGTGGCCTAATATGCTAATGAGTTTCTGCTGTTGGGTGTGGCCTATTATGCTAATGAGTTCCTGCTGAGCTTTTTCTACAAAAAAAAGCCCGGATCGTGAGCAATGCCCCCTCTAAGCTGTAAAGTCTTTTGAGCAAAAATCCTACTTTGTGAGCTACTGGAATTAATGTTGTGAGTGAGCAATTTGGCTGCTGCGTAAATTAATTTGCTCTGGAGCCATCCCTTTCCTGAGCTAAGACAAATAATTGTGAGCCAGAGGCTAAAAATCTGTGAGCTAGCTCACACTGACTCAGCTTAGAGGGACCACTGATCACGAGCTGCGCTTCACAAGTCACACAAGACACAGACAGACATACCAACAAAGCAAATGATGGTTTTCCCCTTGTCCTTCATTTGTTTGGGGATTTAAAAAAAAAAAATAGCAGGTGTATACTTTGCTTTATATTGCACATCCTTCGCTTCATTTTTGTAATGGAGATATTTTAAACATGGGTGCAAAACCACTCCGGGAGACTGACTGAAGAAGCGTGTTGGTGACGGTGCAGACACTAGACAATCGGCAGGCTCCACAGCCAGCTTCCCCCGGCTCAAACCAAACCACACTTCTAACATGCAGAGCTATTTTCTCAGAGTCCATCCTGAGACAGGAAAAGGTGCATTTTCACTGAATGCTGTGAGGGCCCTTTGGAGCAGGTAAAAAAGTCATGCCTGCATTCGCTCCGTTTTCCCTCTTATCTATGCCTAGCTTGGGACTCTCACAGGGCTGAGGAAGCACAGGCCTTCTGGCCCAAGAAAGATTACATACTTTTGGAAACCGCTCCGCGATTGCCCCAACAGTCAGGGAAACCTGAGGGAAAAAAAGACATTTTGATTAGCATCCTTTCTCATTGGCCCCCTCCCCTCCTTGTTACTCCACAAAACGTCAACCAAATTATGTAGTGGACAAGATGCTGGTCATCAGGGGTCATTTTGTAGAAAAAGAGGTGCAGGAGCTCATTAGCACAACTCATTTGCATAACTCATTTGCATATGCCACACCCCCTAACATGCCGGAAGTGTGTCGGAAGGCAACACCCCCCCCCCTCAGGCTCCACTCCACAGGTGAGTGAAACTGACCTGCTCTTCCTCCAGTCCCTTCCCCATCCAATACTTTGTGCAATAAAAATAAGCGTAAAGAACACACCCTCATTCTCTTCCTGCTCCCTTGAAACCACCAGGTTTCAAGTAGACTGGAGATACCCAGGACATGTGCACCACCCATCCCTTTCCCTTCCCCTCCCCACAACAAGACACCCTGTGAGGTAGGTGGGGCTGAGAGAGGTCTTTTGAGAACTGCTCATGAGAGAACAGCTCTGAGAGAACTTGTGACTGGCCCAAGGTCACACCCGCAGCTGCATGCGGAAGAGTGGGGAATCAAACCCGGTTCTCCCAGATTAGAGTCCAACTCCTGACCACTACACCAAACTGATAAGGTGGAAGCTGCTGAAGGGTTGGTGAAATTTCTCCAGTACTTATGTGCCATGTGCCCAGATAAAAAATGGTATACTTAGAAAATTTATATGCCACCTTGAGCAAGTCTCTGGAAAAGCAGCACACAGTCATAAAAGGAACAATGATAAAATTATCAATATTAAAACAAAACATTAAAAACAATAAAGACCCTAGCAGGGCTTTCCCCGGGGCGCTGCGCCTCTGCACTGCTCGGGGAAGCCGAGGAGGGGGCGGGGCTTGGTCATGTGCCCGCCCCCTGGGCTCCTCACTCCCGGAGCTGCGCTCCTGTGCGCTCCTGCTTCAACGGAGCCCTGCTGGTCATCGGTTTACTCTGGGTTCAGCCCATGTTCATGAGGAGGGCAGATCTACACTATAAATTGTATTATAACTTGATTTTCATTTATTCCCCACCTTTCTATGAATGTTTTAAATAAATAAGTGATCAGTGTAGTCTGAAGATACGTTGGAATTCCGAGAAATCTCCAGCCCCCTCCTGAAGTCTGGCAGCGCTGGTTCAGAGGCACTAAATCCTCTGAATCCCAGAGCCAGGAGGCAACATCAGGGGAAGGCCTCAGCCTCTCTGCCCCCCAGTTGGCCCTGCAGAGGAACTGGCTGGCCCCTGTGTGAGACAGGAGGCTGGACTAGACGGACCCTCACTGGTCTGATTCTTCGACATCCCCAGACAACAAAAGGCTTTTGACGGGTGGAACTAACCGAGACGTAGAGGTCGTTGAAGGATCCCCCTCTCCGCATACACTCAAAGATGTAAGTGGCGTCCTTTTCATGGCAAAAATAGACTGACTGGTCTCTTGAGGATATGGTGGTCTGCAGGGCGACTAAGGAGTCGATAGACACAGAAATGCCTTCTTCCATTTCTTTACAGCTACACACAGGCTATCAGAACAAGGAGGAAATTGAGAGTGAGGACATCAGCACATAAGAGAAGCCATGCTGGATCAGGCCAATGGCCCATCCAGTCCAACAGTCTGTGTATCACAGAGGCCAAAACCCAGGTACCACCAGGAGGTCCACTAGTGGGGCCAGAACTCCAGAAGCCCTCCCACCGTTGCCCCCCCAAGCACCAAGAAGACAGCATCACTGCCTCAGAATTAAGAACATAAGAGAGCTCGTCTTGGATCGGGCCAGCGGCCCATCCAGTCCAGCACTCTGTGTCACACGATGGCCAAAACCCAGGTGCCATCAGGAGGTCCACCAGCAGGGCCAGAACTCCAGAAGCCCTCCCACACCACACACCCCAAGCACCAAGAATACAGAGCATCACTGCCCCAGTACTTGAATAACCGGGGGGAAAGATTGATTGGGTCCTAAGCATCCTTTTACCAGCTATTCAGGAGAGCAAATATTATTCAGAATCCACTGCAAGGGATTGCACCCCACACTTTCTGCACTGGACGCACAGCTTGTGAAAACTATGAGCCCCGAAGAACAGAGTGGGGTATAAAGCCAATCAATGTTCCCACTAAGCTATGTCAGTGTGAGCTAGCTCACATTTTTTTTACCCTCTGCCTCACACATTTTTTTTCTCAGCTCAGGAAGGATGGCTCCAGAGCAAACTAATTTTTGCAGTAACCAAATGGCTCGCTCACAACTTTAATGCCAGTAGCTCACAAAGTAGAATTTTTGCTCACAAGACTCTACACCTTAGAGGGAGTATTGAATCCAATCTCTTCTTCTCTCTCTCTCTCTCTCTCTCTCTCTCTCTCTCTCTCTGAACATCTCTTGCCTTGAAAACCCTACAGGGTCGCCGTAAGGCTGGCTACAACTGGATGGCACTTTGCACCACCAGATATTACACATAATGCACACATCGGGACATCATTGCTATGGTGCACGAATTGCTACTTGGTATGACTGTGCAATGAGCTCGGGACACGCTCTAAGCAGTCGTGTGGCACCCCAGCCGCCTGATGCTAAAAGGGCTGCTAGCGCAACCGCAGCAAGAGGGGAGCTCTAGCTCTCTGCAGCCAACAAGGGGATAGTGACGCAGAAAATAAAACAACTCACAGCACAGACAGTCACTTACTTGAGAACGCAGTTCGATTTGGGTTTCAATGATGCGGGGAGGCTGATTTCTCCAGATGCCATAGCAGGACGGAGTGATGGGGTACGGGTCTACGAAAGGAACAGACATTTGCTGATGCGCAGCCAACCAGCATCCCGCCAAAACCAGGTCTGCCCCCGGGACTGCCCAGACCCTTGTGAGGACAGTAGCCCGGTGGCAGGAAGCTCACATGCACACATGGCCCAAAACCCAAGAGAAGAGCTCCCGCCGTTTTGAGCCTGCAGGCACCTTTGGAGTTCCACTCCTGGGATTCTCAGCATGAGCGAGGCAGCGTGCCTGGACACTGGAGGTGCTACATCACTCTAAGAGGGCATATAGGTGTTGTCCCCTTGAATTTGTCTCTCTTTGTCTTAACCTGGCAGCTGCCCTCTGACCGCTCCTCTCTCCCTTTGTCCTCTCCCTCTCTGCACATGGCCTTCCGTGGAGACCCATGTCTCTGCAGGTCTCTCCTGTAGAGACAATGCCCTTATACTTTCCCTGTGAAGAAAGGTTGAAGCGCTTGGGGCTCTTTAGCTTGGAGAAACGACGGCTGAGGGGTGACATGATCGAGGTTGACAAGATTATGCATGGGACAGAGCAGGTCGAGAAAGAAGTCCTTTTCTCCCTTTCTCACAATATAAGAACTCGTGGGCACTCCATGAAATTGCTGCGCAATCGGGTTAGAACAGATAAAAGGGAGTCCTTCTTCACCCAAAGAGTGATGAACACGTGGAATTCACTGCCACAGGAGGTGGTGGTGGCTACAAACACAGACGGCTTCAAGAGGGACTTAGATAAACATCTGGAGCAGAGGTCCATCAGTGGCTATTAGCCACAAAGTATAGATAGGAACTCTCAGTCTGGGGCAAGTGATGCTCTGTATTCTTGGTGCTTGATGGGGAAGGGGGCAACAGTGGGAGGGCTTCTAGTGTCCTGGCCCCACTGCTGGACCTCCTGAGGGCACCTGGTGTTTCTGGCCACTGTGTGACACAGAGTGTTGGACTGGATGGGCCACTGGCCTGATCCAACACTGGCTTCTCTAATGTTCTTATGTTCTTATACTCCCACACACATGATGCCGGACAAGCTGGCCATTTGTGACGGATAAAGTTCTCTTCTCTCTCTTCTTTTGACTGCAACCTGAATGTGAACTGGATCTACTTTGAATAAACGCTAGTTTACCCCCCCCCCTTTTTTTTGCAGTATCACGCTTCTATGACTGGGCAAAACTCTGCTAGATTAACCAAATCTCCCAGTATGAATAGCGTGAGGAAGCACGGTGCAGCTGACGTCAGCCTACGGTTGCCAGCTCCAGGCAGGGGTGGTTGGTCGGTTGGTTGGTTGTTTATTGAATTTATAGACCACCCTTCCCCAAAAGGATCAGGGCAGTGCACAACAGGTTAAAATACACAGAATAATTTCAGTTCAGGTCACAATACAAACAGCTGAACTTATCGAGGGCATAAAATTGTGCTTCACACCCTCCCTCAGGCGGATCAGGGAGGAAGAAGAAGAGATAGGATTTATACCCCACCCTTCAGTACACAAAGGAGTCTCAGAGTGGCTTACAATCTCCTGTCCCTTCCCGCCCCCCACAACGGGCACCCTGAGGCTGAGAGAGCTCTTTCGAGGACTGCTCTTGAGAGAACAGCTCCGAGAGAACTTGTGACTGACACAAGGTCACCCAGCTGGCTGCAGGCGGAGGTGTGGGGACTCAAACCCGGTTCTCCCAAATGAGAGTCCGCCGCTCTCAACTACTATGCCAAACTGGCTCTGGTCATGGAGGTGGCCATGATGAAAGCCACAGTATGGGTCGTTGCTGTCTTTAACCATAGGCCTGGTGGAACATTTGTTTTACCCGCCCTGTGGGCAATGCTCCCTCTAAGCTGTGGAGTCTTCTGAGCAAAAATTCTACTTGGTGAGCTATCAGCATTAAAGTTGTGAGAGCGCGATTTGGCCGCTGCATGATTTAGTTTGCTCTGGAGCCCTCCTTCCTGAGTGAAGACAAAAATGTGTGAGCCGGAGGCTAAAAGACTGTGAGCTAGCTCACACTGACGCAGCTTAGAGGGAATGCTGCCTGTGAGACTGAGAAAGGTCCCACGGGGCGTGGATATCACCAGCTAGAGAGTTCTACCAGGCCGGAGCCAGGGCCGAAAAGGACCTGGCTCTAGTTTAGGGCAGCTGGATATCTTTGGAGCCAGGGATATTTTGGGGTGGAAGAAGAGGAGATTTATTTATTTATATATTAAACTTTACTCCACCCTTCCAGCATAGCCGGCTCAGGGATTTATACCCTGCCCTTCACTACCCGAAGGAGTCTCAGAGCGGCTTACAATCCATTTCCCTTCCTCTCCCCATAGCAGACACCCTGTGAGGTAGGTGGGGCTGAGAGAGCTCTGACAGAAACTGCTCTTTTTCAAGAACAGCTGTGCCAGAACTATGGCTTGCCCAAGGTCATCCAGCAGCTGCAAGTGGAGGAGCAGGGAATCAAACCCGGTTCTCCCAGATTAAAGTCCACACTCCTAACCACTACACCAAATTGGCTCTGACTGCTACACCTAACTGGCCTGAGGAAGATGAGGTTTGGGGAGCGAAGGGATCTCAGTGGGGTATTATGTCATCGATTCCACCCCTCCAAAGCAGCCAGTTTCTCCAGGGGAACTGATCTTGATCGTCTGGGTATCGGCTGTAACAGCGGGAGATCTCCAGGTGCCACCTGGAGGCTGGCAACCCTGAATCAACCAACCTCCCCTTTTATTTATTATATAAACAAAATTAGCCCCCTCCTCTAGCAGAGAAGGCACCTGGCCTTCTGCTCCCAGATTCCTTCTGAAAATGCCCATCTCTGGAGACACTACGAAGGCTCTAAGGCCTCCCCATGACGTATGATACTTACACTGATCGAAGTCCAGACAGTAATTCAGCTCCCTGCACCACGCCCTTCCCCTTTCACACATCTGGAAGAGAACGGCAAAGCAGAGTCAGGAGGAATTGAAAAGGTGCAGACAAAGTAGCATCAGACAGAAGGGTCTGGGATACTCAAGAGAGTAATTTATACTGTGCAGATAAGAATACGGTGGTTGGTTTATTTGCCTTTTGCCCTCAGGAGAAAGAAAGGACGTGGATTTTATGAAGCTGGCTTCTACTGAGACTTCCATTGGTCCATCAAGGTCAGTATTGTCTACTCTGGCTGGCAGCTGGTCTCCAGGGCGAGAGCATCAGGACTTAAAAGGGAGACCTGGTGAATCAGAGCAATGGTCCATCCAATCCAGCATCTTGTCTCACACAGTGGCCAACCAGTTCCTCTGGAGGGCCAATGACAGGGCAGAGAGGCCGAGGCCTTCATAAAGAAACATCAGAAGAGCCCTGCTGGACAGACCACTGAGGGTCCATCTAGTCCAGCCTCCTGTCTCACAGAGTGGCCAGCCAGTCTCTCTGGAGGGCCAACAACAGGGCAGAGAGGCTGAGGCCTTCATAAGAACATCAGAAGAGCCCTGCTGGATCAGACCAGTGAGGGTCCATCAAGTCCAGCATCCTGTCTCACACAGTAGCCAACCAGTTCCTCTGGAGGGCCAACACTAGGGCATAAAGGCCGAGGCCTTCATAAGAGCCTAAGAAGAGCCCTGTTGGGTCAGACCAGTGGTCCATCTAGTCCAGCCTCCTGTCTCACACAGTGGCCAGCCAGTTCCTCTGGAGGGCCAACAGCAGGGCACAGAGTTCAAGGCCTTCCCCTGTTAAGAACCTCAGAAGAGCCCTGCTGGATCAGACCAGTGAGGGTCCATCTGGTCCAGCATCCCATCTCACGCAGTGGCCAGCCAAGATGGGCAGCCATGTTAGTTTGTCTGAAGAAGTCGAAAAGAGCAAGAGTCCAGTAGCACCTTAAAGACTGACAAAATATGTGGCAGAGGATGAGCTCATCCCCTGCTACATATTTTGTTAGTCCTTAAGATGCTACTGGACCTTCATTCTTTTCTAGTGGCCAACCAGTTACCTTGGAGGGCCAACAACAGGGCAGAGAGGCCAAGGCCTTCCCCTTATGTTTCCTCCTAGCACTGGCATTCAGAGGTTTGATTGTGGAGGCTATTAGCCATGGATGGATCTGCATGCGTGTGAAGTGCCATCAAGTTGCAGAAGAAGGAGGAGGAGAAGGAGATTGGATTTATACCCCACCCTTCACTACCTGAAGGAGTCTGACAGGGGCTTACAATCTCCTTTCCCTTCCCCTCCCCACAACAGACACCTGTGAGGTAGGTGGGGCTGAGAGAGCTCTTTCGTGGGCTGCTCCTGAGAGAACAGCTCTGACAGGACTATGGTTTGAAGAGGAGAAGAGAGGAGATTGGATTTATACCCCGCCCTTCACTACCCAAAGGAGTCTCAGAGCGGCTTACAAACTACTTTTCCCTTCCCCTTCCCACAACAGACACCCTGTGAGGCAGGTGGGGCTGAGAGAGCTCTGACAGAAACTGCTCTTTTTTCAAGAACAGCTGTGCCAGAGCTATGGCTTGCCCAAGGTCATCCAGCAGGTGCAAGTGGAGGAATGGGGAATCAAACCCAGTTCTCCCAGATTAGAGTCTGTGCACTTAACCACTACACCAAACTGGCGACCTTGTGAATTAATGGTCTCCAAAACTTCATTTTAGCTTCATGGGAGAGTTCAGCCTTGATTTGATCTTGATGGACCCAGCTTCCATGTATCTCTCTAATATCCTTTTAAAGCCATCTCTGCTGCTACATTATCTGGCCACGAAATCCATGTTCTCATCACTCATTGAGTAAATAAGTATTTCCATTGGTCCATTGTGAATCTATTGGCCCATTGGGGTGGCCGCAAGTTCTAGCATTTTGGGAGAAAATCTTGGTTGGTCTCTTCTGCATTTTCCCAGCTCTAAGATATCTTTTTTGAGGTAAGGTGACCAGAACTCCACATAGTACTCCACACAATGCTGCAGGAGATATCTATACAGGGGCTGTTAGGTTTTCCATCCATTTTCTAATAATCCCCAGCATGGAGGGGTTTTTAATCCACTGCAACACACTAAGACAACATTTTCATTGAGCTATCCACTACAACCCCAAGGTCTCTTTCCCTCTCACGTTCAGCAAGTTCAGACCCCATCAGCATATAATTAGAGCAGGGATACAGAAAAGGTGCTCCAACCCCCTGATCATCTTGGTTGCCCTCTTCGGCACTTCTCCCAACTCTGCCATATCATTTTTGAGGTACGGGGACCAGGACTGCACACAGTATTCCAAATGAGTCCACCCCTTAGATCCATAAAGGGGCATTAGTACATCGGCCATTTTATTTTCAGTCCCTTCCATAGAATCACAGAGCTGGAAGGGACCTCCAGGGTCATCTAGTCCAACCCCCTGCCCAACGCAGGAAATTCACAAATACCTCCCCCTCCACACCCGCAGTGACTGCTGTTCCATGCCCAGAATATGACAAAAAAAACCCTACCAGGATCCCTGGCCAAACTGGCCTGGAGAAAAAATTGCTTCCTGAACCCAAAGTGGCAAACAGCCTTTCCCTGGGTGTGTAAATAATAACCTCCAACATTGAATTTGCATTTTGCACATTTTCATTGAGCTGTCCACTGCAATATCCAGATCTCTTTCAGTCTCAACCATTTCTGAAACCATAAACATGCATTAAAGGGGGGGGGGGGGTGTTCCAGTGTGCATCACCGTACACTTCCCTACACTGAACTTTATCTGCCACTTTTTTGCCTGCTCAACCCATTTAGAGAGACCCTCTTCCCAAGACTCCTTGGCTTTCACCCCCCTGAATAATCTGATATCATCTGCAGACTTCTTCTACCTGAAGAAGTGAGCCGTGAGTCACGAAAGCTCATATAACCTGCCACAAATTCTCATTCAGAGGGACTCTACATCTGTCTCTCTGCTGTATTAACTAAATATCCCAATATTAGTTCCAATACTTCTCCTTGTAGGACCCAATGTCTATACATATACTTTGAGATTCCTGCCACGAAGAAGAGGAGGAGGAGGAGATTGGATTTATACCCCACCCTTCACTACCCAAAGGAGTCTCAGAGCAGCTTACAATCCCTTCCCCTCCCAGAGTCCCGCCCCCTAGAGTCGAATTCCACTGGCTTTTGAGCAAGGAAAACCTTTACCTTTACTTTTACTACCTGAAGGAATCTCAGAGCAGCTCACAAACTCCTTTCCCTTCCCCTCCCCACAACAGACACCCTGTGAGGCAGGTGGGGCTGAGAGAGCTCTTTCAAGAACTGCCCTTGAGAGAACAGCTCTGAGAGAACTTGCAACTGACCCAAGGTCCCCCAGTTGACTGCATGTGGAGGAGTGGGGAATCAAACCCAGTTCTCTCAGATGAGAGCCCATGCTCCTAACCACTACGCCAAACTGGCTTTTTAATCTCCTTTTTTAATCCATCTCTTTTTTTTTAATTTTTAAAACTACTCTTCAATCCATAACAGGATCCGTCCTGTATTCCTGTGACTGCAAAGCTTACTCAAGAGTCCTTGGTGAGGTGCTTTGTCAGAAGCCTTTTAGCAGTCCAGGTATATAATGTCTACCAGTTCACTCTTATCCACCTGCCAGTTAACCTGCACAAAGAACTCCAAAAAGGTCTTGGATTTGCAAAGGTCAAAAGGGAAATGTTGGTGAAAAGGAAAGAGAATTCCCCCCCTGAGACCTACCGGGCCAGTCATCGACCTAACCAAAGCTTCCGAAGTCACCTGTGTAAGCGCATCCCTGGAAAAAAGAAAGACAGAAAAGAAATGGGGTTGGGCAGAGGTGCTCGATGGTAGCAGTTTCTCTTCCCATTCAAGCCACAAAAGCTCTGGACTCTTGCTCGAGTTCTGCCTCCTCTTCTCAAATGTCAACCTCTCTAAGCTCTGGGGTCTCTCTCCAAAGACTGGGGAGAGGTCCACTGTGCGGAAACTGCCTCCAGCCATTCAGTCCCAGTGATGAAGCATCGATCATCCTCTGCAATTTCCCCATTCAATTACCACCCACAATCCCCCATGGAGCGGAGGTCCATCAGGGCTTCTAGTGTCCTGGCCCCACGGGTGGACCTCCTGATGGCACCTGGTATTTTTGGCCACTGTGTGACAAAGAGTGTTGGACTGGATGGGCCATTGGCCTGATCCAACACTGACTTCTCTTATGTTCTTATCAGTGGCTATTAGTCACAAGGTATAGATGGAACACTCTGTCTGGGGCAGTGATGCTCTGTCTTCTTAGTGGCCCCTGGGTTTTGGGCACTGTGTGACACAGACTGGATGGGCCATTGGCCTGATCTAACATGGCTTCTTTTATGTTCTTAAATGAAGCAGAGGTCCATCAGTGGCTATTAGCCACAAGGTGTAGAGGGAACACTGTCTGGGGCAGTCATGTTCTATATTCTTGGTGCTTGGGGGGGCCACAGTAGGAGGGCTTCTAGTGTCCTGGCCCCACTGGTGGACCTCCCGAGGGCCCCTGGGTTTTGGCCACTGTGTGACACAGAGTGTTGTACTGGATGGGCCATTGACCTGATCCAACATGGCTTTTCTTACATATTTCCCATTCAAAATAATTGCCAGACTGGACGCAGAGACGGTCTTTCCTATATGGAGGCTGGTTTGCCACCATGCTGCAGCCCTTCCTGGTGATGTGCAGCCTAAAACAGGGATCCCCAAACTTTTTGAACCTGCAGGCACCTTTGGAATTCTTACACAGCATGGTGGACACCACCACAAAATGGCTGCTGTAGGAGGCGGAGCGAGCCACAAGATGGCTGCCACAGCTTCCCTTCAGTCACACAGAGTGCCAATCCTTGTGCTGTGGTGGTGCTGCTGCCAAAACAACATTTTTTAAAAAAACACTGCACAGCCAATAAAATCTCCAGCAGCCGATCTGAAGCTGTGCTGGGCAAAAGCCACACCTGGCTCCTCCCACTTTCTAAAAGCACAAAAGATACCGGCGATCACCGTGGTGCCTGCAGTTTGTGCCAGTTTGCCCTATCGATCTTCAGAGTTTGAGACCACCTCTCCATATACCACAAACAGTGCAAAACATTCAAATCAATGACACATTTCCCCACCTGCAAGAATGGCCTGTATAACTAATACACATGGAAAGAAGAAAGCCTCCATTTTTAAGTGTGACTCAGCCCCCCCCTGTCAATCCATATGGACACTTACGTGGTCAACGAACTGCGTCCTTTGATTATTGCATCCACAATAGTGCATGTATGTACATACATCCCATAGCGTCCAATATGGAGACCCAGTCTGGTGACTGCATCGATACGCAACTGAAGGAGCCTGCATGAAGAAAGAGAAGGAGAGTGCGCTCTGTTGTCTGTCTCTAGGCCTGGGTGGTCCCAGGCTAGCCCAGTCCCTCCACATCTCGGAAGCTAAGGGTCATCCTTGGTCATACTTGGATGGGAGACCACCAAGGAAGTCCAGGGTTTTTACACAGAGACAGGCGGCAACAAAGAAAGTACTGACTCTACCTTTCTACAAGCGAGAGGTACCATGTACAGATGGTTAACACCTGAAGGTTTGGTTTTTAACTACATGGACAAGAAGCAAAAGATTGACTGTGCTGCAAAAGCAAAGCAATTTCTGGAACAATACACGGAAAAAAGAGAGAAAACATTAACAGAGGAAGAATTGGAGCTTCAAGAGAGCATCTATGGACTGGAAAGTTCTGACACCTCAAAGAGTAATGAATTGGAGGACGAAGAGTCTGATGCAGATAAATGAGTTGCAGCCCCCAAGAGATAAAGCAGAAGAAAGAAGAAGAAATAAATATTATTATTTTAAAAGTTTAAAGTTATGATTGTATTCCCCTGCTTTAAATACAGTCATTTATGTCATTTTAAGCTTTAGGGCAAGAAGCTAAGATTAGTCTAAGATGCCTGGATATATTTTTTATTTTCTTGAAGACAACTTAAGCATGAATATTATATTAGCATAGAACCTGATCTCTGTATACCTTAGGGTTAGAATAGAGGATTTTAGTTAGTATTTTGTTGTAGTGTTGTAGAAAATAAATAAAAGAACATTATAAAAAAGAAAGGAAGTACTGAGTCTTGAAAACTCTACAGGGTTGTCCTAAGTCAGCTGGTTACCTCTTTACTGACAGCTGAAGACCTGAATCTCATTCTGGATGAAGAGCTAGGTTTGATTCAGGTAGGGTAGCCGTGTGGGTCTGAAGCACCTTGATGAAGGCAGCACTGACCCTCCAGTTTGGTGTAGTGGTTCAGTGTGTGGACTCTAATCTGGGAGAACCGGGTTTGATTCCCCACTCCTCCACTTGCACCTGCTGGAGGACCTTGGAAAGTCGTAGCTCTGGCACAGCTGTTCTTGAAAAAGAGCCGTTTCTGTCAGAGCTCTCTCAGCCCCACCTCACAGGGTGTCTGTTGTGAGGAGGGGAAGGGAAAGGAGTTTGTAAGCCGCTCTGAGACTCCAAGTGAGTGAAGGGTGGGATATAAATCCAATCTCCTCCTCCTCCTCTTCTTCTTCTTCCAGGCCTCGTGGAACTACATTAAGTCAGCTTCTCAGAGCTGTTCTCTCAAGGGCAGTTCTAGAAAGAGCTCTCTCAGCCCCACCTACCTCACAGCCAGTTTGGTGTAGTGGTTAAGTGTGCGGACTCTAATCTGGGAGAACCGGGTTTGATTCCCCACTCCTCCACTTGCACCTGCTGGATGACCTTGGGCAAGCCATAGCTCTGGCACAGCTGTTCTCGAAAAAGAGCAGTTTCTATCAGAGCTCTCTCAGCCCCTCACAGGGTGTCTGTTGTGGGGAGGGGAAGGGAAAGGAGTTTGTAAGCCACTCTGAGACTCCTTTGGGTAGTGAAGGGCGGGGTACAAATCTAATCTCTTCTTCTTCCAATGTTTCTGTCCCCAAAATCTTGTCAGTCTCTAAGGTGCTAACTGGACTCAAATCTTGCGCTACTGTTGCAGGCCAACACGGCTACTCTTGGAAACTATCCTGGGTGAGACCTGTGAAGCTACATGTCAGGCATCCCCGTGAAACCCGTCATTCACGTTTGCCCACTCACACTTTTCCCAGATGGGCTGTCCCAAGAGGTGGCAGGCTCCCGTCTGAACAAAGCCCAGCGAAGCTGCCCACGGGGTTCTGTAGCCACCCTTGGAAATGAAGCCCACGTACATCGAGAAAGGATACTCACGGCCCGAGGGACACGGTGAGCTGTGTGTCAACAAACAGGTGTAGTCCGATCTTTGGCTTTAAAGCAAACTTCAGCGAAATGACAGAGCAGTCTGTGATTCTGGCACTGCAAAATGGAAAGGAAAGAGTTTGAAAGGAGGGCGATCGCAAGGTGCCCCCTTTTCCCTCGAGGACCCGCGCAGCTGCCTGCAAGGGGTGACCCATGGGAGACCGAGCAGCAAATGGGGTCAAGCAGCCAGCTCAACATTCAGAGGAGCAAAACAACGTTAGAGGTACAGTGTGCACAGTTATACTAACTCAGACCCTTGGTCCATCAAGGTCAGCATTGTCTACTCAGTCTGGCAGCCGCTCTCCAAGGTCTCAGGCGGAGGTCTTTCCCATCACCCACTGCCTGGTCCCTTTAACTGGAGATGCCGGGGAGTGAACCTGGGACCTTCCGCATGCCTAGCAGAGGCTCTCCCACTGAGCCACAGCCCCTCTTGACAGCTCTCCAGGGTCTCAGGCGGAGGTCTTTCCCATCCCCTCCTGCCTGGTCCTTTTAACTGGAGATGCCAGGGATTGAACCTAGGATCTTCTGCAGGCCAAGCAGATGCTCTGCCACTGAGCCACAGCCCCCTCACAATTCAACTCATGGCTTCAACTTGCTTCAACACCAGTGATAGACTGGGCATCAGGGGTCATTTCGAGCAGGAGCTCGGGGGAGCGTAGTTCCGGGAGTTGGTGCCAGCTCCACCCCCCGCAGGGGAATGCCTGCTTGTGTCATGGCTGCAGCAAAATGACCTCGTCCCCTGGAAAGGTCCTTGTTCCTCTGACCAGCCTTCTGAAGGCTTCAGCTACCACTGAAGCTATCCTCCCAGAATAGTGGTATTTCTGAGGCTTGGATTAGTAGCTGTCCCCTCTCTGCCAGCTCTTCCTTCCTTCCTTCCTTCCTTCCTTCCTTCCTTCCTTCCTTCCTTCCTATCTCTTCTTTCTTTTTTGCCTTCTGACATACTTCCGGTGATGTCAGGTGGTGTAGCATATGCAAATAAGTTATGCTAATGAGTTATGCTAATAAGCTCCTGCACCTCTTTTTCTTCAAAACAACCCCTGACTCAAGGTGTTGTGATCTATTTTCCCATTTTCTACGAAATGACCTTGACTCAAGGGGTTGTGATCTATTTGAGAGGTGATATGATAACCATCTTCAAGTACCTGAAGGGCTGTCATATACAGGATGATGCAGAGTTGTTTTCTGTCGCCCCAGAAGGTCGGACCAGAACCAACGGGATGAAATTAAATCAGAAGAGTTTTCAGCTCAACATGAGGAAGAACTTCCTGAGAGAGCAGTTCCTCAGTGGAACAGGCTTCCTCGGGAGGTGGGGGGCTCTCCTTCCCTGGAGGTTTTCAAGCAGAGGCTGGATGGCCATCTGACAACAGTGCAGATTCTGTGAACCTGGGCAGATCACGAGAGGGAGGGCAGGAAGGGTTGCCTCAGTGCTTCATTCTCGTGGCCCTTTCTGACACACGCCCAGGGAAATGCTGACAGCAGGTTTTCTCCAGGCCAATTTGGCTGGAGATCCTGGAGGTTTTTTTGTCATCATCTGGGTGTAAAAGCGGTCACTGCGGGTGTGGAAGGGGAGGCATTTGTGAATTTCCTGCCTTGTGCAGGGGGTTGGACTAGATGACCCTGGAGGTCCCTTCCAACTCTAGGAATCTGTGATTCTATATGAATGCCATAAGATAGCCTCACCTCCTTTTCTCCCCCCTCCCCAGGGAGAGGCAACCTTTGAGGGTGATTTGGATGCTTGGGGTGGGGATGACACCCCCAGTATGGAAAAGGCCGGGGTTCTATCTCCTCTCTTGGCAGGTCCCCGGAGAAATTTCCTGGGCAACAGAACCATCAGCCAGAGCTTTCTATCCAATCAAGGGAATTATTCTAATTCAGATACAAGGGAACAGTTTAAAAGAACATTACCTAACCCACCGATTGGAAAATGTGAATGGGTTCTACGCTTATGGATACTTGCGTACCTGAAGATTAGCAACCCTTTGCAGGTTTTTTATTAAAAAAAAAACCTTAAGAATTGAGGAGGGCAGAAAGAGTTGTGAGCATAGGCGTAGAATACGGGGGGGCTCGAGGGCTTGAGTCACCCCCAAAATATCCCGGGGGGGCTCAGCCACCCCCGGGAAAATGAAGCGCCTGCTGCCGCGCCGCCCCGGGTCCTTCCGAGGCCCGGCGGCCGCTGCTGGAGAGGGAGAGGGAAGGGGTGGCGGGGGGGGAGAGAGGCACTGGCAGCAGCGGCTGGCAGGCCTCGGAAGGGCCCGGGGAGGCGCGGCGGTTTCCGGGGGGGGGGGAGAACATCGCTCCAGCGAGTGTGCTAAGGAGCCCCCACCCGCCCCCGGGATTTCCAAAAGTCTACGCCCCTGGTTGTGAGGAAATGTATCTAGGACAGGGGTGGCTCGGGAGCCACATGCGGCTCTTTCACACATATTGTGCAGCTCCCGGCAGGGCGGCTGGGGAAGCAAAGAGGAGGCATACTTTTTTCCCCTCCCTCCCATCTATTTGCATTCTTTGTTTCTCTCTCTCCCTCTTTCCACCTCTTTCATTCTTTCTTTCTACCTCTCTCTTTCTCTCTCTCTCTAGGACCAATTCCCCACGAGGCACTACTCCAGCATCGCTCTTCCCTTTGCCCCAATTGTGTGCTTGAATTTCCCACTATTTGCCCCGCGCCGCATTTTGACCCACAGCTTCGCCTGACTTCCCCCGAGGCTTCAGGGATCCTGTTTTTTGAGGATCACTGAAGCTGTGGGGGAATTTGGGCGAAGCCATGGGTCAGAATGTGGCACGGGGCAAATATTCGGAAATTCAAGCACGCAATCCAGGCAAAGGGAAAAACGATGCCAGAGCAGCGCCTCGTGGGCAATCAGTCTTAGACAAATAAATATCATTAGCAAACAAATATATTGAACAAATACCATTGGACAAATACCATTGGACAAATATCATTGGACAAATTATCAATATCAGTTTTTACCCCTTTTGTTTTTATTTTTGGCAGTCTCATTTAATGTCAATAAAAAGCAAGTCTGCATGTTTTTAAATAAAAAATGTGTGTGTGATATTTGTTCATGTCATGTGACTCTCAGATGTTTATTCTGTGTGGCTCATATGCTGAGCGAGTTTGGCCACCCCTGATCTAGGATCTGAAGCAGTGTGCATGCACGCAGAAGCTGATGCCCAGAATTAAACATTGTTCGTCTTAAATCTGGTCTTCGTTGGACTCAGACTTTGTACTAGGAGGAAGAGACGGTTTTCCCTAGCAGTTCGAAAGCAAGGTATTGCAAGTAGATAAATAGGTACCGCTTCGGTGGGAAGGTGACAGCGTTCCGTGCACCTCAGCTTTTAGTCACGCCGGCCACATGACCACGGGAAAAGTCTTCAGAAAGCACTGGCTCTTCGGCTTGAAAACGGAGATGAGCACTGCCCCCAAGAGCTGGATTCAAGTGGCTTTCGAGCAAGGGAAACCTTTACCTTTTTAATGGGAAAAGATGTCCCCATAGTCAGGTGATTTTAAGCATCTTTCAGTGGAATGGGGAGTCTTCACAATGCCCAGCTGTGTAAGCTTCGATAAGCATTGTCAGGACCACAGGAAACAAGCTATAAAACAGAAGACGCATATCTGCTTCCCCGGGGCTGGTTTGGAACCTTCTAGACCCTTCTTTCTGTGTTGGGGAGATGGAATGGCACATGGACATAAACTCTGTTGCGGGTGGGAGTCACCACACCTTCCCAGTGTGTGATGTCAGAGAGACAAACTACACTCTACCGTTTTTTGAAGCATCGCGTCTGGATTCCCTGGGCCCGACTTGCATTCCCTGCAGCCACGCAACCGTTGCCGGGAGTGGTTTCTTTAAGATTTAAAGAGGACAGTCCAAATGGGCTCAGAAGGCCACCACGGGGGGGGGGGGGGGAGAGCGCCCGTGCCTCCACCCACCCAAGACATTTTCCCTTGTGAAAACCACACGGGGGGGGGGGAGTTATTTCCCTGATGTTTCTGGATCCTGTTCCCAGGGGGGGGGGGAGAATCTAGAGTTTGTCCTGTCCAGCCTTATCCCAAGTCTTTCTCTTTCCAGTTTGGTGTAGTGGTTAAGTGTGCGGACTCTAAACTGGGAGAACCGGGTTTGATTCCCCACTCCTCCACCTGCACCTGCTGGATGACCTTGGGCAAGCCATAGCTCTGTACCAGTTGTTCTCTCAAGGACAGTTGTCTCAGAGCTCTCTCAGCCCCACCCACCCCACAGGGTGTCTGTTGTGGGGAGGTGAAGGGAAAGGAGTTTGTAAGCCTCTCTGAGACTCCAAGTGAGGGAAGGGTGGAATATAAATCCAATCTCTTCTTCTTCTTCTTCTTCTTCTTCATATTAACCTTCCTACTGACTTGTTCTGCACACATCCTCCCTACCCAAGAGAGGCTCCAGCACAATTTAAGGAATTCCTACACCATAGAAATCTAGATGGTTCATACAAATTCTGCAAAGGAAACATCACGGCACCCAAAAAGACGTCACTTGTCATCTATTACAGGCTATCATAGAATCAAAGAGCTGGAAGGGGCCACAGAGGCCATCCAGTCCAACCCCCTGCTCAATGCAGGATCATCCCAGAGCATCCCTGTTTGTCCAGACGCTGCTCAGCACCTCCCCGGGAAGCTGATTCCACTGTTGCAAAACGCTGACTGTTTTAATAAAAATTGTAATATCCAACCGGTATTCTTCTGCCCATCATTTTAACCCATCATAGCTATCTACCCAGGGTCTCACCTGGAACCTGGCAACCCTACGGACCAACAGAAAGATCGTCAAGCCAACTATGCCCGATGTGGCAAGGAGAATTTTTGCTTGCTTTCAAAACAAAATTTAATTTTTAAGAAATTCGAAGAAGAAGAGGAGATTGGATTTATATCCCGCCCTTCACTCACTTGGAGTCTCAGAGCAGCTTACAAACTCCTTTCCCCTTCCCCTCCCCACAACAGACACCCTGTGAGGTAGGTGGGGCTGAGAGAGCTCTGAGACAACTGTCCTTGAGAGAACAGCTGGTACAGTGCTTTGGCTTGCCCAAGGTCATCGAGCAGGTGCAAATGGAGGAGTGGGGAATCAAACCCAGTTCTCCCAGATTAGAGTCCGCGCACTTAACCACTACCCCAAACTGGCTCTCAGAATCAAGAACTCTTTTTGTTGACCTGTACCCAAGTTTTCCAGGGTCACCATGCAGCCAAGAAGTGATGTTCAGGGAGAGAGAAAGCCCTTAAAGATGCCCCATGGTACAGGTTTGATTCCCCACTCCTCCACTTGCACCTGGCTGGATGACTTTGGGCAAGCCGTAGTTCTGTCAGGGCTGTCCTTGAAAGGAGCAGTTTCTGTCAGAGCGCTCTCAGCCCCGCCTACCTCACAAGAGTGTCTGTTGTGGGGAGGGGAAGGGAAAGGAGACTGTAAGCCGCTCTGAGACTCCTTTGGGTAGTGAAGGGTGGGGTATAAATCCAATCTCCTCCTCCCCCTCCTCTTCTTCTTCTCCTCCTCCTCTTCTCCCTGGAAGGAAAGGGTATGCCTCACCTGTAATATTCAGGAAGTATCCGGAAACTGGTCCTCGAGAGAGGTTTACACATATCTATGGAGGCGTAGTCTTGTGTTAAGCGGCAAACTATAAAGAAAAAGGCAGTTGGAATGTTATGGACTCTCTCTCAGCAGACAAAGCCAAAGGGCACATTCAGAAGTAACCTGGGCTGGAGGGGAAGAAGGCGTGTCTTCCCCCACCTCCAGGACAGCTAGGAGGAAGGACCACACTCAAAACTATGGGGTGCTTTCACACATGCCAAATAATGCAGTTTCAATCCACTTCGGCAATCATTTGCAAGTGGATTTTGCTAGTTGCAAAGTGCACTGAAAGTGGGTTGAAAAGGCATTATTTAGTGTGTGTGAAAGCACCGTATGCTACGTGAGTATGATCAACTCCGAGGACTCAGTTCACTGACACAAGAGAGCTTGGGAACTGAAGGTCAAAGAAAGTATAACCGATCAGTCATTTCTTTCTTTATTTCTTTCTTTATTTCTCTCTCCTTTCTTTCTTCCTTCCTTTCTCTCTCTCTCCTTTCTTTCTTTCTTTCTTTCTTTCTTTCTCTCTCTCTTTTCTCTTTCTTTCTTTCTTTCTCTCTCTCCTTTCTTTCTTTCTCTTTCTTTTTTTGGAGGTATTCTAACAGAGGCTAGATGGCCATCTGACAGCAATGCAGATTCTGTGAACTTTGGCAGATTTTCAAGAGGGAGGGCAGAAAGGGACGGGCCAGTGCTCGGCTTTCACGGCCCTTCCTTATAAGCTCATAATTAATATCATTATCAATATCTGCTTTTACCCCTTTTGTTATTATTTTTGGCAGTCTCATTTGATGTTAATAAAAAGCAAATTTGCTTATTTTCCAATAAAAGCAGGTAATATTTGTTCATGTCTTGTGGTTCTCAAACATCTGATGTTTATTCTACGAGGCTCTTACGTTAAGCAACTGTTCTAGGTGGCTCTTACGCTGAGCAAGTTTGCCCACCCCTGGTATAGTGCCATAGATTCCACCTTCCAAAGTGGCCATTTTCTCCAGGGGAAGAGCTGACCTCTGTTGTGTGATCAGTCGCCATAGCAGCAGATCTCCAGCCCCTACCTGGAAGCTGGCAACCCTAGGCATGCCAGCATGCTGACGTTACTTCCGGGGGGGGCACTGGAAATGACATCATGCCGTTGGAAGGGGACGCTCTCAGATCTGCAAAAATTCTGGTTAAAGGATGTGCCCTCTAAGCTGTGGAGTCTTGCGAGCAAGAATTCTACTGGTGAGCTACCGGCATTAAGGTTGTGCGCAAGCAACTGGGCTGCCGCATAAATCGGTTTGCTCTGGAGCCATCCTTCCTGAGCCGAGACAAAAATGCGTGAGCTGGGGGCTAAAAAACTGTGAGTGAGCTCACACTAACTCAGCTTAGGGGGAACACTGCTAAAGGACACGCAAGCAAAGACGACCGGAGAGCGAACAGTTGGTGGGTGGCTTTGTCGTTTCAGTGCCAAGTGGAGAGGGGAGAGGGGGGGTTTCTTACTGTGGTCCAGCCCCTGGTGAGCGATCACCCATCCACTGTCACCCAAAGCCACGTGGAACGACAGAAACACGCTCAGGAGAACACTCAGGAATAGGACCTTGGCCATGAGAAAAACCTGGAGAAAAAACAAATATAAAGCTGGGTTTAGCAGCCTTCTATACCCCACATTTCCTCCAGCTGACATGCCCCATGACATTTCATCTTGGCAGGGGTCATTTCGTAGGAAAAAGAGGTGCAGGAGCTCATTTGCATACCTCCTTTGCATATGCCACACCCCCTAACATGCCGGAAGTGTGTTGGAAGGCAACATCCACCCCTCAGGCTCCACTCCACAGGTGAGTGAAACTGACCTGCTTTTCCTCCATCCCCTTCCCCATCCAATACTTTGTGCAATAAAAATAAGCATAAAGAACACACCCTCATTCTCTTCCTGCTCCCTTGAAACCACCAGGTTTCAAGGAGACTTGAGATACCCAGGACATGTGCACCACCCATCCCTTCCCCTTCCCCTCCCCACATCAAGACACCCTGTGAGGTAGGTGGGGCTGAGAGAGGTCTTTTGAGAACTGCTCATGAGAGAACAGCTCTGAGAGAACTTGTGACTGGCCCAAGGTCACACCAGCAGCTGCATGTGGAGGAGTGGGGAATCAAACCTGGTTCTCCCAGCTCATTTGCATACCTCCTTTGCATATGCCACACCCCCTAACATGCCGGAAGTGTGTTGGAAGGCAACATCCACCCCTCAGGCTCCACTCCACAGGTGAGTGAAACTGACCTGCTTTTCCTCCATCCCCTTCCCCATCCAATACTTTGTGCAATAAAAATAAGCATAAAGAACACACCCTCATTCTCTTCCTGCTCCCTTGAAACCACCAGGTTTCAAGGAGACTTGAGATACCCAGGACATGTGCACCACCCATCCCTTCCCCTTCCCCTCCCCACATCAAGACACCCTGTGAGGTAGGTGGGGCTGAGAGAGGTCTTTTGAGAACTGCTCATGAGAGAACAGCTCTGAGAGAACTTGTGACTGGCCCAAGGTCACACCAGCAGCTGCATGTGGAGGAGTGGGGAATCAAACCTGGTTCTCCCAGATTAGAGTCCAACTCCTGACCACTACACCAAACTGATGGGGTAGAAGCTGCTGAAGGGTTGGTGAAATTTCTCCAGTACTTATGTGCCATAAAAATGGTATACTTAGAAAATTTATATGCCACCTTGAGCAAGTCTCTGGAAAAGCAGCACACAGTCATAAAAGGAACAATGATAAAATTATCAATATTAAAACAAAACATTAAAAACAATAAAGACCCTAGCAGGGCTTTCCCCGGGGCGCTGCGCCTCTGCACTGCTCGGGGAAGCCGAGGAGGGGGCGGGGCTTGGTCATGTGCCCGCCCCCTGGGCTTCTCACTCCCGGAGCTGCGCTCCTGTGCCCTCCTGCTCCAACGGACCCCTGCATCTTGGCAACATTACAATTCAGTCAGTAAGTCAGTCAACCTTTATTGGCATAGATAAAATAGAAGAAGAGGAGGAGGAGGAGGAGGAGGAGATTGGATTTATATGGAGTTAGTGTGAGCTCACAGGTTTTTAGCCTCCGGCTCACACATTTTTGCCTTCGCTCAGGAAGGATGGCCCCAGAGCAAACTGATTTATGCAGCAGCCAAATTGCTGGCTCACAACTTCAATGCCGGTAGCTCACCAAGTGGAGGATTTCCGCTCACAGGACTCCACAGCTCAGAGGGAGCACTGAAAGCGCATTATGAACTGACTCGTGTGTGCGCTGCACAAAACGGAAAATCAAAATCCTACACCCAAACTATCGGACTCTTTGGTCCTGTTTAAATTGCACGAATGATGCTTTTGATTCCTGCCGACGTTTCTTTGTCTTTCCTCAAGGTGCGGAGGGTACCCCCACAGACCGCAAAACCCTCGAGCCCAGAGCGCTGATCACAATGGATCTTGAACAAAGGACAACGCAAAAAGCTCAGTCATAAAAACCGGGATTACTTTTTTAAAAAAAAACACCTCCATTCCTAATCTTGTCAGTCACCAGGGCTGGACTGCTGGAAGAGAGTTTTATAGATAACGTGGGCCACCAAAAAGACAAAAAAAAATGGATGATAGATCACATCAAGCCAGTATACTCCTTAAAAGCTAAAATGACTAAACTGAGGTTATCACACTTTGGTCATATCGTCAGAAGACAAGAGTCACTGGAAAAGACAATAATGCTAGGAAAAGTTGGAGGCGGCTGGAAAAGAGGAAGACCCAACAGATGGGTTGACTCAGTCAAGGAAGCCACAAAGGCAAGACCTTAATGAGAGGACATTTTGAAGGTCATTAATTCATCACAGGGTCACTATAAGTTGTAAGTGACTCGACAGCACGTCTCACACACACACACACACAAACACACAGGGTTGGCTTTTGAACTTCCCACAGAAGTACCTGTGGACCACTGTCCAGGAGAACCGCTGCTTGCCAGGAACAAAGTGAGCCAAGACTATCCTCTGTTACTGGCAGGTCCGATACGGCTTGGACCCAGATCTTTACAATGATGGTGGCAATGTGGGCTTGCCCAATGGGTGTACCTACGACAGTGTGTGAAGGCCGCACAATGGGCAAGCCAACACCCGTTGCTGAAGCCCCGGTCCAAGTCTCAGGGACCACGCAGCAATGTCAGTATCACATGCGGCACTGGGCTCAGAATCATATGAAGCTGCCTGGTACTGAATTAGACCTCTGATCCATCACCATCAGGATAGACCGGCAGTCCCTTCCCAGGGTCTCAGGCAAGAGGTCTTTCACATCACCTACTTCCTGATCCTTTTAACTGGAGATGCCGGGGATTGAACCTGGGACCCTCTGCATGCCGAGCAGATGCTCTGCCACTGAGCCACAGCCCCTCATCAGAACATCAGAAGAGCCCTGCTGGATCAGACCAGTGAGGGTCCATCCATTCCAGCCTCCTGTCTCCCACAGTGGCCAGCCAGTTCCTCTGGAGGGCCAACAACAGGGCGGAGAGACCGAGGCCTTCATAAGAACATCAGAAGAGCCCTGCTAGGTCAGAGCAGTGGGGGTTCATTTAGTCCAGCCTCCTGTCTCACACAGTGGCCAACCAGATCCTCTGGAGGGCCAACAACACGGCAGAGAGGCCGAGGCCTTCATAAGAACCTCAGAAGAGCCCTGCTGGATCAGCCTAGTGGTCCATCCAGTCCAGCATCCTGTCTCACACAGGGGCCAGCCAGTTCCTCTGGAGGGCCAGCAACAAGGCAGAGAGATGGAGGCCTTCAAAAGAGCATCAGAAGAGCCTGGCTGGATCAGACCAGTGAGGGTCCCTCTAGTCCAGAATCCTGTCTCACACAGTGGCCAACCAGTTCCTCTGTGAGGAACTCTGTGAGGAACTCTGTGAGACCAGTGAGGGCCCATCTAGACCAGCATCCCATCACACCCAGTGGCCAGCCAGTTCCTCTGAAATGCCAACAACAGGGCAGAGAGGCCGAGGCCTTCCCCTGATGTCGCCTCCTGGCCGTGGGATTCAGAGGATTAGTGCCTCTGAATGTGGAGTTTCCCTTCAGTCCCCACGGCTAGTAGCCACTGATAGACATCCTCCATGAATCTCTCTAATCCCCCTTTAAAGCTGTTTATTCCTGTGGCCACCACGACATCCTCTGGCAGCAAACTCCCCATTTTAGTCACTCTCTGTGTAAAGCAGACATAGTAGACTCCCTCAGTCCTCCTCCAGGACCGCCCTAGCATTCCCCTCCCAGTCCACTTCTGCCCTAGAAGACGCATCAAATGCACCGCATTCGCACACGCTTTGCATGCTGAAGGACCCCGGTCTGTCCTGTAGCATCGCTGGATCTCAGGCGCAAGAGGCCCTTCCGCTGCCTGGGAACATGGGAAGCTGCCGCCAAGCGGAGCTGACGATACTGAGCTGGAAGGACCAATGGGCCGACTTTGCTACAAGGCAGTTTCCGGTACTCATTCGGAAAGCAGAGACCTGGCTAGCCCTCTGACCATCAGCCCCTGAGCCATCTCCTGTCACCCGGCCTTCTTACCTGCTGCTGCAGTTTATTTGTCCAGGGCTGGGCGGTGAATCTGGCTCGTCCTTACCCCAGCCCTCGCGGAGACGGGGACAAAGTGCCCTTATATAGGCCAGTGACCGCCTCTAACGAAGCCAGAAATTAGGAAGGCGTGTTCAAGAAAGCGGCGCTAGCAATGCCGCGCTGCAAGTACCCATGACACACACCGCTGGAAGAAAGAAATGAACATGTTGCGCAATGTACTAGCAGATGCTGACCTTTCCTTCTCTGTTCCCTGGCACAGTGCCCCCGTGGTTTGCATGGCTGCCCTGTCAGTAGCCGCTTTTGGCAGCTTCCCTGCGCTAGGCCTCAGAAGACATACTTCCAGTTTGGCTACAGTTAATTTAAGGGAGGCAGGAGGAGCTAACCAGGACAGGGTTTGCTTGAAACATTCAAACTTGTGCTGGGTATTCGGTGCTGTAATGCCCCTGTATCGATCGATGGTGCGGCCTCATCTGCAATACTGTGTGCAAGTTCTGGTCACCGTATCTCAAAAAGGACGTTGCAGAGGTGGGAAAAGTGAAGAGGATGAGGGGATTGGGGCACCTTCCCCGGGAGGAAAGGCTGGAGAGTCTCTAAGACTTCTCAGTTGAGAAAAGTGACAACTGGGGGGGGGGGGGGGGGGCGGTGGGGACAGGATAGAGGTTTCTAAAATTATGCATGGGGTGGAGAGAGTTGACAAAGGGAAATTTTTCTCCCTCACCCCAAATACTAGAGGACACTCAGTGAAGCAGTAGGGTCAGGGCAGAAAAAAACGAAATACCACTTTGCACAGAGAGCGATTAAAATATGGAATTCGCTGCCAGAGGATGTAGTGATGGCCCCGGGCATAGACAGCTTTTAAAAGGGGACTAGAAAGATTCATGGAAGATAAGTCTATCAATGGCTACTAGTCATGGCAACTGAAGGGAAACTCCAAATTCAGAGGCACTAAACCTCTGGATCCCAGAGCCAGGAGGCAACATCAGGGGAAGGCCTCAGCCTCCATGTCCTGTTGTTGGTCCTCCAAAGGAACTGGTTGGCCACTGTGTGCTCTTCTGACGTTCTTATAAAGTCCTCAGCCTCTATACCCTGTTGTTGGCCCTCCAGAGGAACTGGCTGGCCACTGTGTGTGACAAGATGTTGGACTAGATAGACTATTGACTGATCCAGCAGGGCTCTTCTGATGTTCTCATGAAGGCCTTGGCCTCTATACCCTGTTGTTGGCCCTCCAGAGGAACTGGCTGGCCACTGTGTGTGACAAGATGTTGGACTAGATAGACTATTGACTGATCCAGCAGGGCTCTTCTGATGTTCTCATGAAGGCCTCGGCCTCTATGCCCTGTTGTTGGCCCTCCAGATGAACTGGTTGGCCACTGTGGGAGACAAGACGCTGGACTAGATGAACTGCTGGTCTGATCCAGCAGGGCTCTCCTGAGGTTCTTATGAAGGCCTCGGCCTCTCTGCCCTGTTGTTGGCCCTCAGAGGAACTGGTTGGCCACTGTGTGAGACAGGATCCTGGACTAGCTGGACCACTGGGCTGATCCAGCAGGGCTCTCCTGAGGTTCTTATGAAGGCCTCGGCCTCTCTGCCCTGTTGTTGGTCCTCCAGAGGAACTGGTTGGCCCCTGTGTGAGACAGGATGAGAGCTAGTTTGGTGTAGTGGTTAAGTGCACAGACTCTAACTTGGGAGAACCGGATTTGATTCCCCCACTCCTTCACTTGCACCTGCTGGATGACCTTGGGCAAGCCATAGCTCTGCACCAGCTGTTCTCTCAAGGACAGTTGTCTCAGAGTTCTCTCAGCCCCACCCACCTCACAGGGTGTCTGTTGTGGGGAGGGGAAGGGAAAGGAGTTTGTAAGCCGCTCTGAGACGCCAAGTGAGTGAAGGGCGGGGTATAAATCCAATCTCTTCTCTTCTCTCCTCTAGGTGGACCCTGGTCTGATCCAGCAGGGCTCTTCTGAGGTTGTTATGAAGGCCTCGGCCTCTCTGCCCTGTTGTTGGCCCTCCAGAGGAACTGGCTGGCCCCTGTGTGCGACAGGATGCTGGACTAGATGGACCCTCACTGGTCTGATCCAGCAGGGCTCTTCTGATGTTCTTAGGAAGGCTTCGGCCTCTCTGCCCTGTTGCTGGCCCTCCAGAGGAACTGGCTGGCCCCTGTGTGCGACAGGATGCTGGACTAGATGGACCCTCACTGGTCTGATCCAGCAGGGCTCTTCTGATGTTCTTAGGAAGGCTTCGGCCTCCCTGCCCTGTTGCTGGCCCTCCAGAGGAACTGGCTGGCCCCTGTGTGCGACAGGATGCTGGACTAGATGGACCCTCACTGGTCTGATCCAGCAGGGCTCTCCTGATGTTCTTATGAAGGCCTCGGCCTCTCTGCCCTGTTGTTGGCCTTCTAGATGACAGAGATCAATTTCCCTGTGGGAAATGGCTGCATTAGACCCTGCTGAGGTCCCTCCCCTCTCCTGCCCCCCTCGCCAGTCTCCGCCCCCCTCGCCAGTCTCCATCCCCAGATCTCCAGTTGTAGCAGTCACAGAACTGAGGCTCGGAACAGACAGTTTTTGTTTGGCTACAGTTCATCTGAGGGAACCACGAGAGACCCGGAATCCAAACCAGGATCTAAGCGAGCATTTGCCTTTCACAGTCTAGGTCTGCCTGCATCTCGTCGAGAACTGCTCTTGTTAATTAATAATTCAGCGCCATGCCCAGCCGCGTATGTTGTGCTGTTCTCGGAACACAATAGTTACTTATCACTTTGGAAAGGCGCCTGCACACCCATGACTCGGAAGGTGCCAAGAAATACAGTATTAGCAACCAAGCACCGTTAGGGATGTTCTGTCCCTCTGATGCAACCTGAGCATAATATACTGTTGAGCTGGGCACCCTTATTCCAGCCATGCCAGAGCCACAAAATGTGAAGAATTTCCTACTGAAACTACGTGTCAGCGAGACTGTCGTTTCCTGGGCCGCGCTGCAGCCCCCGCTTTGCCTCCTGCTTATCTGCCACCTTGGTAGCTTGTAGTTTCTCACCAGCTTTGTTTTTAATGGGATTTTCCTCCAGGTGCGAGAACTTTCCTCTCCCACCTTTAGTCTGAGAACTAACAGGTCTAGTGTCTTGGGCGCCTTTTCCTTAACCTGTTGATTGGGAGTTCTTTTATGACAACATCGTTTGAATATACTATAACAGTTCTACTACCACCCTTAGCTTTCATTGCTGACTCAACAAGTGTACCCCGACTGAGCCCTTCAATAAAAAGGCTCTTGTTTAAGAACCTTTGTTTGGAGTTGAAATCTCGTTGGGACTCTCACACCACGTTTTAGCGAGGAGTTTATGTGAACTGTCAGAAGATGGAGGCTGTAATCTAGCCCACCTGGAGGATCTTTTTATTTATTTATTATTTGTATTTATATCCCGCCTTGCTGGGCAGGCTGGCTCAAGGCGGCTAGGACCAGAGAACACTTTTCAGGAGCGTTCCAGAGGGTAGCTGAGTTGGTCTGTGGTAGAGTAGCTAGTTTCGAGTCCAGCAGCACCTTAGAGACTAACAAAATTTTCGTGGTATATTGTGAGGAGTCCCACAGAGTCAGTCACCAACAAGCGTCCTTAAAGAAGGTTGTTCTTTATTGAGAAAGGTCTGCAGTGGTCATCTACAGTCACCAACAAGCGTCCTTAAAGAAGGTTGCTCTTTATCGAGAAAGGTCTGCAGTGGTCATCTACACGTTCTGTGTCAGTAATAGCTACAAGTGCCCCCAGCCAGAACAATTATACAAAATTCAAAAGGGTCTCGCGATGGAATGTAACCAATCACATAAATCAGGAAAAGGGCGCCCAATATACTGGCTACAGGTTCCCATAAGAAAAAGCGGGAAGTAGATAAGGAAGTTGTGTTTTAGAATTATATAAGAATATAGAAAATAAGAATTGGTATATAAGTATTTTAAAGATATATAACCGTTACCAGAAATGTAAACATAGATATAAGTATTACTATTTTGGATAAAGTGGAAAATGTGTTATGCTTCAGATGTGGTGGGAAACCACCAATACAAGATAAAAACAAGACTATACAAATAGAACAAAATGTTATATAATATGGAAAAAAGGATTTGTATAAGATAAATGTATTAATTTTAGTGTTTTCTCTTACTCCTCATAACCCCCCCCCCCAATCCCCGCCAGCTGCCAGGAGGGACCTGAGAACCCTATATCTGACTAAGGGAGCTTTGACTCTCAAACATTCATTTCCCGAAAAATTTGTTGGTCTCTAAGGTGACAGACTTCATGTTCCTGGGATCCAAGATCACTGCAGATGGTGACTGCAGCCATGGAATTAAAAGACGCCTGCTCCTTGGGAGGAAAGCTATGGCAAACCTAGACAGCATAATAAAAAGCAGAGACATCACCTTGCCAACAAAAGTCCGTATGGTCAAAGCCATGGTATTCCCAGTAGTAATGTATGGCTGCGAGAGTTGGACCATAAGGAAGGCGGAGCGCCGAAGAACAGATGCTTTTGAATCATGGTGCTGGAGAAGACTCTTGAGAGGCCCTTGGACTGCAAGGAGGTCAAATCAGTCAATCCTAAGAGAAATCAACCCTGACTGTTCCCTGGAAGGCCAGATCCTGAAGCTGAAGCTCCAATACTCTGGCCATCAAATGAGAATGGAGCACTCCCTGGAGAAGACCCCGATGCTGGGAAAGATTGAAGGTCAAAGAAGAAGGATGAGATGGTTAGACAGTGTTATCGATGCAACAAACATGAAATTAAGCAAACTCTGGGGGATGACGGAAGACAGGAGGGCCTGGCGTGATGTGGTCCGTGGGGTCGCAAAGAGTCAGATTCGACTGTGTAACTGAACAATAACAGGGCGCTACTAGACTCGAATCTAGCTTTTCAGATCAGAAAACAGGACCTGGCAGAAAGTCACAGCATGGGCTGGAGATACCTGGCTGTCAGTTGCAGATTGCTTAGGCTGGGGTGGAAGATTTCTCCAACATGGAGAAGGCCCAGAGTGTAAGAGAAAAGGAAAAGGAGGAGGAGACTGGATTTATACCCTGCCCTTCACTTGGAGTCTCAGAGCGGCTTACAAACTCCTTTTCCCTTCCCCTCCCCACAACAGACACCCTGTGAGGTAGGTGGGGCTGAGAGAGCTCTGAAACAACTGTCCTTGAGAGAACAGCTAGGACAGAAGTATGGCTTGCCCAGGGTCATCCAGCAGCTGCAAGTGGAGGAGTGGGGAATCAAACCTGGTTCTCCAAGCTCGGACTCGGTCAATAGAGTAGTATGAGAATGGCCGATGTCCCATCCAATGCTCCCTCTAAGCTGTGGACTCTTGTCAGCAAAAATTCTACTTTGTGAGCTACTGGCATTAAAAGTTGTGAGCGAGCGATTTGGCTACAGCATAAATTAGTTTGCTCTGGAGCCATCCTTCTTGAGCTGAGACAAAAATCAGCTGGAGACTAAAAAACTGTGAGCTAGCTCATACTAACTCAGCTTAGAGGGAACACTTAGAGGGGGAGCCCACCACCTCCCTGGGCAGCTGATTCCACTCTTGCACAGCTCTGACTGTAAAAAACGTTTTCCCTAAGATCCAGCTGGTCCCTCCCCACCCTTAATTTCAACCCATTCTTGCGAGTCCTCTCCTCTGCTGCCAACAGGAACAGCTCCCTGCCCTCCTCTGAGTGACACAGCCTTTCAAAGAATTCAAGAGAGCAATCCTGTCCCCCCTCCACCTCTCCTTCTCCAGACTAAACATTCCCAAGTCCCTCAGCCTTTCCTCATAGGGCAGGGGTGACCAAACTGTGGCTCGGGAGCCACACACAGCTCTTTCACACATATTATGCAGCTGGGGAAGTGAAGGGGAGCCATGCTTTTCCTTCCTCCCTTCCTTCCATTTGCTTTCTTTGTTTCTCTCTCTCTCTCTTTTTCTTTCCATCTCTTTTCTTCTTTCTTTCCACCTCTCTCTCTCTCACACACACAAATAAATATCATTAGCCAACAAATAAATATCATTGGACAAATAAATATCATTATCAATAGCTGTTTTTACCCCTTTTGCTTTTATTTTTGGAAATCTCATTTAATTTTAATAAAAAGCAAATCTGCATATTTTTAAATAAAAACGTGTTTGTAATATCTGTTCATGTCTCGTAGATCTCAAACATCTGATGTTTATTCTATGTGGCTCTTACATTGAGCAAGTCTGGCCACCCCTGTCCTAGGGCTACAACCCTTGTCCTTCCTCAAAATGTCCATAGCATGCAAGCCAAACCTGTGGATAATGGACCACTCCCAGATGAGAGAGACCTCTTAAGAGCCAGTTTGATGTAGTGGTTATGAGTGGCAAACTCTAATCTGGGAGAACCGGATTTGATTCCCCACTCTTCCACATGCAGCCAGCTGGGTGACCTTGGGTCAGTCACATCTCAGAGCTGTCTCAGCCCCACCTACTTCACAGGGCGTCTGTTGTGGGGAGAGAAGAAGAAGAAGAGATTGGATTTATACCCCGCCCTTCACTACACAAAGGAGTCTTAGAGAGGCTTACCAACTCCTTTCCCTTCCCGTCTCCACAACAGACACCCTGGGAGGTAGGTGGGGCTGAGAGAGCTCTGACAGAAACTGCTCTTTTTCAAGAACAGCTGGGACAGAGCTATGGCTTGCCCAAGGTCATTCAGCAGGTGCAAGTGGAGGAGTGGGGAATCAAACCCGGTTCTCCCAGATTAGAGTCCGTGCACTTAACCACTACACCAAACTGGCTCTCTACTGGAGAGGGAGGGAAGGAGGTTGTAACCCACTCTAAGAATCCGAGTGAAGGGCGGGTATAAATCCAACTCTTCTTCTGTGTCATGGGCGTGGACGAGGGAGAGCTGGCAGAGTTTGCAGAAACCGCAGCTGGCCCCTCTGAAGTAGCAGAGAAGAATAGCTGGCAGTTACCGGGTCAGTGTTCTTCACACCTGGCTCAGATAAGGGGGAAGAACTGGAAACTGAAAGTCCTCCTGACTCACCCCCACGTGTGACTCGTTTAAGGGAGCGACTGCAGCAAAACTTAGCAACCAGACAACAAGAGGCTAGGCTACAGGGAAGACGCTCGGCTAGCCCAGAGTTTTAACAGGAGCCTGGGTGATCGTACAGGTGGCTAATTGGAAGCAGCATTTAACTCCACACTCTGGGTATTACTCTTCATGGAAGCAATGGGTTAGCTTCGTGCCGCCTTGCATTCACTTCGGCTCAGCTCTCGCACCTAGACCTTCAGACCCCCTGGCTTTGGACTTGGCTCTGTGTTCCTGGCTCCTGACCCCAGCTTGGCTTTGGACTTTGCACTGTCTTCCTGGCTTCTGCCCTTGGCCTGTTCTGGACTCCCTTTGACTGGCACCCCAGCCTGTGACATTCTACTTTTTCTTGTCATCGGGTTGGAGAGACTGTGCCCCCCACTTGTTGACGTAGCACATGGCCATGGTATCGCACATGTGTGTGTGTGTGTGTTATGTGCCATCAATTTGCTTTCGACTTATGGTGACCCCATGAATAAATGACCTCCAAAACTTCCTATCGTTTACAGCCTTGCTCGGGTCCTACAAACTGAGGTCCATGGCTTCCTTGATTGAGTCACTCTATTTTGTATGTGCATTGTGTTGTGTTTTACATGAACACCTGCAAGTTTCCCCCCTGGGAACAGGTAGTGGCAAGCTGCCAGAGCAGGGGTTTAAACTTCTTGAGCCTGTGGGCAAATTTGAAATTATGACACGGCATAGCGGGAGCAGCCACAAAATGGCTGCCACAGCTTAACTTCAGTGACAAAGTGACGATCCTTGCACTGTGGTTGCAGCTGCTGCCAAACAGCCAGTTTGGTGTTGTGGTTAAGTGCGCGGACTCCAATCTAGGAGAACCGGGTTTGATCCCCACTCCTCCACTTGCACCTGGCTGGATGACCTTGGGCAAGCCATAGCTCTGTACCAGCTGTTCTCTCAAGGGCAGCTTGGGAAAGCGCTCTCTCAGCCCCACCTATCTCACAGGGTGTCTGTTGTGGGGAGGGGAAGGGAAAGGAGTTTGTAAGCCGCTCTGAGACTCTCTTGGGGAGTGAAGGGCGGGGTATAAATCCAATCTCTTCTTCTTCTTCTCCAAAGCAATGTTTTAAAAAATCTGCACAGCCAATCAAACCTCCAGTGGCCAGTCAAAAGCCTTGCTGGGAAAGCTTTGCTCCCTGGCTCCACCCACTTCCTAAAAACACTTGGGGAGGCGACAGAAGAGGCGTTGGTGGGTCCCATGGCTACAGGCACCATGTTGAGGGCCCCTGTGCTGGAGCATAACAACTTGCCCTGAGTTGCTGTGTGAGGGGGCCACAGGCCACTCACCTGGACACCATCTCGAGAGGCTCCCCCGCACATGAGGGAGGCAGCTGGAACGAGAGGCAGAGAGGATGGGATTGCAGCAGGTTGAACCAGACGGCCCATCGGAGACATAGTCAAGCAACCTGACTACTTATTGACTTCAAGACCAGACTGGGGGTGAAGAATATCTGCCCGAGTCTGTGGCACCTGGGGAAGAAATGTCTCATAAACTTCATTCTGGAAGAGGAGGAGGAAGAGGAAGAGGAGGAGGTGGTTGGATGCCCTTCTCTACCAGAAGGAGTCTCAGAGTGGCTTACAATCGCCTTCCCTTCCTCTCCCCTCAACAGACACCTTGTGAGGTAGGTGGTGCTGAGAGAGCTCTTTCCAGAACTGTCCTTGAGAGAACAGCCCTGACAGAACTTGTGACTGACCCAAGGTCACACCAGCGGCTGCATGTGGAGGAGTGAGGAATCAAACTCAGTTCTCCCAGATTAGAGTCCACGCACTTAACCACTACACCAAACTGGGGAAGAAATTTCTCACAAGCCTCATTGTGGAAGAGGAGGAAGGAGAAGAAGAGGAGGAGGAGGAGATTGGATTTATACCCTGTCCTTACTCAGAGTAAGACAGGGGGTAGAGGAGGGAAGCAGAGGAGCAAAACAAGGGACACTTTTGAACTCCAAAGCATACCCTTGAAGAACAACAAGAAGAGAATAGATGGGATTTGTACCCCGCCCTTCACTACCCAAAGGAGTCTCAGAGCGGCTTACAAACTCCTTTCCCTTCCCCTCCCCACAACAGACACCCTGTTCGGCAGGCGGGGCTGAGAGAGCTCTGAGACAACTGTCCTTGAGAGAACAGCTGGTACAGAGCTATGGCTTGCCCAAGGTCATCCAGCCAGGTGCAAGTGGAAGAGTGGGGAAACCAACCCGGTTCTCCCAGATTAGAGCCGCGCACTTAACCACTGCAGCAAACAATAGAGAACACCCAGTGGTCCTTGGTAATGGAGTTCCTCAGTGGTCTCCCATCCAAGTATTAACCAAGGCCGACCCTACTTAGCTTCCAAGGTCTGTCATGATTGGGCTAGCCTGGGCCATCAAGGATAGCGGGGGGCGGGGGTACCTTCACAAACTGGGAGCCAGTTTGGTGTAGTGGTTAAGTGCGCGGACTCTAATCTGGGAGAACCAGGTTTGATTCCCCACACCTCCACTTGCACCTGGCTGGATGACCTTGGGCAAGCCATAGCTCTGTCCCAGCTGTTCCCTCAAGGACAGCTTGGGAAAGAGCTCTCTCAGCCCCGCCTACCTCACAGGGTGTCTGTTGTGGGGAGGGGAAGGGAAAGGAGTTTGTAAGCCGCTCTGAGACTCCAAGAGAGTGAAGGGCGGGGTATAAATCGAATCTCTTCTTCTTCTTCTTCTTCATCTCTAATACAGAAATTATTGCAACTGGCCTCCAAGTCATTGAGATCAGTTCCCCCTGGAGAAAAACATGGATTCTATGACATTATACCCTTCTGGGGTCCAATGCACCCTCTAAGCTGTGGAGACTTGTGAGCAAAAATTCTACTTTGTGAACTGCTGGCATTAAAAGTTGGGAGCGAGCGATTTGGCTGCTGCATACACTAGTTTGCTGTGGAGCCCTCCTTCCTGAGCCGAGACAAAAATGTGTGAGCCGGAGGCTAGAAAACTGTGAGCTAGCTCACACTAATTCAGCTCAGAGGGAACACAGCGGAGGTCCCTCCCCGCCTCAAGCCCCGGCCTCCCCAGGCACCAGTCCCCAAACCCACAGGGATTCCCCAGCCCAGACTCAGCAGCAGCCCTACTGACAGCGAGTTTCCCTTCTGACAAAATCAGCCAAGCGCAGACCATCCAGGGTCAAACCTCTCTCTCTCAGGAGCCCCCAAGCCAGACCTGCTCGAATCACGCTCAGACATCTCTCTCTGTGACTCCTTCGGAGGTCCTGCCCTTATTGGTGCCACCTCTTTCAGAAGAAGAAGAGAAGAAGAGATTGGATTTATACCCCGCCCTCCACTCCCCAAGGGAGTCTCAGAGCGGCTTACAAACTCCCCTTCCCTTCCCCTCCCCACAACAGATACCCGGTGAGGTAGGTGGGGCTGAGAGAGCTCTTTCCCAAGCTGTCCTTGAGGGAACAGCTGGGACAGAGCTATGGCTTGCCCAAGGTCATCCAGCCAGGTGCAAGTGGAGGAGTGGGGAATCAAACTCCCGGTTCTCCCAGGTTAGAGTCCGCGCACTTAACCACTACACCAAACAGCCTCTCCCTTTCTCCCATACACAGTTCCTCTCCATACAAGAGGAGGAAACAACTGATTCTGCACTGGTTTTTTCCCTCCGTTGTTTTAGGAATTCCCCTCTGCATTGTATGACACTTTTTTGCTTCCTTTGATTACTGGCAATGTTCCCTCTAGGCTGTGGAGTCCTGTGAGCAAAAATTCTACTTTGTGAGGCTACTGGCATTAAAGTTGTGAGTGAGCGATCTGGCTGCTGCATGAATGAGTTTGCTCTGGAGCCGTCCTTCCTGAGCGAAGGCAAAAATGTGAAAGCCGGAGGCTAAAAAGCTGTGAGCCAGCTCACACTAACTCAGCTTAGAGGGAACACTGATTATTGGGTTTTATGGTAGCTTCCACACTCCAAGCCGCTTTCGCTTTCTTTGATCATAGGATTTCATTGTGCTTTCTGCATAGATTTATGGCCGCCGTATGGCCGTTCAGGGGTGACCTTGCAGCCCGTACAGTGTCGCCCCTGGGGTATCTGAATGTGGTTTTGAGCTGCACCATTTCCTCCCAGTTGAGAAAAAGTGGAGCAAATGCTAGATGCAGAGTCGCCCGACAACTCCGGTGCACCCAGAAGGCTGCCTTGAAAGGGGGGGGGGGATGTACTGCAAAGTATCGAGCAGCGTCGCCCTCCCGCTCACTTGAACAATGCCAGCTACGCCAGCCTCTTCCCCCCCCCCTCCCTCCCGGGATGGCTAGCCACGATCCTGAGTAGAAGCCGTCCACAATAGGGCAGAAAACATGCCGTCGTCGTCAGCTGACCTAGAAAATCACACACAGAACATACTGTGGCCGTGATGATACCCATCAGGCAGCCAGTTCCAGAGGAACATGAAGCTCAGGGGATCAAAGGCCCATGCCCGTTTGGAAGAGGGCCACTCTGGCTAATGAGAAGCCAACACGACCTGTTCTGAGCCAAGCGCAGGATCAGTCCTTCCAGCCGCCCTTCTCCACAAGCCCGTTACAAGACCGCATCCCCCAACCAATCGTTCTGCAGGCCCCTGCCAAGTTTAGACGGAGTGCTAAACGGCATCGTAAAGAGCTCGGAGCAGACAACCGCCGTTTGCCCTGTTTGCGGGCTCCCTAAAGACATGAGCTGGCCACAGAAGAAGAAGAGGAGATTGGACTGATAGCCCGCCCTTCACTGCCCAAGGGAGTCTCAGAGCGGCTTACAAACTCCTTCCCCTTCCCCTCCCCACAACAGACACCCGGTGAGGTAGGCGGGGCTGAGAGAGCTCTGCTCTTTTTCAAGAACAGCTGTGCCAGAACTGTGGCATGCCCAAGGTCATCCAGCAGCTGCAAGCGGAGGAGTGGGGAATCAAACCCGGGTCTCCCAGATTAGAGTCCAGGCACTTAACCACTATACCAAACACAGTTGCCAGCTCTGGGTTGGGAAATACCTGGAGATTTGGGGGGAGGAGCCTGAGGAGGGAGGGGAAGGACTTCAATGGGGTATAATGCCAACACTGTGCAGCTTCCGCGAGTGGAAGGCACATTCTTCTGATGAAGGGAGCTTTGACTCTCAGAAGCTCAAACCCCTAATAATCTGGTTGGTCTCTAAGGTGCTACTGGACTCGAATCTTGCTCTCCTACTGGAGACCCACACAGCTGCCCCCCTGAAACAATCTTAAGAATTCAAGTATGTACCTGAAAAGCAAACTCACACATTATGCTCTTCAGGAACACTTCTAACACATTTCACGTGAAGATCTAGAAATGAAATGCGCGGACATAACAGCTGCAGGACTCAGGGGCTCTGATCAAACAGCCAGGATTGGCTGAAGATCCCAGTTAGATAGACACTCAGAAGAAATGAATATACTCCCCGGTGGAGGAGACGACTGATGTAGAGAGACACAGTGATGTCTTTCTGTAAAAGGCAGCTTCGCCTGTTCATGTGAACGCTGCCGCTCCTCATAGAAAGAGCCAGGGCTTTTATTTTGTAGAAAAAAACCAGCAGGAACTAATTAGCATAATAGGTCACACCCAACAGCAGAAACTCATTAACATATTAGGCCACACCCCTGACCGCGCAGCTCCCTCCCGAGGGAAGGAAGACAGTTGCTGGATTGGCTTCCCCAGGCACCAATTTTAAACTGCATTCCCTCCCTGGATCCGCTTTGACTTCCCCAGGCACCCCGCAGATTGTGAGGTGCCTGGGGAACCCGGGGGGGGGGGGGCTGGGCTGTAGGCATGGCCAACTCGGAAGCCAGCCAGAACTCCATTCCTGTGCATTCCTGCCCAGAAATAGCCCTGAGAAGAGCCCTGCTGGATCAGACCAGTGGTCTATGCAGTCCAGCATCCTGTCTCACCCAGTGGCCAACCAGTTCCTCTGGAGGACCAAAAATAGGGCAGAGGCGCCGAGGCCTTCATAAGAACATCAGGAGAGCCCTGCGGAATCAGACCAGTGGTCCATCTAGTCCAAGATCCTGTCTCTCACAGTTGGACAACCAGTTCCTCTGGAGGGCCAACAACAGGGCATAGAGGCTGAGACCTTCATAAAGGAACATCAGAAGAGCCCTGCTAGGTCAGAGCAGTGGGGGTTCATTTAGTCCAGCCTATTGTCTCACACAGTGGCCAACCAGTTCCTCTGGAGGGCCAACAACAGGGCAGAGAGGCCAAGGCCTTCATAAGAACCTCAGGAGAGCCCTGCTGGATCAGACCAGTGGTCCATGCAGTCCAGCATCCCGTCTCACACAGTGGCCAACCAGTTCCTCTGGAGGACCAAAAATAGGGCAGAGAGTCCGAGGCCTTCATAAGAACATCAGGAGAGCCCTGCGGAATCAGACCAGTGGTCCATCTAGTCCAAGATCCTGTCTCACACAGTTGGACAACCAGTTCCTCTGGAGGGCCAACAACAGGGCATAGAGGCTGAGACCTTCATAAAGGAACATCAGAAGAGCCCTGCTGGATCAGACTAGTGGTCCATCTAGTCCAGCATCTTGTCTCACACAGTCACCAACCAGTTCCTTTGGAGGGCCAACAACAGAGCAGAGAGGCTGAGACCTTCATAAGAACATCAGAACAGCCCTGCTGGATCAGACCAGTGGTCCATCTAGTCCAGCATCTTGTCTCACACAGGGGCCAACCAGTTCCTCTGGAGGGCCAACAACAGGGCAGAGAGGCCAAGGCCTTCTCCTGATGTTGCCTCCTGGCTCTCAGAGGTTTAGTGCCTCTGAATGTGGAGGTTCCCCTCAGTCACCATGGCCAGTAGCCACTGACCGACTCATCTTCCATGAAATCTATTTAATCCCCTTTTAAAATTCCTGTGGCCATCACGACATCTTCTGGCTGCAGATTCCACACCTGAATTACTGCGCAAAGAAGTATTTCCTTTTGTCCCTCCCGAACCTACTGCCCATCAGCTCCAAAGGTTTACAACCAAAGAAACCAAGTTGCAAAGAACACGTTTTCCATGTGGCCTTTATTTTCAAGGGGAGGTCACGTCGGCTCTTCTCAACAGCGGTGCTGAAGCCTAGAAAAGGAAGCTGGAAACGGAAGGTCTGCCATCCCAGCAAACTATGAAAAGATTCTCGCTCGCTCTCTGTTCCGACAAAACTGGCCTTTTTGAACACATTCCCTGGGCCACTGTTCCGCACAGCTTGTCCCTGAAGAGGATTCCTTAGACCTGATTTAAGCGTGACACTGGCAAAGGGGAAATCACTTTCCTGTGGGAGTTGGCGCTCACCCGGGGTCTGGTTTACACCGGGCTGCTCTGTGCTAAGCAGCTAATGTGTGTCACATAAGGTGAGGTGGGCCATATACTTGCTCCCTAGCCTCGTGTAAGCGCAGAATCCTTCCCCCCCCCCCCCGCCGCTGCCGCCTCGGACGCTGTCGTGTTTAAACCAGGCCTGAGGCCGAGCTGACTTCCTTGGCGTACAGGGCCTGCTTGCGCATCATGAAGCTCTTCACGCTGGGCTTGGTCATAAAGGTCGAGAGGGCGGCCCACTTCTTGCTCCTCTTCGTGGCCCGCTGGTCAGTCAAGGCCTGGAGTAGCTGCGCTTCTTTCAGGATGTCAGGAACCTGAGGGGGAGGCACCTGCTGGAGTTCTGTGTACTGGACACAGTGGTAGATCCGGGCCTGTGGAGAAAAGGTCTCACTCAGCAGGCATTATTATCAGGGCTCCATTGGGGCCGGGGCGCACCGGAGCACCGCTCCGGGAGAGAAGGGGCCGGAGGGCGGGCACATAATAAAGCCCCGCCCCCCCAGCTCGCTTTCCTGGCCCGCCCTTCGCTTCCCGCTCCAGAAGCAAGCCTCCCACCCCCCCCCTCACTCTTCCCGGGCCGGCAAACGCCGCCGGCGGGGAGAGAAGCCCTTCCCTCCCCCCCCCACTCACCGTTCCCGGGGCCGTGGCCAGCCACGGCCCCGGGGAGAAGCCCCCGCCCCCTCCCCCACTCACTGATCCCGGGGCGCGGGAGGGGGGCGCAAGGGAGGGAGAAGCTGGGCCTGAGTGGCTTAACGCCACTCAGGCCCAAGCAAGGGGGGGAGGGATGGAAACGCCAGCCCCAGTGGGGGGAGAAGCGCCCCTTCCTTCCTTCCTTCCTTCTCTCTCTCCGCCCACCTACCTACCTACCTACCTTCCTGTTCCTTCCTTTCCCCCTTCCTTCCCCTCTTCCTTCCTCCCTCCCCCCCTTCCTTCCTTCCTTCTCTCTCTCTCCCCCCACCTACCTACCTACCTTTCTGTTCCTTCCTTTCCCCGTCCCTCCCCTCTCCCTTCCTTCCTTCCCTCTCTCTCACCCCCCCACCTACCTACCTACCTTACTGTTCCTTCCTTCCTTCCTTCCTTTCTTCTCTCTCTCTCTCTCCCACCTACCTACCTACCTACCTTCCTTCCTGTTCCTTTCCTTCCTTCCCCCTCCCTCCCTCCCTTCTTGCCTTCTGACACACTGCCCATGACGTCAGGGATGTGTGGCCTTTTGACACTTCCGGTGATGTCAGGGAGTGTGGCATATGCAAATAAGTTATGCTAATGAGCTCCTGCACCTCTTTTTTTACGAAAGGACCCCTGATTATTATTATTATTATTATTATTATTATTATTATTATTATTATTATTTGCATTTAATGTGGGAATTTTATACTATGGAAAAAATAGCATTATCAGTTCCTCCCTATAATACAAGTAAATCTCATGCTTACTTTTATTCCAAATGGCTTCCATTTGTGGAAGCAGCATTTAATGACCAAATCCCACCAGACTCTATCCCAAAACAATATTTTGATATTATTTCATTGTTTTAAAACTTAATGGCAAGCAATATAAATATGGGCTTATAGTTGTATATTTTTAAGAGTTAATACAGGGTTGGTTGGTTTGTTTTCTTTCTTACGTTATGTAAGTTTAACAGTTTATTGAACTATATTTGAATGTTTACAAAGTTTAATATTGAAGGGAAAGTTATAAAATGCCTGTTTTTTGAATGTTATATGCTATGTATTGTTCACTTTTTGACCTGTAAAGCCTACAAAAGTTATAAAAGTTATAAATAAAATTTGGGGGGGGAAATTATTTGCATTTATATCCCGCCTTTCCAGACAAGCTGGCTCAAGGCAGCTTCCAACAATTAAAATACCATAAAACAACGGTTTACCATTTTAAAAACGAAACGAAATTACAGATAAAACAACAGATACTGGCGGCAACAGAGTCACACGGTGAAAGCGGTGGCAGAGGCTCGGCCAGCGGGTTCCAGGGCGATGATGTCCCTAATCCTCCCCCCCCCGGTTGGCGGCTCCTAATCAAAAGCCTGGTGGGAGAGCTCCGTCTTGCAGGCCCTGCGGAACTGTAATAGATCCCGCAGGGCCCTGATGTTATCCAGGAACTCATTCCACCAGTATGGGGCCACCACCAAGAAAGCCCTGGTCCTGATGCTGGCCATCTGAACATCTTTCAGACTGGGGAGAGTCAAGCGGTGTTGTGAGCTTGACCTCAGTGCCCTCTGGGGCACAGAAAAAACCAGCGGAGGAAAGTGCCGTCAAGTCACAAGTGACTTATAGCCACCCTGTTGGGTTTCCAAGGGAAGAGATGGACAGAGGTGGGTTTGCTTCTGGGTAAGGACCCTGGATTTCCTGGGAGGTCCCTCATCCAACTTATTATTTTGCCCTGGATTCAGTACTGGGGGGAAATTGGTCACCCCCCCCCCCTTCTGTTTCCCCACAGCATCATGACACAATTTTCCATCCGCCAATGTCTGATCAGATACGATGGTACATCTCGATGCTGCTCTGATACTTTGAATTGAAGATATGCCATCTATGTGTTTTGATATGTTTTAATGTCTGTTAAATATGTTTTTAACTTTTTAAAGAAATGTTATTGTTGCCATAATGGCTTGTTGTTAGCCGCCCTGAGCTCACCGTACGGCGAGGAGGGCGGGATACAAATCCCAATCAATCAATCGATCAATCAATCAATCAAGGACTAACCAGGGCTGACCCTGTCTAGCTTCCAAGATCCGATTCGATCGGGCTAGCCCGGGCCATCCAAGCGAAAGCAAAAGACATACAGAAGTGGTTCGCCATTGCCGGCCTCTGTGCAGCAACCCTGGTCTCAGTCCTGCAGCCAGACATTTTGGGTTGGTGGGGCACGGGGAAATTTTGTAGATTGTTTTTTTAATTGAAGTATTTGATCCTGCTTCTGTATAACTCAAACAATACGTAACATAGCATATATTACATACCTCAATACACTGACTGCTTCTTTCCCCATTCCCTTTTGCCCCTTCCCCTCAAAATGACCACCAATGATTCCTTATTTTATAACTGTAACCATAAGCACACCTTTTGGAGTTTAATCAATATATCATTGTTGCCTCCCCACCCCCCACCCCCACCTCCCGGCTTTTACCTATCTTATATACTTTAACCACCTCTTCTTGACTTCCACAATCTTATCCTCATCTAGTTTCTTCTGTTTTAATATAGTTAATATGTCCGACTGTACCCATTCATATAAATAACCATTCCATCTGTCTATAGTCCATTTTGTAGCATCTTTCTAGCCGAGCACTATAACCACATAGGCCAGGGGTGGGCAATTGTTTTGGCTCGGGGGCCGGTTTGTGGGAGCAGAGGTTAGCGGAGGGCCGCACCTTTTGAAATGATTGCATTCATTAGTTAACTCTGCATTTCAGAAAAGGTATAAATTGTACCATAAAAATCAATAAATATAAATTAAATAAAATAGTGGTCGTTTTATTCAATTTATTTATTTATTGCGCTAATTTCATCTCATCTACAGCTGCAAGCACATTTACTTTTAGGATCAGTTTAATGAGACAAATGTACCCTATCACACTTTTCTACAATTTTTTTTGAAATCAGGAGTGAGATTGCTTGTTGAGATTCTCATCACAGCCTGCAAGTTAAGGTCTGTCAAATGTCTGTTAATATCTATATTTACTCCTTTTGATCTTCAGGCAAGAAAAACTTTGCTCACAAATATATGTAGACCCAAATATAGAGAACATTTTCCCAGCAAATTTCTTTATACATGGAAATTTTTCAGCAGACGAAGATTTGTAAAAGTCAGCTAATGTCACAGCATTAAACATTTCTTTCACAGTGTGATCTGACTGCACGTCAATAAGTTCAAGCTGCAGCTCCTCAGGTGCTGACAGTGGCCAACTGTCTTGGCGGGCCGCAAAAAACTCTGTGGCGGGCCGCATGTGGCCCCCGGGCCACAATTTGCCCACCCCTGACATAGGCAGCTAAAATCATAGCTCTAAATAGCTCCTGATACGATTTATCTATTTTATAGTTCCCTAAAATTCCCATGGATAATACTTTCCCTGATCACTCCACTTTAACCTTACATACTTCCTCCACCTTTCCCAAGATCTTTTGCCAGAATTTAGTCACCTTAGAACACCCTCACCAAAGATGTACATAATATCCCTTTGCCTTTTTACAGGGGCATGGGGAAATTTTGTGGGGCAGGAAGGGAGGGGGAGGAGAGAGGGGGGGGGGGAGGGAGGGAGGGAGAGGGGTGGCTGCATGCTGTCCCTGCTCTCCAAGCTGCAATTCACCACTTGGAGATCAGGCCAAAACAGCATTTAACGGGAACCCTTTAAATGCTGTTTTTCTAGCGGGGCAGCTGCAGGATTTAAGGGCCCTCCACGTGCTTCCACCGATCCGCAGTGGTTTTCAGACAGAGGCAAGATGGCCATCTGTCAGCAATGCGGATTCTATGAATTTAGGCAGATCACGAGAGGGAGGGCAGGAAGGGCTGCCTCAGGGCTTAGTTCTCGTGGCCCTTTCTGACACGCCCAGCGAAATGCCGATCATTGCCACTTTGGGGAAAGGAAGCAGTTTTTCTCCAGGCCAGTTTGGCCGGGGATCCCGGAGACTTTTTTTTTTTTGTCGACTTCTGGGTGTGGAACAGGGGTCACTGGGGGTGTGGAGGGGGAGGTATTTGTGAATTTCCTGCCTTGCGCAGGGGGTTGGACTAGATGACCCTGGCGGTCCCTTCCATGATTCTCTGATTCTCTGAAGCAAAGCTCTTGCCCTGAGCTAACCCTGCTGGGAAAGGGAGAGGCAAGCACACTCTGCAAAATGAACGCCCTTCCACCATCTTGCCTCGGGGGCCCCATCACTCAGCGGGGAGGCGAAGGCCGGCTTACCTGGTCTTTGTTAGCCACGCAGTCCTTCACGTCAGGAAGCTGCTTCAGCAGAGGCCGGGACACTTTCTGCTTATAGGCGTGGCCGAGGATGTCGCTTTTCTGCGCGCGTTGGCATGGAAAGGAGAGAGGGGCTTTCACTGGGGCCTTTCATCCCTCCAGCCACCAGGCCCTGAACTACCCAAGGGTCTCCTGGACTTCCAAACCACCCTCCTCACCTGCCGCTGACACTTGGGACTCACGTCACTCCCCACATCCCCAGCTGAAAAGGAGTTCAAGCTTCGGTTCGCTCACATTCCTTCATTTGCCTCTCCTCTAGGGTTCCCAACTCCCTGGCAGGGCCTGGAGATCCCCCAGAATTACAGCCTATCTCCAGACGGCAGAGATCAGGCCCCCTAGAGAAAATGGCTGCTTCAGATGGTGGAGTGTTCCCTCTAAGCTGAGTCAGTGTGAGCTGGCTCACAGTTTTCTAGCCTCCGGCTCACACTTTTTTGTCTTAGCTAAGGAAGGAGGGCTCCAGAGCAAACTAATCTATGCAGTAGCCAAATTGCTCGCTCACAACTTTAATGCCAGTAGCCTCACAAAGTAGATTTTTTTTTCTCACAAGACTCCACGGCTTAGAGGGAGGATTGGCTGGAGTCTAGGACACTGTACCCCACTGAGGTCTTTGTCCTCCCCAGGTTCTAGCCCCAAATCTCCAGGAGCGTCCCAGCCTCGATCTGGCAACCCTACCCCCACGGGTGCCTGGGGAACACCTGTTCCCCCTACTCCGCCCCCCAAATCTCCAGGTATTTCCCAATCCAGACCTGGAGCGTGGCGTCTATGGCATTGTACCCCGCTAAGGTCCCTATCTGCCCCAAACCCAGCCCTCCCTGGGCCCCATTCCCAAGACTCCATGAAATCCCCAACCCTGTAGGGATGCCAGCCTCCAGGGGGGACCTGGAGATCCCCCAAAATTACAGCTCATCTCCAGACTACAGAGATCAGCTCCCCTGGAGAAAATGGCTGCTTTGGAGGGTGGACTCTGTGGCACTGTACCCCACCAACCTCCCTCCATCTCCAAATCTCCAGGAGTTTCCCAGCCCGGATCTGGCACCCCTATGCCTCCCATCACCCACCAGTGGCCAAGGGGGAACCAGGCAACCCCTACTCCAACGGGCAAGCCGATTCTCCTCCCAGGCCAGTTGTAGAAGAAGAAGAGGAGGAGGAGGAGAGATTGGACTTATATCCCACCCTTCACTTGCTGGGAGTCTCAGAGCGGCTTACAAACTCCTTTCCCTTCCCCTCCTCACAACAGACACCCTGTGAGGTAGGTGGGGCTGAGAGAGCTCTCTCGAGGACTGCCCTTGAGAGAACAGCTGAGCCACAACCACAGCTTGCCCAAGGTCACACCAACAGCGGAGGAGTGGGGAATCAAACTGGCTCACCAGTTGTAGACCGCCAGCCCTTCGGAGCAGACTCTGCCCTGTCTCAGACATGCCACATCACACTCTCCCCCTCCCCAGCCACCTCTCGGGTCTCTCCCCCCTCCCCCTCGACGAGCCCTCACCAGCTTTCCCGACTCCTCCCACTTCCGAAAGGACGCCTCGACCTGGTCCTCCGAAAACTGGGCCATCCGGGTCTCCCTCTGGATCAGCTCCTGCATCTTGCCAGCCGCGGCGGTGGCGCTGCTCGTCGTCATGTGCAGGAAATCCATCAGCATGGACTGCTCCCTCTTCTGAAGGCTCAGGGTCTGGACGATGCTGCGAGTGCTCCTGGAGGCGGCGGTCAGAGAGGCGGGGGATGGGAAGGACCCACAGGGACTGGGGTTGCCGGACTCCAGGTGGTGGCTGGAGGTCTCCTTGGCCACTTGGGAAGGTGGGCTCTGTGGCATTATATCCCACTGGGGGCCCCCCCTCCCCTGGCTCCACCAAGGGTTGCCAACCTCCAGGTGGGGGCAGGAGTTCTCCCACAATTAAGGCTGGCGTCTCCAGGTGACAGAGATCCGTTCCCCTGGAGAAAATGGCTGCTTTGGAGGATGGAATGATATCTCATTGAAGTACCTCCTCTCCCCAAACCCCACCCTCCTCAGGCTCCACCCCCTACATAAGAACACAAGAGAAGCTGTGTTGGATCAAGCCAATGGCCCCTCCAGTCCAACACTCTGTGTCACACAGTGGCCAAAACCCAGGTGCCATCAGGAGGTCCACCAGCAGGGCCAGAACTCTAGAAGCCCTTCCATGGTTGCCCCCCCCCCCAAAGCACCAAGAAGACAGAGCATCACTGCCCCTTACAGAGTGTTCCATCTAGATCTTGTGGCTCATAGCCACTGATGGACCTCTGCTCCATATGAGAACATCAGAGAAGCCATGCTGGATCAGGCCAATGTTCATTTAGTCCAACACTCTGTGTCACACAGTGGCCCAAACCCAGGTGCCATCAGGAGGTCCACCAGCAGGGCCAGAACTCCAGAAACTGTCCACTGTGGCCTCCAAGCACCAAAGATACACAGCATCACTGCCCCAGATTTGAGATAATAAGAGAAAACCAGTTGGATCAGGCTAATGGCCCATCTGGTCCAACACTCTATGTCACACAGAGGCCAAAACCCAGGGGCCATCAGGAAGTCCACCAGCAGGGCCAGAACTTCAGAAGCCTTCCTACTGTTGTCCCTGAGGCACCAAGAATACAGAACATCCCTGCCCCAGACAGAGTGTTCCCTCTATACCTTGTGGCTCATAGCCACTGATGGACCTCTGCTCCATATAAGAACATAAGAGAAGCCATGTCGGATCGGGCCAACACTCTTGTGTCTCACAGTGGCCAAAACCCAGTTGCTACCAGGAGGTCCACCAACAGGGGCAGAACTCCAGAAGCCCTCCCACTCTTGCCCCCCAAGCACCAAGAAGACAGAGCTTCATGGCCCCAGACAGAGTGTTCCATCTAGACCTTGTGCCTAACAGCCACTGTGGACCTCTGCTCCAGATGTTTATCCAATCCCCAGGTACAGGGCTCATTTCATAGCAAGAGCTCATTTGCATCTTAGGCCATACCCCCCTGATGTAGCCAATCCTCCACGCGCTTACAGTAGCCCCTGTAAGAAGAGCTCTGTAAGCTCTTGGAGGATTGGCTACGTTAGGGGTGTGTGGCCTAATATGCAAAGGAGCCCCTGCTATGAAATGAGCCCTGCCCAGGTGTATCCCAACCCAAGAGCTAACAGAAGAAGAAGAAGAAGAAGAAGAAGAAGAAGACACCCTGTGAGGTAGGTGGGGCTGAGAGAGCTCTTTCCAGAACTGTCCTTGAGAGAACAGCTGGTACAGAGCTATGGCTTGCCCAAGGTCATCCAGCCAGGTGCAAGTGGAGGAGTGGGGAATCAAACCCGGTTCTCCCAGATTAGGGTCCGCGCACTTAACCACTACACCAAACTGGCTCTCAGAGATACTACTCGGCTACCCAGGCAAGCGGCGAGAAGACTAAACTCACTGTACTCCTCAAGCGTCTTGAATATGGCAGGAGGGAGCCAGCCGTGATGTGCCAGTCACACTTAAGGGAAGGCATGTGGCTCAGTGGCAGAGCCTCTGCTCGGCATGCAGAAGGTCCCCGGTTCAATCCCCGGCGGCATCTCCAGTAAAGAGGACCAGGGGGCCGGCGATGGGCAAGACCTCTGCCTGAGACCCTGGAGAGCCGCTGCGAGTCTGAACAGACAACGCTGACCTTGACAGACCCAGTCCCGGACTCAGCAGCCACCTCCGAGCGGGCATTCTCAGTGGCAGAGAGGAATCTGAAACCGGCTTGCAGGGCCCATCCCCGCTACTCACTCCCAATGGGGCCGTCTGCCTTCGTTCAGGACCCTCAGGGTGTGGAGGGAGCCCACGCGGCGGATCTCCTCGGGCACTTCCACAATCCCCACCTGGCTCCCGAGTTTCCAGGTCGACTGTCCAAACGTCCCTGTAAGTCAAGCCAGGAGCAGAAAAGGGGGTGGCGGCAGGAAGGAAAGAACTGTTGCAATGCCGCCTCCCGGCCTGGCAGGTATTGCCGCCCCCCCCCCCCCCTTCAAGCCAACAGATTTCCATAAGCCCAGCCTTGTCGGATCTCGGAAGCTAAGCTGGGTCAGCCCTGGTTGGGATTTGGATGGGAGGAGACCCCCAAGGAAGTCCAGGGCTGCCACGCAGAGGCAGGCAAGGGCAAAACCACCTCCGTTTGCTCTCTGCCCTGACTTGGGTGGCCCGGGCTAGTCCGATCTCATGAGATCTTGGAAGCTAAACTGGGTCGGCCCTGGTTTGTACTTGGATGGGAGACCCCCAAGGAAGTCCAGGGCTGCCACGCAGAGGCAGGCAAGGGCAAAACCACCTCCGTTGGTCTCTGCCCTGACTTGAGTGGCCCGGGCTAGTCCGATCTCATGAGATCTTGGAAGCTAAACTGGGTCGGCCCTGGTTTGTACTTGGATGGGAGACCCCCAAGGAAGTCCAGGGCTGCCACGCAGAGGCAGGCAAGGGCAAAACCACCTCTGTTTGCTCTCTGCCCTGACTTGGGTGGCCCGGGCTAGTCCGATCTCATGAGATCTTGGAAGCTAAACTGGGTCGGCCCTGGTTTGTACTTGGATAGGAGACCCCCAAGGAAGTCCAGGGCTGCCACGCAGAGGCAGGCAAGGGCAAAACCACCTCCGTTGGTCTCTGCCCTGACTTGAGTGGCCCAGGCTAGCTCAGTCTCACCAGATCTTGGAAGCTAAGCTGGGTCGGCCCTGGCTTGTACTTGGATGGGAGACCACCAAGGAAGTCCAGGGTTGCCATGCAGAGGCAGGCAAGGGCAAAACCACCTCCGTTTGTCTCTGCCCTGACTTGGGTGGCCCAGGCTAGTCTGATCTCATCAGATTTTGGAAGCTAAGCTGGGTCGGCCCTGGCTTGTACTTGGATGGGAGACCACCAAGGAAGTCCAGGGTTGCCATGCAGAGGCAGGCAAGGGCAAAACCACCTCCATTTGCCTCTGCCCTGACTTGGGTGGCCCAGGCTAGTCTGATCTCATCAGATTTTGGAAGCTAAGCTGGGTCGGCCCTGGCTTGTACTTGGATGGGAGACCACCAAGGAAGTCCAGGGTTGCCATGCAGAGGCAGGCAAGGGCAAAACCACCTCCATTGGTCTCTGCTCTGACTTGGGTGGCCCAAGCTAGCTCAGTCTCACCAGATCTTGGAAGCTAAGCTGGGTCAGCCCTGGCTTGTGCTTGGATGGGAGACCCCCAAGGAAGTCCAGGGTTGCCACGCAGAGGCAGGCAAGGGCAAACCAGCTCTGGTTGTCTCTTGCGTTGACCTGGATGGCCCAGGCTAGACCGATCTCATCAGATCTCAGAAGCTGGGCAGAGTCAGCTCTGGTTAGTACTTGGATGGGAGACCTCCAAGGAAGATCAGGGTCACTAGACAGACGGAGGCAAAGGCAAGCCACCACTGAATGTCTCTTGCCTTGATGTCATGCCACTGCCAAGAGCACCCCTCCCCCATTTCTATGCCCCCCCCCCCCCCAGTCTCCTGCTGGTTACCAGACCGGGCCTCGCAATCCTACTTAAACGGCTAAAAAGCAGACCTGCCGAGCTTCCAGCAGGGGCAGAGGATCTCTCATCCCCAGTTCCCGTTGCCCACCATCGCTGTAATTGGCAACGGGGAGAAATTAAGAAGAAAAATAAGGCCTCGTCTACTTACAGGAGGTTTTCACCACAGAATTCCTGGCAATTCCTAGAGCGACCAAGACGGGACAAAAAGTAGCTCTAGGAATTGCCAGAAACTTTCTGGCTTTAGCACAGAGTTCCCGGTGAGTTCTAGAGCTACCCTATGTCAATGCTTGGAAGTTCTAGGAATCGCTAGGAATTCTGTGATAAAGGTTTCCTGTAAGTACACAAGGCCTTGTTTTTCTTTTCCTTTTTTCCCCCTCCCACCCTCCCATTCCAGTGTTTTATTCTGGTAAAAGCAGGGTGAGATGCAGTGTTCCCTCTAAGCTGAGTTAGTGTGAGCTAGCTCACAGTTTTTTAGAAGAAGAAGAGGTTGAATTTATACCCCGCCCTTCACTTGGAGTCTCAGAGCAGCTTACAAACTCCTCTCCCTTCCCCTCCCCACAACAGACACCCTGTGAGGCTGGTGGGGCTGAGAGAGGTCTGAGACAACTGTCCTTCAGAGAACAGCTCTGACAGAACGATGGCTTGCCCAAGGTCATCCAGCAGGTGTAAGTGGAGGAGTGGGGAATCAAACCGGTTCTCCCAGATTAGAGTCCGCGCACTTAACCACTACACCAAACTGGCTCTCCGGCTCACACGTTTTTGCCTTAGCCCAGGAAGGAGGGCTCCAGAGCAAACTAATTTATGCAGTAGCTACATCGCTCGCTCACAACTGTAATGTCAGTAGCTCACAAAGCAGAATTTTTGCTCACAAGACTCCACAGCTTAGAGGGAGCATTGGTTTGAGGGAAACTGGACAACTCCTTATCCCCCTCGCAGAGCTGAGCAAATGAGCAAGTTTTTAAGGTAAGTTCCCCCGATGTGCACCTTACTGTGAGTCTAGCAGCACACCAGTGGCCTTGCACGCGACAGGGGTATCATGTAGTTATGCCCTAAGTAAGGATGCCAGCCTCCAGGTGGAACCTGGAATTACAGTAGGGTTGCCAAGTCTCTTCACCTTACCGGCGGGGGGGGGAGTCCTCTGCTGGCCGGGAGCTTCCCCGGCGCGCGCGCGGAAGTGACGTCAGCACGTTGGGGACGTTGCCAGGGCAACGCTCTGGCAATCGCCCCAAAACTCTATGGTATCATAGAGTTTTGGGGCGATTGCCAGAGTGTTGCCCTGGCGACGCCCCCGATGTGATGACGTCACTTCCGGTGACGTCGCCCGGCACGGGGGAAGTCGTCCAGGCTGGATGACTTCGGGGGTGGGGTTTCCCCCGCCGGCCGAATGCTGGCCGGCGGATCGGGAACCCCTGTAGCGGGGGATCCCCTGCCCCCCAGGCTGACTTGGCAGCCCTAAATTACAGCTCCTCTCCAGGTCACAGAGGTCAGTTCCCCAGGAAAACATGGCTGCTTCGGAGGGTGGACTCTGCAGCGTTGTCCCCCACTGAGGGGGTCCCGGTCCTTCCCAGGCTCCACTTGCAAATCTGCAGGAGCTTCCCAACCTGGATCTGGCCACCCTACCCCCCACCAGTGGCCGGGGGTCCCTGGCCACCTCCCCCACGGCCCAAGACCCAGGGGGCTGCCCTACCGACATGCCTGCCCGAAAGCATCCAGAGTTTGACCGTGCCATCCTGGCTGGACGTGAGAATCGCTCTGAATCTCTCCACGTATCTGATGCTGACGATGCTCTTCAGGTGTCCCTTCCAAGAGCTCAGACAGGCTGGGGGGACCAAAGAAGTCACCCAGCCATCCCGGACCTGCCCAAGAGCGGGGAAAGAATCATAAGCCGGGAAGTGGCAGCTCTTACACAGGTGAGGGCGACGTTCTGCCTAATCTTCAGGGCGCAACACTGCCCAGAACGGAACGGAGCTTCTTCAAAGGCTCCGCGGAGAAGCGCTACGGGGACAGAGGCACGCCTCCTTGGATGAGGCCCGGTTCTCATTGGGACATAGGAGAGAGAGAGATGAGAGAGAGAGAGAGAGAGAGAGAGAGGGATGGATAGATAGACAGATGGACGGACGAGAGAAAGAGAGAGAGAGAGATGAGAGATGGATTGATAGATGATAGATAAATGAGAGGGGGGGAGGGAGAGAGAGATGATAGATGAGAGAGAGAGTTGGAGAAGATAGATAGATGATTGATTGCTAGATATAGCGATGACAGACAGACATATAGATAGATGACAGATTGAGGTAGGTAGGTAGGTAGATAGAGGAAGGAAGGAAGGAAGGAAGGAAGGAAGGAAGGAAGGAAGGAAGGAAGGAAGGAAGGAAGGAAGGAAGGAAAGATAGATGGATAGATGGATGGATAGATGGATAGATAGATGGATGGATAGATGGATAGATGGATAGATGGATGGATGGATAGATGGATAGATGATAGATGGATAGATGATAGATGATAGATGATAGATGATAGATAGATAGATAGATAGATAGATAGATAGATAGATAGATAGATAGATAGATAGATAGATAGATAGATAGATAGATAGATAGATAGATAGATGGATGGATGGATGGATGGATGGATGGATGGATGGATGGATGGATGGATGGATGGATGGATGACAGACAGAGAGAGAATGAAAACCCTGTGTGGAAAGAAACTCAATTAATACAGTTTCAGGTGTGCAGCCAGGTGAATCTGCAGTAGCAGAATGAAATTTGTGTCTATATTCGCACCTAAAAACCGAGAAATTTTCCCAGATATAAATTAATCTGGGATCTGGTGACGTGAGCTTTGTGTTGGTCTTTAAAGCGCTACTAGACAAATTCTTGTTCAGTCAACACAGATAATTAGTAAAAAAACCAAAAACAAACAAGCCAAGCCCTGGAGAGTATCCCTGGGGCTGTTCTAGCCTAAAGTCCTCCAAACTCTGTTTCCTGCCTGGAGAAAGGGGGAGGGCTTGACGCACTCCACTGCCGCTAGCTAAATAAATCCATTAGCATATGTATACAGGTAAACTGGAAAGCCGGTGCACGGACTCCCCACCCCCACCTGTTCTGAGCCCACAGGGGAAAAAACTGTTAAAATGCAAAAGGGAGGTTTGGTTTGTTCCCAACCCCCCAGGAGAGAAAAGGGCATTTCTTCACAAGCAGGATCAGCAACGATTTCATTAAAGGGTCTCTCTACACAAAGCTACTAACCATCTCGGTCCTTCCAGCGGGTGAGACTTTTGCAGGAACCCAGCAGTATTCCGGGATTAAGGTACAAAAAATATTCTCTGGAGGCGGCGGGGGTTCGTCACCAGTTTCCACCTGGGTTTCCTTGCTCTGTGTCGGTCTGCAGTAGTTCAGGATGTCCCAAATCTAGAGAAAAATGGTGAACCGGTGCAGCCTATGTAATAATTTGGCTTGGTTTCAACCACCGTTATTGGCATTTTCCCTCCGGAACATAGCATTTTTTAGCATTCCCTCTTACACCCAGACATTCGCTAGATTGATCAGGTTAGATTTGTCGGGTTAGAACAGATACACCAGAAGAGACACACAACCAACAAAAATGAGAGCGCGGGAGAACCCAACATGATATGCAGCCCTCTTTCTCAATGGCTTTCTGGCTGTGCAGAGAATATGCTTCCAGCAACTTAGGGGGAGTCAACCCAAAATAACAACCGGGACACTGACTGCAATGTATCCCAAGGAATCTCCAGTAAAAAGGACCAGATTGTTCACATCTGTGGACATCGCGCTGACCACTGTGTCCCGGGAGTTTCCGTGGCCTCCTCGGAATTTGCCCATCATTCCACCTTTGCTGCCAACTGCCCAGGCGTAGATGTACCCATCCGCAGAGCTGGTCAGCAAAATGGCCGTGTTGGGATCACGCTCGCGAGAATTCAGGAAGATGATCTAGAAAGGGAGAAATTATTCAAGCAGGTCAGCGAGAGACATACTCTGGCAGTGCCCCAAGAGATCTGTCCGTGTTAGAAGAGCTAATACAGTCGCCTGAGACAATTCAGGCCATCAGCAGCCAGCAGTGTTCCCTCTAAGCTGAGTTAGTGTGAGCTAGCTCACAGTTTCTTAGCCTCTGGCTCACACATTTTTGTCTTAGCTCAGGAAGGATGGCTCCCGAGCAAACTAATTGATGCAGTAGCCAGATGGCTCGCTCACAACAGTAGCTCACCAAATAGAATTTCCGCTCACAAGACTTCACAGCTTAGAGGGTTAGCAGGATGTAGGAACCTTCGCAAATCTAATCGGTTCCCATCTGGGACAGACAGAAGCCTCCATGGAAGTTGCCAGGGATGTGACACCAATTTAACGCAGCAAACAGGGGTCCAAAAATCAATGAAGTATCCGGTAAATATATTTGTTTCTGGCAATCTTCATCAGGCGAGGACCATCATTTGACTATTAAAAATGCAATAGACAATATGCAAGGTTACAAAAGCCTTATAATACTACAAATACAAATGAATATCAAAAGCTAAAAGAGCTTACAATACCATGAATTCTTGGATGTTGTTCCACTAGTCACTCGTGAAGGTATTGTAAGCTCTTTTAGCTTTTGATATTCATTTGTATTTGTATATTGCATTTTTAATAGTCCAATGATGGTCCTCGCCTGATGAAGATTGCCAGAAACAAACATATTTACCGGATACTTCGCTGATTCTTGGACCCCTGTTTGCTGCATTAAATTGATATTTTTGCATTATTCTGTTGTATGATTTATTGGTTTAGTGTATATTTCAGCTATTTGTTTCTTTTGCTCTTGACCTATCACATAGCAGTTTTTCTGCCTATTGCTGGAGGGGTGTAACACCGACAGTGCTGCGCTGTCCGGACATTGGTGCCTTTTCTGTTGTGCCCCCCCCCCCCAACCTTGTGGAACAGCCTACCCAAGGAGGTCAGGAAGGCACCCACTCTCCTGGCTTTCCACACACGATGCAAAGCTGAATTGTCCAAGAGGGCTTTTCTACGCAGCCAATAGGGTTGTGGTGAACTAAATGATACACGAAGTTACTTAGAAAAGTTATTAGGAAGTGGGGTCTGTACTACTGTGCATGGTTTGCTGTCAAGTTGAATTCTACGATGTAACTTTGTATCATTTAATGTGTCATGTTAATAGAATCGTAAAATCATAGAGTTGGAAGGGACCTCCAGAGTCATCTAGTCCCACCCCCTGCACAATGAGTCTGGATTAACAATAGAAACCAGGTATGCTCAGAACTGGAAATGTGAAAAAAAAACAGACATATGGGAATGGTTGAGAAAACTGCTGTTTATGGCAGAAATGGACAAATGGACAAGAAAACTGAATAATCAAGACTCAGAAAGATTTCTAGAAGAATGGAAAGACCTGAAAGAATATCTAGAACAACATTGGGATATGAAAAATAATATTTTTACATTGACTAATTATTGATTTTTGATGTTTAAAAGAAGAAACAATTATTTTTAAGAGAAATATACTGAACAATTGAAATGACAAGAATAGAAACTAGAGTACATATTACAGATATCTAGATATTACTTTTAAATGTTTAAAAATTACCTTTCTTTTTTTTTTATTGTTGTAACCAAATTTGTTACCTGTAAGAGCTAATAACTTTAAGGCTGTTTTTACATCTGACTTTCCCGCTGGAATCATTCTAGTTCCAAAAAAACCTGCCCACACCTCTGTGCGGTGTGAAACCGTGCTGCTACTGAAATGTCCACATCTACTAATTGCCCTCCTGTGGTCAAGCTAGTATTCAACCGGCTTTATTCTGCTTTAAACAATTGCTGTTGATTAGTGCACTTAGACCCCCTGGAGTGAAATTTCACACCACTGTGAAATCAGCACAGGAAAAGACAGCAGTCAAACTACTTTAGAGGGGAGGTGTAAAATGACCCTATATCTTTATAACTGCTATTATACATATAATGGTATAGGTGAGGCGGGAAGTCTTAAAGTTTTTGAATTGTAATCGGAATACATAGCTACATAGAAAAATGGATAGTGATGATAATATTTCAAAAGTAACTATGCAAAGTTTTGTAACTGGAAAAAATAATAAAATTTGTTTTCAAAAAAACCCCAAAAAACAATAGAAGCCAGGTGTCGGGTGACTGTACTGGGGCTAGCTGGATGGATTTTATGACCACTAATGGTTCTGCCAAGGCAACTGAATACGTTCCCAGATACAGACAAAAGATAAGAGATGGGTCCCTGATTAGCGCCCAGCAGGGCTCATTTCGTAGCAGGAGCTCCTTTGCATATTAGGCCACACACCCCTGATGTAGCCAATCCTCCAAGAGCTTACAGTAGCCCCTGTAAGAAGAGCTCTGTAAGCTCTTGGAGGATTGGCTACATTAGGGGGTGTGGCCTAATATGCAAAGGAGCTCCTGCTACGAAATGAGCCCTGGGTCAGGAAGGATTGTTAATAATTTGAATGTTTGACTGGTTTATCTCGGTAGCTCGAAGGATGGAACGAGGAAGGACAAGTACCACACGTAGACGTGGGAATCACACAGAAGTGCTGGGTGAGGTTCTGGAGATAGAAGGACCATTTGCCAGGTGGCCTCTGAATAGCCTTTAGAAATGTAAATACTACACCTGGTGGAACCCATTCCAATATGTCATTCCACATGCATATCTTCCTGGGTGGGGGAGAAGGCTGGAGGGTGTCAGGGTCCCCTGTCAAGAGCCTTATTGTTTGCTTTGATGAAATGAAGTGTTGCATGTCTCCCTCTCTGTCTGCTTCCCCGGCCCTCCCTTGTCACCTTGAAATGTATTGCTTTTAGATATCCTGGACAATGTAACCATTTATGTCGGGAGAGTGGCGACCTCAGATCATGGCACGTCACTGACAAACAAATGGCATTTCCTCCCTTGCATTCCCTCCTCCCTTTTCCTGGGACAGAGACTGTCTTATCTTGTTGTGAGAACCTTGAAGGTCTGTTATTGCCACCCAGAGCCGTTTGTTATGCATGGAGTTTCACACATCTGGGTCAGCCAGTTCAAGAAGGGAATTCTTATAACTTTAGCACCTCATCTTCCTGTGGGAATCCAAACGGCTTGATCCTTTCTCCCGCGTTTTCTATTCTGAATGTGATTGGTTTCAGGGGGGGCTTCAAACGAACGGGAGGGTATATTAACCCTGACTGTCTTCTACCTGGTATCTCTAACAAACATCCGAGAACCTGTCAAGCAGTATTAAGACCAATAAAGAACTCTGTTTTCATCAACAAAGGTCTGATCTTTTGCTGTTAGTACAGAAGCCTCACAGAGGTTTGCTTTGAGGGTGCCTTTTGAAACCTGAATATGAAATCCCTGTTTCCAGAGCTATGGCTTGCTCTGTGTTTCGGAACCAGGAGTGCCTTCCTTGGCCTGAGTTTTTTCTGAGTTTCTGGTTCAGGTTAGAAAGTGGGGTGCCCCTTGCTATTGGGGCTACTCGAGGGTAAAGGCAACATCCCATCCAATCTGGCTTAGCTTCTGAACTTGATGAGATCAAGCTAGCCTGGGCTATCCAGGTCAGGGCAAACGGTGTAGTGGAAATTGCCATTAAATTACAGCTGACATAGGGCCACCCCATAGAATTTTCAAGAGAAGAGATGGACAGAGGGGGGGGTTGCCCTTGCCTGCCTCTGCGTAGCAACCCTGGACTCCCTTGGTGGTCTCCCTCCCATCCAAGTGCTAACTAGAGCCGACCCTGCTTCGCTTCCGAGCTCTGCTGAGACCACGCTAGCCTGGGCCGCCCGGGTCACTGTACCGCTGAGCCAAGGAGGAGAAACCAGAACCACTCACCTTCTCCACCGCAACCTGGGAGCTCCCCACTTCTTCTTGCCAGGTTGGCATGTTTCCTTTCGGAGGGCTGGTCCCAAAGATTTCAGCGTCATCCGGTTCTGGGAGCAGGTTCTTGTGGCTTCCTGGCGCGTACCAGGCTGGCTGCAACACCACAGAGGACATTTGGGGGGGGGGGGTTTGCGCTACATCACTCTAAGGGGATATGGGTGTTATCTCCTAGAATGGGATGCCTTTGTCTTAACCTGGGAGTTGCCCCCTGACCACTCCTTCTTTCTCCCTTTGTCCTCTCCCTCTCTTACATGGCCTTCCATGGAGACACACGTCTCTGCAGGGTTCTCCTGTAGAGACAATGCCCTCATACTCCTGCACCCAGGGGTCATTTAGTAGAAAAAGAGGTGCAGGAGCTCATTACCATAACTCATTTGCATAACTCATTTCCATATGCCACACCCCCTAACATACCAGAAGTGTGTCAGAAAGCAATACCCACCCCTCAGGCTCCGCTCCACAGGTGAGTGAAACTGACCTGCTCTTCCTCCATTCCCTTCCCCATCCAATACTTTGTGCAACAAAAATAAGCGTAAAGAACACACCCTCATTCTCTTCCTGCTCCCTTGAAACCACCAGATTTCAAGTAGACTTGAGATGCCCAGGACATGTGCACCACCCATCCCTTCCCCTCCCCACAACAAGACACCCTGTGAGGTAGGTGGGGCTGAGAGAGGTCTCTTGAGAACTGCTCATGAGAGAACAGCTCTGAGAGAACTTGTGACTGGCCCGAGGTCACACCAGCAGCTGCATGTGGAGGAGTGGGGAATCAAACCCAGTTCTCCCAGATTAGAGTCCAACTCCTGACCACTACACCAAACTGATGGGGTGGAAGCTGCTGAAGGGTTGGTGAAATTTCTCCAGTACTTATGTGCCATGTGCCCAGATAAAAAATGGTATACTTAGAAAATTTGTATGCCACCTTGAGCAAGTCTCTGGAAAAGCAGCACACAGTCATAAAAGGAACAATGATAAAATTATAAATATTAAAACAAAACATTAAAAACAATAAAGACCCTAGCAGGGCTTTCCCCGGGGCGCTGCGCCTCTGCACTTCTGGGGGAAGCTGAGGAGGGGGCGGGGCTTGGTCATGTGCCCGCCCACTGGGCTCCTCACTCCTGGAGCTGTGCTCCTGTGAGCTCCCGCTCCATCGGACCCCTGCATATATCCACCAATGACCCAATGTGATAATCTCGGGATATAGAAGAAACCAGGGAAGCAATTAAAAGGAAACCAAGCTCAGCACCCAAAAAGAGACCTTCCTCCTTGCTCCCATGAATTTTATCACCCCTCTTTTTCCCGCCCACTGACCAAGTCAGGCCAGGTCAAAGAGGCTTTTCCTGGAGATCTCAAGCTCCTTCCTCCCTGAAGTCTCTCTAGTATTTAACACCTCCAAATCTCTGTTCCCTGCTTGAAGGGGGGGGAGCTTGACTATCCCATTGTCTGGAAGGAGGAGGAGGAGGAGATTAGATTTATACCCCACCCTTCACTTGGAGTCTCAGAGCCGCTTACAAACTCCTTTCCCTTCCCCTCCCCACAACAGACACCCTGCGAGGAAGGTGGGGCCGAGAGAGCTCTTCCGAGGACCACCCTTGAGAGAATTTGTGACTGACCCGAGGTCACACCAGCAGCTGCATGTGGAGGAGGAGTGGGGAATCAAACTCGGTTCTCCCAGATTAGAGTCTGCGCTCTTAACCACTATGCCAAACTGGCTCTCAATTAGCCAGCATTTCTGGGTACAACAACTAACTATGCCTTAAGACAACTGAGGGAGTCAGGTGTGGCCCAGATCCGTCTACAGGCATGTATTCGTAGGACACTTGACATTAAAGGCCCATGACACTGGGAGAGGTGAATAACTTCCTGCTAGGGTTGCTGACCTCCAGTTGGGCCATAAAGATCTCCTGGAATTACGACTGACCTCCAGACAGGATAAATCAGTTCCCCTGGAGGAAATGGCTGTTTTGGTACCGTAGTCTCTAGGGCCTTATTTCCTGCTGAGGACACTCCCCCCAAACCCCGCCCTCTTCAGGCTCCACCTCCAAATCTCCAGGAATTTCCCAGCCCACAGTTGGCAACCCTACCTCACACAGACCAAAAGCTCAAAGGTCTCTCACTTGCCTGGCTGAAAGGCTTACAAGGTATCATCTGGGAGTCGGGCACTTAGAACTTCTCTTGGGCGGCCTATGGAACCACTCCGCCATGAGCCCGCCCAGAGAGCTACTTACCTGGGGCTGTATGATTCTGTGACTCGATGAAGACAGGAAACTGCTGCACTGTGGGTAGTTCGCACTCGCAGGTCTCAAGGGGAGTTTTGCTCTAGAGTAGGACGAGGACCTTTTCCCGATGTCCTCCCGGGACGAACCTGCCTTATTGGGACCCTCTTTGAGGATGGTACCATCCGCACTCACAAGGAACTCCTGGTCAAAGACAAGACCATGATGCTTTTCAGCATGGGCCGTTTCCTCAGAGGCCCCACTGAGTTTTCTTCTTCCATGTGCTCAGTGTTTTCATACATTCAGAATGTAATAGCTTTCATAGAACCATAGAGTTGGAAGGGACCTCCTGGGTCATCTAGTCCAACCCCCTGCACAAGGCAGGGAATTCACAAATAACCTCCCCCCAAGGGTCATTTTGGAAAAAAAGAGGCACAGGAGCTCATTAGCACAACTCATTAGCATAACTCATTTGCATATGCCACACCCCCTTGACATCACCGGAAGTGTGTCAGAAAGCAACACCCACCGCTCGGGCTCCACCCCCAAAATCTCCAGGTCTTTCCCAACTCAAGAGCTGGTGAGCCAGTTTTACCCTTTGACTAAAGACACTTTAGGTTTTCTTCACTCTTGCTGGGAAGCTACCTGACAACAAGCATGAAAATACAGATCAAGTTAGTCGGCTTTTGCTTTTTTTTCCCACAGCGCATCACTATATGTGCCCGCTCCTGGGCTTGTCAGTCCCGGAATGGCGTTTCTGCACGTTCCTGCTCAGAATGACCCCTGTATGTACCCCCCACACCCCCTGTTCCACGACCAGAAGGTGACATAAAACCTCCAGGATTCACAGCCAAACTGGCCTGGAGAAAAAGCGCTTCCTGACCCCCAAAGTGGCGATCAGCATTTCCCTGGGCGTGTCAGAAAGGGCCACGAGAACTAAGCACTGAGGCGACCCTTCCTGCCCTCCCTTCTCGTGATCTGCCTGAGTTCACACAACCAGCGTTGCTGTCCGATGGCCATCCAGCCTCTGCTTCAGAACCTCCCAAGAAGGGGAGCCCACCACCTCCCGAGGAAGCCTGTCCCACTGAGGAACCACTCTGACTGTCAGGAAGTTCTTCCTCATGTTTCGCTGAAAACTCTTCTGATTTAACTCCATCCCATTGGTTCTGGTCCGACCTCCTGGGTAGGATCTAGATGTATGTGTTTTATTAATCAGTGGGATGCCTCACTTTGTCTAGTGGGCACTCCATGAATTTAATGAGCAGCAGGCTTAGAATTGATAAAAAACAAGTCCTTCTTCACCCAAAGAGTAATTAACATGTGGAATTCACTGCCACAGGAAGGGGTGGCAGCTACAACTATAATCAGCTACAAGCAGGCATTCCCCCGCCCGGGGGGGAGGGGGCTGGCACCAACTCCCAGAGCTGACCTCCCCCAAACTCCTGCTCAAAATGACCCCTGGTTGTAATGGGCTTGCTTTAAGGAACATGCCAGTTAAAGGAACACCCAAAGGCTTTTCCCTTAGCGGAAGTGTACCACAGCAGCCTGTATCAGACAGAAAGGCTTCTGTGTCTGGGGGAGGTTTAACTCCCCCAAGCAATAGGGCTGCCAACCTCCAGGTGGGACCTGGGGATCCCCTGGAATTACAGCTCATTTCCAGACTATAGAGATCAGCTCCCCCAGAGAAAACGGCTGCTTTGAAGGGTGGACTCTATGGCGCTAAACCCCGCTGAGGTCCCTCCCCGCCCTCCCCTGGCTCCACCCCCAAAATCCCCAGGTATTTCCCAACCCAGAGGGGGCAACCTTCCCAGCAGCCCTGCAAAGAAAACTCCATTAGGGTTGCCAAGTACCAGCGACTTACCGGCGGGGGGGAGTTGTTCTCCCCCCGGGAGCTCTTCTGGCACGTGCGCTTTGCGCGCGCGCCGAGGTGACATCATCACGTTGGGGGCGTTGCCAGGGCAACGCCCCCAACGTGATGACATCACCTCCGGGTGACGTCATTACACGGGGGAAGTCGTCCTCACCGGACGACTTCTGGGGCGGGGTTCCCCCCGCCGGCCGAATGCCGGCCGGCGGATCGGGAACCCCTATAGCGGGGGATCCCCCGCCCCCCGGGCTGACTTGGCAGCCCTAAACTCCATTGGTAAACTACGTTTAATGTACCCTTTTGGGGAGAAGGGCCAAAGGACTCTGGGACGCATTAAATCTGCAGAATGCCTGGCCAGAGTTCACGTTCCACAGTACAATGTCTCCATTGCAGGAAGAGGTCACCAGCAGCTTCTTGCAGTAACTGTCTATCGCCACGATATCGTCCGAGTGATACGACTTCCAGTGCTTACACTCGATGACTCTCTCCTCTTCCTTGGTGTCCCTGTTTGCAAGAAGAAAAGAATGAAGCAGCTCCCTCAGACCCGCATAAAGTCGATGCAACCCCAACAATCCCTCTCCTTCCACCCGCAGACCTTCTCCCCCTCTCAAGAGCTCCAAAACCTCCTGGACTTCTTAGGGGTTTTTTATGGTGGGAAACTCTACACGACTCGGCCAAAGTGGATCGAAGGCAAGGCGAGGTAGTGTGACCACTGGTAGGGTTGCCAACTCCAGGCTGAAACTTCCTGGAGGCTTGGGGTAAAGCCTTGGGAGGGCGGGGTTTCGGGAAGGGAAGGGACTTCGGTGGGGGTTTACTGCCATGGAATTCACCCTCCAAAGGAGGCATTTTCTCCAGGGCACGGGTGGGCAAACTTGCTCAGCGTAAGAGCCACCTAAAACAGGAGTGGCCAAACTTGCTTAACGTAAGAGCCGCATAGAACAGGGGTGGGCAAATTGCGGCCCACAGGCCACATGCGGCCTGCCACAGAGTTTTTTGCGGCCTGCCAAGACAGACGGCCATGTGGTTTCAGTCAGGCCTCCGTTGGGCCCGGAGCGCAGAGACTCTAAATATATTTGTGAGCAAAGTTTTCTTGCATGAAGATCAACAAGAGTAAATATAGATGCTCTTTGACAGACATTAACTTGCAGGCTGTGATGAGAATCTCAACAAGCAATCTCACTCCTGATTTCAGAAAAATTGTAGAAAAGTGTGATAGGGTACATTTGTCTCATTATACTGATACTAAAATTAAATGTGCTTGCAGCTATAGATGATATAAAATAAGCACAATAAATAAATTGAATAAAACTACCACTATTTTATTTAATGTATGTTTATTGATATTTTTTGATACAATTTACACCTTTTCTGAAATGCAAAGTTAACTAATGAATGCAATCATTTTAAAAGGTGCTGCCCTCTGCTCCCACAAAGTGGCTCCCGAGCCAAAACAATTGCCCACCCCTGGCATAGAATAAACATCAGATGTTTGAGAGCCAGAAGACATGAACAAATATTACCTGCTTTTATTGGAAAATAAGCAAATTTGCTTTTTATTAACATTAAATGAGACTGCCAAAAATAATAACAAAAGGGGTAAAAGCAGATATTGATAATGATATTAATTTGTCCAGTGATATTTGTTTGCTAATGATATTTAACTTCCCCAGCCGCCCTGCCGGGAGCCACATAATATATGTGAAAGAGCTGCATGCGGCTCCCGAGCCACAGTTTGCCCACCCCTGCTCCAGGGGAACCGATCTCAGTTCAGGGGGGCGGCCATGTTGGTCTGAAGCAGCAGAACAAAGTTGGAGTCCAGCGGCACCTCGAAGTCCGACAAAGTCTATTTCTGGGTATACACTTTCCTGTGCAAGCACCCTTCTTCAGAATTAAAGCCAGGTCATACTACGGCACCATCTCAGCCAAGTGGGAAAATACATATGGAAAATATATGGCTTGGTTATCTACTGCTTAAGCTGGTCCCAAAAAGCTCTCAAGGACACCTTTCCCCGGGAAAGAGGAAGAAAGTACGACTTGCAAGGAAAGTTACGGCTTCTAGCAGCGAAAGGTCCCAATCTCTCCCTCACTCACTCACCACCCTCCCCACAGGAATGCCCTCCTCCCAAGAACTATGGCAACCCAAAGCAAAGCAAAGCAAAGCCAGGTTTGACACCATACTGAAAAGGTTGGGAACCACTGCTCGAGAAAGCTTCCTTGCCCTCCTTTCCAAAACACACCTCGATAAGAGAGAGGCAGTGTGGTGCAGCGGTCGGAATGTCAGGCTAGGGACTGGGAGACTCGAGTTCGAACCCCCACTCTGCTACGGAAGCTTGCTGGGTGCCCTTTTGGCCAGTCACACGCTCTCGGCCTTGCCCACCTCACAGGGATGTTGTGAGGATGAAACAGGGGAGAGGAGAATGACGTAAGGCGCTTTGGGTCTACATTGGGTAGAATCCCTACCAAATGATCCCTACCAACCGAGGCCTGATTGTTCCCTTGGAGGGTCTTATTTAGCACTGGGGCTGAAGTCCCTGAAAGGCCCAGACTTGCCCCCCCCGTAAGACTTTAAAATCATAAGTTTGACCTTTGGGGTTGGTTTTCTGCCTAAGGCAAAAGCACTCTCTATTGCTATGAGAGGCTCCAGCCCACAGCGGGAGACTTCCTTCAGAGTTCACACTTGCATGGAGACCAGAATTCCATATCAAAGAGCTCTCACATCTACTTCACATGGTCCCACCAACAGAAAGACCAAGACTCCATTTCAAAGAGTCCTTCTCTCCTTTACGCTGGCCCCTTCACTCCTGCCCCCAAAGTTCCAGTAAGAGATTAGGTTGCCCAGCAACTAATCGCCGACCATCAAGTGACCTGGCCGAAGCCATCAAGAGACCAGAGATTGGCGCCAAGAAGACCGATCAGATGGCCCAGGTGTTAGATCCTGCTTAGCACCGAGATTTACAATATTGTCCACTCCTTCCTGCCCCCTCCTCACTATGACACTGACCAATAGAAAGACTAGAAGGGACGGACAACCTAGTGGGTGTGACAATGGGATGTGGTCAGCGCAGTCCACCCCAATGCCACCTGATAAAAGATCTTGCACAACAGAACGCGTAGCCTAGCTTAGCCATCTTCGACCCCTATCTTCTTACCAACCTCTCATGTCCAGCTTCCTGTACCCAACACCTTGCCTCCATCTTTAATCCCTGGTTTGCGCAGCCAGGACTGGAGCGTGCATCTGCAGGTTCAGATCTCGTTCCCCCCTATTTTTCTCATTCATCCCTCCTTCATTCTTCTCGTGGAAGTGATTCACCCACCATCAAAACAGGTAACGTAACTCCCCCTCAACGATACTCCTGCTCATGCAACAGTGCTATTTTCTATCTGATTTCCTTAGATCTTGTGTGTATGCGGTTTTATTATTATTCCTTGTATGCTTGAACAACATCTTATAGTAAACATCATTCAAAGAAACCACTCTGTCTCCGCGCCTATTTACTGAGAACTCCTGGAAGGAGCGGGACCTTGGTATAGTTGGCAAGAACCCGTTATTACGCCAATTGCTGAACGTAAATTAAAGCAATTCAGCTAACACCCCCCCCCCCCAGTTTGCTTCCTACTTACAGGTACCAGGTCACCCTCCGGCTCCACCCCGACACAAAAATCTTGTTGTTCAGGTATAAGATGCAGCTGATCTGTTCAAAAGACAGGAGAGCAAAAGGGAAACAAATACAGAAAGCTGCTTACATGGTTAAGGAAATCATCACAAAGATCTGTCTGCGATACACCGGGGGGGGGGGTGGAAGGGGTCCCTCTAAGCTGAGTCAGTGTGAGCCAGCTCACCGTTTTTTAGCCTCTGGCCTCACGTTTTTAACTTAGCTCAGGAAGGGTGGTTCCAGAGCACACCAATCAATGCAGCAGCCAAACCGCCCGCTCACAGCTTTAATGCCAGCGGCTCACAAAGCAGAACTTCTGCTCACAAGACTCCACGGCTTAGAGGGAGCCTTGCTGCCAAGTCGCAGACAACATACTGCAACCCCTGAAAGGGTTTTCAGGGCAAGAGACAAAGAGAGATGCTTTGCCATTGCCCACCTCTGGTTGTGATCACACGCACAATTAGCCCCGACACAGGTGTGAATACCGGGCGGATTAAGGGAGCGCGATCAGACAACAACATCTGGGAAGCACCCTGCAGCTGTCGGGAACCCGTGTTGCTCTGCCACACAAGCAGAGTTAAAAGATACCTCGGAAAGTCCGGTAGCAAACGGGTTGCTACAAGCCACAGACAGACTTTCCCACGTCTGATCGCTCCACTGCGCTCTCATGGTGCCAGGATGGTCTGCTCCGGCCATCCTGATTCCATGCCATTGTTTTTTGCCCTTCTCCATATGCACATCATCACACACTCCGTAGGGAGCCCTCGGGGCTGAGGGGCGAATCATCAATCCCTCATTTAAGCACATCGGAGACAAATGGCAAAAAAAAAAAAAAACTTGACTCACCCACGGTTGTATCTGATCACACAATGGCAGGCTGCACCCACAGCTTCGAAAGACTGTGTGATCACGCAACTGCGGGTCAACTTCCACCGGAGGAAATGGCCCACTTAGCTCCCAAGATCTGATGAGGTCAGACTAGCTTGGGCCATCCAGGTCAAGGCAGAGACAAACAGAGGCGGTGTTGATCTTGCCTGCCTCTGCGTAGCAACCCTCAACTTCCTCGGGGGCCTCCCATCCAAGCACTGACCAGGGATAACCCTGCTTAGCTTTTGAGATTGAGCCAGATCAGGACAGACAAACAGAGGTGGATAAATTATGAGGGGCTGTGGCCTATACTACCATGTATAGCTTGCTGAAACTCGGGACAAGGACAGACTGGCGTTTTGGCCCAATATAGGTCCACTTTTCAAGTGGATTAAGAGAGCCCGTTCAGACAGCTGCAGCTGCCTGGTGCTACCATGCCGCACTCACCTGGTCCTGAAGCGCTTTTAGTGCACTTCAAAAAGGTACCTGGTGAAACGGGTGTCAAACAATCTGGGTTCACGTTCATCCCACTTCCTGGAAGGGTGGACGCAAATAAGGCGCACATCAAGTGGCGCCAGTAATGTGAACCCGCTGATCCGGCTGCTGCACCCATGCACCTATGCGCTCATGCGTCTATGCGCGGCTTGGCAAAACAGACCAAAGCCGCACACCACTGCTGCGCTGCCGCCAGGGGCCGCCCTGCAGTGTGAATGCTCCATTCCACCTCCTTCCTGGTATGGTTCCACATCAGTCTACACAGTGCAAACAGACAGCCCTGCGACAACTCAGCCCGGGTCTTTTTGCCCCGCTTCCCTTGCGCTTCAATTTGCCAGTCTGTCTAGGATCCAACTGCGTAATTTTTCCATCACTTAATGTGCCGCGTTAAGACTTGTGCTTTTGCCTCAGTTCTGTTTTTAGACGTCTGGTTTGGTTCTACAACCCTAATTCCTATAGCATTGTTCACGGAACGTCCTAGACCGTTGATTGCACTAACTCTCTGTAATCCACCTTGAGTCCATGTGAGAAAGGCAGACTATAAACAGCGTAAATGAATAACAACTAATTTTTTTTTAAGATGGCATTGATTTCTGACTTTCATCGCTGCATCTTAACAGCCAGCATGCCGTGTCAACAAACCAGCCGTTACGGACGTGCAAGAGCCCTGGCACGCACTTGGCAGCAGTTTCCATCGCATCGCACCTTGCAGTCGACAGGGCGGCGGTTACAGGCAAGGGTCTAACAAGGAACTGACACATCCAGGTGTCCGTTGGGGCCGGAGCGAGGCGGAGCAAAGCTCCGCCAGCTCAGGACTGGCCAGTAGGGCAGCCACGCGCTGAATCAGATTCTCTAATCTGATTCAGCTCGCCGCCGAATTGCCGCCGAAATTCGGCAGCAACTTTAAAAGCCACTGGAGGGGAGGGGGTTTGAGGGAGAGGCTCCAAACTTGCAGGGTAGCTGCTAGGGCCTCTCCTCGAAATGTCCACCAAGTTTCAAGAAGATTGGACCAGGGGGTCCAATTCTACAGGCCCCCAAACAGGTTGCCCCCATTTTCTCCATTGTTCTCTATGGGAGGAAAAAAGTTAACATTTTTTCCCACCATAGAGAACAATGGAGGGGATGGGACAACCTGTTTGGGGGCCCATAGAATTGGACCCCGTGGTCCAATCTTCTTGAAACTTGGTGGGTATTTCAAGGAGAGGCCCCAGCAGCTACCCTGCAAGATTGGAGCCTCTCCCTCAAACCCCCTTTCCTCCAGCCCCTCATATACCCTATGAGTTTTTGCCATTGATTTCAATGGCCCATAGGGTATAATGGGGCTGAAACTGACATTCCCTTTCTGACACACTTCCGGTGATGTCAAGGGGACGTGGCATATGCTAATGAGTTATGCTAATGAGCTCCCGCACCTCTTTTTCTACGAACGGACCCCTGGACACAACCAGTTTGACACCGCAGGCAGAGGTGTTTAGCAGAAGACTACGCCCCTGTTCAGATGCTAGGCTAGCCATTTGCCTTGGGGGGGGGGCAGGAGCCGGTTGCCGTTTTCCAGCTGCACTCCAGCTTCTGGCAGCAGGGGGAAAAATAAAATATTTCTGTCAGGCAACAGTGTTACACCCCCTCCACAGAAAACCTGGAAGTGACGTTACGCCGCTCTAGGAATCACCGGAAACTCTCGTTTCTGCTAATCCCTAGAGTGGAGTGAAGTCATTTCCAGGTTTCGCCCGAAAGCGATATAACCTGTTGGCAGCCCCCCAAGTCCCCTCCCCCCCTTGCCAATGGCTGGCAACCCTACACGTTGTGGGAAGTCAGTGCTACTTTAATCTCACAAATTCTGAAACGAGGTAAAAAGGCATCCCAATTTCTATCCGTTTGCTCCAGCAGGGGTTGGGGAATTCTTCATGCAGAGGTTCCACCCTACTGGTGAGTCCAACTTTTGCAAAGAACTCTTGAAGCAACCTGAAAGGGGAGGGGGGGAGACACCCGTGGCTAGCCAGAGATGTTCCTTTCCTTCCACCAGGCCTGACCTCGTTTTTGTCCACCGAAGGCAGCACAGCCAAGCAGGCGCCATTGTTGAAATTCCACAGCTTGATCGTCCCGTTTTTCAGGCCCGTGATCAACCTCCTCTCGGACGCATCGAAGGTCATGGCTGTGATCTCCACCAACTTGCCTTGCGAAGTGGGGAACTCCATGGTTTTCTGCCCGCTCATGATATCCCAGACACTGATCAGTCCACTGTAGTAGCCGCTCACGACCTGCAGGAAAAACCGGGGAGGGGAAGGGGGGGAATTAACTCAAGAAAGCTCTCGTCGGCTGCATCTTTGGAGGCCTCCTTTATTTATTTATGTATTATATTTATATTCCGCCTTGCCAGCGAACGGGCTCAAGGCGGCTAACAAGCATAAAAACACCATCAAAGGTTTACAATATAAAATCAACATTTAAAACTAACACCACATCCTACACAATGTGCTACAACAGATGGCGGCTTCAATTATACAGAGTTCTCATGGCGAACAGAGGCAGCGAAGGGGTGCGGCCGGCAGGACCAGGGCGATATCCAGTTCCCCCCCCCCCCCCGGTGGCGGCTCCTAGTTGAAAGCCTGGCGGAAGAGCTCCGTCTTGCAGGCCCTGTGGAACTGCAATAAGTCCCGCAGGGCCCTGATGCCATCAGGGAGCTCGTTCCACCAGTAAGGAGCCGCCACCAAGAAAGCCCTGGCCCTAGTACAGGCCAACCGAGCGTCTTTCAGACCAGGGAGAGTCAGACGATGTTGGGTGCCTGACCTCAGTGTCCTCTGGGGCCTATATGGGGAAAGGCGGTCCCTCAAGTAGGCACTTTGTACTTCTATTCGGTGCCTAGTGGTTTCGCTTGGGAAGTAAGTCAATATTTTTTTAGTAGAATATAGGCATTGTTTATTTATTCATTTTAGTATATGTGTTCGATTTCACATGTTTTTTATTTTTTTTACAGCAATTCTTTTTTGGTCCATTTTGTATCCATACTGTATATTTGTAGAATGGTATAAGCCAATTTGCTCCTCATTGTGTTTGACTTCTGAAGAAGGCCTGAACAGGACGAAACGCGTCAGGTCTAGTCTATTGGCCCTTGTGTATTTGATTTTGCTATTTTTGTATGAGGTGTAATTGGGCCCTTATATGTTCTTTTAATTCTTTGCTGATAAATACATGTATTTTTATATTATATATATTAAGTTTTGATTGTTGGCCCTCTGCTTTGTTTGACTCACACAGTGGCCAACCAGTTCCTCTGGAGGGCCAACAACAGAGCATAGAGGCCGAGGCCTTCATAAGAATATCAGAAGAGCCCTGCTGGATGAGACCAGTTGTCCATCTAGTCCAACATCCTGTCTCACACAGTGGCCAACCAGTTCCTCTGGAGGGCCAACAACAGGGCAGAGAGGCTGAGGCCTTCATAAGAACATCAGACGAGCCCTGCTGGATCAGACCAGTGGTCCATCTAGTCCAGCACCCTGTCTCACACAGTGGCCAACCAGTTCCTCTGGAGGGCCAACAACAGGGCAGAGAGGCCGAGGCCTTCATAAGAACATCAGACGAGCCCTGCTGGATCAGACCAGTGGTCCATCTAGTCCAGCACCCTGTCTCACACAGTGGCCAACCAGTTCCTCTGGAGGGCCAACAACAGGGCAGAGAGGCCGAGGCCTTCCTAAGAACATCAGACGAGCCCTGCTGGATCAGACCAGGGGTCCATCTAGTCCAGCACCCTGTCTCACACAGTGGCCAACCAGTTCCTCTGGAGGGCCAACAACAGGGCAGAGAGGCCGAGGCCTTCATAAGAACATCAGACGAGTCCTGCTGGATCAGACCAGGGGTCCATCTAGTCCAGCATCCCGTCTCATACAGTGGCCTCAACCAGTTCCTCTGGAGGACCAACAATTGGGCATAGAGGCCAAGGCCTTCATCAGAACATCAGAAGAGCCCTGCTGGATCAGATCAGTGGTCCTTCAAGTCCAGCATCCCGTCTCACACAGTGGCCTCAACCAGTTCCTCTGGGTGGACAACCACAGGGCAGAGAGTCCAGGGCCTTCCCCTGATGTTGCCTCCAGGAGTCTGACTGCCTCTGAACAAACTTACCTGCTTAAAGTTCTTGTTGTACAACACACAGCATACAGGCTGTTCCTGAGTCTTGATTTCTGCCTCGGGGGTTTCCGTCCCAAAGAACACGCCAACCTGCAGTGCAAAAAAGGGACAAAAGAACACACAGGAACTCGTCACACCCTCGAGACCAACACCCACATGCGTCCCAAAAAGAAAAGCAACAGTGGTGCTTCTTCTATAAATCTTAAGAATCTGTATTTTCACAGTTGTGATGAATGAAGCAAGGGGGGGGGGCACAGGATGACAAAGATTAACAAGGTTAATTCTAGAAACCTGTAGAAATCCTCCTCGAGGTCTGGCATTGTCATAAGTCTCTCAGCAAAGAACTTTATGTGCACATGCATCCCTCAATCTGACTTACAGAGAGATGCATGGAGGATGTCTATCAATGGCTACTAGCTATGATGACTGAGGGGAACCTTCACATTCAGAGAAATTCAACCTCTGAACCCCAGAGCCAGGAGGCGACACCAGGGGAAGGCCTCGGCCTCTGTGCACTGTTGTTGGCCCTCCAGAGGAACTGGTTGGCCGCTGTGTGACACCGAATGGACCACTGGTTTGATTCAGGATGGTTCTTCTGGCATTCTTATGAAGACCTCAGCTTCTATGCCCTGTTGCTGGCCCTCCAAAGGAACTGGTTGGCCACTGTATGAGACAGGATCCAGGACTAGACGGACCACTGGTCTGATCCAGCAGGGCTCTTCTGATGTTCGTATGGAGGTCTCAGCCTCTATGCCCTGTGGTTGGCCCTCCAGAGGAACTGGTTGGCCATTCTGTGAGACAGGATGCTGGACTAGATGGACCACTGGTCTCCCCTAGCAGGGTTCTTCTTGTGTTCTTATGAAGGCCTTGGCCTTCTGTGCCCTGTTGTTGACCCTCCAAAGAAACTGGTTGGCCACTGTGTGAGACAGGATGCCAGACTAGAGGGACCACTGGTCTGATCCAGCAGGGCTGTTCTGATGTTCTTATGAAGGCCTCAGCCTCTATTCCTTGTTGTTGGCCCTGCAGAGTAACTGGTTGGCCACTGTGTGAGAAAAGATGCTGGACTAGATGGACCACTGGTCTCATCCAGCAGGGCTCTACCTGTGTTCTTATGAAGGTCTTGGCCTCTACCGCCTCTACCAGTTCCTCTGGATGGCCAACAACAGGGCATAGAGGCAGAGGTCTTCCCCTAATGTTGCTTCCTGGCTCTGGGATACAGAGGCTAACTGACTCTGAACGTGGAGGTTCCCCTCAGTCACCATGGCTAGTAGCCATTGATAGACCTATCCTCCATGAATCTATCTTATCTCCCCTTTTAAAGTTGTCTATTCCTGTGGCCATCACTGCATCCTCTGGCAGCAAATTCCAGACTTTAATCACTTTCTGTGGAAAGGAGTATTTCCCTTCGTCCATCCTGAACCTACTGCCCAACAGAATAAATTTAGAGTTCAATGGCATCTTTAAGACCAGCAAAGTTTTATTTAAGGTATGAGCTCTCGTGTGCCTGCACACTTTTTCAAATACACTGGAATGGTAGGTACGGTTCAGACTTATAGACCAGGGCTGAACAGCAAATTAACATGTAACATGATGAAGATGTGCAAAGACAAACTAAATAACAAGCTAAAGATTATAAGGCCATGGTCCTCCGGGATTTCCTAGAGGACCAGAAGGCAGACCTGGCGTGCGTGACCGAGACCTGGGTGCGGGAGGGGGAGACGGTTTCGCTCTCCCAAATGGCCCCCCCAGGTTTTGCGGTCCTTCACCAATCACGGACGAAGGGACGGGGGGGGGGGGGTGGCGATCTTCATACGGGAGGCTTACTCCTTCAGGGCGCTCCCGGTGGTAGAGATCACGGGCATAGAGTGTGTCGGCCTTGTGGGGAGGCTGAAGAGAGTTTGGCTATATGGCTGGTGTACCGACCGCCTAATGCACCAGCCAGCAGCCTGCCATCCCTGCTGGAGGCGGTATCAGGCTGGGCGTTGGAGTACCCTAACCTTATGGGTTTGGGTGACTTCAACGTCCATGCCGATGACGCCGCCTCGGGCTGAGGGATGGACCTGGTGTCATCCATGGCGGCACTAGGACTCTCTCAGTACATCTCGGCCCCTACACACCGGGCCGGACACATGCTCGATTTGATCTTTGCCGCGGGGGTGGTAGTGGACCGAATTACAACTGCAGTAGTGCCATGGTCGGACCACTTTACCCTGGGGGCCCGTCTGAACTTCCCACCCCGGCACCTAGGCGGTGAGCCTATTTTGGCTCGCCCGCGAAGCCAAATGGACCCTGAGCAGTTCCAGATGGCCTTGCGGGAACCGATGCCCCCTGGCGGCTCGTTGAAAGAGCTGGTTGACGATCGGCACAACCGGCTCGCTTCAGCTATCGACGAGATCGCTCCCAGGCGCCCTCTTCGCCCTCGCAATAGATTGGCTCCCTGGTATACCCAGGGGCTACGCCAAATGAAGCGGGAGCTAAGGCGGCTAGAGAGACGGTGGCGTCGCGCTCGCGACGAAGCATCAAGAACATCTTATAGGACGTTTATGAAAGCCTATGAGATGGCAACTAAGGCAGCAAAGAAAGAGTTCTTTGCTGCCGAGATTGCATCCGCTAGCTCACGCCCAGCCCAATTATTTAGGACAATTCGGTCGCTCACAGTACTGCCAGATGGCAGAGCAAATGCTAGGGAATTGGAAATTGGCTGCGAGGCATTTGCGAGCTATTTTGCGGAGAAAGTCTTGTCGCTCCGCCGGGACCTCCCTGCCACAAGTGACACAGTAAGTGAACTCGAGGCCCCTTGCACGTCTTCGTTTCCGGGGTTAGATGGGTTCGACCTGCTTGACCTTGAGGAAGTTGACAGACTGCTCTTGACTGTTCGCCCAACCACGTGCATCCTTGATCCGTGCCCCTCCTGGCTAATAAGAACTGGCCATGAGCGGCTACGAGGTACCGCCCGGGAAATCATTAATACCTCCCTTGCTGAAGGGAAATTCCCGGGGGCTCTCAAGGAAGTGATGGTCCGCCCACTCTTAAAAAAAGTACATCTGGACCCGGCAGATCTGGCCAATTATAGGCCGGTGTCCAATTTGCCCTATTTGGGCAAATTAATAGAGAGGGCGGTGGCGTTACAGTTACAGAGGTATCTGGATGACGCTTCGGTTTTGGACCCCTTTCAGTCTGGCTTTCGCCCGGGATACGGGACGGAGACTGCTCTGGTCGCTCTAACTGACGACCTCCGACGACATCTGGATCAGGGTGGTGGGGCAGTGTTGCTGTTGCTCGACCTGTCGGCCGCGTTTGACATAGTAGATCATCAGCTGCTGTCCCGCCGCCTTGCCGACGTGGGGATAGGGGGACGGGCCTTGCAATGGCTCGTCTCATTTCTCCAAGGTCGGGGACAAAGGGTGGTGCTAGGGGAGCAGCAGTCCTCGAGGCACCCACTTGATTGTGGTGTGCCGCAGGGGGCAGTGCTCTCCCCGATGCTGTTCAACATCTACATGCGCCCCCTTGCCCAGATTGTCCGGAGGCTTGGGCTGGGATGTCACCAGTATGCCGATGACACCCAGCTCTATCTGATGTTGGGCGGCCGGTCGGACTCTGGCCCAGACGATCTAGACCGGGCATTGCACGCCGTGGCTGACTGGCTCAGGTTGAGCAGGCTGAAATTGAACCCGGCGAAGACGAAGGTCCTGTGCCTGGGTCGCTGCGGCCTGGGGCGGGGGGTCCCGCTCCCGAGCTTCGGCGGGGCACCATTGGTGCCTGCGTCGAGGGTTAGGAGTTTGGGAGTGCTCCTGGAGCCATCCTTATCAATGGAGGCCCAGGTAGCAGCCGCTGCCAAGTCGGCCTTTTATCATCTGAGGCTGGCGAGGCAGTTGGTTCCCTACCTTGACCGCGATGACCTGGCCACAGTGATCCATGCGACAGTCACCTCGAGGCTAGACTACTGCAACGCTCTCTACATGGGGCTGCCTTTGCTACGGACCCGGAAGCTGCAGCTAGTGCAGAATGCCACAGCCAGGCTTTTGATGGGTCTTGCAAGGCGGGACCACATCGGGCCTGTGCTGGCAGCACTGCACTGGCTGCCTATAGCATACCGAGTCCATTTCAAAGTGCTGGTTCTGACCTGTAAAGCCCTATATGGCCAGGGTCCAACATACCTTAGGGACCACCTTTCTCCGTATGTACCCCAGAGAGCACTACGGTCGGGGTCAAAACATCGTCTATGTGTCCCTGGCCCCAAGGACGTAAAGCTAGCCAGTACAAGGACCAGGGCATTCTCGGTGGCGGCTCCTATCTGGTGGAATGAGCTCCCGGAAGAGATCAGGGCCCTGCGGGATCTGAGGCAGTTCCGCAGGGCCTGCAAGACGGAGCTCTTCCGCCAGGCTTTTGAATAGGAGCCGCCGCCGAAACCATCTACCATCTGACATCAGTGTTGTAACCCTGGTCCTGTCTGGTTCCGGAACGGGAGGGGGGGGGGTTAAACCTGCCATTAAGTGGCCATCTGAAGGATTTTTATGGAAGTTTTACATGTACAAACTGTATTTATTGAATGTTTTATCGGTTTTAATGGTTTTAATGTTTGACTAGGCCTTGGGCCCATGTAAGCCGCCCTGAGCCCGTTCGCGGGGAGGGCGGGATATAAATCTCAAAATAAATAAATAAATAAATAAGGTCAACAGTTGTAAAGCAATAAATATGTCAAAATAGGAGATAAATGTGTAAAGGTATATTTTCTAACTGTGGAAAGTAAACTGATATTCTCCATTCTCTCCTTTCAGGCATGGAGGTCACATAACAGCATTTTTTCTTTCTTTTTTGAGGTGGATGCAGCAAAACATCCCAATATTCCTTGCACTACATTCAGTATCCTAATACACTAAAATACAGAGGATGTGTCGTCCTTCTTGTTGAGAATACATGAGGACTGAATGAGTTAGCATATGTACTGAGATAAGAAACCAATATCTGTCTTGAGTCCTGGATAGGTTTTTGTTCCAAGTGTTGTAATAACCTGTAATTCAGCAATTTACCTTTCCATTCTGTCCCTGAAGTTTCTTTGTAATAGCTACTGCCTAACAGATTCATTGGATGCCTCCAAGTTCTTGTATTTTCTCTTTGTCAGCTCTCTCCAAACCATGCATAGTTTTAGAATCATCTATCACGTCCCCCCTTCGTCTCTTTTCTAAACTGAAAAGTCCCAGGGGCTTCAGTCTTTCCTCCTAGAGAAGGTGCCCCAACCTCCTGATCATCTTGACTGTCCTCCTCTGAAGAGAAGCTGTAATTCTGGGAGCTCTCCAGCCACCACCTGGAGGTTGGCAACCTTACTGACAGCTGGTCCTGTGAACCAGTCCTCAGCAGTTTGCCAAGGCCTGGTGAGGCATGCAGATTCGGAAGTGTGCAGGCACCCAAAAGGTTAATACCCATAATGAAACTTTGTTGGTCTTAAAGGTGCCACTGGACTCAACCTTTGTTCTGCAGTCTCTCCTGTTCTACTTAGAATCATAGAGTTGGAAGGGACCTCCAGAGTCATCTAGTCCAACCCCCAGCACAATGCAGAAAATTAAAAAATACCTCCCCCGCAGTGACCGCTGTTCCACGCCCAGAAGGTCACAAGGATCCCCAGCCAAACTGGCCTAGAGAAAATTTGCTTCCTGACCCCAAAGTGGCAATCAGCATTTCCCTGTAAGAAAGGGCCACAAGAACTAAGCACCTTCCTGCCCTCCCTTCTTGTGATCTGCCTAAGCTCACACAATCAACGTTGCTGTCCGATGGCCATCTAGCCTCTGCTTGAAAACCTCCAGAGAGGGAGAGCCCACCACCTCCCAAGGAAGCCTGCTCCACCGAAGAACCACTCTTGTCCGGAAGTTCTTCCGGACGTTTAGCCGAAAACTCTTCTGGTTTCATTTCCACCCCTTGGTTCTGGTCCGACCTTCTGGGACAACAGAAAACGACTCCGCCCCATCCTCTAGATCAGGGGTGGGCAATTGTTTTGGCTCGGGGGCCACTTTGTGGGAGCAGAGGTTAGCAGAGGGCTGCTCCTTTTAAAATGATTGCATTCATTACTTAACTTTGCATTTCAGAAAAGGTATAAATTGTATCATAAAAATCAATACATATAAATTAAATAAAATAGTGGTAGTTTTATTCAATTTATTTATTGTGCTAATTTCATATCATCTATAGCTGCAAGCACAATTTAATTTTAGAATCAGTTTAATGAGACAAATGTACCCTATCACACTTTTCTACAATTTTTTTGAAATCAGGAGTGAGATTGCTTGTTGAGATTCTCATCACAGCCTGCAAGTTAATGTCTGTCAAAGAGCATCTATATTTACTCTTGTTAATCTTCATCTCTTGGCGGGCCACAAAAAACTCTGTGGCGGGCCGCATGTGGCCCGCAGGCCGCCATTTGCCCACCCCTGCTCTAGATGACAGCCCTTCGTGTACTTGAAGAGGGTTATTAATTGCAGGCCAGCCAAAAAAGTCTCCATAGACCTGTGCAAAGCAGGCACCCAATCGATTGTCCGGTGAAAGAGGGACCCGGGTCAATATAGGTTCGAGTTCGGGCCTTGTTCTACCCACTGCTCCTCTCTCCCCACCCCCCCTTCACAAACGCCTCACCATGTAAGTGGCACAAGCCAATAAATTGGCCGCCACGTGATAGTAGGCAGCCGAAACGGGAGAGTTTCCGAGCTGCACGTTCCTGCCGTGGATGGACTGTAGGCAGAAGTGGTCCAGCAAGTCCCAGACGCGGATGTTCTGCGGGAGGCGAGAGAGAAGCCGGGAGGTGAATGGGATGAGGCTCAGAGCACAAGAGATTTCGAGGCGCCACCCAAACGTGTGACACGCAGATTTAACCCAATGCATTAAATTACATACCAAATATTGACCTATTCCTAAAGTGTTGGATTCCTGCCAACCTAGCAAGAAATTGCAAGTAGATAAATAGGCACCGCTTCGGCGGGGAGGTAACAGCATTCTGTGCACCTGGGCGTCTAGTCATGCCGGCCACGTGGAAAAGTCATCGGACAGCGCTGGCTCTTCGGCTTGGAAACAGAGATGAGCACCGCATCCCTGGAGTCGGATCTGACTGGCTTTCAAGCCCTTTACCTTTAAAGTGTTGAGTGTTTTTTCTCTCTCATGTATTTTAATCATGCACGGTTATCTTATTTTGTCTTATATGCCTAGGTCCTGGGTAGACTTCCGTGAATAAAGAAAGAAATCTGAGCAACAGAGAGACCAGAAAAATAGAAGTGATGGGCTCGCTCATAACTTGAATGCCAGTAGCTCACAAAGTAGAATATGTGCTCACAAGACTCCACAGCTCAGAGGAAGAATTGGTAGCAAACAGTGTTTCCTCTAAGCTGAGTTAGTGTGAGATAGCTCAGTTTTCTAAGCCTCTGGCTCATGCATTTTTGTTTTGGGTCAGGAAGGATGGCTCCAAAGCAAACTGATTTATGCAGCAGCCAAATGGCTCGCTCACAAATTTAGTGCCAGGAGCTCACAAAGTAGAAGTTTTGCTCATAAGACTCCACAGCTTAGAGGGAGCATTGGTTGCCAGCTCTGGGCTGGAAAATACCTGGAAAATACCCACTTTGGGCTGGAAAATACCTGGAAAATACCCACTTTGGGGGTGGATCTGGGATGCGGTGGGGTTTGGGGAGGGGAGGGTCCTCAGCATGGTACAATGCCATGAAGTCCCCCCTCCAAAGCAGCCATCTTCTCTAGGGGAGCTCATCTCTGTCAGCTGGAGATCAGTTGTAAAAGCAGGAAATCCCCAGGCCCCACCTGGAGACTGGCAACCAATGCTCCTTTTAAGCTATGGAGTCTTGTGACCAAAAACCCTACTTTGTGAGCTCCTGGCATGAAAGTTGGGAGCAAGCGATTTGGCTACTGCCTCAATTAGTTTGCTCTGGAGCCATCCTTCCTGAGCTAAGACAAAAATCTGTGAGCCGGGGGCTAAAAAACTGTGAGCTAGCTCACACTAACTCAGCTTAGAGGGAACATTGCTGGCAACCCTGTTTTTGGTCAGCTGTGGGCCCTTGTCATGTGCTCAGCCCGGGGGACAAGTGTGCAAGAATGCAGGCAAAGTTGAATTCCTTCAAGGAAGGGACCACAGAAAATCGCAAGACAGAAAGGGTCCTCCTAAGTCCCTCTCTCTCTCTCTCTCTCTCTCTCTCTCTCTCTCTCTGAAACTCCCTCCCCTAAGCCATCTCTCTCCCACCCAGGAGGCTTCAAATCACACCCATTATCTTGACACAACGATTGTCCCACTGCAGCACAGGCCTGCCCCCAGAAGGTGAATAGCCCACCTCTTCCCTGTGATGGAGGTTAGAACCTAAGAGAAGCCATGTTGGATCAGGTCAATGGCCCATCCAGTCCAACACTCTGTGTCACACAGTGGCCAAAACCCAGGGGCCACTAGGAGGCCCACCAGTGGGGCCAGAACTCCAGAAGCCCTCCCACTCTTGCCCCCCAAGCACTAAGAAGACAGAGCATCACTGCCCCAGACAGAGTGTTTCCTCTATACCTTGTGGCTAATAGCCACTCATAGACCTCTGCTCTTAAGAACATGAGAGAAGCCAGTGTTGGATCAGGCCAGTGGCCCACCCAGTCCAACACTCTGTCACACAGTGGCCAAAAACACCAGGTGCCCTCAGGAGGTCCAGCAGTGGGGCCAGGACACTAGAAGCCCTCCCACTGTTGCCCCCCACCCCAAACACCAAGGATACAGAGCATCACTTGCCCCAGACCGAGAGATCCTATCTAGACCTTGTGGCGAATAGCCTCTGCTCCATATGTCTATGCAATCCCCTGTCTATGCTTGTAGCCGCCACCACTTCATGAATTCCATGGTGTTTATCACTTTTATTGGATAAAGAAGTCCTTCCTTTTATCCGTCCAAAGCCTCCCGCTCACACCCCGAGTCCAGGAGGCCAGGGACCTCCCTCGCCTCACCACTGCAGGCACCTTACTTTGTCCCTGGAGAGGCTGACGATGGTGTTCCTCTGCTTGTTCACCGTGATGTGGGTGACCGCCGTCGTGTGGCCCTTGAGCTGTGTTACGGGGCTACTAGTGACATACGGGTTCCAGATTCGGATCAGCGGGTCGTACCCTCCAGTCACTGTCAAGGAAGGGGGGAGAGGAAAGGACACCAGGTCTTAGTTTCAACACACCCTGATGGTCTGCAGTGGAAAAGAGCAAAAGTCCAGTAGCACCATAAAGGCTTAAGTTGTGGCAGGGTTTGAGCTTTCGTGAGGCACGGCTCACTTCTTCAGATACCAAAGAGCCAGCATCCAGGAGCACCTGAAAGACTAACAAAGTCTGTGGCAGGGGAGGAGATTTTGTGAGTCGCTGTTGGCTCATGAAAGTCCATCCCCTTGTTGTCTAGCAAGGCACAGCATGTGCTCTTATGGATCTTTCAGTGTCCATAAGTCTGAACTTCGGGTTGTTATGCTTCAAAGGACTACACACACTCTTTATTGCTGTAAGAGGCTCCAGTCCACTCCGGGAAGCGGGCACCCGCCATGGTTCACACAAAGAACAAAAACAAGGACCCCATTGCTCAAGGGTTCTTTGACACCTCACGCTAGGCCAGTGTTTTTCAACCTTTTTCGAGCTAAGGCACATTTCTTTCATTGAAAAAATCCCGCGGCACACCTGACAATATCTCACGGCACAGTGGTTGAAAAACACTGACATACCAGATAAATGGGTCATTAGTTGCCACAGCTCAAGTATTAACTATGACAGTGTTACAAATACACGTAATAGCCACTCAACTCGAAATCGTAAGTTACAGATCCAAAGTGTAATGGCTCCTTCCCATAACATTGACCTGAGTTTCAGAAGAAATATAATGTGGATGTATTTTAATACTGCGATTCTGCTAAAGTTTTTCAAATAGAGAGTTTAAACTCTTACTCTTATGTGAACGGCATTCCGCTGACCGTAAGTGATTTGAAGAGAAACACAGTACACCCATTCTTCGCTGAGGGACAGTTACTGATTTGAACCCCACCCTGACAGAAACAGCTAGCTGTTACCATCAAACATATTCATGTTTACTGGAATGTCTTGGTGCAAATCACCCCCCCCCCCCCCCCCACACACACACACACACAACCCAGGAGCCAGGCACTGGAAGAAACCAGCTTACTCTGCTGGAGGAATGAATGCCCTTGGTACCGAATGTTCCTGTCCTCTGTATTAACATCCACAGGTCTAGCATGACTCTGATTCAGCACACGAGTCCTCCTCATTCATTTAAAACCATCTGCCTTGTGCGAGCCTGCCTCCGGCCCCCACAAATTGGATGCCGCTCGAGTCCGCCGCCTCGCCCTGCTCATTCTCCAACACGCAGGCGGGCATCACCCGACTGCTGACGATGACACATGGCTTGGAGGTGGCCAACATCAGCGCCAGGGCCAGAGACGGAAAAAGAGCAGCCATGAAGCGGGACCTGAGGAGGCCCACCTCCACCTTCCGGGCTGAGAGGCCACGCAGAAGAAGACAGCCCTCACCTGGAAAGGCTCAGCTGCCCCCTCCAAGGCTTGTGGGGGGGGGGCGGCGCAGACGAGCCAGGGCGTTGGCTCCGTCGTGGCCAAGCGGAGGCTGTGACGGCGGGGCCCGTGGGGGCGCTGTGCATCTCCTGAGGAGGACCCCCTTCTCCTCCTCCTCCTCCCCCCCCAGCCACTCACCACTTTCATGGGCGCAGCCATGTCGTCGTATCTCTCCGCCTGCTCGGCCAGGCGGGCTTGCTGCAGCAGCTGCTCCCGGTCGCTCATGGCTGCTGCCTCTGTCGTGGCGCTGGCAGGTCGGGTGGGCGAACAGACAGAGCCCCTCGGCACTCTCCCTCCCTCCCTCGAGTCCTCGCAAGGCCAAGGGGAGCTGCGCCTCAACGGTGGCTCCCTCCTACCTCAGGCCGGCCACAGAGCGTGCAAGTGGAATCAGCGAGAGCGCGCCACTGTTCTTTCTTGCGTGTGCAAACGCGTCCCGGAAAGTCAGCCCAGAAGGCACATTTCTTTCATTGAAAAAATCCCGCGGCACACCTGACAATCTCTCGCGGCACACTGGTGTGCCGCGGCACAGTGGTTGAAAAACACTGCGCTAGGCAACTCCAAACCCCCCCCATGTACCTGTGATACTTCACAGCCTTCAAAGAGATGCTGATTTTTGGACTTTGAATGAGGTTGCTTGACCACTAATCTTCCGCCCACCAAATGGCTGAGCCAAGGACATCAAAGGACGCCTGTCCAGGTGTCAGTTCCTGTATAGCCCCTAGTGTTACAATATTGACCACTCCTCTACCTTCCCTCCTCCCTTCCCTTCAACCAATGGTTGGGTTTGTAGGGACGGACTACCTAAAAGGTGTGTTAAGGGGATGTGGCCAGCACTGCCCGCCCCAATACCACCTGATAAAAGAAGCTGCACTCCAAGCAGCCTCTCTCTCTTGATCTTCCATGACCCCTATCTGCTTTTACCCCCACCTTGTGTCCAGCTTGCTATCTCAACACCCTTCCTCCATCTTTGATCTCTGGAGTCGCGACCAGAGTCAAGCGTGCTTCTGCCAGTTCAGAACACGTTCCCCATTTTCTTTTCAGTCCCTTAATTCTTCTTTTGGAACAGACATCCATCTCCAGGATAGGTAAAGTATCTCCCAACCAACAAAACTCCTGCTCATGCAGAAGTGCTATTTCTCTATCTAAGTTTCTTAGGAGCTGTATGTTAGTGTGTGTGGTTCTGGTTTTGGTATGCTTGAAGAACATTTTACGGTAAACATCATTTAAACTGACCTCTGCCTCAGCGCCTATTTACTGGGAACTCCTGGAAGGGGCGGGACCTTGGTATAGTTGGCTAGGAACCCGGTTATTTGCCAATTGCTAATCTTAAAATTAGGGCAATTCGGCTAACACCCTGCCACAAATTTTGTTCATCTTGGAAGGTGCTACTGGACTCTAGCTCTTTCCTACCGCTACGACAGACCAACACAGCTGCCCATCTTAATTTATCATCTGCCTTTCTAGTTTTTATTTTTTATTATTTTTTGTATTTACAATATTTACAGTCCGCCTTTCTCACAGGGAATCAGAACAGATTTCACAGAGTAAGTGAGTTAGAGCGTAGTGTTGCCAGCTCTGGGCTGGGGAATTCCTGCAGACTTTGAGGTTGGAGCCTGAGGAGGGTGGGGTTTGGGGAAGGCAGGGGGTTCAGAGGGATATAACGCCACACAGCCCACCCTCCAAATCAACCACTTCCTGCAGGCGGGACTCGTTTCTGTCACCCAGAGATGATGATGATGATGAAGAAGGAGAAGGAGACTGGATATATATCCTGCCCTTCACTTGGAGTCTCAGAGCGGCTTACAAACTCCTTTTCCCTCCCCCTCCCCACAACAGACACCCTGTGAGTTAGGTGGGGCTGAGAGAGCTCTGACAGAAACGGCTCTTTTCAAGAACAGCTGTGCCAGAGCTACGGCTTGCCCAAGGTCATCCAGCCGGTGCAAGTGGAGGAGTGGGGAATCAAACCCGGTTCTCCCAGATTAGAGTCCGCGCACTTCACCACCACACCAAACTGGAGATCAGTTATAATTCCATATATTATACTGGCAAGCCTGGTTAAAGGAAACAAGATTGCGCGTGACATATATTTCAAGTAATCGTTTCCCGGGGGGGGGGGGGGGGACACATACCAAGAATATTCATTTCAGATGAGTAGTCAAAGCAGAGAATGCCTTTCTTCAGGACAATCACAGCAGACCTAGAACAAAGAGAAGTACAGCAATGCGTTCAGGGTCTGTAGTTGCAGGCAGGATTTCTGCACCAGGATCCAGAAGGGTCAGAATCAAGGACATTTGACTCAGCGGTCGGCTAGTTCAGAACTGCTCGCTTGCCAGCACCTGACCAAGGACCCTCTTGCCTGAGAAAGCTTGCAGAGTAACAAATCTGCCGGCCTTCTGCTGCTACAAAGACTGATGGTTTTCCCATTCGGGCGCTATGGATACCCCTGAATGGGTCAAGCGAAATGCAATCGCACCACCTGCTGTACGCTCCTCTGAACTGCCGCTCTGAGTAACAGACACATGGCTGCAATCACACACACACACACACTGAAGAATCCACTTCCAGTCCACCTTCCAACTGGATTTTTACTGTGCGGACTGGCTCCAGACGTGAAACAAAAGTTGTTCTGCTACAGAAAAACATAAGAGCAAGATCTGAGGTCCGACAACAGGGCAGAGAGGCCGAGGCCTTCATAGGAACATCACAAGAGCCCTGCTGGATCAGACCAGTGAGGGTCCCTCTAGTCCAGCCTCCTGTCTCACCAGTTCCTCTGGAGGGCCAACAATAAGACACAGAGGCCGAGGCATTCATAAGAAATGCCCTGCTGGATCAGACCAGGGGTCCATCTAGTCCAGCCTCCTGTCCAACACAGCGGCCAACCAATTCCTCTGGAAGGCCAACAACAGGGCATAGAGGCTGAGGCCTTCCTAAGAACACCAGAAGAGCCCTGCTGGATCAGACCACTGCGGGTCCATCTAGTCCAGCCTCCTGTCTCACACAGGGGCCAACGAGTTCCTCTGGAGGGCCAACAACAGGGCAGAGAGGCCGAGGCCTTCCTAAGAACATCAGAAGAGCCCTGCTGGATGAGACCAGTGGTCCATCTAGTCCAGCATTTTGTCTCACACAGTCACCAACCAGTTCCTCTGGATGGCCAACAACAGGGCAGAGAGGCCGAGGTCTTCATAAGAACATCAGAAGAGCCCTGCTGGATCAGACCAGTGAGGGTCCATCCATTCCAGCCTCCTGTCTCACTCAGGGGCCAGCCAGTTCCTCTGGAGGGCCAACCACAGGGCAGAGAGGCCGAGGCCTTCATAAGAACACCAGAAGAGCCCTGCTGGATCAGACCACTGAGGGTCCATCTAGGCCAGCCTCCTGTCTCCCACAGTGGCCAGCCAGTTCCTCTGGAGGGCCAACCACAGGGCAGAGAGGCCGAGGCCTTCCCCTGATAAGAACCTCAGAAGAGCCCTGCTGGATCAGACCAGTGAGGGTTCATCCAGTCCAGCATCCTGTCTCCCACAGTGGCCAGCCAGTTCCTCTGGAGGGCCAACCACAGGGCAGAGAGGCCGAGGCCTTCCCATGATAAGAACACCTCCCTCCGATGTTGCCTCCTGGCACTGCGAGTCAGAGGTTGCCTGCCTCTGAGCACCGAGACTCAAAACATCCCTCCTCTTGATTTTCTCAGAGGGCCTGGTGAGAACCAGGCTGGCCACAAAACACTGTCACGTCCACACACACACACCCAACATACTTCTGCCCCAATTGGCACTTTTGGGGGCATCCCGACCCATTCCTTTCTCCGTGGGAGCAGCACTGAAGCCTCTGTCCCACCCGCCCCGTGTCTTCTTTGCAGGGCGCCAAGGGGAGGGGGGGAAGAAGCCGCTCTTACTGGATTTTACCAACATTGTGCAGCGGGAGGGAAGTCAGCACCATGGCGGTCTTGTCGGCCGGCGTGCAGGAGGCCACCAGGTTGAGTTCAGGGATGAACATGATCTGTTGGCACCAGTCTTCGTGCAAAGCCTGCGCAGGGGGAAGACGACAGGAGGAGGAGGAGGAGGAAACTGGATTTATACCCTGCCCTTCGCTATCCAAGGGAGTCCCAGAGTGGCTTACAATCTCCTTCCCCTCCCGACAACAGACACTCGGTGAGGTAGGTGGGGCTGAGAGAGCTCTTCTGAGGACTGCCCTTGAGAGATCAGCTCTGAGAGAACTTGGGACTGACCCAAGGTCACACCAGCAGCTGCATGCGGAGGAGTGGGGGAATCAACCCCGGTTCTCCCAGATTAGAGGCTGCGCTCTTAACACTACACCACAGGGGCTGCAGGCAGAAAGGCTGCCAAGGCAGAAGGCGAAGGGGAGGGCAGAGCACAGGGAGGTGCCCGGGCCCTCCCTAGAAAGACTCCTCTCAGTTGCCAACAAGGAAGGGGGAAACGGGCAGAAAGGGAGGGAGGCTGTCGTGGCTGGACTTGCTGCTCCTTGATGGGGACTCTCCGGCTCTGATTCAGTAGTCACATAGGTATTTTCTGGACCAGAATTGGAAGATGTTCTAATTCAACAGTTGTGCGTTTGCCATCAGACACACGCTGTTGTTGCTGTTCAGTCGCACTCTTCGCGACCCCATGGACCACTTCACGCCAGGCCCTCCTGTCTTCCGTCGTGCTCCGGAGTTTGCTCAACTCCATGTTTGTTGCATCGATGCCACTGTCCAGCCATCTCATCCTTTGCCATCCCCTTCTGCTTTGACCTTCCGTCTTTCCCAGCATCAGGGTCTTCTCCAGTGAGTGTTCCCTTCTCATTGGATGTCCAAAGTATTTGAGCTTCAGCTTCAGGATCTGGCCTTCCAAGGAACAGTCAGGGTGGATTTCTCTTAGGATTGACTGATTTGGTCTCCTTGCAGCCCAGGGAACTCTCAAGAATCTTCTCCAGCACCATAATCCGAAAGCATCTATTCTTTGGCGCTCGGCCTTCCTTATGGTCAGGGGTCATTTCGTAGAAAAAGAGGTGCAGGAGCTCATTACCATAACTCATTTGCATATGCCACACACCCCTAACATACCAGAAGTGTGTCAGAAGGCAACACCCACCCCTCAGGCTCCACTCCACAGGGGAGTGAAACTGACCTGCTCTTCCTCCATTCCCTTCCCCATCCAATACTTTGTGCAATACAAATAAGCATAAAGAACACACCCTCATTCTCTTCCTGCTCCCTTGAAACCACCAGGTTTCAAGTAGACTTGAGATACCCAGGACATGTGCACCACCCATCCCTTCCCCTTCCCCTCCCCACAACAGACATCCTGTGAGGTAGGTGGGGCTGAGAGAGGTCTTTTGAGAACTGCTCATGAGAGAACAGCTCTGAGAGAACTTGTGACTGGCCCAAAGTCCCACCAGCAGCTGCACGTGGAGGAGTGGAGAATCAAACCCGGTTCTCCCAGATTAGAGTACAACTCCTGACCACTACACCAAACTGATGGGGTGGAAGCTGCTGAAGGGTTGGTGAAATTTCTCCAGTACTTATGTGCCATGTGCCCAGATAAAAAATGGTATACTTAGGAAAATTATACGCCACCTTGAGCAAGTCTCTGGAAATGCAGCACACAGTCATAAAAGGAACAATGATAAAATTATCAATATTAAAACAAAACATTAAAATCAATAAAGACCCTAGCAGGGCTTTCCCCGGGGCGCTGCGCCTCTGCACTGCTCGGGGGAGCCGAGGAGGGGGCGGGGCTTGGTCATGTGCCCGCCCCCTGGGCTCCTCACTCCCGGAGCTGTGCTCCTGTGCGCTCCCGCTCCAACAGACCCCTGCTTATGGTCCAACTCTCGCAGCCATACATTACTATGAGACATATGACTCTCCTCTTAAAAGGCCTCATAAACATTTTTGTCTTGGGTCTATTAACCTTGCTGCTAAACTTTCCCTTTTTTGGCCCAATATTAACATATTAGCTGTTATTTCATTGCAACGTGACACGGTGGCTCTTTCTGCCCTCTCCTTTTTAATCCCTGTTAACCCCGCTGTCTTCCAAGCAACTCTGCACTGCTTTTTAATCCGGGGTGGTTTTTTCCCATTCTGCACTAAAATTGAGTTCAACCTCCTTTTTATTCCGGGTTTTCCCCCCATTCTGCATCACATTAACTCCCTTCACTGGTCAGCCCTGTTTCAGCCTGCTGTTGCCCTGGGTTATTTGGATGCTGTTTTGCTGTGGACTTCAAGGATTGGTGTAATGCAGGGGTGGGCAAATGGTGGCCCGCGGGCCACATGCGGCCCGCCACAGAGTTTTTTGCGGCCCGCCAAGACATGAAGATTAACAAGAGTAAATATAGATGCTCTTTGACAGACATTAACTTGCAGGCTGTGATGAGAATCTCAACAAGCAATCTCACTCCTGATTTCAAAAAAATTGTAGGAAAGTGTGATAGGGCACATTTGTCTCATTAAACTGATTCTAAAATTAAATGTGCTTGCAGCTATAGATGAGATAAAATTAGCACAATAAACAAATTGAATAAAACTACCACTATTTTATTTAATTTATATTAATTGATTTTTATGATACAATTTATACCTTTTCTGAAATGCAAAGTTAAGTAATGAATGCAATCATTTTAAAAGGTGCGGCCCTCCGCTAACCTCCACTCCCACAAAGTGGCCCCCGAGCCAAAACAATTGCCCACCCCTGGTGTAGTGGTTAAGTGAACAGACTCTAATCTGGGAGAACCGGATTTGATTCCCCACTCCTCCACTTGCAGCTGCTGGATGACCTTGGGCAAGCCGTAGTTCTGGCACAGCTGTCCTTGAAAAAGAGCAGTTTCTGTCACAGCTCTCTCAGCCCCACCTACCTCTCTACCTGCTCTATCCCATGCATAATCTTGTAAACCTCGATCATGTCGCCCCTCAGCCGTCGTTCCTCCAAGCTAAAGAGCCCCAAGCGTTTGAACCTTTCTTCATAGGGAAAGTGTGCCAACCCTTTCATCATTCTAGTGGCCCTTTTCTGTACCACACGTACATATTAATAGTTTCTTTATTTGAACAGTGCTATAATTTATTAGCGTTTACATACACAGTTGGTTGTTTTCTAGCTTTGTGAGTTCAGCATCTACCCCTTTCCTTTGTGTACTGTGGCAAGCCAGGTTTCAGACATGCTGCACAGACACAACAGGGAAGAAAAAGTCACGACTGCCGGCTCTGCCCCACTGTATGAGGGGGTTAAGGGCAGGACGCAAAGCGTGGGGGAGAACGGGTCAGTAATCGTAAGGTATTAAAACATCAAGGTAAAAGGTAGAGGCTTCCCTTGCTCGAAAGCCAGTCGAATGCGACTCTAGGGATGTGGTGCTGTTGGCCAGCAAGGCACTTTTAGTGCTCTTATGGATTTTAAGATTCATAAGCTTGAACTTGGGTTGCTAGTATTGGAAGGGCCATGTGCATTCTCCATTGCAGGGGGAAAGCTCCAGCCCATGCCAGGAGGCTGGCACCCTAGATAGTTCACAAAGACAGAGACAAAGACTCCTTCTGCCATGAGGTTTCTTTCTGTCACACTACGCTGGTCAACCCCTGCCCCCTCCAACATACCTGCATGGATTATGCTAACGCGGTTGCCTGGTAACTGATGGTCAGGCCATCACCCAGTTGGCCAGGGCCATTGACAGACAATGAAGTGGCCCCGGTGAGTCATCGGGCCTTGCCCAAGGTGTGTTCCTGGTGAGATCATAGTTTCTGCAATATTGTCCACTCCCTGGCCCTCCTCCTTTTGTTTACCTTTAACCTATGGTAGGGTCAAAAAGGGATGAACCACCTAGTAGGTGTGTTAGTAGGATGTGGCTAGCATTGCCCACCCTCAAGAACACCTAATAAAAGACCCTGCACAGAGGCAATCGCTATCTTGAGCCATCGTCCCCTATCTGCTTTACCCCCCCCTTATGTCCAGCTTGCTATCCCACTACCTTGCCTCCATCTTTAATCCCTGGTTTGCGCAGCCAGGAAGAAGCGTGTATCTGCAGGTTTAGATCACGCTCCCCCATTTTTCCTTTCCAATCCCTCTAATCTTCTGTTGGAACAAGGATCCATCTCCAGGATAGGTAAAGTATCACCCATCAATGAAACTCCTGCTAATGCAACAGTGCTATTTTCTATCTAAATTTCCTTAGACCTGTCTGTGTGAGAGATAGATTCTGTTTTGTGTATGCTTGAACAACATCATTTAGTAAACAGCATTTAACTTGCTATCTGCCTCACGTGCCTCCTTCCTTGAGAACTCCCTGGGAGGGGTGGGACCCTGGTATAGTTGGCAAGAACCCGTGTATTTCGCCAATTGCTAAACGTAAATTAAAGCAATTCGGCTAACAGAATCCATCTCCGTTTCCAAGCCGAAGAGCCAGCGCTGTCCGAAGATGTCTCCGTGGTCATGTGGCCAGCATGACTAGACGCCGAGGCGCATGGAATGCTGTTACCTCCCCACCGAAGCGGTACCTATTTATCTACTTGCAGTTTCTTGCTTTCAAACTGCTGGGTTGGCAGGAGCTGGGGCCAGAGACGGGAGCTCACTCCATCATGGGTCTCAAACTGCCAAACTACTGGCCTTTGGGACTGCAGTTCTGCATCTTAACCACTTGAGCCACTGACGCCCGAAGACATCAAACAAATGCATAAAAAAGAAAACCCTCACCGGGACGGTGAAATTCTTGTACGGGTCTGTCTTGCCTTTCATTAGGATTTGCACCGGGACTCTCGCTAAGCCACCTGTCAGGAAAAGGGGGAAATAAGCTCGTGACGACATTTCACATTTGACTTGAGCTTGCAGCCCTTTACCCGGGGGTCCCCAACATGGGGCCCACGGGCACAGTGGCACCTGCTGACACGAGAGTTGCCAGTCCCCAGCAGGGAGCAGGAGATCTCCTAGTTTGGTGGCCCTCCCCCCCACTTCAGGGTTATCAGAAAACAGGGGGAGGGGGGAAATGTCTGCTGGGCACTCCATTATACCCTATGGAGACCCATCCTCACAGGGTATGATGGAGAATCCATCTGTGGGTATCTGGGGCTCTGGGGGGAATTGTTTTTTTTTAGATAGACACACCAAATTTTCAGCATAGCATCTGGTGCCTCTCCTCAAATAACTCACCAAGTTCCAAAAAGATTGGACCAGGAGGTCCAATTCTATGAGCCCCAAAAGGCAGTGCCCCCATCCTCCATTATTTCCAACGGAGGGAAGGCGTTTAAAAGGAACGTGGTTTAAATGTGACAACCAGAACTCCCTTCGGAGTTCAGTTCTTCCATCCCCTCACCTGGAGGCTTCTGGAAAGTCCCCCGCCAGCCACTCAGCCTCACCTGGCAACCCCAAATGGTACCATTGTGTATGTGGCTTGGGTGGAGAATGAGTTGAGTTGTATTAAAGGCACGAGCTCCTACAATGGAAGCACAGGAACCTTCTGGATGTGGGGGGATGGACCTGAAAATGACATCACAAGTCACACATCCTTGTTCCTGGCTCCACCCCCAAAGGCCCCAGATATTTCCTGAGTCGGACCTGGCAATCCTAGCTGACACCTTTCCCGGCACCCGCCAAGTGTTTATGCAAAGTGGGCAGGGCCAGGTGGGACTTCTGCCCAGCAGGACTTCTGACTGCCTTCGCAGATATTTTAAAATGTTCCTTCGACGGCAGCTGCCACCGAAGCTCATGGATCTTCACTGAGTGAGCGAAGGCAAGCAGCAGTGGCCATTTTGTGGCAGACTCCACCTCCTGCAGCAGCCATTTTGTGGCTGTGCGCACCAGGCTGTGTCAGGATTCCCTTGGTGCCTTAACCCAATGGGCAGATCCACAGAGGACTCTCCCCCCGGCTCTCCATCAAAGACATCGGCTAGCATTTCTGCCGAAGCTGTGAGGGCAGCCCACCCTGGCTATCCCCTCCACTTTCCAGGCTTGAGCATTCTCAACAAAAGGCACCGATCCTTTGGCAGAGGCTGGACGTCCTCATTCGGCCTCCCTTCTCTTTTCCCTACCCAGAATCCTAAGAAGAAACCGTCAGCGGGCCCTTAGCTACAGTGGGGCTATCCGGGGCTCCGCCCCCATTCTTAAAGGCACAGCCCTTTGGGAATTTGTCCTGAAAACTCTTTTAAAACCCTTTTTAAAGGTGCGCGCTCCCGCTTCTCACGCCCACTGAGCCATCTATCCAGCCCGTCTTCCTCCCTCCCTCCTCGCCAGCAGTTTTTCAGTTGGGGCGAGGGCTCTGCTACCCTCCCTGCCTCCTTTCCTTTGGCGGCCCCCTTAAACATTTGAAGCCCCCCCCCCCAAAAAATAAAATCCTAGCTACGGGCCGGTCAGTATCTCACAGACGCCCAAGAACCCCTTGACTTCCAGAGTCAGGAGACTGTAACATTCCCAGCAATCACAGATTTCAGCGATTCCACGAGAGCAGGGTGGGATTTGGCACGTGGTCCAGTGGTGGTTTCTGGCCCTCGAGAGTGCCTTAACCGTTGGAAAGAACTAAACAATGAGTACAATACGTAGAAGGAAGGGAAAAAACAGAGTTTGCATCAGATCTGCAGGATACTTTCTGCCAAGACAGCTTTGCTCAAGTCTACGGGGGGGGGGGGGGGGGGGTTCCTGAAGATGCAAACCAGCAAATGTGCAAAATCAACAACTGCCTGTCCACGTGTTTTTTTACGTATGACCTTCAGGTAGAAAATCCAAACCGCGACTTCCGAACCAACAGCAGCAACAGCTTATATTTATTTGCAGCTCTTTAATAGGGTTGCCAGCCTCCAGGTGGGGCCTGGAGACCCCCCGCTTTTACAACTAATCTCCAGCTGACAGAGATCAGCTCCCCTGGAGAAGATGGTTTCTTTGAAGGGTGGACTCTGTGGCATTGGACCCTGCTGAGGCCCCTCCCCTCCCCAAACCCCACCTTCTCCCGGCTCCACCCCCAAAGTCCCCAGGTATTTTCAAACCTGGACTTGGCAACCCTAACTGCTACCTCCATCTGCCTGGCTCATGGGGGGGGGGGCTTCTGCTTCTCACCTGACAGCAGCCCTATTTACTTGGCTTGAGCAGTGGCAGCAGCTCTCCCTCAAAATGGCCGCTGAGGTCATGTGACACCGCCTTGTGGGGTTTTGTCTTTTCTGCACGTGATTTTAATTTTTAAAATTGGGGGAGGGAAGATTGGAGGCTCAGCTATGTTGCCAGCCCCCAAGTGGGACCTGGGGATCTCCCGCTTTTATAACTAGGGTTGCCAGCCTCCAGGCGGGGCCTGGGGATCTCCCGCTTTTACAACTAATCCCCAGCTGACAGAGATCCGCTCCCCAGGAGGAAATGGCTGCTGCTTTGAAGGGTGGGACTCTGTGGCATTGTACCATGCTGAGGCCCCTCCCCTCCCCAAACCCCGCCCTCTCCCGGCTCCGCCCCCAACGTCCCCAGGTATTTCCCATCCCAGAGCTGGCCAGCCTACCCTTTAATGAGCGAGGCTTCACCCTGGCCCATCCCCGGCCTCGCGGCTCACCTATGTAGGCTCGGATATTGAACAGCCCGTTGGTCATAACGTTCACCGAGGTGAAGATCAGGACGTTCCCCTTCATGTCTCCGACACAAAACACCCCTTTGTAGCCATCTGTCCTAGTTCAAGGAGGAAGAGCAGAGGAAAGACAGCACACCCAGTCCCGCAGCCTCGGATCGGGTCAGGAATCAGCCCAATCCCCCGGGCTGCAAGGCGCAATCAAGACTTGGCAGAAAAATAAGCGCGCCTGGGGGGCATTTCTGTAGGACATCCTGGATTCGCTGCGGCCTCTCTGTTTGGTTCCCCTCCCATAAGCCTTTGCAGGCTTACCTACTGTCATCTCTCAGGCCTCTCTCGAGCCTGGCAACGAACTCTGCTCCCAATAAAGTCACAAACCAGGGGTCTAAACCAGGGGTGGCCAAACTTACTTAACATAAGAGCCACATAGAATAAACGTCAGATGTTTGAGAGCCGCAAGACATGAACAGATATTACAAACATGTTTTTATTTGAAAGTGTGCAAATTTGCTTTTTATGAACATTAAATGAGACTGCCAAGATGAATAATAAAAGGGGTAAAAGCAGATATTGATGATTATATTTATTTGTCCAGTGATGTAGGGAAGATCTGAGATTGGGATGCTAGCCAGGTCAAAGTCTATGCTTCTCCCCCCTCCCTGCTACACAATGAGCATTGTATAAACCCTCTTGCAAACAGTATACTCTTGAGACATATGTCTCTCATTCATGTGGATTCCACCCTCCCTGCTATACAGTTAGCATTGTCCTCCTGAAGCTGGCTGGCTGATAAGCCCTTCTGCAAACAGCAGGCTCCTGAGACAGTTGTCTCATCTCCTCCTTATTCCCCGTGTGGATTCCATGATTTTTGATTGATTATTGTCTACTGAACGCTGACGCAGCAACCTAAGGGCGTGGTGTGTAAGTCTGTGTATGTTTAAAAATAAACCGCTCACTGCCAGGGGCAGACTTGAGTCCTTGTCCTTCCAACTCACTTGTCTCGTGTGCAAGTCCTTCACAGTGATATCTGTTTGCTAATGATATTCAGCTTCCCCTGCCGGGAGCCGCACAATCTGTGTGAAAGAGCCGCATGAGGCTCCCGAACCACAGTTTGGCCACCCCTGGTCGAAACATTGAGATTGTCTACTGAAGGCTTTTAGATTCTTAGAATGAACTCTGATGTGATATTTCTGATTCTTTATTTTGTCACATAACATCCTTGACTGTCTAGGATAACTAGGGCATGAGTTCAGGGTGAAAATTGTTCTCTTTATTTTGACAGTCTTCTACTAAAAGTGTGTTAACCTTACGTCATCCATGTGGGCTGAACCTATAGGTACTACTCAGGGTGTGAATAGTTGAAGACTTCTTTGCTCAGGGTTGGTCATCAACAGGGGTCCTTTCGTAGAAAAAGAGCTGCAGGAGCTCATTAGAATCTGATTCAGCCCATGGCTGCCCTAGTGGCCACTCCTGAGCTTCGCTCCGCCTCGCTCCGGCCCCAACGGACCCCTGGTCATCAATCAGCTCTCCGTGAGGTCTTGTTGGCTAAACCAGGCCGCTCTGTATTTCATACTAGTGCACTATGTTTGTGTTGAAGTAGTCTGTGCTGCATATGGAAACGTTATGTTTTTATCCTGATTCAGTAGAAGGCCGTTGTGTTCATGCGTGCGATGTCCCTGCGTGGGGAAACTCTCCTCTGGGACCCTCCGACAAGATGGACGCCCACACTCCCTTGCTGCCCAAAACCAACTGACTTCTGCTGTGGGTAGGAGGATGGAGGAGACTCAAACAGCAATGTCTTGCTGGGAGGAATCCTCGCCTCTCCCCCGACATCGCCTCTCGGACAAGGAAAAGAAACAACCGGAGGCCAGCTGCTCAGCTCAGACAATATTTGTCGCAACTACTGTGTGACAAAACAACAATATATCGAATGCCTATAATACTGTAATCACACAGGCTCACTATAATGCTCACTATAACACAATATAATAAACATGCTCACGATAACACAAAATATAACCAAATAGCCCCACCAGCTCCGACTATTATTGAAAAACAATATCCTAGAAAGTCAGTCCAGTTCATGTAACAACTGGTTGAATCTCCAATTGTCGCACTGAGCTTCCAGCAGTTTACGTGGGAGACGGAGGTCCCCGTTTGAAAAGCATTGATGTTTTTCTCGAAGAAAAAATGTCTAATTTACTTTAGCAAGGCTTTACGTGAAAGAGAACTTTTCAGTCCTTCAGACAAGTGGAATTTCTTTTTAGAGAAGTTGGATGTCAGTAAAATAGATGGTGAAGTAACCTCCTTTATTAAGTTTAAGACCTACACGTATGGATAACTGATTGCTGTAGGCTGACATTATTGGTGTAGTTCAGGTTTTATAATCACTTGTCGTCGTTCAGTGTCACCAGTCCATTATGGTGCGATTGTGTGCTTTGTTGGGTATTTTTTTTCTTTTTTCGCTTTATGTATTCACGTGGATCTTGTTATTCATTTTGTTGTTACCGTTATGATAAAATAAAAAATATTTTGTAAAAAAAGAAAGGAAGGAAAGTATGAATGTTGACATTAAGATGACTGGGAGGCTCTGGCACTTGTTTCAGGTTCTGCGCTTTTGATAAAGCCACGAGCGATACGTGTTTTATAAAGCCGGCAAACACGTGAGGCCATTTGGGAACCGGCCCGTACTCATACCGTGTGTGGAGGCGCTGCCCCACTGAATGTTTTGGATTCCTTTCATCCAGGGGTCCTTTCGTTGAAAAAGAGGTGCAGGAGCTCATTAGCATAACTCATTAGCATATGCCACGCCTCCTGACATCACCAGAAGTGTGTCAGAAAGGGAATGTCAGTTTCAGCCCCATTATATTCTATGGGCCATTGAAATCAATGGCAAAAACTCATAGGGTATATGAGGGGCTGGAGGAAAGGGGGTTTGAGGGAGAGGCTCCAAACTTGCAGGATAGCTGCTGGGGCCTCTCCTCGAAATACCCACCAAGTTTCAAGAAGATTGGACCACGGGGTCCAATTCTATGGGCCCCCAAACAGGTTGTCCCATCCCCTCCATTGTTCTCTATGGAGGGAAAAAATGTTAACTTTTTTCCTCCCATAGAGAACAATGGAGAAAATGGGGGCAACCAGTTTGGGGGGCCTGTAGAATTGGACCCCCTGGTCCAATCTTCTTGAAACTTGGTGGGAATTTCGAGGAGAGGCCCCAGTAGCTACCCTGCAAGTTTGGAGCCTCTCCCTCAAACCCCCTCCCCTCCAGTGGCTTTTAAATTCGGTGGCGAGCTGAATCAGATTAGAGAATCTGATTCAGCCTGTGGCTGCTCTACTGGCCAGTCCTGAGCTGGCGGAGCTTCGCTCCACCTCGCTCCGGCCCCAACATCACTCATTTGCTTTCATCACTCATTTGTTACCTTTACGAAACTTATCTTTTTGAACACTGTTTTGCTACAACAATTGGAGATTCAACAAGCTGTTACACGAACTGTACTTACTTTCTAGGATATTGTTTTTCAATAATAGTCGGTGTTGGTGGTGCTATTTGGTTATATTTTGTGTTACATCATAGTGAGCATATTTGATTACAGGATTCTAGGTATTCTATGAGAGTCAGTTTGGTGTAGTGGTTAAGTGCGCAGACTCTAATCCGGGAGAACCGGGTTTGATTCCCCACTCCTCCACCTGCTGGGTGACCTTGGGCAAGCCATAGCTCTGTCCCAGGGGCGGGGTATAAATCCAATCTCCTCCTCCTCCTCCTCCTCCTCCTTCTTCGTGTTGTTATTTTGTCACACAGTAGTTTGGGTTTTTGTTGTGACCTTGTACTGTGTTCCTTCAGACAATATTTGTGGCAGAGCGGCTGCTTCTGGGGGTCACCCCTCATCTGCCTCGTCATGTCATATGGGACCAGCATTCCCAGGCTCTTGGATGTGAAGAAGGGACCGGAAGGAGGAGAGTGCATAAGGCTGACCCCTAAGGTCACTTTTCCCTTGAAACTTTTACCCCTACAGTGTTCAGGGCTGCCGAGAACCACCAGCAGGGTTCCCAAGTCCCCTCAGATGCGGGGAAACCCCTGCTCCAAAGGCCCACTTCCCGCCGGCCCAGATTGGGCCGCCGGGGGAACCCCGCCCCCAAATCGGCAGGCTACATAGACGTGCCCAGCGCAATGACATCACCCAGAGGTGACGTCATCACGTCGGACACATTTTGAGGGAGACACTCTACAATTCGAGGGAAAACTATGGTTTTCCCTCGAATTTGAGAGGTCCCGCCACGAACGTGCCCGACGCAATGACCTCACTTCCGGGTGACGTCATCGCGTGCGCATGCATGCCAGGGAACTCCCAGGAGCAAAAGGACTCCCCCCCCCCGCCGCGATCCCGTAAGTACTTGGCAACCCTAACCGCCAGGCCTCGCAAAGTTTCCTGCCACATCTGGCCCCTCCAGACGCTACTATGAAGTTTCAGTGAAAGGTTGCCAACCTCCAGGTGGGGCCTGCAGATTCTCCACTGTTACCATTTATCCCCAGAATGCAGAGACCAATTCCCCTGCAGAATATGGCTGCTTTGGAGGGCAGGCTCTATGGCATTGTACCCCACTGAGGCCCCTCCCCTCACAAAACCCGACCCTCCCCAGGCTCCACCCTTAAAGTCTCCAGGTATTTCCCTACCCAGAGCTGGCAACTGTACGGCCGGGGGAATCTTACAGGGCCCCAAGGGATGCCAGGGCCCTAGACCCCTGTTTCTTTCCTCTCAGCAGCCCCCTGTCCATGTTCCAGGCCCACGTTCACCTTGCAAACAAAGATCTAAATTAATGGAGAATTAAGTCTGTATACCTGAAATGTTCTGGGTTCAGAGACCGTGCACCTCTGAATAGCAGATCCTGGGAGAGGGTGGGAGGGAGGGAAGGCTACTGCCTCCACCCTTAATTTGTTGGCTTCTTGGAAGCATCCAACTGGTCTCTGATGGAAACTAGATGCCCACCGCCTTGCTGTGATGGTGACCCTTGCAGCTAATTCCAATGGAAAACCTCTGAGACCATTTCTTCTCCAGCTTCCCAATCCCAGCCTGAGGACCCTTTAGGAAAATGCACCCTCCATGCACAAAGGGGCTCCTGTCAACCTACCAGTAATCCATGGCCGTGGCACATCCATCCAGGTCAACAAGGGAAAAGAGACGGTCACATTTGTTGCCCCCGATATCAAAGAACTCTGGGTAGAAAGGAAGAGGAATGCAGACTGAGGGTCTCCTTATGTATTACGCAGCCCCTTATAAGGACATCAGAAGAGCCCTGCTGGATCAGACCAAAGGTCCATTGAGTCCAGCATCCTGTCTCACACAGTGGCCAACCGCTTGCCTCTTGGAAGCCCACGAAGACATTCAGAGAAGTGGCTTGATAGCCTGCCCCTGGCCTCCCAGCCCTGGTATTCTCTGGAGGTCTCCCATCCAAATACTTGCCAGGATCAGCCCTGCTCAGCTTCCGAGACCTGGTGAGATCAAGCTTGCCTGGGCTATCCATCATTTTTAACTACACTCTAGTTATCAGTAGTTTATATGGTAATTAGACACATTGAAGAGACGTTGCTATGGAGTTTAATCACCCTGACCCTTTTCGCCTGCCAGAGGTCTTACTTTTGGACTCAAAACATCATCTTCCATAAAAAGAATGGCATTTGAAAAATTAAATATCTGTATGTGATCTCTAGATATCTCTATAACTACATTTGCTACTAAAAAACTGAGACAGGTTACTCTTTTGGCTCCACACTGGAAAGCAATTTCCTTATCAATGGAGACAAATAATAGCGAAAATAGCCTTCCTGCTCTTGTTACCTCTTCATGCAACTATAATAGGACTCTTCTCCTCTCTCCACCTATCTTACAGGGCCAAAAGTGAGACATGAATGGACAGAAAACACATGGATTAAGAAGGGCTGGTTCACACTGCTTGAATGCTGATGGCTGGAGGTGTGAACTGAGTCCAGAAAAATCTGCACAGTCCTAAACTCAATTCCCTGAAACATGTGCTCTCCATCACCACCCAACACATCCTGGGATATTGGAATGGACTTCATGCCAATAAGAGAGAGGGCAGCTTCCAGAAGTCCTGGGCCCCCAGCACCTCTCTTTCTGTTTATTTGTTTAAAACATATTCAATCTGCCTTTCCACCAAATCAGGTTCTACAAGGTGGCAAACATAAAAAAAAAAATTAAAGCACTTGAGCAATTAAAAATACAGTTAAAATTATAAAATAATTCAATTAGAAATATATAACAATTATTGGGGGGTATGCCGAATGAAACAAAAGAGTCTTCACCCACTGGCAGAAGACACTGACAGAGGGAGACAGATCAGCCTCCCTGGGGAGTGCATTCCAAAGTTTTGGCGCCACAACCAAGAAGGCCCTCCCCACAACCAAAGCAGGGCCTCCACAGATGACTAGAGAGTATGGGTAGCTTACTATGGGAGGAGGGAGCCCTTTGGTATGTTGGTTCCAAGCCATAAAGGGCTGTAAAGATCAACACCAGCACCTTGAATTAAGCTCAGAAACACATTGGGAGCCAGTTAGAACCAGACTGGGGTGATAGGGCCCCTACGACCCACTCCAGCCAACACTCTGGCTGCAGCATTCTGCACCAACTGTAGCTTCTAGACAGTCTTCAAGGGCGGCCCCACGTGGAGTACACTGCAGTAATCTAAACAAGATATTACCAGGGTGTGCCCCACAGTGGCAGGATGTTTGAGGAAGTGCTAGACACAACAAAGGGGCTTCAGCCAACTCCTGTTGAGGAGGACGTGAAGGACTTCCCTTCTATCCCTCCACGCAGCCATGTCCAAAGCCTTCCCATTGGTCTAAGAGCCTTGGCAAGCTTCTGCCAGGGCGAGGCTGTTTGGGCCTTGCAAGGGGTTGGGAAGGAATCAGCAGCTGCTGTCAACCTCACCTATATCTTGTTCAGTCGATGCGACTGCCATCAAGTTGATATTTTGCAGGCACACCATGTCAGTCACCCACAGTTTCAAACTGTGGCGCCGCTTCCGCTGGTCCAGCTAGAGAGAAAGAGAGACTCACTTCAGTGTGTATCTACATTACATGCTTATACTGATTTAAAGCCCTGTCCTCTCCCCGGGGAACCCTGCGGGCTGTCGTTCTTGGAGGGAACGAAAGGTACTTAACGTCAGCATGTAGAAGAAGCTCAAAGGTTTGAATGATAATCTATTGATTATTTGTTCCATGGATGCCAATATTTTTGGAAGAAAGCATTGCGGCCCCCTGGAATAAGTCAGCAAAAGCAAGAAGGTATAACAGCTCTGGTTTCTATCACATTTAATGAGCTGACTAAAAAGCCCAGTAAAAGAAATCTGATAATTAGTTGAGATGCTTTATTTTTAACGAGATGTCAAGATGGGGCTGGTAAGATTTATTGAGCAGAAATACAACTGAAATCTCTGCAATAGCGATCTGGGTTTAGCAAACCCCTTTTTCTTATTTGTTGACTGTTTCCAAAAGTTAATTACAACTTTTAATATTTTGTCTATAGCTGGAAATAACTGCTGTTTAAGAATTATGGTATAGATCCTTAAACAAAAATAACAGATTTATTGATACACAGCTGTGAAACGATTTAAAATTAAATACAATAAGCATTATTTTAACCAGTAGAGGTAATCTTTATTAAAAGTATTTTCAGCCAATTATAAATGCAAGATTGAAAAATAGCCAAGATGTTTCCAACAGAGGTTAATGAACAAATGTTCAGTATTAGAGATACCAGTATTTTAATGAAGAATAACAATTTAGTTTAATTGGAGCAGCAGAATTTATATTTATATTTTCTATACAGAGAGGGCCCTCAAGTGGCCATCAGAAGTAAGAAGTTTGATTTTTCTAAGAAATTGCTGAAATGGGATTATCATTATCTTATAGATATCCGGTAGGAATGCTTTATAAACAAGTATTTGTATATCTTATATATGCATGTGTTAATAGGGGGGAAACTATATTAACAACAGAATTTTTTTTGCTTATAATATGAATTTAAGCCAGCAAATTTTTAGAGATGGAAAAACTGGGAAATAGATATTGTGAAGGTTCTTTGTCCAGAAGATTACCATATTTCACTTTTAATAAGGAGATTTTGACAAGACACCTGCAGATGAAAGGACAGTAAAAGTTGAAAGAAAGCCAGAAATGCAAAGAAAATCGGAATGCGCATGTGCAAATGATGTCAAGAATGATGTAAAACTAAGAAGAGAACCAAGAGTATAGAAGTTGGAACCCAGCTGGTGCTCAGTGAACATCTGAGCTAATTTTTGACTGTATATTGCCCCTTATTTGAATAAAACCTTTTTTAACCCTCTTCCTGCTTGGATATGGTCTCACTGCATGGCTTCAATTGGCCACACAAGTCAAAGAACCTTAGTGCCCTGAGGGCATTGGCTTTAAGCAGAGCCCCCCTCTTTTTTGAGGTAAGATGGGCCTGAAAGTGGGGGACCCCCACCTCCATGGTGGGTCTGGCAACCCTATGCTCAGATGAACAAAGCTGTCAGGGCCAGTTGGCATCCCTGCCAGGCCTCACACCCCCTCCGGCCCTGACCCAGTTGACCTACATGAACGGTCCGAAGCAGGTTGAAGGAGTCACTCCAGTAGTGCAGGATGCCATCCCTGCTCACGGTGAGGAAGCGCCCAGCTGCGGAGCGGCCACCGGTAAGGCTGGCGTTGCTGCCTTTCTTGAATTTCAGCTTCCTCTCCATCATCCGGCTCTGGTTGGGGAAGAACTGAATCTTGACGATTTCTTCGTTGTGGGCCCTGCAGCAACACAGAGGGAGGCCATTTTGTCCAGACACGAGTCAAACTCCTTTCAGCCCAGATCTGCTTTTTCCACCTTATTAAACCAGGCCTGGGGAAAGCGTTCAGCTTGCACAGGACTTCTGAAGGCATCCATATGTACCCCAGCGAGCACTACGATCGGGCTCCCAGAACCGCCTGGTTCTTCCAGGACCTAAGGAGGCCCGATTGATGGTAACAAGGACCAGGGCTTTTTCGGTGGCAGCCCCGTCCTAGTGGAATGAGCTCCCGGATAACATCAGGGCCCCGCAAGACCTTTCACAGTTCCGCAGGGCCTGCAAGACGGGGCTCTTCCACCAGGCTTTCAAGTAGGGGCCGCCTCAACCTTATAGCCCTGGCCCGACCATTGAAAACTGCCAAAGGACCAACAGCACTAATGGGAATGCCAGAAGAAGTTTGGAGACGCCGCTTGGGCAAGGGTGCTGAAATTCGCCATCATGTACTGTATTTTAAAGTATTTTATAGTCTGTATTGTATTTTATATTATATTTTATAGGAATTATGTTGTTAGCCGCCCTGAGCCCACCGAGAAACGGGGAGGGTGGGATAAAATTTAAATAATAAATAAAAATAAATACCGTATTTTTTGCTCCAAAAGACTCAATTTTTCTCCCAAAAAAAGTGTGGGGGGGAAGTGTGTGCGTCTTAAACCCCCCTCACCTTTCCCAAGCCACGGCACCGAGCGGAGCTAGGTCAGGTGCGTCTTATGGAGCGAAAAATACAGTAATCTTGGAGACCGAGCCCTATGAGGAAAGGCTGAGGGACTTGGGAAGGTTCAGTCTGGAGAAGAGGAGGTTGAGGGGGGACAGGATGGCTCTCTGGAAGTATTAGAAGGGCTGTCACTTGGAGGAGGGCAGGGAGCTGTTCCTGTGGGCAGCAGAGGAGAGGACTCGCAAGAATGGGTTTAAATTAAGGGTGGGAAGGTACCAGCTGGATATTAAGAGAAACTTTTTGACAGGAAGAGTTGTGCCACAGTGGAATCAGCTGCCTGGGGAGGTGGTGAGCTCCCCCTCCCTGGCAGTCTTGAAGCAGCAGCTGGACCAACACTTGTCAGGGATGCTCTAGGCTGATCCTGCATTGAGCAGGGGGTGGGACTAGATGCCTGTAGGGCCCCTTCCAGCTCTGGGATGTTGTGATATCGTTGGCCAGTGTGGGAAACAGGACATAGATCCAGATTACGATGGCCAGCCTCCAGGATACCTCCCACTACTACAACTGATATGACCAAGAATTCGCCTGGAGAAAATGGCTGCTTTGGAAGTTGGACTCTATGGCATTATACTTTATTGAAGTCCCTCCCCTCCCCAAACCTTACCCTCCCCAAGCTCCACCCCCCAAAATCTCCAGGTATTTTCCAACCCAGAGCTGGAAGCCCGAATCGAGATGGTCCTTTGGTCTGATTCCAGCAGGAATAGCCCCACGGTCCCAGCAGCAAGTATTTGCTGAGTACTTCTAGACAATATTTTGCATCCAAATCTGAAGAGAATTTTGGGGGAAATTCATTCATTTACTCCCTCATCAATGAGGATTACCACTTCCGGGTCGGGAAACACCTGGAGATATGAGGGGCGGAGCCTGAAGAGGGTGGGGGTTGAGAGGGGAGGGACTTCAATGGTGTATAAGTCCCTAGAGTCCACCTTCCAAAGCAGCCATTTTCTCCAGGGGAACTGATCTCTATTGCCTGGAGATCACTCGTAATCCCAGGAGATCTCCACCCACTACCCTGAAGTTTACAAAATAATAATGAGACACACAGTATCTATGAAAAGAAAGGGAAAATAAAGACAGAAAAAACTATGTGTGGCGTCAAAATCAATTACACTGATAAGGTTCTGGGATAATAGAACAATAAAGATTTGCAAATAAATATTTACACGCCACAAAAATCACTCCAGCAAAAAAATCACTCATAACAACCCAAGTTTAATTCAGCAAAAATTCAGTCATAACATGAACATATTAGAAGAAGAGATTGGATTTATACCCCGCCCTTCACTCCCCGAAGGAGTCTCAGAGCGGCTTTCAAATTCCTTTCCCTTCCCCTCCCCACAACAGGCACCCTGTGAGGTAGGTGGGGCTGAGAGAGCTCTTTTGAGGACTGCCCTTGAGAGAACAGCTCTGAGAGAACTTGTGACTGACCCAAGGTCACCCAACTGGCTGCATGTGGAGGAAGAGTGGGGAACCAAACCCAGTTCTCCCATATTAGAGTCCACGCACTTAACCACTACGCCAAACTGGCTCTCATGAAAAGAAGCGCTCTTGATCAGTTCCCTCCACCCTGTGAATAATTTTAGAAACCTCTATCATGCCCCTCCCCTTAGTCATCTACACTGAGAAGTCCCAGACTCTTCAGCCTTTCCTCATAGGGAAGGGCCCCCAACCCCCTCATCGTCTTGGCTGCCCTCCTCTGCACTTTTCCCCCGAAGACCTGGCCCCTGGTAGCCGCCCCACATTGGTGTATGCCGATGCCGGCCCTGACCTGGAGAGGAGAGTTGACAGTTTCTGCTCACGTCTCTTGGCTGGGGAAAGTAGTGTGTGCAAAGAGAATGGTGCCACTCACTTGTCCTTCAGCAGAATCCCCCCCCCACCCCCGGGCTCAGAGCCCCCCCCCCCCCCCCCCGGGCCTCTTACACTGGGACAGCTTTCATTGTCGTCATGAATTCAGGGAACAGCTTGCTTTTCTGCATGTCTTCCTTCCCCCGGTATTCACACAGCATGTAATTCAGGTACTCCTCCTGCAAGCAAGGCAACGGGGAAGAAGAAGAAGAGATTGGATTTATATCCCGCCCTTCACTCACTTGGAGTCTCAGAACGGCTTACGAACGCCTTTCCCTTCCCCTCCCCACAACAGACCCCCTGGGAGGTGGGTGGGGCTGAGAGAGCTCTGAGACAACTGTCCTTGAGAGAACAGCTGTGCCAGAGCTATGGCTTGCCCAAGGTCATCCAGCAGGTGCAAGTGGGGAATCAAACCTGGTTCTCCCAGATTAGAGTCTGCGCACTTAACCACTACACCAAACAGAAGAAGAAGAAGAAGAGGAGGAAGGAGAAGGAGGAGATTGGATTTATACCCCGCCCTTCACTCACTCGGAGTCTCAGAGTGGCTTACAATCTCCTTTCCCTTCCCCACAACAGACACCCTGGGAGGTGGGTGGGGCTGAGAGAGCTCTGAGACAACTGTCCTTGAGAGAACAGCTGGTACAGAGCTATGGCTTGCCCAGGGTCATCCAGCCAGGTGCAAGTGGAGGAGTGGGGAATCAAACCCGGCTCTCCCAGATTAGAGTCCGCGCACTTAACCACTACACCAAACTGGCTCTCAGCTCAGTTACACATTTTTTACCCCCAAGGCAGACACTTTTCATTGTCTCGGGGGGCAGTTTATTATTTAAAATGTTTATCGGCCACCTTTCTACCTTGAGGAGCTCAAGGCAGCTCACAAGATAAATAAAACAATGGCTATAAACCAGGGGTGGCCAAACTGTGGCTCGGGAGCTACATGCGGCTCTTTCACACATATTGTGTGGCTCCCGGCAGGGCGGCTGGGGAAGCTAAGTATCATTAGCAAACGAGTATCAGTGGACAAGTAAATATCATTATCAATATCTGCTTTTGCCACTTCTGTTATTATTTCTGGCAGTCCCGTTTAATGTTAATAAAAAGCAAATTTGCAAATTTCCCAGTAAAAACATGTAATATTTGTCCATGTCTTGCGGCTCTCAAACATCTGATGTCTATTCCATGTGGCCACCCCTGCTATAAACTACATAAAAGATTACTGTTTAAAATCTCCAATCAGGACAGCCAGTAAGTAAAAAAATAAAACTAGTCAAATGCAGTCCAAAACAAAATTGTCCACCTGCCTCAGGAAATCCACCAGTGGGGCCAGAACGCCAGAAGCCCTCCCACTCTTGCCCCCCCCCCCCAAGCACCAAAGCTACAGAACATCACTGCCCCAGACCGAGTGTTCCATATATACCTTCTGGCAAATAGCCACAGATGGACTTATTGCCATATAAGATCATAAGAGAAGCCATGTTAAATCACGCCAATGGCCCATCCAGTCCAAAACTCTGTGTCTCACAGTGGCCAAAAATACCAGGTGCCCTCAGGAGGTCCACCAGCGGGGCCAGGACACTAGAAGCCCTCCCACTGTTGCCCCCCAAGCACCAAGAAGACAGAGCATCCCTGCCCCAGCCCGAGAGTTCCATCTAGAACTTCTGGCTAATAGCCACTGATGGAACTCTGCGCCAGATGTTTCTCCAGTCCCCTCTTGAAGCTGTCTATGCTTGTAGCTGCCACCATTTCCTGCAGCTGTGAATTCCTCCAGACAATCACTCTTTGGGTGAGTAACTCAGCTCCCTTCTCTGCTAGCAGAGCTATACACTTGGCAAAACCATTCCCCCCCCCCCAAGCCATGAACATTCACTGAAAGAGCACTGCAGCCTCTATAGCAAGGGCTGTGTGTCAGACTTGGCAAGAGCGCCACCCAAGAGCTGAACAAGCTACTGGGCACATCAGTCCTACGGCTGGCATTTGGGGCTTTCATTTTTAAGAGCAAGCTTCAAGCCTCTATGGCTGGAAAGACACACTTGAAGGTAGCTAGGCGACTTCTGCTTGACTGGTTCAACTTCAGCAGCCAATACACACTGCCCTGGACATGGCATGATTATCGCGTTATTTATGTGTTAAAACATCTATATCCCTCCTGTCCTCATGGTCCAAGGCAGCTTGCAACAATAGTTAAAAAACATTTTCACCGTAACACCCCAAAAAAAAATTGGCAAACCCTAAATCTCTCCCCACTCCACCCTTAGAAGATGCTTGCCGTTCAAACTCTCTCAAAAGCCCTGACAAAGAGACCCTCCTGAAGATCTCTAAGGAGAGACTCCTCTGGGGCAAAATGGCGGTTTTGGATGGTGAACTCTATGGCATTATAACCTGCTGAGGGCCCTCCTGTTCCTAAACCCCACCCACTCCAGGCTCCACCCCCAAATCTCCAGGTGTTTCCCAAGCAGGAGTTGGCAACTCTGCATTTGCAGCAGCACGGAGAACTGCACGGAGAACCTTCTCCTTGCAGAAACAGCCAAGAAATCAGACAGCAGAATCAAGCCAGGCATCACCCCCACCAGTATTCCCTCTAAGCTGAGTTAGTGTGGGCTAGCTCACAGTGTTTTAGCCTCCAGCTCAGACATTTTTGTCTCCGCTCAGGAAGGAGGGCTCCAGAGCAAACTAATTTATGCAGTTGCCAAATCGCTTGCACATAACCTTAACGCCAGTAGCTCACAAAGTAGAATATTTGCTCTCAGGACCCCACAGCTTAGAGAGAGCATTGACCTCCGCCACCCCCCAGCCCAGAATTCAAACCCTTTAACTGCACAGACTTTGTGCTTCAGCACTAACAACCAAAGCAGGCCTTCCAGGGAAGCTGCTCCATTCCTCACAGTGCCACCATGAAGAAGGCCCCGCTCTACTAAATTCTACTGCAGCTTGAGAAAGAACCTGTCAGATTCTGACAATGCCATGCCTGTGTTCTGTGATCTATATTGTAGCCATTTGTTAGTTTCTGTTTCTGTGATCTCTATTGCTAGTTTACTGCTTGCCTTGAAGTAGATTGCCTGCTCTGTTCAATGTAACTGTCTTGTCCCGGGAGGATGGCGAGCCACATTCCTAAACGTCACATAAACAACGGGGACTTTCACACCCGTCTACTCCCACTGGCCTTTGAGGTTCACAGAATGTTATCTTGCTGTTATAACCTTGAAGGTCTTGAATTGTTGCTAGCAAAATGTTTCGCCTATCGGTTACACATTTGGGTCAGCCAGGGCAGGAAGGGAATTTTTATAGCTTTCCCACCTTTTCTGTGAGAAACAAACGGTTGCCACTCTTTCCCGCTTTTTGGCATCTCTTCTGATTGGCCCAAGGCTCGTGTTCTACTGGGACTGAGGGTATATTAATCCTTGTAACCTGCTGTCATGTATCTCTAACAAACATCGAGAACCTGCATCATTATTAGAATAAAAGAACTTTGCTTTAATCAAAGGTCTGGTCTGATAGTGTCAGAAGCCTCACAGAACCTAAGTCTTGCCTGTCCAGCGCTTCCAGAGGAGCACGGATTGTAGCAGCTAGGAGGCAATCAAGATTATCAACCAGACAAAAAGAAGGATTTCTCGTTCACTTAAAATGTGTAATACACTCCTAAGCCCGAAGAAGAGGGAGGGAGACTCTAGAAAGAGGCAGGCAGTTACCCAGTCCACCGTTCCATCGCAGTTGGTGTCCACCTTCATGAAAACGATATCGATGTCTTCGTCGGAGATGTTACCCATGATCTTCTTCATCGCTCTTCTAAACTCAAGGATATCTAGGCCTGAAAGTGAAACGGTGGTAAGAGACAGGCCCGCCCAGATACGTGTGTGCGTCGATCAGAGTCTCAGAGCAGCTTACCATCTCCTTCCCCTTCCCCTCCCCACAACAGACACCCTGGGAGGTAGGCGGGGCTGAACTGCTCCTGAGAGAACAGCTCTGAGAGAACTTTGTAATTAACCCAAGGTCACACCAGCAGCTGCACGTGGAGGAGTACGGAATCAAACCCAGTTCTCCCAGATTAGAGTCCGCGCTCCTAACCGCTACCCCAACCTGGAACAGCAGGAGCGTGAGAAGATCCCAGAGAAACGGAGGGGAGACCCAATGACCAGTGTAGCCCCATTCTTACCACAAGTGCTTTACCTCCGGCAGTTAGCACACCACACGCTTTCCTCCCACTTTGATGCTTGCTTTTCCAGTTGTGCATGGATCTCAAAGCCTGTCAAACGGCTGGTTCAGTATTGGTGTCCGGCTAACCACAGATGGCACATAGTATTGACGGGGAAGGGCCGTGGCTCAGTGGCAGAGCCTCTGTTTGGTATGCAGAAGGTCCCAGGTTCAATCCTCGGCATTTTCACTTGAAAAGGACCAGGCCGGAGGGGATGGGAAAGACCTCCGCCTGAGACCCTGGAGAGCTGTCAAGAGGGGCTGTGGCTCAGTGGAAGAGCCTCTGCTTGGCATGCAGAAGGTCCCAGGTTCAATCCCCGGCATCTCCAGTTAAAAGGACCAGGCAGGAGGTGATGGGAAAGACCTCCGCCTGAGACCCTGGAGAGCTGTCAAGAGGGGCTGTGGCTCAGTGGAAGAGCCTCTGCTTGGCATGCAGAAGGTCCCAGGTTCAATCCCCGGCATCTCCAGTTAAAAGGACCAGGCAGGAGGTGATGGGAAAGACCTCCGCCTGAGACCCTGGAGAGCTGTAAAGAGGGGCTGTGGCTCAGTGGAAGAGCCTCTGCTTGGCATGCAGAAGGTATTAGGTTCAACCACCAGCATCTCCAGTTAAAAGGACCAGGCAGGAGATGACAGGAAAGACCTTTCACTGCCTAAGACCCTGGAGAGCCGCTGCCAGTCTGAGTAGACAATACTGTCCTTGATGGAGAAAGGGTCTCACTCAGTAGAAAGCAGAGCTGTGTGCTTGTTTATTATCTCCCCCCCACACACACACCAGTATGTTAAGACTGTCTGCGGAATATGGTTACCTGGTCTTACCTACGTCCTGGAGGTGGGGGGGCTCGAGCCTGGCTCCCGGGGTCTTCTGGCATGCCTGCCCGACATGCTCGGCGTGATGACATCACCCGGAAGTGCCATCATTGTGCCGGGCACATCGTGCAGGGGATGCGCTAGCATTTGGGTTAAAAATTCTATGGTCGCCATAGAGTTTTTAACCCAAATGCTAGAGTGTCCCTTGCACGACGTGCCCAGCATGATGACATCACTTCCACGTGACGTCATCGCACTGGGCACATCAGGCGGGATGGGGCCCTTTGGGGGCAGGGCTCCCTCTGTCAGCCAGCTGGCCAGGGCAGATTGGGGGCCCCGAAAGCGGGGGAACCCCAACCCCATCAGGGGGATGGCGACCCTGCTGGGGAGCCATATGCTACTGTCCAACCAGCTAGGGGACGGGATGACAGCTTCCAGGTGGGACCTGGCTTTCCCCCAGAATTACCATTCATCTCCACACAACATAGAAGAAGAAGAAGAGGTTGGATTTATATTCCGCCCTTCACTGCCCAAAGGAATGTCAGAGCGGTTTACAATCTCCTTCCTCTTCTTCTCCCCACAACAAACACCCTGGGAGGTAGGCGGGGCTGAGAGAGCTCTCTCGAGAACTACTCCTGAGAGAACAGCTCTGAAAGAACCTGTGAAAGAACCAAGGTCACACCAGCAGCTGCACGTGGAGGAGGACTGGGGAATCAAACCTGGTTCTCCCAGATTACGAGTCCGCGTTCCTAACCGCCAGGGCTCCGTTGGGGCCGGGGCGCGCCGGAGCGCCGCTCCGGGAGAGAGGAGGCGGGGGGGCGGGCACTTAAAGCCCCGCCCCCTGGCCTCCCCCCCGTCAAAGCCCCGCTCCCCCCCGGGAAGGCCCTTCCCTCCTCCCCCCCCCGGTCGAGAGTTCTGGGGCCGGCGGCGCTCCGCCGACCCCGGGAAGGCCCTTCCCTCCTCCCCCCCCCGGTCGAGAGTTCTGGGGCCGGCGGCGCTCCGCCGACCCCGGGAAGGCCCTTCCCTCCTCCCCCCCCCGTCGAGAGTTCTGGGGCCGGCGGCGCTCCGCCGACCCCGGGAAGGCCCTTCCCTCCTCCCCCCCCCGTCGAGAGTTCTGGGGCCGGCGGCGCTCCGCCGACCCCGGGAAGGCCGTTCCTTCCTCCCCCCCCCCCGTCGAGACTTCTGGGGCCGGCGGTGCTCCGCCGACCCCGGGAAGGCCCTTCTCTCCTCCCCCCCCCCCCCCCGTCGAGAGTTCTGGGGCCGGCGGTGCTCCGCCGACCCCGGGAAGGCCCTTCTCTCCTCCCCCCCCCCGTCGAGAGTTCTGGGGCCGGCGGTGCTCCGCCGACCCCGGGAAGGCCATTCCCTCCTCCCCCCCCTCCTCGAGACTCCCGGGGGGAAAAACCCCTCTCCCACCCACCCCACGCAAAGAAACCCCCTCCCTCCCTCCCACCCACCCACCCACCCACCCTCCCTCCCTGCCCAATGTCAAAAAAACCCTCCCACCCACCCCCCGCGCAAAGAAACCCTCTCCCTCCCACCCACCCACCCATTCCTGCACAATGTAAAAAAAAAACCTCTCCCACCCACCCACCCACCCACCCCCGTGCAAAGAAACCCCTTCTCACCCACCCATTCCTGCTCAATGTCCCCAGGAAGGAGCCCCCATCCCCCCCCCTCACCATTCCTGGGGGGGGGAGGGAGGGAGAGAAAAGCTGGGCCCCAGTGCCCAAGCAAAAGGGGAGGGAGAGAAGCGCCTTGTCCTTCTTTCTTTCTTTCTTTCTTTCTTTCTTTCTTTCTTTCTTTCTTTCTTTCTTCTTCTCTCTCCCCCCACCTACCTACCTACCTACCTTCCTGTTCCTTTCCTCCCTCCCTCCCTTTCTATCTATCTATCTATCTATCTATCTTTCTTTCTCCCCCACCTACCTACCTACCTGTTCCTTCCTTCCTTCCTTCCTTTTCTTCTCTCTCTCTCTCCTGCACCTACCTACCTTCCTTCCTTTCGTTCCTTCCCCCCTCCCTCCCTTTCTTCCTTCCTTTCTTTCTTCTAACAGTCTTCCAGTGATGTCAGGGGTGTGTGGTCTTCTGACACTTCCGGTGACATCAGGGGGTGTGGCATATGCAAATTACTTATGCTAATGAGCTCCTGCACCTCTTTTTTTACGAAAGGACCCCTGCTAACCGCTACACCAAACTGGCACAGCAGGAGTGTGGGAAGAGCCACACCAAACTGGCTCTCCCCGGGAGGTGTTCCCCTGGAGAAAAGGGCTACTTCGGAGGGTGGACTCAAGGCCACTGTATCTCATTGAGGTCCCTGTCCTCCGCAGGCTCCATCCCCAAATCTCCAGGAGTTTCCCAGCCTGGATCTGGCAACCCTACCCCACACACACCCCGCATCCTCCACCGGTGGGAGAACCTGGCAGGCCCTCGTGAGGAGCCTTCAGAATCGCCAGTTCACAGCCAGCCAGTTATGCCCATTCATCGTTTCCGAGACCACCGGGGAACAGAAAAGAAGCCACCCCCGAGAGACGCCCTCGGACGAGCCGCCGCCTCACCTCCTGCGCCGTCCACGTCTGCTTCACGGAACATCCACTCCAGCTTCTGCAGGTGGTCATAGTTGATCTGGTCCTCCACCTGCTTGCAGCGGGCCTGGTCGGAGGAATCGGCGATCTTCATCAGGTGCTTGTGGGAGGAGCACACGACTCCGGATTTGCTCAGGAGCCCCGGAAGGCCAGGGAACCTGGGCTAAAGACAACACACCTTGAAACCACGGCAACCGGTGTTGGGATAGCTGGTTGACATAGAGGCAGTGTCCCCTCTAAGCTGAGTTAGCGTGAGCTAGCTCAGTTTTCTAGCCTCTGGCTCTCAGATTTTTGTCCTTCTTCAGGAAGGATGGCTCCAGATCAGTGTCCCCTCTAAGCTGAGTTAGTGTGAGCTAGCTCACAGTTTTTTAGCCTCCGGCTCACACATTTTTGTCTCCGCTCAGGAAGGAGGGCTCCAGAGCAAACTAATCTATGCAGCAGCCAAATTGCTCGCTCATAACTTTAATGCCAGTGGCTCACAAAGTAGAATTTTTGCTCACAGGACTCCACAGCTTAGAGGGAGCATTGGTTGGGACACTGAGTACCTTCCAGCAATTAGCATTACCAAAGGATTTAAGTACTCCACAGCTTAGAGGGAGCACTGCATATAAGGCCCCTTTCTTTTCTTTTCTTTGAAATAGATTTTATTTTCAAACACAAAAAATATTGACCTGATAAAGTAAAAGAATCCAAATAGCCTACGGTTCTTTTAAAGTAGTTGAGCGACTCAAGTTGTAGTCAGATAGTAAATACATCAGTTCAGGTCAGATAATCTTCCAACCAGGGGTCATTTCGTAGAAAAAGAGGTGCAGGAGCTCATTAGCAAAACTCATTTGTATAACTTATTTGCATATGCCACACCCCCTAACATGCCGGAAGTGTGTCAGAAGGCAACACCCACCCCTCAGGCTCCACTCCACAGGGGAGTGAAACTGACCTGCTCTTCCTCCATTCCTTTCCCCATCCAAAACTTTGTGCAATAAAAATAAGCGTAAAGAACACACCCTCATTCTCTTCCTGTTCCCTTGAAACCACCAGGTTTCAAGTAGACTTGAGATACCCAGGACATGTGCACCACCCATCCCTTTCCCTTCCCCTCCCCACAACAAGACACCCTGTGAGGTAGGTGGGGCTGAGAGAGGTCTTTTGAGAACTGCTCATGAGAGAACAGCTCTGAGAGAACTTGTGACTGGCCCAAGGTCACACCAGCAGCTGCATGTGGAGGAGTGGGGAATCAAACCCGGTTCTCCCAGATTAGAGTCCAACTCCTGACCACTACACCAAACTGATGGGGTGGAAGCTGCTGAAGTGTTGGTGAAATTTCTCCAGTACTTATGTGCCATGTGCCCAGATAAAAAATGGTCTACTTAGGAAATGTATATGCCACCTTGAGCAAGTCTCTGGAAAAGCAGCACACAGTCGTAAAAGGAACAATGATAAAATTATCAATATTAAAACAAAACATTAAAAACAATAAAGACCCTAGCAGGGCTTTCCCCTGGGCGCTGCGCCTCTGCACTGCTCGGGGAAGCCGAGGAGGGGCGGGGCTTGGTCATGTGCCCGCCCCCTGGGCTTCTCACTCCCGGAGCTGCGCTCCTGTGCGCTCCCGCTCCAACGGACCCGTGCTTCCAACCATGTATAAAATCTAGACCCTGTATTGTGAAATTTCTCTTCCTGTAGTCCAGGGGTGGCCAACCTTGCTTAACGTAAGAGCCACATAGAATAAACGTAAGAGCCACATAGAGATGTCTGAGAGCCGCAAGACAGGAACAAATATCATACACACGTTTTTATTTTTAAAAATATGCAAATTTGCTTTTTATTAACGTTAAATGGGACTGCCAAAAATAAAAACAAACGAGGAAAACCAGTTATAAGAAAGAGAGAGAGAGAAACTAGGAAAGCAAATAGATGGGAGGGAGGAGGGAAGGAAGGAAGGGAGGGAGGGAGAAAGAGAGAAAAAGCATGCCTCCCCTTTGCTTCCCCAGTCGCCCTGCCAGGAGCCGCACTAGGGCTGCCAAGTCCCCCGGAAGAGCGGGGGAAACACCGATTTTGAAAGCTTTCCCCCGCTTTTCCAAGATTGGCCACTGGGGGGACAAAATGGCTGCCAGCAGGGGAACCTCGGAGCCTGCCCTGGCCAGCCTCTTGAACTTCCTTCCTTCCTTCCCTCCTCCTTCTGCCCGCCTGGGCTGGCGCGGCAGCGTCGCCGGGGCCGGGCTGGGGTGAGCGGCGGCGAGGATGGCCGGAGCGGCGGCGGGGCAGCAGCAGCAGCAGGAGGGGGCGGTGGCGGCGGCAGGAGGCGAGGGCTGCGGCGTCGGCGGGGCATCGGCAGGGGCGGCGGCGGCGGGCGAGGAGTCGTCGGACAGCGAGGCGGAGCACGAGGGGCCCCAGAAGCTCATCCGCAAGGTCTCCACCTCGGGACAGATCCGCAGCAAGGTAGGCGGGAGGGGTGTGTGTCCGTGTGTGCCTGAGCCCCTCTCCCTTCCTGCCCGGGACGAGGCCAGACGGGGCCAGCCAGGCGCGGGGGGGGGGGGGGGGGGAAGGCTCTTAGGGCTTCATATTCTGCCGAGATGAGGAAGGATTCAGTAGGGCTGTTGCTCAGTGCTAGAGCATCTGCTTGACATGCAGGAGGTATCAGCCTCTTCAGCTAAAAAAGGATCAGGTAATAGGTGACATTAAAGATCTCAGCCTGAGACCCTGGAGAGCCACTACCAGTCTGAGTAGTCAGTACTGACCTTGATGGACCAATGGCCTGATTCAGGATTAGGAAACTTCATGAGTTCATGTGGAAGCATGTGGAAGCAACATCACAGGATGTGACTTCACAAAATGATGTCACTTCCTTTCTCCTGGCTCCACCCCCAAAGTCTCCTGGCTCCACCCCCAAAGTCCCCAGATATTTCCCAAGTTGGACTTGGCAGCCCTAAGCCGCACAATATGTGTGAAAGAGCTGCATGTGGCTCCCGAGCCACAGGTTGGCCACCCCTGCTGTAGTCCTTTTAAAAATAGTCAAGTTTGTCCATTTCCACAGTTTCCAGTGTTTTACTTATAATTTCTTCCTTTGAAGGTATTTCATCTTTTCTCCAGTATTTTGCACACAATATTCTCGCAGTTGTTAATACATGAATAAGCAAATAAAAATCCTCATTTCTACAATTTTCTGGCCTTATATTCAATAGAAATAACTCAGGCGTAAAAGGTACAGGAGTTTCCATACTCTCCTTTTAATCCATGTTCACCGTGGTGTCCTCCAAGCAATTCTGCGCTAAAATTGAAGTCAACCTTCAAATCAAGTTTAACCTTTTTATTCCGAATTCCTCCCCCCACCCCCAATCTGCATAACATTCCCTCCCTTCAGTGGTCAGCCCAGTTTCAGCCTGCTGTTGCCCCGGGGTTATTTGGATGCTGTTTTGCCCTGGACTTAGGGCTGGTTCTGTATCTGGCATTCACTCCACATTTTCTCAACACTGAGGAAAAGCTGCAGCTCAAAACCACATTCAGCTATCCTGGGGCAACCCCATACTGATAGCAAAGTCACCCCTGAACGGCCATAAAACAGCCATAAATCTATGCAGAAGGTAACATAGAAACCCGATAATCAAAGAAAGTGAAAGCGGCATGCAATGCAGAGGGGAATTTCTGTTCCAATGGGGCTTTTGTAAAACAATGGAGGGAAAAGCCAATACAGAATCGCCATAAGCCTGTTTGCGGGGATGGCGGGGTAAAAATGCAATAAATAAATAAATTGCCTGGACTCAAACACTGAGAAATTCCGGAATGGCAGGCGAATGTGGAAAAGACCATGGTAGTTTGGTTTCCCCAGTACAGAAGTGTGATACTGAGTGCAGTAAAATAAAACTTACCTTTATTCAGGTAGATTTGGTTCATATTCATGTCGCAGTGGAAAGGAGAGAGACAGAACCCTAATCTAAAGACTACAGTCCCTATCACAAGTGCACAGATAACTTGGTATCACGTATGTGGAAGTGTGAGGGCACTGTTTCTGCAGGAGAGACTTGTAGAGACATGGGACTCCATGAAGAGCCATGTACAGAAAGGGACAGAACAAAGGTCAGAGAGACAGAGAGAGAGAGAGAGAGAGAGAGAGAGAGAGGAGGGATCAGAAAGAAGTTCCCAGGTTAAGACAAAGAGAGGCATCCCATTCAAGGAGATGAACATTTATATGCACTTAGAATAGGGTTACACAGGGGTCATTTCATAGAAAAAGAGGTACAGGAGCTCATTTGCATAACACATTTGCATATGCCACACCCCCTAACCTACCGGAAGTGTGTCAGAAGGCGACACCCACCCCTCAGGCTCCACTCCACAGGTGAGCGAAACTGACCTGCTCTTCCTCCATTCCCTTCCCCATCCAATACTTGGTGCAATAAAAATAAGCGTAAAGAACACACCCTCGTTCTCTTCCTGCTCCCTTGAAACCACCAGGTTTCAAGTAGACTGGAGATACCCAGGACATGTGCACCACCCATCCCTTCCCCTTCCCCTCCCCACAACAAGACACCCTGTGAGGTAGGTGGGGCTGAGAGAGGTCTTTTGAGAACTGCTCATGAGAGAACAGCTCTGAGAGAACTTGTGAATGGCCCAAGGTCACACCAGCAGCTGCATGTGGAGGAGTGGGGAATCAAACCCGGTTCTCCCAGATTAGAGTCCAACTCCTGACCACTATACCAAACTGATGGGGTGGAAGCTGCTGAGGGGTTGGTGAAATTTCTCCAGTACTTATGTGCCATGTGCCCAGATAAAAAATGGTATACTTAGAAAATTTATATGCCACCTTGAGCAAGTCTCTGGAAAAGCAGCACACAGCCATAAAAGGAACAATGATAAAATTATCGATATTAAAACAAAACATTGAAAACAATAAAGACCCTAGCAGGGCTTTCCCCGGGGCGCTGCGCCTCTGCACTGCTCGGGGAAGCCGAGGAGGGGCGGGGCTTGGTCATGTGCCCGCCCCCTGGGCTCCTCACTCCCGGAGCTGCGCTCCTGTGCGCTCCCGCTCCAATGGACCCCTGGCCCGGTTACATGCGCCCTCTAAGCTGTGGAGTCTTGTGAGCAAAAGTTCTGCTTTGTGAGCTACCAGCATTGAAGCTGTGAGCGAGCCATTTGGCTGCTGCATAAATTAGTTTGCGCTGGAGCCCTCCTTCCTGAGCTAGGACACACATGTGTGTGAGCCGGAGGCTGGAAAACTGTGAGCTAGCTCACACTAGCTCCGCTTAGAGGGAACACTGGTGGCCATCCCGCCCCCCATGGGCACGGGGTTCCCCCTGCTTTCACAGGCCCCAGTCCACCAATGGCCAGCTGGCTGGCAGGGAGGCCTCGCCCCCAAAGAGCCCCATCGCCCCTGACATGCCAAGTATGATGCCATCACCCAGAGGTGACATCATCACGCCGTGCACGCCACGTGGGGGGATGCTCTAGCATTCAGGTTAAAACACTAGGGTGAGCATAGAGTTCTTTGCCCAAATGCCAGAGTGTCCCCTGCACAACATGCCCCCCTTTGCATGCATGCCAGAAGATCCCAGGACCGGGCAGGGTCACTTCCTGCAACCACCAGCACTCAAGAGACGTCAACATCCAAAGCCAGGTATTTCCCAAGCCCGAGTCAGCAATCTACATGATCCAACCGGACCCGGCAACCCCCAGGTAACAGAAAGTGCTCTTCAGACCCTGCCCAGAACAGGTACTCACTTTGGTCTGCAACGCAGGGGCAGGCTTCTGGGGAATAACCGCTTCCTCGGACTCTTTGCCTCCCCTAAAGAACAGAAGGGAAACTAAAGTCAGACACAAACCTGAATGTGTTATTTGAGCGCCAAGGTCCAGCCAATGTTACCCAAAATCGGGATGAGGAATAATAAGATGGGAAAGAGTAGAAGAAGAGAAAGAGGGGAGGAGTCTCCTCAGAGAGGCTGACAGACTCCTTTTCAGGGGTCGTTTCGTAGAAAAAGAGGTGCAGGAGCTCATTAGCATTACTCATTAGCATAACTTATTTGCATATGCTAAACCACCTGACGTCACCAGAAGTATGTCAGAAGGCGAGAGAGAGAGAGAGAGAGAGAGAGAAAGGAAGGAAGGAAGGAAGGAAGGAAGGAAGGAAGGAAGGAAGGAAGGAAGGAAGGAAGGAAGGAAGGAAGGAAAGAAAGAAAGAAAGAAAGAAAGAAAGAAAGAAAGAAAGAAAGAAAGAAAGAGAAAGAAAGAGAAAGAAAGAGAGAGAGAGAGAGAGAAAGAGAGAGAAAGAAAGAAAGAGAGAGAGAGAGAGAGAGAGAGAGAGAGAGAGAGAGAAAGAAAGAAAGAAAGAAAGAAAGAAAGAAAGAAAGAAAGAAAGAAAGAAAGAAAGAAAGAAAGAAAGAAAGAAAGAAAGAAAGAAAGAAAGAAGGAAAGAAAGAAAGAAAGAAAGAAAGAAAGAAAGAAAGAAAGAAAGAAGGAAGAGCTGGCAGAGAGGGGACCGCTACTAATCCAAGCCTCAGAAATACCACTATTCTAGGAGGATAGCTTCAGTGGTGGCTGAAGCCTTCAGAAGGCTGGTCGGAGGAACCTTTCCATTTTGCTGCAGCCATGACACAAGCAGGCATTCCCCCGGGGGGGGGGGGCTGGCACCAACTCCCGGAGCTGAGCTCCTCCGAGCTCCTGCTCGAAATGACCCCTGGTCCTTTCCCTTCCCCTCCCCACAACAGACACCCTTGTGAGGTCGGTGGGGCTGAGAGAGCTCTTTCCGGGACTGCCCTTGAGAGAACAGCTCTGAGAGAATTTGCAACTGACCCAAGGTCACACCAGCAGCTTCATGCGGAAGGGGGGTGGGGAATCAAACCCAGTCCTCCCCGATTACAGTCCACGCTCTTAACCACTGCACCAAATTTCCAGCTCTGGGCGGGGGAATACCTGAAGATTTGGGGGGTGAGGGTGGGGTCTGGGGAGGAAGGGGGTCTCGGCAGGGTACAATGTCGTAGACTCCACCCTCCAAAGACGATTTGAAGGCAGCTTTGGTCTTCCCAGCAGGGCCTGAAGCCCTCTTGTCTAACGCGCCTTTGGCAAAAGGCTAGGCTTGGCCTTCTCACAGGCAGCAGGAGGGCCTCCCAGTCAGATCAGAGGAACACACACGGAGCTCCCTTCTTGTGAGCTGGACCCTCGGTCCCTCAAGGTCAGTACCGCCACCTCCTGCCTGATCCTTTTAACTGGAGATGCTAGGGATTGAATCTGGGATATGGAAACAGAGAATCACAGAGCTGGAAGGGTCCATAGAGGTCATAAACACACGTGAAGCTGCCTTGTACTGAATCAGACGCTGGGGCCATCAAGGACAGTATTGCCGCCATCAAGGACAGTATTGCCTACTCAGGCTGGCAGCAGCTCTCTAGGTCTTTCCCATCACCTCCTGCCTGGTCCTTTTAACTGGAGATGCTGATGGGGACTGGACCTGGGACCTTCTGCTTGCCAAGCAGAGGCTCTTCCACTGGGCCACAGCCCCTCTTTACAGCTCTCCAGGGTCTCAGGTGGAGGTCTTTCCCATCACCTCCTGCCTGGTCCTTTTAACTGGAGATGCCGGGGATTGAACCTGGGACCTTCTGCACGCCAAGCAGAGGCTCTTCCACTGAGCCACCGCCCCTCTTGACAGCTCTCCAGGGTCTCAGACGGAAGTCCTTCCCATCACCTCCTGCCTGGTCCTTTTAACTGGAGATGCCGGGGATTGAACCTGGGACCTTCTGCACGCCAAGCAGAGGCTCTTCCACTGAGCCGCAGCCCCTCTTTACAGCTCTCCAGGGTCTCAGGCAGAGAAGGGTCTTTCACATCATCTCCCATCCGGTCCTTTTAACTGGAGATGCCGGGGATTGAACCTGGGACCTTCCGCATGCCAAGCAGAGGCTTTTTTGCCAAGCTGCAGCGCACCTCCGTGGCTCTCCAGTGTCTCAGGCAGAGGTCTTTCACATCACCTACTACCTGCTCCTTTTTAAGAGGAGATGCCAGGGATTGAACCTGGGACCTTCTACATGCAAAGCAGAGGCTCTTCCACTGAGCCACGGCCCTTCCCGAGATGCCCGTCTCGAGAAAGATGAGCATAATATGAATATATATTTAAACAAATCCCTAAATGGGAGCAAGAGGCCAGGCTAAGGGAGGAGTGACAGCTTTGGTGAAAAGGCCTTTGAGGAAGGATGGCTACGGGAAGAGGTCAGGTTGCCAACCTCCAGCTGGGGCCTTGAGATCCCCCAAAATGAAAACGGCAGGATTGAGGGAAAGGAGAGGAAGACGCTCAGCCCCCCCCCCCCCCCCGGCAGAGAAAATGGAGCATTACCGTTGGAGTGGATCGATAGAGGACTACAAGGGGCACCTGGTTTGTCCAGGCCTAGACCTTTAGGACTTCCGCCAGACTTCACAGGGACCAATAGAGTGCTGGGGGGAGGGAGCTATCGGCCCCCAGGTAACTGATCCAGGGCTGCTTACAAGGGGTGTTCACTGCCAGCACCACAGTGGGGTGCAGGATCTCCAGGGGAGCCAGTAAAACTGTTTCCCGTCCAGCAACCTGCATTGGGTGCTGACAGGCCAGTAAACTGTAGGTTCCGCCCTCCAGGCCCCGCCCCTGGCCCACTCGCTGTGACCCTGCCAGAGGGGCCCGTAATCTGAGAACTCAAAAGCCCTGGCTCCCACTAGCAGCCAAGTCAATGCACAGGGCTGCCAACTCTGGGTCAGGAGCTTCCTGGAGATTTGGGGAGGGGAGCATCGGGACCTCAGCAGGGGATACCGCCACACAGTCCACCCTCCAAATCGACCACTTCTTGCAGGAGAATTGATTTCTGCCGACTGGAGACCAGCTGTTCTTCCCAGAGATCTGCAGGCCTCACCCGGAGGTTGGCGACTCTGTAAGAACATCAGAAGGGTCCTGCTGGATCAGACCAGTGGTCCATCCAGTCCAGTATCCTGCCTCACACAGTGGCCAACCAGTTCCTCTGGAGGGCCAGCACCAGGGCAGAGAGGCTGAAGCCTTCCCCTGAGAAGAACATCAGAAGAGCCCTGCTGGGTCAGACCAGTGAGGGTCCATCCAGTCCAGCATCTTGTCTCACACAGAGGCCAACCAGTTCCTCTGCAGGGGCAACAACAGAGCATGGAGGCTGAGGCCTTCATAAGAACATCAGAAGGGTCCTGCTGGATCAGACCAGTGGTCCATCCAGTCCAGTATCCTGCCTCACACAGTGGCCAACCAGTTCCTCTGGAGGACCAGCAACAGGGCAGAGAGGCCGAGGCCTTCCCCTGAGAAGAACATCAGAAGAGCCCTGCTGGATCAGACCAGTGAGGGTCCCGCTAGTCCAGCATCCTGTCTCACACAGGGGCCAACCAGTTCCTCTGGAGGGGCAACAACAGGGCAGAGAGGCCGAGGCCTTCATAAGAACCGCAGAAGAGCCCTGCTGGATCAGACCAGGGAGGGTCCATCTAGTCCAGCATCCTGTCTCACACAACGGCCATAATCACAGTAATAAACTACAAGAGTACAAAGGAGCTGAAGTGATGCAGAGAAAATTAATGCCAACAAGACAGCACCTGTTTGTCTTGGGAACTGAAAGGTTATGGAAATGAATTCTGGATGCTGAACACTTTGGGAACTTGATCCAGTTTTGATTCTAGCACTTATGTGCTTTACATATTGAGAATTGAGTTCACTGAGGAAGCGTTAGTGAAACGAAGAGAACAAGCCGGCATCTTCGTCTCCGTTTACTGGATACTGTGTTCTTGAAGATTTTGTGAGCCTTGTGCCTTAAGTGGAAAAGAAAGATTATGTTTCCCTTTACTGGATACTTTGTGCTTGAAGATTCTGTGAGCCTCCTGCCCTAAGTAAAGAAGAAACATTTATTGTAATAGATAATTTTCCTTGTATGTGATGTATTGATATTTACTTGTCCTTTAATTTGGCTGTGGGCCTTGTGCCTGAAAAGGAAAGAAAGAATGTATGTAATCAAGTCCTTATGCACTGTTTCTCTTTAATTAGGTGATATTGATATAAATTGTGTTGGCATTAATTTTCTCTGCCTTCGTACTCACACAGTGGCCAACCAGTTCCTCTGGAGGGCCAACAACAGGGCATAGAAGTCGGGGCCTTCATAAGAACATCAGAAGAGCCCTGCTGGATCAGACCAGTGAGGGTCCATCTAGTACGGCATCCTGTCTAACACAGTGGCCAGCCAGTTCCTCTGGAGGGTCAACAACAGGGCATAGTGGCTGAGGCCTTCCCTGTAAAGAACATCAGAAGAGTCCTGCTGGATCAGACCAGTGGTCCATCTAGTCCCACAGTGGCCAACCAGTTCCTCTGGAGGGCCAACACCAGGGCAGAGAGGCCGAGCCCTTCCCCTAATGAGAACATCAGAAGAGCCCTGCTGGATCAGACCAGTGAGGGTCCATTTAACCCAATATCTTGTCCCCCACAGTGGCCAACCAGTTCCTCTGGAGGGCCAACAACAGAGTGCCGAAACCTTTGTAAGGACATCAGAAGAGTCCTGTTGGGTCAGACCAGAGGAGAGAGCCAGTTTGGTGTAGTGGTTGAGAGCATGAACTCTCATCTGGGAGAACCGGGTTTGATTGCCCACTCAGTTTACTCAGGAGTCTTTGGTGAGGTACCTTGTCAAAAGCCTTTTGAAAGTCCAGGTATATAACGTCCACTAGTTCACTGCTGACTACATGCTTGTTCACGTTTTCAAAGAACTCCAAAAAGTCGGTGAGGCAGGCCTTCCCTTTGCAGAAGCCATGCTGATTTCCCCTCAGCAGGCTTTGTCCCTCTATGTGCCTAACAATTCTACCTTTGATGACAATCCATGGGAGAAAAGACACCCCAACACCCAGGAGAACCTCTGAATCTCCCAACAGCACTGCACCCCAATAGCCAGGTTTGACATGAGAGCTGGCTTGCTAAGGAGACTGGGAGACATTGTCTTGTCAAGAGACACAGGCTCATGGCTGCCCCATTCCTCCAAATATTCCCTCCCCCTCTTCTCTCTACTCCTAATCACAGCCTCGGGCTCCAAGGTTTCACAACTAAATGGCTAAGACGCTGAGGATTGTCCGCCAAGATGCAGACAAAAGGACAAAGGATCTAGCCCATCTACTCTGGTATGAATGGATCATGTTTGTCAGCAACTTTCTCCCTCGCACTCTGGATCCAAACCAGTTTGGCCGGGGATCCTGGAGGGTTTTTGCCCTCTTCTGGGCATGGAGCAGGGGTCACTGGGAGTGTGGGGGGGGGGAGGTATTTGTGGATTTCCTGCATTGTGCAGGGGGGTTGGACTAGGTGACCCTGGAGATCCCTTCCAAGACTAGGATTCTATGATCCTATGGCCTTTCTCCCTTCTGGCTAATCACTTCCCTTAATTATTCCAGGCTATCAAGAAACATCAACTTTCAGGTTCAACGGAATAGTCACCGCCTAGCCGCATTCTCACACCAATTAGGAAACCTCTCACCTTTTGTGAGAATATTTGGGAAACTCTAGATGAGAGCCAGTTTGGTGTAGTGGTTAAGGGCGCAGACTCTAATCTGGGAGAACGGGGTTTGATTCCGCACTCCTCCACTTGCACCTGCTGGATGACCTTGGGCAAGCCATAGTTCTGACACAGCTGTTCCTGAAAAAAAGAGCAGTTTCTGTCAGAGCTCTCTCAGCCCCACCTGCCTCACAGGGTGTCTGTTGTGGGGAGGGGAAGGGAAAGGAGATTGTAAGCAACTCTGAGACTCCTTCGGGTAGTGAAGTGCGGGTATGAATCCAATCTCTTCTTCTTTCGTCCGGCAACACGTATCTCTTCAACCCACTGGGAAACTAGCCACTACACTTTAGCATACCTTCAGGATACATTTGGGGGTATAAACGTACCCAGTCCCACACAGGCAAGGTATGATTGAGCGGGACGTGCACAAAGCCATCACCCCTGATAATAGCTCAGGTGCTCCACGGTCAGCGCTGGTTGGGTCCATGCACTTCCTCTCTCCAACCTCTGGTACCCCTTCACTTCTCCAGGATAGGTATAGTATTACCCCAATTCCCCACCCCCACCCCAATCTGCTAACTCCTTTCATTTTCTTCTTGTATGCTTGCAGTATTTTTTAAAAGGTAAAGGTTTCCCTTGCTCGAAAGGGAGTCGAATCCGTCTCTAGGGGGCAGTGCTCATCTCCGTTTCCAAGCAGAGGAACCAGCGCTGTCCGAAGACTTTTTCCGTGGTCATGTGGCCAGCATGACTAAGCGCCAAGGCGCACGGAAAGCTGTTACCTTCCCACCGAAGCGGTACCTATTTATCTACTTACAATATCTTGCTTTTGAACTGCTAGGTTGGCAGGAGCTGGGGCCAGAGACGGGAGCTCACTCCGTCACGCGGCGCTCAGGTCTCGAACTGCCGAGCTACTGACCTTGCGGTCTGCAGCTCAGCATCTTAACCTCTGAGCCACCGCGGCCCAGGCAATATTTTTGGAGTGCAAATATCCAAATTATTACTTTTTCCTTGATAAGACCTATTTTATCTTCACAATTTGGACTGGTTATTGACTCAACCAGTGGTCTTTGTAAACAGATAGCAGGTCCTCCCTTTTACCCCAACCTCTTGCTGGCTCTGTCGTTGCAGCTAACTTCCCCAATTGAACCAAAGGCAAACAGGATGGGGGAAAGCCGCCGCCAAAGAATGAGCAAACGGCCCTTTGCAACCAGTCCTCACCAAGCCACTGAGGGGTGGATGCTCCATCGTAGGCTAGCGCTTCCCAAAGAGTGCTGCGGGGAATTCCCAAAGGAACTCGCTCCCTTCCCAGAGACGGACATGGTGGTATTCTCGTTTGCAATTCTTGACAATTGTTCAGCCAGGGATTTAGAGGAAGCCGCTAGCACACATCCAGCTGCCCAGAACACCAGCCTCATCCACTGTGACTTCAGCACCGGAATCTCGACGTCATCTCCCAGAACCTCAGGATGACGCCGCCACGTTCCGGACTCTTCAGTGCTAGAGCTGCTGCTAAGGCCACAGCGATCAGGAACACAAAGCGCGAGCGAGACAGCAATAAGATTGGTAACCAAAAAGAACTGTGCACCAACACTGGACATAAAATCCAACTATTCTTATTATAAGCAAATTTTAATGCACACGGCAATACTGTATGCACACAAGGAGTGCACCATACAGAGGAACACACAAAATATCTTCTTCAAAGGACATACAGAAGTGTGAATATAGTAGTTCCAAGTCACACTATCTGGAACAACTCTTTAGGTGTTCAAATTCAGCCCACAAAAAAATTCTTTCAACATACGGATCTTCCGTCCTTCTCTTCTGATGTGAATGCTAGCTCCTTTGCATATTAGGCCACACCCCTCTGATGTAGCCAATCCTCCAAGAGCTTACAGTAGCTTCTGTAAGAAGAGCTCTGTAAACTCTTGGAGGATTGGCTACATTGGGGTGTGTGGCCTAATATGCAAAAAGGAGCTCCTGCTACAAAATGAGACCTGCGTGTATCCCATGTGCTTTCTAAAAGCGCGATCCACTTCAGAGGACTATGTCGCAGCTGAAATTGTAACAGACTATCCATCTGGAACAAAATATAATCAGACCTGTTCTTTGAGAAAGCATGCTCCTAGATTGACATTGAGGACTGTCGAGGACTTCCCTAAATAACCCTGGGCACTGCTGCTTCGCTCTCACGCAGGCCACTGCAATGGCTGTGGAGTCTTGTGAGCAAAAATTCTACTTCATGAGCTCCTGGCATTAAAGTTGTGAGCAAGCAATTTGGCTCCTGCGTAAATTAGTTTGCTCTGGAGCCCTCCTTCCCGAGCGGAGACAAAAATGTGCCTGCTACCTCACACTAACTCAGCTTGGAGGAAACACTGGGTGTAAGGACATCCCATTTGTGGGACAAGCCCCGGCAAAAAGTATTGTGTGCAGTCACAATTTAGCCAAAGCAAGGAATTCGGCATCTTGCACCCATCAGCCTCCAGGTTGCTAGTATCCATTTGCAGAGAATGCAAACACACACTGTGATATGCTAACACATTCATAGGCGTAGACTAGGGGGGGGCTCGAGGGCTCAAGCCTCCCCCGAAATTTCCCAAGGGGGACTGAACCCCCCCCCCCCCCCGGGGAAACATAGCACCTGCTACCGTGCCTCCCGGGGCCCTTCCGAGGCTGGCAGCTGCTGCTGCCTCCCCCCCCACCCCAGCCTGGCCACTCTTCCATCCTTCCCCTCTCCCTCCCTCTTTTCCCGGCGAAGGGAGAGGGAAGGAGTGTGGGGGAGAGAGAGGCCCCGGCAGCAGCGGCTGGTGGGCCTCAGAAGGGCCCGGGGAGGCGCGGAGGTTTCCCAGCGGGGAGGGGGGGACAAAAGAGAAAAGCCCCCCCCCTGGAATTTACAAAACTCTACGCCCCTGAACACATTTAGTAAAACTTCGTACATTCAACATATAAATTTTGTGTTACGTTATGGAGAAGTATATTCTTATGCTACAGAGAGAAGTCCAGCAATGAGCACCCGGATGTAGGCTTGTTTCGTCCAAGTCTTCCTCAGGAGTATTCCCGTTTTCTTCAAACTTGTCAGCCTCTTTGTCGCAGCTCAGCGTTACGTTGGGAGCAGACCGGTCCTTAACGACTTCACACAGATGCAAAAGCCTTCTGAATGAGGCTGGCAAACTGCTCCCCACAAACCTCGGGAGTATATATTCTCCAAAATTATTATCCTAGTAATTCCATTTAAGTGTTTATATTAGGAGCAAGCCACTCCTGACCTCATCTCTCGCCAGATGCAAAAGCCTTCTGAATTCTGCTGGCGAAATGGCTCTCTACGGAACCGCTGTATTTAGATCAGGGGCAAGCCAGCCCTGTCCTCTCTTCTAACTAGGCGCAAAAGCTTTCTGCCAGGGAGGGGCGGCGGAAAACCACCTCCTTTACTTGGCAGTCCCAGGTTTAGTTTCTGCATCTTCCAGGTTAGAGAATCAAGTAGTCCTTTCCTTGGAGGATCCAGGACAGCCTGATCTGGCCAGGTCCTGGAAGCCAAGCCGTGTCGACGGTAGCGTTTGCATGGGAGACCACCAAGGAATACCAGGTTCCCTACTCAAGAGGCGTGGAATAGTGAACCAGCTCTGAATGTCTCTTACCTTGAAAACCCTACGGGGGTCACCATAAGTCAGCTGCCACCAGACAGGGGTGGTGGGGAACGTAGGGGATTATGAAAGGCTCTTCTCTGCCCGAGACCCTGGAAAGCTGTAAGCCAGTAGAACATTATTTGATACACTCTTATGAACTTTGATAACGTAAGTTTGACCTTTGGGTTTGGCTCTTTGCCTAAGGCAAAAGCACTCTCTACAGCCATGAGAGGATCCAGCCCACAGCAGGAGATTTCCTCCAAAAGCTCACAACTTCATGAGAAATCAACCTCCATTTCAAAGGTATATCTCTCAGGAAGAGCATGAGAATACACCTCAGAGAACTCTCTCAAGAAGAAGTCGAAATGCATTTCAAAGAAGCTCTTACATCTACCGCACATGAGAGCCACCATTCAACAAGACCAAGACTCCATTTCAAAGAGTCCTTTTCTCTCCACACTGGCCTCCTCTCACACCTGCCCCCACCTATTCCAGTAAAGAGATTAGTCGCCTAGCAACTGATCACTGCCCATCAAGTGACCTGGCCGAAGCCATCACGAAGCCACCACGAGACCAGAGAATGACGCCAAGAAGACTGACCAGTTGGCCAGGTGTTAGCTCCTGATTAGCATTTTAGTGTTGCAATATTGCCCACTCCTTCCTGCCCCCTCCAACTATGACACTAACCAATAGGAAACCTAGAAATGACGGACAACCTACTGGGTGTGACAGTGGGACGGGGTCAGCGCAACCCGCCCAAATGCCACCTGTTAAAAGATCTTGCCCAGCAAGAAATCGCCCCTGGTTGCTTTTACCCCTCGTCTTCTTACCCCTAGCTTCTACCCTTATCTGGACTCCATCTTGAATCCCTGGTTTGCGCAGCCAGGACCGGAGCGTGTGTTTGCCGGTTCAAACCTTGCTCCTTAGATTTTCCAGCCACCCTTCCTCTATTCTTCTCGTGGAAGAGACTCAACCTCTACCAACCCAGGTAACGAGATTCCCTCTCAACGATACTCCTGCTCATGCAAACGTGCTATTTTCTATCTGATTTCCCCTAGACTTCGGTATGTATGTGGTTTTATTGCTTTCTTTGTATGCCTGCCTAATATTTTGTAGTAAACATCATTTATAGAAACCGCTTTGCTTCACGCCTATTTCCTTCGAACTACCGGGGAGGTGGGACCTTGGTATAGTTGGCAAGAACCTGTCATAGTGCCGATTGCTACACGTAAACCAGAGCAGTCAGGCCAACAAAGCTGCTACCAGTCTGAGTAGACAATAAGACCCGTTGGTCCATTAAGGTCAGGGGTTCAGTATAAGCCAGCTTCCTGTGTCCAAAGATTACAACCCAGCCATCTACATGTAGTTAGAATCCAGCCCCATCGCGTTCAGTGAATTTACTCAGAAGCAGATATTTGTAGAACTGCAGCCTTTTCTGGGGCTCACAGCCAGGACACTGGCAAGGAAGGCTCTGTGGTTCGAGTCCCGCTCATCTTCTCACCCGCCGCTTGCTTCCCATCCTACGAAGGTGCTCTAAAGGCTTCTGGACTCAAACTCTAGCGGCTGTCGGCAAGAACTCCAGCGCACATCCAAGCAGTAGTCGTCACTGCGTACTTCTAGCAGCAAAGCCTACAAGTGGCTCTTGAACATCTGTCACCTGCGCACAAACCAAAGCGTCTAGCCAAAGAAATCACGATGCTCTGGAGACACAGGTGTGAACAGGAATACCTGCATTTTCATTTTGTCGTCTTTCGGCCATCACAGTTAAGAATCAGGAGATCGACAAGACTGAACAAACAGAGCTTCCCCCCCCAAAAAAATCTGCCGCAAATCTTCTTGCAAGACAGCCCTACGGCTGTTGGGTACAGAAAAGGACACGCCTCTTGTTTATCAATTGTTCTGTCGTGTTTGTCTTCCAGGTATCTGGGGAAAGCGTGCCAAATTTTTTTTTGAAGGTGTTCTTTTTAAACTGAAAGGAATCCTCTCAGCTGGAGAGCACTTCACAGCCAGTACTGAGAGCCAGTTTGGTGTAATGGTTAAGTGCGCAGACTCTAACCTGGGAGAACCGGGCTTGATTCCCCACTCCTCCACTTGCACCTGCTGGAGGACCTTGGGCAAGCCATAGTTCTCTTGGAGCTGTTCTCTCAAGGAGAGCTCTGGAAAGAGCTCTCTCAGCCCCACCTACCTCCCAGGGTGTCTGTTGTGGGGAGGGGAAGGGAAAAGGAGTTTGTAAGCCGCTCTGAGACTCCAAGTGAGTGAAGGGCAGGATATAAATCCAATCTCCTCTTCTTCTACTACTGTACCAAGGCAGCAGACCCCCTGACTATTCTTTGGGGATTCTCCCCTGGCCAGAGAGTGGGAGATCTACAAGCGGCACTGTGCCACGTGGAAGCCTGCTTGATGCCAGGGCAGAATGGGCGCACATTACCGGTCGCCCAAGGCAGGCAAGTAAGAAGCCGCGCTTTGAGGACAGCAGCACCCCCACCTGGCCACTGCCGTTTCTACTGCGCACCAGCCATCTTGTCCCACCTGCTGGTCCCCCTGTGGTCGGAGAAGCCCACCGCGGCCTTGGCCCAGGAGCTAGCTGAAGCTCCTTCCCCCACCACCACCACATCTCCCCTTCCAAGTCTGCAGGAAGAAGCGTTGTGCCCAACTTTGAGAAGTGAAGCATTTCCATCCTGTGCCAAAAAGTCGCAGCAGAAACGCCTCTGTGCCACTTCAAAGCTTCCGGGGAAACCCAAAATAGAACTGAGATCACACTTGTGTGAACTTGACTGTTTATTCCCACCAGTGATAGCACCCAAGCGTAATTTTGGGAAGCTTAAAATGAAATGTCCTGACACTCCGGCACAAGGCCTCCTCCACTTCACATTTCTGTTTTGAGTCACGCAGGCGCTCAAACTACACCAGGGGTTAAGTGCATGGACTCTAATCTGGGAGAACCAGGTCTGATTCCCCGTTCCTCCACTTGCAGCTGCTGAATAACCTTGGGCAAGCCATAGATCTGGCACAGCTGTTCTCTCAAAAGCAGCTCTGGAAACAGCTCTCTCAGCCCCACCTACCTCACAGGGTGTCTGTTGTGGGGAGTGAAAGGGAAAGGAGTTTGTAAGCCGCTCTGAGACTCCAAGTGAAGGGTGGGATATAAATCCAATCTCCTCTTCTTCATGCCAGTAAGGCCTTGTGGCGATTAGCCCTTTCATACGAAAGTAAGGCCTTGTGGCGATTAGCCCTTTCTTAAGAACATAAGAACATGAGAGAAGCCACTGTTGGATCAGGCCAGTGGTCCATCCAGTCTGACACTCTGTGTCACACAGTGGCCAAGAACATTTCTCATCAGGGACTCTGAAGGCAGACAGACAATACAGGGATCAACGACTGAAGAGACCAGGGACACAGCGCTTGTGAGATACACGTGAGTCCAGGGGTCATTTCATAGAAAAAGAGGTGCAGGAGCTCATTAGCATAACTTGTTTGCATATGCCACACCCCCTGACATCCCCGGAAATGTGTCAGAAGGCAACACCCACTGCTCAGGCTCCACCCCAAAAATCTCCAGGTATTTCCCAACTCAGAGCTGGCGAGCCAGCTTTACACTTTGACGGAAGACACTTTAGGTCTCCTTCGCTCTTGCAGGGAAGCTCCCCTACAACAAGCATGAAAATACAGATCGAGTTGGTATGCTTTTGCTTTTTTTCCACAGCGCATCACCATATGTGCCCGCTCCTGGGCTTGCTACTCCCGGAACGGTGCTCCGGTGCGCTCCTGCTGGAAATGACCCCTGCACGTGGCCACACAGATACAACCACCCACACGCTTGCTTGGCTGTTCTCCAACTCCCTTGCTGGAGAAGGTGACTCGGAGGGCTCCACCCCCGCGGCTGCCCCTCAGAATGCTCTCCCAACCACCAAGTCTACCACCAGCCACTTCCGGAAGCTCAGCACAGGAAGAACGGAGCAGTGATTCCTGGCACCGAGGCAAAGAGTTGCAAAGCCTTCGTGCCAAAGAGCGCAAGGCGCCTCGCGGGCCATGCCCGAGAGCCGGCGACACCAGAACACGACACTCCAGCAGACACAGCATTCTTGAAACAGAACTTTATTTAGAAACTGTTTAAAAGTAGAAAAAACCCTGTCAAGAGGAGTGAGTGGAATAGAGGGTCTGAGAAGGCCACGAGAGAATTAGCACCTCTGATGTCTGAAATTAATGGCTTGCGTTTTTTTGGCATTTGTTTCCTTTCGGTCTTCCTCTGAACTTTTCTTTTTTTTTCTCCCCTTGGGATTCATGCACTACACAACAGTCACCGGGGGTGGGAGGGAAAATCACTCTGCTTTCTACACACATTTAGAATACGACCACCAGAAGCAAATGAATGAGAGCTACTCCAAGCTCCAGGGCTTAGTCTTCGCTGCGGCCGGGGGCAGACATATCAGAGACCCTCCCAAAGAGCAGCCATCTGGGGGAGGGCTGTTGCTCACGCAGGAGAGGGGCAGACAGGGTAAAGTATGAAACACTGCTCGTGTCAAATTCATCCAAGCACTGTAGATTGCCTGCAGTGTTCACACTCCTATTCAATACACACAAATTCTTCTCCCCTGTGCCCCGCTACCCCAGCTGGAGTCCTGGAGGTGGCTACATGCTGACAAGCTAAACTCAACAAGGACGCACGCAACGGGGGACAGGGCTCGTGGATCAAAAACTTCTCTCGGTGCCGCACCGCAAACTAGCCATTCGATCCATTCGGGTTTAAGCAGCAAGCCGGGAGGGAGGGAGCAGAGAGGAACAGAAGGACCCACAAAACTCAGTGGACCGGAGACACAAAAGCGGGAGAGGAACAAGGGGCAGCATAGATATAAGCAGGTTAAGAGTTTCAAAACCTTGGCCTCGTTGCTTTGGAAGGGACATGTGCCCGCCTGGCCGATTCATTGCCCTCCCCACAGGCCCAGTATGGCAGGACAGGGAGGCCTTCAAGCGCCTGAACTGCACCCACTGTAACCTGGAGGGGCGGCGGCAAAGTTTCACCCCTCGGAAAGCCAGTGGGGCCGCAGATGGGCCCCCGTTTCAACGGCCCCTTTGGACCTCACGCAAGAGACCCGGCGATCCCTTCCAAACCAAGACAGCCACGTGGCTCTCCAGCCCCACTCAAACTTCCCGTCGTAGGATTTGGCATCTGGAAGCACATTTTAAAGCCCCCTTAAGGCATCTCCTCTTTCCATTGCAGAAAACTAATTTCACATTTGCTCCACCTTCCCGCACACACACAAAAAAAACACACACACACAAAATCACTCCTGAAATTAACTTTGCTACACAACTCCCCCCCGCCCCCCCCCCCACCCTCAAAGCACAACACAGTACGGCAAGCCCTCCACAAGCCAGCCCCTCACCGGCACCCGAGCCGCTCCACCAACTCCAAATATTCAACCTCTCTGCTTCCAAATGACACCCACTCGGTGTTAATACTGCTCTGCGTACAGGAGTGAGAAAAGAGCTCTCAAATAAAACCCAATGGAAGGGAGGGGAGGGGGGGGAGTAGTAAAACTTACGCAAAGTGCACTTGAAAGAGGTACTTTTTTTTTTTTTTTTACTTATGAAAAGAAACCAGTGAGTCCTAAGAATAAAATGGAGTCGTTTTACAGATAAAGCACATGATTTGGGGGCAAAAGAATTCGGATTTCGGAATTCTGCTGCAGCTCTTCTGGTACAGTGGGTGGGTCTGTTAATACTCTTCTTGTTCTTCTTGCGGCGCTCCTTCGTCGGGTATCACGAAGCCTTCCTGGAAGGGAAGAGGAAAGAGAAACGGACAAAACGTCACGACTGCAGGACGCCGGGCTCCGCGCCCCCTCTTGGGGGCTGAGCCACGCACATCATTCTGAGATGGGCTCAAGCCGTAATACGTTGCACCGTCAGCCTCCACTGAACAGAGCAAACCATGAAGCGCTCAGCTCGGCCGCCGTCTCTGATCCTCATTTATAGCATGCAACCATAAATACTTCAGGAAAGGGGCTTGCAAAGATGACTTAATTCTGGATCTGGTGAAGTGGTACAACACGCAAGAAGAAGAAGAAGAAGAAGAAGAAGAAGAGATTGGATTTATATCCCGCCCTTCACTCACTTAAGAGTCTCAGAGCGGCTTACAAACTCCTTTTCCCTTCCCCTCCCCACAACAGTCACCCTGGGAGGTAGGTGGGGCTGAGAGAACTCTTTCCCAAGCTGTCCTTGAGGGAACAGCTGGTACAGAGCTATGGCTTGCCCAAGGTCATCCAGCCAGGTGCAAGTGGAGGAGTGGGGAATCAAACCCAGATTAGAGTCCGCGCACTTAACCACTACACCAGCCTGGCTCCACTACACCAAAGGAAAGGGGCTTTGAAGAAGAAGAGGAAATTGGATTTATACCTTGCCCCTCACTACCCTAAGGAGTCTCAGAGTGACTTACCATCTCCTTTCCCTTTCCGCAAGAGACACCCTGTGAGGTAAGTGGGGCTGAGAGAGCTCTTTCAAGGACTGTCCTTGAGAGAACGGCTCTGAGAGAAATTGTGACTGACCCAGGGTTACAGCAGCAGCTGCATGTGGAGGAGTGGGGAGTCAAACCCGGTTCTCCCAGATTAGAGTCCGCGCTCTTAACCACTTAGAGGAGGGCAGGGAGCTGCTCCTGTTGGCAGCGGAGGAGAGGACTCACAAGAATGGGTTGAAATTAAGGGCGGGAAGATACTGTCAAAAAGGTTTTCCTAAGATCCAGCCGGGCAGAGTGGTGCCACAGTGGAATCAGCTGCCTGGGGAGGTGGTGAGTTCCCCCCTCCCTGGCAGTCTTTAAGCAGCAGCTGGACAAACCCTTGTAAGGGATGCTCTAGGCCAGGGGTGGCCAACCTGTGGCTCGGGAGCCACACGCGGCTCTTTCACACATATTGTGCGGCTCCTGGCAGGGCGGCTGGGGAAGCAAAGGGGAGGCATGCTTTTTCTCTCTTTCTCCCTTCCTTCCTTCCTTCCTTCCCTCCTCCCTCCCATCTATTTGCTTTCCTAGTTTCTCTCTCTCTCTTTCTTTCCACTTCTTTAATTCTTTCTTTCCATCTCTCTCTTTTTCTCTCTCTCTCTCAATATCATTAGCAAACAAGTAATATCATTATCAATAACCGGTTTTCCTCGTTTGTTTTTATTTCTGGCAGTCCCATTTAACATTAATAAAAAAGCAAATTTGCATATTTTTAAAAATAAAAACGCGTGTGTGATATTTGTTCCTGTCTTGCGGCTCTCAGACATCTGACGTTTATTCTATGTGGCTCTTACGTTAAGCAAGGTTGGCCACCCCTGCTCTAGGCTGATCCTGCATTGAGCAGGGGGTGGGACTAGATGGCCTGTCGGACCCCTTCCGACTCTCTGATTCTATGACCGAGGAAACGTACTAGAAACTAAACTGCATTTTCCTTTTTAGGTAATGCCTTTCCAACCGCCCCATCTCTCCCCACTTTTAAGGCAACCACCCAAGGTCTGACACCCAGGCAATGTGTACAGGCAGCACCGTAGAGATCTGCAAGCATGATCCACTGCCCAGACATTTCTAAAGATCTCATCGACCTCGAACCCTCCCCAGTCCAACTGGGCTTGGTCCAGGCATAACTCCAAACCATGGCTTCCTCACCAGCTTGCAGGTGAAGGAATACATCCAAAGACCTCTCTCGCACACACCGGATCCCATTTCCTCCCTATTCTATTCGCAGCGTTCCCCTGAACAAAACTGGGGGGACCCTTGTTGAGCGAGAAGGCAGGAAAGTCCCACTCCACAAGCTCTGCTCCCAGATCTTAAGGACAGAACACACACACACACACACACACACACACACACGTAACTGAATATACCTCCCTCTCTCCTGCCCCCTCACCTAGGATAAGTCAGCACCAATGCTCCCTCTAAGCTATGGAGTCTTGTGAGCAAAAATTCTCCTTTGTGAGCTACTGGCATTAAAGTTGTGAGCCAGAGATCTGGCTACCGCATAAATTAGTTTGCTCTGGAGCCCTCCTTCCTGAGCGCAGACAAAATGTGTGAGCCGGAGGCTAAGAAACCATGAGCTTGCTCACACTAACTCAGCTTAGAGGGAACACTGGTCAGCACACATCCCTGCAAAGGAAGTTTTTTTAAGGGGCCAGAAACTGATAAACAGGAGTGGTCTCCCGCCGTAATTCTGACGTGCCCTGCCCCTGAATTTGGTGGCGAGAATGTGCATCCTCCGCAACGTCTGAGTCAAAAGCTCAAAACCAAAAGAAACGACGGACTTACATCTGTAGCATAAAGAATCTCCACGATCCGCTGGAGGACTGGGTCGCTTTCCCCTTCGTTCTCCTGGCAAATCAGCTCTATGTTCCTCAGCTTCCCGAAGTAGAAGTCTCTTTCCTTCTCCAAGTCTTCGACAGTCAATTTTAATACATTGATCTGCCAAAAGGAGGAACCAGTTAGTGTTTTTCATCACAGGGAGGGAGGGGCGGCGGAGAACACCCAGGAACACGACAGTACTCAATTACCCCTCTTGTCACAGTTGATCAAAGCCCCTTTCCCTCCCAGACCGTTAACAGCCAAGTGGCGAGCCGATAGCAGACGCAGCGATCAAGTCTCCTGTTCCCAAAGTTGAGAAGACTTCTGTCCTGCTACGTGAGGCACCGAGAACAGGCGTGCAAAATTTAATCTACCATGGAGAAGCAACAATGTTTTCGTTGAATAAATAAGTTGAATAAATAAATACGGACAAATACCGTATTTTTCGCTCCATAAGACAGAAGAGGGAAAGTGTGTGCGTCTTATGGAGCGAATATGGAGCTTTTCTTACCTGTAACAGGGCTCTTTCTTCAGCGGGAACGCAGGGGAACGCCATTCAGGCTGGCATCCCAGCCTTCCCCGCCCCTCCCTGCTGGGCCTGAGCTGTTAAGACTTAAAAGGGAAACGGCAGGAAAAAACCCACCAGGCTAAGTACTCTTTCCCTTTAAGTGCTTTTTCCCTTTAAGACAGCCAGCAGCAGGAAGCCCCACCCACGGATTAAGCTCCGTGGCTACTTTGCACAGAAAGGCCTGGCTTTGCATGGCATGCCCACGTCTCTCTTCTTTCCTTTATCTTTCTTCCTTCCTTCCTTCCTTCCTTTCCTTTTTTCTGTCTGTCTGTCTGTCTTTCTGTCTCTCTCTCTGTCCCCACCTTTCTTTCTTCCTTTCTCTCTCTCTCTCTCTCTCCTCCTCCTTCCTTCCTTTATCTCTCTCTCTCTCTCTCTCTCTTTCTGTTTCATTTTTTCCTGTTTTCCTCCTGTAAAAACAAGGTGCGTCTTATGGAGCGAAAAATACGGTAAGTTCATTTCGAGAGTGTTTTAGGTCAGGTTTGTCATTTGAACAGGGGCCAGAAAAGAAGAGCGGCCCATCTAGTCCAGCATCCTGTTGTACACAGCTGGCCACTCAGTCATGCCGGAGGATCAATTAACAGGACACGGAAGCCAAGGCCTTCTCAGAGCTCTGCTGCTTCTAAACATGGGGGTTCGCTTTCATCACCACGGCCAGCAGCCATGGATGGACCTATTCGTCCATGTTCACGGCCTCCACTGCATCCACCGGCAGTGAATTCCACAACTTATTTACCGAGGAAAGAAATACCCTCGAGTTCTAGAACTATGGGAAAGGGAGGAAAAGTTCTCTGGCCACTCCCTTCCGCCCCAGGCATCATTTCACAAACCTCTATCACGTCTACCCTCGGTCCTCTCAGCCGACTCCTTCTGAACTCAGAAGTCCCGGACCCTTTAAAAGGTAATCCAACCTTTTAATCACTTCGGTTGCCCTCTTCTGCATTTTCTCTAGCTCTGCAATATGCCTTCTGAGACACAGCGGTCCGAACTGACCACAGTGTTCTAAGTAAGGCCACGTCACACAACTATACACAAGAGCGTAACAATACTGGGCCGTTTTACTTTCGATCCCTTTCCTAACAATTCCTAACCTTCCGCGGGGCCTGTAAAGCGGAGCTCTTCCACCAGGCTTTCGATTAGGGCGCTGCCTCCCATATTGGACCAGCTTGACAACCAACAGCCAGACAAGAACTCAAGACTATCTAGGTGCTGAGAGACCGTCACCACGGTACACCAGCATTTACTATATAAATTGCGAGCCAGCCCTGAGCCTGCCTCGGAGGGAGGGCGGGATATAAATTAAACAAATAAAATAATAAACACGGCGTTTGCTCACCGCTGCTTCACAATGAGTCGGCATTTTCATCAAGCTATTCACTATGACCTCAAGGCCTTTCCTTCTCAGCCTTGGCTAGTTCAGACCCAATCAGCATATAAGTACTGCCACAGGAGGTGGCGGCGGCTACAAGCACGGACGGCTTCAACAGGGAACTGGGTAAACATCTGGAGCAGCGGTCCATCCATGGCTATTAGCCACAAGTTATAGATAGGAACTCTCGGTCTGGGGCAAGGGATGCTCTGTCTCCTTGGTGCTTGGAGGGGGGTGGCAACAGTGGGAGGGCTTCTGGTGTCCTGGCCCCACTGGTGGACCTCCTGAGGGCACCTGGCGTTTTTGGCCACTGTGTGACAGAGTGTCAGACTGGGTGGGCCACTGGCCCGATCCAACATTGGCTTCTCTTATGTTCTTATATTAAAGTTGGGGGGTTTTTTGTTCCAATCTGCATCGCCTTACACTTAACTACACTGCACTTCATTTGCCACACTGCTGAACTCAATTCCTCCTCCCTATCCATGTGTTTTATTAAACAAGGTTCTCACACTGTTCTCAAATAAAGCTCAACTGTGATAGGTCAGCTAAAAGACTGACGCTCAGTCCAGGCTTCGAGGGACAGACAGCTTTAGCTCGAAAGTATCAGCTACTAATTCTGCCTTCAGTAGGTGGGAGAGGCAACTGATGCCAAGGTGAAAACAAAGACAGGATCAAGAAGCAATGTAAAGGGCCCGGAGACCGAGTTCTTGGAAATTTTGAGGCCAGGGGCAGGGGGAGATGTAAAACACAGAAGGGGGGGATTAAAAACATATGCAAAACTTGCTTTCCTATCAAACCTAAATCTATTTTGCTGCTTTAACATAAAAGTGCATCATTTACAACTAGTTAGCATACTAGATTGGATTAACTGATAATTTTTTCAAATTTTCTGCAAGGTGCCAATAAACCCACACTAAATCGGGAGCGCTGTGAACCGCTGTACCCTGTTCTATTTTTGCACATTTCACTCATTCCAAAAGATAGCTATTTCGTAAGTTTTCCCCAGCGCTTTCCTGAATATCCCCGATTTCCCCACAGAAAAACTGAGAGAGTCCTTTAAGATGGGACGTTTCTTCCCAGGAGTTCCCCCACCCCACGCCTTCAGCATCTCCAGACCCAAACCTTCCACTGAAGCACTGTTAGCAGCTGGTACAGGAAAGAGACACAGTTCTGATGTCACGGAGCCCTTCCTCTGGCACAAGAAAGCCTTTCCCAACCCTCCCCCAGCTTGATCCAGGGACGGCTCTTGGCACCAGCGGAAAGCACCTCCACCAGCAGAATGGATATGCAGTAACAGCCGGCCATTCTAGTCTACAATCCACTTATTTTTTCTGCCCACTATCACAAGTCCAGGTTAAAAGTAAGCCGGCAAACCACACACATGCCAACTGTCACCTATTTATTTATTAATCACATTTATACCCCGCCCTCACGGCCACAGCCGACTCATTTACCAGCCAGTACTTATTTACCAAGAGGAACACAACCTTGCTGCCCAAATTCTGGGAAGATTTCCTCCAAAGAGGGAAGATGGCTGGCGGGCCACCTGACAGCAATGCAGATTCTGTGAACTTAGGCAGATCACGAGAAGGGAGGGCAGGAAGGGTTGCCTCCGTGCTTAGTTCTTGTGGCCCTTTCTGACACGCCCAGGGAAAGGCTGATCGCCACTTTGGTGTCAGGAAGCATTTTTTCTCGAGACCAGTTAAGCTGGAGATCCTGGAAGTTTTTTTGTCATCTTCTTGGGCATGGAACAGCGGTCACCAGGGGTATGTGGCGGCGGATGTATTTGTGAATTTTCTGCATTGTGATGGAGGCTGGACTAGAAATGTGAAAGCCTGGGGAAAAACTGGAAAAATTCGGGAGAAAACTGGTTTTCCCATTTATTTCCTGAAGCCTCCCCCCCCCCACAAAAAAATTGGAAAAATTGAAAGAAGAAAAGAAAAAAATGATTATGGAACGTTTTATTTTAACATGATGAATACAATATTTTAAGACAAGGTGTTCAAATATCTTCCAAATCATTTCTAAAAAATATGTATGGTATCAGATTAATCTAATTTCTGTGCACGGAGGACAAGCAAGTCCTGGGTTACACACTGAACTCTCCAATACTGTGGAGAGGAAATATGAATAGTTACTTCTGGATTTTTAAAAATTGTTTTGGGGAGGGTTTTTTTGGTCTTTTCCACATAAACTAATAAACAGTTCAGGAGACTGTTGCTCCACATGTTACAATTACAAATAAATATAATTTAAAAAGTAAATTCTGTTTGCAAAAATTGTTTGGACTATATTTTTAATATGTGAGTTATGATAATTTCACGCCAAGTAAAATTGTCCATAGTCATATTTTATGTTCCTAAAGTAACAGAGTGACTTTCAATCGGGGGGGGGGGGGGGGAGTGCTAACGTAGCATTTTTTTTTTCAATTTTTCAGAAAATTTCTCTTTTTTTCCAGAAAAAAAATGGGTTTTTTTTTCTTCCCCAAGCTTCAAAATTTCCAGAAATTTTACATCTCTAGGTTGGACTAGATCACCCTGAGGTCCCTTCCGACGCTATGATTCTAAAAAAGCACAGGACGATCAGACTGAAATGCACCCTTCTGAAGGGAAGCCGTTATTTCTCCACCCTACCTTTTTGCGCAGGATCAAGGCGCCATCGTTGGCAATGCCGCCTTCCGCCAATAAAACCTTCCACTGCATTCCCTTCTACTGGAACCCGTCGCAGTGTGCAGCTGCAAGGGGCGGCCAGCCGCTAAAGCAGCAACTTTCTTCCCAACTCTTAAGCTACAAGGGTTAACCAGCCCTTCCCCCCCTTGTCCCACTTCCAAGCCAGTTGCTCCACCCCACCCGGAAACGCACCTGTTGGATCAGTTCAGCCGATTCATCCTCCCCAATCCCTCCTGGCGCCTTTTTAACCATTCCGGGTCCGGTCTTATTAGCCACCGTTGTCCTCTGTGCAACCAAGGGTCGCGCTGGAGCTGGAAGACAGAAGCGCATTAGGTGCAGCCTAAAGCACACAAACCCAAGTGCCCTTGACCTAGATCATTGGTTCCCCAAGTGGGCAATAATGCCTCCTGGGGGGCGCTGGAATGAGCCAGGTGGGCGGTAGGAGCCTCAGGTGCAATTGAGGGGGCGCTGAATAAAAATAAGGGGGCGGTGGAAGCACAAAGGAAGAAGAGTCCAGAACCTATCTAAAGCAGCTTTTCCCTGCCTTCTTCTGGGAGGGCGGGGAAGGTGAAGAGGGGTCCCCACAGCCAATCACAGCCATGCACTGGCAAACTGCAAATGCACGTGCCCCCTTGTAAGGCTGGTGTTGCTGCTGGGCTCTTGCGTGGTGGCTGCTGCTGCTGGCCTCTGGCTTCAGGCCTTCAGCTGCTGCTGCTCTGTGCCTGCCTCGGCCTGCCTGGATGCGTGGATCGCGGTGGACTCTGCCTGCATCTCTTTGTCCACTTCTTGAAGGTAGATTTCCAGGGGGGCACTGAGTAATTTTTTTCTGGAAAGGGGGCGGTAGGCCAAAAAAGTTTGGGAACCTCTGACCCACATCAACCGACAGAAAGGAGCAGCACCCGAAGTGTGGAGTTCTGTGTCCCTCAGCAGGAAAGCCCCCTCTAGAGCCCCAAAAGGATAGCTGAGAAAAGGCCTCCTCCCTGGAAGGTGTCTTAGTACCAACTGCAGCTGTTCTTCTCAAGGAACCCGTGGAATATACTCTGGCAGCCTTCAGCTCTGAAGTCCCCACATAACTGTTATCTACAAAAGGCAGAGCAGTTCTGGCTGTTACATGCTCACCCCCAAGCATCCCTTGTACGAGCCCCTGGCCCCCACCTGACCCACGAGCCAACACTCCCCACCCCACCCCCTCTTGGAGGAGCAGGAGTAAAACGCAGAAACTATCGCAAGGTGCGGCATTTCCTGCTAGATACCAGTCCTTGTGAAATACAGGAAATGGCGGCATTCGAGCAGCAGAATGGATTTCCACAGGACAGTAAATCAAGAGGGCTGCGCAGATGCCAACGGCACGGGCACACACACTCACACGCCACCACCTCGGTATGCCAACAGCTCGAGAGGTGGGCACAGATTACACAGTAATACCCACGCAGCACCATTACATGACCGTATAGGAAGCTGTCTCCTACCGAGTCAGACCCTTGGTCCGTCAAGGTCAGGACACTTTTTCAGAGATGGTTGTGAGCGCTCGTTTCCTCTTCTGGGGTTCAACCTATACAGCTCCAATTACTATGTACCTCTGCCAAGTTGTACACCTATATTAATTCTTGTTTGCTTTGCCTCTTTTTCAATTTATGGTTCTTAGCCTCCTGAATGCAAGATACCAGTAACTAATTCGGTGACAATCCACCGACTGAAAGCTACCTAGCTTACTGTGTGTCTAGAATGACATCCAGAGGTTGTTGTTTGTCACACTGTACACTGCTTACAAATGTAATTTTGAATACTTATAACTCTTGTAATCTTATTTGTTCATTACATTTTCTCATCTTACAGTTAACGTATTATAACGGTTATTAATTCGTGTTCTATATTGTGTGATGTATGTGATCTCGATAAAAATGAAATTATAATTTTTTAAAAATAAAAGTCAGTACAGTTGACTCAGATTGGCAGTGGCTCTCCCGGATCTCAGGCAGAGGTCTTTCACATCACTTATAAGCTGCTGCTGGGGACTGAACCTGGGACCTTCTGCATACAAGGAAAAGACTCCTTCACTGACCTATAGTTCCTCCCCTCCCAACCACTGAGAGTCCTTAATACTGACAGTTCGAGCGGTTCCTCAGTGGAACAGGCTTCCTCGGGAGGTGGTGGGCTCTCCCTCTTGGGAGGTTTTCAAACAGAGGCGCGATAGCCACCTGACTGCAATGCAAATCCTGTGAACTCAACAGATCACGAGAGGGAGGGCAGGAAGGGCTGCCCCAGTGCTTAGTTCTCGTGGCCCTTTCTGACACGCCCAGGGAAAGGCCGATCGCCACTTTGGGGTCAGGAGGCAACTGTTCTCCAGGCTAGTTTGGCTGGGGATCCTGGAGGGTTTGTTGTTATCTTCTGGGTGTGGAACAGGGGTCACATGAGGGTGTGAGTGGGAGGTATTTGTGAGTTTCCTGCATTGTGTAGGGGTTGAACTAGATGACCCTGGAGGTCCCTTCCGACTCTAGGATTCTGGACAAAGCAGCCAGAGGACGTAACTCCCTGGGGCTCCTTGGCCCGCTAAGCTTCGCTACAGCATCAGGCCACAAATGACTATAGGCGTCAACTACGGGGGGGTTCGAGGGCTCGAGCCACCCCCGAAATTTCCCGGGGGGGACTGAGCCCCCCCCCCGGACAAAGAGATGCAGGCAGAGTCCCCGGGAAAACGGTGCGCCCTCCGCCGCGCCTCCCTTGGCCCTTCCTAGGGCCGCCGTCTCTCTCTCCCCCCCCCCAGCCTGGCCACTCCGACCCTCCCTCCGTCCATCCAGGGGCCAGCTAAGCAAATGCCCAGCTGGCCCCTGGACGGACGGAGGGAGGGATGGAAGCAGGAGCGGTCAGGCGGGGGGGGGGGGGAGGCGGAGGTGGCGACATGGTCCCGGAGGGCGCGCATGCTTTGCGCGCGCACAGAAGAGCCCCCGCCCCTTCCCGGGAGTCTTTAAACTCTACGCCCCTGCAAATGACCAAAATGCAAGACTGACGAGGGTGCTGGAGTCCAGCCGGCAAAGCGTCTGAGATACCTGTGCCACCGGAGCCCAGGTTCTTCTTGGGCTTGTTCAGCACCGGTGCGACGAGAGCAGGAGCTACCGCCGTTTCCTGGCCTTGACGAGCCGCCACGGGGTCGTAGTCCTTCCCGTCGTAGTTTGCATCAAAGAATTTTTTAAACCACTGGACAAATTCAAAATTATCCTGAAATTTTCCTTTTACTAGTTTGTCCACAGGGATGATCTAGGAAGGGGGAAACATAAGGGCGTATTTAGCCAAGAGAAAGATTAAAAATAAAAATAAAAATTGAGGATTCTAAGAGGATTACACAGAATTCTTCCGCTCAAACCCAGAAAGAAATTTATCCACAGATGAGTTGTGTAACAAAGCCAAAAACAGGTTGGGAAAAAAAGAGGAAGCTAGATTATATTACAATAGACTCTGGACAGCATAAAGATGGTAACACAACCAAGAAGACGACGAAGAGATTGGATTTACACCCTGCCCTCCACTCAGAGTGGCTTACAATCTCCTTTCCCTTCCCCTCCCCACAACAGACACCCTGCGAGGTAGGCGGGGCTGAGAGAGTTCTTTCAAGGACCGCTCTTGAGAGAACAGCTCTGAGAGAACTATGGCTTGCCCAAGGTCATCCAGCAGCTGCAAGTGGAGGACTGGGGGATTAAACCCAGTTCTCCTAGATTACAGTCCACGCACTTAACCACTATGTCAAACTGATGTCAGCTATGCTGCCATAAAGGGTGGAGGGGGATTGCTCGGCCTCGGCCCCTGGTATTGTAAGTTTCAATTCTCCTGGACTCTTTATCTCCCACACTGACAAGGTTTGACCTTGGAGACACTAGAGACGCTCACTGCTCTCCTGATGGGAACTAAAAGCTGTTAGTTTTAGCAGGAATATAACTTGTTGCTTACTGGCTTGTATCCCCCAGGCGACTCTAGTTTGAACCTGGTATATCCAACCCTTCCTTGTTGGTTTCTGATCTCTGGGGACTCTGACAGAGTATTAAGACTGCCAGTGCAACTTAACCAAGGGCATTACAATTAATGTTACAACTAAGGAAACCAGTAAACAATTCTCCCCCACCGACTCCATTTCCCAGGCCTTATTAAAGCAAGCCAACTTTTGGGGGACAGAAAGAACAGAAACTGATGTCTTCACTTTAAGAAACAACAAGTTTCAGAGCCTACATAAAGAGATATTAAAAGAACACTTCGCCAGCATTCACGAAGAGGAACAGGCAAAGCAAAATGCACTGAAATGCTAAAAGGCCTGGGACAGAGATGAGATTTCTCTCTTCGGTAAATATGGACACGTGAATTTATTCTGGCCATGACAATCTCATCCATACGGGCCTCGACAGACGGCTGAAGCCAGAGCACAGGTTTGAGCACAAACATCCACTTCCTGCAAGTTTTGCGCAGGGGGGGATCTTTATTAGAGATGTAAAATTTCCAGAAATTTTGAAGCTCGCAAAAAAAAAAACCATTTGGGGGGAAAAACAGAAATTTTCAGAAAAATTGGGGGGGGGAAATGCTACATTCGCCCTTTTTTTCCCCTTTTCCAGACTGAAATGACAATTGACACCTGGCTTCTTTTCCACTGTGGTTTTATAGCCAGCAGCCTGTCGCAGTCAGAGTGCCGGACCAGGTTCCGCGACACCCGTATTCAAATCCCTACCTTGAAATGAGAACTTGGCAAGTGACCTTTGGCCAGTCAAACACACGCAGCCTAACCGAACTCACCAGGTAGTGTGGAAGAAGAGACGGTTTTTATACCCCACTTTTCTCTACCCTAAGGAGCTTCAAAGGGGTTTACAATCTCCTCCCCTTCCCCTCCCCACAACAGGCACCTGGTGAGGCAGGTGGGGCTGAGAGAGCTCTGACAGAAACTGCTCTTGAGAGAACCGCTCCGAGAAAACTTTGACTGACCCAAGGCCACCCAGCAGCTGCATGTGGAGGAGTGGGGAACCAGACCTGGCTCTCCAGATTAGCGTCCGCCGCGCTTAACCACAACACCACGCCGGCTCTCACCAGGTAGTTGTTAATGAGGATAAAATGGCCGAGGGGAGAAGGATGATGGAAACTGCTTTGGATCCCCACAGAGCAGAAAAGCAGACCAGAAACACCTAAATAAAGAATACACTAATCTTGTCATTTTTAGCTTTTAAATTGTTTTAGAACTGGTGGGAACCAATGTTCCCTCTCAGCTGAGTTAGTTGTGAGCTAGGCCAGGGCTCATTTTCATAGCAGGAGCTCCTCTGCATATTAGGCCACACACCCCTGATGTAGCCAATCCTCCAAGAGCTTGCACTAGCCCCTGTAAGAAGAGCTCTGTAAGCTCTTGGGAGGATTGGCTACGTTAGGGGTGTGTCGCCCAATTGTCAGTTAGCACTGCCATAAAGTATGGGTGACTAACTTGCCATGATCAATAAGGTTGCTGAACACATTACTTGTATTAATGCTTGCTGTTTTACCATCGGGTCCAGCTCGGGAGATGGAATCGGTGACCCGACTCCCACCTTTGGAATGTGCGCTTCCCTTGCCTGCTTCGCTTTGCGCATGCTCATTACTCATTTGCTCTTCCTCCCCTCTTATCTCTAGCTGGCTATTCCTTGGCGGACGGCCTTGAACAGAAAAGCCTCCTGTTATGTGTTACAAGAATCACGGGTGTTAAATGTGTCTTTGCTTAGTTTTCTCCGGGAACATCTTCTTCAAAAAACCCTCAACTGTGTTTTTCCCTGAGAACCTATTTTGCCGCGCTTTCCTTGGGAACAGGGGGCCTGTGTATTTGGGCGCCAATAATTCTCACTATTGACTGGTAGATGGTAGAGGGGCCATATTTCATATCAAGAAGAAGAAGAAGAGATTGGATTTATATCCCGCCCTTCACTCACTTAAGAGTCTCAGAGCGGCTTACAACCTCCTTTTCCCTTCCCCTCCCCACAACAGACACCCTGTGAGGTAGGTGGGGCTGAGAGAGCTCTGAGACAACTGGCCGTGAGAGAACAGCTGGTACAGAGCTATGGCTTGCCCAAGGTCATCCAGCAGGTGCAAGTGGAGGAGTGAGGAATCAAATCCGGTTCTCCCAGATTAGAGTCCGCGCACTTAACCACTACACCAGACTGGCTCTCAAGTATAATTGTAGTTGCATTTCTAGGCTTGGGCATTACTAACAGGAAAAGTGTTTGACCAACATGGTCTTTTCTACAAATAAAGGACTTTCTACTTAAGGAGACCTGTTGTGGACTATATCTATTGGCCCATTCGCACACTAATATGCAAAGGAGCTCCTGCTACGAAGTGAGCCCTGGAGCTAGCTCACAGTTTTTTAGCCTCCAGCGCGCATATTTCTGTCTTAGCTAAGCGGGCCTAGCCACCCTGAGCCGGCCTTGGCTGGGAGGGCAGGATATACATTTGATAAATTAATACATAGCTCAGGAAGGATGGGCTCCAGAGCAAACTAATTTATGCAGCAGCCAAATCGCTCACTCACAACTTTAACACCAGTCGCTCACAAAGTAGGCTTTTCGCTCACAAGACTTCGCAGCTTAGAGGGAGCACTGGAGAGAACCATCCCCGAAGCCCCACACAGGCACCCCACTAAGCAACTGAATCAACCAACATTAAAAAAAAAAGCAAAAAGTGACCCCGGGTTTCTACCAGAAAAATGCACCTGGCTGGGTTGAACAAACCTGCTTTTGGCCAGCAGAACTCCAGTTTGACCACCTTTTAGCTAGGCCAGGGGTGGGCAAACTGTGGCTCGGGAGCCACATGCGGCTCTTTCACATATATTATGTGGCTCCCGGCAGGGCGGCTGGGGAAGCTAAATATCATTAGCAAACAAATATCATTGGACAAATTAATATCGTTATCAATATCTGCTTTTACCCCTTTTGTTATTATTTTTGGCAGTCTCATTTAATGTTAATAAAAAGCAAATTTGCTTCTTTTCCAAGAAAAGCAGGTAATCTTTGTTCATGTCTTGTGGCTCTCAAACATCTGATGTTTATTCTATGCGGCTCTTATGTTAAGCAAGTTTGGCCACCCCTGTTCTAGGTGGCTCTCACGCTGAGCAAGTTTGCCCACCCCTGAGCTAGGAAATAGAGCTAGTGACTGGCAAGCACCCAGAGTAAGACTGGTCAAGAATTTATGGCGCAGCAGCAGCCACTAGGACAGATTCCCCTAAAGGCCAGGAAAGGATGGACCAAACCACACACATGTACAAGCGAACGGAAGCTTACTTTGTCAACGCCCATTCGCTTAAAACCCGCTTGTAGGACCTTGAAGTTTTGAATGTATTCGTGTTCCAACTTTGCCTGAAATTTCACTTTCTTCAGCGCTACGGAACCAGGGAAGAGCATATCCATGAACTGGCAGTAAGCGGCACCTGGGAAGGGAACCAGAGACATCCGTGTGACGACCAAAGCTGAGAACACTCCAGGGCAAAGAAATGCTTTCCTTACAGAACTGGCAGCATCTCCAGCACAGAACCAGCCCAGCACCTAATTTCAGTGTGACAGATGCACCCACCGCAACTTGCCTATTTACCAATGGCCTTCCCTTTCAAAGGAGCATGAAAACCCCTTATAAATGGCCACAGCATTCACGACTGAGAGACCGCCTCTTCCCGTTACGCTCTATGGACCAACGTCTCCTGGTTGTCCCTGGCCCAAAGGACATCCAACTTGCCTCGACCAGCGGCAGGGCTTTTTCTGCCCTGGCCCCGGCCTGGAGGAACACACTACCTGTTGCGATCAGGGCCCTGCAGGATCTTCTTCAGTTCCGCAGGGCCTGCAAGACGGAGCTGTTCGGCCACGCTTTCGGCTGAGGCAGCGGGCGTCTGTGAGTGGCCCCCCCTGAGTTGCTGTCCCCCACCCTACCAACCAAACAATACGCCAGGGAACCTTCCACAGCCAGTTGACTTTGTTTGAACTGCGACCTTTGTTTTTAATGTCCGTTACTGTGTTTAAAATTTTTTAACTGTAGTTATTGTATTACTGACATGATGTTACCTGCACTGAGCCCGCTTGCGGGATGGGCGGGCTACAAATACAAATGAGCAGATACTGTAGATCGAGGTCAGACAGGCAGGCAACTGGCATTGCATTGGACAAGCACTGCCAAGGCATTCGAGCCCTCTCTCGCCTTACCTGCCTCAAGGAGAGGCTTTTTCATGGCCTCGGTGTGGCCACCAGTGTTCCCTCTAAGCTGAGAGAGTGTGAGCTAGCGCACAGTTTTTTAGCCCCCGGCTCACACATTTTGATCTTAGTTCAGGAAGGATGGGGCTCCAGAGCAAACTAATTTATGCAGTAGCCAAATTGCTTGCCCACAACTTTAAGGCCAGTAGCTCACAAGTAGAATTTTTGCTCACAAGACTTTACAACCTAGAGGGAGCATCGTCTACAACCTTTAAAAAATATGAACAAAATGAACGTTTCTGATATCTGAAGTTGTGTTGGGAACAGTGTTCCCTCTAAGTTGAGTTAGAACGAGGTAGCTCACAGTTTCTTAGCCTCCAGCTCACAAATTTTTGTCTCAGCTCATGAAGGATGGCTCCAGAGCAAACTAATTTATGCAGCAGCCGAATCGCTCGCTCACAACTTTAATGCCAGGAGCTCACAAAGTAGGATTTTTGCTTTATTAAGGACACAAACACAAAGGGGGTTTTTTACTTAAAAAAATGCTCAAAACATTAGCACTCTTGCAATATTTTGTTTATTTAACAGTATCTGATAACTGACCCCTCTTGCTCTGAATTACTGCATCAAAATGTCTGTGCTGCTGCAATCTTGAGGGTGCTGTTCAGGAGTGTCTCTGGAAGCTGCAAATCTACTTTTGATTTATTGACATTCACCACAGAAATCTCATGCTCAGAGTTCTGAGTCTAGGACCCAGAGGGAAACATGAAATGGCTGAGCGACTGAGAGAGTCTGGCGAAGCAAGTGATGATGCAGCAGCAGCAACAGAACTGGAAGCAGCAGATGGCCAGTTCCAGTGTGGGCCTGATAGAAGCCCTCCGGGGGCCTCATCCAGCCCCCGGGCCACATGTTTGACACCCCTGATCTAAAAGATTCAAAGTTGGCTTCTTTAAGACTGGTACAGCCTCCTTCAATCCCTTCAGATAGACCGCCAAATCCAAGGACACATTCCGCCTCTCCCATGCACAAGTCTCCCACGCACTCGCAACCTTTCCTCTCAGCATAGCTATCCTTTGTTTAGCAGCAGGCAACCCCTGTGGCTCCTGGAAACTGGTTGCTGCCCTCCGTGTGCTGTGACAGAGAAGCCTTCAAATGTCCTGTGCGGAGGAATCCACAGGTCTTGGTCAGCTCTCAATGCATAATGCCAGAGACTGTCAGTCCAGTATTGATGGCTGGGGAGTTAGATCATTGCTAAGGAGCAATTACTGTTGAATAAGTGAACATCAAGTTTTCACCTCTGTCCATATGCTTAAGTCAAACCCACAATCAAGTCAGACGGAGAAAGCAAGAAAACACAGAAGTCACTTACTTAGCTTTCCAGAGCTTCCGTGATCATGACTCAAAAACGCATCATTTACTAATGGGAAACATGCTAGACAGAAATCTGGCGACCAAGTAGGTTGGGTTCAGGGCACTGTCTAGCATCAGATAGGGAATGCTATCCCCTTAAAGTTTATTAAACAAAGAGCGTGTTAAAAGCAGTGGGATACGATGGTTTTTAAAACCTCCGGTATTCCAATACTTTGTGAGACAGTCGATTTCACCCTGATCGCAAGGGTTTGGATATGGAATATGATGAAATCTGCCTTGTACTATAGAGGGGATGGCATTACAGTGAGCTAAACGAATGCCCTAACAAAGGGGGGGGGGAGCATTGGGTGTCTCATGTATAATGGCAGAGTCAGAGAAGATAAAATACCAAAAAATTGACTGGAGCAGACAATGAGAGAGAATCACCACGCTGTTGCAATCGAGCTCCGTAAGGCAATGCTGAACAAGTACCTAGCAAGAAGAGATCTTCAGTTACGAGCCCCAGCCACCTTAATCGAGCATCTAGTGTCTTCATCCATCGAAGATGGTAAGCATCTCATTTAAGAAAGAATAGACCTTCAGCTTCTGAAGCAAAAACAATCCTGAGCCGTAGCTTGAAAACACTGAGCCATGCTCTAGCTTCCGGTGGCTTTTGACCGAGCTCAGCTCGGAGGGATGCATCTCAGAGACCACCTGTTACCCTACATATAGACTGGTACAGAATCAAAAGATTCTGAGATCGCCAAAATCCAGATAGCAACACCATAAAATAGCCGGGGTATTATTTCGGAGTTGGACACCTGAACTGCACCAGGGATATACCTTCCTTTCTTTGTAAAGAAGAAGACTTAATCTCATTCAAAGCAAACAGACGCTGATGCGACCGGGAGAGGTTTGAAGGAAAAACAGTCCCCGGGTAGCAGAAATTCCCAATTTATGCAATGTCTTCGTTTGCTATTGTCCATTTGGAAAGAGCCCGGTTGCCGTTTTTCGGGGGGGAACGGGCTTTTAGACTGGTCACAGTTGATTTGCAACACCTCATTGAGGCAGTAGTCTGTCGGCCTACAGCAACAAGGGTTACGTCTTTCAAAGCTTATCTGGGGGCATGACGTTCTGGAGGAGAAAGACTCGATGTCAGATCATTTAGATACAGATTAAAAAGAAGAGGGGCAAGCAGACAACCTTGCCTCACCCCCCTATCCATGGTAAAACCCACTGAAAGTTATCCCTCACTACCACCTGGGTAGTAGTATTGGTGTACAGGGTGCAGGGAAGCCACACGCAAGGGCAGTTGCTCTTTGCCAAAAGGTAGTCTTGCGCTTTACGTAGGGAGTAGGGACGCCCTTGAAAAGGGCCTAGAAGCTGTAATGGGGACAGAATGCTACGGCCGGAATTCTGACTCGAGCGGCTCACAGGGACCTTACCCCTCCAGTCTTGCTCCACTTAGAAGAAGAAGAAGAGATTGGATTTATACCCCGCCCTCCACTCCCCAAGGGAGTCTCAGAGCGGCTTACAAACTCCTTTTCCCTTCCCCTCCCCACAACAGACACCCTGTGAGGTGGGTGGGGCTGAGAGAGCTCTTTCCCAAGCTGTCCTTGAGGGAACAGCTGGTACAGAGCTATGGCTTGCCCAAGGTCATCCAGCCAGGTGCAAGTGGAGGAGTGGGGAATCAAACCCGGTTCTCCCAGATTAGAGTCCGCGCACTTCACCACTACACCAAACTTCCACAAGGCTCCCCGTTTGTTTCTGGGCCCGGCTCGAGGTGCTGGTATTGACCTAGGCAGCTTTATGCGGACTGGGGCCAGCATACCTTCAGGACTATCTACTCCCACCGTTTTTGTTGTTCGGTCGCACAGTCAAGTCCGACTCTTTGCGACCCCATGGACTACATCACGCCCGGCCCACCTGTCTTCCGTGTTTGTTGCATCGATAACACCGTCTCAGCCCCACCTCTCTCAGCTCCACCCACCAGACCGTATTTGGAGGCTCCCATCGTCTGAGGCTAGACTGGCTGCAACCCAAGAAAGGGACTACTTGGTGACGGCACCCAAAATTATGCAGCCCCCGCCCTAGGGAGGGTCATCTGTCCCCTGTGATCACTGCCTTCCACCAGCAGATGAAGACTTTTGTCTGATGTTCCCTCACAGTCTCACTCCCATTTCTACGCATCTATTGAGCGAGACAGGGAAAGGATTTATACCTCGCTCTTCACTACCCAAAGGAGTCTCAGAGCAGTTTATAATCTCCTTTCCCTTCCCCTCCCCACAACAGACACCCTGGGAGGTAGGTGGGGCTGAGAGAGCTCTGAGAGAAACTGCTCTTTCAAGGACAGCTCTTGTCAGAACTATGGCTTGCCCAAGGTCATCCAGCAGCTACAAGTGGAGGAGAAGTGAGGAATCAAACCCATTTCTCCCAAACCAAAGATTAGAATCTGCGCTCCTAACCACAAAGACAAACTGGAGCGCAAAGAGAGATGCATCTTGGGAACCCTACGCTGGGTAGAACAGCAGCTCAAAAATATTTTAATCTTTAAAAAAAAAAAACATCCCACACGGTGGGCACAACCAACCTTTCCCGTGCAAGCCCCATTAAATCAAAGGAGATGGATGCCCAAGCGGGCTCCAGGGTGTGTGCTACCAATCCGGAGTGAAGAGCTGTGCCTTTTGGAACCCTGCTCCTGCACACTCATGAGGCATGCCTCTGAAAGGCCAGCCTGCTCACAGCACACACGCACCCCACAACTGTAAAAGGTTTGAGGAAATCGCGTTGCTCAAAACTCCCTAAACAGTAGAAAGAGGAACCTGCTTCGACCAAACTGGAGAGGAGGAGACTGGAGAAGGAACCAGCCTATTCACAACCACTACGGGCATCGCCACGCAAAATTCACAGCTCCCCGTCCTCAGGAATTACCGAGGGTCCCCAAAGTTCCCTCTAAGCCCTTTATGGCATGGGACCTAGCTACTTGAAGGACCGCCTCTCCCCATATGTTCCTCAGCGAGCACTTCGGTCTGGATCCCAAAACCGTCTGGTCCTTCCAGGGCCAAAAGAGGCTCGGTTGGCGGTGACAAGGGCCGGGGCCTTTTCTGTGGCGGCCCCGCACGGGTGGAATGAGCTCCCGGATAACATCAGGGCCCTGCGGGATCCTTTACAATTCCGCAGGGCCTGCAAAACGGAGCTCTTCCACCAGGTGTTTGAGTCAGGGCCGCCCAACACTTCTATCTAGGTCCTGGCCCGGTTATTTGATTCGATCATTCGATCTTATCCGCCAGCCATTGTGACCGTCCATTAAGGTTTACATCTGGATACTGCTACGATATATTGAGCTGAAGATACGCCATCTGTATAGCGTTAATTGTTTTAAATGTTCTAATGTTTTATGATATTACCTGTTTTTTGTATTTGTTGTGAGCCGCCATATGGCGGGGAGGGCGGGATATAAATCTCATAAATAAATAAATAAATAAGCTGTGGAGTCTTGTGAGCAAAAATTCTACTCTATGAGCTCCTGGCATTAAAGTTGCGAGTGAGCAATTTGGCTGCTGCATACATTAGTGTGCTCTGGAGCCATCCTTCCTGAGCTAAGACAAAAACGTGTGAGCCGGAGGCTAAAAGACTGAGCCAGCTCACACTCACTCAGCTTAGAGGGAACACCGGGACTCCTGATCTTTCTCATGGCTTTGGCAAATCAAACACCTGGTACTGCTCGGTCTAGACGCTTCGGCTTCGAAAACAAGAAGCTCCCATTTCCTTTTTCTTTCAACGTTTGCGATGCTAATGGCTTTTCTGCACAAAGTTAACAGGATTTTTTCCCCAGCCTTCTAGCTGTCAAGCTCTTCATTTATTTGCTTAATTCAAGACCAAACCACCCGCCAGCTACCACTACCCACTCCCACTGCGTGGTCTTCCCAGTTCTTCCACAGCGCTTCCCCCGATGCCAAAGTTTCCCTCCTCTAGAGTCAGCACACACCTTGTCATGCAACTGCAGCAAAGGCCAGATCTGAGTCCAAGAGCACCTTAAGAGACCAACAATATTTTCAAGGCATAAGCTTTCGGGAGTCAGAGCTCCCTTTGCCAGGGTCTTGTACCTCGAACATCTTGCTGGCCTCTAAAATGCTACTGGACTCAGATGTAGCTGTTCTACTGCAAGCCACCACGGCTCCCCCTGACACTACCACAAATGAGGGCCACGCTTGTTCACCCACATTAAGTGGGTATTCGTGCTGCTTAGGGCCATCACAAATTTGCTCGCTAACCTGTTCATTTTTGCAATGCTTTATACTTCTCCTCCATAGTCTGCTTCTCCAGAAAAGGGCAACTACACTGATAAAAGGGTTGGAACCCTTTCCCTGTGAGGAAAGGTTGAAGCGCTTGGGGCTCTTTAGCTTGGTGAAACGACGGCTGAGGGGTGACATGATCGAGGTTTACAAGATTATGCATGGGATAGAGCAGGGAGAGAAAGAGGGACTTTTCTCCCTTTCTCACAACGCAAGAACTCGTGGGCACTCCATGAAATTGGTGAGCAGTCGAGTTAGAACCGATAAAAGGAAGTCCTCCTTCGCCCAAAGAGTGATTGACATGTGGAATTCACTGCCACAGGAGGTGGCGGCGGCTACAAGCATGGATGGCTTCAAGAGGGAATTGGATAAACATCTGGAGCAGAGGTCCATCGGTGGCTCTTAGCCTCAAGACATAGATAGGAACTCCCAGTCTGGGGCAAATGATGCACTGTATTCTTGGTGCTTGATTGGGGGGGGGGGCAACAGTGGGAGGGCTTCTAGTGTCCTGGCCCCACTGCTGGACCTCCTGAGGGGACCTGGTGTTTTTGGCCACTGTGTGACACAGAGTGTTGGACTAGATGGGCCACAGGCCTGATCCAACGTTGGCTTCTCTTATGTCCTTATGTTCTTACAGTTGTGTAAATGGAGCACTAGCCCTCGGCAAGCAACCTTTTCTTCCTAACCCAAATCTTACTTGGAAAGCCATTTCTTAAAACAATTTAGTCCTCCAGTGCACTAACCAGATTCACTTTACACTCGGCTGCTTCTCTGATCTGTCCAAGGATGTTCTGCGTAGACCACAGCCTTGGAGCTTACAATCGATGTTCCCTCTAACCTGAGTCAGTGTGAGCTAGCTCACAGTTCCTTAGCCTCCAGCTCACATTTTTTTTGTCTGAGCTCAGGAAGGATGGCTCCAGAGCAAGCTGACTTATCGCTTGCTCACAACTTTAATGTCAGTAGCTCACAAAGTGGAATTTTTGCTCACAGGACTCCACAGCTCAGAGGGAGAACTGTTTACAATATATCCTCCCTTGGACAAGTTGCGTCACAGCTTTGCAAGCCGCAAGTTCAGTTACCATCACTATGGATTCATCTCCTCTGGGCTTTTAGTTCCACTGCAAAAGCCTCCCTTGTGCAGGCAAACCTGAGAGAATCAGACAAGCGGCAGAGGAGCAACTCCCAATCTGTATGCTCCACAAGTTCTATACAAAGTCACCCAGCAGCAAGCATCGCAACTCACGTCCACAGCCACCCTTGGCCCTGCAACACTTGCTCAGCTTGCTGCCTTTCAAGAAACGTAGAACCAGAAGGAAGATTTAACCTCGGGGGTGGCCAAACTGTGGCTCGGGAGCCACATGCGGCTCTTCCACACATATTGTGTGGCTCTTGGCAGGGCAGCTGAGGAAGGAAGGGGAGGCATGCCTCGTCTATTGGTCTTCCCTTCCCCAGCCAGTGTTCCCCTCCCTGGGTAGGCTTGAGGTTGGGGGAGCAGAGAAGGAAAGCAACTTTAACTTTAAATGCCTTCTCAAAGCCCCCCACCCACGCTGGCCAGCTTGGAGAAAGCATTTGTCTCTTTAAATTCCTTCTCCAAGCCAAGCTAGCTGAAGCTGCTTTCTTTCCATTTCTCCCTCCCTCGTCTATTTTCTTTCTTTCTCTTTCTTCCTTTCTCCCTTACTTCCCCCCTCCCAACTATTTGCTTTCTTTCCACCTTTCTTTTTTTTCTCTCTCTCTCCCTTCCTTCCTTTCACTTTCTTTCCCATTCCTCCCCCATCTATTTTCTTTCTTTTTCTCTTTCTTTCCACCTCTCCTTCTCTTTCTCTCTCTTAAAAAATAAATATCATTAGCAAACAAATAAATATCACTGACAAATAAATACCATTATTGATATCTGTTTTTACCCCTTTTGTTGTTATTTTTGACAGTCTCATTTTAATGCTAATAAAAAGCAAATTTGCATATTTTTCAATAAAGACATGTAATATTTGTTCACGTCTTGCGGCTCTCAAACATAAACATTTATTCTATGTGGCTCTTAGGTTAAGCAAGTTTGGCCACGCCTGATTTAGCTCAAGGCTTGGAATCTTCCACCCAAAACCAGATCATGCCACACTATCCTACAAGCAAAGTACAGACAGGGAAAAGTACAGGGCTCGTACAAGCAAGCTGTGCTACGTTCTACTTCACTTGTTTCTGCGGAGTCTCAAAAACAGAGATAAGAGACAGGCAGGCAAGCAATCCCCACGCCTCCAGAGAATTCATCAGCACCAGTCCAATACTCCATCTCCAGCCGGCTCTCTGAACGGACAAAGAGACGCATTTAAATCATAAGCAGGCGCTTAGCCCTCCACTTACCTGAGCAAAGCTGTTCTATCTTTGTCAGATTCAACTGAAGGGACTCGTTGATCCAGGCGAGCATGTCATGTCGACTCAAGTTATCGCTCGTCACCGAGGTGGAATACACGTTCACTGCCATTTTCTGAACAGAAGTCAATGAGAAGAGATTGGGTTTAGCCAGTGGCAAGTGGGATGAAAAGCTCCCGTTCCCTTTTCACACAGTCATCAACGTCAAGCGGAAGCCTCTCTTAACTGCCAAGGGTTGGATGCCGGCCACCTTTTCGAGAGAGTCGGCTTATGGGAGACAGCCTAGCCATTTATCAGAAGTCCAAACGCCCCAGTAATGTGATGAGCCCGTAAATAGCTGGAATCAGACGCCACGATCATTCTCACGGACGCAGCAAAGAGACAAATCCTACCGCGCCAGGAAATCGTCCAACAGGGGAGACAAGCGGACACTTCACAGGAGTGACACAGCCCATGGGATTCAACAGCTGGCCCAAGGAAGCTCTCCATCACGGAGGACAACAGCCAGCTCGGCTCATTTTTAAAACAGGGCGCACAAAGGCGCTGTGGCAACAAGAGTGGAGAACGGGGATTCTAGAAGGTATCAAATTAAAAATGAGCAGGTGAAACAGTCGATATAAGCTGGCAAAGAGAGGCTTGGTACTGAGAAAAGGTACAGAGTATCAGCTGCTCAGAGGAGACTGGGGCAGAGCAGGCCTATCCCACCCCACTCTCCAAAGTTTTCCCAACTCCTGGAGAGGCCTTTCTCTCTCAGGTATCCACCGCCACTGCCCGACCTTTGTAGGAACTGCCCGCGGGGAGGGTCAGGACGCCCAGCTTCCCTTCCAAGTTCTGAGGCCTTGCCTCTGCGTCTTCCACTGCCCAGCTCCTGGGCACCAAGTGGGCAGCTTACTGCCTTGTGTGCCCCTGGAGGAATAGCCACTTGCTAAACTGCCTGCCTTCCCCCGGCGCTCCCTTTTAAAATAGCGTGCCCAAGACAGCGGAGGTGTATGAGGTACAGAGAACCACTACCAAGCATCTAAAGTTATAAGGTATTTATGTTCGCACGCATACTTTTAGCACAGCACCAGACTGAGGAAGGAATTCAAAGGAAATGGGTAAAGCACAAATCCTCTGTCCCTCTCTGTCTCTGTACAGCATTTCAATTTCCTTGAAGTTTTCTGCAGCTCTCCAGAACGGGACATGGTGAAATGGCTGCCTCCTCCAGGCCACAGTTAAGAGTTCTGTCTGCTCTGATGGACCCAGCACAAAAGAGGTTTTCCTCCTTCCGCCCCTGAGTTTTACCTCCTCTCTCCTCTTCCCGCCCCCCACTGACCATGTCAGAGAAGCTTTTCCAGAATTTCACTTCCTGCAGCCTCTCTAGTATTTAATTCCTCCAAACCTCTGTTTCCTGCTTGGGGGAAGGTGGACAGACTGACCCACCCATTATCTCTCCTGCTAGATCTATTAGCATTTGTATGAAGGTGGGCTGAGGTAGTCAGGAAAACAATTGTACTGACCTCCCCCCTTCCTGTCTGCTATCTGCCCAGACAGCAAAAAAATGCCTTTTAAAACTCAGAGTGAATGTTTCACTCACTACAAACTTCCAAAGAAAAAAAAATGCATTCCTTCACAGACACCAAGAAGGGGACTTGGAGAACCAAGAGAGGGAGGGGGCTTTGGCCACAGGGGCAAGACAGAGCACTGACCACCAGCAAGAAAATGGGGGATGGAAACACTACTAGAAAGACCAGAGGAGCCCCAGGGGCTTTGGGCTGATGCAGAAATTTACGAATGTGTGATGGGATTAGAGCAGCAGAGGAGAAAGCTTGGGAAACAAAGGAATGAGAGTGGATGCGAAAATGCAGCCTTTCCTGTCCCATTAGGGACACTTCTACCATAATCAGCATGACAGGACTCACACACAGCAGGGAGGTCACATGAATACGCTGTCTAATCTTAGTCTGTGTGACCCCCAATAAGGCAACCCTGGAGGTTTTTCCGTCATCTTCTGGGTGTGGAACAGTGGTCACTGGGGGTGTGGAGGGGAGGTATTTGTGAATTTCCTGCATTGTGTAGGGGGTTGGGCTAGATGACCCTGGAGGTCCCTTCCAACTCTACGATTCTATGAACTCTCACTATGCAAGAAACAATGCAGCCCAATTCAAGGCATATTTTAAGATGAGACAGACTTCTCATGCCCTGCAAGCCATGCCACCAAAGCGCGGTGCACTACTCCCCCATTGCAGGAGAGTTCTTTAGAATGAATAACCATTCTGCAATGGGCAATAGGGGAGGGGCTGCGGCTCAGTGCTAGAGCATCTGCTTGGCAGCACGCAGGCAGAAGGTCCCAGGCTCAATCCCCGGCATCTCAGGTTGAAAGGACCAGGTAGGAAGTGATGTGTGAGATCTCTGTCTGAGACCTGGGAAAGCTGCTGCCAGTCCAAGATGGAAATACTGATCTTGGTGGGCCACCAGTCTTGATTCAGTAGAAGGCGCATTCATGTGTGCATCTGTACAAGCAAGGCCATGTGGAGCTACCGCTGAGATCTCCTAGAAAGAGGTCACGCAAATTCTACTTGGGTGTCCACATGCAGCTGAGAGCCAGTTTGGTGTAGTGGTTAAGAGTGGCGGACTCTGATCTGGAGAACCGGGTTCGATTCCCCACTCCTTCACATGCAGCCAGCTGGGTGACCCCGGGTCAGTCACAGTTCTCTCAGAGCTGTTCTCTAAAGACCACTTCTCTCAGAGCTCCCTCAGCCCTGCCTACCCCACAGAAGAAGAAGAAGATTGGATTTATAACCCACCCTTCACTACCCAAAGGAGTCTCAGAGGGGTTTACAGTCTCCCTTCCCTACAACAGACACCCTGTGAGGTAGGTGGAGCTGAGAGAGCTCTTTCAAGAAGAACAGCTCTGAAAGAACTTATAACTGACACAAGGTCACGCCAGCAGCTGCATGTACAGAAGTGGGGAATCAAACTCGGTCCTCCCAGATTAGAGTCCGCCCTACTAACCACTACACCAAGCTGGCTCTCAGGTGTCTGTTGTGGGGAAAGGAAGGGAGACTACATACGAAGCTGGTCAGTAAACACGAAGCTACCTCATCCTGAATCATTCAGGTTGGTCGCTCTGCTGGTCTGAAGCAGCAGAGTGAAGTTTGAGTCCAGACCAACAATTTTATTCAGGGCATAAGCTTTCATACGCACACTTTTGTGTGCACAAATTTGTCTGAAGAAGTGTGGTTTGCACACAAAAGCTTACACTTTGAATAAAACTTTGTTGGTCTTAAAGTTGCCACTGGACTAAAACGTTTTTCCCCTGAACCAGAAACTTCTGTCCATTGAAGTCAGCATTGGCTGCTCAGATTGGCAGCGGCCCTCCAGAGTCTCAGGCAGAGAAAGGTCTTTTCGCATCACCTATTACCCGGTCCTTTCTACTGGCAATGCTGGGGAGTATTGCAGGGGCTATGGCTCAGTGGTAGAGCAGTGGTAGTGCTTTGAGTGCAGAAGGTCCCAGGTTCAATCCCCAGCAGCAGCTCCAGTTAAAACAAAACCAGGTCCTACGTGATGGGGAAGGCCTCCGCCTGAGACCCTGGAGAGTTGCTGCCAGTCTGAGCAGACAATACTGACCTTGACGGACTGAGGGTCTGCGTCAGTAGAAGGCAGCTTCATGTGTGTGACCATGACTTACAGATATTTGGAAGGGAGGGGCTGTGGCTCAGTGGTAGAGCCTCTGCTTTGCACGCAGAAGGTCCCCGGTTCAGTCCCTGGCATCGCCCATTAAAGGGCGGTAGGGAACGAGAAAGACCTCTGGCTGAGACCCCGGAGAGCGGCTGCCAGTCTGAGTTGACAATACTGATGTTGATGGACTGAGGTCTGACTCACTAGAAGGCAGCTTCACGGGGAGCTTAGCATGCAGACGGTCCCAAAGTCAATCCCCAGCATCTCCAGGGGAAAGGGCAGGCAGGAGGTGGCGGGAAAGACCTTTCATTGCCTGGGACACCCTGGAGAGCCGCTGCCAGTCTGCGTAGACAAGACGGACCTTGATGGACTGAGGCTGTGATTCAGGAGAAGGCAGCTTCATGGGGAGGGGCTGCGGCCTGAGTCCCTGGAGAGCCACTGCCAGCCTGCGTAGGTGATACTGACCTTGATGGACCTATGGTCTGGTTCAGTATAAGTCTTTTGGGGAGAGGCCATGGCTCGGGGAAGAGCCTCTGCTTAGCCTGCAGAAGGTCCCAGGTTCAGTCCCCGGCATCTCCAGTTAAAAAGGACCAGGCAGGAGGAGATGGGAGAGACCTCTGCCTGAGACCCTGGAGAGCTGTCAAGAGGGGGTGTGGCTCAGTGGAAGAGCCTCTGCTTGGCATGCAGAAGGTCCCAGGTTCAATCCCCAGCATCTCCAGTTTAAAAGGGCTAGGCAGGAGGTGATGGGAAGGACTTCCGTCTGAGACCCTGGAGAGCTGTAAAGAGGGGTTGTGGCTCAGTAGTAGAGCCTCTGCTTGGCATGCAGGAGGTCCCAGGTCCAATCCCTGGCAGCATCTCCAGTTAAAAGGACCGAGCAGGAGGTGATGGGAGAGACCCCCTCCGCCTGAGACCCTGGAGAGCCCCTGCCATTCTGAGCAGACAACACTGACCCTGATAGACCAAATATCTGATTCAGTATAAGGCAGGGGCTGTGGCTCAGTGGCAGAGCATCAGGCTTGGCACGCAGGAGGTCCCGGGTTCAGTCCCCAGCATATCCAGTTAAGAGGACCAGGCAGGAGGGGATGGGAAAGACCTCCTCCTGAGACCTTGGAGTGCTGTGAAGAGGGGCTGTGGCTCAGTGGCAGAGCCTCTGCTTGGCATGCAGAAGGTCCCAGGTTCAATCCCTGGCATCTCCAGTTAAAAGGACCAGGCAGGAGGGGATGGGAGAGACCTCTGCCTGGGACCCTGGAGAGCTGTAAAGAGGGGCTGTGGCTCAGTGGAAGAGCCTCTGCTTGGCATGCAGAAGGTCCTAGGTTCAATCCCCGGCATCCCCAGTTAAAAGGACCAGGCAGGAGGGGATGGGAGAGACCTCTGCCTGGGACCCTGGAGAGCTGTAAAGAGGGGCTGTGGCTCAGTGGAAGAGCCTCTGCTTGGCCTGCAGGGGATCCCAGGTTCAGTCCCCGGCGGCACCTCCAGTCCCAAGGGCCGGGCAGGAGGGGACGGGAAAGACCCTTCTTGGCCTGAGGCGCCCTGGGGAGCCGCTGCCAGCCGGAGCAGACAAGACGGGCCTCGGTGGGCCGGGGGGCGCGATTCAGGGCAGGGCCGCTTCCTGCGTGTTCCGGGGGCCTCCTGCACGTGCTCCGGGGCCCACCTCGCGGGGTTGTTGCGAGGCTGAGCCCTGCCTGGCCCGCGGGGAGACCCCGTCTGGGGGGGGAGGGGGGAGAGGGGGACTCTACTCGCCTCGCGCCCCCCCCGCTCATTAGCATACCAGGCTCCGCATCAGCATATGCAAATGACCCCCGGCAAAGCCCCCTGGGTAGCGAGGGGGGGGAGGGCCCGGCGGCGCCGGCCGGGGGTGGGGGGGAAGGGAAAGGGCGGGGCCCCGGCCGTGTCGTGCCCCCGGCGGCCCCCTCAGGGCCCGGAGGGAGACAAGGGCCGGCCCCTCCGCCGCCGCCGCCGCCCGCCCCACAGCCGCCGCCGCCGCCCGCCTCGCCCCGTTACCTCAGCCAGTCAGTCGCTCACCGTTCAAACCGGCCCCGCCCGCCTCGCCCGGGATCTGACGTCACGCGCACGCCGGCGCGCTGGCGTCACTCCGAGGGGGGAGGAGGAGGAGAAGGGTGAGGAGGCGGGGCTTGCCGGGGAAGGGGCGGGGCTTGCCGCCGCCGCTCGCCGGGCCGTCTTCTACCGTCGCTGATTGGCTGGGCTGTGGCGCAGCCGCTGACGGAAGAGGGGGCGGGCAATTAAACGCTTGGGAGGCGCGGCCCCGCCTCCTCCTCCTCCTCCGTCCTCGCGTCTCCCCAGAGGCCACGCCCCACGCACAAGGCCACGCCCCCTCGCTGTCCTGAGCGTTGCTTCTTTTTTTCATTATTTTTAACCCTTACGTGGTCAGGAATTCCCTTTCCAGTTTGTCGCTCGGAGCAATCCTGATTCCAAACAAACGCACTTCGCGAGGAAGTGAACGAAACCTGCCTCTCTGGTCCCAGCTCCTGCCCACACGGCCACGGGAAAAAAAGGTCTTCGGACAGCGCTGGCTCTTCGGCTTGGAAACCGAGATGCGCACCGGCCGACCCCTGGAGTCGGACTTGACTGGCTTTCGAGCGAGGGAAACCTTTACCTTTCTGCAGTTAAAACGTGGAGATATTTAAGGTTGCAGTGCGATGCCCAAGGGGGTTTTCCACCACGAAAAAGAGTCAAAATATGATCCCGCAGCCGTGGGGTGGCGGCTCTTATAGGGTCAGGTGGCCAGCCGTGTTGGTCTGAAGCAGCAGGACAAAGTTAGTAGTCCGGCCGCACCTTGAAGACCAACAAAGTTTGATTCTGGGCAGAAGCTTCCGTGTGCGAAGTGTTTGAAGAAGTCTGCGTGCGCACGAGAGCTTATGGTACTCAGAATTAAACTTCGTTGGGCTTAAAGGGGCCTTCTCTCTGTTTTTATAGGAAACTGCTTACATCCCCCTTGCTACTAGAGAGCCTGGGGAGAGGAAGAGATTGGATTTATACCCCGCCCTTTGCTACCTGAAGGAGTCTCAGAGCGGCTTACGATCTCCTTTCCCTTCCCCTCCCCACAACAGACAACCTGCGAGACAGTTTAGTGTAGCGGTTAGGAGTGTGGACCCTGATCTGGGAGAACAGGGTTTGATTTCCCGCTCCTCCACATGCAGCTGCTGGAGTTACCTTGGGTCAGTCACAAGCTTGAAAGAGCTCTCTCAGTCCCACTTACCTCACAGGGTGTCTGTTGTGGGGAGGGGTTGTAAGCCACTTTGAGACTCCTTCAGGTAGTGAAGGACAGGGCATAAATCCTATCTTCTCTTCTTCTTAGGTAGGGCTGAGAGAGCTCTTTCGAGGACTGCCCTTGAGAGAGCAGCTCTGAGAGAACTTGTGACTGACCCAAGGTCACACCAGTAGCTGCATGTGGCGGCCTGGGGAATCAAACCTGGTTCTCCCAGATTAGAGTCCGCGCTCCTAACCACGACACCAGACTGGCTGTCTTATAGCAGGGCCATGATGCTGTAGAGTCCAGGCTCCAAAGCAGTGTATTTCTCTAGGTGATCAGAAGTTATTCCAGAATTCCAGGCATCACCTGGCGGTTGGTAACTCTAACTACAGTAGCCAGCTCCAGGCTGGCAAATTCATGGAACCTGGAATCTTGGAATCTGTCCGTTCTCCAGACCCCACCCTCTAATGTTGCCAAGTTTGGGTTGGAAAATACCTGGGGACTTTGGGGGTGGAGCCAGGAGAAGGCGTAGTTTGGGGAGGGGAGGGGCCTCAGCATGGTACAGTGCCACAGAGTCCACCCTTCAAAGCAGCCATTTTCTCCAGGGGGACAGATCTCTTTCAGCTGGAGATCAGTTGTAAAAGCGGGAGATCCCCAGGCCCCACCTGGAGGCTGGCAACCCTCCCACCCTCCCAGACTTTACACCCAAATCTCGAGGACTTTCCCAGCCCAGAGCTAACAACCCTAGTTTAATGCCACAGAGTTCACCAGCCTCCAAAGCAGCTATTTTCTCCAGGGCCATGGATGACTTTAGTCAGCAGATCATTTGGAATTCTTCAAGTCCCACCTAGAAGTTGCAGGGGGTTGGACTAGATGGCTTGTATATCCCTTTCCAACACCATGATTTTGATTCTAGGTTATTATTAAACCTATTGACTGCACCTCAATGCCCGTTCTAAACTTCCCACTGTCTGCTAAGTATACTATGTAGCGTATATTATAATTAGTAGAAATGTTAGTGGAATATTTAGATATGTATTGGTTAAATGTTTAGACTACCTTTATTAAAAATACTAACACCATATCTAGACATAGGTTAGAATATAGGAAATAAACATTTTTAATATATAAAGTTGCAAAGATGATAATTCTTAATACAGTAAAATATTACTAAAATACTAACTTTGTTATGTAGGAGATATATGACTTGACACTTTGACAGTTTGTAACACTCTCACTTTTTATTCTGTTTCTGAAAACTTAATAAAATATTCATACACTTCCCATTGTGCATTTGTTAGACAGTCCAAGCCTGAACATCCTATATATGTTTTTTCAAGAAAATTTTAATTTTATCATTCCAGTACACAACCAAGTAAAGAAAGCATCAGTACAGCTGATATAGACACAGGTGAACTGCGCTTATTCTGTGCTATCAAAAGGTTTCACCACTTGCCTTGGCTTTGTAGTAAAGCAATCTTAGTTACTAATAGGGTGACAGCACCACAAAACTTCCATATTTAACATTTACAAACATAACTTGAAAAACTTGAAAATTTCCCCAACAGTTTACAATACTGTGTTTTGTTTATACCCCTCCCAAAGAACCAACTTACATTTGCTAACAGCTATCTCTAGGTCAGTTTTGTCTAGTATGCGTATGGGATACCATTTATCAAAAGGATCAAGCTATTCCGTTTCATATTTAGTATCAAAGTAAAAAGAGCACTTTTCTTGTATAAAGTATTCCCATATTTTGCTTTTTCATTGGTCAACTGTAGGAGGTCTCTTATCTTTCTAGCGTAGAGCTATAACTGCTTTTGCTGCTATAAGAAGAATAAGGATTAGGTCTCTACAAATTACAGGTGGACTCTCATCGGGCCACAGGTCTGAACATCCTATATAATCTTTTATTCAGAACGACCGAAATTATGGAAATATTAAAATTCATGAGTAAAAGAATCTTTTTTTTTGAAAAGATTTTATTGAAGTCACAATTTTCATTAAACAATACATTCATCTTATTTTTTACCGACCTCTTTTTATTTTCCTCCTCCTCCCCCCTTTTAGGCTTCCAGCAGACCCCACACCTGTACTTAAACTTAGATTAACAGGTAAATTACTAATTTAAAAAGATTAAGTATTTAGCTCTTTTTCTATAATATATGTACCTCTAATATTTTTATATATTATTCCATTCCTAAAAATGTTAGATATAGTTACTACACATTTTTCAAGTTAGAACATATAAATATGTTTCCTTTTAATTCTGTATACTTTTCTGTATACTCTTGCATGTCCTTCCATTCTTCTAAAAATGTCATAGAATCTTGATTGCTCAGTTTCTTAGTCCATTTGTCCATTTCAGCCAAAAATACTAATTTTCTGAGCCATTCCCAATGCTCTGGAATTCTTTCATTCTTCCAGTTTTGTGCGTAAACCATTCTTGCGGTTGTCACCATATATCATATCATTGTATGAGTAAAAGAATCTTGATTTGTTACTTTCAAAATATGGGATAACGGGAGGGGGTGACTGCAGAAAACACCTCGTGGATTCCGGTTTGCTGTGTGAAGTCGCACGCCATGCGCAAGGACTTCTCTCATAGTTCCACACACACACACCCGAAACCCAGACCAAACTAGGGTAAGAAAAACCCCATTCACAAGTTTCAGTGAATACATGTGCAATCCATGTGCAGGGTACGCTTAATTGTGGTACCTAGGAGTTATGTTATTTTATACTGTTGTTTTTAATCTGGTTACAAACTCCCTTCCCTTCCCCCTCCCCACAACAGACACCCTGTGAGGTAGGTGGGGCTAAGAGAGCTCTTTTGAGAACTGCTCTTGAGAGAACAGCTCTGAGAGAACTATGGCTTGCCCAAGGTCATCCAGCAGCTGCCTGTGGAGGAATGGGGAATCAAACCTGGTCCGTGCTCCTAACCACTATACCACACTGGCTCTCTACAACAGTTCAGTGTAACGCGAGGACTGCAGTGGTGGAGGTACAAATTAGGAAGTCCCAGTGTAACTATTGCTCTGCCATGCACTCAGTGGCATTTGAAAAGTCCCCTCTTGGCCTCCATTTCCTCTATTGCATGTGTGTTAACTGCTGTCGAGTCGTTTCCAATTTATTGTGGCCCTATGAATTAACGATCTCCAAAATAACCTGTTTAGCAGCCTTGCTTAGATAAACATATGGAGCAGAGGTCCCATCAGTGGCTATTAGCCATAAAGTATAGATAGGAACTCTCAGTCTGGGGCAAGTGATGCTCTGTCTTCTTGGTGCTTGGGGTGGGGGCAACAGTGGGAGGGCTTCTAGTGTCCTGGCCCCACTGCTGGACCTCCTGAGGGCACCTGGTGTTTTTGGCCACTGTGTGACACAGTGTTGGACTGGATGGGCCACTGGCATTGTCCAACATTGGCTTCTCTTATGTTCTTATGTCCTGCAAATATAATCCTCTAGATTATATAGCTGTAATGTGCTCTACGCAAAGTTTTGGGAAACTTCTATTGGTGCAGAATGCTGCGGTCAGGGTATTGACTGGAATGGGTTGCAGGGACCATACCGCACCAGTCTTGGCCCAACTACGCTGGCTCCTGATTTGTTTCCAGGCATAATTCGAGGTCTTGACCTTCAAAGAAAGAGCAAGGAGGGGGAGGAGGAGGAGACTGGATTTATACCCCACCCTTCACTACCCAAAGGAGTCTCAGAGCGGCTTAGACTCCTTTCCCTTCCCCTCCCCACAACAGACACCCTGTGAGCAATGTTCCCTCTAAGCTATGGAGTCTTGTGAGCAAAAAATCTGCTTTGTGAACTGCTGGCATTAAAGTTATGACCAAGCGATTTGGCTACTGCATAAGTCAGTTTGCTCTGGGGCCATCCTTCCTGAGCTAGGACAAAAATGTGTGAGCCAGAGGGTAAAAAACTGAGGTAGCTCACACTCACTCAGCTTAGAGGGAACACCGCCTGTGAGTTGTGTAGGGCTGAGAGAACTCTCTCTGAGCACTGCTTGTGAGAGCAGCTCTGAAAGAACTTGTAACTGATCCAAGGTCACACCAGCAGCTGCATGTGGAGGACTGGGGAATCAAACACGTTTTTTTCCAAATTAGATTCCATGCTCCTAGCCGCTACACCAAACTGGCCCTCCCTCTAATCCCTTATAGACCTGTTCTATTCATCTACTATGGAGGCCCTGTTTCAGTTGCACGGGGGGGGGGGGGGGGGCAATCTGGGTGGCAGCTCGGGAGGGGGGGAGGGGACAGAGCTTTCTCGGTCATGGCATCACTTGTCTGTCCTGTTCTGTCGCCATCTTCTGCCAACGGGTGAAGACTTTTGTTTCTTTCGGCATTCCCTCCATGAGCTCTCAATTCCTAACCATTCCTGAGCCCGCCCTTTAGTGGGAAGGGCGGGATATAAATCACATTTAAGCACCTTTAAGACCGTGTGTTGTTCAAAGTATAAGCTTTCACATGCACACACACTTATTCCGATGCATATTTGTATCTCTGTACATATTCTAACTCTGCTTTTGCTTTAATGTAGGGGGTTGGGAAAACATCAACAACCTCAGATATGCAGACGATACCATTCTAATGGCAGAAAGTGAAGAGGACCTCAAGACTTGCCAATCATACATACATATACCTTTATTGGCATAAACCTCAAGAGTCTCTTGGTTAGGATGAAAGAGGACAGTGCAAAAATTAACATTAAAAAAAACGAAGATCATGGCATCCGGCCCCATCCCTCCTTGGCAAATAGAAGGGGAAGTCGTGGAAGCAGGGGCAGACTTCACCTTCCTGGGATCCAAGATCACTGCCAGACGGTGAGTGCAGCCATGAAATTAAAAGACGCCTGCCCCTTGGGAGGAAAGCGATGGCAAACGTAGATGGTATAACAAAAAGTAGAGACATCACCCTGCCAACAAAAGTCCGTATGGTCAAAGCAATGGTATTCTGAGTAGTAACGTATGGCTGCGAGAGTTGGACTATTAGGAAGGACGAGCGCCGAATAATAGATGCTTTCAAAATATGGTGCTGGAGAAGACTCTTGAGAGTCCCTTGGACTGCAAGGAGATCAGATCAGTCTATCCTAAAAGAAATCAACCCTGACTGCTCCATGGAAGGCCAGATCCTGAAGCTGAAGCTCAAATCCTTTTTTGTTTCACCCTATGGAAGGACTCTGAATCTTGTTCAGTATGCCAGCTTGGTCTCTTGCTGGAAACATGGAAACAGAGCAGGGAAGGACCTCGAATGTCATCCAGCCCAGCCCTCTGCACAACACAGGGAATTCACAGCTACTGCCCCCACTCCCCCTGTGACCCCCGCTCTATGCCCACAGGAACTGTGGCCGGTTTTCCTTCCTTTCAGCCCCCCCCCCATGACATTACAAATCCCTGAGCTGACTCCCCCACAGACGCCAGTTGTACATCTTTCCACTCCCTCTCCCCTGCCACTCTGTAGTTCCCAGCTCCAGGTTGGGAAATTCCTGGAGATTTGGGGGTGGAGCCTGAGGCAGGTGGCATCGGGGAAAATGAAGGACCTCAGCAGGGTATACAATGCCCCTAGAGTCTACCCTCCAAAGCAGCCGTTTCCTCCAAGAGAATGGATTGCTGTAGGCTGGAGATCTGTTGGGACTGCGGAAGATCTCCCGGCCCCTCCTGGAGTTTGGCAAATCTGTTCCACTCCCCCCGTTTGGTTAATCACGGATATCTGTGACTCAAGAAAGAAACCAAGAGGACGCCAAGCGACAGAGAAACACTGCCTTTAATTAAACAATGGTAAATGTTCATGGTAAAAACTTTGTAGCAAACAGTTCTTTTCACACACATATACACCCGCCCGCCCACCCCCCCGCCCACCCACCCCGAGGCTCAGTTGCGGTTCTTCATACTTTGGCACTGAGCTTTCCGTCTAGAAAGTTAATTAAAAAGAAAAGAGAGAGAGAAACTCGTCGTGATTTCAAAAGGTTGTATTAAAACGTACAGTTTTTAACGTTGTAAAAAAAAAAGTTTAAAAAAAATGTAGCACCAACAAGAGGAAAAGGGAAAGGCCTTTTCCACAGCTTCTGAACGACACTTCTGGGGGAAAAGCAATTTTCTCCGAAACAAACAAACCCCAAAATGCAGCAAAGCAATGTGGCTTTGGCCCCGGCATAACACACCCCCCCCCCCCCCCCAATTTCTAGTTCTACTATTTTTGTGCAAGTCAAATGACAAGAAAAACCATCTCTGTCCTGCTGGTGTCCTGCGTTGCTTTCCAACACCTCATCCTCGCAAGACTGAGAATGAAATTATCTTTAATGGTGAGGCGACAAGAAACAGAGATGCCGACATATCCCTACAGAACCGAAGCTCTGCCATTATTCCAGCTTAGAGAAAAAGGAACACAAGGAGATGCCCAACAAGCAAATATTTAAGGCACATAAAGCAGCGGCAAAATCCTTGACCTCCGGCTGACTGGACTGTCCATCTGCCAGTGCACCAAAACACTCGGGCATAAACAGGAGGTTCTGAATTCTAAGCTCTCCTACGCCATCTCTCCGACTATCTACTATAGATTGCTAGCACTGACTCAAAGAGAGAGAGGAGATGAAAACTTTGTCCCCGAGACTCTTAAGAGAGGGTTCTTTAAAATGCCTTTCTCTGGAGTAGGGGAAATCAAGTTGAGAGAGCAATTCACAAACTGCAGGGGGTGATGCCGATGGAAGACGGGATCCCTGAGTGAGGCACCAGGCCGGACTGAGAATGAGAATGGCCACTGGCTCCGGCCGCTGACCCCCCCCCCTCCATTCCCGAGCAGCTGTTTTCCCGAATGGGGGCTGCTGCTCCCCCGGGGAGAAGTTTAGCCAGGAGTCCAGCCCTCACCACTCAGTGCAAAACCTGCCGCAGAGATACCTGAGCAAAGCTGAAATCTCGACAGTGGCACATTCCACCATTTCCTCAACTGGGAAATACAGTCCTGCTTTCGTTGGGACAGAATCAGAACGCGGCTTGGTTCTCAAACCCGATGAGAAACTCCGGACCGGTCTGAGTTCAGCGCAAAAGAAAGCACTCCTGCACGTAGCCTGCGGAAAGCCCGCTTTAGATGTGATGTTGACCGGGTGTGCGGGGTCTTCTTTCAACTGCACTGCAACCAGCACACAATCGCCACGCGGACTTCGTTGGCAGCGTAACAGCCACAAGGGCTACGGCCTTTGGCGTGCAAACGAAGCTGGCTCAGGCGGCAGCAGGTCTTGTACGAAACTACCCAGTCTGTGCAAAGTCGCACCATCAAGGTCTCGTGATAAAACTGGGCCTAAACGAATGGCGGCAGCTCAAGGAGGGCTCTGCTCCTTTGCCTGTAGAACTCCCGGTGAGAGCCTCTTTAAGTCTATCGCTTGAATGGTCTCCCAGCACATTCCGCTTCCCACATTCTCTGAAGGCACATGCGGTGGCGGGAGGGAAAGCCCTTGAGCAGTAGCTGAGGCAGTAGGTTGACACGATTGGGAGAAGTCCCTTTGTTCGCCACATGTGGCACAGCACGCACCAGCAGACACGTGAAAGGATGCTGAGAATGTACCCTCTAGAGAAAAGCCAGGCCTAAACTCCAGGTCTTTTGTGCAGATACCTGTACAGGTGAGCCTGCCAAGGCTGGACCCCACTGTCCCCTCGAGGATATTCATTGGCGCATCACGGTAGAGGTACAGAGGATTGAGAGGGGTGGCTGAACTGCAAAGGGAAGGTCTTACCCGACCTGACAAAAATAAGCATTCTTTGTATTCCCAGGCCGATGGATCCTATTTCCAGAAGTCTCTCCTTCTTCAGGGGCAGAAGATAATAGAGGCTGGAAGAATCTGGGTAGGACTGACGGTGTAAACAGCAGCATGGTGAAGGGTCGAACCCCGCCCTCCTCTAGAGTAAAGCCATTGGGGGCAGAGCCGTTGTGGAAAAGAGATACGTGGCAGGGGTGCTTCCCCCATTGTTCTTCTGGCAAGGGGGGACTGTGCAGTTGGTACAGGGAGGGGGAAATCCTTCCTCATCAGTCAAGACACACAGGTTTGTAGGATTTCCCTTTCGGTAAACGCAAAGGGGTCTTTTCCCTTGGCTCGGCCTGGAGGCCTGGAGTGTATCCCTCCCTGCGCCCCTGGAACGGCTCCGCACCAGGCCTGTTAAGGTCAGAACTTGGGACGATATCTCACCGATGTCTTTGCGCGGCTTCTGTTCCCCTCAGCAGTATATACGGAAGAAAGATCCCAGGAGGACTGGGCATCCCGTTTCCACTCCCCCACCCCGCCCCAAAGATCACAGTCCGCATTCAAGACACATCTGTTGCGCCTACAGAGCAGCGTAGTTAAAAGTGTACCCGGATGCCCCGGAAGGTTCTTTGTTTCTTCCTTTGTTCCAACCAGTTTATCTCACCGTTCCGTTTCTGCTCAATTCCTTCCTAGGAATTATCACTTCTTTCTTTCTTTTTCTTTCTTTTTTTGGGCCCGATGCTCTACAGCAGCAGCCTTCTCATTCATTATGCTTTTTTTAAAGAAAAAGGTTTGGGGGTTATATTGACAGAAAGTATTTAAAAAGAAAAGCGGTGTTTCTCCCGGCTCTTCCCGTGGGGAGCCCCACGTCACGTGGCGCCTGGCTCAAAGTCGGAGGGATTCCGTGGCGGGTCACGCTTTCAAGTTTTGGTTCTTGTGCACAGACAGACCCCCCCCAATCTGGGGGGGGGGGAATCACCTTTTCCTGAGGTGGCAACCGTGGGGGGAGCTTTTCCTAAACACGGAATGATGAACGATGTTCAGGGGCGGGGGGCGTCCCGCGAACACCCAGAGCTCTGCACGGCAGGAGAGCAGAAAGTCACAGCTGGGTCAAAGGAAGCTCCCCTTGAGGTCCTCTTATAGTCCATCCGTCCTTTCCTTCCAGTGACCGTGGGTGTGTGACGAGAGGGGCGCCTTGAAGGAAGGTGGGAGTTGCTGCCTTGTTCTCATCTCCCTCCCCACAGCAGCTAGACCGGTGCTGCCCCCCGCCCCGCCCCGCCCCGCCCCCTGGCTGTCTAGTCACAAGCGAAATAATCCTTGAGTGGGGCAAAGAGGTGGCGGATGACCGGGACACTCCACGACCTGCCGAGCAGCTTCTGGCGAGCTCCACGGCCCATGTTGTGCAAATCTGTGTAGTGGAGAGGGAAGCCAAAAATCCTGGAAAGAGGGAAGAGAGAGGCAGGACCATTAGCACAGCGTTTTCAGGGCAAGCCCTGCAGCGATGCACGGGGAACTCCTGGCCAGACTCAGGAGTGAGCCTCCGCCTCCACCCAGCATGATTTATGGAATCGTGTGGCGTGCGCGCCCCCCCCCCCCCCCCACTCCATGCCATTTTGTATATTCTGTGCAGGGAGCACTTCTTAGCATCTTGTGGATGCACAGAAGAGCTCTGCTGGACCAGACCAGTGGTCCATCTAGTCCAGCATCCTGTCTCACACAGTGGCCAACCAGTTCCTCTGGAGGGTCAGCAACATGGCAGAGAGGCTGAGGCCTTCATAAGAACCTCAGGAGAGTCCTGCTGGATCAGACCATTGGTCTGTCAGGTCCAGCATCCTGTCTCACACAGTGGCCAGCCAGTTCCTCTGGAAGGCCAGGAACAGGCAGAGAGGCCGAGGCCTTCATAAGAACATCAGAAGAGCCCTGCTGGATCAGACCAGTGGTCCCTCTAGTCCAGCATCCTGTCTCTCACAGGGCCCAACCAGCTCCTCTGGAGGGCCAACAACACAGCACAGAGGCCAAGGCCTTCATAAGAACCTCAGGAGAGCCCTACTGGATCAGACCAGTGAGGGTCCATCTAGTCCAGCATCCTGTCTCACACAGTGGCCAACCAGTTCCTGTGGAGGGCCAGCAACAGGGCATAGAGGCCGAGGCCTTCATAAGAACATCAGAAGAGCCCTGCTGGATCAGACCATTAGTCTGTCAGGTCCAGCATCCTGTCTCACACAGTGGCCAGCCAGTTCCTCTGAAGGGCCAACAGCAGGGCACAAAGGCCGAGACCTTCCCCTGATGTTGCCTCCTGGCTCTAGGATTCAGAAGATTAATGCCTCTAAATGTGGCTGTTCCCCTCAGTCGCTATGGCTTATCCTCCCTGAATCTACCTAATCCCCTTTTAAAGTCGTTTATTCCTGTAGCCATCACTACATCCTCGGACAGCAAATTCTACATTTTAATCTCCTGCTGTGTAAAGAAGTTTCTCCTTTTGTCCGTCCTGAATCTACTACCGATCAGCCTCACTGAATGCTCTCCAGTTCTAGTATTCGGGGAGAGGGAGGGAAAAAGTGCTCTTTGTCGACTTTTCCTCCTCCCCATGCGTCATTTTATATACCTTTATCGTATCCCCACTTAGTTGTCTCTTTTCCAAACCGATGCCTACCGAAGGTCCAGAACTGGGCCGCTGTGGAAGTGTTCCCATGAGGAGGATCAGAAGCAACAACCTCGAGTTCTGTCCACTCTCTGCAGAAGCCGGCTGTGTACAGTGCTGATTGGCCAGCACGGATGCCGTCACCAACCCACCTCCGGCTCAATCCAGGAGCATTCAGTCAATCATTTAAAACTGACTGGGCGTGAGACAGGGGGATGATGTTGAAAAGGTGGGCAGGCTGCCTAAAAAGGGGAGGAAGCGGAGCTCACCCTGCAAGGAGGGGAGGGGGCATGGAATTTTTGCCAAGGTTTTGCTTGCATGCAGCTGTTCTTCTATCCTCCCCGTATGTAGCCATAAAGTAGCATCAGCAAAAGAACCTGAGAGGCAGGTGTCTCCCCAGTTGGGCCCCTTTCCCTCTTTCTGCTTCCCTGTTCCTCTTTTCTCCCCCAACATCCCACTCTCTTCCTCTTCTGGGGCTGACCCCTCACAGTCGTGTTTCCCTCATCTCAAGCATGAATGAGGAGTCCCAGCGTCACCCACAAGCCTGCCTTGAAAGGACAGCACCAAAGCAACAGATACATCCTCTGAAGTTTGGACGCCACTGCAAACCCCTTCTGAAGTCTCAGCCGCTACCAAATGCTGCACGTTGCTCCAGTCTCGGTCCAGCTACACTGGCTCCCAGTTTCTTTCCAGGCAGAATTCAAGGTCCTGGTCTTGACCTTCAAAGCCCTATGTAGTTTGGGTCCAACCAGTTTCCCTCTAAGCTGAGCGAGTGTGAGCCAGCTCCCAGTTTTTCAGCCACCGGCTCACACGTTTTTGTCTCAGCTCAGGAAGGACGGCTCCAGAGCGAACTAATTTAGGCAGGAGCCAAATGGCTGGCTCACAACTTTAATGCCAGCAGCTCACAAAGTAGAATTTTTGCTCACATGACTCCACAGCTTAGAGGGATCATTGGATCCAACATAACTGACGGACCGCCTGTTATTTTGTGAACATGCCCTACCACTATGGTCATCTTCGGAGACCTGCTTCGGGTGCCCTCAGCTTTCTGAGATGAAGCAGCAGGGAACCCAGAACAGGGCCTTCTCAGTCACGGCACCAAACTCTGGAACTCTCCCCCCAGGGAGATTTGTCTGTTCCCTTCTGTTGCCTTGACCAGCGGGTGAAGACTCTTTTGTCCCATTTGGCATTCCCTCGGCAATCCCTCCTGACCAATGTTTTAATTGCGGTTTTGATGTCTTTGTACATATTTTAATTGTTTTAAATTATATGTGTTGGGGGGGGGGAGCTTGATTTTAATGGTTTTAAAATGTGTTTTTTATCATGTATGTTTTAGTAAATAAAATAACATACGTACGTGACGTGTACATGCAAGGGGGCGGGTTCCCACGCAACATCACAGCTGGGATAATGGTTTTAAATTAAGGGCAGGAAGGTACCGGCTGGATCTTAGGAAAAACAGTGGAACCAGCTGTGCAGGGAGGTGGTGAACTCCCCCTCCCTGGCAGTCTTCAAGCAGCGTCTGGACAAACCTTTGTCAGGGATGCTCCAGGCCAGGGGTGGGCAAATTGTGGCCCAGGGGCCACATGCGGCCCACCAAGAAGATTTCAGGACTTCAAGAAAATTGAGCCTAAATTCAATTTGCTGTCTTATCCCATCACTGCTGATATTGATACAGCACCTGAGGAGCTGCAGCTTGAACTTCTTGACATGCAGTCAGATCACACTGTGAAAGAAATGTTTAATGCTGTGACATTAGTTGACTTTTACAAATCTTTGTCTGCTGAAAAAATTTCCATGTGTGAAGAAATTTGCTGGGAAAATGTTCTCTATATTTGGGTCTACATATATTTGTGAGCAAAGTTCTTCTTGCATGAAGATCAACAAGAGTAAATATAGATGCTCTTTGACAGACATTAACTTGCAGGCTGTGATGAGAATCTCAACAAGCAATCTCCCTCCTGATTTAAAAAAAAATGTAGAAAAGTGTGATAGGGTACATGTCTCATTAAACTAATTCTAAAATTAAATGTGCTTGCAGCTATAGACGATATGAAATTAGCACAATAAATAAATTGAATAAAACTACCACTATTTTATTATATTTATATTTATTGATTTTTATGATACAATTTATACCTTTTCTGAAATGCCAAACTTAACTAATGAATGCAATCATGTTAAAAGGTGCGGCCCTCCGCTAACCTCCGCTCCCACAAAGTGGCCCCGAGCCAAACAATCACCCACCCCTGCTCTAGGCTGATCCTGCACTGAGCAGGGGGGCTGGACTAGATTCTGGGGAGTGATTCTGGGGAGTGAGACAGGATGGCCCATGGGCAGGACAGGTAACTAATCCACCCCATTGCTGTTTTTATGTAAGCTGCCCTGAGCCAGCCTTGGCCGGGAGGGCGGGCAGGGTAGAAATTTAACCACTCAAATCAATAAGCTTTCGAGAAACATAGCTCTCTTCGTCAGATGCCTCTGACGAAGAGAGCCGTTTCTTGAAAGCTTGAGCTACCATAAAGTCTGCTTGTCTTAAAGGAGCTCCTGGGCTTTTTACCATTTTGCAGCAACAGACTAACACGGCGAACTCCTCTGGCCGGGAAATCAATCATGGAAATGCCACCTGCCTAGGGACACAAGGACTGCTCCTGTTGTGCAGGTTCTGCATTGCCACTATCTGTTGGATTCTTGCATCTCTATGTTTTTATGACTTGTGCTTTATGTAGACGAAGCTTAACGAATTCTAACTGTTCTGTGATTGTTGATTTTATCGATTGTTAGCCGCCTAGAGCCAGCCTTGCATCACAAGTATTTGCGCTTATTCCAGAGGCTGGATTCCGCTGCCTCTCCCAGGGTCCCGTCCCACTCTGAACCCCAGTTTGCCTTCTCACAGCCCTCCCCGCTCCCTGTTTGCCCCCATCTCCTCCCCCGCCAACTGTCTTTCCCTTCTGCCGTCTCACCTTTCTAGTTCAGAACACCACAAATTGTCATCCTTCCCATTCATGCGTACCGGGAGCGCCTGGGCTTTCCCCTGCCGTATCGAATTGGACTTCGTGGTGATGGTCTGGACCTTTTTCAACTGAAGAGGGGGGGGGGATGAAAAGAGCAAAGCTGAGAGCCACGTAGGGATGACGGCCTCCAGGTGGGGCCTGGGGATCCCCCGGAATTACAGCTCGTCTCCAGGTTGCGGAGATCAGTTTCCCCCTGGAGAACTGACGAAGAGAGCTGTGTTTCTCGAAGGCTTATGCCACAATAAAAATGGTAAATAAAATGGTAAAATAAAAATGGTAAATAAAATGGTAAATTGGTAAATAAAATGGTAAATTGGTAAATAAAATGGTAAATAAAATGGTAAATAAAAATGGTAAAAAGGTGCTACTCTTAAAAGGTGCTCTTAAAAGGCGCTACTGGGCTTTTTACCATCCTGGAGAAAATAGATGCATTGGAGGGTCGGAGGGTGGACTGCGGTGTTCCATCTAAGCTGAGTTAGTGCGAGTGAGCTCACAGTATTCTAGCCTCTGGCTAGAGTATTCTAGAGTATTCTCACAGTATTCTAGCCTCCGGCTACAATTTCATCTCAGGAAGGAGGGCTCCAGAGTAAACTGATTTATGCCACAGCCAAATTGCTTGCTCACAACTTTAAGGCCAGTAGCTCACAAAATAGAATTTTTGCTCACAAGACTCCACTGCTCACAGGGAGCATGGGTGGCAACCAGTGTTCCCTCTAAGCTGAGTTAGTGTGAGCTAGCTCAGTTTTCTAAGCCACCAGCTCACGCATTTTCATCTTGGCTCAGGAAGGTGGGCTCTAGAGGAAACGGATTTATGCCGCAGCCAAATTGCTCGGTCACAACTTTAATTTTCATCTTGGCTCAGGAAGGAGGTCACAAAGTGGAATTTTTGCTCACAAGACTCCGCAGCTTAGAGGGAACAGTGGTGGACTCTATGGCATTGTAACCTCCGGAAGTCCCTGTCCTCCCCAGGCCCCACCCCCAAATCTCCAGGAGTTTCCCAGCCTGGATCTGGCAACCCTATGGCATTCCCCCCCACCCTCTGCCAATGGCCAGGGGCACCTGGCAACCCAAGTGGCACAGGGTTCGGGATTTGGAAGAAGAAGGAGGAGGAGGAGATTGGATTTATACCTCGCCCTTCACTCAGAGTCTCAGACTGGCAGAGAGTCCCAACCAGATTGGGGCCAGGACCCGCCCTTCACTACCTGAAAGAGCCTCAAAGGGGCCTACAATCTCCTTTCCCTTCCCCTCCTCACAACAGACACCCTGTGAGCAACGCTCCCTCTAAGCTGTGGAGTCTTGTGAGCAAAAATTCTACTCTGTGAGCTACTGGCGTTAAAGTTGTGAGCGAGCGACTTGGCTGCTGCATAAATGAGTTTGCTCTGGCGCCATCCTTCCTGAGCTAGGACAAAAAGGTGTGAGCCGGAGGCTAAAAAACTGTGAGCTAGCTCACTCACTGGGGAGCCAGTTTGGTGTAGTGGTTAAGTGCGCGGACTCTAATCTGGGAGACCCGGGTTTGATTCCCCACTCCTCCACTTGCACCTGGCTGGATGACCTTGGGCAAGCCATAGCTCTGTACCAGCTGTTTCCTCAAGGACAGCTTGGGAAAGAGCTCTCTCAGCCCCACCTACCTCACAGGGCGACTGTTGTGGGGAGGGGAAGGGAAGAGGAGTTTGTAAGCCGCTCTGAGACTCCCTTGGGGAATGAAGGGCGGGGTATAAATCCAATCTCTTCTTCTTCTTCTTCTTCGCTCAGCTTAGAAGGAACACTGCCTGTGAAGTAGGTGGGGCTGAGAGAGCTCTTTCAAGGACTGACCCTTTAAGGACAACTCTGACAGAACTATGGCTTGCCCAAGGTCATCCAACAGCTGCAAGTGGAGGAGTGGGGAATCAAACCTGGCTCTCCCAGATTAGGGTCTGCGCACTTAACCACTACACCAAACGCCTTAACCACTACACCAAACGCCAAACCAAAGGGGACATTAAAGATGCAGGATCCTGAATTGGACAAAGGAGGCTGGGGGGACAGGGATGTAGAATTAAACCCCAGGAAGCCGAGAAAGGCATGTCCAGCCCCGTGACTGTAAGATTCCCCTTCATCTGTGCTGGATGCCTGGAACGCCCTCAGAGGCACTTGGTATGTCTCCTCTCCAGCGAGGAGAGCCGCCTCCCTTTGACGCTGGCCCTGAAGGCATCCCAGTGGCTAAAAATATCCCGTCAGAAGACAGAGGAAGACGGGCCGGCTAAAAGATCGTCACCGCGTCCTCAGGAATGTGCACAGGGTCCAGAGGTCCTCAGCTCTCTATTCATCCACGCGGAACAAGGCCTCAAGTTTCTACAGCAGATGATCCACCATGTAGGAGCACATCTGCGGAAGGCTTGGCATACTGTGCCTGGGAGAGCAGGGCCCGGGGCGGACGTCTTTCGGCCTCGCTTAGCTGAGGAGGCCTCGGGGAGATGAGAAATCCCCGGATGGGAGAAGAAACACGGGCTTCGGCGAACGCAACGGAGAGAGCTGCAGCGCCCACTGGAAGACAAGCACGTCCTCCATTTGCAATTCCTGCCCCACGTTGTCTAGTACAATGGTGCGGAGACATTTTCTCCCCTCCTCCACTCTGGATTGTTGCTAGGAAAGCTCATGCATGTGGCCGGGCAAAGAATTCCCTCCCCAGCAGCAGACCTATGTTTTCGGGACCCTGAAGCTTGAACTCTCACGGGGGCCCATCTCAACCAGCAACAATAGGGCAAAAGTGCTGCAGGGCCCCCCCCCCCCCCCAAATTGAAATTTGACCAATTGCAGGGACATTTTGAGGCCAGTGTTCCCTCTAAGCCAGGGGTGGCCAACCTGTGGCTCGGGAGCCACATGCGGCTCTTTCACACATATTGTGCGGCTCCTGGCAGGGCGGCTGGGGAAGCAAAGGGGAGGCATGCTTTTTCTCTCTTCCTTCCTTCCTTCCTTCCTTCCCTCCTCCCTCCCATCTATTTGCTTTCCTAGTTTCTCTCTCTCTCTTTCTTATAACTGGTTTTCCTCATTTGTTTTTATTTTTGGCAGTCCCATTTAACGTTAATAAAAAGCAAATTTGCATATTTTAAAAAATAAAAACGTGTGTGTGATATTTGTTCCTGTCTTGCGGCTCTCAGACATCTCTATGTGGCTCTTACGTTTATTCTATGTGGCTCTTAGATTAAGCAAGGTTGGCCACCCCTGCTCTAAGCTGAGTGAGTGTGAGCTAGCTCACTGTTTTTTAGCCCCGGCTCACATATTTCTGTCCAAGCTCAGAAAGGATGGGGCTCCAGAGCAATTTATGCAGGAGCCAAATCGCTCGCTCACAACTTTAAATGCCAGTAGCTCACAAAGTAGATTTTTTGCTCACAAGACGCCACAGCTTAGAAGGAGCATTGCCTGAGGCAGCATTGCTTGAGGAAACAGGTATTCAAGCATATTCTACGGACTTCAACCCATTGGCTTGTGATTCTGTCACTAAAATAGCCTTTATTTTAATGACAAACACTTTAAAAAACTCCCATCAATTTTGTTGAAAAATTCACTCATTAAAAGCAAAAAGTTTCCTCATGGCCCCTCCAAGATTAGGGACCCACAGCAACTGACATCATTCTCCTCTCCGTTTTAGCCTCACAACAACCCTGTAAGGTAGGCTGGGCTGAGAGGGCTTCCGTGGCCAAGCTGGGATTCGAACCTGGCTTTTCCAGATCTTAGCTCGACACTTTAACCACTGAACCACAGTGACTCTCTTACTGGCTTCTTTGCACCCTCTGGCTTGGCTTGCAGGAAACTGGTTAAAAATGCTTTCGTTCTGGCGTGTTTTCGGTTTGGAGGGACGTGCTGCCATTAGAGCACTGGATCAACAAGATCCAGCCCTCTCTTTTCATTATGACCAGATGTTGTACGTAAAACTCCCATTCCCGGTGGATCATCAGACCAAAAAAGAAGAGTATAAGTGCGAATCACGGAGAAAACTGTTCAAATTGAGCTGTGGGTCTTACCTTGGCTGTCCGGCTGTACTCTAAGCAGTCCTGAAGTTCAAGTTTATCCATCTTGGACGCCACCAGCGGCCTAAGAACAGGCAAAACTCATTACAGCCTCAAATCTGGCATGCTGTCCTATCCGCCGAGACGGTTACAAAATTATACACGGGATAGAGAAGGCAGGCCTAGAAGTGCTTTTCTCCCTTTCTCACAGTACTTGTGGGCACTCCGTGACATTAATGAGCAGTAGGCTTAGAATGAATAAAGGGAAGTCCTTCTTCACCCAAAGGGTAATGAACATGTGGAATTCACTGTTGTAATAAGTGGTGGCAGCTCCAAGCATAGGCAGCTTCAAGAGGGGATTGGAGAAACATCTGGAGCAGAGGGGAAATCAGTGACTCTTAGCCACAAGGTATAGAGGGAACACTCTGTCTGGGACAGTATATTTTTGGCGCTTGCGGGGCCACAGTGGGAGGGCTTCTGGAAATCTGGCCCCACTAGTGGACCGCCTGATGGCACCTGGGTTTTGGCCCCTGTGTGACACAGAGTGCTGGCCTGGATGGACTACTGGCCTGATCCAACATGGCTTTTCTTACGTTCTTATATGGGGCAGAGGTCCATCAGTGGCTCTTAGCCACAAGGTATAGATAGGAACTCTCAGCCTGGGGCAAGTGATGGTCTGTATTTTGGATGCTCCGGGGGGGGGGGGGCAACAGTAAGGGGGACGCCTCTGGAGTCCTGGCCCCACTGGTGGACCTCCTGATGGCATCTGTGTGACACAGAGTGTTGAACTGGAGGGGCCACCGGCCTGATCCAACATGGCTTCTCTCATGTTCTTATGTTTATATTCTTATGTAACGGAGTATAGGCAGAGGAAAGCAGCTTTTCTTTTAAAAAACCTCTTTGGATAGCTAGCAGCCTCCGCACCACGAAGACAAGAGACCGTGCTCTATCCCATGCACAATCTTATAAACCTCGATCATGTCACCCCTCAGCCGTCGTTTCTCCAAGCCAAAGAGCCCCAAGCGCCTCAACCTTTCTTCCTAGGGAAAGTGTTCCAACCCTTTTATCATTCTAGTGGCCCTTTTCTGCACTTTCTCCAATGCTATCATATCTTTTCTGAGGTGTGGCGACCAGAACTGTACACAGTACTCCGAATGAGGTCGCACCATCGATTTATACAGGGGCATTATGATACTTGCTGATTTGTTTTCTATTCCCTTCCTAATAACCCCCAGCATAGCGTTGGCCTTTTTCATTGCAGCCGCATGCAGTCTCGACATTTTCAGTGAGTTATCTACTACAACTCCCAAGATCTCTCTCATGGTCAGTCTCTGCCAGTTTGGACATTGTTGGGCCATGATCTTCAACAGGGCTGCCAGGTCTCTCCTGGCACCCAGTGGGTGATTTTGTTTTTTTGGGGGGGCTTACTGGGAGCAGAAGGGAGGCCCAGCTGACATGCAGCGATGTACCTACATCACTGCTCCCATGACCTGGAAATGACATCATAACATCGGAGGCGTTGGGGCAATGCTCTGGTATTAGGGCCATAGAGATTTTGCCCAAGTACCAGAGCATCTCCTCATGCCCCTGACAGGATGACATCACTTCCAGGTCATGTGACTTAGACATGTCGTTGCACATTGGCTGGATCTCCCTCTTTTTTGGAGGGGTAAGCTTTCTCTGCCAGCGAGCTGTCATCTAGAGGATGAGGCGGAGTTGTTTTCTGTCGCCCCAGAAGGTCAGACCAGACCCAACGGGTTGATATTAAATCAGAAGAGTTTTTCGGCTAAACATGAGGAAGAACTTCCTGGCAGTCAGAGCAGTTCCTCAGTAGAACAGGCTTCCTCGGGAGGTGGTGGGCTCTCCTCCTTGGGAGGTTTTCAGACAGAGGCTAGATGGCCATCTGATACAGCAGTGCGGATCCTGTGAACTTGGGCAGATCATGAGAGGGAGGGCAGGAAGGGCTGCCTCAGTGCTTAGTTCTCATGGCCCTTTCTTACACGCCCAGGGAAATGCTGATTGCTACCTTGGGGGTCAAAAAGCAATCCAGGAGGTTTTTTTGCCGTCTTCTGGGCATGGAGCAGGGATCACTGCGGGTGTGGAAAGGGAGGTATTTGTGAATTTCCTGCATTCTGCAGAGGGTTGGACTAAATGACCCTGGAGGTCCCTTCCAACTCTATGATTCTATAATTGACAGTGGGGGATCCCCACGTCCACCGGGGGGGGGGAGGTGTCTGGCAACCCTTCTCTGCAATCCTATCGACCTTGCCGGGATAGATTTAGGCTTAAAACCTCAATTGAAATCAGTCGGGTTTCAAAGTGCTTCACTGTGACTGCTGTAGCCTCAATAATCTACAGATTGCGTTGTATAAATTCCTTTATCTCTCGCTGCTGTCCCTGAACACCCTGTCTTAATCAATCCGGTTGTAACAATGGCCTTAGCAAACAGAGCAGCCCTCTCAAACTATGTGGGGGCCGTTCCTAAGGAAAGCACAGAGGAAGAAGCAGGCAGGGAGGGAAAAAAGGGCTTCCCCAATTACCGGTTCATCCCAGGCAGGTTCCCCCAGAAATATCGTGCTCTGTGAGCTGCCGAGACCTTGATGGCATCGATCATAACTGGGTTGCACTGGAGAGCGAAAAAGAGAAACATTAAGGAGAAACAATTCCAGGATGGCAGGACTAGGCGCAGTGTGGAAAAGGGGAATGGGGAAAGTATTCCACTTTTTAAAAAGCTGAATATTACAGAGCCAGTGTAGTATAATGGTTATAAGCAGGGGTCCCCACCCTTTTTGAGCCTGTGGACACCTTTGGAATTCTGAGCCTGCGAACGCGGGGAGAGCAGCTTAGAAATTAAATAAATAAATAAATAAAATTCTGACACAGCATGGTGAGCGCACAAAATGGCTGTTGCAGAAGGCAGAGGAGGCAACAAAATGGCTGCCGCACTTACCTTCAGTCGCACAGGCCCCTTTCACATCACCATTCTAAACCGGATGTTATCTGTTGTTGGCCCGGTTCCAAGTAAAGTGATACAAGGACCGGAGTTTCATATAGCAAGCTTCATCCCGTAAATGAGCCGTCTCTGATCTTCCTCACTTTCCCCCCTCACCCTTTTTAAAAAACATTCTATGTTTAGCGCTATAGCACTAAACCAATATAGTCTCTCAATGGAGTCAAGGCACTTCAGTGGTTCCACTGTAACACTGAAATGCTATATTGGTTTAGCGCTGTAGTGCTCAACTCAGAACGTCCAGGGAGACGGACAAGGAAGATCACACGGCGAAAAAGGGCAGGGGGGAAAGTGGAATTGTGGGAGGCACTACAGACATTTTAAAAAGCATACCGCAGCAATTTAGAAGTGCAACAAAGAAGGTGAAAACAGCTCAGTCCCACTTTGCCAATGGGACGCAAGCAGCTTTGTATGAGGAGGTAAATAAAATCGATTAGCAGTCAGTTGCTAAAACGGTTGTGTCTGAACTGACACAAAAATCCATTAGCAACCTGCTACTAAAATGGATTACAAAGGCAGTCTGAAAGGAGGAGGAGGAGGAGATTGGATTTATACCCCACCCTTTACTCAGAGTCTCAGAGCGGCTTACAATCTCCTTTCCCTTCCCCTCCCCACAACAGACACTCTGTAAGGTTGGTGGGGCTGAAAGAGCTCCTTTGAGAAATGCTCTTGAGAGAACAGCTCTGAGAGACCTTGTGACTGACCCAAGTGGGGGCTCAAACCCAGTTCACCCACATTAGACTCCGTACTCTTAACCGCTACACCAAACTGTCTCTCTCACAGTGAATATCCTTGTTGTGTGCCGGCAGCTGCAGCCAAAGATACATTTTTTAAAATCTGCACAGCCAATCAAATTTCCAGTGGCCAGTCAGAAACCTTGTCAGAAAAGCCCCACCTGGCCATACCCATTTCCTAAAAACATTTGGTGGGCACCAGGAAAGGTTTCAGCAGATGCGGTAGGGCCTAGAAGCACCACATCAGGGACACCTGGGTGAGAGAGTACTAGACTAGGACCTGGGAGACTCACGTATTTATGGGAACTGTCTCCTCCATTATGTCCCCAGAAGGGCATTGCGCTCCTTGGATAACAGCACGCTGGTGATCCCCAGCCCTAAGGATATCCTGCTGTCCTCAACCAGAACCAGGGCCTTTTCAGTCCTGGCCCCAATCTGCTGGAACTCTCTGCCAAATTCCATCAGGGCCTTGCGGGACCATATGCAATTATTCCACAGGGCCTGCAAGGCAGAGATGTTCCGCCAGGCTTTTGGTTGAGGACAGTGACAGTTTTCACCTCGGCTGGCACCCTTCGTTTCGACCCCTTCCCCCCCCCCCCCCCGGCGAAATGGCCAGCAGTCTGTAATAGGGGAATAATTAATTCTAAGGATCACTGCTCGCTATATCTGTTTTTAATGTGATTTAATACTTTCAATTGTTGGATGTGGTGACTGTTTATAATACTATGTACATCTCCCAGAGTCTTGCAATAGTAAGGATGTAACGATTCATAAATTTATAAATAATAACAACAACAACAAAATTCAAATCTTGCTCGATAATCTCAGACTGGTCACACTTTCTCAGTCTAGCCTACCTCCCAAGATGGTTGTGAGGATACAATGGAAGAGGAGGAGGAGAGAGCTCCCTGGAGAAATGGCAGGATAAAAACCTAATAGGCGGTATAACATACCGTATTTTTCGCTCCATAAGACGCACTTTTCCTCCCCAAAAAAGTGGGGGGGGGGGAGTGTGTGCGTCTTATGGAGCGAATATGGAGCTTTTCTTACCTGTAACAGGGCTCTTTCTTCAGCAGGAACGCAGGGGAATGCCATTCAGGCTGGCATCCCAGCCTTCCCCGCCCCTCCCTGCTGGGCCTGAGCTGTTAAGACTTAAACGGGAAACGGCAGGAAAAACCCCACCAGGCTAAGTACTCTTTCCCTTTAAGTGCTTTTCCCCTTTAAGACAGCCAGCAGCAGAAAGCCCCGCCCACAGATTAAGCTCCGTGGCTACTTTGCACAGAAAGGCCTGGCTTTGCATGGCATGCCGACCTCTCTCTTCTTTCCTTTCTCTATCTTTCTTCCTTCCTTTCCTTTTTTCTGTCTGTCTCTCTCTCTGTCCCCACCTTTCTTCCTTCCTTTCTCTTTCTGTCTCTCTCTCCTCCTCCTTCCTTCCTCTCTCTCTCTCTCTCTCTCTCTCTCTCTTTCTGTTTCATTTTTTCCTGTTTTCCTCCTCTAAAAACAAGGTGCGTCTTATGATCAGGTGCCTCTTATGGAGCAAAAAATACAGTAAGTGAAGAAAGAAGCCAGGACTTTTTAAAAATCCCCAATATAATGCACCAAGCTTCATCGTCATATGGATTAAAAAGGTGAACATCAAGAGATGCAGTCATTTGAGTCTACTGATTGCAGATAACTCATTGCACAATCCTCTGAACCAGTTTGCTAGATTTTTATCTTCTTCTAAAGAGCTCACAACACCATACCTAGTTCTCCCCACCCCATTTCAACCTCACAATGACCCTGTGGGGTTGGTTACATGGAAAGAGAGCAACTGGCTTAAAGTTACCCAGGAAGCTTCATGGCAGGAGCTCAAAGCCCTATCGGCAGAGCAAAAATATGCTCCAATACACAAACCATGAAAAGATCCCCGTGCAATGAAGAGCATCAATGGGAAAGAAAGAAGAGATTGGGTTTATACCCCACCCTTCAGTACCTGAAGGATTCCCAGAGCACCTTACAATCTCCTTCCCCCCCCCCCCTTCCCACAACAGACACCCTAGGAGGTAGGTGGGGCTGAGAGCGCTCTTTTGAGGACTGCTCGTGAGAGAACAGCTCTGAGAGAACTTGTGACTGACCCAAGGTCACACCAGCAGCTGCATGTGGAGGAGTGGGGAATCAAACCCGGTTTTCCCCGATTAGAGTCCGCGCTCCTAACCACTGCACCAAAATGCAGAAAAACAGCAGATTGCTTCAGAGGACAGATGTGCTGGCCTTCAGTAGAAGGACAAGATCTGAGTCCAGCAGCACTTTAGAAGCCAACAAGATTTTCGGGGCTTGGGTTTTCTACAGTGAAAGCTCCCTTCGTCAGATACGTACCCGACAAACGGAGTTTTGACTAGTGCTGTATGGACCAGTCAGCGGCTCTTACCTCCAAAAAGCGAGAGATGTCTCTCTTGTCGTTCACTCGCATCGCCACAACATTCTCGAACATCCAAAAGAAGGGGCGTTCCTCCCCAGCCTTGGGCCGGGCATAATTGAGAAGGTGATAGAATTCGAAGAAGAGCCGCCCAGTGCCCTCTAAGAAGGGAGAGGAGGGAGGATGGACAGGATGAGACGGACAATGACGGCATCGGCATCCCTGGTCCGAAAGCGGACCCACCCAGCAACCAACCAAGCCCGTCCCCTTCTTCTTACCGTACAAGCCCTTCCGGGCGGGGTTCACAATAGACAGGTCGTTGCAGGGACTCCCGCCGATCACCAAGTCAAAGGGGCCCCACTCCTCGATCTGCAACAGACCGACGGACGTGCTTAGTGCTATCAAAAGCAAAAGAGTAAGGCTCTGCCTTGAATATCTGTTCAGCCCTTTAATCCTACTTCAGATGCTTGGTAAAATAACTGAGCCAATGATCCGGAATCTTCTGCACAGTCTCCCCTTGGACCCCTTCTTCCCGATAAGAAGAACAAACAGACACAATCAGAGAGTGGAGTCCGTGTGAGGTAAGGCTTAGTGTCGGGGGACAGTTGTCAAGTCGCTCCCGAGATAATATTTCTCCAGGCCCACAGCTACAGTGGGGCTTTTGGGGACTCTGCCCCCTTTCTTAAAGGCATAGCCCAACAAGAATTTCTCCTGTACATGCTGTTTTCAATCATTTTAAAACATGTTTTAAAAGGTGTGTGCTTCTTTAAGCAGAGTGAGGGTGCTGTAGTTGACTGATTCCCGCACTGAGCAAGGGGGTTTGAGTAGGTGACCTCTAGGATCCCTTCTAACTCTGTGTCAAGAAACTGGTCTCCTTTCAGAGAGTTTTTCTGCCCAACGGTTAGCTTTTTTTATTATAGAAGTCATCACCCCCACCTGCGGGCTAGTTCTCAGAATTGTTGCTTAGGCTGGCAGAAGTGATTAACTCGCAGCAGCTGAGAACTGTCATCTAAAGTGGTCAACAGCTTGCAATTTAAAGATCTGTCCTGGTCACAGCTTTCTATTGGCTAAATGGATTGTCTTTCTGTACTGAGAACTTCAGCCCCACCAGAAAAAAAAATTTGCCCCACAAGCCACAAAATCCTGGCTACAGACCTGTATTTCTCTTTCTCATGCTTGTTAGCAGCTCTTATTTGCAAAGCCTGATTTGTTTCCTCTCAGCACTAGACTCCAGGTGTGAGATGGCCTGGCTCATCTTAGTGTTTGGGAAAGCTTGATTAATGAGCCCTTGACTGGTAGCCAGCACTTAGGGTATAAAATGCTTAGCTTTAGCTGCGCATCTCAGCTCAAGATCTGGCTAAGTTTCGCCATCTGTGTTTGAGACCCAGCGGATGAGCTTGCTACTTCTGTATTAAGCCCGATCAATGCTGATTAAAATCTCCTTGTAAGCAAACTTGGATCTTGCGTATTGTTTCTTTGGGATTTCTGCAAACTGGGAGCTCCTAGCTGGAGCCCCAAACAATGCCACTTCATGGGACATTCCAGGCCTTGGGTTCCAATTGGCTGAGCACTAGAAAACCCCAATCCAGAGGCGGCACTGCAGGCCATGGCCAGAAAGTGTCTGTCTGACCCAGCCCCCTCAGCTTCTTGGTTTCTGTCTCTAATAACAACAAGTCCAACAGCAAGACACATTGATACAGCGCTTGCCATATATAAGCAGTTCACAGACATCTTATTGTAAACCGCACAACAAACCTGTAAAGTAGGAAAGAGGAGTGAGAGAATAAAACCAACACACGGTGGTCATAGATTCACAGAGTTGGAAAGGGCCACAGAGGGCATCTAGTCCAACCCCCCTGCTCAATGCAGGATCATCCTAGAGCAGGGGTGGCCAAACTTGCTCAGCGTAAGAGCCACATAGAATAAACATCAGATATTTGAGAGCCGCAAGACATGAACAGATATTACAAACATGTTTTTATTTGAAAGTGTGCAAATTTGCTTTTTATGAACATTAAATGAGACCGCCAAAAATAAAAGCAAAAGGGGTTAAAAACAGATATTGATAATGATATTTATTTGTACAGTGATATTTGTTTGCTAATGATATTTGTCTCAGAGAGGGAGGTGGAAAGAAAGAAGGAAAGAGGTGGAAAGAAAAAGAGAGAGAAACAAAGAAAGCAGAAGGAAGGAAGGAAGGAAGGAAGGAAGGAAGGAAGGAAGGAAGGAAGGAAGGAAGGAAGGAAGGAAGGAAAAGCATGGCTCTCCTTCACTTCCCCAGCTGCCCTGCCGGGAACCACACAATATGTGTGAAAGAGCCCCATGAGGCTCCTAAGCCACAGTTTGGCCACCCCTGGCCTAGAGCATCCCTGAAAAGTGTTTGTCCAGCCACTGCTTAAAGACTGCAGGGAGGGGGAGCTCACCACCTCTCTAGGCAGCTGATTTCACTGTGGCACAACTCTGATGGTCAAAAAGGTTTTCCTAAGATCCGGTTGGTACCTTCCCGCCCTTAATTTGAACCCACTCTTGCGAGCCCTCTCCTCTGCCGCCAACTGGAATGGCTCCCTGCCCTCCTCTAAGTGATACAGCCCTTCAAATGCGTAAAGCGAACAATCATAAGAACATAAGAGAAGCCAATGTTGCACCGGCTCCATTCTGTCCACATCCCTTTTGAAATGAGGCTCTGTAATCTGTACAGCCTGTTTGCATTCCACAGCCAGTAAGCCAGGCCCAGGACAGACTGGCCAGCGCCTCTACAGTCAAGAACACGGGTCACACTGCGCGCATCTCCTCACGTTTCTCTTGGTTATGTTCCGGACGTCGTGGACGTATTTGATGTTCCCTTCGTGCCGCACGGTCCCCACCGCTACGGAGTCTTCGCAGATCTCGGAGGCAATGTATTTCTCCACTTTGATGCCCAGGTCCCGCAGAACCAGATAACCTATCAGGAAGGAGTATCGCGGGTGAGAACATGGATAGCCGGCTCACTGCATTCAGGTCGCTCTCGAGTTGCCCTACCAGTTGGCAGACATTGACACCCAACAGATGTGCAGCGCTTGCGTCCTCTAACGCAAAAATGAAGGACCGAGACTACGCAAAGGCATGCGCTCGATGTGGACACAAGCTGCACAATGGGAGATTCTCAGCACACAGTGGCACAAACATACACACACACACACACAACACTCTGCCAGTGGCAGTGATGGAACATGACAACACATGAACGTTGCAAGGCAGGCTGTGAAATGTAGGGTGAGGAACAGATCCACAAATGCACAGTGCTAGATAGAACATCGGACTAACCACACTGGCCTTACGTGTGGGCCGCGTAGAAAGCGGCCACACTATGGAAAAAGAGAGACTGACCACGCTGTGGGGAGGAGCTCTCCCTAGACAGGGTTCTTATCCATCCTCCTCACATGACCTGGTAAAACAGAGCATCAGTCTCACAACTACTGCAATTTTAGGAACACGTGCTTTTGCATACAGAAGGCCCCAGGTTCAATACCCGGGATTTCTGGTTCAAGAAGCGGGTAGTGGGCGATGGGAAAGCCCTGCTGGCGTCAGAGTGGACGATGCGGATCTTGATGGCCCAACGTGCTGTCTCCGCCTATGGCAGCTTCATGAGTAGCCAGCACTGTAGCCAGCACTGTGTTCACATGATCTGCTAGTCTTCACCTTGGAGGTTAACAGTCTGCGAAAGGCTCTGGTTGGATGGGCAGGAGGAGGAGGAGGAGAGGGCGAGAAGAGGATGACGAGGAGGAGGAAGAGGAGGAGAAGAAGGGCAGTGGGTGCTCAGTTCTTGTGGCCTTTCTTGCACGCCCAGGGAAACACTGATTGCCACTTTGGGATCCTCCAGGCCAGTTTGGCTGGAGATCCTGGAGGTTTCTTTGTCATCTTCTGGGCGTGGAACAGCAGTCACTAGGGGGTGGAGGGGGAGGTATTTGTGAATTTCCTGCATTGCGCTGGGAGTTGGACTAGATGACCCTGGAGGTCCCTTCCAGAAGAAGAGGAGGAGGAGATTGGATTTATACCCAATTGGATTTATAAGACGCAAGCGGAAACACAAGATCAAGTTGGCCACCTAAGGGGAGGGGTCTTTGGATCCCAGTCACAGCTGACTTATGGCAACCCCTCAGGGGGTTTTCAAGACAAGAGACGTCCAGAGGCGGTTTGCCCTTGCCTGCCTCTGCCTAGCAACCCTGGACTTCCGTGGTGGTCTCCCATCCAAGTGCTGGCCTGGACCAACCCTGCTTAGCTTCAGGGATCTGACAAGATTGGTCTAGCCTGGGCCATCCAAGCCAGAGCAAGAGGCAAACGGAGGTGGTTTTTTCCCATTGCCTGCCTCTGCGTAACGACCCTGGACTTCCCTGGTAGTCTCCTGCCTGAGTCGTAGCCAAGGCAGACCCTGCTGAGCTTCTGAGATCTGAGAAGACCAGCGGACCATCTATCTCTGGGCAGGGATCCCAGCCTAAACCCTGGAAACCGACATTAAAGGAAAAATGGGGATCGGATGGTGGAACAGACCCATTTGAACCCAACGACTAGACCAACATGCCAACCCCCCCTTTGCATCTTAATTATCCTAATCATCACCAATGGTCCTCAGAGCTCCCCCCCCCCAAAAAAGAGCACTAATCGCAAGCTTTACGTCAGACCTGTTCAGCCGTTGAGGCGCCTTACCTGTTGCGATGCCGTCGAAGAGAGACAGCACTCTGATCGGCCTCCTCTTGGCCGCGGGGATAGCCGGGTAGATTTTGGGTGGCTCCTGAAGTGAGAGGCAGACAGAGGGGGGCAATGAGAAAAGGTGCCGACTAGCCGCATTGCGACGGCCACAGGCACGGTTCAGCGGCCCACGGCGTGGCGCATCAGGGGGCTGCTGAAGGACTGTGGTGCCCGACCACTTGGAAGCCCACCCTACCGCATCGTTTGGACAGGATGCCAATCAGGTGGGGTGGCTGTACCAATCAGACCCACATCGTTAAATCTGATTCCTTTCCAGGAGTGCCTTCAGTTATGCCCCAGCTGGGCAGCAGGTCTCCAAGGTCTCTTGTATGTGTATGTCTTTCATATCCCCTAATTCCCAATCCCTTTTTTAAAAAATGGGAAATGCCAGGGACTGAACCGGGGACCTTCGGCATTCCAAGCAGAGGCTCTATCGCCGAGCCCTGCCCCCTCTCAACGAAAACACATGAAGATGGCTTAGAGCAGTGGTGGCAAACCTATGGCACGCGTGCCAGAGGCGGCACTCAGAGCCCTCTCTGTGGGCACGCACGCAGTTTGGGCACTCAGTCTCTAAAAGGAAAAAGACGACACAGACTCGAGGCTGGGCTGCCCTCAAACTTACAAAGCATGAGCCAAGGTTAGACAAATTATCAGCGTGCATACAACAGCAAAAATCACATTAATTGTTCAAAAGCAGGCCAAATGCAAACTTTTACCTTTCAATAAAAAGTTGTTTGTATCATTGAAAGCTCTGTTATTGTGTTTTTCTTTTAAGACAAAAGATGTTAATGGATGAGTTCTTTTTTCTAAACTAAAACCTCAGTACTCAGGTTAAATTGTTGCGCTGGCACTTTGCGATAAATAAGTGGGTTTTGGGTTGCAGTTTGGGCACTTGGTCTCTAAAAGGTTCGCCATCACTGCCTTATACTGAATCGGACCCTCGGTCCATCCAGGCCAATATTGTCTCCTCAGATTGATTGACAGCTGGTCTCCAAGGTCTCGGGCAGAGAAAGGTCTTTCACCTCACCTACCACCTGGTCCTTCTAGCTGGAGATTGAGCTTGGGGCCTTCTGCATGCCGAGCAGCTGTTCCCCCAGTGAGCCACCCTCCCTCCTCAAAAATTTCCCTTCTAATCAATGAACACATCTGTATAGATTTCATGTTTTCCTGTGTGTGTTCCTTTAAATGTTGTGTGTGACTGCAGTACTGGGGGGGGTGGGGTGATAGAGTGAGTCAAGAGATGACTGAGAGTGTGGGAGGAGATGTTCTGAGAGGAATCTGTGTGTGAGATGTCTATGAAGAATCCTGTTATGTGTCTTCGGAAAGAGACAAGTGTGTGAAGTTTAGTCTGTGTGACTATGTTTAGTCTGTGTGACTATGGGATTTTAGCTATCATTTCACCTCTCACTTGTCTCCTCTCAGAGTTGTGGTGAGTGTTCTTGAACAGGATCCTAAATGTGCGGCTGTGTTCTGCTGAGTCTGCTGAGTCTGTGTTCTGCTGAGTCTGACCCTCAGTATTGTGTGTTTTGGCCAGCGGCTCTCCAGGGTCTCAGGTGGAGGTCTTTCATGACACCAACAACTAACCATTTTAACTGGTGATGCCGGGGATTGAACCTGGGACCTTCTGTGTGCACTGAGCCACAGTTTCCCTCTTGATCCCAGGTAGGTAAAGGTCTTCTTCCCTTAGTATCTCTGAGCATTCAGTTTGAAATTGTCAAGAGATTTTATTGAATTGCTCAGGGGAAAAGAGCAGCTGGAGAAGGCAGTTTAAAACAGAGTTTCTACGTAAATGCTGAACAGGCATCATAGAATCATAGAGTTGGAAGGGACTTTAATGATTTCATGTTTTGGTGTGTGTGTTCCTTTAAATGTTTAGTGTGACTGCAGTACTGTGGGGGGGCGTGATAGGGGAAGACAGGTGTGATTTTGATTGGAAGAGATGAAAGTGTGTGTGTGTAGGGAGAATTCTGTATGTGTCTTGGGAGAGAGACAAGTGTGTGAAGTTTAGTCTGTGTGACTACGGGATTTTAGTCTTTCCCTGTGTAAATAGGATCAACAATTTAGTCTGCGTGACTTAAGAGAATTGATTCTGTTCTGTGTGAATAAAACAAAGAGACTAGCCTGTGTGGCTACATATATAAAAAGAGAGAGAAATAGAAGCCTGTCAGAGTGGATTTCGGAGTCTGAGAGACTGTTTGCGGCACCAAGCATTGCCAGTCAAAGTTACAAGTCCCTTTCTTCAGCTACTGTTCAAAATAACCAGGAACCTATTTTGTTCTTTATTAAATAAATCAATTTTTGTTTAAACTTATCCCAGAAATCAGTACAGTACAGTCCTTCCTCAAGGCCACATAGACCTCTGAAGCGGCCAGATCCTAGGTCATTGTATCAAGAGAGAGAGATTTGGAATTTTAAATTCCTGGTGGCAGCAAGGAACTACCAAGTTTATAGACAACGAGAGTGTTTAACAGTAAAACTGTTTTCCCCAATAGCAAGAACATCACATCGATCTGCCTTATACCGAATCAGTCCATCAAAGTCAGTCTCGTCTGCTCAGACAGACAGCTGCTTTCCAGGGTCTCAAGCAGAGAAGGGTCTTTCCCATCACCTCCTGCCTGGTCCTTTCAACTGGAGATGCCGGGGATTGAACCTGGGACCTTCCACATGCCAAGCAGAGGCTCTCCCACTGAGCCACAGCCCCTCCTTACAGCTCTCCAGGGTCTCAGGCTGAGGTCTTTCCCATCACCTCCTGCCTGGTCATTTCAACTGGAGATGCCAGGGAGTGAACCTGGGACCTTCCACATGCCAAGCAGAGGCTCTCCCACTGAGCCACAACAGCCCCTCCTTACAGCTCTCCAGGGTCTCAGGCTGAGGTCTTTCCCATCACCTCCTGCCTGGTCATTTCAAGTGGAGATGCTGGGGATGGAACCTGAGACCTTCTGCATGCCAAGCAGAGGCTCTTCCACTGAGCCACAGCCCCTCTTTACAGCTCTCCAGGGTCTCAGGCAAAGGTCTTTCCCATCAGAGCCAGTTTGGTGTAGTGGTTAAGTGCGTGGCCTCTAATCTGGGAGAACCGGGTTTGATTCCCCACTCCTCCACTTGCACCTGGCTGGATGACCTTGGGCAAGCCATAGCTCTGTACCACCTGTTCCCTCAAGGACAGCTTGGGAAAGAGCTCTCTCAGCCCCACCTACCTCCCAGGGTGTCTGTTGTGGGGAGGGGAAGGGAAAAGGAGTTTGTAAGCCGCTCTGAGACTCCAAGTGAGTGAAGGGCGGGGTATAAATCCAATCTCTTCTTCTTCTCTTCTTCTCTTCATCACCTACTGCCTGGTCCTTTCAACTGGAGATGCCGGGGATTGAACTTGGGACCTTCTGCCTGCCAAGCAGAGTCTCTTCCACTGAGCCACAGCCCCTCTTTACAGCAATCCTGGGTCTCAGGTGGAGGTCTTTCCCATCTCCTTCTGCCTGTTCCTTTTAACTGGAGATGCTGGGGACTGAACCCGGGACCTTCTGCATGCCAAGCAGAGGCTCTGCCACTGAGCCACAGCCCCTCTTTATAGCTCTCCAGGGTGTCAGGTCAAGGTCTTTCCCATCACCTCCTGCCTGGTCCTTTTAACTGGAGATGCCGGGGATTGAACCTGGGACCTTCTGCATGCTAAGCAGAGGCTCTGCCAGTGAGCCACAGCCCCTCTTTATAGCTCTCCAGAGTCTCAGGCTGAGCTCTTTCCCATCACCTCCTGCCTGGTCCTTTTAACTGGAGATGCTGGGGATTGAACCTGGGACCTTCTGCATGCCAAGCAGAGGCTCTTCCACTTAGCCACAGCCCCCCTTTACAGCTCTCCAGGGTCTCAGGCTGAGGTCTTTCCCATCACCTCCTGCCTGGACCTTTTCACTGGAGATGCCAGGGATTGAACCTGGGACCTTCTGCAGGCCAAGCAGAGGCTCTCCCACTGAGCCACGGCCCTTATTTTTCTAATCCCTTATATCATTCTCTAAGACTACACCATTGACCGCTCCTTGCCCCTGGGCAAACGGTGCTCCCCAATCTTTCTGGCTCCCACATTCTCTCCCCCCTCCCCCCCACTTACGTATTCCTGCTCCTGGTCGCTGGTGAAGAATTCGTTCAGGCGCATGTTCCAGTCATTCCGCCGCTGCAGGACGCCGCACCTCCTCTGCGGCTGGCACATGTAGCAGCTCCAAGGCTCCTGCTCCTTGGCCGCAGTGGAGGAGCCCGGTCCCACCAGGGCTTCCAAGCAATCCACACAGAAGCACCTGCCGCGGGCGAGAGAGAGAGAGGGCACGCTCTGAACACCGGTCGGGACGCAGGCAGAGGCCAACCCAAGGGAGGAGGGGACGGGGGTGTGCCCCCGGCGGGAAGAGCCACCCACCGAAAGCAACTGGCATTGCCACACAACAGCAGCTCGCTCCCTTCGCAGCAGATGGCGCAGTAGGTCTGGTACCCGTCCTCGTCGTACATGTAGAAAAGCTCCAGGAACCGATCCTGCAAGAGGAGACGCAGAGCGATGGGCCAGGATTAGCGATGTGAAATCCCCACTCTGCCATGGAAGCTCGCTAGGTGACCTTGCGCCAATTGTATGTTTTCGGCCTAGCCTGCCTCGCAGGGTTGTTGTGAGGGTAAAATAGAGAGGAGAACGATTGTGTCCACATTGGGGAGAAAGGCGGGGTAGGAATGGGTAAATAATAAAAGAAATAAATCACACCGGAAGCAAGCCCGGCTTGGCCAAACTCTGGGTTTGTTCCCGTCAAGGTCTCAGTAGCTGCACTAGCAGAAGTTGGCGAAAGAGAGTCAGATACATTGGGCGTGCAGTCGCCTCCGCCCCACCGAAGGTCTACTGTTCCATTAGAAGCCAGTGTCTTAAGAACTGGTGTTATTTCTCCCTGTAGGCAGCCGTGCTGGTCTGAAGTGGCAGAACAAAGTTTGAATTCAGTGAGACTTTTAAGGCCAAAATTTTTTTTTGTTCAAGATGTGAGCTTCTGTGTGTGTGTGTGTGTGTGTGTGTGTGTGTGTGTGTGTGTGTGCGCGCACTTCCTCAGATACTTTAAAATGGAAGGTAACAATGGAGTCTCAGTTGACTTCCCACAATTAGACAGGGTACTTATACACATTTATCTCCTATTTTGACATATTTACTGCTTCACTGTTTCTCCCCCCCCCCGTAATTAAATCTAAACAACTGTTGACTGTATTAATTTAGCTTGTTATTTCTGTTTTGTCTTCACATTTCTTAAAACATCTTCATCACATGCTAATTTGCTGTCCAGCCTCTGTCTATAGGTTTCAACTGCTACCTTCCACTTCAATGTATCTGAAGAAGTGAGCGTGTACACAAAAGCTCATACCTTGAATAAAACTTTGTTGGTACCACTGAATTCAAACTTTGTTCTGATGTTATCCCTGAAGCTAGAAATTTTGTAGTATCCCCTGCTGATACTATATTAACTGACTTATAGGAACCTATTAACACTTTCCAATTTATGCCAAAGAAATTTGGACTTCTGTGGATTAGAAGAAGAGAAGAGATTGGATTTATACCCCATCCTTCACTACCCAAAGGAGTCTCAGAGCAGCTTACAAACTCCTTTCCCTTCCCCTCCCTACAACAGACACCCGGTGAGGTAGGTGGGGCTGGGAGAGCACTTCCCAGATCTGTCCTTGAGAGAACAGTGGGGCTAACAGCTCTTTCCAGATCTGTCCTTGAGAGAGCAGAAGTATGGCTTGCCCAAGGTCATCCAGCAGCTGCACATGGAGAAGTGGGGAATCAAACCCAGTTCTCCCAGATTAGAGTCTGCGCACTTAACCACTATACCAAACTGGATTGGATTTATAACCCGTCCTTCACCACCCAAAGGAGTCTCAGAGTGGTTTACCAACTCCTTCCCCTTCCCTTCCCCACAACAGACACTCTGGGAGGTAGGTGGGGCTGAGAGAGCTCTGACAGAAACTGCTCTTTTTCAAGAACAGCTGGTACAGAGCTATGGCTTGCCCAAGGCCATCCAGCAGGTGCAAGTGGAGGAGTGGGGAATCAAACCCGGCTCTCCCAGATTAGAGCCAGCGCACTTAACTACGGCACCAGACTGGCCGTAATACAGAATGAGGGTTCTGAGCAAAATCTGCAGGTCCGTTCAGTTCCTCGTAGACCCAACCCACTGGGTGCTCTGCAGGTTCACAAGAAGCTTCTGTTTTCCTCTCTCATCTCCTGTTCAGGAGGGGATGGTTAGCAAGGAATCGGTGGTGTCATTTTAATGAGCACAAACACTTTCAGGTAGCCTTTATTTTACTGAGATATCGATGGATTTCAAATTTGTTGTTTACTTTATTGTTTTTTTAATCTGCCTGGAGTCTCTGTGAGAGAGGGGGAATTGTAAGTAAAGTGAGGGGGGAAATCGACAGAATGGAATCTATTGGCCTTATGTCACAGCGAGGGGGGGGGGGGGAAAGGTGCGGTGTGCCACATCAAGTCATAGTTGACCCATGGCGTCACCAAGACCTTGGGGTTTTTAAGGCAACAGACATTCCGGGGATGGTCTGCCATTACCTTCTTCCACGTAGCAATCCTTGACTTCCTTAGGGGTCTCTCATCCAAGTAATATCCACAACCAACCCTGCTTAGCTTCTGAGATCTGACGAGTTTGGGCTCACCTGAGCCATCCAGGCCAAACCAAGACACACTGAGAGGTGGTTAGCCCTTGCCTGCCTCTGCGTAGCAACCCTGGACTTCCTTGGTGGTTTCCCATCCAAGGACTATCCAGGACCGACCCAGCTTAGCTTCCGAGATCTGACGAGATTGGGCCAGCCTGGTCTAATGGGGCTGCCGCCAGGCTATAAATAAGCTAAAAGGCAGGTTATAATTAAGCTAATTGAATCAATCCAACCAGTGGAATCCCGGGCGTCCAAGCCACTCACCTGGCAGGTCCGGCAGAGACCCCCTTCAAACAATGGGTGGAAGGTCACGGCGTTTCGCTTCCCACACGACAAGCAGCTGTCTGGGGAAGCAATTAACGAACCAGCGGGTCAGCCGATTTCAAGCAGTGACGTCTTGCGAGCGCTAAGCCGAACTTGGGGCTGAGATTTGCTCTGGCATTCCTAGCACACTCAACAGGATGCTCCCTCCAAGCTGTGGAGCCTTGCGAGCAAAAATCCCACTTTGCGAGCTACTGGCATTAAAGCTGTGAGCGAGCAATTCGGCCGCTGAATCAGTTAGCTCGCTCTGGAGCCATCCTGCCTGGGCTAAGGCAAAAAAATGTGCGAGCCAGAGGCTAAACAACTGTGAGCTGGCTCGCACTAACTCGGCTTAGAGGGAACGCTGGTCGGCAACGCTCCCTCCAAGCTGAGGAGTCTTGTAAGCAAAAATTCTACTTTGTGAGCTACTGGCATTAAAGCGGTGAGCAAGTGACGTGGCTGCTGCATGAATTAGTTTGCTCTGGAGCCGTCGGCTAAAAAACTGTGAGCTACCTCACACTAACTCAGCTTAGAGGGAACACTGGAATGACAGAAGGAGTCTTGTTTCTCGGGATGGGCGTAGTGGTTGCTTTGCATGCAGGGTCCCTCCCTGGCCATCTCTCCTTCAAAGATCCCACAAGCCTCCCTCTGCTGAAGGGACTGTGTCAGAGGATACAGGGCTGAGCTACACAGACCACAGCTCTGACTCCAGAATAAAGCAGCTCTAGGGATATAGAGCAGAGGTTACTGGGGGAGTGAATACTTCTGTTTAATTGATGGGCGTTTTGAGGAGTGTGGTGGGAAAGCATTACCTTCCAGACTCTTGTTGAGGCTCCTGACTTCAGAGACCATCCGTTCTGGAAAGAAAGCGACAACGGAAGAGGGTGTAAATGAAGCCCCAGCTCCCTGGAGAAGATACAGAGACCAGCTGGCTTGAAGAAGAAGAGGAGGAGGTGGAAGGAGAAGAAGACGAGAAGGAGAAGAAGACAATGAGAAGAAAGAAGGAGAAGAGGAGGAGGGGGAGGAAGGAGAAGAGGAGGAAGGAGAAGAAGAGGAGGAGGAAGGAGAAGAGGAGGAAGGAGAACAAGAGGAGGAGGAGGAAGGAGAAGAAGACGAGAAGGAGAAGAAGACAATGAGAAGAAAGAAGGGGAAGAGGAGGAAGGAGAAGAAGAGGAGGAGGAAGAAGAAGAAGAGGAGGTGTAGGAGGAAGAGGAGGAAGGAGAAGAAGACGAGAAGGAGAAGAAGACAATGAGAAGAAAGAAGAAGAGGAGGGGGAGGAAGGAGAAGAAGAGGAGGAAGGAGAACAAGAGGAGGAGGAGGAAGGAGAAGAAGACAATGAGAAGAAAGAAGGAGAAGAAGAGGAGGAGGGGGAGGAAGGAGGAGGAGGGGAGGAGGAGAAGAAGAGGAGGTGTAGGATGAAGAGGAGGAGGAAGAGGAGGAAGGAGAAGACGAGAAGGAGAAGAAGACAATGAGAAGAAAGAAAGAGAAGAAGAGGAGGGGGAGAAAGGAGAAGAAGAGGAGGGGGAGGAAGGAGAAGAAGAGGAGGGGAGGATGAAGAGGAGGAGGAAGAGGAGGAAGGAGAAGAAGACGAGAAGGAGAAGAAGACAATGAGAAGAAAGAAGGAGAAGAAGAAGAGGAGGGGGAGGAAGGAGAAGAAGAGGAGGGGGAGGATGAAGAGGAGGAGGAAGAAGAGGAAGGAGAAGAAGATGAGAAGGAGAAGAAGACAATGAGAAGAAAGAAGGAAAGGAAGAAGAGGAGGGGGAGGAAGGAGAAGAGGAGGAAGGAGAAGAAGAGGAGGTGTAGGATGAAGAGGAGGAGGAAGAGGAGGAAGGAGAAGAAGACAATGAGAAGAAAGAAAGAGAAGAAGAAGGGGAGGAAGGAGAAGAAGAGGAGGAGGAAGGAGTAGAAGAGGAGGTGTAGGATGAAGAGGAGCAGGAAGAGGAGGAAGGAGAAGAAGACGAGAAGGAGAAGAATACAATGAGAAGAAGGAGAAGAAGAAGAGGGGGAGGAAGGAGACGAAGAGGAGGTGTAGGATGAAGAGGAGGAAGAAGGAGGAGGAGATTGGATTTATACCCCACCTTTCACTCGGAGTCTCAGAGCAGCTTGCAATCTCCTCCCCCTTCCCCTCCCCACAACAGACGCCCTGTGAGGTAGGTGGGGCTGAGAGAACTCAGAGAGAACTGCTCTCAAGGGAACAGCTCTCAGAGAACTGTGGCTTGCCCAAGGCCACCCAGCAGCTGCATGTGGAAGAGTGGGAAATCAAACCCGGTTCTCCCAGATTAGAGTCCGCACACTTAACCACAACACCAAACTGACAGGGGCTGCCTCTCCCCTCCAAGAGCCCATTGCAGAGTCCAAAATGCTGCAGTAAAGCTTTGTACCATTTCAGGCCACTGGTGGAGGGTGAACGCAGAGCCATTTAAAAGGTTCCCATGCACAGAAAAGTGGTGGTGGAGGAAAGTGTCGTCAAGGCACAGCTAAATCATGGAGGCATCCTAGGGTTTTCAAGGCATAAGCCGAACAGAGGTGTTTTGCCATCGCCTGCCTCTGCGTAGCAACCCTGCGTTTCCCTGGGGGTCTCCCATCCAAGTACTACTAACCGGGGCTGACCCTTGCTTAGCTTCCCAGATCTGGTTATATCAGGCTAGTCTGGGCCATCCCACTCAAGACAAGGGACCTTCAGAGGGGGTCAAGCCATTGCCTGCCTCTGCATAGCAACTAGGGGTGTACTATGCCTCTGCATAGCAACCTCTGCCTAGCAACTAGGGGTGTACAAAAAAAATGGGTTTTTTTCGGATTCAGGTATATTGGACCCAATTTTTTTCGGGATTCCCGAAAGAACCCGAATATCTATACCGGTATAGTGCTGATATCCGAAAATTTTCAGGATTCCCGAAAAATTCGGGTCCATTATATCCCATGGGGCCACTGTAATCAATGGCAAAAAAACTTCTGAAAAGTTTCCAGGGGGCTGGGGGGGAGGGGGTTTGAGGTAGAGGCTCCGAATTTGGACTGTAGCTGCTGAAGCCTCTCCCCAAAGGACCCCCAAAGTTTGGAAAAGATTGGACTGGGGGGTCTAATTCCAGGGGCATCCAAAGAGGGTGCCCCCTTTCTCCATTGTTTCTTATGGGAAAAACTAAAGGCAGTCAGGCAGCAGAGAGTGTCTCCCCAAGAATCTGTTTAAGAAAGTAAGTGAGGTGGTGAGGGGCATGTTTGCCAGGCCAGCAGCAGAACCTGTGTGCAATCTGCCCCCCAGAAGAACCTCTGCCACTGTGCCAGTCAGTGCCCAAACCCCACAGGACTCACTCAGGCCAAACCAGAGAATCCCCGCAGCATAAGCAGACTGAGGGAGCATGTTTGCCAGTCCCGCCAGCAGCAGAACCTGTGTGCAATCTGCCCCCCAGAAGAACCTCTGCCACTGTGCCAGTCAGTGCCCAAACCCAACAGGACTCACTCAGGTCAAACCAGAGAGTCCCTGCAGCGTAACCGGACTGAGGGAGCATGTTTGCCAGCCAGGCCAGCAGCAGAACCTGAATCCCAAAACGCCACAAGCCACATAAGCAAATAAATAAATGAAGGAAAAGGGAAAAAAATCTAACCACAAACAAACAAAACAACAGGCTGGCAAAACCAGAAAATACAAAAAAATCCCCCCCCCGGGAAAAGTCCCAGGCAAATAAATGAAGCACAGGAAGGAAAACAAACGGCTGCAAACAGGCTGACAAAAATACAAAACAAGAAAAATCTCCCCCACCCCCAAAAAAACCCAGCCCCCAGAAATAATATTTTTTTTAAATGCCCTAAATATAATCAAACCAGTTGTAGGCAGTGGCAGTCACTCGCAGCAGCAGTCCAGGTGGGCAGTCCTGGGAGGAAAGGAGGCTCAAGAGAAGCAGGGGCAGGCAGCAGAAGCCAGCCAGCCACACTCTCTAGGCCAAGCTCTCTCTCTGACCACCACCAGCAGCAGCAAACCAGGAACAACAGCAGAGTCAGGCTGCAGAGAGGCTGCTTTTATGCTCTCTGGGCATACACAGAGGATTTCAAACAGAAACCACCTTCTGTGATTGGCCAGAGAGCAGATGCCAAAATCCTATTGGCTGCCAGCGCTCCTTCCCTGGGAAAGGAGCAAGCCAGCCAAGTAGCTGGGAGTTCCAAAGATCTGTAAGCTGCAATGCATTTGGAAAGGCACTGCAGTGATTGGCTGCCTAGGAGGCCCCTCTTTCCCCCTCCCTCCTGGAAACAGGAGCAAAAGGCGGGAAAGAGGGGGAAACGACGGGAGATCGCTTTTTCCAGCGTTCCCTTTAAATTTTAAATCCCTGGTGGCAGCCATTTTGAATTTCCCAAAAGGCCGGGGGGGGGGAAACGGATTTTTTCGGGGGGGGGGGGGGTTCGGTATCCAGAAACCCAAAAAAAACCCCAAAACAGGGGTTTTTTCTTTTTTTTTGCCATTTCGGGGAAAGCCGAATGCACACCCCTAATAGCAACCCTGGTCTTCCTTGATTGTGTCCCATCCAAGTAGTAACTAAGGCTAACCCTGCTTAGCTGCTGAAATATGATGACTGGGCGAGCCTGGGCCACCCAGCTGAGGGCAAAAAAACAATACAGAGGTGGTTTTGCCCTTGCCTGCCTCTGCGCAGCAACCTTAGACTTCCTTGGTGGTCTCCCATCCAAGTACCAACCAGGGCCGACCCTGCTTAGCTTCTGAGATCTGATGAGATCAGACTAGCCGGGGCCATCCAGGTTGGGGCTCACAGAAAAATAGGATTTGCCAAAGCAGCACTCCCTTCCCTTCCCAGGAACCCTCAGAAACTGGAGTTCTCTCTTGTGGGACTCCAGACCCAGGCAAAGCCCTGAGCTCACCCGTCTGCTGAACAGCAAATTGGACCTCAGAAGGCCCCCCGCCCTTTCCCCTGTACCTCGGCTCTGGTGCTCTTCGACTGGGTCTCTGTTGCCGTTGCAGACAGTGGCCTTCAGCCGCTTGGCGGGGGGCGCAGGCTCAGGGGGGGCAACCTCTTCCATGGCCCTCCTGTGGACGGCTCCATCCTCTGCAAGGGAAGGACAGCAGCGTTGTTCAGGCACCCAGCCGATAGAGAGGCAGGCTCAGGGGGGCGGGAGGGGAAGTGTTCTCTGTCCCCACCGAGTCCTCTTCAACAATGACTGTTTTCACTTCCTGGAAGGCAGCGACAGTAGCCTCCACACGCCCTGCTTGCAAAAACTCCCAGTCACCTCGGGCCGACCTATAGATCACAGAACCCTAGAGCTGGAAGGGGCCCTCGAGGCCCTCTAGTCCAACCCCCGGCTCAGTGCAGGATCAGCCTAAAGCACAGAATCGAAGAACCACACACAGAGCTGGACAGGGTTCTACAGGCCATCTAGTCCAGCCCCCCTGCCTAAACTATACCAGGTATTCCCAATGTGACTGCGACATAGATTAAGGCATTATGAGAACGGGCGGATGTATTTTTAAATCTCTTACTTAATCATCCTCAGTATGTTTTTTCCCCCTTCATAAAATTGTAACGTTTATAAAACTATAGATAACAGTAGGGGTAATGTTCTTTTGCCCTGACTTGGATAGCCCAGGCGAGCCCAATTTTTTAGAACCATAGAATAGAACCACAGAGTTGGAGGGGGACCTACAGGCCATCTAGTCCAACCCCCTGCTGAATGCAGGGTCAGCCTAGAGCAGGGGTGGGCAAACTGTGGCTTGGGAGCCGCATGCGGCTCTTTCACATATATTACGTGGCTCCCGGCAGGGCGGCTGGGGAAGCTAAATATCATTAGCAAACAAATATCATTGAACAAATTAATATCATTATCAATATCTGCTTTTACCCCTTTTGTTATTATTTTTGGCAGTCTCACTTAATGTTAATAAAAAGCAAATTTGCTTATTTTCCAATAAATATTTATTCATGTCTTGTGGCTGTCAAACATCTGATGTTTATTCTATGCGGCTCTTACGTTACCAAGTTTGGCCACCCCTGTTCTAGGTGGCTCTTACACTGAACAAGTTTGCCCACCCCTGGCCTAGAGCATCCCTGACAAGTGTTTGTCCAGCCGCTGCTTGAAGACCGCCAGAGAGGGGGAGCTTACCACCTCCCAGTTTGGTGTAGTGGTTAAGTGCGCGGACTCTAATCTAATTCGATTCCCCACTCCTCCACTTGCACCTGCTGGATGACCTTGGGCAAGCCATAGTTCTGGCACAGCTGTTCTTGGAAAATAGCAGTCTCTGTCAGAGCTCTCCCAGCCCCACCTACCTCCCAGGGTGTCTGTGGTGGGGAGGGGAAGGGAAAGGAGTTTGTAAGCCGCTCTGAGACTCCTTTGGGTAGTGAAGGGCGGGGTATAAATCTAATCTCTCCTCTTCAAACCATAGTTCTCTCAGAGCTGTTCTCTCAGGAGCAGTCCTTGAAAGAGCTCTCTCAGCCCCACCTCGCTCCCAGGGTGTCTGTGGTGGGGAGGGGAAGGGAAAGGAGTTTGTAAGCCGCTCTGAGACTCCTTTGGGTAGTGAAGGGCGGGGTATAAATCTAATCTCTCCTCTTCAAACCATAGTTCTCTCGGAGCTGTTCTCTCAGGAGCAATCCTCGAAAGAGCTCTCTCAGCCCCACCTCCCTCCCAGGGTGTCTGTTGTGGTGAGGGGAGAGGAAGGGGAAGGCGATTGTAAGCCGCTCTGAGACTCCTTTGGGTAGTGAAGGGCGGGGTATAAATCCAATCTCTCTTCTTCTTCTTCTTCTTCTCCTTCTCCTCCTCCTCCTTCTCTCCCAACATTTGAAGCCCTGGTGGGCAGGGAGGAAAAAGGTTCCAAGGAGGGAAACTTTGGTCTCGCCGGTTTTATTCAGCTAACGAGCTGAGAAAAGGGAGGGGAAGGAAGCAGCCAGGAAGGTTAGAAAAGCGGCCCCAGACATCCTGACGGGGAGGGAAGGAAACCTGCCCGAGGTCAGAGGGCGGAAGCAGGTCTGGCGTCGGAAGAGGAGAAGGCAAGGGAGAGAAGGGAACCAGTCCGCCTGCCTGCCTTGGAGAGAGGCTGTTGGGGCAGGTGGTACTCTGGTCTGGGCCGTGGGGGGGGGGGCAGATCTAACCCCATTTCGCACTGGATTCTGTAGCAGCTTCAGCTTTCCCGCTGCCTCTTAATTACTTTGCCTCCTCGGGTGTTCTGCAGTTAACGTTGTCATTTTATTTCTTTAAGCTGGCCTGTCCGGTTTTCGCTGGCTACTGCTGGGTTTGGGCCGTTTGTAATCTTGGTGACGGCTATTTTAAGTCTCCGCTGCCCTGATGGCTAGGCGCTGCTCTGACAGAGGGAGTCCCAGAGAAGTGCCAAGAAGGGTACCCACGTTGAATAAATCCAAATAAGAAGCTCACGCTCAACACACGGGGCGGGAGGGACACGAAGTCAGGAGGAACAGGAAGAACAAGAAGAGGAGGAGGAGGAAGAAAGGTAGAAAAAAGGAGGAAGAAGAAAAGAAGACAAAGAAGAAGACAAAGAAGAGGAAGAGGAGGATGGATTTAAACCCCTCCCTTCACTACCCAAAGAAGTCTCAGAGCGGCTTACAATCTCCTTTCCCTTCCCCTCTCCACAACAGACACCCTGTGAGGTGGGTGGGGCTGAGAGAGCCCTTTCGAGGACTGCGCCTGAGAGAACAGCTCTGCGAGAACCTGTGAGTGGCCCAAGGCCACCAAGCTAGCTGCCTGTGGAGGCATGGGGAATCAAACCCGGCTCTCCAAGATTAGAGCCCGCACTCGTAACCACTACACCAAATTGGGTCTCTCTTCAACCACAGTGTTGCCAGCCTCCAGGTGGGAGAACCCCCAGGCTACAGAGATCAGTTTCCCTGGAGAAAACGGCAGCTTCAGAGGGTGGGCTCTAGGGCTTTGTGACCTGCTGGGGTTCCTCCCCACCCCAGACTTTGTCCTCCCCAGGCGCCACTGCCCCAAATATCCAGGAATTTCCAAAGCCAGAGCTGGCATCCCTGTTCTATAGACACACACACAAGGCAGCTGAGAAAAATCCAAAGGGCGTCAAAACGGAAAGAGAAACCAGAGGGTTGACACTTCCCTCCACTTGGGTGATTGGCGCTATTGCCTGGAGACCGGTTGTAATTTGGAGATATCCGCAGGCCTCACCTGCAAGTTGGCAAGCCAACAATACCTACAAATCCTATCCACAAATTTCTGCGCGGGGGGGGGGGGGGGCGGCGCTGGCTTTTTGGCTGTCCGCTGCTGCCACCTACAGGCCCATCGAGAAACAAACCAAGTAACCTTCTCAAGACAGATCTTTTGTCAATTAGCAGCTGCCTGGAGAGAGGATTCCTTGGGAAATCTACTACTGCTGGAGCATTGCTTACTCAAGAGTAAGCAGTCGTGTCTTTCCTTCTCTTCCCGTCCCACCCTTCCTCTGGCAATTCAGAGCACCTTTCTTAAACCTCAATTCAGGGGGGTAACCATGTTGGTCTGAAGGAACAGAGTAAAGTTTGTGTCGTAAGAACGTAAGAACGTAAGAAAAGCCATGTTAGATCAGGCCAGCGGCCCATTCGGCCCAACACTCTGGGTCACACGGTGGCCAAAACCCAGGATCCATCAGGAGGCCCACCAGCAGGGCTAGAACTCCAGAAGCCCTCCCGCTGTTGCCCCCCAAGCACCAAAAAGACAGAGCACCACGGCCCCAGACATAAGAACATAAGAGAAGCAATGTCGGATCAGGCCACTGGCCCCTCCAGTCCAACACTGTTGTCACACAGTGGCCAAAACCCAGGGGCCATCAGGAGGTCCACCCACAGGGCCATGTATTGCACACGGTTCGCAGCTAATTCCCTCTGAGTTTTGGACAGGAAGGGCTTCATTTCAAAAGGCAGCATCCAGCCATGCATTTTCCCCCATACCGCTGCTCTTTGGCATGCTTCAAAACAATAAGTGAAACACACAGCATATGAGTAAACACAAAGAAAATAACTGTGCGTGGCATCCATACCAATTTCAAAAATCATGAAATAATAATGAAAACAAGCTTGGAAAAGCCCTGGCCTTAATTCTAAGATTCTGACCATTAAATTTAATGCCTTTAAAATAGATGGCATCTTCCGCCCGCACAGATTTCTTGATACCATGATAGCATGAAAAAACCACGTTGGAAGGGCTGTGGGTTATACAGAGATTATTTACATTGTTTTCGGAGTTGCCCTGTGGTTAAGAAATTCTGGAATCAGGTCCTTCCACCAACAGGAGAAGGCTCAGATACAACGATCTCCCGACAGCCTGAAATAATCCTTTTGGAAATAGGCCAACTGAGTCATTTAGATCAATCTAAACAAACCATGATAGAAACTCTGTTGTCGATTGCTAAGATAGCAATAGCAAGGAAACGGAGAAAAGCAAAAGGCCCCTCTTTAGTGGACTGGTACAACGGTATATGGACTCATTTTGTTTGGGCAAATTAGACCAATCCTCGGGACTGCAGAACTTCAATGCTTATGATAAGAACTTTCAAGCAGTCTGGTTCCCGATCATACAGTTTCTTCAAGAAAAGGAAATTATATCATCCAATCTTTTCTTTCGTGAGCTACTTTATTTTTAAAGAAGAGACTGAATTTATACCCCGCCCTGACTCCCCAAGGGAGTCTCAGAGCGGCTTACAAACTCCTTTCCCTTCCCCTCCCCACAACAGACACCCTGTGAGGTAGGTGGGGCTGGGAGAGCTCTGAGACGACTGTCCTTGAGAGAACAACTGGTACAGAAGAGAAGAAGAAGAAGAGATTGGATTTATACCCCGCCCTTCACTCACCCAAGGGAGTCTCAGAGCAGCTTACAAACTCCTTTCCCTTCCCCTCCCCACCACAGACACCCTGAGAGGTAGGTGGGGCTGAGAGAGCTCTGGCAGAGACTGCTCTTTTTCAAGGACAGCTGTGTCAGAACTACAGCTGGGTCAGCCAGCAGCTGCAAGTGGAGGAGTAGGAAATCAAACCCGGTTCTCCCAGATTAGAGTCCTATACCAAACTAGCTCTCTCTACATATATATAATAAATGAATTGTTTATTATTATGTAATGATTTTTGAAATTGGTGTTAATGCCATGCTCTTTGGCATGCTGGCCCCCGTGCCCTCCTAGCGGCTGCCGCATGGGAGATCAGAGCTGAGTCCAGGAAGGACCCTCGCCACATCTAGCCAGCACTGGCCTGCCTCGGCCCCATGGTATTCCCCATCACCGGCCACCTTCTCCTGGCAGACCAAGGCCAGCTTCCCACCTGAAGTCTTGGGTGGCTTCAGCCCTTTGCCTCCGGTGGGCTTAAAGCCATTGAGGGCCCAATCCACCATTGGCTTCAGCTTCTCTTCCAGAGAGTCCCCCGCAGCACTCGAGAAAGTCTTGCCCGCACGGCTGCTCGCCACCTGCCAAAAGGAGGACACTTTACCACGGGATTCCACGACACCGTGCCCATGAATGCCAACCAATGCTCCCTCCAAGCTGTGGAGTCTTGTGAGAAAAAAATTCTACTTTGTGAGCTACTGGCATTGAAGTTGTGAGCGAGCAATTTGGCTGCTGCATAAATTAGTTTGCTCTGGAGCCCTCCTTCCTGAGCGAAGACAAAAACGCATGAGCCGGAGGCTAAAAAACTGTGAGCTAGCTCACACTAACTCGGCTTAGAGGGAACACTGGTGCCAAGACACCCGCCAACGCCTTACAAAGTGGGCAGGGCCAAGTGCGGCTTTCGCCCAGCAAGGCCACTGGTTGGCTACTGGAGGTGCAGGTTTTTGAAGACATTGTTTAAGCAGCAGTTGCCACTGCTGAACAGAGGATCTTTACTGTGTAACTGAAGAGATGCTATGGCAGCCATTTTGTGGCTGGCTGTGCTTCCCGTAGCAGCCATTTTGTGGCTGTGTCCACCACAGAATTCTAAAAGTGCCCACTGGCTCCAAAAGGTTGGGGACCCTCGCTCTAGCAAGATGCCATATCACTGCTTCGAAAGTGGGAGTCAGGCTAGACCTCCAATAAGGCGAGGGGGGGGGGGGCTACTCTGCTAAATTCTCCTTGAAACTGTCCTGCAGCAATGGAATGTGCCATTGACGGTCTTGCCAAAGACCGTCAAGCCAAAGGCAGCTAAGACGTCCAGTCAGAAAAGAGGGGCCAGGACCTCACTGCATTCGCTTGTGAAGGAACTGAGGGGAGGGAATTAATTGGGAAGGAACTGTGGGGAGGGGCCGTGGCTCAGTGGAAGAGCCTCTGCTTGGCAGGCAGAAGGTCCCAGGTTCAACCCCCAGCATCTCCAACTATAAGGACCAGGCGGGAGGTGATGAGAAAGACCTTGACCTGAGACCCTGGCTCAGTGGCAGAGGCTCCGCTTGGCATGCAGAAGGCCTCAGGTTCAATCCCCGGCACCTCCACTTAAAAGGGACCAGGCAGGAGGTGATGGGAAAGACCTCCGCCTGAGACCCTGGAGAGCCGCCGCCAGTCTGAGTAGAGAATACTGCTCTCAATGGAGCAAGGGTGGGGAACGGCCATGGCGCAGTGGCAGAGCCTCTGCTTGGCATGCAGAAGGCCCCAAGTTCAATCCCCGGCACCTCCAGTTAAAAAGACCAGGCAGGAGGGGATGGGAAAGACCTCCGCCTGAGACCCTGGAGAGCCGCTGGCAATCTGAGTAGACAAGACTGACCTTGATGGACCAGGGGTGTGATTGACCCGCTTGAGGGCCATTAAACACAGGAAAGGGGGCTGGCAGACAACTCGGGACCGTCCCACACGAACAGAGACCCACAGGTGACCGTCGGAGCCCCCTTCCACCCCTTCACACTCATTCTCCCCAGTTACCTCCAAAACGTGCAGGATGGCTTGCCGGTAGGATACGAGCTTATGGAAGGTGGTGCTGTTGAAGTGCTCCGAGAACGCCACCAGTCCGACCAGTTTGTCTGCTGAGACCTACAGGGGGAACAAGTTTACCGTGTTCAAGAAGGAGGGATCCTCCAATCTGCCTACCACAGCATAAGAACATCAGAAGAGCCTTGCTGGGTCAGAACAGTAGTCCATCCAGTCCCGCCTCCCGTCTCACACTGTGGCCAACCAGTTCCTCTCTGGAGGGCCAACAGGGCAGAGAGGCTGAGGCCTTCCCCTGATAAGAACATCAGAAGAGCCCTGCTGGATCAGACCAGTGAGGGTCCATCCAGTCCAGCATTGTGTCTCACACAGCAGCCTCAACCAGTTCCTCTGGAGGGCCAACAGCAAGGCAGAGAGGCCGAGGCCTTCCCCTGAGAAGAACACCAGAAGAGCCCTGCTGGATCAGACCAGGGGTCCATCTAGTCCAGCCTCCTGTCTCACACAGTGGCCAACCAGTTCCTCTAGAGGGCCAATAACAGGACATAGAGGCTGAGGCCTTCATAAGAACATCAGAAGAGCCCTGCTGGATCAGACCAGTGAGGGTCCATCCAGTCCAGCCTCCCGTCTCACACTGTGGCCAACCAGTTCCTTTAGAGGGCCAACAGGGCAGAGAGGCTGAGGCCGTCATAAGAACATCAGTGGTCCATCTAGTATAGCATCCTGAAATTGAATCCAACGAAGACGGAGGTCCTGTGCCTGAGTCGGAGCGGTTCGGGGGTGGGGACCCCATTACCGGCCTTCGGGGGGGGGCTCCACTGGTGCCAGCCCCGAGGGTTCGGAGTCTGGGGGTGCTCCTGGATGCCTCCTTGACTATGGAGGCCCAGGTAGCGGCCACTGCCAAGGCAGCCTTCTACCATCTGAGGCTGATTAGGCAGTTGGTTCCCTTCCTTGAACGCAATGACCTGGCTACAGTGATCCACGCAATGGTCACCTCGAGACTTGATTATTGCAACGCTCTCTACACGGGGCTGCCCTTGTCCCAGCTCTGGCGGCTGCAGCTAGTGCAGAATGCCGCAGCCAGGCTGTTGATGGGCCTCTCTGCGAGGGACCATGTCCAGCCTGTGCTGAGGGCGCTGCATTGGCTGCCTATAGCATACCAGATCCGGTTCAAGGTGCTGGTTCTAACCTTTAAAGCCCTTTATGGCCAGGGGCCTGCTTACCTAAGGGACCGCCTTTCCCCATATATACCCCAGAGAGCACTACGGTCAGGCACGCAACATCGCCTGACCCTTTGTGGCCCGAGAGAGGCCAGGCTGGCTACCACTCGGAACAGAGCCTTCTCAGTGGCGGCCCCCTACTGGTGGAATGAGCTCCCGGAAGACATCAGGGCCCTGCGGGACCTTCTGCAGTTCCGCAGGGCCTGCAAGACGGAGCTCTTCCGCCAGGCTTTTGGGGCCGCCGCTGGGGGAAATGGCCATTGATGGATGGCCAGGGAAGTATACAGGCCCGGGACAACAGTATGTGGTAGTCCCCTGGCCGGGAAAGCTGTCGTTGCCCTGGTGTTAGTATTTTAGATCGCCAATGATTATATTTGCAATTTGCCGCCAATTGAAACTGTAATTGTAACTGTATTGTATTTTAATGTATTAATTTATATTATTTATATTGATTTTAATGTTGTGAGCCGCCTAGAGCCGCTATGTTGGTCAGGCGGGATATAAATCTAAATAAATAAATAAATAAATCCTCTCTCACACAATGGCCAAAACCCAGGGGCCATCAGGAGGTACACCAGTGGGGCCAGAACTCCAGAAGCCCTCCAACTGTGCCCCCCCCCCGATACAGTGTTCCATCTACACCTTGTGACTAATAGCCACTGATGGACCTCTGCTCCATCTTGTACTCCAGTTTTTTCAATATTCCTCCCAACCTTTGGAGGGCTGAGCAGCCTTTCTAGAGAGTTTGGAACTTTGGGGAGATTCATCTGTTTTTCTGTCTCAGCGTCTTCCCCCAGAGAGGGAAGACATTTTTGTTTCGTTTGGCATAACCCCAATAATGGTTATTGGTCTCCTCCCAAGTTCTGGTATTGTTTTATGTGCTGTTATTGAATTGTTTTATAATTCTAATTGTATTATTATTATTATTTATTATTATTACCCCACCGTATCCCACGAGTGGGCTCAGGGCAGCTTACAACACAAGATTCAAAAAGCGATAAAACCAATAAAACAACAGTTGGGACAATAAAAAGTAACAGAAAGGACCCTTGCCTCGTAATTTTAAGATGTTGTTCTAATATTTTTATGTGTGCTGTCCTCAAGATCCTGCTCAGGCGGGAAAGGGGGCATAAAAATATTTTAAATAAAGTAAATCGAGAGACCGAAAAGGGGATGCAATTTCTCAACATCCCGTCCAACATATTAGCAGCTCAGCTGAAGGTTTGGAGAAAAGGCTAAGAAATCATTATTCTTCTGTATCTCCCATGTATACCCAGGACCAGGGTTCCCTCTAAGCTGAATTAGTGTGAGCTAGCTCACAGTTTTCTAGCCTCCGGCTCACACGTTTTTGTCATAGCTCAGGAAAGATGGCTCCAGAGCAAACGAATTTATGCAGCAGCCAAATGGCTTGCTCACAACTCTTTAATGCCAGTCGCTCACAAAGTAGAATTTGTGCTCACAAGACTCCACAACTTAGAGGGAACACTGCTCAGGACAGGATTTTCCTTTATATATTCAATTTTTTATAAAAAGAAAAACAGCTAACTCGATTTTGCAAAGCTTAAAATGTTCCCTTGACCAATCTGGCTTTCGACAACGGCCAGAGATGCCGCAGAGGCGTCGGCAAGCCCTCTTCCCCTTCCGCCACTCCTCTTACCTCTGAATACTTTCCATCCCCGAACCACTTCACCCAGCGCATCCCGGGAGCGGCCTGGCGCTTGCAGGTGGCTCTCCAAGATACTATGATGGCCGGCCACCAGGAGAAGCCTTTGATCTTGCCCCAGACGAGCTCCCCGATTCTAAAATCCTTCCCATCCTGTCAGCCAAAGAGAGGGCAAGGTCGTCACGCGAAACAAACACCCTCCATTACCACCAGCAGGCATCTTTGGAGGTGGTCTGCCATTGCCTGCCTCTGCGTGGCAACCCTGGACTTCACGGCTGGTCCCCATCCAAGGCGTTAACCAGGGCCAAACCTGCATAGCTTCCCAGAGCTGACAAGATCAGGCCATTCAGGTCATCATGAGCCGTACTTAAAATACCTTTCTCCCCCGAACTCAAGTAAGAGAGAGCTTCTGCAAGACTTCTAGCACTAGAACAGCTAGATTCGGGTCTGGCAGCACCTTAGAGAGACCAACGGCGATTTTTTTATCAGGTACCTGACGAAGAGAGCTTTGGCTCTCCAAAGCTCAGTCTCCCCCAAATCTTATCGGCCTTTAAGGTGCTGCTGGGACCCAGATCTGCCTCTTCTTCTTCAAGCCAACATGGCCACCTTCGGAATTTGTCTTGTAGCACCAGGTGACTCTAGACAAATGATTTTTTCAAACAGCAATAGTGCAGTCCTAAACAGAGTGATACCTTTCTAAATCCATGGCCTAGAAGGATCCCTTAGGACTGCACTGCTGTGTCTGGTCAGTCCCCAACCTGTGCCATATATTTCTTCCCCCCGCCCCCCATCTCTGGCTTGTTTCCTTCTGTGGTTGTTTCCTTTCCTCTGATGAGATTGGGCTAGCCTGGGCCAACCAAGTCATAAGAGCATAACTGAAGCCATGTTGGATCAGGCCAATGGCCCATCTAGTCCAGCACTCCGTGTCCCACAGTGGCCAAAGCACAGGGGCCATCAGGAGGTCCACCAGCGGGGCCAGGACTCCAGAAACCCTCCCACTCTGGCCCCCCAAGCACCAAGAATACAGAGCATACACTGGCCCAGATAGAACGTTTTATCTATACTCTGTGGCTAATAGCCACTCACGGACCTCTGCTCCATATGATTATCTAAACCAGGGGTGGGCAAATTGCGGCCCGCGGGCCACATGCGGCCCGCCACAGAGTTTTTTGCGGCCCGCCAAGACAGTCGGCCACAGACATTAACTTGCAGGCTGTGATGAGAATCTCAACAAGCAATCTCACTCCTGATTTCAAAAAAACTGTAGAAAAGTGTGATAGGGTACATGTCTCATTAAACTGATTCTAAAATTCAATGTGCTTGCCGCTATAGATATGAAATTAGCACAATAAATAAATTGAATAAAACTACCACTATATTATTTAATTTATATTTATTGATTTTTATGATACAATTTATACTTTTTTCTGAAATGCAAAGTTAACTAATGAATGCAACCATTTTAAAAGGTGCGGCCCTCCACTAGCCTCCGCTCCCACAAAGCGGCCCCCGAGCCAAAACAATTGCCCACCCCTGATCTAACCACTCTTGAAACTGTCTATGCTTGTAGCCACCACCACTTCCTGCGGCTGTGAATTCTACGTGTTAATTATTCTTCGAAGCCAGGGCAAATAAACCCCATACTCCATTTTAAACATTTTAAATCAGTTTTCTGTCTTCCTTTCCTACTGAAAGTCACTTCTCATTGGCATCTCTTCAAAGATCCCGGTTTTCCATTCCCTGCCAAACACACAAGCTAATTCCCCTTGTCATTCTGAAAACACGTTCATGTGCTCGCAGGAACGTAGAACAAAGTCTGAGTCCAGTGACACCTTTAAGACCAACAAAATTTTATTCAAGGTATATTAAGGAGAAGAGAAGAAAGAGATTGGATTTATACCCCGCCCTTCGCTACACAAAGGAGTCTCAGAGTGGCTGACAATCTCCTTCCCTTCCCCTCCCCACAACAGACACCCTGTGAGGTAGGTGGGGCTGAGAGAGCTCTGACAGAAACTGCACTTTTTCAAGAATAGCTGTGCCAGAACTACGGCCTGCCCAATGTCATCCAGCAGGTGCAAGTGGAGGAGTGGGGAATCAAACCTGGTTCTCCCAGATTAGAGTCCGCACACTTAGCCACTACACTAGGGGTGGGCAAATTGCAGCCCGGGGGCCACATGCGGCCCGCCACAGTTTTTTGCTGCCCGCCAAGAAGATTTCAGGACTTCCAAGAAAATTGAGCCTAAATTCAATTTGCTCTCTTATCCCATCACTGCTGATATTGATACAGCACCTGAGGGGCTGCAGCTTGAATTTATTGACATGCAGTCAGATCACACAGTGAAAGAAATGTTTAAGCCAGTTTGGTGTAGTGGTTAAGTGCGCGGACTCTAATCTGGGAGAACCAGGTTTGATTCCCCACTCCTCCACTTGCACCTGGCTGGATGACCTTGGGCAAGCCATAGCTCTGTACCAGCTGTTCCCTCAAGGACAGCTTGGGAAAGAGCTCTCTCAGCCCCACCTACCTCACAGGGTGTCTGTTGTGGGGAGGGGAAGGGAAAAGGAGTTTGTAAGCCGCTCTGAGACTCCCTTGGGGAGTGGAGGGTGGGGTATAAATCCAATCTCTTTTCTTCTTCTTCTTCTTCTTCTTCTTCTTAATGCTGTGACATTAGTTGACTTTTACAAATCTTTGTCTGCTGAAAAAATTTCCATGTATGAAGAAATTTGCTGGGAAAATGTTCTCTATATTTGGGTCTACATATATTTGTGAGCAAAGTTTTTCTTGCATGAAGATCAACAAGAGTAAATATAGATGCTCTTTGACAGACATTAACTTGCAGGCTGCGATGAGAATCTCAACAAGCAATCTCACTCCTGCTTTCAAAAAAATTGTGGAAAAGTGTGATAGGGTACATTTGTCTCATTAAACTGATTCTAAAATTCAGTGTGCTTGCAGCTATAGACGATATGAAATTAGCACAATAAATAAATTGAATAAAACTACCACTATTGTATTTAATTTATATTTATTGATTTTTATGATACAATTTATACCTTTTCTGAAATGCAAAGTTAACTAATGAATGCAATCATTTTAAAAGGTGCGGCCCTCCGCTAACCTCCGCTCCCACAAAGTGGCCCCGAGCACAATTGCCCACCCCTGCACTACACCAAACAGAAGTGTGCATGCACACAAAAGCTTGTATCCAGAATTAAGCATTGTTGGTCTTAAAGATATGCATGCACATGAATGTTTATACCCAGAATAAAACGTTGCTGGTCTTAAAGGTGTGCATGCACACAAAAGCTTACACCCAGAATTAAACTTTGTTGGTCTTAAAAGGTGTGCATGCATACAAAAGCTTATACCCAGAATTAAACTTTGCTGGTCGTAAAGGTGTGCATGCAAACAAAAACTTAACACCCAGAATAAAATGTTGCTTGTCTTAAAGCCGTGCATGCACACGAAAGCTTATACCCAGAATAAAACATTTTTGGTCTTAAAAGTGTGCATGCACACAAAAAATATATTGTTGGTCTTAAAAGGTGCCACTAGACACAAACTTTGTTCTGCTACTTCAGACCAACGCGGCTACCCACAGAATCTATCTTGCGGGGATGTGGCGACCACCTCAGCCAGGCTTCCTAGGCTCAGGGACTCTCTCTTGCCCCACGTTCAGTCTCAGAGGGGCCCTCCCCTGCCTCTTACACACCCGCTCTAGCCAATCCCCCACCTGGTATTCCTCGAAGCTCCTCAAGAGTCCTGAGTAGGCCAGCGAACACCCATTGGGGACGCTGCCGCCTCTGCCGCTGCCACTCCGGAAGGACTCCGGGGAATTGCCGTCCGCAAAGTCAATCACGGGAGCCTCAGACAGCCGCTTGGAATACTGGAGACAGGAAGGAAGAGCTGGGAAAGGAGGCAGAGGAGGACGCAGACACCTCGCTAGCCCAGGATAAAAACTTCCAGGACCTTCAGCAAGGAAGGGGACAGGAGAATAAGCACCAGGGGTGTCCTAAAATTTGGGACCGTTACGCATCGCCTCCATTTGAAATGGTTCGCACTCACAAGGAGCTCCCCATGTCCCGGCAGAGTCAGGGGGCCTCTCCTTGCTGCCAACCCACAATGCAGCGGCCGACAAGCCGGGAACGGAGGCCAGGTCTCACGAGCGTCTCCAGCGTCTCGAGAGGCAAAACCCAGCCTCTGCTGACTACTTCCCATTCCCACCACTGCAGCCCCCACCCAGAGAGGGGGGTCGAGAGCCTACCCGGATTTTGTGCCTCTCCTTGAAGCCTTGAACACTCTCCACGTCATCTTTGGGTTTCTTCTCCTGAGAGGCCGGCCCGGCCTGGAAGACTACCCGGGGAGGGGGTCTCTGCCGCAAGCTGTTCTCCCAGCCGGCAGTTCCACGGGTTCGTACCTGGGAACCAAACAGACACGGGGAGCTCACTCCGGAGGAGCAAACAGGATGCAGAAATACCATTTCCTGTTCCCCTGCCTGAAAATGGTCAAAATCAACAACGGCCCGCACGCGGTGCCTTCTCCACTGTGGCCCCCATACCCTGTGGCTCCCGCTTTCCGTGCTTTCCGCAAACTATGCAAAACAGAATTACTCAAGAGAGCTTTTCTCCACAGGCAATTGTACAAAATGATTCACAAAGTCACTTGGACAAATTACAAGACTGCCGTCTATCCTACCGCGTATTGTTTCTGTAAATTAGACGGTATTATGTTATTCTGCACCACTTAATGTGTCATATTAACGTCTATGCTTTTGCAAGGAATTCCTTTTTCGCTGTTTACTGAATGCCCCATCATAAGAACGTAAGAGAAGCCATGTTTGATCAGGCCAGTGGTCCATCCAGTCACACAGTGGCCAAAAACACCAGCTGCCCTCAGGAGAAGAAGAAGAGATTGGATTTATATCCTGCCCTTCACTCACTTGGAGTCTCAGAGCGGCTTACAAACTCCTTTCCCTTCCCCTCCCCACAACAGACACCCTGTGAGGTAGGTGGGGCTGAGAGAGCTCTTTCCCAAGCTGTCCTTGAGAGAACAGCTGGTACAGAGCTATGGCTTGCCCAAGGTCATCCAGCAGGTGCAAGTGGAGGAGTGGGGAATCAAACCCGGTTCTCCCAGATTCGAGTCTGCGCACTTAACCACTAGACCAGACTGGCTCCACCAGCGGGGCCAGGACGCTAGAAGCCCTCCCACTGTTGCCTCCCCCCAAGCACCAAGAGTACAGAGCATCACTGCCCCAGACAGAGTGTTCCATCTACACCTGGTGGCTAATAGCCCCTGATGGACCTCTGCTCCATATGTTTCTGCACTCCCCTCTTGAAGCTGCCTACACTTGTAGCCGCCACCACTTCCTGCAGCAGTGAATTCCACAAGTCAATTCCTCCTTGGATGAAGAAGTACTTCCTTTTCTCTGCTCTAAGCCTGGTGCTCATTAATTTGATTTGCTCATTAATCTGACCCTGCTGATTGTGTTGAATGCATTGACGGGTTAGTCCCAGTGACACAAAGGCGGACTATAAATAACGTAAAGGGATATAAGCTAAGCGAGCCACCGACGAGACAAGGAGGCTCATTCAGGAGTTCACGAGATGCCCAGAGCCCGCCGGTCAGGTTGAGGAGGACATTCCCAACTTCACTGTAGACCTTGGTTCAAGGCTGCAGGAATTCCACAGTCCCCACTAACCGTGTCCAAAGCACATATCCAAAGTGAAATTTGACACTCTCCCAGTTTTTCGCTTCTGGCCAACCAAGCGTCTCTCAGGCAGAACCCCCCTTCAGAAGAATGAAAGTTTCTTGTTTTTTCCTCATGAGAGTTAAACCCCCCATTAGAAGCAGGGATACTTTGTATGCTAAAGCTTCACACGGCATACCTGGGACCAATGTTCCCTCTAAGCCGAGTCAGTGTGAGCTGGCTCACCGTTTTTTTAGCCCCCGGCTCACACAGTTTTGTTTCAGCTCAGGGAGCATGGCTCCGGGGCAAACGAATTCATACAGCGGCCAAATCGCCCACTCACAGCTTTAATGCCAGCAGCTCACAAAGTAGAATTTTGGCTCACAAGACTCCGCAGCTTAGAGGGAGCATTGGGACAGTGTTATTTTCAAGGCCTGGGCTGGAAGGAACGTGAGAACACGCTGGGGGACCATCCAGCTGACAGCATTTAGTTCAATTGGTGACAAGATATCAGTGAGTCATGGACCATGTGTTAGATCCTGCTGATCTAGTTTGACAGCTGGGGAAGTCATATGACCAGAATGATATTGGATTTTTGCACACACTCATCATGACTCAGCTATTAGAGGTGCAACCTGATTGGTTGGTACTGGTATATATTGCAGACAGTTCATTGCTCTTTGCTCTCTCGTGGAGTACAGCTGTCTGCGTAGCACTCTGTCCGGTTGAACCCAGAAATTGCTACTAAAAGTACTGTATATAGTTCCAGTTGTTCAGTGTAAATAAATGTAAATACTCTGTATATATGAAACAGAGTCACTCTGCTATTTTTGCGGCGTCATCAGACCGTCACCAGCGGGGTGGGGGGGGAGGAGAACCTACCTCTTGCCCTTCCTTGGCGCCCGGGGGCCCGGCTTCCTTGGGGACTTCGTCCTTGTGCTGCCCTTTGGGCTTGCCCAAAACTTTTTGCCGGTCCGTGTCGTCTGCAGAAAGGAAGGCAAGTCGTTGGATGCGGTGGGTAAACAGGGAGGTGTAACAGCTCCTCGCTGACCAAGCCAAGAGGACCAGATTTGACCTTCGATCCTTGGTGAGCCACAGGCGGCCCCCAGAGGGTAGAAAGGCAGTTTCCTCTCTCGCCCCACAGCCACTGAACCAGCGCTCCCAGCCCTCCTGCCCACGCATCAGGCAAAAGCCAGGGCAGTGCAGGGGTTAAGAGTTCTGGGCAATGGGTCCAAGAGACCCAGGTTTGAATCCACATTCTGCCACTTTGGGCCAGTCACATACGCTCAGCCTAACCAACCTTGCAGGGTTGTTGTGAGGCTGTAATGAAGAAGAAGAGATTGGATTTATACCCCACCCTTCACTACCCTTCACAATGCATTCAACACTACCCAGGAAGGACTCAGAGCTGAGAGAGCCAGTTTGGTGTAGTGGTTAAGTGCGCGGACTCTAATCTGGGAGAACCGGGTTTGATTCCCCACTCCTCCATTTGCACCTGCTGGATGACCTTGGGCAAGCCATAGCTCTGTACCAGCTGTTCTCTCAAGGACAATTGTCTCGGAGCTCTCTCAGCCCCACCTACCTCACAGGGTGTCTGCTGTGGGGAGGGGAAGGGAAAGGGAAAGGAGATTGTAAGCCGCTCTGAGGCTCCAAGTGAGTGAAGGGCGGGATGTAAATCCAATCTCTTTTCTTCTTCTTCTACCCAAGGGAGTCTCAAAGCGGCTTACAAACTCCTTTCTCTTCCCCTCCCCACAACAGACACCCTGTGAGGTAGGTGGGGCTGAGAGAGCTCTGCTCTTTCCCAAGAACAGCTCTGACAGAGCTATGGCTCGCCCAAGGTCATCCAGCAGGTGAAAGTGGAGGAGTGGGGAATCAAACCCGGTTCTCCCAGATTAGAGTCCGCGCACAAGAACCACTACACCAAACTGGCTCTCTCAGCTCTGAGTCCTTCCTGGGGTGAAAGGCAGGGGATAAATGAAGTGTCTCAAATAACCACGCCCAGGGCTCCCCAGCAGCGGCCCTGCAGCCCGGCCCAGCCCTCATTCCGTCCAGTCGCTGCTCCTCCCGCTATCCTTGACACAGCAGGAGGCGACCCACATGGGAGCCCAGCCACAGGATGTCTGAGCACCCGCTGGCTTCTCTCCAACTGAGCCTTGCAAGAGTTAGCCCATGAAATCAACAGAAGCTGCCTTATACTGAGTCGGACCCTGGGTCCGTCCAGGTCAGTCTTGTCTGCTCAGATTGGCAGCAACTCTCCAGGGTCTCAGGCTGAGGTCTTTCCCATCACCTCTCGCCTGGTCTTTTTTGACTGGAGATTCCGGGGATTGAACCTGGGACCTTCTGCATTCCAAGCAGACGCTCTACCACTGAGCCACAGCCCCTCTTTACAGCTCCCCAGGGTCTCAGGCGGAGGTCTTTCCCATCTCCTCCTGCCTGGTCCTTTTAACTGGAGATGCCGGGGATTGAACCTGGGACCTTCTGCATTCCAAGCAGACGCTCTACCACTGAGCCACAGCCCCTCTTTACAGCTCCCCAGGGTCTCAGGCGGAGGTCTTTCCATCTCCTCCTGCCTGGTCCTTTTAACTGGAGATGCCGGGGATTGAACCTGGAACCTTCTGCATTCCAAGCAGACGCTCTACCACTGAGCCACAGCCCCTCTTTACAGCTCCCCAGGGTCTCAGGCGGAGGTCTTTCCCATCTCCTCCTGCCTGGTCCTTTTAACTGGAGATGCCGGGGATTGAACCTGGGACCTTCTGCATTCCAAGCAGACGCTCTACCACTGAGCCACAGCCACTCTTTACAGCTCCCCAGGGTCTCAGGCGGAGGTCTTTCCCATCACCTCTCGCCTGGTCTTTTTTGACTGGAGATTCTGGGGATTGAACCTGGGACCTTCTGCATTCCAAGCAGAGGCTCTTCCACTGAGCCACAGGCCTCACCTAAGTTCAGCATGGCACCTTTAAGGGCAGAGTGGCACTTCACCTGGTCCTTCACCTCACCTGCATGGGCACTTGCCCTGGCATGACTCTGAGGGGGGGGAGGAGGATTTATACCCCAACCTTCACTCCGAGTCTCAGAGCGGCTTACAATCTCCTTCCCTCCTCCTCCCCACAACAGACTCCCTGTGAGGTAGGTGGGGCTGAGAGAGCTCTTTCGAGGGCTGCTCTTGAGAGAACCGCTCTGAGAGAACTGAGCTAGACCCAAGGTCACCCAGCAGCTGCACGTGGAGGACTGGGGAATCAAACCGGTTCTCCCAGATTAGAGTCGACTTAGTGGCAGAGAAGAAGAACAGCTCCCCAAGAACTGACCCAAGGTCTGCAAACCTTGGACCCAATTCTTCCAGATTAGAGTCCGCCACTCTCGACCACTACACCAAACTGGCTTCCCTCATGGAGGCCTCGCTTCGCCTCAAGACCCGAGAGAAGGAAGAGGGCTTGCGTAAGAATACCGGCAGACTTCCTCTTCCTCGGGCCTTCCGAAATGGGGCCCGTTTTGTCCTCAGCAGGGTCACCGCACGTCCCGTTGACCAAGACCGGCCTCTCAGCGTTCTCCACGGTCCAGCCGATGTGTTTTTCCCTTTTCATGTTAACCTGCAGGATGGATTTAAAAAAAAACATGGTCAGGTCTCTTTAAAAGTTGGTTTCTTTTTCCAAGGGAATCTTTCTACAAGGAGACCAAGAACCCCAGTTGGGATTTCCGAGACTCCTCCGCCTTCTACACGCGCCTTGATGTGGTGAGCGACAGTGGCTAAATTTGCAAATGACACCAAGTTGTTCAGGGTGGTCAGAACCAGGGAGGATCGAAAGGCACTCCAAAGGGATCTGTCGAGGATGGGTGAGTGGGCATCAACGTGGCAAATGGGGTTCAATGTGGCCAAGTGCAACACTGGAGCCAAAAATCCTAACTATAAATACACGTCGATGGGGTCCAAACTGGCGGAGACTGACCAAGAGAGAGATCTTGGGAGTCGTAGTAGATAACTCAATGAAAATGTCGAGACAGGGTGCGGCTGCAATGAAAAAGGCCAATGCTATGCTGGGGGTTATTAGGAAGGGAACTGAAAACCAGTCAGCCAGTATCATAATGCCCCTGTATAAATCGATGGTGCGACCTCATTTGGAGTACAGTGTACAGTTCTGGTCGCCACGCCTCAAAAAAGATATGATAGCATTGGAGAAAGTGCAGAAAAGGGCAACTAGAATGATAAAAGGGCTGGAACACTTTCCCGATGAAGAATGGCTGAAGCGCTTGGGGCTCTTTAGCTTGGAGAAATGACGGCTGAGGGGTGACACGATCGAGGTTTATAAGATTATGCATGGGATAGAGCAGGTAGAGAAAGAGGTCCTTTTCTCCCTCTCTCACAAGACAAGAACTCGCAGGCAACACCCCGCATCCACCTTCAGGCTGGGACAGAAGGACTCGGGGATCTCCATTCCTTCTTGTATCTGATGATGGAAAAGCTCATACCCCAAAGATATTAGAAATGTAAGAGGTGGAAGGAACCCTAGGAGTCATCTAGTCCAACCCCCTGCACAATGCAGGGAATACACAGCTATCCCCATCCCCATCCCCATCCCCCATCCCCCCCTGCTCTGTGCCCACGGGAACGCAAAAAAACCCTCCAGGATCCCTGGGCCAACCCTGGGCCAAAAGTCCTTCCAGACCCCAAAGCGGCAAGCAGTGGCTCATTCTGTCCTGCCCTCCCTCTCACAGTCTTCCTAAATTCACCACGTCAGCATGGCTGTCAGATGGCCATCGAGCCCCTGCTTGAAAACCTCCAAAGGAGGAGCGCCCACCCCCTCCTCGAGGAAGCCTGTTCCACTGAGGAACCACTCTAAGTGTCGGGAAGCTGGGACTTCACAGGCAAGCTCTCAACACGGGAGTAAAATCACATCAAAATATCTGTACGACTCTCACAACGAACAGAATCCAGCTAGCAGGAGCACTTTCAAGGGAAAGGAGGCTGCAGGGCCGAAGTCACCCTGGCGGTGCGGAACACCCTGACAGGCAGATTCGGGAGGCCAGGCCAGCCTCCTTTACCTTGGGCATCACCCTGTTCTCCAAAAGAGGAGTCTCTCTCTGCCCCAGAAACTGACGCCGGAACCCCTTAAGATACTGGTATTTACCAGTCATTTGGGTCACAACAGATGTGCCTTTTCATAGCAGTGCAATGGCGTCTGTTGTGTAGAAATTCCAGCATGGGGGTCGACTTTTCAAGCAAGGAATAGAGCTAGATCTGGGAAAGACAAGCCTCCACCTCTGGAAGGAAGAGAGGGAGGGATAAATAGGGAGAGAGGAAGAGAAAGAGAGAACGACAGAAAGACAGACAGAAAGAGAAGAGAGAGAGAGAGGGTGGAAGAAAGAGAAAGCAAGAGGGAGAGAGAGCAAGACAGAAAGACAGAAAGAGAAAGGGAAGGAGGGAGAAAGAGAAAGCAAGAGGGAGGGAGAGCGAGACAGAAAGACAGAAAGAGAAAGGGAAGGAGGGAGAAAGAGAAAGCAAGAGGGAGAGAGAGAAAGAGAAAGACAGAAAGAGAGAGAAAGGGAGGGAGAAAGAGAAAGCAAGAGGGAGAGAGAGCGAGACAGAAAGACAGAAAGAGAGAGAAAGGGAGGGAGGGAGAAAGAGAAAGCAAGAGGGAGAGAGAGCGAGACAGAAAGACAGAAAGAGAGAGAAAGGGAGGGAGGGAGAAAGAGAAAGCAAGAGGGAGAGAGAGCGAGACAGAAAGACAGAAAGAGAGAGAAAGGGAAGGAGGGAGAAAGAGAAAGCAAGAGGGAGAGAGAGAGAGAGAAAGACAGAAAGAGAGAGAAAGGGAGGGAGGGAGAAAGAAAGCAAGAGGGAGAGAGCGAGACAGAAAGACAGACAGACAGAAAGAGAGAGAAAGGGAGGGAGGGAAAAAGAGAGAGCAAGAGGGAGAGAGAGCGAGACAGAAAGACAGACAGACAGAAAGAAAGGGAGGGAGGGAGAGGGAGAAAGAAAGAAAGCGGGAGGGAGGGAGGGAGGGAGGGAGGGAGGGAGGAAGGAAGGAAGGAAGGAAGGAAATGTCCCAGGCAGAGCAAAACCTTCAGCCGTTTGCTGAAATCTCATTGATCCTGCACATCTGCTCCCAGAGCAAAAGACAAAATTCCCGGGGAGCTGCCCTGGCATGCCGGCTTCCGCTCCGCTGAGCAAAACCCGAAAGCCCTGCCCATTGTTCAGGCAGACAAGACACCACCAGACACCACCAGACAAGACACCTCCTGAGAGAGGCCCCACGTGGGACTGGGGGAATCCCTCTAAGGCAGAGCTGTTTCGGAAAGCAGGGCTCTGGGTTAGCTGACAGCAGCCAGAGTGAGCCAGGAGTCTCGTGGATCAGGAGAGGGCGGGCAGGGAGGGTGGCCTCAGTGCTTAGTTCCCGTGGCCCTTTCTTGCATGCCCAAGGAAATGCCCATCGCCACGCTGGGGTCCAGCAGCCATTTTTCTCCAGGCCGGTTTGGCCAGGGACCCTGGAGGGTTTTTGTTGTTGGGAGGGGGTTGCCCTCTGCTGGGCACGGAGCAGGGGTCACGACTCACCGGGGGGGGGGGGGGGAGGTATTTGTGAATTTCCTGCATTGTGCAGGGGGTTGGACTAGATGACTCTTCGCATTCTATGGTTCTACCCTTAAACGGGAACCGGTTCATTCGGGCAGAAGCATGAGAGGAGACTGTGGCTCACCAAAGGTTTTTTTTTGGGGGGGGGGGGTTGCTGTCAACTTGCGACTGACTTATGGTGACCCTTCAAGGGGTCTTCTGGCCCCATACATTTTCTCAACCAATAAACAGATAAGCAATGTGGGGCTTGACCTCAGGTCCAAACACGATCGGTGCCTTCTGCTTGCCCAAGGGGGAGCCCCCTAGGGTCGCCTGTCAATTAAACCAGTGAAGGAGAAGAGAAGTAGAGATTGGATGTATACCCCGCCCTTCACTACCCAAGCTCACAAACTCCTTTCCCTCCCCCTCCCCACAACAGACACCCGGTGAGGTGGGCGGGGCTGAGAGAGCCCTGAGACAACTGTCCTTGAGAGAACAGCTCTGACAGAACTGCGGCTTGCCCAAGGTCATCCAGCCAGGTGCAAGGGGAGGAGTGGGGAATCAAACCCGGCTCTCCCAGATTAGAGTCCGCGCACTTCACCACTACACCGAACTGGCTCCAACAGCTACCCATATCGACCCTCTACCTATGCATGGTTGCCGAACGACCAGGCGCCCTGCCCAGCATGGTAGCCACATGGCTCCTTCCGGCAATGACAGCTTCCATTTCCCCACTGTGAGGCTGGTCTTCACTTTGGGCCAAGAGTGGCCTGGCTCTACCGGCACCATGGTTGCCCGGTGTCCCCTGGCCAACTGCAGAAGGGAGGGGGGGGGTAGGGTTGCCAGAGCCAGGTTGGGAAACCCCCGGAGATTTGGGGGTGGAGTTTCCGGAGGGCAGGGACCTCAGTGAATTGCCTTCTACTGAATCAGACCCTTGGTCCATCAAGGTCAGTATGGTCTACACAGACTGGCAGCCGCTCTCCAGGTTCTCAGGCAGAGAAAGGTCCTTCACATCACCTGATGCCAGAACTTTCAACTGGCGGTTCTAGGGACTGAACCTGGGACCTTCTGCATGCCAAGCAGAGGCTCTACGACTGAGCCACAGCCCCTCTCTACAGCTCTCCAGGGTCTCAGGCGGAGGTCTTTCCCACCACCTCCTGCCTGGTCCTTTTAGCTGGAGGTGCCAGGGATTGAACCCGGGACCTTCTGCATGCCAAGCAGATGCTCTGCCACTGAGCCACAGCCCCTGTCTATGTCTCACCAGGGTCTCAAGCTAAGGTCTTTTCCATCCCCTCCTGCCTGGTCCTTTTAACTGGAGATTCCAGGGGCTGTGCCCGGGACCTTCTGCGTGCCAAGCAAATGCTCTACCACTGAGCCACAGCCCCTCCCCATGGGGTACAATGAGAGAGCATCCACTCGCCAAAGCAGCCCTTTTCTCCAGGGGAACTGATCTCTCTAGTCTGGAGATGAGCAGTACTGCCAGATGATCCTATATGGCAGGGGTGGGCAATTGTTTTGGCTCGGGGGCCACTTTGTGGGAGCGGAGGTTAGCGGAGCGCCGCACCTTTTAAAATGATTGCATTCATTAGTTAACTCTGCATTTCAGAAAAGGTATGAACTGTATCATAAAAAAATCAAGAAATATAAATTAAATAAAATAGTGGTCGTTTTATTCAATTTATTTATTGTGCTCATTTCATATCATCTATAGCTGCACGCACATGTAATTTTAGAATCAGTTTAATGAGACAAATGTACCCTATCACACTTTTCTACAATTGACTGAAACCGCGTGGCCGACTGTCTTGGTGGGCTGCAAAAAACTCTGTGGCGGGCCGCATGTGGCCCGCGGGCCGCAATTTGCCCACCCCTGACCTAGAGTCTGGGAAATACCTGGTGATTTTGGGGGTGGAGCCTGAAGTGGGCGATGTTTAAGAAGGGGAGGGCCTCAGTGGGGTAAAATGCTATGAAGTCCGTCCTCCAAGTCAGCCATTTTCTCTGTGGGGAACTGATCTGTCATCTGGAGGTCATCTTGATTTACCTGAAGAAGGGAGCAGTGGCTCACAAAAGTTTATTCCCTGCCACAAGTTTTGTTACTTTTCAAGGTGCTCCTGGACTCTTGCTCTTTTTCTGCCGCTACAGACAGACTAACACGGCTGCCCACCTCAGTCTATCTGGAGAAGTTCTCTCAGAGCTGTTCTCTCATAGGCAGTTCTCGACGGAGCTCTCTCAGCCCCACTTGCCTCCCAGGGTGTTTGTTGTGGGGAGGGGAAGGGAAAGGAGATTGTAAGCGGCTCTGAGACTCCTTTGGGTAGTGAAGGGCAGGGTGTAAATCCAATGTCTTTTAACCTTGTCAGGTCTTAAGAGGGGTGCCAACTCTAGGCTTGGAAATTTTTGGAGGTTTATAGGGGTGGAGCCTGGAAAGGGTGGGGTTTTGGGAGACAGGGAAATGATGCTACAGAGCAGGGGCGGCCAACCTGTGGCTCGGGAGCCACATGCGGCTTTCACACATATTGTGCGGCTCCTGGCAGGGCGGCTGGGGAAGCAAAGGGGAGGCATGCTTTTTCTCTTCCTCCCTTCCTTCCTTCCTTCCCTCCTCCCTCCCATCTATTTGCTTTCCTAGTTTCTCTCTCTCTCTTTCTTTCCACTTCTTTAATTCTTTCTTTCCATCTCTCTCTTTTTCTCTCTCTCTCTCAATATCATTAGCAAACAAGTAATATCATTATCAATAACCGGTTTTCCTCGTTTGTTTTTATTTTTGGCAGTCCCATTTAACGTTAATAAAAAGCAAATTTGCATATTTTAAAAAAATAAAAACGTGTGTGTGATATTTGTTCCTGTCTTGCGGCTCTCAGACATCTCTATGTGGCTCTTACGTTTATTCTATGTGGCTCTTACGTTAAGCAAGGTTGGCCACCCCTGCTATAGAGTCCACTTTAGGGCTGCCAGGTCCCCCGGGGGGCGGGCGGGCGGGCGGGGGGGTTTCCCTGAGGAAACGGCCCCCAATCCGCTGGTCCAGAGCAGGCCGTCGGGGGAACCCCGCCCTCAAAGTGCCCGGTTCCAGCCGACGTGCCCGATGCGATGACGTCACCCGGAAATGACGTCATTGTGCCAGGCACGTTGCTGGCCGACACTCTAGCAACCAGCCTGGAAACTCTGTGGTACCACAGAGTTTCCAGGCTGATTGCTAGAGCGTCGGTCGGCAATGCGCCCGCCGTGATGACAGTCACTTCCGGGTGACGTCATCGCGCCGCTCGCGGGACCCACTCTCCCCCGCCGTGCCAGGTAAGTCCCTTGGTAACCCTAGTCCACTTTCTAAAGCGGCCGTTTCCTCCAGTGGGACTGACCTCTGCAGTCTGGAGATCAGTTATAATTCCAGGAGAACTCCAGGCCTGCACAACCGCACTAACCTACCTCGTAGGGTCATTGTGAGGGCTAAATGGCGTCTGCCCTGAGTGTCATGCAGAGTGGGTGGGCTAGTTTCACTTTTCAGTTCGCCCCCCCCGGGCTTAAGCAGTTCCAAAGAAATGGCTCGCTGGATCAGGCCCGAGGCCTGCCAAAATCTCCTTTTCGTTTCCCGGCACCGGAGCCTCCCTCAGGCCCCGATCCTGGAGTAGGTGGACATTCTCCATTTCAAAGCAGCCCCGTGAATCTCAGCCCCAGCTGCAGCAGCTGGAGACCTGATACAGCAAAGGAACTGTGAGCTGCCCCGGGGACATGGGTTTTACCACTGCGGACTCGCTGTGAATCTGTTTTATGGCACTACTTGCGTTTAACAAGCCTGCTTTCTGTTGCTTAGCTCGATCTTGGAAGCTGCCTCAAATGCCTCTGAGGCTGAGGATTTGCAAACACACCTGGAGGGAAAACTGTGTCCTGCCCTTTTAATAAAAGCTTAATGGAATGTTATTTACCTCCATACCATATAGCAGGGGTGGGCAAATAGCGGCCCGGGGGCCACATGCGGCCCGCCACAGAGTTTTTTGCGGCCTGCCAAGACAGTCAGCCACGTGGTGAGATAGGGTACATTTGTCTCATTAAACTGATTCTAAAATTAAATATGCTTGCAGCTATAGATGATATGAAATTAGCACAATAAATAAATTGAATAAAACGACCACTATTTTATTTAATTTATACTTATTGATTTTTATGATACAATTTATACCTTTTCTGAAATGCAAAGTTAACTAATGAATGCAATCATTTTAAAAGGTGCGGCCCTCCGCTAACCTCCACTCCCACAAAGTGGCCCCCGAGCCAAAACAATTGCCCACCCCTGCACTACACCAAACATTAAATGATGGTCATGTTGTGTTCAACACATCCATAGGGGAATGTGGGACTGAAACCCCACATTTATCCAGGTAACGGTCCCTGGTTTCATCTGCAACGGAACACACGTTGACTGGCTCTTATTTACAAACCGGTGCGCATACGGCCCCGCGGCTTGCGTGAGCGTTCACTCTAAACAGGGGTGTTCACTCTAAACACTCTATGCATTGGCATAGAAATCCACCAGGAAATGGGGGCCCCACGGGAAGAAATCAGCCCACATGTTCTCCAGAGATAAGGCTCTACCCGAGCAGCCCACTCCTCTCCCCCAGCTCCTTGTCCTCCCACCCACCCACCCCAGCGCTGACGGCGGGTCTGTTTCAGTCCTACAGGTTTCTCCCATTAAGGTTCCCTCCTCTCCCCCTTTGGTTTCAAATTGCGAGCTGAGTCAGGGAGCAGATCTCAAAAGAGGGAGACAGCATGACTGGGGGGGGGGGGGGCGGCAAAATCACACACACACACACACACACACACACACACACAAATGCATACGTACACACCAGCAACATCCTGAGCGGATCTGGATTCTTGCAAACAGGGAAAGGCGTGCCCACACCGATGGCCACACCGCATCCATCACCAACTCAGAGGCCCCGGGGCACAATTTTCTATCCCGACAAAGAAGCACGCTCTGGGCCAGGAAAACTCAGCATCTGGAAACTCAGCATCTGCAGTCTCGTTAAATTACGCAAAAGAGTGCCACTTATGCACACTGGGCGGACGGGTTTTGCTGCAGAATTTGGATTTTCTGGACGAGGAGAGACCAGGGGGAAGGGAGGGGCTTAGCAGGAGGGGCGGCCGGGTCTGGGTTGGGAAATACCTGGCAATTTGGGAGGTGGGGTGGAGACTGGGGGGGGGGGGGGGGTTGTGGATTCGGGAAGGGAGGGAGCCCAGCAGGGCAGACTGTCATAGAGTCCCCCCCTCCAAAGCAGCCGTTTTCTCCTGGCAAACTGGTTTTGATCATCTGGAGCTCAATGATAACACTGGGAGATCTCCAGGTGCCACCTGGAGCTTGGCAACCCTAACCAGCCATGGTACTTTTTGTCCTGGTCCCATTTCACCCGTAGGGCCTTGCCTCCAGTTAGCCACAGAGAAGAGGAGACCTCCGAAATCCAAACGTTTGCTCCATGGTTATTCCTGCCACCCTGACCCCTGGTCGGTTGGCTCCTGACATCTACAATCCTAGTCCTATTTCATTGCTTATCAAACATCCCATCCGGTTGATTGGATGGCTTCACCCTGTGTAATCCACCTTGGGTCTCAGGGAGAAAGGCAGACCGCAAATAAGGTAAATGCATTTAAAAAAAAAAAAAGTTTAAAAACGCAGTCATGCATTCTGCATAATCTCTAGAGTTTAACCTAAGAGCCACGTAAGAATCAACGTCAGACATTTGAGAGCCACACAACATGAACAAATATTACACACGTTTTTATTGGAAAATACGCAAATTCGCTTTTCATTAATATGAAATGAGACTGCCAAAAATAAAAACAAATGGGGTAAAAACAGGTATTGATAATATTTATTTGTCCAAATGGGTGTAGTGGTTAAGTGTGCGGACTCTAATCTGGGAGAACCGGGTTTGATTCCCCACTCCTCCACTTGCACCTGCTGGATGACCTTGGGCAAGCCATAGTTCTGGCACAGCTGTCCTTGAAAAAGAGCAGTTTCTGTCAGAGCTCTCTCAGTCCCACCTACCTCACAAGGTGTCTCTTGTGGGGAGGGGAAAGGAAATTGTAAGCCACTCTGAGACTCCTTTGGGTAGTGAAGGGTGGGGTATAAATCCAATCTCTTCTTCTTCAATGATATTTGTAGGCTTGGGGGCCGCTTTGAGAATGCATTTAAAGTTAAAGTTGCTTTCTTTCTCTGCCCCTTTCTCCTTTTCCTTCCTCTCCCCACGACAGATACCCTGTGAGGTAGGTGGGGCCGAGAGAGCTCTCTCAAGGACTGCCCTCGAGAGAACAGCTCTGAGAGAACTTGTGACTGATCCAAGGTCACACCAGCAGCTGCATGTGGAGGAGCAGAGAATCAAACTGAGTTCTCCCAGATTAGAGTCCACACTCCTAACCACTACAACAATCTGGAAAGCGGCACCTGACTTAAACAAAGCTAATATTTTACATTTTAGACAGATCAAGGCAGGTAGCCATCTCAGGCGCATTCACTTGCCCATCTTCTAACACTGTATATGCCATTAAATGTCCGCATTGCCCTTTGGCTCTCTACATAGGACAAACAGGACAAACCCTGCGCCAGAGGATAAATGAACACAAATCTGACATCAGGAATCAAAAGGCTGAGGAACCTGTAGGGGAACACTTCAGCCTTCCAGGACAACATTCAATGGCTTACCTTGAAATAGCTGTTTTATTGCAAAGGAACTTCAGGAACAGAATGGAAAGGGAAACAGCTGAATTAACAAGTTATTACAACACTCGGAACAAACATCCTACCCGGACTTAACAGGGATATTGGTTTGTTATCCCATTACGCATGCTAACTCATTCAATCCTCACGTATATATTCTCATCAAGAAGGGCTACACATCCCTTATATTTTGATGTTTTTCTTTTCTTTTTTTGAGACAGTATATTATAATAGTGATTGTAATGCAATGCAATATCTGGTTGATCTCTGAAATAACACTACCCCAGAAAAAGGATTCTGTCAGTTAACTCCCATGTTTTATTGCAACAAAATGTTATTACTATTCTTAGCAATTAAGAATATAATTGAATATGGAATGCAATTTGGAATGGTAGATTTAAATGCAGTTCTTTGCTTTGGAGACAAGGAAAACACTCTATACAGCCAAAATGCTCTTAAATTCACCTCCATGCTTGAAAGGAGATGGATGGGGTCTAAGGCTGGGATTCTCGCAAATTAGGGCACATCAGTCTCCAGTTCTAACATATTTATTACCTATGTTGTGTGTCCCCCCACCCCAGGATAACCAGGAACACGAAGCTTGTCATTCTTTTGATCTGTTAAAAAAAATGTGTCCTCACTATTTTGCATGCTAACTTAACAAACCACTCCTATATATACAACTACGTTCTGTAATTCCATTTCACTGTATCTGACGAAGTGTGCTTTGCACAGGAAAGCTCACACTTTGAATAAAGCTTTGCTGGTCTTAAAGGCGCCCCACTGGGCGCTAACTTTGTTCAAGGGTATTCAAAACACTTCACCAATCACATTAAGGACAGGCAAAGTTTGTGGCAGGGGACGAGCTTTCGTGAGTCACTGCTCACTGGACTCCCGAAAGCTCCTCTCCTGCCACAAATTTTGCTAGTCTTTCAGGTGCTCCGGGACGCTTGCTCTTTTCACCAACCAGTAATCCTTACAACAGCATTGCTAGGTCAGTCAGTATTATTATTACCTCTGGATCTTACTGGGTGAAAGGGAGAGACGCGCGCTTGAGAGGTGGCAGGGAGAAAGCCTAAACCGCAGGCCTCTTGGTTCACCTCTCAGCTTTCGAATTTTGGCTGTGTCACGCAACGGTGAAAGAACTCTATGCGTGAATCCATACGCCAGGCCGAGCCCTGAAAACAACTAGAATGATGAAAGGGTTTGGAACACTTTCCCGATGAGGAAAGGTTGAAGCGCTTGGGGCTCTTTAGCTTGGAGAAACGACAGATGAGGGGTGACATGATCGAGGTTTACAAGATTATGCCTGGGATAGAGCGGGTAGAGAAAGAAATCCTTTACTCCCTTTCTCACAAGACAAGAACTCGTGGGCACTCCATGAAATTGCTGAGCAGTCGAGTTAGAACAGATAAAAGGAAGTACTTCCTCACCCAAAGAGTGATTAACACATGGAATTCACTGCCACAGGAGGAGGTGGCGGCTACAAGCATGGACGGCTTCAGGAGGGAATTGGATAAACATATGGAGCAGAGGTCCATCAGTGGCTATGAGACACAAGGTATAGATAGGAACTCTCAGTCTGGGGCAAGTGATGCTCTGTATTCTTGGTGCTTTGGGGGGGGGGGCAACAGTGGGAGGGCTTCTGGTGTCCTGGCCCCACTGGTGGACCTCCTGAGGGCACCTGGTGTTTTTGGCCACTGTGTGACACAGAGTGTTGGACTGGATGGGCCACTGGCCTGATCCAGCATTGGCTTCTCTGTTGTTCTTATGTTCTTAAGGTCAGCGGCTGCGCCCAGAATGACATCCAGCCACATCCTCTGATGTGCCAGCTCACAATTTTGCTCCTTAACCCCATTCCTGGGATTCCTGTCCCCCGCCACAGCCTGACTTTATAGTTTGCTGAGAGGATGTGGCCAGACTTCCACCACCACCACCAACCCCAGCTTCCCGCCTTCATCTCTTGCCGAAGCAACATCATTACCTGAAGGCCCCCACAGCCCGGAAACTTCTGTCTTTTATCACTTCAAACTCCCCTCTCCCCTTCCTGCCCTTGGCTCAGGAACAGCTTGGGGGTCTCGAACCAGCCGCTGGAATCAACCAATGGCACGTACTCCCTTTTGTGTGCGTCCCAGAGACATAACCAAAGCACAAGTTGTCTGGGTGCCCGATCTTTAAAACGCTAGAAGCGACTTTTGAGGTTATAAACACAGGTCTTTTCTTTAAACAGATGGGCACGCTTTGAAACCTTGCTTGTGTAATTCAAAGGCAAACTGGTTCCAAAGCGGATGACGGCATAGTCAGCTCTTGCCCTAGAGCAGGGGTGCCCAAACTTGCTTGATGTAAGAGCCACATAGAATAAACGTCAGATGTTTGAGAGCCGCAAGACACTGAAACATATGCAAATTTGCTTTTTATTAACATTAAATGAGACTGCCAAAAATAAAAACTATAGGGAGTAAAAACAGATATTGATGATATTTATTTGTCCAGTGATATTTATTTGTCTGAGAGAGAGAGAGAGGTGGAGAGAGAGAGAGAGAGAAAGAAAGAAAGAAAGAAAGCAAATAGAGGCGGGAGGAAGGGAGAGAGAAAGATAGGGAGAAAGAGAAAAAGAGAAAAGTGGCAAAAAGCAAATAGCTGGGGGAAGGAGGGGAAGGGAGAGAGAGAGAGAGAGAGAGAGAGAGAGAGAGAGAGAGAGAGAGAGAAAGAAAGAAAGAAAGAAAGAAAGAAAAAGAAAGAAAGAAAGAAAGTAGATGGGGAGGGAGGGGGGAAGGATGGAAGGAAGGAAGGGAGAAAGAGAAAGGTGGAAAGAATGAAAGAGGTGGAAAGAAAGAAGGAGAGTGAGAAACAGAAATACAGAAAGCAAATAGATGGGGGAGGGGGAAGAGATGGAAAGAAAGCAACTTTAACTTTAAATGCGTCCTCCAAACGCATTTACAGTTAAAGCTGCTTTCTTTCTGTGCCCCCCCCCCAAAAAAAACTCAAGCCTATCCAGGGAGGGGAACACTGGCTGGGGAAGGGAAGACCGCTTACCGCTTCCCCAGCCACCCTTACGGGCGCCGCACAATACGTGTCAAAGAGCCACATGTGGCTCCCGAGCCGCAGTTTGGCCACCCCTACTTGAGGGGAAGGGTCCCCCAACCTTTTTGAGCCTGCAGCCACCCTGGCACAGAGTGGTGGGTGCAAAATGGCTGCCACACAAGGCGGAGCCAACCACAAATGTCCGGGAGTGAGGCCACGCGTAACTCTGAGAGTAACCCTTCTCGGACGTTTCTTGTTAGCGATACTTGTGCTGTGGTGGTAACTTTTAAATACTATGCAATGCAAGGGCATGCAGTTCTCCAATGGCCAATCAGGAGCCCTGCTGGGCAAAAATCCCGCCTGGCTACACCCACTATTTAAAAAAAATGGTGTACAGCAGGGGAGGAGTCCATCGCGGGCGCGGGCACCCTGTTGGGGACTCCTGCTCTAGATCACTGGTTCCCCAAGTGGGCAATACCGCCCCCTGGGGGGCGCTGGAACGATCCAGGTGGGCGGTAGGAGCCTTGGGTGCAATTGGTGAGCGTTAAATAAGCGGGCGGTGCAAGCACAAAGAAAGAGGAGTCCACAACTTATCTAAAGCAGCTTTTTCCTGCCTTCTCCTGGTCTTCCCTGGGATCAGGGAGGGAGGGGGAGGTGAAGAGGGGTCCCCACAGCCAATCACAGCCATGCACTGGCAAACTGCAAATGCACGTGCCCCCTTGTAAGGCTGGTGTTGCTGCTGGGCTCTTGCGTGGTGGCTGCTGCTGGCCTCTGGCTTCAGGCCCTCAGCTGCTGCTGCTCCGTGCCTGCCTCGGCCTGCCTGTATCGCGGTGGACTCTGCCTGCGTCTCTTTGTCCACTTCTTGAAGGCAGATTTCCGGGGTGGTGGGGGCACTGAGGGGTTTTTTTTTTCTCAAAAGCGGGTGGTAGGCCAAATAAGTTTGGGAACCTCTGCTCTAGATAGTACATTTAGGACCAGGTTGTATCTCACAGCACCGTCGTGCCCTGCTAAAATCACAACAATGGGCACACTTTTCTCCACAGGATAAAGGAGGACATGCAACGAAAGGACGCATGTGGCTGACCGTTGCAACCCCTCCTGGCCGTGGCTTTCTAAGGAAGCAAGGTACAGTCCCCGCATGTGAAGATCTGCCACAGAAACTACACGACACAGGCCAATACACGTCCCTGGATGCCTGCAGGCCACACCACACCGTGTGTAACGTGGCTGCAGGGATGCCAACCTCCAGGTGGTACCTGGGGATCCCTCGGAATTACAGCTCATCTCCGGACTAGAGAGATCAGTTCCCCGGCAGGAAATGGATGTTTTGGAGGGTGGACTCTGCGGCTGGCATTGTGTCCCTCTGGAGTCCCTGCCCGCCCCAGGCTCCACCCCCAGGTCTCCAGGAGTTTCCCAACCTGGCAACCCGAACGTGGGGTGAACCAACACACTGGGCCAGTCTGTTCATGACCCACAAAACCAGGGCAGTGGAAAAGTGAGAAGAAGGGAGACTCGCCCAGAGCTTATTAGCACAGGCACCAAAACAACAGAGTCAGGCACACCAACATAAGCTACCCAATAAATCAACGGTGTGTTTCAGGGCCTCCAGATTGGAAAGAATTTTCCCACACTCCTCCAGACCCAGCCCTGCAAGACTGGAGTGAGGCTTGATTTATGCAAAGCAAAGGCTCTTGGGAAACTCCCAGTCTCCCGTGCCTTTCCCAGCGCGGACATCGGCTATCTGCACAACTAGGACGCCAAGTAGGGTTGCCAACTCTGGGCCGGGAAATTCCTGGAGATTTGGGGGGGTGGAAGGCAGATTTCACAGCAGAGTATGCCGCTACGGAGTCCGCCTTCCAAAACATATTTTCTCCAGGGACCCTGATCCCTGGGTTGGGAAATTCCTGGAGATTTGGGGGTGGAAGGTGGGCTTCGGGACGGGGAGGGACCTCAGCAGAGTACGATGCTATAGAGGCCAGCTTCCAAAGCAGATATTTTCTCCAGGGCCACCGATCTCTGTCGTCTGAAGGTCAGTTTTAATTCCAGGAGATCTCCAGTTCCTGCCTGGAGGTTGGCAACCCTCATTGCCACGAGCCTCTGCCCACATGCAGACGGTGGGCAGGTCAATGGTCTGTAGTAAGCGCCTGTTAATTCATGTCTATAGTTTTTGTTCGTGCTGTTTACCATCCACCTAAACAAGATGGCAGCCCCCACGGGGAAGCAGGCTCCACACGTTCGAATGGGCCTTTCCTTATTTTGCAAGCACTCCTCATTCATTCATCTAACATTTTTAAAAAAAACTCCGCTCAGATGAAGGAAGGACCGGATGAACAAGCAGGCGCAAAATCTTAAAAGAGCAGAAGCCAGGGGGCCTAAAGATGGTATAACTCCAGTTGGTGAAAGAAAAGGTGGATAAATTAGAACCAGATCCAAGTTTTGCCTTAAGAGTCCAACAAGATTTTCAGACTATAAGCTTTCAGCAGCCAAAGGTCCCTGCGTATTGAAACCTCATCCCCTGCAAATACTGCGGTTCTCGAAGGTGCTTAACTGGACTAGCATCTAGCTCTTCCGACTCCAGACCAACCCGAGGACCCTCTGAAACTGAGCCACGTTAGGGGAATATTGGGAATGCACCCCAAAGAGTGAAACGACTATTCTAAAATGGAACAAAGCCTGGGTCCAGTGAGGGCTACCCACCTGAATCTATTCTAAAATGGATTCAGATGGGGCAGCTGTGTTGGTCTGAAGCAGCAGAACAGAGTTTTGAGTCCAGGGTCACCTTCGAGACCAAGAGAGTTTTATCCAAGGCATAAGCTTTCCTATGCAAGGCACGTACACACTTTTTCAGATATAATGCATGCACAGAAAGACGAAAGCTTATACCTTGAATAAAGCTCCCTTGGTCTCAAAGGTGACCCTGGACTCAAAACTCTGTTCCGTTCCGAACTGGGTGTGAGAATGGAACCAGAAAGGCCTCATTACAAACCTACATTTCAGAATACGGAATTAGACCAGGTGATGTTCCTGTGAAGGCCCCCGCCCCTCCAGCCCTTGTACCACTTGCTGAATTATGCATCTCCATCCATGTTGGTAGGATTACTCAAAAGAGCAAATTATTTGAGGACCACAAATCTTACGGCTGCCAACCCTGGGTTGGGAAATTCCTGGAGCTCTCAAGGCGGGGGGAAGGTAGTGTTTGGAAGAAGAAGAAGAAGAAGAAGAGATTGGATTTATACCCCACCCTCCACTCCCCAAGGGAGTCTCAGAGCGGCTTACAAACTCCTTTTCCCTTCCCCTCCCCACAACAGACACCCTGTGAGGTCGGTGGGGCTGAGAGAGCTCTGAGACAACTGTCCTTGAGAGAACAGCTGGTACAGAGCTATGACTTGCCCAAGGTCATCCAGCAGGTGCAAGTGGAGGAGTGGGGAATCAAACCCGGCTCTCCCAGATTAGAGTCCGCGCACTTAACCACTACACCAAACTGGCTCTCTGGAGAGGTGAGAGCCCACTGTGGGGCATTAAGGGCATAAAGTCCACCCTCCGGAGCAGCCCTTTTCTCCAGGGGAACTGATTGCTGTAAACTGATGGGTCAGCTGTAAGTCCAGATCTCCAGGTTTTACCTGGAGGTTGGCAGCCCTGATAAAAAACTGATACTTTTTAATTTATTTTTTTGGCCTGTACATATTGTTATGGAAGGGCGGGGTTCTAGCCATCTCAGAATCTCCTTGGGCACTTCTTGGAAAAAAATAAATAATAAGTTGTGCCTTTTCCCCCCCCTCCAAATACTTAACTGGCGGGGGCGGGGAGGGGCAGGAGGGGCTACTTAAAATGGGTGGGTGGGCCAGCAGAAACCTCTTTGCAAGCCCAGACACAAAGCCGCCCCTCTGCAACGGGGCGAGCCCCCCCCCCCCCCCGCTCTGTGGCTTCCGCCCTCCCCAGACCCACAGAGCATCCGTTGGGGCACTCTTCCCGGGAGGAATGGGCGGTTGCGGGAGGCATGAAGCGGGCCCAGGCCGGAAAGCCTGCGCCAGCCCAAATCGGGGGGTCTTTGAGGGTCGCCAGAGGCCCCCTTTCCCTCGCCTCCACTGCCGCGGCGGAGCTCTTCTTCCCGGGAACCACGCAAGGTGATGGGTCTTTGGAGAAGCCCTCGCCCGCCCCCAAAGCACGGAGGAGGGTCACGTCCTGGCTGGCTGGCTGGCTGGCTGGCTGCCGCCTCCTGCTTGGGGTTTGCGGGGCTGCCCGGAGGGAGGAGGGGGAGCAAGGGAACACGTGGCTCTCGCTCGCTCTCTTCCCCGGCCGGGCCAAATCTCTCTTGGCCATTGTTCGAAGCCAGCCAGTTCCCACCCGAGAATAGCAATGGACGGGGAGGGGGTGGCGGGGAGAGGCCGGCGCAAAAGGGCACTGCCAACCTCGTGCCAATGGGGCGGGGGGGGGGGGGGGGAGATGGGGGGGGGTGGAGAGACAATGCAACGGGCGGCTCAGCGGGCGCGGCGCGATACGCACCAGCCCTGCTTTCGTAACCATCCCCAGGGGACGCCGTCGGAGTCCTCTGCCACCGACTGGCCGCTCGGCCTCGGGCGCGTCTCTCTTTCTCTCTCTCTCGCGGCCCCTGCCTCAGTTTCCCTGCTGTAAAAAAAAAAAAAAAGCGACCTGGGGAGGTCGTGCCGGTCGACAAAAGCGCGCGGGGGGCGGCGGAGGAGACCCCAACGTCCCTTCCCCAGTCCGCGCCCAGGATTCCCCGACGCCAGCAGCGCGACCGTCAGTTGCCCGGGGCTTCCTCGGGAGGAGAGAGGCACCGGCTCGGACGTCTCCCCCGGCCGTGGCGCCCCTTCCACTTCCAAGCGCGGCGGCGAGCCGTCGGGGGGGCGGGGATCGTCGCCTTGGACGGCGCTCCCATGCCTGCCCCCCCCCCGGGGATCCCTCCCTCCCTCCATTCCTCCCGGCCCCGCCGCCTTCCTCCCCGCATCGCGCCTTGCTGCAGCCCGCCGCCCCAGCCCTCCCCCGACGGCGCGCCTCTCCGGCTGGGGCTCCCCGATCCGCCTTCCCTCCGGGCTCACCTGGTCCGCGGCGGCGGCGGCTCTGCTCTGCTCTGCCGGCCCCAGCGCCTGCCCGGCGGGCCCGCCTGCTTTTCCCGGGTCTCGACTCGGAAACTGACAAGCCCCGAACGACGTCGGCTCCCTGGCTCCGGCGCCTTAACCCTCCCAGCGCCGCGACGTGCCCCGCGCCGCTCCGCTCCTCGCCTGCCTGCCTGCCTGCCTGGCCCGCCCTGCCTGGCCCGGCTCGACGGCCCCTCCTCTGGGGCAGGGCTGGGCTGGACTGGGCCGGGCCGGGGGAGGGGATCGCCCGCCCACCCCCCTTTCCCCTCCCCTCCCCGCCGGTCCCAGGCGGCAGGAGGCGGATCTCCAGGTGAAGGCGCGTCCCGGCTGGGGAAGCGGGCGCAATCCACCGGTGGGGGGGGGGGAGGAGGAGGAGGAAGAGAAGCCCAGCCCCCCACCACCATCCCCCACCCACGTTGGCCTGGCTGCTCCGGGACCCCCACCCGACGCCCCAGGGGGAGAGAGGTTTGCTAGCCAGGTGAGCGGCGGGGGGGGGGGGGGGCGGGGGCGGGAGCAGCCATTGGGGCGGTTTCTGGAGCCACCCTGGGAGGAAGGCAGGAAGAGAAACCAGGCTGCCCAGGAAGGGGGGGGGGAGGGGGATTGCAGAGCCGATCTCTTCTTCGACACCGCCCCCCCCCCCCCCCCCCGCCCGACACCCTCCAGGCCCAAACTCACCTTTGGAACTTCTGCCCTGCCCTGGGGCTGGGGGCTTTCAGGCGCACTGAAAAAAAGCCGAGAGAGATCCAGACAGGTAGCACAGGAAACAGCAAGAGTCCAGGAGCACCTTTCCATCGGTGGGGAACATCAGAAAGAGAAGCCAACGCTGGATCAGGCCAGTGGCCCATCCAGTCCAACGCTCTGTGTCACACAGTGGCCAGAAACACCAGGTGCCCTCAGGAGGTCCAGCAGTGGGGCCGGGACACTAGAAGCCCTCCCACTGTTCCCCCCCCCCCAAGATAAATAAGGCACTTTAGATAGACAGGGGATGGAGTCCGAATTGGCTGAGAAAGCCCCAAATCCCTATCAGAAAAGGGACTGAGAATTAAATGGCCATTTATTTAGTTATTCATTCATCTCCTGCCTTCCTGCAGGTTTTATTCTATCTGTTTGCAAAATGTGTATCCCTCCTTTGGGCTCTTGGCAAGAGGTGGCTACCCAATTTAAAACATAGGTAATGAAATCACCTTTTCAAACCACCACCCCCTCCCTGCAAAGAACACATCAATTAAACAATTATAGGCTAAAGCACACACAGAGACATAAAAACAACACATAAAACATTAGCTACAGTGTTCCCTCTAAGCTGAGGTAGTGTGAGCTGGCTCACAGTTTTTTAGCCTCCGGCTCGCACATTGTTATCTCACCTCAGGAAGGATGGCTCCAGAGCCAACTCATTTATGCAGCAGCCAAATCGCTCGCTCACAATTTTAACGCCAGGAGCTGACAACGTAGAAGTTTTGCTCACAAGACTCCACAGCTTAGAGGGAGCATTGGTCAGGAAGGAGACATATAGTAATGCCCCTGTATAGATCTTTGGTGCTGCGTCATTCGGAGTATTGTCTGCAGTACTATTCAATAGTGTTCCCTCTAAGCTGAATTAGTGTGAGCTAATTCACAGTTTTTTAGCTTCCGGCTCACACATTTTTCGTCGTAGCTCAGAAAGGGTGGCTCCAGAGCAAACTAATTTATGCAGCAGTCTAATCGCTTGCTCACAACTTTAATGCCAGTAGCTCACCAAGTAGGATTTTTGCTCACAAGACTCCACAGCTTAGAGGGAGCATTGCTAGTCAATTGTATCTCAGAAAGTACAGATATCACAGATCTGGGGAAAGTACAGAAGATGATTAAGTGGTTGGAGCACCTTTCCTATGAGTCTGGGACTCTTCAGTTTAATAAAAACAGACAAGTAAGGGGGTGGAACATGATAGAGGTTCATAAAATTATAAATGGAGCAGAGAAAGTAGACAAAGAGAGCTTTTTCTTCCTTTTCCATTTAGCAGAACTTCCTCCTTTCATTTAACCAGTGTTTACGCCAGTAAAAGTCCGGTCCTCTTAGCCCATGACTGTTCGGCTTACTGAGGGGTTTGGGGGGTGAGGGACCCTGTCAAAGGCTTTTGGGAAGACTAAGTATATAAGACTATATGATAGGTATGTATATATGTGTGTATTTTTATATGTATACATATGACAAAGTGGCTGCAGTGGCTCAAGTGGTTAAGGCACTGAACTACCGACCAAAAGGTTGGTAGTTCAGCAGATCGAGACCCGAGTGCTGCATGACAAAATGAGCTCCCGTCTCTGCCCCCAGCTCCTGCCAGCCTAGCAGTTCAAAAGCATGAAATTGCAAGTAGATAAATAGGTACCACTTCGGTGGGAAGGTAACAGCGTTCCATGAGCCTCGGCATCTAGTCATGCCAGCCACATGACCACGGAAACGTCTTCAGACAGCGCTGGCTCTTCGACTTGGAAACGGAGATGAGCACCGCATCCCTAGAGTCGTATTGTATTTAGATGGGAGACCACCAAGGAAACAGGGTCTCTACGCAGGGGCAGGCAATGGAAAACCACCTCTCTCTGTGTCTGCCCAGATCTGCATGGCCCAGTCTATCCTGATCAAGTCAGATCTCAGAAGCTAAGCAAGTTCGGTCCTGGTTAGGGCTTGGATGGGAGACCACCAAGGAAGTCCAGGGTTGCTACGCAGAGGCAGGCAATGGCAAAACCACCTCTCAATGTCTCTTGCTTTGAAATCCCTACGAGGTCTCCTCAAGTCAGCTGCAACTGCGAGGGTACTTTCCACCACCACATATCGCAAATGGATTGTATGTTGAGGTCGGCTTGCCCGGGGAGGTAGGATTTCAGCCAGGGATTTCCTGGTTCATAGTCCAGCCTCACAACCGGGCTGGTTCCCACTTCAGAGGACAGGAGAACTCCGTTCCGTCAGGGATCCAAAACCTGCTCAGTCATGAACGAATCAAATCGCAGTGGAAAGAAGGACTAGATCAGCCAGTTTAGTTGAGAACTGTCAATACGTGTTGTGTTGCTTCGTTGAGAACTGTAAACATGGGTTGTGTTGTCTTGTATTACAATGGAAGGGGTCAGGAAAGCACTTTTATAAAGGGAACAGGGCAGTGGAGTGTGGGCTGTATCGCTGCCTACATCGTACGTATTATCCTGTTCTTATTGCATTGCTTTCTATTTATGGAGCGAGGCTGCTGTGGCTCAGTGGAAGAGCCTCTGATCGGCACGCAGAAGGTCCCAGGCTCAGTCTCCGGCATCTCCAGGTAGGAGGACCAGGCAGGAGGTGATGTGGAAGACCTCTGCCTGAGATCCGGCTCTTGGAACCTTAGGCTAGTGTACCCTGGCTGGTATTTGGATGGGAGACCACCCCTGCTCCCTCGAAGCTGTGGAACCTTGTGAGCAAAAATTCTACCTTGTGAGCTACTGGCATTAAAGTTGTGAGGCAGCGGTTTGGCTCCTGCATAAATTAGGATGTTGAGGGTCACTATTGCAGAGGCAGGCAATGGCAAACCACCGCCTCTGATTGTCTCTTGCCCTGAAAACCCCATGGGGCAAGCGTAAGTCAGCTGTGCCTTAAATGCATTAAAAAAAAAATCTCCCTTAATTTTGAAGTGTAAGTTTAAAAAATTGCCCGAAACGTTGTGGCTTGGTCGAAAGTTAGAGGATGTAAATATAAGTAAAAGAACAGTGATTTGGTATATGGCAACGACAGCAAGAATGGTGTACGCACAAAGCTGGAAATCGGAGAAAACTCCAGAACTATGGGAATGGTTGAGAAAATTGCTATTTATGGCCCAAATGGACAAATGGACAAGAAAATTAAACCATCAAGACTCCGCGAAGTTCTCAGAAGATTGGAAAGATTTGAAGGAATATATGGAGCGAGAATGGAATATGAAAGACAATGTCTTTACACTTTCTAACTACTGAAATGAGGGACAGAATCATAACGCAAAAAATGATTTATTAGTTAGCCGCGAAACTAAACCTTCTTTCTTTTTTAATTAGTACAATTTTTAAATGTATAAAAGTTATAATAGCTCAAAATGTTACCTTAGGAGGTAAATACTTTTGAAATACATGTTTACCGGTTGATATATATGAAGGTGCAGGAGGGGTGGGAAGTCATTTGATGTTTATATCTTTTTAGCTAAATATGCAACTTTATAAAGAATGGAATATGTATAAAAGCTAATTGCATTTGAGAATAATGGAAAAATTAAAAAAAATATTCGCAAAAAAAAAATAATCTCCCTTGAGCCTCAGTGGGTGAGGCAGCCCATAAATAAAATGCCTTAAATAAACAAATAAATACAGAAAATGCATGCTTTGGGGGCAGAACGCCCCTGGCTCAATCTCCGCATACACAGGCAAAAAGGATCTCATGTAGCAGCACACGATGCCCTCAGTAGACAGGATAGTCACCACTAATGGCACGATATGACATGACAAGGGAAGACTGGAACCCAAGTCCAGAATGGTAGCCTTCAACCAATTGTCCAGGTTGGAGTAAACTTTGCCCTCCCTGCAAGCAGTGTTCCCTCTAAGCTGAGTCAGTGAGAGCTAGCTCACAGCTCTTTAGCCTCCAGCTCACGCATTTTTTGTCTCAGCTCCGGAAGGAGGGCTCCAGAGCAAACTGATTTTACACAGCAGCCAAATCGCTCGCTTGCGACTTGAGTGTTGGACTGGATGGGCCACTGGCCTGATCCAACACTGGCTTCTCTCATGTTCTTATGTTCTTAACTTGAATGCCAGTAGCTCACAAAGCAGAGTTTTTGCTCACAGGACTCCACAGCTTAGAGGGAGAATTGCCTACAAGCTAAAATGACTAAACTGAAAACACAGAAGCTATTGTGCTTTGGTCCCATCGTGAGAAGACAAGAGTCACTGGAGAAGACCCTCATGCTAGGAGAAGTCAAAGGCAGCAGGAAAAGAGGAAAGCCCAACAGGAGATGGGTTGACAGTTGAGTAAGGTATGACTCTCATAAGAACATAAGAGAAGCCAATGTTGGATCAGGCCAGTGGCCCATCCAGTCCAACACTCTGTGTCACACAGTGGCCAGAAACACCAGGTGCCATCAGGAGGTCCATCAGCAGGGCCAGAACTCCAGAAGCCCTCCCACTGTTGCCCCCCCCTCTCAAGCACCAAGAAGACAGAGCATCACTTGCCCCAGACTGAGAAGAAGAAGAGAAGAGATTGGATTTATATCCCGCCCTTTACTCACTTGGGAGTCTCAGAACAAATTCCTTTCCCTTCCCCTCCCCACAACAGACACCCTGTGAGGTAGGTGGGGCTGAGAGAGCTCTGAAACAACTGTCCTTGAGAGAACAGCTGGTACAGAGCTATGGCTTGCCCAAGGTCACCCAGCAGGTGCAAGTGGAGGAGTGGGGAATCAAACCCGGTTCTCCCAGATTAGAGACTCTGTGCACTTAACCACTACACCAAACTGTCTCTCTAAGAGTTCCTATCTATACCTTGTGGCTAATAGCCACTGATGGACCTCAGCTCCAAATGTTTCTCCAATCCCTTCTTTAAGCTATCTATGCTTATAGCTGCTGCCACTTCCTGGGGCAGTGAATTCCACCTGTTAATTACTCTTTGCAAGACCTAAGCAAGGCTGGATACTTTGGAGAGCTATTCATAGGGTCGACAAAAGTTGGTAGCAACTTGACTGCATGTCGCGCACACCCTTTTCTAGGCGCCACAGGAAATGTGAGGAGTCTCTAGCTTGAGCAAACTGATAGTCCATTTGGCTAATTCCTATCTTCCATGACAGGAAGATAGATCAAGATGGGTAGCCATTTTAGTCTGTCTGTAGCAGTAGAAAAGAGCAAGAGCCCAGGAGCATTTTGAAGACTAAAAAATTTTTGAAGACGAAAAAATTATTTATTTATTTATTATTATTTTTTTTCATGTGATTTATATCCCGCCCTCCCCGCCATACGGGGAGAAAGCTATGACAAATCTAGACAGCATAATAAAAAGTAGAGACATTACCCTGTCAACAAAACTCTGTATGGTCAAAGCGATGGTATTCCCAGTAGTAATGTATGGCTGCGAGAGCTGGACCATAGGGAAGCGCCAAGGAATAGATGCCTTTGAATTATGGTGCTGGAGAAGACTCTTGAGAGTCCCGTGGGCTGCAAGGAGGTCAGATCAGTCAATCCTAAAGGAAATCAACCCTGACTGCTCCCTGGAAGGCCAGATCCTGAAGCTGAAGCTCTGATACTTTGGCCATCAAATGAGAAGGGAGCACTCCCTGGAGAAGACCCCGATGCTGGGAAAGACGGAAGGTCAAAGAAGAAGGGGACAGCAAAGGATGAGATGGATAGACAGTGTTAGCGATGCAACAAACATGAAATTAAGCAAACTCCGGAGCACAACAGAAGACAGGAGGGCCTGGCGTGATGCGGTCTGTGGGGTCGCGAAGAGTCAGACTTGACTGTGCAACTGAACAATAAAAATGAGCTCTCAAGAGTCACTGGTCACTCTGAACATAGAGAGCCAGTTTGGTGTAGTGGTGAAGTGCGCGGACTCTAACCTGGGAGAACCGGGAGTTTGATTCCCCACTCCTCCGCTTGCACCTGGCTGGGTGACCTTGGGCAAGCCATAGCTCTGTACCAGCTGTTCCCTCAAGGACAGCTTGGGAAAGAGCTCTCTCAGCCCCACCTACCTCACAGGGTGTCTGTTGTGGGGAGGGGAAGGGAAAAGGGGTTTGTAAGGCGCTCTGAGACTCCCTTGGGGAGTGGAGGGCGGGGTATAAATCCAATCTCTTCTTCTTCTTCTTCTAGATCCAGAGAAGTTAGCCCTGTTAGTCTGTTGCGGCAAAATAGCAAAAAGCCGAGGAGCACCTTGAAGACTAACAAACTTTATTGTGTTGTAAGCTTTGGAGAAACCTAGCTCTCCTCCTCAGACCCTGAAAGACCCCTACGGGTTTCTGGCAGGGGGATCTTAATAACTAAGCATCTTGGAGATGGCAGGGCCTGACCTGGGGACACAGGTTTGGTATGGGCTCTGCCACCTTCCCTCCCCCAGCAGGATTTCCCAACAGCTGGCCCCAGAGAGATAATTTTTTTAGGGCGGCCTGTCCTAATGGCTGCCCCCTTTATCTCTGCTGCTTTTGGCTCCTGGCATACTCAAGGACATTTAGTGAAAATCCCTTCCCCCTTCCCTCTTAAATCCCTGTTTTGTGCTCACAATCAGGGAAAGAAGGCTTTGCTTTTGTTTCTCCCCGGCTGACCCCACAAAGAATTTCCCCTGCCTTATGGTCTCCCTACCCTCTTGCCAAAGGGGCAGCGGTTTCCCTCCTTCCCCTCTCCTTCCCCCTAAAGGGCCAGTCGCTTGGGCATTGGTATTCATGTCTGGAGACTGACAAAAAGGCTTTTAACGAGGCCATTTCCTGCCACTTCTCCATCAGCAGAGTGAGATTTGAATATGTGGGGATTACTGAACCTGGACTTCTACATCTCAATGGGCCATATCCTGGTCGTTGTGCCCCCCCCCCAGCCCCCAGCCAGCTCTTCACTGGGAACCTTCCAGACTGATCCATCACCCCTCTGGCTGATTCTCTGTCCAGCTGGCATCATTGTCTTGTTTGGGTTCTGATCAGAACTGAACCTGCTAGGCCAGACCCGCACCCTTTTCTAGCTGCCTGAGTGTTCATCTTGCAATATGTGGTGGTGGAAAGTAACCTCACATTCAGTGCTTAGTTCTTGTGGGCCTTTCTCACATGCCCAGGGAAATGCTGATCCCCAGTTTGGGGTCAGGAAGCAGTTTTTCTCCAGGCCTGTTTGGCCAGAGATCCTGGAGGGGGTTTTTTTTGTCATCATCTGGGCGTGGAGCAGGAGTCACTGCGGTTGTGGAGGGAGAGGTCTTTGTGAATTTCCTGCCTTGTGCAGGGGGGTGGACCAGATGACTCTGGAGGTCCCTTCCAACGCTATGATTCTATGAGAAGACAAGAGTCACTGGGCAAGACAAAAGTCTTGAGTCCAGTGGCACCTTTAAGACCAGCCAAGTTTAATTCTGGGTATGAGCTTTCGTGTGCACTCACACCCACCACCAGATAATTGTGCTAGGAAAAGCTGAAGGCGACAGGAAAAGAGGGAGGCCCAACGTGGTGAGAGCGATTGACTCACTCAAAGAAGTCACGGCCTTTGGTCTGCAAGACCCAGAGCAAAAGCTGCGTAAAGAAGGACGCTAGAACTGCCCAAAGGCTAATATATTAAGAGAACCATAGGTACAAAAATAATGTCATTCAGTGAAGGACATATAATATCAAACGGTTCAAATATTATTTGTTCAGTATTTTCTGTGGTGCAGTCAATTTCATACAAGTCGTACAAGTTACTTCTGTGTTGCGATCAAATTCGTACACGTCATGCAGGTAACAGAGGTTCCAGATTTCGATGGTCTTCTTCAGTAATAACTATTACATGTTTTTCAAGAGCATAATTTCCATGAGGATCTGAGGTATAAACATCTCAACAACAAAAAATCCCATAATCAAGGTGCACAGTTCCTACAAAGGGGCAACCAGTCACAATTCTTTGGGGAAAACAACTCTGAAACATATATTAGCTGGTATTGCCCCTAACTAGCCCAGGCTAGCTTGATCTCGTCAGATCTTGGAAGAAGAAGAAGAGGAGGAGGAGGAGGAGATTGGATTTATACCCCGTCCTTCACTCACTTGGAGTCTCAGAGCGGCTTACAAACACCTTTCCCTTCCCCTCCCCACAACAGACACCCTGTGAGGTTGGTGGGGCTGAGAGAGCTCTGAGACAACTGTCCTTGAGGGAACAGCTCTGACAGAGCTATGGCTTGCCCAAGGTCATCCAGCAGGTGCAAGGGGAGGAGTGGGGAATCAAACCCCCGGTTCTCCCAGATTAGAGTCCGCGCACTTCACCACTACACCAAACTGGCTCTCTGAGGGAACTTCTGGCTGACCCAAGGTCACACCAGCCGCTGCATGTGGAGGAGGAGTGGGGAATCAAACCCGGTTCTCCCAGAGGCTGCCCCCCCGGGTTGCTACAAAGAGGCAGGCAATGGCAAACCACCTCTGTTCATATCTTGCCTTGAAAACTCCAGGTGATCACTTGACAGCCAGAAAAAAAACAACCAAAACAGGACTCAAGAACAGGACTCTGCTCTGACCATCCCTTTTGGTTTGATTCACCACCACCCCTTCTTCGTGGATCCCCTGGACACTTTTCCTCCACTGTTAATCTTGGCCTCAAATTAAGTGTTTTATTTATGTTGTAAGTGTCCTCAAACTCCATTAAATTTAATCCCCACTAGCATCTGCAGTTAAAAGGGACCAGGCAGGAGGTGAGGTGAAAGACCTCTGCCTGAGACCCTGGAGAGCTGTAAAGAGGGGCTGTGGCTCAGTGGTAGAGCCTCCGCTTGGCATGCAGGAGGTCCCAGGTTCAATCCCCGGCATCTCCAGTTAAAAGGACCAGGCAGGAGGTGATGGGAAGGACTTCCGTCTGAGACCCTGGAGAGCTGTAAAGAGGGGCTGTGGCTCAGTAGTAGAGCCTCTGCTTGGCATGCAGGAGGTCCCAGGTTCAATCCCCGGCATCTCCAGTTAAAAGGAAGTAGGTGATGGGAAAGACCTCTGCCTGAGTCTCTGGAGAGCCACTGCCAGTCTGAGTAGGCGATACTTCGATGGACCAAGGGTCTGATTCACTAGAAGGCCGCTTTGTGTGTTCGCGTGTCCTTGCTGTTGTTAAAATCCACCAGGTGTGCTTGCAGAGTTCAGCTTAGGACCTGTTTCTGGACTCTCGGCCCCCAGGGATCAGGCAGCTCTAAGCAGCTGTCCAGGCGCTTGCTGTCCTGCTCTCCTCAGTGTGGAACTCTTTCCCTCCAGATATTGATCTTTTCGCCTCTCCTCACCTTTAGCAAACACCGGTCTCCCTCCCCAGTGATGTTATGGTCTTTCTTTACGAAAAGCGTCCCAGGGAACGAACACGGTGATTAGTGTTTTTAGTGTTTACAGAACCAGTTTGGCGTCGTGGTTAAGAGCGTAGACTCTAATCTGGGAGAACCATGTTTGATGCCCCATGCCTCCACTTGCAGCTGCTGGGTGACCTTGGGCAAGCCACAGTTCTCTCTAGAGCAGTTCTCTCAGAGCTCTCTCAGCCCCACCTGCCTCACAGGGTGCCTGTTGTGGGGAGGGGAAGGGAAAGGAGACTGTAAGCTGCTCTGAGAGACTGAGTGAAAGGCAAGGTATAAATCCAGTTTGGTGTCGTGGTTCAGTGCACGGACTCTAATCTGGGAGAGCCGGGTTTGATCCCCCACTCCTCTACTTGCTGCTGCTGGATGACCCTGGGCAAGCCATAGCTCTGGCACAGTTGTTCTTGAAAAAGGGCAGTTTCTGTCAGAGCTCTCTCAGCCCCACCTACCTCACAGGCAATGCTCCCTCTAAGCTGTGGAGTCCTGCGAGCAGAAATTCTACTTTGTGAATACTTTGTGGCATTAATACTTTGTGGCATTAAAGCTGTGAGCGAGCGATTTGGCTACTACATAAATTAGTTTGCTCTGGAGCCATCCTGCCTGAGCTAAGACAAAAATGTGCGAGCCGGAGGCTGAAAAACTCTGAGCTAGCTCACACTAACTCAGCTTAGAGGGAACACTGCTCACAGGCAGTGTTCCCTGTAAGCTGAGTTAGTGTGAGCTAGCTCACAGTTTTTTAGCCTCCGGCTCACACATTTTTGCCTTAGCTCAGGAAGGACGGCTCCAGAGCAGACGAATTTATGCAGCAGCCAAATCCCTCACTCACAACTTTAATGCTGGTAGCTCACAAAGTAGAATTTTTGCTCACAAGATTCTACAGCTTAGAGGGGGCACTGCTCACAGGGTGTCTGTTGTGGGGAGGGGAAGGGAAAGGTGTTTGTAAGCCCCTCTGAGGCTCCTTTGGGTATTGAAGGGCAAGGTATAAATCCAATCTCTTCTTCTTCCTCCTCCTCCTCTTCTTCTTCTAATTCTTCTTCTTCTGCTAATTCTTCTTCTTCTTTTTAAATATACTTTTGAGCAAGTTGTACTCTGGAGACAAACCAAAGAGAGAGAAAACTCAATGACCAAATGGATGACAGACGAGCAGGGATCATTTCGGGATCAAAGGATTTGCTGCTGGAGTGGGGACAAGAATTCCGACTCCTTTCCAGACGGGCAGGAATCCGAGGTCAGGAATGGCACCCCTCAGAGGAACCAGTGGGAGTCCCTTCCAGCCGGCCGGGATGTAAACACTTTGCCCCTGACCTGAAAGGCTTGCTCTTCAAGGAAGGAACTTCAAAAAGAGATTTCAAGTGTGAGATTCCTGGACTAGAACAGGCTTCCCTCATCAGAGCTCAGACGCTAAGCAGGGCCGGTTCCGGTGAACACCAAGACTGCTGCGCAAAGGCATGCAATCAGTGTTCCCTCTAAGCTGAGTTAGTGTGAGCTAGCTCACAGTTTTTTAGCCTCCAGCTCACACATTTTTGTCTCAGCTCAGGAAGGCTGGCTCCAGAGCAAACTAACATGCAGTAGCCAAATCGCTCTCTCACAACTTTAATGCCAGTAGCTCACAAGGTAGAATTTTTGCTCACAAGACTCCACAGCTTAGAGGGAACATTGCATGCAATGGCTAACCACTTGTGGCCTGGAAAGCCCTATGGGGTCAGCTGTGACTTGACAGCAGTTTTTTAAAAACTTATTTATTTGCATTATTTAGGGACCACATTTCTCACTTGGACTCAAGGGGCATGACCAGTGTTCCCTCCAAGCTGAGTGAGTGTGAGCTAGCTGACAGTTTTTCAGCCTCTGGCTCGCACATTTTTGTCTCGGCTCGGGACGGGCTGGCTGCAGAGCAAACGAATCTATGAAGCAGCCAGATGGCTCGCTCACAACTTTGATGCCAGCACCTCGCAAAGTAGCATCTTTGCTCACGAGTCTCCACAGCCTCACAGAGGGAGCATTGGAAGAGTGAGTTCCATATTCCATAAACAACTAAATAGGATGTGCGTGTATCTATTAATTAATTCAATTTTAGATTTATTGAATTTATTATTTATTATTTATTATTATTAAATTATCATTACCAAATTATTTATTATTATTAAATTTATTGTTATTAGATTTATTAATTAATTCAATTGGATTTGCTAGCCCGCCCTTCCCTGCAAATGGGGCTCAGGGCGGCTTACAAAAAAGGCAGGGCTATTTTGGGGCAGGAAGGCACAGGAACGGAGTCCCGGCTGGCTCCTGAGTTGGCCACACCCAGAAGGAACTCATTAGCATAACAGGCCACACCCAACAGCAGAAACTCATTAGGACTGGCTACATTAGGGGTATGTGGCCTAACATGCAAATTAATTCCTGCTACCGAAAAAGCCCTGGGTTATGACAACAAACAAGGCAAACAGAATAAGAAGCAAAAGGTGGGTGTGGCTGGATGACCACTCTTCTGGTAACATGGGGGGTGTGGCCTAACATGCTAATAAGCCCTGCTGTGAGTGGTGTGGCCTAATATGCTAATGAGTTCCTGCTGGTCTTTTTCTACAAAAAAAAGCCCTGCAAAAAGGGATTTAAATTAAAACCAATGTTAAAATGACATAAAAGCAATCAATCAGTAAGACCATATACATTTTGAGATGGGGGAAGGACAAAACTCAGCTCCCCAGCCTCCCAGGAGGGGAGGGGTACGAGGGAGGGGGAAAGTATATGAGATTGCCTGGAGAGGAGAGGAGATTGGATTTATACCCCGCCTTCACTTGGAGTCTCAGAGCGGCTTACAAACTCCTTTCCCTCCCCCTCCCCACAACAGACACCCTGTGAGGGAGGTGGGGCTGAGAGAGCTCTGAGACATCTGTCCTTGAGAGCACAGCTGGTACAGAGCTATGGCTTGCCCAGGGTCATCCAGCAGCTGCAAGTGGAGGAGTGGGGAATCAAACCCGGTTCTCCCAGATCAGAGTCCGCGCACTTAACCACTACACATAACTGGCCAGGAGTCAGACTGTCCCTTCACTGTCCTCAACGGAATGCCCGGTGGAACATCTCTGCCTTGCGTGCCCTGCGGCGTTTACCGGCAGAGAGTTCCACCAGGCGGAGGCCAGGGCAGGAAAAGTTGTAGAACCAGTCACAGATCTGGAAAAAACAGAACTGAAGCAAAGCGAGTTAACATGACACATTAAATGATGCAAAAATACATGGTGGGATCCATTTTACAGCAAGCGGTACACAGCGGTACAGACCACCATCTCTAATAATCGGGCCCAGTAACTCCTATGAGTAAGCAAAGCAAACAGACCCCGGTGTCAATCAAGTCTATCAACAATGGAGTAATAAAAGTTGGATTGGGAAAATTTTGAATGTATCTATACCATTCACTCCAGAGTCAATCCTTTTCAATCATTGGCCTAATATTCAAATGTCTATACATCGTACTGAGATGGTATCCCTATTTTTATTAGCAGCTAAAACACTTATAGCACAGCTTTGGAAATCAAAAAACACTCCAACAATTGGTCAGTGGTTTACAAAACTTTGGGACTTGGCTGTAATGGATAAGTTAGCAACTCAAATTGTAATAGCTGAATCACCTAAGATTAATGAGTTTATGGAAAAAGGGTTTCCCTTTTTTGATTATATTAACAAAAAATGTCCACAGCAGGGTAAACTCCCTAAGAAATATGTTGATTTTGTGTTTTATTAAAATGGTTATTGTTACTGTTGTTAAGTGTTATTGTAAGTTTGTTAATATATTGATGTATTACTTATTGTTTATTGTTGTATAATGTTATATGTATTTGAAAAAACAAATAAAAATTAAGTTATAAAAAAAAAAACAATGGAGTAATAACACCGTATGTAGACTCCACAAGTAAAGTCTCATTACATATGCTAACTCATTCAGTCCTCACGCATGTGTTCTCAGCAAGAAGGACTATACAGCCTCTGTGTTATAGTGTATTTCTTTTCCAGAAAAGTATATTAGAATGCTGAATGTAATGCAAGGGATATTGGGATGTTTTGCTGACATATCCCTACACCCATTTTTTTTAAAAAAATGCTGTTAAGTTCCCTCCACGCCCGAGAGGGGATGAATGGTGAGTCTCAATTCATTTCCAAAAATTAGAAAAGATGCCTTTACACACTTATTCCCTATTTTGACATATTTATTGCTTTGGTGTCCTTTCCTCCCCCCTTAATTACATCGAAATAACTGTTGACCTTATAACGTTAGCTTTTTTTTTTTTTGCATAACTTAAAACATCTCCATCATGGTACATGTAAATCTGCTGTCCAGCCTGTCTAGAAGTTTGAACTCTAACTTCCATTCCAGTAGCTGTTTTATCACAAAGGAAATTCAGGAACAGAATGGAAAGGGAAACGGCTGAATTACAAGTTATTGCAACACTTGGAACAAAAACCTCCCCTGGACTCAACAGAGATATTGGATTTTTATCCCATTACATATGCTAACTTATTCAGTCCTCGCATATATAATCTCAACACGAAGGACTATAAATCCTCTGTATTTTAGTGTATTGCTTTTTCAGAATAGTGTATTAGAATACTGAATGGATGTCTGTTGACAACCTTATATCCAGCTCAAAGTGCCCTCCAGTGCCCTCTACGCCTCAGAGGAGATAATTAAGATTCTGTTACTTGCCACAATTAGAAAGACACCTTTAGACATTTATCTCCTATTGCGACATATTTATAACTTTATAACTGTTGACCTTATAACCTTAACTTATTTAGTTTTCACTTAGCGCAATGTAAACATCATCATGTTACATGTTAATTTGCTGTTAAATCCCTGTCTATAAGTGTAGAGCCTCACCTCCCATTGCAATTGTATTTGAAAAAGTGTGCCTTGCACACGAAAGCTCATACCTTGAATAAACTTTTCTTGGTCTTAAAGGTGCCACTGGACTCTAAATGTGTTCTGCTGCTTCAGACCGACACGGCTTTCTACCTGGATCTCCCATTGCAATTGTATTTGAAAAAAGTGTGCCTTGCACACAAAAGCTCATACCTTGAATAAAGGTTTGTTGGTCTTAAAGGTGCCACTGGACTCTAAATTCGTTCTTCAGTTTGCATAGTTTGCAGAAAGCCAGGAGCGTGGGAGCTTTGCTGACCTCAGGCAGGCCGCTCCACAGGGTGGAGGCCACCACAGTTGTTCACTTTGCCCATAGACAGGTTGGCCTCTGCAAAAGGCCCTGCTCAGATGAGCAACGCTGTCGTGGCAGAGCATAGGGGGACCTTGTCAGATCTCAGAAGCTAAGCAGGATCGGCCTTGGTTCGTATTTGATGGGCAACCTCCAAGGGATATCAGGGTCATGATGGGGAGGCAGGCAATGACAAACCACCTCTGAAATGTCTCTTGCTTCAAAAAAAAAAGTCTAGCTCACCACCTAGTGGTGCATAATGCTAAAGAGCCAAGACTTCCAGCTGCCAGACAATCTTAGGATTCCCTGGCTGCAGTTTGGTGTAGTGCCAGTTTGGTGTCGTGGTTAAGAGCGCGAACTCTAACCTGGCAGACCGGCTTTGATTCCCCTCTCCTCCACATGCAGCTGCTGGCGTGACCTTGGGTCAGTCACAGGTTCCCTCCGAACTGTTCTCTCAAGAGCAGTCCTTGAAAGAGCTCTCTCAGCCCCACCTGCCTCAGAGGGTGTCTGTTGTGGAGAGGGGAAGGGGAAGGAGATCGTAAGCCGCTCTAAGACTTCTTCGGGTAGTGAAGGGTGGTGTATAAATCCAATCTCTCCATCTTCTCTTCTTCTAATAGACACAGCCTGCCACAGAATAATTATTACAGGGGGAGAGACGGTCTCGCAGATATGAGAGTCCAAAGCTCTGAAGGGCTCTGTATGTGATAGCTAGTACTTTAAATTGAACCTAGTGGCGTGCCGGCAGAATAGGAGTTTTAAATGAGCACAGCAAAGCTGTGATTGGGGTACAAATCCAATCTCCTCTTCTCTTCCTCCTCCTCCTCCTCCTCCCCCCCCCCAATTGGGGGAAAAGGCAGGATAGAAATAAATAAAATTAAAGAAGGAACATCAGGTACATGGGTACAGGAGAGGGGCAGAATATAGCTCCCCAGCAGTGTTCTGTGAGAGTCCTACAGAGTCAGTCACCAACAAGTGTCCTGAACCAGGAATGCTTTATTGAGAAAGGTCTGCTATGGTCATCTGCACTTCTTGTGTTAGTAATGGCTGACACAGCCCCAAGCAAGACAATGAAACAGAATTCAAAAAGGGGTCTGGTAACGCATTGCAACCAATCACCGTGTCAGAGAAAAGGCGCTTAAAATACTGGTTTACGGTTCCCAGGGAAAAGGCGGGAAGAATTAGAGTCAAGACAGGAGAAGAAATACATGGGCAGGCACCAACAGTATCCCAACGTCAGAGCAGCTCAAAGAGCAATAAGCATGCCATGAGAAATATAACATACCATTCCACAGACCCGACGTCAAGGGTTCACTCAGCCCACCTCCCGGGCAGGAGATGGCAGCATTAGCTGACATGTTCCCTCTAAGCTGAGTTAGTGTGAGCTAGCTCACAGTTTCTTAGCCTCCGGCTCACACATTTTTGCCTCAGCTCAGAAAGGATGGCTCCAGAGCAAATTAATCTATGCAGCAGCCGAATCGCTCGCTCACAACTTTAATGCCAGCAACTCACAAAGTAGAATGTTTGCTCACAAGACTCCACAGCTTAGAGGGAGCATTGCCAGCAGAGGCCAGGCGGGTCTGAAGGATCAGGGCACAACACGAGTGGATGCCAGCTCTTTGAGGGGTACAGGGAATGGGGAGGCCAGGGGAATGGCATGCAGCCACCCAGGCCAGATAGCGGAGGCATCTTGGGATACAGAAAAGGCATCTGAAGCCTCAGTGAGTCATAAGGAAAGATGGGATATACACGTGTTCGCAACTGAATGAACAAATATGTGGCGGCAGCTGTGGTGTTGTGGTTGTGGTGTTGGACTCTGATCTGGGAGCCCCCTCAGTTCGAATCCCTGCTCTGCTACAAGGTTTACTGGGGGGCTGAGCTAGCCACAGTCGTTCAGCCTATCCTACCTCACAGGGTTGTCAAGGGCATACTGATACGCCTGCCTTTCTATCCAAGGCATGTAACAACAATGTACAAACAATATAAACAACTCACTCAAACAAGTAAAGGTAAAGGCTTCCCTTCCCCGAAAGCCAGTAGGATACGACTCTAAGGATGCGGTGCTCATCTCCGTTTCCAAGCCGGAGAGCCAGCGCTGTCCGAAGACGTGTCTGTGGTCAGCATGACTAGAAGCCAAGGCGCACAGAACGCTGTCACCTTCCCACCAAAGTGGTACCTAGTTATCTACTTGCAATTTCTTGCTTTCGAACTGCTAGGTTGGCAGGAGCTGGGGCCAGAGACGGGAGCTCACTCTGTCCCGCGGCACTCGGGTCTCGAACTGCCGAACTACCAACCTGCAGTTCCGCGTCTTAACCACGTAACCTGAAGGCAAATGCAATTTTGGGCTGTATCGACAGAAATGTAATGTCCAGATCACGCAAACTGATGGTATCGGTTTACTCTGCTCTGGTGAGACCTCACCTAGAGTATTGTGTTCAGTTTGGGGCACCACAATTTAAGAAAGATACAGACAAGCTGGGACGTGTCCAGAGAAGGGCAACAAGGATGGTGAGGGGTTTGGGGACTAAGGCTGAGCACAGACTGGCAATCTGCTGCGGGAGGAAAGTGGGGCTGAAAGTTGTGGGGAAAAACTGCTCCGGGGCTGGCTGTTCACACTGGCCACACTGTTCCTGCGTCAGCATACCAGACCGGAGCATCCAGACTGCTGTGGAGCAGCCCCAGGTGGGCCTGCCTCCACAGCTCATGGCAGGGCCGTTTTGGCAATGGGCGCATGAGTGCATGAGCACGAGCGCTCATGCACACATTGCCGAAACGGCACATTCACACTGCCGCCTCCGCTTGAATCCCGCCTTCTTCCGGTTCACACTGCCGGAAAGCGGGAAACAAGCGGCAGACGGCCCCTGGACACCACTTTTTCCTGGTGTCCTTCTGAAGCGGCATGGAAGCGGGTAAGTACGGAAGGGAGCCGGGGAACTGATGTGGCTGTTTGAACGGGCTCCCTTCCTCCGCTTCACAAGCGGAGCTCTCCCACTCCAGATTGCCAGTCTGTCCTCAGCCTAAATCCTACGAGGAAAGGTTGAAGGAGCTCTGGGTCTGTTTAGCCTGGAGAGGAGACGACTGAGAGGTGATAGGATCACCCTCTTCAAGTCCTTGGAGGGCTGTCCTACAGAGGATGGTGCGGAGTTGTTTTCTGTTGCCCCAGAAGGTCGGACCAGAACCAAGGGGTTGAAATTAAATGAGAAGAGTTTTTGGCTACACGTGAGGAAGAACTTCCTGATAGTCAGAGCGGTTCCTCAGTGGAACAGGCTTCCTCGGGAGGTGGTGGGCTCCCCTTCTTGGGAGGTTTTCAAGCAGAGGCTAGATGGCCATCTGACAACAGTGCAGATTCTGTGAACTTGGGCAGATCACAAGACGGGAGGGCAGGAAGGTTTGCAGCCTCAGTGCTTAGTTCTTCTGGCCCTTCCTTACACGCCCAGGGAAATGCTGATTGCCACTTTGGGGTCAGGAAGCAATTTTCCTCCAGGCCAGTTTGGCCAGAGATCCTGGAGGGTTTTTTTATCTTCTGGACATAGAGCTGGGGTCACGGGGTGTGTGTGTGTGTGTGTGTGTGTGTGTGTGTGTGTGTGTGTGTGTGTGTGTGTGTGTTTGGGGGGGAGATATTTGTGGATTTCCTGCATTCTACATGGTCTAGAATGACCCTGGAGGTCCCTTCTGTGAAATAAGTAACACATTCAAAACAAATGCTATAATGGCTTATGCTGTGCCCCGCCAGCCTTAGGGTATTTGCCCTTTGTACAGACTCCAGCTGCCCCCAAAGGCTGACTGAAACAGCTAGAGCTGAGATCTTGCCAGTGGCTTAGATGGGGTTGGGGTGGGGTGGGGGGGGACGGATTGATGCTGGGAGCTGCCTTCTAGTATACAGGCCCCAGGCCATAAAGGGCGCTTGACAAAGTCTCATTCCTAACATGTGGGTCAGGGGCAGACCTTGCTGTTGCTCCCCCGCCCCCGCCCCCAGTATGTTGGGTTACGGAGGGAAGCTGGACTTTCAGCACGTCTGCCACCCAGAATTCGTCCATGCCCGGGATCACACCATCATGTTCCAGGTTCGCTAATCCAGAGTAAAAGCCATCCTCTGCCTCAAAGCAAAACAATCACTTACTGCTGCAGCATTAAATTCTGTCCACCCAAAGAGTGGAAGAGCAGCTCGGGGGAAGGCCAATTCATGGAGGAGAGGTCCAACAGCAGACCGGAGAATTAAATGGAACCTTCATGTTCAGAGGCAGTCTACCTCAGACCAGCAGCTCCTGCAGCACACCCGAGGCTTTCCTTCTCAGCTGTTTCTTTATGACAGGGCAGTTCTGGTGTTCCACTTCTGAGGGAGCGAGGCGATATGGCAACCCGAAGCCGGCGGGGCCGTGAAATGGATGCACAAGTGGCGAATCGAGGATTTTGTGGAATGATAAACATCTATATTTGGACTTTTGATTGTTTGAGGAACTGGACTATTTCTGAAGGTGTCTTCATAGCACTGTTTTTACATTTGGATCACGTACTTCTGAGTTTCTGATTACTATATTGTATTTTTGAAAAACCACTCTGTGTAGGTTTAGATTATTCTGCTCAGTGACTGTTGAATACATTTTTCGTTATTTATGCACAGTTTGCTCTATTGAGTCACTTACTCCCTTCCGTGCATCTCTGCCGTTTGAGAACCTCCAGGTGGGGACTGGAGATCTGGAATGACATTAACACACGGAATTCACTGCCACAGGAGGAGGTGGCAGCTACAAGCATTCGGAATTAGATATATAGATATGGAGCAGAGGTCCATCAATGGCTGTTAGCCACAAGGGTGCAACGGTTAAGATGCTGACCTGCAGACCAGAAGTTCGGTAGTTCAGCAGTTCGAGACCCAAGTGCTGCATGACAGAGTGAGCTCCCGTCTCTGGCCCCAGCTCTTGCCAACCTAGCAGTTCGAAAGCAAGAAATTGCAAGTAGATAAATAGGGACCACTTCGGTGGGAAGGTAACGGCGTTCCGTGCAACTTGGCGTCTAGTCATGCTGGCCACATGGCCACGGAAACGTCTTTGGACAGCGCTGGCTCTTCAGCTTGGAAACAGAGATGAGCACCACATTCCTAGAGTCATATTCAACTAGCTTTTGAGCAAGGGAAACCTTTACCTTTAGATAGGAACTCTGGGGCAAGTGATGCTCTGTATTCTTGGTGCTTGAGGGGGGCAACAGTGGGAGGGCTTCTAGTGTCCTTGCCCCACTGCTGGACCTCTGGAGGGCCCCTGGTGTTTTTGGCCACTGTGTGAGACAGAGTGTTGGACTGGATGGGCCACTGGCATTGTTCAGCATTGGCTTCTCTTGTGTTCTTAATGACAACCGAGCTTCTGATTAGGGGAACCAGTTCCCTCACCGCCAGCTGGAAGTCCCTTCCCTCCCCAAATCCCTCCTTCCCCAAACCTCCAGGAATTTCCCGACCTGGAGATGGCAACCCTAAATCTACCTGTGGATACCCGCGTGCTTGTGGAGTCTTGTGAGCAAAAATTCTACTTTGTGAGCTACCAGCATTCAAGTTGTGAGCGAGCAATTTGGCTACTGGATAAATTAAGTTTGCTCTGGAGCCCCCCTTCCTGAGCTATGACAAAAATGTGTGAGCCGGAGGCTAAAAAACTGAGAGCCTAGCTCACACTAACTCAGCTTAGAGGAAACACTGGTTGCCACCCGTGCTCCCTCTGAGCTGTGGAGTCTTGTGAGCAAAAATTCTGCTTTGTGCGCTACTGGCATTAAAGCTGTGAACAAGCCATTCGGCTGCTGCATCAATGAGTTTGCTCTGGAGCCCTCCTTCCTGAACCAAGACGAAAATGCGTGAGCCGGAGGCTTCAAAAATTGAGCTCGCTCATAACTAACTTAGCTTAGAGCAGGGGTGGGCAAATTGCGGACCGTGGGCCACATGCGGCCCGCCACAGAGTTTTTTGCGGCCCACCAAGACAGTAGGCCACGTGGTTTGTCACGCCTCCGTTGGGCCCGGAGTGCAGAGAAGCCTGGAGCGCAGAGAAGCATTATTATTATAGATGCTCTTTGACAGACATTACCTTGCAGGCTGTGATGAGAATCTCAACAAGCAATCTCACTCCTGATTTCAAAAAAAATTGTAGAAAAGTGTGATAGGGTACATTTGTCTCATTAAACTGATTCTAAAATCAAATGTGCTTGCAGCCATAGACAATATGAAATCAGCGCAATAAATAAATTGAACAAAACGACCACTATTTTATTTAATTTATATTTATTGATTTTTATGATACAATGTAGACCTTTTTCTGAAATGCAAAGTTAACTAATGAATGCAATCATTTTAAAAGGTGCGCCCCCCCCCCCCCCGCCCGCTAACCTCCGCTCCCACAAAGCGGCCCCCGAGCCAAAACAGTTGCCCACCCCTGGCTTAGAGGAAACGCCGGTTGCCACCCATGCGCCCTCTGAGCTGTGGCGTCCTGTGCGCAAAAACTCCTACTTGGTGAGCCCCTGGCATGAAAGCTGTGAGCGAGTGATTCGGCTGCTGCATGAAGCCGTTTGCTCTGGAGCCCCATCCTTCCTGAGCCGGGTCAAAAACGTGCGAGCCGGAGGCTAGCAAACGGCGCGCTGGCGCACACCCCCTCCGCCTGGCGGGAACCCTGGCTGCAGCCCCTTGCGGCAGGCGACCCGCTCCGGGGCTGGGAGGCAGCGGGGTCCGGCCGGCTTCCCTCCCGGGGCTGGAGCGCGAGGGCGGCCGCGGAAGCGGAGGCCGAGGAAGAGGCGGAGCGGCGGCGGGGAGGAGCCGAGCGCGGCGAGCCCGGGCGGCCGCTGGAGCAGGAGGCGGCGGCGGCGGCCATGGGGCTGCTGCGCGGGGCGGCCGAGGCGGGGAGCGGCAGCGGCAGCAGCAGCGCCGACATGCAGCCGCTCAACCAGCTCAGCGGGCAGGTGCGGCCGGGCTGGGTGGGGGCCGGGGAGCCCCCCGGGCGAGAGGGGCCTTTGGCAAGCGGGGCGCCTCCGCCAGAGGGCCCAGGGCGCGCCCTCCTCCTCCGCCTCTCCCCGGGCGCCGCGGGCTGTGCGCCCCGGGCCCCAGGGCGGAGGAGGGCGGCCCTCCCCTCGGTTGCCAGCTCCAGCTCGGGGCGGGGGGCCTTTGGGGAGGGCAGAGAGGCCCGGACAGCTGCAAGAGGGGGTTGGAGACACACCTGGCGCGTCTGCTCAGCAGGCCGAAGCGTTACTGTTTCATTCTGCATGGGTGTCTTTGTAGGGTTGCCAAGTCCGGGTTGGAAAATGCCTGGGGGCTTTGGGGGTGGAGCCAGGAGAAGGTGGGGTTTGGGGAGGGGAGGGGCTTCAGCATGGTACAATGCCATAGAGCAGGGGTGGGCAAACTTGCTCAGCGTGAGAGCCGCCTAGAACAGGGGTGGCCAAACTTGCTTAACGTAAGAGCCACATCGAATAATGTTTGAGAGCCACAAGACATGAACAAATATGACCTGCTTTTATTGGAAAATAAGCACATTTGCTTTTTATTAACGTTACGTGAGACTGCCAAAAAGAGTAACAAAAGGGGTAAAAGCAGATATTGATAATGATATTAATTTGTCCAATGATATTTGTTTGCTAATGATACTTAGCTTCCCCAGCCGCCCTGCCGGGAGCCACATAATATATGCGAAAGAGCCGCATGCGGCTCCCGAGCCACAGTTTGCCCACCCCTGCCATAGAGTCCACCCTTCAAAGCAGCCATTTTCTCCAGGGGAGCGGATCTCTGTCAGCTGGAGATCAGTTGTAAAAGCGGGAGATCCCCAGGCCCCACCTGGAGGCTGGCAGCCCTATGTCTTTGGGATATGAATACGGTGTGCCGTTCTGGTCGCCACACCTCAGCAAGGATATTGTCGCCTCTCAGATGATCACGGGGTTGGAACCAGTGTCCCCTCTAAGCTGAGTGAGTGTGAGCTAGCTGACAGTTTTTGAGCCTCCGGCTCACGCGTTTTTGTCTCCGCTCAGGAGGGAGGGCTCCGGAGCAAACTGGTTGATGCCACAGCCAAATCGCTCGCTCACAACTTCAATGCCGATGGCTCACAGGGTAGAATGTTTGCTCACAAGACTCCGCAGCTTAGAGGGAGCATTGGTGGGAACACTTTCCCGATGAAGGAAGGTTGAAGCGCTTGGGGCTCTTTCGCTTGGAGAAACGACGGCTGGGGGGGTGACATGATCGAGGTTTATAAGATGATGCATGGGATAGAGCAGTTAGAGAAAGAGGGACTTTTCTCCCTTTCTCACAATGCAAGAATTCGGGGGCACTCCATGAAATCGCTGAGCAGTCGAGTTAGAACCGATAAAAGGAAGTCCTTCTTCGCCCAAACAGTGATCAGCGCCTGGAATTCACTGCCACAGGAGGTGGTGGCAACTACAAGCATAAGAACATCAGAGAAGCCAGTGTTGGATCAGGCCAGTGGCCCCTCCAGTCCAACGCTCTGTGTCACACAGTGGCCAAAAATACCAGGTGCCATCAGGAGGTCCAGCAGTGGGGCCAGGACACTCGAAGCCCTCCCACTCTTGCCCCTCCCCAAAGCACCAAGCTTCAAGAGGGATCTGGATAAACATCTGGAGCAGAGGTCCGTCAGTGGCTATTAGCCACAAGGTGTAGATAGGAACTCTCAGTCTGGGGCAAGGGATGCTCTATTCTTGGGACTTGGGTAACAAAAGTGGGAGGGCTTCTGGAGTTCTGGCCCCACTGGTGGCCTCCGGGTTCCTGGCCCCACTGCTGGACCTCTTGATGGCACCTGGTGTTTCTGGCCACTGTGTGACACAGAGTGTGGGACTGGGTGGGCCACTGGCCTGATCCAACATTGGCTCCTCGTATGTTCTTATGCTGCACACTGCCCTAAGCCCTGTCCACACGGGAGGGCAGTCTAAAAATCAAATCAATCAGTCAATAAAGGCCCCAGGTTCATTCCCCAGCATCCCCAGTTAAAATTTATAGGCATGTGAAAGACCTCAGCCCGAGACCCTGGAGAGCCACTGCTGGCCTGACTGCGACAGGCTGATGGTTTGATTCAGACAAAAAAAAAATCCCAACTTCAAGTGTAGGCTGAATGGTGTCTGAACTTGCTGAGGCTGAGAGGGAAAAAGATCTTGGGGTGCTAGTGGATAGCTCAATGGAAGCGTCAACATAAGAACAACAGAGAAGCCAGTGTTGGGTCAGGCCAGTGGCCCCTCCAGTCCAACACTCTGTGTCACACAGTGGCCCAAACTCAGGTGCCCTCAGGAGGTCCGGCAGCGGGGCCGGGAACCCAGTGTGCTGCAGTGGTGAAAAAGGTAAACTCCATGTTAGGGATTATTAGGGAAGGGATTGAGATTTATTTATCATATGGCGGAATTATACACAGGGATTGGGAACAAAATGGTCCATATTGGTGGGCTCTCCTTCTTTGGAGGTTTTCAGGCGGAGGCTAGATGGCCATCTGACAGCCATGCTGATCTGACAGCCATGCTGATCTTGTGAACTTGGGCAGATCAGGAGAGGGAGGGCAGGGACAGTTACATCAGTGCTTCGTTTCTGTGGCCCTTTCTTACACACCGAGGGAAATGCCGGTCGCCACTTTGGGGTCAGGAAGCAATTGTCCTCCAGGCCAGTTTGGCCAGGGACCCTGGAGGGGGTTTTTTTTGCTCACCATCCTTACCTCATGCAATGTGCAGTTGCTAAAAGTTTGCCCAGGAGGTCATGGATAATCTTGTACGCTTGCCTTAAGACCTTTGGTCAATGAAGCTAATAAATAAAAGGGAAGGCCACGAATAATCTCTCACGGTAACTGCACACGCTCTCCAAATTGCCCCCCCCCCCAAAATGATGAATGAATGAAGATTACATAATTGCTAGAATATATAAATACTGTTACTACACAAATAATCTTTAGCCATAGATTATTTAAATTGGCCAACCATCATGTGTGGAAGAGACGTTCCCCGGACTGTTTTACGCAAGGGGGAAGAACTCATCTTCGATGGGTCTTGCTGCTCCATCATTTGAAAGCAAAGCATTTCTTGAGTCCCGAAGTGTTATTTTGTCCAAGATATCTTTATTGCAGTGGCAGCCAATGCTCCCTCTGAGCTGTGGAATATTGTGAGCAAAAATCCTACTTTGCGAGCGACTGGCATTAAAGTGAGCGGGCGATTTGGCTGCTGCGTAAATTAGTTTGCTCTGAAGCCCTCCTTCCTGAGTGCAGACAAAAATGTGTGAGCCGGAGGCCAAAAAACTGTGAGCTAGCTCACACTAACTCAGCTTAGAGGGAACACTGGGGACAACCCTTCTTGGCTTTCACGGCTGGGCGCTTTTGGAGTTACCTGGGCTTATTCGGGGCTTGCCCAGCCCATGGCTAGTCTGTAGCTCGGATTTCAAGAACAGGCCTGTTTCTGTCTTATTGGACAACCACAACCAATGGAGCTGTGAAGAGCTTTTGGGACTCTAGGGGTGTTTTAGGGTTAACAGCTAGGTTTGGGTGGGCATGGAAGGGGGGGGTAGATTCCGGGCCAATACCGTTTTTCTGACATTGTTCTCCCATTTCTTCCCAGCAATTTTCTTCCTTAACCGAAGTGATTTTTCAGTTTCTGGGAGAGCCTAAAGAGGTAAGCCTTTTCTATAACTGTGTGTGAAATAAAATTCAAGGGTACGGGTTAGTCTGTTTGAGACATATCTCTACACGGGGGGTTTTACCATGATCATTCAGGCTAAAAGTATTTTTGTTTATTTTTGAAATCCCAAAGTGCTTTATGTAAGTTTGCCGTCTTAAAAGAGAAGGAATCTTTTATATTCTTTAACGCGGATATTACTTTTGTAATTTTTAGAATAATAGTAAAAGTATAAAAGCGAACCCCTCTTTTCGAGCCTCGAGGCAGAGAGCGCTAAAACCCTTAAGATGTCTTTAAAAGGTAGGAAATAGTTTGACCACCTCTGAACGTCTCTTGCTTTGAAAACCCCGTGGGTTCACCATGGGGTCGTCTGTGACTTGATGGCCCTTTGTACACACACAATAGATACATTAAACGTTCCCCAAAACATCTCAGTTTATGAATTAAAGAAGAATGAAGAAGAAGAAGAGACTGCATTTATACCTCGCCCTTCACTACCCGAAGGAGTCTCAGAGCAGTTTACAAACTCCTTTCTCTTCCCCTCCCCACAACAGACGCCCTGGGAGGTAGTTGGGCTGAGAGAGCTCTTTCGAGGACTGCTCCTGAGAGAGCAGCGCTGACAAAACTATGGCTTGCCCAAGGTCATCCAGCAGATGCAAGTGGAGGAGTGGGGACTCAAACCCGGTTCTCCCAGATTAGAGTCCACGCACTTCACCACTGCACCAAACCACTACACCAATGCAATAAAAATCCAGCATAACAATATAATAAACAGGCTTTCATAGAGAACAGTGAAATAAAGACACTGGTGCGGATCCTGTGAACGCGTTCCAATTTCATCTGCACTTCGCTCCACTCACAGCAGAGCTCTCCGTCTGCCACCCATACTTCATTTGACACAACAGTGACTTCCAGTGAGCAAATGGAAGGACTGATGCTAGAATAAGCAAACTCCAATGTGGCCGGCCCAAAACATCTGTGAAATGTGTTCCCAGGATCCAAACCCTTAGGATACATCAACTTAAAAAGTGCAGCAGGCGTGTGAAATGCACTGGGCTGCATATACTAAACACATTTATTTAAAAAATCCAATCCTTTAATAAATTATGTAGATACGTACAAGCCTCGTGGGTTTGTGTGATTTGTTCTTTTTCTGTTGTGAAGACCATAAAGAATTCCTGCTCTTGACCAGTGGAAACTAAACTCTTCCCCCCACCCCTCCAGTATTTCTTACCTCCCACCATTTGCCATTAAACCTACCTTTTTATCTACATGGGCGAGAAACTTGATTTTTAAAAAAACAACCACAGGCTTCTCTGGATGCCACATTCTGCACCTAAAACCATCCAAGTTAGTTTCCAAGTGTTGGTCTGAGTGAAACAGCTAGATTCGAATCCAGGAGCATCTTAGAGAGCTACACCTTGGAGAATATTTTTTTGATTTGATGTTATTTCATTAGGCTCATATCAGGGCGGGTACCAACATATATATTACTGGCAAGGCGGGGTATAAATGAAACAAACAAACAAACAAATAAATAAATATATATATCTGCAATTAATGCAGATTTACAAATTAAAGCATATTACAATAATCAGTTAAAAGCCATAAAATCACCAGCCTTAATTCAATGAAATCATCAGCATTTAAAAGAGATTGACTCTTGAAAGCTCGTGCACTGAAGATCTTGTTGGTTTCTGCGGTGCTGCTGGACTCGAATCCAGCCATCCAAGTTTAGTTATTGCAGTCTGCTATAGGTGCCTTGAGAATTATTCAGAAACGTCAAAAAATTCTTTGTCCACTGAAGTGACAAAGCTGGCAGCTAGAGGCGGGGCCTTCTTAGTGGTGGCACCCACATTTGACGCTTGACGTTTGCCTTGGCGCTTACCTTACTGGCTTTCAGGCGCCAGGCCAAAACATTCTTGTTCAACCAGGTTTATTTATTATACCAATTTATATCCCACCTTTCCCGCGAACGGGCACAGGGCGGCTAACAACAATAAATACAAACAGTCTGAATTAATATAATAGAATAATACAATAAAACCAGTATAAAATTTAAAAGCATTTAAAATATATAAAGAGGGCAGTGCAATGCAATTAATTCCAGTGGCTATACCCGGGCAAAAAATGGTGCGTTGCCTTCTTTCCATCTTCTCTCACTGTTTTCCCACGGTTGCATTTACGTTTTTGCTGATTAAGGTTTTAAAATATTGATTGTGGTTTTACTGTTGTGGTTCGGCTTGGTTTTTGAGTTATTTTAATCATAGCGTTTTAAGATTTCAAATGATATTGTTACGGTTTTATGTTAGCTGGTCTCTGGCCGACTCTGGAAGGTGCACAGCCATACTTTCAAGGGTGTGTGAGATGCACGCACTCAGAGCATGGCTTGAAGATGACAAAAATAGGTGTGGCGTGGAAGACCCCATCATATTTATTTATTTATTTATTTATTATTTATTTTACATTCATACCCCTCTCTCCCCGCGAATGGGCTCAGGGCGGCTTACAAGGGCTGTCTTCTCAGTGGAAGAGCTGAATGCAGAAGGTCCCAGGTTCAATCCCCGGCATCTCCAGTTGAAAGGACCAGGCAGGAGGTGATGGGAGAGACCTCCACCTGAGACCCTGGGGAGCTGTAAAGAGGGGCTGTGGCTCAGCGGTGGAGCCTCTGCTTGGCATGCAGAAGGTCCCAGGTTCAATCCCCGGCATCTCCAGTTAAAAGGACCAGGCAGGAGGTGATGGGAAAGACCTCCTCCTGAGAGACCCTGAGGAGCTGTCAAGAGGGGCTGTGGCTCAGTGGTAGAGCATCTGCTTGGTATGCAGAAGGTCCCAGGTTCAATCCCCGGCATCTCGAGTTGAAAGGACCAGGCAGGAGGTGATGGGAAAGACCTCTGCCTGAGACCCTGGAGAGCTGTAAAGAGGGGCTGTGGCTCAGTGGTAGAGCATCTGCTTGGCATGCAGAAGGTCCCAGGTTCAATCCCCGGCATCTCCAGTTAAAAGGACCAGGCAGGAAGGGATGGGAAAGACCTCCGCCTGAGACCCTGGAGAGCTGTAAAGAGGGGCTGTGGCTCAGTGGAAGAGCATCTGCTTGGCATGCAGAGGTCCCAGGTTCAATCCCCGGCATCTCCAGTTGAAAGGACCAGGCAGGAGGGGATGGGAAAGACCTCTGCCTGAGACCCTGGAGAGCTGTAAAGAGGGGCTGTGGCTCAGTGGAAGAGCATCTGCTTGGCATGCAGAAGGTCCCAGGTTCAATCCCCGGCATCTCCAGTTGAAAGGACCAGGCAGGAGGTGATGGGAAAGACCTCTGCCTGAGACTGTGGAGAGCCGCTGCCAGTCTGAGTAGACAATCTTGACTTTGACAGACTGAGGGTCTGGTTCAGTATACAGCAGCTTCACATGTTCCTGTGTGTCGTCCTCCTGCAGGTCGAAAGGTTTCTCGCTCAGCTCGCTGACTTTGCTGCCCTGAACAAGATCAGCCTGGGACCGCTGAAGAACATCGCCAAAAGTCTCCTGTTGGTGCCAGCCAGTGAGTACAAAGATGCCGGGGTTCAGAGATGGTTCCGCATTTGCCCCAGATATCTGACGGAGGGAGCTTATGGACCAGGCAGGAGGTGATCTGAAAGACCGCCACCTGAGACCCTGGAGAGCTGATGCCAGTCTGAGTAGCTGAAACTGACTGTGATGGACCACGGGGGTCTGATCCAGCTTAAGGCAGCTTCCTGTGGTTTATTCCAGCGTGCCTCCACAAATTAGAGCTCACTGCAGGTGCTGTGAAGAGGAAATAACATTCCACATTTTATAGGGGAAATTACATGGGGGGGGGTGAAGGGGAAGAGTTGGGGATAGGGAGAGGCTTGGTTTGAATCCCGTAACCCAACGTGCAGGGTGATTCTCTGTCTCAAGGACTGAAACAGGTCAGGTTCTTGCGCATAACAGATGATGAGCGAGATGCCGGCGTTCCCAAGCCTCTCTCTCTCATTTGGTGTCGTGGTTAAGAGCGCGGACTCTAATCTGGAAGAACCGGGTTTGATTCCCCACTCCTCCTCTCGCAGCTGCTGGCGTGACCTTGGGTCGGTCACAAGTACTCTTGGAGCTGTTCTCTCAAGGGCAGTCCTCAAGAGAGCTCTCTCAGCCTCACCTACCTCACAGGCTGTCTGTTGTGTGTTGTCTGTTGTGTGGAGGGGAAGGGACAGGAGATTGTTAGTCGCTCTGAGTGAAGGGCAGAGTATAAATCCTCTCCTCCTCCTCCTCCTCCTCCTCCTCCAGGGAGTGCCGATAAACTCAAACAGCAATTAAGCAGGGTAAACAACAATCAAACGAAAGTCCATTTTGCCCCTTGAAGCCTAACAGTGTTGATTTCAGTACGAGCTTTCCTGAGTCAAGGCTTTTGGCCCACCTTGGCGATCCTTTGCAAGTGGATTTTGCCATTTCACCCGGTAAAACCCAGCTGCAAAGTGGACCGAAGGCACAATATTGAGGGGGCGTGCAAAGCGCTCCCGTTCAGATGCGTGGAAGGGAGATCGCACTGGGAAATTTCCCGAGGGGCAGACTGCAGACTGGGGAAGAACTAAATCTGAAACCTGAGAAAATTAAGAGACATCAGCAAAGGGTTATCGGGGGAGGACGAGGCCTCTGTCTGCCTTTCCTTTTTGACCCTGGCCGTTCCGCTGTCGGGCCTTGGAAGCTGTGGACGGTTTGCTCAGAAGTCAGCATTGCTTATCTTCTCGGCTTCACCCGGCACAGCAGTTATGTTGTCTGACCAGGCTGTTTGCTGTTTTCTCCCCCTCCCCTCTCTGCTTTACACGCTGTTTGTTCCAGGCGCTCTGAAGAGAAGCCTGTCGGCAGAGCAGGTCAGGGCAGATCTTATCGCTCTGGGTAAGTCCCCCGGTTTGCCAGCGGCTTTTCGGGGGGGGGGGGGCTGCTGAGCGCTCCTGTCTAACCGTGTCGAGTTTCCCCTGCAGGGCTGAACGAGGAGAAGGCGGCATATTTTGAAGAACAGGTACAAGTAGCATTCCTTTCACTGCTGCGTTGTTGTGGGTCTTCTCCAGGGCGGGGGGGGGGGGGGGGGGAAGGCTCTTTTCTCTGGTTTGGCTGTTCAGCGAAGGTCAACCACTTCCTCTGGAGGGCCAACCGCAGGGCAGAGAGGCCGAGGCCTTCCCCGATAAGAAAATCGGAAGTGCTCTGCTGGATCGGACCAATAGTCCCTCTAGTCCAGCATCCTGTCTCACCAGTTCCTCTGAAGGGCCAACAACAGGGCAGAGAGGCCAAGGCCTTCCCCTGATAAGAACATCAGAAGAGCCCTGCTGGATCAGACCAGTGGTCCATCCAGTCCAGCATCCTGTGGCCAACCAGTTCCTCTGGAGAGCCAACAACAGGGCAGAGAGGCCGAGGCCTTCATAAGAACATTAGAAGAGCCCTGCTGGGTCAGACCAATAAGGGTCCATCTAGTCCAGCATCCCGTCTCACACAGGGGCCAACCAGTTCCTCTCGACAGCTAGCAACAGGGCATAGAGGTGGAGGCCTTCCCCTGATGTTGCCTCCTGGCTCTGGGATTCAGAGGCTGACTGCCTCTGAGTGTGGAGGTTCTCCTCAGTCCCATGGCCAGTAGCCACTGATAGAACTACCCTCCATGAATCAATCTAATCCCCCTTTCCCACTCTTTATACCTGAGGCCGTCACTACATCCTTTGGCAGCGAATGCCACATTTTGATCACTCTCTGTGTAAAGTGGTATTTCCTTTTGTCCATCTTGAACCTACTGCCCGTCCGCTTCATGGGGTGTCCTCGAGTTCTAGTATTTGGGGAGAGGAAGAAAAAGTTCTCTTGGTCAGCTCTCTCCACCTCGTGCATAATTTTAGAAACTTCTCGTGTTCCCCCCCCCCCTTAGCCATCTCTTTTCTAAACTGAAAAGTCCCAGACCCTTCAGCCTTTCGTCCTAGGGAAGGTGCTCCAAGCCCCTGCGGCATCTTGGTTGCCTTCCTCTGTACTTTGTCCAGCTCTTCATTTATGTTCTACCTTTTGCCGTGGTTCAAGGCGGCTTTTCTCCAAGGCTTTCTAGAAGCCTTTAATGAAAAGCCATCCAAGGTGGGCAAGCTATTCCAAGCAGCTGCGTTGAAACCTATGTTGAAACCTACGGCAGCCATAACAGAAAAGAAGAAGAGACTGGATTTATACCCCGCCCTTGGAGTCTCAGAGCGGCTTACAAACTCCTTTCCCTTCCCCTCCCCACAACAGACACCCTGGGAGGTAGGTGGGGCTGAGAGAGCTCTGATAGAAACTGCTCTTTTTCAAGAACAGCTGTGCCAGAACTATGGCTTGCCCAAGGTCACCCAGCAGCTGTAAGTGGAGGAGTGGGGAATCAAACCCGGCTCTCCCAGATTAGAGTCCGCGCACTTTACCACCACACCAAACTGGCTCACTTGCTCAGCACGTCTGCCAAAATGTCAAGAAGTACCTTTGAGAACAATTGAGAACAGTTTAGAGATCTAGAAATGAAATGATTGTTATAAACGTTACAGGGATGAGACCCTCTGTAGATTAAGAAGATAAAATAATGTTTATGTGATTTATGTCTGTAGTTTGGATATTCTGCAATCTGAATATAAATTTACATTTTCTAACTGATAATGATTTAAATAAAGATTAATTTTTGTATTTAAAATTAATCGGGGGCAGGGGAGAAATACCTTTCTGATAGAATGCAGACTAATTTGTTCCCAAGACATGGTCTCTGGAAGTGGATTCAAGGGATCCCACTGCTGGATCTCCTGAGGGCAACTGATATTTTTGGCCACTGTGTGACACAGAGTGTTGGACTGAATGGGCCACTGGCCTGATCCAGCACTGGCTTCTCTCATGTTCTTATATGGAGCAGAGGTCCATCAACGGCTATTAGCCACAAGGTAGAGATAGGAGCGCTCAGTCTGGGGCAAGTGATGCTCTGCCTTCTTGGTGCTTGGGGGGGGGAGCAGTGGGAGGGCTTCTAGTGTCCTGGCCCCACTGCTGGACCTCCTGAGGGCACCTGGTGTTTTTGGCCACTGTGTGACCCAGAGTGTTGGGCTGGATGGGCCACTGGCCTGATCCAGCACTGGCTTCTCTGATGTTCTTACGGGTAATGGCTGCAGGAATACATGTTTCATTTTGGCTTTATTGATCCCCTTTTCCAGTGGAAGGAAAATTCTCCTGCCCTCTTGCGCCTGGCCGTGGGGAACACCCTGATGGTTAACCAGCTCATAGACATGGAGTGGAAGTTCGGAGGTATTGTATTATTTAATCGTTTGCATCATTTACAGCCTTTCTCGCTTGGACTCTGGGCAGGTTGCTCAGGGTGAGCAAGGAACAGTCCGGTCCCTCTCGGCTACTCCAGTGTGGCTTAGTGGTAGAGCATCTGCTTGGCATTCAGAAGGTCCTGGGTTCGATCCCTGGCCTCTCCTGTTAAAAAATAATCAGGTAGGAGGAGATGCAAAAGACTTGGGAGCTGCTGCCAGTCTGAGTAGGCAGTACTGACCTTGATGGATTGAAGGTCCGACCGTCACTGCCAGAATTAAGTTTCGTCCGACCTGTGGCAACCCTATGGCCATTCTCAGGTTTTGCTAACTGTGGGTCCTGGCTTCCTTGATGGAGTCCATCCGTCCTGTGCCGGGCCTTCCTCTTTTCTGGCTTCCACTTTTTCTCGCGTTATTGTCCTTTCCGATGAGTCTTGCCTGTGGCCTTTTCAGAGCCTTTTCTCCTTCTCTTCGGCAGTTACCGCGGGAAGCAGCGAGCTGGAAAAAGGGGGGAGCATCTTTCTGCAGGTGAGGCTTTTGGAATGCAAGGATTTCGAGAATTGGTGGCGGATAGGGGAACAGGACGCGGGTGTTGATGGGGGCTGGGGGAAGGGCAGCATGTATTCTGCAGTCACCGGGCGCAAGCAGTGTTGGCTGCGGGTGCCAGATCCGGTATCTCGGAAGTCTCTGATTTTGGCGCTTAAGGGGGAAAGTGTAAGGTTGTGCCGTGACCTCTGGGGCTGAGGGCCCTTTGTGCGCCAGTTTGGTGTAGTGGTTAAGTGCGCGGACTCTAATCTGGGAGAACCGGGATTGATTCCCCACTCCTCCACTTGCACCTGGCTGGATGACCTTGGGCAAGCCACAGTTCTGTCAGAGTTGTTCTCTCAAGAGCAGTCCTCAAAGAGCTCTCTCAGCCCCACCTACCTCACAGGGTGTCTGTTGTGGGGAGGGGAAGGGAAAGGAGATTGTGAGCCACTCTGAGATTCCTTTGGGTAGTGAAGGGCGGGGTATAAATCCAATCTCTTCTTCTTCTTCTTCTTCTTCTTCTTCCCTTTTTATGACTAGCAGAAATATGTGTGTGTTTGCGTGTGTAAAGTGCCATCAGGTCTTAGAAAGGGGCTTTCTTTCAAGGCAAGTGAGAATATAAGAACATGAGAGAAGCCATGTTGGATCAGGCCAGTGGCCCATCCAGTCCAACACTCTTTGTCCCTCAGTGGCCAAAACCCAGGTGCCCTCAGGAGGTCCAGCAGTGGGGCCAGGACACTAGAAGCCCTCCCACTGTTGCTCCCCCCCCCCAAGCACCAAGAATACATAACATCACTTGCCCCAGACCGAGGGTTCCTATCTATACCTTGTGGCTAAGAGCCACTGATGGACCTCTGCTCCATAATTCCCTCTTGAAGCCATCCATGCTTGTAGCCGCCACCACCTCCTGTGGCAGTGAATTCCATGTGTGAATTACTCTTTGGGTGAAGAAATAGGGGGGTGTATAACATGAAAATTCTGAACTTCAAGGTTGTGGGAGTGAAGTTGGGGGGAGGGTTTAACTTTCAGTAGCCCACCTTCTTCTACAGTAACTTAATTTTTTTAACTGGTTTCTTTCCAGCTGAAACTGGTGGTTCAAAAAGGAAACCAAACTGAGCCTGTGTATTTAGGTGAGTGAACCATATTTATCACCTGGGGAGTTTTGCAGCAGTTGAGACCCCCCAAAAAGATTGACATTCAGAGAATACAGTAGCGATAGTTCGTCCCCCTCCCCCCTTGTTCCTACTGTTGAAGCTGGGATTGACTGTTTCCTCCCATCTACTGGGCAAATACGGTTGTAAGGGCTGAAATCCTGAGAGCTGCCAGAGGTAAGAGAAGTGACCCTTCAACTCCTCTGCACGCAGCTTCTCCCTGCGGGAACCTCTGTAAAAATGCCACGGATTAGTTACATGTCCCTTAATGTGCCTTGGACTGCAAGGAGATCAAATCAATCAATCCTAAAGAAAATCAACCCTGACTGTTCCCTGGAAGGCCAGATCCTGAAGCTGAAGCTCAAATACTTTGGCCACCAAGTATGAGAAGGGAGCACTCCCTGGAGAAGGCCCTGATGCTGGGAAAGGCTGAAGGTCAAAGAAGAAGGGGATGGCAAAGGATGAGATGGTTAGAAAGTGTCATCAATGCAACGGACATGAAATTAAGCAAACTCCAGAGCACAACAGAAGACAGGAGGGCCTGACGCGATGTGGTCCACGGGGTCGCGAAGAGTCGGACTCGACTGTGACTGAATAACATTGACAGCAACCCTTATCCCAGTGGTTCTCAACCTTTCTAATGCCGCGACCCTTTAATACAGTCCCTCATGCTGTGGTGACCCCCAACCATAAAATTCTGCCAACACACACAACAGTGAAGCTACTTTTTCGGATGTTTTCTCTTGCATGGCAGTTAGCACCAAACAACTTTAATACAGACTTTAGACACACATGTATTTGCAAGCTATTCCCAACAAGACACAACAAACACTCAGGCTTCAGACTTACTTTTCTTCAACAGAAGATGCCATGAGAAAACAAAGGTAGGTGGGGGGGAGAGGCTGTTGCAGGTAGGGGGGAGAGAGAGAGAGAGAGAGAGAAAGGTAGGGGGAGAGAGAGAGAAAGGGGGAAGAGAGAGAGAGAAAGGTGGGGGGGAGAGAGAGGGGAGGAAGGAAGGTAGGTAGGTAGGGGGGCTTTTGCCACCTTTCCTGGGCTCTGCGCTTTAGCATGGAGCCCAGGGAAGGCGACAGCAAAGCGCCCTAAAGGTGGCGCCGGGGAGGGGGAAGCAGCCATTGACTTACCTGCTGGCTTCTTCCTCCTCCTGGCCCCTGGTGGAAGGGCTGCTGGAAGCAGGGGGCGGGGCTCCAGCCCCAACAGGGCAAAGAGCCGGGAGGCCAGACCTCGCACTCAATCAAGCGCGGGGCCCTTTCCTGCTGGCGGGGCGGGGCAGGCTCAGATGCCAGCCGGCAATCCCCGTGAAATGGTCGTTCGGCTCCAAAAGGGGTCCCGACCCACAGGTTGAGAACCGCTGCCTTAGTGTGTTACCTTAGGTGTTTTCTTGCCCAAGCCGTATGCGTTTGTTTAAGGAAACTCAATACTTTGCTTAGAATCATTGAATCAAAAGGTACAACAGGCGCCTTCCCCAAGTTGAATTCTTGCCTGGCCGCAGAATATGCAACGAAACAGCTCTGGTGGTTCAGAAGTGGGACATGCGGTAAAATGCATGCTGCCTTTTGACACCCACTGCTGTAACACTTCAGTCCTGGACTTGGCTCGGTCCCGGCTGATGTGTGTTCTGGAGGCCACGGGCATGGGTGATACCCATTTGCTCCTGTACTGCAGCCAGTTTCAGAGAGCCGTTGTGTTGGTCCGCAATAGAAAAGCTGGATTCGAATCTAGTAGAACATTAGAGACCAACCAGATTTTCGGGAGAAAGTTGGCGTCCAGTGACATCTTTTAAGACGAGCAAAGTTTAATTCTGGGCAATGCTCCCTCCAAGCTGCAGAGCCCTGTGAGCAAAAATTCCACTTTGTGAGCTACTGGCATTCAAATTGTGAGCGAGCGATTAGGCCAATGCATCAATTAGTTTGCTCTGGAGCCCTCCTTCCTGAGCTGAGACAAAAAGGTGTGAGCCAGAGGCTAAAAAACTGTGGGCTAGCTCACACTAACTCAGCTTAGAGGGAATACTGATTCTGGGTGTAAACTTTTGTGTGCATGCACACCTTTAAGACCAGCAAAGTTTAATTCTGGGTGTAAGCTTTTGTGTGCATGCACACCTTTTAAGACCAGCAAAGTTTAATTCATGTGTATGCACACCTTTTAAGACCAGCAAAGTTTAATTCATGTGCATGCACACCTTTTAAGACCAACAAAGTTTAATTCATGTGCATGCACACTTTTAAAACCAGCAAAGTTTAATTCTGGGTGTAAGCTTTTGTCGGTTTTCAGAGGTATACTGCCTCTGCACATGGAGTTTCCATTTGGCTGCCGTGGCCGTCGTGCAGCAGTGAGTTCCAAAAGCTACCCTCGTGCTGTGAGACAGGATGCTGGTCTCTTCTGATATTCTGTGAAAACGTTCTTCCATGTTTCCTTTGCCCTGAACGTGTTCTGTTTCTCCCCTTTCTTAGAGCTGACGCTGCCCCAGTTTTACAGCTTCCTGCACGAGATGGAAAGAGTTAAAGCCAGCCTGGAATGTCTCAGCTGACGTACCTGTGGGGCGGGCCGCCCATCTTCAGTTTTGTCCTTGGAGAAGCTTCCGCAGGCCCCGTGATTCGCCTTTAAAGGTGTTCGCTTCCTGCCCTTGTCTCCAAATGTTTTAAGGAACTTGTCGGCCAATGTTTGTACTGCTGTTCTGGGAAAGGGTTGGTGAGATGAGTCCTGTTTCCAGGCAGAGCATCCAGGAAGCAAAAAATAACAATAAAAATCAATTAACATTCCAGTCTTCTTGGTGATGGTGACGACACAGGAGTGCAAACTTTGCGGTGTTCTTTCAGATTTGTGGGTTTCCTGATAATGCCCCCTCTTCAGACGCTCACCCACACACACCCCTGGCAAGGCTGTTTCTTTCCTTCATTGATACCCCACATTTCTCCCCAATGGAAACCCAAAGCAGGTTACAGCCTTCTTCTCCATTTTGTCCTCACAATCACCCTGCGAAGGAGGTTAGACTGAGCATGTGTGACTGGCCCCGCATCCCCCAGCACTCTAACCATTAGGCAATACTGTCTGCCTTATTTATGCTAGGTAGGTAAAGATTGGGGCGGCGGTGGCTCAGTGGTGAAGACGCTAACCTGCAGGCTGGAAGACCGGTAGTTCGGCAGTTTGAGACCCGAGTGCCACGTGACGGAGTGAGCTCCCGTCTCTGGCCCCAGCTCCTGCCACCCTAGCCGTTCGAAAGCAAGAAATCGCAAGTAGAGAAACAGGTGCCGCTTTGGTGGGAAGGTAACAGTGTTCCGTGCGCCTCAGCGTCTAGTTACGCCGGCCCCATGACCACGGAAACGTCTTCGGACAGCGCTGGCTCTTCGGCTTGGAGATGGAGATGAGCACCGCCCCCTAGAGTCAGATTCAACTAGCTTTCGAGCAAGGGAAACCTTTACCTTTAGATCAAGATGGGTAGCCATGTCAGTCTGTCTGTAGCAAGAGTCCAGTGGCACCTTCAAGACTCTCAAAATTTGTGGCAGGGGAGGAGCTTTCCTGAGTCGCTTCTCACGCCTTCAGATACCTCATATTTATGCTAGGGTTTTGGCAAGCCTTGCCCCCCCACCCCTTTCTGCAGAGTTTTCCATTTTCCCTTCCCCCTGGCTCTCGGATGTTCATGGAGAGCCTGCAGTCATCAATTTTCCTAGCTACCTCTGGGTGTTGTTTTGTGGGGGTTTTTCCACTGACGAAGCAGTTGTGCGGACCAATGCACAGCCTCACAGCAAGCCAGGGAGGGCACGTTGACTAGGCACGGTGTGGTACATGCTTAGAAACACACCGTAATCCCAGGTACCAAAGCCTGCGACAAACCAAGATGCCAACTTTGCTCTCCTATAGATTGTAGCAACACTATCTGGACCCAGCCACATCAGCCAAAACATCTCAGGTTCATATTCATGCTCATCCTCTAATGCGATTTATGCCATCATCACATGTCAGCAATGTCCTTCCGCCCTCTACACTGGACAAACAGGCCTATCCCTTTGGTGAAGAATAAATGGACAGAAGTTTGACGTTAGAAACAACAGCATTCAAAAAGCAGTGGGGGGACATTTTAACCTTCCAGGACATTCAGTTGCTGACCTAAGAGTAGCAGTTCTCTTCCAAAGGAATTTCAAAGGGAGATTAGAAAGAGAGACTGCTGAATTGCAACTGATCATGAAGTTCACGACAACGCATCCTCCTGGAATGAACTGAGACCTAGGTTTCCTATCTCATCGCCAATCCTGATTTCTTCACACCTACTATCCCTCCGCATATCGTACCGAATCTAATCAAGCCTGCTATTGTCATTCACCTGCTATTGTCATTTGCCTGCTCATCACTTCACTCTCCAATTATAAGGACGGATGGACTCGCACATTCTAGCTGCGTCTGAAGAAGTGAGCCGAGACTCACAAAAGCTCATCCCCTGCCACAAGTTTTGTTAGTCTTGAAGGTGCTACTGGACTCTTGCTCTTTCCTACTACCCGTTTTGTTTTGTGTTTAGGAGCGCGGATTCTAATCTGGGAGAACCGGGTTTCATTCCCCACTCCTCCACCTGCAGCCAGCTGGGTGACCTTGGGTCAGTCACAAGTTCTCTCAGAGCTGTTCTCTCGAGAGCCCCACAAACCGCAGAGGGTGTCTGTTGTGGAGAGGGGGGAGGGAAAGGAGATTGCAAGCCGCTCTGAGACTCCCGAGTGAAGGGCGGGGTATACATCCAGTCTCTTGTTCTTCTAATCCCATTCAGACAAAGACACCCACATTCCAGACTGTGTCCTGAGGAGCGTTCCGCCTCTTCCCCTCCCCCAACCAGTTTGTGGCCACGGGATTGTTCCCCTCCCCCGGCCCAAATTAAAGGGCAAAGAATCAGCAATAATAAGGCAACCTTGGGACGCCTGCTCTCGTTAAACCGTGCGATATTGGTCATCTTGAGAATCAGATCCAGGGGCTCTTGCCAGGAGCCCTGGATCGTCTACTGCAGGGGTCCCCGATCTAGTGTCTGTGGGGGGCCATGTTGCCCACCAAGTGTTTTTAGAAAGTGGGCCGGGCTTTTGCTCTGCAAGGCTTCTGGAGAGTGGATTGGCTGTGCTTTGTCGCTTTGGCAGCAGCTGCCACCACTGCACAGGGATCTTTGCTGTGTGACTGCAGGGAAGCTGTGGCGGCCATTTTGTGGCTGGCTCCGCCTCCTAAGACAGCCATTTTGTTGCTGCACCCACCATAGTGCGTTAGAATTGCCAAGGTGCCTCAGAAAGGTTGGGGGCCCCTAGCCTACGGAGCTGCTGCTGCTTATCTCCTTTCTCACCCATCTTTTTGGCCCGTCCCTGAACCACAAGGTGGATCAGAGGATACTGTATCATAGAATCCTAGAGTTGGAAGGGAGCTCCAGGGTCATCTAGTCCAGCCCCCTACACAATGCGGGAACTTCACAAATACCTACCCCCTCCACACCTCCAGTGACACCTGCTCTGTGCCCAGAAGATGGCAAAAAACCTCCAGGATCCCTGGGCCAAAGAGGCCTGGAGGAAAATTGCTTCCTGACCCCAAAGTGGCGACGATAGCCATTTCGCTGGGCGTGTCGGAAAGGGCCAGGAGGACTAAGCACTGAGGCAACCCTTCCTGCCCTCCCTCTCGTGATCTGCCTGAGTTCACACAATCCGCATTGCTGTCAGATGGCCATCGAGCCTCTGTCTGAAAACCTCCAAAGGAGAGCGCCCACCACCTCCCAAGGAAGCCTATTCCACTGAAGAAGAAACCACTCTAAATGTCGGGAAGTCCTTCCTCATGTTTAGCCCCAAACTCTTCTGATTTAATTTCAACCTGCTGGTTCTGGTCCGGGCAACAGAAAACAACTCCGCACCATCCTCTATTTATGTTACTTATTCGTTCAATTTATACCCCGCCTTCCCCACGAGCAGTCTCGGGGCAGCTTACAAAATCGGTACGCAGGTACCCATTAAGATACATTGAAAGCATTTAAATAATTCAACGCAGTAAAATCATAAGGTCAATAAAATCTACAGGACAGCCCTTCAAGTACTGGAAGAGGGTTATCCGATCACCTCTCAGTCGTCTCCCCTCCAGGCTAAACATGCCCAGAGCTCCTTCAACCTTTCCTCGTAGGACTTAATCTCCAGACCCCTCACTGAGAAGTATTGGGGTCGGGAGTCCATGGAACAGTGAAACAGCTAGGTCTTTATTGCTGGTCCGGATGAAGCAGACAACCCAGGGCTCCGAGCCCTCCTTTTATGCTGGTCAGGGACAATCCCCTGACCTCGCCCAACTGGCCTGATAGGCTATTCTCAGTCTATTTACATCTCATAGGTTCCCTGGGAGGAACCTAGGTACATGATTGGTGGCCGGTTCAAATCCACCTGGCCTTTGTTCTACCTGGCTGAAGCTCAGGTAGTTTCTTGGCCATGTGCTCTGGCCACATGGCGGTCGCCATTACTGGACCACATGGTCAATACATAACACTCACCATCTTCATTGCCCTTCTCTGGACACGTTCCAGCTTGTCTACGTCCTTCTTAAGTTGTGGTGCCCCAAACTGAACACAATACTCTAGGTGAGATCTCAGCAGAGCAGAGTATATGTTGTAGAATTTCTAGACCCTTTGTGAAATTGGGTCAAGCGCCCTTTGTGAGAGCTCCAGCACAGTCCAAGAACCTGCGCCCACGCACCTTGTGGAACAGAAGTGCTTGGTCCAACTAAGCAGGATCAGCCCTGGCTAGCAGTATTTAGATGGGAGACTTCCAAGGAATACCAGGGTTATGATGCAGAGGCAGGCAATGGCAAAACCACCTCACAATGTCTTTTGCCTTGAAAGCTCTTCAGGTTCACCAAAAGCCAGCTGTGAATTGATGGCACTTTCCAGCACCAGGTCGCATTTTCCCCCTAACAACGGCCACTGAACGCCAGAGTGGTTTAGCAGTTAAAAGTGTCAAGCTACGATATTGGAGATTGATCGGAATCTGCTGTGGACGCTTGCTGGGTAACTGTGGGCCAGTCTTAGTGTAGTGCCAGTTTGGTGTCGTGTTTAAGAGCAGCAGACTCTAATCTGGGAGAACCGGGTTGGATTTCCCAGTCCTCCACGTGCAGCTGCTGGTGTCACCTTGGGTCAGTCACAAGTTCTCTCAGAGCTGTTCTCTCACGGACAGTTCTCGAGAGAGCTCTTTCAGCCCTACCGACCTCACTGGGTGTCTGTTGTGGGGAAGGGAAGGGAAAGGAGATTGTAAGCCGCTCTGAGACTCCTTCAGGTAGTGAAGGGCGAGGTATAAATCCAACCTCCTCCTCCTCTTCTAGGATTGCAAGCTCTGGATTGTAAATTCCTGGAGATTTGGGGTTGGATCCTGGGGAGGGAAAAGACCTTGGTGGAGTATAATGCCCTACAGTCCACCTTCGAAAGCAGCCATTTTATCCAGGGAAACCTGATCTCTTTTACCTGGAGACCAGTTGCTATTCTGGGAGGTCTCCCATCACCGCCTGGAGACTGGCAACCCCAGCCAAAACCCTCCCCAGGTTCTCCCTTCCACAGGCACAGTTCCCAAATCTTCAGGAATGTCCCAGGCTGGAGTTGGCAACCCTGGCAGAGGCACGCCCGTGCTCTCCCTCTGCACAGTGGGGTTTGCCCCATAGCAGTCTTGAACCCTTTCGTTCATCTGTCTTATCAATTTCTCTGCAGCTAACTAGTCGGGGAAGCAAGAGTTCCCTGGCGAGAATGGACAGAAAGAGAAGTAATACGTCTGTTTAAAATGGTAACACCAGGTTAGCTTTTGTGGAAAGGCCTTCCCCTTCAGCGCGCACCAAAAACACACCGACGGGTTCATCGCCATTATCTGTCCCCCATCCCACAGCCTTGAAACAGACAATCCTCGCCTTCTGCATCCTTCCCCCCCACCTTGCTTTATCAAGCCCAGACTACGTCCGTGTTTTCTTACACAGAAGCAAGAGGCCTTTTCTATAGCCGTTTATCACCCCCAGCTTCTGCTGGTGCAAACTGGGTAGGAGGCAGTGTTCCCTCTAAGCTGAGTGAGTGGGAGCTAGCTCACAGTTTTTTAGCCTCCGGCTCACACACATTTTTTAAATAATCTTTTTTATTGTCATTTTTCTCTTTACACATAAATTCCGCTTACTTTCCAATATGTCTTAGTACAGAGAATCTTCCTGCTCTTATCATAAACTTTCACCAATACTTAAACCGTTTGCACATTTTTTAGCCAAATTAGGGCTGCCAAGTCAGCCCGGGGGGCGGGGGATCCCCCGCTACAGGGGTTCCCGATCCGCCGGCCAGAATTCGGCCGGCGGGGGGAACCCCACCCCCGAAGTCGTCCAGCCTGGACGTCTTTCCCCCACGTAATGACGTCACCCGGAAGTGACGCCATCACGTTGGGGGCGTTGCCAGGGTGACGCTCTGGCAATCGCCCCAAAACTCTATGATACCATAGAGTTTTGGGGCGATTGCCAGAGCGTCGCCCTGGCAACGCCCCCGACATGCTGACATCTCTTCCAGTGACGTTGTCCGGCGCGCGCGCTTTGCTCCCGGCCAGGGAAGGACTCCCCCCGCTGGTTGGGGAAGCTCCCGGCCAGGGAAGGACTCCCCCCGCTGGTTGGGGAAGCTCCCGGCCAGGGAAGGACTCCCCCCGCTGGTTGGGGAAGCTCCCGGCCAGGGAAGGACTCCCCCCCGCCAGTAAGTTTGCCAGACTTGCAAGCCCTAAGCCAAATCTATACTCGAGACCAATAGTTATCAAACACATTTTCGTTTTCACCTTGTACAGTAAAAGTTATTTTCTCAATGTCCGCAACTTCTAATAATTGATAAATATAATCTTTTGTCGGTATATTTTCATTTTTCCAAAAAAAATTGCATACAAAAGCCTTGCAGCGGTCAATATTTGCATAATTAAATAAACATCATGTTTCTTAAAGATATCAAGAACTATATTAAGTAAAAGAAATTCTGCCTTTAACAATATTTTCACACACATTTTTGTTGTAGCTCAGGAAGGACGGCTCCGGAGCAACCTAAATTATGCCGTAGCCAAACGGCTCAACTCGCAACTTTAATGCCAGGAGCTTACAAAGCAGAATTTTTGCTCACAAGACTCCACAGCTTAGAGGGAGCATTGCTTGGAGGGGTTGGAGCCGAGAGTCCCTGACTGGGGCTGGAGAGCATTCCGTTCTGCCCTTCTTGGCCGTCTCATGGTTGGGTGCGATCAAACTCCTTTTGCAATAAAATGAACTTTGCAGCCTGGACGTGCCCCTTTCTGGAGATCCGGGGGGCCCTGTTTTGTCTCGCTTCAGAGCCGAAAGGAAGACCGGAAGGCTGGCATCTCTGAGGCTCTTTCCTGTGTCGACTGCAGGACTTCCTCATTCCTTTGAGAGCTTCTGGGCCCCCTGGGCCTGAAGCTCTTCCAGGAAGGCAAACTGATACCATTTTTCGTTCCACATGACCCAAGAGGGATGGGACAGAATCCTGTTGGCCACTTGCTTTTTTATGATCACCAAGTGTTTTTTTTTTAAGTAAAGGTAAAAGGAAGAAGAAGAGGAGATTGGATTTATACCCCGCCCGTCACTCATTCTCAGAGCGGCTTACAAACTCCTTCCCCTTCCCCTCCCCACAAGAGACACCCTGTGAAGTAGGAGGTGGGGTTGCGAGAGCTCTGATAGAAACTGTCCTTGAGGGAACAGCTCTGAGAGAACTATGGCTTGCCCAAGGTCATCCAGCAGCTGCAAGTGGAGGAGTGGGGAATCAAACCCGGTTCTCCCGGATTAGAGTCCATGCACTGAATCACTACACCAAACCGGCAAAACCGGCTTGAGAGCCAGTCAGCTATGACTCTAGAGATGCGGTGCTCATCTCCATTTCCAAGCCAAAGAGCCGGTGCTGTCTGAAGACTTTTTCCAAGGTCCTGTGGCCGGCATGACTAGACACTGAGGTGCACGGAATGCTGTTTCCTTCCTTCCACCGAATGCCGGGCAGATTGAAAGGGAACGATCAGACAGCCACATCTGGGAAGCATACCGCAGCTGTTGGCAACTGGTTCTGCTCCACCGCAGAAGCGGAGTTAAAAGACACCAGGGGAAATCCGGTAGGGAACGGGTTGCAACGGGCCACAGGTGGACTTTCCCCCTGTCTGATCGCTCCAGCGCGCTCTCATGCTGTTGGGATAGTCTGATCGGGCCATCCCGACTCTTATTCCATTTTTTTTTCTCCCTGCTCAGTATGCGCATCATCGCAAACTCCATAGGGAGCCCTCAGTGCAGAGGTGCAATTCGTTGATTCCTCAGTTAAGCGCATGGGAAACAAACGTCAAACCCCCCCCCCAAGTGACTCACCCACAGTTGTGTCTGATCACACACTGACGGACTGTGCCTGCAGCTTCAAAGGGAGATGTGATCTCGCAACTGTGGGTCAGATTCCTCTGGAGGAAATAGCCTTCCCCCCCCCCTTTATCTGGCATGTGTGACCAAGTATCAGCCGACTTATGGCAAGCCCAGGGTTGTATTCTTATTATTTTACAGCCACAGCTTGCAGAGACTTTAGGATGCAAAAGGCCCTTTCTGATTGGCTAACAAATAAAGACTCTCATTGGTCCTTAAGCCACTCTAGGTAACCAATTGCTGAGCCTCGCTTAGGTCCAATAGGATTGTTTGTACATAGTTACATTGTTTGAAGTTATGAGTTGGAAACAGTATAAATTAAGGTGCCGCTCTCATAGAGCTGTCTTTGAGCTGAAGCAATGTGTTTGAATAAAAGCCTGTTTGTTTGATTCATCGCCTCCCGCACAATACTTAAAACCCAGCAAAGGGCTTTCAAAGCTAGTGAGAAGCAGAGATGGTTTGCCTTCACCTTCCTTTGCAGCGTCTTCCTCGGTGGTCCCCTATCCAAGTCTTATGGAACCCCAGCAAGGGGCTTTTAAGGCAAGTGAGTAAGCAGAGGTGGCTTGCCATCGTCTGCCTTGCAGGACTATCCTTGGTCAACTCCTATACCATGTCGTCTGCTGTCCTGGCATTAGGAAGAGCAAAAAGCCCGACGGCTTTAACGATTAGCGAGCCTATCATAGCTGAAGCTTGCCTGTTCCAGAGCCCCCTGCCTTGAATGCTTGAGGTTATTCCTTCAGTTGCGCGCGCTCTCTCTCTCTTTATATGTATATATATAGTTCATTTAAAACGGTGTAATCATTTAAAATATTTATAGCCCTCCTTTCTGCCAAAAATGCCTCCAAAGTATCATCATATCCATACAAATAATAGTTAAGCCATAAAACTGCTATATCCATAAAACAGTCTTTGTAATAGCAGGCCAAAAACACAAACACTGATGCACGGAAAGCCCTCAATGACAAAACCTGTGTTTCTGCAAAGAGGAAACGCTATGAAGACGCTGAGCTGCAGGCCGGAAGATTGGTAGTTTGGCAGTTCGAGACCCGAGTGCCGCGGGACAGAGTGAGCTCCCGTCTCCGGCCCCAGCTCCTGCCAACCTAGCAGTTCGAAAGCAAGAAATTGCAAGACTAGATCTAATGGGTGGGAATTACAAGGGAGTCGATACTGGCTAAATATCAGAAGAAGAAGAGGAGATTGAATTTATACCCTGCCCTTCAGTTGGAGTCTCAGAGCAGCTTACAAACTCCTTTCTCTTCCCCTCCCCACAACAGACACCCTGTGAGGTAGGTGGGGCTGAGAGAGCTCTGAGACAACTGTCCTTGAGAGAACAGCCGGTACAGAGCTATGGCTTGCCCAAGGTCATCCAGCAGGTGCAAGTGGAGGAGTGTGGAATCAAACCCGGCTCTCCCAGTTTAGAGTCCGTGCACTTCACCACTACACCAAACTTGAGATAATCAGGAGAAACTTCCTAACTGTAAGAATGGCTGAGCAGTGGAATGGACTTCCTCAGGAGGTGGTGGGTGCTCCTTTGCTGGACATTTTCAAGCGGAGGCTATATGACCATCTTTCGGGTAAGTTGTAGGGCTGTCTTTCGGCTCTGCTCCTGCAGAGTGCAGGGGGTTGGACTAGATGACCTGCAAGGTCCCTTCCAACTCTAACATTCTGTGACTTTAAGTAGATAAATAGGTACCACTTCGGTGGGAAGGAAACAGCGTTCCGTGCGCCTCAGCGTCTAGTCATGCCGGCCACATTACCACGGAGAAAGTCTTCGGACATCGCTGGCTCTTCGGCTTGGAAACGGAGATGAGCACCGGCCCCCTAGAGTCGGATTCGACTGGCTTTCGAGCAAGGGAGACCTTTACCTTTTAAAAAGGAAACACCCTGCCCTGGAGGGCCCAGGCTAGCCCAATCTTCTCAGATCTCCGAAGCTAAGCAGGGTGAGCCCTGGTTCGTTCTTGGATGGGAGACCCCCAAGGAAGTCCTGGCCCACCACACGGAGGCAGGCAACGTCTCTTGCCTTGAAGACCCCGCCGGGTTGCCGTAAGTCAGCTGTGGCTTGAGGGCACCTTCCACCACCAAAGAGGAAACCGTCCTCGCTTTCTTGAGTAGGGCGGGTACCAGAACAGAAAAGCTATGGGCTGTGGTGGAGGGAAAACGGTAGAATCCTGAGCTGAGGAAAAGGAGATCTGTGGAGTGGCTGGGGTTTGTGAGCTCTGAGGAAGCATAGAATGGAAGCGAAGTCGGCTGACAACCTCCGTGGCTTCCAGTTTTCAACACGGTCAAATCACAGCAAGGACATTCGAGGGGTGGAATGTGTGGAGTTCACCTGCTGAATGAATGAATTTGACTGCATCAGCAGTTTATAAGGGGCACTAAAAATTGTTGTATAGTTCAGAAGAACTATACGAGAAGGACCTCAATGTCCCGGACAACCACAACGGTGTAATCACTGACCTCGAGCCAGACATCCTGGAGCGTGAAGTCAAACAGGCCTTAGAAAGCATTACAAACAGGGGTCCGTTGGAGCAGGAACGCACAGGAGCGCAGCTCCGGGAGTGAGGAGCCCAGGGGGTGGACACATGACCAAGCCCCGCCCCCTCCTCGGCTTCCCAGAGCAGTGCAGAGGCGCAGCGCCCCGGGGAAAGCCCTGCTAGGGTCTTTATTGTTTTTAATGTTTTGTTTTAATATTGATAATTTTATCATTGTTCCTTTTATGGCTGTGTGCTGCTTTTCCAGAGACTTGCTCAAGGTGGCATATAAATTTTCTAAGTATACCATTTTTTATCTGGGCACATGGCACATAAGTACTGGAGAAATTTCACCAACCCTTCAGCAGCTTCCACCCCATCAGTTTGGTGTAGTGGTCAGGAGTTGGACTCTAATCTGGGAGAACCGGGTTTGATTCCCCACTCCTCCACATGCAGCTGCGGGTGTGACCTTGGGCCAGTCACAAGTTCTCTCAGAGCTGTTCTCTCATGAGCAGTTCTCAAAAGACCTCTCTCAGCCCCACCTGCCTCACAGGGTGTCTTGTTGTGGGGAGGGGAAGGGAAAGGGATGGGTGGTGCACATGTCCTGGGTATCTCAAGTCTACTTGAAACCTGGTGGTTTCAAGGGAGCAGGAAGAGAATGAGGGTGTGTTCTTCACGCTTATTTTTATTGCACAAAGTTTTGGATGGGGAAGGGAATGGAGGAAGAGCAGGTCAGTTTCACTCACCTGTGGAGTGGAGCCTGAGGGGTGGGTGTTGCCTTCTGACACACTTCCGGTATGTTAGGGGGTGTGGCATATGCAAATGAGTTATGCAAATCAGTTGTGCTAATGAGCTCCTGCACCTCTTTTTCTACGAAATGACCCCTGAAATTTACAAACAACAAAGCTAGCGGAGGCGATGGCATCCCAGCTGAGCTATTGAAAGTCTTAAAAGACGGTGCAGTTAAAGTGCTGCACTCAATTTGCCAGCAAATTTGGAAAACACAACAGTGGCCACAGGATTGGCAAAGGTCAGTTTACACTCCAATCCCGAAGAAGGGGGATGCCAAGGAATCTTCAAACTATCGCACAATTGCACTCATTTCACACGCTAGCAAGGTCATGCTCAAGATCCTACAAGCTCGGCTTCAGCTGTACGTGGACAGAGAAGTGCCAGAAGTACAAGCCGGGTTTCGAAGAGGTAGAGGAACTAGAGATCAAATTGCCAACATTCGCTGGATTTTGGAGAAAGCAAGAGAGTACCAGAAAAACATCTACTTCTGCTTCATTGACTACGCTAAAGCCTTTGATTGTGTGGATCACAACTTCATTGCTTCACTGACTATACACAACCTCTGATTGTGTGGATCACAACAAACTATGGCAAGTCCTTAAAGAGATGGAGTACCGGACCTCCTCACACGTCTCCTGAGAAACCTGTAGAAGGGTCAAGAAGCGACAGTTAGAACCGGATATGGAACAACTGATTGGTTTAGCATAGAAAAAGGAGTATGACAAGGATGTAAATTGTCACCCTGCTTATTTAATTTATCTGCAGAGTACAGCATGCGAAATGCCGGCCTGGATGAATCACAAACTGGAAGTAAGATTGCTGGGGAAAACACCAACAACCTCAGATATGCAGACGATACCACTCTAATGGCAGAAAGTGAAGAGGACCTCAAGAGCCTCTTGCTAAGAATAAAAGAGCAGAGCACAAAAGTTGGCTTGAAACTCAGCATCCAGAAAACGAAGATCATGGCATCCAGCTGGGCAAATAGAAGGGGAAGTCATGGAAGCAGTGGCAGACTTCACCTTCCAAGATCACTGCAGACGATGACTGCAGCCATGAAATTAAAAGACGCCTGCTCCTTGGGAGGAAAGCGATGGCAAATCTAGACAGCATAATAAAAAGTAGAGACATCACCCTGCCAACCAACGTCCGTATGGTCAAAGCAATGGTATTCCCAGTAGTGATGTACGGCTGCGAGGGTTGGACCACAAGGAAGGTTGAGCACCGAAGAATAGATTCTTTCGAATTATGGTGCTGGAGAAGACTCTTGAGAGTTCCTTGGACTGCAGGGAGATCAGATTAGTCAGTCCTAAAAGAAATCAACCCTGACTGTTCCCTGGAAGGCCAGATCCTGAAGATGAAGCTCAAATACTTTGGCCACCCAATGAGAAGGGAGCCCTCGCTGGAGAAGACCCCGATGCTGGGAAAGACGGAAGGTCAAAGAAGAAGGGGACGGCCAAGGATGAGATGGATAGACAGGGGCATCGATGGAACGAACATGAAATTGAGCAAACTCTGATGTCCAGGCAGCAGAAGTCAGTTCCCCTGGAGGAAATGGCTGCTTTGGAAGGTGGACTCTATGACATTTTACCCCGCTGAAGCCCCCCTCCCAAAAACCTGCCCTCCCTCCGGCTCCAGCCCCGGAAATTTCTCAAGTCTTTCCCAATCCGGAGCTGGCAACTCTATTTAACGACGACGGTTGTTTCTAACTATTTTAAAATATGATTTTATTATGTGTGTTTTTTGTTTGTTAGCCACTTTGGTGGCCCTTGTGAGGGCAGAAAGGTGGAATATAAATGTTGTGATACGAATGAAACAAATACTCTGGCCTCCTTAAGAAGAAAGGCAGGATTTAAAAAGTAATCGAAACAGGGTTGTCCGTAAAAAGCAGTCCATATTCGAAAACAAGGAGGGATTTTGTGGCACCTTAAAGAAGTTTTTTATTCTAACATAAATCTTTGTGGGCTACGCCTACGAGGTTTAGGTCCATGAAATTTTATGCTAGAATAAAAACTTGCTTATCTTTACGGCACCGCAAAACTGCTTTAAACTCCTGCCACAACAGACATACACAGTTACCCCTTTAGCAGTATTACTAAGTCAAATGGAGGCATGCCTGGAGGAGGAGGAGATTGGATTTCTACCCCGCCCTTCACTACCCGAAGGAGTCTCAGAGCAATTTACAATCTCCTTTCCCTTTCCCTCCCCTCCCCACAACAGACACCCCGTGAGGTATGTGAGGCTGAGAGAGTTCTCTCAAGAACTGTCCTTGAGAGAACAGCTTTGAAAGAACTTGTAACTGACCCAAGGTCACACCAGCAAGTGCAAGTGGAGGAGGAGTGGGGAATCAAACCCAGTTCTCCCAGATTAGAGTCTGCGCTCCTAACCACTACCAAATCATAGAATCACAGAGTTGGAAGGGACCTCCAGAGTCCTCTAGTCCAACCCCCTGCACATTGCAGGAAATTCACAAATACCTCCCCCGACTGCTCAGCAATTTCATGGAGTGCCCACGAGTTCTTGTATTGTGAGAAAGGGAGAAAAGGGCTTCTTTCTCTACCTCCTCTATCCCATGCGTAATCTTATAAACCTCGATCATGTCGCCCCGCAGCCGTCGTTTCTCCAAGCTAAAGAGCCCCAAGTGCTTCAACCTTTCTTCATCGGGAAAGTGTTCCAACCCTTTTATCATTCTAGTTGCCCTTTCCTGCAGTAAAGAAAGACCATGTAGCTGCCTTACAGATTTTGTCAATAGGACCCCTAGTGGAAATGCTGCTGTAATAAGAGCAGAAGAGAAAGCAGTGTTGGATCAGGCCAATGGCCCATCCAGTCCAACACTCTGTGTCAGAGTGGCCAGGAGCCCTCAGGAGGTCCAGCAGTGGGGCCAGGACACTAGAATCCCTCTCACTGTTGCCCCCCACCAAGCACCAAGAATACAGAGCATCACTCACCCCAGTCCGAGAGTTCCTATCTATAGGTAAAGGTTTCCCTTGCTCGAAAGCCAGTTGAATCTGACTCTAGGGATGCGGTGCTCATCTCCGTTTCCAAGCTGAAGAGTCAGCGCTGTCCAAAGACGTTTCCGTAGTCATGTGGCCAACATGACTAGACACCGAGGCGCACGGAACGCTGTCACCTTCCCACCAAAGCGGTACCTATTTATCTACTTGCAATTTCCTGCTTTCGAACTGCTAGGCTGGCAGGAGCTGGGGCCAGAGACGGGAGCTCACTCCGTCACGCGGCACTCGGGTTTCAAACTGCCGAGCTACCGACCTTCCGGTTGGCAGTTCAGCATCTTAACCACTTGAGCCACTGCAGCCCCATACCTATCTATACCTTGTGGCTAAGAGCCACTTAGGGTTGCCAAGTCTGGGTTGGGAAATACCTGGAGACTTTGGGGGTGGAGCCAGGAGAGGGCGGGGTTTGGGGAGGGGAGGGGCCTCAGCATGGTACAATGCCATAGAGTCCACCCTCCAAAGCAGCCATTTCCTCCAGGGGAGCTGATCTCTGTCAGCTGGAGATCAGTTATAAAAGCGGGAGATCCCCAGGCCTCACCTGGGGGCTGGCAGCCCTAGCCAGGCAGCCTTTTCCGGCTGCCGCTCAAGCTCGCCCAGCAGAAGCCTAATCTCCCCAGGGCAGACAGCGCAGGCGGGAAGCCAGGGCCCCTCGCAGCTCCGGGTGCAAATGGAGCGGCCTTTTCCTTTGTGGTTTCTGCCTCCGCCGATGTCCTGAGGGGGCCGAGAGCCCCTCTGGGGGGCTGGCTTCCCCACTCTGCGCTCCTTCCCCTTTTCTCTCTCCAAGATCTCATGCTGGCCTGTTGAGCGAGAGAAAGAGAGACTGAATCTGACTCTTGGTCCCCAAAGATCAGATCTGTGTCTTGTCCGCTCAGACCGGCAGCAGCTCTCCAGACTTTCACGTCTTGCACATCACGTACAACCTGGTCCTTTCAACTGGAGATGCCACCAGAGCTTGAACCTGCATGCCAGGCAGAGCCCCCCCCCCCCTCAGGTGACTCCCGGAGGTTGGCAGCGACACCCTGGAATTCAAAATTAACTCCCCAGAGACAAAAAAATTCAGTGATAACCAGTGCATGAAACTACAGTAGAATTGAAATAAAGGCTCATAACATACACAGGTGAATAAGCTGAGAATTACGAAATGAATTCTCTCCTCCATTTATCCTTGCAACAACAGCCCCGTGAGGCGGGTTAGGCTGAGAAGGTGTGACCAGCCCAAGGTCACCCAGTAAGCTTCCACGGCAGAGTAAGGAGTCGAACTCAGGTCTCTCGGGTTATAGTCCGACACTTTAGCCGCTGTCCCCCAACGGTAGGGCTGACAAGTCAGCCCGGGGGGCGGGGGATCCCCCACTAAAGGGGTTCCCGATCTGCCGGCCAGCATTTGGCCGGTGGGGGGAACCCCACCCCCAAAGTCGTCCAGCGAGGACGACGTAATGACATCACCGGAAGTGATGTCAACACGTTGGGGGCGTTGCCAGGGCGACGCTCTGGCAATCGCCCCAAAACTCTATGATACCATAGAGTTTTGGGGCGATTGCCAGAGCATCGCCCTGGCAACGCCCCAACTTGCTGACATCACTTACGGTGACATCGCTGGCCCCACGCGCAAAGCGCGCACGCCAGGAGAAACTCCCAGCCGGAGGAGGACTTCCCCCCGCCGGTGAGTCTCTAAGACTTGGCAACCCTACCCAACGGGCTCGCTTAGATTAAAGTCAATTAAAACTGTGGTTCCACCCGGACTTAGTATATTCCCAGCCAGTTTGGTGTAGTGGTTAAGTGCACAGACTCTAATCTGGGAGAACTGGGTTTGATTCCCCCACTCCTCCACATGCAGCTGCTGGTGTGACCTTGGGCAAGCCACAGTTCTCTCAGAGCTGTTCTCTCAAGGGCAGTCCTCAAAAGAGCTCTCTCGGCCCCACCTACCTCACAGGGTGTCTGTTGTGGGGAGGGGAAGGGAAAAGAGTTTGTAAGCCACTCTGAGACTCCTTTGGGTAGTGAAGGACAGGGTATTCTTCTCTTCTAGAAATCCAATGACACTTTTATCCTGAGCCTGCTTGAACCAAATAAATAAATATCCGGCCCTTTCTCCCTCCCTCACCTTTCTCCAACTTGCTTGGGGGAAAATGTGGTTCTCATCTCTGGGATTTTATCCTCACCGCAACCCTATGAGGTAGATTAGGATGAGAGATAGAGCCTGGTTTAAGGTCACCCAGTGCGATCCATGGCTGAGAGGAGATCTGAACCAGGACTGCCTCGGTCGTGGTTCAAAATCAGGGCTGCCAACTGGTGTTCTCTCTAAGCTGAGTCAGTGTGAGCTAGCTCTCAGTTTCTTAGCCTCCGGCTCACACATTTTCGTCTCCGCTCAGGAAGGAGGGCTCCAGAGGAAACAAATTTATGCAGCAGCCAAATCGCTCGTTCACGACTTTAATGCCGGCAGCTCACAAAGTGGAATTTTTGCTCACAAGACTCCACAGCTTAGAGAAGAAGAAGAAGAAGAAGAGATTAGATTTATACCCCGCCCTCTGCTCCCCAAGGGAGTCTCAGAGCGGCTTACAAACTCCTTTTCCCTTCCCCTCCCCACAACAGACACCCTGTGAGGTAGGTGGGGCTGAGAGAGCTCTTTCCCAAGCTGTCCTTGAGGGAACAGCTGGTACAGATCTATGGCTTGCCCAAGGTCATCCAGCAGGTGCAAGTGGAGAAGGAATGGGGAATCAAAGTAGAGGGAGCATTTCTGCCAACTGCCTGAAGAAAAAGATGTCCTGTCCCTTTAATGGAGGCTTAATGGATGATATTTATCTTCAGCTGTCCCATTCCACATATTACACCACTATTAAAGGAACAGAACATTTATCAGCAGCTTGATAGCACCTAGGCTTGCCAGTTTGCTGTAGTGGTTAAGTGCTTGGACTCTAATCTGGGAGAATTGGGTTTGATTTCCCACTCCTCCACTTGCAGCTGCTGGATGACCTTGGGCAAGCCATAGTTCTGTCAGAGCTGTTCTCTCAAGGGCAGTTTCTGTCAGAGCTCTCTCAGCCCCACCTACTTCACAGGGTGTCTGTTGTGGGAAGGGGAAGGAGTTTGTAAGCCGCTCTGAGACTCCAAGTGAAGGGCAGGGTGGGGTATAAATCCAATCTCTTCTTCTTCTTCATTATGCCCTGCTGAGGCCCCTCCCTCCCCAGACCTTCCCCTCCCCAGGCTCCACCCACAAAACCTCCAGGTATTTCTTAACCCTGTGAAGCTCAACACTGTTACACCCAACTTGTTTTCTCAGGTGTTTGCTCAAAAGCAAATACCATATAGCAAAGGTTCTGTTTCCACTTGCACTTTCCCTTTATTTCTCTCTCCTTTTCTTCAGTCTAACCAATTACTCTCCCCAAACCAGAGCTATTTTGGGGCAGGAACGCACAGGAACGGAGTCCCGGCTGGCTCCTGAGTTGGCCACACCCAGCAAGAACTCATTAGCATAACAGGCCACACCCAACAGCAGAAACTCATTAGGATTGGCTGCATTAGGGGTATGTGGCCTAACATGCAAATTAATTCCTGCTATAAGAAAAGCCTTGGGTTTTGACGACAAAGAAGGCAAACAGAATAAGAAGCAAAAGGTGGGTGTGGCTGGATGACCACTCTTCTGATAACATGGGGGTGAGGCCTAATATGCTAATATGCTGTGCCGTCAGGGGTGTGGCCTAATATGCTAATGAGTTTCTGCTGTTGGGTGTGGCCTATTATGCTAATGAGTTCCTGCTGGGCTTTTTCTGCAAAAAAAGGCCCCGCCCACAACCCCAGCTTTGAGAAATCAATTGTTAAATATTAGTTGTTTGGGGAAGCCAGACCAACATACTGCTTTTCACTCTGCAAACAAAGTCACTGCTCATTTATTTTACTTATTGACGTCATCATGAACTTTGGATACAAAGGTCACAACAAGCACAAGACAACTGGAGGTTATTCATTTAGACAGGAAATGAAGAAGAAGAAAATTTAAAGGGTCGGTCATAGGAAACCTCCATTACACTTCGACTGGCCACACTAGACAGCATAGCTCTGCAGCAGTGTTTGTTTAAAAGAAAAACGCCTCAGACCAGGTCTGAAGAAAAGATGGGAGGGAAAGGAAGGAAACCACTGGAATGCAGTTTTTGAGCAAGGCTCTCAAGCAGCGGATGAACTCCCAAGCTCTCTTGCTGGACACTATGGGTAGGTTGCCAACCTCCAGGTGGGGGGGGGGGCAAAGATCTGGAATAACAACCAATGTTCCCTCTAAGCTGTGGAGTTTTGTGAGCAAAAATTCTACTTTGTGAGCTACTGGCATTAAAGTTGTGAGCAAGCGGTTTGGCTACTGCATAAACTAGTTTGCTCTGGAACCCTCCTTCCTGAGCTAAGACAAAAATGTGTGAAAAACTGTGAGCCAGCTCACACCAACTCAGCTTAGAGGGAACACCGATGGGTAGCTATATTAAGTCTGTTGCAGTAGAAAAGAGCAGAAGTCCTGTAGCGCCTTAAAGACTAACAAACTACGTGGCAGTGTGTGAGCTTTCATGAGCTACTGTTCATTTCTTCAGATAGAAGAGTGTGCACAGGAAAAAACATGGCTGGCCTTAAAGGTGCCACCGGACTCAGACTTTGCCCTGCTGCTTCAGACCAACAGGGCGACCCACCTGAATCTATTTGCAAGTGTATCTTAGGGAGTGTCTCTCTCCCCCACCCCACCCCACCCCACCCCAAATTCCCCAGCAAATTCACGGGATTAGCCAAGCCAGAATGGGAAAAGCCCCAACCTGCCCTTCCAAAAGGAGATGTGCCCCGATGCCCCAGGCCAGTTCCAGATAGGGTTGCCAAGTCTGGGTTGGAAAATACCTGGAGACTTTGGGGGTGGAGCCAGGAAAGGGCGGGGTTTAGGGTTGCCAAGTCCGGGCTGGAAAATACCTGGGGACTTTGGGGGTGGAGCCAGGAGAAGGTGGGTTTTGGGGAGGGGAGGGGCCTCAGGATGTTACAATGCCATAGAGTCCACCCTTCAAAGCAGCCATTTTCTCCAGGGGAGCTGATCTCTGTCGGCTGGAGATCAGTTGTAAAAGCGGGATATCCCCAGGCCCCACCTGGGGGCTGGCAACCCTAGTTCCAGAGGTAAAGCCATTAACCTGGCTCTGCTTTCTGGATACGCCTTTGTGGTGTAAGTCCCTCCCGACTTCCTCCAACTTGCAGGGCGGTGGGGGGAGGTTGAGACCAGCTCCTTCCCGGGCCTGTAGCTGGGTCCCTGTTCTGGGCACTGCTGCTGATCTTGGGCCGCTTGGAGGAGCTCTGCAGAGGAGGCGCTGGGGAAGAGCAGGGCCTCCGCCTTGTCCTCTCGACCTCGGCGCCTCCTGGCCAGGAGCAGCCGGTCAAGGGAGATTAGCTGGCTCCGTCAGTTCAGGGCTCTGTTTATCCCCTCGGACAAGGAGGAGGAGGAGGAGGCCCCTGTTTGGAGGAAACCACCGACCCGCAATGGCTGAGTCGGTGGAGAGCAGCTTCAGGGCTGCAGTTCTTGAGCAAGGCTCTCAAGCAGCGGATGAACACCCCAGCTCGCTTGCTGGACACTATGGGGAGGTTGCCAACCTCCTAGGGTTGCCAGCCTCCAGGTGGGGCCTGGGGATCTCCCGCTTTTACAACTGATCTCCAGCTACGGTTGCCAAGTCCAGGTTGGAAAATACCTGGGGACTTTGGGGGTGGAGCCAGGAGAGGGCAGGGTTTGGGGGAGGGGAGGAGCCTCAGTATGGTCCAATGCCATAGAGTCCACCCTTCAAAGCAGCCATTTTCTCCAGGGGAGCTGATCTCTGTCAGCTGGAGATCAGTTGTAAAAGCGGGAGATCCCCAGGCCCCACCTGGAGGCTGGCAACCCTATCTCCAGCTGACAGAGATCAGCTCCCCTGGAGAAAATGGCTGCTTTGAAAGGTGGACTCTATGGCATTGTACCATGCTGAGGCCCCTCCCCTCCCCAAACCCCACCTTCTCCTGACTCCACCCCCAAAATCCCCAGGTATTTTCCAACCTGGACTTGGCAACCCTACAACCTCCAGGAGTGGGGTGGGGAGAGAGCTGGAATAACCACCATATGTTCCCTCTAAGCTGTGGAGTGTCTTGTGAGCAAAAATCCTACTTGGTGAGCTATTGGCATTAAAGTTGTGAGCGAGCGATTTGGCTGCTGCATGAATCAGTTTGCTCTGGAGCCCTCCTGCCTGAGCCCAGGCGAAAGTGTGTGAGCCGGAGGCTAAAAAACTGTGAGCTAGCTCACGCCAACGCGGCTTAGATGGAACACTGAAACTGATCTCCGGAATACAGGGCTCCATTCCCCCGGAGGAAGGGGCTGCTTTGAGGAGGAGGAGAGGAGACTGGATTCATATCCCGCCCTTCACTACCCGAAGGAGTCTCAGAGCGGCTTTCAATCTCCTTTCCCTTCCTCTCCCCACCACAGACACCCTGTGAGGTAGGCGGGGCTCAGAGAGCTCTTTCGAGGACTGCTAGTGAGAGAACAGCTCTGAGAGAACTTGTGACTGACCCAAAGTAACACCAGCAGCTGCATGTGGAGGAGCGGGGGACTCAAACCTGGTTCTCCCAGATTAGAGTCCATGCTTGCAAGGTGGACTCTAGGGCCTTATATTCCACTGAAGTCCCTCCCCAGGCTCTAGGGTTGCCAAGTACCGGCGACTTACCGGCGGGGGGGAGTTGTTCTCCCCCCGGGAGCTCTTCTGGTGCGTGCGCTTTGCGCGCGCGCCACGGTGACGTCATTACACGGGGGAAGTCGTCCTCACCGGACGACTTCTGGGGCGGGGTTCCCCCCGCCGGCCGAATGCCGGCCGGCGGATCGGGAACCCCTATACTGGGGGATCCCCCGCCCCCCGGGCTGACTTGGCAGCCCTACCAGGCTCTGCCCCTTAAGGGTTGCCAGCTCTGGGATGGGAGATTCCTGGAGATTTGGGGATGGAGCCTGGGGAGGGGAGGGGAGGGATCTCAGAGGGGTAGGATGCCATCCAGTCCACCTCCCAAAGCTGCCGTTTTCCCCAGAGAACTGATCTCTGAAAGCAGGAAATCAGTTGTGATCAGGGCTCTTTTTGGGCACAGGAATGGAGTTCCAGCTGGCTTCCAAGTTGACCATGCCTACAGCCTCCCCCCACCTCGGGCTCCCCACATGCCTTGCAAGCCTGGGGAAGCCAAGCCTATCCAGGGAAGGAAGGCATTTAAACTACCTCCCCCCTCACCTCGGGTTCTCCAGGCTGGGGAAGCGGATCCTGGAAGGGAGCTGTGCTGTCAGGGGTGTGGCCTATTATGCTAATGAGTCTCTGCTGGGCTTTTTCTACAAAAATAGCCCTGGTTGTGATCAATGCTCCCTCTAAGCCAGTGATGGCGAACCTTTTAGAGACCAAGTGCCCAAACTGCAACCCAAAACCCACTTATTTATCGCAAAGTGCCAGCACGACAATTTAACCTGAATACTGAGGTTTTAGTTTAGAAAAAAGAACTCATTAACATCTTTTGTCTTAAAAGAAAAACACAATAACAGAGCTTTTAATTATACAAACAACTTTTTATTGAAAGGTAAAAGTTTGCATTTGGCCTGCTTTTGAACAAGTAATGTGATTTGTGCTGTTGTATGCATGCTGATAATTTGTCTAACCTTGGCTCATGCTTTGTAAGTTTGAGGGCAGCCCAGCCTCGAGTCTGTGTCGTCTTTTTCCTTTTAGAGACTGAGTGCCCAAAGTGCGTGCGTGCCCACAGAGAGGGCTCTGAGTGCCGCCTCTGGCACGCGTGCCATAGGTTTGCCACCACTGCTCTAAGCCATGGAGTCTTGTGAGCAGAGATCCAGCTTTGTGACCTACTGGGCATTAAAGCTGTGGGTGAGCGATTTGGCTGCTGCATAGATTAGTTTGCTCTGGAGCCCTCCCTTCCTGAGCTGAGACAAAAACGTGTGAGCCGGAGGCTTAGAAAATTGTGAGCTAGCTCACACGAACTCAGCTTAGAGGGAACCCTGGCTGTAATTCCGGGGGCTCGCCAGGCCCCACCTGAAGGTTGGCAACATTAACAATGGATGCTTGAGTAGCGCTAAAAGACCGAGCGATGACTGAGGAAGCCTCCCGTTCAAATCTCACTTTGCCTACAAACTCCCTGGTTTGAGAAGGCATCCGGCACATTTGTCCCAAAGGGAGTGGGGCGTTCACCAACAGGAAGGAAGGAAGGAAGGAAGGAAGGAAGGAAGGAAGGAAGGAAGGGGAAGACTCCACCCCTAAATCTCCAGGAGTTTCCCAACCTGGAAGTGGCAACCTGATCCCCCGGCTGGAGGGGGGACCTGGTATCTCTGGACTCTCTGCCGCCAGGGGCCTGTTTACATGTGGCTCTTTATCCTTTGGGGGAAGGTGGGGGGAGGATTTTGCCAAATGCAAACTCCCTCCTGGGGGAGGGGGAGGGGAGGAGGCTTGGGAACGAAATCCCCAGCAGAGAAAGGGCAGGAGTGCAGAAGCGAAACCACAGGAGTCCATCGGGGTTCAGCTTGACTGGCTGACCGGAATTCCCTCTGCCCAGAATCCCTGCCCCAAAGGAGGGGGGGAATCTCACCACAAAGGGGGAAAGTCCTGCGGGCGGCATTGGAGGCTGGTTGGCCAGTGTCTCCAGGAAGTCCGCCCAACTGGACTCCAGGCTACTTCTGCATGGAGGTTTTGCCCCAGGTTGGGAGTCTGACATGGAGGGTGTTTGGGGGGGAGGGTCTGTACAACATCACCCCCCAATCATCCCCTTTCCCAATCAGCACCATAAATTTCTTATTTCTTTTCTACTCTGCCTTTCTGTCCTCAATGGGGCCCCAAAGCAGCTTGCAGCAGTCTCTTCTTCGCCATTTTACCCACACAACCAACCCTGTAATCAAGGTAAGTTAGGCTGAGAGTCAGGGCCAGCGGTGGCTCAGAGGTTAAGACGCTGAGCCGCAGACCGGAAGGTCGGTAGTTTGGCAGTTCGAGACCTGAGTGCCGCATGACGGAGTGAGCTCCCGTCTCTGGCCCCAGCGCCTGCCAGCCTAGCAGTTCGAAAGCAAGAAACCGCAAGAAGATAAATAGGTACTGCTTTGGTGGGAAGGAAACAGCGTTCTGTGTGCCTTCGTATTTAGTCATGCCCGCCACGTGACCACGGAGAAGTCTTCGGACAGTGCCGGCTCTTCAGCTTGGAAACGGAGATGAGCACTGCCCCCTAGAGTCGGATTCAACTGGCTTTCAAGCAAGGGAAACCTTTACCTTTACTAAGGCTGAGGATATGTGACTGGCCCAAAGTCACCCAGTCAGCTTCCACAGCAAAAGCGGGGACTTGAAACTGGGTTGCCCAGGCCCGAGTCTGTCACTCTACACACCTGACAGTTGCACACTGGCTCTCTCTGATGCCTTCGACTGCCACCTGAAGGCCCAGCTGCCCACGCGATTCCTATCTAGGGCAAAACATGAGCTGGTGGGGCCCCAGGCTTGTACTCCCCCTTGTGAATGCAAAGAAGGAAGACTTGAACAGAAGAACCAAAGGAGCCCTGCTGGATCAGACTAGTGGTCCATCCAGTCCAGCATCCCGTCTCAGGAGGAGGAGGAAGAACAAATACTTACTGGACCTAAAGGAGTCCTCCTTCAAAAACACTTTTGTATTATTTAGGACAGGGGTGGGCAAATTGCGGCCCATGGGCCACATGCGGCCCGCCACAGTTTTTTGCGGCCCGCCACGGCAGTCAGCCATGTGGTTTCTCAACAAGCAATCTCACTCCTGATTTCAAAAAAAATTGTAGAAAAGTGTGATAGGGTACATTTGTCTCATTAAACTGATTCTAAAATTCAGTGTGCTTGCAGCTATAGATGATATGAAATTAGCACAATAAACAAATGGAATAAAACTACCACTATTTTATTTAATTTCTATTTCTTGATTTTTTTATGATACAGTTCATACCTTTTCTGAAATGCAAAGTTAACTCATGAATGCAATCATTTTAAAAGGTGCGGCCCTCCGCTAACCTCCGCTCCCACAAAGTGGCCCCCGAGCCAAAACACTTTGCCCACCCCTGATTTAGGAGGACTGATACTTATATAAAAGGGTTGTGCAATATCCGTTGTTATATTATTGGATGATACTTAGTATTTTGGGATTTATCTTTTCTATGTGTTTGTAATAATCGATGTGACAGTGAATTATTTATAAAAAAGATTTAAAAATAAAATAAAATATTTATAATATTTAAAAATTAAAAAAATATATTTTTGAGATACTTTGTAAATTGTCTATAGCACGGTATTTTTTGATTTTTGGCCACTGTGAGACAGGATGCTGGACTAGATGGACCACTGGCCTGATCCAGCAGGGCTCTTCTGGTGTTCTTATGAAGGCCTCGGCCCCTGTGCCCTGTGGTTGGCCCTCCAGAGGAACTGGTTGGCCACTGTGTGAGACGGGATGCTGGACTAGATGGACCCTCCCTGGTCTGATCCAGCAGGGCTCTTCTGATGTTCTTATCAGGGGAAGGCCTCATCCTCTCTGCCCTGTTTTTGGCCCTCCAGAGGAACTGGTTGGCCACTGTGAAACAGGATGCTGGACTAGAGGGACCCTCCCTGGTCTGATCCAGCAGGGCTCTTCTGGTATTCTTATCACGGAAGGCCTCAGCCTCTGTGCCCTGTTGCTGGCCCTCCAGAGGAACTGGCTGGCCACTGTGTGAGACAGGAGGCTGGACTAGATGGACCCTCACTGGTCTGACCCAGCAGGGCTCTTCTGATGTTCTTAGGAAGACCTTGGCCTCTCTGCCCTGTTGTTGGCCCTCCAGAGGAACTGGTCGGCCTCTGTGTGAGAAAGGAAGCTGGACTGGGTGGACAAGGGTTCTGAGCCAGCAGGGCTCTTCTGATGTCCTTATCTATTGCAGCTGAAGGACTCAGCCAAGCATTTCCCCCCTGTCCTGTGGCTATTTTGTGCCTGCCTCAGCTCAGCCACCTGGCACCTTCTGTCCGAGCAAAGGAGAGCGATCTGTCCCTTCTCTGTCCTAGGTGTGCAAACCCCTCGCAGTGCAAAGAGATGACCTGCAGGGGGTGCCAAAGGACCACATTCCTTGCCACTGAGTCCCACTCCAAAGGGCACCATCAGCCAGTCCAGGAAAAAATGAAAAGCGGGTGGCATACAAGCATAGGGTTGCCAGCCTCCATGTGAGGCCTGGAAGTCTCCTGGAATTACAGCTCCTCTCCAGACAACAGAGACCGGTTCAGGAAGCGCTGCAAGGCCTGTTTTCCAGGGCTTCCAATGGGGGTGTGAACGGCAGGCATTTCTTACAGGGTGGCTAGATTTGGGGCTATTTCGTTTTTTTGGTTTTCACTGTAAATGTTTCCCACGATTATTGTACACCACCTTGACACACACGGAAAAGCGGGATATAAATGTTTGAATCAATAGATAGATAAAAACATCGAGCAGGGCACAATGCCTTTCAAGGCAGGGTGCTATTTCGGAGATGTCCGAAGCCACCAAAGCACACCAAGGACCCTTTGCACTCTCCAGCAGCTGTAATTCCTGGAGATCTCCAGGCCAGTTGGCAACCTTGTCTTCTTTGAGAGCCAGTTTGGTATAGTGGTTAAGAGCACGGACTCTAATCTGGGAGAACCAGGTTTGATTCCCCACTCCTCCACATGCAGCTGCTGGGTGACCTTGGGTCAGTCACAAGTTCTCTCAGAGCTGTTCTCTCTAGGGCAGTTCTCAAGAGAGCTCTCTAAGCCGCACCTACCTCACAGGCAGTGTTCCCTCTAAGCTGAGTTAGTGTGAGCTAGCTCACAATTTTTTAGCCTCCAGCTCACACACTTTTGTCTTCACTCAGGAAGGATGGCTCCAGAGCAAACTAATTTATGCAGTAGCCAAATCGCTCGCCCACAGCTTTAATGCCAGGAGCTCACAAAGGAGAATTTTTGCTCACAAGACTCTGTAGCTTAGAGGGAGCATTGCTCACAGGGTGTCTGTTGTGGGGAGGGGAGGGGAAGGGGAAGGAGATTGTAAACCGCTCTGAGACTCCCTTGGGTAGTGAAGGGCAGGGTAGAAATCCAATCTCCTTCTCTCTGGGGAAGAGGTACGTCCAGCATCCCCGCTGCACCCTGGCATATCCACACATTTAGAAGAAGAGAAGAGGAGATTGGATTTATACCCCGCCCTTCACTCACTTGGAGTCTCAGAGCGACTTACAAACTCCTTTCCCTTCCCCTCCCCACAGCAGACACCCTGTGAGGCAGGTGGGGCTGAGAGAGCTCTGACAGAGACTGCTCTTTTTCAAGGACAGCTGTGCCAGAATTACAGCTTGCCCAAGGTCATCCAGCAGCTGCAAGCGGAGGAGTGGGGAATCAAACCCGGTTCTCCCAGATTAGAGTCCATGAACTGAACCACTACACCAAAATTCTTTATGTGTTCGTTTTTATAGTTTCTGTCTGTCTACATAGCTAATAGCAATGTGTGGCTCCCATCTGCGGATCCTTAAATCTGCGGATTGGGACCACACCATCGCTAAGCATATTCTTCTGCTAACTTGGGGTAGTCCCCAGGTTTGTAGAACAATCCAGAAAGTTTCAAAAATAGGGATTTAAATCCCCCCCCCACAATTAAAAATTACCAGTTGAGGTGGCGGTGGCAGCCACCGCAGGTGTCAATTCTGGGCCTGGCCGCCATGCCCAAAGACACCAAGACTGGCTGGGTGCCCAGCTGCCACCACGAAGGATACCAGGAGAGGCCCAGCTGTGGCAGAGGAGCACTCCGGGTGGGACCCACTCCCTGCCTGGCTCCCACGGTGGAGAGTTTGGGGAACCATTTCAGGCCACAGAGGACTCTAGGAGAGCCTCCTTAGCTGGCTGCAGTGGTGGAAGATGCTCGGAGCAGCTGCGGGTGAGTGGGCGGGCCTGGAGCTGCAATGGGAGGAGAGATGGGATTCTGCCCCACCCCACAGTCACACGGGCCTCCCACTTGTTTTCCTATTTATTATAGATAATTACACCCCCCCTTTTTCTCCCCAATAGGGACCCAAAGCAGCTTACGACATTCTTCTCCAGGACCGTAGCTACAGTGGGGCTTTGGGGGGCTCTGCCCATTTCCTTGAAGTCAGGGGCGTAGAGTTTAAAAACTCCTGGGGAGGGGCTCTTCCGTGCGCGCGCGCCCACCGGGACCATGTCCCCGCCATTGCCGCCACCTCCCCCCCCCGCCTGACCGCTCCTGCTTCCATCCCTCCCTCCCTCCCTCCGTCCAGGGGCCAGCAAAGCAAATGCCCAGCTGGCCCCTGGACGGACAGAGGGAGGGTCGGAGTGGCCAGGCTGGGGGGGGGGAGAGAGAGAGGCAGCGGCAGCCCTAGGAAGGGCCGAGGGAGGCGTGACGGAGGGCGCACCGTTTTCCCGGGGGGGCTCAGTCCCCCCCGGGAAATTTCGGGGGTGGCTCAAGCCCTCGAGCCCCCCGTAGTTGACGCCTATGCTTGAAGTCACAGCCCCACAAGACTTTCTCCCGTAAATGCTTTTTTCAATCATTTTTAAAGATTTTTTAAAAAAATGTGTGTGCTTCTTTAAGCAAAGTGGGGTGCTGTAGTGGACGAATTCCTGTACTGAGTGAGGGGGTTGGAGTAGGTGACCTCTAGGACCCCTTCTAACTGTGTCAAGAAACTGGCCTCCTTTAAGAGAGTTTTCCTGCCTAAGTGTTAGCTTTCTTAGCTATAGAAGTCACCACCCCCACCTGCCGGCTTGTTATCAGAATAGTTGCTTTGGCTGGCAGAAAGTGATTAACTTGCAGCAGCTGAGCCGTGTCATCTGAAGTAGCGGCCAGCTTGCAATTTAGAGATCTTTCCTGGTCACAGCTTTCCACTGGCTAAATCGCTTTTCTTTCCACACTGAGAACTTCAGCCCCACCAGAAAAAGACCTGCCCCACAAGGCACAAAATCCTGGTTATAGGCCTGTTCTTTTCCATTTTATCTTCGTAACAACCCTGTGAGGTAGGTTAAGCTGAGAATGACTGGCCCGAGGTCATCCAGTGCATTTCCACAGCAGAGCTAGATACAGCAGATATGGCTAGAACGGGAGTCCATCTGTCCTTATATTTTGTAGAGTGGAGTGGTTTCGGATTTCTTGAGCTCAAGACACTGTATCCTCCTGGACTGAACCGAGACCTGGGTTCCCTGTCCCGTTACCAGCGCTGACTTCTCCACACCTACTACCCCTCTGCATATCACACCTCATCCAACCACGCCTGCTATTGTCGTTCACCTGCTATTGTCATTTGTCACCTGGAATCACTCCACTCTCCAAGATATAAAGACAGATGGAGTCACATTCTAGCTGTATCTGAGGAAGTGAGCAGGGACTCACGAAAAGCTCCTCCCCTGCCACAGATTTTGTTGGTCTTGAAGGTGCTCCTGGACGCTTGCTCTTTTCTACTGCTGCAGGCAGACTAACACGACTACCCATCTTGGCCCATCTCACTTTTTCATGTAATGTGTGTTTAGCTGTATCTCAGGTTTCTTAAGTCCTGGAATGCAGGCAGATCCAGATTTTTGGGGGGGCGGGGGCAGCCCAAATCATGCCCAGCCATTGCTTTCTTCCTGCGCCACTGGCATACGTCCAGGAGGTGCGTCCCTTGGCTTCCCGCCCTGCTGATGCCCAAGAGACAGCTGACCCCTACAAGGTATCGTCCCCTTCCTCACTGTACTGCCCCAAGCAATTCTTGGGAGGCTTGACTGGAGATTTTCCTGCAGCCCTGACCGGCTAAGCTGTGGTCCAGCAGCGGCTCTCTTTTCTGGCCATTCTGGTGGTTTTGGAAGGCGGCCCCTGGAATGTGGGTGCCCCCAGGACTGGACTCGTTGGCCTCCACGGTCGGACCAGACCAGTTTGGTGTAATGGTAAGAAGTGCGGACTCTTATCTGGGAGAACCGGATTTGATTCCCCACTCCTCCACATGCAGCTGGTGGCATGACCTTGGGTCAGTCACAAGTTGTCTCAGAACTGTTCTCTCAAGGGCAGTCCTCGAAAGAGCTCTCTCAGCCCCGCCTGCCTCCCCCAGGATGTCTGTTGTGGGGAGGGGAAGGGAAAGGAGATTGTGAGCTGCCCTGAGACTCTGAGTGAAGGGTGGGGTATAAATCCAATCATCTCTTCTTCCTCCTCCTCCTCCTCCTCCTCTTCCTCTCTGCTACCCACTCTAATTTTTGTACGGGCAGGGCTAGTTGCTCATTGGTTACGAATCCTGAAGGCTTTTTGGGGGGGGGGAGTCTGAGGAGGGCAGGGTCTGTGGAGAGAGGGAGGGAACCCAGCAGTTGAAGACAAGTTTTATTTAGGCTTGCGTTTGATTAGTTTTTATTTATCGTCGGTCCGAATTGAGAGCCAGTCTGGCGTACTGGTTAAGAGTGTAGGTCTAGGACCTGGGAGACCCCGTTTCGAATCCCCATTCATTCTGCCGAAGCTCGCCAGGTGACCTGGGGCCGGTCACCCGCTCTCACAGCCTAACCTACCTTGCAGGATTGTTGTGAGGACAAAACAGAGGAGAACAAAGTCAACTGCTTTTGGGCCCCTATTGGAGACCCAAATCATATAAGTATGATTTTAAATTGTGGTCTTTTATATGTTTTTTTTTAAATCATCGTCTTTTTATTCACACTGTAAGCTGCCTGGTGTTCCGCCAGGCAGAAATAGGGTTGCCATCTCCAGGTTCAAAAACGCCTGGAGATTAGAGTGTGGAGTTCGAGAGAGTGAGATTAGGGAGGGTATAAGGCCATGCAGTCCACAAAAGAGCCAGTTTGGTGTCGTGGTGAAGTACGCGGACTCTAATCTGGGAGAACCGGGTTTGATTCCCCACTCCTCCACTTGTACCTGGCTGGATGACCTTGGGCAAGCCATAGTTCTGGCACAGCTGTTCTTGAACAAGAGCAGTTTCTGTCAGAGCTCTCTCAGTCCCACCCACCTCACAGGGTGCCTGTTGTGGGGAGGGGAAGGGAAAGAAGACTGCAAGCCGCTCTGTTGACATCCTAGGGGGACATTGTGGCTGGCATCGGCTCACCTCAGCCTCCTTGTACAGCTGGCCTCGTGGGCAGTCCGGGGCTTCTGTCATTAGGGTTGCCACCCCAGGGTTGGGAAATTCCTGGAGATGGATCCCCTGGAATTACAGCTCATCTCCAGACTTGTCCCAAATTCAGAAGCTGCAGCTGGTGCAGAATGTGGCGGCCAGGCCGTTGTCGGGTCTCTCTCTGCGAGAACACATCCAGCCTGCATTGAAAGCACTGCACTGGCTGCCAACAGCATAAGGAATTCGCTTACCTATAAAGCCCTTTATGGTCAGGGCCCAGCATACCTGAGGGACCAGCTTTCCCCACATGTTCCCCGGAGAGCACTGCATTCAGGGACACACAATTTCCTAGTGCTCCCTTGCCCTAAAGAGGCCAGACTGGCCACCGCCAGGGCCAGGGCCTTCTTCGTGGCGGCTCCACGCTGGCAGAACGAGCACCCTGAGGACATAGCAGGGCCCCCGCGGAACCTACTTGGATTCCACAGGGCCTGCAAGACGGAGCTCTTCCACCAGGCATTTGACCACACTGAACATCTTGTCATAACATCAGACCCTCCCTGGGGATCTTTTTCCCATCAATTACGTTGCACTAACTGATTCCTGTTCATGACAATATTGAGTTGGGATTGGCTGTTCGTTAGGAATGTGTGTAGGGCACCTCAGCTTTTATGTGGTTTTAAATTGTTTAATTGTTTAATTTTATGCAAGCCGCCCGGAGCCTGCCTTGGTGGGGAGGGCAGGGTATAAATCCAATACAATAAACAAATAAATATACAGAGGTTGGTTCCCCTGGAGCAAATGGACGCTCTGGAGGGTGGACTCTGTGGCATTGTGCCCCACAGACAGTGACGGCCTCAGGTTTTTCTGCCCACTAGGCAAGAATACATTCTGCCTCCCCCCGGAATGGCACCTTTGTGGAGCCGTCGCCCTAGGCGATGGTCTAAAATTTAACAGTAACGGGCCAGCCCTACCCACCGAAGGGTCCCTGTCCTCCCCAGACTCCATCCCCAAATCTCCAGGAGCTTCCTAACCTGGATCCGGCAACTTAGGCAGATCACGAGAAGGGAAGGCAGGAAGGGTTGCAGCATCAGTGCTTAGTTCTTGTGGCCCTTTCTTACACGCCCAGAGAAATGCTGATTGCCACTTTGGGGGCAGGAAGCAGTCCTGGAGGGTTTTTGGCATCTTCTGGGCGTGGAACAGCGGTCACCGGGGGTGTGGAGGGGGAGGTATTTGTGAATTTCCTGCCTTGTGCAGGGGGTGGGACTAGATGACCCTGGAGGTCCGTTCCAACTCTCGGTGCATTCAGACACGCCATTTAATCAGGTTTAAATGGCCCCACTCTGTTGCGGTTATTTTTACTCTGGACAATCGCGATCACATGGGAGCATGTGTCGAAGGGATGTTTCCCTCTAAGTTTGTGCGTACACATAACTGCTCATTCGTAGAACTGAAAAACGTCATCCTCGCGCATGCGCAGAACCCCTAGGGCGAATCATGGCTTTTGTTTGACAGTCCCGCAGAGCACCCTGATTTCACCGCTGTGACAGAAGACTCCCCTTTAAACTTTCCACCCAAAACTGGCCTCTTTGGGATCCCGAACTCAAAACGAGTGCCCGTTTAAACGTTTGGTTTTATCAACGCGGGGGCGGAGCTCCGCTTATGCACATGCTGCCGACGCACAAAAAAAAAAGGGCGGGCGAAAAGCCGAAGGGGGTTTAAACTATCGGACGTGGCTCGACACTGGAGGAACAATCACACAGGGGAAACTGCGGCTTTAACCGGGAGAGTTGAGAAAACACCCCTTGGGACCCGGTAACAAAATACTCCAACTGAAGGGGGGTTTTGAGCAGGAAACCAACGGGTCGGGACGGGAGGCAGATGTTGCTGTGTGAACGTGCACATCAAATCCGTTGTTGATCAGTCATGAAACCTGATTAAGTGGCGCATCTGAACGCCCCCTGTGATTCTATGATTCCAACCCCAACCACCTGGAAACCTGACCAGCGGGGAAGGCCTTCAGAAGGGTATAATGCCACCGAATCCACCCTCCAAAGCCACCAGGGGAATGGCTCTCCGTCGACTAGAGATCAGGTGGAAATCTGGGCCATCTCCAGGCCTCACTCGGAGCTTGGCAACTCCACGGCTATAATCTGCCTGGACGGGCAGGCCAGCCGGTCAGCTGACCGTCTGCCTCTGAGCCAGGCCGTGGGGTGCAGGGGCCGCCCAGGCCTCACGTGGCTGCAGCGTTTTTTGCACTGTGGCACGTTTCCCTTAGGGAGCGTCACATTGGGCCCTGCGCCTCTGCAGGAAACACCCCCCCCCCTCCGCACAGCCTTGCTCCATAGCAACTGCCGTTTGCCGGCTGCAGAGGTCCTGCTGCCCAGGGAGCCGGGGGAGGGGGGGATATTCTGGCTCTGTCAGACTGAGTCAGACCAACAGCCTTTCAAGCAAAGGCCCATCTCCCACAGTGGCCTGTATTCGATGTGGCGGCGGCGGGAGGGGGGGGGCGAGACTGGACAGTGACAAACTAGCCAAGTCCAGAGGCGAAAGCTGCCTTTGGTTCACCTTCTGAGGGAAGCTAGCGGCTCGGAGGATGGGGGACAGTTGGCATTGCCAGCCTCCAGGCAGGGTCTGGAGATGTCCCAGAATTTCAACTGACCTGCCAACGGCAGCTTCGGAGGGGGGGACGGTATGACATTGGGTTGCTAGCACTGTTCCCTCTAAGCTGAGCTGGTGTGAACTAGCTCACCGTTTTTTTAGCCTCTGGCTCACACATTTTCCTCTTCGCTCGGGAGGGATGGCTCTGGAGCAAACCGATTTGTGCCGTAGCCAAATCGCTCGCTCACAACTTGAACGCCAGCAGCTCACAAAGTGGAATCTTTGCTGACAAGGCTCCACGGCTTAGAGGGAGCAACGGTTGCCAGGTCTGGGTTGGGAAATATTTGGTGATTTGGGGGGGGGGGGGTGGAGTTTAGATAAAATTACAGATACTGTTGCTAAGACAGGTACTTCTACCCAACAGTCGCAGTTAATGGAGAAATGGCGTCCTTCTATGGAACAACTAATTAATGGATACAAATTAAACAATAACCAATTGTTTGCAAATTATTACTCAACTGTAGCTTTACATTAATATCAATGTTATTTTTTTAAAATTAAAATTACAACTTAAATCTCCTGTTTTCTGAATCGATTAAGTTATAACATAGATGTTTAATAATGGTCGGCCCCAAATAACTGAATCCTGTTAAATGTTCAGTGTAAATTGTTAAAGGTTATTTCCATAGTGATATAATCTTTTAGCCTCCTACTGTTAATTTTTTGTTAGACTTTTGTCAGACTTCACCTTAAATAAAAAATGAGCAGACGTTAAAAAAAAAACTGAGGGGTGGAGCCTGAGGAAGGTGGGGGTTGGGAAGGGGAGGGGCCTCAGCATGCTCCAGTGTCATCAACTCCGCCCTCCACAGCAGCCATTTTCTGCGGGTTTCCAGTCCTGGCTTGGGAAATACCTGGAGATTTAGGAGGCGGAGCCTGAGAAGGGTGGGGTTTGGGGAGGGGAGCGGCCTCAGCAGGGTACAATGTAGGGCTGAGGGGCGGGGGATCCCCCGCTAAAGGGGTTCCTGATCCGCCGGCCAGCATTCGGCCGGCGGGGGAAACCCCACCCCCGAAGTCGTCCCGCCCGGACGACATAATGACGTCACCGGAAGTGACGTCAGCACTTTGGGGGCGTTGCCAGGGTGACGCTCTGGCAATTGCCCCAAAACTCTGTGATACCATAGAGTTTTGGGGCGATTGCCAGAGCGTCACCCTGGCAACGCCCCCAACGTGCTGACGTCACTTCCGGTGATGCTGCTGGGCGCCAGAGAAACTCCCGGACGGAGGAGGACTCCCCCCCGCCGGTGAGTTCTTTAGACTTGGCAACCCTAGTACAATGCCATAGAGGCCACCTTCCAAAGCAGCCATTTTCTCCAGGGGAACTAACCTCTGTCGCCTGGAGAGAAATTGTAATCCCAGGAAGAAGAAGAAGAAGAGATTGGATTTATACCCCGCCCTCCACTCCCCAAGGGAGTCTCAGAGCGGCTTACAAACCCCTTTTCCCTTCCCCTCCCCACAACAGACACCCTGTGAGGTAGGTGGGGCTGAGAGAGCGCTTTCCCAAGCTGTCCTTGAGGGAACAGCTGGTACAGAGCTATGGCTTGCCCAAGGTCATCCAGCCAGGTACAAATGGAGGAGTGGGGAATCAAACCCGGTTCTCCCAGATTAGAGTCCGCGCACTTAACCACTACACCAAACTGGCTCCCTCCAGACCTCCAGCCACCACTAGCAGGTTGGCAACCCTACATTTTCTCCAGGGGAACTGATCTCTGCCATCTGGAGGACAGGGTAATTCTGGGATATCTCCAGGTCCCAACTGGAAGTTGGCAAGCCTGGTATGACTCCCCTTCCTCACTGAGCCCTATGCCTTTCCACCTTCCCCAGGCTCCACCCACAAGAGCGTTGCTAATCTCCAGGGGAGGCCTGGAGATCTCACAGAATCACAGCTGACCTCCAGACAACAGAGATCATTGCCCCCGGAGGAAAAATGGCTGCTTTGGAGGGGGGATTCAATGGCAGCATGGTGAGCTGAGCTCTTCTAGTTAATGCTGCCCCTGAAAGTTTAGGTTCTTAACCTTGGGAGTCATCTGCTTTATCTTTAAAAGAGCAGGTGTATTACCTTTGAAATGGAGACCCAGTTCACTGACACAATTAACTCTGGCTCATTCAACCATCTGCGGCTGTGCTTGGAGAAAGCTGCCCTGGGCCACAGTCAGAGGTGCTTAGTACTATCCAGACCAGACTACTGCAGCACATCCTTTGTGGGGCTTCCCTTGAAGATGTTTTAGAAACTGCCGTTGGTTCAAAAGGAGGCTGAAAGGGGGTCCTCCAGGCAAGGGCGTAGACGTTCCAATTTCCGGGGGGGGGGGGGGGGCTGGGGCTGCGCCAGAGACATTACAGGCCATTTTCTTCAGGGGAGGCTCAGCATGTCCTGGAAAAGTTCGGGGGGGGGGGGCTCCAGCTCCCCAGCCCCCCTGAAGTTGACACCTGTGCCTCCAGGAACATCAGGCCAGTGTCCCACAGGCCGTTTCCAGTCTTTTCCGGAGCCGATATCGAGGGGCTGATTTTGACTTGAAATGGATCCGGTACTTGGTAGCCAGTGCAACTGGCAGTGCACCAGCTGAATACGCACACACACACACACACACACACACACACCCCGTAAGCGTCTCAGTCGGCAGGCGAGCCGTCGCATTTTGCACCAGGTGGAGTTTCCAGGTCAGGCTCAAGGGTAAGCCCGCATAGAGCAAGTTACAGTAATCTAGCCTGGAAGTGACCGTTGCATGGGTCACTGTAGCCAGGTCCTGGGCAGAGAGATTAAGGGGACAGTGGCCTGAGCTGCCGAAGATGGAAAAAGGCAGACTTGGCAGTGGTGGTGACCTGGGCCTAGACAGGAAGGCATCCAAGATCACCCCCCAGGCGCTAACGGCACCCCACCAAGGGCCGGGAGCCTAATTCCCAAACCGTCACCGCCCCGGCTCAGGCACAGGACCTCCGTCTTCGATGGATTCGGTTTCATCCAACTCTGTTGTAGCCACCCGGCCACAGCCTCTAATGGCCGGCCCAGGTTTTCCTGGGGCAGAGCCCGGGCGGCCATCCATCAGCAGATAGAGCTGGGTGTCGTCGGCAGACTGATGAAAACCCAGCCCACACCTCTGTACCAACTGGGCGAGGGGGCACGTATAGATGTTAAGGTATTGTTTGATCCTAAATTTCTGCACTCGTACTTCATCTGAATACTGTTCCAGCACTTTAGGATAGTGGATTTTATGGATGTTAGGACAACTGACTTGTGTATGATTATTTATGATGGATTTTAGAATGGATTTTAATGGTATTTTATGTATTTCGCGTAAGCCGCTCTGAGCCTGCCTTGGTGGAGAAGACGGGGTATAAATGGAATTAATCAATCAATTAATTAAATAATAGAAGAAGAGGAGGAGAGGAGAGATTGGATTTATACCCCGCCCTTCACTCACTTGGAGTCTCAGAGCGGCTTACAAACTCCTTTCCCTTCCCCTCCCCACAACAGACACCCTGGGAGGTGGGTGGGGCTGAGAGAGCTCTTTCGAGGACTGCCCTTGAGAGAACAGCTCCGAGAGAACTTGCGACTGACCCAAGGTCACCCCAGCATCTGCACATGGAGGAGTGGGGAATCAAACCCAGTTCTCCCAGATTAGAGTCCGCGCTCCTAACCACTACCCCAAACTGGCATTGGTGAGAGGATAACTCCTTGCGGTACACCACATTCCGGTGGGTAGCACCGGAAGACCAACTCACCAAGCACCACCCTCTGTCCCCAACCACAAAGAAAGGAGGAAAACCATGGTAAGGCCATCCCCCTCACTCCTATGTTGGTGAGGTGGTGGGTCAACAGATGATATAATTGACCGTGTCAAATGCTGCCGTCAGATCTAAAAGCAACAGCAGCGCCGCCTGACCACGATCCATTATTGGCATTCTTTAATGTCCTTGCAAGCAGGGCTAGCCTCTTGGGAGGTCAGGGCATCTTGCTTTGGAAAGCAAAAGAAGACGTAGATTCTTCGATTCAAAGAGGTTTGCCCTCCCACTTTGGGGTCTTTCCCAAGCTCCGGTGCCTTCCCGGTTGGACGTACTGTGGTCTCTCCATAATACTAGGCGGTTGTCAAAGGTGTTAAAACAGCAGAGGGAGAGAGAGAACATAGGCCATGCCTTACAGGATCAGACCAATGGTCCACCTGGTCTCACATCTTGTGTCCAGCCAGTGTTCCCTCTAAGCTGAGTTTGTGTGAGCGAGCTCTCAGTTTTTTAGCCTCTGGCTCACACATTTTTGACTTAGCTCGGGAGGGATGGCTCCAGAGCAAACTAATTTATGCAGTAAAAAGGGCAGCTAGGATGATCAAAGGGTTGGAACACTTTCCCTATGAAGAAAGGATGAAGCGCTTGGGGCTCTGTAGCTTGGAGAAACGACGGCTGAGGGGTGAAATGAGTGAGGTTTATAAGATTATGCATGGGATAGATGTTGTGTATTGGGACTGAATCATCCCTGATTGAATCACCCTGATGGAATCATCCCTTGTTGAATCACCCCAGAGACTGGCTGAGCTTGGAGCGCAAGAACAATAGCCGACCAGGACTCTGGAGTAAACCAGTCAAGTAGTAATGTTTTGTAAATAGCCTATAATGGGGAGTGGGTGTGGGGTGTGTGTGGAGTGTTTTGTATGCATATAAGCAGGACTTCAGCTCTGCTAGTGTTGTCTTGTTCTGGCTTAACTCACTAAACTATGAGCTGATCACTATATGCGTCTGAACCCAGTATATTTCAATAGAGCAGGCAGAGAAAGAAGTCCTTTTCTCCCTTTCTCACAATACAAAACTCATGGATGCGCAATGAAATTGCTGAGCAGTCAGGTTGGAACAGATAAAAGGAAGTACTTCTTCACCCAAAGAGTGATTAAAATGGAATTCACTGCCACAGGAGGTGGTGGCCGCGGCTACAAGCATGGATGGCTTCAAGAGGGGATTAGATAAACATCTGGAGCAGAGGTCCATCAGTGGCTATTAGCCACAAGGTATAGATAGGAACTCTCAGTCTGGGGCAAGTGATGCTCTGTCTTCTTGGTGCTTTGGGCGGGGCAACTGTGGGAGGGCTTCTAGTGTCCTGGCCCCACTGCTGGACCTCCTGATGGCCCCTGGTATTTTTGGCCACTGTGTGACACAGAGTGTTGGACTGGATGGGCCACTGGCCTGATCCAACATTGGCTTCTCTTATGTTCTTATGTTCAGTAGCCAAATCACTCACAACTTTAATGCCAGTAGCTTACAAAGTAGACTTTTTGCTCACAAGACTCCACACCTTAGAGGGAGCATGGTTTCCAACCATTCCTAGCCAAACACTTCTGGGAAGTTCACAGCTCCATTTCCCACGTTGCTTGTCACAGCATTTGGTAATCAGAGATAGACTGTTTCTCTGTATGGAGGTTCCATTCACTCAATGTTTATGGTCTATCTTCCTCCAGCGGATAAATAATTTCTCGTTTCATTTGGCATTCTCTCATTAACACTCATTAGCCTTTCTCTCTGCTTGTGTGTTTTACGTCTTCTTATTTTTATGTGTTTAGATTATGTTTTATATAATTGTTTTAAATATTTCCGTTATCTTTGTGTTTTAAATGCGTTTCAAGGTCTGAAATGGTTTAATGTTTGAAATGTCTTAGCGTTGTAATGTCCGTCGCCTTGGAAACCCTGAATTGAGTGGAAAGGCGGCTAAGAAATGTTTTAAGTAAAATCTAAAAAGACAAAATCTATCCATCCTCTGGGAAATTGTCTAATCCTGGGGAAATCATGGGAATGATTCCTGAACTAGAAAAACGAATTTTTAAAAAAAACTATTAAAAGAAGGTTAAAAGGAATATTGTTGGGTTCCTGGGGAACAAAACCTTCTATCATATCTGCACACTGGGGTAAGAGGCAGACTTGGACAAAGGAAATGAGTTTTGCATAATAATTAACAATAAACAAACAACTGAGTGCGAAAGAAGAAAATACCCAGAGGATGGAATTAAAAGCTAAGCCGCATCAAAACAGAACCAACAACATGCAATTTTGTTTTCAGCATGCACATCTTCTGCCAGCGCCAACTGCCCAGTGAACACAGTGCGCTCCCTGTAAGGGGCTTTCAAAAGGAGAACATAAGAGAAGCCAATGTTGGACCAGGCCAATAGCCCATCCAGTCCAACACTGTCACACAGCGGCCAAAAATACCAGGTGCCATCAGGAGGTCTAGCACTGGGGCCAGGACACTAGAAGCCCTCCCGCTGTAGCTCCCCCAAGCACCAAGAATACAGGGCATCACTTGCCCCAGACTGAGAGATCCTACCTAGACCTTGTGGCTAATAGCCACTGATGGACCTCTGCTCCAGATGTTTATCCAATTCCCTCTTGAAGCCGTCCATGCTTGTAGTCGCCGCCAGCTCCTGTGGCAATGAATTCCACGTGTTAATCACTCTTTGGGTGAAGAAGGACTTCCTTTTCTCTGCTCTAACCCGACTGCTCAGCAATTCCATGGAGTGCCCACGAGTTCTTGTATGGTGAGAAAGGGAGAAAAGGACCTCTTTCTCTACCCGCTCTATCCCATCCATAATCTCATAAACCTTGATCATGTTGTCCCTCCTGAGGGCACATCGGCTTCTCTTATGTTTTTATGTCCTTACGTAGAATCCAGAGCACGACGGAAGACAGGAGGGCCTGCAGTGATGTGGTCTGTGGGGTCGCGAAGAGTCGGACTCGACTGTGCGACGGAACAACAACAAAGCCTACATTCCACCCTTCATAGCTATCTTTTCCTCCAGGATAAATGATCTCTGTTTTCTGGAAATCAGTCATCATGCCAGGAAAATTCCAGGCCCCAGCTGGAGGTTGGCAAGCCGATGGCAGCCCTTCTGGCCCATTTGCATGGTGCTGGATGCCAGGGCCCACAGCACTGTAGGGAAGAACTCACCGGGGACACCTCACTTTCCCCTGTACGTCCCTTTCTGCACTATTTCCCTCTTCTCGGCAGCCCCTGCATCTTCTTCTCTCCCCTGCTTCCATTTCTCCTTCTCACTCACCAAGCAAACCTACATTTCAGCTGCTTCCCATCTCAGGGGTCCGATGGAGCGGGAGCGCACAGGAGCGCAGCTCCGGGAGTGAGGAGCCCAGGGGGCGGGCACATGACCAAGCCCCGCCCCCTCCTCGGCTTCCCCGAGCAGTGCAGAGGTGCAGCGCCCCGGGGAAAGCCCTGCCTAGGGTCTTTATTGTTTTTAATGTTTTGTTTTAATATTGATAATTTTATCATTGTTCCTTTTATGCCTGTGTGCTGCTTTTCCAGAGACTTGCTCAAGGTGGCATATAAATTTTCTAAGTATACCATTTTTTATCTGGGCACATGACCCATAAGTACTGGAGAAATTTCACCAACCCTTCAGCAGCTTCCACCCCATCAGTTTGGTGTAGCACCGAGAGCCAGTTTGGTGTAGTGGTTAAGTGCGCGGACTCTAATCTGGGAGAACCGGGGTTGATTCCCCACTCCTCCACTTGCACCTGGCTGGATGACCTTGGGCAAGCCATAGCTCTGGACCAGCTGTTCTCTCAAGGACAGCTTGGGAAAGAGCTCTCTCAGCCCCACCTACCTCACAGGGTGTCTGTTGTGTGGAGGGGAAGGGAAAGGAGTTTGTAAGCCGCTCTGAGACTCTTAAGTGAGTGAAGGGCGGGATATAAATCCAATCTCTCTCTCTCTCTCTCTCTCTCTCTCTCTCTCTCTCTTCAGTGGATCCATGAATTAGCCAGGCTCCAATTTCCTGGCCAGACCCTCGTCCTGAGTCCCAGAAGTCCCCGTATGAGCGGGCTGGGGGAAGCAAGAGCCCCTTGGAGGAGCTGGAAGAGCTGGCATGGCCGGTCCCGTTCTGAGTCATGCTCTCCCAATGCTGTTTACCACAAGTGATGCCGTTGGAAGGGAAGGATCACATTTGTCAGCTGAAAACGAGTGAGTAAGCATCCTCGGATGGCTAGCACAATTCCCTACCTTCATTGCCAAAATGTGCATTTCTCTACCACCTACTTACACACACGCTTTTTAATTTAACTTCCACCAAGCTATGAACCGGTCTGTATGTCGCGCCACTCTCTAGCCCCTTGAATAATGTTGCAATATTTAGGATTTCAAAGGACGGGGTGTGCTGTAGTGTTATTAAGCGCCTGGAGGTCGGGTAAGTGCTGCTCCAGACATTAACACCTGAAGCTGCCTTATCCTGAATCGGACCTTCGGTCCAGCAAGGCCAGTGTTGCCTACTCAGACTGGCAGCGGCGCGTTGGGGTCTCAGGAGGAGATCTTTCCCATCACCTCCTGCCTGGTCCTTTTAACTGGCGGTGGTGCCGGGGATTGAACCTGGGACCATCTGCATGCCAAGCAGAGGCTGTACCACTAAGTCACGCCTCCCCTTCTCAAAATTTTCCATTTGATTTAATGAAAACATAAAGCTGATTTATTTCGAATCAGACCCTTGGTCCATCAAGGATATTGTCTACTCAGGCTGGCAGCAGCTCTCCGGGGTCACGGGCAGAGGTCTTTCCCATCACATACTGGCAGATTTTTTTGGCTGGAGATGCCGGGGATTGAACCTGGGACCTTCTGCATGCCAAGCAGAGGCTGAGCTCCTGAGCCACAATCCCTCCCCATGAAGCTGCCTTCTACTGAAACAGACCCTTGGTCCGTCCTTCCCAGTCAGTCTTGTCTACTCAGACTGGCAGCTGCTATCCAGGGCCCCAGGCGGAGGTCTTTCCCAGCACCTGCTACCAATGCTCCCGCTAAACTGTGGAGTCTTGTGAGCAAAAGTTCTACTTTCTGAGCTACTGGCATTGAAGTTGTGAGCAGGCGATTTGGCTACTGCATGAATTAGTTTGCTCTGGAGCCCTCCTTCCTGAGCGCAGACAAAAATGTGGGAGCCGGAGGCTAAGAAACTGTGAGCTAGCTCACACTAACTCAGCTTAGAGGGAACACCGCGGCTCCTACCCAGTCTTTTCAGCTACAGATGCCGGAGACTGAACCTGGGACTCTCTGGGGGCAAAGTAGGGGCTCTGCCCCTGAGAGGAGGAGAAGAGATTTATACCCCGCCCTTCACTACCCGAAGGAATCTCAAAGCAGCTCACAATCTCCTTTCCCTTCCCCTCCCCACAACAGACACCCTGTGAGCAGTGTTCCCTCTAAGCTGAGTTAGTGTGAGCTAGCTCACAGTTTTTTAGCCTCCGGCTCACACATTTTTTGCCTTAGCTCAGGAAGGATGGCTCCAGAGCAAACTAATTTATGCAGCAGCCCAATTTGCTTGCCCACAACTTTTAATGCCAGTAGCTCACCGAGTAGAATTTTTGCTCACAAGACCCCACAGCTTAGAGGGACCGTGCCTGGGAGGCAGGTGGGGCTGAGAGAGCTCTCTCGGGGACTGCCCTTGAGAGAACAGCGCTGAAAGAACTTGTGACTGACCCAAGGTCACACCAGCAGCTGTATGTGGCGGAGCGGGGAATCGGATTCCCCAGATTTCCCGGATTACCGTCCGTGCTCCTACCCACTACGCCAAACTGGCTCTCTGTTTCCCTGCCGATGGGTGACACTCTAGCGAGCCATTCGGTCCAATCCCGTGCGAAGGAGAGGGAGGGAAATGAAATGGGGCCATCTGTAGTCGCTCACCCCGCAACTTGGAGGAAGCCAGATATGCGGATCAAGTCCACGCTGGTGCAGAAAGAGCAGACTGCCCCTTCAACATGGGGGGGGGGGAAGCTCCCCCCTGCGGGGCTGCCGTTGGTTAGGCCCAAGCTGAACCAAAGGCCCTCAGCCAGGCGAGGAGAGCCGCTGGGTCTACGCGGCTGGGACCCAGGCCACAGCCTGTATGACAATGGGTGCGGCACCGTGAGCTGGGGCAGAGCAGACCTGACCGCTGTCCCCACAGGGGCCCCTTGGCTCAGATAGTTCTCCAGTCTGCCCTGAGTATCAAGTAGGTCCGATGGGAGGCATGGGGGGGGGGGGGGGCGCCCTGGTTCAGAGCTGCCCTGCCAAAACTCCGCTGCCTCCCGCTCTCCGAGTTCACCCCCCCCCCCCCAGCCAGGCCTGCCCTGCTTTTCCTCGTCCAGATGGCGGGCAAGGAGGGCGCCAGCTGCCGCCACACGGCGAACCTTGAGCAATCTGAACATTTGCGAATAATTTTTCTGGGGAAAGGAGAGAGGATAGCGCAGGGCTGTTTTGCCACCGAAGGAGCGCGGGGAGACCCAAGTGGCATTTTGCAGGCAGTGAGAGAGAGAAAGAGAGAGAGAGAGAGAGAGAGAGAGCTCTGGATGGGGAGGCCTGGAGAGCCACAAGGCGGGGAGAGAGGGAGAGAGGGAGAGAAAAGGGAGAGATGCTCGCATTATTCTCCAGCCAAAGCCTTCCAGCAGATTGCAGTCATAGCAACCACAATGGGTCGTCCCAGCTGGAGTCTGCAGCAAGGAAAAGGAGAGCGGGGCAGGCGGCCGAGTGGAAAGGCAGCCGGGCCTGGCCTGGCTCTGCCGGGCGCGGGACGGGCTCCTCGGGGGCTGGCACGGGCACCAATGAGCTGCAGGGCTGGCAGCCCCCCTCCCCTGCTGGAATGCTCCCTGACACACATTTTATTCTAGCCGGGGCTGACTTTGCAGGTTTCCAGCTTCCCCTGCCGCTGAATTATACACGAGAGGAGAGAGGCCGGCTGGGGATCCGGAGAGAGGGAGGCCAGCGGGCTGGAGAGCCAGGGTGGCGGAGGGGCTGGGCGGTGTGCCACAAAGTCCTGGGTTCAGGTCCTGCCTCTTTTGCTGAACTCACTGTGAAGAAGAAGAAGAAGAAGAAGAGGAGGAGGAGGAGGAGGAGGAGGAGGAGGGGGTTGGATTTATACCCCGCCCTTCACTACCTGCTAGAGTCTCAGAGCAGTTTACAATCTCCTTCCCCTCCCCACAACAGACACCCTGTGAGGTAGGTGGGGCTGAGAGAGCTCTGATAGAAATTGCTCTTTTCCAAGAATAGCTCTGACAGAGCTATGGCTTGCCCAAGGTCATCCAGCAGGTGCAAGTGGAGGAGTGGGGAATCAAACCCGGTTCTCCCAGATTAGAGTCCGCGCACTGAACCACGCCGCCAAACTGTGCGGCCTTCCCCTCTCCCACACCTGTGCACATCTCCTGCACAGAAGAAGTGCCTCAGGAAGACAGTACGCGCTTGCTGCTTCAGAATGAATCAGTGACCACATCCCCCCCCCCCTAGGCCTGCCTCCATGGAGCTTGTGGGGGACAGGGACCGCAGAGGGGTGCAATGCCATAGGGTTCGCCCTCCAAAGCAGCCATTTTCTCCATGGGGACCTGCTCTCTGTGTTCTGGAGGGAAGAGGAGGAGGAGGAGGACGAGGAGATTGGATTTATACCCCGCCCTTCACTACCCAAAGGAGTCTCAGAGCGGCTCACAATCTCCTTTCCCTTCCCCCTCCCCACAGCAGACACCCTGGGAGGTAGGTGGGGCCGAGAGAGCTCTTTCAAGGACTGCTCTTGAGAGAACAGCTCTGAGAGAACTTGTGATTGGCCTAAGGTCACACCAGCAGCTGCGTGTGGAGGAATGGGGAATCAAACCCGGTTCTCCTAGATCAGAGTCCACGCTCCTAACCACTACACCAAACTGGGAGATGAGCTGTAATTCCAGGAGATTCCCAGGCCCCACCTGGAGGCTGGCAACCCTAAACCTGACCCAGAGAGCTTTGGGGCCCGCTCAGATCTCTCTGATCTGACAGTCTGTTTCCTCCCTCACACTGGTTCCAGACCATTGACCAAACTTTCGTAGGGTTGCCAACTCCAGGTTGGGAAGTTCCTGGAAATTTAGGGTTGTTGGAGCCTTGAGAGGGTGGGATATGGGAAAGGGGGGGACCTCAGTGGGATGTAATGCCTCAAAAGCAGCGTTTTCTGGAAATTAGGTGTAATTCTGGGCAATCTCTGGACCCCAACTGGACATTGGTGATTCTAGTTTATAATTCTGGTCCCATCTCGGCGTGCTGATGTGGTTTTCAGCCATTCATTCGGTGGGTTCTGCACTCTCGGGTGCAGCCTGCACCCCCTTTTCAAGGTCTCCCACCTCCTCCAGACTGCTGAATTGCAATTGATAACAAAGTTCACGATCATGCATCCACCTGGATTGAATCAAGACCTAGGTTTCCTGTCTCATTACCGATGCTGATTTCTCCACGCCTATTGTTGTTGTTGCTGTTCAGTCACACAGTCGAGTCCAACTCTTCGTGACCTCATGGACCACATCACGCCAGGCCCTCCTGTCGCCACGCCTATTACCGCCCTCCATATCTCACCTAATCCAACCCCGCCTGCTAGTAACAAAATTGTGCATATACATATAACTTCTGGATTTAACAATCAAACAACAGTTAAATGAGTTAGTATTACAGCTTGCTTCAGATTAATGGTTTCTATTACAGATTTAAACTCTTCCTTAGATGCTAAATACTCTAAAACAGGCCTCGAGTTTAGATATAAAACGGTCATCCTCTTTTTGAGAAGTGGGGTCTGTAATTTTGTCTAATATACAAAATTCTTCTACTTTCAAAATCCAATCTCTAATATCTCCGCCTCCTGAGGCAGCGATCTTGTGGCCGCCATTTTAGGGCTGCACCCACCACCCCATGTCAGAATTAGGGTTGCCAGCTCTGGGTTGGGAAATACCTGGAGATTTGGGGGCTGGAGCCACAGGGGGGTGGGTTTGGGGGCATAATGCCATGAGTCCAACTGCCGAAGCGGCCATTTTCTCCAGGGGAACTGATCTCGGTCATCAGGAGAACAGTTGTAATAGCCGGAGATCTCCAGCCCCCACCTGGAGGTTGGCAATCATAGTCAGAATTCCAGAGAGGCTCAGAAAGGTTGGAGACCCAGGGTTACAGGTATCATGTTGTAGCAGAAGAAACCTGGGCACACTGCTGATAGCCACGTACCTTATCCGTTTCCAAAAAAGAAGTTCCCCGTCTCCAGGTCTTTCCTTCATTTGCACAAAGAGCACAGCCGGGCAAGGGTCGATGAGAGGTCTGGAGTCAGGTTAGAACGGATAAAAGGAAGTCCTTCTTCACCCAAAAAGTGATGAACACGTGGAATTCACTGCCACAGGAGGTAGTGGTGGCTACAAGCATGGACGGCTTCAAGAGGGAATTGGGTAAACATCTGGAGCAGAGGTCCATCAGTGGCTATTAGCCACAAAGTATAGATAGGAACTCTCGGTCTGGGGCAAGTGATGCTCTGTATTCTTGGTGCTTGGGGGGGGGGGGTGCAACAGTGGGAGGGCTTCTAGTGTCCTGGCCCCACTGCTGGACCTCCTGAGGGCACCTGGTGTTTCTGGCCACTATGTGACACAGAGTGTTGGACTGGATGGGCCATTGGCCTGATCCAGCATTGCTTCATATGTCCCTGGAAGGAAGCTTTACTTTGTCATTCTAAGAGGAGGGTGGTGGAGGAGGGGAAAAGCCCTCTGTACATGCTCAGACATCTGTCTCTTATTTTAAATCGGTTTTAAATCGGTTTCCTTGAAGGTCCCAGGTGTCACAGTGCAGTGCTAAATGAGCATGGATTAAGGTTTGGGTTTAGGTCACCACCAATATGTGCAGGTGGGCCTTTCACCCTCCTTAAACCACCAAGCAAGGCCCTTTGTCCAGAGGAGCTGAGATCCGGGCTGCCCGCCTTGGCAAGCGAAGGCAAATCTCTTTTCCTTTCCATCAGGCACCAAAGCAGTACAAAGAGCCAGTTTGGTGTAGTGGCTAATTACGCAGACTCTGATCTGGGAGAACTGGGTTTGATTCCCCACTCCTCCACTTGCAGCTGCTGGTGTGACCTTGGGTCAGTCACAAGTTCTCTCAGAGCTGTTCTCTCAAGGGCAGTCCTCAAGAGAGCTCTTTCAGCCCCACCTTCCTCACTGGGTGTCTGTTGTGGGTAGGGGAAGGGAAATGTATTGGAAGGAGCTCTAAGGCTGTGATCAGACAGCTCTTTAGATCCGACCCAGGAACGAGTGCCTGCTGGATTTAAAGGGCACGTCCAGACAGCGACATCTGGGAAATGTGCCGCTGCCATGATCAGCCCATCAATCCCCGCCAGAAAGCCGTATTTAAAAGATAGTGGTAAAAGTTCGGTCTAAAGCTTGCCGACGGGCCAATGGCGGACTTTCCCCCCGTCTGTTAGTTCCAGTGCACAATCAGCCATTGAAAAAAATTATTAGTTGTATGCGCATAAATGCATAAACGTGTGACAGCTGCAGAGCTCCATTCAAACGTTCTGGACAGTTTCATGTTTCTGAAGGGCCCGTGAAACTTTTGACCTTTGTTAACTGAAATGGTACCTAGAGGAAGACACTACTGGTGGTGCTTTTAACATTCAAGTCCGCGCATGTGCAGAAAAACAAGTAGTCGGTGAGGCACATATGCGCATGTGCAAACAGATTTTTTTTTTAAAAAAAACCAAAACCTGACTGCGTGGCTCCTTTAGGTGGATGCTGTCTAGACAATCCACCACGGGGTCCACGCACAGTAAGGCGATTCATGGGGGAGCTGTCTGGTCGTGCAACACCAGACAAAAAAGATCGGGATCAAATTAGAGCCAGGACAATAGCGGGATTAGCTGCCCATCTGAACGCACCCTGAGACTCTGAGGGAAGGGCGGGGTATAAATCCAATCTCTCCTCCTCCTCCTCCTCTGTCTTTGGGACAGGGGTAGCCAGGCTTTTCCCAGCCCTACTGTAGTGTCAGCTGGCAGGAATGTGTCCAGTAATGCTTCTCCTGTTGTTGTTTCACCGATACACAGGGGAAAGGGAAGTAACGAAAAAAAGGATGCCAGCTCTGCCCGCCAGAGAGAAAACCGAGGTGCCCTGCGGGGACCTCCGTCCGGCTGTTTCCAGGCCCTGAGGCCGGCAAGGACTGGCTTAACCTCACGCTGGGCTGGATGGGACTGGCAAGACGCCTCCCCTTGGTCTCCCACCGGGAGACCCTGCAGATGCTGACATCTTGCAGTGCTCGGAGAAACAGAGAGAGAGGAGGGCGGCTGGTGCCCTGTGTGCCATCTTAGCATTCTGCTCTGTGTTCGGCTGCCATCCCCAGCCTTAATGCCCAGGGGGAGGGGGGCTTGAGAATGACACAGGGGTGATGGTGCCGGCAGACACCATGCCCCGGGGCAGCTGCTCTGTGCCAGGGGGCAGGCCTGCCCCCTTCCCCTCTCATCTGGGAGAGAGGGAGAGCGAGGGCGGTGTGTGTGTGTGGGGGGGGGGGGTGAGCCGCAGGACGGATGCTGGCAATAATTATCCCAGCAGCCCCTTCAAGTATAGCGCAACCATAGCAACAGACACATGTTCTGTCCCAGCCACAGTCCACAGCCCAGCCAGAGAGAGAGAGAGAGAGAGAGAGAGAAAGAGATGCACAAAAATTAACCACTTCGGGTCCAGGACTATCCAGCGCTCTGCTCCATCCTGGCCCAGAAGAGGGCAAGAGGGCTGACCCTCCCCCAGAGAAAACAGGTGCAACCGGAAACCGGGACATCGTGCCGCCTGGGGCAGCTGCTGCACCTGATCCCAAAGGCGCCCCCCCCCCCACAAAAAAAATAGAGAGGATGTTGAGCTGTTCCCTTTGGGTCCTGTGGAGTGCCTACTTTTGTTTTGTCAGTGAAGGCCGTGTCGGGTTACCAAACCCAGGTGGGGAAATACCTGGAGATTTGGGGGGGCGGAGGCTGAGGAGGGTGGTGTGCAGAGGGAGGAGAGATCTGGGGGGGGGGGGGCGCAGGGACCTAGATCGCACCCTCCAACGCAGCCGTTTCCTCCAGGGAAACCGATCTCTGGCAGCTGGAGGTCAGCTGTAATTCCAGGAGCTCAAAAGGCCCCACCTGGAGGAAGAAGAAGAGAATAAGAGATTGGATTTATACCCCGCCCTTCACTACCCAAGGGAGTCTCAGAGCGGCTTACAAACTCCTTTCCATTCCCCTCCCCACAACAGACACCCTGGGAGGTAGGTGGGGCTGAGAGAGCTCTGACAGAAACGGCTCTTTTCCAAGAACAGCTGTGCCAGAGCTATGGCTTGCCCAAGGTCATCCAGCAGGTGCAAGTGGAGGAGTGGGGAATCAAACCCAGTTCTCTCAAATTAGAGTCTGCGCACTTAACCACTACACCAGACTGGAGGAGGAGGAGAAGAGGAGGAGATTGGATTTATTCCCCGCCCTTCTCTACCTGAAGGAGTCTCAGAGCAGCTTACAGCCTCCTTTCGCTTCCCCTCTCCACAACAGACACCCTGTGTGAGGTAGGTGAGAGAACAGCTCCAAAAGAACTTGTGACTGACCCAAAGTCACACCAGCAGCTGCATGGGGAGGAGTGGGGAATCAAACCCGGTTCTCCCAGATTAGAGTCCACTCAGTGGCAAAGGAAAAGAAGAAGAGGAAGAGGGAGGAGGAGGAGATTGGATTTATACCCTGCCTTTCACTACCCAAAGGAGTCTCCGAGCAGTTTACAATCTCCTTTCCCTTCCCCTCCCCACAACAGACACCGTGGGAGGTAGGTGGAGCTGAGAGAGCTCTTTCGAGAATTGTCCTTGAGAGAACAGCTCTGAGAGAGCATGTGACTGACCCAAGGTCACACCAACAGCTGCACGTGGAGGAGTGGGGGAATCAAACCCGGTTCTCCCAGATTAGAGTTTGTGCTCCTAACCACTACACCAAACTGGCATCCCTAGGGGATGGAATGTCATTGCATGGCTCTGAGCAAGGAATGGGGATTTTCTGTCTGGAAAGGGCAGACTGAGGGATGGGGGGGGGGGGGGGGTTAGGAAGAAATACCCCCACACCCACTCACAAGAAATAAGTGGAGAACTGGGGTTGGCCCACTCTGGTTTGGGAAATACGTGGAGATTTTGGAGGTGGAGCCTGGGGAGGGCGGGGTTTGGGGAGGGGAGGGACGTCAGTTGGGTCGTCCAATTAGGGTTGCCAAGTCTGGGTTGGAAAATACCTGGGGACTTTGGGGGTGGAGCCAGGAGAAGGCGGGATTTGGGGAGGGGAGGGGCCTCAGCATGGTACAATGGCATAGAGTCTACCTTTCAAAGCAGCCATTTTCTTCAGGGGAGCTGATCTCTGTCAGCTGGGGATCAGTTGTAAAAGCGGGAGATCCCCAGGCCCCACCTGGAGGCTGGCAACCCTACGTCCAATGCCACAGAGTCCACCCTCCAAAGCAGCCATTTTCTCCAGGGGAGCTGATCTCTGTCAGCTGGAGATCAGTTGTAAAAGCGGGAGATCCCCAGGCCCCACCTGGAGGCTGGCAACCCTACATCCAATGCCACAGAGTCCACCCTCCAAAGCAGCCATTTTCTCCAGGGGAAGCGTTCTTGGTCGACTGGAGACCAAGTGTAACAGCGGGAGATATCCAGGTACTGCTGGAAGGTGGCAGCCCTGCGTAGACATGCCTTCTGAATGATCCACTTGACCAGTTAGACCTTCCCCCCCAAACACAAATGCACGTCACGCAGTCGGTCACATCGCAGAGTTTCACTTCCCGCATCGAGAAACTGTTTTAAATTCTCCCAACTTCCTTTTCCCCCCAGCTGCAATAAACCAAAAGGGGGGGGGGGGGGCGTCTAATTTTACAAAACACCTCTCTAAGGGGCTTAATGACACTTTTCCTCCTGCACCAACCCCTTCCGCTCCTCAGGGTCTCGTGCTGGTCTAAAAACAAGAGAAGCACCCCACTCCACCACGAAAAAAACAACCCCCCCAGAAGAGCCCACGGAAGACGAGGTGAGCGCCAGCTGTAGACCAAGCAAAGTAGTAGGCAGGGAAAAGCCATCCAGCCCCCCCCCCGCGCGCGCGCGCGCGCACAGAGCTCCTGGCAACAGGCGCAGAGTGAAACATCTTGTTTTCGGCTCCTGCACAGTCCTGGGCCCAAACCGCCCACAACGCACATGATCTTGCCTGCAAATTTCCAGATTTCCCAGCCTTGGGAGGATGCTGGTGGGTCGTGTCCAATTTTAACCGGCCTGCCCAGAACCCTTGCAATACAGTCCCCTCTTTGTTTGACTTCCTCTGTAAAGTTTAAGTGGGTATGTATGTAAGCAAGCGCCCTGTCCTGGACACCCTGGGCTAGCCCAATCTAAGCAGGGTCGACTCTGGTTAGGAGTTGGATGGGAGAGCACCAAGGAAGTCCAGGGTGGCTACGCAGAGGCAGGCAATGGCAATCCACCTCCAAACTATTGGGATGTTTGGTTAATATAGACAGAGTTTTGCCCAGTCATAGGAGTGTGATCCTGGGTGCAGTAAATAAATCTCCCCGGAAGTATATTGCAAAACAAGGTAAACTTTTATTCAAGTAGATCCAGGTCACATTCAGGTTGCAGTGGAAAGGAGAGAGAGAAGGCGGAGGATTTTCCCTGTCACCAATGGCCAGCTAATCTGGCATCATGTGTGCGGCAGTAGGAGGGCATTGTCTCCACAGGAGAGACCTGCAGAGTCACGGGTCTCCAAGGAAGGCCATGTGCAGAGAGGGAGAGGACAAAGGGAGAAAGAAGGAGTGGTCAGGGGGCCTGCTCCCAGGTTAAGACAAAGAGAAGCACCCCATTCAAGGAGATGACACTCATAACAAGCTTCAAGTGATGTAGCGCCCCCCACCCGCCACCCCCATGTCCAAGCATGCTGGACTCACGCCACATCACTCACTCCAACACAAATGTCTTTCGCCTTGAGAAGCCTACAGGCAATGTCATTAGCAGGCGCTAATAAGGAGTTAATAATGGGCTGCAGTGGCTCAAATGGTTAAGACAGCTGAACTGCAAACCGGAAGGTCGGCAGTTCGAGACCCGAGTGCCACATGACAGAGTGAGCTGCCGTCTCTGGCTCCAGCTCCTGCCAACCTAACAGTTGGAAAGCAAGAAATTGCAAGTAGATAAATAGGTACCGCTTCGGTGGGGAGGGTAACAGCGTTCTGTGCGCCTCGGCGTCTAGTCGTGCCGGCCACGTGACCACGGGAACGTCTTCGGACAGCGTTGGCTCTTCGGCTCGGAAACGGAGATGAGCACCGCATCCCTAGAGTCGTATTTGACTGGCTTTCGAGCAAGGGAGACCTTTACCTTTACCTAATAAGGAGCAGTTAAGGGTGGGAGGGGCTGTGGCTCAGTGACAGAGCCTCTGCTTGGTACGCTGAAGGTCCCAGGTTCAGTCCTTGGCTTCTCCAGTTAAAAGGTCCAGGTAGGCCGTGATGTGAAAGACCGTGATAACCCTGGAGAGCTGCCGCCCGTCTGAGTAGGCAGTTCTGATCTTGAGGAACTAATAGTCTGATTCAGTAGAAAGCAGCTTCGTGTTGCCCCCACCCCCCTCCTGGGAAACAAAGCAGCTCCACCAGGTAGTCTAAGGACAGAATGGTAATTTGTCTTCCTATAATTGTTTAGATGTGGTCCCTGGAAGTGGCACTTGGACAGTTTTGTCTCTGGAGCTCAGTTTTTCCTGTCCATAAAGTGGGAGTAATAGTAACTGAATTGCCAGTAGTCCCGGGTTGGGTGAGGTGGGGGGATCATGTCTCTGGTGTAGTGGTTAAGTGCCACTACTAAGCCAGTCTGGTGTAGTGGTTAAGTGCGTGGACTCTAATCTGGGAGAACCGGGTTTGATTCCCCACTCCTCCACTTGCACCTGGCTGGATGACCTTGGGCAAGCCATAGCTCTGCACCAGCTGTTCTCTCAAGGACAATTGTCTCAGAGCTCTCTCAGCCCCACCTACCTCACAGGGTGTCTGTTGTGGGGAGGGGAGGGGAAAGGAGTTTGTAAGCCGCTCTGAGACTCTTAAGTGAGTGAAGGGCGGGATATAAATCCAATCTCCTCTTCTCTTTAAGAGGGTCTTAAACTGGCAGGTGACACTTTTTGTGGCACGGAGGTAAACAACATCTCTGGTCAGTAACATCCCATTGAGTCTCTAATAAAGGGACAGGATTATTTTTCTCCAGGCCAGTTGGCAACCCTGGTGGCATGGATCAATAAGGTCTGAAAAGCGTTTTTCTACATTGAAAAGTGGGTTTTTTTTGTTTTTTTTCTGTCAAGTCACAGCTGGTTTAGGACAAGCTCTGCAGGGTTTTCAGGGCAAGAGATGTTCAGTTGGGTGGGTTGCCCTTGCCTGCCTCTGCATATCAACCCTGGACTTCCTTGGCGGTCTCCCATCCAAGTACTAAACAGGGCTGACCCTGCTTAGCTTCCGAGATCCGATGGGCTCGGGCTAGCTTGGGCCATCCAGGTCAGGGCAAGAGGCGATCAGAGGTTGTTTGCCATTGCCTGCCTCCGCTTAGTGACCCCGGGCTTCCCATCCAAATACGGATCCCGCTTTGCTTCCAAGATCCGACAAGATCAAGCAAGCCTGGGACGATTAGAAACTAGAAATCGGCAGCCAAAGTTATGGCTGGTTAGTTCAAATCGATCTATGGAAGTCAGAGGCCTGGCCTGGAGTCCCGCATCCCCTCGCCTGTCTGATTAGACAGGTGAAGACCCGGAAGAGTCGGTCCCTGCTTTGAAGCAAGCTGCCCCTTACGAAAAGGCCCTCTCTTTCAAGGCCCTTGCACAGTCTGTCTCTGTCAACCTGACGCCCTTCCTGCACAACAGCGGCGCCTCCTCCCCTCAGGCCGACAGATCTTTCACTTCCCCTCCAGCATCTGAGCCGCCTGTCAGTGTTTCTGCTACTCTGTCTGACGGAGGGAGTCCTGGCTCTCGAACGCTCTCCTGCCCTGGAAATCTTCTTGGTCTCTAAGGTGCTACCAGACTTGAATCTAGCTGGGTTTTGTTCTTTTTTTCCTACCGACATTTCCCCCCTTGAGCGGCCACGTCTGTGAATGTTTGCAGACATTCCGTGATGCCACAAGCCGCTCAGTCGTGGAAGGGACCGCGGGCAGAGGACGAGGCTCACAAAGTGTGGGCACACGGGCAATGCTCCCTCTAAGCTGTGGAGTCTTGTGAGCAAAAATTCTATTTTGTGAGCTACCGGCATTAAAGTTGTGAGCGAGCGATTTGGCTACTGCATAAATTGGTTAGTTCTGGAGCCCTCCTTCCTGAGCTGAGACAAAAATGTGTGGGCCGGAGGCTAAAAAACTGTGAGCTAGCTCACACTAACTCAGCTTAGGGGGAACACTGCACACAGGACATGATACGCATTTGAGCGCATATTTTCTCCAGGTATTCCTTCCTCCGAGGAAGGGTGAATGCCAGACACCAAAGTAAACAAATATGTCCTCCAAGTTTCTGATCCCAACCAATGCTCCCTCTGGAGAGCCAGTTTGGTGTAGTGGTTAAGTGTGTGGATTCTAATCTCTGGGAGAACCAGGTTTAATTCCCCACTCTTACACTTGCAGCTGCTGGATGACCTTGGGCCAATCATAGTTCTGACAAGAGCTGTCCTTGAAAGAGCAGATCTCTCAGAGCTCTCTCAGCCCTCTCACCCTACCTCACAGGGTGTCTGTTGTGGGGAGGGGAAGGGAAAGGAGTTTGTAAGCTGCTCTGAGACTCCAAGTGAAGGGTGTGGTATAAATCCAATCTCCTCCTCCTCCTCCTCCTCTTCTTCACCGTGGACTCTTGTGAGCAAAAATTGTACTTTGTGAGCTACTGGTATTAAAGCTGTGAGTGAGCGATTTTGCTACTGCATAAATTAGTTTTCTCTAGAGCCACCCTTCCTGAGAAAAAATGTGTGCACCGGAGGATAAAAAACTGTGAGCAAGCTCACACAATCTCAGCTTAGAGGGAACACCTAATTCCCAACCCCTGACCCCCGCCATGTCTTCGAAAACCTTCCCCCCCCCCCCAAATGCCCTGCTGTCCCTTTCCATTCAGTTCCTCTCCACAACACCCTGGCCTCTGCCTCTCTGGGGAAGCATCCGCTGTATTCCTTGCACTGGGGGGGAAGCCCTGAGCCCTCGCGCAAGGAGGGAACAATGGAGGGATTCAGCCAGTCCAACGGGACAGGCGGTACAGCCAACAAGTTGGAACCATTAACAAAACAGAGCCAGATGGAGCTGGGGAGCCGGGCAGGGGGCGAGGGGAGGCGGAGGGAGTCCCATCCGTGCTGTTGAGCTCACAAAGGAGACACAGTCCACACGGGGCCACGGCCCGTGTAAAAAGCCTGCCTCGGAAAGGACACAGGGCTGACCCACCCCCGGCCAGGGAATGTGGGCTCGCCTTTTCCGGGCTGGGGTCCCCTTTTCAGCTGTCCCTCCCGATGGGCGCCTCCCACAAAGGGGAAAAGGCCGTGTTGTGTTCACGTGCCCCTGCCCAACTAGGCTTTCCCCTGTGCGCACAGGGCTATTGCTGTGTGTGTGTGTGTGTGTGTGGTTTGCTTCAAGCAGGTCCTAACATGGTTGTCTGATAGAGCAGAGGTCCATCAGTGGCTATTAGCCACACGGTACAGATAAGGAGGTCTCGGTCTGGGGCAAGTGATTCTTGGTGCTTGGGGGGGGGCAATAGTGGGAGGGCTTCTGGTGTCCTGGCCCCACTGCTGGACCTCCTGAGGGCACCTGGTGTTTTTGGCCACTGTGTGACACAGAGTGTTGGACTGGAGGGGCCACTGGCCTGATCCAGCATTGGCTTTTCTTGCTTTCTTATATGGAGCAGAGGTCCATCAGTGGCTATGAGCCGCAAAGTATAGATAGGAACTCTCAGTTTGGGGCAAGTGATGCTCTGTATTCTGGGTGCTTGGGGGGCAACAGTGGGAGGGCTTCTAGTGTCCTGGCCCCACTGCTGGACCTCCTGAGGGCACCTGGTATTTTTGGCCACTGTGTGGCACAGAGTGTTGGACTGGAGGGGCCACTGGCCTGATCCAGCATTGGCTTTTCTTGCTTTCTTATATGGAGCAGAGGTCCATCAGCGGCTCTTAGCCACAAGGTATAGATAGGAACTCTCAGTCTGGGACAAGTGATGCTCTGTATTCTTGGTGCTTGATGGGGGGGGCAACAGTGGGAGGGCTTCTAGAGTCTTGGCCCCACTGCTGGACCTCCTGAGGGCACCTGGTATTTTTGGCCACTGTGTGACACAGAGTGTTGGGCTGGAGGGGCCACTGGCCTGATCCAGCATTGGCTTTTCTTACTTTCCTATATGGAGCAGAGGTCCATCAGTGGCTATGAGCCACAAGGTATAGACAGGAACTCTCAGTCTGGGGCAAGTGATGCTCTGCCTTCTTGGTGCTTGGGGGGGGGGAGCAGTGGGAGGGCTTCTAGTGTCCTGGCCCCACTGCCGGAGAGCACCTGGTGTTTGTGACCGCTGTGTGACAGAGTGTTGGACTGGATCAAGGGCGTAGACTTTCCAGTTTCCCGGTGGGGGTGGATGGGGCTGGGCCAGAGACATCACAGGCCATTGTCTCCGGGGGAGGCTCAGCACTTCCTGGAAAAGTTCTAGGGGGGAGGCTCCAGCTCCCCAGCCCCCCTGAAGTTGACGCCAATGGGCCATTGACATGATCCAACACTGGCTTCTCTTATGTTCTTATAGGGTTGCTGACCTCCAGGTGGGCTGGAGATCGCCACCCCCTCACCCCCATATAATAACTGATCTCCAGACCCCACAGATCAGGTCACTGAAACAAAACGGCTGCCTTGGAGGGTGGATTCTATGTCCTCCTGCTCCAGTTTGGTGTAGTGGTTAGGAGTGCGGGCTCTTTCCTTCTCTCCCTGCTCTATCCCATGCATAATCTTGTAAACCTCGATCGTGTCACCCCTCAGCCGTCGTTTCTCCAAGCTAAAGAGCCCCAAGCGCTTCAAGTTCAACCTTTCTTTATAGGGAAAGTGTTCCAACCCTTTGATCATTCTACTTGCCCTTTCCTGCACTTTTTCCAATGCTATAATATCCTTTTTGAGGTGTGGTGACCTTTTTGAGGTGTGGCATGACTTGAAACGTGATGTTTTGCCCATGTTTCATTGCCCTGAGCTAGATGGCTCAGGATCTCATCAGATCTGGGAAACTAGGCAGGGTTGGCCCCCGTTAGGACTTGAATGGAAGACCAGTAAGGCAGATCAGGGTTGCTATGGAGAGGCAGGCAGGGACAAACTGTGATCCACGAGGCAGCTGGTATGCTCCAGCTGTGTCTGCTTGATGGTGGATAGATTTTCAAGCATTTTATCTTTTCGAAGTTTGTTTATTGTGTCTTCTGTGTTGTATTTATCGGGGGACGAGGGAGCAGGATATAAATTTGATAAATAAAATTAAAAAAAAAAATCGTATCGAATCTCGGAAGCTAGGCAGGGTATCTCCTGGTTAGTAACTGGATGGGAAACCACCAAAGAGGTCCAGGGTTGCTACGCAGAGGCAGGCAATGGCAAACCACCTTTGAGCATCTTTGGGAGCCAGTTTGGTGTGGTGGTTAAGCGTGTGGACTCTAATCTGGGAGAACCGGGTTTGATTCCTCACTCCTCCACTTGCAGCTGCTGGTGTGACCTTGGGTCAGCAACAAGTTCTCAGAGCTCTCTTAGCCCCACCTACCTCACAGGGTGTCTGTTGTGCGGAGGGTAAGGGAAAGGAGATTGTAAGCTGCTCTGAGGTCGCAATCAGACAGGTCTTTAGATCCGACCCAGGCACAAGTGCCTGCCGGAATTAAAGGGCACACCCAGACAGCAACATCTGGGAAACGTGCCGCTGTCGTGATCAGCCTGTTGATCCCTGCCAGGGAGCCGTACTAAAAAGATAGTGGTGAAAGTCCGGTTTAAACCTTGCCGACAGGCCAATGGTGGACTTTCCCCCATTTGGTCGTTCCAGCATGCAGACCATCCCGAATGGCTCCACACCATCTCGAATGGCTGCCATTTAAAAAAATTCTTAGCGGTATGCGCATAAACACGTAAACGTGCGACGGCCGCAGAGCTCCGCTCAAACGTTTCAGACAATTTCATGTTTCTGAAGGGCCTGTGAAACTTTTGAACTGTGTTAACTCAAATGGTACCTAGAGGAAGGTACGACTGGTGGTGCTTTTAACATTCAAGTCCGCGCATACGTGGAAAAACAAGTAGACGGTGAGGCGCATTTGCGCATGCGCAGATTTTTAAAAAAACAAACAAACCCAACCATGTGGCTCTTTCAGGTGGACACTGTCTAGACAATCCACCGTGGAATCTGCGTGCGGTAAGGGATTCACGGGGGAGCTGTCTGGTTGTGCAACACCAGACAAAAAAGATCGGGATCAAATTAGAGCCGGGCCAATAGCGGGATTAGCTGCCCATCTGAACGCACTCTGAGTGAATGGTGGGGTACAAATCCAATCTCTTCTCTGTTCTCCTCCTCCTCCTCCTACCACCTCAAAACCCCCTTGAAGGGTCCCCGTAAATTGGTTGCAACTTGATACCACTCCACCAACATGCACACACATTTTGTTGTATCTGCCCCTTTTCAAAAGCTTCACCTCCTCTTTCCGCAAATGGTGCTGCTGTTCAAGGCCTGATAAGATGCCAGTTGTTTTAGCCCAGATATTGGGCTGAAGGGAGTGGTGTTCTATGCCCACCTCTTCCCCTCTTTTCTTTTCAGCTACATGTTTTAGTGGGATCTAATACACAATAGCTTCTGCTGGAATAAAATCTTACCCTTTAAGAGAGACCACAAGAGCCCCGGTTTCTTTGGGCTGCCAGAGACTGCCACAATGACCCCTCCGCAGCGGTTCGAATCCCGCTGGAGTTGCCCTGTTCATCTTCTTGCAAGAAGTCTGGTGACATCTTAAAGATGGAAAGGATCTTTGGAAGGAAAAGCGTCTGTACACGGCAGTCAGTTCGCAAGATTTGTGGTCGTGGAATGGATTCTCTGTCGGCGAACAGGTGCGCGCGCACAATGGCAGGGTTCAAGAAACCTTTACATGCTGAGGCAGAAGAAAGTTGGAGTCTAGCGGCGCCTTTAAGACCAACGAAGTCTTATTCAAGGTATCCGCTTTCATGTGCATCTTTGTTCTTCTGCTTCAGACCAACATGGCTACCCCACCTGCAGCTATGCAGAGATCTAGTTTTCTATGCAATAGTCATAATTTTGATAAGCATGGGAACTATTCAAAATGCTTGCAATTTGTGAGAAAACTGTCTACAAAGCAGTGAGACCAGGGCCGGTGCTACCATTAGGCCAAGTTAGGCAGCCACCTAGGGCACAGACCCTCAGAGGGGCACAGCCCGAGCCCCCACCAGGACAAGGACAAGCCTTGCCCAGGGCATGGCCCAAAGTGCTGCAGCCAGCTCCGCCTCTCTGCCCCGGCTCTTGCAAACATGCAAGGGTGCCCATAGGGGGGTGATGATATCTAATCCCCTTTCCCAGTGTCTGCCCGCAGGAAAGTAGTTTTTGCTCTGCCTTATGTAAGTGCGGGGAAAACCACCTGGAACAGAAGCATGCGTGGTTGTTTCTAAAAGTCAGGTTGCCAGATCCAGGGGGCAGATGGTAGCCTCGGCTAGTGTGCAAAAAAACCTGGCACCGGCCATTAGTGAGACCAACAGGATGTTTGGGGTATAAGCTTTCAAGAGTCAACGCTCCCTTCGTTAGACCTGAAGAAGGCAGCATTGACTCTCAAAACCTCATACCCCCCACATTTTATTGGTCTCCAATGCGCTACTGGACTCCAGCCTAGCTTTTCTACTGCAGACCAGCTACACCTGCCCTCTGAGGGTGTCTACTTAGTGTTGAGCAATTTAACACCTGAAGGACTTAAAACAACAGGAATTAAATTGCTTAACATAACTAGGTTAAATTTATCACCAATTACAGCTGATTTTGATGGGCCACAGGCTTGGTTTTTATACTGCTGAGTTTGTAAAGAAACACAATACCTCCTGTATAGCTCAGCCTTTGAACTCCGCCATTACCACGCCTTTCTCTTTGTTGTGGGTAGGGTTGCCAACTGGCCTGGAGACAAACGTCCTGTCCCATTAGGAGAGGTTTATTGTGTGGAAAGGTAGAAGAGAGCGAGAGTCCCTGGAGCACCTTAAAGGATTAACAAAATTTCTGGCAGGGGAGGAGCTTTCATGCATCACTGTTCACTGCTTACTTTTTCAGGTATCTGAAGAAGAGAAGAAGAAGAGATTGGATTTATATCCCACCCTTCGCTCACATGGAGTCTCAGAGCGGCTCACAAACTCCTTTTGCCTTCCCCTCCCCACAACAGACACCCTGGGAGGTAGGTGGGGCTGAGAGCTCTGAGACAACTGTCCTTGAGAGGTCAGCTGGTACAGAGCTATGGCTTGCCCAAGGTCATCCAGCAGGTGCAAGTGGAGGAGTGGGGAATCAAACCCGGTTCTCCCAGATTAGAGTCCGTGCACTTTAACCACTACCCCAAACTGGTTCTCCATGACTCACAAAAGCCTTGACTCACAAAAGCTCATCCCCTGCCGCAAATGTAGTTTGTCTTTTAAGGTGCTCCAGGATTCTTGTGCTTTTTTACTGCTACAGACAGACTGAAATGGCTGCCTATCTTGATCTATTGGTGTGGAGAGGGGCAGTGGAAACTCTACAGCGTAGTGGCAAAGATCATCACCTGGTAAGTAAAGGGAAGGGGTACTATTTTACAGGCCAGATGGCAACACCAGCTGTGCATATAAACCTGCCCGACCACTACGGTCATCTTCGGAGGCCTTGCTTTGGCTGCCCGTGCTCTCTGAGGTTAGACAGGAGGACAAATGGGACAGGGCCTTCTCAGTCATAGCCCCAAAGCTTTGGAACTCTCTTTCCAGGGGGATTCGTCTGTCCCCTTCTGTTGCCAGCGGGTGAAGCCGTCCTTGTTTTGTTTCGCATTCTCTTCATCATCCCTCCTTCCTGCCCCGTATTTTACTTGGTTTTATGTTTTTTTAAAATGTGTATTTCAACTTGGTTTTCATGACTTTTTTTAGTGTGTTTGATTTTAACAATTTTTAAGATGTGTTTTTCATTGTGTACATTTTTAATGTCAGCTGCCTTGGGGGCCTTAGTGAGCCGAAATGGCGGGGTATACGTTTTGCAAATAATAATCAATAATAATAAAAGGTAGTCCCATTTATATTCCCCTTATTTTTATTTCCCAGTTTCTGTTCTGCTCTCCCACACAGTTGTGGGGCTCAGAACGGATTACGACATAAATAGGCAATTCAAAAACAGTTCAGATCTATACATACAGAATCAACGATCACCCAGATGGTGTATAGACTATGCCACTGTTCCCAGGGTCGAGGGGTGTGGAAGAAACAGAGGGCCGCATATAAATAAAGGCTCCCTGATCTCACCCATAAACTTGGTGATACAGTTCCGTTCTACAAGCCCTGTGGAATTGTACCCCACCTTTCTCCCAAGGGGACCCAAGGCGGCTTACATCCTTCTCCTCTCCTCCATTTTATCCCCCACAACAACCCTGCAAGGTAGGTTAGGCTGAGAAGAAGAAGAAGAAGAAGAAGAGAAGAGATTGGATTTATATCCCGCCCTTCACTCACTTGGAGTCTCAGAGCGGCTTACAAACTCCTTTCCCTTCCCCACAGAGGTAGGTGGGGCTGAGAGAGCTCTGACAGAAACTGCTCTTTTTCAAGAACAGCTGGTACAGAGCTACGGCTTGCCCAAGGTCATCCAGCAGGTGCAAGTGGAGGAGTGGGGACTCAAACCCGGTTCTCCCAGATTAGAGTCCGTGCACTTAACCACTACACCAAACTGAGAGTGTGTGAGTGGCCCAACGTCGCCCAGTGAGCCTCCATAGCAGAGTGGGCTTTGATCCAATGGTCTGGCCACCACAACACCCTGGCTCTCAACAGGTCCTTTCTTGGAAGAACAGTTGGAAGGATACTAATTCAGTTTAGCATATTGGTTCAGAGGCGGAGTCCCTTTCCCGTCTCCTTATAGCACACTAGAAGGTACTCTCGGTGCAGCTTGTACCGTCACTGTGGCGTGAAAAGCTGTATGCGCTTTGGAAACAAAGCAGGAGCCCACCTTAAAGACTTGTCGCTGTTGATCAGTCGCACGGTCAGGTCCGACTCTCCGCGACCCCACGGACCACTTCACGCCAGGCCCTCCTGTCTTCCGTCGTGCTCCGGAGTTTGCTCAATTTCATGTTCGCTGCATCAATAACCAATAACCTTTCGTAGAAAAAGAGGTGCAGGAGCTCATTAGCATAACTCATTGGCATTACTTATTTGCATATGCTACACCACCTGTCATCACCAGAAGTATGTCAGAAGGCAAGAAAGAAAGGAGAGAGAAAGGAGAGAGAGAGAGAGAGAGAAAGAAAGAAAGAAAGAAAGAAAGAAAGAGCTGGCAGAGAGGGGACAGCTAACTAATCCAAGCCTCAGAAATACCCCTATTCTGGGAGGATAGCTTCAGTGGTGGCTGAAGCCTTCAGAAGGCTGGTCGGAGGAACAAGGACCTTTCCAGGGGACGGGGTCATTTTGCTGCAGCCAGGACACAAGCAGGCATTCCCCGGGGGGGGGAGGGGGGGGCTGGCACCAACTCCGGGAGCTGCACTCCCCCGAGCTCCTGCTCAAAAGGACCCCTGTCAATAACCCTGTCTATCCATCTCATCCTTTGCCGTCCCCTTCTTCTTTGACCTTCCGTCTTTCCCAGCATCGGGGTCTTCTCCAGGGAGTGTTCCCTTCCAGGGCATTTTTTGTAGGAAAAACCCAGCAGGAACTCATTAGCATATTAGGCTACACTCAACAGCAGAAACGTATTAGCATATTAGGCCACACCCTTGACAGCACAGCTCGTTAGCATATTAGGTGGGGGGGCTGGGAAAGCACAGGGCAGGCATAGAAGCTTGCCTCCCCCCCCCCCCAGCTTCTCCACCCCATTTCAGCACCGCATTTCTAGTCTCCTATCCCCACCCCCAAACCAGACAACCGGGAAATGCGGTGCTGAAGAGCCTTTCTAGTCTCTTCCCCACCCCCAGCCACACATGCCAGAGGTTTGGGTTGTAGGTGTGGCCGGTGCCAGGCTTTTTTGCACACTAGGTGAGGCTACCTTCCAGCGCCCCCCCCTCCCCGTGTGCGCACCAGTTTCCAAATATAAATGCATTTTAGGGCTGCTCTCCCCATCGTCCTCACTTGGTGGCCTCTGTGCCTGTCAGGGTTCTGCGCCCCTAGGTGGTCGCCTAACCTCGCCTTATGGTAGCACCGGCCCTGGCCATAGGGTTGCCAAGTCCCTCGAGCTTACCGGCGGGGGGGGGGGAGTCCTCTGCCGGCCGGGAGCTTCATCGGCGTGCGCGCTTTGACATCACCGGAAGTGACGTCAGCACATTGGGGGCGTTGCCAGGGCGATGCTCTGGCAATCGCCCCAAAACTCTATGGTATCAATACGTGAGGGACGTCAATACGTGAGGGAAGTCATCCAGGCTGGACGACTTCAGGGGTGGGGTTTCCCCCGCCGGCCGAATGCGGGCCGGCGGATTGGGAACCCCTGTAGCGGGGGATCCCCCGCCCCCCGGGCTGACTTGGCAGCCCTACCTGGGTATGGCCAACTCAGGAGCCAGACGAAAATCTGTTCCCAAGTGTTCCTGCCCAAAAATAGCCCTGCTCCCTTCTCATTTGGTGGCCAAAGTATTGGAGCTTCGGCTTCAGGATCTGGCCTTCCGGGGAACAGTCAGGGTGCATTTCCTGTAGGACTGACTGATCTGATCTCCTTGCAGTCCACGGGACTCTCAAGAGCCTTCTCCAGCACCATAATTCATAAGAAGAGACTTAAAGACTAGCACTGTTTATTCTTGCCTGGGCTACCGCGAACCAGAGTTTATTTCCTCGGACGCCGCTGGGTTTCTGTTTCATTTCGTGACCCCCCCCTGGAAATATGAACTTTTAATCACTCGTGGAAAGCGAGGCGGGGCCAGGTGGGAGGCCCACTTGGACCAGGGCGGCCAGATGCTCAGGGGGGGCCCAAGAGAGCTTTTGGGGAGCCAAGCAGCTGCAGGGAAAGGGAAACCCCTTTGAACCAGACACAAAGCAGCCTCCTCCCAGAGACTCTCGGCCCGGCTGTTGCACACCTGGAGGCCGGCTGCACGGGGGAAGGGGACAGTAACTCAAGATGGCAGAAGGAACCAGAGGAAAAAGCCACAGCTGCTGCTGGGGCCTCCAGACAGGAGGGATCTCCAGGTTGCAGTCTGGAAATCCTGGCTGCGTTGCAGACGAGGGTCCGTGGCCAACAAATAAGGGCGACCCTGCCCGATCAGAAGGGTTGCCAGCTCTGGATCGGGAAATACCTGGAGATTTTGGGAGTGGAGCCTGAGGAGGGCGGGGGTTGGGGAGGGGAGGGGCTTCAGTGGGGTATAATGTCACAGAGTAGACATGCAAACATACGGCCAAGGGCTGGAACCGGCCAGTCCAGGGCTCTTACGTGGCCAGTGAACAACTGGGGGGGAACCGGTTCAAATGTGGACCGGAAGGGCGTACACCAGTTTGGTGTGGTGGTTAAGATTGTGGACTCTGATCTGGGAGAACTGGGTTCGATCCCCCATCCCCACTCCTCCACATGCAGCTGCTCTCAGGGCTGTTCTTTCAAGAGCAGTCCTCAAAAGGGCTCTCTCAGCCCCACCTACCTCGCAGAGTGTCTGTTGTGGGGAGGGGAAGGGAAAGGAGATTGTAAGCCGCTCTGGGACTCCTTCAGGTAGTGAAGGGTGGGGTATAATCCAATCTCTTCTTCTTCCTTCAGGTAGTGAAAGGCGGGGTATAAATCCAATCTCTTCTTCTTCCTTCAAGTAGTGAAGGGCGGGGTATAAATCCAATCTCTTCTTCTTCCTTCAGGTAGTGAAAGGCGGGGTATAAATCCAATCTCCTTCTCCTTCTTCTCTTGTACCCCCTGCTGAGGTCCCTCTCTTCCCAAAACACAGGCCCTCCCCAGCGTCTTCCCCCAGATCTCCAGGGACTGGCCAACCCAGAGTTGGCAACCGTAAAGGATGAGGAGGGCTGGCTTGGCCCCGAACTCTGCTGAGGAGGGGTATGGGTCATAAGAACATAAGAGAACATAAGAGAAGTCAATGTTGGGTCAGGCCAGTGGCCCATCCAGTCCAACACTCTGTGTCACACAGTGGCCAAAACACCAGGTGCCCTCAGGAGGTCCAGCAGTGGGGCCAGGACACCAGAAGCCCTCCCACTGTTGCCCCCCCCCGTCAAGCACCAAGAATACAGAGCATCACTTGCCCCAGACCAAGAGTTCCTTTCACATTCAGTGGTAAAATATCTCTGGTACCTGCCATTACATTTTATGGCGCACATGGCCCGGCCCGATAAAATGACATTTATGTCAGATCTGGCCCTCGTAACAAACGAGTTTCACACCTCTGTATAGAGGCCACTTTCCACAACAGCCATTTTCTCCAGGGGAACTGATCTCTGTAGATCAATTGTAATCCCAGGTAGGGTTGCCAGCCTCCAGGTGGGGTCTGGAGATCTCCCGCTTTTACAACTGATCCCCAGCCGACAGAGATTGGTTCCCCTGGAGAAAATGGCTGCTTTGCAGGGTGGACTCTGTGGCTTTGGACCATGCTGAAGCCCCTCCCCTCCCCTCCCCAAACCCCACCCTCTCCTGGATCCACCCCCAAAGTCTCCAGGGATTTTCCAATCCAGACCTGGCAACCCTATGATGGAAATACCTGAAAATTTGGGGGGCGGATCCTGAGGAGGGCAGCATTTTTTGCGGGGGGATGGAAGGACTCAGCAAGTTATAATGCCATAAGGTCCACCCTCCAAAGCAGCCATTTTCTCCAGCGGAACTGATGTCTGTCATCTGGAGATCAATTGTAACAGCGAGAGATCTCCAGGTCCCACGTGGAGATTGGCAACCCTAGGGGGAAAGTCAGCCACACAGCAGGGGGTTGAAGGGAATGGTTTGATGGTTGCTTGCCCACCTCATTAGCCAGCCAGCCATGGGGGAGCTAAGCAGGAGAAAGGGCCTGAGGAATTTCACACAGCCAATATGTTCCGTTTCAGGAACTCTTCAGTAACGGTTTCTGTCAGGCATTTTACACAGAACCGTATTAGCACCGGTTCCCTAACGGAACATATTGTTCCTTTCACACAGAAACGTGCCTCTCCCGTTGGGGAAGCGTTCCTGAGCTGGTTTACCTTGAAACCTCCTCCCAAGCGTTCTTCAGTTCTTATACTGGTCCTGAAGCGCTATGGGGTGCTGTGTGAAATGCCCCCTGTTTCTGACAGTTTATTCTGACAGTTTATTCTGGACATGCTAGCAGTGTGTGGTGGAGGGGGTTATGCTGATAGTCCATTGTCTTTTCACTGACAGAAGCAGGCCACTGAGGGAACAGTTAGACCCACCTGGCAGTGGGCGGAGGAGAAGAGTGGACCCAGCACCCAGTTGGTCCTTCCCCTTCGCTGGCTCCCTCCAGACTGAGGCCGAGACGCTGGCCGGTGGCTCTGTGGGCGGGACTGAGGCAAAGCAGGGAGAGAATGCAGCCAGTGGTCAGGGACCCCCGTTTGAGTGGCAGCCCGTCCAGCCAACTGATTTTGGCGCCCCATGGAATCTTGCCCCATGGAATCTTGAAAACAGCTTTATACAATAGGAAAGATTCCCGCAATCTGCCTGTGATTAAGACCCTGCGCATATCAATCCGAGGAATGGAGCCGTGATTTCCGAATGCTCACATCAAAAGAGATGTCGTCGGTCTTTAAGGTGCTGCCGGACTTCTGTTTTGTATTTTTAGGGTTGTCAGCCTCCAGGTGGGGCCTGGAGATCTCCCAGAATTAGAATCGATCTCCAGCTGTCAGAGATCAGTTTCCCTGGAGTAAATGGCTGCGTTGGAGGATGGACTCTCCAGCATTATACCCGGCTGACCTCCCTCCCCTCCCCAAAACCTGCCCTCCTCAGGCTCCACCCCCCCACACACACACACACACTATCTCCAGCTGCCACAATCTCCAGGTGCTCAGGGCTGGCAACTCTATTTAAAAAGAGAGAGAGAAGAGATTGGATTTATACCCCGCCCTTCACTCGGAATCTCAGAGTGGCTCACAATCTCCTTTCCCTTCCCCTCCCCATAACAGACTCCCTGTGAGGTAGGTGGGGCTGAGAGAGCTCTCTCGAGGACTGCCCTTGAGAGAACAGCTCTGAGAGAACTTGGGACTGAACCAAGGTTACCCAGTTGGCTGCATGTGAAGGAGTGGGGAATCAAACCCAGTTCTCTCGGATTAGAGACTGTACTCTCAGCCACTAGGACTGACCCTGCTCACAGTGTAGCTCCAGTTAACAGTCCTGACTGAAGTCTTAATGGCAGAATCAGTGCAGTGAAGGAGACCCAGCAGCCTCTTGGGAAGGATTTTTTACCGGCGTGGTGCCACCACAGAGAAGGACCTGCCCCAAACAGTAGTGGTTTTTCTTTCTACATACGCATATGGACAAAAAGAGACCCCAAGCAGGAATTTCCCTAAAGATTTCAAAAGGTGGGGCTCAGGCTGCCAACCTCCAGGAGGGGCCTGAAGACCTCCTGGAATTCCAGCTGATTTCCAGATGACTGAGATCAGTTCCCCCTAAAGAAAAATGGCTACCTTGGAGGGTGGAGTCTAGGGCATTGTACCCCACTGAGGCCCCTCCCCCTAAACACTGCCTTCCTCAGGCTCCACCCCCAAATATCCAGGAATTTCCCGGCCTGGACCTGGCAACCCTAGTTGTGATTTATCTAGGAAGGGATCTTCCCCACTGCAAGGAGGCTACTCCCAAGGCGGGGCGGGAGAAGAGATATTAAATTCCAAAGACCCAGGGGCAACTAGTGTGGTATAGTGGTTGCTGCAGTGTTGGTCAAGGACTTGGAAGTCCTGGGTTTGAATCACCATTTGCCATAAAGCTCGCTGGGTGATCTTGGGCCAGAGTGGCTCTCTCAGCCTAATCTAAACAAATTAACGCTGTTCCACACGCTTTGGAGGAAGGGGGAGAATTAAGCGCACGAGACAGATGTGATTCTGGCAACGTTCCTGTCCTAATCGAGCATCTCCTGGACGTGAGGGGAGCCCAGATTGCTTGAGGAGGGATAGGGGGCTCTCGGTGTCCCGAAATATTGGCAGGATGCTGCTCTGAAGGAAAGCGTCGCCTCTCCCCACGAGCCCAATGAACAAGATAAATTCTACAGAATGCTAATTGTTGTGAAGCATGAAAAACACCTCCTAGACAGCAGTGATGCCATTACTTTGCCTCTGCAGCTGTACAAATCCGCAAAGCACAGTTTTAACAACCGCAACAGTGCAGTTGACAGCCAGTGTGGTATATCGTGGTTAAGAGAGTCGGACTAGAATCTGGGAGACGCAGGTTCAAGCCCCGCCCCCCCGCCACGGAAGCTCACCTCGGCCCATCACACGCTCTCAGTCTTGCCCACCTCGCAGGGTTGCTGTGAGGACAAAATGGAGAAGGTGGGGGGATGCTGGAAGCCATTGTGGCTCCGCATTGGGGGGAAAGGCAAGGTATAAATGAAGTAAATAAAATAAACAAGTTGTCCCACGGCCCCATTGACTCTCAGGGAGCCTCCACGTGGGGCAGTTTTGGGACAGCATCTCCGAAGTGGCCGGCGTGGCAAAGAGGACGTGGCGAAAGCACCAGAGGATTGTGTTGGGAACCTGTTTGCAGTGCCACGGGTCCAAGAATATTCAATGACAGCACCTCTGAGAATGTGCAAAGTGCTCTTCTTGAACCACAGCCTGCCGTCCACATACCCGTTATAAGGGCTCTCCGGTTGGATCAGATAGCGGGACTTTGGGCCACGCTTCCTCCACAGTGCCCTGCACACCATCTGATTTCCCAAGAGCCTAGGGATGCCAACTCTGTCAGGAAATCCCTGGAGATTTGGGGGTGGAGTCTGGGGAGGGTGTGGCTGGGGCAAGGGAGGGACCTCAACAGGGTCTAGTGCCGCCCTCCAAAGCAGCCATTTTCTCCAGGGGAATTGATCTCTGCGGTCAGGAGATCAGTTGCGATTCCAGGAGATCTCCAGGCATCACCTGGATTCTGTCAGCGCCACTTCATACCTTCTGTGTGCCATGACAACACAGAGCACATGATCCACCAATCGGTACGAGGGTCCTGCAGCCACAAGGGGCTACATGGCCAGCTCAACTTCTCGGTTGCTTTTCTGCCCACAGAAACCCGCCCTGGTTGCTAAGCACCCGGCAGACTAAAATACACGTCTGGTGGCGGCCTCAGTTCATCGGCGGAGGGAGTAAAGTCAGGCAGGCAGGCCTGTTTTAGAAACTAAGCACAACCGAGCATGGAAGGCTGCAACGCTCCCTCTAAGCGGTGGAGTCTTGTGAGCAAAAATTCTACTTCGTGAGCAAAAATTCTACTTTGTGAGCTACTGGCATGAAAGCTGTGAGCGAGCAATTTGGCTGCGGCATAAATTAGTTTGCTCTGGAGCCGTCCTTCCTGATCTAAGACGAAAATATGTGAGCCAGAGGCTAAAAAACTGCGAGCTAGCTCACACTAACTCAGCTTAGAGGCAACACTGTATTCAGGCCTATCGTTTTGGGGGACAGCTGTCTCGGTGGGGCTGCCAACCTCCAGGGGGTGGCTGGAGATCTCCCAGTATTACAATTGATGTCCAGATGAAAGAGATCAGTTCCCCTGGAGGAAAGGGGCTTCTTTGAAGGGTGGACTTTATGGAATTAGACCCTGCACCAGTCCCTCCCTGGGCTCTATCCCGCAAATCTCCAGGAATTTCCCAGCTGGAGTTGGCAACTCTAGTGTTAGTGTTTGTCCATAATAGAACAGCTAGATCCAAGTCCAGCAACACCTTACAGGCCAATGGGGATTTTCGGGGAATGGCCCATCCAGTCCAACACAGTGGCCAGAAATACCAGGTGCCATCAGGAGGTCCAGCAGTGGGGCCAGGACACTAGAAGCCCTCCCACTGTTGCCCCCCCCCCCCCACAAGCACCAAGAATACAGAGCATCACTTGCCCCAGACCGAGAGTTCCCAGCTATACCTTGTGGCTAATAGCCACTGATGGACCTCTGTTCCAGATGTTTATCCAATTCCCTCTTGAAGCCGTCCATGCTTGTAGCCGCCACCACCTCCTGTGGCAGTGAATTCCATCACTCCTTGGGTGAAGAAGTATCTTCATTGTATCTACTTGAGGCATATCTATTGGACCTGAATCTAGCTATTCAGGCCTAGGAAGAGGATGTGCTGATTGAATGCAACGTTCTGGTCCCCCCAGGTAAGTTTAAGGCAAAAAGATGGTTCACCCATCCACCATTTTTTTCTTTACAACGTCCCTGTGAGATAGGCGAGGTTAAGAGAAAACGAGGGCCCGGAAGTCCCTTACTGAACTCGGCTGAATTTGAAGCCAGTTCCCCATGTTCCTAGGCCGACCCTTCTGTACACTTCCTCTGTATTGCTGGGGTGGCCAAACTTCCTTAACGCAAGAGCCACAAGACATGAACAAACATATCACACACACACATTTTATTTAAAAATACACAAATTTGCTTTTTATTAACATTAAATGAGACTGCCAAAAATGAAAATAAAGGGGGTAAAAACAGGTATTGATACAGACATGTATTTGTTTGCTAATGATATTGATTTGTCTGAGAGAGTGGGGGTGGGTGGGATGTAGGGCTGCCAAGTCAGCCCGGGGGGCGGGGGATCCCCCGCTACAAGGGTTCCAATCCGCCGGCCAGCATTTGGCCGGCAGGGGAAATCCCGCCCCCGAAGTCATCCAGCCTGGACGACTTCCCTCACGTAATGACGTCACCTGGAACTGACGGCAGCACGCCCCAAAATATACCATAGAGTTTTGGGGTGATTGCCAGAGCGTCGCCCTGGCAATGCCCCCAATGTGCTGACGTCACTTCCGGTGACGTCAGCCGGCGTGCACGCTTTGCGCGCGCACCAATGAAGCTCCCGGCCGGCAGAGGACTCCCCCCCCCCGCCGGTAAGCTCGAGGGACTTGGCAACCCTAGTGGGAAGAAAGAATGAAAGAGGTGGAACGAAAGAGAGGAACAAAGAAAACAAAGAGATGGGAGGGAGGGAGAAAAAGTATTCCTCTCCTTCGCTTCCCCAGCTGCCCTGCTGGGAGCCACACGGCAAAAGGGGTAGAAAGAGAGGTGCAGGAGCTCATTAGCATAACTCATTGGCATAACTCGTTTGCATATGCCACACCCCCTGACATCACCGGAAGTGTGCCAGAAGGCAACACCCACCGCTCAGGCTCCACTCCAAAAATCTCCACGCATTATCCCAACTCAGAGCTTTACACTTTGACTAAAGACACTGTAGGTTTCCTTTGCTCTTGCTGGGAAGCTACCCTACAACCAGGGCTATTTTGGGGCAGGAACGCACAGGAATGGAGTTCCGGCTGGCTTCTGAGTTGGCCACGCCTACAGCCTCCCCCCCCCTCAAGTGCCTCGCAAGCCGCGGGGCGCCTGGGGAAGCCGATCCTGGGCAGGAGCTGCGCTGTCAGGGGCGTGGCCTAATAGGCTAATGCGTTTCTGTCGTTGGGTGTGGCCTATTATGCTAATGAGTTCCTGCTGGGCTTTTTCTACAAAAGAAGCCCTGCCTACAACAAGCATGAAAATACAGATCGAGTGAGCAGGCCTTTGCTTTTTCTGCAATAAATCAGGAAAACAGTCAAAAGATTATTTTGGCAACAACACGCCTAGGAGTCCACACCATTTTAGGTAGCAGCAAAATGAAGAGCATGAAGATGGGCAGAGTGCACATTTCTTGCCAGTGTTCGCTCTGGGGTGCCTGTCTCTTCTCACTCCGGTAAAGCGCACGTAAACTCTACTCGCCCCCCCCCCCCCGGGACGCCACAACATTTCCCGTGGCTGAATCACGGCACAAACAGCGTCTCTCCAGCTGTTATGTATTGACCATGCGGTCGCCATGTGCTCCCGCAATGGCGACCGCCATGTGGCCAGAGCACATGGCCAAGAAACTACCTGAGCTTCAGCCAGGTAGAACAAAGGCCAGGTGGATTCAAACCGGCCACCAATCCTGTACCTAGGTTTCTCCCAGGGAACCTATGAGATGTAAATAGACTGATAAGAGCCTATCAGGCCAGTTGGGCGAGGTCAGGGGATTGTCCCTGACCAGCATAAAAGGAGGGCTCCGAGCCCTGGGTTGTCTGCTTCATCCGGACCAGCAATAAAGATCTAGCTGTTTCACTGTTCCATGGACTCCCGACTCCAATACTTATCACCAGCAAAAACCCAGCAGCTTTCCACAGCACATCACCATATGTGTCCACTCCCGGGCTTGTTACTCCCGGAATGGCATTCCTGCATGTTCCTGCTCGAAGTATGTGTGAAAGAGCCACATGTAGAGAAGAAGAAGAAGTGAAGAGATTGGATTTATACCCCGCCCTTCACTTGTAGTCTCAGAGTGGTTTACAATCTCCTTTCCCTTCCCCTCCCCACAACAGACATCCTGTGAGGTAGGTGGGGCTAAGCGAGCTCTGAGACAACTGTCCTTGGGAGAACAGCTGGTACAGAGCTGTGGCTTGCCCAAGGTCATCCAGCAGGTGCACGTGGAGGAGTGGGGAATCAAACCCGGTTCTCCTAGATTACAGTCCGCACACTTAACCACCAGGGGTCATTTCGTAGAAAAAGAGGTGCAGGAGCTCATTAGCATACCTATTAGCATAACTCATTAGCATAACTGGCCGAATGTCAGTTTCAGCCCTATTATACCCTATGGGCCATTGAAGTCAATGGCAAAAACTCACAGGGTATATGAGGGGATGGAGGAGAGGGGGTTTGAGGGAGAGGCTCCAAACTTGCAGGGTGCCTTCTGGGACCTCTCCCCGAAATACCCACCAAGTTTCAAGAAGATTGGACCACGGGGTCCAATTCTACGGGGCCTCAAACAGGTTGCCCCGTCCCCTCCATTGTTCTCTATGGTGGGGAAAATGTTACTTTTTTCCCACCATAGAGAACAATGGAGGGAATGGGGGCAACCTGTTTGGAGGCCCGTAGAATTGGACCCCCTGGTCCAATCTTTCTGAAACTTGGTGGGTATTTGTGGAAGAGGTCCCAAAAGCTTTCCTGCAAGTTTGGAGCCTCTCCCTCAAACCCCCTCCCCTCCAGCTGCTTTTAAAGTTGCAGCCAAATTTCGGTGGCAATCCGGCAGGGGGCCAAATCAGATCAGAGAATCTGATTTGGCCTGTGGCTGCCCTACTGCCCACTCCTGAGCTGGCGGAGTGGTGCTCTGCCTGGCTCCGGCCCCAAAGGACCCCTGTTAACCACTACACCAAACTGGCTCTCAAGTAGCTCCCGAGCCACAGTTTGGCCACCCCTGCTCCATAATAATCGCTTTGTACTTTTCCTTTCTGACATGTTTGCCACATGGATTGTTGTGGTTAAAAGGCAGGGCCTTCTTGGTCATGGCACCAAAGATCTGGAACTCTCTTCCAGGGAGATTCGTCTGTCCCTTTCTGTTGCTGTCTTCTGTTCCTGGATGAAGATTATTTTTGTTCGGTTTGGCATTCCCTCAAGGATTCCTCCTTCCTAACCAATGTTTTTATATTTTGTATGTATTTTTTAATTGTTTTGATGGTGTGGGAGGGGAGGTTGATTTTAATGGTTTCAAAATGTGCCTTCGTTGTGTATGTTTTCGGTTGAAGACAGCAACAGTTATCCGTCATAGCTGGTACCCTCTTTTCTTCCATTCTGCCCAATTCGGCCTCCTCCTTAACCTGCCCACAAGATAGGAAAACAGCCCAGAGTAGGTTTTTGATTAAAATTAAGGACGCCATCTGGAGACTATTAAATTAACGATAATTGATTTGTTGATTTTAACCTGAGATTTTGCTCTGTTTTTAACCTGTTGTAAATCGCTCAGAGCCTTGTGTACTCAAGGACTGGGAGATCCAGAAATCTAATAAATAATAATAAATAGGAAATCGTTAGCCACCTTGGTGGGCCAAGAGACACACATTCTGTAAATAAGTAAGAGATATTTTAATAAAGATAGTAGCATTAATTTAGGTAAACCGATGCTTGGGCTGGGCTACAGTGGCTCGAGTGGTTAAGACGCTGAACTGCAGACCAGTAGTTCGGCAGTTCGAGACTCGAGTGCCACATGACGGAGTGGGCTCCCGTCTCTGGTCCCAGCTCCTGCCAACCCAGCAGGTTGAGAGCAAGAAATTGCAAGTAGATAAATAGGTACTTCGGTGGGAAGGTAACGGCGTTCCGTGTTCCTCGGTGTCTAGTCATACCGGCCACATGACCGTGGAAACGTCTTCGGACAGCGCTGGTTCTTCGGCTCGGAAACGGCGATGAGCACTGCATCCCTAGAGTCGTATTCGACTGCCTTTCGAGCAAGGGAGACCTTTACCTTTACCTATATGCTTGGGCTGTATCACTTTAGTCTATAGGCAGGGCTTTGCATGTTGCCAATTGCCTGGAGAAAAAATGCCCAGTCTCTTCAACAGCCTGCTTCGGCGGGGAGGGCGGGGTATAAATCAAATTATTAATAATAATAATAACAACAACAATAACAGAGGCAGGGAACAGATTAAGGCTGCCAACCTCCAGTCCAGGTGGTGGCTGGAGATCTCTCAGGATTACAGCCCGAGCCACAGTTTGGCACCCCTGGCTTAGAGAGAAAACTGATTCCTGGCATCTAGAAGAAGAAGAGGTCGGATTTATACCCCGCTCTTCACTCTCAGAGGAGTCTCAGAGCGGTTTACAATCTCCTTTCCCTTCCCCTCCCCACAACAGACATCCTATGAAGTAGGTGGGGCTGAGAGAGCTCTCTCGAGGACTGCTCCTGAGAGAACAGCGCTGAGAGAACTTGTGGCTGACCCAAGGTCAACCAGCAGCTGCATGTGGAGACGTGGGGAATCAAACCTGGTTCTCCCAGATTAGAGTCTGCGTTCCTAACCACTACACCAAACTGGCTCTAGCCCCTGACAATAGACAGGCAGCTTCATCCTGGACCGGTTCTAGTTTTCAGGTCGCCTTCAAGGACAGACCCGGGCAGAATGCATTGCAGTCTTCCAGCTGGGAGATTACAGAACCATGGATCGGTGCAGACAAATCATCTGAGTCTGGGGGAAATGACCACCCGCAGTTTTCCATGGCACCGAGGCAAATAACATCCCATTAAGGCTCCACTAAGGGGACATGCCTTTGTTTTCTCCAGGCAGTTGGCAACCCTGTTGGGGCCAGTGAAGCGCCATTTGGAACACTTCTCGGATCTCCCGAGGATCATTTACCCGAGTGTAAAGTCCTCCCAGGAGGAAAGGCAGAGGGACAGGGTGGCCAGAGAAAGGGGAACCCTGCCGGTAGATTTCTCACACTGTCGGGCTCCGGGAAGGAGAAATCGATCTCCGTCCAGCCATTTGTCACCAAAAGGAATTACTGTGCCCCCTCCTGCTGACGGTGTACTGCAAATAAACCCCTTTGGCTTCAGCTGGGAAGCGGAGGAGGACAAAATCCAGCCAGAAGCATCACGCCAGCGGGTACCTGAAGGCGGCAAAGTTGCTGCAAGGAAGAGGCCGCTCCCTCAGGATTCACCCAGACTAGCCTGCCCTCCCTAAGGGAGCCAGGTCCTCTTTGGCCCCCGGTGGGAGATGAAGGGATAGGGTGGCCACATCCAGGTTGGGAAATTCCTGGAGATTTGGGGGTGGAGCCTGGGGAGGACAGGGACCTCAGTGGGGTACAGTGCCACAGAGTCCACCTTCCACAGAGAGCCAGCTTGGTGTAGTGGCTGGGTTTGATTCCCCAGTCCTCCACATGAGGCTGCTGGTGTGACCTTGGGTCAGTCACAAGTTCTCTCAGAGCTATTCTCTCAAAAGCAGTCCTCAAAAGAGCTCTCTCGGCCCCACCTACCTCACAGGGTGTCTGTGGTGGGGAGAAGAAGGAAAGGAGATTGTAAGCTACTCTGAGACTCCGAGTGAAGGGTGGGATATAAATCCAATCTCCTCCTCTTCTTCTTCTTCTTCTTCCAAAGCGTCCATTTTCTCCAGGGGAACTGCTCAGCTGTTGTCTAGAGATAAGCTGTAATTCCAGGGGATCCCGGGGTCCCACCTGGAGGCAGGCATCTTGAGCGCACCCCATCCACAAAACGAGCAAAATGATTCACTTGGAATTGCAAATCAGAAGCCATGAGTGTGAGAAATGCCATCGCGTCATGGCTGCCAATCCCAGCAAGGGGCTTTTGAGGCAAGTAAGAAGCAAAGGCGGCTGGCCATCGCCTTCCTCTGCGGACCCTTCCTCAGTGGCCTCCTTTCCAAGGACTGACCCAGCTTTGCTTCCAAGATCAGACATGTACCAGGCTGTACCAAGGGTGGAGGTCAGCAAGATGCAATTTATTAAGGATAAGAGCCAAGTTTTACATCTGGGTAACAAAAATGAGGAACACGCATACCAGATGGGGATATACTTCTGGGCAGCAGTGAACAAGATCTTGGGGTAAGGGTGGACCGTAAGTAAAATATGAGCAGCCAGTGTGATGCGGCGACAAAAAAGGCTAATGCGATCTTGGGGGTGTATCAACAGAGGAATAGCATCTAGATCGCAAGATGTCCTAGTCCCGCTGTACACTGCACTGGTCAGGCCGCACCTGGAGTGCCGTTCTGGAGGCCTCACTTCAAAAGGGATGTGGACAGAACGGAGTGGGTTGATCGGGGGCCTGGAGACCAAGAAAACCCTCCGAGGAAAGGCCGAGGGACTTGGGAAGGTTCAGTCTGGAGAAGAGGAGGGGGAGGGGGGGACGTGACTGCTCTCTTGAAGTATCTGAAGGGCTGTGTCACTCAGAGGAGGGCAGGGAGCTGTTCCTGTTGGCAGCAGAGGAGAGGACTCGCAAGAATGGGTTTCAATTAAGGGCAGGGAGGTAGCGGCTGGATATTAGGGAAAACTTTTGTACAGTCAGAGTTGTGCCACAGTGGAACCAGCAGCTGCCTGGGGAGGTGGTGAGCTCCCCCTCCCTGGCAGTCTTCGAGCAGCGGCTGGATGAACACTTGTCAGGGATGCTCTAGGCCAGGGGTGGGCAATTGTTTTGGCTCGGGGGGCGCTTTGTGGGAGCGGAGGTTAGCGGAGGGCTGCACCTTTTAAAATGATTGCATTCATTAGTTAACTTTGCATTTCAGAAACGGTATAAATTGTATCATAAAAATCAATAAATATAAATTAAAGAAAATAGTGGTAGTTTTATTCAGTTTATTTATTGTGCTAATTTCATATCATCTATAGCTGCAAGCACATTTAATTTTAGAATCAGTTTAATGAGACAAATGTACCCTATCACACTTTTCTACAATTTTTTTTGAAATCAGGAGTGAGATTGCTTGTTGAGATTCTCATCACAGCCTGCAAGTTAATGTCTGTCAAATGTCTCTTAAGGTCTGTATTTACTCTTGTTGATCTTCATGCAAGAAAAACTTTGCTCACAAATATATGTAGACCCAAATATAGAGAACATTTTGCCAGCAAATTTCTTCATACATGGAAACTGTTCAGCAGACAAAGATTTGTAAAAGTCAACTAATGTCACAGCATTAAACATTTCTTTCACAGTGTGATCTGACTGCACGTCAATAAGTTCAAGCTGCAGCTCCTCAGGTGCTGACAGTGGCCAACTGTCTTGGCGGGCCGCAAAAAACTCTGTGGCGGGCCGCATGTGGCCCCCGAGCCACAATTTGCCCACCCCTGCTCTAGGCTGATCCTGTACTGAGCAGGGGGTGGGACTAGATGGCCTGGACGGCCCCTTCCAACTCTGTGTGATTCTAGGGTTCTACCTTCCCTCCCCCAGAAACCCGACACCTCCATTTGAATGCTCAGGAGTTTCGGGACATTTCCCCTTGACCTAGAGCTGCTAACTTTAGCATGAGAAATTCCTGGGGATTTGGGGCTGGAACCTGGGTGGGCATGGTTGGGGGAGGGCTGGGACCTCAGTGGAGTATAATGCCACATAGAGTCCCTTTTCCAAAGCAGCCTTTTCCTCCAGGAACCTAGCCGCTACAGTCAGAAGATTAGTCGGAATTCCAGAAGAAGAAGAAGAAGAGATTGGATTTATACCCCCCTTCACTACCTGAAGGAGTCTCAGAGCGGCTTACAAACTCCTTTCCCTTCCCCTCCCCACAACAGGCACCCTGTGAGGTAGGCGGGGCTGAGAGAGTTCTGACAGAAACGGCTCTTTTTCAAGAACAGCTGTGCCAGAGCTACGGCTTGCCCAAGGTCATCCACCAGCTGCAAGTGGAGGAGTGCGGAATCAAACCCGGCTCTTCCAGATTAGAGTCCGCGCACTTAACCACGACACCAAACTGGCTCCAGGAGATCTCCAGGCCCCACCTGTCAGTTGGCAACTCTACCTAGAGCCCACGTCCCTACCTACTATTGCTGGCCCCAGACTTTTAATACCTGACTTTTATCCTGACGAGTTCCGTCTCTTGATTTGCAAGTAACCTTTTGCGGAGCTTAACCAAAGCCTGGCCCTTTCAACGGGAGATGCCGGGGATTGAACCGGGGACCTTCTGCGGCCGTCTCCTACCTTGTTATTCAGACCAACCAAAATAGTACAGAGCATTGCACAAGCCTTTGAATACTATACCAGGCTGAATGTTAAAAAGGAAGGGGGGGGGGGCCAACATGTCACACCATAACCACAATGCCGATTATCTGCATCCTGCGTAGAATACCCAGCAAGTCTGCAGAGATAAAATGGTGCTGGTAAACATTGTGTCGCACAGCTATTGTGGGGGGATACTGTTTGGCCCATCTGCACCCTCCGTTTTAGGGTTGCCAGTCTCGGGGGGCAGGGGGGGGCGGAGATCCCCTGGAATTACAGCTGACCTCCAGATGAGAGAGATCAGTTCCCTGGAGAAAATGGCTGCTTCGGAGGGTGGAACTGACGGCATTAAACTCTGCTGAAGTCCTTTCACGCCCCCCCCCCATCCATGCCTCTCTCAGGCTCCACCCCCCCCCCCCCAAATCTCCAGGGATCCTGGAGGGTTTTTGGTTTTTTTGCTTCCTCTGGGCATGGAGCAGAAGTCACTGGGGCAGTGAAGGGGAGGAGCAGGGGGTTGGACTAGATGACCCTTGGGGATATCTTCCAGCACTGTTTTCTGTGTAATTGTAAGCAAACCTCAGGCAGGACGCTGAAGAGGCAGTAAAAAATATTCTAAGCAAGTAAACAGTGTCCAAGATTGGCTGAAGATCGAACTGTATGTGAGGACAGACACTATAAACAGCTCGTGTGTAAAAGTGCCGTCACGCCACAGCTGATTTATGGTGGCTCCATCGAGCCATTTTGGTGAAGTGGTGAAGAGCGGCGGACTCTCATCTGGAGAACCGGGTCTGATGCCCCCCTCCTCCTCCACATGCAGCCAGCTGGGTAACCTTGGGTCAGTCACCGTTCCCTCAGAGCTGTTCTCTCACGAGCAGTTCCCTCAGAGCTCTCTCAGCCCCACCTACCTCGCAGGGTGTCCGTTGTGGGGAGGGGAAGGGCAAGGAGACTATAAGCTGCTCTGAGACTGAGTGAAGGAGTCTTGGTGTATAAATCCCCCCCCCCTCTTCTTCCTGGGAGAAGCCAAGGTGGTTTCCCATTGCCTTCCTCTGCAAAGTCTTCTCTGGTGGTCTCTCACCCGAGCGCCGACCTTGCTTAGCTTCTAATAGTTGACGAGATTGGGCTATATGACACCATTCCACATCCCTCACAATGGCTTAACCCCCATCAATATGTATAAAGTGGGGGTCAGTTTTTACAGCAAGGGGGGGGCGCTATTATTGACTTTGTTTATACCCTGCTTTTCTCCCCAGTGGCGACCCAAAGAAGCTTAAATTGCTCTCCTTTCCTCCATTTCAACTTCACAACAACCCCACGAGGTAGGTCCGGCTGAGAGTTTGTGACTGGCCGACGGTCACCCAATATGCTGCCATGGCAGATTGGAACCTGGGTCTTCCAGATTCTAGTCTGACCCTCTAACCACTACACCACAACAGGTGAGGGATGCAGGACTCCCTTAGGCCCACACACAATGGTCCCCCCCTCTGTTGAGAACCTCCCCTCCAGCTAGGGTTGCCAGGTCTGGGATGGAAAATACCTGGGGACTTTGGGGGTGGAGCCAGGAGAGGGCGGGGTTTGGGAACGGGAGGGGCCTCAGCATGGTAGAGTGCCATAGATACAACCCTTCAAGGCAGCCATTTTCTCCAGGGGAGATGATCTCTGTCAGCTGGAGGTCACTTGTAAAAGCGGGAGATCCCCAGGTCCAATGCTCCTTCTAAGCTGTGGAGTCTTGTGAGCAAAAATTCTACTTTGTGAGCTAGTGGCATTAAAGTTGCAAGCAAGCGAGTTGGCTACTGCATAAAATTAGTTTGCTCTGGAGCCATCCTTCCTGAGCCAAGACAAAAATGTGTGAGCCAGAGGCTAAAAAACTGTGAGCTAGTCCTCACTAACTCAGCTTAGAGGGAACATTGCGAGGCTCGCAGCCCTACAGCCTAGGGCTGCCAAGTCCTCCGGTAGGGCGGGGGAAACACCGATTTTTAGTCCTTCCCCCCCCCCCCGCTTTTTCAAAGTTGGCCACCGGGGGGACAAAATGGCTGCCTTAAAAGGGAAATGTCTGCAGAGAGCCTGCCCTGCAGTAAAAAGCCTCACCAGACATTTCCCCTTTAAGAAGTCAGCAAGAGAGCTTCCACAGCAAGAGAGGTCCGCCCAGAGATTAAGGAGGGACTGAAGGAGCTGCTTTTGCATGTGGCTGGCAAGGTAAGTTTCTCTTCCAGCTCTTTTCCTTCTCTCTCCCTCTTTCTTTTTTCTGTCTGTCTGTCTGTTTGTCTGTCTCTCTCTCTCTCTGTCCCCATCCAGCAGAGGTCTATCAATGGCTATTATAGCCACAAGGTCTAAATGGAAGTAAGTGCCTCTGCCAGTTTTTTTTCCTTCTCTCTCTCCCTCTTTCTTTTTTCTGTCTGTCTGTCTGTCTCTCTCTCTCTCTCTCCCCATCCAGCAGAGGTCTATCAGTGGCTATTATTAGCCACAAGGTCTAAATGGAACCCTTTGTCTGGGGCAGTGAGGCTCTGAATTCTTGGTGCTTGGGGGGCAACAGTGGGAGGGCTTCTGGAGTTCTGGCCCCGCTGCTGGACCTCCTGAGGGCACCTGGTATTTTTGGCCACTGTTGTGACACAGAGTGTTGTACTGGATGGGCTGTACTGGATGGGCTGATCCACTGTGGCTTCTCTCCTGTTCTTATGATATGAAAATCATATTTAGCACTTGTGTAGCACTTAGTGCTTCATATTCTGCCGAGATGAGGAAGGATTCAGTAGAGCCGTTGCTCAGTGATAGAGCATCTGCTTGACATGCAGGAGGTATCAGCCTCTTCAGCTAAAAAAGGATCAGGTCATAGGTGACATGAAAGATCTCAGCCTGAGACCCTGGAGAGCCACTACCAGTCTGAGTAGTCAATACTGACCTTGATGGGCCAATGGCCTGATTCAGTATTAGGAAACTTCATGAGTTCATGTGTCAGCATGTGGAAGCAACATCACAGGATGTGACATCACAAAATGATGTCACTTCCTTTCTCCTGGCTCCACCCCCAAAGTCTCCTGGCTCCACCCCCAAAGTCCCCAGATATTTCCCAAGCTGGACTTGGCAGCCCTACTAGTACCGCCAGCTGGGCTCCTGGAGGATGAACAGGGACACTTTATCTGTGTGTGAAGCAGTAGGGGAGGGGGGGTCCCCTGCTCTGGCTCTTCCTCTTGGCCCCCCTCCCCACTTTGAGGAACCTGGGTGTCAGAAATGCCTGGGCTCCCATGCCCTCCCCCTTGACTCTAAAAACAGCCTATTAACCCAGTGTGACTGTCTTGGTGGTTCCTGGAGGGAGTGCCAGAGAGCTCTCCGCAAGACATCTTCCTGCCACCTTGCAGCTCACCTCTTGCAACAATGACCTTCCTTGCCGACCTTAATCAGCAGAGGGATTAAGCTCCGTGCAGCTCAGCTCTTGCGAGGCTTATCTGAAACGGCAACATTTGCTAACCGCTCCCCAATAAAGAGTGGAGGGAGGGGGAGGAGAACAGCTTTGGGTGGAATGAGGGTCCCTCTAGTCCACTGGTTCCCCAGGTGGGCAATACCCTCCCCTGGGGGGTGCTGGAACGAGCCAAGTGGGCGGTAGGAGCCTCGGGTGCAATTGGGGGGCGCTGAATAAAAATAAGCGGGCGGTGCAAGCACAAAGAAAGAGGAGTCCACAACTTATCTAAAGCAGCTTTTTCCTGCCTTCTCCAGGTCTTCCCTGGGATCAGGGAGGGAGGGGGAGGTGAAGAGGGGTCCCCACAGCCAATCACAGCCATACACTGGCAAACTGCAAATGCACGTGCCCCCTTGTAAGGCTGGTGTTGCTGCTGGCCTCTGGCTTCAGGCCTTCAGCTGCTGCTGCTCCGTGCCTGCCTCGGCCTGCCTGGATCGTGATGGACTCTGCCTGCATCTCTTTGTCCACTTCTTGAAGGTAGATTTCCGGGGGGGGGGGCACTGAGTAATTTTTTTTCTGAAAAGGGGGCGGTAGCCCAAATAAGTTTGGGAACCTCTGCGTCTAGTCCAACTTCCTGTTCCACAGAATGGCCTGGTAGATGCTCCAGGGCCGGGGGAAGACTTTTAAGCAATTTATTCTAGTCCTATCACACTGTTTATGGAATGACTCCTCATCCTATTGATTTAGGGTTGCCAGCTCAGGTTTAGAAAATACCTGGTGATTTTGGGGGGTGGAGCCTGAGAAGGGCAGGGTTTGGGAAGGGGAGGGGCTTCAATGGGGTATAATGCCATAGAGTCCACTTTCCAAAGCGGCCATTTTCTCCAGGGGAACTGATCTCTCACCTGGAGATCAGTTGTAATAGCGGGAGATCCCCAGCTCCCACCTGGAGGTTTGCAAACCACCCCAAAAAAACCCTGTACAAATTAAGCATCAGACGACAAATTGTGCCCTTAAAATGAATTAGTATTTTCTTTTACAGTCCTTTCCTGTTCGTTTTTTTACAGAAACCACGCCATTGAGACGGCGGCCTGAAGAAGTTAGAAGAAACGGACAACAACCTGGGCAATTTGTAGCAGCTTCTTTTGTGACTGTGTTTAGAGACAAAAGAGCGTGGATTATAACTACTGTAAAAAAGGAATGAAAAAGGACTGTAGAAGAAAATACTAATAAATTTAAGAACATAAGAGAAGCCAAAGTTGGATCAGGCCAGTGGCCCATCCAGTGCAACACTCCGTCACAGTTGCCAAAAATGCCAGATGCCATCAGGAGGTCCAGCAGTGGGGCCAGGACACTAGAAGTCCTCCCTTAAGGACTGCCTTGCCCCATATGAACCTACCAATCCACTCTGGTCATCTTTGGGGGCACTGCTTTCGTGACCCAAGGAAGGGCCTTCTTAGTTGGGGCACCAAAACTTGGAACTTCCTCCCCAGGGAGAGTAATCCGACTCCCATGATTGGTGTCTTTTGCCAGCGGATGAAGACTTTTAAAATTTTCATGTGGCCTACCCCCAGCAACAGTTACTCGGCCTCCTCCCTGTCTCTGGTATTCTTTGTTTATGCATTTTCATTGAATTGTTTCATCACTATAAATGCTTTTGTTAACTGTTCAAATGTTACAGCGTTTTTATGTTCACCACCTCGGGGACCCCGAATGGGCAGAAAGACCACATTAAAAATGTTTTAAATAATAGTAATAAAAATAATAAATATTTCCGGACAACCAGTTAAAGGTTTGTGCGGCTTCTAATCCACAAAAGGGCCTGCTGTCTTATCCTATGACAGCTCTGTTTACTCAGGAGCCCTTGTGGAGGGACTTTGTCAAAAAGCCTTTCATTCTGCTCCAAAGGGTATTTGTTGGAGGGGAAACTGGGTTTGTCTTCTGTTTTTCACTGGTGGGTTTTAACTGTTTTAATTGTGTTATCAGTTTGAACTCATTTTATTTCCTTCACTTATATAATTTACTTCATTATCTCTTTCTCCCTTAACGAGGGCCCGAAGTGGCTCACATAATTGGCTTCTCTGCCATTTTAGCCTCACAACAACCCTGTGAGGTAGGCTAGACTGAGAGTCAGTGACTGGCCAAAGGTCATTTTCTTGCTGGACACTTCCAGTGTCTGTGTCCTCGTGGTCACCTTGCGTTTGAGGAGATGAGGTGGGATACAAATATTTGCAATAAATAAAAATAAACCATAAGCCTAGGTATGTGATGTCTTACTCGATCAATGGAGGTAAGGCTGAGGTGAGGCACAATGGAACAATAAACCCTTAAATATATGCTGATGGGGTCTGAACTGGCTGAGACACACAGAGAAAGAGATCTGACGGCTAGAACAAAGTTTTCATTCCAGTGGCACCTTTAAGACCTAAGTAAACCAAAGAAGGGATCACAGCTACAGGAAATATATTAAACAGACAAACCAACCCTGTGATAAAACGACGACAACATTTAATAAATCTTATGAACATCAAATACTTTCCAGGAAAAGTCCAACATCCTCAATGAGCACCCGGTTATACACTCATTTCACCAGTATTCCTCAGGAGTAATCTTACTTGAGTAATAGGTGTCAGCCTCTAGATACAGCTTAGCTTCTAATTAACTTTCTTCAAATTTTACAGCTTAAGTTCTTTTTAGGTTTCTCCATATCTTCTGGCTCCATTTTCAAATTAGCTTCTTTTCAGCTTTCATTAAATTATTTTTTAGTTCCATTTGAAGCATTTAAATTAGGAGCAAACCAGTTAATTTGTTTCTGAAATTAGCAACCAGTCCTTTCTTTAATATCCGGCTAAAAGCCTTCTTTTTTATATATAGGCTGGCAATTGCTCTCTGTCTCAAGTTGCTGGCTCAACTGCTCTCTAGTTATACATGGTAGAAGCACACATCGGTCCTCGAGATAATTGGATGAAAGCTGAAAAGAAGTTAATTTGAAAATGGATCCAGAAGATATGAAGAAAGCTTAAAAGAACTTAAGCTGTAAAATTTTAAGGAAGTTAATTAGAAGCTAAGCTGTAACTAGAGGCTGACACCTATTACTCAAATAAGATTGGTCCTGAGGAAGATTGGTGAAATGAGTGTATAACCGGGTGCTCACTGTGGATATTGGACTTTTCTTGGAAAATATTTGATGTTCATAAGATTTATTAAATGCTCTCGTCATTTTATCACAGGGTTTGTTTGTCTGTTTAATATACCTCTAAGACCAAGAAGAAAAAGAGGAAGAGGAGATTGGATTTATACCCCGCTCTTCACTCACTTGGAGTCTCAGAGCGGCTTACGATCTCCTTTCCCTTCCCCTCCCCACAACAGACACCCTGGAAGGGAGGCGGGACTGAGAGAGCTCTGAGACAACTGTCCTTGAGAGAACAGCTGATACAGAGCTATGGCTTGCCCCAGGTCATCCAGCAGGTGCAAGTGGAGGAGTGGGGAATCAAACCCGGTTCTCTCAGATTAGAGTCCGCCGCTCTTAACCACTACACCAAACTGGCAACACAGTTTACTTCTGCGTATAAGCTTTCTATGGCACTGAGTCCCCCTCACCAAAATTCAAATGGATCTATTCTTTGGTGGTTGGCCTGCCTCATGGTCCACCTCTCACAGCCATACATTACTAGACATTTTTATATGAAGGCCTCGGCCTCTCTGCCCTGTTGTTGGCCCTCCAGAGGAACTGGTTGGCCAGTGTGTGATGCTGGACTGGATGGACCACTGGCCTGATCGATCAGGGCTCTTCTGATGTTCTTCTGAAGGCCTCAGCCACTATGCCCTGTTGTTGGCCCTCCAGAGGAACTGTTTGACCACTGTGTGAGACAGGATGCTGGACTAGAGGGACCACTGGTTGGATCCAGCAGGGCTCTTCTTATGCCTCTATGCCTTGTTGTTGGCCCTCCAGAGGAATTGGTTGGCCACCATGTGAGACAGGATGCTGGACTAGATGGACCACTGGTCTGATCCAGCAGGGCTCTTCTGATGTTCTTATGACTTGTTTGGTCTAACCTGTCTTGATTCCCAGTGAGAAAGGCAGACCAGAAACAACGTAAATCAATCAATCCCACTCGCTTCCTCATGTCGCAACATGCCAATGTTTCAGGGGGGGGGGGGCGGGATTTCCCTCCAGAGATCTTCCCTTTAGCCTTGGGGCCAAAAATGCTCTTTGGCAGCCAGGCCACGGGCTGCGTTCCCAGACTCCGGAGATGTTGCACTCAAGGGATCAGTGCCTTGGGCTGTTTCTGCTTTGGCCGGCTCCAGCCAGGGCTTGCCATACCCAAGATGTCCTCTGGCTAACTTCGGTTTTGATAGAGAAGGTCAAGGGAGAATTAGGTGCAGGTGGAGCTCTGGGGCGGGCAGGGCCTCTTGCAGGTATTTTGCCCCCCCCCCCCTGCAAGCCACAGCTGGGTGGGGCCAGGAGGGGGTGCCCCTGGGGACGGGGACTGGGCCAGGCTCCCCCCAGAGCCGATTGCAAGCTGCTCTGGAGCCAGGCTGGTGTCCCCTGTATATTCAAGCTGAGCAAGAGGCGGCTGGTTTGGAGGGAGGCTGTGGTAAATTGCCAGCAGACGGAGTCAGGCCTTCGGGTCCAAAAACTGGGTACAGGAGAACAAGGATGTCTTATTTCCCCTAATGTGGTTCCCAACCTCCAGGTGGGGCCTGGGAATCTCCCAGAAATAGACCTGATCTCTACTCTACAGAGCCTCTCCGGAGGAAATGGCAGCTTCAGAGGGCAGGTTGTACGGTGTACCATGGTATCTAGGAAAACGGAAGGCCTAGGTTTGGTGTGAGAGCCAGTTTGGTGTGGTGGTTAGAAGCATGGACTCTAATCTTGGGAGAACCGGGTTTGATTCCCCACGCCTCCCCATGCAGCTGCTGGTGTGCCCTTGGGTCAGTCACAAGTTCTCTCAGAGCTGCTCTCTCAAGGGCAGTCCTGGAAAGAGCTCTCTCAGCCCCACCATCCTCACTGGGTGTCTGTTGTGGGGAGGGGAAGGGGATTGCAAGCTGCTCTGATGAAGGGCGGGGTATAAGCCCAATCCCTTCCTTTTTCCTTGAGTGGCAAGACACCACTGCGGAACTCCCTGCGCTCCCCAAATTCTGCCCTGCTCAAGGATTGGTCCCTGTTCTCCAGCATTTCCCAGTCCGGGGCTGGCAACTTTATGGGGAGAAATGCACTCTGCATACGCCCAGAAAGCCCTTGCCAACTTTGAGGTGACTTCGCAATGAGGAGATGCACGCTGGGTGCTTTTTTTTTTTTTTGTAATAAAAAAGGGGAAAGATTGGGCCCCAATCCGTACACGTGTTCAAAGAAGGGGCTGCAGACATGCTTTGGATTCCACCGATCCGCAGGGCCCCGGGCGTCCATTCCGCACGTGCTCTCCAGGCACGGGCCTGCTGGGCTAGGACTTCGCCAGTCGCGCGGAGTCCAGAAGGTTCCCGGCCCCGGCCCGAAGAGGAGCCCGAATCCTGCGGCGGTGGCGCCCGAGGGCGGCCTCTCTTTCTCTGGCCGGCCGGCCGGCTGTCTGGCGCTGGGGAAGCCCGCCCGAGGGGGGGGGGGGAGTGGAGAGAGGGGGGACGTCCGACCGGCCCGCCGCAGAGAGAAGCTGCGCCCTCGGCTCGGCTGCAGGCGGACCCAACGCCACGTGCAGCCTCGGGAGTCCGGGCGCGGCGGCGGCGGCGGCGGCGGCAGCAGAGCCGCACCTGACCCCCCCCCTCCCCTCGCTCCGCCTCGGCGGGCCCCCCATCCCGAGCCCGTCTCCGGCCGCGCCCCCCCCCCCCCCCCAAGCCGGCTGTGCAAACGCCGGACCGGCCAGCCAGCGGGGCGCCCTTCCGCAGCCGGCCTGGCCGCGCGCCTCGGGCCCCGAGCGCCCCTGGCGGCCGGCTCTTGTGCCCCCGGGGCGCCCTCGGCTTGCCCCGCCAGCAGCGCCGCATCCCGCCCGCCCGCCTGCCTCCCCTCGCGCCCCGCCCAGTCCCTGGAGGGAGGGGGGCGGGCGGGCGGGCGCCCGCTTGGTGGGGGGGGAGAGATGGGGGTGGCCCGGGCGCCGGCGGGAGAGGCGCAAGGGAGAGGCGGGCGGCGGCGGCTCTAACAGGTGGGATCCCGCGGCGAGGGGGCGGAGGACGAGGCAGGCGCGGGCGGGGGCAAGAGAAGGCAGGCAGGCGAGGAGCAGAGAAGAGAAGCAGGCGACGAGCCCGAGCCGCCGCCGCCGCCGCCCCAGGATCTGCTGCTGCTGCTGCCGCCGCTGCCCCGCGTCCCCCGCCCGCCGCGGCGGCCCCCTGCCCCAGCCCTGCCCTGCCGGCCAGCCGGGCTCCTCCTCCCTCCCTCCCTCGCTCCCTCCCCGCCCGCCCGCCCGCCCGCCCACCTGCCTCGCTCCCTGCTCGCCTCCGCCGCGCCAGGCAGGGCGCCGCGCTCGCTCGCTCGCCCGCCCGCCCGCCCGCTCTCCCTCTCCGGCCGGGACAGGGGCTCTCGCCCGCCATGCCGAAGCCGCCGCCCGCGCTGCTCCTCCGCTCGGCCAGCGGCGGCAGCCGGCCCGGGGACAGCGAGCTGGGCCGGCAGTTCCGGGACTGGTGCCTGCGCACCTACGGCGACTCGGCCAAGACCAAGACGGTGACCCGGAGCAAGTACCAGCGCATCGCCGAGGTGCTGCAGGGGGGAGCGGCGGGCGGCGGCGGCGGCGGGGAGAAAGGCAAGTTCCAGTTCTGGGTGCGCTCCAAGGGCTTCCGCCTGGGCAACGGCACGCGCGACGCGGCGGCGGCGGCGGCGGCGAAGATGGGCCAAGGGGTGGTCTATGTGCCGGTGAAGACGGGGACGGTGAGTGCGGCCCCCAGCCTCCTCTCGCGCGCCTTCTCTGCGCCTCTGCCTGTCTGTCTCGCCTTGCCTCCCTCCCTGCCTTCCTGCCCGGGTCTCGTCCCCCCCGCCCACCGCAGTGCCCCAGGCCGGGCGGGGAAGGGGGCGTCCCGGGCCGTCCCGTGGTCGGAGGGCGCTGCCCCGTGGCTGGCGCATGGCGAGGGGCGCGCGGCCATGCCCGGCGCTGCAGCCGCGCCCCCTTCGGCCGGCCCGGCTTCTCTTCCTGCAGCTCTCGGCCGCGCGGGAGGTCGTTTTTTGGGGGGGGGGGGGAGAGGAGGGGGGCGCGGCGGGGGGGGGGACGGGCCCCTCTCCCAAGCGCGGGCGGGACGGGCGCCGCCGGGATAAGCGTGCCCCCTCCCCGCCCCTCCCCAAAGGCGTGGGTTGCCAAGGCGCAGCGGGAGGTCACTTTGGGCGAGGACCGAGCAGCCGGGGGACACCTCCCACCCCCACTCCCCAGGCCCAGAAGACCCCCAGATGTCCCGCTTCCCGGGGCGGGCGGGCGGACTGTCCGGCGGGCTCCCCCTTTGCGCGGCTCTCCGCCGCGCCCCCGGATTTGGGGCGCTGCCTGGCCGCCCGTCCCGCCCACTCTGGGCCGGGAGCAGAAGCTGCACCGCCCGGCCGGCCTGGAGGACTGACTGGCTGGCTGGCTGGCTGGCTGCTCCGGGCGGGCGGGCGGGCGCTCCACCTGCTTCTCCTGGGCTGGAGGCGCCTCCCGCCTGCCCGTCCCGCGCCGCCGCCGCCGCCTCCTCCTCCCCCCTGGGCCGGCAGGAGGGGCAGGCGAGGCGGGCTGCGCTCGCTCGCTCACTCGCCCGGCCGCCTCCCTCCCTGCCTCCCTCCCTCCCTCCCTGCCCTCCTCCGCCCGGCCGGGGGCGGCCAAGGGCAGCGCCGGAGGGTGGCGGGGTGGGGAGTGGGGGGAGCGAGAGACGGGCTGGGCTGGGCCGGGCCGGGCCGGGCGGGCGCCTCTCCCCCTCCTGTCCCGCCGGCCGAGGCCGGGCTGCCAAAGGCGCTCATTGTTCGCTGCCCGGGCGGCTGCGGAGGCCGGCCCGGATTGAGAGCGAGCGAGCGAGCGAGCGAGAGAGCTGCGCAGCCCCCGCCCGCCCGCCCGCCCGCCCGCAGCAGCTCCACACACACCCCCTTGGCCCCGCGAGCGCCAGCCGGCCGAGCCGCCCCGGGCGCATTGTTCCCGGGGCGGGCCTGCTGGCGAGGGGGCAGCCGCCCCACCTCCCGCCCCGCTCCCCCACCCCCGGCGCCAGGCCCCAGCCTTTAAACTTTGGGCTGGCTGCAGGAGGGGGCGAGCAAGGCGGGGGGGGGGGGGGACAGCCGCCTTGTGCAGGGAGCGATTTGCATGCAGCCTCTAGCCCAGGCGCCCCCGCCGCCCGGGTTCCCCTCCCTCCCTCCTCTGCTCAGCTGGCTGTGCCAGGGTGGGGTTGAGCAGCGTTGCAAAGGCGGCGGCAGCGGCGCCGGGGGGGGGCATGCTTCTCTCTGCCGCTAGCCGGCATCTCCCCCCCACCCCCCATACCACCTCCCCGCCCGGCCCTTCCACCATCTGCCCAGGAGATTGGGCGCGCTTGGCAGACAATTGGCCGGCGGCCTGGCCGGGGGAAAGTGCACTTGTGCGCCCCCCCCCCGCCCCTCCCTCCCTCCCTCCCTCCCTCCCCGGGAAGGAGGCACCAGCTTAGCCCAGCCTCTGCTGCCACCGGGGTTGGCAAGGAGAATACTCCACGGGGAAGGAAAGTGTCTGGCACAGGAGGAGTGGGGGGGGGGGAGAGAGAGAGAGAGAGAGAGAGAGAGAGAGAGAGAGAGAGAGAAGGAGGCGCACATCTATTTAATAGGCTCCCCGGTCTGGTGTTCTCCCAGCCAGCTCCTGCCTCGCGGCTGCCATTGCCAAGGGAGGCAGGAGAGTATTTTGCAGGAAGCGGCAGGCGATGCCACGGGGCCCATCTGTGGGGCACGGGGGCTCTAGAGTCTCTCAGCTGCCCTCCTTGATGGGAGGGAGGAGGGACCGAGGAAGGATCAGCCCTTTCTCCTCCGCCCCCCCTGCAAGGAGTTTAATATTTGGGCTTCCTGGAGAGAAATCAGTGCAAGGCTGAGGGGGGGGGGGAGCAGAGCGGCCCCACAGCTAATATCCCCGCCCCCTTTTTCAGTGCCCCCTCCCTCCCTGGCAGAATCCATCCGGTCTTTTCCTGTCCTGTCCTTGCTCGCTGCCCCGTCCTGCTTTGCCAAGCGGTTTGGCTGTTCAGAGACTCCCGGGAGGGTGGAACAGACTCCCATCTCCGGAGACCCAGACAGCCGCCCTCCGTCCTCCTCCTCCTCTTCCCTGGAGCTGTGTCATGTGCTATGCGCTCACACAGGCGCATCCTGCTCCCGCTGCCTTGCCTTTGGGGATGTCACAGGGTCTCCTAGTTTGCTTTGCACAGGGCCCAGCTGGGAGCCCCAGGGGGCCATCCGTGAGCCATGGGGAGTTGCCCCCCCCCCGTCCTGGGACCCTTCTCTCTTGCAAGGTCCACAGCATGGCACACGCCTCTAAATCAACAACCACAGCCGTGCCCTGTCCCCCCTCCTCCAGAGAAGTCCCCCGAGGGACAGCCTCCTCTCTCTGATTCCCGGTGATCGCCACACCTGCGAGGAGCGAGGGGAATGGGAAGGGATGCTTGCAGAGGGGAGACTCATACGCCCAAAACATCTCTCCCCCCCACCTACCTAAATAAACCTGCCATCTGTCTGGTTTTCAGGAAGCAACCGGACTAGTTTCTCTACTGCTCAAATGGCTCCCGAGTCCCCTTCTCCCGGTATTTGGGGGGGAAGGGAGGTTGTTTTGGATTTTCCTCCATTGTCAGCCATTGGGCTTTGCGAAAGACTGAGTGTACATAACAAAGCCCGTTTCTGTTGAGGCGGCCGCCCTGGGGGCTGGGGGCTGGCCCAGGACACTTTTGGTGCCCCACCTAAGCCTAATTTCCATGAGCTTTGCCCGGAGGAAAACTTCCCCCGACAGATTGTGCCCTGCAAGGGGTCAGGTCGGTCAGTGCCCCTTAAACTGCCACCCCCAAATAGCCCGCCTCGCCTTGCCCCAGGGCCGCCTCTCCGAATCACCAGGCCTTCCAGATGCTTAGAAGGGCTCCCCCCTTCTCCGCCCTCCCCTTGCTTGGCTCCAAAAGTGTCCTCTATATAGCAGAGGCGGAAGGAAGTTCAGATAGGGGGCATTTATTATCTTAACCCCTCTGCGTCCCCTCCTATGTGCATGTTTGTGTGGGAAAGATGTGCACGTATCAGGCGCCGGACATGGATTGTCGGTTCCCAGTGGGGTATCTCGTGCGTCCCGAGGCAGTGTGGGTGGCCAGTGAGCAGTCGGTGTTGGTCGCGTGGTTGGAGAACCCCCCCCCCCGGGGGGGGGGGGGACAGAGGCATTTCCCCCCTGGTGCTGGATTCTCTGTGCTTCTTGGTTCGGGTTGCGGGATTTGGATCCCCAGATGTAGCCAGGCTGGACTGTCTGCTTCTCTTTTCCCTCCCGTCTCGCCCTTTCTGGCAAAAGCCTTGTTCAGGCCCGGCCGTGACCCTGCTGCCGGAGGGTTGCTATGGGGTGCCCCACTCGGCGACCTGTTGCTCTCGGGGTCTTGGGCGGCCTCTGGCTTGGGCGTGTGGGGGGCTGTTAGCCGAGGGCAATTAGCCCTGCCAATTAGGAGCGGGAATGGCACGCTGGCACAGAGGGTTGCCATGGAGTTTGTCAAGCCAGCGTGGCTGCCCGTCTCTGCCCTAATCTCCTCCCTCTCCCCCCCCCCCCTTTGTGGCAGCTGCCAGTCTGCTCTGGGGTAGTGCGTTCATGCTGTCACTGCAGGGGAAAGGCCAGCCCTGCTGCCGGCCATCCCGAGCGAATGTCCTTGGGTTTTGCAGACAAAGGGGCTGAAATTCAGGTGGGGCTACGAGGGGGGGGGCACACTCGAGGGGGGGGGCACACTCGCCCAGTGTCTGTGGGTTGTCAAGAGGCAGATGAGGTCCAGGGAGGGAGGGAGAGAGAGAGAGCAAAGGGCCGAAGGAATGTGCGGAGGGCACCAAGCAAGGATAAGGTCTTCCCTGTTAATGACAGCTCTGCTTTTTCACTTCCACGCCAAGGAGGGCACGGGGGTTTGGCTTCAGGCAGCAGCAAACATGTTTTCGGTGCGACTCGCCTCTGCCTTTGCAGGGCGGCTCTTGTTTGTCCTGGCCTAACTTTCCCCTCATCCTTCCCCCATCCGTCCGAGGGGGCCCCATCGGCTTCAGGTGGATTGGGACACAGGCGGCTCGGGAAGCTGGCGTCTGGCTGGGCGCTGGGGGCAGCAGATGGCTGTGCTGTTAGAGAACAGGGCGGGCCGGCCAGCCAGCCAGCCAGCCAGCCAGGGCTCTGTGTGTGTGTATGTGTCTGCGTTTCGGGCGAGGAGGGGCTGTGGCTCAGGGGCAGAGCATCTGCTCGGCATGCGGAAGGTCCCAGGTTCAATCCCCGGCATCAACCAGTTGAAAAAGCCATGTGCTCGGTGTTGCGAAAAACCTCCGCCTGAGACCCTGACCAGACCAGACTGACCTTGATGGACCAAAGTTCGGATTCGGTCGGCTCCGTGTGTTCATGTCTTTGGGGAGGGGCCAAGGGTCTGTGACAGAGCACCTCCTTGGCCTGCAGCAGGTCCCAGATTCTAATCCTGGGCATCTCCAGTTAAAAAGATCATGTAGGCAGGCGATGCGAAAGACCTTTCTCGGCCCAAGGCTCCGGAGAGTGGCTGCCAGTCTGAGTAGGCGATACTGACCTTGATGGACCAGGGGGCTGATTTATTACAGGTCAGCTTCAAGGGTTTCTGTGTCTGGTGCTGAAACTGTCAACTTTCCTAGAGGAAGGTCTCCTTCGCCGAAGGGCTTGAGATAAAGGAATGGTCAGTGTGGGAGGCTCCCGGCACCTCCCCCCCCCTACCGCCATCTTATCTGTGCACAGGGTCTGGGTGTTTCTGGAAGACAAGCCCTTGAAATCAGCCAATGCTTTGGCTTCGGAGGGGTCTGGGGCTCTGGAAATCCTAACTTGGCGACAGTTGGCTGGGGGGCGGGTACTCTTCTTAGGCGGAAATGTACTTTTCATATGCCCAGAGGTGTTCCTTCGGCACATTTCAAAGCTGAGCTGTGATTCGAAAGACGGGGCTGTGACACATTCTAAAAGGCACGTCATGTGTTTACTTATCTCATTTTAAAAAAAACCCTCCTCGCAACGGGGACCCAAAGTCGATTATAGCATTCTCCTTGCCTCCATTTTACCTTCACAACAATCCCGTGAGGTAAGTTAGGCTGAGAGTGGGTGGCTGGCCCAGGGTGACCCAGAAAGCTTCCATGCCAGAGTGAGGATTCGGACCTGAGTCTGTTGGATCCTCATCTGACACTGTGCACAGAAACCTGCCTTGTACAGAATCAGACCCTTGGTCCATCGAGGTGATAAACACAGAGCGATGAACACGTGGAACTCACTGCTGCAGGAGGTGGCGGCGGCTAAAAGCATGGACGGCTTCAAGAGGGAATTGGATAAACATATGGAGCAGAGGTCCATCAGTGGCTATTAGCCACAAGGAGCTCTCGGTCTGGGGCAAGCGATGCTCTATATTCTTGGTGCTTGGGGGGGGCAACAGTGGGAGGGCTTCTAGTGTCCTGGCCCCACTGCTGGACCTTCTGAGGGCACCTGGTATTTTTGGCCACTGTGTGCGACAGAGTGTTGGACTGGATGGGCCACTGGCCTGATCCATCATTGGCTTCTCTTATGTTCTTATGAGGTCAGTGCTGTCTACTCAGACTGGCAGTCGCTCTCCAGGGTCTCGCAGGCAGAGGTCTTTCTTAAGAACATAAGAGAAGCCAATGTCGGATCAGGCCAGTGGCCCCTCCAGTCCAACACTCTGTGTCACACAGTGGCCAAAACCCAGGTGCCATCAGGAGGTCCACCAGTGGGGCCAGAACTCCAGAAGCCCTCCGACAGTTGCCCCCCAAGCACCAAGAAGACAGAGCATCGCTGCCCCAGACAGAGTGTTCCATGTATACATTGTGGCTAAGAGCCATGCATGGACCTCCACTCCATATGTCCAATCGCCTCTTGAAGCTGTCTATGCTTGTAGCCGCTGCCACTTCTTGCAGCAGGGAATTCCACATGTGAATTACTTTTTGGGTGAGGAAGTATTTCCTTTGATCTCTTCTAAGCCTCCTGCTCATTAATTTCATTGAGTGCCCATGAGTTATTCTGTTGTGAGAAAGGGAGGGGGAAATTACTTCTTTCTATACCTTCTCTATCCCATGCATAATTTTGTAAACCCCTTTCATATCACCTGCTGCCTGGTCGTTTAATTGGAGATGCTGGGGATTGAACCTGGGACCTTCTGCGTGCCAAGCAAATGCTCTTCCACTGAGCCCCTGCTCCCCAACCACTACACCATATGTGTTTTTAATTGGGTTTCTTTGTAATCCCCCCCACAACAATATAAATATAATATACAACACAGTTACAAAACCACTTAAAACAACAGTATAAAAGAACAGCAGTTGGGGATGGGCGTTTTCATCCACAAAACGTATGACCTTATTATTGTCACTTGATTTAAAGCCCTATATGGTCAGGGGCCAACCTACCTAAGGGACCGCCTTGCCCCGTAAACACCCCAGAGAGCACTGCGGTCAGGCACTCAACACCGCCTGACCCTCCCTGGCTCTAGAAAGGCCAGGCTGTCGACCACCAGGGCCAGGGCCTTCTCAGTGGTGGCTCCTCACTGGTGGAACGAGCTCCCAGAGGACATCAGGGCCCTGCGGGACCTTCTGCAGTTCCACAGGGCCTGCAAAGCGGAGCTCTTCCGCCAGGCTTTTAATTAGGAGCCGCAACCGGGGGAAATGGCCTTTGGAAAACTGGCTGGTTTAATCTTTCCGGCCTGGGAAATCAGCTGGTGGAAGCCTCCTGGCCTGGAATATTTAGTTTGCTGCATTTTGTGGGATGTTCTGTTCTGCCGCTATCTGTGGTTCTTATTACGTTAGTTTTCTGTAGATGGATCTTAATCTTAACTTACATATGGATGTGATTTTAACTGTTGTCAGCCGCCTGGAGCCGGCTTTGCTGGATAGGCGGGGTTTAAATTTAAATAAATAAATAAATTACCTAGAGCTTGGTGCTGCGCCTGTGGAAGTTGTGGCTGGGAGGAAGCCCTGCTGTATGTGCCCTGAGCCATTCCAGGGGGCCCGTGTTGCTGGGTCCTGTTCCTAGGTTCTTTGCCCTTAGGGCAAAACTGGGTGTGGCGTTCCCTGGCTTAACGGGTGGCCTTCCGGGGTTCCTTGCACAATCCTCAGCCTCTTTCTCCTGGGGAATCTCTTTTCACCGGGGTGCGTGTGCTGTCAGCTTGTCACAGTTATGGAATGCAGGCCGGCTGAGCAGGATAGACGCGCGCTTTTGCAGCAGGGGATGGGAGCTTCCAGGGTGAGTCAAATGGGACCAGGAGATGAGACCAGGGAAGCGCTTTGCTTTTCGGCTGACCCCCCCCCCCCCCCATGGGTGCCACGAGAGTTCCTGGCCTGGAGCAATGGCCCATTGGTTTATGCATTCCTTGCCTCCTTTGTCCCTGCTCCAGCGGAGTGTTCAGGGGTCGCTGAGCTTTTTGCAAACAGTTTGAATCAGTCAGGATGCTGGTGGAACTGGGGCCGAAGCCAAGAATCGGTAATGGTGCTGGGTTAGGTTATGGGGAGGGTGATACGTTATTGCAAATCAAGAAAGCCGCCTGTATTAAGTTCAGTCGGTTTGTTCAGTGGGCGTGTATGTGTGTGTGTGTGTGAGAAAGAAGGGCCATCAAGTTGCTTCTGACCCATGGCGGCCCTAGGAATGAATGTTCCCATCGTGGCTCGGGTCTTGTAAACCATAGGCCGCGGCTTCCTTGATTGGCTCATTCCATCTTCTGTTGGGTCTTCCCAGGGAATCATTTTGAGCCGGAACATGCAGGAACGCCGTTCCAGGAGTAATAAGCCCAGGAACGGGCATATATGGTGATGCGCTGTGGGAAAAAGCAAAAGCATACTAACTCGGTGTGTATTTTCATGCTCTTTGTAGGGTAGCTTCCCTGCAAGAGCAAAGGAAACCTAAAGTGTCTTTAGTCAAAGTGTCAAGCTGGTTTACCAGCTCTGAGTTGGGAATATCTGGAGATTTTGGGAGTGGAGCCTGAACGGTGGGGGGTGCCTCCTGACACACTTCCGGTGATGTCAGGGGGTGTGGCATATGCAAATAAGTTATGCTAATAAGTTATTCTAATGAGCGCCACCTCTTTCTACAAAATGGGTCTTCCTCTTTTCCTGCCGCCTTCAGGTTTTCCTAGCGCTATTGTCTTTTCCAGTGAGTCTTGTCTTCTCACAACAAGACTAAAGGATGCTAGCCTCAGTTTAGTCATTTTTGCCTCTGTGGATAGTTCAGGCTCGATTTGATCTAAAACTCAAAATTTGTCGGGGTTTTGTTTGTTTTTTGCGGCCCATAGTATCTGGAAAATTTTTCTCCAACGCTACATTCCAAAGGAATCAACTTTCAGGACTTGCCAATACTTTTAAGCCAGTTTGGTGTGGTGGTTAAGTGCGCAGACTCTAGTCTGGGAGAACCGAGTTTGATTCCCCACTCCTCCTCCACGTGCAGCTGCTGGATGGCCTTGGGCAAGCCATAGTTCTGACAAGAGCTGTCCTTGAAAGAGCAGTTTCTGTCAGAGCTCTCTCAGCCCCACCTACCTCCCAGAGTGTCTGTTGTGGGGAGGGAAAGGGAAAGGAGTCTGTAAGCCGCTCTGAGACTCCGAGTGAGTGAAGGGCAGGATATAAATCCAATCTCCTCCTCCTCCTCCTCCTCCTCCCTCCTCCTCCTCCTCCAGATGGTCAGCCATGTTGGTCTGAAGCAGTAGAACAAATGTAGAACCCAGGGGCACCTTTAAGACCAACAAAGGTTTATTCAAGGTACGAGCTTTCGTGTGCAAGGCACACTTTCACCAAATATCGAGCAACTTCTTGATAAAGGGTTCTTTGCACCCGAAAGCTCGTACCTTGAATAAACCAGTGTTGGTCTTAAAGGTGCCGCTGTATTCTATATTTGTTCTACTTTAAATATTGACGGCAGAATCGAATGGCAAGGGCCACGCTGCAATTAACGATTAATTAAGGATGTGCAGTAGTGGGCCGGGAAATCAGAACCCCTTTCCTCCTTTCCACAAGTGGACCGATTCTGAATGCCACCTCCAAGGTGACCTCTTGCTCCATACAGCTGGCCTACCTGGGGGGGGCGGGATTCTTCCCAGGGGCCCAGAGGTGAGACTGGGGATTTTAGGGACTTACAACAGGATCTGCCCTTGGCTTAGAAGTGTGTTTTCTGGGTGGTGTCGAGTTCAGACTGCAGGTGCGTTTGCTCAGATGGCGTCTTGTAGAATTCACTCCGCGTGTTCGGTTTCACCTCTGGTCCTGGAGAATTTCAGCAGCGTGGAATCTGGGGTAATTTGTTCCGCCTGAGCCGCTACTCTCGTGTTTGGTTCCAAAAATAAAATAAAAGGTGCTAAGCAGGGAGAGGAGGAGATGTTTTGATGGTTCTGTCCGAACCTGCAAGGCTGTGGTGGCAGAAAGGGCGGTCAGGTCTCAGCCACCTTATGGCAACCCCCAGGGGGTTCTCAAGGCGCGAGAGACACAGGGGTGGTTTGCCATTGCCTGCCGTGTTCAGGGTGGTGAGAGCCAGGGAGGATCGTGAGGCGCTCCAAAGGGATCCGTCGAGGATGGGCGAGTGGGCATCAGCGTGGCAAATGGGGTTCAGTGGGGCCAAGTGCAAAGTGATGCACATTGGAGCCAAAAATCCTAACTATAAACACACGTTGATGGGGTCCAAACTGGCGAAGACTGACCAAGAGAGAGATCTTGGCGTCGTAGTAGATAACTCAGTGAAAATGTCGAGACAATGTGCGATTGCAATGAAAAAGGCCAATGCTGTGCTGGGGGTTATTAGCAGGGCTATTTCTGGGCAGGAACGCACAGGAACAGAGTTCCGGCTGGCTTCCGAGTTGGCCACACCTACAGCCTCTCCCAACCCCCGGGTTCCCCATGCGCCTCGCAAGCCGTGGGGCGCCTGGGAAAGCCGATCCTGGGAGGGAGCTGCGCTGTCAGGGGTGTGGCCTAACATGGTAATGAGTTTTTGCTGTTGGGTGTGGCCTATTATGCTAATGACTTCCTGCTGGGCTTTTTCTGCAAAAAAAGCCCTGGTTATTAGGAAGGGAACTGAAAACAAATCAGCCAGTATCATAATGCCCTTGTATAAATCAATGGTGTGAGCTCATTTGGAGTACTGTATACAGTTCTGGTCGCCACACCTCAGAAAAGATATTGTAGCATTGGGAAAAGTGCAGAGAGGGCAACTAGGATGATAAAAGGGTTGAAGCGCTTGGGTTTCTTTAGCTTGGAGAAACGACGGGTGAGCAGGTAGAGAAAGAGGTCCTTTTCTCCCTCTCTCACAATACAAGAACTCGTGGGCACTCCATGAAATGCTGAGCAGTCGGGTTAGAACACATAAAAGGAAGTACTTTTTCACCCAAAGAGTTATTGTTACACATGGAATTCACTGCCACAAGAGGTGGCGGTGGCTACAAGCATGGACAGCTTCAAGAAGGAATTAGATAAACATCTGGAGCAGAGGTCCATTGGTGGCTATGAGCCACAAGGTATAGATAGGAACTCTCAGTCTGGGGCAAGTGATGCTCTGTATTCTTGGTGCTTGGGGAGGCAACAGTGGGAGGGCTTCTAGTCTCCTGCCCCCACTGGTGGACCTCCTGATGGCACCTGGTGTTCTTGGCCACTGTGTGACACAGAGTGTTGGACTGGATGGGCCACTGGCCTGATCCAACATTGGCTTCTCTCATGTTCTTATGCCTCTGCATCACGACCCTGATATTCCTTGGAGGCCTCCCATCCAAGTACAAACCAGGGCCGACTCTGCTTCTCTTCCAAGATCTGATAATATCGGGCTAGCTGGGCTATCCAGGTCAGGGCAAGAATCATTCAGAGATGGTCTCCCCTTGCCTGCCTCTGCATAGCAACCCTGGACTTCCTTGGTGGTCTCCCATCCAAGCCCTAACCGGGTCCGACCCTGCGTAGCTCCTGAGATCGAACAAGATTGGGCTAGCCTGGGCCGTCCAGGAAAACTGTGGCCATCTAATAATATAAAGGAACACTGAAAGAAATGAAAAAGACGCTAGACCTCAAGACTGTGTAAAGAAGAAGGAAGGGGACAGAGTTGGAATGTTTATGAAGTCAGAACTTAACCTGCAAGAAAGACCAGTAAAGGAAGAAGAAAGAGCTCTGGATCTTTCGGTCTGCAAGCTGGATTTCGGGTTGCCTCCAAATGATTCATACTTTGGAGTGTCCGTTTTTATGATGCTCCTGACAAACTGGTCTCCGGCTCCCAAGAGTTTCTGCAACAATCCATGGGCCACAAAGCTTCCGGCCGGCTTGTCTGCCGCAGATGAATGCCTCCGGAGCTGGCTTCTGTAGTCGCTTTCCAAGACTGCAGGCCCCTCCCACCAGCCCTCGACACAGTTGTGTTTCAGCCCACTGTGAACATGCTGTTTGAAATATTTTCTGTCATGTACGTGGCAGCTTCCCTTCAGTCACCGTGAAGATCCTCGTGCCTTGCCGGCGGCTGCTCCCAAAGCAACGTTTTTAAAAAATCTGCTCAGCCAATCAAAAGCTGGCCCCACCCACTTTGTAAAAACACCCGGCGGGTGCCAGGAATGGTGCAAGCCCCTCCCCTGTGGGCACCGCGTTGGGGAACCTGTCTTTAGGGAAAGAGCACTAGTTTGGGCCCGTGCTTATAATATGCTCACCTTCTCTGGAGTTAGGATGGGATCTCCTCCCCCTTCAGACTTCTGTGATCCGGCGGCAACATTTTATCAATGCAAACCTCACCTGGGGGGGAAATACTATTTCCAGGTGCCTACTTCTAGGGCCCTGGGATTTCTCCGGCACGACTAACAACTGGCATCTCTGCTCCTTCTAATACACGGCCAGGCTCAATTGCTGGAGCAACCTATTTAGTTCTCAGGGAGTGTCCCTTGAATACAGTTGTGGGTAGGGATTTGGAAAAGGGGAGGCACGAATGCGTACTATGGGACGGTGCTGAAGGCATGGAGGATCCCACCGGAGAGCAAGTTTAGATGGCTTTATGCTCCCGCTCCGGATGCAGCGTCCTTTTACATACAGCCGGGCCTCCTCTGCTGTATGTATGCTCCTCTGTGCTGCAGAATCCAGCAGGCTGAGAATCAGACGGGTAATTTTGAGAGACTGCAGATTCTGAGTCCTTATTTGCCATAGACGGGAATAGAGTGAGATCAAGAAAGGCCAAGTGGGGCAAGGATGGGCTTCCAGTCGTCAGAAGAGGTTGCTCTTGAGAAGACAAAGAGGAGCCCTGCTGGATCAGAACCGTGGTCCATCTCGTCCAGCCTCCTGTCTCACACAGTGGCCAACTTAGGGTTGCCAGGTCTGGGTTGGAAAATACCTGGGGACTTTGGGGGTGGAGCCAGGAGAGGGCGGGGTTTGGGGAGGGGAGCGGCCTCAGCAGGGTACAATGCCACAGAGTCCACCCTCCAAAGCGGCCATTTTCTCCAGGAGAGCTGACCTCTGTCAGCTGGAGATCAGTTCTAAAAGCAGGGGATCCCCAGGCTCCACCTGGAGGCTGGCAACCCTAGGCCAACTAGTTCCTCTGGAGGGCAAACAACAGGGCAGAGAGGCCGAGGCCTTCCCCTGATCCTGCCTGATAGCTCTGCTATGCATAAGTTTGCTGCATCCAAATTGGAGATTCACAAGACAAGAACTCAGGGGCGCTCCATGAAATTAATGAGCTCAAGGCCTGGAAGAGATAAAGGGAAGTACTTCTTTACCCAAAGAGTAATTAACACGCGGAATTCACTGCCGCAGGAAATGGTAGCTGATACAATCACACACAGCTTCAAGAGCTCCGCTGACGCACGTACCGCTGACGCCCAAAAAAAACGGAGGACGAAAAGCCAAAGGGGGTTTAAACTACCGGAAGTGGCTCGACACCGGAGGAATGATCACACGGGGGAAACTGCGGCTTTAAACTGGAGAGCTGAGAAGACACCACTTGGGACCCGGTAACAAAATACTCCGGCTGAAGGGGGGTTTTGAGCAGGAGACCAGCAGATCGGGACGGGAGGCAGATGTTGCTGTGTGAAGGTGCACATCAAATCCGTTGTTGATCAGTCACGAAACCGGATTAAATGGTGCATCTGAACGCACCCAGAGTGTTGGACTGGATGGGCCATTAGCCTGATCCAACATGGCTTCTCTTATGTTCTTAAGAGCAGCTATGAGTGGCTATTAGCCGTGGTCTAAATGGAAGACGGTCCAGGGCAGTGATGCTCTGTATACTTGGCGATGGCGGGGGGGGCGGGGGGGGGGGGTCCGGAGTTCTGGCCCCACTGGTGGACCTCCTGATGGCACCTGGTGTTTTTGGCCATTGTGTGACACAGAGTGTTGGACTGGAGGGGCCACTGGCCTGATCCAACATGGCTTCTCTTATGTCCTAAATATGGAGACTCCCTTTACCCCCCCCCCCCATGGCTAATAGATTTTAATGGATCAAGCTTCCATGAATCTGTCTAACCCTCCCCCCCCTTTAAAACCACCCTTGCTGATGGCCATCATTAGATCTTGGTTGCCCTCTTCTGTACATTTTCCAGCTCTGCAAGAACACCATGCAGGGCCCTAGGGATCTCCTGGAATCACAACTGATCTCCAGACTGCAGGGATGAGTTTCCCTGGAGAAACTGGCCGCTTTGGTGGGAGGGTGGACTCCGTGGCATTGTGCTCAGACACTCCACCCCAGTCCCTTAAATCTCCAGGAATTTCCCAACCCAAAAGTTGGCTGGCTTGTATCATCATCCAAAAGGACATCGCAGGGCTTCTTCGAAATCCTTTTTTGATGATAATACAAGCCAGCCAGTGTGTAAGAAAGGCCCAATGGGGCGCTTTTCAGAATTCAGTCTTGCTGTGGAATGTGGAATTCAGGTGTTGGTGGAGGAGGAGATTGGCTTTATACCCTGCCCTTTACTACCCGAAGGAGTCTCAGAGCGGCTTACAATCTCCTTTCCCTTCCCCTCCCCACAACAGACACCCTGGGAGGTAGGCAGGGCTGAGAGCTCTTTCGAGGACTGCCCTTGAGAGGACAGCTCTGAGAGAACTTGTGACCGACCCATGGTCACACCAGCAGCTGCACGTGGAGGAGGAGTGGGGAATCAAACCCGGTTCTCCCAGATTAGAGACTGCGCTCCTAACCACTACACCAAGCTGGCTCTCAGTTAGTTTGCATGTAACCCCCCTCCCCTTCAGCTGCCTGTTTTCCCTGCTTCTTCAGGACATGTCAAGAGCCCTGGCTGGATCAAGCCAAAGGGCACGCTGGAGCAGCATCCTGTTTCCCTGAGTGGCCAGACAGGTGCCCAAAGAAGCCCACAATCCAAAGCCTCTCCCTGTTATTGCCCCTCTGGCAACTTCAAATTCAGGGGTAGACTGCCTCTAAACATGGAGGTTCTGTTGAGGCATTGGGGTGAGTTCATAAGCTGGTATGAGACTCTGAATGAAGGACGGGGTATAAAATCTAGTCTCCTCCTCCTCCTCTTCCTCCTCCTCCTTCTTGAATTTGATTCATCCTCTTTAACGTCGTCTTATCTAGGGGGTCTTTGATACTTCTTGTGGAAGTGAGTTCCGTAAGTTAACTACGGGTTGGGTGAAGATAGCTCTTTGCATGTTGGCTTCCTGTGTATCTCATACTGCCTTGTGGATGCTTTAGTTGAGAGCCAGTTTGGTGTAGTGGTTAAGTGCGCGGACTCTAATCTGGGAGAACCGGGTCTGATTCCCCACTCCTCCACTTGCACCTGGCTGGATGACCCTGGGCAAGCCATAGCTCTGTACCAGCTGTGCTCTCAAGGACAGTTGTCTCAGAGCTCTCTCAGCCCCACCTACCTCACAGGGTGTCTGTTGTGGGGAGGGGAGGGAAAGTGAGTGAAAGGTGGGATATAAATCCAATCTCGTCTTCTTCTTTTTCTAGTTGCTTAGATATTGATAATATATATATATATATATATCAGGATACCAAATTGCAACCAATTTTCTACCATTTCCTTTGGAGATTTCTCTTGACTTGACTCTACGCCCAGTTTTTAAAAATCAGTATTTACAATGCTGAAACTTTAATTTTTATCACCACACGAATATGCAGAAGTTTATCGTAAACTGCCTACTCAAAATAAGAAGTCACCCATCCGATATTTGCTACAACAGTGCTTTATCAATGGGACGACGGGTTTTGAGTCCGTAGTGCCTTAGAGATGCACAAGATGGGAGGAGGGAGGCTGCAGCTCAGTGGTAGCGCCTCTGCTTGGCATGCAGAAGGTCCCAGGTTCAATCCCCAGCATCTCCAGTTAAAAAAGACCAGGCAGGAGGTGATGGGAAAGACCTCTGCCTGAGACCCTGGAGAGCTGTAAAGAGGGGCTGTGGCTCAGTGGTAGTGCCTCTGCTTGGCATGCAGAAGGTCCCAGGTTCAATCCCCGGCATCTCCAGTTAAAAAAAGATCAGGCAGCAGGTGATGGGAAAGACCTCAGCCTGAGACTTTGGAGAGCTGCTGCCAGTCTGAGTAGGCAATACTGGCTTTGGTGGACGGAAGGTCTGATTCAGTAGAAGGCAGTTTCATGTGTGTTCAAGATATATCTATATCTGTCTGTCTGTCTGTCTATGTATCCAGGGGTCATTTCGTAGAAAAAGAAGTGCAGGAGCTCATTAGCATAACTCATTTGCATAACTCATTTGCATATGCCACACCCCCTAACATACCAGAAGCGTGTCAGAAGGCAACACCCACCCCTCAGGCTCCACTCCACAGGTGAGTGAAACTGACCTGCTCTTCCTCCATTCCCTTCCCCATCCAAAACTTTGTGCAATAACAATAAGCGTAAAGAACACGCCCTCATTCTCTTCCTGCTCCCTTGAAACCACCAGGTTTCAAGTAGACTTGAGATACCCAGGACATGTGCACCACCCATCCCTTCCCCTTCCCCTCCCCACAACAAGACACCCTGTGAGGTAGGTGGGGCTGAGAGAGGTCTTTTGAGAACTGCTCATGAGAGAACAGCTCTGAGAGAACTTGCGACTGGCCCAAGGTCACACCAGCAGCTGCATGTGGAGGAGTGGGGAATGAAACCCGGTTCTCCCAGATTAGAATCCAACTCCTGACCACTACACCAAACTGATGGGGTGGAAGCTGCTGAAGGGTTGGTGAAATTTCTCCAGTACTTATGTGCCATGTGCCCAGATAAAAAATGGTATACTTAGAAAATTTATATGCCACCTTGAGCAAGTCTCTGGAAAAGCAGAATACAGCCATAAAAGGAACAATGATAAAATTATCAATATTAAAACAAAACATTAAAAACAATAAAGACCCTAGCAGGGCTTTCCCCGGGGCGCTGCGCCTCTGCACTGCTCGGGGTAGCTGAGGAGGGGGCGGGGCTTGGTCATGTGCCCGCCCCCTGGGCTTCTCACTCCCGGAGCTGTGCTCCTGTGCGCTCCCACTCCAACGGACCCCTGTATCTATCTGTCTGTCTGTCTGTCTGTCTGTCTGTCTGTCTGTCTATCTATCTATCTATCTATCTATCTATCTATCTATCTATCTATCTATCTATCTATCTAAAGTTTTCAAGAGTCTAAGCTCCCTGTGTCTGATGCTTTCATGTTGGAGCACTGACTCTTGAAAGCTCATACTGCCAAAATCTTAGGTCTGTCAGGGGTGGCCAAACTGTGGATCGAGGGCCACATGCGGCCCTTTCACACATATTGTGTGGCTCCCGGCAGGGCAGCTGGGGGCATGAGGGGGAGGTATGCCTTCCCAATCGGTTTTCCCTTCCCCAGCCAGTGTTCCCCTCCCTGGGTAGGCTTGGGGGAGTGTGTGGGGTGGGGGAGAGCAGAGAAAAAAAGCAACTTTAACTTTAAATGCGTTCTCAAAGCCCCCCCCCCCCCCGCCCCCAGCCTACAAATATAATTGGATAAATAAATATCATCACCAGTATCTGTTTTTCGCCCCTTTGTTTTTATTTTTGGCAGTCTCATTTAATTTTATTAAAAAGCAAATTTGCATATTTCCCAATAAAATTGTGTGTGTAATATTCGTTCACGTCTTGCAGCCCTCAAACCTCTGACGTTTATTCTGTGTGGCTTTTACATTAAGCAAGTCTGGCTCCCTCTAAGCTATGGAGCCTTGTGAGCAAAGATTCTACTTCGTGAGCCACTGGCATTAAAGTTGTAAGCGAGCGATTTGGCTGCTGCAGAAATTAGCGTGCTCTGGAGCCATCCCTTCCTGAGCTAAGACAAAAATGTGTGAGCCGGAGGCTAAGAAACTGTGAGCTAGCTCACACTAGCTCAGCTTAGAGGGGACACTGTGCGTGCGACTGGACTCGAATCTAGCTGGAGCGAGATAAGAATCCTCCATCCCTATTCAGGCTTGGGATTCTATTGTTCTGAATTTGTGAATGAACTCTGCATCCTGGTTCCTTTCTTTGCAAAACCCCTCCCCCCTTCAGTCTGGGACAGAAAGACTCAGGGCTCTCCATTCTAACTTGTATCTGACGAAGGGAATGTTGGCTGTCAGAAGTGCATATCCTGAAAATCTTGTAGGACTCTCCATAGTGGTACTGGATTCAAATCTTGCTCTTCTGCTGGACTCGAACCTTGCACTTCTACTGCAGGCCAACACAGCTACCCAGTTTGGTGTAGTGGTTAAGGGTGCGGACTCTAATCTGGGAGAACCGGGTTTGATTCCCCACTCCTCCACTTGCACCTGCTGGATGACCTTGGGCAAGCCATAGCTCTGTACCAGCTGTTCTCTCAAGGGCAGTTGTCTCAGAGCTCTCTCAGCCCCACCTCCCTCACAGGGTGTCTGTTGTGGGGAGGGGAAGAGAAAGGAGATTGTAAACTGCTCTGAGACTTCCTTGGGTAGTGAAGGGCGGGGTATAAATCCAATCTCCTCCTCCTCTTTCTCTTCTTCTCTGGAACTACCAATGGTGACGCCTTGAATTTTTCTCATAATGCCTAACAAAGCCGAGTGGCTTCAGGTTTGGGCGAGGCACTCATCTTTGCAGCGGTTCCCTGCATTCTTGGTGCCGTTCACGCATGCGTGCAGAAAGTGGAAGGGTAGAAAACAGATTTCAGGCCGGGGGGGGGGGGGGTAGAGAGAGGAAAGGTACAGAGGAGGGCAACCAAGGTGATGAGGGGGTTGGAGCTCCTTCCCTAGGAGGAAAGGCTGAAGAGTCTGGGACTTTCCAGTTTAGAAAAGCGACGACTAAGGGGGGACATGAGAGAGCTTTACAAAACTATGCATGGGGTGGAGCGAGTGGGAGGTTTGGGGGCGGGCAGAGGCTCAGTGGTACAGGGCATCTGCTTGGGATGCGGAAGGTACCAGGTTCCATCCTCGACATCTCCAGGTACGACGTGATGTGACAGACCTTTCTCTGCCTGAGACACTAGAGAACTGCTGCCAGCCTGAGTAGACAAGACCGACTTTGGTGGACTGATGCTCTGATTCAGTTCAAAGCAGCGTCACGTGTGTTCACGTAGGTGTGGCAGACAGAACCTTTTCTGCCAAAATACTAGAACTTGAGGGCAGTAGATTCGGGATGGACAAAGGGAAATACTTCTTTCCACAGGGAGTGATTAAAATGTGGGGATGTAGTGATGGCCACAGGAATAAACAGCTCTAAATGGGGATTGGATAGATTCATGGAGGAGGGGTCTACTAGTAGCTACTAGCCATGGTGACTAAAGGGAACCTCCATCTTCAGAGGCAGTTAGCCCCTGAATCCCAGGGCCAGGAGGTAAAATCCGGGGAAGGCCTCGGGCTCGCTGCACTGTGGTTGGCCCTCCAGAGGAACTGGTTGGCCACTGTGTGAGACAGGAGGCTGGACTAGAGGGACCCTCACTAGTCTGATCCAGGAGGGCTCTTCTGAGGTTCTTCTCAGGGGAAGGCCTCGGCCTCTATGTTCTTATGAAGGCCTCGGCCTCTATGCCCTGTTACTGGTCCTCCAGGGGAACTGGCTGGCCACTGTGTGAGACAGGATGCCGGACTAGATGGACCCTCCCTGGTCTGACCCAGCAGGGCTCTTCTGAGGTTCTTATCAGGGGAAAGCCTTGGCCTCTCTGCCCCGTTGCTGGCCTTCCGGAGGAACTGGCTGGCCCCTGTGTGAGACTTCCAGGCGTGGGCACACGCACAAATGTAAAAAAAAGAAAAGAAAAGTTTTCTGTCTAACCCCAAATCTCTCCCCTTCAAAAGACACCTATCAATTCGTACCTCCTCGGAAGCCCTGGCAAACAGGTAGATTTTTCAGTACCACCTGGAGATCTCCAAGGAGAGGGTCCCTCACACCTCTTCAGGGAGCCCATTCCTCAGACGGAAAAGGCCAGGGCTCTGGTCTTTTGAATTTTTTAAATTTTATTTTCTACACACTACAAAAACAACTAACCTAAAAACACTAAACTACCCCTAGGTATACAGGAACCAAGTTGTTACCTTATATATATATAATAGTATTGCTTCAGTTATTTTCAAGAAAATAGTTAATATATCAAGGCATCGTGGCTTGCTATAAGCTACCAACCCTAAAAATTTAGGTTACTTAAATAACTGCATTTAAGACAAGTGAATATATAAACAAAATTCAAACTTTCAAGATAACAATGATTCTTCTTTCTTTCGGTTCTTTTAACAAAGTCTTATTTGACTTTCCGGGGTTTTGGAGCTGCTGCTCTGTTTTCTGCATCAGAGTCTTCTTCGTCAGTCTTGTTACTCGCTGAAGAATCCGTATTTTCCAGTCCATATATGCTTTATTGCTGTTCCACTTCGTCTTCTGGATGTTTTCTCTCTTCTATCCTGATGTTGTTCCAAAAATTTCTTTGCCTTTGCAACAGAGTCAATCTTTTGCTTTTTATCTTTGTAACTGAAAATCAGGCCTTCAGGTGTAATCCATCTGTACGTGGTACCACTTGCTTGCAGAAACGTGGTTAAACTTTTGTAGGATTTCCTCTTCTTTCTGCTTTCTTACAGAATGTCCTTTAAAACTTTAATTTCTTCATCTTTGATTTTCAAGGTTGTCCTGTTGGTGGCCCCGAGCACCATGTCTCTGGTAGATTTCTTAGAGAATCTCACCAAAATGTCTCCTGGCAGGTTCTTTTTCTTCAAGAATTCAGGATAGGTTCTGTAAACCGTATCCATATCTCTTTGCAGTAGATCAGCCTGTAAACCTGTCATTGGAGCCAATGCTTCACTTAGCAGTTAAGGAGAGGGCTGTGGTCGATGCCTGACAAGCCACCCTGAGTGGTGGGATAGCCAACAGATGACTGGCCGATAACAGTGGCTGGCACACAGGGTCATGGGAAAAGAGACAGGTTTTTAAAGTATGAATCCATTTTGAAGGTATGACAATCTTAAGCGGCAGTTGTGGAAAGCCACGGCACCGTCACCAAATACATAGCATAAAAAAGCCTGCATTTTTTTTAAAAAAAGAAGTGGATACAACCTTGGCAATTGAAAGCGTCTTTATAGGGAATGTGAACTTTTGAAAGAATAGATGCCGGGCAAATTGAAGTAGAAAGTGGCTTCCGTAGGCAAGGTGCCACAGTGGAAAAAACCCTGCATCTGGTTACTTAGTCATCTTGCTTCAGAAGAGGGAGGGGTCACATACAGCTGAGCCTCTGTCAAAGATTTTAAACAACACGGAGACCCCTGAAAAGTTCTGACTTCAGACAGGACTCCTTGACAGCCATTCGTGCAAACAAGATCTCAGGACTGTGGCCGATCACAATCTGGGCGTGAGCCGGCAGTGTAATGCGGCTGCGAAACAGGCTAATGTGATTCTGGGTTGTGTGAATGGAAGAACGGGGGTTGGTCCCCGAAATGATAATTCAATTCCCTGCTGCTCCAAAAATGCAAGACTAGAGCTAATGTTACAGGAAGGTAAATTTCAGTTAAACGTTAGAAGAGACTCCCTAACAGGAGGAGCAGTTCAGCAATGGAAAACCAGTAGCCAAAGAAGCTAGGAAGTTTCTCCTCCACGGGAGGACTTCAAACAGAAGCTGGATAGTCCAGTGTCAGGATTTTTCTTCTGCGGCTCCAGAGTACAGGGCTAGATCTGCTGGGCTTCCCTCAGATTTTGTTTGAATGTGAGAAGAGACAGTTCCTAAGAGTAAGAGAAGCTCAGTTAGAGAACTGCTTCCGAGACAAGTGAGTGGGCTCTCCCTTGCTGGAAGCCTTTAAGCACAGCAGACGGCCATCGGTTGGTGCTATGAGAGCCAGTTTGGTGTAGTGGTTGAGAGCGCGGACTCTAATCTGGGAGAACTGAGTTTGATTCCCCACTCCTCTACATGCAGCTGCTGGCATGACCTTGGGTCAGTCGCAAGTTCCTTTGGAGCTGTTCACCCAAGGGCAGTTCTCGAGAGAGCTCTCTCACCCCCACCTACCTCACAGGCAGCGTTCCCACTAAACTGCACTAGTGTGAGCTAGCTCAGTTTTTTTAGCCTCTGACTCACACACTCACACACTCAGAAAGGATGGCTCCAGAGCAATCTAATTTATGCAGTAGCCAAAACGCTCACTCACGGTTTTAATGCCAGTAGCTCACAAAGTAGAATTTTTGCTCACAAGACTTCACAGCTTAGAGGGAGCGTTGCTCACAGGGTGCCTGTTGTGGGGAGGGGAAGGGAAAGGAGATTTGTAAGCTGCTCGGAGACTCCTTCCGGTCGTGAAGGGTGAGGTATAAATCCAATCTCTTCTCTCTCAGGTATAACATGGGAGCCAGCAGTCCTTAAGATATCTCCAGTGCGGAACTGTTAGGGTTTTAAAGGTCCGACTCTGCAGTTTGAACATTTACTGGAAATGAGTTTCAGATACCTGACGAAGGGTCCTTTGACTCTCGAAAGCGTATGCCCCGGAAATCTTCTTGGTCTCTAAGGTGCTCCTGGATTTGAATCCAGCTGGAAATGAGTTGGCAACCAGTGAAACACTTTCGATACACGGGAGGGATGTGTTCCCAGCAGCACCCACGCCCAGTCGGCCATCTTGTGACTGTGCTCTGTAGCAGTTGCAATTTCGGATCTGCCCCACAAAAACTATTACGAGCGTAGCCATTCCGCACGCCAGCAGCCGCTGTTCGTCGAGTCGCAGCGGAAAAGTTAGACTATAATTGAATCAAATAAAATAAATAGATTTCTTGCCTGCTAACCGGGGCAAGCATGAAGGCACAGGGGACTTTGCGAGCAAAGAATATGAAGGACACAATGCCCACTACCTTGTGTTTTGGGGTACAGAAGAATAGACTTTCTGAACATTAAAGAGTAGGAGTCCAGGAGCACCTTAAAGACTAACAAAATTTGTGGCAGGAGATGAGCTTTCGTGAGTCACGGCTCACTCCTTCAGAGAGGTCTCGGAAGAAGTGAGCAGAGACTCATGAAAGTTTATCTCCTACCACAAATTCTGTTAGTCTTTATAAGTTGCTGTGGGACTCCTGTCCTTTTCTGAGTAGCCGGTTTGGTGTAATGTTTAGGACCGCGGACTGTAATGTGGGAGAGCTGGGTTTGATTCCCTACTCCTCCACGTGCAGTTGCTGGTGTGACCTTGGGTCAGTCACAAGTTCTCTCAGAGCGTTTTTTTTTTCCTCATGAGCAGTCCTCAGGAGAGCTCTCTCAGCCCCACCTGCCTCACAAGGGTGCCTGTTCTGGGGAGGGGAAGGAGACTGTAAACCATTCTGAGACTCCTTTGGGTAGTGAAGGGCGGGGTATAAATCCAATCTCCTCTTCCTCCTTCTTAACAGACTAACAGGGCTACCCATCTTGAACATTAAAAATGTATTTCTGGCCATCATGGCTAATACTTTGTAGTGGAAAGCACTGTCAAGTTACAACTAACTCATGGTGACTTCGTAGGGTTTCCAAGGCAGGAGATGGAAGGGGTGGTTTGCCCTTGCCTACCTCTGCAAATAAGACCCCGGACTTATTTGGTGGTCTCCCATCCAAGGACTAACGAGAGCTGACCCTGCTGACCTTGTGAGGTCTTATGAGATTGGGCTAGCCTGATGCAAAACTCAGAAGCTTTAAAATGACAATCATAACTCAGTCTTCTGGCTTGGATGTAGAGGCACTAAAAACAGTTTCAAAAGATGGAACCTCCAGTCCTGCACTCATCCATTTCCAGTTAAGAAGCAGTCTTGAGTGGCATGAATGGAAAAGGACCTTGAAGATTAGACTCTCCCGGGCTCAAGCTGGGCAAAATTTCACCAGGTGCTGTGGGGCTGTGATCAAATCTAGGCCAGCAGCCCTGGTTTGGACGGGAGCAGCAGCTTTGGGGAGGAGGGTTGACCTGCCCCCCACCCCCTGCTGTTTGTCAGATCTGAATCACATCCCTGAAGCTCACAGTAGAGGTTGGGGGGGGGGGATTTAAATTGCAAAAATGGCAGGCCAGGACCAGTCAGATTTTTTTGCTATTGCTAGCATCCCCGTTGAACACTCAGAAAGCAAAATAAAAACCCAGTGTGGTCCTTTGAAGACTAACAACGTTCATTTCAATATCGGCTTCTGTGAGTCACACCGCACTTCATCAGATGCACGGTGGGTGGACAATTGTGTCTGGCGGGCAGTAGGTTCTGGACGGACTGAAGGAAATACTGATTTACACAGGGAGTGATTAAAATGTGGCAATCGCTGCCAGTGGGTGTAGAGATGACCACAGGAATAAACAGCTTGAAAAGGGGATTATATAGGTTCATGCAGCAGAGATCTATCGGTAGCTACCAGCTATGGTGGTTGAGGGGAACCTCCACATTCAGAAGCAGTAAACTTCTCAATCCCAAAGCCAGGAGGCAACATCAGGGAAAGCCTTGGCCTTTATGCCCTATTGTTTTTTCTCCAGAGAACCGGTTGGCCACTGTGTGAGATGGGATGCTGGACTAGATGGACCCCTGGTCTGATCTGGCAGGGCTCTTCTGATGTTCTTATGAAGGCCTCAGCCTCTCTGCCCTGTTGTTGGCCCTCCAGAGGAACTGGCTGGCCCCTGTGTGAGACAGGATGCTGGACTAGATGGACCCTCACTGGTCTGACCCAACAGGGCTCTTCTGATGTTCTTATGAAGGCCTCGGCCTCTCTGCCCTGTTGTTGGCCCTCCAGAGGAACTGGCTGGCCACTGTGTGAGACAGGATGCTGGACTAGAGGGACCCTCACTGGTCTGATCCAGCAGGGCTCTTCTGATGTCCTTATGAAGGCTTCAGCCTCTATGCCCTGTTGTTGGCCCTTCAGAGGAACTGGTTGGCCACTGTGTGAGACGGGATGCTGGACTAGATGGGCCCCTGGTCTGATCCAGCAGGGCTCTTCTTAGGTTCTTCTCTTATCTGGGAAAGTTCATATTGAAAGTTCATATTGAGATCAGTGCTCTTAGTTTTCTCTTCAATGAAGAAGAGAAAACAGTGGAGCCCACCTCTTTGAGCCCAGGGGCACATTTGAAATCCTGAAGCCATGTGGTGGGCCCTGCCACAAAGTGGCAGCTGCAGGAGGCGGAGCTGGCCACAAAATGGCTGCCACAGCTGAGCTTCGGTCACACAGTGCAGATCCTTATGCTGTGGTGGCAGCTGCCGTCGAAGCAACATTAAAAAAAATAATCTGCCACAGGGGCCAGCTCTTTGAATAGAAGATTCCCTCCAATCAGGGGGTTTTCCTTTCCTGTAAATTGCTCTTTCCAGTCTTCCCCAGCAGGACCTCACTGAGCTTGATGGAGATTGTAGTTTTCACAGCCTCCCTGGGAAGGCTGAGAAAACTACAGTTCCCATCAGCCTTGGCGACACAGTAAATTTTGGGCACGCCACTGCCAATTGCAATCCTGTAATCAAGGGAACGTGTGGAGTGCTTGGTGGAGTAGGCACTGCAGGCGGTGTCCGTTCCGTAGTAAAGCACGTTCTTTGCAAAGGGTGGAACAAAACCTATGTTTGGGGGCAGTTTGGCTTTCAGTATGAATCTGCTGCTTTTGCGTATGTGAGGAAGGGAAGCCATGGGTATAACTCTAAGGAACGTAGGTTCTTTATTCGCTTCATTTATACCCCACTTTTCTCCCCGAAGTGGCTTGTATCGTTACCTTATGCTCGCAACAACCCTGTGTGGTAGGCTATACTAAAAGTATGTGAGTGGCCCAAGGTCACCCAGCGAGATTGAATGTAGGGTTGCCAAGTCCCCCCGGGGGGCGGGGAAACCCCTGCTCGATTGGTCTGTTCCCCACCAGCCCGAATTGGGCCGCCAGGGGAACCCCGCCCCCAAATTGCCGGGCTGTCATCGCGTCAGGCTTGTTTTTTGGGGGGACACTCTATAATTCGAGGGAAAACTCTATGGTTTCCCCTCGAATTACAGTGGTCCCGCCCCAACGAGCCCAACGCAATGACGTCACTTCCGGGTGATGTCATCGCGGCGCGCGTGCCAGAAGACTCCCAGGCTAGCAAGGACTCGCCTGTCGCTAAACAAAAGGTAAGACTTGGCAACCCTAATTCCATGGCACAGGTGAGAATTCGAACCTGGGTCTCCGAGATCCTGGTATGAAGCTCTTAACCATTACACCATGCTGTTTTCAGGATTCTGGATAAACCACAGGAAAAACTTCTCAACCAGAGCGTCTACTAACCCACTCCCTAGGGTTGCCAACCTCCAGGAGGTGGCTGGATAGCTGGGCATAGAATCACAGAATGTTGGAGTTGGAAGGGGCCCTGCAGGTCGTCTAGTCCAGCCCCCCGCACTCTGCAGGAGCATAGCTGAAAGACAGCTCTGAGACATACCTGAAAGATGGTCGTCCAGCCTCCGCTTGAAAACATGCAGTGAGGGAGCATCAACCACCTCCCGAAGCAGTCTGTTCCACTGCTCAACCACTCTGACAGTGAGGAAGTTCATAGAGCAGGGGTCGCTGGGCGTATGTGGGGAGAGGTGGCTGTGAATTCCCTGTATTGTGCAGGGGGTTGGACTAGGTGACCCTTTGGGGCCCTTGCAGCTCTACAGTTTCTATGTTTGTTTCTGTCTCCTGAAAATAAAACTGGTCTCCAAACAACAGGGAGAAAATGGCTGCTTTGGAAGATGGATTGCTTGGCATTGTACCCTGCTGAGGCCCCTCCCCTCCCCAAACCCTGCCCTCCCCAGACCCCACCCCCTAGAATCTCCAGGTATTTCCCACCTCAGAGCTGGCCACTCTATGCAACCCCTTATCTTCCTCCCCTATTTTTAATTTTGTCTGTTTCGTCTATGTGGTAAACCCTCTGAATAGGCCCCACAACACTTTATATGTTTGGTGTGGTGGTTAGGAGTGTGGACTCTAATCTGGGAGAACCGGGTGTGATTCCCCACTCTTCCTCTACATGCAGCTGCTGGTGTGACCTTGGGTCAGTCACCAGTTCTCTCAGAGCTGTTCTCTCAAGGGCAGTTTTCAAAAGAGCTCTCTCAGCCCCACCTACGCGTATGTGTGGTTTGCTTCAAGCAGGTCGTAACATGGTTGTCTGACAGGGTTGCTGACCTCCAGGTGGGGACTGGACATCTCCCCCCCCCCCCGAATTATAACTGCTCTCCAGACTGCACAGAACAGCTCGCCAAAACAAAACGCCTGCCTTGTAGGGTGGATTCTTTGTCCTTCTGCTCCAGTTTGGCGCAGTGGTGAGGAGCGCGGACTCTAATCTGGGAGAACCGGGTTTGATTCCCCACTCCTCCACATGCAGCCAGCTGGGTGACCTTGGGTCAGTCACAGGTTCTCTCGGAGCTGTTCTCTCAAGGGCAGTTCTCAAGAGAGCTCTCTCAGCCCCGTCTACCTCACAGGGTCTCTGTTGTGGGGAAGGGAAGGGAAAGGAGATTGTGAGCCGCTCTGAGACTCCTTTGGGTAGTGAAGGGCGGGGTATAAACCCAGTCTCCTCCTCCTCCTCCTCTACAGCTCTGATCTCACAGATAGTAAAGAAACCAGTGACTGTAGCAGAGAAGTCCTGTGGTGAACAAACTGCTTTATAGCTGATCAGCTCCTTCACATTTGGGACCCACCTACCACCCACCTTTTAAGACTTTTGCAGCAGCTTCCTGCCTGTTCCTTGGAATCCCTTTGGCTGTTCCTTCTTTCGCTTTCAAGAGGAAGCGGTCCTTCTGTTGCAACCACGCTGCAAGGTCGCAACTCCTGCCCTGCTGGTTGGAGACGAGCCACGTCTGTGCAGTCTCCGCTTTTGGGGGGAAAGACCGAGCAACGCCGGCCGCCATATCTCAAAAAGGACGTTGCAGAGCTGGGAAAAGGGGAAGGAGCAGGCAGCCAAGATGATCAAGGGGTTGGAGCATTTTTTTTCCTATGGGGAAAGGTTGAAGGGTCTGGGAGTTTTCAGTTTAGAAAAGGGGAGGAGGAGGAGGAGGAAGAGATTGGATTTATAACCCTGCCCTTCACTACCTGAAGGAGTCTCAGAGCAGCTTACAAACCCCTTCCCCTCCCCACCACAGACACCCTGTGAGGCAGGTGGGGCTGAGAGAGCTCTTTTGAGGACTGCTCTTGAGAGAACAGCTCCGAGAGTACTCGTGACTGACCCAAGGACACACCAGCAGCTGCATGTGGAGAAGTGGGGAATCAAACCTGGTTCTTCCAGATTAGAGCCCACTCTCCTAACCACTACACCAAACTGGTTCTCTAAGACTAAGGGGGGACACAATCGAGGTTTATAAAACTATGTATGGGGTGGAGAGAGGGGACAGAACCGTTTCCCTCTTCCATAACACTACAATTCAATGAAGCTGATGGTCAGTAGGTTCAGATCTTTGGTGCTGGAAAGTGCCATCGAGTCGTAGCTGATTTATGGCAATCCGGTAGGGTTTTCAAAGCAAGAGAGGGGCCGAGGCGGTTTGCCATTGTCTGGATATGTGTAGCAACTTTGGACTTCCATGTGGTAACCAGGGCAGACCCTGCTTGGCATCCAGCGTCTGATAGGATCAGGCCAGCCTGGGCCATCTTTACTAACAACCAATCAGAAGATGGAATTCATGGCGAGTGGATGCAAAGATGGCCGCAAGCACAGATGGCTATGAAAGGGGATTTGATAGATTCGTGGAGCAGGGGGTCCCATCAGTGGCTACCAGCCTTGGCACGTAAAGGGAACTTCTGTGTACTCTGAGACAGCAAAACTTTGAACGATGCAAAACTGAACTATTAAAAATGGCTTTTCCGAAGAGGCAGTAGAATTGCGCTTTACTGAACAATTCACAAAGTTGACTTGGAAATATTATTAGGGACTGTGGGTCTATGCTACCTTATGTAGCTTGTTGAGACGAAGATCCTACTGCGGTATCTTGCCGCATTTAATGTGTCACGTGGAATTCACTGCCACAGGAGGGGGTGGCGGCTACAAGCATGGACGGCTTCAAGAGGGGATTGGATAAACATCTGGAGCAGAGGTCCATCAGTGGCTCTAGCCACAAAGTATAGATAGGAGCTCTCAGTCTGGGGCAAGTGATGCTCTGTATTCTTGGTGTTGGGGGGGGGGGGCAACAGTGGGAGGGCTTCTAGTGTCCTGGCCCCACTGCTGGACCTCCTGAGGGCACCTGGTGTTTCTGGCCACTGTGTGACACAGAGTGTTGGACTGGATGGGCCACTGGCCTGATCCAACATGGCTTCCCTTATGTTCTTATGTTACTATGCATGCTTCGTTTCAGTCCTGTTTTTTTGATTTCTGGTTGGTTCCACAAGTCAAATCCTGTTGCACTGTTCCTTGAACGTCCCATCCTGTGGATTGTATCGACTCACTCTGTGTAATCCGCCTTGAGGCCCAATGAGAAAGGTGGACTATAAATGTCGTAAATAGGAAAAATAATAAATCGGATCCCGGTGGCTGGAGGCAGCATTGGAGGAAGGCCTCAGCCTCTATACCCCATTGGCTGGGCCTCCAGAGCAACTGGTAGAAAGCGGCTGCTGTAATAGATGGACCGCCGGTCCGATCCAGCCGGGCTCTTCTTATGTTCTGACTTTCTTCCTCATTGGATTTGCCAAAGCCTCAACCCAGAGCCTGGTTTAAAAGGGCATGGTCTTTAGTTGGAGGACTACAACAGGGTGGGACAATTTTATTTATTTATTATTTACTCGTATTTCTACCCCGCCTTTCCGGACAAGCTGGCTCAAGGCGACAACTAGCATATGCAGCTGGACCGTTTACAGATGTCACAGGCTAAGCTGTGGAGTCTTGTGAGCAAAAATTCTACTCTGTGAGCTCCTGGCATTAAAGCTGTGAGCGAGAGATTCGGCTGCTGCATAAACTAGTTTGCTCTGGAGCCCTCCTCCCTGAGCTGAGACAATAATGTGTGAGCCGGAGGCTAAAAAACTGTGAGCTAGCTCACACTAACTCAGCTCAGAGGGAACACTGGTCCTCACTCGCGGCTACGTGAACGCAATGCTTTCCGGCTAGTGGTTGTTTCACACTTTCAGCCGCCTGTCCAGTGCAGGGAAACCAGGTAACGCCTTTGCTCTTCGAATTAAGCCTGAACATCTTTTGGAAACTGGCGACTCCTCTTTGTCAGGGCTCCCTTTTGAGCGCTAGAATTGATCTGGAGAGGGAGATGGAGAAGATTCGCCTCAGGTTTATTGGCTGCTTTTGGCAGACTTTTCAAAGATGGCATTTGGGTGTCGCAGCTGCAGATCTGAAGGTGTAAAAAACACAGGAGACGATCCGGTCAAAAGTCCGGGATCCCTGGCCTGTCCTTCCAAGACACGTGGATCAAAAACCTCTCCCATGAGCTTTTATTTTATTCTTAAAAAGGCAGCGGGGAATGGATTCTGCTGACTCGAGTGTGACCTAAAACCAGTCCCACCTCCCAGTTGCTTCCTTTGTCTCTGGCTGCCTCCCTTTTCGCCTGAGCATCTCCGCTCTACCTTTGTTGCCAAGATGCCAGAGACGGCCAACAGTGCCACCCTGCATCCGTGCACAGCTGCTCCGTAGCAAGGCCAGAGTCCCCCTCCCCGCCCTTCCCCTTGTGCAGAAAATTGCCTTTCTCTTTTTCTTCCCCCACCACCCCGCGCGCGCACACACACACACACACACAGACGCCCAGAGACGAACATCTGCCGGAACTGGAGGTGTGCGCTTGGCACTGGGTCGCCACCCGGGCTTTCCCCTTCCCTTCACCTGCCTGCGACATCTCCCCCCCCCCCCCCTGCAAAAAGCCCTTGAGCCGGTGGTGGCCCAGCCAAAGGTCAGCATGGGCTGGGAAGCATGGCCTTGTCTCTTAGCAACCAGATCCTGCCTGGGAGCCGGGCGCGTGGGACAGAGCGAGCATCCGTCACAGGCTGCCGCAGCCCTACCAGGGAAATGCTGACAAGGAGGGGTTGTGGGGAGGGATCAGGCCAACCCCCCCCAACCCCGCATGCACACACACACACACACCCCCACACACGAACACACGCACGCACGGCCTCTCCAGCACTTAAGGAAGCTCAGGCGTTTCTAATGCAAGCCCAGTCCTAATCAAAGCTGCCGTTTAATTGCTTCTCTCTCGCCCCACTTCTGCAAGGTAAACAGATCGGGGCGGCAATCGGCTGGCAGCAAGGGGGGCGGGGGGGGCGGTGCCAGCTACCTGGAGAGAGAACCGGCTTGCATTATTGATGCCCCCCGGCGGGCACCTTTCCAGAAAGCTTCGGCCTGCCTCCCCCCTGGCGAGGGTCAGCCTCTCTTCCTGCTCCTCCCTCCCTCGCCTCTCCCCTGGCACCCGGGCAGCGAAACCCCATTTGGTTATTTCTCTCAGCCTCTCGGCCCCTGTGGGGCTGGGCTTGGGCGCCGGCCAGGGCACTGCTGGCAAGGGGTATCGGCACAGTGGAACCTGTGGGGCCCTCCCAAACTGCACCCCCCCCCCCCACCGCCGCAGCTTTCCTGGGAGGTTGAAGGTTCTGCCACTGTTTGTCTCCCAGCCCCCAAAGTGTCCCTTGCAGGGAGAGTCTTCGGATCTGGGCTTCTTAAAGTGAAACAAAAATCAAATTAAATCAAACTGCTGATATGCATACTTAAGGTTGCACTGATTCTACTAGTTGCCCCGTCAGGACTTGGGAGAACCCCCCCCCCTTCCCCCCCCCCGGAGCTGGCAGTCAGTGAATGTTGGTGGTGGAAAGCGATGCTCCCTCTAAGCTGTGGAGTCTTGTGAGCAAAAAATCCAGCTTTGTGAGCTCCTGGCATGAAAGTTGTGAGCGAGCGATTGGGCTACTGCATAAATTAGCTGGCTCTGGAGGCATCCTTCCCGAGCTAAGACCCAAAACGTGTGAGCTGGAGGCTGAACAACTGTGAGCTAGCTCACACTGACTCGGCTCAGAGGGCAAGTGTGGGAAGTGATGTCAAGTTGCAGCCAGCTTACGGCAGCCCGAGGGTTTTCAAGGTAAGAGATGAAAAGGGGAGGTCTGCCCTTGCCTGCCTCTGCATAGCAACCCTGGACTCCCCTCGTGGTCTCCCATCCAAGTACAAACCAGGGCTGACCCCGCGTGGCTTCCAAGATCTGATGAGTTCGGGCTGTGCTGGGCCATCCAAGTCAAGTGAGTCTTCCACACGAAAAAAGCCACTGGTTTGGATGCGAGGCTCTGGCCTCCCGCAAACTAGGCCTTTGCTACACTTTTAATTTTTCACGTCCTTTGTTTCAGCCTTCTAATTAATATCCCAGCAGTTGGTCCCACTGGAGTGCTGGCGTCTGTTTGCACCAAAGAGTTTTCTTTGTCCCTACCAGATCCCCCCACCCCGGGTGGGGCAGGTGGTGGATCCATTTCTTCCTTCTCTCGTTCAGCAACCGTCAGTGTTTCGTTGCCCAAAGACTACTCAGGTGGGCAAAACCCAAACTTTGCAGTCGGGTTTCACACAAACCCTTGTGCAAGAGGGAGGAGGAGGAGATTGGATTTATATCCCAACCTTCACTTGGGAGTCTCAGAGCGGCTCACAAACTCCTTTCCCTTCCCCCTCCCCACAACAGACACCCTGTGAGGCAGGTGGGGCTGAGAGAGCTCTTTCGAGGACTGCTCTTGAGAGAACAGTTCTGAAAACAACTTGTGACTGACCCAAGGTCACACCAGCAGCTGCATATGGAGGAGTGGGGAATCAAACCCGGCTCTCCCAGATTAGAGTCCACGCTCCAAACCCCTGACCCAAACAGAATTGGGCGGCCCCTGACCCAAACAGAACTTTAATACCCATCTGCAGCCCGATTCCTGCTGACTCCAGATGGTGAAAGACCAAGCAAGCAAAAAAGGTGCTTCTTGTTAGAGTTGTTTCATGACAGGGCACCCGCACAGCGGGCAGATATTCAACAGGAGCAGTCTTGCCAAGCGGAGCGTGTGACCGGGTCGCCCAAACCCGTCCATTGTGGGCTGTTCACAGTTGCCTCCCAAACTGCTGTTCTTATCCTGCTCTTCCTCCAGAGAACGCAGGACATGGGTCTCTCCTCCCCAGTTTGTCTTCACAACCACCCTGTGAGGTAGGCTAGGCTGAGGGAGAGGTCGCCCAGCAAGCAGTTTGAGGATCTAAATGCGGGTCTCTCCCTCTGTGTTTCACGCCGGAGCACGGCTTTTCTCCTCGTGGTCCTGCTCCCTCACTTCCATGGGAAAAGGCTGCAGAGCTCTGCAGCTTTCTGGAATATTGTCTGTGTTTGGAAAATCTATGGAGACCTCTCTTTCCCCCTGCTCTTATGGCCCAGGTGTTCAAAGAGGGTGCGTCCGTATTTCTGGCCTGTGCTTGCTTATACACGCCAGGCCTGTGAGGACAGGAAAGGAGGGTGCCAGATCTTTTTTCCCTGCCCTGTGATCCTGTGCTTCGAGCAGTTGCTTGTGTGGCAAGGTAGGGTTGCCAACATCCAGGTGGGGCCTGGAGACACCCCCCCCCCTGGAATTACAAGTGATCAGTTCTCCTGGAGGGAATGGCTTGCTTTGGAGGGTGGACTCTGTGGCGTTATATGCTGCTAAGACCCCTCCCCTCCAAAAACCCTGCCCTCTCCGCCCCCAAATATCCAGGAATTTCCCACCCCGGAGCTGGCAACCATGGTGGGAGACGCTGCTGACGACACTAGTTGTTTATTTTGTTTACTTACTTTAATTTGTTTACTCTGCCGTTTATTTTTCTTTACTTATTCTCTTTATTTAATAGCCAGCTTTTCTCCCCGAGACTCACTGCAGATTATCTCTTCTAACCCGACTGCTCAGCAATTTCAGGGAGTGCCCATGAGTTCTTGTATTGTGAGAAAGGGAGAAAAGATTTCTCTTTTTTGGTGGTCCACAGTGTCCGTAAAACTCCCCTCCAACATTACACTTCCAATGAGTCAACATCTTCCTGTCGGCTTTCTTCACTGTACAACTTTCACAGACCCATACGTAGCAGTGGGGAATATGCAAAGATCATTTTCCCTGGGGGAAACGGTAGCTCTGGATGGTGAACTCTATGGAATCAAAACCCCACTGAGTTCTCTTCCAATACTCTGTTCTCTGCGAGCTTTACCAACGGATCTCCAGCAGTCTCCCGCACTCCCCCCTCCCCGCCCCCCAATTTCATAGAAGTGGCGGCAGTTCCTTAAGAATGAGAAACTGACCTGGTAGATTTTATCTAGCGATAGCTGCAGCCTGGCTTAGATCATCTCTTTCTTCCTTTGCCCCAAAGTGGAAAAAAACAATCACCAAAAGTTGTGTTGATCTTCTCTTAGCCAAGTGGTTTTGTGTTAAGATTCTGCTAATAATTAGAGCCAGGGGTCTGTTGGAGCGGGAGCACACAGGAGCGCAGCTCCGGGAGTGAGGAGCCCAGGGGGCGGGCACATGACCAAGCCCCGCCCCCTCCTCGGCTTTCCTGAGCAGTGCAGAGACGCAGCGCCCCGGGGAAAGCCCTGCTAGGGTCATTATTGTTTTTAATGTTTTGTTTTAATATTGATAATTTTATCATTGTTCCTTTTATGACTGTGTGCTGCTTTTCTAGAGACTTGCTCAAGGTGGCATATAAATTTTCTAAGTATACCATTTTTTATCTGGGCACATGGCACATAAGTACTGGAGAAATTTTACCAACCCTTCAGCAGCTTCCACCCCATCAGTTTGGTGTAGTGGTCAGGAGTTGGACTCTAATCTGGGAGAACCAGGTTTGATTCCCCACTCCTCCACATGCAGCTGCTGGTGTGGCCTTGGGCCAGTCACAATTTCTCTCAGAGCTGTTCTCTCCTAAGCAGTTCTCAAAAGACCTCTCTCAGCCCCACCTACCTCACAGGGTGTCTTGTTGGGGGGGGGGAAGGGGAAGGGGAAGGGATGGGTGGTGCACATGTCCTGGGTATCTCAAGTCTCCTTGAAACCAGGTGGTTTCAAGGGAGCAGGAAGAGTATGAGGGTGTGTTCTTTACGCTTATTTTTATTGCACCAAGTATTGGATGGGGAAGGGAACGGAGGAAGAGCAGGTCAGTTTCACTCAGCTGTGGAGCGGAGCCTGAAAGGTGGGTGTTGCCTTCTGACACACTTCCGGTATGTTAGGGGGTGTGGCATATGCAAATGAGTTATGCAAATGAGTTATGCTAATGAGCTCCTGCACCTCTTTTTGTACGAAATGACCCCTGATTAGAGACATGACCCAATTAAAGATTTTTTAAAAATCAGTTAGCTCCTAGGCTTTCCAGAGATTAACCGAATTTAAATTTTGGAAAATGTCCGTGGCAACATGGAAGCACCTTTCGTTTCAGAGCTTCACAGTGCATTTTGCTGATGGGCACGGCTCCTCCTTTGGAATAGATTTGATTAGGCTCGCATTCCTGGCCCCACAAGTGGCTGAGTCCGTCTGCACCAAAAACGTTTTGGGGAGAAAACCCCCCAAAAACTGCCACTCAAGGTTTAACTAATGCCTGTGGTGGTCATTCAGCCCCATGGCAAATGATGCTTCTGGAAGATGTTCAGGTCAGGAGAAGAAGGTTGATTGATTGATTGATTGATTGACTGATTGACTGATGTCATTTATAGTCCGCCCTCCTCACTTAGACTGAAGGCGGATTCCAAACCATAAGTATTAACATGATACATTCAAGGATGCAAAATTCCACTGCAGAATCCGCGTTTCAGCAACATAGCACATAGTAGCATAGACCACAGTCCCCAATAATTTGTCAAAGTGACTTTGTGAATTATTAAACACAGTGCCAACTCTAATGCCTGCGTAAAAAGGCCCTCTTGAATAATTCAGTTCTCCTTGGGCAGGCTGTTCCACATAGTGGGGGCCACAGTGGAAAAGACCCTGCCCCGAAGAGCGAAGCTGTTGTGGCTTTGTGGTGCAGGGGTGTCTGTGTGACGGGGGACTGCTGTCCAAACCAGGAACTTAGATATTTTTCTTAAGTAAATCTTAAGCCCCAGAGAGACACCTGGGTCTGCCCACAGGAATACCAGACCCAGCGATGTGCGGAGGGGGGCGGGCTGGTGGGTGGTAAATGCCTTATATGTCAAAGTTATTTTAGATGAACTTTAAAAACTGAAGTGCTAGAGATCTCTCGGTTTAAAATAAAACCAGCGTTTCAGACAAGTGTTAAATGCAGCATTCTCCCAACCTGCTGTTAAATCAAGATGGGTCGCCGTGTTAGTCTGTCTGTAGCAGGAGAAAAGAGCCAGAGTCCCGGAGCACCTTAAAGACTAACAAAATCTGGGGCAGGGAATAAGCTTTTGTGAGTCACTGCTCCCTTCTTCAGAAAGCTCATCCCCTGCCACAAATTCTGTTAAATGCAAGTCTGTTTTGCTTTGTGCGGATGAGGGGAAATAGCTGACTTCGGAGGTCAGACATTACAACTGTGATACAACAGGTCCTGTACTGTATTCATTACTGTGCAAATACTAAGAGCATAAGAGAAGCCAATGTTGGATCAGGCCAGTGGCCCCTCCAGTCCAACACTCTGTGTCACACAGTGGCCAAAAACACCAGGTGCCCTCAGGAGGTCCAGCAGTGGGGCCAGGACACTAGAAGCCCTCCCACTGTTGCCCCCCCAAGCACCAAGAAGACAGAGCATCACTTGCCCCAAACTGAGAGTTCCTATCTATACTTTGTGGCTCATAGCCACTGATGGACCTCTGCTCCATATAAGAAAGCAAGAAAAGCCAATGCTGGATCAGGCCAGTGGCCCCTCCAGTCCAACACTCTGTGTCACACAATGGCCAAAAATACCAGGTGCCCTCAGGAGGTCCAGCAGTGGGGCCAGGACACTAGAAGCCCTCCCACTGTTGCCCCCCCCCCTCCAGGCACCAAGAATACAGAGCATCACTTGCCCCAGACTGAGAGTTCCTATCTGTACCTTGTGGCTAATAACCACTGATGGACCTCTGCTCCAGATGTTTATCCAAACCCCTCTTGAAGCCGTCCATGCTTGTAGCCGCCGCCACCTCCTGTGGCAGTGAATTCCATGAGTTAACCCCTCATTTAAGTTTCTCTCCTCCCCGAACCCCGCCCTCCTAAGGCTCCGCCCCCCCAAAATCTCCAGGTGTATTCCAACCCGGAGCCGGCCACCCTTGTCCAGTAGCACTTTTACAGACCAAGAAGATTTGGGGCGTACAAACCTTCCAGAGTCAAAGCTCCCTTGTCCAGGGGGCAGAGCGAAAACGGACTTTTAAAGGAAAGGGCTGATTCCTACCCACTGGTGACGGACCAGTCTCCTCCGTTTGAATCCTGCAACTACCCCCCCTTTTTTTTAGGGAAGGGGCAGTCAAAGGCGACTGCAGTGAGGAGAGAGACTGTGAGGAAGACCTGCACCTTCTGGTGCAGCTGAAGAGGTGACCTTTTATTACCCTTCATTGAGAGAAGCCAGCCATTTACGCGCCAGTTCAGTTTAACAAACATCGAGCCACTCGGCAGCGCAAGATTTCCGCCCAGCTGCTGCCTCCTGCCACTGAGCTTGCGGAAGAGCCAGAGATCTTTATGCCGGGGGGGGGGGGGCTTCCTTGGTTACAGGGCCCATCACCCCTCCCTGGAGCGTGGCACACCTGGGCCTCTTGACTCACGGAGCAACCTGGAGGATCCCACGCGGGCCGGTCTCTCGGGAATATTTTGGCAGCAGCTGCCGCCCGGCGCTGCATCTTCTCTTGCTGGTAGGAGCCAAAAGAAAAGAACAAAGCCAGTTGAACCTGGAAGGTTAGGTTTACAGAAAGGATGTGAATTGCATGCCTCTGCTGTTATGGAGTGGCTAAGGTATCGGATGGTCCTTTCCATTTCAGGAAGCTCGCGCAAAACTAGCGAAAGCGAGGGCCGTTTGCTGTCGTCTCCCGGTCTTCATTTGCAGCTGGGTTTTCTTGTGCCGACAAGCCTATCCAGTTGCAGATGCGGAGGGATCGTAACTCAGTGGGAGAGCCTCTGCTCGGCATGCAGAAGGTCCCAGATTCAATCCCCGGCATCTCCAGTTAAAAGGACCAGGCCGGAGGTGATGTGAAAGACCCCCGCCTGAGACCCTGGAGAGCTGCTGCCAGTCTGAGTAGACAATACTGACAATGATGGAACAGTGGCCTGATTCGGTAGAAGGTAGCTTTGCGTGTTCTTGTCTTACGCTGCTTGGGAGGGGCTGTGGCTCAGTGGCAGAGCATCTGCTTGGCATTCAAAAGGTCCCAGGTTCAATTCCTGGCATCTCCAGCTAAAGTAGGTGATGGGAGAGACCCCCGCCTGAGACCCTGGAGAGCCGCTGCCAGTCTGAGTAGACAAAACTAGCCCTGATGGACCGAGGGTCTGATTTTGTAGAAGGCAGCTTCAGGTGTTCATGTGCTTACGACAGAAGCTCAATATAGCACAATAGCAGCCCTACAGGTAACGATATTTACTCATTATGCATTTATTTATACTCCCAACTTTCTCCCCAGTGGGGACTCTAAGAGGCTGATAACATTCTCCTGTCCTCCGTTTTATTTTCACAACCACCACCCTGTGAGGTAGGTAGCTCGAGAGTCTTTGATTGGCCCAAGGTCGTCCAGCAAGTTTCCATAGCAGAGGGGGGATTTGAACCCGGGTCTCCAGAGCATAGTCTTGACACCCTAACCCAGTGATGGCGAATCTTTTAGAGACCAAGTGCCCAAACTGCAACCCAAAACCCACTTATTTATTGCAAAGTGCCAGCACGACAATTTAACCTGAATACTGAGGTTTTAGTTTAGAAAAAAGAACTCATCCATTAACATCTTTTGTCTTAAAAGAAAAACACAATAACAGAGCTTTCAATGATACAAACAACGTTTTATTGAAAGGTAAAAAGTTTGCATTTGGCCTGCTTTTGAACAATGAATGTGATTTGTGCTGTTGTATGCACGCTGATAATTTGTCTAACCTTGGCTCATGCTTTGTAAGTTTGAGGGCAGCCCAGCCTCGAGTCTGTGTCGTCTTTTTCCTTTTAGAGACTGAGTGCCCAAACTGCGTGCGTGCCCACAGAGAGGGCTCTGAGTGCCACCTCTGGCACGCGTGCCATAGGTTTGCCACCACTGCCCTAACCACTACCGCACACTCTTTCTGTGTGGGTACAGCCAAAGATTCCTGCACCCAAATGTGCACCCAAAGCAAGTTTGATGATTTTTTTTTTGGCTTCTTGGGGCCCTTAGAGTGTCCAGGGACCCCCAAATGTTGTGTCCCCCCCCCATCCCTCAGCCCACCCCCAGCACATTGGGACTCAATCACTGGATTTGGTAATGTCTTCAGAACCAGAATTTTATAGGAGTAAAAGGAGGGAACCCACGAGGGCATGCAGGAGGTGGGTTATTTCCCTCGTATCCCCTCCTCTACTGTTTCCCTTCCCTGGCAGACTCCGTTCCTCTCCTCCTTTCCGTGCTTTCTTCTTCCCACCCACCAGCCAGTCTGCCTTTATCTCCTCTCCCTGCATCTGCCGCTTCGTTTCCTACCAGCGCCAGCCTCCCCTGGGAAAAATTTGGCCCAGTTCTGCGATGACAGTGGGCTGGACCAGAATGGCAATTTGGGCAGGGCATGGCAGCTGCCAGCGGTGGTCTGAGCTGGTCCAAGTGGAATGGGGGGGGGTCACCACCACTGGGGCAGGCCAAGCTGCATAGTCAGTGCGTTTCCAGTAGTCGCTGCTGGGCCTGTCCCTCATGAGACTTGTCTCCTTCAGGGGACATGACAGTGTGTGGGGGGGGGGGGCACCAGGAAGCTGTTACAGCTGTTTTGGCCTCCGGATCCAATTTGTTCTCCCTCCCATGGCTTTCTGTTACAGAAACCAAGGCTTGAAGGCTTGGCAATATTGTTGTGGTTGCCTAGCAACTGCCGGCAGCCGCTGAGAGTTCATTGCACACCCTTTTCTTAAAGCTACACGAGTTAGGATCTGGGACATTTTAAGCCCCCAATGTATTTTTAAAACAATATCTCTGGTTTTTCTGCAACCTTGGGATTTTTTTCCTCCGATCTGCAGAGAAAAATCCCCTCTCAGTCTTCATTTTGTGGGTCTTCCATCAATCATATCTTCTATGGCACGGTTCAGAAATAGATATATGGATTACTGGGTCCTGCCATCAGTGCGTGAGGAGCTTTATGGCATAAGAGAAACTGTATCCCCCAGCCCCAATCCTCAAAGGAGCTTACCAACTAAAGTCTGACGGGGAGGGGGGAGGGCAGAAAGAGGAGTGTGTGCCCTTCCAGAGGAATAAGGGATGCAATGCAAGCAAAGGTGGGGGCTGTGACGGGGGCGGGGGCGGGGAGGATCAGACTTGGCTTAACTTGAACCAGGACTAAGAGGATGCGTTTCCCCCCCCAATGTACAGTAACAAACCAGGACTGGCATTCCCGGCAGCTTTGGGCCACAAATCTGTTTCCGCATTTAATTTCTGCGCAGCTGGCTGCCGTTAAGGTGTAGCGGTTAAGTGTGCAGACTCTAATCTGGGAGAACCGGGTTTGATTCCCCACGCCTCCACGTGCAGCTGATGGTGTGACCTTGGGCCAGTCACAAGTTCTCTCAGAGCTGTCTCTCAAGGGCAGTTCTCGAGAGAGCTCTCTCAGCCCCACCTGCCTTACAGGGTGTCTGTTGTGGGGAGGGAAAGGGAAAGGAGTTTGTAAACTGCTTTGAAACTCCCAAGTGAAGGACATGATAAAAATCCAATCTCTTCTCTTCTACTGAAAGAAAAACCTTTGAAATGGGTCCAATAAGGAATGGCAGCAGCTGGGACTCAGTCCGGGAGCGGCTGCAGTATAGTGACAGAGCATCTCTGAGCATATACAGAGACCTCCCCACCCTTAGGGGCCAACCACAGGTCTCCATCAGCAGAGGCCACGACTTCCAGAGCTCTTTGGTCGCTTTTTCAGAACATGCCTAAAGCTGTTAGTTCCGTTGTCGCCTCTTGGGGCTGCTGCGCTTTCGACAGTGGTGCAGCAAGCTGAAATCCAACAGGTGCGGCTTTCTCTGTACCATAGAGTTGCCAGCCTCCAGGTGGTGGCTGGAGGTCTCCTGGGATTACAACTGATCTCCAGGCGATAGAGATCGTCTGGAGAAAATGGCCGCTTTGGAAGATGGACTCTGTGGCATTATACCCCATTGAAATACCTCCTCTCCCCAAACCCTGCTCCCTCCAGACTCTACCCCCCCAAATCCCTAGAACTTGGAGTTAGCAACTCTGCTATGTCAAGAAGAAGAAGAGGAGATTGGATTTATATTATTATTATTATCATTATCATCATCATTATCATTATTGTTATTATCCTTGCTGTTGTTTTGTTGTTGTTGTTGTTGTTGTTGTTATTATTATTATTATTATTATTCCCCATCCCGGCTTACGCCAGGCTCTGGCGATGCACAGGACATGATGTCATAAGATACCAACACGAAACATTAAAATTTAGATGTAACATTAGTAAAAATTCAGTATAGATAAAAAGATCCAGGTGGCGATTTTCCTGTGTTGTTATGCGTCTCTATTCTGGACGACGAGTCCCTTTTTTTTCCTGTGGGAAGGGAACTTAAAACATGGAGGGAAGAAGGAAGGGTGCCAGCCCATGAAGAACTGTTGCTGCCCTCAACCAAAAGCCTGGCGGAACATCTCTGCCGGATAGGCCCTGCGGAATTGCATAAGATCAGTTGCACCAAATCAGGGCCAGGACCCGCCCTTTGCTGCCTGAAGGAGTCTCAGAGCGGCTTACAGTCTCCTTTCCCTTCCCCTCTCCACAACAGACACCCTGTGAGGTCGGTGGGGCCGAAAGAGCTCTCTCGAGAACTGCCCTTGAGAGAACAGCTCTGAGAGAACTGGTGACTGACCCGAGGTCACACCAGCAGCTGCATGTGGAAAAGTAGTAGAAGAAGAAGAGATTGGATTTATATCCCGCCCTTCACTCACTTGTAGTCTCAGAGCGGCTTACAAGCCCTTCCCCTTCCCACAACAGACACCCTGCGAGGTAGGTGGGGCTGAGAGAGCTCTGAGACAACTGTCCTTGAGAGAACAGCTGGTACAGAGCTATGGCTTGCCCAAGGTCATCCAGCCAGGTGCAAGTGGAGGAGTGGGGAATCAAACCCGGTTCTCCCAGATTAGAGTCCACCACTCTTAACCACTACGAGCTGGCTCTCACCTGTTTTTCCTCCTGCCTGTCTGGCAGCTGTTAAAGACACAAAGTCAGTGTCGGGAAGAAGGGAGCTACCCCAGAAAGAATAGCCTTTCTCTCCGTGGGACTAATCAAGAATAAGTGCTTTGGGACGGCAGATCTCTCCTGTTCCCTGGGTTTAAGAATAGCTGCCTGCCTCCTGGTGGGTGCTGCCTTCATTAATCAGTTAATACCTTGAGCTCCATCCTGCCTCCTCAGGTCAGCGTCTCGGCGATGCGTCTTTCTCTCACCGTTCCTTAGAGATGTGTTGCACGGCATATGTTGAGATTGGGTTGGCATGAGCCATCCAGGTTGGGACAAGAGACAACCAGCGGTCGGTGTACTTCCCCCTGGACTTCCTTGGTGGTCTCCCATCCCAATGCTAACCAGGGCCGACCCTCCATAGCTTCCGAGATCTTACAGCATCTCCCATTCCAATTGTATCTGAAGGAATGTGCCTTGCACACGAAATCCCATACCTTGAATAAAACTTTGTTTGCTAAGTCAGCCCAGGGGGCGGGGGATCCCCCACTACAGAGGTTCCCGATCCGCCAGCCAGCATTCGGCCAGCGGGGGGAACCCCACCCCCGAAGTCATCCTGTTAGGACGATGTCCCCATCATAATGACGTCACTCGGAAGTGACGTCATCACGTTGGGGACGTTGCCAGGACGACGCTCTAGCAACACCCCCAACGTGATGATGTCACTTCCGGTGACATTGTCATGGCCTGCACGCAAGCGCGCGCACCGGGGAAGCTCCCGGCACCAGGAGGACTCCCCCCGCCGGTAAGTTTTTAGGACTTGGCAACCCTGCACTGGACTCTAAATTTGTTCTGCTGCTTCAGGCCGACCCGGCTGACTACCTGGGTCTAGCTCAGGGGAGAGACAGGGAGCTTCAACAGACCAACAGCTTCAAACTGGGACGCAAAGAAGTAAATGCAAGATCGGAATACTTTTCTCCCAGCGCCCTAGCTGATCCTTCCGCCTTGCCGACAGAGCAACTGATCCTCAATAGGAAAAACTTTAGCCTTACAACCAGGGCTTTTTTTTGTAGAAAAAGCCCAGCAGGAACTCATTAGCATAATAGGCCACACCCAACCACAGGAACTCATTAGCATATTAGGCCACACCCCTGAGCGCACAGTTCCCTCCCAGGATCAGCTTCCCCAGGCACCCCACGACTTGCAAGGCACCTGGGGAACGCGGGGGGCGGGGGGGCGGGGGAGGCTGTAGGCGAGGCCAACTCGGAAGCCAGCCGGAACTCCGTTCCTGTGCGTTCCTGCCCCAAAATAGCCCTGGTCAGAACTATATTGATGTGAATGGTAGCTAGTTTGTCCTGTATCATTTGAAGGCCTCTGTTACATTGGGCACTATTTGAAGCTGCGTGGTAACACTGAAGAAGTATCAATGAAACGAAGATAGAAATCCGGAATCTTCATCAACCAACCATGTTCTTTGTGCCGGGTTCTTCTGTATATTCTGTGCTGTGTCATGGCCAGTTGTTGTTAGCAGGCACTTTATTGTATAAATCCACTTATGTCTATAATTTGTTATAGCCACTGATGGTGTCCTTTGCACTGCTTCGGTATAAGACAGCTTCGTAAGCAGAAGACAGTCCTTGCTCCAAGCAGAGGATTCCAGAAGAGCGCCTGTCTTAAAATCGGCAGGAAGAAAACGAGACGGGAGTCCAGTGGCACCTTCCAGACTGACAGCAGAAGCTCCCGTGAGTCCGGCCTCCCTTCACCAGTTGCAGCGATCGATGTCACTGTCGCTGCTTCTGAAGTAGGGAGCTCTGACTCGCGGAAGTTTACGCTGGAAAGCATCTCGGTAGCCTCCCAGAAGCCTCCGGAGCCTGGACTCCTTGTTTCATCTTACAGCATAGTGCTAAAGAGGAGGGGGTGCGACGGAGGAGGGAGAGACCAGGGCGGAAAAGGATTGGAGGCAAACCAAGGCCGTTTGCAGGCATGTCAAGGCTGCTCCTCAGCCGGGGCTGGAAACGAAGACGGGGAACCGAACGGAACTGTTCCAAATGGGAGTCTTCCTCCTTCGGGGCAGACTGGCCATGCTGTTTTGTGATGGCTGCAAACAGTTCTCTCTGTGTAATTCAAAATGGCATCAGCGCACCATCACCTTCTCTCCAGTGGCAAGCTGCCATGCTCGGTAACTGCGAGGGGGGGGGGGGAGAGAGAGCGCGAGGGAACCCATTTCTTTCTTTCTTTCCTCCCTCCCTCCTGGCCTTGAATTGCTCGAAGGAGGCAGCCAGTCCGCTGGGGTTTCGCAGATCCCAGGGCGAACACCTGCTGCTTTTCATCCCACACCTTAAAAGAGGGAGGAGTTTCCACACTGAAGCAAAACGAGGCCTAGCAGGAGAGCTGCCCACAGCTCCAAATCTGTGGGCCTGTTTTCATCCCTTTCACCTGGATGAAGGACAAATGGGTGAAAATACTGTGTGTGGTGGTGGTGGGGGGGGACTACTGCTGTTAGTTGGTGTAGTGGTTAAGTGCGCAGACTCTAATCTGGAAGAACCAGGTTTGCTTCCCCACGCCTCCACTTGCACCTGCTGGATGACCTTGGGCAAGCCGTAGTTCTCGCACAGCTGTCCTTGAAAAAGAGCAATTTCTGTCAGAGCTCTCTCAGCCCCACCTACCTCACAGGGTGTCTGTTGTGGGGAGGGGAAGGGAAAGGAGTTTGTAAGCCGCTCTGAGACTCCTTTGGGTAGTGAAGGGCGGGGTATAAATCCAATCTCCTTCTCCTCCTCTTCTTCTTCCTATTCTTTACAAAATTTGCACCCCACCTTTCCGGCAAGGGCCACAAAATCCCATTTTAAAACCATTCAAATCCGCACGCACACCCCAAATGCACCACATCTTTAAAACAATTTTAAAAGGTTAAAATCCATCCCAAACATAAAACAGCAGTTAAAACTGAATTATTCAAGAGGGCTTTCCCTACTCAGGCAATAGACTTACACTGTACTAAATGATTCACAAAGTGACTTGGATAAATTATTGGAGACTGTGGGCTGTGCTACGGTGGGCAGCATGCTGGAACTAGGATGCTGCCGTGGAATCTTGCGTCGCTTAACGTGTCGTCGTAATGCTTCTGCTTTGCTTCAGTTCTGGTTTGTAGCCTCGCTGAGTGTAAGGTGATGCCCAGTGGCACAAAAAAATGTTAATACAATATACAGTAACAATAAAAACCCATTTAAAACAACAAGATGGATACAATACAATAATCCTAAAATACTGTGCAGGGTCTAATCAATGACGCAGTAGCTCAAATGGAACAATAGTGCAGTTCCCAGGTGGCCGTTCGAATCCAGGACACTGATGGGAGGCCAGTCAAGGGGAGGGGGACACCCGGTGCCTTAACTAATAGCCCAGCAGAAGAGCTTCATCTTGCAAGCCCTGCGGAATTGTAGAAAATCCCGCAGGGCCCTGGTCTCATACGGGAGCTCATTCCGCCAGGTAGGGGCCGTGGCCGAAAAGGCCCTGGCCCGAATCGAGGCAAGTCGGATGTCCTTGGAGCTGGGGACTGCTGGAAGGTGTTTATTTGTAGATCTCAGTGCTCTATGGTGGGGGTGGGCAATTGTTTTGGCTCGGGGGCCACTTTGTGGGAGCGGAGGTTAGCGGGGGGCCACACCTTTTAAAATGATTGCATTCATTAGTTAACTTTGCATTTCAGAAAAGGTATAAATTGTATCATAAAAATCAATAAATATAAATTAAAGAAAATAGTGGTAGTTTTATTCAATTTATTTATTGTGCTAATTTCATATCATCTATAGCTGCAAGCACATTTGATTTTAGAATCAGTCTAATGAGACAAATTTCTTTCACAGTGTGATCTGACTGCATGTAAATAAGTTCAAGCTGCAGCTCCTCAGATGTTGACAGTGGCCAACTGTCTTGGCGGGCCACAAAAAACTGTGGCGGGCCGCATGTGGCCTCCAGGCCGCAATTTGCCCACCCTCGCTCTACGGTACTCATATGGGGAGAAGCGGCCCCGAAGGTATTGTTCCTGGAATGTCCCACCCATCAATTGTATTGACTCAGTCTGTGTAAGCCATCTCAAGTCCAAGGTTGTGGTCCCACAGCAAGCTTATCGCGATTTGTTCTTGCAGTATATTTGACTGAGGATAATTCTTTGTGGGTTGGGATGATCATACATCCTTCCCCAAACCACTTGCATCGTGCGATGAGGCTCCAGGCACCGTCCAGATAGCCATCCAAGTGGCAGTGTGGTGTGAGTTTTCAAAAAAATTTCTTTGCGCGTGCGCATATGCACATGGCCAAATCACCGCTTTCAGTTGGACACGCTGTACTCCCTTGTTTTGCAGTGTTCCTCCCACCCGCCCCCGAACAAAATGAATGTACAACTGATCTTCAGAATCCATGGTCCCAATCCACATAGCGCTTTAAAGGGTAAAACCAACCATTCGAATTGGGCTCAGGAGCGGATCAGTAGCCAGTCTAATTGCTGTAATATTGGGCTCACATGCGTAATGAAGTACCTTTGAGCAAGGCCCAAAAGAACAATATACATATTTTCATTATTTTATTCTACGGGCATCCAGTAATACCAGCTACGTTCTCTGTGTGTAGGTTGCTAGTTGTTGTTGTTGGTCAGTCGCACAGTCGAGTCCGACTCTTCGCGACCCCACATCACGCCAGGCCATATCTTCTGTCATGCTCCGGAGTTTGCTTAATTTCATGTTCGTTGCATCGATGACACTGTCTATCCATCTCATCCTTTGCCGTCCCCTTCTTCTTTGACCTTCCATCTTTCCCAGCATCAGGGTCTTCTCCAGGGAGGGCTCCCTTCTCATTGGGTGGCCAAAGTATTGGCGCTTCAGCTTCAGGATCTGGCCTTCCAGGGAGCAGTCAGGGTTCATCTCTGTTAGGACTGACTGATTTGACCTCCTTGCAGTCCAAGGGACCCTCAAGAGTCTTCTCCAGCACCATCATTCGAAAGCATCAGTTCTTCGGCGCTCGGCCTTCCTTATGGTCCAACTCTCGCAGCCATACATCACTACTGGGAATACCATGCCTTTGACCATACGGACTTTTGTTGGCAGGGTGATGTCTCTGCTTTTTGTTATGCCATTGCTAGAGTATACTGCTATTGTACTCAGTACCTGTTCTGACCCAATACTCTCTGATTCGCTCGGGAGCGACATCCGATCAACTTTCCTAGCACGCGCCGCATTCTACGCTCTGAAAACTTCTTGCTCTACGAGATGGGTGTTTAAATATTAGCTAATTAGCAGTGCCGAAACATGAAAACGGGGTCGGGTCACGTCAGTTTTGTAGCGCCTCCAAACATTATGGACGAGACAGGTCACCAGATCTCATAGAAGCGGAATTTTGGCTTGTGTGTTACGACACTTTGATTGTGTCCTATACAGCTCTGGATTTATTTGCCCAAATCAAACGCTGGACGCCGTAGAGAGCTAATAAAGGAGAGAGCGCCTCTCAGGAAGTGCGGATCAGTTCCCCCCCTTCCCGCCCTTTGTCACTGTTTAACTTAGACTTTGGAGATCTGTTTATTTTACTGCATTTCTGCCCCGCTTCCCCCCCCCTCAATGGGAGACAAAGGGGCTTGCATCATTCTCCGTTTTTCCTCACAACAACCCTGTGAAGTAGGTTAGGGTGAAAGTATGTGGCTAGACCGAGGTCACCGATGAGTTTTCACAGCTGAGGGAGGATTCGAACTGGGGTCTCCCAGATCCTAGTCCCAACAGCCACTACACCACACAGACCTTCCCTAGACTACATAGGGCTGCCAGCAGTGTTCCCTCTAAGCTGACTTAGTGTGAGCCAGCTCACTGCTTTCTAGCCTCCGGCTCACACGTTTCTGTCTTCGCTCAGGAAGGATGGCTCCAGAGCAAACTCATTTATGCAGCAGCCAAATCGCTCGCTCACAATTTTAATGCCAGTAGCTCCCAAAGTAGGATTTTTGCTCACAAGACTCCGCAGCTTAGAGGGAGCATTCGCTGCCAGTTCTTGTTCGTGAGATACCTGGAGATTTTGGGGGTGGAACCTGGGAAGGGTGGGGTTTGGGGAGTGGAGGGACCAGTTTTGTGTAGTGGTTAGGAGCGGTGACTCTAATCTGGGAGAACCGGGTTTGATTCCCCATTCCTCCTCCACGTGCAGCTGATGGTGTGACCTTGGGTCAGTCACAAGTTCTCTCAGGGCTGTTCTCCCAAGGGTAGTTCTCGAAAGAGCTCTCTCAGCCCCACCTGCCTCCCAGGGTGTCTGTTGTGGGGAGGGGAAGGGAAAGGAGATGGTAAGCTGCTCGGAGACGCCTTCGGGTAGGGAAAGGCGGGGTAGAAATCCAATCTCTTCTCTCTCTTCTCTTTCTCTCGTCAATAAAGGATCATGCCATACAGTCCACTCTCCAAAGCAGTCGTTTTTCTCCAGTGGACCTGATCTTGACCGTCGGGAGCAATGCTCCCTCCGAGCTCTGGAATCCTGAGAGCAAAAATTCTACTTTGTGAGCTACCAGCATCAAAGCTGTGAGCAGGTGATTTGGCTGCTGCATAAATGAGTTTGCTCTGGAGCCCTCCTTCCTGAGCGGAGACAAAAATGCGTGGGCCGGAGGCTAAAAAGCGGTGAGCTCGCTCGCACTAACTCAGCTGAGAGGGAACACTGGTCTGGAGCTCACCTGTCGTAGCGGGAGATCTCCAGGTGCTGCCTGGAGGATGGTGGCCCAAGGTGTGCCCGTCCAAGTCGGAGGCTTTTATCCTGGCAAGGCTTTTGTTCATGAGAGGCCAAAACCCGTGAGGGTGAACCTTCCCTTTGCTGCGGCGTTTGAGATACGGCCAGCAAACAAGAGGGCTCGTTGACTGCCAGGAAGCGGGTTCGGGTGTTGACAGGAAGTGGTGTCCAGCTGGTATCAGCCTCCACCCCAGGGCCTAGACGGAACGGTTATCTGGAATCCCGCAGAGCAGAAGGAGAGCTGGGGGAGACGCTGCCGCTGTGTCATAACACACGTGCCCTGCCCCGATTGGCCTCCCACACATCTCTCTTCCCACCCCTTCCAGTGGGCTAATGGTGTGTGGAGAGCTGCCGGCCCAGGTCTCTGAGGATGGTCACCATCTGTGCCCCGAGAAGCACAGTCCAGGGCTGGCCAGCCACATCAGGAGAGACACACACACACCCGCCCGGCCGTGCATTCGTGGTGTTAAAACACCCTGGGTTTCGAAGGGCGTGGACAGAACAGGCCTCTTGTGGGGAAAGCTGCGCTTAATGTGATAACTTGAGAGCGACGCTCCCTCTAAGCCGTGGAGCCTTGTGAGCAACGATTCTACCTTGTGAGCTACTGGCATTAACGTTGGGAGCCCGCGATTTGGTGACTGCATGGATTGGTTTCCTCTGGAGCCATCCTTCCCAAGCTAAGACAAAAGCACGTGTGCCGGAGGTGAAAAAACTGTGAGCTAGCTCACACTAACTCAACCTTGGAGGGAACACTGCTTGAGAGCCAGTGTGGTCTAATGGTTAGAGCGTTATACTAGAATCTGGGGGTTGTTGTTGTTCAGGCGCACAGTCGGATCCGACTCTTTGCGACCCCAGGGACCACATCATGGCAGGCCCTCCTGTCTTCCTTTGTGCTCCGGAGTTTGCTCAATTTCATGTTCGCTGCATCGATAACACTATCTATCTCATCCTCCGCCGTCCCCTTTTTCTTTGACCTTCCATCTTTCCCAGCATCAGGGGTCTTCTCCCTTCTCACTTGATGGCCAAAGTATTTGAGCTTCAGCTTCAGTATCTGGCCTTCCAGTATCTGGAACAGTCAGGGTTGATTTCTTTTAGAATTGACTGATTTGATCTCCTTGCAGTCCAAGGGACTCTCAAGAGTCTTCTCCAGCACATACCCAGGTTCAAATCCCCACTTGTGCCATGGAAGCTCGCTTGGCATCCTTGGGTCAGTCACACTCTCTCAGCCTAACCTGCCTCACAGGGTTGTTGTGAGAATAAACTGGAGGAGAGGAGAATGACATAAGACACCTTAGGTCCCCCCCCAAGGAGAAAGGCGTGGTACAAATGAAATCAATAAATAATAATCGGCATGCTGCAGGAGGGATGTGCAGTGAGGAAGATTCTTTATGGGATAGAACAGGTAGAGAAAGACGTCCTTTTCTCCCTTTCTCACAAGACGAGAACTCGTGGGCACTCCATGAAATCGCTGAGTAGTTGGGTTAGAACGGATCAAAGGAAGTCCTTCTTCACCCAAAGAGTGATTAACTCGTGGAACTCAGTGCCCCAGGAGGTGGCGGCGGCTACAAACATGGACAGCTTCAAGAGGGAATTTGCTGAACACATGGAGCGGAGGTCCATCAGTGGCTCTTAGCCACAAGGTCTAGATAGGAACTCTCAGTCTGGGGCAAGTGATGCCCTGTCTTCTTGATGCTTGGGGGGGGGGCAACAACAGTGGGAGGGCTTCTGGTGTCCTGGCCCCACTGCTGGACCTCCTGAGGGCACCTGGTGTTTTTGGCCACTGTGTGAGACAGAGTGTTGGCCTGGATGGGCCATTGGCCTGATCTAACATTGAATTTTCTCATGTTCTTATGTTCTTAACTGGGAGTGGCGAGTTTGAGGCTGCCAGGAGATGCTCTGAGCCGGGGGGGGGGGGGGGGGACTGTGTTCATCCTTGTGCAAGGACGCCTGGAGAGAGTGGGTAATCTGACCAGGGTCAGGGTAGAGGTTACTGGCAGAGCAGCCGACCCATCGGATGGCAGCTGCCTGCCCTGTGTGGAGGGAAAACAAGATCTCCCTTTTCGGCCTCTTGAGGTGGGGTTTGCACAAACAAAGGCCGCCCGCCCGCCGGGAGGAGACTTCTGCAGGCCGTAATCCTGTTATGCGGAGACTGTGTGAACGGTCCCAGAGGGCGGTGGCCACTGAGGAACTCCACTCTGATCTTTGACTTCCTAGACAGGAGGAGCTGCCCCGAAGGATTCTGGGAGGAGGTGGAACAAAGGCCCTGCTCAGCGGTTGCAGCACCTTCCCTAGGAGGAAAGGCTGAAGAGTCTGGGCCTTTTCAGTTTAGAAAAGAGACGGCCAAGGGGGGACATGAGAGAGGTCCATAAAATTATGCACGGGGTGGAGAGAGTGGACAAAGAGGACTGTCTCACCCTCTCCCAAAGGCTAGAACTCAGGGGCATCCGATGAAGTCGATGGGCAGTAGGTTCAGGACGGACAGAAGGGAATACTACTTTACACAGGGAGTGATCAAAATGTGGAATTGGCTGCCAGAGGATGTCGCGATGGCCGCAGGAGTCAACAGCTTGAAAAGGGGATTAGACAGACTCGGGGAGGAGAGGTCTTATCAGTGGCTACTGGCCGTGGTAACTAAAAGGAACCTCCATGTTCTGAGGCAGTAAACCTCTGAATCTCTGTGCCAGGAGGCAACAATGGGGGGAAGGCCTCGGCCTCTATGCCCTTGTTGTTGACCCTCCAGAGGAACTGCTGGCCACTGTGTGAGGCAGGATGCTGGACTAGATGGATCTGCACTGGTGTGACCCAGCAGGGCTCTTCTGAGGTTCTTCTCAGGGGAAGGCCTTGGCCGCCATGCTCTCTTGCTGGCCCTCCAGAGGAACTGGCTGGCCACTGTGTGAGACAGGATGCTTGACAATGTTGAACTAGAGGGACCCTCACTGGTCTGACCCAGCAGGGCTCTTCTGAGGTTCTTCTCAGGGGAAGGCCTCGGCCTCTCTGCCCTGTTGCTGGCCCTCCAGAGGAACTGGCTGGCCCCTGTGTGAGACGGGATGCTGGGCTAGAGGGACCCTCACTGGTCTGACCCAGCAGGGCTCTTCTGATGTTCTTATCAGGGAAAGGCCTCGGCCTCTCTGCCCTGTTGTTGGCCCTCCAGAGGAACTGGCTGGCCCCTGTGTGAGACAGGAGGCTGGACTAGATGGACCCTCACTGGTCTGATCCAGCAGGGCTCTTCTGATGTCTTCTGGACTGGACCACTGCGCTGGTTCTGTGGGGCTGCTCTTATGTTCTTTTAATGACCATGTTAGCTAATGAATCAGGACTAAGGTTGGCCTCGCTTGGCAGATGAGTCTGTGCCCTTGCTTTCACCTCAGTAGAACAGCTCCTACTCGAAGTAGGCCAGAACCTTTTTATGCCGGTTGCGATCACCGAAAATCACCTCCTTCTTCAGTGGGCAGTGAAAATAGGCAGGACTCTGTTCAGAGGGCTGGGAAGGGAATATCTCTTGCGCCGACTTGGTTGCAGTGAGTGGAAGTGAACACGGTTAGGCTTTAGGGGACCGGCATCTGTTTTGGTGGCACGTGAACAGCCCCAGTTCTCATTGGTGGTCCGAAGAACAGACTTCTAACTGAGAAAAGTATCCATCTTTTTAGCTCTTTTCATGCTTTGCTTTTAGCTTGAGGAGTGGTTGATGATTCTCCTTTTGGGAGGCCAAGTGTTGTTTGATGCTTTTTCCATGCCCCGGCTTGGTTTTTGTTGCTTGCTTTAATATTGATTATTCTTAATGTGGCGGTCTTTATGACCTTATTTAATTGTTTTGTGAGCTGCTGTGAGCAGGAGAGGAGCTTTAGCTTTCTGGCCTCTTGGCCATAACCCTCCACAGACCGGCATATCTCTTTGGAGAGGGGGCATATACATTTTCCAAATTAACTTTCTGCAAGCATGCACAGATTAATTCAGCGCTGGACCCCAGAGGTTAACATGGGTGCACGGGAATTCTTCCTTATTTATTTTAAACTTTTATACGCCACTTTCCGCCTGGGTTTCAGAGTTTACCAGGTGTCTTACCGATTTAAAATCACAGTATGATCATCCCAAGACCCGACGTGGGTGGACCAGGCTGGCCGGATCTCATCAGAGCTTTGAAGCTATGCAGGGTTGGCCCTAGTTAGTTTAGTACTTGGATGGGAGACCACGAAAGAAGTCCAAGGTTGCTCCGCAGAGACAGGCAATGGGGAACCAAATCTGAATGACTCTTGCTTTGAAAACCTCGTGAGGGGTTGCCATAAGTCAGCAGCAACTTGAAGGCGCTCCCCATCGCTATAATAATCCCTAACGAAAACCTGTCCAGACTTCATCAACTCACATATCTCCACCTGCCCCACCCCTAAACCCTCTCTCATACCATGCAGATATCACAGCCACATTTTAGTCCAATAGAACTGTTTCGGGATGGCGGGGGGGGGGGGGAGATACAGTGTTCCCTCTAAGCCGAGTTAGTGCGAGCTAGCTCACAGAACTTTAGCCTCCAGCTGACACATTTTTTGTCTTAGCTCAGGAAGGATGGCTCCAGAGCAAACTAATGTATGCAGCAGCCAAATCTCAACTCATTCTCCACTGTAATGCCAGTAGCTCGCCAAGTAGGATTTTTGCTCACCAGGCTCCACAGCTTACATTGGTGGGGGTAGTGGAAAAGTTGCAGCTTTGGGAGGCAGGTCCTGTACCTGTGATTCTATGATTCTACCCCAAGTAGCTGGTCTGCACCCCCCCCCCCCCCCGATGCTGCTGGGGCCTGCCTGTTTGGGAGGAAGTGGGCAAACTGAGTGGATTCATGCCCAGGAAATCAGATCTGCTCTCCCATCCAATACCAGCCAAGGCCAACTCTGTTTAGCTGCCAAGATCCAGGTCAGGGCAGATGAACAGAGGTTGTTTGCCTCTGTGTAGCAACCCTGGACTTCTTTGGTGGTCTCCCATCCAAGTACTAACTGGGAAAATAGATTTTCCGATTGGGGAGGGATAGGTTTTTATTTTTAAAAACCTTTTCAGCATCCATACAGTTTGTTACAAATTACATGCCTCTTCCAAATTCCAAACACGTATACATATTCTAGTAATTCAGCCCTCTAACAATATAACCTTTACTAAACTACAAATCTACCAGTTTTAAACAACTCTAATTCATGTTTAACAATTTGACCCTTTACTAGTTTAACCATTCTACGGGTTCATGTTTAACTAATTAATCCATTTAATGATTTAAGTTTATGCTGAACTTATACTTTGTACTGTTTACTTAGGTATTTGTTGTCTTTACGGTTTTTGCAGCTGGAGTCATTAACAGCAAATATTGTATGCTTTACACAAACCTTAAACTTACACTATATTTATCCTAAGTCTATACTAAAGTTACCTTGGGCTTAATCTAAGATTGTGAGATTTCTAAATTCATTAATGACGCATAGCAGACCAGTATTTCTATTCAAATTATGGAACCGGAGGGTTCACTTTCTTGAACCGCTTCCATCGCTTCCACTATACCTCCTCTTTAGTAGTCTTTATTTTCCTGGATCTCTACTCTGTGTAGCGATTGCACCACTCAAGTCGCTGCCTGTCTCCTTTGAAGGTACGAGTTTTCTGGAACACGATTCAATAAACCTGTTTTTCAGTATAGTTTGTAACATGACCAGGTTCAACAGTCTAACTGCAGACCAAGTTCTAACTGGGGCCGAACCTCCTTAGCTTCCAAATTCTGGACGAGATCTGGCTAGCCTGGCCCATCCCGGTTACAGCAAAAGACATTGAGAGGTGGCTTGCCATTGCTTGCCTCTACGTAGCAACGCTGGGTGGTCTCCCATCCCAATACTAGCCAGGGCTGACCCTGCGTAGCTTCTGAGCTCTGAGGAGGCTGGGTAGCTTGGCCATTCAGGTCAGGGTGGCGCCCCAAATAAATGTCAGGACTGCACAGGGGCAGATCCCTGGATAAAGCCGCCCGGAAATTTTAAGGGCTTCAGAGCAGGGTCGGCAGGTGTGCTGGTAACACAGTAAGAGGCCTGCTGGATTAGGCCGGCATCTGGTTTCCCTCAGAGGCCAGGCCTGTGCCGCCGGGAAGCCCACAAGCAGGGAGCAGAGGAACCTTCTCTGGAAGTTTTCAAGCAGAGGCTCAGTGGCCATCTGACAGCCATGCTGATCTTGTAAACTCGGGCAGATCACGAGAGGGAGGGCAGGAAGGGTTGCCTCAGTGCTTAGTTCTCGTGGCCCTTTCTGACACGCCCAGGGAAATGCTGATCACCACTTTGGGGTCGGGAAGCAATTTTTCTCCAGGCCAGTTTGGCCAGGGACCCTGGAGTTTTTTTGCCCTCTTCTAGGCCTGGAGCAGGGGTCACTGGGATGTGTGTGTGGGGGGAGGTATTTGTGCATTTCCTGCATTGTGCAGAGGGTTGGGCTAGATGGCCCTGGAGGTCCCTTCCAACTCTAGGATTCTGTGATTCCCTGCGGTCTTCCTTCTAGAACTCTGCAAAAATTGTCATGTCACTCTGATTTTTAATTTTGTCCTCTGGCCTAAAAGCCCTAGATGGGGGGGGGGGGTCCATTGCGGTTTCTCAGTGGTGAGGGGAAAGCACTCTGCAGATGCTCAGAGGTACTCTTTGTGTCAAGTACTGCCTAACTGACAGCTGGCAGCGAAAATGGATGAGAAGGCCAAGTCCTTGGAAGATGCTTGGAAGAAATCGGCATGGCAGGGTGGGGGAACCTTTCCCATTTGAATTTTTGCCATAAGTACATAAGAGAAGCCAACGTTGGATCAGGCCAGTGGCCCGTCCAGTCCAACACTCTGTGTCACACAGAGGCCAGAAACACCAGGTGCCCTCAGGAGATCCAGCAGTGCGGCCAGGACACTAGAAGCCCTCCCACTGTTGCCACCCCCCCCCCCCAAGCACCAAGAATACAGAGCATCACTTGCCCCAGACTGAGAGTTCCTATCTATACCTTGTGCATGCAGGGACACAGGGTGCTCAGATAGGGAAAAAAATACGTAGCAATCACTAAGGAGCAGAAAAGGCCCTCTGCATGTCCTCAGAGCTGGTCTTGACCCCACATTTTTAGGGGTGGGGTGGGGAGATCTGGCAGTGAAAGCCTTGCATTATAGAGAAAAGGGCCACAGGATGTTGAAGGTTGGGGGTCGCCAACTCCAGGTTGGAATGGTCTTGGTGATTTTTTTTGGGGGGGGGGAGAGCCTAGAGCGGACAGGGTTTGGGGAGGGGAGGGGGGTATAATGCAAGAGAGTTCTCCCTCCAACACAGCCATATCCTCCCGGGCAACTGATCTCTGTAGTCCGGAGAGCCGTTGGAGATCTCCAGGTCCCATCTGGAGGTTGGCAACCCCCAATCTGGGGGCCTGCCAGCAGGTCTTTAAGCCTGACCCTCCACCCTGGGCTCAGAAGGCAGGGGCGTCTCAGAGGTCCCCAGAATTTGCCAACTCCAAGACCGCCTCCCCCCCCCCCCCCTTCATGCAGGGGATTGCCTGCGCCACCGCCGCTGCTAACGGCGACCCCGTGTTGATTGCCACATCACGTGTGAATGGGGCTTTTCCGAGCTCGGGCTGCTGCTCCACCCTCCTGGGCTCCTGGGGCTGCCCTGGGGGCGAGCCCGACCTGTCTGGCCGCACCTGGAGGGCAGGTGGCTGGCCGGGGGGAGGGGGGAGAATCGGAGCTGCCAGCTGGTGCGGGCTCTGCCGGGGAGGGGGCTGGCTCACCCGACCCCCTCCCCATGGTTCCCATGGCGACCCTCATTTTGGGGCGGGGTGTGTGTGTGTGTGTGTGCAATCAGCCAGGCACCCTGCCTGCTTACCTGCAAGGCTTCCTGGACTCTGCAGGGGGAATGGGGCACTGCAGTTGCCAACCTCCAGGTACAACAATTCTACTCTCTGGGCTACTGGCATTAAAGCTGTGAGCGAGCGATTTGTCTGCTGCCCAATTTAGTCTGCTCTAAATCCATCCTTCCTGAGCTAAGGCAAAAATGTGTGAGCCGGAGGCTAAAAAAATGGTGAGCTAGCTCACACTAACTCAGCTTAGAGGGAACACTGTCTGTGGGAAGGGCCAGAGTCTGGAAGGGGAGTAGTTCGATGCTGGGCCTCAAGGGGAAAATGCATCACAAACGAACGCACATGAAGCTGCCCTGTACGGAATCTTGGTCCGCCAAGGCCAGTATTGTCTACTCAGACTGGCAGCAGCTCTCCGGGGTCTCAGGCAGAGGTCTTTCACCTGGTCTTGCTGGGGATTGAACCTGGGACCTTCTGCATTCCAAGTAGAGCAGGGGTGGCCAACCTTGCTTAACGTAAGAGCCACACAGAATAAACGTCAGATGTCTGAGAGCCGCCAGACAGAAACAAATATCACACACACGTTTTTATTTTTAAAAATATGCAAATTTGCTTTTTATTAACGTTAAATGGGACTGCCAAAAATAACAACAAACAAGGAAAACCGGTTATTGGTAATGATATTACTTGTTTGCTAATGATATTGAGAGAGAGAGAGAGAAAAAGAGAGAGATGGAAAGAAAGAATTAAAGAAGTGGAAAGAAAGAGAGAGAGAGAAACTAGGAAAGCAAATAGATGGGAGGGAGGAGGGAAGGAAGGAAGGAAGGAAGGAAGGGAGAAAGAGAGAAAAAGCATGCCTCCCCTTTGCTTCCCCAGCCGCCCTGCCAGGAGCCGCACAATATGTGTGAAAGAGCCGCGTGTGGCTCCCGAGCCACAGGTTGGCCACCCCTGAAGTAGAGGCTCCTCCGCTGAGCTCTACCCCATCCTTGTTCATCTAGATTGTTGGGGGGGGGGGCTGCAAAGGGAGAGATGCGCCCCCCCCATCACACACTCGGGCCATGCTGCTGTTGTAGTTCAGCCTGGCTTGCAAATCGCAAGCTGGTTTTTCTGGCCAAGGTCAGCCGGAACAGCGGCCCTGCTCAGCCCTGACAGTCTGGAAGGGAGGCTGATGGGGTCAGGGTAGTCTCCTTGGCGATGCATCCAGGCCACTTTCTTAGATATGCAGTTTTCCTCGTTTTTTTTAAGAAGTCAGTTTGTGCAAGATAAAAGGGAAGAAAAAATGTGTCCCTGCAGTATTCTGGTGGGTTGCTTAGCACCAAGGAAACCTAGTCGGGTTGCAGTGTTTGATTCCTCACTCTTCCACGTGCAGCTGCTGGTGTGACCGTGGGTCAGTCACAAGTTCTTTCAGAGCTGTGTTCTCTCAAGGGCAGTCCTCCAGAGAGCTCTCTCAGCCCCACCTACCTCCCAGGGTGCCTGTTGTGGGGAGGGGAAGGGAAGAGGATTGTAAGCCACTCTGAGACTCCTTTGGGTAGTGAAGGGCGGGGTAGAAATCCAATCTCTTCACTTGTAACAAAATCTGTGGTAGGGTAGGAGCTTCCGTGAGTCACTTGCTCCCTTCTTCAGATAAGTGGAATCTGGACTCGAATCTAGCTTTCCTGGGCAATGAATATAAAAGGCTGTGAATGAATTAGTGGTCACTTGGTGTTAGGGTTGCCAGCTCTGAGTTGGGAAATACCTCGAGATCTGGGTGGGCAGAGCCTGAAGAGGGCGGGGTTTGGGGAAGGGAGGGGCTTCAGTGGTGTATAATGCCATAGAATCCACCTTCCAAAGCAGCCATTTTCTCCAGGTGAACTGATCTCGATCGCCTGGAAATCAGTTGTCACCCCCGGAAATCTCCAGCCACTGCCGGGAGGCTGGCAACCCCATTTAGCATGCTGATATCCGGGGAGACAAGGGGTCCGTTGGAGCGGGAGCGCACAGGAGCGCAGCTCCGGGAGTGAGGAGACCAGGGGGCGGGCACATGACCAAGCCCCGCCCCCTCCTCGGCTTCCCCGAGCAGTGCAGAGGTGCAGCGCCCCGGGGAAAGCCCTGCTAGGGTCTTTATTGTTTTTAATGTTTTGTTTTAATATTGATAATTTTATCATTGTTCCTTTTATGACTGTGTGCTGCTTTTCCAGAGACTTGCTCAAGGTGGCATATAAATTTTCTAAGTATACCATTTTTTATCTGGGCACATGGCACATAAGTACTGGAGAAATTTCACCAACCCTTCAGCAGCTTCCACCTTATCAGTTTGGTGTAGTGGTCAGGAGTTGGACTCTAATCTGGGAGAACCGGGTTTGATTCCCCACTCCTCCACATGCAGCTGCTGGTGTGACCTTGGGCCAGTCACAAGTTCTCTCAGAGCTGTTCTCTCATGAGCAGTTCTCAAAAGACCTCTCTCAGCCCCACCTACCTCACAGGGTGTCTTGTTGTGGGGAGGGGAAGGGGAAGGGATGGGTGGTGCACATGTCCTGGGTATCTCAAGTCTACTTGAAACCTGGTGGTTTCAAGGGAGCAGGAAGAAAATGAGGGCGTGTTCTTTACACTTATTTTCATTGCACAAAGTATTGGATGGGGAAGGGAATGGAGGAAGAGCAGGTCAGTTTCACTCACCTGTGGAGTGGAGCCTGAGGGGTGGGTGTCGCCTTCTGAAACACTTCCGGTATGTTAGGGGGTGTGGCATATGCAAATGAGTTATGCTAATGAGCTCCTGCACCTCTTTTTCTATGAAATGACCCCTGGGGGAGACTGATAGCTGTTACTGTTTAATCTGCCATTCCTCTTTTGAGTAGTCTCGGGCTGGGAAATACCTGGAGATTTTGGGGGGTGGAGCCTGAGGAGGGTGGGGTTTGGGGCATAATGCCACAGAGTCCCCCTTCTGAAGCGGCCATTTTCTCCATGGGAACTGATCTCTGTCACCTGGATGTCAGTTGTAATTGAGGGAGATCTCCAGCCACCACCTGGAGATTGGCAAAACTACTTCTGGGTCTTCCTAGTGCCCCTAGACACTGTTTTCGTTTTATTTATTTACTTTATTTATATCCTGCCTTTCTTCCCGTTCCTCATCTCCTTCCTTTAATTTTTTTTTATGTTTATTTGTTTTTATAACCATCAACCATCATTGACATAACATAACAACGTAACAATATACCAAGAGTATAATGGCATATACATTTTTAGATAGGACAGACAGTAATTAATACACTCAATAAGTTGGGTAAATATTGTTTCCTAGACAGCATTGTAATATTTTGGTATTCGGCTTATTGGAGTGAGTTATGAGCGTTCGGTTGGCATTGGTGCTGATGTTAACTGAAGGTCTGAATATCTGTGTTGTGCTGCGTGGATGGTTTGCAGTACAATCTGGGGTAACTGAGGAAGTTTTAAAGAATTAGCCATTTATGATATAAAGGGTTGGCCGGAAGTATATCATGGGTTAGCAATACAATGCTCCCTCTAAGCTATGGAGTCTTGTGAGCAAAAACTCTACTTTGTGAGCTACTGGCATTAAAGTTGTGAGTGAGCGATTTGGCCGCTGCATCAATTAGTTTGCTCTGGAGCCCTCCTTCCTGAGCTGAGACAAAGATGTATGAGCCGAGGGCTAAAAAACTGTGAGCTAGCTCACACTAACTCAGCTTAGAGGGAACACTGGTTAGCGTATAAGAAAAGATTGGATACCAGGTTACCTCGAACTTAGAGAGTGGCGTGTAGCCTTTGTTTGAGATTTGTGAATCGAATCAGTTATTTTTGCCGTTATATAGTGTTCCCACAGTTTGGTCCTCTTCCATTTTATCCTCACAACAACCCTGTGAGGTAGGATTAGGCCGTGCAGTTTCTAGGCTATAACTGTACCGTCTCTAGGACGGGGGTGACAAATGTACGGCCCGGGGCCCAGAATTGGCCTATTGAGGGCCCTTGTCCGGCCCGCGAGCACCTGGTGTGAGGGAGGGGAGGCAGAAGGCTGCTCAGGTGAGGGGGAGGTGAACGGGCACACACAGTGAAGTGTGGGGTTGACGCTGTCAAGAAATAGGAAATGGCGAGGGGGCAGGACTCTGAGGTGAAATAGTGTGGAGGGAACGGCAGTTGGAGGCAGAGAAAGAGGAGCAAGGATTGGCGAAGCCACGACACGGAGAAGAGGGGGAGCTGAGGGGCCAGCGCTGCCCCTGCTGCCCTCAATGGCAACCGTGAGGGGGGTTGGTGAGAGCGGGCACGTAGGGCGGTGCTTTGCAGACGGAGGGATGGGGTCGGCAGGGAAGAGAGGAAGAGGAGGGCCGGCATGTGGATTGGGGGGACAACTGGGTTGTCTTGTGCATGCCGCTCCGAGGGGGAAGAGGTCCCCGCCTCAGAAGGGAAGGGGAAAAGGGAAGAGTGAAGGGGAAAATGGGCCACTGCACAGCGATGGAACTGGAAGGCAGAGTAAGGGAGGGTGGGGGGCAGTGTTCCCTCTAAGCTGAGTCAGTGTGAGATAGCTCACAGGTTTTTAGCCTCCGGCTCACACATTTTTTTCCGTCTTCGCTCAGGAAGGGCGGCTCCAGAGCAAACTATTGCATGCAGCAGCCAAATCACTTGCTCACAACTTTAATGCCAGGAACTCACAAAGTAGACTTTTTGCTCACAAGACTCTACAGCCTAGGGGGAGCATGGGGGGAGGTCACCCGGGGCTGGTTGCTCAGCCTGGACCACATCACAGGGTTGTTGTTGTTGGGGGAGATGGGGCACCGGAGGGGGAAGTCTGGCACACCACTTCGAGATCCTCAGAGGTAGGACAGGGGGAGAGAGGAAACAAAGAGCGAGAGATGGATCGTAGCCGTGCTCGGCTGTGGAGGCTGGGCATAGGAGGTTGTGTGCACTGTTCCCTCTAAGCCGAGTTAGTGTGAGCTAGCTCCCAGCTTTTTAGCCTCCGGCTCACACATTTTTGTCTTAGCTCAGGAAGGATGGCTCTGGAGCAAACTAATTTCTGCAGCAGCCAAATCACCCGCTCACAACTTCAATGAGAAAAGCTCACAAAGTAGAATTTTTGCTCACAGGGCTCCATAGCTTAGAGGGAGCGTTGGCTGTGTGTGCTGGAAAACTACCTTATTATTTGCAAGGGAGATGACTCATCTCCTAAAAGTGCTACATATACATAAAGTAACTAGTTTGTATGGACATGTAAGATACCACTCTTTATATGGTATCCCTTGGGGGGGACCTAGTCTTGCATTTGATTAAATACATTTATTGGGGCTTTTGTGGATTCCCCACCAAATCAATTGCTTTCACTCCTAGGAATCAATTGCTTTGGTTTGTATTTTTGCATAAAAAATAATTTGGTTTGCCTGTGTCCTTTATAAAGTTTGTATCTCCAGTTCTTGGCATTACATTTTATGGAGCATATCCCCCCCCCCCCCCCCCAAGTAACATTTATGTCAGATCAGGCCCTCATAAAAAATGAGTTCGACACCTCTGAATCTAGCTCCCTCTAAGTTGTGGAGTCTTGTGAGCAAAAATTCTACTTTGTGAGCTACTGGCATTAAGGTTGTGAGCAAGCGATTTGGCTGCTGCATAAATTAGTTTGCTCTGGAGCCACCCTTCCTGAGCCAAGACAAAAATGCGTGAGCCGGAGGCTAAAAAACTGAGCTAGCTCACACTAATTCAGCTTAGATGGAACATTGCACCTGTAGTTTATTTTTTAATTTTTTAATTCCATTTGTCTCATCTATATCTTTCTTCCCAACGGGAGCAACAACCTTGTGAGGTGGGTTAGTTCGAGAGCACGTGAGTGGCCCAAGGTCACACGTCAGGGTTCTGCGTAGTTTGGTGCTAACTGGACCACCTAAATAAACACGTTTATTTAACCGGTAGATTAATCAACTCAAGCTTTAGTAACTTAATCTCTGGGTGCCGGTTTCAGTTTCTGGAAGCAGTTTTTTTTAAAAAATTGGTGAGGCTGTGGATTGTGTTTTCCAGCATAGTTTTGGCCACGGGGTGTTCCTGGTAGCAGGGGATGAAAAATGAGAAGGGCTTGTGAGCGGGAGATGCTTTCATAGGGGATTGCCCAACATCTGCACCGCAATTGAAGAAGGACATAGACAAGCTGGAACGTGTCCAGAGGAGGGCGACGAAGATGGTGAGGGGGTCTGGAGACCAAGTCCTAGGAGGAAAGGTTGAAGGAGCTCTGGGCATGTTTAGCCTGGAGAGGAGACAACTGAAGGGGTGATACGATAACCATCTTCCCGTACTTGAAGGGCTGTCATCTAGAGGAGCAGAGTTGCTTTCTGTTGCCCCAGAAAGTCGGACCAGAACCAACGGGTTGAAATGAAACCAGAAGAGTTTTCAGCTAAACATTAGGAAGGACTCCCTGACAATTAGAGTGGTTCCTCAGTGGAACAGGCTTCCTAGAGAGGCTCTCCTTCTGTGGAGGTTTTCAAGCAAGGGCTAGATGGCCATCTGGCAGCTATGTGGATTCTGTGAACTTGGGCAGAGCATGAGAGTGCTTAGTTCTTGTGGCCCAGTTTGGCGTAGTGCTTAAGTGCGCGGACTCTAATCTGGGAGAGCCGGGTTTGATTCCCCACTCCTCCCCTTGCACCTGCTGGATGACCTTGGGCAAGCCGTAGCTCTGGCACAGCTGTTCTCGAAAAAGAGCAGTTTCTGTCAGAGCTCTCTCAGCCCCACCTACCTCACAGGGTGTCTGTTGTGGGGAGGGGAAGGGAAAGGAGTTTGTAAGCTGCTCTGAGACTCCCAAGTGAAGGGTGGGGTATAAATCCAATCTCTTCTTCTCTTCTTTCTTGCACACCCAGGGAAATGCTGATTGCCATTTTGGGGTCTAGAAGCAATTTTTCTCCAGGCCAGTTTAGCTGGAGATCCTGGAGGGTTTTTGTTTTTTTTTTGGTCATCTTCTGGCCATGGAACAGGGGCCACTGTGGGTGTGGAGGGGGAGGTATTTGTGCATTCCCTGCACTGTGCGGGGGGTTGGACTAGATGACCCTGGAGGTCCCTCCCAACTCTATGATTCTATGATACCTTCATCAGTTACTCAAAAAGCCTGGTTGGGGTGCTGTGACGTGCAGACGTTTTTGAACTGAGGGAAGAGGCAGTCAAAAGGTCGGGGCAGGGACGTGTCCCAGGAAACCTCCCCAGTCTGTAGCTGAGGCTTCTGTGCATGTTACAAGTGCAATTTCTGCATTTATTGTGCTTCTTTTCTTAACCCCCCCACCCTTTTGACCTTGGTTTTGCTTTTGGGAGGAGCTGTGGTTCAGTGGTAGAGCATCTGCTTGCCATGCTGAAGGTCCCAGGTTCAATCCCCAGCATCTCCAGTTAAAAGGACCAGGCAGCAGATGATGGGAAAGACCGCCGCCTGAGCCCTGGAGAGCTGTAAAGAGGGGCCCTCTAAGTGTTCCCTCTAAGCTGAGTCAGTGTGAGCTGGCTCACAGTTCTTTAGCCTCCAGCTCACATTTTTGTGTCTTAGCTCAGGAAGGAGGGCTCCGGAGCAAACTAATGTATGCAGTGGCCAAATGGCTCGCTCACAACTTTAATGCCAGCAGCTCACAAGGTAGAATTTTTGCTCACAAGACTCCACAGCTTAGAGGGAGCATTGGCCGTGGCTCAGTGGCAGAGCCTCTGCTTGGCATGCAGAAGGTCCCAGGTTCAATCCCCGCCATCTCCAGTTGATGACGGAAAACGACCTTCTGCCACAAAACCCAAGCCACACGTCTTGGCTTCACCTTTAATTTAGTAATTTTTCTGGTGCTTAAGCAACGCAATAATGCAGTTGAATAGACAAACTGTCCTTACTAGTTGTGGGCGCTCTCAGGCAACTCCTAAGCAACATGTCGGACAGAGTTATTTTATTTTTCTTCCTTACATCAGATTAATGGTGGTGTAGTTCAACGAATATTAACAGGTGTGTTTTTAGCCATGCGTTACCGTCGACGTGGAACTTCCTCTGTTCTATCACGTAACGTTTGTGCGGTTTGTATTTTAACAATAAAACTATTTTTAAAAAAAGAAAAGAAGAAGGTCCCAGGTTCAGTCCCTGGCGTCTCCAGTGGAAAGAACCGGATAGTGACTGATGAGGAGGACCTCCACTGGAGACCCTGGAGGGCCGCTGCCAGCCTGAGTTGACAATATGTACCAAAGATCTGATCGCACAAAGGCAGCTTCGTGTGTTCTCAATAGCAACAAGCAGCAGCAACCGTAGCCCTGATAGGAACCCTGCTGGGGGACTCCTCTTCTCAAACCACAGCCGGGCTGGGATGCCGCCCCCCCTTCCCCTCCCTCCCACCCCACTGCCCTCTCGTCTCATGTTATCCCGCGACCCTGGTCTCCCCCCGCCCTTCCCCGCCACTATCACAGAGACTAACCCGACTTTCCTGTGTTCTTGCAGGGGGCAGATGGTCTGTCGGAGCCCGAAGGTGTCGCTCTCAAGCGCGTGGCCGTGGTGGAAGATTTCTTCGACATCATCTACTCGATGCACGTCGAGAGCTCCACGGAGCCCGGGAAGGCGCCCAAGCATGCTGGGCAGAAGAAGACCTACCGGGCGGTGAGGCTGTGTCCTGATCTCAGCCAGAGGCGGGGGGAACGGGGAACCCTCTACTGCGTGGAGGAAGGGTGGAAAGGCAGGCTGGGAGGGAGCGGGGGGGGGGCATGGCAGATGGGCTCTGGGGAGGAGGAGGTGCCGGGTCTTTGGAGCAGTGTCCAGTTCTCCCTCTAAGCTCACAGTAAGAACATAAGAACACAAGAGAAGCCAATGTTGGATCAGGCCAATGGCCCATCCAGTCCAACACTCTGTGTCACACAATGGCCAAAAACACCAGGTGCCCTCAGGAGGTCCAGCAGTGGGGCCAGGACACTAGAAGCCCTCCCACTGTTGCCCCCCCCCAAAGCACCAAGAATACAGAGCATCACTTGCCCCAGACTGAGAGTTCCTATCTCTACCTTGTGGCTAATAGCCACCGATGGACCTCTGCTCCATATGTTTATCTAATTCCTTCTTGAAGCCGTCCATGTTTGTAGCCGCCACCACCTCCTGTGGCAGTGGATCCCATGTGTTAATCAATCTTTGGGTGAAGAAGAAGGACTTCCTTTTATCTGTTCTAACCCGACTGCTCAGCAATTTCATGGAGTGTCCACGAGTTCTTGTATTGTGAGAAAGGGAAAAAAGTACCTCTTTCTCTACCTGCTCTATCCCATGCATAATCTTATAAACTTCGATCATGTCACCCCTCAGCCGTCGTTTCTCCAAGCTAAAGAGCCCCAAGCGCTTCAACCTTTCTTCATAGGGAAAGTGTTCCAACCCTTTTATCATCCTAGTTGCCCTTTTCTGCACTTTTTCCAATGCTGTAATATCTTTTTTGACGTGTGGCAACCAGAACTGTACACAGTGCTCCAAATGAAGTCATAGATTTTTAGCCTCCGGCTCACACATTTTTGTCTTCGCTCAGGGAGGATGGCTCCAGAGCAAACTAATTTATGCAGCAGCCAACACGCTTGCTCACAACTTTAAAGCCAGTAGCTTACAAAGTAGAATTTTTGCTCACAGGACTCCATAGGTTACAGCAGGGGTGGCCCAACTTGCTCAACGTAAGAGCCACATCGTATAAACGTCAGATGCTCGGAGAGCCGCAAGACGTGAACAAATATCACGTACACGTTTTTATTGGGAAAACATGCAGATTTGCTTTTTGTTAACGTTAAACGAGACTGCCAAAAATAAACAAAAGGGGTAAAAACTGAGACTGATCAATGATATTTGTCCAATGACACTAGTAGGTTGGAGGGGGCGGGGGTGGGCTTTGAGAACACATTTAAAGTTGCTTTCTTTCTGTCCCCCCTCCCAGCCTACCTAGGGAGGGAAACACTGGCTGGGGAAGGAAAAACCAACTGGGGAGGCATGCCTCCCCTTCACTTCCCCAGTCACCCTGCCAGGAGCCACGCAATATGTGTGAAAGGGCCACCTCTGGCTTAAAAGGAGCACTGGAAGTGACATGTGCCCATGCTAACATGGGAGGAAATGCTTCCTTTATAAGGAGGAGCACCTTTTTTTTTTTTTAAAGATTTTATTGATTTTATCTATATTCTACATTTCTACGCTACTTACTATGCTAAATTTACCTTATACAGAGAATACTTTATAAAATGCTTAATCTATTGATTTATAAAAATTATTAAAGCATTTTAAAAAAGCATGGTTAACACATGTTGCTTTGTTACTTTTTCCATTCAGAAAGCTATTTGGCAGTATGCATAGTTTTGAAGACAACACTTAATAACAAAACTTATAATTCATATTAGTGCATATGCTTAATAAAACCATTTAACAACCATTTCTTCTTTTGTCCTCTTCTTGTTTTCTTAGTCTCAACTTGTATTTTTGGAGCTGCTGCTCCTTTCTCCGAGTCTGATATCTCTTCTTCGCTCTTAGAGCTATCAAATCCATACATACTTTCTTGCGAGGCCAGTGAATCATCTATGTCTCTACCTTTTTGCTTTTCTTTGTCTTTTTCCAAGAATTTTTTCGCTTGTTCAACAGAGTCAATCTTATATTTCTTGTCTTTGAGGCTGAAGCTAAGTCCCTCTGGAGTATTCCAACGATATATTATTGATTCAGACTGAAGCCATGTTGTCAGCTTTCTATAGGCTTTTCTTCTTCTCTGTATTTCAAATGGTACATCTTTCAAAACTTTAACCTCTTCTTCTTGGATCTTCAGAACCGCTTTGCTTGTGGCTTTTAAAACCACATCCCTTGTAGAAGGAGGAGCACCTTTATACAGTGCATGTATCACCTATGGAACACACCGTCACGGTGGACCAGTGCTCATGGTCAGTACTGCATTTCTGAGCATTCAGGTGAAAACGTGCAACAGTCCGTTACGCCGGCACAGTAGCCAGTGTCGCGATTACCCCCATTTCGCAGGCAGAGGGTGGCAAAACTGAGGCCCCCGAGGGCGCTTGCCAAAGGTCACCTGCCGGGTTTATATACCACTGATACAGTTTGAACTGGAAACGGGCCACGGCTCAGTAGCAGAACCTCTGCTTGACGTGCAGATCTCAGGTTAAATCCCCAGCACCTCCAGTGGCCCAGCGTCTCTAGAAGTGGAATCAACGTTTCAGATAAATAAAATAAATAGCAAATAAGCTACCTGTGTTGCCTCAAGATCAGCTGCAATTTCTGGGGAGTCTCCAGTCCCCAAACTGGAGGTCGGCACCCCGAATGCTACCTGCCCCACGCCCTGGAGAGATGACCTGCTATCGAGACAGACGTATTCCTGAGGATAACAACCGCTTTCCAGCCCACCCCCCACCCCCCCGCATCTCCCCTGCCTCTCTTCAGCTGTCCTTATTTCGGTGGCATTGGAAGGGCCAGAGACAGATTGGCCCCCAAAGGCTTCCCCAGGCAGGAGGAGAAAGTTGTGCTTCGCCTGCTGCGTGCTGCAAGAAATCTCTGGCTTGGAATGGCTTCCCCTGGTTCTGCGGCCGCTCTCGTTTCTTCCTGGAGCTGCAAGGAGCTGGAAGCTGCCGGGCAGGAGGAGGGGTGGTGGTGGAGGAGAGGAGGGCTCCTTCCTCAGCCCATCGGTCAGCGTTCCGCTTTTGCGCCGGCTTCCTGTATCTGCTCGCAAAACCTCATGAGCTACCCTGGCCTCCCTCTGCCAGCAACCTGGCTGCTGCTGCTGCTGCCGCTGCCAGCGATCCGGGCGGGGAGGAGGGGGTGCTGTCTGTGTGCAGCTGCGGAGTCTGCCTGCCTGGCAGGGGGTGGGGGGAGGGCGGCAACTCTGCCCCAGGGGGCGGGGGCTGCAGCGCCGGCTTGCCGGCCTGTCCCTTCCCCAGCTGGGCTCTCTTTGCCTCTGGCATCCTTCCCAGGGAGCGGAGAGCTCCCTGGTCCCTCTCTGCAGCAGCGGATGTGCGGGGTCGGGGCGTGTGAGGATGGCGGTTCTGCCCAGGCCTCTGGGCGGGTTGAGCGGAGCCGTCGTGCGTGCCGCCCCGCTGCCTCTTGTGGAAACTTTCTGCTTCCCCCCCTATTTTCTACTGGGGTTCCCAAGAGGGCTAATCTGTTCCTCAGAGAAGCTGGGCTGGGCGGGTGGGGGGAGCAGGCTGGATCTGTCTGCTTTTCCCGAGCCTGCATCATGGCAGCGTCCACCCGGCTGCAGAGATCAGTCCAAGGGTCGCCAGGAGCAAGGATATGACCTCACTTTTGTGCGGTCACCGGGGTTGCCAGGTGAGGCTGACCAGCTGGAAGGGAGTTCTGGCCAGCGTTCCCTCTCAGCCGAGTTAGTGTGAGCCAGCTCACAGTTTCGTTAGCCTCCGGCTCACCCATTTTCATCTTAGCTCAGGAAGGCTGGCCCCGGAGGAAACTTAATTTATGCAGCGGCCAAATCGCTCGCTCACAGCTTTCAGGCCAGCAGCTCCCAAAGTAGAATTTTTGCTCGCAAGGCTCCGCCGCTTAGAGGGAGCATCGCTCCAGGGGCGTGATGGAATTCTCCAGCCACACAGAGTCCCTAGAATGATTCACTGCAGACAGAAGGTGAGAGGGCAGTGAGAGGAGCCAGTTTGGTGTGGTGGCTAGGAGCGCGGGCTCTAATCTGGGAGAACCAGGTCCGATGGCTCACTCCTCCACACGCAGCTCCTGGCGTGACCTTGGGTCAGTCACAAGTTCTCTCCGAGCTGTCCTCTCAGGAGCATTATGGAACGAGTTTTCTCAGCCCTACCTACCTCTGTTGTGGGGAGGGGAAGGGGAAGGAGATTTGTAAGCTGCTCTGAGACTCCTTCGAGTAGTGATGGGCGGTGTATAAATCCAATCTCCTCTTCTTCAAAAGACAGAAGTGTCCTTTGCGTACAAAAGCTCACACCTTGAATAAAGCTTTGTTGGTCTTAAATGTGTCCCTGGACTTTAACTTAGTTCGATAAGAAAATTAGAAGACTAAGACCTTGGGTCAGTCACCAGTTCTTTCAGAGCTGTTCTCTCAAGGACAGCTTGGGAAAGAGCTCTCTCAGCCCCACCTGCCTCACAGGGTGCCTGTTGTGGGGAGGGGAAGGGATTGTAAGCCGCTCTGAGACTCCTTTAGGTAGGGATGGGGTATAAATCCAATCTCCTCCTCCTTCTTCTGGCATTGTTTTGTGTGAGCCCTTGCGTGTGGCCTGGAGAGTCCCAAGTCCAACGTCAGAGCTATCCTTCTATTTTTATTTATTTATTTATATTTATTTATTTGATTCAATTTCTAGGCCGCTCTCCCCGCACAGCAGGCTCAGAGCGGCTTACACATTTTAGTGGACCAAGTCCACAATAAAACAATAACATTAAAACTTTCATCATTAAAATACAGTACAGTACAATACAAATTATTAAGTGCTCACAGTATCGATGGCGTACTGTCTAATGTTGAGTGCACACCGGGGTCGTCGGCGCCCAGATGGTAATACCTGGGCGCACCTTGATAGTTGTTGATGGTAGTTGATGGTGGTGGGGGTGTACTCTAGTGAGAACGAGGCTAGAGTATGGGTAGAGAGCCTGTCCTTTCCTTTCCCCTCCTTTTCTTTCCCCCTCAAGGACATTTGATGGGGAACACAGAGGGGAAGAGACTTCAGTGCGTGCGCCGCAGAGCATCAGAAACGACTTTGTTGAGAGAAAGAGTCCAGGAGCGCCTTAAGGACTAACCAAATCTGTGGCAGGGGACGAGCTTTCGTGAGTCACGGCTCACTCCTTCAGACACGGCTGCCCATCTTAATTCTGTTGAGCGTTTGCAAACAGGTGTCTTGGCCGAGTAGGGGGAGGAGTTAGGGTCGGGGAATTCTGGGAGATTTTAGGGGTGGAGCCTGGGGTGGGACCTCAGTGGGGCGCAACAACTACCAGGAGCAGGGCCTTCTCGGTGGCGGCCCCCTACTGGTGGAATGAGCTCCCGGAGAACATCAGGGCCCTGCGGGATCTTTTGCAGTTCCGCAGGGCCTGCAAAGCGGAGCTCTTCCGCCAGGCTTTTGGGGCCGCCACCGGAGGGAATGGCCCTTAGTAGGCGGCGGTGTGAACCGCCGCTAGAACACCTGGGGTGGGGTGGGAGTCTCCTGGCGGGAATGAAAGTAGGCTACTGGTATCTGATGTTGGTCTAGTATCTGCTGCCATCTGTGATCTGATTGCTTAGCTGTATTTTAATGTGATTCAATGGAATTTTATGTGTTTTAACTTTGTATATTTATAATTATGTTGTTAGCCGCCTAGAGCCGGCTCGCTGGCTAGGCGGGATATAAATCGAAATTAATAATAAATAAATAAATAGATCCCTCCTTCCAAAGCAGCTACTTCCCCCAGAGGAACTGAGCTCTGCATTTTTATTCATTTATTTACTGAACAAAGTAGAATTTTTGCTCGCAGTTTTTTTTGGGAGAGGTGAGGGACTTTAGCAGGTATCCTGCCATAGAGCCCCCCCCAGCAGACATTTCCTCCAAGGGAACTGATCTCTGTTGTCTGGAGAGGAGTTACAATTCTAGGATGTCTCCAGGTTTCACTTGGAGGTTGGCAATCCTAGGTGAAGCCTGGGGAGGGCCTTCAGTGGGGTAAGGTGCCACCGAGAGCCCACCCTCCAAAGCATGCATTTCCTCCAGGGGAACTGATCTCTGTAGTCTGGAGATGAGCTGTCAATCTGGGAGATCCGGAGGTCCCACCTGAAGGCTAGGGTTGGTGACATAGCATCCGTGAAGCCAGATAATCTAATTACCTGGCAGGTGGGAGGAGGGGAGGGGAGGGGCCGTGGGCCAGTGCGCAGCATCCCTGCTCCATGCTCAGAAGGTTTCCACCCATCCCCTCTGCCGACTCCTGCTGGAAGGATCTTGGGGGGGCGGGGGAGGCTGGGAAAGACTCTCGCCAGACCCCTTGAGGAAGCGCTGTCAATTCCAGCGCAGGCAGAACTGGGTCAGGCGGACCAGCGGGCCGGCCCCGCACGAGGCAGCTTCAGGTGAGGAGACGGCTGCCCTGATTTCTCACAAGAGAAGGGCTGGAGCTAAAAGTCTCCCCGGAGGCGATGCACTCCGATCCGGAAGCTTGGACAGGGAGGGCAGGGCGTCATAGCGGCTGTTGCCCCAGACTTTGGCCTGGGAAAACCAGCTGTGAAGCTCAGTGGGGGACCAGCCATCCACTCCTCACCCAGCCTACCTCACACGGTTGCTGTGAGGAGAGGGAAAGAGCGACAAAGCCTTAAGCTTCTTGTTGGAAGGGCGGGGTGAAAATTTGCTAGATTTTTTGCACGTCTTTCCTGATTTCCCGGGAGCCAGCGCAGTGTGGTGATTAGAGTGGACTAGCACTAATAAACACTGATGGATCTCTGCTCCAGATGTTTCTCCAGTCCCCCCTTGAAGCTGTCTACACTTGTAGTTGCCACCACTTTTCATGGCAGTAAATTCCACGTATTCATTACTCTTTATCAGGGGTCATATCATAGAAAAAGAGGTGCAGGAACTCATTAGCATAACTCATTTGCATATGACACACCCCCTAACATACTGGAAGTGTGTCAGAAGGCAACACCCACCCCCTCAGGCTCCACTCCACAGGTGAGTGAAACTGACCTGCTCTTCCTCCATTCCCTTCCCCATCCAATACTTGGTGCAATAAAAATAAGCGTAAAGAACGCACCCTCATTCTCTTCCTGCTCCCTTGAAACCACCAGGTTTCAAGTAGACTTGAGATACCCAGGACATGTGCACCACCCATCCCTTTCCCTTCCCCTCCCCACAACAAGACACCCTGTGAGGTAGGTGGGGCTGAGAGAGGTCTTTTGAGAACTGCTCAGGAGAGAACAGCTCTGAGAGAACTTATGACTGGCCCAAGGTCACACCAGCAGCTGCATGTGGAGGAGTGGGGAATCAAACCCGGTTCTCCTTGATCTGAGCCCACAAGCTCTTGTCCTCGGCAGCTTCTGCCAGAAGGAAATTGGGTTAGTCTTTGAAATGCTGTCAAACTTCAGTGTATTTTTTTTGGCACGCGGCTACGTGTTCCAGGATGAAACGGTGGCCTTTTGAAACAGATTCTGAGCTTAAAGGACTCATTTGTGTTCTACCCCCCCCCCCCCAGTCTCTGCCCCGCTGTGGTTGAACCAGATGTGTGCTGGGAGATCTCGTTCTTGGAGCTTAATTCCCCGATGTGCATGGGCCCGATTTGGATCACGATTGCAGTGTGGAGGGTGGGGACTCAGCCTTCCACATGCAGTTACCACCCTCTAGGTGGGGCTGGACTCCCGGACTCACAGCTCATCTCCAGACTGCAAAGACCAGTTCCCCTTAAAGAAATGACAGATTTGGAGGGTGGACTTTATGGAGTCACATCTTCATTGAGCTTCGTCCCTTCCCCAAATAGAGCCAGTTTGGTGTAGTGGTTAAGTGCGCGGACTCTAATCTGGGAGAACCGGGTTTGATTCCCCACTCCTCCACTTGCACCTGGCTGGGTGACCTTGGGCAAGCCATAGCTCTGTACCAGCTGTTCCCTCAAGGACAGCTTGGGAAAGAGCTCTCTCAGCCCCACCTACCTCACAGGGTGCCTGTTGTGGGGAGGGGAAGGGAAAAGGAGTTTGTAAGCCGCTCTGAGACTCCCTTGGGGAGTGGAGGGCGGGGTATAAATCCAATCTCTTCTTCTTCTTCTTCTTCAAATCCTGGTCACTGTAGGCTCTGCCTTCCAAATCTCCAGGAATTTCTTGGCTGGGAATTAGCAACCCTATGACCCCACCACCACCATGTTGTATATATGAAAATTTCTCCAGTGGGGCAAACAGCATCTCCCTGTGGCCACTGCAGTTGGGAAAATAGTACTGGGGGGATCCGAATCAGGTTCACCGGCACCTGAGAATTAAGTTCCAAGCACAGCACTCCCAGAGCACATCTGGTCAACAAAATGGGGGCATATGTGGGTGAGGGGGAGGAACACAGGACAGTGGACCATGTTGGTTGGCCTAGAGTCCGTCTGAGGTTCATTCAGGATTAAGTCCCACTCACACCCATATACCATCTGGCAGGTGTTTTAGGGTAATCACAGCTGTGACACAGACTGCCTTTCCTTCCTGAATTAAAACCACTCCCTGAGCAATCTTCCAGGTTCTCCCCAATAATAATTATTGTATGGTACCGTGTGTAGTATAGCCAGGCGATCCTAAGATTGTCTGGCAGCACGAAGTTCAAGCTCTTTTAGTGTTATGCACCACTAGGTGGCGAGATAGTCTTATTATCTGGGCTGAGATTGCTCCGAAAGGTCACCCAGCTGGCTTCATGTGGAGAAGTGCGGAATCGAACCCGGTTCTCCAAATTAGAGACAATCGCTCTTTTTTTTAATTTATACTTTTTATTATTAGACAAATATAAAATCCAGGAGGACAGCCATGTTGGTCTGAAGCAACAGAACAAATTTTGAGTTCAGGGGTACCTTTAAGACCTACAAAGGTTTATTCAAGGTATGAGCTTTTGTGTGCATGCACACTTTTTCAGATTTCAAACACGTATTTGAAAAAGTGTGCATGCACACGAAAGCTCATACCTTGAATAAACCTTTGTTGGTCTGAAAGAATTTAAGTTCAACCAGCTAGTATTTACTGACAAAAACTGCATTTTGGAACTTTTAAAAATTTGCAAATTATTTCAGTGTATCGAGATGCAATTTGTCAATTGTTTTATAAATTATCTCTCTACAGTATTCAGACTGAAGAAATAATTTGAGCTGGATCCAATTGCAGACACCAGTTTGCTGGATAAAACCCTGTTAGATCCTGTGTTGAATTCCCCCCCCCCTCACTTCTCTCGATTTATTTAGCTTATTTTTTGTCAAGCTACGATGGGACAGTGAATAGAGTACTGGACTTGCACCAAAGAGATCAGGATTCAGATCTGTGGGGCCAGTCACTCTCTCTCTCAGTTTGGCCTACCTCGCAGGATTGTCGTGTAGCAAACAAGGTTTTATGAGCTACTTTGAGTTTCGAGAAGCAGGGGGAGAAACAATATACTTCCCAGGAGAGATAGGGTCCGGGGTGTGTGTGATCAGGAGTAGAAGAAGAGATTGGATTTCTACCCCGCCCTTCACTACCCGAAGGAGTCTCAGAGCACCTCACAATCTCCTTCCCCTTCCCCTCCCCACAACAGACACCCTGTAAGGAAGGTGGAGCTGAGAGCGCTCTTTCAAGGACTGCCCTTGAGAGAACAGCTCCGAGAGAACTTGTGACTGACCTCAGGTCACCCCAGCAGCTGCATGTGGAGGAGTGAGGACTCAAACCTGGCTCTCCCAAATTAGCGTCTACGCTCTGGACCATTGCACCAAACTGGCTCCACATTTCTCTGGAAGGGGACTCAATGCTTAAGGGCCCATCCATGCCCTAAGGCTGCCAACTCTGGGCTGGGAAATGCCTGGAGATTTGGGGGTAGAGCCTGGGGAAAGGGGAGTTTGGGGAGGGGGAAGAGCTCGGCAGGCATGTGATGCCCATACAGTCCACCCTCCGAAGCCCACTCTCCCTCGTGGCCACTTTAGTCTGGAAATGAGTTGTGATTCCAGGAGAATTCCAGGCCCTGCCTGGGGGACGGCAGCCCTACGCCCTGGCTCCGCTGTTTTTCTTCCACGCGAGTGGTCTGCTCACAGCAAGGACAGGGCACGGGCGACTCGGGAACCGAATCAAAGTATTTCAGTCACAGCTTCTTTCGGGGTGTATTAAATGCCTTTTTTTTTTTTTGCTGAGCATGGGAGCCGGTCCTGGAGAAACCCACCCACTACCACCCTGGGGACATGAGCAGGCCACACCTGTGAGGGGAAAACAAGAAAGCGTTGGGGGTGGAGCCTGGGAGGACAGGGACCTCAGTGGGGTGCGATGCCACAGAGTCCCCCCTCCAAAGCATCCATTTTCTCCAGGGGAACTGATCTCTGTAGTCTAGAGATGAGCTGTAATTCCGGGGAGATCCCCGGGTCCCACCTGGAGGCTGGCATCCCTGAACCTCAGCGGGGTATAGTGCCACAGAGTCCCCCCTCCAAAGCATCCATTTTCTTCTGGGGAACTGATCTCTGTAGTCTAGAGATGAACTGTAATTCCAGGGAGATCCCCGCGTCCCACCTGGAGGCTGTCACCCCTAGCAACAGCATCTTGCCTCCCTCCTCAACATTTGGGACCAGGAGGGATTCCTCTCCCGTTCCAGACGGCTTCCATGGCACGTGAGATGGAGCTGTCTTGGCGTGGCTCTGAGCTGCAGAATGGGGAGCGGCGAGACGAGGCCGGCCTGGGATATGCCGCCTCCGGCTCCTTCTCTGATTCGCCAAGCCGCCTCTTCCTATCCTGGGAATCGCAGCCCCCTCCTCGCGCAGCTCCTCGGAGGCATCCCTTGGGGGGAGAGAAGGCCGCTAGGCCGGCCCAAAGGGATGTGTGGAGCTTTGCCAGGCCTTGAGTCTTGTGGGCGGGGAGGCAGTTCCTGGGGAACCATCTTGGCATCTTCCAGGGCGTGGAACCCATTCGCCCCTCTGTGTTGTTCTCCCATGTGCGCTTGGCTTGCTTGGCAAAAAACTGGGTTCTGCTGCCACTTAGTGGAGATACGCATCTCGTTGGAAAATTCAGACGGTTTCAGTTTTGCTTGCAGAAATATCTCCTTTAAGATAAGAAACCACTCTGGCCCCACTGGTGGACCTCCTGATGGCACCTGGTATTTTTGGCCACTGTGCGACACAGAGTGTTGGACTGGATGGGCCACTGGCCTGATCCAGTATGGCCTCTCCTATGTTCTTATATGGAGCAGAGGTCTATCAGGGACTCTTAACCACAAGGTATAGATGGAACTCTCAGTCTGGGGCAGTGATGCTCTGTCTTCTTGGTGCTTGGGGGGGGCAATAGTGGGAGGGCTTCTGGAGTTCAGGCCCTGCTGGTGGACCTCCTGATGGCATCTGGGTTTTGGCCACTGTGTGACATAGAGTGTTGGACTGGAGGGGCCATTGGCCTGATCCAACACTGACTTCTCTTCTGTTCTTATGAGCAGGGCAGGAAGACTCCCACCCTCCTGGGCCTCTGGAAACTGCAAAACCGAATTATTCAAGAGGGCTTTTCTGCTCGGGCAATAGGGCTGCATGATACAAAATGATTCCCAAAGTGACTTTGAAAAATTATTCATGGATGAAAGATATAGGACATCCTATTGTTATTGACGATTGGACTAAGATATGGAAATTGGCCAAATATATGAGATCAGTTGCGTAGAAGGAAAATATTTTTAAGATGTTTCATAGATGGCACTGGTCTCCGGATAAGATTGCCAAATGTTTTGTCAATGTGTCAAAAAACTGCTGGAAATGTAAAACTAGTGCAGGAACTTTCTTTCATTTATGGTAGAGATGTGAAAAAATAGAAAGATGTTGGAGTAAGGTCCAAAAATTAATTATAGAGATATTTGAAGTTAATTTACCCATGTTACCGGAAATATTTTTACTGAATATATTGCCAGAAGGCCTTGGTCTGGAGAAATATATTATTACTTATATTATCACATCGACTAGGATGTTAACAGCGAAAAACTGGAAAGGGGACAAGATCCCTTCCAGAGAAGAAATTAAAGTAAAAATTCTAGAGGTTACGGAAATGGATAGGCTAAATATGAGATTATTAAATCAAAACGAAGAGTTATATTACCAAAGATGGAATAGAGTATACAAATGGATAGATGTGAAAATGTAAGGAAGGACTCATTCTAGGAAAAATTATCGTCCTGAAGAAGAGGATTTTGATTATGTTTATAAGAAACCTTTGTTTATATATGTCGATATAAAAGATGTAAATGTAAGTCTGGAGATAATCCAATAAAATTTAATTTAAAATTTTTTTAAAAAGAAAAGAAAAATTATTTGGGCTATAATACTATGTCTAGCTTGCTGAAACTAGGATCCTGCTATGGATTTTGCATCATTTATTGAGTCATTATAATATTTACGCTTTGCTTCAGTTCCGTTTTTAGACCACTGGTTGGTTCTAGAACCCTAAGCCTGTTGCATTGCTTACTGGATGGGGCTGTGGTCACACCCACTAAATAATCCATTTTCAATCCATTTTCACTGCACTTCCCAACTGGATTTTACTGTGCGAACCGGCAAAATCCAGGTGGAAAGTGCATTGAAAGTGGAATGAAAGTGGATTATTTTAGCGTGTGTGATCGCAGCCAATGGGCCCACCCGTCGATTGTATTGACTCGCGCCACGTAATCTCCCTTGTGTCAAGTGGGAAAGGTGGACAGTAAATAAAGTAAATTAATAAAATAAATAGAAATAAAGAAACAGACTAGCAGACTCCCTTGTAGGAAGTTGCCTAGCGTATGTCTACCAACTTAGTCCTCTAATTTACTTATAGAACAAAGTTTGAGTCCCCAAGGCACCTTTAAGACCAACAAAGTTTTATTCAAGGTGTGAGCTTTCATATGCAAAGGACACTTCTGTCTTTTGAAGAAGGAGATTGGATTTATACCCCCGCCCTTCGCTACTCGAAGGAGTCTCAGAGCAGCTTACTATCTCCTTTCCCTTCCCCTCCCCACAACAGAGGTAGGTGGGGCTGCGAGAGCTCTTTCGAGGACTGCTCTTGAGAGAACAGCTCTGAGAGAACTTGTGACTGACCCCACATCACACCAGCAGCTGCACGTGGAGGCGTGGGGAGTCAAACCCAGTTCTCCCAGATTAGAGTCAGCACATCTAGCCACTACATCAAACTGGCTCTGTAGAAGTGTGCTTTGCACACGAAAGCTCACACCTTTAATAAAACTTTGTTGGTCTTAAAGGTGCCACTGGGGACTCAAACTTTGTTCTGTTGCTTCTGATCAACACGGCTGCCCACTTCGATCTAATTTATCTATTTTAGACATTGATAATCCTGCAGCCTCTCTGCAGGAACTTGTTCTCCAGGCAGCTCACAAAGAAACAAAGGTGAATGAGAACGGCCAAAATGTCTTAAAATATGACCACTCTCAAAGAGCAATTTAAGATAGCAGCAAACAGGTGGAAGGACGAAGCACTACTGTAAGCGACTTCAGTTAATCATGCGCTGTACAAATATGAAGAAACTTTTCTTTAAAGTACGCATTCTTTTTTTAAAAAAATATTTATTTATAGGTTTCAAATATAAAGAAGGAACAGCCATCAAAAACATCTTATAAGTGAGACAGCATCCAACGACACACTCGAATACCCAAACCAATACATAAGCCTTTACATAATGAACAATACTAAGAATTAATTTACATAACACAAAATTAAATTAACCAGTTAACAGTATGAATTTAACCAAATGTAAAGTTTGGACCAAGTAGCATCATACCTTTCAACATTTTTACCTCTTAACCTGATAGTCAAATTATTCATTTCCGTCACATTTAAACGTTTCTGTATAAATTCCAACCTGTCCGGAATTGAGTCTGTTTTCCAGTGTGAAGCGTAAGTTATTCTGGCTGCCGTTATACCATGCAAAATCAAAGAACGGGCATCGTTCGAGTAGCCACAGGGAATAATATTTAAAAGAAAAAGCTCTGTCTTTAAGAGGAATATTAATAGACAATATTTCTTGTAATAAGAAAATACGCATTCTTGGTGGGCGTTTTCTGCCTGTATAGTCTGGGCAAAGGCGCTTTCCTGACTCTCATTATGTGGGGACGTACATCAGTCTCTTCTTCCTACCCTAGATTGCTGAAACCTACGCTTTCCTCCCGAGAGAAGCGGTGACCCGGTTCCTGATGAGCTGCACCGAGTGCCAGAAAAGGATGCATTTTAACTCCAACGGCCTGGAGCCCAAAGGTGAGCGTTCAGCCGCTGCGTGGCCTGCAGGCAATGCTGTGCTACTCCAGGTACAATTGTTCCTGGCCTTGAGGGCATTTGCTGCTTGCTTGGGATCTCCCAGTATATTTATTTATTTATTATCTCCATTTTATATCCCGCCCTGCCGGACAAGCAGGCTCAAGGCGGCTCACAGCATTAAAATGCAATGAACACGATAAATACAGTGTTATAAACAGAATCATAGGACAGATAAAACAATGCAAACGATGGCGACGTTCAGAATAGAATCCGATGGTAAAGGCAGCATCCAGCGGAGTCTCAAAGGCCAGAAGATGTTCCTATGGCGCATTTGTCAGTGGCAGCTCCTAACTGAAGAAGGCCTGGCGGAAGAGCTCCATTTTACAGGTCCTGCGGAGCTGCATAAGGTCCCGCAGGGCCCTGATGTCCTCCGGGAACTCATTCCACCAGTGCGGAGCTGCCACTGAAAAGGCCCTGGCTCTAGTGATGGCCAACCTGGCTTCCTTCCGGCCAGGGAGAGTCAGGCAGTGTTGTGCCCCTGACCTCAGTGCTCGCTGGGGCACATACAGTGAAAGGCAGTCCCTCAGGTAGGCAGGCCCCAGACCATAAATGGTTGACATTGCAGGAGGGGAACATCATCTCCTACTCAAGAATAATGACTAGATTCAACTCCAGTGCAGGAGAACACCAGAAGAGCCCTGCTGGATCAGACCAGTGAGGGTCCCTCTAGTCCAGCATCCTGTCTCACACAGTGGCCAGCCAGTTCCTCTGGAGGGCCAACAACAGGGCCTAGAGGCCGAGGCCTTCCCCTGAGAAGAACCTCAGAAGAGCCCTGCTGGATCAGACCAGTGAGGGTCCATCTAGTCCAGCATCCTGTCTCACACAGTGGCCAGCCAGTTCCTCTGGAGGGCCAACAACAGGGCCTAGAGGCTGAGTCCTTCCCCTGATAAGAACCTAAGAAGAGCCTTGCTGGATCAGCCCAGTGGTCCATCCAGTCCAGCATCCTATCTCACACAGTGGCCAACCAGTTCCTCTGGAGGTCCAGTAATCAGGCAGAGAGGCCGAGCCCTTCCCCCAGTGCTGCTTCCTGGAACTGGGATTCAGGGGTTTACTACCTCTGAATGTGGAGTTTCCCTTTAGTCACTGTGGGTAGTAGCCACAGACAGACTTCTCCATGAATCTATCTAATCCCTTTTTAAAGCTGTTCATTCCTGTGGCCATCACTACATCCCCTGGCAGCGAATTCCACATTTTAATCACTCTCTGTTTAAGGAGAGTTGTCCATCATGAAGGCTGAACACGTTCATGAAGCTGCTTTATACTGAGACAGCCCAATGGTCCATCACAGTCGGTACTGCCTACTCGGACTGGCAGCAGCTCTCCAGGGTCTCAGGCCACAGACCCTCTTGACAGCTCTCCAGGGTCTCAGGCGGAGGTCTTTCCCATTGCCTACAGCCTGGTCCTTTTTAACTGGAGATGCTGGGGATTGAACCTGGGTCCTTCTGCATGCCAAGCAGAGGCTTTTCCCCTGAACCACAGCCCCTCTTCACAGCACTCCAAGGTCTCAGGCGGAGGTCTTTCCCATTTCCTCCTGCCTGGTCCTCTTAACTGGAGATGCCAGGGATTGAACCTGGGCCCTTCTGCATGCCAAGCAGAGGCTCTGCCACTGAGCCACGGCCCCTCCATCCAGAAGTACCTTCGAGACCAACAATATTTTCAAGGTATAAGCTTTCGAGGGTCAAAGCGCCCTTTATATCAGGTACAAGAACCAAAGAGTGGAGGAAGGGAGCTTTGCTTCTTGAACGTTCAGGTTAGAGTCCGCGTTGCTTGGTCTCTCAGGTGTTCCTGGACTCAGATCTAGCTGTTCTACTGGAGACCGACATGGCTACCCTATGAAGTAAAGCTTTCCAGGAAGACAAAAATATTGCAGGTGGGCCAGGACTGTAGAGAGCCAGTTTGGTGTAGTGGTTGAGTGCGCGGACTCTAATCTGGGAGAACCGGGTTTGATTCCCCACTCCTCCTCCACGTGCAGCTGCTGGTGTGACCTCGGGCAAGCCATAGTTCTCTCAGAGATGTTCTCTCAAGGACGGCTCTGGAAAGAGCTCTCTCAGCCCCACCTACCTTACAAGGTGTCTGTTGTGGGGAGGGGGCAAGGAATGAGTTTGTAAGCCGCTCTGAGACTCCAAGTGACGGGCGGGGTATAAATCCAATCTCCTCCTCCTCCTCCTCCTCCTCCTTGTAGCAGTGTGGAAACAATGCATACAAGCTTATCCATTGAACAGCTAGGTTAGAGTCCAGTGGAACCTTAGAGACCAACAAAATTGGGGGGCGGGGGGGTAATATATTTTGGAGAGTCAAAGTATCTTACAAATTCAGGTGGGGTGGCAGTGTTCCCTCTAAGCTGAGTTAGTGTGAGCTGGCTCACAGTTTTTAAGCCTCTGGCTCACACATTTTCATCGTAGCTCAGGAAGGATGGTTCCAGAGCAAACTAATTATTGCAGTAGCCAAATCACCTGCTCACAACTTTAATGCTAGTATCTCAGAAAGTAGAATTTTTGCTCACAAGACTCCACAGCTTAGAGGGAACATTGGCTGGGTGGCTGTGTTGGTCTGAAGGAGCAGAACAGAGTGTGAGTCCAGTGGCACCTTTAAGACCCACAGAGTTTTATTCAAAATGTGCGCTTTCGTGTGCAAAGGACACTTCTGTCTTTTGGAGAAGAAGAGATTGGATTTATACCCCCGCCCTTCACTACCCGAAGGAGTCTCAGAGTGGTTTACAATCTCCTTTCCTTTCCCCTCCCTGCAACAGACACCCTGTGAGGTAGGTGGGGCTGAGAGAGCTCGTTCCATAACTTCTCCTGAGAGAAAAGCTCTGAGAGAACTTGTGACTGACCCAAGGTCACTCCAGCAGCTGCATGTGGAGAAGTGTGGAATCAAACTTGGTTTTCCCAGATTAAAGTCCGTGCTCTTAAGCACAACACCAAACTTGCTCTGAAGAAGCATGCTTTGCACATGAAAGCTTACACTTTGAATAAAGCTTTGTTGGTCTTAAAAGCGCCACTGGGTTCAAATTTTTATCTGACAAAAGAGACTTTATCTCTTGAAAACTCGTGCCCCGAAAATCGTGTTGTTCTCTAAGGTGCTTATCAGACTCGAATTTAGGTCTTCTACTGCAAACCAACACAGCCATCCCTCTGAAACTAAGACAATGGCTGAGGTCCAAATTTACTGTTCCACCAGCCCATGGGAAGGACATTTTTTGTTGATTTCCCCCCTCCTACCACAGACCCCCACTTCACATGCAGGAAAAGCATTTCAGGGATTTCAGCAGGCTGCAGTGGGAGGGGAAATTGGCAATATTCTCCCCGCCTTGACAGGCAAGAGTGACAAACTGGTTGGAAAACAACCTTTGGATCCCACCCAAATGGTTCCTCTGCTTTGTCGTGTCCTTTCCTTCCTGCGTTAACAGAAGGGAATGAGGGTGCCGTCCCCTCGTCCTCTCAGTAAACCGTGATGTTAGGTTCCCACACTCAGGGGTCGCACATGCTGCGGTTCTTCAGCAAGGCAGAAAAGGCACAGAATGGGACATAATTCTTCAGTGCGAGAATCCAAGCCGACGGGCATTTAAAAAGAGCAAGAAAGCGTGTTCCTAGCCCTGAGCTTTGAACCCAGGTCTACATGACTGTATCATTAAAACCGCTGGCATTTCCATGTTATTACCGTGAGTGAATGATTGCTTTCCATTTGCAAAATGCTCCGGTAGCCGGAAGTGTCTTTGCGGAAGCTGAAAGGGAAAGAGACCTTGGGTCGTGGTGGATAGCTCAATGAAAATGTCAGCCCAGTGTGCGGCAGTGGTGAAAAAGGCAGCCTCCATGCTGGGGGACGATGAGGGAAGGGACTGAAAATAAAACGGCCAGTACATAAGAACATTAGAGGAGCCAATGTTGGATCAGGCCAGTGGCCCATCCAGTCCAACACTCTGTCACACAGTGGCCAAAAACACCAGGTGCCCTCAGGAGGTCCAGCAGTGGGGCCAGGACACTAGAAGCCCTCCCACTGTTGCCCCCCCCCCCCCAAAACACCAGGGTTACAGAGCATCACTTGCCCCAGACTGAGAGGGTTCCATCTTCTTGGCAGTCCCACCCCCGGCCTCCCCATGAGGCACCTACAGAATTTTCAGCGCCATCTTTTGAAAACAAATTTTATTTTTTTCTTATCCAAAACTTTACACAATTACCTTCAGAATATTTTCATCACTATCACATTTTCTATATAACTGTGTATTCCGATTACAATTCAAACTCTTTATGACTTCCCACCTCACCTACACCATTATATATATAACAACAATTATAAAGATTTAGAAGTATTATCTCTTACAGGTAACATATTTGGTTATAAAAAATTTTTAAACATTTCAAAATATTATCTAAATATCGGTTATATGTAATCTGGCTTCCGTTCTTGTCAGACCCAGCGTTCAATATATTTCCCTTAAAAAGAACTATTTCTTCTTTTCTTAATCTTATTTTGGACATCTAAAATCAGTAATTAGACAGTGTAAAAATATTATTTTTCATATCCCAGTATTGCTCTAAATATTCTTTCAGGTCATTCCATTCTTCTAAAAACATCTCTGAGTCTTGATTATTCAATTTTCTTGTCCATTTGTCCATTTCTGCCATAAATAGCAATTTTCTCAACCATTCCCATAAGTCAGGAGTTCTTTCACATTTCCAATTCTGGGCGTAAACCATCCTAGCTGTAGTCACCATATACCATATCAGTGTCCTTTTGTTTACATTTACTTCCTCTAACTTAAGACGTGTTTTGTTACTTTTGACCAGGATTTAATGATGCATTATACAATACTCTTGTAGACCACCCTAAACCCTGTCCTTTGGGGGGGAGGGTGGTTTAAAATTGAATTAAATAAATAAATTATTTATTAAATAAATAAATAAACATCCAAATTGTGATGCTGTGGAGCTGCCTCATCTTTCCAGCTTTCAGGTAACATTTTCCCCCCTGCATTTACCTCTAGAAAGTGACCCGCCTTCATCTCTGGTCTCTGGCATCATTGACTACAACATGCCCCTCACCTCCACCTACCTGAAGCAGATGAAACTGCGAGTCATGAATTCCCAGGAACAGGTAAGACTCCCCTCCCACAGCTTCTGCGCGCAACGTGTACAGCCGCAGTGAAAGAATTAATTGCATGGGGACCAATCTCTGTTCACGAAACAGTTTGCATTGTACAGCCGCCGTCTTGTTTGCAATGAACCAGTTCAAAATTTCTGGGTAAAATTCTGTTGTTCAGCTCTGTCTGCGGTGGAGTGGTTACATTGGACTTTATTGTGCTCTTTATTGTGGAAGAATGAACAGGTCGTCCGTTCCGGATAGTACGCTCCCAAGAGTATTCTGTTGATTGCTGAATAAAAATCTGTACCTTGTCACTAAAAAAGTGCAAGAAGACTGTAAAGGTGAACTGCGCAGTATGTTTTCTGATGAGCTGAGTCTGGGTTGAATTATTTGCCCCAATGGGGAGTTCTCAGAAGAGAGAGAAGGAAGCGGAGAGTCTCCCAAGGACCCGTCTTGGGACTGGTGCTACTGGACAGTCTTAAAAAAGTAGGAGCCAGGAGTGGGCAGGGAGGTAGTTAAGTATGCGGGTTAGTGAGAACACAAACAGACTGTGAAGTTCTCCAAAAGGATATTTCCTGTTTGGGTGAATGAGCAACTAAATGGCAAAGAGATCTTGGGGTCATGGTGGACAGCTCAACGAAAACTTCGACATACCGGCCGTGTGTGGCAGCGGTGAAAGTGGGACAGTCCACGCGTGGGATGGTTAGAGGGCAATTGCAAATTAAAGGCTCAGTATGCTAACGGTCCTGTATAAATCTGTGGCGCAGTCAGTGTTGGAATACTGCGGGTCCTTCTCGCCTCTGCCTCTCAAAAAGAGTGTAGTAGAATTAGAAAAGGGCAGGAAAAAGGCAACCCAAGCGATCAAGTGTTAGGAGAGCGTTTTTGTGAGCAGCGGCTAAAGCGTTTGGGTCATTTCTGTTTGGAAAGAAAAGACGGTGCGTTACAGTTGGGTGGAGGACACGGTGTGTGCGTGTGTGTGTAATGTGCCGTCGAGATAGGCGACCCCAGCAAGGCAAGTGAGAAGCAGAGGTGGTTCGCCATCGCCTTTGGTGAGGTGCCGTGACTCAGGGGCAGAGCCTGGTGCAGATGAGTTGTTCCTGGGAGGGACCGTGGTAGAACATCTACTTGTCATGCTGAAGGTCCCAGGTTCTATCCTCAGCATCTCCAGTTAAGGGTCAGGCAATACGTGATGAGAAAGACCTCCGCCTGAGACCCGGGAGAGCTGTAAAAAGGGGCCGTGGCTCAGTGGCAGAGCCTCTGCTTGGTATGCACAAGATCCCGGGTTCAATCCCGGGCATCTCCAGTTAAACCGGACCGGGCAGTAGGTGATGGGAAAGACCTCTGCCTGAGACCCTGGAGAGCGGCTGCCTGTCTGAGTAGACAAGACTGACCTTGATGGAGTGTGTTCATGTGCGCTTCCCTCCGCAGTCTTCCTTGGAGATCTCCCATCCAGGTGGATGACATGATAGAGGTTGGTAGGGAGAGCCACCGTATTTTTATTATTTTATTTTATTATTTGGACTTATATCCCGCCTAGCCAGCATTTGCCGTGGTGTAGTGGTTAAGAGCTGCAGACTCTAATCCGGAGAACCGGGTTTGATTCCCCGCTCCTCCTGCCCATGAAGCCTGCTGGGTGACCTGGGGCCAGTCACAGGTTCTTTCGGAGCTCTCTGAGCTCTGGGGAGAGGAAGGGAAGGCGATGGTAAGCTGTCTGGAAACTCTTTAAGGTAGAGAAAGGTGGGACAGAAAACCCTTCTCTTCTTAAAGGGTATGGAAGAAGCAGACAGAGAGACTTTTTCTCTCTCTCCACTATCACCATTGAACCTACGGAAAGTGATGATCTGTAGATCCGGGGCTAGAAGGGTTTCTTCAGAATTCACAGCTGTGAGATGTGGAGGTGGCCACTCTCTTGGTGAAAAGGGCCATCAAGTCACAGATGACTTGAGGCGACGTGATAGGGTTTTCAAAGTAAGAGACATTCAGAGGCGGTTTGCCATTGCCCGCCTCTGCATCACGACCCTGGTATTCCTTGGAGGTCGCCCTTCCAAATACTAGCCAGGGCCGATCCTGCTCAGCTTCCGAAATCTGGCTAGCCTGGGCCATCCAGGTCCAGGTGGCCACTCTCTCAGATGACCTTAAAAGTAGATCGGACCGCTCAGTGGTGGACAGGTCAGTCGCTGGCAAAGAGCCGTGACAGCTGAATGGAACCTCCATGTTCAGATGCAGTGTAGCTGCAGAGAGCTAGGGGCCAACACTGGGGGAGGTCTGTTGCACTGAGTCCCTGCTTGCGGATTACCCAAAACTGTTTTGTGACGGCCACTGCTGGAAGCCATTTGGCTCCAGCAAAGCTCTTCTGTTTCTCTCAGAGCTCTCTCAGCCCCACCTACCTCACAGGGTGCCTGTTGTGGGGAGGGGGAAGGGAAAGGCATTTGTAAGCTGCTCTGAGGCTCCGAGTGAAGGGCGGGGTATAAATCCAATCTCCGCCTCCTTCTCCTTCTCCTCCTCCTCCTCCTCCTTCCCAAGATTTTCCTCTTGGGTAGTTGCCTCAGTTATTTCCCTGAGTGGAACAGGCACCCTTGCAGGTCCCTCGGCCACAAGCTAGGAAATACATCTTTATCTCTCCGTTTGTTTCCAAGATTCCTATGGCTTTGCTGCGATCTTTCCCAAACGTAATTTGATACAGAAAGACTGCAGGAAAAGCCCCTTCGGAGGCTATGGGGATCGTACCATTTCCCTTACTCTATAGTTCCACAGCCATCACTCTCTCCCCCGGGCTATTTTTTTAAAAAAATCAATAGTTGGCACATTGCTATAGTGTTATAACCTTATAATGATCTATTGCCACAGTCTACTTTTCCCCAGCTTTCTTTTGAAACAAAAAGTAAGTCTCTTGCTCTTTTCCTCATGGAGTTATAAGGGGAAGAATGCAGGCATTTCCCCTTATAAATCTTCAGTAAAAAAGGCTAGAGGGTTATGGGGTTTTTTTAAAAAAAATTGAAGGTGGGAACTAATTAGTCATGGCAGCAGATGATCATAACATTATAACGCTATAGCCATCTGTCCAATATCAATTATTTTTAATGAGCCCCCTAAATGCATCTGGTGTTAGAGGCAAACGGTAGCCAAAGGGGCTCTTCTTAGGTTCTTATGAAGGTCTTGGCCTCTCTGCCCTGTTGTTGGACCTCTAGAGGAACTGGTTGGCCAGTGTGCGAGACAGGATATGCTGGACTAGAGGGACCACTGGTCTGATCCAGCAGGGCTCTTCTGATGTTCTTATGAAGGTCTCAGCCTCTATGCCATTGTTGGCCCTCCAGAGGAACCAGTGGGCTACTGTGTGAGACAGGATGCTGGACTAGATGGACCCTCACTGGTCTGACCCAGCAGGGCTCTTCTGATGCTCTTCTGAAGGCCTCGGCCTCCCTGCCCTGTTGTTGTCCCTCCAGAGGAACTGGCTGGCCACTGTGTGAGACAGGAGGCTGGACTAGATGGACCCTCACTGGTCTGACCCAGCAGGGCTCTTCTGATGTTCTTATGAAGGCCTCGGCCTCTCTGCCCTGTTGTTGGCCCTCCAGAGGAACTGGCTGGCCACTGTGTGAAACAGGAGGCTGGACTAGATGGACCCTCACTGGTCTGACCCAGCAGGGCTCTTCTGATGTTCTTATGAAGGCCTCAGCCTCTCTGCCCTGTTGTTGGCCCTCCAGAGGAACTGGCTGGCTACTGTGTGAGACAGGAGGCTGGACTAGATGGACCCTCACTGGTCTGATTCAGCAGGGCTCTTCTGATGTTTTTAACAGGGGAAGGCCTCGGCCTCTCTGCCCTGTTGTTGGCCCTCCAGAGGAACTGGTTGGCCAGTGTGTGAGACAGGATATGCTGGACTAGATGGACCACTGGTCTGATCCAGCAGGGCTCTTCTGATGTTCTTATGAAGGACTCGGCCTCTATGCCATATTGCTGGCCCTCCAGAGGAACTGGTTGGCCACTAGAGAAGAGCAAAAGTCCAGTAGCACCTTAAAGACTAACAAAATTTGTGGCAGGGGATGAGCTTTTGTGAGTCACTGCTCACTTCTTCAGAAAGCTCATCCCCTGTCAAAAATTGTGTTCGTTTTTAAGGAGCTACTGGACTCTTCCTCTTTTCTGTTGCTACAGTCAGACTTAACATGGCTACCCATCTTGGTTGCCCACTGTATGAGATGGGATGCTGAACTAGATGGACCAGTGGTCTGATGTAGCAGGGCGGTTCTGTTGCTTTTATCAGGGGAAGGCCTTGGCCTCTATGCCCTGTTGTTGGTCCTCCAGATGAACTGGTTGGCCGCTGTGTGAGACAGGAGGCTGGACTAGAGGGACCGCTGGTCTGATCCAGCAGGGCTCTTCTTTCTTATGTTCTGATGAAGGCCTCGGCCTCTCTGCCCTGTCATTGGCCCTCCAGAGGAACTGGTTGGCCGCTGTGTGAGATAGGATGCTAGACTAGATGGACCCTCACTGGTCTGATCCAGCAGGGCTCTTATGTTCTTATGAAGGCCTTGGTTTCTGCCCTGTTGTTGGTCCTCCAGAGGAACTGGTTGGCCACTGTGTGAGACAGGATGCTGGACTAGAGGGACCCTCACTGGTCTGACCCAGCAGGGCTCTTCTGAGGTTCTTGTCAGGGGAAGGCCTTGGCCTCTGTGCCCTGTTGTTGGATCTCCAGAGGAATTGGCTGGCCCCTGCGTGAAACAGGATGCTGGACGAGATGGACCCTCACTGGTCTGACCCAGCAGGGCTCTTCTTATGTTCTTATGCACGTCTGGGCCTGTGGCATTGCCAGCTGGGTCCAAAGCAAGTACTTGATGCAAAGTGGTGGTGTGGACCCAGGAGGGAAAGCCAGCCCCCTCCCTCGCTGCCACTGATGTCTGGGAGACAGCCAGATCCCGGGGCCCCGTTGGCATTTCCCAACTTTGCTTCCTCAACCCATGGAGATGCGCGAGAGCTTTCCTTCTCTTTAGGGTTTCTGGGAGACTCTGCTGATTGTCTGTCGAAAGGAGGAGGACTTTCACCTTTTCTTTCTTTCTCTCCTCCCAAGCCCCGAATAAGCCCCGCCGGGCTTAGAGAGGATCATGATGCTTAGGGATGCAGGACAAGTGTCAGCGGGGTAATCTGTTAAAATGGACTAATCCCCCTCAATCGCTTTGGCCTCAGATTCACACAAATGTTTGCAACTCGGGATTTTTCATCTCCAGTCGAGAACCCAGCCCCAGTGAGGTTTGTGTTTTGGGCCCGGAAAACTCTTGTTTATTCTGGTTTGGGGGGGGGGGGGTAGATGAGATGGTCAGGATGCTGCAGATCCGTGGTCTTTTTTGGCGTTTGATTCCTTCTCCCTGGAGAGAGGGCATTCAGCAGGGCCAAGACTGTGCTGGAAAGAGGGTGCTGGACTAGATAGACGTGTATGAAAGGGCTGTGGCTCAGTGGAAGAGCCTCCGCTTGGCATGCAGAAGGTCCCTGGTTCAATCCCCGGCATCTCCAGTTCAAAGGACCAGGCAGGAGGGGATGTGAAGGGACCTCCCTTTGGAGAGCCATGGAAAGGGGCCATGGCTCAGTGGTAAAGCCTCCGCTTGACATGCAGAAAGTCCCTGGTTCAATCCCCGGCATCTCTAGTTTCAAGGGACCAGGAAGCAGGTAATGGGAAATACCTCCGCCTGAGACCCGGGAGAGCGGCTGCCAGTCTGAGTAGACAATACTGACCCCAATGGACCTATGATCTGATTCGATATAAGGCAGCTTCATGTATCCATGGAAGTGTGGGACCTCCTCAGGTGGGCCATTCTGCAAGGTGGGAACCAGAACAGAGAAAGCACGTGTGCAGGCAGTTGCTGGTCTTACTTTTTGGCAGGCTGGTTCCCTTAGAAATCTGTCCTCTTGTGAGCGAAACTATCATGGGGAAACCTAGCAGGAGAGGTGGTCTTGCAGGGGGGACCCAGGATAGAAGGGCTTAGTTGGTGGCGAACCAGAAAGCATTAAACCCCCCACAAATGATCGGTAACCAGTGCAATGACTGCAGGAATGGGTGTAATGTATATAGTCCTCATTAACTGAGCTGCAGTGATTTGCACCCACTGGAGTTTCTGAGGAGAGTTCAAGGGCTGACCCGTGTAGAGAGCATTACAGCAGTCTAGCCTCAAGGCTACCGTGGTCTGGATCCCTGAGGCCGAGGTTGGGAAGTATATCAGCAGTGGTGGTCTGTTAAACATGTGGGTGTTCAGGCGTGACGGGTTTTGTCGCTGATAGCCAACACCTTGAATTGAACTAACCGGTCACCAGGGGAGCCGTTGCAAAACATGCATAGCGTAAAAGTATAAGAACATCAGAGAAGCCATGTTGGATCAGGCCAACGGCCCCTCCAGGCCAACACTCTTGTATTCCACAGTGGCCAAAAATATCATGTGTCATCAGGAGGTCCACCAGCGGGGCCAAAACTCCAGAAGCCCTCCCACTGTGGGCCCCCCCAAGCACCAAGAAGACAGAGCCTCACTGCCCCAGACATAAAAACATGAGAGAAGCCATGTTGGACCAGGCCAGTGGCCCATCCAGTCCAACACTCTGTGTCACACACTGGCCAAAACCCAGGGGCCATCAGGAGGTCCACCAGCGGGGCCAGAACTCCAGAAGCCCCCCCCACTGTGGCCACATGTTTTGCGCATATTCAAAATCTAACTGGAATACAGTTTGGGGTGGTGAAGGCATTTTCTGCCGGTAACCTGGGGGTGAGGATCTGTGTGATACATGCTTGAAATCAATAGGAGTGGTTTGATGTGCAGTACGCGCATCCTCATCTTTGACTGAGGTCCATGAGGCTCTGGAATGGGGCTGGGAGTGTGGAGGTTGGCAGTCAGGTAGCATTTTAGTCCCTCTAGTTCTCTGTGTCCATGGAAAGTAGTTTGCGAGCCCGGATTGGGCCCATTGTTGCTCTCTAGGCACATTAGCTGCAGTCTGGTCTGAGTGGGTGTTGTGACCCAACATTCCTTGAATAGCGGAACCATTTTCAAAGCCGCCTTCAGCAACAGCCCCAAAGAGGCCGGTCTATCAGCATCCGGTACGGTTGCTAGGCAGCACTTGGCAACCAGCAGGGGGGAGGGCTATGGGGGACAGCATCCTGGAAGAAAAATTGAAAAGAAAAACCTAGCCTCGGCCACTTACAGGAAGTTCTCACCATAGAGTTTCCCGAAGTTTCTAGAGCTACCTGGAAGTGACAAAGGGTAGCTCTAGGAATTGCAGGGAACTCTATAGTAAATCAGGAAGGTCTTACCGTAGACTTTCCAGCCATTTCTGCAGCAACCCTTTGAGAAAAGGGCAACTAGAATGATAAAAGGGTTGGAACACTTTCCCTATGAAGAAAGGTTAAAGCGCTTGGGGCTCTGTAGCTCGGAGAAATGACAGCTGAGGGGTGACATGATCGAGGTTTGTAAGATTGTGCATGGGATAGAGCAGGTAGAGAAAGATACAAGAACTCGTGGGCAGTCCATGAAATCGCTGAGGAGTCGGGTTAGAACGGATAAACAGAAGTACTTCTTCACCAAAAGCGTGATGAACACCTGGAATTCACTGCCACAGGAAGTGGTGGCAGCTACAAGCATGGATGGCTTCAAGAGGGACTTGGGTAAACATCTGGAGCAGAGGTCCATCAGTGGCTATTAGCCACAAGGCATAGATAGGAACTCTTGGTCTGGGGCAAGTGATGCTCTGTCTTCTTGGTGCTTGGGGGGGTGGGGCAAGAATGGGAGGGCTTCTAGTATCCTGGCCCCACTGGTGGACCTCCTGAGGGGACCTGGTGTTTTTGGCCACTGTGTGACACAGAGTGTTGGACTGGATGGACCATTGGCTCAATCCAACATTGGCCTCTGTTATGTTCTTATATGGAGCAGAGGTCCATCAGTGGCTATTAGCCACAAGGTATAGATAGGACCCCTCAGTCTGGGGCAAGTGATGCTCTGTCTTCTTGGTGCTTGGGGGGGTGGGGCAAGAATGGAAGGTCTTCTAGTGTCCTAGCCCCACTGCTGGACCTCCTGAGGGCACCTGCTGTTTTTGGCCACTGTGTGTGACTCAGAATGTTGGACTGGATGGGCCATTGGCCTGATCCGACATTGGCTTCTCTCATGTTCTTATGTCTCTTCTTGGTAGCTGCAGGAATCGCCAGGAACTCTGTGGTAAGAAATTCCTGCAATAAGATGTGGCTTTGCTTCCAGTGGCAGCAGGAAGTGGGACCTGACACCGGGGCCTAAAGATATCCTGGCATGGTGACTCGTCTCTACATTACAGAGATGAGTTCCCCTGGAGAACATAGCTGCTTTGCAGGGAGGATAGACTCTGCGGCATTAGCCCCCACTGTTGCAGAAGTGAGGAAGTCAGACCTGGCTGTTGGAGAATTTGGGGGACCTCCTCAGGAAATATTTTCACTTAAAGGTACAAACGTGAGATACCCTGACCCGGATGGTTAGTACTTGGTTTGGAGACCACCAAGGAAGTCCAGGGTTGCTCCGCAGAGGCATGCCACGGCCAACCGCCTCCGAGCGTCTCTTGCCTTGAGAACCCTACGGGGTCGCCATTGGTCAGCTGCGACTTGATGGCACATCACACACCCTCGAACACGGGACTGGGGGACTACCACACGAGTCTTAGGTCAGGATCAGCATTTTGGGGGATGTCTGAAAAGGCCCGGCGTTCTCTGATGAAGGGAGCATTGACTCTTGAAAGCTCATTCCCCCCCCCAAAAAAAATCTTCTTGGCCTCTACAGTGTTGCTGGACTCAAATTTAGGAATTCTGAACGTCTGGATTCGTGAATGGCCAGATTTGGGGAGGGCAGGCTTTCAGCTCTTGTTAAATTACAATGATGCGTGGTTTGGGTTAATTTTGGGGCTGTTTTAATCGGCCATATGCATCGATTCATTGCTTTAATTTCTGTTGTTCACCTTCCCGGGCCTTCCAGAGAGGCAGGATATCGACATTTTAGATAAAACGATTAAAACAAAAAGGTTTCACCTTGGGTGCCAGGATGCATGCGGTCCATCTGGACTTCATTTTTCCCCTTCCTGTCTGCTCTCTTTTTGGTTAGGAGAGCCAGTGGCTGATCCGAAGGCTAACGCAGGAATGTCCAGATATTTATCTACTGTCCCTCCCACCCCAGGCGCAAGGACACCAAACGACTGGCATATATTCCTTCGTGAGTCAGTGGCTCCCCCCGGGAGCCCGACATCTCTGGGGGCTTTCTTCCCCCTAGCCACTGGGTCTTCCCCTCATCGTAGCCGCCGAAGGCAGCGGCTGTTCTTTCTTTTTCTCGCTTCCCTTTGCAGTCCGCGGATTTCTTGCACAACTGCAGAAACGGGGAAAACGGAGGGGGGGGGGGGAGAGCATGAACACCCCGGTCTATATTTAGCCAGCCAAACTGACGGTAGATGTTTTGTGGCAAACTTCCTGAAGATGCAAGAGAAAGAGCAGGCTCTGACAGCGGTTGTGGGGGGGGGGGGCCTCGCTGGAGGGGCCATGGGACCGCTATCCCCTGTGGGTCGACCTCGAAAGGCCCACGCTCTCCAGCAGCGGGGGAGAGGCAGCCAAGGAAGGGCCAGATCCGCCCAACTCACTGACGCTTTGCAGGCCAAGCCAGCCATCCAAGAGGGATCTGGTGTTCACAGTGCAGGGCTCTCCTATGACCTTCTTTACAATCTCTCCTCCGTCAGTGATGGATGGATACTTTTACACTGAATGGTGCCTTTGTTTCCTGCTTTTCATGTATTCAGGAAATTTTGTATTGCTTTGGTTTAATGTTCTTGGAAAGTTGTTCCTCTTGACTGCTTTTTTTTTTTTTTTGGTAATTGTCAGTTTGCATTTTTTTTTTTAACCTGATTCCCACCCACCCCCTTATTTTCCCTATTTGGGCAAGACTTGCACTGTTTAAAGAAAACCTTCTGCTTCCTTATGAGCATCTAGATCAGAGTTACACCATCAAAACAGCGGCTAGAGTATTATCTGCTCAGACTGGTAGTGGCTTGCCAGGGTTTCCGTCACAGAAAGGTCTTTCCTAGGACCTGCACCCTTCCTAACTGGCAGTGCAAGGGACTGAACCCCCAGGGCCTTCTAGCTGCAAGGCAGGGGAACTTCTGCTAAGCCTCCTTGATTCCACTGTTCAGCCATGCTGGCATCCTTGTTTGCACCTTTTTAAATCTACGACATGCGTGCTGTCTGAGCTTTTAGATCAAGATAGTCTGTCTGTAGCAGTAAAAAAGAGCCGGAGTCCAGCAGCACCTTAAAGAGTGACAAAATTTGTGGCAGGGGGTGAGCTTTCGCGAGACACTGAAGAAGTGAGTCTGTGAAGACGTGAGCAGTGGCTCATGAAAGCTCGTCCCCTGCCACAACTTTTGTTAGTCTTTAAGGTGCTCCTCAGGACTCTTTCTCTTTTCTTCTGTTTGCGCTTTTGTGAGACAGCCAAATATCCTTCCTGAAGGGATTCAGCACAGAACAAACTCTTTGATACCTGAACCCCCGGAAGTGCCTTACCCTGGGTGAGACCCTCGGTCTCTCAAGAGCGGTCTGCTCTCTTGATGGCAACAGCTCTCCAGGGTCTCAGATGGAGAAAGATCCCCCACTGCTGTCAGGGATTGAACCTGGGACCTGCATGCCAAGCAGATTCTCTGCTCCTGAGCCACGCCCCCTTTGCCTGGATCCTGGGGATTCGAAACAGCATCTCTTGCCCGGGCATCACGAGCGGTACCCGGAAAGTCGATGCCGGCTCCGAAACAACCGACGCTTGGGCTGGAGTTTTGAAAGCCTTTCTCGACACGATTTGTATATTTCTTTATTTTATATTGTATTATTTCCATTTACCGCTGGACGAACTGGCTCAAGGCGGCGTACAAACATAAAATGCAATAAGACAATAAATAGAGTATTAAAACCAAAGTCACATAGACAACAAAATGCTGATGAAACAGTGTAAATGGCGGCGGCATTCAGAATACAGTCCGAGGGTAAAAGGCAGCATCCAGCGATGTGTCGTAGGCCAGAAGATGTTCCTGTGGCGCGTTCGTCAGTGGCGGCTCCTGATCAAAAGCCTGGTGGAAGAGCTCCGGTTTGCAGGCCCTGCGGAACTGCAAAAGGTCCCGCAGGGCCCTGATGTTCTCTGGGAGCTTGTTCCACCAGTGTGGAGCCACCACTGAAAAGGCCCTGGCTCTAGTGATGGCCAACGTGGCGTCCTTCGGGCCAGGGAGAGTCAGGCGATGTTGCGACCCTGACCTCAGTGCTCACTGGGGCGCATATGGAGAAAGGCGGTCCCTCAGGTAGGCAGGCCCCTGACCATATAGGGCTTTAAAGGTCAAAACCAGCACCTTGAACCGGATCCAGTACACTATCGGCAGCCAGTGCAATGCCTTCAGAGCAGGCTGGATGTGGTCCCGTATAGAGAGACCCATCAACAGCCTGGCTGCAGCATTTTGCACCAGCTGCAGCTTCCGGGTTTGAGACAAGGGCAGCCCCACGTAGAGAGCGTTGCAGTAGTCTAATCTCGAGGTGACCATAGCATGGATCACTGTCGCCGGGTCATTGCATTTGAGGAAGGGAACCAACAGCCTAATCAGCCGTAGATTTGTCCCCAGGAACTCGTCGTCCAGGTCAAACGCCTCCAGGGGCTCATGTTGAATGGTTCTGGGGACCACTGCTTCGGGACCCCAAACAGGGCTGCTTTCACAGGGACATTTGCAGCTGTGTTAGGAGAGCTGAAAATGTCAGTGGTGGAGGTGTCCACAGAGCTTAGAGTTGCAAAGGAGCTTGAGGGAAGGGATCCCGACTTGAGAGCGTCGGAGGTGTCCTCAGGATCGCCTGGAGTTGTTTTCCACCCAGCCCTAAAATTACCTATTGATGCATTGGGCAGGGGTCCGTTGGAGCGGGAGCGCACAGGAGCGCAGCTCCGGGAGTGAGGAGACCAGGGGGCGGGCACATGACCAAGCCCCGCCCCCTCCTCAGCTTCCCTGAGCAGTGCAGAGGCGCAGCGCCCCGGGGAAAGCCCTGCTAGGGTCTTTATTGTTTTGTTTTAATATTGATAATTTTATCATTGTTCCTTTTGTGACTGTGTGCTGCTTTCCCAGAGACTTGCTCAAGATGGCATATAAATTTTCTAAGTATACCATTTTTTATCTGGGCACATGGCACATAAGTACTGGAGAAATGTCACCAACCCTTCAGCAGCTTCCACCCCATCAGTTTGGTGAAGTGGTCAGGAGTTGGACTCTAATCTGGGAGAGCCGGGTTTGATTCCCCACTCCTCCACATGCAGCTGCTGGTGTGACCTTGGGCCAGTCACAAGTTCTCTCAGAGCTGTTCTCTCATGAGCAGTTCTCAAAGAGCTCTCTCAGCCCCACCTACCTCACAGGGTGTCTTGTTGCGGGGAGGGGAAGGGAAAGGGATGGGTGGTGCACATGTCCTGGGTATCTCAAGTCTACTTGAAACCTGGTAGTTTCAAGGGAGCAGGAAGAGAATGAGGGTGTGTTCTTTACGCTTATTTTTATTGCACAAAGTATTGGATGGGGAAGGGAATGGAGGAAGAGCAGGTCAGTTTCACTCAGCTGTGGAGTGGAGCCTGAGGGGTGGGTGTCGCCTTCTGACACACTTCTGGTATGTTAGGGGGTGTGGCATATGCAAATGAGTTATGCAAATGAGTTATGCTAATGAGCTCCTGCACCTCTTTTTCTACGAAATGACCCCTGGCATTGGGAAGCACTGGCCAGCCATTATGCAGCACTGGTTCATGAGCCGGGGCTCCCAAAACATTGTGCCGTGGCTCTCCGTGGGTGGTTCCCCACCTCCCCCCACTCCACGTACCTCGCCGTCAGCTCCCGCGCGCTTCCGTGAGCCGCCTTGGCCTCGCCTGACCGACTAATCCCACAGCCATCTGACTCTGTCCCACCCCTGTCCCCACTCTCTCCTCCCTGGCTCCCCCCTTCCGCCTGGCCCAGGGCCTGTTCTCTAGCCACGCCACCCACCAACCAGGCAGGCATCGCCCGCCCCCCATGGCCTGGGCTGTCCCCACACATTTAACCGTGAAACTGTTCAGCCAAAAGACGCACAGACCTTAAGCAGCAAAGACCTTTATTATCAGGTAAAGGTAAAGGTTTCCCTTGCTCGGAAGCCAATCGACTCCAACTCTAGGGATGCGGCGCGCATCCCCGTTTCCAAGCTGAAGAGCCAGCGCTGTCCGAAGACGTTTCCGTGGCCATGTGGCTGGTATGACTAGACACCGAGGTGCACAGAACACTGTTACCTTCCCACCGAAGTGGTACCTATTTATCTACTTGCAGTTTCTTGCTTTGGAACTGTTCGGTTGGCAGGCGCTGGGGCCAGAGACGGGAGCTCACTCCGTCACGCGGCACTCGGGTCTCGAACTGCCGAACTACCAACCTTCTGGTCGGCAGCTCAGCGTCTTAACCACTTGAGCCACTGCAGCCCCTTTGTTCTTAGAGGTCCTCATCGGGATTTCGAAAGCTCATGCCCGGGAAATCTGATTGGTCCTGAAGGTGCTGCTGGACTCGAATCTCGCTTGCCTGCTGCAGATGAAGATGGCTGCCGGGCAGTGTTCCCTCTAAGCTGAGTCAGTGTGAGTTAGCTCACAGTTTTTTAGCCTCTGGCTCACACATTTTTGTCTTGGCTCAGGAAGGAGGGCTCCAGAGCAAACACATTGATGCAGCAGCCAAATCACTCGCTCACAACTTTATTGCCAGTAGCTCACACCATAGAATTTTTGCTCATAAGACTTCAGGGCTTAGAGGGAACATGATGCAATCGTTTTTGTGGCCAGTGCCATGGAACTTGGTTTGGCTTAGTATTCATGGCTTTACGCTTGTGCGGCATCTCTCCTTTCAGTCCGTTGGCCATTTTATTTCTCTCACCACACTCTTTTCTCCCTCCGTGGTGGAATTCAAGGAGGTTTCCACGGGTAGCTCCAAGGGCCTCCCACCCCCAGCACTGACTGATGTTCCCTCTAAGCTGAGTTACTATGAGCTGGCTCAGCTTTTTAGCCTCCAGCTCACACTTTTTTGTCTTAGCCCAGGAAGGATGGCTCCAGAGCAAACCATGCAGCAGCTAAATCGCTCGCTTACAACTCTAATGCTGGTAGCTCACAAAGTAGAATTTTTGCTCACAAGACTCCACAGCTTAGAGGGAGCATTGGCACTGACCAGTCCTAGACTTGTGGGGGGGGGGGGTCATCAAGGTAGCTCCATCAGGTAGCTTCAGAACACCTTTGGGGACTGCTTGATCCAGCCACCGAATGGGCAGCAATATGGCATCTCAATGCCTGGAGAAATAGCGGGGTGCAGTGGTTAAGAGCATCCAGCTAGGATTTGGGAGACCCAGGTTCAAATCCTGCCATGGCAGCTTGCTGGGTGACCTTGGGACACTCACACCCTCTAAGCTTAACCTGCCTCACAGGGCTGTTGTGAGGATAAAGTGGAGGAGAGGAGAACATCGTAGGCTCTCCCGCGGGGGGGGGGGGGGGAGGCGGGGTGTGAATGGAGTTAAATATCTTGACTAATAGTAAATACCTCGGATATCAGCTGCAGACTTGGCTGTTAACTTCAGATCACTGCATGGAATGTAAACAGGAAGAAGAAGAAAAATTTAACCCCTCTCCCTAATTCTCCCCCCCCCCGTCCAACAAAGGTGGGGGGGGAGAGAAATTTTTCTTCTGATTCCTGTTTACATTCCATGCAGTTACAGTATTTTAAATAACCATTTACCACATCTTTATTCTTTAAAAAGTTGTGAGATTCAGTTCATTTATTCTCAAATTGGCAACCAGCCCGCGCAAGCTGTAATCTGTTTTGAGCTTTAATTCGTGGAGGAACTGTTGTTTAATGTGAAGGAATAAGGAAAGGGGAAAATATACACGTTCAGGGGAACATCTCAGTGTGACTAGTGTGACGCGGTTTGACCAGCATGACGCAGCCTTGCATTTTGTTCAAGGAAGGAAGGAGTCTGTGGTTCAGATGCCTTCTGGGCCCTCTGTGGACTTGGTTCTGTGCTTGGTTCTGTGGGGTATCGGCTCTGTAAGAACAGTGACTAAAGCAGAAGTTAAATGCCCCTTTGAAGCCCTGTTGGTAAGGGGCATTATCCCCCATCTCAGATGCCTTGCAAGTCTAGTTAGATCCCCAGGGAAGGGCTTTATTACCAAGGGCATGGACGCTTGGACGTTTGAATTCGAATCCAGCTCCGGGGGTGGTCCTTTGGCAAACCCCTCCCCCAAGCCTTGGGTTTGTTGCCAGAGTGACACCCCTGATGCAAAGCTAAGGGTGACCACCTGGAATTTTTGTGCCAGAGGTCTTTCCAGCCCGATTTGCAGATGAGGAGGCGGCAGTAGGCTAATACCGGGAGTTCGCTGGGCCTGGGGTTGTCAGCCCTCCACACACACACACACACACACACACACACACAAACCCATCGCCATTGATGGGGAAGGGGGGGCAGTTTTGCCAGCTCCAGGCTGGGGAAGTCCTGGAGATTCCGGGGCGGAGCCTGAGGAGGACAGGGACCTCGAGTCCCGCCCTGCAAAGCCGCCTCCATTTTCCCCAGGGGGAGCAGCTCTCTGTAGTCCGGAGAGGAGCTTTAACTCTGGGGATCCCAGGTCCCAAGTGGAGGCTGGCATCCCTAGCTATAGCCGGAGGTCATAGGGCCAGTGCATGTCAATAGCGTGTGGGGGGAGAGATCCTTTGCATTTCCTGCACCCTCCGAGCTGGGGCCGGTGGGCTTCTCGGGAGGGAGGGATGCCTTCGACCTGCCTGCCAGGGGCTCGGCGGAGAAGAGGGAAGGAGGGAGGGCGGACTTGCCCGGGCCCCATCCTCCTCCTCCTCCTTGCGCGCAGGGGACCTTTTGCGCGCGCCCGTGGATGGGGGGGGTGGGGGCGCCTCCTCCCCGGCTGGCTGGCTGCCCCCCCCCCCCGCGCTCTCTCTCTCTCTCTCTCCCTCTCTCGCTGGCTCGCTCTCCCCCTCCCCGCTCGGGGAGTGACGCGCTGCGCAGCGCCGGCCCTCCGCGCTCGGCCGCCGCCTCCTCCTCTCCTCCTCGCCTCTCCCCTCCCGGCGGGGCGCTCCTCCTCGGGCCGCGGCCGGCTGTCAGCCGCCTCCCCCTCCTCCTCCTCCTCCTCCTCCCGGCGGCGGCGGCGGCGGGCCCGGCAGCAGGTAGGCGAGGGGAGGGCGGCCGGGCCGGGTCGGGGAGGGGAGGGCAGGAGGCGAGGCGAGGCTCGGTGCGCCCCGGCCTGGGTGGCTTGGCCTGGGAGAGGGGGTGGGGGTGGGTTGTCTTTGCGCAGGGGAAGGGTTACTTGGATCGAGGCCCCCACTCGGGTCTGGACCCCCCCACCCCCCGGGGAGGGGCTGCCTTTTGTCTGTCGGGGGGGCGGGGAGGGGAGGGGAGGGGGGTCCGCTCGGAGTTGGCCAACGGAATGCGCGTTGCGCGGGGGGGGGGGGAGCAACGGTAAGCTGGGAGGGGGCCGGGCCGGTGACAGGTTGCATTGCGGGGAGGGGGTGGGGGTGGAGAGGAGGACGGAGGGCGCGCGGCGAGGAAGTTGCCCGGACTTTATTGCTCGGAGGGGGGCGGGCGGGCGGGCTGGTGCGCGCGCGCGCGGGCGGGCGGGCGTCCACGGGTGTGCATTCACACGGGCGCCGCGAGTCGCGTGTTCCGGCCCTCCCCGGGATTGGTGTCCCTATACCAATAACAACAACCGTCATAATAAAGGACGGCCGGTGGCAGGCGTGTCTCCAAGCCGCTCCTCCGAAGCGTCCCCGGGTTGGAGCGGGGGAGGAGGGGGCGCCGCTGCGGGGGGGGGGGTGCGTGTGTGTGTGTGTGTGTGCGTGCAGGGGCGCCCCGGCCGGGCGGGGATCGGGGCCGCGTCCGGAGGAGGGGGCGCGGGGGAGAGAAGGTCGGAACGCGGCCGTTTTTCCAAACGCCCCCCCCCCCGCGCGTTCGCGTTCCAGGTCTCCCTCCCATCCCCAACCCTCCCCCCCCCCCCCGGGCCCGCCGCCCGTCCTGCCCCGCCAGCCAGACCAGCCAGCCCGCCCCCCCCCCCCCGGGGAGCGCCTCCTCATTAGCGCCTCTAATGAGCCCGATGCCGGGAGAAAGGTTAAGGTTAGCGCGTCCTTCCCTTCCCCGCTTCCCTCGCCCCGGCAGCGGCAGCAGCAGCAGCAGGCGCTTCCCCTCCCCGGAAGAAGAAGAAGAAGAAGAAGAAGAGCACAAAAGCGCAGAAAGAAGAAAGTGGGGAGGGGAGGGGGCGCGCCAGGGCCGGCCCTCCCCTCCCCTCCCCTCCCCGCCATCGATTGCAACTCCCCCCCCCATCCGTGCGAGGAGAGCCCCTCTCCCCCTCCGCCCCATCCTCTCCTTTCCACCTGGAGAGGCAGAGGTGGGGGTCTCTCTCTCCTTCCCTCTCCCCCCTCTCCTCCCCTCTTCCCTCTCCCTGCCATGGCTGCTGCTGCTGCTGCTGCTCCCTTTGGGGTGGGCGTGGGAGGCTTTGGGCTGGAAATAGATTCCTCCCCGGAGGTAAAGCCGGGCTTTATGGGTCAATCCCTGCTTCAGGCAGTATCCCTGCGGGCACCGAAGCTCTGTTAAGATTGGCCTGCGGGGGGGGGGGGGAATGTGAGGAGGGATGCCCCCCCCCAGACACGAGCTGGCACCTCAGTGGGCTAGGAGGGAAGGGCCTCCCGAAAAGCCGGTGGCCTTGACCTTGCCTTCTCGCCAGGCGTGCCTCCGTTTTTTTTGTCTCCGGGGCTGGCTGTTTACTTCTGCTTTCCTTGTTTTTCGGGGTTGCGGGGCGGGCGAACAATGGAGCCTGTGGTGGCGTCACTGGCTCCAAGGCACTTCCCTGGCTGTTTGGCGGAGCGTGGCAAAGGGGACCGGGGTGGGATGGGCCGTGGCTCAGTGGCAGAGCCTCTGCTTGGCACGCCAGAGGTCCCAGGTTCCATCCCCGGCATCTCCAGTTAAGGGGATCAGGCAGGAGGCGACGCGGGAGAGACCTCCGCCTGAGACCCTGGAGAGCTGCTCCTAATCCGAGTGGATGAGACTGACCTTGAGAGACCGGTGGTCCGATTCCATAGAAGGCAGTTTCATGTGTTCATGTGTCCGAGGTCCAGAGGGCCAGGTAGGAGGTGAGGTGAAAAGCCCTTTCTCTGCCTGAGACCCTGGAGAGCGGCTGCCAGTCTGAGTAGACAATCCTATAAGGTGGCTACCCAGGCAGGGAGAGGTTTGGCTGTCTGGCGGTACAAGGGGGGAGGTCCCTGAGCAGCCATTTCCCCACTGACTCCCCAGGTTAAGGGGAATGCTGCAGGCAGATGGCATCCTTCCCCCCCCCCCCAATTAAATCCAGACCCTTCATCTGTTTGATTCGATCCCTTTCTCCACTTCTGCTTATCACGCAACCGGTCTTGGCATCGGCGGTGTTGTTGTTCAAATGTGTGCAGACTTACTGCATCGTAGGTTGTCTTTTTAGCTCCAGTTTAGTCTGCCTGGATTTCCTTTGGAGCCCTTCACGCCAGCCCTGTGAAGTGGGATGCCTGTGACCAGTGCTCCCTCTAAGCTGTGGAGTCTTGGGAGCAGAAATGCTACTTTGTGAGCTACCGGCATTAAAGTTGTGAGCGAGTGATTTGGCTGCTGCATAAACTAATTGGCTCTGGAGCCCTCCTTCCTGAGCTGAGGCAAAAATGTGTGAGCCGGAGGCTCAGGAACTGTCGGCTAGCTCGCACTCACTCAGCTTAGCGGGAACACTGCCTGTGACTGCCCATTTGCCAGTGAATAAGGGAGGCTGAGGGACGGTGAGCGACCTAAGGCTGTTATTTGAGTCTGTGGCGGGAGGCGGGGGGGTAAAGGCCGGGCTAGCTGGCAGCAGTCGCAAAATCTGTACCCTCTAAACGTGCTCTTTTGAGATCTAGCCTACCGGCCCCTTGATAAGTCCCTCCATGAACCAAGTTTGGGCACCTAAGGAGAATTTTTTCAGGGAAGTCTCCCTTGGAAATGTACCAAAGTCTGCACCACTTTGGGATGTGATATTCCTGGTTTAATTCTTAGCCCGTTTCGAGATCCCGTAGAGATTCAGAGTTGCCTTTTGGTGTCTGAACACTAAATGGGGCCCGGGGTTTAAGACGTGGCTTTAAATAAAACTTTAACCCACCCAGAGTCCGAGGGGTGCAGGAGACTGAGGGAGCCAGTTTGGTGTAGTGGTTAGGAACGCGGACTCTAATCTGGGAGAACCGGGTTTGATTCCCCACTCCTCCACTTGCACCCGCTGGATGACCTTGGGCAAGCCATAGCTCTGTAGCAGCCAGTTTGGTGTAGTGGTTAGGAAACGCGGGCTCTAATCTGGGAGAGCCGGGTTTGATTCCCCACTCCTCCACGTGCAGCTGCTGGCGTGACCTTGGGTCGGTTATAAGTTCTCTCGGAGCTGTTCTCTCACACGCAGTCTTCGAAAGAGCTCTCTCAGCCCCACCTACCTCACAGGGTGCTGGTTGTGGGGAGGGGAAGGGGACCGAGATTGTAAGGCGCTCTGAGACTCCGCGTGAAAGGCGGTGTATAAATCCAACCTCCTCTCCCTTCTTCTCTTCACGTGCATGGAGCTGCTTTATCCTGGATCAGTCCATCGGCGTCAGAGTTGTCTGCTCGGACTGGTAGTGGCTCTTCAGGGTCTCCGGCAGAGAGAGGTCTTTCGTTTCACCGGCTGCCAGGTCCTTTAAACTGGAGACGGAACTTGGGACCGTCTGTATGCTAAGCAGATGCTCCCTACCACGGAGTCCCAACCCCTCCCAAAACGTGTCCTCCCCCTGTCGGTTTTAAGGGACTTTGGAACCGCCAGTTTCTGGGAAGCCAGGAAAGGTGTTTTTCAAAGCCTTACCTGCCAGTGATTTGCAGGCGCTTGGCGTGGCTGTGTTTTCCCTCCTGCCCTGTCCTCTGTAAATGGGGCCTGAAGGCGGAAATTGGGAAACCCTTTGTTGGTAGAGCGTGCTGCGTTCCTCGCCTTGAGCGGTGACATATGGAAAGCGCTCCCCGCGTTTCAACAGCCTTCTCTTTCAGGGTCTGGAAGCAGCGAGGACATGTGGGTGGTTGAGACTCTGCTTAGACCATCGAGGATTTTCAGAATCTGTGTGAAGTTGACATACTTAGATCCCCCCCCCCTACTTTTTTTTAAAGCAATAGACAGCAATTCAGGAGTTTGTGCATCTTTAACCTTCTTGGAGGCTTCAGGAGTTTGTGCATTTGTGTCTTTAACCTTCTTGGAGGCTTCAGGAGTTTGTGCATTTGTGTCTTTAACCTTCAGTTGGAGAGTTTGCATCACCCTAAAAAAGGTTTTATCCAGAAACCAGTTGAGTGGCAATGAACCTCTTTCCCAAGTAAAGAAACCCCCTCCAGGTAAAAGAGTTTCAGGGGGGTGTCTGTGCTGGTCTGCGACAGAAGAGGTAGATTCGCATCTTGTAGCAACCATAAAGACCAACAAGTTTTCCAGGGTATAAGCTTTCGAGAGTCACTCCCAGGAATCTCCGTCTCTGCGTGTATCTGACGCAGGGGGCTTTGACTCTGGATAGTTTACACCCTGGAAGGTCTCTAAGGGGCTATTGGACTCGGATCCAGATAAAGGAACACCAGCCAAGTAACAGCGCCTGCGTTTCAGCAGTGAAACCACTGTTAATCTTCAGCTTGTTAGGACAATGACTTCTGTATCCCCTCACCGGTGGGATTTTGAGTAGATCGTCGAGCAAAAGTGACGGTTTCTTGGTAACGGCAGACATATTGCATATCGCTTTCGAAACCGGTTTTAAATGCGCGGTGCGAATCCGCGAATGGACTCTCCACACCTCGGTGTCTCCCCCTGCACCCCTCCCAGTGTGCGTTGAAATTATTTTAGGGCCGACAGCTCAGATCGAGACGCCTTTGTAGCTAATGTGTCGTAACTGATGAATCAAGTCGTGCCGGCAATCCCCATTTCTTGCATATCGACGCCTTTGCCGGTGCTCGGCTCCTGCATGCCCCCCTCTCCAGCGACACCCAAGAGGGGATTTGCTGGGAAGGGAAGGGCCCATTTTGCTGGTCTGTCGGGATGGCCTTTGCATCACGTGGCTGCAAAATCTAGAAGCAGAGACGTTCCTTTTGTCCTTTGGCGTGCCACTTGGTCGCTGCGCTGCTGGGTGGTGATCATTCGTCGATCAGTCCGTGGTGATCATTCTCACTGGCCTGGGCTTCCGGTGGCACCGCTTGGGTGGTGTTAACGCCCTCCAGAGCTCCGGGCTTACCCAGATGGAAGAGTTTTCCTTAAATGCTCCTCATTATCTCTGAGGAATGCTCACAAGGCCGTGTTTAACAGCCGTGCCCCCTCCCCGGAAGAGGCTGGAATGTCTTTTACGTTAGTTTGGACTGAACAGGGAGCCGGAGTAGTAGAGTGCTTACAGTGTTAGATGAGAATCCAGGTTCAAATCCCCGCTTCCACCATGGAAGCTCGCTGAGTGACTGTGGGCCCGTCGCGTGCTCTGAGCGTAATTAACCTTGCAGGGTTGTTGTGAAGACGAAATGGAAAAGAGGAGAATGATGTAAGCTGTTTCGGGTCCTGATCAGTAGGGTACGAATGAAGTAAATAAATACGTAACAAGTAATGAAATAAATACATAAATGAGTAAACAAATACGTCGGGATATAAATGAATAAATAAATGCAGTGATCTTAGAGGACCAGTATGGTGTAGTGGTTACAATTGCGGACTCTAATCTGCAAGAACTGGGTTTGATCAGAACATAAGAGAAGGCAATGTTGGATCAGGCCAATGGCCCATCCAGTCCAACACTCTGTCACACAGTGGCCAAAAACACCAGGTGCCCTCAGGAGGTCCAGCAGTGGGGCCAGGACACTAGAAGCCCTCCCACTGTTGCCCCCCCCCCCAGCACCAAGAATACAGTGCATCACTTGCCCCAGACTGAGAGTTCCTATCTATACCTTGTGGCTAATAGCCACTGATGGACCTCTGCTCCAGATGTTTATCCAATTCCCCCTTGAAGCCGTCCATGCTTGTAGCCACCACCATCTCCTGTGGCAGTGAATTCCATGTGTTAATCACTCTTTGCGTGAAGGAGGACTTCGTTTGATCTGTTCTAACCCAACTGCTCAACAATTTCATTTAGTGCCCCCGAGTTCTTGTCTTGTGAGAAAGGGAGAAAAGGACTTCTTTCTCTACCTGCTCTATCCCATGCATAATCTTATAAACCTCAATCATGTCACCCCTCAGCTGTCATTTCTCCAAGCTAAAGAGCCCCAAGCGCTTCAACCTTTCTTCATAGGGAAAGTGTTCCAACCCTTTTATCATTCTAGTTGCCCTTTTCTGCTTACCCAGATTCATTGATTCCCCCACTTCTCCACATGCAGCTGCTGGTGTGACCTATGATCAGTCACAAGTTCTCTCAGAGCTGTTCTCTCTGGAGCAGTCCTCAAAAGAGCTCTCTCAGCGCCACCTACCTCACAGGGTGTCTGTGGTGGGGAGGGGAAGGGAAAGGAGATTGTAAGCCGCTCTGAGACTCCTTTGGGTAGTGAAAGGTGGGGTGTAAATCCAATCGCTTCTTCTCCTCCTCCTCCTCCATTCAGAGGAGAGAAGGCTGCTTCCCAGGGAAGAAGTAGGGCGCGATGTCCCTGGAGTTCTTGGGGTTTGAAGGCTACCACTGGGTATGCGCTGCTGCCAGCCGGGTCCCAGGGCTTGGCTCATACCCAATGGGGTTGGCAGGGGTCCAGCCCGTGAAGGGAAGGGTGTCCCTTGTGTTGGTCAGGTCGCCCCTGGAATCTTGTGTGCAGTTCTGGAGGCCTCACTTCCAAAAGGGATGTGGACAGAACGGAGCGGGTGCAGAGGAGAGCGACGAGGACGATCGGGGCGTGGAGACCAAGAAGACCCTCCAAGGAGAGGCTGAGGGACTTCTTGGGAACGTTCAGTCTGGAGAAGAGGAGGTGGGGGGACGGGGACAAGAGGACATAGTGATGGCCCAGAGGATAAACAGCTTGAAAAGATAGATTCATGGAGGATAAGTCTGTCAGCGGCTACTGACCATGGTTACTGAGGGGAAGCACCACATTAAAAGGTACTAATCCTTTGAATCCCAGAGCCGGAAGGCCATATCAGGGGAAGGCCTCGGCCTCTGTGCCCTGTGGTTGGCCCTCCAGAGGAACTGGCTGGCCACTGTGTGAGACAGGAGGCTGGACTAGATGGACCCTCACTGGTCTGACCCAGCAGGGCTCTCCTGATGTTCTTATGAAGGCCTCGGCCTCTCTGCCCTGTTGCTGGCCCTCCAGAGGAACTGGCTGGCCACTGTGTGAGACAGGAGGCTGGACTAGATGGACCCCTGGTCTGATCCAGCAGGGCTCTTCTTGTGGTCTTATGTTCTATTGAAGTAACTTGAAAGGCTGCCACTTAGAGGAGCGCAGGGAGCTGTTCCTGTGGGCAGCAGAGGAGGGGACTCTCAAGATTGGGTTTAAATTAAGGGCTGGATCTTAGGAAACACTTCTGGACAGTCAGAGTGTAACAGTGGAATCGGCTGCCTAGGGAGGTGGTGAGCTCCCCCTCGACGGCAGTCTTCAAGCAGTGGCCGAACAAACCCGTGTCAGAGGTGCCTTAAGGTTGATCTTGCATTGAGCCGGGGGTTGGACTGGATGGCCTCTGTGACCCCTTCCAACTCTATGATTCGATGGAACCTTTAAACCCGCCAGGCTCTGGTCTAGAACAATAGTCCGCTCTTGTCCCTTTCCGTACCTAATGGACGCATACCTCTGAACTGAATGGGACTCTTGCTGGCTGTAAACACAGCAAAACCTTGCGATGGGTAGAAGACCCGGGAGGGTTGTGTGGTGCTGCTGACTGTAAACAGAGGTGCCGGCTGTACGGCAAATGCATTAAAAGCAAAGGCTGGGGTCCCGAGAGCTCATCCGGCGTGCCCAGGAGGGCTTTGCATTCACAGTGCTCCAACCACATCTCTCTTCCACTCCCCCACCCCAGCCGCATGGCAAATTGCTCTTACGGTTGTGATGTTTGAAAGTGATCGGGCATCGCCGTCTGTGCGTGTATCTGCTGTTCAGTGCCAAAAAGCCCAAGTCCCACTAGGCTGGACTAGGCTCGTGGGCCTACCTAAAGTAGCTGCCTGGATCCTGGCCAGGATCTTCCCCTAATGGAGATGCGCCAACCTGGACACCGCCCGAGCCCAGCTGTTGCGAGGGATCGGGGGGAGCCAACCTGTGCAGGTACCACAGAAGGAAAGCAGGTTGCTCAAATGACTCCGCCCCATCTCATTCGAAAAACACTTCAGGGGGTGGCTGTACTTCCCCAGCCAAAGAGCCTCCCTCGATTTTGGTCTCTTCGCCCCGTTTTTCGGATCAGGACTCAATGGCGCTGTTGTTTGCGTTAAAAGGAAGCTGAGCTCCGAAATGAGGAAGGCAGGATGTTGCCGGGCGAAATCCAGAGGGGAGTGACGGGTTGGGTAGAGTGTCAGTAACTTTGGAGCCACAAGTCAGCTGGGCTCCAGAGAAACTGACGCCAGCTGTAAAAGAGCCGGGTTACTGATCGCCTCGCCTTCCCTGAGAAGGTGACGGCCAGGGCCACCTGACCCGACAGGGAAAGCCACAAAAGGTGGGGGTTATTGGGGGGGGAGACCTGTCTCCCAGAGGAAGGTGCTCAGAGACATAGGTGGGGCAGGTCCTAGCCGCAGGGTCATCCTAGGCTGGCATCTCATTGCCGAGAGAGTCCGTCTTTGAAGGATTTTGCTTTCTGCTCCCCGGAGGAGCAGAAGTAGGGTTGCCAGCCTCCAGGTGGGGCCTGGGGATCTCCCGCTTTTGCAACTGATCCCCAGCTGACAGAGATCAGCTCCCCTGGAGAAAATGGCTGCTTTGGAGGGTGGGCTCTATGGCACTGTACCAGGCTAAGGCCCTTACCTTCCCCAAACCCCACCTTCTCCTGGCTCCACCCCCAAAGTCCCCAGGTATTTTCCAACCTGGACTTGGCAACCCTAAGCAGAAGGCATGTTTATAAAGAGGTGTCGGTGGGAAAGCGACCCGGCCTTTTCGTGGGGGGGAGGGGGGGAGGTGAAGCACCCAGACGACGGGCGAGGTGTGCTGTAGCAGGTGCAAGGGGGAAAGGGGGCTGGGCCGAGCCTGGCGTGCACTTTGGGTGTTGCCTCCCAAACATACTTGGCAGGCGTTCGGTTGCTCTTTCGGAAAGGGAGCTGGGTAAATATTCGGTGTTCCTTCGGCTCCTTGGACCTGCAGTGGAACTTTACTGCAGGGTGAAAAGATCTCTCCAGAGAGCTGGCAGTTGGGGGGGGGGGGGAAGGGAGCGCCAGGAGGGAGAGGGAGGGAGGAGGAAGGTTTTGGCTGCCAGAGGCTGTTCCACCCACCCGCCGTCCTTGTCCCTTTTCTTCCGTGTCATCCCCGGCATGGTGGCAGGGTCGCTGAGGAGGCCAACCCAGAGACAGACGGTGGTAATGGGTTCTTGCTTTGTTTTTTTTTCTCCCCCAACGCAAGTTTCATTTGCAGTTTGTTTACAGGAAAGAAGACATTAGCAGGCAGTAATCTCCCGAGGAAAGAGAACTCGGGGAGGAGGGAAGGAGAAGGGCAGCTTGGCTCCCGGGCTGGAAGGAAGCGAAGGGGCAGATTAGTTGGCCCAGCCCTTGGACCCAGGGGAGCCCGGTTTGCAAGCCGGCTAGCTGACTCCCCTCCTCCCGTGTCTTGTGAAGGAGTGCAGAAGGCCGGACTCCTCCGTCCTGTGTAACTCTGTGCACCAGCTAGCCCAGAACAAAAGGCAGCAAGATTTTTTTCTAAACACCCCCCCCTCCCGGATCACAACGTCGTGGGGAAATCGGTCTTGGCTTTGGGGAGCGCTGGCAAAGGCAGCATATTTGGAATCTCGGATAATCCAGTCGCTCTTTTGCATTTAAGTGGATGTGTGGGAGACGCACCGGCAGTTTTCAGATATTAAAAAGGATCTCGGAGTGTGTGTGTGTGGAGGGGGGGATTGGGGGAGACAGATGTTTCCTTATCTCCCGAGGATAAGATAAGGAGCAAAGGTTTTAAACAGGCTTCTGAGCTGCTCCGGGTATTTTCCTCCCTGGTTACCTGGGGTGAGTAGGAGTGTTCTTTAGACGACCAGGCAGGGAACCCAGGAAGAAGGAAGGTCTCGTTGCATGTCTTTCAGAGCACTGAGGAACGGCAGAGTTTGTCTGCGCCCCTGGAGGAACTCTGTAGCTTCTCGGGAGTACCCATGCAGGAGTTTTGAAGGTTCCTGGATGCGTGTGGCCGGGGCATTGTTGGCTTCTTGCACTTCTGGTCTAGCGCCAGTGCGGGGATTGAGCTGAGAGTTGACCTTCGGCTGGAGATGAAATTGTGGTTGGCACCAGCCTGGCTCAGCCTCTCATGGCAGGAAAGGGGCACAGCCTGGCATTGTGGTTGGCTTGGACAGGGCTTCGTGGAAGATCCTCTCCTCCATTGGGGTCTCATTCTGTGTGCAGGGCTGCCCGCGGTGACACTGTGGTGTAGATGGCAGACCAAAGCTGAGGTGGTGGCATCAGGATGCTTTGGGGAATGGCAAACGAGCTCTCAGCGGTGGCTCTTGGGCATTGAAGTCCGCCTCCACCACAGCAGTTTCTGGGGGCTTTCCATGCCCGTGTTGCTTGAGACTGGTGGCGAGGGGCCGTGGCTCAGTGGTAGGACCTCAGGTTTGCATGCAGAAGGTCCCAGGTTCAGTCCCCGGCATCTCCAGTTAAAAAGACCGGGCAGGAGGTGATGGGAAAGACCTCTACCTGAGACCTTTGAGAGCTGCTGCCAGTCTGAGTAGACAATACTGACTTTGATGGACCAAGGGTCTGATTCAGTGAAAGACAGCTTCAGGTGTGTACTTTGGGAGGGGCCGGTGGCTCAGTGGGAGAGCCTCTGCTTGGCATGCAGAAGGTTCCAGGTTCGATCCCCGGCATCTCCAGGTAAAAGGACCAGGCAGGAGGTGATGAGAAAGACCTCAGTCTGAGACCGTGGGGAGCTGCCGCCAGTCTGAGTGGACTATATTGCCCTCGATGGACCAAGGATCTGATTCAGTACAGGTCCATGTGTTTGTGTGGTTGTTGGATTAATGCCAAAATGAGTAGATTTAGACAAGGGGTGGCTGCATGTGAGAAGCTGTCCTGTCCCCTCTTTTTCTCCATTCGGGGTTTTGTCTTCAAAGCAATGTTACCCCGAATCATTAAATCGTAAGCATTGGAAGAGACCAGGGGTGTGCATTCAGCAATAGCTGCACCGGAAAAATTCCCGAAAGATACCTTGTCGGTATTTTTCAGGTACTACAGAAGCCGAATACGCTACCGGTATAGCTGAACCCGAAAAAGCCGATATTATCCAGCTTTTTGGGGGGGTTCGTTTTGTTGTCCCGAAAACTTCTCATTTAAACATAACAGACTGAGCCACCAGTCAGCTGTTGGGTTTAAATGCCTTTCTTTCCCTCCCTGAGATCGGGGAGGGAAAGAAAGGCATTTAAAACTCGCCTGGGCCCCCTGCCTGATTTTCTCCAGGTGCCCCGAAACCAGGCATGTTTGCCTGTCTGTGCTTTTCTTCCCCAGCCAGCCCACTGCGGCTGTAGGCATGCCCCCTTCCTTCCCTGAGCCTCTCCGCTTTTGTGGAGAAACTCGGGGGGGGGGCATATTTAAATGCCTTTCTTTCCTTTCCACAGATTGAGGAAGGAAAGAAAGGCCCTGGCTCCCTGCCTGCCCTTCTCCAGCTACCCCCTGTTAGCCAGAGAAGGGAAGGCAAAGAGCAAAGGCTTTTCCTGGTCAATTTCACTCACAGCTGACTGGCCGGGAATGAAATTGACCGGAAACTTGCAGGGGCTTCCAGGGAAAGAAGCCATTTTTAACTGGCCTCCTTTCCCTCTGGTGGTGTATATCAGACCTGAAAATATTTGGGAATACCGAATATTCCCCCAATCCAAATACTTTACCGGTATTGGGCTGGGGAAATTCAGCATTTACCGACATTTTTCGGGTCTGATATACCCAAAGCCGAAAAATACCAGCATTTTTTGTGTGTGTGCACCCCTAGGAGAGACCTTCAGGGTCATCTAGTTCAACCCCCTGCACCATGCAGGAAATTCACAAATACCTTCCTGCACACTCACACCCAGTGACAATTGTTCCATGCCCAGAAGATGACAACCCCCCCCCTCCAGCAATGTTCCCTCTAAGCCATGGAGTCTTGTGAGCAAAAATGCTGCTTTGTGAGCCACTGGCATTAATGCTGTGAGCGAGCGATTTGGCTGCTGTCTAAATCAGTTTGCTCTGGAGCCATTCTTCCTGAGCGAAGGCAAAAATGAGTGAGCCGGAGGCTAAAAAACTGTGAGCTAGCTCACGCCAACTCAGCTTAGAGGGAACACTGCCCTCCAGGATCCCAAGCTAAACTGGCCTGTAGAAAAATTGCTTCCTGACCCCCAAGTGGCGATCAGCATTTCCCTGGGCGTGTCAGAAAGGGCCACGAGAACGGAGCACGGAGGCTGCAACCCTCCCTGCCCTCCCTTCTCGTGATCTGCCCAAGTTCACAGGATCCGCATGGCTGTCAGATGGCCATCCAGCCTCCAAAGGAGAACCCACCACCTCCCGACGAAGCCTTTTCCGCTGAGGAACCGCTCTAACTGTCAGGAAGTTCTTCGTCGTGTTGAGCTGAAAACTCTTCTGATTTAATTCCAACCTGTTGGTTCTGGTCCGACCTTCTGGGGCGACAGAAAACAACTCCGCACCATCCTGTATAGGACAGCCCTTCAAGGACTTGGAGATAGTTATCATATCCCCTCTAGACCTTTTGCCGACCTTTTGGCTGGGATGGATTCAGAGAACTCAGAGTGAAGCAACATGCTCAGGACATACAGAAAAAAGGAAGCCGGAAAGGTATTATTTAAATGCCAGGTTCCAGCCTCAAGTAGTTTTTTTTTTGCAGATGATGCCAGTTTGAGAGCGGAGAGGGTTCAATGTACGGGGGGGGGGGGCGTCAGAAGTAAAGTGGGGTGAAACATTGGGGGTCAGTGCTGGCACCCCCCTCCCTCGCCAAGAGGAAGAAGGAGCAAACTCAGCCGCATGGGCAAGAAAGCTTGCGTGCCTCGCAAAGGACCTGCCCAAAGGCAGGGCTGCCGATGCAGGTGATAAAAGCTTCAGCAAGTGGCAAAGTCCTGCCCTTGGCAGGAAGGGAAGCTCGGAGCAGACTGGCTTTTGCACTGGAGGGGCAAGCATGCCAGGGGGAGGTGTTTCCCTGGTCTGTCCAACGGGGATGAAGCTGAAATGTAGAGAGCGCCACAGAGAAGGTGAGGCGGGTGAGAGGCGGAGCCTGGCTGGCTAAGTTTGAGACCCACTGGAGGCCCGCCCTCCTGGCTCTTTCTGGCCCTGGCCGTAGCAGTTTCAGGGGTGCCAAATCTTCACCTCGGCTGCCTCATGTTGAGCCAGTCCTGCAAGTGGCAGAAGTCCATGTGGAAATACATAAGAGCATAAGGGGAGTCGTGTTGGATCAGGCCAGTGGCCCATCCAGTCCAATACTCTGTGTCGCACAGCAGCCAAAACCCAGGTGCCCTCAGGAGGTCCACCAGTGGGGCCAGAACTCCAGAAGCCCTCCCACTGTGGCCCCCCCGTCAAGCACCGAGAATACAGAGCATCACTTCCCCCCGACTCCTATCTGTGCCTTGTGGCTGATGGGCTTTGCTTTCTTCACACCATGGTTGTGCATGAGACTCCCTTGCAATGCTGGGGAGGGGCCGTGGCTCACTGGTAGAGTATCTGCTTGGCATGCAGAAGGGCCCAGGTTCAATCCTTGGAATCTCCAGTTTAAAAAACAAATATCTGGCAGGCAGTGGTGTGAAAGTCCTCTGCCAGAGACCCCAGACAGCTGCTGCCAGTCCGACTCTGGTGAATTGACGGTCTGGTTCAGGATCGTGTCGCTTTAAGTGGAGAGTCCATGGCCAATGGTAGAACATCTGCTTGGCCTGCAGAACCCCTGGCGTCTCTGGTTAAAAAGAATTAAGTAGTGGGGGACGTGAAAGACCGCCTCCCCCTGAGACCCTGGAGGGCCGCTCCCAGTCTGAGCAGACAGTTTTGACCTTGATGGACCAAATATCTGATCCAGTATAAGCAGATTCATGTGTGTACAGCATTGGCTTTTCCCTTGGTGCAACTCCCGCCTCAGCCGTTGAACTCCTTGGGTGGCTCAGCCGCTACGTTTCAGTTTCAGGTGGTCACCACGCTAGCTTCAGCAGCAGAACAAAACTTGAGTTTGGCAGTACCTTAAAGACCAACAAAAGGTTCCAGGGGGACCAAAGCGTTTGTGTGTCAAAGCTTGCCTCATCAGACCCAAATCTGTGTCTGACAAAATGCATTTTACATTTAAAAAATCACATAAATACACACGAAGAGCCCTGCCAGCTCAGACCAGGGATCCATCTAGTCCAACATCCTGTCTCACACAGTGGTCAGCCAGTTCCTCTGGAGGGCCGACAACAGGGCACAGAGGCCGAGGCCTTCATAAGAACACCAGAAGAGCCCTGCTGGATCAGACCAGTGGTCCCTCTAGTCCAGCATCCTATCTCACATGGTGGCCAACCAATTCCTCTGGAGGGCCAACAACAAGGCATAGAGGCATAAGAAGAGCCCTGCTGGATCCAACCAGTGGTCCCTCTAGTCCAGCATCCTGTCTCACATGGCGGCCAACCAGTTCCTCTGGAGGGCCAATGACAGGGCACAGAGGCCGAGGCCTTCATAAGAACATCAGAAGAGCCCTGCTGGATCAGACCAGTGAGGGTCCATCTAGTCCAGCATCCTGTCTCACTCAGTGGCTGACCAGTTCCTCTGGAGGGCCAACAACAGGGCAGAGATGCCAAGGTCTTCATAAGAAACCAGAAGAGCCCTGCTGGATCAGACCAGTGGTCCATCTAGTTCAGCATCCTATCCTACACAGTGGCCAGCCAGTTCCTCTTGAGGGCCAGCAACAGGGCATATAGGCCGAGGCCTTCCTGAGAACAACAGGAAAGCCCTACTGGATCAGACCAGGGGTCCGTCTAGTCCAGCGTCTTGCCTCACACATGGGCCCCAATCAGTTCTTCTGGAGGTCCCAACAGCAGGACATAGAGGCCGAGGCCTTCCCCTGATGTTGCCTCTCGGCTCTGTAATTCAGAGTTCACATTCACAACTCTGAATGCGAATGTGGAGATTCCCCTCAGCCACCGTGGCCAGTAGCCACCGATAGACTTATCCTCCCTGGATCTATCTATTCCCCCTTTCAAGCTGTTTATTCCTGTGGCCATCACTACATCCTCTGGCAGCAAATTCCACATTTTAATCACTTTCTGTGTCAAGTAGTATTTCCTTTTGTCCGTCCTGAACCTACTGCCCCATCACAAGGGCTTCTGCCCTGGAATATTATATTGAGGTACGACCGGATTTGAATTTTCAACTCGGTTGTGCTTCTGGGTGTGATACTTGCTGATACCAACGAGTCCTGCCTATGAAGGACACGTTATCCTCACAAAGCATTCTGTGCTGGTATCTCTGCCTTCTCCCAAGGAGGTCAAGATGGCGGACCTGATTCCCTTCTCTGCCCCACCATCCCCTGCACAGACCAGAGTTGTATAGTGTTTAGGTTGTTGGACTGGGAGACCCAGGTTCAAATCCTCGCTCTGCCACAGATGCTTGCTGGGTGACCTTGGGCCAGCTACACGCTCACAGCCTAGCCTTCCTCACAGGGTTGTTGGGAGGGTGAGAGGGAGGAGAGGAGAACGCCGTGGGCCGCCCTGGGTCCCTGCTGGGGAAAAAGCTGGGGTAGAAAGGAAGTAAATAAATGAGACTCCTTGGAACACTCCGGGGCCAGCGAAATGCCAGCTGAAGGTGGGGATCCAGGACAGACCCTTTTCCCAGAAGGTCCTGCACCTCTAATGCTGGCAGAGGGTGTCCGGGACTGAGAGGCTCCTGACCTCTTCCCCAGGGGAAACCCCAAGCCGCTAAGCCTGCCTCCCTTGTTCCGACCAAGGGCTCGTGCAGTCCCTTCTGGGGGTGGGAGGCAAGAGGTCCCAGTTCCAGTGCAGTCTGCGTGTCCGTTCCCCTTCCAGCTGAATGGGACCGTCTAGGTGGCGAGCTGTGCCAGCCTTAAAGATCTTGCCCCATAGACATTGGGGTATAGAGAACTGCCTCTCAGACGGTAGCTTCGAATGGGAGGTGGGGTTCTGTCTGGGTGTGTGTGGAGGGGGGGAGGTATTTGTGAATTCCCTGCATTGTGCAGGGGGTTGGACTAGATGACCCCGGAGGCCCCTTCCAGCTCCATGATTCTATGTTGTTGTAAAGAGCACTGTGGCAAGGGAGGTATCCTTCCGCTATGGGGAGCAGCTGCAGTGAGTGGGAACTGCCTAGTGCCAGTTTGGTGTCGTGGTTAGGAGTGTGGACTCTAATCTGGGAGAGCCGGGTTTGATTCCCCACTCCTCCTCCACTTGCAGCTGCTGGATGACCTTGGGCAAGCCATAGTTCTGTCAGAACTGTCCTTGAAAGGAGCAGTTTCTCTCCGAGCTCTCTCAGCCCCACCTACCTCACAGGGTGTCTGTTGTGGGGAGGGGAAGGGAAAGGCGTTTGTAAGCCACTCTGAGACTCCTTTGGGTAGTGAAGGGCGGGGTATAAATCCAGTCATCTCCTCCTCCTCCTCCTCCTCCTCCTCCTCCTCCTCTTCTAGTGTCCGACTCGCAGTTCTGGATTCGAGTCTAGCAGCGACTTAATGGCCAACAAGGCTAGCATTTGAGAGTCAAAGCTCCCTTGGTTGCATATCTGACGGAGCTTCGGATCTCAAAAGCTCACGCCCCCAAAGCCTTGTTGGTCTCTCGGGTGCTGCTGGACTCGAACCCAGCTCTTCTATGGCAGATCAAAATGACCATCCTCTGAAACCGTCTAGGACTTGGTTCCCTGAAAGCTCACTTGGTGGCTCTGGAACAGCCACCCCTCTTCTGGAGGCTGGTAATGCTAGTTGTACAGCCTGGGTGGAATTGTTTGGCGTGGGTGGAAAAGGGGCCCCCGGGCCTGTCCTTAGACACAGCTTCCATTTCGGCATGCAGAGCGTGGATTCGTGGGCAGAGCGCTGTCATGAGGCTGGTCCGTGGCACGAGGCACATTCCCCTTCTATGAAATTACACAAATTGCTTTCTCCTGTTGTGCATAACAGTCATGGGGAGGGAGACCACAGGAAATCTTCTGCCATTCCCTTCTGGCCTCTGAGAACCCAGCTGGCGTGGCCTTGCGATTTTGAGCCTTGATGCCAGATATCTAGATACTTTTTTTGGGGGGGGGGGGTTGTTGTTGTTTTAAAAAATGAAGCTGTGATACTTGGGAGGCTGAGTTGTGTGCCGTGATTTTCACTTCCTCCCTTGGCCTGCTGTGGAATTACGGCATGCGCGCAGCCCTGATGGCCTCTTTCCATTGGGGCAAAGGAGGAAATGAGGCTGATTGGATTTTTTTAACCTCCTCCGACTCAAGGCTGTATGGGGATTCGAACCTGGTTCCTCTGGGCTTCCGAGGATGGTTCCGGACATCTCACTCTAGGCTCCCCTCTCTCTCTTTTCAACCTCTCTCCCCTTCACGTTTGCACAAGTGAGCACAGGCTGGTGGGATTGCCAGGTCAAGCTTGGGAGATTCCTGGAGCTTTGGGAACCAGGGAGAGGATTTTGGGAGAGCAGGGAGCTCCGGGGTAGGCTTCAGTCCCTAGTTTGGGGCAGGGGGTTCCCCCGGTTTTGGGGGCTTCATCCAGAAATGACATCATCGCTCTGCGGATGTTCCATTGGGACACTCTGTTCTGAGGGTAACCTCTATGGTCTTAAGCCGGTTTTACCATAGAATTTCCCCTCAACCCAGAGTGTCCTCATACAACGTCCCCAGCATGGTGACGTCACTTCTGGAAGACATCATCACACGTCAAGGACGTCCCAGAACACCCCCAAAATCCCCCCGCCGGAACGACAAGGGGACCTGGCAACCTTACTCAAGCAGGGATGTGATGTCACTCTAGGAGGTCTGTTTCTCCTAGACTCTGTGATATACCATAGAGCCGCCCTCTGAAGCTGCCGTTTCCTCCAGGGGAGCTGATCTCTGTAGTCCGAAGATCAGTTATAATCCCTGGAGATCTCCAGGCCCTGCCTGGAGGTTAGCAGTTCTAGGACCCGTTCGTTTGCGGAAATCCACATGTGTTGGAGCTTGTGCGTGTTTTGAGCTGGGGAGGCCCCCTCTTTTTTGAGGCTGTCGTGCCCTGTAGCCAGTCCTCTCTAATGAAGGGAGTCTGGAGGCTGTGCCGGCACCGTAAATTCCAGGAAACTCCCTTTGTGGCCCATCTCGGTGGGGACTTGGGGGTGGGGAGGCAGGATGAAGCCAGGACTTCCTGCCCTGCGTGACCAGATCGGTCTGCAGCCGGCAGGACAGGAAGAGCGCTCGCTGGGGTCTGTTCTGAAGATGTTTGTCTGCAATAAAAAATACCCTGGTGTGTGGGGGTTTACAGGAAAGCTTTAACAAGGCAAAGGCCTGCCTCCGGGATGGCGAAGGAGCTGCCTGCGAAGGGGCAGGCGCTGAAAACCGATCCGCATCTGGACTGAGACTATTGTCTGCAGTTCCCTTCACCTCCGAGCGCGCGGCAGGGCTACCCAGGCACAGGAAAGGGCAGTGAAGATGTTGGCGTGCACATAAATAAAACTCCCATTGTTCGGGAAGGCCGCAAGCCAGACTTTCCAGCTTAGAATGGAGGATTATTTTGGGGGGGGGGGGGGAATGTCGAAGGCTTATAAAGTCAGGAGAGTGTGAAGAGAGCAAACCGCGGGGAGGGGGGTGTCGGATGGTTAGCTGTGGCCACCCATCAGAAAGGGCCCAGGCTGGCTTTTGTCAAGCAAACAAAACGGGGCTTGGACCCCCCCCCCCCCGCTTGTAAATTTCCAGCCTCGCTAGTGTGGCGTAGTGGTTAGAGCGTCTGACTAAGAACATGAGAACGTGAGAGAAGCCAGTGCTGGATCAAGCCAGTGGCCCATCCAGTCCAACACTTTGTTTCACACAGTGGCCAAAAACACCAGGTGCCCTCAGGAGGTCCAGCAGTGGGGCCAGGACTCCAGAAGCCCTCCCACTGTTGCCTCCCCCCCCCCCCCCAAGCACCAAGAATACAGAGCATCACTTGCCCCAGACTGAGAGTTCCTGTCTATACCTTGTGGCTAATAGCCACTGATGGACCTCTGCTCCAGATGTTTATCTAATTCCCTCTTGAGGCCGTCCATGCTTGTAGCCGCCACCACCTCCAGTGGCAGTGAATTCCATGTGTTAATCACCTTTGGGTGAAGAAGGACTTCCTTTTATCCGTTCTAACCCGACTGCTCAGCCATTTCATGGAGTGCCAACGAGTTCTTATCTTGTGAGAGAGGGAGAAAAGGACTTCTTTCTCTACCTGCTCTATCCCACGCATCATCTTACAAACCTCGATCATGTCACCCCTCAGCTGTTGTTTCTCCAAGCCAAAGAGCCCCAAGCGCTTTAACAAGCACCTGGGAGACCCAGATTCGAATCCCCACATTGCCGTTTCAGCTTGCTGGGCGGCCAGGAGTGAAGAAGTGAGCAGGGACTCAGGAAAGCTCCTCCCCTGCCCCAAATTTCGTTAGCACTTTAAAGTGCTCCTGGACTCTTGCTGGGGTGTTTTTTGCTGGCTTTTTAAAATAATTAAATAAATAAATGGAGGGTAGGTCCACAACTGGTTCTGAAGATCAGAAGTCAGAGCCCGAATACCTCTGTTGGCCAGACGCTGAGGACTAGCCGGAGGGATGGCTTCACAGGGACCACATCTGTCCTGAAACCTTTCTGTGTGCTGTGACTAGTAGTTGCCAGAGGTCGATTGGCGCATAAACCATGTAATAAACTCTTACCAGACCGACTCAGTGACTCTTGGCAACTTGCAAGCTCTCCAGTACTCTTCATCAAAAATTGAAAAGGCGGGGAGAGAAAGGCAGATCTGGGGGTGGGGGGTGTCATGGTGTTAAGAGGTAGGCTTGCCATCCTCCAGGCGGGGCCCGGAGATCTTGCAGAATTACAACCGGCCTCCAGACTACAGAGGTCAGTTCCCGTGGAGGAAATGGCTGCTTTGGAGGGTGGGCTCTATGATACCCTGCTGAGGTCCCTCCCCCTCAGATCCGGCCTTCCCCGGGCTCTGTGTTCCCTCTAAGCGGAGGTAGTGTGAGCTAGCTCACAGTTTTTTTAGCCTCCAGCTCACACGTGTCTGTCTTCGCTCAGGAAGGATGGCTCCAGAGCGAACGGATTTAGGCAGCAGCCAAATCGCTCGCTCGCAACTTTTAAGGCCAGTAGCTCGCAAAGTAGGATTTTTGCTCACCAGACTCCAGAGCTTATAAGGGAGCATTGGCACCCCCAAATCTCCAGGGATTTCCCAGACTGAAGCTGCTGCCCCTGTTAAGGAGGCCCAGAGGCGGGCCAGTGGACTTTGCATCTGTGGTTTTCAGCGGCTTTTGAGCAGCCCTTCCGAATCAAAGTCAAGGCCAAGCAGAGCAAACACTTGCCCAGTTGGATTGCATGCTGGGGGGTGGGGTGGGGGGCTCCGACCCACAATCTGTGGTGTGGCCTGCCTGTCATTGTGGGAGGGGGAGACGGAAAACACATTTCGAGTGGATTTCTCAGTGCAAGGGTTTGCCCTGAGCCCTCCTCTGCCAGCCCTTCCGTGTGTGTGTGTGTGGGGGGGTCCTTGCCTTTCCCATTCCATCCCCCCTCTCAAAGACTTCCTTGCTGATGGTTTGAAAATCTCGTGGCTGACCTTTCCAGGGCTGGAAGCCATCCAAGCCCCACATCTTAAAGCCCAGTGGAGGTTCGGGAGGGGTGGGAGGGGGAGAGAGAGCGAAAGAAAGCTCCGAGAAACGTCCTCTGGGCCGCGGGAGTGGGAGACAGGAATGCGATCAATGGCACCGGAAGTGCCACGGAGATGCCAGACCAGCGTCTCCGCAACCTTTGAAAGGGTGTGTCTGTGGGCTTTCCAGCAAGACGAGACTCCGTGAACGGAAGAGACGATTGCGCCAAGAGGGCGGGGGGGGGGGGACCCGCCACTTGACAGGGATGGCACCCTCAGAGGGCGAGGGGCAGCCCCCACCTCACCAAGCCACAAATCAGGTTGCAGCTGCACAAAGTGTCTTGAAATCGACACGGCTTTTGTTTGGTGTCGTGGTTAAGTGCGGGGACTCTAATCTGGGAGAACCGGGTTTGATTTCCCCACTCCTCCACTTGCACCTGCCGGATGACCCTGGGCAAGCCAAAGCTCTGTCAGAGCTGTTCTTGAAAAAGAGCAGTTTCTGTCAGAGCTCTCTCAGCCCCACCTACCACACAGGGTGCCTGTTGTGGGGAAAGGGAAAGGGGTTTGTAAGCTGCTCTGAGACTCCTTTGGGTAGTGAAGGGCGGGGTATAAATCCAATCTCTCCTCCTCCCCCCCCCCCCCCCCCGGACTGGGCTGGAGGGGTTTTGTTTCCTGGCTTAAATATGTAGGTTTGCCAGCCCGGTGCTGAGAAATTCCTGGAGATTTGGGGGGTGGAGCCTGGGTTGGGTGAGGGTTGGGGTGGGGGGTTGAGGAGGACACAGGCCTCAGTGGGGTGCAGTGCCTTAGACTCAATCCTCCAAACCAGCCATTCCCTCCAGGGGAACTGATCTCTGTAATCTGGTGACCAGTTGTGATTCCAGGAGCTCTCCAGGCCAGACCCCATGTGGAGATCAGCAACCCGACTTAGTTTGGTGTAGTGGTTAAGAGCGTGGGAGAACCAGGTTTGGTTCCCCGCTCCTCCACATGCAGCTGCTGGATGGCCTTGGGCAAGCCGTAGTTCTGGCACAGCTGTTCTTGAAAAAAGAGCCATTTCTGTCAGAGCTCTCTCAGCCCCACCTACCTCCCAGGGTGTCTGTTGTGGGGAGAGGAAGGGAAAGAAGTTTGTAGGCCGCTCTGAGACTCCCTTGGGGAGTGAAGGGGGTGGGGTATGAATCCAGTGTCCTCCTCCTCCTCCTCCTCCTCTTCTTCTTCTCTGAGCAACTCAGGTTACAAACTCATAGTGGGGTCTGCGTTCTAGGCATGCCTGCAAAAATCCCTTTGCATCTTTTAAAAAATGAATTCTGGGGTAGGAAGCAGTTCGTCTTGCTTTAACCACACCGCCACCATTAACTAGTGTGCCATGTCATAATGACATCACAGCAGATCCCTTGAAGGCGCACTGAGGGTCTTTTTTAGAAACCTGGATGTAGCCAAGCGTGGCCTCTTTACCTTGCCGAGGATTGGGCCCACACTCAAACTGGAGTATTAAATAATCGTGCCCCCCCCCTCCCCAAGTGCTGACTGCTCACTGTTTGCTTTTCCCTGTACCTTCCTTGTTGTTAACCGAATGTCAGAACCTGGTCTCTGATCTGTCTCAGCCGTACCGTAGCTGAGGCCTGGATTCTCTCAGCTCTGGAGTGTTTAGTGGTTTTCGGTGATAACAGTTTAAGAGGACAGCTGCCGTCGAACAGCTTAGATACAAGACCAGGGCTGTGTCCACACACCCTCGATAAGCCACATTCAGTCCATTTTCAGTGCGCTTTCGTATTGGGTTTTGCCAGTTCGCACAATTAAAAATCCAGTTGGAAAGTGGATTGGAAGTGGATTATTTAGTGTGTGTGACTGCAGCTCAGGAGCACCTTTGAGAGCAACCAGATTTTTTGGGGGGGGGGAGGGGAGAACTTTTGATAGTCAAAGCTCCCTTTATCAGATCTGAAAGGTCACCCCGCCCCCCAAATCTTGTTGGTATCTAAGGTGCCGCTGCACTGACGAGGAGGGCCCAGGCTAGCCCGATCTCACCAGATCCCGGATGCTAAGCAGGGTCAGCCCTGGTTGATACTTGGATGGGAGACCTCCAAGGAAGTCCGGGGTTGCTGTGCAGAGGCAGGCAAGGGCAAACCAACTCTGTGTATCTCTGTCTTGGCCTGGATGGTCCAGGCTAGCCCGAACTCATCAGATCTCAGAAACTAAGCAGGGCCGGCCCTGGTTAGTACCTGGATGGGAGGCCACCGAGGAAGTCCAGGGTTGCTGTGCAGAGGCAGGGCAATGGGAAACCGTCTGTGATTGTCTCTTGCCCTGACCTGTATGGCCCAGGATGGTCCGATCCCATCAAACCTCAGAAGCTAAGCAGGCTCTGTCCTGGTTTGTACTTGGACGGGAGACCGCCCAGGAAGTCCGGGGTCACCACGCAGAGGCAGGCAACGGCAAGCCGTCTCTGCTCCTCTCTTGCCTCAAAAACCCTACAGGGACACGATAAGTCAGCCTCAGCTCGATAGCACTTTCCACCACCACGCAGCGACTGGCCTCAACTCTCGTTGTGACAGGCGTCCCTGTGCTGCATCCTGCGGGGTCTCTTAACCCAGCCGCTCCAAGCAGCCGGTCCGAAGGGAACCGAGCCCTGTCGGCGTGGCTGGCATGGTCCCCCCTTTGCCCTGGGGAGGAAAGGGTGCCTGCCAGCCCAGGCAGGGCTTGAGCCCTCTGTCCCCAGAAGGTGGCCTTGGGCAGTGGCCCCTAACTCTAAACCCCGCCTGCTCTTCCTCAAACAGGAAAACTCCCAGCAGGAAACACATGGCTGTGGGAAAGGCCGGAGCCAGAATTTGGAGGGGGGAGCGGCTGGGCAGAAGGCAGAGGCTCCCTGACGCCCCCACCCGCCCGGGCTTTACCTGCTGCCGCTAACCCTTTCTTGCTTGCCTCCTAGGATGAGACGTCAGTGAGCAGCGAGGACTTTGACATGAACGACTCCACATGGATGTCAGCTGACCAGCACCTCAACTCCAGCCTGAGCCCCAGCCAGGAGGAAGGGATGCGGAGCCCCCAGAATCTCCACAGCCAAGAGGATGGTGAGTGGCCCGCAGGTGCCCGCGAGTGCCCATTTGTCCAGGAGCCCCGTCTCGTGCTGTGAGCACCTTGAGGCAGACACACGTGAGCACGTGACGTTTATGCTGAACCAGCCAGGTTGGACCGTCCAGGTCAGTATTGCTTGCTCAGACTGGCAGCGGCTCTCCATCTCGGGCGTCACCTACTGCCTGGTTCCTTTTAGCTGGAGTTGCCGGGGATTGAACCGGGGGCCTTCTGCACGCCAAGCAGGTGCTCTGCTCCTGAGCCACGGCCCCTCCCCAGATTTGGGTTCTTCCACTCTGGCCTCCTATGGGCATTCTTGTAGTGCACATAAATTCCACCTCCCCTGACACGGTTCATGCTCCTTGGATAACTTGGAGGCCATCCTCGAGAGCAATTCTGTAGCTCTTATCCCTTGCTCCCTAACACTGTTTTATTTACGCTGCCCAAGGGGGTGAACGGGAGGGCGATGCACCCCGGGAAAGAGGCCGCCGCCCCAGCTTTGCAAGTCCTTGCCACCATCAGACCTGACCTCTCAGTGCAACAGGAAAGGGTCGTGCAGATGGTACCGCTTCAGGCTCTTGAATGTTTGGGTTTTTTTTTTAATTCCCTGCCATTTCAAAGCAAACTCGTTAGGTTTCAAGTCCGCTGGCTCCCATAAACTCATAGCATCCCAGAGCTGCGAGGGGCCATAGTCGGAACGGTGTGGGTTTCGCATCAGCGTTGGCGTTACGTTGCGTATCGATGATCCCTCTAAGCTGTGGCGTCTTGCGAGCAAAAGTTCTACTTTGTGAGCCGCTGGCATTAAAGTTGTGAGCGAGCGATTTGGTCGCTGCAGAAATTCGTTTGCCCTGGAGCCCTTCGTCCTGAGCTCAGGCAAAGATGTGTAAGCCAGAGGCTAACAGAACTGTGAGCTAGCTCACACTCACTCAGCTCGGAGGGAACACTGCTGCATATACTGGAAAGACACAGGACTGCTGACTGTCTTTCCTGTTCATGGGATGCTACCGGAAGTACCTTCCTGGCCTCCTTGCTCCACACTTCACCCATAAGTGCCTTTCTGCCAGCAGGGCTCATGTTCCCCACATCCTGGGAGCAATCGCTGCTAGCTGGGAGGGGGCAGTTTTTATAGCATCTGGGGATTTTAGGATTTTAGGATTCAGACTTGTGTCTGAAGGCTAGCGTGGCCTCCCAGAATACAGAGCTGCTTGACATTCAGGTGGTCTCTGGACTTTTGGAGAGGGGCCGTGGCTCAGTGCCAGAGCCTCTGTTGGCAGTCCGAGAGTCCCAGATTCAATCTCTGGCACGTCCAGTTAGAAGGGACAGGCCGTAGGCGATGTCAAAGACCTTTCTCTGCCTGAGACCCCGGAGAGCCCCTGCCAGCCTGAGTAGACAAGACTGGTGTTGTTGGACTGATGGTCTGACTCAGTAATAAGGAGCTTCAAGTGAAGGGGCTGTGTGGCTCAGTGGCAGAGCCTGTCCTTGACGTGCAGACGTTCAATCCCTGGCATCTCTGGCTAAAAGGACCAGGCCGGAGGTGATGGGAAAGACCTCCACCTGAGACCCTGGAGAGTGGCTGCCAGTCTGAGTAGATGATGCTGACCTCGGTGGACCGATGGTTTGATTAAGCCTAAGGCAGCTTTGTATGTTTCGTGTGTCTCCGGTGGATGGAGTTTGCTGTTAAAGAAAGAAAGAGAAACAGAAAGAGAAACGGACTTCCTTCTCTGGAGGTTTTCAGGCAGAGGCTAGATGGCCATCTGACAGCAGTGCGGATTCCATGAACTTGGGCGGATCATGAGAAGGAAGGGCAGGAAGGGTTTCCTCAGGGCTTCGTTTTTGTGGCCCTTTCTGACACGCCCAGGGAAACGCCAGCCACCACTCTGGGGTCAGGAAGCCATTTTTCTCCAAGCCTGTTTGGCTGGAGATCCTGGAGGCTTTTTTGTCATCTTCTGAGCATGGAGCAGGGGTCACTAGGTTTGTTGGGGGAGAGGTTTTTTAGCCTGGAGTTCTTGTGTGTGTGGGGGGGGAGGCATTTGTGAATTTCCTGCATTGTGCAGGGGATTGAACTAGACCCGAGGTGGCCAAACTTGCTCAGCGTAAGAGCCACCTAGAATAAACATCAGATATTTGAGAGCCGCGAGACAGGAGCAAATATTGCGCACGTTTTTATTGGAAAATATGCAAATTTGCCTTTTATTAATATTAAGCGAGACTGCCAAAAATAAAAACAAAAGAGGTAAAAACAGGTACTGATATTTATTTGTCCAGTGATATTTCTTTGCTTGCTAATGGTATGTATTTGTCTAAGAGAGAGAGAGAGGTAGCAGGAGAGGTGGAAAGAAAATTGAAAGAGGTGGAAAGAAAAAGAAAGAGAGAGAAACAAAGAAAGCAAATAGGAAGGAAGGAAGGAAGGAAGGAAGGAAAAGGAAGGAAGGAAGGAAGGAAGGAAGGGCATCCTCCCCTTCACTTCCCCAGCCGCCCTGCCGGGAGCCGCACAATATGTGTGAAAGAGCCGCATGTGCCTCCCGAGCCACAGTTTGGCCACCCCTGAACTAGATGACCCTGGAGGTCCCTTCGAACTCTGTGATTCTATGAACGTACCTGGGCGGTCATCAAAGAACAGGGGCTGCAGTTCTCCGGAATCCCTCATCTGTGCAAATGGCGGCGGCTGTGACACTCTGGCAGCCACAACCTCTGACTCTGTGATTGTGTCAGCCGGCCCCTCCGCCTCAGGGGCACGGACGACACTGCGGGCGGCTAAAGGCCGATTTGTAGCGTCGTATTTTAAATTATGCTGTCTGAGTGACCAGGCTGCCCGAAGTCGGATGTTTGAGCAGCCCCTCCAATCTTGGAGCTCAGCATCCAGTTTAATGGGGGGGGGGGAGATGCAGTGGGGCTGTGTCTCTCCTCACATCTGGTCTCTTCCAGATGTGCCAGTTTGGTGTAGTGGTTTGGTGTAGTGGTTAAGTGCGCGGACTCTAATCCTCCACTTGCACCTGGCTGGATGACCTTGGGCAAGCCATAGCTCTGTACCAGCTGTTCCCTCAAGGACAGTCGTCTCAGAGCTCTCTCAGCCCCACCTACCTCACAGGGTGTCTGTTGTGGGGAGGGGAAGGGAAAAGGAGTTTGTAAGCCGCTCTGAGACTACAAGTGAAGGGCTGGGTATAAATCCAATCTCTTCTCTTCTTCTTCTCTTCTCTGTGGTCTCGTGACACGGTGGCTTTCTGGCCATCCTCCTGGAACCTAGCTAATCGGACGGAAGGCCTTTCCAAACGGTGCCTGCATCCCAAGACAACAGCTGATTGGGATTTCAGGCAGGATTTCAGAAGTGGCCTGGCGGAGCTTGTCGACACCCCCATGACATTCAGGACTGAACTAGGCCCTGCCCGAGGCCGGGGTCTGCCCTTTGAGACAAGCCTGGGAGATTTCAGGGTCTCGTGAACGAAACCGCTGGACTGTAGGATGAGGAGATAGATGAAGACGGGCAGCCGTGTTAGTCTGCCTGTAGAAGCAGAAAAAGAGCCAGAGTCCAGGAGCACCTTGAAAACTAACAAAACTCGTGGCAGGGGAGGAGCGCTCGGGAGTCACTGCTCCCTTCACGAAAGCTCCTACCCTGCCACAGCTTCGTTTAGTCTTTAAGATGCTCCTGGACCCTTGCTCTTTTCTGCTGTAGGATGTGGAGTTGCCCTCTGTGAGTTGGGGTTTTACTGCTGTTACAGAGCTCATGAAGTGACACACACCATCTTGAGATTTAGTTGCAAGCGTGAGATGAGAAAACATTTCTTTAGAAATGCGAATTTTCCCCCTGTTCGGTTTCTGAGTAGACGAAGATAAGAGATGGGATTTGTACCCCGCCCTTCACTACCCAAAGGAGTCTCAGAGCGGCTTACAAACTCCTTTTCCCTTCTCCTCCCCACAACAGGCACCCTGGGAGGCAGGTGGGGCTGAGAGAGCTCTGACAGAAACGGCTCTTTTTCAAGGACAGCTGTGCCAGAACTACGGCTTGCCCAAGGTCATCCAGCAGGTGCAAGCGGAGGAGAAGTGGGGAAATCAAACCCGGTTCTCCCAGATTAGAGTCTGCAAACTTAACCACTACACCAAACTGGCTCTGCAGTCATGCCCTTTCTGACGTCATGAGGACTAGAAACTTAAAGCTCTCCTGTTTTAATGCAAGGCGCCCAGCTAAGTTCAAAAACACCTTAGCGGCTCCCTTGTTTGTCCTGTCAGTTTGGTGTAGTGGTTAAGAGCGCAGACTCTAATCTGGAGAGCCGGGTTTGATTCCCCACTCCTCTCCTATATGAAACCAGCTGGGTGACCTGGGGTCAGTCACAGTTCTCTAAGAGCTCTCTCAGCCCCGCCTGCCTCACATGGTGCCTGTTGTGGGGAGAGGAAGGGGAAGGAGATTGTAAGCCGCTCTGAGACTTCCAAGTGAAGGGCGGGGCATAAATCCAATCTCTTCCTCCTCCTCCTCCTCTTCTTCTTCTTCTTCTTCGCCAGTTTGGTGTAGTGGTTAAGTGCGCGGACTCTAATCTGGGAGAACCGGGTTTGATCCCCCACTCCTCCACTTGCACCTGCTGGATGACCTTGGGCAAGCCATAGTTCTGGCGCAGGAAAGGAGATTGTAAGCTGCTCTGAGACTCCCTGGGGTAGTGAGGGGCGGGGTATAAATCCAATCTCCTCCTCCTCCTCCTCTTCTTCTTCCTCCTCCTCCTCTTTTCCCTCTTTTTCTTCCGCCTTCTCCTCCTTCCTCTTCCTGTCCTAAACTCCATCCTTTCCTAAGCGCAGCCGAAAGGGAGGAAGAGCAGGACGCTCCCTCTCGCCTGGGGCTGCCCGGCTGTCCCGGCAGGCTCTTGGGCCGCAGTCAGGACGAATCCAGGCCTCGCGGGGGCTGGCGCACGGGGGGACTCAGAGCTTTCTCTGGACAGGTGCTGAGTTGGAGGACCGAGCTCCGGAGGGATGCCTCGGTTTCCCTGGCCATGCCACGGGGCCTGCCTCTGAATGTGGCTTGCCGGAGAGGAGTATGTTGTTGAAGGGGGGGAGAAAGATGCAGGTAATTAAGAAGGGGTCAAAGGTGAGCCGTGGGTGGGATGTGTGGGGAGGCGGCTGGCTGGGAAAGGGGAGGCGTCGCCTTGAACTCTGCAGAACCTGTTGGCTCTGGAGAGTAAATAAGGCGGGTGGCAGTCGAGGAGTTGGGAGGGTCAAAGTTCATCTCCATGGCACTTGGGCAGAGCCGGTGGATTGACTCTTGTTCTGGTTTCCCAGAGAGGCTTGAATCCTTCATTGTCCCCAGAGGGCCTCCATGCAGAGGCAGCTGTGGGGGGGGGGGGGGCAGGGAGTGCCGGGCGGGCAGGGGGGGAGCGCAGCAGGAGGAAGAAAAACTCTGCTGTGCCTAAAACTTGAAAAGGCCATTGTCCCTGCACCAGCTCCCCAGCAGGGTGCCCAGGAAGGGGGGGGCGGAGGGGGGCCTCCGCCCCTCCTGCCCCGGCACGCCCCGGGGCTGGTTGCAGGCTGCATCTTCCACAAAAGGTGGGCCTTCGTGCCCCCCTGTGCTTTGGAAGAAAGTTGAACAAGAGCTGTTGACGTTTCTGAGCGCCGTGCCAGGCGGCCCAGGTTGTGCCCGGCTGGGCATAGTTTGCTTGCCTCCTCTAGTGGCCGGCCCGTTGCAGAAACCTTTATAAAGAAGAAGGGAATTGGATTTACACCCTGCCCTTCACCACCCAAAGGAGTCTCAGAGCGGCTTACAGTCTCCTTTTCCTTCCCCTCCCCACAACAGACACCCTGGGAGTAGGCGGAGCTGAGAGAGCTCTTTTGAGAACTGCCCTTGAGAGAACAGCTCTGACAGAACTGTGGCTTGCCCAGGGTCATCCAGCAGCTGCAAGTGGAGGAGTGGGGAAACCAACCCGGTTCTCCCAGATCTGAGTCCATTCACTTAACCGACCCATGGAACCAAACTGACCCAAGAGGGAACCATGCTTCTCAGAGCTCATCTGCTTTGCAATGCTGACGCTGCCTATAGTTAGGGCTTGCCAATCTCCAGGTGGGGCCGGAAGATCTCCTGGAATTACAACTCGTCTCCAGACAGGAGAGACCTGTTCCCCTTGGGAACCCGGCCGCTTCAGAGGGTGAACGCTGCAACATTATAAACTGCTGAGATCCCTCCCTTCCCCAACCCCCCTCCTAATGTTCTGCCCCCAAATCTCCAGGTATTTCCCACTCTGGATCTGGCAACCCTAGACACTGGTTCCCTTCTCAGAGAGTTTTTGAACTAAGGACTTCCCCTGCAAGAGGTGATTCGAGGGAAGGGTCAGAAAACTGATTCCTTTGCGCCCCGTGGGGTGGCTATCAGCCAGGACTCACCGTCTTTCTTTCCTTTTCCCGTGATCCTAGAACTCACAGGCAACCAAAGCTGAGGCGCAGTAGATTCAGGATGTACTTCGTCACACAATGTACAGTTGGCCTGTGGAACGCCCTGCCACGGGATGTTGTGACAGCCGCTCGTTCAGTTTCATCAGTGGCTTTTAGCCACAGCGACTGCAGTCAAGCCTCCATGTCCAGAGGCAGTCACTCTCTGGATGTGTGTCGCTGAGGCACAGCAAGGGGAAACTTTGGTCTCCGTGCCCTGGCTCGTAGGCCTTGACCGCTGTGTGGAACAGGGGGCTGGGCTTGATGGACCGTAGTTTCTGATCCAAAAAGGTTCTTACGTTCTCATCCTGTGGTTATTCCTCAAGCGACCTTCTTGGCTCACTGTGTGCGCGCGTTAAGTTCCATCAAGGTACTTTCGATTCGCAGCGTCCCTATGAACAAACGTTCTCCAAAACCTCGTATCTTCTTAAATTTTATTTATTTATGTCTTAGATTTCTATCCCGCCCTCCCCGCCTTTCGGCAGGCTGTTGTTAGCAGCCTTGCTGCAGTCTTGTGAAGTGGGGGCCTTTGTGGCTCCCCTGATTGAGTCCGTCCATCTCCTGTTGGGTCTTCGTCTTTTCATGCTCCCTTCAGCTTTTCCTAGCATGACTGTCTTTTCCCGGGACCGTTGTCTTCTCATGGTGTAGCCAAAGTGCGACAGCTTCAGTGTAGTCATTTCAGCTTCTAGGATTGCTTGCTGCCACACATCTAGTTGTGGTAGTTGAGAGACAGTGTGGAGCGTTGGTTAGAGTGTCAGTCTAAAATCTGGGAGGCCCAGATTCGAATCCCCGTGCTGCCACCGAAGCCCGCTGGGCGACTTTTGGCCAAGTCACACACGCTCAGGCTGACCTACCTAGATGGCTGACCTACCTAGAGCCCTGCTGGACTAGATGGACCACTGGTCTCATCCAGCAGGGCTCTTCCTGTGTTCTTATGAAGGCCTCGGCCACTATGCCCTGTTGTTGGCCCTCAAGAGGAATTGGTTGAGGCCACTGTGTGAGATAGGATGCTGGACTAGATGGACCCTCACTGGTCTGATCCAGCAGGGCTCTTCTGATGTTCTTATGAAGGCCTCGGCCTCCATGCCCTGCTGTTGGCCCTCCAGAGGAACTGGTTGGCCACTGTGTGAGACGGGATGCTGGACTAGATGGACCCTCACTGGTCTGATCCAGCAGGGCTCTTCTGATGTTCTTATGAAGGCCTCGGCCTCCCTGCCCTGCTGTTGGCCCTCCAGAGGAACTGGTTGGCCACTGTGTGAGACGGGATGCTGGACTAGATGGACCCTCACTGGTCTGATCCAGCAGGGCTCTTCTGATGTTCTTATGAAGGCCTCGGCCTCCATGCCCTGCTGTTGGCCCTCCAGAGGAACTGGTTGGCCACTGTGTGAGACGGGATGCTGGACTAGATGGACCCTCACTGGTCTGATCCAGCAGGGCTCTTCTGATGTTCTTATGAAGGCCTCGGCCTCTCTGCCCTGTTGTTGGCCCTCCAGAGGAATTGGTTGGCCACTGTGTGAGACGGGATGCTGGACTAGATGGACCCTCACTGGTCTGATCCAGCAGGGCTCTTCTTATGTTCTTATGAAGGCCTCGGCCTCTCTGCCCTGTGGTTGGCCCTTCGGAGGAACCGGTTGGCCACTGCGTGAGACAGGATGCTGGACGAGGAGGGACCACTGGTCTGATCCAGCAGGGCTCTTCTGATGCTCTTATGAAGGCCTCAGCATCTATGTCCTGTTACTGGCCCTCCAGAGGAACTGGTTGGCCACTGTGTGAGACAGGAGGCTGGACTAAATGGACCACTGGTCTGATCCAGCAGGGCTCTTCTTATGAAGGACTTCAGCCCCCAGTGCCCTGTTGTTGGCCCTCCAGAGCAACTGGCTGGCCCCTGTGTGAGACGGGATGCTGGACTAGATGGACCCTCACTGGTCTGACCCAGCAGGGCTCTTCTGATGTTCTTCTGAAGACCTCGGCCTCTGTGTCCTCTTGTCGGCCCTCCAGAGGAACTGGTTGGCCCCTGTGTGAGACTCTCTCAGCCTAACCTACCTCACAGATCAAGGTGGGCAGCCACGCTAGTCTGTCCGTAGCTGGAGAAAACGCAAGAGTCCAGGAGCACCTTAAAGACTAACAAAACATGCTACAGGGTAGGAGCTTTCATGAGTTACTGCTCCGTTCTTCCGATACTGCTCCCTTCAGTTCTCTGAAGAAGTGAGCAGCGACTCCAAAGCTCATAGGCTGCCACAAATTTTGGAAGTCTTTCAGGTGCTCCCGGTGTCTTGCTCTTTGGTATCTGAAGAAGTGAGCATGGGTCCCCACTGGGGAGGAAAGGCAGGGTGCAAACGAATTCAACAAACGATGCCAGTAGAATATCTGAAACAAGACTTGTAATGAAATAGTTAACACCTGCTTATGTCATGAGATTCCCAAGTAGGTTGGGGCAGGAAAGAGAAAGGACTCACCCCGGTGGGCACCGTAAGACAGCGTTGTCAGCCTCCAATTCGTAGCTGGAGATCTCCTGGGATTACAGGTGATCTCCGGGCGACAGTAGTCAGTTCCCCTAGAGAAAATGGCTGCTCTGGAGGGTGGAGACTCCGTGGTATCACATCTTGCTGAAGTCCCTCCCCTCCCCAAACACAGACTCCCCCCCCCCCCCCCCCAAATCTGCAGGAGTTTCCCAACCCAGACCCAGAAACCCTACCTTAAAGACTAACAACATTTAATCCAAAATTTGAGTCCAGCGGCACCTTTAAGACCAACAAAGTTTAGTTCTGGGTATAAGGTTTTGTATGCGTGCACGCTTCATCAAATATCTGGCTTATGCCCAGAATTCAACTTGGCTGGTCTTAAAGGTGCCACCGGACTCAAACTTCGTTCCGTTGGCTTCAGACCGACAGCAGAACCCATCAGAACGTTTGTTGCAGTATGAGCCTTGGTGATTCAGAGCTCACTTCCTCAGATACAATGGAAATAACGACAATCGTACCCCTTGTTTTTGCCGAAAAACTACTGAAAGGGAGATGGAAGAAAGGAGGCATTGAGCAGGGAGAGGCATACTACAATAAATGGGGTGCAATTCTCTACGTGAGGATGGGAGCACAGCCTGCCTGTTGCAAAGGGTACTGACTACTCGGCTACGCACTGTGGTACCCACGTCCCACGCTGTGTGTCACCTGACGTGACCTCCGCCTGCCCTGCTAGCTCTGAAGATTGCTTCCTTCCATGCCAAGCCCATTAATACTAATTGGCTCCCCTGAGCCGTGCCAAAGATTTACAGATGTGTGCTTGGAGGACAACACTCAGTCAAAAGACTCCAGGCAGTGGCATTGGGTGTGTGTGTGTGTGTTAGTCTGAGTCTCTAGTGCTGTGTAACAGAGAATAGCTTCTCAAAGAACTAGGAGTGACTGTCCCTGGGATGTGTCTCTCTTTCTGCCCTGCTCTGGTCAGCCCTGATTCAAAGTAGAACCTCCATGTTCAGAGACAGTGTACCTCTGAATGTCAGGTGGACCCTTAGTTGGATCCAACTGGGGATGTTCTTAAGTAAGTGCATTTCGGAGAGCTCCTAGGACATTGAAGGTTCTCGTGGGGATAAGGTGTTTAAGAGCACAGAAGATAAGAGGGCCAAGAAGAGGTCACGGAGGCCGAGGCCTTCCCCGGATGTTGCCTCCTGGCTCTGGAATTCAGAGGATTGGGACCTCTGAATGCAGAGGTTCCCTTTAGTCGTTGATAGACTCATCCTCCATGGATCTGTCTAATCCCCTTTTCGAGCCGTCTATGCCTGTGGCCATCACTACATCCTCTGGCAGCGAATCCCACATTTTAATTGTTCCCTGTGTGAAGGATTTTATTTATTTATTTATAAAATTAGATTCACTAGGCCGCCCTTCCCTACCAGTAGGGCTCAGGGCGGCTTACAACAAGTAATACGCAGTCTCGTACAACTACATTAAAACAGTCCCATAAATAACAGTAGATAAAAACAGTATATATAAAATACTTAAGATGGCGGGAAACCCTCGCTCCCCGGCCTGCCCGGGGGGGGGGGGGGCTATGAGGAATGGGGAGTTATATGAGAGTTTTGAGAAGGACCAGAGAGAGTTCTGAGACAGTGTTCTCAGACCGTGGGGCAGGAAAGACAGAATTGTGTGAGGGGCCTTTGGAATTCACTGCCACAGGAGGTGGCGGCGGCTACAAGCATGGACAGCTTCAAGAGGGAATTGGATGAGGAGGAAGAAGAAGAACAGATTGGATTTATACCCCACCCTTCCCTTGTAGTCTCAGAGCGGCTTACAAACTCCTTTCCCTCCCCCTCTCCGCAACAGACACCCTGTGAGCAGTGTTCCCTCTAAGCTGAGTTAGTGTGAGCTAGCTCACAGTTTTTTAGCCTCCAGCTCACCCATTTTTGTCTCAGCTCAGGAAGGCCGGCTCCAGAGCAAACTAATTTATCCAAATCACTTGCTCACAACTTTAATGCCAATCACTCACAAAGTAGAATTTTTGCTCACAAGACTCCGCAGCTTAGAGGGAGCTTTTCCTGTGAGGGGTAGGTGGGGCTGAGAGAGCTCTGAGACAACTGTCCTTGAGAGAACAGCTAGTACAGAGCTATGGCTTGCCCAAGGTCATCCAGCAGGTGCAAGGGGAGGAGTGGGGAATCAAACCCGGTTCTCCCAGACGAGTCCGTGCTCTTAACCACTACACCAAACTGGCTCTCTGGGTAACCATATGGAACAGAGGTCTACCAGTGGCTATGAGCCACAAGGTATAGATAGGAACTCTCAGTCTGGGGCAAGTGATGCTCTGTATTCTTGGTGCTTGGGGGATGCAACAGTGGGAGGGCTTCTAGTGTCCTGGCCCCACTGTTGGACCTCCTGAGGGCACCTGGTGTTTTTGGCCACTGTGTGGCGCAGAGTGTTGGACTGGAGGGGCCATTGGCCTGACCCAACATTGGCTTCTCTTATGTTCTTACGGCTGAGGCTGACCCCGTGAATGCCCGGGTACAGGATGGAGAGAGGGATAGGGCAGTGCTTGCTGGAGGGGGGACAGGCTTTCAGGAGGGGTGTTGTTGAGTCTGAGCAGGCGGAGAAACGAAGGCTTTTAGCAGCAGGGCGCTGGATGCTGGAAGAGAGACCACGCGTGGTACTGTGAAGTCAGAGCAGAGGAAGTTGGGTCTGTCAAGGCAGAAGAGGATGGGGGGAGCAGGGGGGAAAGGCTTTGTTTTCCCAGCACTGTATGTGGCAAACGCGGAAGGCAGCCTGTGACGGCCCTGTAAGATTTCTTGTGCCGCAGTATTGATTTCTTGTAAGGAGGGGTGGTGTCCCTGACCTTATTTCTGGCTGAAGAAAAGTTCTACTACTTGAAATGGGCTACAAGCAGTGTTCCCTCTAAGCTGAGTTAGTGCGAGCTAGCTCACAGTTTGTTAGCCTCCGGCTCGCACCTTTCTGTCTCAGTTCAGGGAGGACGGCTCCAGGGCAAACTAATTTACGCAGCGGCCAAATCGCTCGCTCACCACTTTAATGCCAGGAGCTCACCAGGTAGAATTTTGGCTCACAAGACTCCACAGCTTAGAGGGAGCATTGGCTGCAAGTTATCTGGATATCTCGTCCCTACTCATCTGTTTGCCTAGGAGGCACTTGGATTGGACACTTCATGAATATATTTTATGTTTGGATCGTAGGACTTCATTCATTCATGAGAACAGTAAGATTCACTGGGCTTTATTCCATATTCATTATGAACCGGTCTCTCTTATGAAAATTTATGTGTATCATTTGTAAACAGTCCTTTCTACATAAAACTATTTTTGTTTTTAGCACTTCAAGAGTTTCAATTTATAATAACAGATAACACTTTCGGTTTTCCCGTAATTTTTGTTTTACATTCTTCATTATTCTGTACATCACAGTTTCTTGTTCTCAGCCAGTTTGGTGTAGTGGTTAAGTGCACAGACTCGAATCTGGGAGAGCCGGGTTTGATTCCCCACTCCTCCACTTGCACCTGCTGGATGACCTTGGGCAAGCCATAGTTCTCTCAGAGCTGTCCTTAAAAGAGCAGTTTCTGTCACAGCTCTCTCAGCCCCACTGACCTCACAGGCAATGCTCCCTCTAAGCTGTGGAATCTTGTGAGCAAAAATTCTACTTTCTACCGAGCTACTGTCGGTAATGTTGGGAGTGGGCAGTTTGGCTACTGCATAAATTAGTTTGCTCTGGAACCATCTTTCCTGAGCTAAGACAAAGATGTGTGAGCCAGAGGCTAAAGAACTGTGAGCCAGCTCACACTAACTCAGCTTAGAGGAAACACTGCTCACAGGGTGTCTGTTGTGGGGAAGGGAAAGGAGTTTGTAAGCCGCTCTGAGCCTCTGAGTGAAGGGCAAGGTATAAATCCAATTTCTTCTTCTTCTCCTCCTCCTCCTCCTTCTTCTCCTTCTCCTTCTTCTCCTCCTCCTTCTCCTTCTTCTCCTTCTCCTTCTCCTCCTTCTTCTCCTTCTCCTTCTTCTTCTCCTTCTTCTCCTTCTCCTCCTCCTCCTCCTCCTTCTTCTCCTTCTCCTTCTCCTCTTCCTCCTCCTTCTCCTCCTTCTCCCCCTCCTCCTCCTTCTCCTCCTCCTCCTTCTCCTTCTCCTTCTTCTCCTCCTTCTTATTCTTCTTCTCCTTCTCCTCCTTCTCCTCCTTCTCCTTCTTCTCCTTCTCCTTCTCCTCCTCCTCCTTCTTCTTCTTCTGCTTCTTCTTCTTCTTCTCCTTCTCCTGCTTCTTCTTCTGTTACATTAACTGTGATTCCTCTTTATTATTACTTCCTGCTAAGAAGCAGTTCTTGGTGTTCCACTCTGGCCAGGCCAAGGTGTCTGTAGGTACCTACATGCTGGGGCTTTCGAGGGCGAGTGAGAAGCAGAGGGGGTTTGCCATCGCCTCCCTCTGCAGAGTTGTCGGTATTTTTGGAGTTTCTTTTCTGTTTGTGTGTGTGCGCGCGCGCCCATGCCTGGAAGTCGTGGCGACCTCTGGCAACATCTACTGGGGCACGGAGGACGTTCAGAGAAGTGGCTCGATCGCCTGCCTCTGCCTCCCGACCCCGGTATTCCTTGGAGGTCTCCCATCCAAATACTTGCCAGGGCCGGCCCTGCCTAGCTTCCGAGATCTACTTATTGACCCTGCTTAGCTTCCGAGATGGGACGAGATCAGACCATGCCGTGCCGCCTTCGGTCCGGAGATCTCTCCAGAGCTTATTTCTTGAGACTGGGAAGTGAAACCCAACCCGCAGCACTCTCCGCATTTTGTCTCCAGACATGCGACTCCTGCGCCCCGATGAACCCTGGACTTGGGTCCTGCAGTAAATCTCCCCTGACGGAAGGGGTCGCTGGGAAAGGGGCTCCCTTGTGCCCCCCCCCCCCCGCCCTTTGGCTGCAACCTGAAATGCTTTCCAAAACCGTGTGCCGGGGGGAGCCGAAGGTAAGCAGAGGGGAGGGGACAGATGGGCAAGAATCCCGTTCCCAGGAACTCCCTGCAGGATCCAGCCCTCCCCTCCCCCCCCCATTCGGCACTCGGACAGAATTATGTTGCTCCGGCACGGTATACGCGAATATTTTGCCAGTGGGTCTCAGCAAAAGAAATGGTGCCCGGTTGCGCTTCAGGCAGTGGGAAGAACACGGGGGGGTGGGCATCAAGAGGGTTCTGAGCACCGTGAGTGAGCGCAGAATCAGTCCTGTGACTGCACCTTCTGTTCATACAGGCAGACTGATGGAGTATAAGTCTCCTTTGCGGGAGCATTGAAAAGATCTCTGCATTGGTGTTTTAATAGGCCTCTGTTTATTGGCCTTTCTCCCCAGGGCTGGCTTACGTCATTCTCCTCTCCTCCAGTTTTATCCTCACAACGACAGCCCTGTGAGGTGGGTTACGCTGAGGGGGCGTGACTGGCCCAGGGTCACCTAGTGAGCTTCCATGGCACAGGTGGGGGGATTCGAACCTGGGTCTCCCAGAACCGAGCCTGGGTCTCCGAGAACCACCCAGAACCAGGGGTGGCCAAACTCGCTTTTCATGTAAGAGCCACACAGAACAAGCGTCAGACGTTCGAGAGCTGCAAGACACGAACAAATGTCACACACGTGGTTTTATTTAAACACATGCAAATTTGCTTTTTATTCACATTAAGTATACACAAAAGGGGTAAGAAACCGGGTGTTGATAATGATATTTATTTGTCTGAGAGAGGGGGTGGTGGAAAGAAAGAATGAAAGAGGTGGAAAGAAAGAGAAAGCAAGAGAAAGGAAGAAAACAAACCGGGAGAGGCAGCGACGGGCCAGCCTAAATCAGTCAATATCACCGGTTTTCTAAACGGAGCCTCCATGTTCAGGGGCAGTCTACCTCTAGGCACCAGCCGTCGGGGTGGCGACCGTGGGGGAGGCCTGTGGCTTCCCCGCCCCGCCCGCGAATGTCCCGGGGCACCCAGCCAGCCGAGGCAGGGAGCGGAAGACTGACTTTTGTTTGGTCTGAAAGGACTGAAAAATGGCAGGGGAAGAACCTTTCGCCCCTCCCTGCCTTTGCCCCCGATCAAAGGGTACGGCGCTGCAGAAACTGGCGCAACCTGTTTTTGGCCAGAGAGTGCTGCGAGAAGTGGATGTGTGTGTCTTGGGCAGCGACGGCAGTTCCCGTTCTCTGGGGTAGAAGAGAGCTCGCGTTGGCCGAGTCTGGCCTTTGCTTGCGGCACAGACCTGGCAGGCAGGAAGCCCTCTAGGCTTAATCTTCGCAGCAGGGAAGTTAGAGCAAGAGGGCGCCAATGTGGCATAGTGGTTAGAGACCTGGACTGGGATCTGGGGAGGACCAGATTCGAATCCCCACTCGTGTCATGGGTGCTTGCTGGGTGACCTTGGGCTGGTCATCCCGACCTACCTCACAGGGTTGGTGTGAGGATCAAATAGAGGGGAGGAGGATGTAAGCCATCTTGGGTCCCCATCGGGGGAGAAAGGTAAAGGCTTCCCTTGCTCAAAAGCCAGTCGAATCCGACTCTAGGAATGCGGTGCTCATCTTCGTTTCCAAGCCGCAGAGCCAGCACTGTCCGAAGACTGCTCTGTGGTTGTGTGTCCAGCATGACTAGATGCCGAGGCACATGGAACAGTGTTCCCTCCCCACCGAAGTGGTCCCTATTTATCTACTTGCAGTGTCTTGCTTTCGAACTGCTAGGTTGGCAGGAGCTGGGACCAGAGACGGGAGCTCACTCCGTCATGTGGCACTCGGGTCTCAAGCTGCTGAGCCACCGACCTTTCAGTCTGCAGCTCAGCGTCTTAACCTCTGAGCCACTGCAGTGGGGTCTAAATAAATAACTTTGGCTGTTTTGAGTGGCAAGGGTATGGCTGCTCAAGCGGCCCTTGAGCCTGTCGTCGACTCTGGGATATGGAAGAGTACCTCTGAGCCAGTGCAGAATTCACTTGTCACCACTGAATTAGCATCACTCGCGAAGCAAGGCGAAAGGCATTCTGGGCAAAGGAGCGCGTGCCTCCCAGGCCGGCCTCCTGTCCCAGAACCTCTTGTTTTAGAAACAGGAACGTGTCCCTTTGGCTATGCAGATCCCAGGGGCAAAGTGGATGATGGAGCTGGCCGGTGGCCATGGTGGGGCTATAGGGGGCTCTGCCCCTTCCCTAAAGGGCCAGCCTCCTTCTGTAAAGCCCCCCTCGCTTCTTCCCAAAAGCATTTAAAGGGACCCTGGCATGCACTGCTCGAGCTGATTGGTGGGCCACATTACATTCTCCCCGCTGATCAGTAGAAGGGCCCTTTAAACCCTGCAGGAGGGGAGGGCGAGGGGCACGCACCACACCCTTCATTGTGACAAATAATGGTCGCGCCCCCCCCCCCAAAAATGGTTTTGCCCCACCAGCCCCAGAACCCTGGCTACAGGTCTGTGGGTTGAGGAAGCCGAAGAGACCCGGAGCCCCGGGTGCGAGAGGCCACCCCGTCCACCACTCCTTCTGCAGGTGCCCCAAAGCAGGCTCCAGAGAGGCTGGCAGCAGCAAGGGGGAGGGAGGGAGAGGGAGGGAGGGGAAGGGCCAGCAGGCGACGGGCACGGAGGGACACCTTTCAGCTCCCGACAGTGTCCCTTTGTGCCGGGAGGATGCCAGCTGCCCTGAGTGGCTGAGGACACCCACTGAATTCAGCCTTGGGGGAAGGGGAAAAGGCCGGGGGTGGGGTGGGGGAGGGTGGAGTCCCACGTTTGCCCTGTGGTCCTCGAGCTGCTCTGCGTGCTTATTGGTTGACTTACTTTATTTATTCCCTCCCCCCTTCTCCCCAGCGGGCACCCAAAGGGGCTTCCGTCCTTCCCTCCTACATTTTTATCCTCACAACAACCCTGTCTGGTAGGTTAGAAGAGGAAGAGGAGACTGGATTTATACCCCGCCCTTCGCTACCCGAAGGAGTCTCAGAGCGGTTTACAAACTCTTTTCCTTTCTCCTCCCCACAACAGGCACCCTGCAATGTTCCCTCTAAGCTGTGGAGTCTTGCGAGCAAAAATTCTACTGTGCGAGCTACTGGCAATAAAGTTGTGAGCAAGTGATTTGGTTACTGCATACATTAGTTTCTTCTTGAGCCATCCATCCTGAGCTAAGACAAAAATGTGTGAGCCGGAGGCTAAAAAACTGTGAGCTAGCTCACACTAACTCAGTTTAGAGGGAACACTGCCTGTGAGGTAGGTGGGGCTGAGAGAGCTCTTTCGAGGACTGCTCCGGAGAAAAGAGCTCTGAGAGAACTTGTGACTGACCCAAGGTCACCCAACTGGCTGCATATGGGGGTGGAGTGGGGAATCAAACCCAATTCTTGCAGATTAGGGTCTGCAGTCCTAACCACTACACCAAACTGGCTCTCTAGGCTGAGAGAGTGCAAGGTCACCCAGCAAGCTTCCATGGCAAATGGGGGGGTTCGAACCTGGGTTTCCCAGACCCCAGTCCGACCCTTTAATGCTATGCCAACTGGGTTGTCAGGTGTGTTGCCTGGGGCTGACGCTCAACCCCCCCAAACTGCTGTAAGAGGAGGGGGGCTGGAGAAAGGGCAGGGTCTGGGTGCCCACCAGATTTCCAGGGCTTCAGGTCCGCCAGCAGCTTTCCCTCTCTCCAGGGCGGGCAAGAAGTGTGCCTGTTCATACTCTAGAAGGATCGTAGCCAGCTCTGCTGCCTCCAGGGCCATTGTGAAGGGAGGCGAGCTTGCTCGGGGCTTGAGGGAATAGCCCTCCTTGGCTGTCATCACGGGGTTCCCTTGGGGCAGCACCCTAGAGGTCAGAGGGGGCATCAGTGAGTGTCTTGCGTTAGAAAAGAGCAAGAGTCCTTTGGCACCTTAAAGACTGACACAATTTGTGGCAGGGCATGAGCCTTCATGAGTCACTGCTCTCTTCTTCAGATACAGATAGAATGCGAGCCCATCTGTCCTTATATCTTGGAGAGTGGTCTGATTTCAGATTTCTTGAGCTCAAGACACTGCATCCTCCTGGACTGAACCGAGAGCTAGGTTTCCCATCCCATTACCAGTTCTCATTTCTCCACACCCTACTACCCCTCTGCTGTTCTTGAAAAAGAGCAGTTTCTCTCAGAGCTCTCTCAGCCCCACCTACCTCCCAGGGTGTCTGTTGTGGGGAGGGGAAGGGGAAGGAGTTTGTAAGCCGCTCTGAGACTCCCTTGGGTAGTGAAGGGCAGGGTATAAATCCAATCTCCTCCTCCTCTTCTTCTTATCACACCTGCTATTGTCATTCACCCGCCATTGTCATTCGGCATCTGAAATCACTCCACTCTCCAATATATAAGACAGATGGACTCACATTCTAGCTATATCTGAAGAAGTGAGCAGGGACTCACGAAAGCTCCTCCCCTGCCACAAATTTAGTTAGTCTTTCAGGTGCTCCTGGCTCTTTTCGACTGCTGCAGACAGACTAAACACAGCTACCCCTCCTGATCCGTCCTGCGTTGTGCTTCCAGTTAAGGCTGTTCATTTCTGCTCTGCCCTTCTCCCCACTGGGGGACCCCTAAATGGCTTCCATTGGTCTCCTCTGCTCCATTTTATCCTCCCCAAAGCCCTGCAAGGTAAGTTAGGCTGAGTGTGTGTGACTGGCCCAAGGTCGCCCAGCGAGCTTCCGGGGCACAAGTGGGGATTCGAACCTGAGTCTCCCCGATCCCGGTCCAACACTATAATTGCTACTCCACTCTGGCTCATGACTCCGCCCGCCCTATTCGGGTCCCCTGATACCCTCTGGCTCATGACTCCGTGCCCCCCCTATTCGGGTCCCCTGATACCCTCTGGCTCATGACTCCACCACCCCCATATTCGGGTCCCCAGACTCCCTCGCCGTCTCCTGTCCCCGGCCACCCCCCCCCTTTCCTCTCGCTCTCATCTCTTTTGCCAGTGAATAATTGATGGCGCCTGTGCATCTCTCCGGCTGTGGTTACAGGGAGACCTCTCCTAGGACGCTTTGCAAAGCTCTTGATGTTCTGCCTCTGCCAGACAAAAGTTCTAGCCTGTTCTGGACAAGGGGGGGGGGGGGGGAAATGGGACATTTCTGAGTAGCAACAGCGACTTCCTTTTTCTTTGGAAGGGGAGGACTCGACGGGGTGTCTGAGCCACAGAGGGTGACGCACAGCTGCCCTGTGGCTCTCTAGAACTGCCTGGAGTGGGGACGGGGGAATGGATCGGGAATAATTCCACCCCCCTCCCCCGGAGAGCGCTCCAAGGGGGCAATGGGTGGGTTATTCTAGAGCCCTTCCCCAGCCTGGGCAGCGATTGGTGGGGCTGCCACCAAGGGTCCCCCCCGTCCCCCCCACCGCCTGGCTTTCCGTGGGCCTTCCATGCGCTCATTGTTCTTCGGTGACACAAGAGGGTTTTGTCTGCACGCTGGCGGTGGGACAGGAGGCGGAAACCGTTGGAGACCCCCCCCCACGCACACACATGCATTTAATCCCCCCCCCTCCGGGTATTGCTTTGAACCCTGGCCTTTACAGCCACCCCCCACCCACCCCCGCCTGTCCCTCGCCTGTCCCGGGAGCAGGGGAGCAGGTGCCGGAGCTCGCCCCTCGCCACCCTGATCTCTGCAAATCCGGCCCTGCTAAAACCAGGATGAGCCAGATGCCTCCTCCCGAGGAGCCCTGATTAGTTTGCAAAATGAATGACTGGTTCCCCGCCTCCCCCCCCCCCCCCCCCCCGTTACGCTGGCGCTTCCATGAGCCATTTTGCTGTGCCTCTGCTCGGTTTTCTTCTCTCGCGCAGGGCTGCAGCCAAGATGTCCCTGCCAGCTCCCCCTCTCTCTCCCCGCCCCTCTCTCTCTCTCTCACACACACACACACACTCACACAGACACACACACCTCGGCCAAGACTACTCCTCGGACTTGGCAGCAATTGGTGCTTGAACAAAAGAGTGAGGCTCCCACCCACCAGCATTCGGCCTCCCTTTCTTTCCCCTCCCACACCTGGTCAGGGATGCGATGCGCAGGTGCCTCTGATGTGCAGGGGAGATTGGGGGGGGGGGGCTGTCTGAGCACCTTCTCTAGGAGGAAAGGCTGAAGAGTCTGGGAGTTTTTCAGTTTAGAAATGTCTGGGACTTTTTCAGTTTAGAGCTGACCGGGACGGGGCGGGGGGGACATGATAGAGGTTTCTAAAATGGTACACAGGGTGGAGAGTTGTTGACAAAGAGAGGACTTTGTCTCCCACTCCCCAAATATTAGAACTCGAGGGCATCCCATGAAACCAATGGGCGGTAGGTTCAGGACGGACGAAAGGAAATACTGCTTGACACGGAGAGGGATTCAAATGTGGGAATCGCTGCCAGAGGGTGTCGTGGTGGCCGCAGGAATCAACAGCTTGAAAAGAGGATTATGTCGATTCATGGAGGCGAAGTCTATCAATGGCTACTACCATTGTAGCTGAGGGGAACCTCCATGTTCAGAGGCACTGATCCTCTGAATCCCAGAGCCAGCCCAGGAGGCAACACCAGGGAAAGGCCGACTCGGCCTCTGTGCCCTGTTGCTGGACCTCCAGAGGAACTGGTTGGCCGCTGTGTGAGACAGGAGGCTGGACTGGATGGACCCTCACTGGTCTGACCCAGCAGGGTTGTTCTGATGTTCTTATGAAGGCCTCGGCCTCTCTGCCCTGTTGTTGGCCCTCCAGAGGAACTGGTTGGCCCCTGTGTGAGACAGGATGCTGGACTGGATGGACCCTCACTGGTCTGAGCCAGCAGGGCTCTTCTGATGTTCTTATGAAGGCCTCAGCCTCTATGCCCTGTTGTTGGCCCTGCAGAGGAACTGGTTGGCCACTGTGTGAGACAGGACGCTGGACGAGGAGGGACCACTGGTCTGATCCAGCAGTCATAGGACCGAAACCATGTTTTACCAACTTGTCAACAAGAATATTATGTGGAACCTTATCAAAAGACTTACTGAAATCAAGATAAACTGTGGAATCGTATGGAATAGTACTTCTTTTCACACCTGACTTAGGGAACTCACTGCTACATGATGTAGCTGCAGCCACTGAGAAGCAAACCCCCCCCCCCCCCCCCAGTGACTGGACAGTTAGAGAGATAAATCTATCAGGATTAGCTAAATGGAGATTCCATGTTCAGAGGTAGCCTACCTGGAAGTCCACCCCAGATATTAAATACTCAAGGTCTTGTGTATGGATCACGCGTGGGCATCTGTGCTGGAAAGTCAGTTTAGAGGGGGAAACCATCTAGATTTGGAAAACATTATTTCAAAAGTAACTGATCGCAATAGCTTGTTGTGGTTCTACCTGCAAGGAAGATGGCCGTGAAAGTAATGTACATGTTTAGGACTGAGCATAACTTGTATGTCAACATAACACCTTCTCATGTTTTTCTTGATGGCCCAACCAGGGGATGGGGGAACAACTTCCCTATCGGAGCATCTTTCCTCCACCCCACTTTGGCTGACTTCATCAGGAGCTAGGAAGAAGCGATGGGACGCAGTGCTGTCCTTGTTAACCTCCTCCTCAAATCTAGATGCCCAGATCCGTGGGGCAGGGCTACATTTTTTATTGCCGGGGCTCTGTAGCGCTCCAGCAGTCTGCACTGGGGGCACTTGAGTGAGACTGTGGGGAGCAGTGCTTCCTCTAGACTGTGGAGTCTTGTGAACAAAAATTCTACTTTGTGAGCTGCTGGCATTAAAGTTGTGAGCGAGCGATTTGGTCACTGCGTGAATCGGTTTGCTCTGGAGCCCTCCTTTCGGAGCAAGGACAAAAATGTGTGCGCCGGAGGCTAAGAAACTGTGAGCTAGCTCACACTCACTCAGCTTAGGAGGAGCTCTGGTGGGGAGGGCCAGTGTGAAAGAGGAGGTCTCGGGTATCGATTGTCGGCCAACGAGCCAACATCAATCAGTCTGGAGAAATTACCAGTCCCCCGTGTTCTGCGATCTCGGATATGGCTATGAATCCCCCAGTTCAGCGTTCTTAGAAAAGGGTTGGAAGATTCCAGGTACCGATTTGGGGAAGGGGGAGGAGTTGTTGTAGGGGGTGCATGGGGGGGAACATTTGCAGAACCTCCTTGTTGGTTTTCTTGTGGTTCTTGACGGTCGTCCCCCCCCCCCCCCCCGCAAATTCATGTTACTTCTGCCGGTGGCGTGAAGCCGGTTTCCCCGGGGGAAAGCACCAGCGGCCCTTCTCCCGCCTGCCAGCCTGCGCTGCGGAGAGCAAAACCGTAGCCAGGCTGGGCCCGCCGTGGGCACCACCACTGCCATGTGCTGCGCACTCCGGCTGCTAATCCACGGAGGAGCCAAGGAGCTGGGGACGGTCCCGGAGGCAGCCCACGCGGCCTCCCATTGGCCTACAGGGAGCCTCTCCATTGGCCGCACACAGAGGAGCGGGTCTGTTGCTGTGGCGATGTCTGGGCTCAGCGCGCTACGCCTGGCGTGCGGTGCCTCCACCGCCTGGAATAATTCTCCTTAATCCTTCGGAGAGGCATCTCTGGATAAGGCCAGGAGCCTCCCTCTGGGAAGGAGCAGAGACAGGGAGGGGAAGCGGCTCAGGCTGTCCGCCCCCCTCCTCCCTGTTCCTCTCCCATCCCCCCCCCCCGGGGAGGGTGCCCCGTGCCAAGCTGGTGCATGCGGTCACCAGGCACGAGACCACCACGGAACCCACCCCCCCAAGTTTACACCGCCTGGCCCCCCTCTCTGTCCGTCTGGAAATCCTCACATGCGCACAACGAAGCCAGACTTGGAAAAAGCATTATGCATCAAGTTTCATGGCCGAGGAAAGACCTGAGGCCGGGTTTTCCACGTCCAGGCAGACCCCCCTCTCTTTCACTGCCCCACGTCCTCCCCCGCCGTTTAAACACGGGGCTGGCAGGCACAAAGACCTTACCTCTGCAGGCAGCCTCTGCCCCGGGCTCAGAGAGATGCATGGAGGATGAGATAGATTCACGGCGATTAGCCATGGTGGCTGAGGGGAACCTCCACATTCAGAGGCACTAAGCCTCGAAATCCCAGAGCCAGGATGCAGAATCCAGGGAAGGCCTCGGCCTCTGTGCCCTGTTGCTGGTACTCCAGAGGAACTGGTTGGCCCCTGTGTGAGACAGGATGCTGGACTAGATGGACCCTCAGTGGTCTGTCCAGCAGGGCTCTTCTGATGTTTCTTTATGAAGGCCTCGGCCTCTCTGCCCTGTTCTTGGCCCTCCAGAGGAACTGGCTGGCCCCTGTGTGAGACAGGATGCTGGACTAGATGGGCCCTCACTGGTCTGACCCAACTGGGCTCTTCTGGGGTTCCTTTATGAAGGCCTCTCTACCCTGTTGTTGGCCCTCCAGAGGAACTGGCTGGCCCCTATGTGAGACAGGAGGCTGGACTAGAGGGACCCTCACTGGTCTGACCCAGCTGGGCTCTTCTGAGGTTCCTGGCCGGCATTTGGCTGGCATGGCGTGCATAGCAGTGCACCTTCCGGAAGATGTTGGGTGCGTAATGGAGAGTATGTGCCCTTGCATTTGAGGCAGACCTAAGCGACACTGCAGATAGGGGCCTCCTGAGTCTCTATTGGCTGCAGCCGGGACCTCCCAGGAGGCTCTGGGGATGAGAGAAGGGGTGGCCTTTGACTGGAGCACAGCCCGCCGCACGATCCGATGGGGGCGGTGGCTTTTCAGGCCTGCCAGCAAAGCAGCTGTGTGTTGGGTGGAGAGGGGTACCCTGGGATCCCTTGCAGTGTTGTGGAGGCAGTTGGGGTCCTGAGCCAGCAGTGGCAGTGCCCTGACTCTTCCCCACCCTTTTGTCTGGAGAGAGAGAAAAAGCAACGGAAAGGGACAGAGGTCAAACGGATACTGAGACCTCCCGAGCCCATGTGTGCCTATGACACGGGGCGCCATTTTTCTGAACCATCTGGGCAAGGAGGGGACTATGGGGGCTCCCTCTGTGTCTTTGTTCCAGCTCTCCCCTCCTCCCCCAGATTTAAAGGCCACCGCTGATGGCCTGGGTAGCCCCAGAATCTTGAGCCCAGCCCTGGATCCCCAAGGTGTGTGCTGGTCACCACATCTCCAAAAGGACACTGCAGAGCTGCAAAAAGCACGGAGGAGGGCAACCTGGATGATGAGAGGCTTGGAGCCCCTTCCCTAGGAGGGAAGGCTGAAGAGTCTGGGACTTTTCTCTTTAGAAGAGACAACTAAGTGGGGGGACCTGATCAAAGTTTGTAAAATTATGCATGGGATGGGGAAATCTGACTAAGAGAAATCTTTCTCCCTCTCCCGAAAGACTAGCTCTCAAGGGCATCCAGCGACACTGTCGGGCAGTGAGTTCAGGATGGACAAAAGGAAATACTTCTTCACACATTTTGAGCCAAGCGGCACCTTTAAGACCAGCAAAGCTTTATTCCAGGTACGAGCTTTCGTGTGCATGCACACTTTTTCAGATAAAAAAGTGTGCCTTGCACATGACAGCTCATACCTTGAATAAGCCTTCGTTGGCCTGAAAGGTGCCACTGGACTCCAAATTTGTTCCACCGCTTCAGACCGACCCAGCTGCCCACCTGGATCTAACTTCTTTACTCAGAGGGTGATTAAAATGTGGAATTCGCTGCCAGAGGATGTTGTGATGGCCAGAGGAATAAACAGCTGTCAAAGGGGGATTAGATTCATGGAGGAGAAGTCTAGCCACTGAAGGAATGGCTGTGGCTCAGTGGAGGTCCCATGTTCAGTCCCTACCAGCATTTCCAGGTAAAAAGGACCAGGTAGAAGGGATGTGAAAGACCTCCTTGGGAAGGGGGAGGGGAGACAGGCCTACGAACACAGCGGGGGGGGGGGGGGGGTGACATGGCTCAGTGGAAGAGCCTCTGCCTAGCACACAGAAAACCCCCACATTCAATCCCCAACGTCTCCAGTCAAAAAGGACCAGGTAGTAGGTGATGAGAAAGACCTCCATCTGAGACCCTGGAGAGCGGCTTCCAGTCTGAGTAGGCAAGACTGACCTGGATGGACCAAGGGTCTGGCTCAGTAGAAGTCAGTTTCATGTGGATTCGTGTGTCTTGCCTGCTTTTGTTGGTCCTCCCCCCTCCCGCAACTCCCAACCCCGTATTTTTAGTGGCTGATGTCAGAAACAGCCATTCTTCCCCTTGAGGGTCTTTCTGGGGTTTGGAATCATGGCACTATATATCACAAGCTGGCCGTCTCGGGCGTGCGTGGGGCTTCTGGCCCCCTGCGCCAAGGTGCCACGTGGGAGGGGGCACAAGAATTGGCAGGAGGGAGAGGTGGGTGCCAGTTTGGTGTAGTGGTTAAGTGCGCGGACTCTAATCTGGGAGAACCGGGTTTGATTCCCCACTCCTCCGCTTGCACCTGCTGGATGACCCTGGGCAAGCCATAGCTCTGTACCAGCTGTTCCCTCAAGGACAGCTTGGGAAAGAGCTCTCTCAGCCCCACCTACCTCCCAGGGTGTCTGTTGTGGGGAGGGGAAGGGAAAAGGAGTCTGTAAGCCGCTCTGAGACTCTTCAGGTAGTGAAGGGCGGGATATAAATCTAATCTCTTCTTCTTCAGTGTAGTGGTTAAGTGCGCGGACTCTAATCTGGGAGAACCAGGTTTGATTCCCCACTCCTCCGCTTACACCTGCTGGATGACCCTGGGCAAGCCATAGCTCTGTACCAGCTGTTCTCTCAAGGACAGTTCTGGAAAGAGCTCTCTCAGCCCCACCTACCTCCCAGGGTGTCTGTTGTGGGGAGGGGAAGGGAAAAGGGGTTTGTAAGCCGCTCTGAGACTCTTCAGGTTGTGAAGGGCGGGATATAAATCTAATCTCTTCTTCTTCAGTGTAGTGGTTAAGTGCGCGGACTCTAATTTGGGAGAACCGGGTTTGGTTCCCCACTCCTCCACTTGCACCTGGCTGGATGTCCTTGGGCAAGCCACAAGTTCTCTCAGAGCTGTTCTCTCAGGAGCAGTCTTCAAGAGAGCTCTCTCAGCCCCACCTACCTCACAGGGTGTCTGTGGTGGGGAGGGGAAGGGAAAGGAGTTTGTAAGCTGCTCTGAGACTCCGAGTGAAGGGCGGGGTATAAGTCCAACCTCCTCCTCCTCCTCCTCCTCTTCTTCCCTTGGGCAGGGTGGGGGTTCACTGTGGGCCTCTGCCTTGCCCTCTGCAGTGACGGGGGGAGCGTCTGCCTATCTAAGGGGTTAGAAAGGCCCTGGTGACTGGCTAGGGTTGCCAGCTCCAGTTTGGGAAAGTCCTGGAGATTTGGGGGGGGGGGGGGTGAAGCCAAAGGTGACAGCAAGGTTTGGGGAGGGGCCTGCGCAGGCCACAATCCCATCAAGCCCGCCTTCCCAAGCAGCCATTTCCTCCGGGGGAGCTGACGTTTGCCGTCTGGAGATCGGTTGCAATTCTGGGAGATCGCCAGGTAGCACCTGGAGGTTGGCAAGCCTAGCACTAGCTTTCCTGAGGGGGAGGGGGGAGGCAGCGAGCACTGCAGCCTCTCTCCTCCTCCCCATCCGCTCCCTCCCACCCGTCCGTCTGCTGCAAGGCCAGGAGGCTTTCTCCAGCGGCCTGACCCCGATTGTCCTGCCTCCTGGGTGAGGAAGCAGAGGACAGGAAGCTGGGGGCCGCCATCTGCAGCTCCTTTGTTTGGCACCCGGCTCCCCCTCCACGCAGGAAGCAGCTTTCGGAGGGCCCTTTGCCCTCCCCCCCCCCTCCCCGGCACGGCCCCCCTCATGAAGCCAAGGGATTTATCGTGGCCCAGAAAGGTGGGGGTGGTGGTGCAAAGAGAGATCCTGTGGAAAGGAGTGTGTCGAAATGTCTCCCGCTCATGTGCCGCGGCCGTGTGCCGACTTCAGGCACGCGGAATGGGCCAGCCGGCCGTCGTGCCCACCCGAAGGAGCTCCACCACAGCCCTGGGCTCGAGGTTTCCGGGCAGACATGTGCCGGGTGAGAAGCAGATGAGCATTGAAGGCCAGGAATGTGCCCGTTCCGCCTCCCAGAGAGGGTGTGCCACGTGCCACGGGCGCCCCCCCCCCTTAGCGTGGTGTCCTCGGAACGCCCAGGGTGTTGGGGTGCGCCAAGAGGCAGAGCTGGCGGTGTGCAAGAAGGGGGGGGGGGGAACCTGCTCCGTGTGATGGATGCCAGGGGCTGGGATGAGCGCGCCTGAGAAGGGAAGGAGAGGCAAGGCACGTGGATGGTCACCATGGGAACCGGGGAGCAGTGGAGCCCGGCAGTGGTGGGGAGAGGGAGGCGGCGGAGGGGGTACGTCTAGGGGCGGGGTGGGCCGGGGAGCAGCCGGAGCCACGGAAGGGGGGACGACTGAGGGACCTTTGTTGGATGATGTTTGCTGCCTCCTGGCTCTTTAAGCAGACCCCCTGGGGCAGGGGGTGAGGAGTGGGGCCCGAGACCATACCGCGAGACCCTCGTTTCGAAATCAAATCCGCCCCCCCCCTCCCGGTCACGCTGGTTGGACCCCCCCAGGGAAGAGCAAGAGAGTGGGGCCCAGTGTTCCCTCTAAGCTGGGTTAGCGTGAGCTAGCTCACCGTTTGCTAGCCTCCAGCTCACACTTTTTTGTCTTAACTCAGGAAGGACGGCCCCAGAGCAAACTAATTTCTACAGTAGCCAGATTGCTCGCTCACAACCGCAATGCCAGTAGCTCGCGAAGCAGAATTTTTGCTCACAAGACTCCACAGCTTAGAGGGAGCGTCAGTGGTGCCCCTGCGGCCTGCTTTCCAGGGCAGCCGTTTTCTCCAGGAGAGGTGGAGTAACAGTTTTAAACAAACAAACAAACAAGCGATGTGGACAGTCTGGGTCATCAGTTGCAATTCCAGGGAATCTCCAGCCCCTCGCCTGGAGGTCGGCAACCCTCAGCTACATGTCCTCCCTTCCTGGGGCCCCATTCGCGCACCCCGTGTGTCCCCTTGGCCCAACACCCCCCCCCCCCATTCTGCCAGACCTTAATCGATAGCGAATGCTTGGATCCCATTTTCTGTCCCTGAAGGGAGCTGAGGGGAGGGGGGGGGGGGTGTTTTACAGAGATAGAACACGCCACTTTTAAAATCTGCTAGGCCAAAGGTAGTTCGAAGAGCTCTAGGTGCCGTAGGTGAGAAATCTTGCTCCCACTGATGGCCTTGCATCATCTTGCCGTGCTTTCATCTCTCGCCAACCAGGTGGGGGGTTTTTTGGGGGGGTGGGGGGGGGTGGGGGGAGTAGAACAACCCTGCAGACTGTCTCAGCCCTCTTTACCAGAAGTGGATTGGGATGAGCATACCCTCTTTGGCTGCCCTGGACTTTCTGAAAAGCTGTTGTGTTCTGTACGAGGAAGAGGAGGGAAACGTTCTTCCGAACCGTCCTTTCAGATGCGCGAGTCCCACCGAAGAACGAGGCCCCCGCGTGAAGGACTCCTGCGCAACCCCTGCCCCCACCCTCCGCCGGTTCACCTCATACGGATTTGTCCTCCGCCGTCCTTTTGCCTCGGGACGCTTCTGTGCGATTCGTTTTCTTCCAGTAGTTGAAGCTGGTGGGAAATTCCCACAACGGAATTGTCCCCTTCCCTGTCTGAGCCACCAGCTTACGCCGTTCCAGGAAGGAAGGCCGTTAGAGGGAGCCTTGGAGGAAGGCAGGAGCAGAGTGTGGAGCCAGCTGCCCTCCTTGGGCAACAGTGCCAGATGTTCTCTTCTCCGGTTGTAGCACCCAAGGAAGGATTATTTTGTATGTGAATCTTTTCCTTGGACACAGGATGCGGGGTTCTTGCTACTGGGGAGGCTTTAAAACACACTCTGTGTACCTGAACTTGGTAGATTTCGGCTGCCCCCAGGAATTAAAAATTCCAACTCTCTCTAATCTGGTAGAATGACCCAGCGTCTGGGCGTTTCAGAGGACTATGTGGCCCTGAGGAGCTACAGATCTGATTGCTGGGATAAGTTTAAACAAATAATGATTTATTTAATAAAGAAAAAAAATAGGTAACTGCTTAAGCTGTCAGCGCACCCGAATACTTTCTGCTGCTTTGCGGTGCAAAAACATCGACACAGAAAAGGGGGGGGGGGGGGCGTGGATCCTTCAGAAGTTTTCGTGCCTGCTGAACTGACTGCCAACGGCGAGAAATGGCTTTGAGGTTTGGGGCAGGGCTTGGATGGCCGTGGGCAGAGACAGAAATGCCAGAGCAAGCCTCCCCCAGCGCGGTGCCTGCCACCAGCTTTCCTGATGCCCACTAAGCGCTTTTAGGAAATGGGAGGATATGGGCGGGGCTTTTGCCCAGCAGGGCTTCTGATTGGCTGTGCGTCCTGTCGAACAGGGTTTCCGCCTACACTGTTGAAGCGTTGCTGAAGAAGTGAGAAGTGACTCATGAAAACTCCTGCCCGGCCACAGATTTTGTTAGTCTGTAAGGTGCTCCTGGACTCTGGCTCTTTTCTACTGCTATTAGACATTCCCTGGCATTTTGTGGCTGCGCCCACCTCCCTGTGTTGGAATGCCAAAGGTGCCTGCAGGGTCAAAAACTTTGGGGGGGTCCCTGTGCTGGAGTGACGCAGAGCTTGCAGCCCGTTGGATTTGGGAAACCGGTTGATTTCCTGATTTGCAAGCTGTTTGGAGCCAGCCCTTCGGCCAGCAGCGGGGAGGGGGTGCACCAACTGGTGGAGAGGGGCGCGGCTGTGATCAGTAGGATGTGCTGCAAATCTTGTCGCGTGAGGGTACTTCTGGGCACACCTCACCAGTCAGTGAAGATGGCCAGTGTCAACTCCCATGGAGAGCGATTCAAATGTGGGATTCGCTGCCAGAGGATGTAGTGATGGTCACAGGAATAGACAGCTTTAGAGGGGGATTAGATACATTCATGGAGGAGAGGTCTGTCAGTGGCCACTAGCCTTGGTGACTGTGGGGAACCTCCACATTCAGGGGCACTAATCCTCTGAATCCCAGAAGCAGGCGGCAACATCAGGGGAAGAACTCTGTGCCCTGTTGTTGGCCCTCCAGAGGAATTGGTTGGCCACTGTGTAAGACAGGGTGCTGGACTAGGTGGACCCTCACTGGTCTGATCCCGCAGGGCTCTTCTGATGTTCTTAGGAAGGCCTCATCCTTTCTGCCCTGTTGTTGGCCCTCCAGAAGAACTGGCTGGCCACTGTGTGAGACAGGAGGATGGACTAGGTGGTCCTCTGGTCTGATCCAGCAGGGCTCTTCTGACGTTTCCATGAAGGATTCGCCCTGTATACCCTGTTGTTGGCCACTGTGTGAGACAGGATGCTGGACTAGATGGGCCACTGATGTTCTTATGGAGAACAGCCATGCGGGGAATGCTAGCCGGCCCTTCCTTTGAGGGATGCATAGTGGAGCACTGCGTAGGGCTGTACAGTTGGTTGTTGACTGGAGGGACCAAATCGCCCCGGTCTTGTTCCAACTCCACTGGCTCCCGTTTTGCTTCTGGGCTCAATTCAAGGTGCAGGTATTGACCTTTAAAGCCTTGTATGGCTTGGGACCAACATACCTAAGGGCTCCCTCCTCCCATAAGAAGCTACCCATATTCTCTGGTCATCTCTGGAGGCCCTGCTTTGGTTGCCTTGGCTGTCTGAGTCCGTACAGCGGCTGTGCCTGAGAAAGGGCCTTTTCCATCATGGCACCAAAACTTTGGGGACATCCTCCCCGGGGAAGTCTGTCTCTCTCCCTCCATCAGGGTTTTCTACCAGCAGGCGAAGACACTTCTGTTACGTTTGGCATATCTCCAGTAATGGCTATGGGCCTTCTCCTGGTTTCTGCTGCTTTATGTTTATGTGTTTTTATTGAATTATTTTATAATCATAAATGTTTTTCTTTTATGTCTTTCTTTAAAAAAAAAAAAAAAAAAAGGCAGGAAAAGAATGGGGGGGGGACCCCAACTTGAAATCCCGTAACTAATTAAGGTTTTTTAAAAAAGATATACACAAAGACAAAACTATAGCAACAGTGGAGGCAGATCTACACATATGTTTCTATAAACAGATTCCAAATATTTAAAAATACATCCTTAGGCAACTGTCATCTGTATGCCATGCGTCCAAATATTGATAGAATTCTAGAGTTGTCAGTCCATTAAGAGCATCAGAAGAGCCCTGCTGGATCAGACCAGTGAGGGTCCCTCTAGTCCAGCATCCCGTCTCACACAGGGGCCAGCGAGTTCCTCTGGAGGGGCAACAACAGGGCAGAGAGGCCGAGGCCTTCCCCTGAGAAGAACCCCAGAAGAGCCCTGCTGGGTCAGACCAGTGAGGGTCCATCTAGTCCAGCATCCTGTCTCACACAGGGGCCAACCAGTTCCTCTGGAGGGCCAACAACAGGGCAGAGAGGCCGAGGCCTTCATAAGAACACCAGAGGAGCCCTGCTGGATCAGACCAGTGAGGGTCCATCTAGTCCAGCATCCTGTCTCACACAGGGGCCAACCAGTTCCTCTGGAGGGCCAACAACAGGGCAGAGAGGCCGAGGCCTTCCCCTGAGAAGAACCTCAGAAGAGCCCTGCTGGATCAGACCAGTGAGGGTCCATCTAGTCCAGCATCCTGTCTCACACAGGGGCCAACCAGTTCCTCTGGAGGGCCAACAACAGGGCAGAGAGGCCGAGGCCTTCATAAGAACACCAGAGGAGCCCTGCTGGATCAGACCAGTAGTCCATCTAGACCAGCATCCTGTCTCACACAGTGGCCAAACAGCTCCTTTGGAGGGCCAACAACAGGGCACAGAGGCCGAGGACTTCAGAAGAATGTAAGAAGAGACCTGCTGGATCAGACCAGTGGTCCATCCAGTATAGCCTCCTGTCTCTTACAGTAGCCAATACCAGTTCCCTTCCTTAGGCGTCTCTTTTCTAAACTGAAAAGTCCCAAACTCTCCAGCCATTCTTCACATAGAAGGTGCTCCAGATGTCTTAAAGAAAGAAAGAAATTGGCAACCTGGAGATAACAAGGCTTTTTCCCCCCCCAGATGATTCCTCTTCGGAGAGCTGCAGTGGGAACGGCTCCTCCACCCTGAACCCGTCCACCTCGAGCAGCACCCAGGGGGATGCCGCCTACCCGGAGATGAACGGGAATGGAGCCGCGGCCCCCATGGATTTCAGCGCCTCCTCCGAGGACCAGCCCATCAACCTGTGTGACAAGCTGGCCCCCGTCCATGTCACCCCCACCTACCCGTCGGATGGCTGCAGCACCGATGGCCTGCGGACCCGTGCAAAGTATGCAGCCAAAAGCACAGCCGAGGTACGTATTGGAAGGGGACAGGGGAGGGGGGCAGGGGGATCGGGTTCATGTCTGGGAGTGGGGCTGCTGTGGGGCGGGGTGGTGGTGGAGCTGGGGGCCAGTGCCTATGAGCCACTGGGAAATACAAGACCGGGTGAGAAGATCGCAGAAGGAACACTGGGCTCTGTGCATGACAAGATACTTACGGGGTCAAGAGACTTAATTCAACTGCCTCACCTTCTTGCATGGAACTAGTAGGATTTGTACAAGGGATCCATGTCTTGGTGACATATAGTCTAGACTACTGCAATACGTTCTACTTGGGGCTACCCTTGAAGAGCGTTTGGAAGCTGCAGCTGGTGCAGAATGCTACCGGCTAGACCACTAGTCAGGCCACCTACTGGGAGCACATGACCCCGATAACTACAGCAATCGTGCTGGCTACTGATCCATTCTCGAGGCCAATTCAAGGTGCTGATCTTGTCCTTTACAGCCCTACATGGCTTGGGACCAGGGTCTCTTCCCCCGTACATTCCTGACTGAGAATTAAGATCACAGAGAGAGGCCCCTCTGACTGTCTCACCAATTAAGGAGGCTTGTCTGATTGGTACATGAGAAGAGGGCCTTTTTGGTGGCGGCCCCATAATTATGGAACAGCCTCCCCAGGTGCGCCTGGCCCCCCTCCCTTTCGATCTTTAGGAGGCTGTTTTATTTAGGACTTAATTTGAGTAATATAGATCAAGATGGGCAGCCGTGTGAGTCTGTCTGTAGCAGCAGAAAATAGCAAGAGTCCGGGAGCTTCTTAAAGAACAACAAAATTTGTGGCAGGGCAGGAGTTCTGTGAGTTACTGCTTGCTTCTGTATCTGAAGAGGTGAGCCGTGACTCATGAAAACTCCTACCCTGCCACAAATTTCTTTAGTATTTACGTTGCTCCTGGACGCTCTTTTCTTTGACTAACACAGTTTTTATTTATTGGCACTCCTGACCAGTGTTCCCTCTAAGCTGAGGTAGTGTGAGCTAGTGCACAGTTTTTTAGCTTCCGGCTCACACATTTTTGTCTCCGCTCGGGAAGGACGGCTCCAGAGCGAACTGATTTATGCAGCAGCCAAATCGCTCCCTCACGACTTTAACACCAGTGGCTCACAATGTAGAATTTTTGCTCACAAGACTCCACATCTTAGAGGGAGCATTGCTCCTGACTCAGCTTTCAGATTATGATCTCCTATGCGTTTCGTGTAATCACGGTTTTGCTTCCAATGTGAGCCGCCTGGTGTTCCATGAGGTAGAAGGGCGGCTAATACATGTTTCCAGTAAATAATTTTTTTTTTTAGATGTGCAGGGCTAGAGAGGATTTGCTGCTGTAGGTTGATTGCTGAGCTTCAGTTCAGGACTCCAAAAGCAAAGGCACTGCTTCAGAAAAACTCAACTGAACAATAAGTTTTATCGACCAACACGTAACAATACATAGCACCTGACAGTGGCTTAGCTTATTTATAGATTGCTTTTCAATTAAAGGGTCTCAATAGCCCAGATAACAGGAGTGGCCCTGGCTAGTACTTGGTTGGGAGACCGCCAAGGAAGTCCAGGGTCTCTGTGCAGGGGTAGGCAATGGCAAACCCCGTCTGTTCATCTCTGCCTTGACCTGGGTGACCCAGGCTAGCCCGGTCTCATCAGATCTCAGATGCTAAGCAGGGTCAGCTCTGGTTGGTACTTGGATGGGAGACCACCAAGGAGGTCCAGGGTCCCTGTGAAGAGGGAGGCAACGGCAAAACCCCGTCTGTTCCTCTCTACCCTGGCCTAGATGGCCTAGGCATCTGAGATACTAAGCAGGGTCGGCTGCTTCGTTAATTCCACCTAAAGAAACCCCTGACTTGGATGGTCATGACCTGGAACGGCCCATGCTAGTCCGATCTCATCAGATCTTGGAAACTAAGCAGGGTTGGCTCTAGTTAGTGCTTGGATGGGAGACCACCAAGGAAGTCCAGGGTTGCTACGCAGAGGCAGGCAAGGGCAAACCAGCTCTGTGCATCTATTGCCTTGAACACCTCACGGATGGGGTCACCGTGAGCCAGGCTGTGACTCCGATGGCACATTATTCACTATTATTCATTTGAATTTTTAAAAATCCCCAAGTTGATTTAAGGTACAATAGACGTTAATACAAAAAGCAGTAAGACACAATAAAAATTCTGTCCCAAGTTCAGGGAAAACCAGTAAAATACAGGAAACAGAAGTCAGTTTCCCAATAGGGCCGTTCCGTTTTCCGCCGCGTTTCTTAAGAGATCTGCCCCCAAGACCCTCTGGAAAAGGCAGTCCAGGAGGCCCTGAGGGACCTGTCCGTTCTCAGCTGTTGTGGGGAGGGAGGTCCAGAACGGGAGGAAGGCGTCTGAAATAGAATCCTTCCCTCCACCAGGTTCCCACCTTCGGCCAGGGCTGGTTCCTGAGCCAGCCTCAGGTCTTGGGGCTGGTTGAGATGGGTGGGAACGTGAAGAGGGAAAGGGAAAATGCCCACTGACCCAAAAGTTCTCTGAATGCGTACACAGTTTCTATAAAAGTTTTAACCTTGTCTGATAATTGAGTGAGTCCCGGAATCTGGTCCCAGTTACTCCATGCAAAGGTGAAACAGAGAGATCCTGGGCTGGCCTGGGCTGGGGGTGGGGGAGCTGAGGAAGCCCCTAGCAGTCCCACCGCTGCCACCAACCCATTTCCTCAGATCCCCACCATTCTTCTGATGTTCTTACGTTGTGCTCTTGTGCTGCTGTTACAGAGGAAGCCTAGGGAGGCATAGTGAGGCGATTTCTGTTGCTCTCCCCCCCCCCTTCTCCTGGGGCGATTCCTGCCAACACCTCCTTTTCACAACACAAGGAAAACGGGTTCTTAACATTGTTTCCTCCCTCAGTCACCTCCGTACAGCTCCGGCAGCTACGACTCTGTCAAGACCGAGGTCAGCGGCTGTCCCGAAGACCTGACTGTCGGCCGAGCCCCTGCAGCGGACGACGACGACGATGACCATGACGATCATGAGGACAACGACAAGATGAACGACTCAGAAGGGATGGACCCCGAACGGCTGAAGGCCTTCAATGTACGGGGGAGGGCAAGACCTTCTGTGGTGGCTTACTAGTGTCCCATAGCAGGGGCTGTGGCTCAGCGGTAGAATACCAGTTGGGCATGCAGAAGGTCCCAGGTTCTGTCCCCAGCATCTCCTGTCAAAAAGGACCAGGCAGGAGGTGATGGGAAAGACCTCCGCCTGAGACCCTGGAGAGCTGTAAAGAGGGGCTGTGGCTCAGTGGAAGAGCCTCTGCTTGGCATGCAGGAGGCCCCAGGTTCAATCCCCGGCATCTCCAGTTAAAAGGACCAGGCAGGAGGGGATGGGAAAGACCTCCGCCTGAGACCCTGGAGAGCTGTAAAGAGGGGCTGTGGCTCAGTGGCAGAGCCTCTGCTTGGCAGGCAGAAGGTCCCAGGTTCAATCCCCGGCATCTCCAGTTAAAAGGACCAGGCAGGAGGTGATGGGAAAGACCTCAGCCTGAGACCCTGGAGAGCTGTAAAGAGGGGCTGTGGCTCAGTGGGAGAGCCTCTGCTTGGCATGCAGAAGGTCCCAGGTTCAATCCCCGGCATCTCCAGTTAGAAGGACCAGGCAGGAGGTGATGGGAAAGACCTCAGCCTGAGACCCTGGGGAGCTGTAAAGAGGGGCTGTGGCTCAGTGGGAGAGCCTCTGCTTGGCAGGCAGAAGGTCCCAGGTTCAATCCCCGGCATCTCCTGTCAAAAAGGACCAGGCAGGAGGTGATGGGAAAGACCTCAGCCTGAGACCCTGGAGAGCTGTAAAGAGGGGCTGTGGCTCAGTGGGAGAGCCTCTGCTTGGCATGCAGAAGGTCCCAGGTCCAATCCCCAGCATCTCCAGTTAAAAGGACCAGGCAGGAGGTGATGGGAAAGACCTCAGCCTGAGACCCTGGAGAGCTGTAAAGAGGGGCTGTGGCTCAGTGGGAGAGCCTCTGCTTGGCATGCAGAAGGTCCCAGGTTCAATCCCCGGCATCTCCAGTTAGAAGGACCAGGCAGGAGGTGATGGGAAAGACCTCAGCCTGAGACCCTGGGGAGCTGTAAAGAGGGGCTGTGGCTCAGTGGGAGAGCCTCTGCTTGGCAGGCAGAAGGTCCCAGGTTCAAACCCCGGCATCTCCTGTCAAAAAGGACCAGGCAGGAGGTGATGGGAAAGACCTCAGCCTGAGACCCTGGAGAGCTGTAAAGAGGGGCTGTGGCTCAGTGGGAGAGCCTCTGCTTGGCATGCAGAAGGTCCCAGGTCCAATCCCCAGCATCTCCAGTTAAAAGGACCAGGCAGGAGGTGATGGGAAAGACCTCAGCCTGAGACCCTGGAGAGCTGTAAAGAGGGGCTGTGGCTCAGTGGGAGAGCCTCTGCTTGGCATGCAGAAGGTCCCAGGTTCAATCCCCGGCATCTCCAGTTAGAAGGACCAGGCAGGAGGTGATGGGAAAGACCTCAGCCTGAGACCCTGGGGAGCTGTAAAGAGGGGCTGTGGCTCAGTGGGAGAGCCTCTGCTTGGCAGGCAGAAGGTCCCAGGTTCAATCCCCGGCATCTCCTGTCAAAAAGGACCAGGCAGGAGGTGATGGGAAAGACCTCAGCCTGAGACCCTGGAGAGCTGTAAAGAGGGGCTGTGGCTCAGTGGGAGAGCCTCTGCTTGGCATGCAGAAGGTCCCAGGTTCAATCCCCGGCATCTCCAGTTAGAAGGACCAGGCAGGAGGTGATGGGAAAGACCTCAGCCTGAGACCCTGGAGAGCTGTAAAGAGGCGCTGTGGCTCAGTGGGAGAGCCTCTGCTTGGCATGCAGAAGGTCCCAGGTTCAATCCCCGGCATCTCCAGTTAAAAAGACCAGGCAGGAGGTGATGGGAAAGACCTCCGCCTGAGACCCTGGAGAGCTGTAAAGAGGGGCTGTGGCTCAGTGGAAGAGCCTCTGCTTGGCATGCAGAAGATCCCAGGTTCAATCCCCGGCATCTCCAGTTAAAAAGACCAGGCAGGAGGTGATGGGAAAGACCTCCGCCTGAGACCCTGGAGAGCTGTAAAGAGGGGCTGTGGCTCAGTGGAAGAGCCCCTGCTTGGCATGCAGAAGATCCCAGGTTCAATCCCCGGCATCTCCAGTTAAAAAGACCAGGCAGGAGGTGATGGGAAAGACCTCCGCCTGAGACCCTGGAGAGCTGTAAAGAGGGGCTGTGGCTCAGTGGAAGAGCCTCTGCTTGGCATGCAGAAGATCCCAGGTTCAATCCCCGGCATCTCCAGTTAAAAAGACCAGGCAGGAGGTGATGGGAAAGACCTCCGCCTGAGACCCTGGAGAGCTGTAAAGAGGGGCTGTGGCTCAGTGGAAGAGCCTCTGCTTGGCATGCAGAAGATCCCAGGTTCAATCCCTGGCATCTCCAGTTAAAAAGACCAGGCAGGAGGGGATGGAAAAGACCTCAGCCTGAGACCCTGGGGAGCTGTAAAGAGGGGCTGTGGCTCAGTGGAAGAGCCTCTGCTTGGCATTCAGAAGGTCCCAGGTTCAGTCCCCGGCATCTGCAGTTAGAAGGACCAGACAAGAGGGGATGGGAAAGACCTCAGCCTGAGACCCTGGGGAGCTGTAAAGAGGGGCTGTGGCTCAGTGGGAGAGCCTCTGCTTGGCATGCGGAAGGCCCCAGGTTCAATCCCTGGCATCTCCAGTTAAAAAGGACCAGGCAGGAGGTGATGGGAAAGACCCCAGCCCGAGACCCTGGAGTGTGGCTGCCAGTCTGAGTAGACAATCTCGATCTTGAAGGAGTGATGGTCCGATTCAGTATAAGACAACTTCATGGGCCCATGAGATGCTAGAAAATCTGTCCCCTCACCTCTTCCATCCTCTCCTACTCTTTCGGCAGATGTTTGTCCGCCTCTTTGTGGATGAGAACCTGGACCGCATGGTCCCCATCTCCAAGCAGCCCAAAGAGAAGATCCAGGCCATCATCGAGTCCTGCAGCAGGCAGTTCCCTGAGTTCCAGGAGCGAGCTCGCAAACGCATCCGCACTTACCTCAAGTCCTGCCGCCGCATGAAGAAGAACGGCATGGAAATGGTGAGTGTCCCTTGCCCTCCCTGCGGAGGTCTTCCAGCCCCAATTCCGTTCCGCTGCCCCCTCCCAGCACCGTATCTTGTGTGTAAATCCCACCCATTACCTAGATGGTCAACTCCAGGCTAACCTGGTCTTGTCAGATCTCAGAAGCTAAGCAGGGTCAACCCTGGTTAGTATTTGGATGGGAGACCACCAAGGAAGTCCAGGGCTGCTGCACAGAGGCAGGCAATGGAGAACCGCCTCTGTTTGTCTGCCATGACCTCAATGGCTCAGACAACCCTAATTTCATCAGATCTCAGAAGCTAAGCAGGGTCAGCCCTCGTTAGTAGGATGGGAGACCATCAGTGAAGTCCAGGGCTGCTATGCAGAGGCAGGCAGTGGCAAACCACCTGTTTATCTCTGCCCTGGCCTGCGTGGCCCAGCCTAGCCTGATCTCGTTAGATCTCAAAAGCTAAGTTTGGTGTAGTGGTTAAGTGCGCAGACTCTAATCTGGGAGGATCGGGTTTGATTCCCCACTCCTCCACTTGCATCTGGCTGAATGACCTTGGGCAAGCCATAGCTCTGTACCAGCTGTTCCCTCAAGGACAGCTTGGGAAAGAGCTCTCTCAGCCCCACCTACCTCACAGGGTGTCTGTTGTGGGGAGGGGGAGGGAAAGGAGTTTGTAAGCCGCTCTGAGACTCCCTTGGGGAGTGGAGGGCGGGATATAAATCCAATCTCTTCTTCTTCTTCTTCTTCTTCTTCTTCTTTTTCTAAGCAGGGTCAGCCCTGGTTAGTACTTGGATGGGAGACCACCATGGAAGTCCAGGGTTGCCGCAGAGAGGCAGGCAGAGGCAAACCAGCTCTGTTCACCTCTTGCCCTGAAATCCCCGCAGGTTCACCATAAGTCAGCTTCGACTTGACGGCATTTCCCACCATATGAATACTGTCCTCCCCATGTTTGGTCATTGTAACAGCCCCGCAAGGGGAGCACTTTGGTCATTCCTCTCTGGAGGGTGAGGGATGGACAAGCTTTTCGCGGTCTGGTTTTTTGAGAGTCAGAGCTCCCTTCATCAGGTACAAACGATCAAGGGAGCTTTGACTCCCAAAAATTCATACCACGGAAAGCTTGTTGGTCTCGTTAAGCGCTCCTAGATTAGAATCAAGCTATCCTGCTGCAGCCTGACGTGGCTGCCCTCTGGAAACTAGCACAGGCGGTGACTCCAGGGCAGAGGTGGAACTTCGCCCTGGTTCTGCCATGAATCCCAAGTCCACCTGCAATAAAACTCCCACCCCCAGGGCTCTTCCCACTCTCTCTCTGGCTCCTCTGTGCATTTGGACTGTGAGCAGTTGACTTAATGCCATTTGAACATAACCAGACTGTTCCGAGAACTTCCTTCCACTGCTCCGCTTGTAGGAGGCGGGTTTCTCCTTTGACAGCCTGCACGGGTCTCAACACAGGGCCTGTCTGGCCCCTCTCTGGCCCCTCCCTTGTTTCCCAAACTCTTGACAGTCCTGCTGCTTGGTGTAGTGGTTAAGTTCGCGGGCTCTAATCTGGGAGAACCGGGTTTGATTCCCCACTCCTCCACTTGCACCTGCTGGATGACCTTGGGCAAGCCATAGCTCTGTACCAGCTGTTCCCTCAAGGACAGCTTGGGAAAGAGCTCTCTCAGCCCCGCCTACCTCTCAGGGTGTCTGTTGTGGGGAGGGGAAGGGAAAGGAGATTGTAAACCGCTCTGGGACTCTATACCAGCTGTTCTCTCAAGGGTAGTTCTCAAGAGTGGTTAAGTGTGCGGACTCTAATCTGGGAGAACCGAGTTTGACTACCCACTCCTCCACTTGCACCTGCTGGATGACCTTGGGCAAGCCAAAGCGCTGTACCAGCTGTTCTCCCAAGGACAGTTGTCTCAGAGCTCTGTCAGCCCCACCTACCTCACAGGGTGTCTGTTGTGGGGTGGGGAAGGGAAAGGAGATTGTAAGCCACTCTGGGACTCCTTTGGGTAGTGAAGGGCAGGGCATAAATCCAATCTCTTCTTCTTCCTCTTCTCAGCCCCGCCTACCTCACAGGGTGTCTGTTGTGGGGAGGGGAAGGGATAAGGTGATTGTAAGCCACTCTGAGACTCCAAATGAAGGGCGGGGTATAAATCCAATCTCTTCTCTTCTTCTTCTTCATCTTCATCTTCTTCTTCTGCTGCTGCTGCTGCTGTATTTGTGCCCATCCCCAGACCAGGCCCACCCCGCCACACCTGACCTCAGCCATGGCCGAAAACATCTTGGCTGCCGCCTGCGAAAGCGAGACGCGGAAAGCAGCCAAGAGGATGCGGCTGGAGATCTACCAGACATCCCAGGTACGGGGCCTGAAGTGGGCATAACTTTCGGGAGGGGCACGGAATCAAACACCCTAGGGCCACCGGCGGAGCGGGAAACAAAGGAATGTGGAAAAGGGCAACTAAAACAACTAAGGGGATGGAACATTGTATTACCCATGGTTCAGATTGATTCCAGCAAGCAGTTTGGAACAAAGGCTACAGCTTTTATTCAGCCCACAAAATAAACAATAATAATACTTTCCCACCCTCCCTGTAACCTGTATTGGATGGGAAGCCTCCTCCAGATGTTAGGCAGTCCACAAAAACACTGAGCTGGAGCCAAGAAGCCTCTCCTGTAGCTTGCTGCCTTCTCCCTCACTTCTTCTCCCAGAGATCTCACCCACTCCTATATTGTAGTCCTACCGCAGAGATGTAAAATTTCTGGAAAGTTTGAAGCTTGGGGAAAAAAAACAGTTTACCCCCCGTTTTTTCCAGAAAAAAACGGAATTTTTTGGAAAAATTGAAAAAAAAATGCTACATTAGCACTTTATTTTTCTTTTCCAGATTGAAAGTCATTCCGTTACTTTAGGAACATAAAATATGACTCTGGACAATTTTACTTGGCATGACGTTATCACAACTAGCATGTTAAAAATATAGTGTATCTAAACAATTATTACAAACAGAATTTACTTTTTAAATAATATTTATCTGTAATTGTAACAAACGGAGCAACAATCTCCTAAACTGTCTACTAGTTTATGTGGAACAGACAAAAAACCCTCCACAAAACAGTTTTTAAAAATCCAGAAGTAACAATGATTCATATTTCCTCTCCACAGTATTAAATAAAAATTTAAAAAACCATTCTCATAAAAAGAATTGAAGAGGGGGGAAGTGTATAGAAGGGAGTGTGGGACTAAGTTTCAATGAATGGGCATGAAATTTAATCAGAATCATTTTCTGAGCTGTAATTATCAGTTTCAGTCTCTGCTTCTGCAGCGACTCTGTTGTGTCTGTCATGATCACAGTTATTACTGACCTCTAAAAACTATATTTTCAGGTCCTTTTTGTTGCTCGGTATTTTCTTCCAATGCTTTGAGGCCTAGTGAAGCCTGAGTGCCAGTACATCCACCCCCATGCAAAAACAAAACTGAAACCTTTTTCTTTTCTTGTGACAACAGCACCTCCTAAAGGAAGAAATGCATCTTGTTCTTGCATTGGAGAGTTCAGTTTGTAACCTAGGACTTGCTGGTCCTCAGTGCACAGAAATCAGATTAATCTGATACCATACATATTTTTTAGAAATGATTTGGAAGATATTTGAACACCTTGTCTTAAAATATTTTATTCATCATGTTAATATAAAATGTTCCATAATAAAAAAAAAATCTTCTCTTTTTTCAATTTTTCCAATTTTTTGGAAAAAAAACAAAAAAGGCTTCAGGAAAAAAAACTGGTTTTTTTCTGAATTTTTCCAGGCCTTCACATTTCTAGTCCTACCACCATCTTCATCTGGGTGGAATTTAACTCCCTGCTGCCCTAAGACTGCTATTGATATAGAGAAGGGCTGCGTGGCTCACCATCTGTCTCCTTGCCTTACAGTAGTCTTCCACTACGAACACTTTCCCTATGAAGAAAGGTTAAAGTGGTTAGGGCTTTTTAGATTGGAGAAAATACAACTGAGGGGTGACATAGAAAAGGTAGAGAAAGAAGTCCTTTTCTCCCTTTCTAACAAGACGAGAACTTGTGGGCACTCAGTGAACTACCCACACATAGATTGGATCAATATATGTTCAAGTCAGGAAAAAGAGATTGAATTTCTAGACACTGTCAATGACTGCACTGTGGAGCAGATGGTCACAGAACCTACCAGGGGAGAGGCGATCCTGGATTTGGTCCTAAGTAACGCCCAAGACCTGGCGAGAGACGTAAAAGTGATTGCACCTCTTGGGAACAGTGACCATAATGTTATTGAGTTCAACATTTGTATAAATAGGGAGTTGCCCCAAAAGACCGACACAACCACTTTTAACTTTAAAATTTTCTCTGAAATGCGGGGAGGACACGTGAAGAGAAAACTGAAAGGAAAAGTGAAAAGGGTCAAAACCATTGGGGAAGCTTGGAGACTATTTAAAAATATATTTCTGCAAGGACAGCAGAACCAGTGCAATGTACAGGTGCCCAGCAGCAGAACCCAATGCCAACCTACTAGAGCCCAGCAGAAGTCAGTGCCATTGTGGCAAATGCCAAGCCAGGACTGCTTTCAGGCACAGAATCCAAGCAAGGGGGAGGGGGGTTGCAGGACAACAGAACCTGTGCTATAGTGGCTGCCCAGCAGCAGAACCCAGTGCCAACTTACTAGTACCCAGCAGCAGAAAAATAGCACTTACTATGGGAAATGGCAGCTCAACATTACGGGGCTTCTGTGTATTGGGCTGGCCTTGGTTCAGGTGGTCCAGCAAACATGTCTGCCCACCCTGCACTATTGAGTGTTCTGCTGGACTTCTACTGCCCTCATTTCTGCCCAATTTAAAAAAAAAACCCTGCTGGGATTCTCTGATGTGACATTGGTTAGTTCTGATGCTGCCACATTGGCACCGTGTCCTGCTGCTGGGCACTAGAACATTGGCACTGGTTCTGCAGTCCTTGCAGAAATCCACCCCTCAGTTTCTACTTCAGAGATTCTCAGATTTGACCTTAGTCCTTTTGGGTTTTGGCACTACCACAGCGGCACTGGTTCTGCTGGGCACATTGCACTGGTTCTGCGGCTGGCCTTGCGAAAATGCCCCCCCCCCTTCACTTTCAACTGCAGAGATTCTCTGGGACATTCTGGTAGGCTTGTATTGCCCTTGCTATTTTCCTCCCATTGGAAACAGTGGAGGATGGGGGTGCCCTCTTTGGGTGCCCATAGAACTGGACTTCCTGCTCCAAACTTTTTGAAACTTGGGGGTCCTTTTGGGGAGAGGCTCCAGCAGCTGTGCTGCAAGTTTGGTGCCTCTACCTCAAACCCTCTCCCCCCTGACCACTGAATAATACCATAGGAGATTTGCCATTGACTATAATGGCCCCATAGGGTATAATGGAGCCAAATAATAGCCGAATAAAACGGAATAGTATTCGGGGAATCTCTGTTCAGCTACTGAATAGAAGTTCTGATTCAGTATTCGGCTTACTGAATACCTGAAAAATAGTGAAAAGGCATTATTCGGGTATTCATTCGGCTTGGTAAATACCAAATGCCTACTCCTAGCTGGCGTTGGTGATTGAATGGGTTACCACCTCCAGGATGGGGAATTCCTGGAGTTCTAGGGGTGGAGCCTGAGGAGGATGGGGGTTTAATTCCAGGAGATCTCCAGTCCTCACCTATAGCTGGCAACTGTAGCGAATGGAGGGGGGCCCATTAATTTGGAGAAAAAGATGGCAGCTGTGAGCCTGCGTCCCAGGCAGCTCCGCCTCTTTCTCAGTCCTGGTGGGCTAAAGGGATTTTGTCTTAAGGCCTGCCAAGTAGGGTTGCCAACTCCAGGTTCAGAGATTCCTGGAGGTTTGAGGGTGGTGCCTTGGATGGCTGGATTTAGGGAGGGGAGGGACACACAGTCGCCTTCCAAAGCAGCTCTTCTCTCCAGGAGAAGTAGAACAAATGTTGTAACAAAATAAATAAGTGGTCCACTGGGAGGCTAGGTTCTCAGAGCGCCGTCTCTTGTTCTACCTTGCCTTGGCCATAACCACTTGGTCTCCTCGCTCGCTGCAGGATGAGCCAGTTGCACTGGACAAGCAGCAGTCCCGGGACTCAGCAGCCGTCACGCACTCGTCCTACTCGCTGCCGGCCTCCTCCTTCTCACAAGACCCCGTCTACATCAACGGGAGCCTGAACTACAGTTACCGCAGCTACGGGAGCCTGGGGGGCAGCCTGCAGCCGGCCTCCTCACTCCAGACAGGAAGTCACAGCAATGGTAAGGGGGGATGCGGGGGGGGGGGCGGAGGGGAGGGCAGACCCGCCCTTTCGTCTAGCTTGGTCTGAGCAGGGGCCAAAGTCCATCTGGCCAAATCCTGACCAGCAGAGCCTCCTCACATCTATAAAAATGGCAATAATAATTCAAACTGAGGGAGGGTGTGCTTTAGATTTTATTTATTTAATTTGTTTATCGAGAGCCAGTTTGGCGTCGTGGCTAAGTGTGCGGACTCTCATCTGGGAGAACCGGGTTTGATTCCCCCACTCCTCCACATGCAGCTGCTGGGGTGACCTTGGGTCAGTCACAAGTTCTCTCAGGGCCATTCTCTCAGGAGCAGTCCTCGAAAGAGCTCTCTCAGCCCCGCCTACCTCACAGGGTGTCTGTTGCAGGGAGGGGAAGGGGACCGAGACTGTAAGGCGCTCTGAGACTCCCCCGGGTAGTGAAGGGCGGGGGTATAAATCCAATCTCTTCTTCATCTCCTGGAGAGGGGACTCCAAAACTGCTTTTCCCTCATAACAGCCCTGTGAGGTAGGTGAGGCTGAGAGCGTGTGACTGACCTGACATCACCAAGCAAGCTTCCATGGCATGGGTGGGGATTCGAATCTGGGTCTCCCAGATACTAGTCTGACGCTCTCAACCACTACATCACACTGGGTCCGTTTTTCCCCACGTGGTCCCAGTGTTAGGAGGAATTTCTTTACTGTGGGGGGGGGGTTGGGAGAATCATTCCTACCTCTACAACAAACGACGTAATTTCTGAGAGGCACAGAGATGAGTCAGACAGGATAAAAGGGTCCAGTGTGAAGCCAAGGGTCAGATAGCCAGAGGACGGTAACCAGTCCACAGCCATGGCAGACACGTGTTCAGGATAAGTTATATACATGCATTTCAAATAAGCGATAAATGCATTGCTGCCTCTTTGGGTTCCGGGCACATCTGTGAATGTGCATGCCTGCCATATTGCGCGGAAGCAGGAAGGGAGGTCACCCCAGGCACCCAAACAGACTTACCTTGCAGTCAGCTCAAGCCCCTGAATCAAAACATCCTCGAATGCCAGCAAATAGGGGTTCAGCAGTCAGAGAGGGCCACGTCTTTGAAGGAGCTGAGGCCAGGGGCCAGAAGCAATGCTCCCTCTAAGCTGTGGAGTCCTGTGAGCAAAAATTCTACTTTGTGAGCTAGTGGCATTAATGCTGTGAGTGAGCAATTTGGCTGCTGCATAAAATCAGTTTGCTCTGGAGCCCTCCTTCCTGAGCTAAGACAAAGATGTGTGAGCCAGAGGCTAAAAAACTGTGAGCTAGCTCACTCTAACTCAGCTTAGAGGGAACACTGGCCAGAAGCCCGCCAGACACCCCCTGCAAGGAGAATGAAACGGCGCTCGAGCAGCTGTGGACCTCTGGCAGCTCCCATGCTGCTCCTTCCCATCCCGGGGCCTTTTCCACTGGCGGCCCAGTGACAGAATGAGGTGCAGTCAGGAGCCCTGCTAGTTCCAGTCTCAGCCATGCCCTAAACAGCCTCACCCTCGAGACAGGGACAGTGAGACTGGCCTTCCTCACAGGGCTGCTGTGAGGGTCACCGAGATAATGACATCAGTAGGTACAGACAAAAGTACAGGTGTTTATTTCAAATAAAGCCTTATAAAATAATTTAAGCGATAAATGCGCAAAAAGAACCATCTATGACCTTCCGCGTTTCGGCCCACAAGAGCCTTCTTCAGAGGTCAAATAGTGCAGAGGGCAACGTGCACCAAAGCCCCTGTTACACTTGGAAGGCAGTGAACCATTGAGATGGGAACAAAAATGGAATGTTCCGATCTGGAATGGAATGACACCCCAAAAATATTGTCCACTCAGACCAGCAGCGGCTCTCCAGGGTCTCAAGCAGAGGTCTTTCCCATCACCTGCTGCCTGGTCCTTTTAACTGGAGATGCCGGGGATTGAACCTGGGACCTTCTGCATGCCAAGCAGAGGCTCTTCCACTGAGCCACAGCCCCTCTTTTCAGCTCTCCAGGGTCTCAAGCGGAGGTCTTTCCCATCACCTGCTGCCTGGTCCTTTTAACTGGGGATGCCGGGGACTGAACCTGGGACCTCCTGCATGCCAAGCAGAGGCTCTTCCACTGAGCCACAGCCCCTCTTTTCAGCTCTCCAGGGTCTCAGGCTGAGGTCTTTCCCATCACCTCCTGCCTGGTCCTTTTAACTGGGGATGCTGGGGACTGAACCTGGGACCTCCTGCATGCCAAGCAGAGGCTCTCCCACTGAGCCCCAGCCCCTCTTTTCAGCTCTCCAGGGTCTCAGGCGGAGGTCTCTCCCATCCCCTCCTGCCTGGTCCTTTTAACTGGGGATGCCGGGGACTGAACCTGGGACCTCCTGCATGCCAAGCAGAGGCTCTTCCACTGAGCCACAGCCCCTCTTTTCAGCTCTCCAGGGTCTCAGGCGGAGGTCTTTCCCATCCCCTCCTGCCTGGTCCTTTTAACTGGAGATGCCGGGGATTGAACCAGGGACCTTCTTCATGCCAAGCAGAGGCTCTTCCACTGAGCCACACAGCCTCTCCCTCACATAGTTTGTACCTGAGCTCTCTTGGAGAGTGGCACATACCCTGATCCAGCTTTGCTGGTGGATGGGCGGGGTAAAAGTCTAATAAAATAAGTAAATAAAATAAAATACCCAGCCAGCCTGGGCTGCCTTCCTTCGGCCTCCAGGTTTGCCCTCATTGGGCAGATGGCATTTCTGGAGCTCGGAAAGATGCCTCTCTGGGATCAACCCTTCTCATCCTTTCCTAGTTCCTCTTAGCCCTGGAGGATAGAGCCCCCCGCCTAGCTCCAGCCACTTGACACTTGAAGCATAATCTCAGCGACTGGGGTGGGTGGGGGGTGTACCTTGTCCATCCAAAGACAACAGGCCCTCAAGTAGGCCTGTTTGTTTGGCCTCCCTTTGCAGAACGGCCCTTCCTGGAGGTCGGGGGAGGGATTTCTCCCCTTTTCTTCCATCTTCTGTACCTGGAACAGGAAGGGCCCTTCTGAGGAGTCAGCCCCCTGCCCTGCACATCCCGCCGTCTCCTCCTTAGCCGCTCTTTTAAGCTGAGCATTCACTGTCATTTATAAAACAACATGAAACAGTGGGGAAGAATCTTAACGGGCTTCAGCTCAGGAGGTCCCTTGGTGATGATGTCACAGGCACCCAGCCAGTCAGAGCTCTGCATAGCCCCTTCTGCTTCCCAGGACCTTCGGCATGCCAGTTGTATGCTTGGCCACTGTGTCGTGGCCACTTGGCAAACCACGAACAACCTGACATCAAAACCAAGATCCCACGTGAACTCAGACACCCTTCCTCTCACCCAAGGGGGGCTATTTCTGCCAGTTTCCTCTCTTCCTGACATCTGGGAGTGGTTTGGTGGGGGATAGAAAGGGGTCAGCGGGACTGGGGAATGAGAGAATGCCCCATTCTGTGAGCGCAACAGATCCAGGCCACAGTATAGGGGTCAACGAGTGAGCACGGTTCTGGTGTCGCTGAGAAAATCTCGTCTTGGCCCCGGCTCCCGAGAGGTGCGGCCTGCGGCAGGGTAACCCCCGGCACACCGGATCTCTCCTGACCCACCTCTTGCTCTTTGCACGCAGGCCCGACTGACCTCAGCATGAAAAGCAGCGCCTCCAGCACCACCACGCCCCCGGCGAACAGCACAAACCGGGGGGTGCCGGCCGCCCAGCTCAGCCCAACGGAGATCAGCGCGGTGCGGCAGCTGATCGCCGGCTACCGGGAATCCGCAGCCTTCCTCCTCCGCTCGGCGGATGAACTGGAGAACCTCATTTTGCAGCAGAACTGACTGTTCACCTCCTTGCGGCTCCGGTGCCAGAAGACTCTGGTCCTCCTCTTGCACGAGGCTCCCTTTGATGATCTGCTCAGGACTGGCCCTTCCGCCGCCCACCAACCACCACCAGCCCAGCACAGGTCGTTGCTTGTCCCGGGGCAGAATCCGAAAAGAGCCAGGCCTCGCCTTTGGAACCTTCCTGCACCACGGCACTCCACCCTCGAGAAGGAGCCAACGTAGGACTGCTGGGGAGGGGGGGGGGTGGAGCCACAGGCAAATTTTGGGATTTCCTTGGTTGAGTCCAGCAACGATAGGAACCTTTTTCACACACCCCCTTTCCCCCACTCCCCAGTCTTCTTTCAAGTCTTAGGAATTGCATATTTATTGAGAAATGGACCCTCCCTTTCCCTGATCTCTCTCTCTCTCTCTCCGCCCTCCTCGTCCCATAATTTATTTTTCTGAAAACGAATTCTTGAGTTTGTACAGATCTACCACTTTTGTATCTGTCTGTCTGTTGGAGGAGGCTGAAGCTCAGAAAGCCGCACATTCCGTCTGCCCCCCCCCGGTCCACTCCCAGAAGGTTCAGCCCAGGGGAGTGGGTTCCACTGGCAAAGAACGGGTGGCTGCCACCAAACAAAACAACTCCCTGGCTCTTGGCACGCTGTTTGTTTCCCCCCGTCCTGGGCATCAGCCCAGGGCCTCTTCCCGGGTCAGAGATGAGCCCCACCTGGACCTGAGTTTCTTCCAGGCCGAAGGACTTGCTGTAGTCACTTACACTGAAAAGGAACCACCTCTGGGGGGGGACCCCCAAGGGGGGGACCCTGCCTGCCTGCCTTCCTCCTCCACACTCTACCTCACCCTGCATCATGGGCTTTCCCTCCCCCCAGAACTGGCTCTCACTGGCACGGCCTCAGGGTCCAATCTGCAACCCTCCAGGAGCTGAGCGGGGTCGACAGCTCCCGTTTGTTCCTTGCCGCAGACGCCGGCCACGTCTCCCCACCCGTGCGCTTTGCGTGGGGGTTTGTGCGAGGCAGAACTGCAGGAGGCAGAACAAAGTAGGAGGTGTAAAAAACCCGATCTTCAGGTCATTCCAATCAGAGCTGTTGTATCGAGCGTTTTGGAGACGCGAAGGGGCAAAGAAGTCCTCCAAGAAGTGACACCCCTCCCCCCCCCCGTTTCTGACGTGTGGAAAGAGACTGAGCCCCTTTTTTCTCCCCCCCCCCTCACATAATGCACTTGCCTCGCTTGGTGCAATATTTACCTGTGCTGCTAAAATCGGGAGCTGAAGAGCTGGGGCACCGAGTCGGGAAGCAGCCGGGCTGACCCCAACAACAGGCCGGGTGACTCCTCCTGCCCCCCTCTCCATTCAGGTTCCACTGCCCGCCCTCCCCTGCCCCCCCCTCCCAAGTTGCTGCTGAGCCCCCCTGCCTTGGAGGGGCGCTGGGTGCTGGGAGCAAGCCCTGCAGGCTCACCTCCAGCTCCTGCGCTGCTTTAACAGCCTGATCCACCGCTTCCCTCTGCACCTCCACCTGTTCTCCGGGGAGAAGAACATAGCCCAGCACCCTTGGAAAGGTTATGAGAAAGGGGAGGGGGGGGGGAACCACAGCGCCGGGGGCCTTCTTGAGCCGGTTTGCCCAGGCCTGCAGGATTTCTTTTCTGCTTCAAAGCATCGGTGATTTGCTGCCTTTCTGTAAGGCAAGGAAGCGCCACATTCCTAAAACTTACTGATGTGGGGGGGCCAGTTTCGTGTGGACTCTCCTTCCTTGTACAAATGCTGTTTTGAGTTGTAAGCCCCTGCCCCGCCCTGCCCTCCCAGGAAGTTCTCAGGAACAAGCTGCTGCCACACTTCCGGATTGTTGATCTTGGCTGCTGTCTTCCCCCTGCGAGAACCTAGCTTGTGGGGGAGGGAGAGATTTCCTTCCCTTCCCTTCCCTGGTGTCTCTCCATTGCCAGAGACAAGCAGGGGGCTCCAAGCCGCTGGGGGGGGGGCAGTCTCTTTGGCCAGGGGTCCTCACATCTTCACACAGTTCCCTCCCCAGCAGTGCAGAAGCCGGTATGTTCTGGGCCTGCCCTCCCTCCTCCCAGCTTTGATTTTTTGTGTGTAAATATTTATTGTTGTGCGCACAACCGGACCAGGCGCAAACCCCTTAACCACATGAACCCCATTGTCGTGAAGAGTGGCAGAGACAATCGCTGTCCCAATCCCCGTGATGTTTTGACGACCCCTGGGCTGCCTTCGGCTGACCCCGGAACCTCCCACCCACCCCTAGGAGTGCAGAGCCATGAGATGGGGGACGGGGGGGCGCTGCTTAGGGTGAAGGCTGTGCTCTTCACTCGATCGCTTTGGAACTTGGCTTCGGGTGCGCGAGTTGCTGCTAGAGAGATCGGCGGGAAGCCGCTTGGGGCTCATGGCCTGCGGCCGAGCTGGGTAGAGTTTGACAGTGCCTCGTCTGTTTGCTACGATGCCCGCGTTGGGTCATGGAAGCCATTTTTCTTTTGGTGCACTGTAACTCTAATCTGTGGAGGCCATCTCCGTGGTCTTTACCAGCCAGCTGAGGGTTGGGGGCTTAGTCCTGTCACGGGTCTCGGGGTCCGGCACGCCCTTAGTGGGAATATGGCCCCCACCGGCCTCCCCCCTTTTTGGCAAGGGAAGGAGAAATTGCGGGTTGGCAGGTCTCTTGGGGGAGACAGCAGAGGACGAGACCTGTGCCCAGAGACTCTCCTGGCACGCTTCTCTGCTAGCAGGGTCCTTTGCCCAGGGGGGGAAGGGCCTTCCCAGGATTCCAAGCAGAGCCCGCCTGCCCAACCCTCCCTTTCGCCCGAGGGCCATTTTTCCTCCGGGGGGGGGGGGGGCGTACCATTTAGTACCAGTTCATTTACAAGAAGAAGAAAAAAAAAAAAAGAAATGCTGCTTTTGAACTCAGAGGGTTGAAAATATTAATTTTGATTTGTAACTTTTTGTAAGAACTTTTTACAAGGTAGCCTAGCGGATTTCACCAGAATACCAACTTGCAATCTCGTGTCCCCCGGTCTGATTTTTTAAATATATCATTTGTAGCGGTGCTTTTTAGGACGCTTAATTTGGTGGTTGTTTCGGAGCCGCGCGAGGCGGCTCGCGTTCTTCTTCGCCTGTTATCTACCTAAGACCAATGTGAACCTTTGTACTTTTTTGCTCCTGACTTTGGACTCAGTGAAAGTGTACTGTTTACATGTACAGAACTCCCAGCACCGCCACCCCCATCCCCTTCCCCTCTCCCCCACACGCCCCGTTCTGTGAGACCCTCGGTGAGGAAGATGCCCCTCACCCCACTGCTCATCTGCTTAGCAAAGCCACAGGCACTCGAACTCTGAACCTCCTTCCCCGCCGTATGCCCGGGAGGCACTGCAGCAGACTGCAGATTGCACAAAAGCCCCACCCCGTGTTTCTCTCCAGGGGCCAGTTCAGCAGGAGAGATTCCCTCCTAGGAAGGGGTTAAGGTGAATGTGGACAGCCAGGACCTCCCCCCCCCACAAAGTCAAACTACAGAGTGGCAGCCTTTGCCCCCCCCCCCCCCAAATACCATGGCCCAAGAGAGACAGGGAAGCAACTGGGGGGGGGAGGGACATGGGGGAATGGCGGCTCAAGGATCCAGACGGTCAGCCAGCCCAGCTAGACAAGCAAAGCAAGCCCAGTGCATTCAGAACCCCCAAGAGGCCCCCCCATTCTTTCCACAAGACCCTATACAGGAAGCAAATGGCACTTAAAACCCAGTTTGAGAAGGTGACACTTTATTGCTTGAGAAAAGAAAAGAGAACGACCTTCCTGCCCGGGACCTATGCAACTCGATGTGGCTCTTTTAAGCAGATGGCACATCCTCCTCCATGCGCTATGGCAATTCTTGTGTTATAATACAGTGGACCTTTCCCTGCCGCCCCCCGCCCCCCGCCCCCCCCCCCCGGTAAATGTGGCTTAATATTTTTAATTCTTAGGACGTGTGTTTGTTCTATGTGATGCAACTTAATTCTGTTCTGTTTGTGGAATGAGTAGCACAGGCCAACCTCCTCCTCCTCCCCCCCCCTCCCCCCCTTCACTTACTTAAAAAAAGACCAACGAGCTGTTTTGAATCCAGCGGTTCTTTCCATCCATGGTATTACTTGCTAAATGCACTGATTTCATAAGTACGTGAAAAAAAATTTTTTTTTTTGGAGTCTGTATATCATATTATAAGACTGAATCTACTTAATAAACACTGTATAACAAACAGGACTTCTTCCGTCATCACTGCTGGGGGGGGGGGAGGGCAGGACTCCGTGAGTGCATATACGCAGGAAGCCAAGCCACAGACGAAGAGAATGGATTTATACCCCACCCTTCTCGAGAACTGCCCTTGAGAGAACAGCTCTGAGAGAACGCGTGACTGACCCAAAGTCACACCAGCAGCTGCACGTGGAGGCGTGGGGAATCACACCCGGTTCTCCCAGATTAGAGTCCGCCCTCCTAACCACGACACCAAACTGGGTCTCAAGGGCTTCCCAAGCTTTCGTCTCGTCACCCATGCCTTTTCACATCTCCATGAAAACCACCAAGCGAGGGCATCCAGAGTTTTGGGCCGAGTTGCCACCAAGATGCAGATAATGCTCAGTTCTGTCTCTGGCTTCCAGCAGACCCCAGGGAGGTTGTGGGAACCAAAGAGGTGCCCAGAGATGGTTTGGGAATGGAAGGAGGGTCTTAAACCTGGCAAAATAGAGGCGCTACTGGGTGCGGTGAAGGTCTCCCCCGGAAAATAGATTAGCTGTCATTCTGGATGGGGTTGCGGTCCTGCTGCTGGATAAACCGGGGCCAAGGGTGCCTTTCACCAACCTGGGCCGGTGGGCCAGTTGCGGCCCTTCCTGGGGGGAACTGTGGAGCGTGGCAGTGGTTGGTAACATCTGGAATAGATTACTGCAATGGGCTCACTTTACGTGGGGCTGCCCTTGAAGACTTTCTGGAAGCTACAGCTGGTAGAGAAGGCTGCAGTCAGTGTTGACTGGAATGGATCACAGGAGCCATATCCCGCCAATCCCGTCGCATCTGCTCTGGCGTCCAGTTTGCTTCCCGGGTGCAAATTGAGGTGCTGGTCTTGACCTTAAAGCTCCACACAGTCTGGGAGAGACATACTTTGACTGCCTTGCCCTAATGGGAACCTACCCAGCAGCCATTGCAGTCATCTTCAGAGGGCCTGCCTCAGTCAGCCCCAGTGTTAGATGGGGGGCTATCCAAGAAAGGGCCTTCTCAGTCATGGCAGCAAACCCTTGTACCTCCCACCCCAGGGAAATTCGTTGGCCTCCCTCGAAGTGGTGCCTTTCGCCTGGCGGGTGGGAAAAATTTTTGTTCTGTGTGGCATACCCCCAGTAACGCTCCCTAGTCCTTCTAGTGTTATGTTGTTTTTAAATGCATTATTTTAAAACTTTACCTGTATTTTTAATTGCTCAAATGTTTTAACGCTTTTTATGTTCACCATCTTGTAGACCCCGATTGGGTGGGAGAGGGGGCATAACAATATTTTAAACAAATACTATGCAAGAACCCACTCAGACCCCCCCACCAGCTCCTTCCTGCATCCTTCTTGGACGGCTCAGTTCAACCTCAGCCACAAGAAAACCGGCTGAAATAAGGAACTCTTAACGGGAAATGATCTGATCTTTGGTGTGGTCAGCAGTTTGTCCGGCAAGGCAGGATATAAATGGAAATGAATAAATGCCCCCTCTAAGCTGTGGAGTCTCGTGAGCAAAAATTCTACTTTGTGAGCTACTGGCATTAAAGCTGTGAGCGAGCGATTTGGCTGCTGCATAGATTAGTTTGCTCTGGAGCCGCCCTTCCTGAGCTAAGACAAAAATGTGTGAGCCGGAGGCTAAAAAACTGTAAGCTAGCTCACACTAACTCAGCTTAGAGGGAACACTGGGGGTCAGTCCCACCCACCCACCCCCGGCCCAGTGCAGTAACCCCTCAAATCTCATGGGTGCAAAACCCACAGTCCTTAGTGGCCAAAAGTAACGAGAGGAGGTGCCTCCTTTCTTTCCAAAGATGGGGAGTGCAGCTCATACCTAAAAGAACCTCACAGGAAAGACGTCACCTGCTGGAGGAGCCAAGGAGAGAGAGGCCATGTCCACTCTCACACGTCTCTGCAACCAGTGCAGCTGCCTAAGCTTTAGGTGTGCTTAGTGGAACAGGGTGGGAACGGGGGCTTCCCCCAGGAATCCCCCTTCTAATAACTGCAGGTGCAGCCTAACATCAACAGAGGAGCCCTGCCGGGTCAGACCAGTGAGGGTCCATCCAGTCCAGCATATCCTGTCTCACACAGTAGCCTCAACCAATTCCTCTTGAGGGCCAACAGCAGGGCAGAGAGATTGAGGCCTTCATAAGAACCTCAGAAGAGCCCTGCTGGGTCAGACCAGTGAAGGTCCATCCAGTCCAGCATCCTGCCTCACACAGTGGCCAGCCAGTTCCCCTGTAGGGCCAACAACAGGGCAGGGAGGCCGAGGCCTTCATAAGAACACCAGAAGAGCCCTGCTGGATCAGACCAGTGAGGGTCCATCTAGTCCACCCTCCTGTCTCACACAGGGGCCAACCAGTTCCTCTAGAGGGCCAACAATAGGGCAGAGAGGCCGAGGCCTTCATATGAACATCAGAAGAGCCCTGCTGGATCAGACCAGGGGTCCATGAAGAGCAGCATCCAGTCTCACACAGTGGCCAGACAATTACTTTGGACCTCAGGCTAGCAAGAGATGCTAAAAAAAAAACAAAGGGGTTCTTTTCTGATGTTCAAAGTAAGAAAAAGAGCAAGGACATGGTAGGCCCATTGTGGGGACAGGAAAGTGAAATTGTAACAGGTGATGAAGAGGGGGCAGAACTGCTCAATTCCTACTTTTCCCAAGTCTTCTCTTGTGAATGAAATGGTGCTCAACATGACAAAAACAGAACACACGGTGAGGGAAGGGAGTTGCAGCCTAGGATCCGCATAGGGGTAGTACATAAACACCTAGGGTCTTTAAATGAAACCAAGTCCTCAGGGCCAGATGAACCGCATCCAAAAGTACTAAAAGAACTTGTGGATGTAATTGCTGAGCTTCTGTCCATTATTTTTGAGAATTCTTGGGGAATGGGTGAAGTGCCAGAAGATTGGAGGCAGGCAAATGTTGTCCCCTTCAAGAAGGGGGAAAAGGAGGAACCAGGTAACTACCGAGTCCCAATCCATCAGCTTGACGTCTATACCTGGGAAAGTTTTAGAACAAATCATCAGACAGTCCTTGAGGATTTAGAAAGGATGGCTGTAATTACTAAGAGGCAGCATGAACCAGTCATGTCAGTCTAACCTCTCTTTTTTTGAGAAAGTTACTACCTTGCTGGATCAGGGGAATGCTGTAGATATAGTTTATCTTGATTAAGGTTCCACATAATATTCTTATTTACGAGTTGGTAAAATGTGGTTTGGATCCTATGACTGTTAGGTGGATCTATAACTTGGTCACAGATTGCACCCAAAGAGTGCTTGTGAATGGTTCCTCATCCTCTTGGAGAGGAGTGACAAGTGGAGTGCCTCAAGGATCTGTCCTGGGACCTGTTTTATTCAACATCTTTATCAATGATTTGGATGACGGAATAGAGAATGCTCATTAAATTTGCAGATGACACTAAACTGGGAGGGGTAGCAAATACGGCAGAAGACAGAGTCAGGATACAGGATGATCCTGACAGGCTGGAAAACTGGGCTAAAACAAATAAAATGAATTTCAATAGGGATAAATGTATGGAGATAAATGTAAAGTTCTGCATTTAGGTAGGAAAAATCAAATGCATAATTATAGGAAGGGGAGACTTGTCTTGGCATAGTATGTGCAAAAAGGATCTAGGGGTCTTAGTAGAGGGCATACTTAGTAGACCATACACTGAACATGAGTCAGCAGTGTGATGCGGTAGCTAAAAACGTGAATGCGATTTTGGGCTGTATCAACAGAAGTATAGTGTCCAGATCATGCAAAGTGAATGGTATCGCTTTACTCTGCTCAGACCTCACCTAGTTACTCACTTTCAGGCTTGATTACCGCAACTCGCTCTATGCAGGGTGACCCTTGAAGCTGATCTGGAAATTGCAGCTGGTGCAAAATGCGGCGGTGCGCCTGCTGACATTGACGCCTGTGCGGGCTCCCGTTCGGCATGTGTTTTGTCAGCTGCACTGGCTGCCAGTTGAGTACCGAATCCACTTCAAAGTGCTGGTAATTACCTTCAAAGCCTTATACGGCCTGGGACCAACATACCTAAGGGACCGCCTCTTCCCATATACGCCTCGGAGAGCATCACGCTCTGATAATCAACATCTCCTGGTAGTCCCTGGCCCAAAGGATGTCCGCCTAGCCTCGACCAGGCCAGGGCTTTCTCCGCCCTGGCCCCCACCTGGTGGAACGTGCTCCCTACTGAGACCAGGGTCCTGCGGGATCTACTTCAATTCCACAGGGCCTGCAAGATGGAGCTGTTCTGCCAGGCCTTTGGCTGAGGCAGTGGGTGTCCACATATGCCCTCTCCCCCGAGGTTGCGGTCTCCCACCCACTAATAACCGGCCATACCTAGTGTCATGATCTGTGGCAGGCTGGAAAACAGGCCCAGTGCAGCCTAGGCATAGGAGAGACCTATTTTGGGGTTAGAGGGGACAGCCTACAATTCCCATGATGCTTGGCGGCCGCGGTAGCCAATGGGAATTCGGGGAATATGTGAGAAGACGGAACTTTAGGTGTGCAACTGACAAAGCGGTTCTTTTTCTCTCTACTGCGGCCTTTCCTCAGAGAGTCCGGGCTGGGAGAGAAGTCCCTCCGTGGGATGGAGTGAGAACAGGCAGGAGGGCCTGGTGGTGTAAGAGGCTGTAGGCCTTAAGGAGCACCAGTTAAGGAAAAACAGTAGCATTAGATTCATTTTAGTTCACCTTTAAAACACTGTTATTGATTTTACTGCACACCGTCTTGTTTTCCCTGCCCCAGAATTGTTCAAATAAACCCTGTTGTTCAAGTCCTCTGCCTGGTCGTCATGCCTCATGTTTCTCGGTTAAAAGAGGGGCCTTTGGTCGGGCTCGGGAGGGTACCCTGGAGGGCCTTCTCAAGAGACCCTAAGCCCAGGGGGGTGGTGGCAGAAGGTGGCAGCCCCCAAGGGGTCATGACACCTAGTTATATCAATGGGCTGGATTCTCCCTACAGCAAGTGGGACTATTGATTTTGTGTTTTAATGTGTCTTAAATTTTATTGTATTTATCGAAATGTTGTGACCCGCCCTGAGCCCATTTACGGGACTGGGCGGGATATAAATACGAAAAATAAAAATAAAAGTATTGTGTTCAGTCTTGGGCACCACCGTTCAAGGAGGACAGAGACAAGGTGGAGCATGTCCAGAGGAGGGCAATGAAGATGGTGAGGGGCCTGGAGACCAGGTCCTAGGAGGAAAGGCTGAAGGAGCTCTGGGCATGTTTAGCCTGGAGGGGAGACGACGGAGAGGTGGTATGAGGACCATCTTCAAGTACCTGAAGGGCTGTCCTGTAGAGCAGGGGTGGGCAAATTGCGGCCCGGGGGCCACATGCGGCCTGCCAGTTTTTTGCGGCCCGCCAAGATTTCAGGACTTCAAGAAAATTGAGCCTAAATTCAATTTGCTCTCTTATCCCATCACTGCTGCTATTGATACAGCACCTGAGGAGCTGCAGCTTGAACTTATTGACATGCAGTCAGATCACACTGTGAAAGAAATGTTCAATGCTGTGACATTAGTTGACTTTTACAAATCTTTGTCTGCTGAAAAAAATTTCCATGTATGAAGAAATTTGCTGGGAAAATGTTCTCTATATTTGGGTCTACATATATTTGTGAGCAAAGTTTTTCTTGCATGAAGATCAAAAAGAGTAAATATAGATGCTCCTTGACAGACATTAACTTCCAGGCTGTGATGAGAATTGCAACAAGCAATCTCACTCCTGATTTCAAAAAAATTGTGGAAAAGTGTGATAGGGTACATTTGTCTCATTAAACTGATTCTAAAATTAAATGTGCTTGCAGCTATAGATGATATGAAATTAGCACAATAAACAAATTGACTAAAACTACCACTATTTTATTTGATTTATATTTATTTATTTTTATGGTACAATTTATACCTTTTCTGAAATGCAAAGTTAACTCATGAATGCAATCATTTTAAAAGGTGCGGCCCTCTGCTAACTTCCGCTCCCACAAAGTGGCCCCTGAGCCAAAACAATTGCCCACCCCTGCTATAGAGGATGGTGCGGAGTTGTTTTCTGCTGCCCCAGAAGGTCAGACCAGAACCAATGGGTTGAGATGAAATTAGAAGAGTTTTCGGCTCAACATGAGGAAGGACTTCCTGGCAGTTTGAGCGGTTCCTCAGTGGAACAGGCTTCCTCAGGAGGTGGTGGGCTCTCCTTCTTGGGAGGTTTTCAAGCAGAGGCTCGATGGCCGTCTGAGAGCAATGCGGATTCTGTGAGCTTGGGCAGATCCTGAGAGGGAGGGCAGGGAGGACATTAGGGCTTAGTTCTCGTGGCCCTTTCTGACACGCCCAGGGGAACGCTGATCGCCTCTTTTGGGTCAGGAAGCAATTTCTCCCCAAGCCAGTTTGCCTGGGTTTTTTTTTTTGTCATCTTCTGGGCATGGAGCAGGGGCCACTGGAGGCGTGGAGGGGGAGGTATCTGTGAATTTCCTGCAGGGAAACTGTGCAGGGGGCTGGACTAAACGGCCCAAGAGGTCCCTTCCAACTCTTATGGTTCCAACAACAGGGCAGAGAGACCAAGGCCATCCCCCCCCCCCCCCGATGCTGCCTCCTAGCACCCGGATTCAGAGGTCGACTGTCTCTGAATGTGTAGGTTCCTTGAATCACCACAGCTAGTGGCCACTGATGGACCTCTCCTGTATGAATCTGTCAAATCCCACTTTTAAAGCCTACGCTTTGTCCTTTGGCAGCAAACTCCACATTTTGATCACTCACTGTGTTAAAGAAGTATTTCCTTTTGTCTGCCCTGAATCTACTGCCCATCAGCTTCTTGGGATGGCCTCGAGTTCGAGTGTTTTGGGAGGGAGAAAAATTTCTCCTTGTCGGCTCTCTACCCCCCATGCATGATTTGATAATCTCTCATCATGGCCCCTCTTAGTCATCTCTCTTCCAAAATGAAAAGTCCCAGACTCTCCAGCCAACATGCTGTGCCCTGGAACATCTCACTGAGGATATTGGGAAGGCATGGCAGGGGACCTCAGACTAGTGGTGGGAAGCGGGGACTCTCGAGTGGTGTCCCTGGGGCAAAGCGATGGGTCAGGCCTCTGCAACCCCTGCCATCTGGCACTCCCCCCCCCCACCACCTGAGATATTCCAAAGTACAAGATGGCGCCTACAACAGGAGATGGCCAGTGTGCCGTCGTCACACCACAGAGCCAACAAAACACTTTGGCAAAAGGACCTCCACCCCCAGGAGTTGTCATGAGCCAGCACTGCTGATGACTTCGCCCAATTTCCGGTGGTTTATAGTGAGCAGCACATTCCAACGTAGTCTTCTGAGTGCCACACCCACCAGGAAATCAAAGACCAAGTTCAGAAGGAAGATTCAAACCACAAGCTGCAATTTTCAAAATGTTTATTTCTTCCAATACCACAAGGGACATACAACACCAGGGTTCAGCAGAGGAGACCCCCCTCCCCTCCCCGCCAGACCGGCATGAGTCTGTACACAACAGCAGCCCTGGAGGACGCAGAGCGAGGAGACCCCCCCACACACACACCTGTTTGGCCCCCATCTTTGGTAAGCAGGTTTCAGACCAGCGGCTTCGTTGCCTTTCATACCACAATCCGCTTCGCTTTTGACCTCAACCCCCCACCCCCACCCCGCATCTCCGACTAAAAAAAGCTGCCATGTTGGTTCAGAGTAAACACTGTGGAGATGACGAAGCCCCAATTTTTAACACTTCTATACGGCTCTGAAGCAGGGAGGTCTATGGTTAAAGAAAAAGAGGAACCCGGTCAGGGAAAGAGGTAGGTTAGGAGCTGGAGACGGGAGGAGGGAGGCGAGGACAAACCCTTGCTATCCGTTTGCATTAGAGGAGAACAAAAAAAATTGGCTTCCTCCCTCCACCCCCACCCCCTGGGGAAACCTATCAGCTTCTAGGCGCTTCCCACCGCAGGATGAGCACAGCTGCCAGCCAGAAACACACACACAACCCCAGGAGCGCTCGCCTTTGTAGCACTCGTCCCCCACCTCCCAACTTCCGAACGGAAGCAAGAAGCGAAGGGGCTGGGGATCCTGGGGATATGGTCTGCTGGCGGCGGCACCCAGAGCTTCCCTCCCCAGGCTTTCACCTCCTGGAACTGCACAGAGAGCCCTGCCGCTAACAGAACGGATCCAGCCCAGCGCTACCGAGCCTGAGGCGCTGGCGAGCTCTTCTTTAAATCCAGGCACAGCTAACCCTCGTCCCACCCGGGCAAGCCAGAGGCGTGAAATGGGGCTGGCCTCGAGCCAGGCAAGTCAGAGGGAGCACAGCGCAGTCGCTCAGACTCGGGACCGACAGCACACCTGGATGCAACGCTATCGCAGCTGGGGGGGTGGAGGTGGGGGCGGAGATAAAGGAATTTTTAAAAACGCTTTATGTACAGAACATCCATTTACAGAAATCGGCCAGTACTGTGTACAACGTTATAAATACATGATTCCAACAGATGCATAGAGGGTACATAGGAGCCAAACGTTTCACTTTTTACACCCAAGAACAAAATTTTTAAAATTATATATATATTTATATATATATATATTTTAAAATGACACTGCTTAGAAAGTAAAAACAAAAAAGCTGGGTACACGGTCTGACAGCCCACGTTTCCCTGCAGGGAGGCTGCCTGCTAGAGCCGAGACCCCGAGACCCTCCTCCCACCCTCCCCAAAACCACAACCACCAGCCCCCGCCACAGCCCACCAACCTGGAGACCCAACGGCTCCCCCTGCCATGAAGCTACCATGACAGCAGCAACCACTTCCGGCTCCTTGTACGAAAGGGGCTCTCAAAAAGGAGGCTCCTCGGCCCCGAAGCAGGGAGGAAAAGGTGGTGGAAGGGGAGAACGGAAGACGATGCGATTTTGCTCTGCTCGAGCAAAGGGGGACCCGCTCTAAGTCCTTTCAGGGGGGGAAACAAACAAAAACTCCCCCAGATTATGCTGGCTCCACTTTCCTAAGGAGACAATCCTCCTCTCTCTCCCTCCCTCCCTCCTCAAAGGGACTCATGGGACACGAGGGCACAGACATGGGAGAAATATTTTCAAGGCACCGGATGGTCCCGGTGACCCACCCCCCCAACGCCAGTCCTAGCAGGCGAACCAAAACGTGCGGCATTTTAACACTGCCTGTAATATTGACCCGGATGATAGTGTGCACGCTGGCCTTCCAGGACCCTGGATGGCAAAAACACACGGAATATACACCCCCCCCCCTCCCGGGGCCTTTGCTCATCATCTCACCACAAGGCACAAGACGCACAGCTTGGAGGGCCCGATGCAGTCATCGTGGCAGAACGCCCCGCAGCCCTTGCACAGGATCATGGCTTTCAGGCGGCACGAACACTTGAGCGAGACCTCCTCCACGCTGCCGCCGCCGGCGAACATCTGCGCAGAGAGAGAGATGCCGTGGGAGGCGGCAAAGTTCGCCTTGTGGCCCAGCTGCATCACGCTCTCCGCCAGGCTCCTGGGGAAAACCGGCACGTTGGAGGCGCAGTTGAAGGCGGCCGGGTTCAGCTGCAGCTTGGAAAGCTTCCCGTAGAAGGCCTGCTTGATGTTCAGCTGCGAGGGGATGGAGGAGGGCTCCAGGGGCTGGGCCAGCCCCTTCCCCGGCTCTCTCGGCAGCTTGAAGAAAGGAAGGTCCCTCACCAAGGGGAGGCTTTGCAGGTGCTCCATCAGCTCCACGGGGCTGGGCGGCGCCTCCTTCCTCTTCTCCACGTTCCTCTTGGCTGGGCCGGGGCAGGCCAGAACGTGCTCATTCTCCACCCCGCCGCCCCCGCCGCCAACATGCACGCGCGGCTTGGGAGGCCACTCCTCCCTTATGGCTTGCGCAAGGCTCTTGGGAGGTGGTGCTGGCACACGCTTAACGGGACAGGGCTCCGGCACTTTGGAAGGCTGCTGTGCTCGAGAAACGGTGCTGAGGGAGAAGCCGGAACCAAAGATCTTCTTCCCTTGGACTCCCTGGTTTGGAGGAACGGAAGCGCCCCTGAACTGGTCCGGACCCAGAGGGGTCCTGACGGGAGGTGAAAATTGGGTTGGCTTTTGGTTCTCCTGCAGACCCCCGCAGAAGACAGACTCAGCAGACAGAGCCAAGTCCTTTGGACCTTCGCAAGCATGCAGGGAGAACGGCCCTCCCCTAGGGCTCGACTTTGCAGGATGCTGGGTAACCCGCACCACTCGACCTGCGCGGCCAGAGCTGGGACTGAAGTCAGGGCACGTCTTTGGGCCATCAGCCTTTTCCTGGCCCTCGCTAGGTGCGGCTGAGGGGCCAGGAATGTAGTGCCTTTGCGGAGAGTCCCTCGGACACCTTGGAGCAGGGTGTCCGTTTGGTGCTGCACCATTTATGTCCAGCCCCTCAGCCCGAGGGGGCCCCTGGACGTGACCGCCAGCTCTCTTGCTCCCAAGCAGGACGCTGCAGTGTCTTGCAGGAGGCTGATCTGTGTCACCCACTGTGGTGCTGCTGAGTGCCCCTGGAAGAACCGTGCTCAGGGGCAGCCGGGCTTTGAGCAACTTCACCATGAGAGGGTTGCTCGCTTCTACGGACAGCGGCTTGCAAGTCCTCAAAGGCGGTGGCTGTCCGTGGCATTCCACATCAACGTGGACAGCGGGCTCGGCGGCTTCCTGGGCAGGAGATGGCTGCGGCATCTGTTCCTCTGGCCGACGGAGACCGACAGGCTGAGCTGCCAAAGACGAGGCTCCCCTGGGTGAAGGGAAGCCAGGTCTTGTGGAACATTCGGACCGGATCCCGTCACGGCCCTCCAGGCCACTCCTGCTGGGAGCAACCCCTTCCTCCGCTTTAGCCAGGTCCCGTTCTGCACTCTCATCAGTCAGCTCCGCTTCCAAATCAGATGCCGTCTCCGTCGTCTCACTCAGCATGCTGCTTCCTTCCTCGTCGTTGGCGGGGTCGGGGCTCGGCATCACTTCTGGCTCTTGGCCGCCCGTCTCCATTCCTGCCTCCCATGTAGGAAGGCTGCTCTGGGGGGTCTCCACGCCAGGGAAAGTGTCGAAGCCATCCGACAAGGGAACGGACTCTGTCTGGCAAGCGATGTCCTCCTCACTCCCTCTTGGTCTCTCTTCCCCGTGCCACTGCTGTGTCATCGGAGGCGAGGACACATGGAGCTGCGCAGCCGCATCCTCCATCCCAATGGCATCGGAACGCCTGGGACCTGGGAAACCCTCCCCTGCTCGTAGCCCAGTTGCACGTCTGTCCTTCACCTCTGTACCACCGGGCTCTGTGCTCTCATCGGCTAAATCTGCCACCGGTCCGAGACTACCAGAAGAGCAGTTTTCTTTGTGGATCAGAAGGACGGGATGTCCACTTCCACGCCAGTCTGCTCTATGGGTTTCCCCAAGGGAAGTAACTGGAGAATCCTCTAGCCGAGAGTGGCTGTTACAGCCCCCTGAAGGAAGCTTCGTTCCCTCCTGTTGATCACGAGCACCCTGAGACAGACCACCGCTCACGTCACTCAGGAGATGTCCAGAGGTGCCATCCAGCGCTGCCACGGCTAGGCAATCCAGGGGCAGTTTGACTGGACTGCTGTCCAAGTGGCCTCTTCCAGAAGCCTCCGCAATGCCAACGGCACCTTCAAGGGCAAGCGGGGCCATGCCAGCCGTCTGCCCCACCACCACGGCTCCCTCGGCTCTGGGAGGGGAAGCCGCTTTCCCATACACAGGAGAGTTTCTTTTAGCCGACTCAGAGCCGGGCTGTTCTAGGCGGGGAAGCGGCAGTAGTTGTGTTCGCTGTAAATTTGACAGACACTTCCTGTGAGCTCTCTTGGACCTCCAGCGTTTTGGGCGGCCACGGGATTGCCTGCCTCTGCTGCGGGTGCTGCCGCCGCCGCTGCCGCCACCACCACCACGGCCGCCGCCGCCTTCATCCGGGCCGCCGCCTCCCCCTGGCCCACCCCCACCTCCAATGGCGGAGGCAGGAGCAGCAGTCTCTCGCTGGACCCCGCCTTGCACAGAACAGGCCTCAAAGTCAGCAGAGGCCGCGGCCCCGTGTCGGTCCCGGCCGGAGGGCTCTGGATTGGGGATAATCCGAGGACATATCTGGTAGGCTGGCTGACCTTTAACCACCCAGGGGGGTTTGATACGGGAAAGTTGAATCTGAAAGGCAAGCCAGACAAGAAGAAGTCTCACTACTCAGTGCTCGTGGAGAGGTCAAACCACACAAAGCCCACTTGGATCCCTGTCTCGGAACTTCTGAAGCTTTTTTGTTCCGCTTGGTCTGCAGGACAACGGCAAGATTCCAGTTCAGGAGCACCCCAGACACAAACGAGTTTGGGAGTGTATGTTTCCAAGAGTCAAGGCTCCCAAGGCTTGTCAGATACAAAGGGAGCTGTGACTCTCAGAAGCTTATCCCCAAAAAATCTTGCCTGCATATCGGACAAAGAGAGCTTCAGCTTTCAAAAGCTTATACCCAAAATATCTCGCCGGCCCCTAAGGTGCTACTGGACTCGAATCTCATCGTTAGACCACTCAGTTTACCTACTGTAGCAACCTCATAGCCCGACTAGTGTTCCCTCTAAGCTTTGGGTGAGCTAGCTCACCGTTTTTTAGCCTCCGGTTTACACATTTCTGTCCTTGCTCAGGAAGGATGGCTCCAGAGCAAACTAGTTTATGCAGCAGCCAATTCGCTCGCTCACAGCTTTAATGCCACTAGCTCACGAAGTAGAAGTTTTGCTCACAAGACTCCACAGCTTAGAGGGAGCATTGAGCCCAACCCTAACAAAGCTTTTAAGCTGAACAGTTTGGTCCCTGGTTAGTGTTTGGATGACAGACCACCAAGGAAGATGGGGGCTGCTATGCAGAGGAAGGCAATGGCAAGCATCTCCTGCCTGGAACCAATACTCCCTCTAAGCTCTGAAGTCTTGTGAGCAAAAATTCTACTTTGTGAGCTACTGGCGTTAAAGTGGTGAGCGAGCGAACTGGCTGCTGCAAAAATTAGTTTCCTCTGGAGCCGTCTTTCCTGAGTTAAGACAAAAACGTGTGAGCCAGAGGCTGAAAAACTGAGCTAGCTCACACTAACTCTGCTTAGAGGGAACACTGGCTGGAACACACTGTGGGTTCCCACGAGTTGGTTCTGATCTGACAGCGCACAAGTATTATTCTTACATACTGTGCCCCTCCCACAAAGCATTCTGGGAACTGTACTCCGGAAAAGGCACTAAATGCACTACTTGGGATCCGCTTCTCGTCACTTACAAACTTTCATCTCCCACGGAGCACTGGGAAGACCTGCTAAACCAATTTGTGCTTCAATGTATTATACACTAAGGGCTTCGATTATTCTTGTAAAAGACCTCAGACTCTGGAGGGGAAGCCTACAAATTGCTTTGAAAGGAAGTGAATTTCTGGGATGGAAACGGCCAGGGACAGGATACTCACGCCACCCCTTTCTCCTAAGGTACAAGGCTGACACCTTGCCAAGTACCTCAATAAAGACTCCTGAATAAACTCAGCAGTCATGGGATAAGAGGACGGATTCTCTTATGGATTAAAAACTGGCTAAATGACTGAAGCAAAGGGCAGGAATCAATGGACAGTTCTCACAATGGAGGGAAGTAAGCAGTGGGGTCCCACAGGTATGGGGGCCAGAACTATTTAATTTCTTCGTCAGTGATCTGGAACTAGGGGTGAATAGTGTAGTGGCCAAGTTTACAAGATCTCAAAAAACAACAACAGAGAACCACAGCCACAGATAAAACAACAAGAAAGGGAAAACACAAAGCTGTGTATAGACACGAAAGTAAACAATTACTCATGAAGTGTGTCCAAAGAGTGTTATATATGACAATAACAATGTAGGCTACATTCTTGCCTTTGAAATATGGTGAACATGATGGCTTGCCCTGATATGCTCTGCAGACTTTCATAAGAATTGTTTTTTTCTGAAGGTAGTTGGTTTGTTAACTGTATACAGCCTCACTCTACAAACGTTAAAAATGATTCTTGCAGTTTGACGTTATAAGGTTTCCCTCGCTCAAAAGCCAGTCGAATCTGACTCTAGGAGGCGGTGCTCGTCTCGTTTCCAAGCTGAAGAGCCAGCGCTGTCTGAAGACTTCTTCCGTGGTCATGTGGCTGGCATGACTAGACCCCGAGGTGCATGGAACATTGTTACCTTCCCACTGAAGCAGTACCTATTTGTCTACTTGCAATTTCTTGCTTTCTAACTGCTAGGCTGGCAGGAGCTGGGGCCAGAGACGGGAGCTCACTCTGTCATGCGGCACTCGGGCCTCAAACTGCCAGCCTTCCAGTCTGCAGTTCAGTGTCTTAACCTCTGAGCCTATCCAGAAGACGACTCACGAAATGAATACTTTATCCAGAAATTTTATCAATCTATTGTTCTGGACATTTGTTTTGGACTTTATTGTTACATAGTACTTTGTACCTTCCACTGATTCATACTGCATTGTTATTGTCATATATTACGCTATTTGGACACAATTCATGAGTAATTCTTTACTTTAGCATCTATACACAGCTTTGCATTTTCTCTTTCTCAAGTTTGCAAGATGACACAAAATTATTCAGCATGGTAAAAACCAAGGCTGACGGTGAAGAGCTCCAAGAGGACCTCTGTGAACTTTGTGAGTGGGCGACAACGTGGCAAATGAAGTTCAGCGTCGGTGAGTGTAAAGTGATGCACACTAGGACAAAAAAATCTCAACTTCAAGAGCAGGGTAATGAGTCAACTTGCTGAGACTGAGTGGGGGAAAGACCTTGGGGTTCTGGTGGATAGCTCAATGAAAAGCGTCAACCACCCAGCATGCTGCAGCAGTGAAAAAGGCAAACTCGTATGTTGGGGATTATTAGGAAAGGGACTGAGAATAAAACGGCCGATATTGTAATGCCCCTGGGTAGATCTATGGTGCGACCTCGTTTGGAAGACCGTATACAGTTCTGGCCACCGTATCTCCAAAAGGACATCGCAGAGCTGGACAGAGGAGGGCAGCCAAGATAATGAGGGGGTTGGAGCATCTTCCCTAGGAGGAAAGGCTGAAGACTCTGGGACTTTTCCGTTCAGAAAAGAGCCGACTGGGGGGGGGGGGGGGGGACGAAATAAGTTTATAAAATGACTGAGTGGAACCTCCACATTCGGAGGCACTAATCCTCTGAACCCCAGAGCCAGTAGGCAACACTGGGGGAAGGCCCCACCTCTACGTCCTATTGTTGGCTGCCCAGAGGAACTGGCTGGTCACTGAGTTTGACAGGATGCTGGGCTAGATGGGCCTCTGGTTTGAGCTAGCGGGGCTCTTCTGATGTTCTTTGGTGTGGGGCAGAGTGACCACCGCAAACAGACATCTCAAAAGAAAGCCACCAAGAAGGGGAGACAAAGAGTAGGCAGGGAGTTGTAAAGATTTTACGGCACGACTGCTCCTTGGACCCCAAAAGAGGTGCCTTGAGCCCAAAGGAACGGCTGGACAAAACACGGTTAACATTGTTGCTTAAGTGCTTTGAGGAGAGCAGGACCCCATTGGGATTCTCAGCGTCTGCTCCGTGGGGATGACCCAGCTTCCCTGGCTTGAGGCAAACAAGGGTTCCTTGCCGCCACCCCAGCCCTCCTCCTGGAACGTCCTGCCCCACCTCTCTCTGGGGACACATGAAGCTGCCTTCTGCTGAACCTGGTTATAAATCCGCTTCAATAATTTTTTTCAAGAATCATGCTGGATTCAACATTTCAAAGATGGACACAGACATCCATAAAGTATATTCAGGTACGGCAATCCTCAGTGATTCCCAATGAAGGCTCCCAGAAATGATTGATTCTTCACTGGGAATCACTGAGGATTGCCGTATCTGAATACTTTATGAGTTTCTACTGAACCTGAGCACTTGTCCAACAGGGGCAGTCTCGTCCACTCCGACCGGCAGTGGCGCTCCAGGGTCTCGGGTCCTTCGACATCACCTCCTGCCTGATCCTTCTAACTGACGGGGATTGAGCCGGGGACCTCCCGCGTGCCAGGCAGATGCTCTACCACTGAGCCACGGCCCCTCCCCTGACCTACCTAGACACTGCTCTAGCAGCTAGCAGGGGCAAGCCGCCCACCCTCTTCTGGGACCCGGGAGCCAGAGGCACCCACTGCCTGCCCTGGAGGGCTCTGGCCCCACCCCCCCAAGCCCCCGGTCCAGCCTGAGCCTCTCCCCTACCCGGATGGGTGGGACTTTGGGTTCCTCTTTGGTGGGCTGTGGCTTTTCTGGGTGAACACTTTCAATTGTGTTACGAAAGGACTGACGGTCTTCGAGCCGGGGCTTCTTCTCGGGGAAGGAGGGGGAGGCGGCCTGCTCAAAGCACTTCCTCTTCTGCTCCTTGGACTCCTGGTCGCGCGACTCCTGCGGCAGGCTGGGGATTCTGCTCGCCGTGGCCACCGGCGCCACATCGTCTCCCTCACTCGGATGCCTGGCAGCCTGGGGCGGACCCTCTGGCTTCGGAGAGGCCTGGCTCCCCTTGTGCAAGTCGACCTCCGGTTGCTCCTCTCGGGAGCCAGACAGCTCTGGCTCCACAGGCACGGCAGCCTCTTTGGCACCCTCCGCCTGCTCTTGCTCGCGGGGCTTGTAGAGGCTCCTGCGGGTTCGGCAGCGGAGGGAGCGCTTCTTGAAATGCCCATCACGCTGGCGGGTGACAGGACCAGGCTGAGTCCTCACAGGTGCCCCCGGGGAAGGCTGGGCAGTGCCGTTCTTGGAATCTTCTTGTACCGAGTTCTGCTCCGGGAGCTCCTCCCTGGTCAAGCCCAACCTGTAGAACAGTGACAGAATGGGTTAGGGTACTGCTCCCAGTGGAAAGATAAGAACATCAGAGAAGCCATGTTGGATCAGGTCAGTGGCACACCCAGTCCAACACTCTGTGTCACACAGTGGCCAGAACCCAGGGGCCATCAGGAGGTTCACCAGCAGGGCCAGAACTCCAGAAGCCCTCCCACTCTTGCCCCCCCCCCAGGCACCAAGAATACACAGTGTCACTGCCACAGACAGTGTTTCATCTATCCCTTGTGGCTAATACCCACTGATGGACCTCTGCTCCATACATTTATCCAGTCACCTTTTGAACCTGTCTATGCTTGTAGCCACCGCCACCCCGAGGCCATGAACTCCACGTGTTCATTACTCTTTGGCTGAAGAAGTACTTGTTGAATAACAGGGCTGTTTTATTAGAAGGGCAAAAACTGAAAGAAGCCCAGCTGGAGGGGTGCTCCACTAGCTGCCACTGAGAATGGGGCGTATGCCAACTTCATCTCTTGAGGCAAGGAAGATGCACAGAAAGTTAAGGAACCAATGCACCGCAAGGGCTTAGCTGGCTCCCAGCCCTCTGTGGCATGCGAGGAGACTGGCATCCCCTCCTGGACCTGTATTGCCTCCAGCTGGCTCCAAACCAAGCACCCCCAGGGCTCTGCTGGGGCCCAGCCGCCACCAGCCTGGGGCCCAGGAAATGATGGGTGTCCCTTGCCTGGACCACAAAACACCTTGAACCAGCTCTGGCCAAAAACACAGCTGGATATATTTAAACATTTGAAGGTGAAATGTATTTGCCAACGCACTTGTCAGCTCTTGTTTAATCATCCCCGTGCCTTTCCACTGGAACACGGAGAGCCAGGAGGTGGAATTCGACCTACATGTTACCTCCTCTCTGTCTTCAGAAGCAAAGAGATGAAAGACTGAAGAGAAAGCTGGAAACTGAGGGGACCTGGACTGTGTCCTGGACATGGGAGCGAGAGACAGCTAACGGCACAAACACATCCACACGACTCACTTTTGCCCATAGTAGTCCTCAAAGAATCTCTCCTTCCACTGCTCCGTTTTCTTCTCCTTCTCCATTTCCTGTCTTATGCGAACTTGCATTTCGTGAGTGAATTCACCTGGGGGGGGGGAAGAACCCAACAAACTGAAACGTGCTGCTAACACCAGGGGAATTCCAAAAGAACCGGCCTCCCTAGAGGAATCCAGGGCGAAGGCGACTCTCAGCCTCTGGTGCTCTGTCAGACAGGCTGCAAAGGACAGCCACACACGGAACACACCTGAAGCCGCCTTACACCAAATCAGACCATCAGTCCACTGAGTTCAGTGCTGCCTATTCTGATTGGCAGTGGCTCTTCAGGGTTTTCAGGCTGTGGTCTTTCTCGTCCTTGTAGGGGGAGATGCTGGGGATTGAGCTAGGGACCCTCGGCATGCCAAGCGGAGGCTCTTCCACTGAGCCACGGCCCCTCTCTGTCAAGTCAAGACTCGCCCTTCCCCCTACACCTGGCAATGCTGGCCGAGGATCAGTATCAACTGTGACATCCTGACCTGAGAAAGTCTGACTGACTTTAAACGATACGAAACACAGCCCCCACCCCATCCCAAACAACAGAAATAGACAGAAGCTCTACAGGTAGTATTTGTGCCAGCCCAGGAGCTCCTCAATGGAAAGCCCCATCAGAGAAGATAAATGTCCTGGAAAGGAGCCCCGCTTCCCCCCCACTAGCGAACTTCTGCAAGTAGTGGGACACTGCACATCCTCTCGGGAACACACTCTGCTTGCACGGAATAATGCCGAGGCCAAGGGATGCCAGGTGACTTCCTTTCCACAGCAAATGCTCACAGGTCCTTCGGTTCCCGCACCCCAAGGAGGCAAGAATACTTGAAGATCGCTCTGGGATGCCTTTCCCCTGAAATATCAAAGCCACAGCCTCTCCCAGGAGACTTTGCTCAGGTCTGGCTTTATGAGGCCAAGAAAGGACGAGATCAGGGACCAAGCGCACCAGCCAGAAGTGGGGGAGCCCACCCTCGGCCATAAGCATCACACGTCACAGCTAACACAACCGCCACACCCAGCATGCCACTGCTGGGACCCTAAACCCTCTGCGTCCGGTTCTTATAACCCAGCAGAAGCCACAACAGATATTTCAAGGCACCTCAGTTGGAGTCCAGCCGTGCCTCAGAGGCCAACAGACGCTTCCGAGAGCCAACGCTCCCTTGGGCAGGAAGCCTTGTTGTGGGACTCTAAGGGGCTCCTGGACTCGAACCTGGTGTTCTACTGCAAACCAACATGGCCGCCCTCCGAAACCATCTTCGAGACATTCCCTACAGGATGGGGAAAGCAGATGCTTTATGCCGCGACCGGCGGGACGCTGGACAGAGCTCCTTGTGCAGTGAGACAGGACCGCGGCAGGTCCATCTGTGTCAGCTGTGGACAATGCACAGCCCGTGGCCGCTTTCCTCCAGCCCTCAAACTGCTTAAACTGGTCGGCTCCTCCTCTCCTCCCCCCCCGCCCCACGAGGCTGTTAAAACAGGCTACGAAGGGGGGAGAAGGGGGGAGAAGGGGGGAGAAGGGGGGAGAAGGGGGGAGAAAGGGCCACCTCCGGGCCCCCACCTGCTTCAGAGGACTTCAAGTCGGTCGCGACTCTTCCTGTTTCCAGCACCAAAAAATGCCACTGCTGAAAACCAGAAGAGCCGGAGTCCAGCTCGGGGCCCTCAAAAGCTGCCGCTGAGAGGCGTTTCTCAGGATAAAAAATGCGCCTGGGCTCATCCATAGAAAGGCAAAGTGATAGGGCGCGGGCGCAGGCTGTGTCATAAAAAGACGGCCTGAAGAATACCGAAGAAGAATACAGAAGATGAAGAAGAAGAGTGGGGGAGGAGATTGGATTTATACCCCGCCCTTCACTACCTGAAGGAGTCTCAGAGCGGCTTACAAACTCCTTCCCCTTCCCCTCCCCACAACAGACACCCCGTGAGGTAGGTGGGGCTGAGAGAGCTCTTTCCAGAGTTGCCCTTGAGAGAACAGCTCTGAGAGAACTTGTGACTGAGCCAAGGTCACGCCAGCAGCTGCATGTGCGTAGTGGGGAATCAAACCCGGTTCTCCCAGATTAGAGTCCGCACACTTAACCACTACACCAGACTGGCTCTCCTAGTGCAAAGTGCCGTCGAGTTGCAGCCAACTTATGGGAACCCCTCAGGGTTTTCAAGGCAAAAGACTTTCAAAGGTGGTCTGCCATTGTCCGCCTCTGTGTAGCGACCCCTGGACTGCCTTCCTAGGTGGTGTCCCCTCCCAGTACTAACTAGGGCTTCTGAGATCTGGCGAGATCGCACTAGCCTGGCCCATACAGGTCAGGGCAAACGAACAGAGATGGGCTGCCATTACCTGCCTCTGCGTACCAACCATGAACTTCCTTGGTGGTCTCCCATCCAAGTACTAATTAGAGCTAACACTGCTTAGTTTCTGAGATCTGACGAGACTGGGCTAGCCTGGACCATCCTCCTAAGGTCAAGCAGCAAAGCTTAGTGACTTTCTAGCTGGGGTAGCATGGTTCCACTTACATAAGGGAAGCCGATGTTGGATCAGTCCAGTGCCCCATCCAATCCAACACTCAGTCACACAGTGGCCAAAAACACCAGGGGCCCTCAGGAGGTCCAGCAGTGGGGCCAGGACACTAGAAGCCCTCCCACTGTTGCCCCCCCCCCAAGCACCAAGAATACAGTGCATCACTTGCCCCAGACTGAGAGCTCCTATCTATACCTTGTGGCTAATAGCCACTGATGGACCTCTGCTCCAGATGTTTATCCAGTTCCCTCTTGAAGCCATCCATGCTTGTAGCTCCCACCCCCTCCTCTGGCAGTAAATTCCAAGTGATAATCACTCTTTGGGTGACGAAGGACTTCCTTTTATCTGTTATAACCCGACAGCTCAGCAATTTCATATAGTGCCCACAAGTTCTTGTATTGTGAGAAAGGGAGAAAAGGACCTCTTTCTCTACCTGCTCTATCCCATGCATAATCTTGTTAACCTTGATCATGTCGCCCCTCAGCCGTCGTTTCTCCAAGCTAAAGAGCCCCAAGCGCTTTCACCTTTCTTCACAGGGAAAGTGTTCCAACCCTTTTATTATTCTAGTTGCCCTTTTCTGCACTTTTTCCAATGCTATAATATCCTTTTTGAGGCGTGGCGACCAGAACTGTACACAGTACTCCAAATGACGTCACACCATCGATTTACACAGGGCCATTATGATACCAGCTGATCTGTTTTCAGTTCCCTTCCTAATAATCCCCAGCATAGTGTTGGCCTTTTTCACTGTGGTCGCACACTGTCTCGACATTTTCATCAAATCCACTTCAAGTGGGTTTCCTACAGAAGCTCCGAAGCTTCCACAGCTTAACGAAATGACGGCCCCAAACCAACTCAGCCATCAAACCGGAACACTAGGGCACGTCCGAGCAGCCCACTCTGCTTGAGAAGTGGAGGCACCCCTCCAACGCCTGTCCCAAAAGAAGAAATTACATGCTTACCATCGGCCAGCCGCTCCCGCCAGCTCTGGGCAGCGTGGGCAAAGAACTCGTTGTTCAGAGCACTCCCACTGAGACGCATCAGCCCATCCGCCCCAGCCTGGAATGAACAAAGAACAGGAAACGGGTAGCGTGCATGGTCGTTCTGGAACAGCTCGATTTGAGCCCAGTCGCTTCTCAGAGACTGAAGTCTGTGCTTGTGACCAGGTGGGCTTTTTGTGACCATTCTTTAGCCCCCAAGATCTGCAGTCAACCATGAAAGAAATCGTGGGACTATTTTATCGCTGCACTCAGGGAGGTCAGACTGGAACGAGCAGGTGATATTACTTGCAGGTAAGAGATAAATGCGTAACGCTACCACTGGCAAAGTTTGTGGCCTGGGTTATAAAGACACAGCCAAGACCTTCTCATGCAAGTTTGGGCAATGAACACTGGATCGCTCATCATTGTATGAATAGTAAGTTATTGTTAATTCAGCTTCTTTTAGCTATTAAGGTTCTGTTTTGAATGCATACAAGGTATTTTGATCTTCTAATGGACACTGTATGGATTTTACTTAGAAGAAGAGAAGAAGAAGAGATTGGATTTATACCCCGCCCTTCACTTGGAGTCTCAGAGCGGCTTACAAACTCCTTTCCCTTCCCCTCCCCACAACAGACACCCTGTGAGGTAGGTGGGGCTGAGAGAGCTCTGAGGCAGCTGTCCTTGAGAGAACAGCTGGTACAGAGCTATGGCTTGCCCAAGGTCATCCAGCAGCTGCAAGTGGAGGAGTGGGGAATCAAACTCGGGTCTCCCAGATTAGAGTCCGCGCACTTAACCACTCTTGAGAACTGCTCTTGAGAGAACAGCTCTGACAGAACTGTGGCTTGCCCAAGGTCATCTAGCAGCTGCAAGTGGAGGAGTGGGGAATCAAACCCGGTTCTCCCAGATCAGAGTCCGCGCACTTAACCACCACACCAAACTGGCTACTTAATACTTTGATTGTCTTATTTTGCTTGCGTTTATGGTTTCACAGTGGCTTGAGCTAATTCAGTAAAACAGACCAACTGACCTTAGGGACCAACATGATCAAATGTCTGACAAAGGGAGTGTAATGATTTCAGGTTATAAATCTATGTACCTTTAAAAATGGTTGGTAAGTGTCAGTAGAACAAGGGGGCTGAAAGAGGAGTGAGCGAGGTGATTGGTTGGTGACTGAGAGCGTGTGGGCAGAGCTAGGAAGTGTGTGGGGGGGGAGAAAGAGAAGACAGAGGGTTCAGTTTGAGTCTGAAGTTTGACATCTGAAGTCAGCAGTCAGCAGCTGTCAGTTGTGGTCAATCTACGAAGTCAGAGAAGCAGTCTTCCAAATAGAATCGTATAGCGGTGCTGTGAAAGGCTTTAAGATTCTAAAAGAGGAAGAACGTGTACTTAAGGGGGCATATTAGGCAAAATCTAGTATTGTCAGAGTATTATAAGGATGTGAGGGAAAAGGCTGACAGAGACCTGAGTAAAAAGGGAAAGATGCTACTAAGCAACTTAACAAAACGTCTTGTAACCAATACGCTTCCTTTACCAATAAAGTTTTATCTTGATAATTGTTAACCCAGAGTCTTATCCTCAGAACCCCGTAGTCCAACGAAGGAGCCTTAGAGCTCGGGCACAATACTGTGGGAAAGGTTCATTAAGGACTGCAAGTAAATTCCTGGCGGCAGCGATAGATACTTTGAGTGAGAGAAAGAAACAACAAGAAATTTAAAACTCCTTCACACCTAACCTTACAAAATAAGAGAGGGGTATCAGCACAGGGAGCTTTGACGCTCAAAAGCCCTGAAACCTGCTTGGTCTATACGGCGCTACTGGACTTGAAGCTAGGTGTGCGCCCACAGCCTGTCCCCCAAAACGATCACCCTGGAAGAAGAGAGGCCGGGTGCTCCGGACACACAGCAGACAGGGAGCCCTTACCTGCCGGTCCACTTCAGGGAGGAGGAGCAGGAGCTGCTGCTGGAAGGGCAGGGGCAGCGCGTTGAAGGTCCTGGAATTTATCAGCGCTCGCAGGTTTGTGTTCACGAGAATGGAGCCCGGGGTCTCAAAGTCTATATCGTCGCCCCGGTTCCTCTTCATTTGTCCTGCAGTTTCCAGAGAGCCCCGTAAGACAAGAAGGATCTACACAGCCGGCGCCCGGGAAGCACCCCCGACCCTTATACACAGAGCTGCTGCTTATTGGAAGGATCGCTCTCTAAAAAGAACGATGTGGCCCGTCTTAACCGGCCTGAGGAGGAGGCTAATTTGCAAATTAGCCAGGGAGACAGAGACCTACTGAGCCTCCCTTACAGCAGCCCCTTCTGCATGAAGTGGACATCCACCACTGCAGAATACCCCGTCCTCCTGCCCAAAGCCCTCTCATCCATGACACAGCAACGACTGTACACAAACTCACTGCCACTACACGCAGCGACAGCTGTTAGCCAGTGTGGCTTTGAAAGGGCTCTAGGCACAAGCAGGCAGGAGGTGCTGATCAATGGTTAGCCCAGCCACGAGGGCGGAATGAAACTTCCCATCTCTCTCAATGCTGGCTGCTAAGGGGCAGTGGCAGGGGAAACCCTGGCTCCTGGGCCTCTCAGAACTGTTCGTGCGCCACTGCCAGAAACGGCATGAGAGGTGAGACGGACTGTTCGTCTGACCCAGCAGGGCCCTTGCATTATCTGTTCTGGAGCCCATCTCAACAGCTGCGTAAAGAAAGCCGCTCAAAAGCCCTTTCCAAAAGCACAGAGACAACTGGCTTTTATTTGGCAGCTTTATAACCAAGGGGTATAACCTACACCACGTTGCCTCTCAGCTGAACCTACTTCCAGCACAGTGGGAGAGGGGGATTACGGGGTATGAACGGAGAACTTGATGCTTGGCGGTGGGGGGCAACAGTGGGAGGGCTTCTGGGGTTCTGGCCCTGCTGATAGACCTCCTGGTGGCCCCTGGGTTGTAGCTACTGTGCGACACAGAGTGTTGGACTGGATGGGCCACTGGCCTGATCCAACATGGCTTCTCTTATGTTCTTGTGTCTGGGGCAGTGATGCTGTGTCTTCTTGGTGCTTGGGGGGACACAGTGGGAGGGCTTCTGGTGTCCTAGCCCCACTGATGGACCTCCTGAGGGCACCTGATGTTTTTGGCCACTGTGTGACACAGAGTGTCGGACTGAATGGGCCACTGGCCTGATCCAGCATGGCTTGTCTTATGTTCTTATGTCTGGGGCAGTGATGCTCTGTATTCTTGGTGCTTGGGGGGCAACAGTGGGAGGGCTTCTGGAGTTCTAGCCTTTTTGGTGGACCTCCTGGTGGCATGTGGTATTTTTGCCACTGTGTGACAAAGGGTGCTGGACTGGGTGGGCCACTGGCCTGAACCAACATTGCTTCTCTTATGTTTTTATGACCACTTTCTCTAACCGGGACTGACGCATCTGGGAAATGGATGCTGGATGCACCTACCGCCTGCGGGTTTTCGGAACCCTCGGAGCAGCTGGGAAGCGTCCCTTGCAATTTCCGTCCTGCTGCGCGCTGTGGCGTTGGGCAGGGCTGAGGAGCTGCTGCTGCTCTCACCACCTGCTTGCCTTCCTGTGAAACCTAAAATAAATGAACAGGGGGTGAGCAGCGGAAACTTCACTGGCCATACTCCGCAGCTGAACATGCAGAGCGCTCTCGAGAGAAGGGGGAAGTGCTCCTGAGCATACACTTTCGGTGCCGCAGCAATGTCAGCTGCTCTTCATCCTTCTCCCTGCAACCCCAGGAATATGGGGGGAGGAGAGGGGACAGAGAATCTGGAGCAGCTGGGAAAGGACTAGTCTACTGCACAGGTCAAAAGCAAGCTTCCCTAGCTCCCTCTGGTTTCAAAGCTCCTCCTTTCCCCTTCCATCTGGTGCCTTTGCCCCTTCTGGTGTGTGACGGAAACCTGGGTGCGAGATGAACGCACCTGCCGATAGCCTGCCTTCTTTGGTCGAGGCTGGGCACTGGAGCACCCTAGGCTGATAGTCTTGGGTGACTTCAATGTCCACGCCGATGATGTGGCCTCTGTACCGGCGACGGACCTGGTGTCATCTATGGCGGCACGAGGACGCACCCAATATGTAATGGCCCCTACTCACCAGGCTGGGCACACACTCGACTTGATCTTTGCGGTGGGGGTTACAGTGGACCCGATCACTGCCTCGTTGGTGCCATGGTCGGAACACCATGCCCTGAAGGCCCGTGGGAATGTGTCACCCCGACTCTGTTTGGGCGGCGAGCAGAGCCTGACGGACCCTCAGCAGTTTCAGATGGCACTGCGGGATCCCATGCCCCCTGGCGGCTCATTAGATGTGCTCGTTGAGGACTGGCATGGTCGGCTCTCGGCAGCCATTGAAGAGATCCCCCCCCCCCCCCGATGCCCTCTGCGCCCTCGCTCTAAGCTGGCTCCTTGGTTTACTGAGGAGCTGAGGCAGATGGAGGGAGGGCTTAGACGACTAGAGAGACGGTGGCAGCGTGCCCGCAATGGAGCATCAAGAGCGTCCTATAGGACGTTTATGAGATCCTATAAGATGGCAGTCAAAGCCGCGAAAAGGCAATTCTACGCAGCCGAAGTTGCGTCTGTTAGCTCATGCATGGCACAATTATTTAGAACTATTTGGTCATTAACTGAGCTGCCACAGGGCAGGTTAAACTATAGGGAACTGGATATTAACTGTGAGGCTTTTGCGAACTATTTTGCAGATAAAGTCCTGCTGCTCCGCCACGATCTCCTGGCCACAGTTGAGACAGTGAGCAAACTCGGGGCTCTACGCACGTCTTCTGGTTCTATTCTGGATCATTTCAGTCCACTCAGCCTTGAGGAAGTCGACAGATTGCTCTCAACGGTATGCCCAACCATGTGCAGCCTTGATCCGTGCCCTTCATGGCTTATAAAAGCTGGCCGTGAGGTGCGAGGTGCCCTCCGGGAGATTATCAACAAGTCCTTCGATGAAGGGCTGTTCCCGGGGGCACTCAAGGAAACAATGGTCCGTCCTCTCCTGAAAAAATCATCTTTCGATCCAGCTGTATTGGCCAACTATCGGCCGATGTCCAACTTGCCCTATTTGGGCAAAGTATTGGAGAGGGCGGTAGCAATTCAGTTGCAGAGCTTCATGGATGACACTTCCATGCTGGACCCGTTTCAGTCTAGCTTCCGGCTAGGCCATGGGACGGAGACGGCACTGGTCACCCACACAGACTGGTCACCATGGTCCGGTGACATCTGGATTGAGGCTGTATGGTGCCACTGGTGCTGTTGGACCTGTCAGCGGTGTTCGACATGGTCGACCACCAGTTGCTGATCCACCACCTCGCCAACACAGGGATTCAGGGGCTTGCCCTACAGTGGCTTGCCTCTTTTCTCTGGGGGCAGAGGGTGGCGCTCGGGGAACAGATATCCCAGAGGTACCCACAGACATGTGGGGTTCCTCAAGGGGCAGTGCTGTCCCCCATGTTATTTAACATCTATATGCACCCCCTCGCCCAGAGGCATAGGCTTGGGTGTCATCAATACACAGATGACACCCAGCTGTATCAGTTGTTGGGCAGCCAGTCCGACTCTACCCCAGATGACCTGGAGTGGGCTGGCTTAGACTGAGTCGACTGAAATTGAATCCAACGAAGACGGAAGTCCTGCGCTTGAGTCAGAGTGGGTCGGGGGTAGGGATCCCACTACCGACCTTCGTGAGACACCACTGGCGCCAGTGCCGAGGGTCAGGAGCTTGGGAGTGCTCCTGGATGCCTCCCTAACCATGGAGGCCAAAGGCAGCCTTTTACCATCTACGCCTGATTAGGCAGTTGGTTCCCTTCCTCAAACGCAATGACTTAGCAACAGTGATCCATTCAATGGCCACCTCAAGATTAGACTACTGCAATGCACTCTACATGGGGCTGCCCTTGTCTCAGATCCAGAAGCTGCAGCTAGTGCAGAATGCCACAGCCAGGCTGCTGATGGGTCTCTCTATACGGGACGACATCCAGCCTGTGCTGAGATCTCTGCACTGGCTGCCTATAGCATACTGGATCTGGTTCAAGGTGCTGGTTTTGACCTTTAAAGCCCTATATGATCTGGGGCCTGCCTACTTGACGGACCGCCTTTCCCCATATGTGCCCCAGAGGGCACTGAGGTTACGCTCACAACACCGCTTGACTGTCTCTGTTCCAAAAGAAGCCAGGCTGGCCAGTATTAGAACCAGGGCTTTCTCAGTGGTGGCTCCATACTGGTGGAATGAGCCCCTGGAGGACATCAGTGCCCTGTGGGACCTCTTCCAGTTCCGCAGGGCCTGTAAAACGGAGCTCTTCCACTAGGCTTTCGATTAGGAGCTGCCACCAGGGACTGAGGACAACTATGCCCCTGGAACTTACTGGCCAAGACCCTGCCAGAGGCGGCTTGATTGGATGCTGCCCCCTTCACCGTTGTGACTCCGAATGCTGCCATCGTCCATCTGTTTGGTTCTATTTGTAAATTATGCTGTTTTAAATTCTGTAAATTATTGTTTTATGGTATTTTAATTGTTGGAAGACACCTTGAGCTAGCTTGTCTGGCAAGGCAGGGTAGAAATACAAGTAATAAATAATAAATTCTCTTTAACAGCAGCTGTGTTCTTTTCGCACAAGGCCTAGATGAGACCACTGTGGAAGTAATAAAAACACACAAAAAGTGGCAATATTATTATTTCAGTGCATGGATGGTTTGAGAGTCTTTTTCTCTTACCCGTATAGCGGTGACAGAAAGCAAGTGATGGACAGATTTTAAGCTGCTCGGGATCATCTCGAAAATACACCATGGCCAGTGAAGAACCCACAGACATCTACAGATGAGGCAAAATGGAATCCCCCCACCCCCTTCACTGTTGTTAAGTCAGGCGTGGGAATTTCTAAGCCCGTGGGACAGATTCTCCCCTTCCACTTTACCGTCCATGTCTCAGGAAGCCATATTCTGGGTAAGTTTCTAGCTACAGTCAGTCAGATCGAGCCACAGTGATCCACGCCTTAATGACATCTAGACTGGACTACTGCAATGCAATCCACTTGGGGATGCCCTTGAAGAATATGCAGAAGCTGCAGTTAGTCCTGAATGCTGCGGCTAGACTGTGGGTCAGGGACTGCTACTGGGAGCACACAACCCTGATGCCACAGCAATTAACGAATAACTCTACAGCCCAGTAGGACCTCGAGAAGCCATGAAGATCCGTCAATCTAGGGGTGGGGGTGGGGTCTGATTACCTGACGATGTTTCCATGTGAGCTCCGTTTACTTTCAGGGGAGTCAAAACCACTCGAGGAAGCATCACGCCCGTCTTTTTCTTCTGTTTGCTTGTCTATATTGCAGAGGAGACCAAGGGACAGATAAGGTTGGCAGGAACGTATCGGTATTACTGAAGGGGACGAGTGGCCTCTCCTAGTAAGAAGCTCTAGAGAGCACTTTAAAACTCAGCCCCCACCCCCCACCCCCCCCCCCGGCCACCTAGACCCAGCAGAAAGGAGGGAGTCTGAACTCCAGCGTCACACTCCATCAACTGGAACTCTTTTGCTAGCTACTGCAAAGCAGCCAACACTGGCAGTCACAGCTGATCCCAATGAAGACGCAGGGGAACATTCAAAGGCCCAGAGAAGCGGCTGCCCGAGCAGCAGGGGTTGCTGAGGGTCACAATACTACTTGACTTTTGTGTCGCCCCTCAAACAGTGGACACCCTCCCATCCAGCAACAAGAAGAAACCTCCACGGGAAGTCCAGTGTTTCGTTTCAACGTCGCGGACACTTTATAGAAGTTAATTTACGATAATTTCCCGTCTACTGTTTGGAAAGTAAGACAAAAGTCAATGAGTAACGCAACCCTCTACAGTCCCTGCAGAACTGGAAGACGGTCTTCCATGTGTCAAGACTCAACAAACCCTCTGCAACTTTAAGACATGAGGTGGAACTGGTTCTTTTAAATCTTTAACTGTGTTGTCAAACCAGAACTGGCTATTTCAAGCATGTGGCTAGATTCCCTATTTTTCACTTTTTTACACTTCACAGGAAGCCACATTTCTAGGTAAGCTGCAGTGCTGGGCAGAGAACCACACCAAATGTAGTGACGGCAGAAGAAGCCAACATCATGTGTTCCCCCCTTCACAGACTCAACTGTTTACCCTCACATTTAGCTAGCAAGCACTCTGCTCAGAAGCCACCAGACCTCTTCCGGAATCCTGAGTTTAGGATTCGGGCCACTCTCTCGTGCCTTTGCTTTGACCGCCACTCATCTGCCAGCCCGACCTTCCACATCACATTTCCAACTCGGCCACCTAAAGTGGGTTTTACAAGACCAGGCTGTGCCTGGAACCAGTAAAATGCCAAGTGAATCAGAGGGGGCAGGGGAAAGAGGAACACAGTACACAGATGACTGAAGTTATGCCAGAGGCGAGCCATGTGTTAAGATCTCAGGGAGATGCCCTCCTGACTGCATGGGACAGAGCAGGTAGAGAAAGAAATACTTTTCTCCCCTTCTCATAATACAAGAACTTGCGGGCACTCCATGAAATTGCTGAGCAGTCGGGTTAGAACAGATCAAAGGAAGTCCTTCACCCAAAGAGTGCTGGGGGGGCAAAAGTGGGAGGGTTTCTAGTGTCCTGGTTCCACTGCTGGACCTCCTGATGGACTGGATGGGCCACTGGCCTGATCCAACATTGGCTTCTCTTATGTTCTCTTATGTTCACCTTGTGATTTTGGCCACTGTGACAGAGTGTTGGACTGGATGGGCCACTGGCCTGACCCAACATTGGCTTCTCTTATGTTCTTATGACTGTCCCACCAATCAAAGAAGCTAGTTTGGTGGGTACATAAAACGGGGCATTTTCAGTGGCAGCCCCACATTTAAGGAACAAACTCCCCATGGAGGTAAACTTGGCCCCCTCACTTTCAATCTTTAGGAGGCAGCTGAAGATGGGTTTATTTAGAACTCCATTTGATTAAAGTAATCCAAAGTTGTAATTTAAGTTTCTGTTTTATGTATTTTTATGTTTTATTTATATTATAAGGCACCTTGAGCTCCGTAAGGAAAAAAGGTGGCTAATGGCTGGGTTTAAATAAATAAATGAGTGTAAGGAAAGGATCTAGGTACATTTAGCTTAATGAAGAAGAGGAAGAGATTGGATTTATATCCCGCCCTTCACTCACTTAAGAGTCTCAGAGCGGCTTACAAACTCCTTTCCCTTCCCCTCCCCACAACAGACACCCTGTGAGGTAGGTGGGGCTAAGAGAACTCTTTCCCGAGCTGTCCTTGAGGGAACAGCTGGTACAGAGCTATGGCTTGCCCAAGGTCATCCAGCCAGGTGCAAGTGGAGGAGTGGAGAATCAAACCCGGTTCTCCCAGATTAGAGTCCGCACACTTCACCACTACACCAGACTGGCTCTCACTACACCAGACTGGCTTAGATGAACTAATGAGTTCATCTAAGGAGAGTGAAGCAAGATAAAGAACAAGACCGGCATATTTATAGCTGCTAAATATTTACAGGGATGTCAGAGAAATCTAGAACAAACAACAGCTGACTCTGATCACTCAGGACAAGGGCAAGCAGCAGTGGATTTTTTTGAATGTAAGGCATACTTACATAAAGAGCCCAGTACGGAGACTTTTTGAAGCAAGCCAGAATGGCAACTGCACACTAAACTGCTGGACGGTGGTTTTCAGCCTCAATCAGGACTCACCCTTTAATGTACAGGGGACAGCCTACGACCCACTGAGCTGCCACCCAAGTGACAGGGAGTCATGTGACAGGAAGAAGAGGAGTCGTAGTTATGACCTCAGTTCTGCACTGCATGCGTGCACGGGGCATCAGAGGACGGACTGATAGGGTGGTAGGTGGCCAGGGGCACAGAGAAGAGAAGGGACAGCTTTGGCAGGGAGGGCCAGAGGGATGCTTAAATCCACCCGTGCAAAAGAGGAGGTGTCTCCACCACCGAGTGACCTCGCCTCGCTGTTCTGGAGCTCCTCTCAGCATGCGTGCAAAAAGGCACAGGAGACGTGGTGGCCTCACTCGCTATAAATGTGTGCCAGTCTTTCCAAAAACAAGCCACAAGAATACAGCTCTGGAGGAGCTTGGAACTAGCTGGAGGGAGGCTATGTGCCCGCCCAACCCCAGAGAGTCCTGGCCCATAGAATGAAACTTGCTCCCTCTGAGGCAGCGTACGCCTGGTCTTAGGAGGAGCTGCCAAATCTTGGAGGTTTTCAAGGATCAAGAACAATATATTTTTAAAATATGTTCAGATTTTTCTGCAAACCTAGGGATTCCCCCCAAGTTTACAGACCATACTGGGTTGTAGTCAATTGGGGCCCAATCCATGGCTTTAAGTATCCACAGACTGGCCCATACTTGACCATTAGAAAATAAAATGTCGGGAGCAGACCCAACGGAGCCATTGTAGTCTATGTGCCCATCTTGGCCTTGCTGCTGTACACCCCGTCGACTTGACGGTCAGTCGGGAAAACAAGCCTTACCGGACAGATCTTCTGATGGTCCACTGCCCTTAGCTCTACCTGGCACCCACATTAAATGGCACACTTTCCCCCTAGGGGTGTGCAAAAAAAAAAAATCGGCCCGATTCAGATTCGGCCAGCCGAATGACCCCCGCATGCCACTTTTGGCAATGCATGCTGATTGGGGTGGCATTCAGTCGGCTGAATAAGATTCGGCTGTGCAGGAGGGCATTTAAATGGCAGGCAAGCTAAGAAGGACGTGGAGAGGGATTTAAATGTCCCCCGGGGCCTCTCCAGCGCACCCACTTTTGTGGGTGCGCCGGAGAGGCCTGGCAGAGGGCTCCCCCATGCCTTTCCTCGCTCGTTAGCTAAGGCAGGCAAGCTAGGAAGGATGCAGGGAAAGATTTAAATGTCCCCCCGGGCCCTCTCCGGCACAGCCCCCCCCCCCCCCCCCCAGTGCGCCCTTCCAAGGCAGGAGAGCCAGAAAAGGCCCGGGATGAGGCAGGGAAGGATTTAAATACCTCCCCCCAGCTGCTTTTTGGGCAGCCGCCGAAATCCTGCCGAATTTTGGTGGCAGCTTTCAGCGGCAGGCCGAATCAGATTAGAGAATCTGATTTGGCTTGTGGCTGCCCGAAAGCGGGCCAAATGGGCCATTTTGGGGGGTGCACCAGGTTCAGAGGAACCCAATGCACATCCCTACTTTCCCCTTGTAAGTCACTTAGAACCTTCTGCTTGAATGCACACATGACGAAAGCGCCTAACATGCGGAGGTGAGAATGAAGTAGCCACCCTACCTGCCCTGATCTCTCCCGCACCTGTGAGGCTCCTACCTGTGAAGCCGCTCTGTGGCTCTCCCGTAAAGCAGGCATGTTTTTGCTCTGAGGCTCAGTGGAACAAGAGGCATTTGAAGAGGTTTCATCTAGAGACACTGGAAAGGGAGAAAACCGCCTCATCAGCACCCACAGAAAACACAAGCAGTCCAAGATCTGGGCGGATGGACACTCACCGTCATTGTCGCCGCTCACAGTGCTGGCTTCATTGGAGCCGCTGCTCTCAGCATCGACGGCATCATCCAGCTCTTCTCCTTCCGGGGCAGACAGGCTTCGAGACCACTGCACGGCATCCTTCTAGAGGGGCCAAGCAGAGCCTTTTCTCATGTACAGTACAGAGACTAATGCAGTTTGACTGAAGAACAAGGGGGAACCTGGAAGGTCTGGTATTTAATTACCAGGGCAAGGATCCTCAACAAGGTGCCCACTGACACCTTTCCTGGCACCCACCGAGCATCTTCAGAGAGTGGGCAGGACCTGATGGGAATTTTGCCACCAGATTTGACTGGCCATGCAGTTTTTTTTAAAAAAAAACATCATCTAGAAAGGCCTTTTGCTAAGCACAGCTTTTGCCCGTAATGCTGAAGACTCTCAATGAGAGTTATGCATACCCTCACTCCTCGACATTTTGTGGCTGGCTCCGCCTTCCGTGACAGCCGTTTTGTGACTGTGCCCACCATCCCGTGCCAGAGCTCCAAAGATGCCTCAAGGCTGAAACAGATTCAGGGCCTCAGCACTAGGGTTAGTGAGGCCATCAGCTACTCTGGCGAGCAGGTGGAAAAATCAACAAGCACTCTCTTCAGCAGTCTGGGGGTCACACTGGCAGGTCTTCCTGGACCTTGGAACAATGAAGGATATTCTACAAGAGGTACAAGGGAAACCTGGCTGGACGAACAAGGAGTTAGCCACACTAGCTGAACTGAGCTCCTGGAACAATGAAATTCAAGAGCCATGTTGTGTATGACCCCTCTCACACATGCTGGATGCTGGACTCATACAATATTCACCAGCCAGCTGAACCTTTGTGCAGTCCCTGAATTGGAGGAGGGGAGACTGGGTCTTACCTTCAGGCTGAACAGGCTGATGCGCCCGGGGAGCTTGTAGAAAAGCCCATCGCAGCTCCTGGAATTTGAGTGGAGCATGGCATTCAGGCAGGCCAGTGGGGAGGTGCCACTGCAGAGAAAGAAAATACAGCTCAGGCATGGACCGCGGTGAATTACAGTGAGTTTCAGTGTTCCGGCTATGCCAACCTATTGCAGCACTGGCACTTGTGAAAACAACCATGTTGTCAAGACGCTTTCAGGCCTATTTAATGACACGAATACCACGTCTTCCGCACCAACTTCCCGACTGAAGATAGATCCCGGTGGTCAGCCGTGTTGGCCTGAAGCAGTAGAACAAATGTAGAGTCCAGTGGCACCTTTAAGACCAACAAAGGTTTATTCAAGGTATAAGCTTTCGTGTGCAAGGCACACTTTTTCAAATACACTGGAATGGTGTGTAAGGTTCAAACTTATAGACAGGAAAATTAACATGTAGCATGATGATGTTTAAGATATGCCAAGTCCAAAATAACAAGCTAAGGTTATAAGGTCAACAGCTTTAAGCAATAAATATTCTGACATATTTACACACCATTCCAATGTATTTGAAAAAGTGCGCCTTGCACATGAAAGCTCATACCTTGAATAAACCTTTATTGGTCTTAAAGGTGCCACCGGACTCTAAATTTGTTTCCCAACTAAAAATACTGACTGCCAATCCAAACCTACCCCCTAAACAGGAGATACTGGGCTCAACTCCCACAGGTACCTGCCAAGACCAAAGCTACCACCCAGTACCTGGATTCCACCTACCAATTACTGAACATTTCCAGGGAGGTGCACCCCCCCCCCCTTTCAGTCTCCAAGAGGCGGCTGAAGACAGTTTCATTTAGGGATGCATTTCACCAATTCTTTTATTTACTCACAGTCCTAACTGCAGATTTTAAATTGTCTGTCAGGTGCGTTTTTATATACCTTTGCTTTATTTACACAGTAAGCTGCTTTGAGTTCCACAAGGCAGCAGCTAATAAATGTTTTAACATAAATAAATAAAACTCTATTGAGTGGTTTTTACTTGTCTGAAGGCTGCTTTTAGAATTACTTTCTCAAGCAGTAGTATGCTATGGTCGTCTCAGAAGTTTTCACAAGCAGTATTACGACCATCTCTACGCAATGCTTTGGGGGTGGGGGGACTTTTAGAGGTGATATTAACTGGGATTACCAAAGGGATATTTATTTTAAAAATAAATAGGATGTGCATGTTGTACCTGGACATTGTACCAATGCATGAACTGCAAAGTTAATTGTGCATTTACAGACACACTCTTGTCTTCTGGCGTCTGGGTTTCTTCCCCTTTTGGGGTGCTTTTTACACAACTGCAGAGGCCGTTACAAGAGGACGCAATTAATAAAAACAGAACTGAAAAAACAGGCCAGATTCTCATTCTCGGAAATAAAACCGTGAAGCATTTTTTTGTTTGTTTCAACTTGTCCAAATAGGAAGCAGACCTGGAACAACTCCTGCTTTCCCCTCCAATACAATTTGCGTGCTAGATTCTTTATGTAAAATGTCTTCGGCTGCCTCTGAGGTAACCCAAGACATTCTTTGGAAAAGGAGGGGGAAACCCCAGCTCCCTTCTTCTACTAGTCTTGGGACACTCCCCACCGCCCCCGTCAAAGACTAAATGGAATGCAGAAGGGAGACTGCAAGCCACAGAACTTGGTCTCTCCCAGAGAAGTCTCTCTCTCTCTCACACACACACACGCACTCACTCTTGTGTTTCAGAAAGTACAATGTCAACATTCACGCTGATCAGTGTCCCTTAAACCTCTCAGTCTGAATACAATTAAGCTCCAAAGGATTAAGGCATGCAACTATTAAGCGCTAACACGCAACCATCAAAATACGTTACTCCACTGTTTTCTTACCTCTGTAACTGGACCTCTGCAAATAACTGTTTGTGAGTACCCTATAATTCTGTCTCGCCAGCAGAAACAGCTCGGTATGCCGGCAGAATGGAGTCACAAGATACGCCCCCAATAACATGCAGCAAGATCAGTTCGCAAGGCTGTAACTTCTAGAACAAAAGACTGGTCAGCGCTTCTGCCGAGCAAAATTAGATGATCAGCTGCAAACTGATTCACCTTACGTCAAGAAGGACAGGCTGATTTTTGTTTTGCTTTTAACACAGTGTACTTTTAGGAATGTAACCTCGTCCTCCTGCACTCTATTGCCAAGTGCTCCTCAGAGATGACAGGGAGAAACTGAGTGGAAGATATCATTAGCGCAACACCCCCCCTAGAATTCTTCCTTCCTCTACTTCTAGACAGTGGGGAGAGAAAGACTGCCATTAGCTGCTCTTTTGCACCTTCCTGGACTTAGGCCCAGTTCTTACTGAAACAGGTAAATCTGTGTCTGGAGTCCACCACACCAGACTGTGGGTATGGATTCGCACAACAGAATTCTCCTCCATGAATTCTGGATGGATTCGCAAAACAAAATTCCCTCCATGAGACGCTAGCATATTAGCAAGTTCTTGCACACTCCTCTCTCTGAATAGCCAGTTTTCCATGCATTGGATTTATTTATTCATTGGTTTGCAGATTTTTTAAAAAATTATTCTGCTTTTTACCCAAATAAAATGGGGCCCAGAGTAGGCTATAATAAAACAAGAACCAGAAATGCTACAAAAAAGGGAGAGAACATACGAAAGGTAAAACTAGACAACACATTACCATGAAAAACACCTTGGCTTATGGAAGGTACCCTTAGAACACAAGAGAAGCCAATGTTGGATCAGGCCGATGGCCCATCCAGTCCAACATTCTGTCATACAGTGGCCAAAAATTCCTTATTCAAGTATATGCCTTTGAGCTGAACTTGGAAACAAACTGGCAGTCAGTGAGGTGATGCTATGATGGCTGGACTGCGTGCGAAGCAGCGAGCTTCAGACCTGTGAGCCCCGAGCTCCGGCCAGACACAGATTCACTGCTATGCGTGAGAACAAGGCTTTAGAGCTGGAGGGCCACTGGGGATGGAGACAGAAAGAGCAGCCCTGCTGTATTTGCTCTGAGAGGCGAAACATCAAGGTTCTTACATCAAGGTTCTTAAGATTCTTACCCTTAGGGCTCTGAACGGCTGGGGAGCGAGGCCTTCGAAAGGCCCCCTTCTTCTCCTACTGTCCAGCCCACAAGTTAAGTTTCTCGTCCCTAGTCCTACTCTCCACATCCTACCTGCAGAGGTGAGGCTGGTGGCAGCTAGGGGCAGAGCTTTCTCAGTGGTCTCTTTAAAATGATTTTATTGAATTCTGTTCACTTAGTGAGCAGACCGCTGGACAGTCAGCATTAGGGATAGGCACGAACCGGCTGACAAACGAAAGTTCATCATGAATTTTAGCTGGGCTGTGGCTCGTGAAGTGATGTTCGAGAACTGAAGAACTGCCACAAATTTTGGTGCAGTTCGCAGCTGTTAACAAAAAAAAAGCTGAGTGGTGGCGAACTCAGCTGTTTGGAAAGAACAGAGGTCTAAACTTTCAATGGCTCGCGACCTGATACGAACCAGGTCGGTTCGTGAAACAAACTCCTGGCTCTTACCGGTTTGTGATTTAGCCATGAACCGAACCACAAAAATGTGGTTTGTGCCCATCCCTAGTTAGCATATATGCCTTCTAAATAAGGTTATCTGGTCAAATTTATCTTCAGAAGTGGATGGGGGGAAAAATCACCTAGTCACCCTTCTCCAGACACATAACCAAAGCAGCATCTTTTTACAAGTGGGATGTAAAGGGACGGAAACATTATTATGGTATGTATCTCGCAATGCTGAGGGAAAAGGAGTGGGGTAAAACCTTAACCAGCCTCTATTCCATGTGGCCCAGAACAAAACAAGATTCAGTAATGCTGAATCTCAGCCACAGTGTACTGCTTTGCCTTCCGGAATTTGATACCAGTGCACAGAATATATTCTTTTGCACACCCTTTTGCAGAAAAAAGTAATTGGGAGAAATTGCACAGTATGGCAAAGGGAGCTTTCTCTCTCTGATGAAGCTGTTTAGTTTGGAGAGAGATGCCTGCAGAGATGAAAAGTAGCCCAGTGACAGAGGTGGCTCATTACGATTGCCAAAGACTTTGTTGGACACTGAGTACACAGGAGTGCTTAATCTGCAAAATAAAAATAAAGCACAACCCCCCCCCCCAAGAGACCATGATACAGACAGGCCAGAGAAAGCCCTTTCCTTATGTCCCTGGAGACTTTTTGCAGCAACTCCATCCCTGCTCAGAAGTAATTCACCTTCTGCAGGTATGCAGTGATCCCACAGTGATGCCAATGACATGGGGAGAGGAGGAGTCCATGAAAAGAAATGGGGGAAAGGGTGGAATTAACACAGTGCATTAACACAAAAGCGTTCAGACTTCCGATGGCAGCGGAGAAGCTGGTTGAGACAAAGATAGGACAAAGGAGAGCAATGGGGGAGACAGCTGATCACAGGGATGCCGCCTTTTAGGCACAATAAGTCTCTCTACTAAATTAAAACACCTGTTTAGATGTTCTACACTTTTGTTTCCCACAGTCAGATACCTGCCCTGGTTACAGATGTAGGGATGTATGATGAACTTGGGCGGCCGGGCAAAGTATTATTAAAAAACAGTGCTCTCACCCTGACCTGGATAGCCCAGGCAAGCTCAATCTCACCAGATCTCGGAAGCTACGGTAGGGTCGACTCCGGCAAGTACTTGGATGGGAGACCACCTTGGAATACCAAGTCAGGAGGACAGAGGCAGGCTTTATTCAGCCACCTCTCCGAATATCCTCAAGGCCCCCAGTAGGGGTCAGTCACCAGAGGTCAACCTGCCTTCCAGTTGCAGACAGACACAAACACACACACAAATATCAAAAAAATACACAAACCTCAAAAAGAAAAAAAATCATAAAACAGTGCTCTCCAGCCCTTGACAAGATACAAGGCAGGAAGGGAACTGAGAACATCTGAGACAGCGCAACAAATTCTGGCCTGAGCAGCTTGCTCTCCCTTTGCAGGAACTGAAAGCCTGAACACAGCCACAGGCACAAGCTGAAGGGGACCTGGCCACTGCCGCCCCCCCCCCCCACCCCCGGCAGTGGGACAGGTTCATAGTGCTTCACATGAATTGAGGCCTGCTGCGTTGCGTATTTGCTTTTAAATCTGCATTGCTGGTGTATTTTTATTTTGTACACTGCCTTGAGAGCCCAGTGTAAAGGAAAAGCAGGATTAAAATATGTAATAAAAAAGGCACATGAGGCTGTCCTATACTGAATCAGACCCACTGGTCCATCAAAGTCAGTATTGCCTACACAAACTGGTAGTGACTCCCCAGGGTCTCAGGCAGAGAATGGTCTTTCACATCACCTGAAACCTGATCTTGTAACTGGAGATGCCGGGGATTGAACTTGGGGACCTTACGGCCCCTCCCCAGCCTCAGAACATACCAACTAACCTCTTAATTTGTTTGCAGCTGTACTTGAAGTGCAGCATTTCTTCTGGTTCACCTATGGTTTGTCAAAATTATATAGGAACCCAGAAGCACCTTAAAGATAAGCAAAATTCATTTCAACATGAACTTCCGTGAGTCAGACCTGTACTCCTGAAGACACAAAGAAGTGCATATCCATCAAGCTTGATTAAATAGTCAGAAGAATTTGTGGGGAGGGAAGGAGATATTACAAAGAGAGGCTGGTGTAAGACAAGATAAAACCAAAAGAGATGAGTTTACCTACTCTAGGAAACTGACGTCTCTCATGACTGGACCCTGTTTTAAACCAGCCTCGCTCTGTAATACCTCTTCCACACACTCCATTCTTCTCAGTATTTAACCAAGTCTGATGGATGTACACCAGTATGCATCAGAAGAAGTGGGCTCTGACTTGTTAAAGCTCATGCTGAAATAAACTTTGTTCATCTTTAAAGGTGCTACTGGACTCCAGGGTAATTTTGCTACAACAGGTCAACACGTCTACCTGTCAAGAACTTTTGGCAAAGTTGGTTTATCTGTAACCCTCTCAAAGATCCTAGACAGAACAAGACTCCTTGTCGCTACAGGGCCCCGCCACGTTTTGGCTAGGCTTAGTCACCTCCAGCTGCACCGCTCCCTGGAGTCCTCTAGTTTGCACAAAGAACGAAGGGGTTACCTCATGCAAGGCTTCAGAGAAATGATCATTGTCACTCTCTTTTGGTGATTCTGACACTTGCCACTCCCACCCCCCCATTTGGCAGGAAGCAACCAGTCCACCACCTCAACGGAAGCAAGTGAGACACCTGAGCTGCTTCTTCCGGGGAAGGGGTGTGTGTGTGTGTGTGTGTGTGTGTGTGTGTGTGTGTATGAACTGCTCCTTCCCTTAGTTCTCTGCACGTGCCAGAGAAGTTTGATGGAGAGAAGGCCAGGAGTCTTGCACTTCATCCCATGTGGGAGACTCCTTGAAGCCCTCTGTATTGCAAGGAAAACTGAAGGGAGAGGAGGAGAGCGTCCACTTCCCGCGTGGGACAGATGATTGCCAGGGGTACTTCCAAACGCACATCCACAATTATTTCCTGTTCCTGTTCCAAAATCAGAGTGCCTGTGTGCCCCAAAACACGTTGGTGAGACTAATAAAATAACCGCCCCGCTGATTCTTAACCCCAGAGATATTTTTAACATATATATGCCTGTCTAATTCTAAGGGCATAAAATATAAACTTTACCATAAACAAAGTAACATGCCTATCATTGCCCACCAAAAGATATAACTGAAGGGAATCGCGTGAGCAGTGAGGAAAACTGCTCAATAAAGGCAAGATAAATTTAACTCTTATAGATGAATACGAATAACTAAATACAAAACGAGGCCAAGTTTCACTTACAGCTCTACCACAAGGGCAGAGTATCTGGGGGTGGCTAATACCCTCGCAGCGACCTGCGGTAACTTCAATTTTCCCAAACTGAATGCTCATCAGCCAGTTTTATTGTATGCAGATGATGCTGTGCTATTATTATCCTGTACAAGAGCACGGATGAACCGTTATACTTGTGCTATGGCGAATTTGCCAGGATAGCCAGTGGGTTATTAATTATAGTAAGTCAAAGATCTTAAGTTTTTCCAAAGGCGGGTATATATCAAAAAGTCAGACAATCTTTCACATCTGTAATATATGCAGCTCGAACATCACTGTATCACGCCTACTATGGAACACGGGTGCTCCAACCTGCTCACCGCCTGCTTTTCCCCTGAAGAATGCTATCCTGGGAATGAATCCGGTGCCAACGACTCCGCAACACTCCCATAAGAAAAAGCTTATCGTACTGAAGGTGAAAAGCAACTACCATTCTATCTAGGAAACATTTTTTCTGCAGAAGGGCAAGCTGCCATGCAATTCAAAGCGTGACATTTCCTCCTGTCAAGTGCCCCTGCTTCTCATAATCAGGTGTTTAGAGCAGCGTATGCCATAAGAAGACAGAAGGCTTTAGCAAATTCTGCATACACATTGGCGATGGCGGAAAGTGCCGTCGAGTCACAGCTGAATTATGGTGACCCTGTGGGGTTTTCAAGGCAAGAGGCAAACAGAGGTGGTTTGCCACTGCCTGCCTCTGCATCATGACCCCGGTTATCCCTTGGAGGTTTCCCATCCAAATACTGGGCAGAACCAACTCTGCTTAGCTTCTGAGACTGGGCTGGCCTGGCCTACCCAGGTCAGGGCGTGGGACCACTGAAGCAAGAACTTCCTAAATGTGCACACTCAGAAACATGCTTGCAGGTAGTAATCAGCATGTACACTTTAAAAAGTGACACTAACTGAGGGCACCATTCTGCCCAAGAGGAGCCGGAAACGCTCCAGCTGTAGCTGAAGAAGAGTTGGTTTTTATACCCTGCTTTTCTCAAAGTGGCTGACAATCATCTTCCCTTCCTTTCCCCACAACAGGCACCCTGTGAGGTAGGTGGAGCTGAGAGAGCTCTGAGAGAACTGTGACTGGCCCAAGGTCACCCAGCAGCAGGCTTCACGTAGAGTGGGGAAGCAAACCCAGTTCTCTAGATTAGAGTCTGCTGCTCTTAACCATTATACAACATCTGCTCACCACCTGGTATCCAGAGATCTCCCACTTCTGTCCATACCAGTTCCATTTAAGAACAAGAGTTGGTTTTTATATACTGCTTTTCTTTACCTTAAGAAGTCTCAAAGCGGCTTACAACTGCCTACCTGTCCTCTCCCCACAAGAGGCGCCTTGTGAGGTCGGTGGAGCTGAGAGAGTTTTGAGAGAACTGGCCCAAGGACACGCAGCGGGCTTCACAGGGAAGAGGAGCAGGGAATCAAACCTGGTTATCTAGATTAGAACCCACTGCTCTTAACCACTACACCACATTGGATCACGTAATGCTACATCCTCAAAGTAAACCGAACAGCAAAGGGAAGGAGAGCTCCAACAGAGAAAACTCAGAAATCAACTTCAACCCACCTTTCACCTCTCCCACCCACACACAGGTTGATTCAGACAGGAAGATCAACACCAACCTTGTCTCCTTCAGGCCCTCAGACTCTATGACCTGCAGGATCTGTTTCGGGGTCATAGGTCCATCTGTGTAGTTTTCAAGCACCTGAAAAGAGGAAAAAATATCCCGGGTTTAGCCTTTTTTAATTATTATTATCATTACATAATCACACAATTTGCTTCCTGCCTTTCTGACGTTACAGAGGCCACCAAGGTAGCTAATCACTCAAAGTATACATGATAAAATCACATTTTCAAACCATTAAAATCAAGCCTCTTCCCAAACCCACATCATTAATACAACTGAAACAATGAAAAAACTTTCTAACATGGGTATGCTTGGAAGACTACTGGTGCTTATTAGGAAGCTATACTCTGAAAATACCCTTCAGCTTCATATACTAAATAGTTCCACCGTCTCAAATCCAGTGAGGGTAAGAGGTGCTAGACAGGGCTGCATTTTGGCCCCGCATTTATTTAATGTATACATAAATGCTTTTCATCCTAGCCAGGAGGACAGTAGATCCTATCCGCCTCAGCAAAGTGGTCAGCCTGTACCTTATTTAGCATACACAGACTATCTAGTTTTATTAGCCCACTAGGAATAAGGCCCGTTGTGGGAAGAAATACAACGGGCTCTAGAAAGAGGCTCTGGGAGAGTGCCAAGGCCTTGGATACTCAGCATCAATTTGCTGTGGCAACCTCAGCAGGGTATAATGACACAGAGTCCACCATTTTCTCCAGGGGAAGTGATCAATGCCATCTGGAGAGCAGTTGTAATTCCGAGTGATCTCCAGCCCTCACCTGGAGATTGGCAACAACAGTTTCCTTGGACGGGAGGGCAGGATAGAAATAAATTTCCCAGGAGGGAAAGCGGTCTTTTTCTCCTCTCCCCCTTTTGACTTGCACAACAACCCTGTGAGGTAGGTTAGGTTAGGTTTCCTTCCTTTGTCTGAACCAAGCTTGGTTGCCTACTGTGGCAAAATGGGCTCCAGTTTACAACTCAGCTGTTCGCCTTCCACCCTCGTCCCATGGGCGTATCTCAGTCCTTAAGTTCCCAGCCAGCAGTCACTGAAGTACCACTGCCTTTTTAGAGGGACACTGAGACCCCTGTGGCCAAATCTCCCTATTTGGAGTGAAATCCCCAATCTTTGGGGGATCCCTGGAGAGTTGGCAACCCAAGAGTCTGCCCTTCCCTTGCTTCCCTGGGCTACCCCCTCTCTTTGGTATTGGCAGAGCAGGGGAGACTACAGGGTCAGAGCACAGCAGATTATTGGTCCAAACAGAATAATTTATTTCAGTATTTACACAATTATGGAGCACGCACGCACACACACTAAATGAATAAGGGACAACTAAATAAAACGGGTTAAACACAATCCTCCCTGGGTGGGCTGGGATCCATATAGCCGTCTTATAAACACAGGTAGCTGCCATTTCGTTTCACCTGCTAACAGCCACTGAGGTAACAGTTAATCCCCCCACAGGAAGGACACTGGAGAAGTGTCTTCGTCAAGAGCAAAAAACCGTCTGCCAGGAATTCGGACAGGGCAAAGTGGCTGAAGGAGAGGGCGGGGAAGAGGAGCAGCACCCAGCCAATGGCATGCGAGTATTCACAGCCAGTGGCTAGGGCCAGCTTCTGATTGACAGGCCAGGGAACCAAAGGCTGGGGTGGCATGTGGAATGTGTGCTACTACCAGCAGAGAATTATGTATAAGAGAGATACTCTTTCATGTTTAGTGAAAATATTAAACGAGTTTTACAATTTCTGCATCAAAGAATATCCAGAAATAAACTTCGATAAAACGAAGCTACTAATCTTCTCTAAATCCAAACCTAAAAGGACACGTTCTTTATCCTTATGGGGAAACATTTTAAAACCATTAAAACCAAGCCCCTCAAACACACAACATCAAAACAATTAAAAAACAAGAGTTAAAATACACATAAAACATAAAAACGGCAATTAAAACACTAATTAGGAAGGATCATTGAGGGGATGACAAACAGAAAAAGTCTTCACCCATTGGCCGAAGACAGCAACGGAAGGGGATACACAAATCTCCCCGGGGACAGAGTTCCAGAACTTTTGGTGCCATGACCAAGAAGACCCTCTCCCGAGTTGCCACCCACTTAATCTCAGAAGACCTAATCTACTCTATAAACCTACTGTATTTTCTGGCATATAAGACTACTTTTTAACCCAGGAAAATCTTCTCAAAAGTCGGGTGTCGTCTTATATGCCGGGTGTCGTCTTATAGGGCGGGTGATGAAACTTCCAAGCCGGACTGGAGAATCTGCAGTTACCCCATCCCTACTACGTCCACAGCTCGGCCGACGGAGGGGAACGAGGGGGCAACCAAAGGGAAGGGCACTGTGCAGACCTCCAGCCAAAGGGCGCCTTCCGAAAGACGGCGCGCGGGGCTTAGTGAGGCGGGACTAGGCAGGGCCCCCCCCCCCGGGAAATGAAGCAGCTGCTACTCGCGCCAGCAACGGCCGCGGGAAGAGAGGCCTCGGGCCGCTTGCCCTGCCGCGGGGAGGGAAACCTCGCATCGCTCGTGGCGGCCGCGGCAAGGTCTTGTGCTGCTCGTGCCGTTGCCAGCCGCGGGGAAGGAAGCCTTGCGCCGATTGTGGTGGTGAGGCCCTGCGCCGCTTGTGCCGGCTGCGGCGAGGCCCCATGGCCGGGGGTGGCGCAAGCGGCGCGAGGCCTCCCTTACCAAGGCCAGCGGCGGCGCAAGCAGCAGCCGTTTCATTTCTCAGGGGGGCTTGCACTGCTGCCGGCCGCGGGGAAGGAAGCCCCCACGCCGCTCACGGGGAGGCCCCGCACCGCTCACAGCGGCTGCAGGGAGGTGTTGTGCTGGCGCACAAACCCCCGCCCCCCCCCCCAGGAATTTAAAAAGATGACGCCCCTGGTGTGAGCTAGCTTACGGTTTCTTAGCCTCCGGCGTCCACAGAGCCGCTTGAGAGAGAAGGACTAACTGAAGGTCTGGCGCTGTATTTGGTGTGCATTGGAAGAGGGGTAGTCTTATACGGCGAGTATATCCCAAACTCTATATTTTGACTGGAAAAGTTGGGGGTCGTCTTATACGCCGGAAAATATGGTACATCCATGAAATAGAACAAGAAACCACAAGGCCACAATCTGGCTGTGGAACTCTTCCACAAGATGGGCCACCACAGCCCCAAATCCATGCCTCTTCCTATCTGAAATTATAGGAGCAGATTGGCTTGCTCTTTTATTCACAGCGCAGCTAAAGCTGCGGTTGGTTGCACTTTCGGCACGGCAGAGCACTGGAAAATAATCTTTCAGTACACAACTGCCAATATTTTTCATGGGAACAACAACAACAACAAAAGAATAAGCTGTCAAAAACCAGCCCCTCTTTGCAGCAGATATCTCGTCGTCACATTATGTTCAAAGCACCAAACACCACTAGCACAACAGGCACAAGTCCCTTGTCCTCATTATAGGAGTGGGGGTCCTGGAGAGGAGGCATGAGGCAATCCATTCCAGTCTTGTGGAAAGTTCTGATCTCTTTATGTAAGTGGAGAGCAGGGAAGGCTATTGGGGAGGCACAGAACAGGGCTTCTGTTGCCCCACAGAGTTCTCTCCCTTTTTTAAGGGGACAGCTAAAATCAAACATCTGAAATGTGTTTGTCTTCTTTGTCATAATACCCTCCCCTAAGCTTTCATTCAGAACAACTGTTTTCTATTCTTATTGAGCTGCTCCAAATCTAGACCTTGAAGGTAGACAATAAGCAGAACCAGATGTTAATCCAACTTCCATGCCAGACGAAGGAAGAGTGAGACTTCTCTGTTAAAAGCTCAAGATCTTGCTCGCTACGTCAAGGAGAAAATGCAGTATACGGCTGATCCGCCAGGCTTGCTGGTATGGAGACCCCCTGCAGCCAAACCTAACAGACAGGATCTCAGGGGAGAGAAGAAGAGTTATATACTTTCTTTGGATGCGACATACAGTGCTGGCAAATTTCTACCAATATCTTTTCCTTCTCTTTGTCATGAAATGCCTGGAAGAGCCTATTATTTACTTACTTTATTTTCCGCCTTTCTCCCCAGTGGAAACCCAAAACAGCTTACATCATTTCTCCCCGCCTTCATTTTATCCTTACAACAACCCTGTGAGGTAGCTTAGGCTGAGAACATGAACTGACCCAAGGTCACCCAGCAAGCTTCCACGGCACCAGTGGGGATTCGAACCTGAGTGTCCCAAGTCCAACACATACCACTATACCACGCTGGGTCTATGCTCATTTCCAGCCCAAAGGTTAGACGAACCTCTGACCTGTTCTTCAACCCCTATACAGATTTGCAGGTCCAGAGGTTTTGTGTCAGTTACCCTACATGACTACTTCTGCTCCTAGGAAAACACCTTGTGATTTTGCCTGAACTAAGTAAAGTGGAAAATGTTACCATCCTTACTTGAGTACAGACAAATCTTTCTACAACTTTTAGTCCTGCTTCAGGGTAGAAACACAAAAAATGCTGTTTGCGCACAAGGTATACCGAAAACAATGGAGAACAGAGCTGCCTTACAGAAGGTTTTGGGAGTACAAACTGCAGCCCCCTTCATGGGAAGTGCAGTAGATCAATAGAGATTCTCTGCTACAAAAGAATACTCACTCATCATTCTCCTTCACCACCAAAACTGAATGACAAATCTTCCTGTCACACTGCAGCTGAGAACCTGCCTACACTTCCCAGGAAAAAAAAGCATAAGCAATTTATATCCACAGTGAGATACCACAGATCTTAGGAAATGCTAATACCCAGAGCTGTGAATTTAGCTTGGCTAGGGACTAGGAACAAGAAAACCATGAAGCACACACAGCTAACTGTAATGGAAGCTCCCAGGGAAATCTAAAAAGTGTTAAACCGCAGGGCGCTGTAGCAAGCTACTCTAATTCTGTGCAAAAGTTACGCTCTCTCAAGTGATCCAGTTTCCTAGGGGAATGCAGAATGGGCTCAGGGAGAACCAGCCATCCTTACCAAAAAAAAACACAACCAAATCCTGATGCGCAGGGAGGCAAGCTGCAGTTTCCACCTGAGAAATAATAATACACTGCTTTGTCACAATCAAAAGTTAAAAACCTGAACCCGAAAAGAATTTAGCAGGTAGCCCCCATGCCCAAGAATAGCATGGGTCAGAAAGCTGCATGCCAGATTACCTGAAACTCAAAACTCCTGCTGAAAGACCATCCTAATAGCATTGCATGCACCAAAATAAACGAAATCACACTCAGTGACACAGATGCATGCTCCCCACAGGGCACTCTATTTGCAGACAGGAAGCTTGCTCATACCTAAACTCAAACTACAACAACTGCGACTTTCAACAGCACGGCAAGTACTGCATACCATACCTACTAATATGTGAACAAGACTCCTGGGTATAAAAACCATACGGAGCAATTTGCAGCGCTCATGTGAACATCAGACCAGGAAGAAATGGGTCAGCTGGAGAGAGACTACAGTAGTTTGCTCCAGCTCAAAAAGTGAGCACACATTTCATCCTGAAAAGGGAAGAACCAACAAAGTAAGGCAGCTCCACCCAACTCTTCTTAGAAACAACTTTAATAATGGAAACAAAAATAAATATTTAATGGCATCCCTGCCCTTTGTCACAGACGCGCATATCAAGGAACGGTGGGTACGCCAGCTGTTTCATTAGATTATCAGTGCAGGTTTTTATCTTCATAAGGAACTTTTGCAAAATTACTCTGAACAGCACACAAGGGAAACAACTTCAGAGCAGAGCAATGAACTGGACAAACTTACTGAATGCACTTCTGGTCTAGGCAGGCCTGACACCTCAGAACCCTGGGCTGCTCCTTCAGTTGGCCCTCTACCAAGATTAGCTGTTCGTCTTCGGCAGGTGTTTACTTACTACATCTATACCCCACCTTTCTCCTCAATGGGGAACCGAACCAGCTTGCATTGTTCTCCTCGCCTCCATTTTATTCTCATAACCGCCCTACAAGGAAGAGTAGGCTCCGAGTGTGTGTGACTGGCCCAAGGACACCCGGCAGGCTTCCCTGGCAGAGTGGGGACTTGAACCTGGGCCTCCCGGATCAACACTCCAACCACTACGCCATGCTGGCTCTGAGCGTCATCCAACTGTGTTTAACTGCAGGGCCGCAAAGAATCTGACATTCCAGGGACCCGGAAGTTACGCTCAAAAAAGCAACGCTTCAAAAGCTGCTCTTGAGGAAAGCCCAAAGATTCCTTTTCAGTGGATTTACCCTTGGCCAGAGAAACAGCTCACAAACCAGGTGTGGGGAAAGAAAAACCTCTGACTCTAAGATGATAATGCAGCCTGAGTTTGAGCCAGAAATAGAAGGGTAAGGACACTGGCATGTCAAGACTTCCAAGTACAGAAAGCAGACTCCAGAGAGGAGGAAGTCCAAGCAAAACTGGGTGCCCAAGAGCAATCACACTTGGCCTGTTCTAACAGCCGAGATTAACAGGGGCACCAAAAAAGGCAGAATGAGCCCAATGATTTTTGAGAGGCACACAGTGACTGAGCCATCACTTATGACTTTCAACAACCCAGGAGAAAAGGGGAAAGGGAGAGAAAACAACCCACTGTCTACAACCTTCTCCTTCAGGTATCGCTTGAAAACTCTTTCCATACCACCCCTAGCGCTGGAAGTTCAGCAGCAAAGTATGCCAGGTGTCTCTGCAAAGCATTTGACCCGCAAAGATTAGCACGCCTGGGTAAAGCGCAGACGGAAATATCTCCCTGCACCTGAAGACAGAAGGAAAGCCAGAGACTCTGCCCACGCAGGCTACCAGCAGGCCGGCGGCCTAACTCTGCTAAAGTCCCCTGTTCAGAAGCATCAGCACCTCATAGTCAAGTTGAAACGTCGAAGAAATGTTTGTTTGGGTTTCGAAGATGCTGGGTCCACAGAGCTCAGAATGTCACCCACCAAATGATTTTTTATTTATTTCATGTAGGTTATTCTCACTGAAACTCAAGGCGGATTACATAGCGTAAATCAAGTCCGATCAACGGGATGGGACATCTGATGAATGGCACAATAGCGTTTTGACTACAGAAATCTGAAAACAAATAGAAATCTCAAACAGAGCTGAAACTTGAGCTTTCAAACACGATCCCTTCAGTGGCATAGAAGCTACCTAGTTTACAGCATGCTTACAGTGACAGGCAGCGATACAGCCGTACAGGCCACCGTCCCCAACCCATTCCCAAGGCAACTTTCCGACCATTTCATGACACCTCATTTGCCTGTGCAAAAAGCCCTCTTGAATAATTCTGCTTTGCATAGTCCGAAGGAAGCCAGGCAAGCGGGCGCCTTCCTCGCTTCGTCAGGGAGGCCATTCCATAAGGTGGGGTCCCCAACACAGAATGCACAAGTAGTGGTGGCTATCGATTTTGCCCGTTAGCAGGACAGCATCTGCAGAAGGTACTGCTGGGATGAGCGAAGCTGCCATGGCTGAGCACGGGGAGAGAGACAGTCCAACAGATATGAGGGGCCGTAGTCGTGAAGGGCGGGACCTGGTAGTTGATGGACAGCGAATGTCGTGACTGCAGGAAGGGACAGACGTGCCTGTTCCACTGAGCCCCTGGTAACAACCTATAACTGTGGTGTTTTGAACTAATGGGAGCCTCCAAACTGACCTTGAGGGGGGACCCATGTAGAGTGCAATAGTCTATAGTCTTGACGCTGCCGTGGCATGGATCCAGGTCACCAGACCAGCCAAGTCAAGACAGAGGGCCATCTTGCAGGCTAGATGAAGTTGGAGGAAAGCACTTTTTTGCATTAACTTGCTCCAGTTTCCATTTATTTGATTTCAGCCAATTTGATCACGGCAGTCGGGCAGCGGCTCTGGACCTCTACCGCATCATCAGAGGATTTTGACAAGAGATATAAAGGTGGGCATCCAGTTCCAAAGCTCTGAACGACTGATCCTAAAAGGCTTTACACAGAGGTTGAAAGAAAGGGGGGGATAAGATTCTATACAACCGCAGGTGCTGATGAAGGGAGTTTTGACTCTTGAACAGGGGTGTGCAATTTTTCTTTCTCTGTATTTTTTCGTTCAGGGATATTGGACCTAAAAAAAAAATTCGGGATTCCCAAAAAAACCCTGGATTTCAATAGCAGTAAAGTTTTGGATCCAACAGACCCGAAACAAAAAACACAGAGGAAAAAAGAAGAGGCAGCTCAGCTGAGGCTATTCTGAGCGGTCACTTTAAACTGGAATGCCCCAAAGAGCTCCAGGCATGGCTGAGGCTCTGATGGGCAACCCGGTTTAGACTGGACTGCCCAACACAGTCCACCCAGAAGCCAGCCCTGTAGGGAGAACGCTCACCACAGCCTCTGCGGGGGCCCTGGCAGGCAGCCAAGTTCTGCCAGTAATTCTCAAAAATATCTGGGATTCTTTTGAGGATTATTGTTGTTGTTCTGCAAAATCCTGGATGCATTCGGGAAGCTGAAAAATACCGATAAGGTGTTTTTCTGGTATATTTCTGGTTCGGGTAAACCTGCATTCACACCCCTACTCTTGAAAGCTTATACTCTGAAGATCTTGTTGATCTCTAAGGTACGACTGGACTTGAACCTTGCTCTTCTACTGCAGACCAACACAGCCACACACCTGAGACTATACAAATCCAGTTTACAAACCACCTCTGGATGGTGCTCAAATTAAACACAAACTCCAGACAGAAGGGGCTCCACTCCAGCGGGGCAGCCGCTATGGAGCCAAACTGCCAGAACATCAGCTTTATTAGCAAGATTGACGCAGGATAGGCCTACTGGCCGCCACTAACTGCAATGACTAAAAGGACTCTCCACATTCAGAAGAAGAAGAGATTGGATTTATATCCCGCCTTTCACTCACTTGGAGTCTCAGAGCGGCTTACAAACTCCTTCCCCTTCCCCTCCCCACAACAGACACCCTGTGAGGTAGGTGGGGCTGAGAGAGCTCGGAGACAACTGTCCTTGAGAGAACAGCTGGTACAGAACTATGGCTTGCCCAAAGTCACCCCAGCAGGTGCAAGAGGAGAAGTGGGGAATCAAACCTGGTTCTCCCAGATTAGAGTCCGCACACTTAACCACTACACCAAACTGGCTCGCTTCAGAGCTTTATGGATGAGTCAGTATTTGAACCTAGGCCTCCCCATCCAGCTCCAGCACATGATCCACTACACCACCTTGCTTCTCATACCTTGAGGGGTTGGGAGGAGGAGGAGGTTGGATTTATACCCTGCTCTTCACTCACTACCCAAAGGAGTCTCAGAGTGCCTTACAATCTCCTTCCCTTCCTCTCCCCACAACAGGCACCCTGTGAGGTAGGTGTGGTTGAGAGAGCTCTTTCAAGGAATGCTCTTGAGAGAACTATTCTGAAAATAATTCATGACTGACCGAAGGTCACACCAGCAGCTGCATGTGGAGGAGTGTGGAATCAAATCTGGTTCTTCCAGATTAGAGTCCGTGCTGCTAACCACTACACCAAACTGGCTCCTAACCACTATACCAAACTTCTCTCATAAGAGACGGCATGTTGGATCAGGCCAATGGCCTATCCAGCACAACACTCCGTGATGAGAAAGACCTCTGCCTGAGACCTTGGAGAGCCACTGTCAGTCTCAATAGACAATACTGATGAGAACATGAGGAGGAGGAGATTGGATTTATATGCTGCCCTTCACTACCCAAAGGAGTCTCAGAGCCCCTTACAATCTCCTTCCCTTCCTCTCCCCACAACAGACCCCCTGTGAGGTAGGTGGGGCTGAGAGAGCTCTCTAGAGAACTGCCCTTGAGAGAACAGCTCTGAAAGAACTTGTGACTGACCCAAGGTCACGCCAGTAGCTGCATGTGGAGCAATGGGGAATCAAACCTGGTTCTCCCAGATTAGAATCCACGCTCCTCACCACTACACCAAACTGGCTCTCTAAGAAAGAAGAGCATATTTCAAATGCCCAACACACAGTTCTATGCGCGCCCCCCTTTCTATAATCAAACTGAGGTACACATTCAAGCAGATAAAATAAACGTCCGATTTATTTGCAGCTGCCCCCGTGCCACCCTCCAGTTGAGAGAGTGCTTGGGGCGGGGTGGAGGCTCATCTCTCGTTTCCACCAGCTCTGGAAAAGCAACATGAGAATCTCTTCTTGCTTTCGGCTTCTCGGACGCTTGACACAAAGCCAGAATCACTTTGAACCAGCGTGAGGAAAGACTGGAAGCAATGAGGCGGAGCCAAGCTGTTTCCAAGTTTCTGCAGAGCCAAAAGTGAAGAAGTGATGTCCCTCCCCTTCCATTCTTTGGTAACCAGACGACATGGATTGGGGGGGAAGCAGAGGAAGTCTCTGACAATGAGAGAACTCTCTGAATTCCTGCAGTGCCCGGAAAACTTGGGGGAGGTCCCTCACTTCACTGTGGACATCCGTAAGCGGGAGAGGTAGGGGCTGAACTGAATGTTATGACTGTTACTGGCAAACTGGTAATCTTGTGTGTGGACCAGTGTAGACAGGAAAAACAACCTATATTGCTGTATGGACACACACTAAACGAGTACACCCCCCCACACACTAGTTGGTTAATCTATGCATGCACAGTTCAGAAAGGAAAATGTCGGCTAAAAAAAAAAACTTCCATTACCAGACAACCATACAGAGAAAAAAATATAGCCAGTTAAAATCATTATGCAATCTGCAAAGCCCCAGAGAATTTTTTTTTTTAAATGGAAGGGAAAGATTACTTCCTGAACCCAGTGTCTGGAAGAAACAGTAAAAGCATGCAGCTGTATAACCCAACGCCTTACAAGAAGCTGGAAATCTCATCTGTAACAGCTCTGCTTTGTGTGAGCTGGGAAACACTAAGAGTTTGGACGAAAGGAACTTACACACCCAGCTGGGGCATATATCCTCCAGATAAACCTGGCCACTTGTCATTTCTCCATATTCCTCCTCGTACTTATTTTTTAAAAACCGCAGGCGTGCGTGGAAAAGCAGGGTTAGTGGCTGCCGTTTGAAACAACCAGGCAGTCCAAAAGGGCAGGCCTCCAGTTTGGCTGACACGATTCACATCACAGGGTGAACTCTTCTGCAAGTTTCACTGCTAGGTCAACTCCATCAAACATTTTTCAGAGGACGAGTCAATACTGAAGGAAGCCTCAAGCAGTACTAAATAAAAACAGAGAATCTTCAAATGCCTAGTACATTTAAATAGAGGGCTTCCCCTTGGGAGTGAAAGATTACTATTACACCACTCTGCACAGCCCGCAAAACTAATCCCCAAGCCTCTGACAAAGTAGACAAATTCTGTCAGTACCTTGAGGGGAGATATTTTAAGAACAGATATTGAGAAATCTAATCAACGCCTGCCAGCTGTTGGCAGCTTATTCAGGAGAACGCCTTCTCTCTCACCACTGTAAATGGAAACACACATTTGTACACTTGCATCTTAACAGACAGAGTGCACGCCTCTCTCTTAGTTGTCGCACTATAATCTGTTTATCTTCACCTCACGCCTGCCTGGCACTACGGACAAGAATGCAGAACCCTCTGCTTTCTTCTGAAAAGACTCCTTTCGCCTTGAAAAAGAAGTTTTATCTTTTTCCAGACTGTATAAGCTACCCTGAATAAACTGTCAACGACTAGTAGGCCTAATACTTATTTACTTCATCTATACCCCACTTTTCTCCCAAAGCAGTTTACATGGTTCTCCTCTCCTCCATTTCACCCTCACTATAACCCTGTGAAGTAGTTCCAGGTGGTCGACCGCGTTGGTCTGCAGCAGCTGAACAAATTCAGAGTCCAGTGGCACCTTTAAGACCAACAAAGGTTTAGTCAAGGTAGCTTTCATGTGCGTGCACACTTTTGCAAATAAAACTGGAAGGAAGGTAAGGTTAGACAGAGTCTATAAGTTTGAACTTCCATTCCAATGTATTTGAAAAAGTGTGCATGCACACGAAAGCTCATACCTTGACTAAACCTTTGTTGGTCTTAAAGGTGCCTGTGAAGTAGGTTAGGCTGAGAATGTGTAACTGGCCCAAAGTCACCCAGCAAGCTTCTCTGGCAGAGTGGGGATTTGAACCCGGGTCTCCCAGGTGCCAGTCACACACACAACACTTCCTCTCATGTACGAACTGAATGTGAATATCATACAGGGCTCCACAAATCCCAGGTCACCATGGTGCCTAGATGCCCAGCATTTTTAAGCAATTATTCCATTGCAGTGCCTCTCAACAAGGAGTGCAACGCCTATTTATCATTTCTCATCAGAATATGTTTTGTTATAGGGCACAAAAACATGTGTGCGTGAAGTTCGTGTCGCTTCTTGTTTATATACTGTACACCATTCAGCGGCAGTGGGTGAATTAATTTCTTAAACGTTTACTTTCTATGCAGGCTCCAACATTCAATTAAAATGGAGCTTTTAAAGCAATAAGAGAATGATCAGAAATAGGGGGGAAGTTAGGCTAGGGTTAAAGGTTAGCTTTCTGTTGTGGCAATGACAACCAGGGTTACCTCTGTATTTATTTATATACAATACTTCTGTCACAGCTTTGACAAAGCTACAAAAAAAACCTGTGACGAGGTTAGGTCTTGTGGTAGGAATAATTCAAATATATGGTAATTAATATATAAAACTCTGAACACTGAAAAGTGAGGCTGGCTCCTACAGCTAAAGAAAAGAAGAAGAAAGACGCAGCCCTTTCCACTGGAATAAGGGGTCATGATTCCCAGCTTGTGACAGGGCATGTTGTCTGCCTTGACCCAATCTTTGGTTGTTTTCCTCCACCAAAATGTGAATTAGGGACAATTTTGCTACAGCCACTGGGAGCTAAAGGGATGAGAACAAGCTGAGCTAGAGATGCCACTTCCAAGTGATCTTTTACCGCCTTACTGTTACAAGTAGTCACTAACTGGGGCAGAAACTAAGAGGCCCACACATGCATGACTGCAAGAGGGAAAAGGTCTCCGCCAAAGAGTTTAGAATATGGCAACCATCAGAGAAGCCTTCTGTTCCATCTGCAGACGGAGACGTCCGCTTTCATGGCCTCTTCAAATTAAAAAGGACGCATGAACCAGCTGAAAAGGACTTCTGCCACCAAGAGGAATCCGTTCTTCAAGTTTTGGCAGAACTACTCCCCCCACATACGTTGCGGAGAGAGAGTACTGCAACAGTGGGAACCCACACTCCTGTCTCATCTTAATCGCTGAGACATCTGATCAGATTTTACACCGTGCTTTATGATTCTGTGCTGTTTTAATGTGTTGTTTTAAAGTGGGTTTTTAAAATTGTATTGTATATTGTATTAATATTGCTGGAACCCACCCTGAGCCTGCTTGTGGGGAGGGCAGGATACGAGTCCAATAAACCAAAATAATTTACAAGGCACCTCTCTTTACAAGGTACATGTGTGCCATTTTTGATGACCCAAATGAACATGGCACTCCCACTTAGCATGCATCCCACATCTAGTGCCCTGATAAAATGGCAAATCTGAGACACCGACCCTCTTACGGTACAGCTCTGCCCACCATGCCAATACATCTGACAGAATACAGCAGGAGTCTTCAGAAACGTCTCAAAATTCCCTGTACTCATTTGAAAAGAAACATGGGTTTCTCCCTATTTTTTCTCTGGTTCCCTCCCATTCCTACCAATGCATGTGAAAATAAAAAACATTATGCACGACACTCAGATAATTTGCATACTTTTCCTAATAAGAATTTACTGGGGGCAGGGAGACCAAATTGGGGAGGGATGCATGGAACAACCCCTACGCTGGCTTGGGAACCTGGAAACTTACTCGTTGACACAGAAATGACGACCGTTTCTACGGATCTCCAACTACGCAGAGAGCTCCCTTTTCCAACATGGTACATGACACCTTTAGCATGAAGAACACTGCCCTGTCCTACGCCACAGGTAATTGCAGTGTGACTTACTCAAAAACTCTGGAATTCCCCTCAACCCAGAGAAAAACAGATCCCCTCAAGTAGAGAGAAGTGGATTAGAAGTCTTACTTATAGTTTCCCTGTGAAACAAATGCCCTTCCAGACCTGGTTCCTTAACAGGCCTTTCCCACCTGGTGTTTTTGGCCACTGTGTGACGCAGTGTTGGACTGGATGATGGGCCACTGGCCTGATCCAACACTGGCTTCTCTGTTTTTCTTATGTTCACTATAGCTCCCCCACCTCAGGGTTTTTGCTGAAAGATACTTTGTTGAGTTTATTCTGCGAATGCATCCCTCTTTCCCTTCCCACCTTCATCAGAGAAATACCTAGCAACAAAACGGACCTGAACGTGAGAACCAGTGTGGTACAGCAGCTAAAAGTGCTGGGCTGGGGAGGCGGAGAACCACTCCTGAAAACCCCACGCTACCCCTGGAAGCTCCAAGGTGGCCTTGTGCCTCCCTGTGTACCTCGCAGGCTTGTTGTGCAATTAAAATGGGGTACAGGAAAGTTGCTACGAAGACTATCAGCCACAAAAAAAGCAGAGTATAAGTATTTTAACAAATAAAAGTAAGAGTCCTCTGCACTTCACTCTTACTAATGGACATGCAAGACACCCATTGTCCAGTTCCTTGCTGGGGGAGAAACGATTGCCTTTTGCATAGCGTCCCTTTGCTCAGAATGGACCTTCTGTAGCCTCATCACCACGCTTCCATAAAACATAGTTTCAGAGGGCAGCCTGCAGTAGAAGAGCTAGATTCGAGTCCTGCAGCACCTTAGAGAGAAGATTTTGGGGGTATAAGCTTTCAAGAATCAAAGCTCTTTTGGTCAGGCACGTCAGAATGGAGATCCTGGAAGTCATTATGTCCCAGGCAGAAAATATGAAGGGCGCTGCAAAGAAGGAGCTCAAGACACAGAGGTGCAATGCAAAATACAGATTCAGGTGGGGCCGCCATGTTGGTCTGGAGCAACAGAACAAAGCTTGAGTCCAATGGCACCTTTAAGACCAACAAAGTTTAATTCTGGGTATGAGCATTCGTAAGCATGCACGCTTCAGATAGTGAAGAAGTGTACATGCACACTAAAGCTTAAACCCAGAATCAGGGCTTTAAAACAAAAAAGAAGAAGAAGAGGTGTCGGAACTTTCAAGAGAGAAATGAAGTTTTCAATCCGCATTCAGAAAACTCATGAACTTTTAAAGATTTTAAAAATAATTTTGTCAAAGAGGTTCTGGAACTCCATTCTGGCATTTCCCCCCAGAAAAAAAGGCCTGCCAGAATTAAACTTTATTGGTCTTAAAGGTGCCAGGGGACTCAAGCTCTGTTCTAATGAAAAATATAACCAGCTTGATTAGACCAAGGGAGAAACACTAAGGGACAGAAAATCAGCATCTAAGGGGGAGAGAATTTCAGAGGGTCAGTCGCCAGTTGAAGAGCTAGAATTGAGTCCAGCAGCACCTTAGAGGCCAGCAAAATTTCCTGGGGTTTGAGTTCTTGAAAGTCAAAGTCAGATACCTGACAAAGGGAGCTTTGACTCTAGAAAGGAGGTGAAGGGAAAGACCGCCGCCTGAGACCCTGGAGAGCCGCTGCCAGTCTGAGTAGCCAATATTTATTTAATTAAATTTATGAATTGCCCACCCTGCAAGCAGGCTCTGGGCGATTTGCAGCCTTATAAGACATTTAAAATACAATCAATATAAATAATTAAGTTCGCCAACAGTTTTCCAAGAATGACTTTGGTGGACCGAGGTGTGTGTGTGTGTGTGTGTGTGTATGTGTGAGAGAGAGAGAGAGACTGATGCCGTCTAAGGCAGCTTCATATGGGAAGTTCGTACCCACCAAATCTTGTTGGTTCCTGCAGGGGCTGCTAAGTTCAGGAAAGGGAGAACAGGAAAGGTTAGTTCTTAGTAATAGTTCTTAGAAATATTTCTTAGTAATAGTTCTTGGGGCTTTTTCTTACATGTCCAGGAAAATGCTGATCACCACCTTGGGGTCAGAAGCAGTGTTCCCGCTAAGCTGAGTTAGTGTAAGCTAGCTCACAGTTTCTTAGCCTCCGGCTCCCACATTTTTGTCCCAGCTCAGGAAGGATAGCTCCAGAGCAAACTAATTTATGCAGTGGCCAAATCGCTCACTCATAACTTTAATGCCGGTAGCTCACAAAGTAGAATTTTTGCTCACAAGAATCCACAGCTTAGAGGGAGCATTTACTCCAGGCCAGTTTGGCTGGAGATCCTGGAGATTGTTTTGCCCTCTTCTGGGCGTGGAGCAGGGGTCACTGGGTGTGTGTTTGGGGGGGGGGGGGGAGGAGGTATTTGTGGATTTCCTGCCTTGTGCAGGGGGTTGGAGGTCCATTCCATCTCTATGATTCTATGAGACTCGACTCTAGGCACACTTACAGAGGGAAGCAACCCTGCTCTGCCCTGCATCTCCACCACCCTCCAAGGCTGCGTGCCTGTGTGCAGTGCTCCTTCTAAGCTGTGGGGTATTGTAAGCAAAAATCCTACTTTGCGAGCTACCGGCATTAAAGTTGTGAGCGGGTGATTTGGCTGCTGCATAAATTGGTTTGCTCTGGAGCCATCCTTCCTGAACTGAGACAAAAACGTGTGAGCTGAAGGCTAAAAAAGCTGTGACCTGGCTTACACTAACTCAGCTTAGAGGGAACACTGGTAGGGCTGTCTCCTCCAGGTTGGGAAATTGCTGAAGAGTCTTTGGGGAGGAGTGCCAATGCTCCCTCTAAGCTGTGGAGCCTTGTGAGCACAAATTCAACTTTGTGAGTTACTGGCCTTAAAGCGGTGAGCGAGCCATTTGCCTGCTGCATGACTTAGTGTGCTCTGGAGCCATCCTTCCTGAGCTAACACAAAAACATGTGAGCTGGAGGCTAAAAAAGCTGTGAGCCGGCTCACACTAACTCAGCTTAGCGGGACCACTGGACCCCACCAACACTCCCTTTAAACTGTGGAGTCTCGTGAGCATAAATTCTACTTTGTGAGCTACTGACCTTAAAGTTGTGAGCCAGCCATTCGCCTACTGCATGAATTAGTGCGCTCTGGAGCCATCCTTCCTGAGCTGAGACAACAAATGTGCGAGCTAAAGGCTGAGAAACTGTGAGCTAGCTCACACACTAACTCAGCTTAGAGGGAACACTGTTCTGGAGCCACCCTTCCTGAGCTAAGGAAAAAACATGTGAGCCGGGGGCTAAAGAACTGTGAGCTAGCTCACACTAACTCAGCTTGGAGGGACCACTGGACCCCACCAATGCTCCCACTAAAGTCTTGTGGAGTCCTATGAGCAAAAATTCTACTTTGTGAGCCACTGGCATTAAAGTTGTGAGCGAGCAATCTGGCTACTGGATAAATTAAGTTTGCCCTGGAGCCCTCCTTCTTGAGGTGAGACAAAAACGTGAGCCGGAGGCTAAAAAACTGTGAGCTAGCTCACACTAACTCAGCTTAGAGGGAACACTGGTTGCTGCCAAAGCTCCCTTTAAGCTGTGGAGTCTTGCAAGCAAAAATTCTACCTTGCGAGTGCCGGCATTAAAGTTGTGAGCGAGCGATTTGGCTGCTGCATAACTTAAGTCTGCTCTGGAGCCACCCATCCTGAGCTGAGACAAAAATGTGTAAGCCGGAGGCTAAAAAACTGTGAGCTAGCTCACACTAACTCAGCTTAGAGGGAACACTGGCTGCTGCCAATGGTCCCTCTAAGATGTGGAGTCTCGTGAGCGAAAATTCTACCTTGCGAGCTGCCGGCATTAAAGTTCTGAGCGAGCGATCTGGCTGCTGCATAACTTAAGTCTGCTCTGGAGCCCTCCTTCCTGAGCTGAGACAAAAACGGGTGAGCCGGACGCTAAAGAACTGTGAGCTGGCTCACACTAACTCAGCTTAGAGGGAACACTGTTTGCTGCCAATGCTCCCTCTAAGCTGTGGAGTCTCATGAGCGAAAATCCTACCTTGCGAGCTGCTGGCATTAAAGTTCTGAGCAAGCGATTTGGCTGCTGCATAACTTCGTCTGCTCTGGAGCCCTCCTTCCTGAGCTGAGACAAAAATGTGTGAGCCGGAGGCTAAAGAACTGTGAGCTGGCTCACACTTGAAGTCAGCTGAGAGGGAACACTGTGGGCAACTTAAGTCTGCTCTGGAGCCCCCCTCCCTGAGCTGAGACAAAAATGTGTGAGCCGGAGGCTAAAGAACTGTGAGCTGGCTCACACTTAAAGTCAGCTGAGAGGGAACACTGTGGGCAACTTAAGTCTGCTCTGGAGCCCCCCTCCCTGAGCTGAGACAAAAACGTGTGAGCCGGAGGCTAAAGAACTGTGAGCTGGCTCACACTTGAAGTCAGCTGAGAGGGAACACTGTGGGCAACTTAAGTCTGCTCTGGAGCCCCCCTCCCTGAGCTGAGACAAAAATGTGTGAGCCGGAGGCTAAAGAACTGTGAGCTGGCTCACACTTGAAGTCAGCTGAGAGGGAACACTGTGGGCAACTTAAGTCTGCTCTGGAGCCCCCCTCCCTGAGCTGAGACAAAAACGTGTGAGCCGGAGGCTAAAGAACTGTGAGCTGGCTCACACTTGAAGTCAGCTGAGAGGGAACACTGTGGGCAACTTAAGTCTGCTCTGGAGCCCCCCTCCCTGAGCTAAGACAAAAACGTGTGAGCCGGAGGCTAAAGAACTGTGAGCTGGCTCACACTTGAAGTCAGCTGAGAGGGAACACTGTGCGCAACTTAAGTCTGCTCTGGAGCCCCCCTCCCTGAGCTGAGACAAAAACGTGTGAGCCGGAGGCTAAAGAACTGTGAGCTGGCTCACACTTGAAGTCAGCTGAGAGGGAACACTGTGGGCAACTTAAGTCTGCTCTGGAGCCCCCCTCCCTGAGCTGAGACAAAAATGTGTGAGCCGGAGGCTAAAGAACTGTGAGCTGGCTCACACTTGAAGTCAGCTGAGAGGGAACACTGTGGGCAACTTAAGTCTGCTCTGGAGCCCCCCTCCCTGAGCTGAGACAAAAACGTGTGAGCTGGACTCGCACTAGGTCAGCTGAGAGGGGGGCCACTGCCGGCGTGGTGTGGTGTGGTGTGGTGGAGTCGAGAGAGAGAGAGAGAGAGAGCGAGCCCCCCAGCCCAGCCCAGCCCTCCTTCCTCACCAGGCGGGCGGCCTCGGCCCACGTGCGCTCCTTCTTCCTCCTCTGCTTCATCTCCCTCATGGGGTCGGGCGGCGGAGCGGCAGAAGAAGGGACCCGCGCTCTCTCCTCCTCTTCCTCGGCGGCGGCGGCGGGGGGGGGGGGGGAGAGGAGGGGGCGGCGGGGGCGCGCGGGCTTGGAGGGGCGGGGGCGCGCGCGGGGCCGACCGTTACTGGGGGGGGGGGGCGGCGGCGGCGGCGGCGGTGGGCCTTCTTGGCGCGCGCCTGAGGCGAGGCCGGAGCGAGCCGGGGAGGCGAGCAGAAAGGAGGGAAGGCAGGCGAGAGAGGCGCTCCGGTGAGGCGGGGTGGCGGTGGCGGCGGGGGGAGGACGAGGCGGAGGGCGCAGGCGCGCGCGCGCTAAGGAATGCGGCGGCGGCGACGGTTGAGGGCCGACATAACAACGGGGGTCAAAGGTCCGCGAAGGGGCGGGCGGGAAAAAAAGGAGGAGGAAACGGGGGAGGAAAAGGCAGGCCGGAGGGAGGCGCGCGCGAGTAAGAGCGAGAGAGGGGGGGAGGGTGCCGAGACGGAGGTGCGCGCGCGCTCTTGTGTTTGCCTCTCGCTCTCTGTGTGTGTGTGTGTGTGTGGGGAGTTCGTGTGTCTGCGTGTCGTCGCCCCCCCCTCCCCCGCGACGGTGGCCGCGAAGGGACAAACCCCCTGACGAAGACAACAGGCCGAAGGGGGGAAGGGAGCGTCTGCCCGTGCGTGCGTGCGTGTGGGGGGGAGGGGGAGTTTTTTGAAGGAAAACAAAACCGCGGGGCTTCGATGGGAGTTGTAGTCTCCGCGAGGGAAAGGAGCCGCCCTGCGCCGGAGGAGGGAGGTCGCGGGCCGGATCTACAACTCCCAGAATGCCCCGCGGGGAGGGCGTGCGATCAGCCGCGGCGGCGCCTCAGAGAGAGAGACAGAGAGAGGGCGTCCCTCCCAGACGGCCAAGCGCTCGCGGGCGTTTGTGAGGCGAGAGGGGTGCCGCGGTGCATGATGGGCATCTTGACGGCGCTTGGCTCTGCGGTGGCGGCGGGGGGGGGGAGGGGAGCTCCCTCATCCGGGTCCTGCCGCAGCCGCCCGGCGATTGGCCGGAGAGGGACGCGACGTCAGGGCCGGCCCGGGCTGGGAAGCCGAGCTCGGCCTCAAGTGGAGGGGCGTTCCTTTGGCCCTCCCGGAAGGGAGAGTCCGTTTAAAGTCGTCCTCTTTAACACGTCGCTATAGGGTTGCCAGGTCTGAGCTGGAAAATACCGGGAGAATTTGGGGGTGGAGCCAGGAGAGGTCGGGGTTTGGAGAGAGGAGGGGCCTCAGCATAGTACAGTACCTTATAGAGCCCACCCTCCAAAGCAGCCATTTTCTCCAGGGGAGCTGCTCTCTGTCAGCTGGAGATCACTCGTAAAAGCAAGAGATCCCCAGGCCCCACCTGGAGGCTGGCAACCCTACATTGCTATTAGTCTGTGTTTGTTCTGCCTCTCCAGCCCCCAAAGATAAAAATTAAAAACAGGAAATAAATCCACTTAATCATCATCTTTTATTATCTCACATTATCATCTTCTCAAATCTATATTATTATTATTTTATTGTTATTATTACTATTCTTATTGCAGTGTCATTTCAGTTTGCCTAAAAGAACCCAGGAATCATACATGCTAACAGAGGAAGGTGGATCATCATGTTAGTCTAAGAGGAGACTGCAAAAGCTGGCTTGAAACTCAACATCAAAGAAACTAAGATCATGGCATCCGGCCCCATCGCTCCTGGGCAAATAGAAGGGGAAGTCGTGGAAGCAGTGACAGACTTCACCTTCCTGGGATCCAAGATCACTGCAGACTGAAGCCATGAAATTAAAAGACACCTGCTCCTTGGGAGGAAAGCGATGGCAGACCTAGGCAGCATAATAAAAAAGTAGAGACATCACCCTACCAACAAAAGTCCGTATGGTCAAAGGCATGGTATTCCCAGTAGGGATGTATGGCTGCGAGAGTTGGACCATAAGGAAGGTCGAGCGCCGAAGAATAGATTCTTTTGAATTATAGTGCTGGTGAAGACTCTGTAGAGTCCCATGGACTGCAAGGAGATCAGATCAGTCAGTCCTAAAATAAATCAACCCTGACTGTTCCCTGGAAGGCCGGATCCTGAAGCTGAAGCTCAAATACTTTGGCCACCCAATGAGAAGGCAGCACTCACTGGAGAAGACCCTGATGCTGGGAAAGACTGAAGATCAAAGAAGAAGGGGACGGCAAAGGATGAGATGGATAGACAGTGTCATCGATGCAACGAACATGGAGTTGAGCAAACTCCAAAGCACGGCAGAAGACAGGAGGGCTTGGTGTGAAGTGGTCCATGGGGTTGCGAAGAGTCCGACTTGACTGTACAACAAAAGCAGCAGAAAAGAGTCCAGGAGTACCTTGAAGCACAATTTATGGCAGAACAAATTTAGAGTCCAGTGGCATCTTTAAGACCAACAAAGGTCTATTCAGAGTATGAGTTCTCATGTGCATGCACTTTTTCAAACACTTTTTGAAAAAGTGTGCACGCACACAAAAGCTCATACCTTGAATAAAACCTTTGTTGGGTCTTAAATGTGCAACTGGACTCTAAATTTGTTCTACTGCTTCAGACCAACACAGCTGACCACTTGGAATAATTTATGGCAGGGTAGGAGCACTCAGGGGCCGCAGTGGCTCCGAGGTTAAGAACTGCAGACCGGAAGGTCGGTAGCTCAGCAGTTCAAGACCCTAGGGCCACGTGACGGAGTGAGGTCCCGTCTCTGGCCCCAGCTCCTTCCGACCTAGCAGTTCGAAAGCAAGAAACTGCAAGTAGATAAATAGGTACCGCTTCGGTGGGAAGGTAACAGCATTCAGCACCCCCTTGAGCAGGATTCAACTGGCTTTCGAGCAAGGGAAACCTTTAGGAGCTATGAAAGCTCCTACCCTGCCACAAACTGTGTTAGTCTTTAAGGTGCTACTGGACTCCTCGTATCTGAAGAAGTAAGCAGTGACTCCTGAAAGCTCCTATCCTGCCACAAATGTTCTTAGTCTTTAAGGTGCTACTGGACTCTTGTCCTTTGATATCTGAAAAAGTGAGCAGTGACTCCCAAAAGCTCCTCCCCTGCCCCGAATTTTGTTAGTCTTTATGGTGCTGCTGGACTCTTTTCTACTGCTACACAGCTACCCGTCATGACCTGTCTCCATGGAAGGCACCGCATTTAGCCATACAGAATGGAAATCCATCAACTTTGTGAAGAAACTTGCACAGGTACAAACAGGTCTCAGGCTAACAGAGTCATCCAAAGGAAGAGATTATTTTGGCTGGGAGCCCAGGCGTTTTGCTGGGGAAGCACCTCTGCTAGAGCTGGTCTGTCAGAGCTGTTCTCTCAAGGGCAGTCCTTGAAAGAGCTCTCTCAGCCCCACCTACCTCACAGGGTGTCTGTTGTGGGGAGGGGAGGGGAGGAGGGGAGGGGAAAGGAGTTTGTAAGCCACTCTGAGTCTCCCTTGGGTAGTGAGGGGGGGGTATAAATCCAATCTCTTCTTCTTAACCATGTATTTATTGCCTGGACTCTTAACCTGTCCTTTCTGGGCCCTTTTCAGCTCGGTTTCAGGCCAGGCTGTTGGACTGAGAGAGCATTGGTGGCGGCCTCCATCAAAATGCAAGAGAGCCATGCCTCTTTGTCGTTCCTACTGGGTTTATCTGCAGCCTCTAATAAAGTGGGTCATGCCATCTTGCTGAGATGCTTGAAGGGAGAAGTAGATACTGAGGGATGTGCCTTGGATTGGTTTAAATGGCTCCTTATCGACCTGACTCAGAGGGCTGCGGCTAGAGATCAGTTGTCATCAGTGTCGGATCTGACCTGAACTGACTTAGTCTTATCCTACCACGCTGTTCGCTCTCTATACAAAGCCCCGAGGAGAAATTATTAGCAGTTTTGGTAATTGGCTACTGTGGCAGAAAAACAAGCGAGCTTGAGGGCATTTCTGTGTCACAGCCTGGATCAGCTGAGGCCTCTCTGGTTCCCCTCCCATGAGGCTTTGCAGGCTTAGCCTAAAAAGTCCGTCTTTCAGGCCTCTCTCGAACCTGACGCCGCCGCACTCTGCTTCCAAGAAGGTCGCAATAAAGTCTCAACATTGCAATTCTCTACCGAAAGCTCTTAGATTCTTAGAATGAACTTTGATATGGTATTTCTGACTATTTTGACAGATAACATCCTTGACTGTCTAGAGTAACTAGGGTATGAGTTCAGGATGAAAACTGTTCTATCTTGATAATCTTCTGCTAAAAGTGTGTTAACCTGATGTCATCCATGTGGGCTGAACCTATGGGTACTACTCAGGGTATAAATGGTTGAAGACATCTTTGTTCCGGGCTGGTCAACCATCAGCTCTCTATGAGCTCTTGTTGACTTGAACAGGGCGCTCTATTTCACACTAGCGCACTATGTTTGCATTGAAGTATTCTGTGCTGCATATGGAAATGTTAGCATTTGTATTCCAAAAGATCTGTAAGTGCTAAAGTGCTTTCTGTCCTTAAGAAGCTTATATTGTAATAAGCTGGTTTTGTCTAAGAACTATGGTCTCTCTCTGTTGATTCAGTCCCTTGCCAGTCTCCACCGAACCAACAAAAGAACTAAAGGGGAATGGGGGGGGGGTCCCAGGGAACTAGTCCTGGGGTTCCAGAATCCCACAACAGCTGTCTCTGATATCAGGGGTGGCCAAACTTGCTTAACGTAAGAGCCACATAGAATAAACATCAGATATTTGAGAGCCGCAAGACATGAGCAAATATTACATGTCTTTATTGGGAAATATGCAGATTTGCTTTTTATTAACATTAAATGAGACTGCCAAAAATACCGTATTTTTCGCTCCATAAGATGCACTTTTCCTCCCCAAAAAAGTGGGTGGGAAGTGTGTGCGTCTTATGGAGCGAATATGGAGCTTTTCTTACCTGTAACAGGGCTCTTTCTTCACAGGAACGCAGGGGAACGCCATTCAGGCTGGCATCCCAGCCTTCGCCGCCCCTCCCTGCTGGGCCTGAGCTGTTAAGACTTAAAAGGGAAACGGCAGGAAAAACCCCACCAGGCTAAGTACTCTTTCCCTTTAAGTGCTTTTCCCCTTTAAGACAGCCAGCAGCAGAAAGCCCCGCCCACAGATTAAGCTCCGTGGCTACTTTGCACAGAAAGGCCTGGCTTTGCATGGCATGCCGACCTCTCTTCTTTCCTTTCTCTATCTTCCTTCCTTCCTTCCTTTCCTTTTTTCTGTCTGTCTTTCTGTCTCTCTCTCTGTCCCCACCTTTCTTTCTTCCTTTCTCTTTCTCTCTCTCTCTCCTCCTCCTTCCTTCCTTTATCTCTCTCTCTCTCTCTCTTTCTTTCTTTCTGTTTCATTTTTTCCTGTTTTCCTCCTCTAAAAACAAGGTGCGTCTTATGATCAGGTGCCTCTTATGGAGCGAAAAATACGGTAATAACAAAAGGGATAAAAGCAGATATTGATATTTATTTGTCCAATGATTTTGTTTGCTGACGATATTTAGCTTCCCCAGCCACACTTCCGGGAGCCGCATAATATGTGTGAAAAGAGCCACATGCGGCTCCCGAGCCACAGTTTGGCCACCCCTGACCAATATGCTGCGGACAGCTGGCTCAGTTTTTGCTTGTCTCAGTCACCTAGTGACACAGTAGAGCCACTTCAGTCACTGCCTTTGGTGAAATGGTTAAGACTGAACAAACTGCAACGGAATCTTGACAAGACAGAGGTGATGCTGGTTAGGTAGGCCTCAAGGACACTCTGCTCCCCATATTTGATGGTGTACAGTTGACCCCCTTCAGAGCCAAGGAGTTATACTGGACTCAGCATTCTTCTCCAGCAAGTTAATGCTATTGCACAAACGCTTTCTTCAGGCTGGAAGATGGTCCGTGCCTCAGCTCAGTTAATCTGCCCATGTAAGTCCATGCTGCAGTTATCTTGAAGGAAGACTACTGCAATCTACTCCTCATGGGTCTGCCCTTATAGTTAACTCAGCAACTCTAGCAGCTACAGAATGCCACAGCTCAGCTATTATCAAGAGCTAGGCAGGGACCAGAGTCTGCATATTACATCAATTTTGCAATCCCTGCATTGGCTACCAGGTTCAATTCACCTACGCAAAGTTCTTCTGGCCTCCGGCCCACACATCTGCAGGGCCCCTGCTCCTACCACGTTCCACCAAGTGAGATTCACTTATCTGAGCAAAATCTTCAGAGCGTTGTTGCTGTTGTACAGTCGCACAGTCGAGTTCAACGCATTGCAACCCCATGTACCACATCACGCTAGGCCCTCCTGTCTTCCACCATCCTCGAGTTTGCTCAACTTCATGTTTGTTGCGTCGATGGCACTAACCATCTCCTCCTTTGCTGTCCCCTTCTTCTTTGACCTTCAGTCTTTCCCAGCATCAGGGTCTTCTCCAGGGAGTGCTCCCTTCTCATTGGGTGGCCAAAGTATTTGAGCTTCAGCTTCAGGCTCTGGCCTTCCAGGGAGCAGTTAGGGTTGATTTCCTTTAGGATTCACTGATTTGATCTCCTTGCAGCCCACGGGACTCTCAGGTCTTCTCCAGCACCATGATTCAAAAGCATCTCTATTTGTGCACTCTCTGTGGTGTCTTCCCTTCCCACCCTTCCACCCTGGCCAGCCTGAGAAGTTAAGGCAATCTCCACAGAATGCATGAAACAGAAATATTCAGCAGAGAGCTTTTAGAACTGGAGCACAATGGAAACAGTTCAGGAGGTTGCTGTTATAAGGGAATAGGACTGTAGTCGATTGCAATTTTATTTTATTCATTTCTACCCCTGCCTCACCTCCATTTTATCTGCACAACAACCCTGTGAGGTAGGTTGAGAGTGTGCAACTGACTGAAGGTCACCTTGCTTTCACTGCATTATCCAGCCCCTTGGGGGGGGGGGGAGATTGGATTTATACCCCGCCCTTCACGACCCAAGTCTCAGAGCGGCTTACAATCCCTTTTCCCTTTCCGTCCCCACAACAGACACCCTGTGAGGCAGGTGGGGCTGAGAGAGCTCTTTTGAGGACTGCTCTCGAGAGAGCAGCTCTGAGAGAACTTGGGACTGACCCAAGGTCACACCAGCAGCTGCATGTGGAGGGGTGGGGAATCACAGAAGGAATTCTTCATGGTGTCTGGGTCCAAGCATGGCAGATGAGCAAGCCGGGTGCCTCCTCTTCGTAACCATTTTTGGATCCCACTGCATTCGATGAAGACAAAGGATTGCCGATGGAAATACAGACTGCATGTGAACTGTTACCAGAACAGCAACCGTCGGGGGGGAAGCGAAAACAGCTTGGCCTGCATTAGCGGTGGGAACTGCCAGCAAGTTGCCACCGACCTACGGCAACCCTGCAGGGTTTTCAAGGCAAGAAACATCCAGGGCCCACCTCTGCGTAGCGACCATGGACCTTTCCTGGTGGTCTTCCATCCGAATACAAATCTGGGCTCACCCTACTTAGCCTCTGAAATGTGATGAAATCGGGCTAGCCTGGTCCATCCAGGTCGGCGTGCCCTGCATTGCCTTGACCTCAAAAATACAAACCTATTTCTGGAGACAGCTGGCAGGCTCAGCTATATCTCGCAGGATCTCTATACAGCAGTGCAATGCGCACGCACCCCAAATTCCTTCCAGTGGGTACTCCAGCCCTAGTGCACAAAACAACAAGAGGGGGATCCTCTACAGTGTCGGAGAGGTTTCCAAATCCTGGTACTCTGGTTTGAAAGACTAGGAAGGCAGCCAGGGTACTGCTCCTCCTCCCACTTCCTGCCTCAGACCACTTTCTAGTTGGGAGAAGGATGTGCCACTCGAGGTCAAGTTTAAATGGGGCACGGAGAAGAACGGGAGGGCAGGGCCCAGTTTTAGAAACACGGACTGGGTCTGGCTGTGCCCGAGGCTGACACTGTTAACCAGTATCTCCAGAGCTCTGCTGGGAAGTAGAACCGAAAAGCCTTGAATCCCCCCCCCCCCCAAATACAAAATACACAAGCTGATTACCTTTTGATTCGTCTGCACTTTTAATAACCTGGTTAAAAGGGGCCAACAGGAAGCCAGCTGGCAAACCACCAAGGACTCAAGAACCAGAGTGGATTAGACAAACTGAACCAAGATTAAAACAATCTCCTAAGCAGCAGATACATGGCTCCTCTAAACACCCGTGAATCTGAATTGTCATTTGCGGAAACGGAAGTAAACACAAAGGGAAAAGAGAGGTTTTATTATTATTATTATTATTATTATTATTATTTTTACATACAATAAACCCGACTGATATTATTACACATCTTTAGGAGCACTTTTACATTCCTAGATGAGATATGATAACAGACCCAAGCTGTGAAATCTATGGAGAGAAATGACCGAGGGACGTGGTGGCTGTTTGCATACAGACTGAGAAAGGAGGGGATGGCCGGGGCCCTCCCGCAGAGCTGTGAAACCAGTCCAAAGACAGTGGTACCCTCTGTGCGCCACCTACCAGGTACGCCCCCCCCCCCCGGTGTACTACCCACTGCTCTGCTTTTGGCACAGCTCTTATCCACTTTGATGAGCCCTGCAGAACAGGCACGCCCGGAGGACCAGAGCTAAGAGATGTAGAACCAGGAGGCAGAAAGCAACCCCAGCCTTTCAGGACTGAGCCACCAGTATACCGCTCAAAGCATCCAACCGCCACACATCTGACTAGCACCACACAAGCCTACGACTGTGGCTTTCACGCATTCCTTTTTCGTCTTCTCTGCTGCCTCTAGAAGGCTGGAAAATGCCATGGCCTCTTGGGAGATCCGGTCGGGAAGATCCAAGCGACGACAGGCTCCTACACACACGTCCCTTCTTAGGCCTCGGTCCATCTCTCTGTCCTGCCCCAGACCTTAGAGGGAGTGCACAGATCTGGATTCATCAGCCTGTTGGCATCATTCTGCAGGCGGGGCCGTTTTTACAGGAAGCGCCCTCCTTTCTTCCTCCTGCACAGATGGCACGACTACGGTGAGGCAGCATGAATCTAGGCATGCTTGCTTTGCCCCCTCCTCCTCAAACTAGAGGCACAGCACTGAAGAGGGTGTTGGCTGTTGCTTCTCCCGCTGCCTCATGGAGCAACTGCTCCTAGAAAGCCTGCAGGTGTCCACCAAGGATCCCTCTGCCTTCCCCCTTCATACCAGAAAGCACATCCCAAAGAATTTTAAGTACGGTTCTGCGCACGTAGGTCCAAAGAGACCCAGGCCCACAGATGTGCAGCCGCAACTTTGCCCACATGACCACCTTTGGGTCCACAACCACAGCAGCTCAAGGCTCAAGCCATATAACGCTTTTCTTAAAAAAAGTCAAGGGGACTGAAGGCCAGAGAGGGGGCGGGAGGGAGGTGGGCGGGACTGATGGGCTCAGAGCTGCAGCGAGAGCCAATGACAAAGGCCGGCACAGCGGCAGACACTCCCCTCCTTAACCGCGGGCGTATTCATCTGATCCACAGAAACCGTATTTTTAAAGGGGGAGACCCGATCCAAATTCCAGGAACCCGCTCTGGAAATCGAGGCTGCCGTGCCTTATCGGCTCTTACGGAGACACTGTGCCAGCAAACTGCCTTGGGCGCTGCCTCTGCTGATGGTTTCGGTCACCGGGGGATCTGCACATCCCGGAGCGCGGGTCGCTCAAGAGGACACTCAACGAGGACACGAGGCAAAGGTCGGGCACTGGCAAGAGTATTCCTAAAACCCCAAAGCCAAGCTCCCGTACACACACACACACGCACACACGGCACCACAGAGTCTGGGGAGAGGCGGATTAAAACATTCAGGGGGCGCGGGAGGGGACGATATTCACAGTACGAACCGTAAAGGTCAAGAAACAGAAACGCCCCCCCCCGAAGGAAAGAAAAAAAATATCAACAACGGAATTCTCAATATACAGCAGTTTTAAAACTTACAAACCGAACTGCGAAATGATACGCAGAGGAAGGGGCACCCTTTTGGAGCCTTTGGAGCCCCGCCCACTTCAGCAGCACTGCTTCCCGCGAGCTCCTCGGTAGCCTGCTTCACTCGAGAGGGCACGGAAGGAAGGAAGGAAGGAAGGAAGGAAGGAAGGAAACACCCACAGCTCTCAGAACAAGCTTCACAGCTGGAGCTGGCCAATCCTTTCCCCTTGAGCTCTGCTCAAGCCCCAATCTCCTCCCTGATCGCCTGGGACAGCTTGGGACCGGGAAACGTGGGAAGCTCAGGGTGACGATAAGAAACTCTGGTCTTCACATCGAGTGCAACCAGGTAAGACTTGGGACTTCTCTCCTTGGGGTGCAGGCGAGTAGAAACGGCCTCCAGAAACCACGCAGGAAGAGGAAGACCGTGGCAGCCAGGCCCGCGTTATGCCCAAAAGAAAAGGTCTGTATGGTGACGCACGTTAGGAGGAAGGGGGATGGGTTCAGGAAGAATGCTAGCATGGAACTGGCAGCATTGGGACAAGGTCATGGCCGAGGTCGGTAGGAGCCCCCGCCTAGAAGAACTCTTCCCCAACCCTTGTAAACAGGCAAAGGACTTCTCGGATTTCTATTGCTTCTGTTGCAGAAGGGGGGCCAGGGAGGCTTCCAGGCCTCCTTTGGTCTGCATTTCTAAAAAAGGAAACACGTCTAACTAAGTCGCAGGATGCATGTCGGTTTCGCCTCTCCCTTTCCTGCCCACCCCCCTCAAATGAACACGAGAGAAAGGAAAGGCACCATCCGCTGTGGCTGGGAGAACCCTCCGTCGTTTCTCAACCTTCCTAGATGTTTGGCGTCATGAAGTCCCGGAGAGTTTGGTTCTTTTGAGATGACTTTTGACTCCACCCAGCGCCCCCTCGCCCCAAAGAACAGGAGAGGGGGAAACACAGCGAGGGCGGGGGCCCCCACGCCTCCTGCTGCATCTAACACACACTAATGGACGTCATGCATTTCTGATTTCCTAACTACAGTCTCTTTCCCCGTATGGAGCCACCAGCAGGGGGAAATCATGCCCCGTCACACGGGACCAGCCGGACGCAGATCAGTTCTGCTGCCGCAGGAGAGCCGTCGCTGCTTCTCAAGGGGCGCAACGGGCCCCCGGGCCCCTTAGCAGGCTTGCTCTCGCCCCAAGCTCTCAAAGGGCAAGCCGACCAGGCGCCGCTGGTTTTACTTGGGGACCAGCCCCCGAGACTGTGGGTACAGCTGTGACCCGGATGAGCTGGAGGAAGAAGAGCCGCCGGACTTCCTTCCTGTTTTAGGCCTGAAAACATAAAACGAGATTTGTCGTTCATGAGAAGCAGAACGGGTATGACATTTGCCGTGTTACCAAAGACGATGCGAGTGGGAATTTCACCCATGAATGTTGAAAGAGCAATACATGAACACAGGGGTCTTTTTGTAGAAAAAGCCCAGCAGGAACTCATTAGCATATTAGGCCACGCCGCCGACAGCGCAGCTCATTAGCGTATCAGGCCACACCCCACACCCCCATGTCACCAGAAGAGTGGTCATCCAGCCACACCCACCTTTTGCTTCTTATTCTGTTTACCTTGTTTGTTGCCAAAACGGTTTTGACAAAACGAATAAAAACATTATTTTCTGTCCCATCTGTACAAAATCTTGCCTGAACCAATATCTTACGTCCAACAATTATTTTCACACTGGATTGGAATCAATTCCTAGAGGTTAGGTTCCCATGGAAATCAGCTTGCCTTCCTGCAGAACTAAGTTCACTGAATATGAATTATTAGGGTTGCCAACCTACAGGTGGGGTCTCCTGGAATTACAACTGAGCTCCAAACCACAGAGATCAGGTCAATGGCTGCTTTGGAAAGTGGAGTCCACGGCATTATGCCTTGCTTAGGTCCCTCCTTCCCCCGAAACCCCACCCTCCTCAGGCTCCACTCCCAAATCTCCAGGTATTTCCTCAACCTGGAGTTGGCAGCCCTTGTTCACTGGCAGAACCACCCTAGGAGCCAGTTTGGTGTAGTGGTTAAGTGCGCGGACTCTAATCTGGGAGAACCGGGTTTGATTCCCCACTCCTCCACTTGCACCTGCTGGATGACCTTGGGTGTTCTGGTGCGTTCTGGCCCAAAAAGAGCCCTGCATGAACTATTCCAATATATGTTAATGCCGGCACGACTAGTATTTGCAACCAGATGGAAAACAGGCTTGCCCAAATCTTGAAGACTGGAATGATAAGATTGAAGAGTATGCCGTCATGGCAAAACTGACAAATCACTGAAATAAAAGAACTTGAGATTAAACAGAGAACCTTTGACACTTATTACAGATAGAGCTGTAAAAGTGATACAATTCTACAGTCCAATATTACAATATTATCCTTTGATTTTCAGTTAACTGATGGTTATCAATTTTTCACAACTACATAGTTAAACAGTAAATGTATGATGACTCTCAACTGTGAAATGGAATTTTGTTATTTCCCCGTTACCACGAATTGTTTTAAATGGCTATGTGATCATTTCAAATTTACCTAAAACACTGAAAGAATCTGTTTCTACCTCCTTCCTTATAATTTCTATTTTTAGACTGGGAATTGTGAAAACATATTACTGGGAAATAAGTGTTATTGGTAATGTTATAATGATTTACTTAGATTTATTAGTTCATTTTTAAAAATACTATCTTCAATATTTGTAAAAAAAAAAAAAAGTGCCTACCCCTTATTTCTTTTCCCCCCTCATACCCTTTTTTCCTATACCCTTCTTAAAAAAATAAAATAATTTAAAAAAAAGAAGCAGCAGCAGCAGAACGGCTAAAAAAACTTCACAAGGTGGTTGGAAGGGTGAACGAAGAGACTACACACCCCTTTGCATACTGAAGTGATACACAACTATCATCTCGGCTTTGACGAGACAGACCTGATCAGGGCTCATTTCACAGCAGGAGCTCCTCTCTGCATATTAGGCCACACACCCCTGATGTAGCCAATCCTCCAAGAGTTTACAGTAGCCCCTGTAAGAGGAGCTCTGTAAGCTCTTGGAGGATTGGCTACATTAGGGGTGTGTGGCCTAATATGCAAAGGAGCTCCTGCTATGAAATTGGCCCTGGACCTGATCCCCAGAAAGTCACCTGTAGGGCAATCTACACTAAGAGCAAACACAGGCAGCCATATTTATTCTGCACGGGTCTACCCCAGCCAAGTCTAAAAATATGGGTGACTTTTCACAAGAAGATGCAGGCACCGTTGAGGGAAGCCAAACTCTCTCCAATACTTCAAGCACTTTTCTCTAAGGGCTGTGGCTCAGCGGCAGAGCCTCTGCTTGGGATGCAGATGGTCCCAGGTTCAATCCCTGGCACCTCCAGTTGAAACAACCAGGCAGTAGGTGATGTTAAAGATCTCTGCGTGAGACCCTGGAGTGTCACTGCCAGTCTGAGTAGACAAGACTAACCCTGATGGACCGGTGGTCTGGTTCAGTATAAGGCAGATTCATGTACAGGTCTAGTTACCAAAGCTGCTAATGGCAGTAGTTGTTAACCCAGTTAACATTTGGCACCTGCACGGAGTAAGAGGAAGTGGTGCCATCACTGAGCAGAGACTTTATTTATTTATTTTATTCAGCTTATATCCCACCCTATCCTGCAAGCGGCCATGGCATTTCCCAGCCTTCTGGAGACCAACCCAAAGGAACAGGGAGGGCTCGCAAGCGATGCTCCCTCTGAGCTGTGGAGTCTTGTGAGCAAAAAATCCACTGTGTGAGCGATTGGCATTAAAGTTGTGAGCGAGCGATTTGGCTGCTGCGCAAACGAGTTTGCTCCAAAGCCCTCCTTCCTCAGCTAAGACAAAAATGTGAGAGCCGGAGGGTAAAAAACGGTGAGCTAGCTCACACTAGCTTGGCTTAGAGGGAACACTGCTCGCAAGTCTGTTCCTTCAAATATGTAATAAAACAACCGGGTTTTATATCACTACCCACAGCCTTCAGCTGGCAAGAGCTGAGCAAGACCACTGATGAGAAGACGTTTCAAGAAGAAGAAGAAGAGGAGATTGGATTTATACCCTGCCCTCCACTCCCCAAGGGAGCCTCAGAGCGGCTTACAAACTCCTTTTCCCTTCCCCTCCCCACAACAGACACCCTGTGAGGTAGGTGGGGCTGAGAGAGCTCTTTCCCAAGCTGTCCTTGAGAGCACAGCTGGTACAGAGCTATGGCTTGCCCAAGGTCATCCAGCAGGTGCAAGGGGAGGAGTGGGGAATCAAACCCTGTTCTCCCAGATTAGAGTCCGCGCACTTCACCACTACACCAAACTGGCTCTCTTCAAAGGTCATTAATTCATAGGGTCACTATAAGTCGGAAGCAACCTGATGGCACATCACGCGCATGCATATACTGCCACATTTGCATCATCCTTCAATCGCTGCTTTTGGAGAAAGAGGGCAGGAAACCATGCCAATCCTCCCCATATTTTCTTCTGTGCCCTCAGTGCTTTAGGAAATTCTGCCAGACACCGGCTTTCTGTGCGGAGACAACCTCCCAATTTCAGTGGTTCGGGCCTCAGAAGTTCACCCTGAATGTGACTGGAAAGCATCTGGGTCACGCAAACGGTCTCTCCCCCCCCCCCCCCAAATTAGCGCTCACCTGGATTTTGGCTTCTTGTTCGATGTGCTCTCAAAAGTGGAGGCATCCACTTGGATCTCGTCCTCATCTTGCAAAGCAGCTTCCAGAGCCGCCTGAACTTTGGGGGCAATGGCCGGGCCCTCGTAGTCCCTGGTGGTCCGGCTGGGCATGTCCAGTTCCAGCAGCACAATGTTCTCTGCCTGAGGAACGAGAACCAAGAGCGTTCCGAGTGACATGTGTACGCCCACGTGCAAGCTTATTATTAACTACCACGTGTAATTGCTCTTCGGAAGCCTTCACAGAGTCCTAAACGAGAGGCCTTCCCTAATCCCTGCACCAGAGAAGATCGCAATCTAAAATTTGCAAGAAGGGACGAAAGGAAGATGTCGATGAGAATGAACGGGGTTGTGCCGAAGGCTGATTACTAGCAGTGAGGTTTGAGGACTGCTGTTCTCAGGCATTGTTCCTCAACTTCCCTCCCCCCAGCAGTCCGAAAAAGCCAGAGCACGTTTTTGGGAAGTGCCTCGAAACGGGATAATCAGGGATGTTTTAAAGAGTGAAACTGGCCTAGAGGGAGGGAAGGTGGCAGGGTATAGCCCGATCTCATCAGATCTCAGAAGCTAAGCAGGGTCAGTACTTGGAAGGGAGACCCCCCAGGAAGGCTCTGCAGAGGAAGGCAATGGCCAACCACCTCTGCTGCTCACCTGCCTTGGAAGCCCCTTGCTGGGGTGGCCATACGTCTTGGAAGCTAAGCAGGGTTGGTACTTGGAAGGGAGACCCCCCAGGAAGGCTCTGCAGAGGAAGGCAATGGCCAACCACCTCTGCTGCTCACCTGCCTTGGAAGCCCCTTGCTGGGGTGGCCATACGTCTTGGAAGCTAAGCAGGGTTGGTACTTGGAAGGGAGACCACCAAGGAAGGCTCTGAAGAGGAAGGCAATGGCAGACCACCTCTATTCCTCACTTGCCTTGGAAGTCCCTTGCTGGGGTGGCCATAAGTTGGAAACTCAGCAGGGTTGTACTAGATGGCCTTTACGGCCCCTTCCAACTTTCTAATTCTATCATTCTACTCTAGACACACACACACGATTAGTCTAGATGCAATAAACGAGTCTTAAAAATGCATTATCTGACCTGAGTCTTTGAAGATAGCACCAGTTAAAAAATAAAAACAAAACTGACCAGGGGTGTCAAGTTTTAAAAATCCGGGGGGGGGCTCTTCGTGCACGCACAAAGCGCGCGCACCCGCCGGGACCATGTCCACGCTGCTGCCTCCCCGCCCCACCTGACCACTCCCGCTGCCGTCCCTCCCTCCGTCCGTCCAGGGGCCAGCTGGGCATTTGCTTAGCTGGCCCCTGGATGGAGGGAGGGAGGGATGGAATGGCCAGGCTTGGGGGGGGGGGAGAGAGAGATGGCAGCGGTAGCCCTAGGAAGGGCCCGGAGAGGCGCGGCGGAGGGCGCTCTGTTTTCCGGGGGGGGGGGCTCAGTCCCCCCTGGGAATTTTCAGGGGTGGCTTGAGCTCTTGAGCCCCCCCCCGTAGTTGACGCCTATGAAACTGACCAATGAATCCGTTTACCATCATGCAGGAAAACCCATTCCCAAATGCCTGTGAACCACTTCTCAGAGAAAGAGAAGAGGGCTGTGCCTTTCCCCACCCCTCACGGCACTCACGGTTCACCCTCTGCCCATCTCATGGCCCAGTTCTCAACAGACCCCTTGAAGAATTCCATTTATGCAGGGAGATCAAAGAGGAAAGTGTCCTGCCAACCGAACACAGCTTAAACAGGTGAACTACATTTTTAGACAAAAGCAGTTTTTAAAGCTATGGCGCCCCCACAAAACTAAGGAGAATTCATTCACTCCCTGTTCTGTCTACTGGAGCGCCATAGAGAGAGCTCTTCTGAGAACTGCTCTTGAGAGAACTGCTCTGAGAAAACTTTAACTGACCCAAGGTCATCTAGCAGCTGCAAGTAGAGGAGTGGGGGAATCAAGCCAAGTTCTCCCAGATTACAGTCTGTGCACTTAAGCATTGCACCAAACTGGCTTGAATTCCATGGAGCATTTTTGATTGACAGGGGTGAGGTGAGCGTGGGGTTTTCCACCAGCCACACATGACTTCCTTCCGCTCCCCCTCCCACTGCACCCCAAATGGTCCCCAAAATGTGCATGTTGGGTTTCAGCAGCAGAGAGGAGGCAAAGAAGTTGCACTCTGCTGATAGAAATCTCCCCTCCACCACCACAATGTTCTGGGGAATCCACACCAGTCCCTTGAAAGCGCTGTACATTTTTCAGGCCTTTCGGGATTCCAGTTTCAGCATGAAAAAAATAAAACAGGGCAGAACAGACTGTTACACGGACAAGTTTCACCATTCCTATGAGCAGTGCATGCACCCCTCTGATGGCACGGGAAGAGGCCACCGAATCTAGCTACAGACACACAGGGGGGGGGGGGGGGAACACGGCAAGGCTGAGCAAACGTGGAAACACACCCTGTTAAAACAAAACACACAATTCTGACAGGCTACTATGCCTTCTTATGTCCGTTTAAACCATTAATTTAAATATACAATAGAGACCCTAGTGCAGGGGTGGCCAACCTTGCTTAACGTAAGAGCCACATAGAATAAACGTAAGAGCCACATAGAGATGTCTGAGAGCCGCAAGACAGGAACAAATATCACACACACGTTTTTATTTTTTAAAATATGCAAATGTGCTTTTTATTAACGTTAAATGGGACTGCCAAAAATAAAAACAAACAAGGAAAACCGGTTATTGATAATGATATTACTTGTTTGCTAATGATATTGAGAGAGAGAGAGAGAGAGAAAGAGAGAGATGGAAAGAAAGAATTAAAGAAGTGGAAAGAAAGAGAGAGAGAGAAACTAGGAAAGCAAATAGATGGGAGGGAGGAGGGAAGGAAGGAAGGAAGGGAGAAAGAGAGAAAAAGCATGCCTCCCCTTTGCTTCCCCAGCCGCCCTGCCAGGAGCCGCACAATATGTGTGAAAGAGCCGCATGTGGCTCCCGAGCCACAGGTTGGCCACCCCTGCCCTAGTGGGTCTTATTAATTATAGTACACTGATAACAAAAACCTAAAGAACAATATATATCTGGTAGAAAAGTCCACAGCTACAGAGACGGATATGCAGACAGGATCCAGTGCTGTAGAGACTATCCTGCTTTCTGACGAGAGAGGCAGCAGTCATCCACGCTGCTCATATTGCTGGCTGTTTTGCTTTCCGAAAAGAGATACTGCAAGCCTCAAAGTAACGAGCCTCCCAGGCAAAAGTTGTGTGTTTCGAGAAAAGTTGTGTGTTTGGAGGCTCTTTGTCAGCTGATGCTGCCATCCCCCGGCCGGGAGGTGGTTCCCCATCCAGGTGGGCCTCATGTCTGTGGAATGTCTTACCAGCTCTGTTCTCATGGCTCGCTTATCGCCCAGCCTGCTACTCTGCTCTTGGGAGACTGTAATACCAGCCGCTGTTTCTTTTCAGGTCTGGCCGTGTATCTTTCCCGCTTTTACTTTGGGAACAAGGAGCCAGTATTTTTAGCGCCTTTCATTCTTTTATGTGACTGGATGTGTTATCATAGAGAACCCTTTTGAGTCACGTATAATTTCCCTGGCCTTACACCTAACCTTACAAACACAAAAAGTGCAGATGACCAGTTAAGAACTTTCTTCAATAAAGATTTCCTGTTTTATGGACGCTAGTTGCTGATGGACTCTGTGGGCTCTCACACTCTTTCTCTGTCCCACCATTAAATAAACTGAATGTTAATAAAGAACTTTAATTTAATTAAATAAATTAAACATTCAGAGTGTTGGGCTAGGATCTGGGATTTGAACCCCGACTTTGCCCCAGAAACTTGAAGAAGAAGAAGAAGAGATTGGATTTATACCCCGCCCTCCACTCCCCAAGGGAGTCTCAGAGCGGCTTACAACCCCCTTTCCCTTCCCCTCCCCACAACAGACACCCTGTGAGGTAGGTGGGGCTGAGAGAGCTCTGAGACAACTGTCCTTGAGAGAACAGCTGGTACAGAGCTATGGCTTGCCCAAGGTCATCCAGCCAGATGCAAGTGGAGGAGTGGGAGAATCAAACCCGGTTCTCCCAGATTAGAGTCCGCGCACTTAACCACTACACCAAACTGGCTCTCACAAACTGGCTGGTCACTCTTGCTGGGTGACCTTGGGCCAGTCCCACACTCTCAGCCTAACCTACCTTACAAGGTGGTTGTGAGGAGACGGGGGGAGGGGAATGATTGTCAGCTGCTCTGGGTCCCCCATTGAGGAGAATGTTAGGATACAAATGAACTAAATGGACAGAAATACGTTTAGAACTTCACAAAAAGTTTCTGGCTTAGACCTTACCCTGTACCGGGCCTCCGGCCGGACCATCATGAACATCCTCGCATGCTGGCTGAGAGGTCTCTTGTACCCCACCGCTGACACCGGCCTCTTCATCATTTGCTGATTCCTGGCAAGAGAAAAACCACATCAAACTCACGGTCTTCACAAAGAGGCAGTCGGGCCTCTAAATGTTCCCCAAAAGAAGTTAAAGAGTTGGTTTTTATTCCCCACTTTTCTCCACTTGAAGGAGTCTCAGAACGGCTTACAGCCTCCTTTCCCTTCTTCTCCCCACAACAGGCACCCTGTGAAGCAGGCGGGGCTGAGAGAGCTCTGAGAGAACGGTGACTGACCCAAGGTCATCCAGATGGCTGCATGTAGCGGAGGAGTGGGGAATCAAACCGGTTCTCCCAGATTAGGGTCCGCCACTCTTGGCCTCTACGCCAAGCAGCCTGCCAAGCTCCATCCACTTAGTTCCTTCTGCTTCTGCCGCCCCTCCCTCTGCAACGCCCTCTGCTTTCTTCGAAAGAGCCACTTCCAGCTGCCAGGCTAGGCAGAAGGAAACACGCACTTGCCCTGCGCTGGTGCCGTCAGGAAGCGCGCAACCGAGGTGGTGATGCCATCAGTCAGCAGGTGAACTCTGGAGGGGCTGCAGGACCACAGGCTGGCCAAGGGGAATATGCTGGCCCATCCGACCATTCAACAGTGCAACATTGGACTGGAGTGGAAATTCACAGCTCCTCTCTTCCCAATGGGCAGATGAGTGACGGCTGGGGATGCCGCAGTCCCCTCCAACGGAGGGAGCTCTCTAGAATTCAGTGGCCTCTAGGAATGCAAACCGCCTCAAAGGAGAGAAGCAGGTCTGCCTTGCTTGCTCCTCTTCACAGGGGCCAGAATGCATCCCCCAGATTATATTCAGCAGACGTACGTCATGAAGGTCTCTCCTTCTCTGTGATAAAGGGGGGCCCTTGGGAAGAGGTCCCTGCTGTGGCAGCGCTGACATGACCAAGCAATCGAGGAGCGAGGCCTGGCCCACCCTTTAAAAAGCCACCTCAAGGAAGATGGGGAGATGGCAGAGAATCTTAACACGCCCAGGGAAATGCCGATCGCCGCTCTGGGGTCAGGAAGGAATTTTTCTCCAGGCCAGTTTGGCTGGGGATCCTGGAGGTTTTTTGTCATCTTCTGGGCCTGGAACAGCGGTGACTGGGGGCGTGGAGGGGGTATTTGTGGATTTCCTGCATTGTGCAGGGGGTTGGACTAGATGACCCTGGAGGTCCCTTCCATCTCTAGGACTCTATAATTCTGTACCATCACCTGGTGAGAACTGCTTTATATTGTTTATTTTCTGGATGTGTTTCTAAAAACCATGTAAAATACCATTGACCACTGAGGAGGCCTATTGACCTTTGAGGCCGAAACGCGTAAGGTCTTGTGTTGGTCATCTATTATTCATCATCAGCTTTGTACAGGAAATTATAACAGCTTACGTAAACCTTATTCTTGATGATACTTAGGTCGTATGTTTTGAATTATATTATTGTGTACACTGTAGAATATATTTCTTTTGATACACATTTTATTTACTGTCGCTTGATCCCTGAAGCATTCTCAGTACATTTCGGGTTGAGATAGCTTCCTCCTTCTCCTTTTTTTTTTTTTTTTGCCATCAGGAGGTCCCTCAGTGGGGCCAGAAGTCCTCTCCCACTGTTGTCCCCCAAGCACCAAGAAGATAGCGTATCACTGCCCCAGACAGAGTGTTACCTCTACAGCTTGTGGCTAATAGTCACTCATGGACCTCTGCTTCATATAAGAGAAGAAAGGGAAGAGATGGGATTTATACTCTGCCCTTCACTTGTAGTCTCAGAGCGGCTTACAAAGTCCTTTCCCTTCCCCTCCCCCACAACAGACACCCTGTGAGGTAAGTGGGGCTGAGAGAGCTCTTTCCCAAGCTGTCCTCGAGAGAACAGCTCTGCCAGAACTATGACTTGTCCAAGGTCATCCAGCCAGGTGCAAGTGGAGACGCGGGGAATCAAACCCGGTTCTCCCAGATTAGAGTCCGCGCACTTAACCACTACACCAAACTGGCTCTAAGAACATTAGAGAAGCCAATGTTGGATCAGGCCAGTGGCCCATCCAGTCCAACACTCTGTGTCACACAGTGGCCAAAAACACCAGGGGCCCTCAGGAGGTCCAGCAGTGGGGCCAGGACACCAGAAGCCCTCCCACTGTCACGCCCCCACTGTCGCCCCCCCCCCCCCAAGCACCAAGAATACAGAGCATCACTTGCCCCAGACTGAGAGCTCCTATCTATACCATGTGGCTAATAGCCACTGATGGACCTCTGCTAAGAACATAAGAGGAGCCAAAGTTGGATCAGGCCAATGGCCTCTCCAGTCCAACACTCTGTGTCACACAGTGGCCCAAAACACCAGGTGCCCTCAAGAGGTCCAGCAGTGGGGTTAGAACTCCAGGAGCCCTCCCACTGTTGCCCCCCCCAAAGCACCAAGAACACAGAGCATCCCTTGCCCCAGACTGAGAGTTCCTATCTGTACCTTGTGGCTAAGAGCCACTGATGGACCTCTGCTCCAGATTCTTCCCCAGCCCCCCCTTGAAGTTGTCTATGCTTGTAGCTGCCACCACTTCCTGCAGCTGTGAATTCCATGTATTAATTACAGAGAGCCAACGTGATGCAGTGGTTAGAGTGTCAGACTAGGATCTAGGAGTCCCAGGTTCAAATCTCCAGTCATGCCATGGAAGCTTGCTGGGTGACCCTGGGCCAGTCACACACTCTCACCCTTACCTACCTCACAGGGTTGTTGTGGGGATAAAATGAAGGAGGGGAAAAGGATGAAGGCTGCTTTGGGTCCCTACTGGTGAGCACAAGATTATGCATGGGATAAAGCAAGTCGGGAAAGAAGTACTTTTCTCCCTTTCTCACAATACGAGAACACGTGGGCACTCCATGAAATTGCTGAGCAGTTGGGTTAGAATGGATAAAAGGAAGTACTTCTTCACCCAAAAAGTGATGAACACATGTGGAATTCACTGCCACAGGAGGTGGTAGGGGCTACAAGCATGGACGGCTTCAAGAGGGAATTAGATAAACATACAGAGCAGAGGTGCATCAGTGGCTTTTAGCCACATGGTATAGATAGGAACTCTCAGTCTGGGGCAAGTGATGCTCTTTAGCCTTGGTGCTTTGGGGGGGGGGGCTCAGTGGGAGGGCTTCTGGTGTCCCGGCCCCACTGCTGGACCTCCTGAGGGCCCCTGGTGTTTTTGGCCACTGTGTGACACAGAGTGTTGGACTGGATGGGCCACTGGCCTGATCCAACATTGGCTTCTCTTATGTTCATATGTTCTCTTATATGGAGCAGAGGTCCATCAGTGGCTCTTAGCCACAAGGTACAGATAGGAACTCTCGGTCTGGGGCAAGTGATGCTCTGTAGTCTTGGTGCTTGGGGGGGGGGGCAACAGTGGGAGGGCTTCTAGTGTCCTGGCCCCACTGGTGGACCTCCTGATGGCACCTGGTGTTTTTGGCCACTGTGTGACACAGAGAGTGTTGGACTGGAGGGGCCACAACTTTGGGTTCTCTTAGGTTCTTATGTTCTAACAGCAAGGCATAAACGAAGCAAATAAATGAGACCAAAGACAGGAATATGGAGCAATACTCGGGAGCGAACCGATGCTGAGTCTTGTGGAGGGCGGGGCGGACCGAAAACCTAAACCAAGAATACTGGGCATGCCCTTCCTTGCCCGCACCCAACAGCTGAGTTTGACTCACTCCAACCGGGTGATGGGATGTAATTTCCATTGGTCCTCCTCCTCATCAAAGAACGATCTGTTCATGATCTTGTTCTTCTCTTCCAGGGGAATGAAGTTTTCAATGATCAGGTGCCTGCAGGAAGGCAAGAAAAGAGACTAAGGGGGGGGACGGGGTTTCCTTCCTTTGGATCCCCGCCAAGAGGCTTGTTTCGAAGGCCTTCACAGAACCCCACGGCTACCAGAGACCTACTTGAGCTTCAGCTCCCGCGTCAGCTCGTTCTGCGTCTGCTCCAACTCCTGCCGCTCTTTGATGTGCTCTTCCTGGAGGTCGTGGATCTCGGCCTTCACAGCCTGAAGCTTAGAAAACAGCTGGGAGGGAAATAGCCAGAGGATGAGTAACCAAAGTCCATGCATCACAGTGAACCTGCATATGCAGGCAAATTCACAGAATGCCTGCCCCAGAGGTGACCAACCTCTCCCACCAAACCATGTAATTTCTCTCTGCAGTCATAAGCTTCAGAACCCCAATGCTCCCTCGAAGCTGTGGAGTCTTGTGAGCAAAAATTCTACTTCGTGCGCTACTGGCATTAAAAGTTGTGAGTGAGCGATTTGGCTACTGCATAAATGAGTTTGCTCTGGAACCGTCCTTCCTGAGCGAAGACAAAAATGTGTGAGCCGGAGGGTAAAAAATTGTGAGCTGGCTCACACTAACTCAGCTCAGAGGGAACCCTCAGCCTACCTGCCCTACCCTCCTCGAAACTGAAACTCTTCAGGATCCTAATTTGCTGATGAGGACTATAACTCTTGTGATGCGGCAACAAAAAAGGCGAATGCAATCTTGGGTTGTATCGACAGAGGCATAACATCCACACTGTAAGATGTGATCGTCCCGCTGTACACTGCATTGGTCAGGCCGCACGTGGAGTCTTGTGTGTAGTTCTGGAGGCCTCCCTTCAAAAAGGGATGTGGACAGAATGGAGCGGGGGCAGAGGAGACCGACGAGGATGAGCGGGGGCCTGGAGACCAAGAAGCCCCTCCGAGGAAAGGCTGAGGGACCTGGCAAGGTTCAGTCTGGAGAAGAGGAGGGGGAGGGGGGACATGACTGCTCTCTTGAAGTCTCTGAAGGGCTGTGTCACCTGGAGGAGGGAAGGGAGCTGTTCCGGTTGGCAGCAGAGGAGAGGACTTGCAAGAATGGGTTTCAATTAAGGGCAGGGAGGTACCGGCTGGATCTTAGGAAAAACAGTGGAACCAGCTGTCCAGGGAGGTGGTGAGCTCCCCCCTCGCTGGCAGTCTTCAAGCAGCAGCTGGACCAACACTTGTCAGGGATGCTGTAGCTTGATCCTGCATTGGGCTGGATTAGATGGTCTGTGCAGCCCCTTCCAACTCTGGAACTCTATGATTCTATGACTTGTACAAAATAATCCTTGGGGCCTTATTTTGCCCATCTTGGACCTCCACAATTCTGCACAAGTCAGCAGGCGCCTCTGCAGGTGCCACTCTTCAAATGGGCAAAACCAGCAACTGCCCACACGAGCGCACTCTCCACTGTGGCTCGTGGAGAGCACCTGTGAGAGCACCTGCCCGAGGAGCTCGGGGAAGCTTCCACTCTCCTGACCTTCTGCAAACGAGGCAAAACCGAACTACTGAAGAGGGCTTTGCTGCGCAGGTTAACAGGGCTGCAGCGCCCAAAAGGGTTTCACAAACTGGCTTGGATAAATGACTGGGACTTGTGGTCCGCACTGTTGCTCGCAGCTTATTGTAAGCGAGACCCTCTTGCGTAATTTCTGTACCGCTTAACGTGGCACGTGAATACTTGTGTTCTGCTGCAGTTCTTTTGGGTGGTTCAGGACTCCTAATATCCTAATAATAGAGTTGGGTTGCAAAGAGTCGAACTCGACTGTGCAACTGAACAAATATCCTAATGCAGGGGTGGGCAATTGTTTTGGCGCGGGGGCCACTTTGTGTGAGCGGAGGTTAGCGGAGGGCGGCACCTTTTAAAATGATTGCATTCATTAGTTAACTTTGCATTTCAGAAAAGGTATAAACTGTATCATAAAAATCAATAAATATAAATTAAATTAAATAGTGGTAGTTTTATTCAATTTATTTATTGTGCTCATTTCATATCGTCTATAGCTGCAAGCACATTTAATTTTAGAATCAGTTTAATGAGACAAATGTACCCTATCACACTTTTCGACAATTTTTTTGAAATCAGGAGATCGCTTGTTGAGATTTTCATCACAGCCTGCAAGTTAATGTCTGTCAAATGTCTGTTAATGTCTATATTCACTCTTGTTGATCTTCATGCAAGAGCAACTTTGCTCACAAATATATGTAGACCCAAATATAGAGAACATTTCCCCAGCAAATTTCTTCATACATGGAAATTTTTCAGGAAAGATTTGTAAAAGTCAACTAATGTCACAGCATTAAACATTTCTTTCACAGTGTGATCTGACTGCATGTCAATAAATTCAAGCTGCAGCTCCTCAGGTGCCGACAGAGGTCAACTGTCTTGGCGGGCCGCAAAAAACTCTGTGGCAGGCCGCATGTGGCCCCCGGGCCGCCATTTGCCCACCCCTGTCCTAATGCATTCGCTAGCAAATGTCCCACTTGGCTGACTGTATTGACTTGCTCAGCGTCATCTGCCTTTGAACCCCTGTGAGAAAGGCGGACTATAAATAACGAGAATAAACAAAACTAAGTAAATACTGGCTGACTCCAGCTGTACAATGAAAGCTCTTGGGACAAAGACCTACAGCATGAAGCCCCGTCGAAATGCCCGGGAGACAGTGAAGACCACAGCCCTTCGTCCAGCACTGGCACTGAAATGCAGCCAGCTGGGTTTTGTGGAACTCCCTTTTAAGAACAGCCGTTGGCAACAGCGCCAAGGAGGCCCTTACCTTTTTAAGTTTTTTTGTTTTAATGTCCACTTCTTGCTGCAGAGAGCTGTATGTCTCCTTGAGCTCTAATGTCTCTTCATCTCGACTTTCCATCTGCTGCTGAATTTCTCGCTCTCGCCGTTTCTGGAGGAAATCACGAAGAAGGTCACCACACCCAAGCTACTTCTAACACTCAAGGATTTTGGTTTTAGTAGCCCTGACCTGGGTAGCCCAGACAAGCCCTTTCTCGTCAGATCTTGGAAGCTGAGCAGGGCTGACCCTGGCAAGTATTTGGATGGGAGACCTCCAGAGAATACCAGGGCCAGGAAGAGAAGAAGAAGAAGAAGAGAAGAGATTGGATTTATACCCCGCCTTTCACTTGGAGTCTCAGAGCGGCTTACAAACTCCTTTCCCTCCCCACAACAGGCACCCTGGGAGGTGGGTGGGGCTGAGAGAGCTCTGAGACAACTGTCCTTGAGGGAACAGCTGGTACAGAGCTATGGCTTGCCCAAGGTCATCCAGCAGGTGCAAGTGGAGGAGTGGGGAATCAAACCCAGTTCTCCCAGATTAGAGTCCGCGCACTTAACCACTACACCAAACTGGCTCTCACTGGAGGCCAGAGGCAGGCAATCAAGCCACTTCTCAGAGTGTCCTCCGTGCCCCAGTAGGAGGCACCAGAGATCGCCATGATCTGCAGGCACAGGCACACAAACACAAAAATACACACACATATATAAAAGAATTATGGTTTAAAATCACTTTGGCCTGGAGCTCAGCACTGTGGGGATACACTCCCCATATTGTACAAGGGGAAAAAATAAGTTCCAGCAGGCATTACACATTTTAAAAATGTGTGAACCTGTAAAAGATTTTTGCCCTATTTTAAACAGTTTAATGTATCATAGGTAGTATTGGCTCTGGTCTTTTCCTTGCTCTGATGGATTTCATCAGGGGTCCATTGGAGCAGGAGTGCACAGGAGCACAGCTCCGGGAGTGAGGAGCCCAGGGGGCGGGCACATGATTAAGCCCCACCCCCTCCTCAGCTTCCCCAAGCAGTGCAGAGGCGCAGCGCCCCGGGGAAAGCCCTGCTAGGGTCTTTATTGATTTTAATGTTTTGTTTTAATATTGATAATTTTATCATTGTTCCTTTTATGACTGTGTGCTGCTTTTCCAGAGACTTGCTCAAGGTGGCATATAAATTTTCTAAGTATACCATTTTTTATCTGGGCACATGGCTCATAAGTACTGGAGAAATTTCACCAACCCTTCAGCAGCTTCCACCCCATCAGTTTGGTGTAGTGGTCAGGAGTTGGACTCTAATCTGGGAGAACCGGGTTTGATTCCCCACTCCTCCATATGCAGCTGCTAGTGTGACCTTGGGCCAGTCACAAGTTCTCTCAGAGCTGTTCTCTCATAAGCAGTTCTCAAAAGACCTCTCTCAGCCCCACCTACCTCACAGGATGTCTTGTTGTGGGGAGGGGAAGGGAAAGGGATGGGTGGTGCACATGTCCTGGGTATCTCAAGTCAACTTGAAACCTGGAGGTTTCAAGGGAGCAGGAAGAGAATGAGGGTGTGTTCTTTATGCTTATTTTTATTGCACAAAGTATTGGATGAGGAAGGGAATGGAGGAAGAGCAGGTCAGTTTCACTCACCTGTGGAGTGGAGCCTGAGGGGTGGGTGTTGCCTTCTGACACACTTCCGGTATTTTAGGGGGTGTGGTATATGCAAATGAGTTATGCAAATGAGGTGTGCTAATGAGCTCCTGCACCTCTTTTTCTACGAAATGACCCGTGGATTTCATAATTACTAAGAAAACACTGAAAGCCTGATCCTAGGGATCTTCACACAGAAGAAAGTCCCAGATTCTCTGACCTGGATGGCCAAGGCTAGCTGGATCTCATCTGATCTCAGAAGCTAAGCAAGACCGGCCCTGGTTTGTACTTGGGTGGGAGACCACCCAGGAAGCCCAGGGTTGCTCTGCAGAGGCAGGCAGTGGCCAACCACCTCTGTTCGTCTTTTGCCTTGAAAACCCTACAGGGTTGCTATAAGTCAGCTGTCACTTCACGGCATCTTCCACCACCATGTCCCAAACAATTCAGCGCATGTCTGATTTGCAGCCTTCTCTCACGCTTCTCAAACAGAGACTTCCTTTTCCTGAACTGCTAATTAGCCAACAAGACTTTTAAAAAATTAGGTGCCATTCAGTGAAAAGGTTTTTTCCATGTTTAACCACTTGGAGCTTCTGAAGACTCTGTCATGTTTTTACTTTACTAGTTTTCACAAGGTACACAAGCAATGGATTTCACAGACCCCCCATATAAACGCGCAAATGATGAAAGCAAAAAGCACCCGCCGCTGGGAATATTTCAGAGGCAATCACCCCTGAAAGGGCACAGCCCACATAAGGGCACTGTCAGCCTAACTGAACAAAACCTTATCTGCCTTGGGTCTTTGTAAGAACGGTGGAAGATAAATGAAGGGGGGAAAGCATCCAGAGTATAAACACCGAACACATGTGTAAGACCAGGACAGATTGTCTGGTTTCAAGTCCTGCATGTAGTCTCCCCAGAAGAATCTGGATGACTGAAGTTGGACAACGAAAGTTGGGCTTGATACACCTCTTGGGTCCAACGGAACTCTTACTAAATTCAGAGCAGTACTCATTCATTTCCAAGGAATTTGTACAGGAAACTTTCAGTGGGCATTGTCCAAATAGTGGAGACCATCCTCTCTGAGGATGAGTAGAAAAAGAGCTGTCATTTCTCAGGGTCCCAACATAAGAGCCCTGCTGGATCAGACCAGTTCCACTTGAGGGCCAACAACAGGGCATAGAGGCCGAGGCCTTCCTAAGAGCATCAGAAAAGCCCTGCTGGATCAGACCAGTGGTCTATATAGTCCAGCATGCTGTCTCACACAGTGGCCAACCAGTTCCTCTGGAGGACCAACAACAGGGCATGGCGGCCAAGACCTTCACAAAAAGAGCCCTGCTAGATCAGACCACTGTAGGTCCATCCAGTCCAGCATCCTGTCTCACACAGTGGCCAGCGAGTTCCCCTGGAGGGCCAACAAACAGGGCACAGAAGCTGAGGCTTTCCCCATGTCATTCATCCGAATGCTCCAGCAGCACTGATAACACAATCTATCTCTCACCTGCTCAGCGATCTCCTGTCGTTTCTGCTCCAAAATTTTTTGCTGCTCGTTTGTGTGATCAACAATATTTTTTCCGCCAACAAGGAGCTTGCTTTCCATCGCCTGAAAAAGGAAGAAGGTTTTGGGGGGGAACATATTACAAATATGAGCACCTTGCAGAGCCATGCAAGTATTTGTTTAAACATTATTACTGTTTCTTCACATGCCTCTCATCTCCCTCCAGTTTAAATACAGTGTTAGCAGAGAACACTATTTTGGGGCACCTTCTAGTCGGATACCAAGAATGTCCAATATTCAGCTAGTCAAAAGGAGAGAACAGCCCCCTAGTTGCTACACAGAGGCAGGCAACAGCAAGCTAATCAGGTCTTGGAAGCTAAACTAAGCCGGGAAGACCATCAAGATGGGAGACCGCAAAGAAGAGAAGAAGAAGAGATTGGATTTATACCTCGCCCTTCGCTATCCAAAGGGGTCTCAGAGCGGCTTACAAACTCCTTTCCCTTCCCCGCCCCACAACAGACAAGTGAGCCACGCCCCTTCCCCAAACAACACGTGAATGAATGAAGCCGCCTTATACTGAAATCAGACCACTGATCCATCAAGCTCAGTAAAGTCCACTCAGACCACCAGCATTTCTGCAGGGGCTCTGATAGAGGTCTTTCACACCACCTGCTGCCTGCTCCTTTTACCTGGAGATGCTGGGGATTGGGTCTAAGACCTTCTGCACACAAAGCAGATGCTTCGTCACAGCCCTTCCAAGTCTACAAACATGTAAACTATCCTAGAACGGAAAAATAAAAATAGCCCGACTAAACACCACTGGCAGGCCAAAATGTGGAATATGTATATAAAATGGCAAAAGTTACAGGAGGTCTCCGTGACAGAAATGATCAAGGGGCGCAATCTAACTTCATCACAATCCGGTTACCCATTTTGCAATACTTGAGGCAGCAAGAAGAAATATCCAGCGTTACGGATACGTTACAACTTTGGGAAATATACTGGATGTTGTGTTTGGTTACAAAGTAAAAACTATTGATCTAGTTCAGGGGTGGGCAAATTGCGGCCCGCAGGCCACATGCGGCCCACCACAGAGTTTTTTGCGGCCCTCCAAGACAGTCGGCCACAGACTTGCAGGCTGTGATGAGAATCTCAACAAGCAATCTCACTCCTGATTTTTAAAAAAAAGTAGAAAAGTGTACATTTGTCTCATTAAACTGATTCTAAAATTAAATGTGCTTGCAGCTATAGATGATATGAAATTAGCACAATAAATAAATTGACTAAAACTACCACTATTTAATTTAATTTATACTTATTGATTTTTATGATACAATTTATACCTTTTCTGAACTGCAAAGTTAACTAATGAATGCAATCATTTTAAAAGGTGCGGCCCTCCGCTAACCTCCGCTCCCACAAAGAGGCCCTCAAGCCAAAACAATTGTCCGCCCCGGATCTAGTTTGATTGTAAGATTTTGTATGTGACAAAACATATATCTAATATATCATCTTGATATATCAGATATATGCATATATCTAATATATATATCTAATATATCATCTTGATTGCACTAGATATTATGATATCTCACCTGTTCCTTGATGTTTGTATAAATCTTGAAATTCTTAATAAATTTGTTATTTCAAAAAAGGGGGGGGGATAAAAGATGCAATCTCATTGTTTTGGGAATACACCCCAACAGTTTTGATCAACCAAATCTCCATTCCTCGACCGAGTTTTAACTTTCTGAGGCATCGATCGCTGCAAAGAGCTGCTATGAGAGGAATCAGCGGCCATTTTGGCGAGCGCATTCATGCCTCCAACCCATTCTTTCTAGCCACCCAAGTTCTCGATTAATTCAGGAAAGAAGGCAGGGTGTGTGTTTTCAAACTGTAAGACAGAGCCCCCGCCCAGAAACCTGGCTGCCTCCCTCCCTCCTTCCGCACAGAAACGAAGGCCCTCTTACCTTGATTTTGGCGCCCAGCTTTTCCGCCGCTTCCTTCTCTCGCTTGAGGTCCTCCATTTTCTTCTCCTTCTCCTTCAGCAGCCGCATCTTCTCCTCCGCCACCAGGCTGTGGTCCTCCAGGATGGCCTTCTTCTCTATCTCCAGCTTCTCCTGCTGCTCCCTCCAGTAGTCGTCTTTGTCGCCCCCTTCCTCCTCGCCCTCCTCACCGTCCTCCTCCTCCTCGTCCTCCCCACCGACTCCACCGGCTCCATCCCTCCTCCTCTCCTTCTTCTTCCTCTTGCCCACCGACCGCTTCTCCAGCTGCGCCTTAAGCCGAGCGATCTCCTCCTGGAATTCCCGCAGCAGGGCATCCTTGGGGTCCTCGTTCACTCTGGGCTTGTTCTTGATGTTCTTGGCGCGGTTGGCATACCGCAGGGTGGTGAGGGTCTCCTCAACGTTGTACGAGGCGGGGCCGATGTTGGCCACCATCACCGTCTTGGCGTTGCCGCCCAAGGAGTCCTGGAGCAGCCGGGTGAGCTTTGAGTCCCGATAGGGAATGTGGGTGCTTTTGCCGTCCACGAGGGCAGAGATGACGTTGCCCAGAGCGGAGAGGGAAAGGTTGATCTTGGTGGCTTCCTTCAGCCTCTCCCCCTGGGCTCCCGTCTTCGCTTGGCGCTCGCTACCCGCCAGATCCACAAGGTTTAGTTTCCCCACTCGTATGTGGTTCTCCCCATCGAGCCCAACCTCGCTACACTCGATGGTGATCACAAAAATGGCATGGGAGCGGGAGCTGTGCTCGTTCATGTTCGTGGCCCCCACTGAGCGATTCTGGTTCCCCACATTCATGACGTGTTCTATCTCCTTGACGCTTTTGGTGACGAAAGAGGACAAGTCCTTGACGTACACCCCCGTGTCGGGCCTCTCCTTCAGTTCCAGCCTCTTGGACTGGTCCTTGGATAACAAGTCTCTGATTTCTTCCTGGTAGATCTCTAAGTAAGACGCCCTCACCAGGTACTGCTGGTTCTGAGACCGGGAGATGTGCGTGAAGATGTGGTCAAAGGAATTGGGGATCACCCCTCTTTTCTCGGGATCGCCACGCACACCTTCCATGGTGTACGTCTTTCCCGTCCCCGTCTGCCCATAGGCAAAGATGGTCCCGTTGAAGCCCTGCAGCACCGAGTCCACCAGAGGCCGGAAGGTCTCGTCGTACAGTTCAAACTGTTTGGAATTCCAGTCGTAGACGGCGTCGAAAGTGAACATCTTGGGCAGCTCGTGAGACGTTCCCTTGGAGTTCTTCACTGACACCTGCCCCAACTTGACGTCCACCCCAACGACTTGTTCGTAGGAAGCGGCTTTCTCTTTGCTGTTCATGGGCCGGCATCGCACCACCACCCTGACCAACTCGGAGCTCTTCAGCTTCGACATGATGACAGGCAAAAAAGTTAGTTAGGAGAGATTCCTCAACCAGCAAGACTGAGAAGGCTGAGAGTGCTTCCAAACCTAGAAAGAAACAAAGGCAACAATTGAACACAGTGGTAAGAATCAAAGTATTTAGCGCAGCCCACGGGATGGAACATCTGGCTTCACCCTGGAGATGAAAGCTCCAATTCCAGCTGAGAAAAGAAGAGCAACAACCTCCTTCTTGGAGCTGTAATCAGGTACAACTACAATAAGAGACAAGAATGTATTAGATATATGCTTTGTCTTCATGACATAATTATTAACGGTTCTTGTTCTCTTGGATCAGTAATTGGTGACATGGAAGATAGTCAGTGGCTACTAGCCATGGTGACTAAAGGGAACCTCCACCTTCAGAGGCAGTAAACCTCTCAGTCTCGGAGCTAGGAGGCAACATCAGGGGAAGGCCTCAGCCTCTATGTCCCATTGTTGCCCCTCCAGAGGAACTGATTGGCCCCTCTGTGAGACAGGATACTGGACTAAAGGGACCACTGATGTTTGTATGAAGACCTTGGCTTCTCTGCCTTGTCGCTGCCTCTCCAGAGGAACTGGTTGGCCCCTGTTGACAAAGCTTGGTGTCACACACAGTCTCTCAAACACCAAAACTCAACTCTGGCAGGCTTCTCTCTCTCTCTCATATAGCCACACAGGCTGAACTGTTTGTCTTAGCCGCACGGGCTAAACTGCTTGTGTTAGCCACACAGGCTGAACTGTTTGTCTTAGCCGCACGGGCTGAACTCTTTCCACTCATAGCCACACAGGCTAAACTTCCTTGCTCATAATCACACAGGCTAAACTTTTCCCACAACTCTCCACACTCGTCTCTTCAAGAACACTGAATCACCTCGGAGACTTCTCTCCTCCCACACTCTCAGTCATCAGCCAATCACATCACACTTGTCTCCCCCTATCACTCCCCTTACATTACTGCAGTCACACTAAACATTTAAAGAAACACACACACCAAAACATGAAATCATTGCATGGGGCAATAAGGGTTCCACTACTCCTGCCAAGTCAATGTTCCCTGTGGCCTCGGCCTCCTCCTAGAATTCTTCCCTTGGAGCCCATGGTTCCAGAGCCTGCCCGGAACAGGACAAGTCCACACAGACACTGTGGCAAAGGCAGCTACTTCCTGAGAAAGAGCACTGGCCCATAATGCTCAACTGGAGCAATATCTTCGGCTGACTCACAAGACCAAGAACGAAGCGATGCTGGCAAAGCAGTCCCTGCAACCCCTCTTAAAGTTTCATTTGCGATCCCATCTGGGGATACGATCAGGCCATGTTCGCAGCTTCGTTCTGTCTGGAAGTATAAACAGAGGGACGCACCACTGAGAAAGAACGGACTGCATTTCCCTTAGCAATGCATGCCTACGAAGAGCCCTTCGTCAGGGAAAAGACTTTCCGGGTCAGGAAATCGCAGGTTCCAGACAGGCTGAGCCCACCTGCCGTGGGAATCCAGTCATTTAATGGCACTTGGCTAAAACTGGGGGATTTGCTTCCTCCTCTGCGCTTGAAAGACGCAGATAATGGAGACGGTCGCTGCTCCAAACAAAAGAACCAAACATCCCATTCTACTGCTCTTGCCAAAAGAGAACACCCCAGGGGTGCCAAATGTGTCTGGGAGGGGCAGACTCCCCTTTCAGCAGGAAACAGAACCCCGCCTGCCTGTCTCACCTTCTAGCACAACGGGTCACAGCTTGTATCCTTAAGCCCGAACCTTTAGCCTGCCTGCGGAAGGAGCTCTGATCAGCCACCCCACACCACTAATTTATTAGATAAGGCCTCCGTAGAGCCTTGGAGAGGGGTTTTTTTGAGGGGGGGGGGTTAAATTCAGTGGTGCACAAAGCAAACAAATGAAGATGCCAGAAGCTACAGGAGCTATCTGTCACTGCAAAAGTTATCTTCCAGGGTCCGTATCAGTTCACCATCTGTATATTTAGTGCACACTTTGAAGAGTGTGTACACGCGAGACGCTCATGATGAAGGCAGGATCCATGCCTCTCCCCCCCCCCACCCCTAACTAAGGCACACACACAGAAAACATGCACAAATATCTCTAAATGTCTTAACCTTGCTGACAAATGAACAATAAGTAAGGTCACATTAAACATAAGAACACAAGAGAAGCCAATGTTGGATCAGGCCAGTGGCCCATCCAGTCCAACACTCTGTGTCACACAGTGACCAGGTACACTCAGGAGGTCCAGCAGTGGGGCCAGGACACTAGAAGCCCTCCCACTGTTGCCCCCCCCCAAGCACCAAGATTACAGAGCTTGCCACGGAATGAGAGTTCCTATCTATACCTTGTGGCTAAGAGCCACTGCTCCAGATAAGAACATAAGAGAAGCCAATGTTGGATCAGGCCAGTGGCCCCTCCAGTCCAACACTCTGTCACACAGTGGCCAAAAACACCAGGGGCCCTCAGGAGGTCCAGCACTGGGGCCAGGACACTAGAAGCCCTCCCACTGTTGCCCCCCCCCCCAAGCACCAAGATTACAGAGCATCACCTGCCCCAGACTGAGAGTTCCTATCTATACTTTGCGGCTAATAGCCACTAATGGACCTCTGCTCCATATCTATATATCTAATTCCCAAGTGCTCCCCCGCGTGCGGATACTTAAATCCGCACCGGGGGGGGCACTTGGAGGGCAGAGGGGGGATTCTGCAGGTGGGGGGTAACCCCCCCGCTTGCAGAAAAATCCGAAATCTATCAAAAACTTTTCGGGGGAACTTTAAATCTTCCGAAAAGTAAAAGAGCGTCCCCTGCGCATGTGCGGGGAACGCTCTTGGAACGGCAGCGGCCCGGCGAGAGTCGCCGAGGCCAGCCGACAGCCCACGGAGGAGGGGGAAGGGGGCAAACGGCGGGCCCGGCGAGAGGCGCCGAGGCCCGCTGGGAGTCTCTGGGGGGGGCAGAGGAAGGGGGGAAGGGGGTGGAGGAAGGAGGAGCAGCGGTCAGCTTCTCCCCCCCCCCGCGAATATCGTGCCCCCCCCCTTGTGTTTATCTAATTCCTTCTTGAAGCCATCCATGCTTGTAGCCGCCACCACCTCCTGTGGCAGTGAATTCCACGTGTTAAGTGCCCACAAGTTCTTGTATTGTGAGAAAGGGAGAAAAGGACCTCTTTCTCTACCTGCTCTATCCCATGCAGAATCTTATAAACCTCGATCATGTCGCCCCTCAGCCATCGTTTCTCCGAGCTAAAGAGCCCCAAGCGCTTCAACCTTTCTTCCTAGGGAAAGTGTTCCAACCCTTTGATCATTCTAGTTGCCCTTTTCAGCACTTTCTCCAATGCTATCATATCCTTTTTGGGGTTCGGCGACCAGAACTGTACACAGTACTCCAAATGAGATCGCACCATCGATTTATACAGGGGCATTATGATACTGGCTGATTTGTTTTCAGTTCCCTTCCTAATAACCCCCGGCACAGTGTTGGCCTTTATGAGAAGACAAGAGTCACTGGAGAAGACAATAACACTAGGAAAAGTTGAAGGCAGCAGGAAAAGAGGAAGAGCTAACATGAGATGGATTGACTCCATCAAAGAAACAATGGTACCCAGTTTGCAAGATCTGAGCAAGACTGTTAACAAAAGGAAGTTTTGGAAGTCATTAACTCATAGAGTCGCCATAAGTTGGAAGCGACTTAAGAACATATGAGAAACCAATGTTGGATAAGGCCAATGGCCCAACCATTCCAACACTCCGTGTCCCACAGTGGTCAAAACCCAAGTGTCCTCAAGAGGTCCACCAGCAGAGCCAGAACTCCAGAAGCCCTCCCACTGTCATCCCCCAAGCACCAAGAATAGAGAGCATCACTGCCCCAGACATAAGAACATAAGAGAAGCCATGTTGGATCAGGCCAATGGCCCATCCAGTCCAACACTCTGTGTCACACAGCAACCAAAGCCCAGGTGCCAATGGGAGGTCCACCAGCAGGGCTAGAACTCCAGAAGCCCTCCCACTGGTGGGCTTCCCACCAAAAATACAGACATAATGGCACTTAATACACACAGTGGTGTCGATTCTTTCAATATGCATTTTTGGCAGAGCGGGGGAAGTCAAAGGGGCAGGGGGGTGCTGCAGCATAATGCAACCAAAGTCTAGCAGCATGTTAAAGACTACAAAACATTTATTTCGACACAAGATTTTGTGAGTCACAGATACCTCTGGGAATCAAACTAAGAATCCTTCTTATTCGGCAGGTTTCAAGGAGAGTGAGAGAGGAGTTAAAGCCAAGAGCCTTTCAAGCAAACATTCACTAAGTGGGAAAAGATGAAGCAGAGAGGCTCTATGACACCCACCATAAAACTTCACCGGGTGACAAGAAAGCTCAGTGTTTCAAACTGGCAAAGTGAAAAGTTTTAAGTTAATTGATACTGGCCCAAAGGTATAGTCTGGTAAAACACGCTAAGACTAGCCAACCAAAGTCTCTGTCACATGGGTCCTGTAGAGTTGTCAGAGATTGCAGTGAGTAAGGAAACCTAGGTCTCTGTCTAAGCCAGGAGGACATGTAGGGCTCAGGACGGTGAAGAATAATAAGAAGGAGATAGGATTTATACCCCACCCTTCCCAAAGGAGTCTCAGAGCGGCTTACAATCCCTTTCCCTTCCCCTCCCCACAACAGACACCCTGTGAGGCAGGTGGGGCTGAGAGAGCTCTCTAGAGAACTGCTTGTGAGAGAACAGCACTGAAAGAATTTGTGACTGACCCAAGGTCACACCAGCAGCTACATGTGGAGGAGTGGGGACTCAGCACCCGGTCCTCCCAGATTAGAGTCCATACTCCTAACCACTACACCAAACTGGCTCTGCAACATAACAGATTCATGACATCTCTCCTTATATATAAAAGAGTGTTCCATGTCCTCAGTCAAATGACTGGCGGAACATCTCTGCCTTACAAGTCCTGCAGAACTCCATCAGGTCCCATAGGGCATGGATGTTATTCGGCAGAGAGATCCACCAGGCTGGAGCCAGGGTGGAGGACAAGGACAGGAAGGAAACCTAGGTCTCTGTTTAAGCCAGGAGAACATGCAGTGGTTAATTACTTGATGAATTCTATTTCAGCATTTTGGCATTGCAGATTCCCTTTGAAGATGTTGTTGATTGCGGGAGGGGAAGAACAATGACTTTCAGGTCAGTAATAATAGGTTTTGGAAGATTAAACTGTTCTCCCCACTGGTTTCTGGATGTTGTGGTTTCTTTTGTCCTATTAGTGCTCATTGATTTTCTCACGCAGAGACAGACACATTCGTCCAGGGTTGACAGGAGGACATTGCTGGCATGTGATGCCGTGTATTAAATCGGATGGCCGGGCAAGTTGCAAGCCCAGCCGGCTCTGCAGCACAATTTTGCGTGCCGAAGGCCTCTCTGGCAAAGGGTCTCTGGATGCAGGACTGGGAAAGACTGTGGCTCAGTGGTAGAGCATCTGCTCAGCATGCAGGAAATCCCAGATTCCTGGGTCCAAACCTGGACAGCCTCTGCCATTCTCAGTGAGTCCTGATCTGGATGAACCAGTTGTTCATCTCTGGATGGGCACGCCTCCGGCCACTGGCGGTCTAAATCTGCTTTAGGGATTCTGAGCGCAGGATAAAGGGATGACAATTACTTTTGGGTTACCCAGTACAGAGCATGGCCCTCCAGAGGAACTGGCTGGCCACTGTGTGAGACAGGAGGCTGGACTGGATGGACCCCGGGTCTGATCCAGCAGGGCTCTTCTGATGTTCTTGTGAAGGCCTCGGCCTCTCTACCCTGTTGTTGGCCCTCCAGAGGAACTGATTGGCCGCTGTGTGAGACAGGAGGCTGGACTAGGTGGACCCTCACTCGTCTGATCCAGCAGGGCTCTTGTGATGTGCTGGTTCTTATCTTACGAAAATAAGCAGGCAACTGAAAAAAGAAGTTGGATGCTCTCTAGCATATCCAGCTACGTGCATTCCCAAAGCCTCTAGTACCCACATCACTAGAGACCAAAAGGTCGCTGCGTGATGTAAGTGGTCCCTAAATTAGCAACGTAAGCTGTGAGGGAGGATGCCAGCGGGAAGCAGAGACACCAAAATGTGTCAGTCGCCAGTAGCAACTGCAGTAAATGGTCCTAAGGCAGAAGTCCTACCCTGAGCTTGGAAAAGAAAGCACCTCTATCATTCCAGGCACTGGCTAGAAACCAGAACACAGGGGTGATCGATATGGAAACACCCTTCCACATGAAAGAGAACATTGCTACAAAGCGGGCTCTGGTTTACCTAAACACGCGCAGTAAATGCAAGAACTTATATATGTAAATTACCTGTGGCTAACCAGGTGCAGCTCCCACAACTGAAAGGGTCTCCCCCCTCGCCTGCTTTATACCACCCGTTATATTGCGGCCCCGTCCAGCAGCAGCTCTCACCCTCATGCAAGTCAAAGCGGCCTGGCCTGATCCCAAATTGACTCTGATCCGTTACGCTCCAAGTTTCAGATTGCATTTTCAATTGGCTCCAGCACAGAATACGGGAAGCAATTCAAATCCTGTTTTCCTGGAGTACAGGATGAAGTCATGCCTGAAAAATAAGTGCTGGTACGGTTGGAAAGTAAGTTAATGTGGCAGCTCGATCAACGGAGAATTTTAGATGTCAGAAACGGAGGAGACCAATTAATTCAATCAGCCCAGGCCGCTGGAGCCAACAAACCAACACAATATGTATATCCCAGGACTGCCTTTAATTTCATTTCTGTAGGGCCCAAATAAAGAACCCCACCCTCCGCAGCAAGGCTGCGCAGATGGATATTGCTTGAAAGTACAATTTTACTTAAAACTTCCAGGTAGTTTCAGATGTAATTACATTGCCTTGTTAGCATCGCTTGACTTCTTTTGTGATTACACCCAGCGAGCAAAAAATGTGCTCGTTTCTTCTTTTAAAATCGCTCTCCACAGATTTCCATCTCGGTAACAAAAAGAGGAGTTCCAGATGGGAGCAATGGGGCTATATGGGGAAGATATTATAAGAAAGCTGGAATCCAGTAGACTCTACCAAGTGCATGCCATGAATTATATTTCCAGTTAGTATAGGTAAAGGTTTCCCTTGCACGAAAGCCAGTCAAATCCGACTCTAGGGGGCAGTGCTCATCTCCATTTCCAAGCCAAAGAGCCAGCGCTGTCCGAAGACTTTCTCCGTGGTCATGTGGCCGGCATAACGAGACGCCGAGGCACACGGAATGCTGTTACCTTCCCACCGAAGCGGTACCTATTTATCTACTTGCAATTTCTTGCTTTCGAACTGCTGGGTTGGCAGGAGCTGGGGCCAGAGACGGGAGCTCACTCCGCCATGTGGCACTCAGGTCTTGAACTGCCGAGCTACCGACTTTCCGGTCTGCAGCTCAGCGTCTTAACCTCTGAGCCACCGCTGCCCCTACTCGGAAAGTATGACCACCTTCATTTTCAGAAAAGAAGTTCTCGTCTACAGCAAAACCTTGACACACCACAAACTATTCCTGTTTACTTATCTATTTTGTTTTCCCTCTGAACATTTGCGCCAGAGGAAACCTGTAAGGTTTGAAAGCTGGTGCCACTTTTAAACGATTCAGTGACCTAGTACGCGGCATTCCAGCTATTCTGTGGCTGGTATCACTGGCATTACCCACCAATGCACAACCTTACGCAGCGTCACTCCTGTATAAACCTAGACCGAAGTGCAACAAAGCTTGAGTCCAGTGGCACCGTTAAGACCAACAAAGTTTTATTCTGAAGAAGTGTGCCTGCACATGAAAGCTTATACCTGGAATAAAACTTTGCTGGTCTTAAAGGCACCTCTGGACTCAGACTCTGTCCTGCTGCTTCAGACCAACACACAACCCGCTTAGATAGAAGTGACTCCGCACGGAGCTGCAAAATCAGTCGCCAGATCTAAAGATGTCCAAAATGGAGACGGCTGTTTGGAAGAAGCGGAAGCTAGGGCTGCCCGAGGCTGCCAACACCTTGGTTCAGACAGACACGGCCTTAGAATTAGAGCCATCTGGCTTCAAAGAAGAAGGAGGAGATTGGATTTATACCCCACCCTTCACTACCCAAAGGAGACTCAGAGCGGCTTACAAACTCCTTTCCCTTCCCCTCCCCACAACAGACAGCCTGGGAGGTAGGAGGGGCTGAGAGAGCTCTGACAGAAACTGCTCTTTTCCAAGAACAGCTGTGCCAGAGCTATGGCTTGCCCAAGGTCATCAAGCAGGTGCAAGTGGAGGAGTGGGGAATCAAACCCGGCTCTCCCAGATTAAGTGCACTATACCAAACTGGCTTACCAAGATATCAACCTTTGCTGCCCTTCCTTCCTGGTACATTTTGAGGAAAACAACATTATTTATCTAGATTTGAGTCCAGAAGCACCTTAGGGACTAAGGAGATTTTGGGAGGTATGAGCTTTTGAGAGACCTGTCCTCCAAAACATTAAGCACTGACTGCTCACCAGAGAATATCCCATTCTAACATTTCCAAACACTTCGCCTTTATTCAAAACCATAGCCAGCAAAAACAAAACTCTCGTGTGTTTTACAATTCTTGGGGGGGGGGATTTTTTTCTAATTTTATCCCTACAGAATCACCAACCAACAAATAAAATGGTACCTTTCATTAGGGGCCCAATGTCAGCTGGCTGGGCGTGTAACAAAAAAGCTCTTCATCAGACAGAATGCAAAAGCAGCTAAATCTCAAGTCCGTCCTATGAGGCAAGGCTGGTGATAAAGGCATTTGAAACCATGCCAATTCATACATTAATCCAACGCTGCCCCACCCACCCCGGCCTTCCCCGAAAGGCATCTTCTTAGCCTCTTTTGTGCTGTTCGCTGTCTGAAAACAGCATGGCAAGTAGGCATCTGAGATACCACCAAACTCCAGACTGGCAAGAGCTGACCGAAAATTAATGTCATAGCTGCACATCTGATAAAACCAGTCATTTATTTTTTTTTTCTTCAGGGCGACATGTTCTGCGAAAGATTATAACTGATGATAAATGCAAGGGCATAGGCACTGAATGCTGTATTGCCCAGCCAAGGAACAAAAATGGAGTAAAGTAAAGAAATACGTGACAGATGCTACTTAGAACACAAACACAGAACTGGAAACTAACTTTATTTTCCAGCTAAAGGATCAAATCCATTCTTCCATTCAAATACGGGGGGCAAGGACCCCTCTTTCTGTTGCAACCCTAAAGGAACGGGTTTTAGGGCTCCCTCCCCTGCACTGTTCTGAATAAAAGCGAAAGCAAACACAAGTACACAACCATGCGTGCCAGCTCTTGCGTGGACGAGCAATAAGAGTCTTGGGACAAAGATTTGTATCCACCTGTGTGGCCACTGGATTTCCTCTTGAACACCTGGATGCATATTCCCGTGCCTGAAAGGCTATGGCAGTGTTTAATCTGACCCTCCCCACAACCTGATACACGTCTTCTTGAAATAATTAAAGACAGAATTCAGTGGGATTAGCCCTGATCTCGATAGCCCAGGCTAGCCCCATCTCCTCAGATCTCGGAAGCTATCCAGGGTTGATCCTGGTCAGTATTTGGATGGGTGACCACCAAAGATGACCAGGGTTGCAATGCAGAGCCAAGCACCCCAGAAAATTGCAATGCAGAGCCAAGCACCCCAGAAAACCCTACGGGTTCACCATACATTAGCGGCAACTTGACTGCAAAAACAAACAAGAAGTAGTTATCATGCAGCATGGTACGGTGGTTAAAGTATTGGAGTAGGATCTGGGAAACCCCAATTCAAATCCCCATTGGGCCACAAAAGCTTGTTGGGTGACCTTGAGCCAGTTACACTCTCTCTGCCTCACCTACCTCACAGGGTTGTTGTGAGCATAAAAAAGAAGACAGGAGAAGGAGAATGCTGTAAATCCCTATTGATGAGAAAGGTGGGATAGAAGTAAAGTAAATAAACAAGATTGGGGGGGTACATGTCACACACAAGGGGATAGATCAAGATGGGTTGCCGTGTAGCAGCAGAAAAGAGCAAGCGTCCGAGAGCACCTTAAAGGCTAACAAAATATGTGGCAGGGGAGGCGCTTTCGTGAGTTACGGCTCACACACAAGGGGCTTCACCTTTGCACTTTGATCATAACCCTACCTATCTGATACATTTTGGCATATGGGAATGTGAACACAGAGAAGACGAAGCATTGTGACCAAAGAAGAGCTGTCCTTAGGCATATGTGGAAGAACGCATGGGACCCTGTGGAAGGTCAAAGTACAGTAAAAAGATCACGCCCTAAGTGGAGCCCTGCCGTACCAGACTAAGGGTCCATTTCCAAGAATGGCCAGCCAGATGCCACAAAGGAAGTCCCGCAAGCCAGGCCCCCACACAACGGCCCTCCCCTTGTCGACTGCCCACCAGCATCCGCCAGCCAGGGTCATTTTGCCTTGGGCCATCATAGCTAATCCCGACTGAGAAACCCCAACCCTTCCTCAACATGCACAAACACCTTTCAAACACAACTAAGCCAATGGCCATCCCCACGTCTTGTGGCACTGAGTCCCACAAGCCAACTGCCTGCTAAGTGAAGAAGCACCATTTCTCCTCAGGTAGGGATGCCAGCAGTGTTCCCTCTAAGCTGTGTTAGTGTGAGCTAGCTCACAGTTGTTTAGCCTCCGGCTCACACATTTTTTTTCTTGGCTCCAGAGACAACTAATGGCTCCAGAGCAAACTAATTCATGCAGCGGCCAAATTGCTCACTCACAACTTCAATGCCAGTGGCTCACAAAGTAGAATTTTGGCTCACAAGACTTCCACAGCTTAGAGGAAGCATTGGATGCCAGCCTCCAGGTGGGACATGGGGATCCTCTAGAATTGCAGCTCATCTTCAGATTTCAGATATCAGTTCCTCTGGAGAAAATGGATGCTTAGGAGGGTGGACTCAGTGAAACTGAGGTCCCCACCCTCCCTGGCCCCATCCCCAAATCTCCAAAAGTTTCCCAACCTGGATCTGGCAACCCCTACCCACCATCCCCCAATCTAGTATGGCGGGGAAGACAAAGATATCTCTGTCCGTCCCCTTTCTCTGCCCCACCTGCCTAATTGCCCATAAGATTCTCCGGCTCTTTTCAGTCCATCCAATTACTGCTGCCAACCTCCAGGTGAGGCCTGGAGTTTCCCTGGGATTCTAGCTTCTCTTCAGAGATGCTGATGATGGTGATGGATGGATGGATGGATAGATGAAGACAGGTAGGAGAGAGAGGGATGGAGGGATGGATAGATAGATAGTAGATAGATGATGGTAGATGAGAGAGAGAGAGAGAAACAGATGGATGGGCTAACACTAGAGAGAGAGAGATGATAGATGAGAGAGAGAGATGGAGAAGATAGATGAGATAGAGAGAAACAGATGGATGAGCTAACACTAGAGAGAGAGATGGAGAGATGAAGAAGATAGATGATAGATAGCTAGATAGAGATGAGAGATGAGAGATGGATAGAGATGATGACAGATAGGAGAAAGAGGGATGGAGGGATGGATAGATAGATAGTAGATGGATAATAGTAGATTAGAGAGAAAGAGAGAGAAACAGATGGGCTAACACTAGAGAGAGAGATGACATATGAGAGAGAGATGGAGAAGATAGATAAGAAAGAGAGAAACAGATGGATGGGCTAACACTAGAGAGAGAGATGGAGATAGATAGGTAGATAGGTAGATAGACAGACAGATAGATAGATAGTAGATGAGAGAGAGAGAGAAACAGATGGATGGGCTAACACTAGAGAGAGAGAGATGGAGAGATGAAGAAGATAGATGATAGAAAGATAGACAGACAGACAGACAGACAGATAGATAGATATGAGAGATGGATAGAGATGATGACAGATAGGAGAGAGGGATGGAGGGATGGATAGATAGATAGTAGATGGATGATAGTAGATTAGAGAAACAGATGGGCTAACACTAGAGAGAGAGATGATAGAGGAGAGAGATAGATGGAGAAGATAGATGATAGATGAGAGAGAGATGGAGAAGATAGATATATGATAGATAGACAGACAGATAGATATGGAGATGACAGAGAGAGAGAGATGTAGATGAGAGAGGGAGAGACAGAGAGATGGACAGGCAGACAGATGACAGAGAGAGATAGGAGACATCGATCGCTCAGTTCCCCTGGAGAAAACGGCTGCTTTGGAGGGCAGATCCTAGGGCATTGCACCCCACTCCCCCCAAAAGTCTCCAGCAATTTCCCAGCCTGGAGGAGACAGCCCTACACCCAAGCCACTGGGTACTCCCCACACTCCATGGCAGGTGGAGGGCTGGCTTGCAGCAGCCCCTGAGAGGGAGGCCAGTCCTCCCCTCCCTGCAGAGTAGGCCACCGCGGGCAGGGGGGGGGAGGGCGTGACCTGTAACGGGCGGGGAGGGGGGGTCGCCCCACCCACTTCCTGGCCCCGCTTCTGATAGACACACGGGTCTGCCGGGTTTGGCGAAGCATCCTCACGTGCGCCGCCGCCGCCGCCCCCCCGGGGGGCTCCCTCTCCCCTTGCACGCCCCCCCCTTTGCACACCCGCGCGTGAGGAGGAGGGGGCCGCCTTGCACTCCCTCACCTGCGCCGTCACCATGGAGCCCCCCTCCCGCGGCCGCAGCCGCAGCGCCGGATCCGGGAGGGGAGGGCGGGAGGCCCAGCCGCCGTTGCCGCCGCCGCCGCTCACTTCCTTGGCGACGCAGCCGCCCGCCCCCACGCCATCACTTCCTTGGCGACGGCCTTGTCTTAGCAACGAGCCCGGCTTCCTCCGCGCCCGTCCCTGGTTACAGGCCCCGCCCACTCCTGCGCCGGGACAGGCGGCGACATCCGGGGGATCTGGCGCGCGTCGGTGGGCGGGGCGAGAGAGGGGAAAGGGGCGGGGCGGGGCGGGGCGTCTTGGTCCTGCGGAAGGCCGTTAACGGGCGCCGTGTCCCGCCCGGGTTGCCAACCCCCAGGGGGTGGCTGGAGATCTCCCGGAATTCTAACTGACCCCCCAAGCTATGGAGATCAGCTTCTCTGAGGGGGGAAGATGGCAGTGTTTGAAGGCGGGCTCTGTGGCATCACATCCCTGCTGAGCTCCCTCCCTCTATCCCCAGGCTCCACCCCCCCCCCCAAAAAAACCTCCAGGAATTTCCCAACCTGGAGCTGGCAACCGTGTGTCCCAGTTATGAAGGATGAATGGTGAAATCCCACTTGGCGTGAGGCCAAATATACTCCGAATAATAATGGAGGGGGGAATAATAATAATGATGATGATGATGTCCTCCTAATTTTAAACCAAAAAAATCTTAATTTTGGATTAATAATAAAAAATTACTTGCTTTTGAATAATAAGCAATAATAATGGGCCACTGGCCGGGATGGGCCACTGGCCTGATCCAACCTTGGCTTCTCTTATGTTCATATTAACGCGGCAGAACACTTGTTATTAGCCTTTAAACAAGAAAGTTTACTGTACCAGTGAGGGAAGGGTTACTGTGAAATAATACTGCAAAAAAAACAAAGGATTAACAACCTACATCTTGACTCTCTAAAGTCTAAACCACGAGTCGCTAGGCCCAAGTGAGAGTTAGAACAAACAGCAATAAACTTTCTGAGCCTCCGCTCCCGGGGACCTCTTCTGGGCTATCGATTACCCAGCTGGAGAAACAGAAACCTAACTAATCCTGCATTTTTTAACACCTTCCTCTGGCGCCAACAACGTGCATGGTCTGCTATTGGGTCTCTCACTAAACAGCTAGGGTATCAGCATGCATAGACGAACATGTAAGTTCTTTCATGACTTCAGGGAGAGAGAACTTGCAAACTCGAACAGAAACCCGGGTTCAGATTCCCACTCTGCCATGGGAGCTCGGTGGGTGTGACCTGGGGCCAGTCACATATTCTCAGCCTAACCTACCTCACAGGGTTGTTGTGAAGATAAAACAGAGGAAAGGAGAACAACGTAAGCCGTTGGGTCCCCGTTGGGGGAAATGGTAGGATAGAAATAAAGTAAATAAACATATATAATCCACAAGAAGACTATCCTGCCTGTGTAATACTATGTACATTAGTTTCACAGTTTGGTGTAGTGGTTAAGTGCGCGGACCCTAATCTGGGAGAACCGGGTTTGATTCCCCACTCCTCCACTTGCACCTGGCTGGATGACCTTGGGCAAGCCATAGCTCTGTACCAGCTGTTCTCTCAAGGACAACTTGGGAAAGAGCTCTCTCAGCCCCACCTACCTCACAGGGTGTCTGTTGTGAGGAGGGGAAGGGAAAAGGAGTTTGTAAGCCGCTCTGAGACTCCTTGTAATGAAGGGTGGGGTATAAATCCAATCTCTTCTTCTTCATTTATGTGCATATAAAGACATATTCCCAATTAAATCTATGGGTAGGGTATTAATTGTTCGAATAGCTTTTGAATCCTGATGCACTCACTCTGCAATCCTGGCTCATCACCATTATTGTTTTATGAATTGACATCTCATGGGTTTAAAGTCTAACCGAGGCTCTTCTCAACACAGTCAGCCTGCTGGGTTCTGAGTGTTCTTGCTCTCACGGGTATGCCATGCGGTCATTTAGACACAGCCTGGTTCTACGTGATCCCCATCCCTTACTGGGCCAACAGTCCTTCTAGGAATTTAGATCCGGCTTCAGTGCCCAGTGGCTTCATTCTGGCAGAGAGGTTGTGGGAGGAATTAACGTGATTTATGAGACATGGCTGAGAAAAGGGGGGGGGGGGAATCAATGGAAGGATAAAAGCCCGAGGAAGGACTATATCAACGCGAAACATCTTGATTGTGACGAATGACCTTTTATGGGACATAAGAGAACATAAGAGAAGCCAATGCTGGATCAGGCCAATGGCTCCACTCCAACACTCTGTGTCACAGTGGCCAAAAAACCAGGTGCCCTCAGGAGGTCCGGCAGTGGGGCCAGAACACTAGAAGCCCTCCCACTGTTGCCCCCCCCCCAGCACCAAGAATACAGAGTATCCTTTGCCCCAGACTGAGAGTCCCTATCTATACCTTGTGGCTAATAGCCACTGGTGGACCTCTGCTCCATATGTTTATCCAATTCCCTCTTGAAGCTGTACGTAGCTGCCACCCCCTTCTGTGGCAGTGAATTCCACGAGTTTATCACTCTTTGGGTGAAGAAGAACATCCTTTTATCCGTTCTAACCCGACTGCTCAGCAATTTAATGGAGTTTTGGAAGAGAGCAAGGGAACTGAAACTGAGGACTGACGGCCTCCAGTAGGCCTGCTGCCCACTGCCTTTTGCTTCGTGGGAGCTGTGCAACGACGACTGGGAATACCATCTTGCCGCTGCACACAGATTCCGTTTCCACTTGATCAGTGACCTCACGGGGGCTGATTGGAATGCTGCCCCAGTCGAAAGGGAGGACCCCTCAGCGGCTTTTAACAAGGAAGGAGGGAGAACTTAAGCTGAAGAAAGAGGAGGGTAAGCAGAGCAGAAAAGCGCAGCAGGAGAGAATGTGGGGACAGGCAGGGTGGGGGATGTGGATGCAGTATCTGTAAGAGCCCCCCCCCCCCAAATCTCAGGATTGCAGCTGCAGCTCACAGGCCTGGCCAGCTCATGGTGGGGAGGGCGCAGTAGCTAACCACAGGCTCAGAGCAAATGGGGGAGCCATGAAATTAAAAGGCGCCTGCTCCTGGGGAGGAAAGCGATGGCAAACTGAGAATGTAGGGACATCACCTTGCCAACAGAAGTCCGTATGGTCAAAGCGATGGTATTCCCAGTAGTGCTGTATGGCTGCGAGAGTTGGACCATAAGGAAGGCCAAGCGCTGAAGAATAGATGCTTTGATAGATGCTTAATTCCGAGACGGGTATCATCTCTGGAAGCTTTTGTTAAACCCACACTATTTAGGCTAGGTAATAAAGGAACTTATGAGAAATTACTAGATAAAAACAACAAACTAAAACCAGAAGAGGTCTTGGTAAAACAAGGAATAGAGCTATCTTGGTGGGAGAGAATTCAACTTAGAACCAGATTTGAGGAAGATAAAAGAACCGGCTTTGAAAAGAACCTCACCCAGTTAGATAAAAGATGGTTATCTTCTAAAGATAAATTAATTCAGAAATTATATGGTTGGTTATTGGATGATGCAGTGCAGGATGAGATTGTGAAAACATCAATGATTTCATGGATGAAAGATATAGGACATCCTATTGATATTGACGATTGGACTAAGATATGGAAATCGGCCAAAGCTATGAGATCAGTTGCGTATAAGGAAAATATTTTTAAGATGTTTCATAGAGGGCACTGGTCTCTGGATAAGATCGCCAAATGTTTTGTCAATGTGTCAAAAAACTGCTGGAAATGTAAAACTAGCGTAGGGACTTTCTTTCATTTATGGTGGAGATGTGAAAAAATAGAAAGATGTTGGAGTATGGTCCAAAAATTAATTATAGAGATATTTGAAGTTAATTTACCCATGTTACTGGAAATATTTTTACTGAATATATTGCCAGAAGGTCTTGGTCTGGAGAAATATATTATTACTTATATTATCACATTGACTAGGATGTTAATAGCGAAAAACTGGAAAGGGGACAAGATCCCTTCCAGAGAAGAAATTAAAGTAAAAATTCTAGAGGTTGCAGAAATGGATAGGCTAAATATAAGATTATTAAATCAAAACGAAGAGTTATATTACCAAAGATGGAATAGAGTATACAAATGGATAGATGTGAAAATGTAAGGAAGGACTCATTCTAGGAAAAATTATCGTCATAAAGAAGAGGATTTTGATTATGTTTGTAAGAAAACTTTGTTTATATATGTCGATATAAAAGATGTAAATGTAAGTCTGGAGATAATCCAATAAAATTTACTTAAGAAGAAAAAAAGAATAGATGCTTTTGAATCATGGTGCTGGAGAAGACTCTTGAGAGTCCCTTGGACTGCAAGGAGATCAGATCAGTCAGTCCTAAAAGAAATCAACCCCAGAGAGCACTACAGTTGGGGTCGCAACACCGTCTAGTCATTCCAGGCCCTAAGGAGGCGAGGCTCGCTGCCACTAGGGCCAGGGCCTTCTCAGTGACGGCTCCTGCCTGGTGGAATGAGCTCCCAGAGGAGATCATGGCCCTGAGGGACCTTGCACAGTTCTGCAGGGCCTGCAAGATGGAGCTCTTCCACCAGGCTTTCAACTAGGAGCCGCCAACCACTACCATCAACTAGTAATATTATTAACGTTGTGGTAATAGGTTGGCCCTTACTGAAATCGAGCCATCGCTTCGCAGATGGCCAGTATACCACTGAATTGGGATGTTAGTATTACACCTATAATATGCCATCTAAAATTGACTGAACGAAAGCCTATCATTGCGAGCACTTTAACTGTGGATTGTATGACTGTTTTATTCCGGTTTTATATGATTGATACACGTTGCCATTAACTGTGAGCCGCCCTGAGGCTGTTCACCAGGACAGTGGGCTATAAATCTAATTTAATAAATAAATGTTTCAATATACCTTTATTACAAAGACCATTAATAGATATCTTGTTAGTGCCTGCTCCAACAACTATTGAGGCAAGATGGAAAGATAAATCTCCTCCCTCCGTTTCTATGTGGTTTAATAGAGTCTGCAGCTATTATATTATGGAGAAGATCACATACCAAATTTAGCGAAATGCCTCGAGAGGCCATCAGGCAAACTTTATTGAAATCTGGTTCCCATTGTTGGACGACATGGCAACAAACAACAAAGTGATCAGCAGCTCTTATCCGATCGATCTGCTAACTCTGTGATGGTTACATATGTTGGGTACACCTAGTTAGTTAGAACTGTTATACTTGTTTGTATTGTTAGAAATATTGGACGGGTGTATGGTATCTTTTTGTTTCAATAAAAATATTTATTACAGAAAAAGGAAAACCCCAGTTTGCTTAAAATGTGCTTTGGAAAAGGTTGGAGCTACGCATTAGGAAAACAAAATGGAAGAGCTCTCAGTTGCCCAACAGGATAAAGTCTTCAAGCACCCGGCGTGTAGGCAGCCGCCTAATCCATTTTATACAAGAATCTGAAGCCCAAAAAAACAGATGTTTCGGAGTATCTGGAGAGAAGAGATTGAATTTATACCCCACCCTTCACTTGAAGTCTCAGAGCAGCTTACAATCTTCTTCCCTTCCCCTCCCCACGACAGACACCCTGTGAGTTAGGTGGGGCTGAGAGAGCTCTTTCAAGAACCGCTCTTGAGAGGACAGCTCTGAAAGAACTTGTGACTGACCCAAGGTCATCCAGCAGCTGCAAGTGGAGGAGTGGGGAATCAAACCCGGTTCTCCCAGATTAGAGTCCACGCATTTAACCACGACACCAAACTGCTTGTGCACAGATGAGGTAGGAGAGGAGAACCCAAGATTCTCACTTCTCATCCATGTCCCCCTGCCGAATCAGCTCTACCACAGTGAATTTCTAATTTCAGAAAGGCGAGATCCAGATCTCTGCGTCCACCTTCACTTTTGTTCTTAAGAGCAGGAAAAAGCCATCGTACATGGCAAGCCAGCTGCAAGCAAACCCAGGAGAAACACTCCAATGCATAAAAAAAAAGATTCAAGGCAAAAACTAATTGTTTTATTGTGAAAAAATACAAGTTATTCACTGTACATTTTTTTTCAAACAAAGTTAAAATATGGCTTTTATCAAGCACAGCCCGCCCCTATCATCATAAGAACATATGGTCCATCCTGTCTCACGCAGTAGCCAACCAGTTGCCCTGGAGGGCCAACAAGAAGGGACAGAGGCCGAGGCCTTCCCCGATGTTCCCTCCTAACACTGGGTTTTCAGGGGTTTGCAGCTAGTAGCTGCTGATGGGCCTTTGCCCTGCACCAGTCACCTAAATGGAAGTTAACACAAATGCTTGTGGAAATACACAAGTTTCAGCAGCCCTGATGGACCCCTGTAAACGACGTAGGATGAGCATACCAGAAAGAGCTGGCCGCTCACAAGGTATGTTTGAAGGTTCTGCGAGAAGCATCTACAGACCTGGGGCCCCTCTTCCCATCCACCAGATCAGACCGGTCCTTAGAAGGACTCCGGGGAAAACAAAACGATTCCCTCAGATGCCAGAGCCTCCCTCGCCAGAGCCTCCGACAGGACGGGAAACGGAAAAGATGCGGTTCAGAAACCAGGAAGACGACACGGGACGTTTTAATCCAAGATCATCTCTTCTTCCTGGTAGGTTAGTGGCCGCAGCCCTGGCACCAAACGACCACATTCGATCAGAAGCTCAAGATGACAGGAGGGAAGAAGACTTGGAAACGCTGGAAATACTTGCTCAAATGAAATGTCTTTTTCCCTTTAAGGAAAGCCTGGGGAGAGTTTCCTTCTTCCGGCACTCAGGATTTCTGGGGAAGGCATCTGGAGATGTGAAGCTGCCTTGAGCAGGCCAGAAGGCTGAAGGCTCTTCCCTGTGGAGAATTCTGAAGCTCTGCCAAGCAGAGCAAACAGGAGAATCACAGAGAAGGCCCCAGAGGGTTTTTTTTTAGGGTCAACTAGCCACTAAAGAGAAGATTAGCATAGAGAAAGGACAGCCTTCAAGAATCTGCCTGCTGCCCCTCTGTTTTTCTCCGCCTATCGCTCAAGAATCCTTAGAGGGCAGTCATGTGTAGCCAGGCTCTAAGGATATTGCTGGCTGTTGTTTCCCCACCAGCGCCATTACGTCATTTAGCCCAGCCCTTCCCAACTTGTAAGCTATGAAGCCTGTGAAAATGGGTCCCAAACAATGCTCCCTCTAAGCAGTGGAGTCTTGTGAGCAAAAATTCTACTTTGTGAGCTCCTGGCATTAAAGTTGCGAGCGAGTGATTTGGCTGCTGCATGAATTAGTTGTGTGAGCCGGAGGCTAGGAGACTGTGAGCTAGCTCACACTAACTCAGCTTAGAGGGAACACTGGTCCCGAGCTTTTGAAATTGTATTGATTCAGGGAGGAGCCGGGGCTCAGCGGTGGAGCCTCTGCTTGGCATGGAGAAGGTCCCAGGTTCAATCCGTGGCATCCCCAGTTAAAAGGACCAGGCAGGAGGTGATGGGAAAGACCTCCGCCTGAGACTCTGGAGAGCTGTAAAGCGGGGCCATGGCTCAGTGGGAGAGCCTCTGCTTGGCATGCAGAAGGTCCCTGGTTCAATCCCCTGCACCTGAAATTAGAAGGACCAGGCAGTAGATGATGGGAAAGACCTCCTCCTGAGACCCTGGAGAGCTGTAAAAGCGGCTGTGGCTCAGTGGCAGAGCCTCTACTTGGCATGCAGAAGGTCCCAGGTTCAACCCCCGGCATCTCTAGTTAAAAAGGACCAGGCAGTAGGTGATGGGAAAGACCTCCACCTGAGACCCTGGATAGCTGTCAAGAGGGGCTATGGCTCAGTGGAAGGGCCTCTGCTTGGCATTCAGAAGGTCCCAGGTTCAGTCCCCGGCATCTCCAGTTAAAAGGACCAGGCAGGAGGTGATGGGAAAGACCTCAGCCCGAGACCCTGGAGAGCTGTAAAGAGGGGCTATGGCTCAGTGGAAGAGCCTCTGCTTGGCATGCAGAAGGTCCCAGGTTCAGTCCCCGGCATCTCCAGTTAAAAGGACCAGGCAGGAGGTGATGGGAAAGACCTCAGCCCGAGACCCTGGAGAGCTGTAAAGAGGGGCTGTGGCTCAGTGGAAGAGCCTCTGCTTGGCATGCAGAAGGTCCCAGGTTCAATCCCCAGCATCTCCAGTTAAAAGGACCAGGCAGGAGGTGATGGGAAAGACCTCAGCCCGAGACCCTGGAGAGCTGTAAAGAGGGGCTGTGGCTCAGTGGAAGAGCCTCTGCTTGGCATTCAGAAGGTCCCAGGTTCAGTCCCCGGCATCTCCAGTTAAAAGGACCAGGCAGGAGGTGATGGGAAAGACCTCCGCCTGAGACCCTGGAGAGCTGTAAAGAGGGGCTGTGGCTCAGTGGAAGAGCCTCTGCTTGGCATGCAGAAGGTCCCAGGTTTAGTCCCCGGCATCTCCAGCTAAAAGGACCAGGCAGCAGGTGAGGTGAAAGACCTCTGCCTGAAACCCTGGAGAGCTGCTACCAGTCTGAGTAGACAAGGCTGACCTTGACTGGACCAACTGTCTGATTCAGCAGAAGGCAGCTTCACGTGTGTGCATGTCCTTCTCTCTCTTTTTTTAAAGTGGGTCACGATATCGTATCTTGGGAGTCATCATACCAAAGTGGCGGGGAACGCCTGCTCCCGCCTGCAGCCACTTGTCTTTACTGAGGAAACCGGACTGCCGAAGTCGTAACAAGCAGAAGCCTTCAGTGCACCATTCTGGTTCTGTTCAGAAGACAGCGATTCCACAGAAGTGGATGGGATTGGGGCGGGGACTCAAGCGGTGTTGTGCCTCCAACGAGCTGAAGGGAAAAGCTGCGGCAACAGAGCAATCCAGGCACAGGAGACGCAGAGATCACCATCCCCATTTTCCCTGCTAGTTAAACAGCACTGAAGATGAAATCCTGGATGTAGAAGTACCTGGGCTCAGTCCTCTCGTGAGCTTTCACACCTGCAAAGTAACGCCGTTTCAATCCACCTCAGTGACCGTTTGCAAGTGGACTTTGCCAGTTCACACAGTAAAATCCAGTCGCAGAGTGCACTGGAAGCAGATTGGAAGTGCGTTATTTGGCGTGTGTGGGAGCACCGTCCTGTGGCACCCGTGATTTAAAAAATACTGTCGTTACGCTACAAAATTACGAAGGCGGGAAAGCAAGTCTAGCACCTAGATTTTGGGGCTGGCTCCCGGAGCCCGAGAAAATGAGCGACAGCCTGAACTATCCTAATGGAGAGCGGTGTGCGTGGCGCTTCCCTCCCTCCATTTTAGCCTCACAATAACCCTTTGAGGTAGGTTAGGAGGAGAGAGGACTGCCCCAAGGTCACCTAGTGGGGTCCCATGGCTGAGCAAGGATTTGAACCCAGGTCTCTGCGGTCCTAGTCCAACGCTCTAGCCGCTACGCCACACTGGCCTTCTTCAAGCCCAGTAATGGTCACACCCTTTTAAAAAGCATCCGTCTCCACGGCAGTTATTCATACGCAGCCTTTTCCACAGAGGCTTTCGAAGGAGGAGGAATACTTAGGACACACATTCAACAGCCGAGATAATCTATTTATTTACAACCTGCCTTTCTCCTCAGTGGGGGACCCAAAGCAGCTTACACTGTTCTCCTCGCCTGTTTGATCTCCACAACAGCCCTGCGAGGTAGGTCAGGCTGAGAGCATGTAACTGGCCCAAGGTCCCCCAGCAAGCTTCCATGGCAGAGTGGGGATATGAACCTGGGTTTCCTAGCTCCTAACCCGATACTTAGAATCACAGAATTGGAAGGGACCTCCAGGGTCATCTAGTCCAACCCCCCGCACAATGCAGGAAATTCACAAATACTTCCCCCACACACACACCCCGTGACTCCTGCTTCATGCCCAGAAGACGACCAAACCCCCCCGCCCCCCCCCAAAAAAAACCCCTCCAGGATCCCTGGCCAAAGTGGCCTGGAGAAAAACTACTTCCTGACCAAGGTTCCCTCTAAGCTGTGGAGTCTTGTGAGCAAAAATTCTACTTTGTGAGCTACTGGCACTGAAGCTGTGAGTGAGCGAGTTGACTGCTGCCTAAATTGGTTTGCTCTGGAGCCCTCCTTCCTGAACAAGGACAAAAATGTGTGAGCCAGAAGCTCACACGAACTCAGCTTAGAGGGAACACTGTTCCTGACCCCAAAGTGGCGATCGGCATTTCCCTGGGCGTGTAAGGAAGGGCCCCTGCACCACCATGGCAGTGTTCAGAACAGTCTGCTGCGGTGCCAGTTATCACCGACTGTGTCTGATCGGGGGGAAAGCACAAAGAACAGATCACCTGACAATCGGCGAGGCGGTCAGAGGAACCCCGGAAGCCGTTCTAAAAAACTGAGGAGACCTAGTTCAGACATACAGACGTAAGCTGTGTCGGGACTTCAGGGAAAGGGGGAAGCGTTTATACCAAGACCCTGCTGCTCTCTCTTGGCTCATCTTTCCAAAGACTCCGGAACAGCCTCTGAAACGGAGAGCAAATCAGTAGCTATGCCCCACTCACAGCCATTTTTTAACACACATGTACGGTTTGGAATATGTGGGATAGCCAATGTAGTGACGAAGTGAGCTGTGACTCACAAAAGCTTCTCCCCTGCCACAGATTTTGTTAAGTCTTGCAGGTGCTCCTGGACTCTGGCTGTTTTCGGCTGCTACCGACAGACTAACAAAATTGGCGGCACTGTAGGAGCTTTTGTGAAGAAGAAGAAGAAGAAGAAGAGATTGGATTTATACCCCGCCCTCCACTCCCCAAGGGAGTCTCCAAGCGGCTTACAAACTCCTTTCCCTTCCCCTCCCCACAACAGACACCCTGGGAGGTAGGTGGGGCTGAGAGAGCTCTTTCCCAAGCTGTCCTTGAGGGAACAGCTGGTACAGAGCTGTGGCTTGCCCAAGGTCATCCAGCAGGTGCAAGTGGAGGAGTGGGGGATCAAACCCGGTTCTCCCAGATTAGAGTCCGCGCACTTAACCACGACACCAGACAGGTGCTCATCCCCTGCCACAAATCCCGTTAGCCTTTATGTTGCTACCGGACTCTTGCTCTTTTCTAATGTTTCTGGGCCGCAATTCTAAGCTCCATTTCTCTTTTATTGCATACAGTGTTTGGACTGCAAACTGACGCAGAATACAATGAAGCTGCTTTAAAAAAGCTCTCTCATAATATGAAATGCCAAAAGCTCTCTCATAATATGAAATGCCAAAAAATGCCCCCCCCTTCAACCTTCTGCAATCTTGCACCCTGGCCGTGGCAGAAACCACCGTGGATCCAGCAGGTCCCCGTGTTATTAGGACTACTGCTCCTTTCCTGCTGGTCACCTGATGCTTTCAGACACTTAGACTCCTTACAATCAGTGAGGGATACGGAGATTACATTCCATTTTTCCCAGATCAGCAAGCTGAAACATAGGAGGTCCATGTTCGGTCAGCCAGCTGTGTTACTTTGAATGAACCTGCTCTCTAGAATGGGCCTTGCCATAGACAAGGTGGGAATACTGTGTACTGAGAAAACACCAACCAGGGAAGCCAGTCCTGGAAGACTCAAGCAGCACCAAAAAAGGAAGGAGGAGACTCAAGCAGCAAGTTGAGCGGATTGGGCGATGATTCCTCTCCAGCAACGAGAGGGGCCTCCTCCTTCTGGTTTCAGCATCCGGCATCGAGCAGCAGTTCCCCACCCAGCTTGTCCAGATGAGCGAGAACTTGCTTTCCACAGAGGCCCAGTGTTGATCCCAGTTGTGCGTTACGAGAGGACTGACAGGAAGAGGCGACTTGTCCTCCGCAGGCTATAGCTCGTCTCGCAGCTCGGGGGGGTGGTCCATGCCGAAAAAGGAGGACGGCCTCCCACGCACGTCGCGCTCCCGTTTCACAAAGGCGGTGAAGGAGGAGACGCAGTTGCCGATGAAATGGTCGGACTGGCCAAGGATGTACAAGTCGATCTGGGCCACGTCGGGCTGCAAGTACACCACCTTGACCTGGGGAAGAGAAGCGGGGCACGCGGGTTCAGGTGTGTTCGCCAGGAGGCGCCGCAGCCACAGGTTTCCGTTTTCCAACAAGTCCCCCCATCCCATAGTCCTTTCGAGATCTCAGAACACCCTGGAAAGGCTTCTGAACTAGGATTCAATCGCTTTAGCGTTTTAATGCGACTGTGTGGGACCCCCCCGACCCCCCCGGCCAACAGAGCGCACACAGGGGGCGAAAGCAACAGAGAAACTTGCTCAGGGTACACTTCTTCTGAATCACAGAGGTCTATCAAGCCAAGTACCGACAAGTATTTAGTGCCCACCTGGCATTTTCTGGTATCTTACCATTCGTCCAAGGGCACTGTACATCGTTCGCCCTTCCCCATTTTGTTCTCACAACCACCCTGTAAGATCAGGCGGAGCGGATCACCATCACCCAAAGAGCTTCACAGCTGCGAGAGGAGAACTTTGAAAAGTGGGGCTGTCCTTGAAGATTGCCCAGAAGCGACAGTTGGTACGGAATGCTGCAGCCAAGATGCCTCTGCCGTCCAGGAAAAGGGGTGCCGGCAACTGAGCACAGGCAGTGGGAGGGCTTGCAAGAAGCAGAAAGCAGCACAGGGAGGTGGGGGGCTGGAAAGGGAAGCACGGGGGGGGGGGGGAGTACTAGAGATTGACAGAAGGGGGACCCCCAGGCTACTGTGTGCCAAGGCCCCCCAAGACCTAGAGCCAGCACTGGCCACAATCCCAGCACTTGGCCGGATACAGACAGTCCAGCTTTCCACAGAAACCTTCCCTGGTATTTCTGCTGGGCTCCCGCAGATGCCTAGAAGAGTGCCGGCCAATGCTCCCTCTAAGCCGTGGAGTCTTGTGAGCAAAAATTCTGCTTTGTGAGGAGGAGGAGGAGGAGGAGTCTCAGAGCGGCTTACAAACTCCTTTCCCTTCCCCTCCCCACAGCAGACACCCTGAGAGGTAGGTGGGGCTGAGAGAGCTCTTTCCGGGACTGCCCTTTCAAGGACAGCTCTGACAGAGCTATAACTTGCCCAAGGCCATCCAGCAGCTGCTAGTGGAGGAGTGAGGAAGCAAACCCGGTTCTCCCAGACTAGAGTCCACACACTTAACCACTACACCAAAGTAGCTACAGGCATTAAAGTTGTGAGCGAGCAATTTGGCCGCTGCATAAATTAGTCTGCTCTGGAGCCATCCTTCCTGAGCTGAGATAAAAATGTGTGAGTCGGAGGCAAAAAAGTGTGAGTCAGCTCACACTAACTCAGCTTAGAGGGAACACTGGTGCCAGCGGATTTGTTAACTTCCAGAGGGCCATTTTTGTCTCGGCAATCCACGTGTGTTTCTACCTTAAATAATTAAGTTTCCTGATATTCTTCACCTTGAGTTGGATCCCACAAAACCCTTGGGTTAATAGTGACACTTTCCCTCTGGTGTGACAGCCTTAATAACAGAACCCAGGAATGAGAAATCAATAACAGGCTTGTTACCAACCAGGATAGCTCTTCCCCATATATGCCCCAGAGGGCACTGAGGTCAGGCACACAACATCGCCTGATTTTCCCCGGTCTGAAAGACGCTCGGCTGGCCTGTACGAGGGCCAGGGCTTTCTCGGTGGCGGCTCCGTACTGGTGGAATGAGCTCCCGGATGACATCAGGGCCCTGCGGGACTTATTACAATTCCGCAGGGCCTGCAAGACGGAGCTCTTCCGCCAGGCTTTTAGCTAGGAGCCGCCACCGGGGGGATAACATCAACCTGGTCCTTTCAGCCGAACATGCGCTGCCTTCTGGTCACCATGAGAATTTTGATGCTGCCTGTTATAATGCTTGCTTTACATTTGTGTATGTATTAATGTTGGTTTTATGTTAGTTTTATTTATTGATCTGTAAACCACTTTGGTGGTATTTTATGGTTGTTAGCCGCCTTGAGCTAGTTCGCTGGCAAGGCAGGATAAAAAATGGAATAAATAAATAAATAAATAAATTAGGGAGTGTACAAAAAAAATTTAACGGGTTTTTTTTGGTTTGGGTCTATTGAACCTGAAAACTTTTTGGGATTTCCAAAAAATCCCGGATCCCAATACTGGCACAGTATTGGGCTGTCCTCTGCAGTCCCTTTAAACTTTAAAGAGACAGCAGTAGAAGCCTGACAAACAGCTGATAGGCATGAGTAATCTGCCCCGGTCTCTCTGCTGTTTTTGGCCTGGTAATATAGCCAGGATTTTTTCCCGGTTTCCTGAGAAAACCCGGATACATTTGGGATGCCGAAACCTACCCAACAAATACCAGTACGGTATTTTTGGGATAGATGTTCAGCTCGGGTAGACTTGAATGCACACCCCTAATAGCTACACAGAGATGTTCTGAAACAGATGTCTTTCAGTACAGATGCTGTAGATAAGCCAGGAGTTTTGTGCTCTGTCTGGCCAGGAGACAAAGGGAGCTGGACTGGATGGACCCCGCTGTGGTCTGACCCAGCAAGCTTCCGGCTACATTCCTCCCTTCAGCGAAACAGAGTACAACTTCTACCCTGCTTTTCCCACTCACTACCGTTTTCCTAACAGAAAAGAGAACAAGTCCAGGAGCACCTTAAAGACTAACAAAAATATGTGGCAGGGGAGGAGCTTTCGTGAGTCACGGCTCACTTCTTCAGAGACAGCTAGAATGGGTGTCCAGTCAGTCAGTCAGTGTTGTTTATTCGGTATGTCACCAGCACAATTACAATCAATACAAAAAGGGTACTAATAAAATATATAAAATATCAAATCCTTAAATATAAAACTGCATTAAATCTACGCATATTAATTACAAAATTGCTAATACTCTAAATCTCTGCAATACTCTATCACCTGATATTCAACTGTTGGACAAATATTATAAAAGTTACACAATTCTACTCCCCATCTCCTAAATCTTCTGAATTCTTTTAAAATTGTTCTACATGTGCAGCGCGTATTTTTTGAGCTATTGCTAAAAATTTGGCACAGTTTATTATAATCTGTGGAGCAGAATCAAATAATAGCTTCCCACTTATCTCCTTATCCAAGTATCCATGATACCTCCTTATAACAGGATGAATAAATGTTACTCTAATGGTTTCATAAAATGTACAATGGAGTAAAATATGTTCAATTGTCTCAACTTTCCCTGAGCCGCACGGGCGTAGTCGCTCAGGCAGAGGTGCTTTTTTGTATTGGCCTTCTAACATCGCCGAAGGATAGATGTTACATCGAACCAGGGAGTATGCCCTGCGGTGAGAGGGAATCTCTAGTAATGATAAGTACACTGCGGGAGCAACTATATATTTTGTTTCCTTTGGGGCCAAAAAAGTCGACACTTTAGCAATATCACTTTGCCTTTCAATATCATATATTCTTTGTTTAACAACAGCCCTAGCTTGTTAATGGGAGTCCATCTGTCCTATTTATGGGAAAGTGGAGTGACTTCATAGGCAAGTGACAACAGCAGGTGAAAAACAACAGCAGGCATGATTGGATTTAGGTGAGCTATGCAGAGGAGTAACAGGCGTGGAGAAATCAGCACTAGTAACGAGACGTGAAACCTAAGTCTCGATTCAGTTCAGGTGGATGCACTGTCTTGAGCTTCATCATCAATTGCATTTTGATCTATTTCTGTTCTTTTTCCTTCCTACTCGTGCACTCAAATTTTTCTACACTTTCTCAAACAAAACACTTACACGCACACATATACACAAATTGCTGTTGCCAGCATTTTAAAAATTCTTATTCAGACAAAAGAATCTGATTCAACAGGATAAGGAGGCTGATGATATATAAGCTCGACCTCCCCTGCTCCCTGATCTATGTTTTAATGGCTCTTTTCATCTGATGAAGAGTGCATGCACACGAGGGCTTATACCCAGAATTAAACTCTGTCGGTCTTAAATGTGCCTTTGGACTTTGTTCTGTCGCTTCAGACCAGCTTGTGAACCTTGCTCTTTTTATGTTTTTTTGAACTTATTTGAACAGCTGTTCATTTATTTTAATGACATTTGTTTGGGGAGGGTTTGATTTTAAGGGTTTTAAAAGGTGATTTTATCATGTATGTTTTTAATCCGCTAGCCACCTTGGGGCCCTTGTGAGGGCAGAAAGGCAGGATATAAATTTTGTAACTAAAACAGAATAAACAAACGAGGTACGCGACAAATTTAACTACCAAGGAACGGAAGAAATGGGATATTTGTGACCTTGAAAAGGCAGCGAGCAAAGGAGCGCGCGTGACTAGAGAAGATGGAAAACAGCAAAGCCTATGGGGGACTGTACCTGTCAAAACCAGTGTTCCCTCTAACCTGAGTTAGTGTGAGCTAGCTCACAGTTTTTTAGCCTCCGGCTCACACGTTTTTGTCTCAGCTCAGGAAGGAGGGCTCCAGAGCAGACTAATTTACGCAGCAGCCAAATCGCTCGCTCACAAATTTCATGCCGGTAGCTCACAAAGTAAAATTTTTGCTCACAAGACTCCACAGCTTAGAGGGAGCATTGGAAACCACTGGGCTCACCTCGGAAACACATTACCTTTCCACTGAAGAGCTGCTGTATTTCGTTGGTGTAGGGCTCAGAATCGCTGGCGATATACACAGCTTTCGCTTTGACCGCCTCCACCCAGTGCTTGAGAGCACGCTGGATCTCCTTTAGGTCTGGCAGACACATGTCCGTGGTGAGAGGTGCGGCAGTGTTGCGGTCATAGCCCACACACTGAGGCGAAGCCATTAAGTGAGACCCGGCTGTGCCGTCCGTCAGCATCTTGCATGCGTTTTTCTAATGGAGGAAAGAAAGAGTGGAGACGAGAGAGAACACAGAACAGGGGACGGACAGAGAGCACTGCTGCTGTTCCTAGGCAACAACGGATGGCTCGCGGAGAGCCAGTTTGGTGTACTGGTTAAGGGCTCGGACTCTAACCTGGGAGAACCGGGTTTGATTCCCCGCTCCTCCACTTGCACCTGCTGGATGACTTTGGGCAAGCCATAGCTCTGTCCCAGCTGTTCTCTCAAGGACAGTTGTCTCAGAGCTCTCTCAGCCCCACCTTCCTCACAGGGTGTCTGTTGTGGGGAAGGGAAGGGAAAGGAGTTTGTAAGCCGCTCTGAGACTCCAAGTGAGTGAAGGGCGGGATATAAATCCAATCTCTTCTTCTTCTTCTCGCTTCAAGAATGTTCCTACCCTCAACAGTGACTCTCTTCTTGATTTCATTCATGGAGACAGAAGCTCCCAATCAAGATCTCTTGCAACACATGAAGCTGCCTTACCCTGAATCAGACCCTTGGTCCATCAAACTCAGGACTCTCTGCTCAGACTGGCAGCTGATCTCCGGGGTCTCATGCAAAGGTCTCTCACATCACCTACTGCCAGGCTCTGAACCCCTGTGAGAAGAGTTCTGTAAGCTCTTGAAGGATTGGCTACATTAGGGGTGTGTGGCCTAGTATGCAAAGGAGCTCCTGCTACGAAATGAGCCCTGGGCAAGAGCAAAGCGTTGCAAAGGTTGGGGGGGGGGCCCTACACCCAAGACGACGCTGTCCTACGTCTTCATCAGGATCACCTCTCCTAATGTGAACTGGCAGAGCTGGGTTCCAGCAGCTGATCTTCACTCAGGAATGACATGTCGTTGCCTTCCTTTTTGGCCTTCTAGGGACACAAGCAGGCTACTTGAGTCTGGAGGACATTTACAAGTTTATATAAAATACTTAAAACAATTCAATAAAATATATAAACACACCACGACCAAGGAGGGCCAATAACAATTAGTGGAGGAACACAAAAAAACCCACCATCTTCACCAGCAGGCCGAAGACAACGAGAGGGAGACAAATGAATCTCTCTCCCATCCACACGGCTGGGAACTGTGACCTTTCCAAAAAGATTAGCTAGACCAGGAGCACCTGAGAGACCACAACAAGATTTTCGGGGTATGAGCTTTCAAGAGCCAAAGTCAGAACTCTGATAAAGAGAAGAAGAAGAAGGGAGACGAGATTGGATTTATACCCCACCCTTCACTACCTGAAAGAGTCTCAGAGCAGCTTATCATCACCTTTCCCTTCTCCTCCCAACAGGCACCCTGGGAGGTAGGTGGGGCTGAGAGAGCTCTGACAGAAACTGCCCTTGAGAGAACAGCTCTGAGAAAACTTATAACTGACCCAAGGTCACACCAGCAGCTGCATATCGAGGAGGAGTGGGGAATCAGGTACAATAAATCATACATCATAAAGTGCTACTAAAAATACATTAGTTGCTTAAGATGGCGAGCTGAAAATGCTCGCAGCAGACAGTTAACCAGCTCGATGCTCTTCCCGAGTCATGCAGTAGTAGAGACCAGATGTTGAAACTTGCGGGTCATAGTTGTTGTTGGGAGAGCCAGTTTGGTGTAGTGGTTAAGTGCGCGGACCCTAATCTGGGAGAACCGGGTTTGATTCCCCACTCCTCCACTTGCACCTGGCTGGATGACCTTGGGCAAGCCGTAGCTCTGTACCAGCTGTTCCCTCAAGGACAGCTTGGGAAAGAGCTCTCTCAGCCCCACCCACCTCCCAGGGTGTCTGTTGTGGGGAGGGGAAGGGAAAAGGAGTTTGTAAGCCACTCTGAGACTCCCTTGGGGAGTGGAGGGCAGGGTCTAAATCCAACCTCTTCTTCTTCTTCTTCTCTTCTTCATAGTGAGGGCGGCTCCTGAGCTGAAAGCCTGGTGGAAGAGCTCCGTCTTGCAGGCCCTGTGGAACTGTGAAAGATCCCGCAGGGCCCTGATCTCCTCCGGGAGCTCATTCCACCAGTACAAAGCCGCCACTGAGAAAGCCCTGGCCCTGGTAATGGCCCGCCTGGCATCCTTGGGGCCCGGGAGGGTCAGTTGGTTCCGAGACCCCCGTCCGCAGTGCTCTCTGGGATATAGGTGGGGAAAGGCGGTCCCTCAGGTATGTTGGACCCTGGCCATATAGGGCTTTAAAGGTAAGTACCAGAACCTTGAAGCGAATTCAGTATGCTATTGGCAGCCAGTACAGTGCCTTCAGTACAGGCTGACTGTGCTCCCATCTGTGAAGGCCCATCAGAAGCCCAGCCATGGCATTCCACACTAGCTGCAGCTTCCAAATTTGCAGCAAGGGCAGCCCCATGTAGAGAGCGTTACAGTAGTCTATCTTGAGGTGACTGTTGTGTGGATCACTGCAGCCAGGTCGTCGCGGTCGGGGAAGGGAACCAACTGCCTAATCAGCCAGAGATGATAAAAGGCCAACTTGGCAGTGGCTGCTACCTGGGCCTCCATTGCTAAGGAGGAATCCAGGAGCACTCCTGGACTCCTAACCTCCGGCGCTGGCACCAGTGGCACCCCACCGAAGGCCGGGAGTGGGGACTGCCCCGACCAATGCACAGGACCTCCATCTTCACCAGATTCAGTCCGACCGGCCACCCAACATCAGATAGAGCTGGGTAAGAAATACAATATAAATAGAAGAACTGTGGAAACAAGGCATCAGTACAATAATGTAAATATAATTTCAGCGTACCAGCTAAGGAGGTGTGGAGGACGAGTTCCCCTTGTGAATGTTTTATAGGGTAGACCGGGAACAGAAACTTGCTAGGAGACTTTGGTCCCTTGAAGCTACTGATTTTTGTGAGCTGCTACTTTGCAGTCCTTCTAGATCCTGGGAAAAGGTGACATACGAAACCAAGGCTGTGTCTAGATTCTTCGTTGGAACTGAATTTTGGAACTTCATGTTATTGTGATTTGAGAGCTTCATGCCGGGACTATTGTAGGATATTATACTTGTTGTAGAGTTATTACCAAGTTGTGTCTCATTGCTTTGTTGAAATTATATCTACATTATTGCACTGACGCCTTGTTTGCACAGTTCTTCTGTTTATACAGTTTGGTGCAGTGGTTAAGTGCGCGGACTCTAATCTGGGAGAACCGGGTTTGATTCCCCACTCCTCCACTTTCACCTGGCTGGATGACCTTGGGCAAGCCATAGCTCTGTACCAGCTGTTCCCTCAAGGACAGCTTGGGAAAGAGCTCTCTCAGCCCCACCTACCTCACAGGGTGTCTGTTGTGGGGAGGGGAAGGGAAAAGGAGTTTGTAAGCCACTCTGAGACTACAAGTGAAGGGCGGGGTATAAATTTAGGTAGGGGCCGCCTAGAGTAAACGTCTTAGCCCTGGCCCAGTTCCATCTGCCAGCAATTTGAACTGCCTGCCCGTGTATGTTTACACAAGGTTATCTATAAGTGCTGTTCGGACTCACCTGCGGAAATACTGTATGCTGCCGATCTTGTTTGGATTGTATGTTGTTTTAAAGTGACTGTATTTTAATTCTTGTTGTGAGCCGCCCTGAGCCTGCCGTTTGGCGGGGAGGGCGGGATATAAATCCAAAAAATAAATAATAAATAGTAAATAAATATAAATAAATCCAATCTCTTCTCTCTCTTCTTCTATACTGTATCAGCGTACTGGTGACATCCCAGCCCAAACCTCCGGGCAATCTGGGCAAGAGGGCACATATAGATTAGAGTCCACACTCCCAACCACTGCACCAGACTGGCTTTGACTATTTGAAAGCTCGTACCCCCAAAAAATGTGTTGGTCTCTAAGGTGCTCCTGAATTCAAATCTGGCGCTTCTACTGCAGGCCAACCTGGCTCCCCTCTCAAACTCTATTACCGGTATTAAATCCCAGTCTTTTTCTCAATTTGCAAGTCATCTTGACTACTGTTTTATGAGAAAAGCAAAATAAATCCTCCCCCCCCCCCCAACAGAAGTAAGAGCCTTACCCAATCCGAGCCCAGTCGGAGATGTATTCCCACATAGGGTCTGACCAGGAAGGAACTGATGTAGGACTCCCCCTTGTCCGCCAGGTCGTCGGACCACACCATAAACCGATGCAGCGGCCGGTGCTCCTCCAGAACTGGGAACTGGGCCGGTGCACCCGGGAGGGCCAGAATAGGGTACTCGGAGGGCGGAAACCTAGCGGGACAGAAAAAGGAAGTGCGGCGGCTTTTCAGCTGGCTCCGCAAATGCGAGGGATGACTTGGAGGCCCCCACCTGATCGCCTGAGCCAAGCAGGAAAGTGGAACTGTTCTGTGCCACGGGAATCAAGCAAGCCAAGCCAATGCCAATGCACTGCCAAAAGCGGGCATCAGTTGCACACCGTGGCGACAAAAACTCAGGCCACAGGAGTAAGTGTGAATTTCTGCATAATAAGCATTACAAATGAAGCTGACAGAATGGCTTCTGATCCTTCACCTGCAGAGCATTCCTAGGGAAACAGAACCCCTTGGAAGACACTCTAGAGCAGGGGTGTCAAACATGCGGCCCGGGGACCAGGTCAGGCCCCCCCAGAGGGCTTCAATCAGGCCCGCAAGGGACTGGCTGTCTCCTGCTCCTTCCTCCAGTTCTGCTGCTGCTGTTGCGTCATAGCTTGCTTTCCCAGACTCTCTCAATCGCTCAGGAGAGATAGATAGGCAAGCTTCTGCTCCCTGCCCTGGGCTGAGGCTCCTCCCCCTCCCCCATTGCTACAGCACAGAGATTTTGAGGCAATAATTCAGAGCAAGAGGTGTCAGTTATCAGAGACTGTTAAATAAACAAAACATTGCAATAATGCTAATGTTTCAAGCACGTTTTTATTTTAAGTTAAAAAAAACCCTTTGTGTTTGTGTCCTTTGTAAAGTTTATATCTCCGCTACCTGGCATTACATTTTACAACACACACAGCCCGGCCTGACAAAGTCCAATTTATGTCAAATCCGGCCCTCCATAACAAATGAGTTTGACACCCCTGCTCTAGAGGAGTGGTCCCCAACACATTTGACTCTGTGGACACCTTTGGAATTCTGGCACAGAGTGGTGGACCCAGCCACAAAATGCCCGGCACAGCTGACCTTCGGTCACACAGTGAAGCGTTGTGGTGGCAGCTGCCGCCAAAGCAATATTTTTAAGAACCTGCACAGCCAATCAGAAGCCTTGCGGGCAAAAGCCCTGCCTGGTCCTACCCACTTTATGAAAACACTTGGCGGGGTGCCAAGAAAAATGCCAGAGGGCGCCATAGCATCCACTGGTACCATGCTGGGGGACCCCTGCTCTAGAGAAAGAACCAGAGCGTCTACAGGGTTGAGGGCTTTGCCCTGCTGGTCAGTTAAGCAGTCGCCTTGAGACAGAGATAAAGGGAGCACTCACGGAGCAGCTGAAAAAGATCGCAACAACTTGCCTAACCCTCTCCCTTGACAGCAGCAACGTGTCCCCACCCTAGTGTGTGTAAGCACAGCCTAACCGTCCTTCTGGAACACTGTCTTTTTTCCAGGAAAGAGAGCCTATGACCAACGCTCCCTCTAAATGGTGGAGTCTTGTGAACAAAAATTCTACTTTGTGAGCTACTGGCACTGAAGTTGTAAGTGAGCAATCTGGCTACTGCATAAATTAGTTTGCTCTGGAGCCCTCCTTCCTGAGCTAAAACAATCTGTGAGCTGGAAACTAAAAAACTGTGAGCTGGCTCACACAGCTTAGGGGGGAAAACACTGCCTATGACCAATGCTCCCTCTAAGCTGTGGAGTCTGGTGAGCAAAATTTCTATTTGGTGAGCTACCGGGCATTGAAGTTGTGACCGAGCTATTTGGCTACTGCATAAAATCAGTTTGCTCTGGAGCCATCCTTTCTGACCTAAGACAAAAATCTGTGAGCTGGAGGCTAAAAAACTGTGAGCTAGCTCACACTCACTCAGCTTAGGGGGAACACTGCCTATATGACATATTTTGGCTGCGTCTCCAGGGCTACCCTCTTCTTATCACTGGGCAGTTTCCCCCTAAGATTTCACCTTCACATGTTTAAATGGTGTGCCGCTTTATCAGAAGAGGCAGAAAGCCTCCTTGACGCACCTTGTACAAAGGGTTGTTTTTTTTTAAAGCAGATGCAATATCCCAAACACAGAAAACATTTCAGCTGTAACCAAGCTGTGGTTTAAAACTGTTGAGATTCTTTGGATCGCAGCAGCTCCCCAGATCATTGACATCATCGCCTAAGAACCCGCAGACTGGGTGGGACTCCTGAGAAAGAAGAGTTTGAAAAATGTGCCTCCCTGTTAAACTAGACCAGCCAGCTTTATAAACTGGAAGAGTAAACAACTGCAACTTTAGACGACGTACATAAAAAGTTGGGTTATGCCAGTGCAGTATTCGTTGCGCGAAAACCTTGCTTCTGCCGTTGGAACCCACTTCCTGCATTATGGTATCTCACGACTAAGGGGGACATGAGAGAGGTTTATAAAATTATCCATGGGGCGGAGAGAATTGACCAAGCGCTTCGGGCTCTTTAGCTTGGAGAAACGACGGCTGAGGGGTGACATGATCGAGGTTTATAAGATTATGCATGGGACAGAGCAGGTGGAGAAAGAGGTCCTTTTCTCCCTTTCTCACGCATGGGCACTCCATGAAATTGCTGAGCAGTCGGGTTAGAACAGATAAAAGGAAGTCCTTCTTCACCCAAAGAGTGATGAACACGTGGAATTCACTGCCACAGGAGGTGGTGGTGGCTACAAGCATGGACGGCTTCAAGAGGGAATTGGATAAACATATGGGGCAGAGATCCATCGGTGGCTATTAGCCACAAGGTAATTTCATAAATAAACTGAAAGGGACACAGAGGAATTGTCATCTCCCCCCCCCCCCCCGGCCCACCCTCCAAGAGGCACTTGCTACCTTCGGATCCAGTGGTCCTTATAAGAGGCACCGAAGGAGATGCCTCCAAACAGCTCCGAACTATCGAAATCCACGTCAAACTGATCCCAAAAGGGCCCAAAGGGATTTCCGTCCTGCAAAAGCAAAGGCAGGCAGCTCATTCACTGCAGCAGACTCAGGGCGAGGCAGGCCGGGGGAGCAAGCCGTTCTGCAAAATCGCAAGCTCCTTCCCTGACGCATCCCACTAGCCCCTAAGAAATTACAGCTCCACAGCTCCAGGGCCAGAGGACTAGTAAAGAGGGCGGGGGTGGCAAAGTGGAAGAGAAACAGACAAGCTGGAAAAGAGCCTCCCACAGAGGGTGTTATCTCGAACAAAGTGTACCAAGGGGTGGTGGTGGCAGCAGCCAAGAGTGACCTGAGAGATTTCAGAGCAGGAAGTTTTCCACAGCCCCAGGCTAGGCCAGGCCCCGCAGGACGGAAGCAGGGTGCCTACCTTCATGGGGCACGTCCTTTTATCAGCACTCCTCTGGGCCGCGGCTTCAAAGCAGAATGCCACCCTCTTGCCGGGAGGCCAGTGGACGGGAGCCAGCTTCTCCATAAACTCCTCCAAGGTGATGACCCGGTGATAGTCCAGGAGAGGAGTGACCCTGAAATATTCTTTGTAGGGAACGTGCAGCTACGGGGAGAAACAGAATGACTTTAAGCGACAGATAAACCGAACAGACGATCCCGCTACAGGCAACCCAGAGACCAGCCTGAAGGATAAGCCGCCAGCCTTCCGCCTTCAGAGCCACAGACAGTAACTTAAGTTTGAGGCGCTCTCAGTTGGGCAGTCAGACATGCTGTCCTCGATCAGGGCCAGGGCTTTTTCAGTCCTGGCCCCAATCTGGTGGAACTCTCTGCCAAATGACACCAGGGCCCTGCGGAACCTCGTGCAGTTCCGCAGAGCTTGTAAGGCAGAGATGTTCCACCAGGCTTTGGGTTGAGGACAGCACTGGTTGGTTACATTGGCTAGGACCCTTTCCCTATACATATTTTGCTTACGTTTCCCTCTCCCCTCACACCAAATAGTCAGGCAGTCCAGAATGGGAACAGAAAATTGCAACTCGCCATCTGGGCTCTTTTATTCTGGTTTTACTTCTTAACAACTGCATGTGGACATTTTAAAATTTGTATTTTGTTCTATGGCATTTTGCCTTTTTTTGTGCACTGCCCAGAGCCCAGCTTAAGCTGAGACAGGGTGATTAATAAATCAAAATCATCATCATCATCATCATAGCAAAAGCACAGCCCAAATATAAAAAAAAAACTACTCACGTTTGTGTATGGAGGCCTGTGATGCCGGTACTCAATCCAGGGGGGTACAGCTAAGGTCCGATTTATCATCTTGGCAAATGCCAAGGAGCCCAGAAAATGGTCTGCCTGGTTCCCAAATCTCCCTTGAAATAAATAAAAATAAAATAAAATAGTGTTTCACAACCATGAGGTTGGAGTTCTAAGGATACATTTAAAAGAGGAGCACTTAGCCGTTAAAACTCAACATGGAGTAGAACTCCCTTCACTATGCTGAGTCCCACACCAAGGTGACGCATGAGGTACGACCACTGGATTCTGAAAATATTTCAACCCTCCACAAGCTTCTGAAACAAGGAACAAGCTTAGAGACTGAACAGACTTCTGAAGCTCTCAGAAGAACTACCTCTGATGCCCATGCTTTCCACAACACAAGTGAGGGGTCATTTTGTGAAAAAAGAGGTGCAGGAGCTCATTAGCATAACTCATTAACATAACTCATTTGCATGTGCCACACCCCCTGACATCACTGGAAGTGTGTCAGAAGGCAACACCCACTGCTCAGGCTCCACCCCAAAAATCTCCAGGTCTTTCCCAACTCAAAGCTGGCGAGCCAGCATGACACTTTGACTAAAGACACTTTGACTAAAGGCATAGTGGTTAAGTGCGCGGACTCTAATCTGGGAGAACCGGGTTTGATTCCCCACTCCTCCACTTGCACCTGGCTGGATGACCTTGGGCAAGCCATAGCTCTGTACCAGCTGTTCTCTCAAGGACAGTTGTCTCAGAGCTCTCTCAGCCCCACCTACCTCACAGGGTGTCTGTTGTGGGGAGGGGAAGGGAAAGGAGTTTGTAAGCCACTCTGAGACTCCCTTGGGGAGTGAAGGGCGGGATATAAATCCAATCTCTTCTCTTCTTCTTCTTTGCCCTTGCAGGGAAGCTCCCCTACAACAAGCATGAAAATACAGATCAAGTTAGTATGCTTTTGCTTTTTCCCACAGCGCATCACCATATGTGCCCGCTCCTGGGCTTGTTACTCCCGGAACGGCGCTCCTGCTTGATATGACGCCTGTTCTAACACAGGTACACTTCAGCAGGCCGTCTAGTGGGAATGAACTGGAAGCTAATAATGTCTGTGGATTGATTTGTTAGGATTTTCTCCCTTTCTCGCAATACAAGAACTTGTGGGCACTCGATGAAATTGCTGAGCAGCTGGGTTAGAACAGATAAAAGGAAGGACTTCTTCACCCAAAGGGTGATTAACATGTGGAATTCACTGCCACAGGAGGTGCTGGCGGCTGCAAGCATGGACGCCTTCAAGAGAGAATTAGATAAACACAAGAAGGGGGGGACCCGCGATACTCACGGGGGGGGGAGAAGCCGTCAGCCACTCGGGCCGCCGCTTCTCCCGCCCCCCTTCTCCGTGGCCTGAGTGGCTGTTAGCCACTTGGGCTGCTGCTCCTCCGGCCCCTTCTCCGCGGCCCGAGTGGCTGACAGTCACTCAGGCTGCTGCTCCTCTGCCCCCCGCCCTTCTCTGCGGCCCAAGTGGCTGTCAGCCACTCGGGCCGCTGCTTCCCCCGCCTACCCCCCACACCCCGGCACCAGCGGCGGCCTTCCAACCACCGGCCGCAATTCCCAGTGTTCCCTGCGCGTGTGCAGGGGATGCTCTGTTACTTTTGGGGGGATTTAAATATCCCCCCATTTTTTTTAACTTTTAGGATTTTTCAGCACATGCCCCCCATGTGTAGGAAAACTTCCCTTCCCCCAGTGACCCCCCCCCCATGCGGATTCAGCTATCCACATGCGGGGAGCCACTTTGGAATTAGTATATAAATCTGGAGCAGAAGTCCATCAGTGGCTCTTAGCCACAAGGTGTAGATAGGATCTCTCAGTCTGGGGTAAGGGATGCTCTGTATTCTGGGTGCTGGGGGGGGCAACAGTGGGAGGTCTTCTGGAGTCCTGGCCCCACTGCTGGACCTCCTGAGGGCACCTGGTGTTTTTGTCCACTGTGTGACACAGAGTGTTGGACTGGATGGACCACTGGCCTGATCCAACACTGGCTTCTCTTATGTTCTTATGTCAGCAGAAAAAAGAAGAGCGGGAAGGTCGGGGGGGACGGTCCCTGTAAGTGACAATTTGAAATCTCGTGGCCTGGAGGCCAGCCTCACTCGCCTATGGCAAGCTGCTATTTATAAGCCTGTGGCAAAATGGCCGTTTCTTCCTGATTAGATTTTATACAATTACATGTCATTCTGTTTTCTAGATTTCATGAACTCCCGGATCTTGTTTGTTCACCAAGTGAGGAAAAGACGAGTGAGAAACCGACTCTTAGCACCGGCAGATGTCAGTTCGAACCCGCGAAAACTTAGGTGGAATACAATTCCGCAAGCCTTTCAAATGCCGGAAGACTCCGGCTTAAAACGACTCGCCACTGGGTGGTCTAAAAAGCTTAGCCGTGTGGGTTTTATGACGTGCAACGCCAAGACCACTTTTTCAATGGTGTTACGACTGGTTTACATGTTGATTGAGTTTAACGTTTGTCTATTTGGGCTCGTTTGTGCATTTCAGAGAGTTTCTGATATAAAAAATGAAAACACAATTCAGAAGGTAACGTATGAGTCTGGGAAAAGGCAGGGAAGGAAAGCAGGGTCAGAAGAACCTTTGGCGTTCAACAAGACCGGTCGGCGATCACAAACAGGCCAGAAGCTCAATCAAAGTGAACGCACGAAGCTGCCTTATACTGTATGAAAACCCTCGGCCCACCAGCTCTCTACTGTAAATTCAGTCTGGCAGCAGCTTTCCAGGGTCTCAGGTTTTTCTCAGGGTCTTTCACATCACCTAAACCCTGGCCCTTTTGAATTGGAGATGCCCAGGATTGAACCTAGGACCCTTCTGCATGCCAAGCAGAAGCTCTACTACTGAGCCATGACTGCTCGCCCAAAGTGGCAGAATCATTTCTGCTTTGCATGAAAAGCAGCAAAGGGGGAAAAAAGAAGACGACAAAAATAAGCTGGCCGGTATCTTACCACTCCACGAAGAAACGTTTGAAACCATCCTGTCTTTCAACCAACACCACGCTTAACAATAAAAGTTAAAGCTGTAGCCAAAAGTTAAAGTTAGAGCCAACTTATGGTTCTGCATTTTGTAAGTCGCTGTGTCCCCAGTGGAGGAAAAAAGCAGTATTAAAACACTTAATAAGTAAAATTCCAGGGAGGAAGCAGATGTGTGAGAGCCTGCAGCAGTAAAAACAAACAGGATGGGAGCACCTGGAAAGCAAATATTTTCTTTTTTTTTCTCCCCCACAGTGGAAAATTTTGTGGACCAAGGGCCTGCTTCATCAGAGGCACACAGAGGAAGGTCAGCGGATTGAGAAGCAGCCCCTCCCTGCCTCAGATGAAGTGGGGCTCAAAGTCCACAAAAGTTTATGCCAGAATCAAACCTTACAGGTGCTGTTGGACTCCTGCCTGTTGTCCCCTACTAAGAAACCTCCTCTTTTGTTTAGGATACCTGGATGCTGCCTCTTCAGAGTCCTGCTTCAGCACTTTCAATTTTAGCTTTTAAATTTTATTACTGATTGATTGATTTGATTTATTAATCGCCCTATCCCAGTTTTCACCGGGCTCTGGGCAATGTATAGAGGACAAAATGCCGTAAAACAAGACACACGTTTTTAAATGTCCATATACATTTGGAGAGGAGGGAGACAAAGAAGTTAAGGAGGCAGCATCCTTGGGGACAGAAAGGTAACCTTGCTGCATCAAACTAGTGGTCTATTGAGTCCAGCGTCCTCTTTCACTAGGGTTGCCATCTACAGGTTGGGAAATTCCTGGAGATCTGGTTACTGCGTGGATTTAGGGAGGGACCTCAAGTGGGGTATAATGCCGTAGTCCACCTTCCAAAGTAACCGTCTTCTCCGGGGAAACTTGTCTCTGTCATTTGGAGATCAGCCATAGTTCCCAAGGATCTCCATACCTCACATGGAGGTCGGCACCCATATGTTCCATACAGTAGAAGAAGAGTTGGTTTTATATCCTGCTCTTCACTACCCACAGGAGTCATGGAGCGACTTACGATCAGCTTCCCTTCCTTTCCCCACAACAGACACCCTGTGAGGTAGATGGGGCTGAGAGTTCTGAGAGAACTGTGATTAACCCAAGATCACCCAGCTGGTACCATGTGGAGGAGGAGTGGGGAATCAAACCCAGTTCTCCAGATTAAAGTCCACCCACTGCTCTTAACCACCAAACTTAACCACTACACCAAGTCACCAAACAGTAGTTCCAGAAGGCCAAACAAGCAGGGCATAGAGACCCTGGTGGCTTCCTCCCGGCAATAGTATTCAGGGGTTTACTGCCCCTGCATGTGGAAGTTTCCTTTAGCCATTGCGGCTAGTAGCTACTGCCAGACCTCAACTCCATGACAAGGGAATCATCCTCTTTACGGCTCCTTCATATACAATTGTCAATCTCCAGGTTGGTCCTGAAGATCTCCTGGAATTTCAGGTGACCTCCAGACTACAGAGATCAGTTCCCCTGGAGAAAATGGCTGTTTCAGAGGGTAGATTTTGTAGCATCATACTTTGCTGAGATCCCTCCCCTTCCTAAATGTTCTGTACTATTCTGCTTGGTCTTAAAAGTAGGGTATGACAAGACTTTAAGGGACAACTGCTTGGTGTGCAGAAGGTCCCCATTTCAACCCTCAGCATCTCCAGTTAAAAGAAGAAGGGATTGGATTTATACCCTGCTCTTCGCTTGGAGTCTCAGAGCAGCTTACAGTCTCCTTTCCCTTCCCCTCCCCACAACAGGCACCCTGTGAGGTAGGTGGGGTTGAGAGAGCTCTTTCAGGGACTGCCCTTGAGAGAACAGCTCTGAGAGAACTCTGACTGACCCAAGGTCACACCAGCAGCTGCACGTGGAGGAGTGGGGAATCGAACCCGGTTCTCCCAGATTAGAGTCCGCGCATTTAACCACTATATCAAACTGTGAGATAGATGGGGCTGAGAGAGCTCTTTCGAGGACTGCCCTTGAGAGAATAGCTGAGAGAACTTGTGACTGCCCCAAGGTCACACCAGCAGCTGCCTGTGGAGGAGTGGGGAACTGAACTCGGTTCTCCCAGATTAGAGTCCGTGCTTCTAACCACTGCACCAAAATGGCTCTGGAAGAAGTTCCCTGCAAATCAAGAAACATAACTTGGCTGAGTAAAAACAGAAATCAGAAGCCACCAATATGCTTTGGGGCCCAGCAATAACACGTCAGGTAGAGCTACCAACCTCCAGGTGGGGCCTGGAGACCTCCCCGAATTGCAACTAATGAGATCCTAAGAGAAAACTGCTCATTTGGAGGGGGGGACTCTATGGCGGCGTGCCCCACCGAAGCCCCCCCCGGCCCCGCCCCCACCACCCAAACCTCCTCCAGAAATCCCCCCGCCCAGAGTTGGCAACGCTCCTCACCCATGCAGGGGCAATAGAGTAGGTACCCCGCCGGGTCCCAGGCGCCGCCGTCGACGCTGCCCGGCCGCAGGGAGGCGAGGAGAAAAAGGAGGAGGAGGCGCCGCCCGCAGGAGGCCGCGCCGCTCAGCCCGCTCCAGAGCCCGGCCATCTTCCACTCGAGGGACGGGGCCGGGCCTCCCTTCCCTAAGCGGGCCCGGCCAGGCCCCGTTCCCACGGCAACCGGCCGTCCTACCCGCCGTGCCCCGCGGGCGGAGAGGCGGGGCTCGCGCGAGACAGCGACTTCCGGCGCGGGCCGGATGTGGCGCCATGGAGGCCTGGAGGGGCGCGAGCAAAACAGGGACGGCTGAGGGGACGCCGCCGCCGCCGCCGCCGCCTCTCCGCGCTCGCCTCCCCTCCGCCAGCGCCGCCTCCTCCTCCTCCTCCTCCGGCCATGGGGCGCCCGCCGCCGCCGTTGTCGCCTCCGCCGCGGACCCAAGCGGGGCTTCTTCTTCTGCCTCCCCGCTTCGCGCCTGAGGGCGCCGGGACGAACCCTCGGAGGGGAGCCACTCGTCAGGCGGCGGTGAGGGAGGGAGGGAGAGGCGGGAGTGCGCATGCGCGGGGGGGGCACGGCTGGGAAGAGGGACCCCCGGATGGAGGGCGGCGACGCTGGACACGCCCCCCGGCCCCCCCCCAAAAAAGACTCCGCAATTATGGCATCAGTAGACCGAGTTGCCAACTCCAGTTTGGGAAATTCCTGGAGATTTGGGAGGGGGGGCGGAGGTGGAGCGGTGTTCCCTCTGAGCTGAGTCAGTGTGAGCTAGCTCCCAGCTTTTTAGACTCTGCCTCCCACATTTTTGTCTCCGCTCAGGAAGGAGGGCTCCGGAGCAAACTTAATTTATCCAGGAGCCAAATGGCTCACTCACAGCTTTAATGCCCAGTGGCTCACAAAGTAGGATTTTTGCTCACGGGACTCCACAGCTCAGAGGGAGCATGGGTGGCAACCTGTGTTCCCTCTAAGCTGAGTCAGTGTGAGCTGGCTCACAGTTTTTCAGCCTCCGGCTCACCCATTTTTGTCTCCGCTCAGGAAGGAGGGCTCTGCAGCCAACTAATTTATCCGGCAGCCAAATCACTCACTCACAACTTTTAATGCCAGTAGCTCACAAAGCAGAATTTTTGCTCACGGGACTCCACAGCTCAGAGGGAGCATGGGTGGCAACCTGTGTTCCCTCTAAGCTGAGTTAGTGTGAGCTAGCTCAGTTTCCTAAGCCTCCGGCACGCGTATTTTTGTTTTAGCTCAGGAAGGGATGGCTCCGGAGCCAACTAATTGATGTAGTCGCCAAAGTGCTCACTCACAACTTTCATGCCAGTAGCTCACAAAGTAGGATTTTTGCTCACAAGACTCCACAGCTTAGAGGGAGCATTGGGGCGGAGCCCGGGGAGGGCATAATGCGACTTCATCGGGGGTGGTGGGGGGGGTGTATTTAAATTATTTGGTTATTTGTTTCTGTTACTTATGGTGTGCCGTTTTCACTTTGACTCCAGGCGGATTACAGAAAGTGAGTCAGTGCAGTCGACCAGATGAGATGTTCAGTAAGCAATGCGATAGGATGAGGGTTGTTCAAGAAGAGATTGGATTTATATCCAACCCTTCACTTGGAGTCTCAGAGCGGCTTACAAACTCCTTTGCCTCCCCCTCCCCACAACAGACACCCTATGAGTTAGGTGGGGCTGAGAGAACTCCTTCCAGAGCTGTCCTTGAGAGAACATCTGTGACAGAACTATGACTTGCCCAAGGTCATCTAGCAGCTGCCAGTGGAGGAGTGGAGAATCAAACCCGGTTCTCTCAGATTAGAGTCTGTGCTCCTAATCATTACACCAGACTGGCTCCTAGAACCAGCCAGAAGTCTAAAATCAGAACTGAAGCAAATCATGAGTATTAACGCCATACATCAAATGACCCAAAATTTATAGTCTGCTTTTCTCAGTAAGGCTCAAGGTGAAGTTCTTATTTATTTATTATTTATTATTTCATATTTTTACCCCTACACTTCATGTAGTTATATAGTATACTGCCATAGAATTCATCTTATAAAGCAGCCATTTCATCCAAGGGCACCGACTTCTGTAGTTTAAAAATCAGTGGTAATTTTTGGCTATCATATATCATAGAATCACAGAGTTGGAAGGGTCCATAGATGCCTTCCAGTCCTACCCCCTGCTCAATGCAGAATCAGCCTAGAGCATCCCTGACAAGTGTTTGTCCAGCTGTTGCTTCAAGACTGCCAGGGAGGGGGAGCTCACCACCTCCCTGGGCAGCCGATTCCATTGTGGCACAACTCTTAACTGTCAAAAAGTTTCCCTTAACATCCAGCCAGTCCCTTCCTGCCCTTAATTTGAACCCATTATTGTGAGTCCTCTCCTCTGCTGCCCACAGGAACAGCTCCTCGCCCTCCTGTGACAGCCCTTCCAATACCTAAAGAGAACAATCACGTCCCCCCCCAACCTCCACCAGACTAAACATTCCCAGGTCCCTCAGCCTTTCCTCACAGGGCTTCTTGGTCTCCAGGCCCCCCGATCATCCTTGCTCTCCCTCTGCACCCGCTCCATCCTGTCCACATCCTTTTTGGAGTCTGGTGTCGTGGTTAAGTGAGCGGGCTCTAATCTGGGAGAACCAGGTTTGAGTCCCCACTCCTCCACTGGCAGCTGCTGGATGACCTTGGGCAAGCCATAGTTCTGTCACAGCTGTTCTCTCAAGGACAGCTCTGGAAAGAGCTCTCTCAGCCCCACCTCCTCACAGGGTGTCTGTTGTGGAGAGGGGAAGGGAAAGGAGTTTGTAAGCCGCTCTGAGACTCCTAAGTGAGTGAAGGGCGGGACATAAATCTTCTTAAAGTGATGCCTCCAGAACTGCACACAATATGTCCAGTCCCCACCTGGAGGTTGGCAACTCTACTCATTGGCACATTTGTGTAGCAGTCTGTAAGCGGGGGTCCCACCCCCAGGACCCTGCCCATCTGCAGCTTTCCATTTATTTCACTTGCTCCAGTTCATGCTGAGGTCGGATCACTAAAATCTGAACTAATCCGCACAGCAAAATGAAGTGGTGGGATTGGGGCGGAGGCAGGATGGGTGGCACCACTTCCTTCCTGTAAACAAACAAGCAAAACTTGGTGGCGGCTTGCTAGGTGACTTTGGGCCAGTCCCTCGTGTTTAGCCTAATCTACCTCACAGGGTTGTTGTTAGGATAGAATGAAAGAGAGGCGAATTATGTAAGCCAGTTTGGGTTCTCAGTTTGGGAAGAATGATGGGATATAAACTGAATAAAGAAACAGTTCCAGCCAGTGTTCCCTCTAAGCTGAGTTAGTGTGAACTAGCTCACAGTTTTTTAGCCTCCGGCTCACACATTTTTGTCTTCGCTCAGGAAGGAGAGCTCCAGAACAAACTGATTTTATGCAGCAGCCAAATCGCTCGCTCACAACTTTAATGCCAGCAGCTCACCAAGTAGAAATTTTGCTCACAAGACTCCACAAGCTTAGAGGGAGCATTGGTTCCAGCCTAGTCTTATTGATTGAGGAAATTGGGCGGGAGGGAAATTGGGCCCTCCAGTCTGAAGTGGCTCAGTGGCCTGCGACTGGTTGCCTCATTACTACCTCGTTCTGTGCCATGGCTCTAGCAGAACTGAGAGATTGTACCAGAAGATCTTCCCCATCATATTTAGATTTTAGGTAGAATTTGAAAGGGGGGTAGTTGTCAGAACAACAAATGGGCTGTAATCATATGGACTGAATACAACAGCAGAGGTGGTAATTGTTCTTGGAGTGAGCGCCAGGCATTTTATTTACTTATTTAATTATTTGGTTAGATTTTTATCCCGGCCAAGGCCGGCATGAGGGCTAGCAGGGCGTGGGGGGGGGGTGTTGAGTGCCTGCAGAATTGCCTCCTTATTATCAAGTAGGAAGTTCCCCCCAAAAGCCCGGGAGGTTGTCTCATGGGCATCCTGAAACAGGTGATTGGAAGGTGGCAGCTGCGTGCACGTTTCTAGAGTTCTCTGGGTTCTGTTGTTTTCTTTTTGACAGTGTGGCTGGAGAGCCATTGAACTGTGTGCCTAGTGCTTTTATATTTTTTTAAAAAATAACGCACGTTTCAGCCGCTTGTGCGATGGGCTTGAGGTGGAACAAGCCGGGGGGGGGGGGGGGGCTGCCCACAAGCCCCTTAAGTCTGCTGTCCCCTTCTGTCTGGAGACCGAAAGGAAGGAGAGCAAAACTGGCGCGGTGGCGGCGTGCCCGTTGTCCTCTTGAACTACTTGGATGAAACACTTGGCCCAGCCTGGTGGCAGCTTGCCCTGTTAGTATGCCAAATCGCTGGGCAGATGTCCTAGAGGGGAGAGAAAAAAAATCGTAGGGAGAAAACTGTAGGCGTCCCTTTAGCAGGTGATGCAAGAAAAGAATTCCTCTTGAACTGGGATCAGAAGCGAGCTTTATGAATCGGAAAAGCAACGAAATGCAGGAGGCAGGGATGGGATGGCAGTCAGAGAGTTGTAGCCCCTTATTGTAAAGGAAGCTCTCTTGTTCCAGTGTATTTATTCCAGAGTAAACTGCTTGCTCTGGCCAACCTAGCAGTTCGAAAGCAAGACATTGCAAGTAGATAAATAGGTACCCCTTTGGTGGAAAGGTAATAGCGTTCCGTGTGCCTCAGCATCTAGTCATGCCGGCCACATGACCACAGAATCGGCTTCGGGCAGCGCTGGCTCTTCGGCTTGGAAACAGAGATGAGCACCGCATCCCTAGAGTCGTAATCGACTGGCTTTCGAGCAAGGGGAACCTTTACCTTTACCTAAACTGCTTGCACAAGTAAAATCTCAGTTGTAATAGACAGTTCCAGCGCGCCTGTCTTTTGAAAGTGACAGCCATTATAAGGACAAAGAGAGTCCTTCAGTTCCCCATCTGTGAAATGAGAATAACAGTCACATAATTCGCAGGCTGATTATGAAGAGAAAATAGCATTCTAAGATACTATGCCCATAAAGACTATTGTTGAAGGCACTGTTCAGGTCAAGTTCCATGCCTCTATATAGCAATGGTGAAGTGAAGATTGGGTATGGCCAATCTTTGGCTTTCACTGCTGAGATAGCATGCAACAGTAAATGTTAAAAGTTAACGTTAAAAGTATTTGTGAGGTCAACAGGAAAGTATTGAGAACGGGATGTTCAGGGTTCAGAAAACTGGTTTTGGGGGGAGGGGCAATGGAAATATTCCTCACCACACGTCTAGAAACTCACAGGACTGCCTGTTGAAAGAAGAACAATAGAAGAGAAAATGCTAAGTGGACTCTACTAAATTCTGGGGATTTGTTGTAGTGGTTAAGAGTGGCAGACTGTAATCTGGGAGAACCAGTTTTGAATCCCCACCCCTCCACATGCAGCTGCTGGCGTGACCTTGGGCCAGTCACAAGTTCTCTCAGAGCTGTTCTCTCAAGAGCAGTTCTCAAAAGACCTCTCTCAGCCCCACCTGCCTCTCAGGGTGTCTGCTGCGGGGAGGGGAAGGGAAAGGAGATTGTAAGCCTCTCTGAGGCGCCAAGTGAAGGGCAAGGTATATATCCAATCCCTTCTTCTTAATTGGAGGTTCTGTTGCGAGGGTGGTCCCCCCCCCCCCAAGCTGTCTGAACGTTTCCTTCCCTTTTTGTCCTTCAGACAGAAACCCCTTGCTGTTGAAGCTTTCGGGAAGGACCGCCGGATACTACTGTGCCCGTGAGATGCCCGCAGGCAGGTGTTCTACTTCGTACGGCCCTCCTCCACTCGGCCTGCCATGACAGCGTTCTTCACCAGCGTCCCCACCTGGATTCAAGATGCAAAGCAGGAGGAGGAGGAGGCCGGCTGGAAACTAGTGGCCAGGCCCAAGGGCCGAGAGAGCGAGAGCCAAGGGAAGTGCCAGTACGAGCTGTCGGGAGTCCCCTTCCCCGGCGTGGAGAAGCTGAGAGCAAACGCCGAGCAGAGGCCTTATTGCTGCCCACAGTTGCACTGTGGCAAGGCCTTTGCCTCCAAGTACAAGCTCTACAGGTAAGCCGGTGCTCTGGGCGCCCCCTGCTGCCAGCCGTGGCAGATCGTGTGGGGCTCGTTGGCTGCCAGCGCTGCAGGTGCGCGTTGAGTGCCGTCGAGTCGCTTCTGACTTGCGGTCGTCGCCCTGTGAATTAACGACCTCCAGCCCAGCCCATCTCAGGCCTCGCAAGCTCTTCCCTAACCCCTCTCGCCTGCATCTGCTGCTCACAAAGGACGCCATGACTTCATCCCGTGTTTTCCTTGGCAAACCAGGCAGGTAGCGCCGGAGGAAGTCCTGGGCGGCGCTCGGAGCAGTGCGCAGGTGTGTACATGGCGGAATGGAACAGTGGCACCTTGCAGTTCTATAAATTATTTATCTGCTCAATCCCTTCTGAGGCTCAGTGGAAGAGCCTCTGCTTGGCACGCAGAAGGTCCCAGGTTCAATCCCCGGCATTTCCAGTTAAAGACCAGGCAGGAGGTGATGGGAAAGACCTTCACCCGAGACCCTGGAGAGGCATTGCTGGTCTGAGTAGATGGTACTGAGCGGGGGTTGGAGACACTAGAAGGCAGCTTCATGTGCAGTTTGGAGGCAGGCTGTGGCTCACTGGTAGAGCATCTGCTTCAGCCTGCAGAAGGTCCCAGGTTCAATCCCCGGCATCTCCAGTTAAAAGGACCAGGCTAGAGGTGATGGGAAATACCTTTGCCTGAGACCCTGAAGAGCTGTAAAGAGGGGCCGTGGCTCAGTGGAGGAGCCTCTGCTTGGCATGTAGAAGGTCCCAGGTTCAATCCCCGGCATCTCCAGTTAAAAGGACAAGGCCAGAGGTGATGGGAAAGACCTTCCTCCGCCTGAGACCCTGGAGAGAAAAATGAGCTCTCCAAAGAAAATCTCTCTTCTATAACTTTAACACACTTAGTTATAATGCAAATTTCCTATATTAGACAACATTCATCCTTGTGTGCAGTACATCTCATAAATATAAGTAAAGCCAGTAAATAATAGGATGAATACAATGAGAAATGAATACAATGAGAAATGAAGATCGATTATTTCTATATTGATGTAAGACACGTTTTGTTTTTTAAAAACAGCTCCGTCAAGAGATTGGTGACAGATACCAACAGAGACAGAGCTGAAAAAGATATACGGAACCGCTGTTTAATCCTAGGAAAGCGTGTTGTCTTTATCTCTTGCATTCCTTGGATCAAATGAAGGGATGTTTTCAAATGAAGGGATGATAAATATTGTTCAGGAGCTTGAAAAACGAAGACCTTTCGGTCTGCTTCGTCCACTTCACAGCTCCGTTAGGACGCCTTCAGGATTAACATTCCAGGAACATAGCCGAAACAGTGTCAAGGATATTGGCATCAAGATTTTGTACTGCATTCATCCTATTATTTACTGGCTTTGCTTATATTTATGAAATGTACTTCACACAAGGATGAATGTAGTCTAATATAGGAAATTTGCGTTATAAGCAGGGGTCATTTGGGGCCGGAGCGAGGCGGAGCGATGCTCCGCCAGCCCAGCAGTGGACACTAGGGCAGCCACGGGCTGAATCAGATTCTCTGATTCAGTAACTTTTTTTCCCACCATAGAGAACAATGGAGGGGATGGGGCAACCTGTTTAGGGGCCCGTAGAATTGGACCCCCTGGTCCAATCTTCTTGAAACTTGGTGGGTATTTGGGGGAGAGGCTCCAGCAGCTACCCTGCAAGTTTGGAGCCTCTCCCTCAAACCCCTTCTCCTCCAGCCCCTCATATACCCTATGTGTTTTTTGCCATTGACTTCAATGGCCCATAGGGTATAACGGGGCGGAAACTGACATTCCCTTTCTGACACACTTCCGGTGATGTCAGGGGGAGTGGCATATGCTAATGAGTTATGCTAATAGGTATGCTAATGAGCTCCTGCACCTCTTTTTTTACAAAATGACCCCTGATTATTAGTCTTAACTAAGTGTGTTACAGTTCTAGAAGAGTGATTTTCTTCGGTGAGGCCATTTTTTGATATTGTATTCACACCAAAGCCTGCCTTGTTTTTGGGACCCTGGAGAGCGGCTGCCAGTCTGAGTAGACAAGACTGGCCTTGGCAGACCAGTGGTCTGATTCAGTAAAAGGCAGCGTCATGTGGTCAAGCAAGGGAATCTTGTTTTCCATCATTAAAATAGCCTTTTTTAGGCTTCTCTCTTTCCCTCAGGAGACTAACAGCGCAACCCCGAGAAAAGTTACTCCGGTCTAACCCCATTGATTACAGCGGGCTTAGACTGGTGTAACACTGTCGAGGACTGCGCTGTAAGAAATAACAGCTTGGCAAAAGCAACCAAGTGGCCGAGCCGTGCCTTCAACACAACTTTCCTAGATCCGTGATCAGCACTACTCACTTCTTGTGGGAGGGATAAGGAGAATGACCAGCAGTAGGGCAAAGGGATACTGCTACAGAGAATGGGCTTCTCTTAAATTTCACCCCATGGTGTATCCGTAGGCATTTAACATAGATTACATAGTTGGTGCAGGAGTAAACCGTACTTTTGTCACAGTAAACTACTGGATTGTGGTATTTTTTAGAAGAAGAAGAAGAAGAGATTGGATTTATACCCTGCCCTTCACTACCCAAAGGAGTCTCAGAGTGGGTTATAAACTCCTTTCCCTCCCCCTCCCCACAACAGACACCCTGTGAGGTAGGTGGGGCTGAGAGAGCTCTGACAGAAACGACTCTTTTTCAAGAACAGCTGTGCCAGAGCTATGGCTTGCCCAAGGTCACCCAGCAGGTACAAGTCGAGGAGTGGGGAATCAGACTCAGTTCTCCCAGATTAGAGTCCACTCAGTGGCAGAGAAGAAGAAGAGACTGGGTTTATACCCTGCCGTTCACTACCCAAAGGAGTCTCAGAGTGGCTTACACTCCTTTCCCTTCCCCTCCCCACAACAGACACCCTGGGAGGTAGGTGGGGCTGAGAGAGCTGACAGAAACGGCTCTTTTTCAAGGACAGCTGTACCAAAACTATGGCTTGCCCAAGGTCACCCAGCAGGTGCAAGTCGAGGAGTGGGAATCAAACCCGGTTCTCCCAGGTTAGAGTCCGCGCACTTAACCACTACACCAAACACCACGGGAAGTGGTTGGGGTTGAAAGGGTTGTCTCCGGACAGCCCAGACTAATAAGGAGCAAGGTACCTGTCCTCTCACTTTTTCTGCTGGGATGTGGTGAGCCCCCTCTGTGCCGCTTCTCCCAGTGATCAGAAAACATACGCAGCCACAGTGTCTGGCTTGTGATGGGGGAGCTGCAGCCATTCTGGGGAGTTCCTGTGAATGAATCTAAATACACCAGGGCCAGTGCAGCTTCAGTTGGGTCCCTGCGAAATGAAAGAAGGGGACAGGATGGACAGAATTCCTAGTGGTGAGAAGGGGACAGGATGGATAGAATTCCTCCAGGAATGGAGGGTAGTCAGGTGTAGAAGGCTGCCTCTGACTTTTGAGACTCCCCGTTAGAAGTCTGGCCAATATTCCAGCACCGCCAGAAGTAGATCCCATCGTGCAAGGGCTTCCTTACTTTCTCATTCCTGTTGTGGCTCTTTGTCGTCTGGAAGAAGAAGAGTAGATTTTTATACCCCGCTTTTCTCTGACTTAAGGAGTCTCAAAGCAGCTGACAATTGCCTTCCCCTTCCTCACCCCACAATAGGCACCTTATTTTATTTATTTATTTATTTATTAGATTTATACCCCACCCTCCCCACCAGGGCAGGCTCGGGGCGGCTTACATAAAAAACAACCATTTTTAAGGCAATTTATAAAACCATATAAAATCTGAAGTGCTTGTAAGGCAGGTGGGGCTGAGAGAGTTCTGAGAGAACCGTGACTGGCCCAAGGTCACCCAGCAGGCTCCCTGGGGAGGAGGAGGAGTGGGGAATCAAGCTCCAGTCTGCTGCTCTTAACCACTACACCGTGGTGGGTCAGGGCTCCCCAGTGCGGGGCTTTTTAGAAAGTGGGTGGGGCCATCAGAGCTACCAGCTGGCCATTGGAGATCTTCCAGATGCTGCCAGGTGAGCATTTCTGAGCTAGTTCAATACGTCTCCTTTTGTGGATGCAAGGGAATATTTTTAAATAATACGTTCCGTTCAAAAAGCATCCTGCTAGAGCCTCAGCCTGAAACTTTGAAGAGCTATAATCAGAGACATACATAATCTCACTCTCAGTTTGGTGTAGTGCCAGCTTGGTGTAGTGGTCAAGAGCACGAACTCTAATCTGGGAGAACCGGGTTTGATTCCCCACTCCTCCACATGCAGCCAGCTGGGTGACCTTGGGCCAGTCCCAAGTTCTCTCAAAGCTGTTCTCTCAAGGGCAGTTCTTGAAAGAGCTCTCTCAGCCCCACCTACCTCACAGAGTGCCTATTGTGGGGAGAGGAAGAGAAAGGAGATTGTGAGCCGCTCTGAGACTCCAAGTGAAGGGCTGGGTATAAATCCAGTTCTTCTCTCTTCCCATCTCCTTCTCTCTCCTCACATGTCATTCTGTGGTTGCGCCCACCACTCTGGCAGATTTCCAAAGTTGCCCGCAAGCTCAAAAAGGTTGGGGACCCCAAGCCGGACTGTAGGTTATTGAGAGGCAGGGGTTGAACGAGAAGGGGGCCTTTGGCTTCTGTTCAGTTCCACGATCTGAACTGTCTTGCGCCACAGCGGAGTAGGAGCTGCTTGGCGGAGCGGAACCGGCCCAGCTGTGGGGCATGGCACCCGAGGGCGCGTCAGACTCCTGCAACCTCTGCTGTTCTTTCCTTTCCAGGCACCTGGCCACCCACTCTGCCCAGAAGCCCCACCAATGCATGTACTGTGAGAAGATGTTCCACCGCAAGGACCACCTCCGCAACCACCTCCAGACGCACGACCCGAACAAGGAGGCGCTCCACTGCCCGGAGTGCGGCAAGAACTACAACACCAAGCTCGGCTACCGGCGCCACCTGGCCATGCACGCGGCGGCCAGCGGCGACCTCAGCTGCAAAGTGTGCCTGCAGATGTTCGAGAGCACCCAGGTCCTGCTGGAGCACCTGAAGGCCCACTCCCGGAGGCCGTCAGGCAGCGTGAAGGAGAAGAAGCACCCCTGCGACCACTGCGACCGGCGCTTCTACACCCGCAAGGACGTGCGCAGGCACCTGGTGGTGCACACGGGCCGGAAGGACTTCCTGTGCCAGTACTGCGCTCAGCGCTTTGGCCGGAAGGACCACCTCACCAGGCACATGAAGAAGAGCCACTCCCAAGAACTGCTGAAGATCAAGACGGAGCCGGTGGACATGCTGGGCCTGCTCAGCTGCAACTCGGCCGTGTCAGTGAAGGAGGAGCTGAGCCCCGTCTTGTGCATGGCGTCCCGGGACATGATGAACAGCAAGAGTTTCCCCGGGATGCTGCCCATGGGCATGTACGGGGCACACGTCTCTGCCATGCCCGGCTCAGGGATGCCCCATTCTTTGGTCCCCAACTCCTTGCCGATGGGGATGAGCTACCCCCTGGAATCGTCGTCTTCCCCGCCGCAGCCGCCTCCCAAATACCAGCTTGGATCTACCTCATACTTGCCCGACAAGCTCCCCAAAGCAGAGCTGGAGAGCTGCTTGGCAGAGCTTCCCGGAGGCCTCTCTCTCGGCTCTGGCGAGCCGCCGCCGCCGCCTTCTCCACAGCAGGCCCTCCTGGAGGACGCTTTGCTCTCCAAGAGCCCCGCCCTGCTCTCCGAGGCCCTCTGTGCTGCTAACATGGACTTCTCCCACCTTCTGGGCTTCCTCCCCTTGAACCTTCCGTCGTGCACCCCGCCGGTGTCTTCGGCGGGGCTGGTCATGGGCTACTCACAGGGGGAGACCCAGTCGCTCCTCACCACTCTGCCCCCGCAGGAACCGCCGGGAGCCGCGGCCTCCCTCGGCTTCGGGGCCCTCCACTCGCTGCCCTCGATGTTCTCTCCCGGCTTGGGCGCGACCACCTTGCCCCGCTTCCACCAGGCCTTCCAGTGAGAGCGGGCGGGGCTTCCCTGGGCACGTGGACAGGCTGCTGCAAAGGCGCCCAGATGTTTTTCCTACCTCAGGCTGGGAAAAGCTGGAGGGAGGAGTGCCGGCCGCCTGGAACTGTTGGGCGCCCCTCTGGTGCGTGCCCCAGTCCTGGACAGTGAGTAGATCAGAGCAATTAGAATTTTCAGGTATTTTTCTAATGAGTTCTTTGGCGAATCAGGAACCACACTTCATGCTGACCTTCATGGGGGCCCTCCTGCTGTCGGGGGAGCCCGGATCCAGGTCTGTCCCTAGTCCGTGCCCAACACCACTTCTGCGTTTGCATCTCAGTTCCCCAGGCAGCGTCTCTCTCGCCCCATTGACTCCCTTCATCATCTCTGATGACTGCCGCCGAGTCACTGGCTCCGTGGCATGCAGCTCCTGGCTCCCCCCCCCCCTTTTTTTTCAGAGTCCCATTTCTGCCAAACCCAGGTCCTTTTCCCCCTCTACTATCACAAGTTAAGAATCACCAGGAACGAGAAGCAGTCCTTGTTTCTGGTGTACCTGAATGCTGTTTACACAACGAAGTCGGGTGACGCCAAATCTCACTTCACTACTACTTCCATTTCTTCCCCTGTGGGGAAATAAACTGACTTTGGGTTGCTTCAGCGCTTGCCAGTGCAGCCGACTCCCCCATGAATGTTTCTCTTTTTCATCTCAGTGCGGGCCGGGAGGGCCCCGCAGCTCAACAGATCCAGCCCGCTTTTGTGAACGCAAGAACAATATTTCCCGAAGCGTTATGGGTAGGAAGAGAGGAGTAGGTCGTGCCAGGCGGCCAAGCGCTGCTCTGCTCTTACGGAAGCCCCGTGGCTTGGCCGTCTGGGGCGCGGTCCCGTTTCTCACCTGGTGGGCAGCAGCGGTGCCACTCTGCCATCCTGGTAGTTGGCACAGCTCAGGCTGCGTCGTGCCTCAGCAGGACTCTGTGGTAAGGAAGTTCCGGCTCCAAAGCAAGCTGGGCGCAAGTCCCACAGAGAAAGTGGCTCTGTCCCAGCTTCCGGGTGCCTGCAAGGTACTGTCCGTTGGAGGAAACCACTAGGCCGTGCTTTAGAGTAACCACACCCGCTGTAAGAAGCCCTGCTCACGGCACGCGGCAGAGAGTCGACCTGCGGGTGGCACAAGGCAGCCTCAGCAACTGCTCAGCCTCCCAGGGGCACGCCACTTGGGCCCAAAGGAGACTTTGGAAATGTTCTTGGGTGGCGGATTTAGCCCGTGGTGGTCGTGTCTGCAGTCTACGAATATGCTCTTCTGTATCATCATTTACTCCACCACACACACACACACACACACACACACACGCAAAACTCCTGTGCCCATTTATGTTTCTCTAAGCAATTCTAGTTCCTTTTTCATCGCCCAGGCCTTTTCTGTCGCTCCCCCCTCCCGCGACCCGTTCCCAGTGTTTTCCTTGCTGGCTGCCCTGCACAGTTTGGGCGCAGGAAAACTAGGTTTGGTATCAGCAATGGAAACCAGGAAACGGGGCGGAGCAAAGGCCTCGGGGGGAGGGGGGGGCTGGAGCAGGAGCCGGCTCTTGTGCATCTGTTGGTCTTCCTAGCCGGGTGTTGCTGTCGGGGGTGGGGGTGGGGGATCCAGAATGGGCTGATGGGGTGGGGGAACTGGCTCTTACAGTGCTCCCCATTCAGCTGCTTCTGACTCTGCTTCCCCAGCCTGAATCTGCAGGGGTTTTGGGGGTGGGGGTGGTGATTTTTACTGCTTTCTTTCTGTTCCGCTTGGCACCCTCCCCTCTCACCCTCGCAAGAGTAGCCAGGCTCTGCCTCGGCCGTTTCAGGGTCTCTCTCTCCGCAAGCCCCAGACTTGCACCTCCTCATACCTCACTGTGTGGAACGGGCAGAGCCGAAGAGGTCTTCTGCAGCCCCCCTCTGGGACTGGAAGCCTACCTCTGCCGCAGGTCTACCGCTCACCAATCCCTCTGAACCCTCTTCTCTTCGGGCAGACCCGCGGGAAAAAAACCTTCGCCCACTCGTTCGTGCCAATTCCAGTTTGCTTCGGGCTCCAGCATCTTTCTTGTCGTTTCAGTATTTTGGTGGCTTGTGTCCGGGATTCTCCCCCGGAGGGACAGGGCTTTTGCAGGGGTAGTTTAGCTTGCCGCCTCCCGGCTGTCTGTCGTTTCATATCAGAACAATAATTTACCTCAACAGTTGCGTGTGGCCGTGTGTTCCACAGGCTGTACTTCCTGACGTTGCCTTTCTGACTTCAGTATGTGCCTTGTGCTGGGTAAACAGGAGAGCCGTCGCGCTCCCCTTGACCCTTCAGTATTTTCAGATACCTCAGTTTGCATCTCCCTTTCCAGATGTCATTGCACAGGTCTCTCTCGCGCCGCCCGCCTCACACCCCTACCTCAACACGTGTGATTCATTTCCACATTTTTGCCTTCCTCGGCAACAGCGTTAGATTTTTTTTTTTAAACCATGCAGCTGATTCAAGGAACTGCCTGGGTATAGCGCTGCTTGGCTTCTCTCACTCGTCCAGTTTGAGCAGTCTGTGGCCTGCTTGTGGCTTCCAGTGCTGGCAGAAGTTGTACCTCGGAGCCATTTTCAGGCTCCGGCCTATACTACTATTTCACTGTTGCTTGTGTCTGCCTCATTGTGAAACATTGCGTCTAACCAAGCTTCCCCCCTCCCCCTTTAACTCTGAGCAATGTTGGATTCCAAGTGTCGTATTCATATCTGTAATCAAACTGTCACTCTGCTAGAGCTAGATGTGAGTCCAGGAACACCTTAAGACACCAAGAAGGTTTCTGGGTCTAAGGTTTCGAGAGTCAAAGCCCCCAGATCTCGTACCCCAAAAATCTTCCTGGTCTCTTAAGTTGCTACCAGAATTACCTGCCCAAAATGGGTAGTAACTGGAGAACAGTCACCGTGGATTCCTTTAAACTATTGATGGGAAATGGGGTAACACCCAGCTGTACTGGATCCGGTAGCTGGTGTGACTGATCTGGTCTGTCTTTGACCGTTCAAGTATTGTTGAACATTTCCAGCAGCGAAACAGTCTACTTGCAGGGATGCGTGTTGACCGTGGCAGCAGTCCACGCTGATTTATTACCCCGCGTTTGCCATGAGAGGATGGGTCTTGCACCCGGGAATCAGGCCCCAGGATTCAGCCCAGAGCTGCTAGTGTGTTCGCTGCAGCGATAAAACTGCTAAGATAACACCGCAATTTCTGGTAAAATCCCAGTCGAGAACACTGTGGGGAACCGGCTGCGGCAGTCTGCCGTTCTCCACCACGGAGAGCGGAATGGAAAAGAGACTTTGAAAGCTTGGAGACTTCTTCTCTTTTTTCCTATCGTGCCGTGTGCAGCAATTCAAAAGCATGTTAGTACGCAAAACCAAGCACTCTTGTCCACGCGTTTGCGCATCTTGCCCTTAGAAGGTACAAGTCATCGCCAGGAGCAAGAGTCTTTCCGCTTCATTTACGGCGCTCCTGGTGCAGTTGGAACGCCTGCCAATGAGCCAGCGTTCAGCCAAAGAAAGCACATGTATATATTTTGTACCAAATACAACCCTGTGCCCTCTTTTCTTTGGTACGAGGTCCTCCAGCTCGGTTGCCAAGTTCACCATCCTGTGCCAGCAGCCTTCGGCCAAGGTATGGGGGGGGGGGGCATCAGTAAATCCAGGCTGCTGAGAAGAAAAGGCTTTCTGGAACCTTGGAAACCTGGAATGGTGCTGTCCCACCCCCCAAAAAGGTCGCCTTCTCTAGGCCTGACGTCATGGTGTGCTTTCAGCCTCTAACCAAAGCTTACAAAATATCTCTGTTACGATTTTTAGTTTCACTCCCTTAGGGATGATGTGAGCTGGGTGTGATTCTTCTTGCCAACTGGGGCTATCAATTTTACAGCTGGGACCCCGGGGTATTGGCTGAAATGAAGGCTGGAGAGGAGGTGCCTTTTCCCCCTCCCCTCCATGCAGTTTTCAAGCTGTTAGTACCACAGTTGCATAAGGGGGGGAGGGGATCTCTCTTGTTGCTCTTCAGAAACTACGATCTGTGCCCAGATGAAGACTTATGGCCATTTGAAGCTTTAGGTCGGATACCCTAAAGATCTTGCCAAATAGTTCTCCTGTTTCCGGGGGATTGTCTGATCTTCGTTGTGTTTATGCTCATTATATTTCTAGGCTTTTTTTTTTTTTAGCATCCAGGGACAGCAAATGCCAGACTCCAAAAGGGTGATCTTGACGAAGCGTGTGTGCTTGGGGAGAGTTTTTTAAAGTACTGCACAGGACCTTCTTCACACAGCTCAGTGGAGAGGTGAGCTGTCACCCAATCCATCTCTCTCTCTCTCTCTCTGGTAGGTTTTTCTGAAACTTCAGTCATATTCTTGCTTCCGAACGCAGTACGCGGAAGTGATTCCTGATGACTGAAGTGCATTGTGTTTGCGTGACCTCTGTTGCTAGCTGAACGAAACCAAAGGGGAGCTCTGGCACGAAGAGACTTCACTTCCTCTTTGCAAAACGTCCATCTGTACCAATGCCTCCCCTTCACACCCCTGCCCCCACAGCTTACGGATTGAGACATTACTTTGGGTCACCGCGCGGTGTTCTTGCTGTGGCGAGTGTTCCAGAGGGTGGGTGCCACCTTGTGCCCCCCACCCCCTGGGCATTTTAGTGTTTTATAGTGATGCCTTGAAAGCAAAAGGTTTTCTCTGCGTGCGTCAGGTGCGTTTTGCCATAGCTGTATCACGGCAGCATCAGTTTTGCGTGTTCTTCCTCGGAGATTGCTGGCAAAGGCAGGCTCCCTCACGATTCCGAGCTCTTCCCATCCAAGCAGTTTCCCTCGTATCCGTCAGCAAGAACTCTGGCAATGCTTCTTTGGCAGTCTTTTGAATGTAAATAGTAAACCCATCCAGCGACCGGTACCATTGTCTTCCTTCAGCTGGCACATCTTAAACTCTTTCTCTTGTTTTTTTTGGTGTTTGCTTTTCCTTTAGTAATAGTAAGTTGCTTGAAACATGGGGAATACAGTCTGACAAGGGATTAATTCACGGATTCCCTACCCCAGTGTGTTCAGGACACGCCTTTTATGGAGCGCATATCAGAGAACAATCCTCTATCATTCCCTCCCCACACCATCTGAATATATAACCGGTAGAGTTCAGTTTTACGAAGAAGAAGAGGTTAAAAGACCAGTATTCTAGACTTAGCCATTGGAAAGGGTGAAATGTAGGTCTGTGGAGCCTCCCAGGTGTAAAAAATGCTAAGTTACCAAAATAAAAGGTACCTGGTGATTTGGGCTAGCGTACCACAGACAGCTCACGAGACTCTGCCAGTTACAGTGGTTGTGCAAAGCACACCGTGTTCAAAATGCTTGCCACTCTCCTGAACGATCCGAGGAAAGGCCGCAGTCAGGTCCTGCCACCCAAGGCTTGAGCAAAATGATGGTGGAACTCATAATTGAAGAAGTGGGGATTTCTAGTGAGAGATGGGGAGGGCGTGGGGTCAGGAGGGGAGGGTATATCCCAGGGTCAGCATCTGATTTGCTTGTGAGACCCTTGTGAGTGTTGTCTAGCAACAAGAGGTCCTTCAGACAGCTCAGAAACCGGGATCTCTCTCTCCAGAGCATTCAAGGAACGAAAGGTCTCACTTCTGTGCCAATAAATCCAGCTTCCCTCCGCTACTGCCGGCCACCATGGGCTTGGGAACACCCCCCCCCCCCCCCCGCTTCCTTGTCTTTCAGGGCAGGAGGAAGCAGAGCCTTGTGGGAAGAGGGGCTCTTGCCCAGACTAGGCTGTGTTGGAATTCTGGGTCTTAATGGCCGCCTTCTCATCTCCCAAGTCGACGACAAATCCTCAGCCTCTAATTGGAGTCTGATCAATTCTCTGGGTGGCGTTTCGTTTTGCTTTGTTTAGTTGTCTTAATATCTAGGAGCGGTGGGGTTCTTCTTTTTTTCTTTGTTAAAGAATGTTATATGCTGTTTTAACCAAGGTTTTACTGCTCAGCTGAATGAAGCTTTGCCTTAGAGCGGGGGTGGGCAGACAGCCCCCTCAGGACCACCCCCCCTCCCCTCTTCCTTGAACTCGCAGCTTTTCATGGCTGTCGTGTTTCGTTAGCGATGCCGCACTTGTATGTGCAAGCAAAGGATTGTAAGGGAACAGAGCAAGTAGGGTGCCAGGAGGTGACGTGGGAAAGGAGGGGATGTGGCACAGTGGCCTGTGGGCCCTCCTCCCAGAGAGGAATCAGATTTGGTCTGAGCGTAACAGGCTCAGGGTATAGCCGGGGCTTAGCCTGGAGTTCGGCGTGTGCTGCTTCTGCAGAAGTCTTAGTAGCAGGCACAGCGCGACACTTGCTTGTGTTGCACTGGGGGCGGGGGGGGAGTGGCAGGAAAGAACAGGACAACATCTGCCTTCGTTGGGCAGGAGTCTCCAGGAAGGTTCTGTCCTTCAAGGGAGCCGTCTGTTCCTCAGCAGCGGAAGAAAAAGTACTCAAATCAAGCAGCTCGTTCTGCCTGCCCTTCTTCCCCATGGTGGGTACAAGCAGCCTCGCAACTGTGTGCTCCCTCTTTTGCTCCGGGGGGGGGGTGCAGCAGCAGTGGGACCTTAGCCAAGGTTCTGCCTCCCGGTCCCTCTTACCAGAAGGGGAGGGGTAACTTCTTTGGCCTAGGGGCGCCCACCAGCCTCGTCTTCCTCTCCTCAGCCGGAGCTTCCGTGGTCCCTCCCAGCCCCAAGCAGGACTCTTCTAACACATCTAGCACTTTTTTTATAAACACAGCGGATAACCTCCTTTGTACCAGAGTATTTTGGGACTTCTTACAAGTCAAGGTTTTTAAAAACTGTAAAAGTTGAAGTGCCATTAGGAAAATGTACAGTTCATCACTGTTCAGTTAGCTGTTTCTTTTCTTTTCTTTCTTTTTTCTTACAGAATTAAGTGAAAAATGAAAGAGTGTGTGTATTGGGGTTTTTTTTTTAAAAAAAGGAAATTGCTTATTAAAAATGTTTGAGGTATGAGCTCGTCTGTTTCTTTGCGGGACGGGAGCCTGCTAGGGTAAAACACCCCCCTTTGGTGTGTGCACAAAATGACTCTCAGCTGTGCACCAGCAAATCCGGAATCCCTCCCTGTCGCTGTAATGGTCACCACTGTCACTAGATGGGGACAATTAACACTCAGGGCCACCCAATGAAATCCATTGGCAGTAGGTTCAAAAAAGACATGAAGTGTTACCCCGTAGCAATGCTCCCTCTAAGCTGTGGAGTCTCGTGAGCAAAAATCCTACTTGGTGAGCTACTGGCATTAAAGCTGTGAGCAAGCGATTCGGCTACTGCATCAGTTAGTTTGCTCTGGAGCCCTCCTTCTTGAGCGGAGACAGAAATGTGTGAGCCGGAGGCTAAAAAGCTGAGCTAGCTCACACTAACTCTGCTTAGGGGGAACACTGCCCAGTAGTCTATAAAGCTGCAGTGGCCCAGATTCAGATGGCTTTCAAAGGAGATATTCATCATGAAGACGCTACAGAATAGCTTCTGGGCAGAAAAACTAAACAAGGCCTGTTTCGAGATACCTTGGAATGATACGATTCTTTGGTCTGATCCAGCAGGGTAAACGGGAAACTGGAAAGAGAAATGCAGCATTAAATCAGTTTGGGGGGTGTCTTGTCCTGATGGTCAAGATGCTGGTCAAGAACATGAGAAGGCATCCTTACACAGACTGAGGGGGCCATGCGTTTGTCTCCAAAAACTATACTCTTCCCGAAAGATATAACTACAACTTCCTACCAAAGGGGGTGAACTTGGTCTGGACACACGCTCTCAGCCCGATCCACCTCACTGGCTTGTTATTCCTTCTTTCACATTGCTCTCAGAACTGGATCCTGAGGGCATGAATACAGTGGAAAGGGGGAGGGAACCCAGTTGCACCCAGGAGAGCCCTGGCATAAAGTAGGGAACAGCCAGGGCCTTGTGGGCCTCACTGGGGCCCTCCGAGGGCCTGATCCGGCCCGCGGTCCACATGTTTCATACCCCTGTATTATAGTGTCCAGGGCTATTTTTGGGCAGGAACAGAGTTCCGGCTGGCTTCTGAGTTGGCCACACTTACAGCCTCCCCGGCCCCCCCACAGCTTCCCCAGGCACCTCAGGAAGCCAAGCCAATTCCCCAGGCACCCCACAGCTGCAGGGCGCCTGGGGAAGCCGATCCAGAAACTGCCCTCCTTCCCTCAGGTTCCCCAGGCGCCCTGCAAGCCGCGGGGCCCCTGGGGAAGCTGATCTTGGGAGGGAGCTGTGCTGTCAGGGGTGTGGCCTAATATGCTAATGAGTTCCTGCTGTTGGGTGAGGCCTATTATGCTAATGAGTTCCTGCTGGGCTTTTTCTACAAAAAAAGCCCTGATAGTGTCTATTATTTGTGCCCAATATAAGATCAAGACAACCCCATCAGAGAGACCAACCAGCAAGTGAGTCTTCGTGTGTGTGAGTCAATGGAATCACATCCCCTGGTTTCGATATAAATGGTTTCCTTTACCTGGAAGCGTTTCGGAGTCCACATCAATGCTCCCTCTAAGCAGTGGAGTCTTGTGAGCAAACTGGCACTTTGTGAGCTACTGGCATTAGAGTTGTGAGCGAGCGATTTGGCTGCTGCATGAATTAGTTTGTTCTGGAGCCATCCTTCCTGAGCTAAGGCAAAAATGTGTGAGCCAGAGGCTAAAAAACTGAGCTAGCTCACGCTGGCTCAGCTTAAAGGGAACACTGGTCCACATTACCTTGACTTCAGAGGAGGTCAATACTCGGGAGTACAATTTTTGGGCTATTTGTAATCATTACACAAAACAGCAGAGAAGGCAGCTTGTCCGTCATGCAGGCCTCTAACCACCATTAGCAGGGGGACACAATATTGCAGCCTATAAGAACATAATGGCCCCTCCAGTCCAACACTCTGTCACACGGTGGCAAAAAACACCAGGTGCCCTCAGGAGGTCCAGCAGTGGGGCCAGGACTCCAGAAGCCCCCTCCCCCCCCAAGCACCAAGAATACAGAGCATCCCTTGCCCCAGACTGAGAGTTCCTACCTATACTTTGTGGCTAATAGCCACTGATGGACCTCTGCTCCATATATATATATATACTAACAGCCAAGGTGCCCCCTGCGTGCGGATATCTAAATCCGCGTGGGGGGGCACCTGGGGGGCAGGGAGATTTTTCTGCACACACGGGGGACTCCCCACGTTGCAGAAAAATCTTAAAAACGTTCAGGGGGATATTTAAATTCCCCCCGAAGTTAATGGGAACTCTGTGGTGGTCTGGCAGCTGAGAGCCGCTGGGGCTGAGCGGCGGGGGGCGGGAATCGCCAGCCTGAGCGGCCCCTAAGCTGCTTGGGCCATGGAGCCGGGAGGTGGAAATCGCAGGCCCGAGTGGCCCTCAGGCCTCGGAGCCGGGGGGGGGGTGAAGAAGACTTACTTGGAGCTGCAGCCTTTAGGAATTCCCCCCCCCCGCGAGTACCGCGGGTCCCCACCTCTTGTCTATATACTAATAGCCAAGTTGCCCCTCTGTGCAGATATCTAAATCCACACGGAGGGGGCACTTGGGGGACAGGGAGATTTTTCTGCACATTTGGGGGACTCCCCATGTGTGTAGAAAAATCTTTAAAGTTAAAAAAAAAACATTTGGGGGGGATATTTAAATCCCCCCCCCAAAGTTAAAGAACGTTCCCATGCGCAGGGAACGCTCTGGGAACTGCGGGGGGCCCGGCGGCTCTGAGCTGTGTGGGCCTCACCATGGCAACCGAGGGGTGTGGGGAGAGATCGGCGGGCCCAGGGCTCCCCGTTGTTGCCTGGGGGAGAGGAGGAAGGCTTACCTGTGGCTGCTTCTCACATGGAGCTCCTTCTCTCTCTCTCCCCCCCCCCCCCGTCAGTCCCACGGGTCCCGCCTCTTGTGTTTTATCTAATTCACTCTTGAAGCTGTCCGTGCTTGTAACCGCCACCACCTCCTATGGCATGGGAGTGGGGAGTAGGGTAGAAATATCTAAATAACAGTTATATTTTAAGAGTTTTTTAGTTTGTTAAAAAATGAACATTGGGATTGTTGGGTATCTGCATTCTGCACTTTCCGGGATCTACGGCACAGACCCCTGGAAGATGAACCCCACTAACAGACCACGGGCTGCTTCACAGGTTTTGTTTTCCAAGACAGAGATATGCGGTTTCCCAATCCATGCGTTGCCCGCCAAAATACAAATAAACACAATCGCAGCGGGGAAAAGGGAAAGCCCCTCCCTCCTGTCTCTGTAGCCCCTCCTTGCTCCTGACTCTGGCACTCTCATTGGCTTATTCCTAGCAGGGAGTAATCCATTTTGGACATTCATAAGAATGTAAGGAGAGCCCTGCTGGATCAGACCAGTGGGCCCATCTAGTACAGCATCCTGTCCCACAGAGTGGCCATCCAGATCCTCTAGAGGTCCAACCATGGGGCATAGAGGCCGAGGCCTTCAGAAGGACTTCAGAAGAACCCTGCTGGATCAGACCAGGGTCCATCTAGTCCAGCCTCCCGTCTCACACAGTGGCCAGCCAGTTCCTCTGGAGGGCCATCAACAGGGCACAGAGGCTGCGGCCTTCATAAGAACATAAGAGCCCTGCTGGATCAGACCTGTGAGGGTCCATCTAGTCCAGCATCCTGTCTCACACAGTGGCCAACCAGTTCCTCTGGAGTACCAACAACAGGGCAGATAGGCTGAGGCCTTCATAAGAACATAAGAAGAACCCTGCTGGATAAGACCACTGAGGGTCCATCTAGTCCAGGATCTTGTCTCACACAGATGCCAACCAGTTCCTCCAGAGAGACAACAACAGGGCAGAGAGGCCGAGGCCTTCATAAGAACATCAGAAGAGCCCTGCTGGGTCAGACCAGTGAGGGTCCATCTAGTCCACCCTCCTGTCTCACACAGTGGCCAGCCAGTTCCTCTGGAGGGCCAACAACATTCAGACTCTGACTTGAAGTGTTTTAAATTGTGATTTTTTAAAAATGTCACAAAACACCGTGGGAAGCTTCCTAGCTGAAAGGCGACCAGTTTGGAAAAACACTGTGTGGGCGGCAACTTAACGGAGCCAACCCCATTCTCACCTGCCTGCCGGAAGGACCCTGTCACAGGCCTTACTCTGCTGAAGGGTACCCCGGCGCGCGCACACTTTTACAAAAGCCCAGTTCTGTGTCAAGGGAAGAAGAAAAATCCCACTTGCTCCGTTCTGCTAATGAAAACCACGTATCTCCGTTGAGCCAAAAGAGACAACGAAGCATTGCTAAAGTCCGCAGTCCGAGGCCTCGACCAACCACCTCCTTTTGGCTTCCGGTCAAATATTTTCAGTTTGGCAACCAAAAAGAAGTGTCAGACTTTTGCAAAAGCCAGGATTCAAGATGCGTACAGAGTCATACCCAGGACCAAAGCTTCCCTCTAAGCTATGGAGTCTTGTGAGCAAAAGTGGCTGCTAGCGTCCTTGCCCCACTGCTGGACCTCCTGAGGACACCTGGTATTTTTGGCCACTGTGTGACGCAGAGTGTTGGACTGGATAGGCCATTGGCCTGATCCAACATTGGCTTCTCTTATGTTCTTACGCACTTTGTGAGCAACTGGCATTAAAGCAAAAATTCTACTTAGTGGCTACTGCCGAGCGATTTGGCTATTGCATAAATTACGTCTTCTCTGGAGCCATCCTTCCTAAGACAAAAATGTGTGCGCTGGAGGCTAAAAAACTAACTCATCTTAGAGGGAGCACTGCCCAGGGACTATATTCTTTGCTCATGCATCACGACTCCCAACAATACCTCTCGCAGCTAATAACGGGACTCTACACCATGGCAGCTGCTGTAGTACCGCATTCCTCGGACTCCCGGAAGCATCTGCCCAGCTCGAGAAGCCAGCAGCAGTGACTGGAAGATGACTAAAGGAGCCGTCTCCCTTGCACGTGCCACGTCACGCTTCCACCTCACTCAGCAGTCACAACTGCGAGTGGAAAGAGGCCGGCAAAATGATTCAGTCGGGACCTCCTGCCACAAGAGTAAGGGGGACGAGAGAGGCTCAGCAAAAGCGCCTGCATTGCCTTTCCCTGGGTGACGTCACAATTTAGGCCACTGTATCAAATCGACCCGGTTCTAGTTTGGGAGCATTAATAATCATTATTATTATTTAGAAGGAGATTGGATTTATACACCACCCTTCACTCCGAGCCTCAGCGTGGCTTACAATCTCCTTCCTCTCCCCGTGGTATAAATCCAATCTCCTCCTCTTTTTGTCTTCTAAGTGAACTTACCTCTGACCCGGGGATCACCAGGAAATGCTGATCAGAAGAGTGCAAAGCTCCCCAGGACATTAATCCCCCCCCCCCAATTTCTTCCAACGTGTGGGGGGCGGTGTGATGAGGGAGGCAGGACGTGCCATGATTCCCCGATGGAGCACGCACAGCAGCCAACAGCTATATCAGGCTCCCCGAAGCAGCACAACATCCGAGGACAGGTTCTCACTCAAGAGCCAGAGATGAACCTTTGCCGTCCAAAGTTCTCTGGTTCAGCCCCTGGTGACTCCAGTAGGGCACCACGGGATCACCCCCTCCCAGATTCCACACCAATAGGGCGCTTTCACACCTGCTGAGCAATGCGGCTTCAATCCACTTCAGCGACCATCTGCAAGTGGGACTTTGCCATTTCATGCAGTAAATCCCAGTTGCAGAGTGGACTGGAAGTGCGTCATTTAGCGGGTGTGAAAGGGACCTAGGTACGGGCCTAGGCAGACCAACAGGCAGCCTTCTACCAAGGCAGCTCCATCAGGAGATGTGGGTCCCCCGCCTCTGGAAGGGTAGCACGGTCAGCACCACCAGCCCAAAGGCAGGGAAAGAGCAGTGCCCCAGGCATCAGGGCGGAAAGGAGGATTTCCTTTTGTTCTTTGGAATACCTAAAGCCGCCTTATACTGAATTAGACCCTTGATCCACCAAGACTCGTCTACTCAGATTGGCAGCGGCTCTTCAGGGTCTCAGAGAAAGATCTTTCGCACCGCCTACTGCCTGGTCTTTTCTTACCTGGAGGGTAATGTGACAGAGGTTTACAAAATTATGCATGGGATAGAAAGAGGAGAAGAAGTCCTTTTCTCCCTTTCTCACAATACAAGAACTCGGGGGCACTCCGTGAAATTGCTGAGCAGTAGGCTTAGAACAGGTAAGAGGAAGTACTTCTTCACCCAAAAAGTAATTCACATGTGGAATTCACTGCCACAGGAAGTCATGGTGGCTACAAGCACAGCCAGCTTCAAGAGGGGACTGGAGAAACATCTGGAGCAGAGGTCCATCAGTGGCTATTAGCCACAGGGTATAGATGGAACATTCTTTCTGGGGCAAGTGATGCTCTGTATTCTTGGTGCTTGGGGGGGGGCGACAGTGGGAGGGCTTCTGGAGTTCTGGCCCCGCTGGCGGACCTCCTGATGGCGCCTGGGTTTTGGCCACTGTTGTGACACAGAGTGTTGGACTGGATGGGCCACTGGCCTGATCCAACATGGCTTCTCTTAAGTTTGTACCCCTGACCCACGGCCCTTCCGCATCATAACCTGGCACAAGATGGGGAATGAAGAGCTCCTTTTGTGAGCTCCCCCCTGGTGGCAAAGCCTCCCGTCCCCCAAAGCTCAGCTTCCACTCCAAAAACAACCAGCAGATGCGAGATGCTACCGAGAGGCTGCCTCCTCGACATCGGAACAGGGGTACGGACCGGTTCAGTCACAACATCGACAAGACGGACAACCAGGCGATATCGTATTTATTTACAGTTGGGCTCGACCAATACATTAAAAAATACAAAGGGGTACAATGTAAAGGGGGAGGAGAGAGTAGATCCAGCTTGCGGGGGGAAATCACTCTTTAGGGGAGAAGGGGAAATCATCTGCATGATCCTAAAAATTAATTCAAACCAGCGTTCATTCAGGGGTCCTCTGCAAAAGTAACAAGGCCCATAACCTTCCTTGTCAATGCCTGATTCTTGGGGGGGGGGGGTGTGAGTGTGAACCATGGGTAACAAAAGTGACTGACGATTGGGGGGGAGGATAAGGGGGAGGCAAGCAACAATCAAGAGACCTGCTCCTTCTCTCGGGTCGTGGAGACCGGCAGACATAGATGCCCTGTGGGGAAAGAAGGCAGCTGCTTCTCTGCAGTCAACTTACAGCAGGTGGCTTGTCTTATATTTATATTCAAAACTCCATGGAAATCTCACCACGTGGCCAGAAATGCCGGTCTCCCAACACCCAAAGAGCGGATTTCCACGGATTTCTTCTGAATGTGTTTCCACCCCACCCCCCCGCTGATACTCTCCCCGCTTTCACCCCAAAGTAGCATTCGTAAGGCAGAAGAATTCCTTACTGAGCAAGTTGTTCACCAGTGGGTAAAACTGCGTGAGCTGAGTTTTGGAGCGGGGAACCGGGGAAAGAGTTCCATTGCAGCTTAACAGTTAAACCACCCCACAATCTAATTCACATTATTGTAACAGATTTGGGGGGGGGTGTGTGTTTTAAATCAAACCAAATGCAACTCCAATCGCCTGTTTCCAAGGCTTTTCTTATCAGAGAAGATGCTTTAAACTCAGCTCCCGGCTAAAGTAAGGTCAGGTTGGCTGGTAGCTCAGGCCATCAGCGCCAAGGGAAAGAGACCGAGACCTATTTGTGCTTGAGGAAATACAAATTTTGCAGATAATCATCTTTTACAATGGCAGCAAACCACCACCGAACAATACCCACTTCCCAGAAAGAGGAAAAGGTGGAAGTTGGTCTTTGCCCATGCATTTCATTTGCACGGAAATCGATGGCAAAACCACTGAAAAGCAAGATATGCCAATTTCTAGAAGGATGGGACAGAACTGGGCTGGGGCAGAGACTATGGTGTCAGCCAAGACGGTGGGGGCAGTGGAGGTTGGAGGAAAGGACTCATGGGAACCAATCAGGAAGTCATTCTCTTCTTGGAACAGGCCTCCTCACTCGTCATTCAGTTCCCTTCCTCTCTTGCATCCAAGAGCAGTGGTTCCCAATGTCCAAGCTGGGGATTTCTTGGCACTTCAGCAGTGGAGGTTGTCTTGACGGGAGCTCTTAACCTCAGCCATGTCCAAGAGGTACCTGAGTTCCAAACAGCCTTTCGACTAGACTCAGTAAGGGCTCCTTCTGTTTCCAACGTGCTGAGGTTCCCCCTTTTTCCTTCAGTCGTTACTCAACGCAACCATGCTTGCCAACGGCTGTCCTTGCTGAATCCTCCAACATGTCAGCAGCCTGGCTTCAACGGAGGCGGGAAAGGCTTCCTGTTCCTCCGTAAGGAACCGTAGTCACCTAGTTCTGAAATGGCACCTTTGTAAAAACCGGAACGGACATTCGCTGGGACGAGCGCGCCGAAAAGAAGAGACATCTCCAAATGCCGTATTCTCACACACCTCTTTCAGAGCACGGGTCCAGCGAGAGGCCGCTCTGTGCAACAAGCAGTTCGCCCTGAACTCAATGCCTGTTTCTCAAACCTGTCTCCACTGCAGTCTCGTGTTATTTTTGTTTCTCATGGAAAATGAATTAGACAAAGAGAGGGGAAAAAAACCCCACCAGTGATTCATTCAGAGGGATGCTGCTTCTCAGCTTTAAAAAAAAATATCCCTTATAACCGGAACAGGCTAAAGTTAAAATGCAAAGTATCTACATACCCCTGCCCACGAGGAGACCCCAGGTTCCATGGACACGGTGCCAAGATTACATTCCAAAAAAATTGCGACTTTTTGTTTTTGTTTTGTTTCTGGTGTCCCCACTCCCACGGGATTTTGAGTTCCTCGGGAGAACCAGGAGGAAGGAGTGCCGCGCTTCCTTCCTAGGAGGAGGCGGGGAGGGCGTCTGCTTATTCGTCTGCACGGCCGGCGGAGGCGCCTTCAGTCTATTTTCACGGCGGCGTAGATCTTGCGGACAAACATGTAGGCTGCATAGAAGCCAATGGTCCCCGTCAGGAGCCAGAAAGAGAGCACCATGAGGGCAGTGTAGCCGAAGTACAGCAAGGAGGGGATGAACTCCACAATGTCCAGCTGGAGGAAGCGGGAGACAGAGACAGGAATGAGGCCCGGCGTGGCAAACGGCTGAGCCTCGCCCAAGCGCCAGAGCTCTCGAGGAAGGAGCCAGGCAGGGCTCCTCCCTCTCCCTCCCCGCACCGAGAGAAGAAACGGCAAAACGTGCTCCCCAAACCCCACGGCTCCCCACGCGGGAGGGAGCCTCGCGAAAGCAGGATTCTGACCTGGCAAGGGAGGGCAACAGTACCTTGTTCACGAAGTAGAATATTGCGTAAATCAGCACGTAGAAGGCGGAGCCTCCAGAGACCAGGAACGTCCTCCACCACCACCGGTAATCCTGCCAGAGAGAGGAGAGAGAGGCGCTGCAGTGCTGCAACAAGCTCCCCCCCCCCCCACATCTCAATCAAGCTGGAGCCCAACTTTGTTACACGGCTGGCCACGCCGCCGACTGAGTCCCTGCTGAAAACATCTGGGGGAATGTGATGGCAAACAGGCAGTTCGATAGAACCACAGAATCACAGAGTTGGAAGGGGCCATACAGACCATCTCGTCCGACCCCCTGCCCAATGCAGGACCAGCCTAGAGTATCTCCGACAAATATTCGCCCAGCCTCTCCTTCACAGCTGCCAGTGAAGGGGAGCGTCTCACCACCTCCCTAGGCTGCTGATTCCGCCTTTGAACCACCCGGAGCGTGAAAAAGTTTTCCCTAATATCCAGCCGATACTTTTCTGCACGTAATTTAAACCCATTGCTTCGGGTCCTCTCCTCTGCTGCCAACTGGAACAGCTCCTTGCCCTCCTCCAAATGACACTAGCCTTTCAGATACTTAAAGAGAGCAATCATGCCCCCCCTCAATCTCCTCTTCTCCAAACTAAACATTCCCAAGGAGTCCCTCAGCCTCTCCTCGTAGGGCTCAGTCTCCAGACCCGACCATCTTCGTCACTCTCTTCTGCACCCTCTCGATTTTGTCCAGAACTGCACACAGTACTCAAGGGGCGGCCTGACCAAGGCGGTATAAAGTGGGGCTAGGACCTCCTCACACACACACACACACACTCAGGCATGGGATTGCAATGGATCGGCAGTGGTGGAATGGGTCACCCAGTCATAGTGCGTGCATGGAGACTGTAGAACTGTAGAACACTGTCCTTTCGGCAGTCTGCAGGCATGAGCTTGGAAACTGCATTGTTTGGCAAACTTCTCTGCTCTGTTCTGAAAACAACAAGCTGTTTTAAAAGACCTGACTGCTATGTTTTGGAAATGACAAATTGACGACGTTTTTCAACACAGGCGCTTTGTTCCTTTAAATATCTTGGATGAGAACGGAAATGATCATGGACTGAACATATATATATATTAGACTTTGGAATTGTGAGTACATGGATATTAGTATCTTTAATAAGTGGTGAATATTTATAATATATTTCCTGTAATTTGTTCACGGGTTTTTTTTTTGTATTTAGCCTCTTTCCGTGAATCTCTCTTTGACTATATAAGGTAAAGGTTTCCCTTGCTTGAAAGCTAGTCAAATCCGACTCTAGGGGGGCGGTGCCCATCTCCATTTCCAAGCCAAAGAGCCAGCGCTGTCCGAAGACGTTTCCATGGTCATGTGGCTGGCATGACTACACACCGAGGCGCATGGAATGCTGTTAACCTTCCCACCGAAGCGGTACCTATTTATCTACTTGCAATTTCTTGCTTTCAAACTGCTAGGTTGGCAGGAGCTGGGGCCAGAGTCGGGAACTTACTCCGTCATGTGGCCCTAGGGTCTCGAACTGCCAAACTACAGACCTTCTGGTCTGCAGTTCAGTGTCTTAACCTCTGAGCCACCCCGACCCCTTGACTACATGTATATATATATATATATATATAAATTCAAAAAGTGCCTGCAAGCTCAAAAAGCTTGGGAACCCCGGCTGAAGATAAAGGCGGTTTCCCTGCCAAAGTCACTGTCCGTGAACCTGGCCATGCTCAGCAATGGGCCACCATCACATCTGGTGGCATCTGGGCTCCTTGCAGAACTCCATCACGTCCCCAATTCCTGCTGCAAACCAGGAGCCCCATTCCCCTCCTCCCATCCCCCCCCCCCCGGCTCCTTACTTCGGCACACAGCTGGAAGTACACCATGACGATGCTGATCTGGGAACAGGAGACCACGAGGATGATGAACACCAAGAAGAGGAACCCGAAGAGGTAGTAGAACTGGTTCTCCCAAATAGCCTGGGCCAGAAACACAAAAAGGGGAAAAGGCTTGGGAAAACAGGCGCTTAAAAGGGCCAGAAAGGACAAACAGCTAACATGCTATGAGCTTGTATCTGGACTCGAGTCCAGTAGCTCCTTGGAGCCCAGTGAGATCTTCAGGGTATAAAGTTTTGAGAGCCAAGGTTCCCTTCTTCAGATCTGACGAAGCGAGCTTTGACTCTCAAAAGCTCAATACCCCAAAATCTTGTTGGTCTCTAAGGGGCTGCTGGATTTGAATCTAGGTCTTCTCCTAAGAACGTAAGAGAAGCCAATGTTGGATCAGGCCACTGGCCCATCCAGTCCAACACTCTGTGTCACACAGCGGCCAAAAACACCAGGTGCCAGCAGGAGGTCCAGCAGTGGGGCCAGGACACTAGAAGCCCTCCCACTGATTGCCCCCACCATCCAAGCACCAAGAATACAGAGCATCACTTGCCCCAGAGTCGGGGTTCCTATCTATACCTTGTGGCTAATAGCCACTGATGGACCTCTGCTCCATATGTTTATCTAATCCCCTCCTGAAGCCGTCCATGCTTGTAGCCGCCACCACCTCCTGTGGCAGTGAATTCCACGTGTTAATCACTCTTTGGGTGAAGGACTTCGTTTTATCTGTTCTAACCCGACTGCTCAGCAATTTCATGGAGTGCCCCCGAGTTCTTGTCTTGTGAGAAAGGGAGAAAAGGACCTCTTTCTCTACCTGCTCTATCCCATGCATAATTTTATAAAGCTCGATCATGTCACCTCTCAGCCGTCGTTTCTCCAAGCTAAAGAGCTCCAAGCACTTCAACCTTTCTTCATAGGGAAAGTGTTCCAACCCTTTTATCATTCTAGTTGCTCTTTTCCGCACTTTTCCCAATGCTATAATATCTTTTTTGAGGTTAGGCAACCAGAACTGTACACAGTACTCCAGAACTGTACACAGTAATAAAGCCTTCAACTTTTCCCGGCATTATTGCCTTTTCCAGTGAGTGTTCTCATAAGGTGACCCAAGTATGATAGCCTCAGTTTAGTCGTTTTATCTTTGAGGGGAAAAGATAGCCTCAGTTTAGTCATTTTATCTTCGAGGGGAAAAGTTCAGGCTTGATTTGATCTAGAAGCCACCCAGACGGAACCGGGCGAGGGTTTCACCTCCGTGCTCCAGAGCTTCTCCTGCAAATTCTGACCCAACGTTCTGGCAAGAAACGCTGCTAATGGTCCCGATGGATCGAGGCCTTGCAACTAATGCTCTGGGACAAAGGTCTCCAATGAGATACTGGTGGACGCCGTGGCACCTGTTGAGATCGTTCCTGATGTCCACCAAGTGTATTTGAAAAGGGGGAGGAGACAGGTGGGGGTTTTGCCCTGCAAGGCTGCTGGAGGTTTGACGGGCTGTGCAGATTGTTAAAAACGTTCGTAAGGACAGAAGGGAAGCCCTGTTGGATAAGGCCAACAGCTCATCCACTCCAACACTCAAGTGTCACACAGTGGCCAAACCCAGGGGCCATCAGGAGGTCCACCAGTGGGGCCAGAACTCCTCCCACTGTTGTACCCCAAGCACCAAGAATACAAAGCATCACTGCCCCAGACATAAGAAAATAAGAGAAGCCAGTGTCGGATCAGGCCAATGGCCCCTCCAGCCCAACACTCTGTGTCATACAGTGGCCAAAGCCCAGGTGCCATCAGGAGGTCCACCAGAAGGGCCTGAACTCCAGAAGCTGTCCCACAGTTGTACCTCAAGCCCCAAGAATGCAGAGCATCCCTGCCCCAGACATAAGAGAAGCCATGGTGAATCAGGCCAGTGGCCCATTTAGTCCAACACTCTGTGTCGCACAGTGGCCAAAACCTAAGTGCCATCAGGAGGTCCACCAACGGGGCCAGGACACTAGAAGCCCTCCCACTGTTGCTCCCCAAGCACCAAGAAGACAAAGCATCACTGCCCCAGACAGAGTGTTCCCTCTATACCTTGTGGCTAATAGCCACTGATGGACCTCTGCTCCATATGGCAAGCTGTGGAAGCCATTTTGTGGCTGGCTCCACCTCCTGTGGTAACCACTGCATGGCAGCCATTTTGTAGCTGTGCCCTCTACGCTGAGTCAGAATCCCTAAGGAGCCTGCAGGCTCAAAAAAGTTGGGAACCCCCCGCTCTCAGTACTGTCCCATTGGAGGGTCATGGTGGCTACCCAAAAGAAAAGGGTGAGACTGATGCTTACGCTGAAGATGAAGAAGAGCTCAATGAACATGGCCCCAAAAGGCAGAATCCCAGCCATGAGAATCCTAGGAAGCAGAGAAAGAAGAAGCAAAGCTAGTTATGACGTACTCCTGTATCTCCCCAACTGTCTGCCAGATTTTTCCCACCAAAACTTCAGTTCCCCTCAGTGACTGAGTCGCCCTACAGTAGTGTGTATATCTTCTCTACTGATGTGACTCGAAACTGTCCCACCCTTTGTATCAATATTGATTTAGGCTTTAGACCCAATACAGGAACTTGAGGGAAAGACAGGGGCTGTCCTGTTTTTTAAACCCTTGTGAAACTTGAGGCAAATTAACTTTCAAAAACAGAATAAAGATTTTATTAAACAGGCAGGGAACATATGTATAATAAGGGTATTCAAGGTTTTGAGATTGCTGAGGTAAAAGCTTTCTAAGATATACAGAGTTAAACTCTTAGAACATTAAAGAAAGTGCACTTGTGTTTTTGTTTCAAGGTTTCCTAGTTCTTTCTTTGAGAGGTACTTTGTTTTGTATATTTCAGCACAAATACAGTTCGTATTAATGTTCCTTCGGGAGGACAGCGTTTGCTTAAAGTTTCATGATTTCTTCCTTCAGAGTTCTAGGTTTTCCTGTAGATATTACAGCTTTTCCACTAACTCCTGAGGTGTCTAAGCTTCTCCCCTTTATCACAGGCCAGGACTCTCTTCCCAACCCCTTTCACTGGCAGGAAGTTATTCGCCTTGTCCGTAAGAAGCATTAGCTCCTTTTCCTATTTGGCTTGTCTGAGAGTTCTCTCTAACTACCCAGACCTCCTGCCAAATCCTTCTCCAGTATTTTTTGTCTGTATAAGGCGGTTCTGTAGCTTTTCTGTGAGAATGTAAAGTCCTCCCTCAGAACAATTTTAATATATATTTAAGACAATGGGGTTTCTCTTCTCTCCGTAGAAGTACTCTTCTGGCTATTGCCTGTCAAAAAACCCTGACTCCCAAATGTCTCTTCTCTTCCGGGAAAGTTAACTCATGAATTCCCTGACTCTCTGACACAAGCAGCATTTTAAAAAGGCTGCTTTTCTGTGCAATCCGTCACACCAGTTTACTAGAGGAACATGCCAAGAGCGCCCTGAGTCTCCTCCAGCAGCATACGGAGCTGGCAGAAACGTATGGATGGCAGGGCAGAAGGAACACTCCAGCCCTTCCTGCAGTGGCCTGCTGATGGCCCGCCAAAGGCCACCCAAGCCTGGGCACGCTTTCCCGGCCACTCACCCGACGAATCTGTTCATGTACCACCTCTGCTCTGGAATCTGCCTCGGGATCTGGTTGGTTCGGACGGGGTTGTCGTAGGGCTGCTTGCGGAACCCAAAGTAGTAGCCCAGGTAGACCAGGGGCAAGGAGATGCCGAACCACATGCACAGCAGGGCCACCATCGTGGGGAAAGGGACCTGCAAGGACAGACTGGATCTCAGGACACCCATCCACCAAACGTCAAGGCCACACTGTGTGGGGAGGCTGTTCCGGTGGACCGCTTCGATCACCCACTGGAGCACCTCCCCACCCCATAGCCCCCCCCCAGCATCTCCTCTGCCATACCCTCTCTCCCCGCATCTCAAGGATTCACAGGTGTCTGCTGTCGTACGCAGCTGTGCCACGCCCCCTTGCCCTTGGCCCTGGGTTGGCTCCAGTGGCTCTGTTCTACTAGTGCAGAATGCTGCAGCCAGGCTACTGATGGATCTCCCTAAACGAGATCACATCCGGCCTGTGCTGGCGGCGCTGCACTGGCTGCCTATAGTGTACCGAATTCGCTTCAAGGTGCTGGTGCTTACACCTTTAAAGCCCTATATGGCCAGGGGCCAACATACCTGAGGGACCGCCTTCTCCCGTATAGACCCCAGAGAGCACTTCGGTCGGGATTGCAACACCGACTTTCGGTCCCGGGTTTAAAGGAAGCCAGGCTCGCTGGTACTAGGGCTAGGGCCTTTTCGGTGGCGGCTCCTCTCTGGTGGAATGAGTTCCCAGAGGAGATCAGGACCCTATGGGACCTTACGCAGTTCCACAGGGCCTGCAAGACGGAGCTCTTCCACCAGGCTTTTAATTAGAAGCTGCCACCATCCATCATTTACCATCTATTCTCCACCAGCGACCATCTCCATTAACATCGGAGGTGAGGACAGGCTTGAATTAAGAGAAGTTGCAGGACGCCATCTTGATTTGTGCTGATTACCATCTTGCGAGCATTTTATTGTATATTCCTATTGCAGATTTGTTATAATGTTTGTCATTGTTTTAAATTGGTTTTTAATTCTTTTTATCTTGACTTGGCTCTGTGCCACATTGTAAGCCACCCTGAGCCCATTCGCAGGGAGGGCGGGGTAAAGGTGTAAAATAAAATAAAATAATTAAGTGCTGGCGCTTTCTGTCAAGACAAAGAACACTGTGAGCTGGTGTTTTGTAGGAGTCGGAGCGCTGGCCGAGGATCTGGGAGGTCCGGGTTGGAATCCCCGCTCCACCACGGAAGCTTGCTGGACGACCTTTGGCTGGGCACACTCACTCAGCCCAGCCGATCTTGTAGGGTTATTTGCGAGGACAAAACGAAGGAGGAGAGAATGACATATGCTGCTTTGGGGTCCCCCACTGGGGAGAAAATTGGGGCATAAATATAGTGAATGCGTTTATTTATGTATTGCCCCAGTGGAAGAAGCTCAAAAACACAGCTGCTAGGAGAACGGCTCGGCGGCATCTAACCCACTGAGTGTGCGTGAAGTGTGGTCTATCTGCAGCCAGCTTTTGGTGACCCCAGAGTGATTCTGAAGGCAAGAGAGTAACAGGAGTGGTTCTGCTGTTGCTGGTCTTCCTGCGTCATGACCCCACACTTGCCTGATGGTCTCCCATCCAAGGGCTGACCAGGGCTGACTCGACTTAGCTGCCAAGACCAGTGCCCCCTCTGAGCTGCGGAGTCTTGCGAGCAAAAATTCAGCTTTGGGAGCTACCGGCATTAAAGCTGTGAGCGAGCGATCAGGCTGCGGCATAAATCAACTTGCTCCGGAGTGCCATCCTCCCTGAGCTGAGACGAAAATGTGTGAGCTGGAGGCTAAAAAACTACGACCTTGCTCACACTAGCTCAGCTTAGAGGGAACACTGATCGCGACCTGACAAGCTCGGGCTAGCCTGGGCCATCCGGGTCAGGCCTCTAAAATGGGTGGTGGGAAGTGTCGTCAGGTCTCAGATGACTCATGACGACCCTGTATGGTTTTCAAGGCAAGAGACGAGCAGAGGTGGCTTTGCCATTGCCTGCCTCTGCATAGCAACCCTGGGCTTCCTTGGGGGGGGGGGGAATCTCCCATCCAAGTCCTAACCAGGGCCGACCCTACCGGAGCATCTGTTGGGAGGACAGCAAAATGGGATCACTGAAGGACAGGACAGTGGGTCTCACGTACTTGGGACCAGTGTTCCCTCTAAGCTGGGTCAGTGTGAGCCAGCTCACAGTTTTTCAGCCTCCAGCTCACACATTTTTAACTTAGCTCAGGGAGGAGGGCTCTAGAGCAAAGTAATTGATGCAGTTGCCAAATCGCTCGCTCACAACTTTAACGCCAGTCGCTCACAAAGCAGAATTTTTGCTCACGAGACTCCGCAGCATAGAGGGAGCCCTGCTTGGGAGACACCCGAAAGGGGAGACATGGCTTTGCAGATTAGAGATAAACCCTGCCCTTGATGGGCTGATGAGAACTGAACGTGTGCTCAGGGTTCTTTACAGAAATAGAGGACGGAAAGAGGGAAAATTAAGCTATTGGGGGGTTCGCAGTACCTTCAACGCTGTAACATGCACCCCACCCCACATTCTCCCATACGGAGCAGGCTGGGGAGATGGGACACAAAAGCCCCTCCTTCGGCAAACTGCCCCACTCAGCTCTGGAGCCAAAGGACCAACTTCACAGTCACCCAGCCCCAAACCTCAGCAGCTGCTACCAGGAGGCAACTGGACCACAGGGACAGGCAGGCCCATAGCTACAGTGCTTTTGGAGGCTCTGCCCCTTTCTTAAAGGCACAGCCCCACAAGAATGTCTCCTGTACCTGCTTTTTTCAATCATTTTAAAACATTTTTTAAAAGACATGCGCTCGTTTAGGCAGAGTGGGGTGCTGCAGTTGACGGATTCCTGCACGGAGCAAGGGGGTTGGAGCAGGTGACCTCTAGGATCCCTTCTAACTCTGTATCAAGAACCTGGTCTCCTTGAAGAGGAATTTTCCTGCCTTAGTGTCAGCTTTCTTGACTCTAGAAGTCATCACCCCCACCTGCTGGCTTGTTATCGGGATGGTTGCTTAGGGTGGCAGAAGTGATTAACTTGCAGCGGCTGAGAACTGTCACATAAAGTGGCGGACAGCTTGCAAGTTAGAGATCTCTCCTGGTCACAGCTTTCTACTGGCTAAACGGCTTTTCTTTCTGCACTGAGAACTTCAGCCCCACCAGAAAAAAATCTGCCCCACAAGCCACAAAATCCTGGCTACCAATGACTTTCCCCCCACTTTCACTTCATTTTTACCCTGTTTTCCACCTCAATAGATCCCAAAGCAGCTTTCTGATCCTTCCACTTTTACCCTCACAACAACCCTGTGAGGTAGGTTAGGCCAGGTTTCCATGGCAGAGTGGGGATTCGAAGCTGGGCCTCCTGGATCCTAACTGGATGTCCTAACCATTACAACCATGCTGGCTCTCAGCGAACAAGCCAGTTGCCCTGAAACTTTACATTGATGCTGGGGGGGGGGGTCCTCAGTAGTTTTATGCCCCTCCCCCCGAAGGGTTCCTCATGATCTTCCAACTTGTATAAAGGCTGAAAAATAAAACCACAAAGGCTGGAGAAGTCTGAGTGTGCTGGCTTTGTACAGGAGGAGGAGGAGATTGGATTTATATCCTGCCCTTCACTCGCTTGGAGTCCCAGAGCGGCTTACAAACTCCTTTCCCTTCCCCTCCCCACAACAGACACCCTGGGAGGTAGGTGGGGCCGAGAGAGCTCTGAGACAACTGCCCTTGACAGAACAGCTGGTACAGAGCTATGGCTTGCCCAAGGTCATCCAGCCAGGTGCAAGTGGAGGAGTGGGGAATCAAACCCGGCTCTCCCAGATTAGAGTCCGCGCACTTAACCACTACACCAAACTGGCTCTCAAGGAGCAGGGAAAGGCAGTGACGGGACAATACGTACCGCTCCCGACGAGTGTTTGCCCCAGATGAAACAGTTCAGGATGAAGCAAACCCCAAAGATGACTCCCGGGTAGAGAGTGGCAGTCTGCAAGAGAGGAGGGACACACAGGACTGAAGGACCGGGGGAGGCCGAAGGGACCCTGCAGCTTGCCTGACACCCCAAATCCCCGGCCCGAGAACCTCACCCCGACGCAGCTCTGGCCCTTAAGCCACGGGAACTACGCACCCCTCAAAAGGCACAATAAAGGAGGGAGGCCTCAGAGTTCACTAGAACTCTTCTGCAGGCTTACTAGGAGACAAAAGAAGGGGTCAGTGATGTTCAGAAGAGGGATGGGGGGCATAATAAGGGGGGGGAGAGGAGGAGAGAGGTGATTCCATCTCAGACTGAACTGGGTCAGATCGTGCCTGCAGCGCAGGGCCGCACTCCGTTCAAACGGATGTTATAACTCTGTTCCACTCCTGAAGCTGGATTGTTGGCTTAGCTAAAATCAGAACCAGCCGTTTATTTCCTCCCTTGCCAGGGGCCTGTCAGCTGCCCTAGGGTTGCCAGGGAAATTCCTGGATATTTGGGGGTGGAGCATGGAAAGGGTGGGGTCCTCAGCGGGGAATTAGCCCACAGAGCCCGCCCTCCGAAGCACCGTTTTCCTCCAAGTAATTAACACGTGGAACTCACTGCCGCAGGATGTGGTGGCGGCTACAAGCATAGGCAGTTTCAAGAGGGCACGGGAGAATCACCTGGAGCAGAGGTCCATCAGTGGCTATGAGCCACAAGGTATAGATGGAACACTCGGTCTGGGGCAAGTGATGCTCTGGATTCTTGGTGTTTGAGGGGCAACAGTGGGAGGGCTTCTGGAGTTCTGGCCCCGCTGGAGAAACTTCTGATGGCCCCTATGTCTTGGCCACTGTGTGACACAGAGTGCTGGACTGGATGGGCCATTGGCCTGATCCAACATGGCTTCTCTTATGTCCTTATGTCTGGGGCAGTGATGCTCTGTCCTCTTGGTGCTGGGAGGGCAACAGTGGGAGGGCTTCTGGAGTCTGGCCCTGCTGCTGGACCTCCTGATGGCACCTGGGTTTTGGCCACTGCGTGACACAGAGTGTTGGACTGGATGGGCCACTGGCCTGGTCCAACATAGTTTCTCTTATGTTCTTATATGGAGCAGAGGTCTGTCAGTGGCTATTAACCGTAAGGTATAGACTGGATGGGCCACTGGCCTGATCCGATATGGCTTCTCTTATGTCCTTATATCTGTCGTGTGGAGATGAATTGTAATTCTGGGACATTTCCAGCTCCCAGCTGGAGGCTGGCAACTGCACGAGTGCTCATATGATTGTTGAAGACCACCGAATAATGGCACGCTTTTAAATTTGCAGGACAGCAGCCACAGATTCTCCGTTGCAGGAGCTGTGCTGCAACCTGAAACCTTTCTGCATTAGGCCCAACCTGCCCTCATTAAGTTGGGATCACCCTGCCCCAGAGCTGGACACTCTCAACACATCCAGGTAAAGTCTCTGCCACCCCTTTTTGTTTCATTTGAACAGCCTAAAGAAGAGTTCTGATAAACTCGAAATCTTCTTCGCTTTACATCTGTAGCAGCCAGAAGGGCTGCCGGCAATTTTCGATGCTGCAGAGACCGATGGGAAAGTGTGCGCCCATAAAACAAAGCAAACTCTCTGAAGCCAGAGAGAGAGTACACAAGCGTTTGGGGGGGGGGGGGGGGCGACAGGGCTTCGGTGTATCCCTCCCCAGGACTACAAGAACAAACCGTGCAATGGGGCAAAACTGCTCAGGTCATCTATTCAGAAGGCAGAATTTGTTTCTAAAACGATACATTTAAAAAAAATAATAATGGAGTGCTGGTGGTGCAAAGTGCTGTCGAGACTCAGGCTCAGCTGGGAACCCCTCACGGGGTTTTCAAGTTCAAGAGCAGAACAGAGATATTTTGCCATCGCCTGCCTCTGCGCACAGCAACCCTTTATTTCATTGGTGCTCTCCCAACCAAATACTAACCCAACCAAACCAAATACTACCAAATACCAAATACTAACCACAGGTGACCCCACTTAGCTTCCAAGATCTGACAAAAGCAGGCTAGCCTGGGCCATCCAGGTCAGGGCAGATGAACAGAGGTGGTTTTGCCGTTGCCTGCCTCTGCGGGGCAACCCTGAACTTCCTTGGTGATTTCCCATCCAAACACTAACCATGGCTGACTTTGCTTAGCTTCCAAGATTATTCTGGAATCGTACATGGAGTATTCATGCAAAGTTATACATAGCTAGGCAAGCTTCACAGTGTAAACTGTATGATTCCAGAATGAATAATTGATAGTGCTGGACTAGTCTGATCTTAAGGATTGTCTTCTTAGATATTGCTCAGTTTGTCATTCATGAAGTCACATGATGGTCCTTGCCTGATGAAGACGGCCAGAAACGAGTATGCCTACCGGATGTTTCGTTGATGATTCTTGGACCCCTGTTTGTTGTATTGAATTGATATTTTTGCATTATTCTGTTATATGGTTTATTGGTTCAAGTGTACTTTTCAGCTACAGTTTCTTTAGCTTCCTAGATCCGACAAGACCAGGCTAGCCTGGGCCGTCCGAGTCAGGGCAATGCAGAGTACAGAACTGCAAACACACGCCAAGAGAGCTCCTGGTCTCCAGCAACAACCTCCTCCCTAGGATCACACCAGGAATCCTTCTTGCAATCATGCCACACCCTTTCATCAAATTGATTACAAAAGCGAGCATCACATCACTGGGACCGTGGACCCCCACAGACTGCCTCGGATTAGGACCCCACCTCACCCTCTCTCCACACCCTCCTGAGCGCCACAGCCCCGTCTGCGGGCGGCAGGATCACTTACGCAGAAAGCCCCTTTCTTCCACCGATGGCCTTTCAGGGTCCGATACAACCTGCCAGCAGAGAAGCCGCCAAAAACCCTAGGGTGGGCAAGAACGAAAAGGCAAAGAGGTTAGATCTCCTACCCGCTGCTAGGGAAGGGCGTGGCGGGCACAGGTTAGAGACAACACCTACCCCATGAACATGAAGAGGAAGCAGGCCGTGGTCATCAGAGCGCCGCGGCTCGAGGGAGAGAGCATCCCCAGCATGGCCACAACTGCAAGGCAAAGCAAGGGAGGGTTGGAAGAACAAAATGAAACCAAAGGCTTCCCAAGGCTCCCTCTGCTGTAGACCGCAAGGCCCTCGAAGCAGGGACGGCAGAGTGCCACGCAGGCAGGTGAAACTGTAGAAACAACGGATGATTGGCTCTGGGAACCGTTTGCTACGGGTTAAGGGGATTAGACAGATTCACAGAGGACAAGACCACCCATGGCTACTAGGCCAGGGTGACTAAAGGGAACCTCCACATTCACAGGCAGCCAGCCTCTGAATCCCAGTGCCAGGAGGTAACAGCAGGGGAAGGGCTCAGGCTATATGCCTGTTGTTGCACTTCCAAAGGAAACTGGCTGGCCACTGTGTGAGACTGGATGGTGGCCTAGATGGACCCTCCCTGGTCTGATCCAGCAGGGCACTTCTGAAGTCCTTATGAAGGCCTCGGCCTCTGTGCCCTGTTGTTGGCCCTCCAGAGGAACTGGTTGGCATCTGTGTGAGACAAGATCCTGGACTAGACGGGTCACTGATCTGATCCAGCAGGGCTCTTCTGATGTCCTTAGGAAGGCCTCGGCCTCTATGCTTTGTTGTTGGCCTTCCAGAGGAACTGGTTGGCCACTGTGTGAGACAGGAGGATGGACTGGAGGGACCTTCACTGGTCTGATCCAGCAGAGTTCATCTTATGAAGGCCTCGGCCCTCTCTGCCCTGTTGTTGTTCCTCCAGAGGAACTGGTTGGCCACTGTGTGAGACAGGAGGATGGACTAGATGGACTATTGGTGTGATCCAGCAGGGCTCTTCTTGTGCTCTTATGAAGGCCTCGGCCTCTCTGTCCTGTTGTTGGCCCTCCAGAGGAACTGGTTGAGGCCACTGTGTGAGACAGGATGCTGGACTAGATGGGCCCTCACTGGTCTGATCCAGCAGAGTTCATCTTATGAAGGCCTCGGCCCTCTCTGCCCTGTTGTTGTTCCTCCAGAGGAACTGGTTGGCCACTGTGTGAGACCAGAGGATGGACTAGATGGACCACTGGTCTGATCCAGCAGGGCTCTCCTGATGTTCTTATGGGTGCTGTGCAGCTGCCGCCCAACCCAGAAGCTGGAAGTCCCCATTTCTGTTTTACTGGGGGAGGCGGGAGAGCCTGTCTGTTGAGCTCTCATCAGGGCTGTGCCATCCATAGGGGCAAGCCACAGAACACCTGGCACCACCTCTCTCCCTTGCTCATTGGGGGCGCTAAACCGGGGAGAACTCTGGCGCAGGCAGCACACCCCGAGGCACCCCTGCGGCTGCCAAAGCTTTGCCGCCAGAGAGCCATGGAGATGCAAAACGCCATCTAGCTCAATCTCCCGAGGAGAGGCGTGACCATCCATTCCCGCAGGAGGTGCCCCCCCCCTTGCCCACATTCAACACAAACACCCAGGTGACTCACAAATCACAATCAGGATCATGCAGAACAGCTGGATCCCAGAGCCCAAGAGAGAGCTGAGGATCATGGGGTACTGAGGAGGCCTGAAGACGTCGCCGTGCACCAGCTTCCAGCCGGACTCCTCCATGGTGTCTTCCTGCCGGGAAAACCAGAAGAAGCCACGACTGAAAAACCGAATCCGGGAAGGGGACCGGGCACGCAGAGGGGGTGAAGGGTAAGAGAAACGTTCGGTCTCCGGACTCGTCTTCTTCCTGGGTTCCCCCTTCCCTCTTAGAGATCAACCATCACGTTTTACAACAGCCTCAGTTGCTCCTGAGAACTGCCCCCTCGTGGGTGTCCGTGGCATTTGGCGAAACGGGAGCACGGGCCTCGCGGCTGTTGACCCTTCAGCGCTCAGGCTGACTTTGAATTACGTCGCCTCAAGACTGGACTACTGTAACGCTCTCTACTTGGGGCTGCCCTTGTGACAAATCCGGAAGCTGCAGCTGGTGCAGAATGCAGCGGCGCGGTTGTTGATGGGCCTTCCTGTGCGGGAACACATCCAACCCGCCCTAAAATTACTGCACTGGCTGCCTATAGCGTACCGGATAAAGTTCAAGGTGCTGGTACTTACCTATAAAGCCCTCTATGGCCTGGGACCTAGCTACTTGAAGGACCGCCTCTCCCCATATGTTCCTCAGCGAGCACTTCGGTCTGGATCCCAAAACCTTGGTCCTTCCAGGGCCAAAAGAGGCTCGGTTGGCGGTGACAAGGGCCAGGGCCTTTTCTGTGGCGGCCCCGCACTGGTGGAATGAGCTCCTGGATAATATCAGGGCCCTGCGGGATCTTTTACAATTCCGCAGGGCCTGCAAAACGGAGCTCTTCCACCAGGCGTTTAAGTAGGGGTCGCCCAACACTTCCATCAGCCGACTATTTGATTCGATGATTTGACCTTCTCCTGCCAGTCTACGGTGACCGTCCATAAGGATTACATCTGGATACTGCTATGACGTACTGAACTGAAGATACGCCATCTGTATAGTATTAGCTGTTTTATATGTTTTAATGTTTTTAAGATATTATCTGTTCTATGTATTTGTTGCGAGCCGCCCTGAGCCGCCGTACGGCGGGTAGGTCGGGATAGACATCTCAAAAATAAATAAATAAATACATAATTACAAGAGATCCCTTTAAACTCAGTGTGCAAGATGCCAAATGCCACGTGAAGGGAAATCAGACAGAATCTAAATGTCATTTAACTACTTTATTCCAGCTATGCGACAGTGAAGATTTCAAGGCAACAGGGTTCATGCGTTCCTTCATTTCAACTTATTACAGGTTCCTGAGCCCAAGAGGGTATATTTCTCCAAAAGCAGCAAAGTCTCCCAAAAAAAAATAAAAATTGGATGGTGTCTCACTCTTTTCATGTGCGATTTTGCTACTTTTATGCAAAGGGTTAAGACCAGGATGGGTGGCTGTGTTAGTCACCCTGTAGGAGTAGAAAAGAGCCAGAGTTCAGCAGCACCTTAAAGACTAATAAAATTTGTGGCAGGGAATAAGCTTTTGTGAGTCACTGCTCCCTTCTTCAGTGACTCATGAAAGGTCCTGCCCTGCCACAATTTTTGCCAGTTTTTAACGCGCTACTGGACTCTTGCTCTAGGGCAGGGGTGTCAAACATGCGGCCTGCGGGCCGGATCAGGCCACTGGAGGGCCGCAAACTGGCTTGCGAGGCCCTGGCTGTTTCCCGCTTCCTTTTCCAGTTCTGCTCCTGTTCCCACGTCACAGCTTGCTTGACCAGCCTCTCTCAATCCCCTGGGTCCTAGGCTCAGAACACTGAGCATGAGATCTCTTTAATGAGTGTGAATAAATCGAAAGCAGGTTTGCAACTTACAGAGACGCACCTGAACGGCATAGTCAGGATGGCTACAGCACAGACATTTTGATGCAATGATTCAGAGCATGAGGTGTCAGTTATCAGAGACTGCTAAATAGACAGAACAAGAAGATGGACCCGTGATACTCGCGGGGGGGAGTATTCCCCATGGCTCTCGCCCTGCAGAAGCAGGAGGACCTCACACTGAGGAGGAAGCCCCTCCTCCCCAGCACCGGCAGTGAGGCCCGAGCAGCTCCCAGCCACTGGGCCCGCCAATCCTCTCCCCCCAGGCACCAGCAGCGAGGCCTGAGCAGCAACTGCCCGCCAGCCCGCCAAGCCTTCTCCCCTCCCCTTCCCAGCAACGGCTGCCAGGCACTGGTCCCAGAGCGTTCTCTGCGCATGCACAGGGAACACTCTTTTACTTTGGGGGAAATTTAAATATTCCCCGTATAGTTTTTTAAACTTTTAAGATTTTTCTGCACACCTGGGGAGTCACCCAAGTGCGCAGGAAAATCTCTCTGCCCCCCAAGTGCCCCCAATGTGCGGATTTAGATATCTGCACACACAGGGGGCACTTGCCTATTAATATATAGACAAGGGGGGCCCCCGCGATATTCGTGGGGGGGGGGGGAGAAGCTTGTTTTGTTGCAAGCTACAGAAAAACACCCCGGGGTGTGTGTGGGTTTTTTTGCCTCGGGTTGCGGTGTTTTTTTCCGCAGCACCCGCAACTTGGCTGGGTTTTGAAAAGGAAACTTGGTACCCGTTTGCAAGTGGTGGCGGTGAGAGAAGATCACCGGAGGCCAGCTGGGAGCGGGAGGGGACGGAGGAAGAGACGGACTCGGAGGAGGAAGTGGGGGCCGGGCCGGGGCTCCCTTCCGTTCCTCCCTGAAGGCGGCGGCTGAAAGAAGACCCCCCCCTCACCGCCCCCCCATTCCCTCCCTCCTTCCCCCCCCCCGCAGGAGCCGGCGACCCCCGGCCGGAGAGGAGGAGGAGGAGGAGGAGCGGACTTCGTGCCGGGCTTCGTCTTCGCCGAGAAGGAGGCCGCTAGGCCAGGCTGCGGGGCTTGGGCAGAGGCGGCGGCGCTGCTGGGCCAGCGGAAGAGCCAGGTGTGCCCTGATCGGGGGGGGGGGTCGGGTGCCCCCCACCCCATAGGGCGCTCCTCCCCGGCCGGCGGGTGCTAAGGCTGGTCTCTCCCTCTCCGTCTCTCTCTCTCCCCCTCCCTCCCGGGGGGGGGACACTGCTTCTTCTTCTTTTCCTCCCCCGGCAGCAGAAGGCCACCAGCCTGGACGAGAAGATTGCCGCGGTGAGGAGGACTCAGGCCGCTCCTCCTCTGGGCCCCCCCCCGCCCCGCCCCGCCCTGCTCTCACTTGGCCCAGAGTGGCTGAAGCCACTCGGGCCCGGCATTTCTCCCCTGCCGCCGCCCCCCCAGCACCAGCAGTGAGGCCTCCCAACCACAGACCGCCACAGTTCCCAGAGTGTTCCCTGCGCATGCCCCAAGTGCCCCCCCCCGGCACGGATTTAGGTATCCGCACGGGGGAGGGTACTTGGAAATTAGATATATAGATATTGCAAGAGTGCTAGTGTTTTAGGCATGTTTTATTTAGCGTTTTAAAAATCTTCGTTTCTGTCTGCATTCTTTATAAAGTTTATATCTCCGCTACCTGGGATTACATTTTATGGGACACAAGGCCCGGCCCAACAAGGTCTCCTTTATGTCTGATCCGGCCTTCAGAGCAAATGAGTTTTGACACCCCTGCTCTAGGGTAATACCAGGTCTGCCGAGAGTCTACTGAAAGAAGGGAAACTCTGCTTGCCAAGTGACTTCCTCCCCTCCCCGTGTTAATATGAGGCTGTCTCCTCCCCCAAAAGGAGACTTTGAGAATACGGTCATAAAGGACCCCCCACAAACACACAGAATACTTACAATGTCATCTTCCTTGTTATAGTTGGCAATATCCTTCCGGAGTGTCCGGATGATGATCATGCTGAGAATGCCTGACATATACAAAAGGCAGAATCAGCCCAGGTGCTTCTAAACTATCCTGGTGTCGTGGTTAAGTGCGCGGACTGCAATATAGGGGAACCGGGTTTGATTCCCCACTCCTCCACTTGCACCTGCTGGCATGTCCTTGGGCAAGCCGTAGTTCTGGCACAGTTGTCCTTGAAAAGGAGCAGTTTCTGTCAGAGCTCTCTCAGCCCCACCTGCCTCCCAGGGTGTCTGTTGTGGGGAGGGGAAGGGAAAGGAGTTGGTAAGCCACTCTGAGACTCCCTTGGGGAGTGAAGGGTGGGGTCTAAATCTAATTTCTTCTTTATCTTCACAAGCATCTACTCACAGACGATGGTGTGTGTGTGGGATCTGAAGTCCATGAACCCACCACCCCTGCAGTTCACGTGTAGCCACGACTTTGGCTTGCAGTGGGCTATGCACAGAGCTTTGAGCCCTAGCCGCCCCCGGGGCGCATTTAATCAACACATTTGGTTCCTCATCCCTTCTGCATTTCTGGTTCAGCATATGGTAGTAGTAGTAGTAATAATAATAACTGTATGGCATTTTGTGCCATGCGCCCTCTAAGCTGTGGAGTCTTGTATGCAAAAATTCCACTTTGTGAGCTTCTGGCATTAAAGTTGTGAGCGAGCGATTTGGCGACTGCATAAATTAGTTTGCTGTGGAGCAAGACAACAATGTGTGAACTGGAGACTAAAAAACTGTGAGCTAGCTCACACTAACTCAGCTTAGAGGGAACACTAATTATGTGTAGTAAAGCCAGGAAAACCTAAGATTATCTGGCAGCCTGAAGTTCCAGCTCTTTTAGTGTTATGTACCACTAGGTGGTGAGCTAGACTTATTTTGGGGGGCTGTGAGAGCTCTGAGATGACTGTGACTGACCCAAGGTCACCCAGCTGGTTTCATGTGGAAGAGTGCGAAACTGAACCTGGTTCAAGTCCATTAGAGATTAGAGTCCATTGCTTTTACCCCACTGCATCACTCTGGCTCTCTACACACAGTATCTGCAACAAGCATGGGAAGTTGTTGCTGTTTTTATGGCCTAGGAGAAAAGCTGGTTTTTATACCCCGCTTTTCTCTGCCCTAAGGAGGCTCAAAGCAGCTAACGAGAGGTGAGCTCAAAGCACGAGAGGTGAGGCAGGTGGGCCTGAAAGAGTTCGGAAAGAACCGTGACTGGCCTGAAGTCACCCAGCAGGCTTCATGTGGAGGAGGGGTGGGCGATCAAACCACTCTATGGTTTTTTACTGGTTTTTTTTACACCAATGCTGGATTTTTATTAATAGCTTTCAAGCCCACCCTGGGCTGGTTCCTGGAGAAATCACCTCGAGGTTAGACTACTGCAACGCTCTCTAACGAGAGCCAGTTTGGTGTAGTGGTTAAGTGCGCGGACTCTAATCTGGGAGAACCGGGTTTGATTCCCCACTCCTCCACTTGCACCTGGCTGGATGACCTTGGGCAAGCCATAGCTCTGTACCAGCTGTTCCCTCAAGAACAGCTTGGAAAAAAGCTCTCTCAGCCCCACCTACCTCACAGGGTGTCTGTTGTGGGGAGGGGAAGGGAAAAGGAGTTTGTAAGCCGCTCTGAGACTCCATTGGGAGTGGAGGGCGGGGTATAAATCCAATCTCTTCTTCTTCTTCTTCTTCTACGTGGGGCTGCCCTTGCCTCAGATCCAGAGGCTACAGCTAGTGCAGAATGCCGTGGCCAGGTTGCTGACCACATCCAGCCTGTACTGAGGACACTGCACTGGCTGCCTATAGTGTACCGGATCCGGTTCAAGGTGCTGGCTTTAATCTTTAAAGCCCTACATGGTCAGGGGCCTGCCTACCTGAGGGACCGCCTTTCCCCATATGTGCCCCAGAGAGCACTGAGGTCAGGCTCACAACGTCGCCTGGCCCTCTATGGTCCGAGAGAGGCTAGCTTGGCGATCACCAGAGCCAGGGCCTTCTCAGTGTTGGCTCCACACTGGTGGAATGAGCTCCTGGAAGACATCAGGGCCCTGCGGGACCTCCTGCAGTTCCGCGGGGCCTGTAAAGCGGAGCTCTTTTGCCTGGCTTTCGATTAGGAGCTGCCACTGAGGAAATGGGCCGGTGGAACCTCTTCTGGCCTGGGACTTATGGGTTGTGATCTGAATGCTGCCATCATTAGTTGTTTTATCTGGAATTCTATGTTTAATTTATGCTGTTTTAACTGAATCTTAACTGTTTTATGATGTTTTAACTCTGTTAGCCGCCTTGAGCCAGCTTGCCCGGCGAGGCAGGATATAAATCATAAATAATAAATAAACATAAAGATTTTCTTTCCCCCCAAAAAATCATGTCACATCTGACACATGGTGACCCTGTAGGGTTTTTCAGGCAAGAGACAGAGTTGGTTTGCCTACACCTGCCTCTGCGTAGCAACCCCGGACTTCCTTGGTGGTCTCCCATCCAAGTACTGACCAAGTACTGCTTAGCTTCTGGGATCTGATGAGATCGGGCTAGCTTAACTGGGAGTTGATTTGGACACCAGCACCTCGTGGCCCTCCCCTCAACAACCACTTGAAGTGCTCCAGCAAGACAATCTGGATCACGTTATACTTTTTTTTTAGCGGGGGGGAGGGGGGTGTTGTCTCGAGCAAAGCGATGCACACAAAAGCTCGCTTCTACTGAGCTGAACCAGCCCACTGAGCACTGCCTGCTCCAACCAGGAGCAGCTCCATCAGGTTGTTCCCGGCCTCTGCGCTTTGGCCAGGGAAGACCAAGGAGGGAAAATTGGGACCTCTGGCATGCCAGGCATGTAATCTGGATTCCTTTGGGTAGTCAAGGGCGAGGTATAAATCCAATCTCTTCTCTTATTAAGGCGCCCTGAGATTCCGGTTTTATTTCTCGTGACCTCCCAGTATTTCTGCACTAGACTCCTTTGGCCACCATTGCTTCCACTGTGCTCTAGTGGGTGCACTTAACATGTCTCTTGGGAATTTATCCTTTCCGAGGTACACACGGTCTCTCATCTGCATGTACACCGCCCCCCTCCCCTTTCAATGGTTTACAGCTTGACCCAACTACAAGGAAAGACTTTGGCTTTGTGCTGTACTCGCAGCCCTTCTGGGCCACCTGGCTGACCGCCGTGCAAAGCAAGATGCTTGTCGAGATGGGCCATCGCTGGTCTGACCCGACACAGCTGCTCTGAAGAGACTGAGCAATCTGCCGAAACCACCTGGGGAGTCCAGGATCTGAACTCAGGCCCACCAAACTACAACCAGCTTGATTATGAACCGAGTAGCGCTTTACCTACACAAGAACAACATGTAAGAGGTTACCCCGTCCTCAGCCTCAGAAAGGCCCGCGCTGGACACGTGGGGGGGGGGGGGGTCACCTCGTTTACCATGCGGTATTGAGTCCATCGTCTCCCCCACCCGCCCACCCACGCACTCCCAGCCCGCTTCCCCTCCATTCCTCTTTCCCCTGCATCTCTCTCACCGGAAAGGAAGAAGACGACCACCACGGAGTTGATGATGGAGAACCAGTGGATCTGCACATCACTCATGGTGAGGTAGGTGTCCCAACGGGAGGCCCATTTGATGATGCTTTCCTGCCGGAGAAGGTTAGCTGGTTCAGACCACCTGGCTTACTGCAGGCTGGGTCACGGCTACTCTCATGCTGTTTGTTTATTTACTTACTGTTTGTTTAATTTATACCCCGCCCTACCCAAGAATGGGCTCAGGGTGGCCCACCACGACATAAAACCAGCAAACGATTAAAACAATACAATGATAAAAACAATAAAACCAGCAAACGATAAAAACAATTCCACAATAAAAACAATAAAACCAGCAAGTGATAAAACAATACAACAATAAAAACAATAAAACCAGCAAACGATAAAAACAACACCACGATAAAACCAGCAAATGATAAAAACAATACAACAGTAAAAACAATAAAACCAGCAAACGATAAAAACAATTCCACAATAAAAACAATAAAACCAGCAAGTGATAAAAACAATACAATGATAAAAACAATGAAACCAGCAAACGATAAAAACAACACCGCAATAAAACCAGCAAACGATAAAAAAACAATACAACAATAAAAACAATAAATAGCAATGGCAGGTAAAATCAACCCATGCTCGTAACAGAATTACCCCCTCCCATTTTTTTTTTCTTTCCAGGGCCCATGGAGTACCCAGAACAGGGCACTGGAAAAGGGTCATGAACAGTGCCATGGACAGGGCAAGGCAGCGGGGGGTGGGGGCTAGTGACAGGTGCCAAGGCTAAATGGTAAGTGCTTTAACCCAGCAGAGCTATTTTATTTCAAAACCACTTTTCAGACCAGGTCCATTAAGTGATGCAGGGTATCTTGAAACCAACCAAAGCAACCTGAAAGAGTTCCGGAAAACGAGAGCCAACGTCTAAGTAACGGGTCATGCCCGGGGCCCCAGGAACCTATCAGAAGCTGCCTGATCCAAAGTCAATCCCTTGGGTCTGTCAAGCTCTCTAGTGGCTGCTCTGACAGACACTGGCCGCCGGCCAGATCCTCTGGCAACCTAAGATGCCGTCGGTGCACAAGACTGCACTGGCCCCTGCTTGGTGAAACTCTCTGCCGGAAGACATCTGTGCCCTGCGGGAGTGACTATCTTTCCGCAGGGCTTGCAAGGCAGAGATGTTTCACCAAGCTTCGGTTGAGGACAGCGGCAGGGGGGAAATATTACATCTGGCACTCTCGTATATTTCCCCGTCCCTTGTCATTCCCCCCCACCCCCAAGTAGGTTGGGGAGCTTGAATTTTTTTTCTTCTGCCATCTTAGAATCACAGAAAGAGTTGAAAGGGACCTTGCAGGTTGTCTAGTCCAGCCCCTGCACTCTGCAGGAGCATAGCCGAAAGACAGCCTTACAACATACCCGAAAGATGGTCGGCCGGCATTCATCTTGTCCTTTTTCTTTTTAATCTCCTGTTCTTGGTTTAGGTGGTTTTTCTTAATTTAGAAAAAAATTTATACTACCCTGTTGTAAGCTGCCCTGAGCCCTACCTGTAGGGAAGGGGTGGCCTAGTAAATCCAATTTAATAAATAAAATAAACTTGGGAGCCTCCCTGCTGGCACTGAGCCATGGTGCCTTCCCTCCAACTGGAAAGCTTGGCAGATCAGAAACAGCTTCCTAGAAATCGCAATGGAATGACACTGGCGAACTGATTTCCAGCGCTGAGAAAGAGATCTACTTCCAGTGGATGCTAATCTTACTTCTGAGGGAGGCAGGATCCAGGCAACATGGAGCCCCAGAAAAGGCCTTCTTCAGATCTGGTGGACTCAGCCACAGACCGCGAGCCCCAAACCTCACGCTAGCTCTCCTCTTTCCCTTTCTGACAACGTCCCAGCCCCCCAGCCCCCACCCCGCATGGTGGCCACTCTGGCTTCATGAACACAAGAAGCTGCCTTCTATGGAATCAGACCCCCCCCCCCACCCGGGTCCATCAAGGTTAGTCTTGTCTCCTCAGACTGGCAGCCGCTCTCCAGGGTCTCAGGCAGAGAAAGGTAATTCACATCACCTGTTACCGAGCCCTTTTTAACTGGAGATGCTGGGGACGGAACCAGGGACCTTCTGCATGCCAACCGGAGACTCTTCCACTGAGCCACAGCCCCTCTTTACAGCTCTCCAGGGTCTCAGGCAGAGAAGGGTCTTTCCCATCCCCTCCTGCCTGGTCCTTTTAACTGGAGATGCCGGGGATTGAACCTGGGACCTCCTGCATGCCTAGCAGAGGCTCTGCCACTAAGCCACAGCCCCTCTTTACAGCTCTCCAGGGTCTCAGGTGGAGGTCTTTCCCATCACCTCCTGCCTGGTCCTTTTAACTGGAGATGCCGGGGATTGAACCTGGGATCTTCTGCATGCCAAGCAGAGACTCTACCACTGAGCCACAGCCCCTCTTTACAGCTCTCCAGGGTCTCAGGCAGAGGTCTTTCCCATCATCTATTGCCTGGTCCTTTTAACTGGAGATGCTGGGGACGGAACCTGGGACCTTCTGAATGCCAAGCAGAGGCTCTTCCACTGAGCCACAGCCCCTCTTTACAGCTCTCCAGGGTCTCAGACGGAAGTCCTTCCCATCACCTCCTGCCTAGTCCTTTTAACTGGAGATGCCGGGGATTGAACCTGGGACCTCCTGCATGCCAAGCAGAGGCTCTTCCACTGAGCCACAGCCCCTCTTTACAGCTCTCCAGGGTCTCAGGCTGAGGTCTTTCCCATCATCTATTGCCTGGTCCTTTTAACTGGAGATGCTGGGGACGGAACCTGGGACCTTCTGAATGCCAAGCAGATGCTCTACCACTGAGCCAGGATCTCAGACAGAGGTCTTTCCCATCACCTCCTGCCTGGTCCTTTTAACTGGAGATGCCAGGGATTGAACCTGGGACCTTCTGCATGCCAAGCAGAGGCTCTTCCACTGAGCCACAGCCCCTCTTTACAGCTCTCCAGGGTCTCAGGCAGAGTAAGGGTCTTTCCCATCACCTCCTGCCTGGTCCTTTGAACTGGAGATGCCAGGGATTGAACCTGGGACCTTCTGCACGCCAAGCGGATGCTCTTCCACTGAGCCACAGCCCCTCTTTACAGCTCTCCAGGGTCTCAGGCGGAGGTCTTTCACATCACCTCCTGCCTGGTCCTTTTAACTGGAGATGCCGGGGATTGAACCTGGGATCTTCCGCATGCCAAGCAGAGACTCTCCCACTGAGCCACAGCCCCTCTTTACAGCTCTCCAGGGTCTCAGGCTGAGGTCTTTCCCATCATCTATTGCCTGGTCCTTTTAACTGGAGATGCTGGGGACGGAACCTGGGACCTTCTGAATGCCAAGCAGATGCTCTACCACTGAGCCAGGATCTCAGACAGAGGTCTCTCCCATCACCTCCTGCCTGGTCCTTTTAACTGGAGATGCCGGGGACTGAACCTGGGACCTTCTGCACGCCAAGCATGTGCTCTCGCACTGAGCAACCATCTCCGCCTCAAGGTCTCAGGCCAGCCTCTGCCCGCTGCTTCTCACACTCATCCCTTACCTCCCAGTGCACAGAGTAGGTGAAGAGCAGCTTGTTTTCCTTCGTGGGGTCAATCTCCTGGGGAGCCGAGCTGGCAGCCTCTGGCAGGATGCACGCCCTGCTCTCCTCCTCCGCCTTCAGGTCTAAAGAGGAAAGCATCTCGTCAAGACATCCTCCCTTTCTTTTGCTGAGTGCCCCCCCCCGCCCAAGCCAGAAGTCCAGGTCCCACGGAAGCATCAGGCATCCACGCACCAGCTGGTGTACAAGGCAATGTGATGCTCCCACAGTCACAGTGGAGACACCACCCGCTCGTGCCCCCCTGCTCTAAAAGAGGCCCCGGACCCATGGCCTCGCCCCACCCCCAGACATGACACGACGCTGCCTTACACTCAAAAAAGATATTACAGCATTGGGAAAAGTGCAGAAAAGGGCAACTAGGATGATCAAAGGGTTGGAACACTTTCCCTATGAAGAAAGGGTGAAGCGCTTGGGGCTCTTTAGCTTGGAGAAACAAAAGCTGAGGGGTGACATGATCGAGGTTTATAAGATTATGCATGGGATAGAGCAGGCAGAGAAAGAACTCCTTTTCTCCCTTTCTCACAAGACAAGAACTCGGGGGCACTCCATGAAATTGCTGAGCAATCGGGTTAGAACGGATAAAAGGAAGCCCTTTTTCACCCAAAGAGTGATTAACACGTGGAATTCACTGCCACAGGAGGTGGTGGCAGCTACAGGCATGGATGGCTTCAAGAGGGAATTAGATAAACATATGGAGCAGAGGTCCATCAGTGACTCTTAGCCACGAGGTATAGATAGGAACTCTCAGTCTGGGGCAAGTGATGCTCTATCTTCTTGGTTCTTGGTGCCACGGCCTCTCCCCAACTCACACATGAAGCTGGCTTATACTAAATCAGACTCTCGTGCAAGGATTTCATGTGTTGGTGTGTGCATTTCTTTAAATGTTTAGTGTGACTGCAGTAATATGTAAGGAGACAAGTGTGATTTTGATTGGCTAAATGAGGGAGAGGGTGGGAGGAGGTGTTCTGAGAGGAACCTGTGTGTGGGTGTCTATGGCGGATTCTGCGTGTGAAGTTTGAAGAGTGAACATCGTCTGTGCGACTATGGGATTTTGAGTCTTTTTCTGAGTGAATAAGACCAACAATATAGTCTGTGTGACTAAGAGAGTTGATTCTATTCTGTGTGAATAAAACAAAGAGACTAGCCTGTGTGGCTATAAATGTCAGAGAGAGAAAGAGATTAGCCTGTCAGAGTGGATTTCGGCGTTTGAGAGACTGTTTCTTAGCACCAAGCATTACCAATTATATTTACAAGTTCCTTTCCTCAGCAACTGTTCAAAATAACCAAAAACCTATTTTGTTCTTTATTAAGATAATCAATTTTTGTTTAAACTCATCCCAGAAATCAGTACAGTACTTCCTCAGGGCCACATAGTCCTCTGAAGTGCCCAGACCCTAGCTCAGTGGTGGCAAACCTATGGCACGGGTGCCAGAGGTGGCACTCAGAGCCCTCTCTGTGGGCACACATGGCATCGCCCCAGCACAGAGTTCGCAAGATTAGACAGCAAAAATCACATTAATTGTTCAAAAGCAGGCCAAATGCAAACTTTTACTTTTCAATAAAAAGTTATTTGTATCATTGAAAGCTCTGTTATTGTGTTTTTCTTTTAAGACAAAAGGTGTTAATGCCTGAGTTGTTTTTTCTAAAACGAAAACCTCAGTATTCAGGTTAAATTGCCGTGCTGGCACTTTGCGATAAATAAGTGGGTTTTGGGTTGCAGTTTGGACACTCGGTCTCTAAAAGGTTCGCCATCACTGCCCTAGGTCATGCTACCAAAAGAGAGAGATTTGGAATTTTAAATTCCTGGGGGCAGCAGAAAACTTCCAAGTTTATCTACACAGAGAGTGTTTGAAGGCAAAACAGTCTCCCCAATGGCAAGGACGTCACACCTTGGTCCATCAAGAACTGTCTACTCAGAGTATCAGCAGCTCTCCAGGGGCTTATGCGGATCTCTTTCTCATCACCTACTACCTGGTCCTTTTAACTGGAGCTGCTGGGACCTTCTGCATGCCAAGCAGAGGCTCTGCCACTGAGCCTACATTTGAGCACACATGAAGCTGCTTTGTGCTGGATCAGACTCTTGGCCCATCAAGGTCAGAACTGCCTGCTCTGACGGGCGGCTGGGTCTCAGGCAGATATCTTAGATATCCCGGCCCCACTGCTGGACCTCCTGATGGCACCGGGTATTTCTGGCCACTGTGTGACACAGAGTGTTGGACTGGATGGGCCGTGGGCCTGATCCAACACTGGCTTCTCTTATGTTCTTATGTCCTTTTAAATGGAGATGCTGGGGGTTGAACCTGAGACCTTCTGCATGCCAAGAGGGTAAGAACATAAGAGAAGCCAATGTCGGATCAGGCCAGCGGCCCATCCAGTCCAACACTGTGCCATGCAGTGGCCAAAAACACCAGGTGCCACCAGGAGGTCCAGCAGTGGGGCCAGGACACTAGAAGCCCCCCCCCGTTGCCCCCCCCCCCAAGCACCGAGAATACAGAGCATCACTTGCCCCAGACTGAGAGTTCCTATCTATACTTTGTAGCTAATAGCCACCGATGGACCTCTGCCTCTGAGCCACGGCCCCTCCTATCTATACTTCCTATCTATATTTTGTGGCTAATACTTTGTGGGGAGCCAGTTTGGTGTAGTGGTTAAGTGCGCGAACTCTAATCTGGGAGAACCGGGTTTGATTCCCCGCTCCTCCACTTGCACCTGGCTGGATGGCCTTGGGCAAGCCATAGCTCTGTCCCAGCTGTTCCCTCAAGGACAGCTTGGGAAAGAGCTCTCTCAGCCCCACCGACCTCACAGGGTGTCTGTTGTGGGGAGGGGAAGGGAAAGGAGTTTGTAAGCCGCTCTGAGACTCCAAGTGAGTGAAGGGCGGGGTATAAATCCAATCTCTTCTTCTTTTCTAATAGCCACCGATGGATGCCCTGCCACTGAGCCACGGCCCCTCCCCTTCCTGCACTAGGAGGTTTTGTTGTGATAATGGTATCCCTTTTACCTGTGCCTCTCAGACTGAACACACAGACACCCGAAGCTGCCTTCGACGGAGTCAGGTGTCCATCCCTCAAGGTCGGTCCTGTCTACTCACACTAGCTGTTGATGCCAGGAACTGAAGGTGGGACCTTCTTCATGAAAAGCAGAGGCTCTACCACTGAGCCACTGGCCTGACTGTGCATACATGAAGCCGCTTTCTACTGAATCAGACCACCTGTCAGCTACAATGCCATCCTTACTGGGGGACCAGTGTTCCCTCTAAGCTGAGCGAGTGTGAGCTCACTCACAGTTTTTTAGCCCCTGGCTCCCACATTTTTGTTTTAGCTCAGGAGCGATGGCTCTGGAGCAAACTGATTTACGCAGTAGCCAAATCGCCCGCTCACAACCTTCTAATGCCAGTGGCTCACAAAGTAGAGTTTCTGCTCACAAGACTCCACACGGCTTAGAGGGAGCATTGCTGGGGGGGTGCCGAGGATGGAACCCGGGACCTTCTGCGTGCCAAGCAGATGCTCTGCCACTGAGCCACGGCCCCTCCCCACACGTGGCATGGCTTACCGGTCATCTTAATGCTCTGGGGAATGACTTCGAAGCGAACCACCCTGTAGTTGGGCTCCTGGTTCTCCTCCACGTCCTCTCTGTGGTAGTAAAGGATGAAGGAGAGGTGGTTGTGCAGGAAGAACTACAACAGACAAGACATCAAAAGGTAGGTTAGTGGCGCTGGAGCAACAGAGGAAGCCAACAAGGCGATGGCGCAGTACCCCCTACCCCAGCCCCGCAGTCTTCAGGAGGAGGGGGCAGTTATGTGCCACACTTTCCCCTAACTGCTGCGGGATAAGGGTGATGGACGGTCCAAGAGGAGAGCTGCCGCAAACGAGGCATCCCCTCCCCTTGTCAGCCCTGTTTCCTTCTTACAACTCAGCTCTATCTTTCGCAGTTAGAGGCATTCTCTGTTCCATCTGCCTCTGAGGAAGTGGAAGGACAAGCACTGCAACGAAGGACAATGAAGGACAAGCACTGCAATCCCCCAAGCCTTGCCTTTCTGAATGAGCTGAGCACGTTCAATAATTTTGCTCAGTGGCACCTTTAAGACCAACAAAGGTTTATTCAAGGTATGAGCTTTCGTGTGCGAGGCACGCTTCCTCAGATTTTTCTCTCTCTCTATTTCTGGAAACTCAGCACAGGCCAAAAAAAGTCCTCTTCACCTTGTTGTTGTCCATGAAGCCGAGCCGATACCCGTGTTCGAACTGGATGTCTTTATCCTTGCTCTTGTCTTCCTCTCGGTTCAAGTAGAACTCCAGCCGCGTGGCCACAGGAAGGTTGTCGGCGATGCTGTAGCAACAAAGGCCCCCCCCGGCGTCAGATTCCCCCACCTGCTGCTGCCCAAAGACTCCCGCTTGGCCCCCACACGCGAGGCCGGCTCTGGCCCAAGATCTGCTCCGGCCCGGGCCCAGTTGAAGAACTCACAGGTGGACATAGTAATCCTCCTGGATCCGCTCGGCGATCAGCTTGCTGTCCTTCTCGCTCAGGATGAGGGGCTCCTTGAGATTCTTGCACAGGATCTCGCACTTCTTCTCAGTGGTCATGAAAACCTGGAACAGAGTGTTGACGATCCGGTCTCCTCGGAGGACCTCGCCTGCAGGAAAGAGAGGAGGCTAGGACCCGGCTTCCTCGGGATGGCGAGATCTCTCTTGCACTGGGCAGGACGCCTCTTAGTATGTAACAAGGGGGGGGAGGGTAAGAACTTACATGTGTCCCCCCCCCCAAAAAAACCCGATCAGCCTCCCCCCAGGGAAGAAAAATATAGTAACAGGGCAGAGCCAGATGGCAAAGGAACAAGACAAGGTTGGACCTGTAATATTTGGGGGGGGGGGGGGGGGGGGGAACTCCAGCAGGTGAAAAAAAGGCAAAAGAAAAATGAAACTGAAACCTAAAAACAGACAGCCCCTCCTCGTTCCCCTCTCAAGCCCGTGTCAAATCAACCCAATGGACACATGCGCCAAACACACACCTTTACCAGGAATGCCAAAGGCCGAGCTTTCCCAAGCTTTTAGGAGAGGTACAGGGAAACCTTCCCATCCCCCCCCTTAAGACCTGCCCAAATCCCCTTTAGGGAGACTGGCCCCCCAGGAGTAGAAGGTAGATCTAGACTGCAGTGTTCCCTCTACACTGAGTTAGTGCGAGCTAGCTCAGTTTTTTAGCCTCCGGCTCGCACATTTTTGTCTTGGCTCAGGAAGGATGGCTCCGGAGCAAACTCATTCATGCAGTAGCCAAATCGCTGGGTCACAGCTTTAATGCCAGTAGCTCACCAAGTGGAATTTTTTGCTCACAGGACTCCACAGCTTAGAGGGAGCATTAAGAGAGAGTCTAGCCCCAATGGAGGGCTACTCAGTGTCTAGTCTTTTTTTCCCCTTTTTCTTTGTATTTTTGCATTTTGTGTGTGTGCCCGTGCCTGGAAGTCATGGTAACCTCTGGCAATTCCTACTGGGGCATGGAGGATGTTCAGAGAAGTGGCTTTTCAGCATGCCTCTGCCTCCCGACCCTGGTATGCTTTGGAATCCTCCCCATCAAACACTTGCCAGCGTCGGCCCTGCTTAGCTTTCGAGATCTGGCTTTCCTGAGGTATCCAAGGCAGGGGGACTGTGGCTACTCGTGATTACTTGGGAGTCGGGGGTCAGTGTTCCCTCTAAGCTGAGTTAGTGTGAACGTGCTCACATTCTTTTAGCAGCCGGTTCACGCATTTTTGTCTTAGCTCGGGAAGGAGGGCTCCAGAGCAAACTAATATATGCAGCAGCCGAATCGCTGGCTCACAGCTTTAATGCCACTAGCTCACGAAGTAGAATTTTGCTCACAAGGCTCCACAGCTTAGAGGGAGCATTGACCAGGGTGTGTGCAGGGCTGCCAGGTCCCCCCCCCCCCAAGCCACTGCCAATCAGCAGACTGGTGGGGGAGCTTACTGGCTGTGGGGAAAGCCTAGGCTGGTGTCACAGTAATGCTGCCAGCAACGACGCTTCCAGCACAAACAGGAAGCAACGCCATTGCATCACTGGGCATTCTGTTATTCAGGCAAAAACTCTCTGGTAAAACAGGGATCTGCCATAGAGTGTATGCCCAAATGCTAGAGTGCCCCACGTTGCCAGCAATATCACTGTGATGTCAGCCTAGGCCTTCCCACCGCCGCGGGTAAATCCCCCCCACCTACCACCAGTTTCCAGGGGGGACTTGGTGTGTTTGCCACACTGGACAGAGCCCCTTTGGAACAAGAGCCTGCAGCTCAAGCCACAGATGCTGGACTCAAGACAGGCCACGAAGCCCCCGTGCCTTACCCAAATTTTCGGCTTTATACTTGATCTCTACAGGCCGGCAGAAGGGCAACGAGTAATATTCATAAGGCAGCTGTGTCCGTGAACTAGTGAGCTTCACAGCCTGGAAGACAAAGGAGGGGAGGCCATCAGGAGCCGTTCCCCAAGCCCCCCACTCCAGCGAGAGAGGGCAGCCTTCCGATTCCCCCTTCGCGAGTAAAGTTTTTTTTTAAATTTCTAACAAACAGACATACACAAAAAAAGACACATAAAACATGCGGAGGACAAGATATCTAAAACGGTTTACCAAATCGCCTCTCATATTATCTAGTTATCAATTTCATAACTGAGTAAGTAAAATAGATGACCTGAAAAAGAATAAAATAATACAGATTATCTAGAGTCGTTATTTAAGTAGTAGAGTGACTCTGGTTGTAAACAGAGTGTGAAAGTTTAGTTCAGTTCAGTTCAGGTAGTTTTCTAGCCCTGTATAAAATCTGGACCATGTATTGTTAAATTTCTGTTCCTGTAATCCTTTCAAAAATAAAGATAGTTTGTCCATTTCAGCGGTTTTCAGTATTTTATTTATAAGTTCTTCTTCGGAAGGGACTTCATCTTTTCTCCAATATTTTGCGTACAGTATTCTAGCAGATGTTAATACACGAATAATCAAATAACAATCCTCATTCTTACAGTTCTCAGGTCTTGTATTCAATAAAAATAGTTAAGGAGTAAAAGGTACGGTAAATTTTAACAAAACCAATTCCCCCTCTGTAAGGGGAGATCATGTACTCTGTGCCTTGCCCACCTGCCCTCCCTTACTCGTGAAGCTTGGCGCAGGCCGTCAGCTTTCGTGCTCAAGAGTGGCCTGGGGCAAACTGCCCTGCTTCCATGCCTTGCCTTCCTGTATGGGTCAAACCCCACAGCTTGAGAAAACACCCAATGCACCTCAGGAGATCTGAGCGCTTCCCAGAGCCCGAGCCCAACCCACACCAAGGAGGCTGCCAACAACTCCAGAACCATTAATTAGTGGTCTTGGAGAACCCGATACCCAGTTCCTGCCCTGCCTGAGAGACGCAGTGGCTTTGGCAGCGGTGGCTGTTTATGGAAAACAGCCTGGGAAGAGAACAGATGGGTTTACAAAAAAAAAAAAAAACCAAATGCTAGCTCTACACTTGATTTGACCATCCACAATTTTTAAAAAACCTCCTTTGTAAAATCTGTACAACTGCCACCAAAACAGCAAGAGTATAGCGGCACCTTAAAGACCAACAAGATTTTATTCCAGCACAAGCTTCATTGCGCGCTCGTCCACGCAAACCTGTGCCGGAATAAAATCTTGTTGGTGTTTAAAGTGCTGCTCGCCTCCGGTTTATTTGCGCTGCCAACAGGCTAACACGAAGGCCACCCTCCTGGAACTCTCTCCAAAATTCCAGTCAACAGCAGGATTTGAATCCCACAAGTCAACCGCCAGACAACTGGGAGAAACAGATGGTTTCCAGCTGAGGCCAAGCAAAGCTAAAGGCTGAGGGACTTGGGCACATTTAGTCTGGAGGAGGATGTGGGGGAACAATATTGCTCTCTTTTAAGTATTAGAAGGGCTGTCACTTTGAGGAGGACAGCAGAGGAGGGCAGCAGAGGAGAGGACTCCTCTGCTCCTGTTGGCAGCAGAGGAGAGGACTCCTCTGCTCCTGTTGGCAGCAGAGGAGAGGACTCGCAAAGATGGGTTTAAATTATAGGCGGGGAGATACCAGCTGGATATTAGTAAAAAAAAATTATTTATAGTAATAGCTGTTCAGCAGCGGACTGAGCTGCCTGGGAAGCGGGTGCGCTCCCCCTCCCTGGCAGTCTTCAAGCAGCAGCTGGACAAACCTTTGTCAGGGATCCTCTAGGATGATCTTGCACTGAGCAGGGGGTTGGACTGGATGGCCTCTGTGGCCCCTTCCGACTCTATGATTCTATGAGTGTACTCTAAGCCTTTCTGGGGAGGGCAGTCTGTCAATGAGGTGCCAGCACTGAGAAGGCACCCCCTTCACTGGCTACTCTCCCCCCACACCAAATCTGTGAAGGACTCCGCAGATGGTCTTAAAGAGACAGCAGGCTCAACTGCTTATCATTTCACCTCAACTGGCCCACTCAGGGCTTTTACTCTTTGTGGAATGAATGCCCGTTCGACGGAGATTATGGGAGGCCGCTTTTTACACCTTCCCTACTCTGGCAGACTTTGCTCTTCCTCCCTTGGCAAAACAGCTTCAGTCTCTCGTACTGTACTGGAATGCCCTCCGTATTCTAATCCAAGAAACCATTTTCCCCCCCAACCATGGCAGGTGAAATTTCAGGGATTTTAATCCAAGGAGGGTGGGCCCCTTCCTACTGCCAGATCGAAACCTTGGATGACGCAACACTTTTTTATTCCCTTGTCTTTTGGGAAACAGAGATTACAAAGGAAATTTCAGATTGTTATACTGCTTAAGACACTGAGCGTAGAGCTTTTATTGGGGAAAGGAAAAGGAAGGAAATAATAACAGATTTGGTGTACAGCAGCTTCATTCATGCCACCAAATGTTCTAAGGTACAGGGGCAGAGGTGCTCTGTATTGTTGGTGCTTGGGGGGGAGGGGGAGGGGGGCTTCTGGAGTTCTGGGCCCCGCTGGTGGACCTCCTGCTGGCCCCTGGGTTTTGGCCACTGTGTGAGACAGTGTTGGACTGGATGGGGCATTGTTCTGATCCAACATGGATTCTTTTAGGTTCTTATATGGAGCAGAGGTCCAACAGCGGCTATTAGCCACAAGGCATAGAGGAAACACTCTGTCTGGGACAGTGATGCTCTGTATTGGTGCTTGGGGGGCAACTGTGGGAGGGCTTCTAGTGTCCTGGCCCCACTGCTGGACCTCCTGATGGCACCTGGGTTTTGGCCACTGTGTGGCACAGAGTGCTGGACTGGGTGGGCTGTCAGCATGGCTTCTCTTATGTTCTTAAGAATTAATAAAGCCCTGAGAACTGACCCAGTCAAAGCCAAGTGCTGCCACCCCATGACAGGGGAAATTAAGCACCTCTCTACTTTTCTCACTGAAGGCCATTACCACGGTCATGTGACCCCAGTCCTTCAGTTATTGCATTGGCCCCCAATCTGCTCCGAAGCCCAATCCAAGGGGCTGGTTTTGACCTTTAAAGCCCTACATGGCTTGGGACTGGCATATCCAAAGGACCGCCTTCTCCCCTGTGTTCCTGCCCAGGAATTAAACTCTCTTGACCTCCCCATCAATCGAAGCTTTTCCAGTCGGTACATGAGACACGGTCTTTTCAGTGGCAGCCCTACAGTTATGCAAAAACCTGCACAAGGAGCTGGGCCTGGCTCCCTCACTCTTCATCTTTAGCAAGCAACTGAAAACAGTTTCCTCCTTGACAGAATTTGGTTAGTTCTTCTGCCCACCGGCAGCTTTAAATTACTGATCTGAACTTGTGGTTTTTATGTATTTTATTATTACTTACAGTGTAAGCCGCCTTGGGTTCTTATAAGGCAGAAAGGCGGCTATTGAGTGTTTCAGATAAATAAATAAAAATAACTCAAGGGAAGTGTTTAACTGTGGTATCCACAAAACAGAAGATAAGCCAACCCACAGATCTGCAGAAGAGAGATACTGACAGAACAATGCAGCATATGGGTAGGCTAGAGTTGACTGAGGTTCAGCAAAAGACGAGGCCTTGGCTGAAATCTAATGCAGATCGCAAGGAGCAAAATTGCTCCAGCCAAGCCAAGCTTATGACATGAATTCAGTGTGCGCCTGCCTCCTGTTCCAGGACGGGTTCCATCCCACCTTAATTTCGACGAGATCATTTTTGTGGAAGTTCCTGGGAGCGACGCCTGGCACGTAGAAACAGCTGGTGCCCGGGCACCACAGCAGCAGCGCCAGCACCCACGTCAGCTTGCCCTGCAAAGGGAAGAGCAGAGACTAGGGTCAGCGGAAATGCCCAGCAAGAAGAGGCCTTAGAATGAAACCAACTCCCAACTCTGCAAATACAATTGTCCCCCCCAAAAAGACTTGAACAAGTAACTGAGTCACAAAACCGGCTCTTTGACATCACACGGGTCTCGGAGGACTACAAGAGGCTCAGATAAAGGAAAACCAAGACTGAGCGGGCAGGTGACCTGCTTACACCCACGAGACGCACACCAGGAAGCCAGAGTTCGGAACACGTCACTGGTGCCTGCTTACAATGGGAAGATGCGCCTCTGAGACATAGAGGCTCTCCTTGCCCCCTCCCCCCAATTCCACAGTCACAAGAAGAGTCTAAAAAGGCCTTCGGGGCTACCCTGGCTGTGGCTCTGTAGCAGAGCATCAGCTTTGAACGCAGAAGGTCTCCGGTTCAATCCCCGGCACCTCCAGTTAAAAGGACCAGGCAGCAAATTATATTGGAAGGCCTCCGCCCGAGGCCCTGGAGAGAAGCTGCCAGTCGGAGTGGACAAAATTGACCTGGATGGACCAATGGTCTGACTCAGTAGGAGGCAGCTTCCTGTGTGTATCATCACTGTTCAAACACTCTCGGCTTCCCCAAGCCTCTTGCCTGGGGCGTTCCTCTGTCTCATGAAAACACTATTTATTATAGTCAGGGGTCCGTTGGAGCAGGAGTGCACAGGAGCGCAGCTCCGGGAGTGAGGAGCCCAGGGGGCGGGCACATGACCAAGCCCCGCCCCCTCCTCGGCTTCCCCGAGCAGTGCAGAGGCGCAGCGCCCCGGGGAAAGCCCTGCTAGGGTCTGTATTGATTTTAATGTTTTGTTTTAATATTGATAATTTTATCATTGTTCCTTTTATGACTGTGTGCTGCTTCTCCAGAGACTTGCTCAAGGTGGCATATAAATTTTCTAAGTATACCATTTTTTATCTGGGCACATGGCACATAAGTACTGGAGAAATTTCACCAACCCTTCAGCAGCTTCCACCCCATCAGTTTGGTGTCGTGGTCAGGAGTTGGACTCTAATCTGGGAGAACCGGGTTTGATTCCCCACTCCTCCACATGCAGCTGCTGGTGTGACCTTGGGCCAGTCACAAGTTCTCTCAGAGCTGTTCTCTCGTGAGCAGTTCTCAAAAGACCTCTCTCAGCCCCACCTACCTCACAGGGTGTCTTGTTGCGGGGAGGGGAAGGGAAAGGGATGGGTGGTGCACATGTCCTGGGTATCTCAAGTCTACTTGAAACCTGGTGGTTTCAAGGGAGCAGGAAGAGAATGAGGGTGTGTTCTTTACACTTATTTTTATTGCACAAAGTATTGGATGGGGAAGGGACTGGAGGAAGAGCAGGTCAGTTTCACTCACCTGTGGAGTGGAGCCTGAGGGGTGGGTGTTGCCTTCTGACACACGTACGGCATGTTAAGGGGTGTGGCATATGCAAATGAGTTATGCAAATCAGTTATGCTAATGAGCTCCTGCACCTCTTTTTCTACGAAATGACCCCTGATTATAGTGGACTTCTAGCCCTCCTTCCCTTGCGCCGCGAGGCACAGAGCCGGGTTCCAGAAATTAAAACAGTAACCAAATTATTAAAACAATCCCGTACAGTAATAATCAGAGCGTAAATCCGATGGCGCCTGAGACACTAATCACACAGTATCCAGGCGGGGTTGTGCAACTGTGTGGTTTATAAAGCTGATCCGCCGTGTAATGAGTGGCGGGGTGGGGGAGTGAGGAGAGCTGAGGGAGGCCGGGTTAGATGGAAAACCTTGCTGCCTCGCCCGAATGCCTGGCTGAACATTTCAGTTTTACAGGCCCTGCAGAACTCATGGAATCAAAGAGTTGGAAGGGGCCTCCAGGGTCATCTAGCCCAACCCCCTGCACAATGGAGGACGTTCACAGATACCTCCCCCCCTTCACACTCACAGTGACCCCTGTTCCACACCCAGAAGATGACCAAAAAACTTCCAGGATCCCTGGCCAAACCTGCCTGGAGAAAAATTTCTTCCTGGCCCCAAAGTGGCCATCGGCATTTCCCTGGGCGTGTAAGAAAGGGCCACAAGTACTGAGCACTGAGACCACCCTTCCTGCCCTCCCTCTTGTGATCTGCCCGAGTTCACAGAATCAGCATTGCTGTCCGATGGCCATCTGGCCTCTGCTTGAATGCCTCCAGAGAAGGAGAGCCCACCACCTCCCGAGGAAGCCTATTCCACTGAGGAACCTGCTCAGACTGCCAGGAAGTTCTTCTTCATGATTAACCGAAAACTCTTCTGATTTAATTTCAACCCGTTGGTTCTGGCCCGACCTTCTGGGATGACAGAAAGCAACTCTGCCCTGTCCTCTGTATGACAGCCCTTCAAGTAATTGAAGACGGTTATAATTATTAACAACTGGATAATTGTTACTCAGATGATCTGAGAGCTAACACAGACCAGTGAAAGCCCTGAACCAAAAAAGATCTGGTTCTGGACTACACCGTCTCAGTTGCTTGGGGAGGGAGATCACATTTTTGAATGACGGTTCCTCGATCATAAATACTCCCTGCGCATACAAAACTAACACATCTGGCCGAAAGCTATGCTAGAACCTCGCCCCCAACATGCTACTAGAGCAGGGGTGGGCAATTGTTTTGGCTCAGGGGCCACTTTGTGGGAGCGGAGGTTAGTGGAGGGCCACACCTTTTAAAATGGTTGCATTCATTACTTAACTTTGCATTTCAGAAAAGGTATAAATTGTATCATAAAAATCAATAAATATAAATTAAATAAAATAGTGGTAGTTTTATTCAATTTATTTATTGTGCTAATTCCCTATCATCTATAGCTGCAAGCACATTTAATTTTAGAATAAGTTTAATGAGACAAATGTACCCTATCACACTTTTCTACAATTTTTTTTGAAATCAGATTGCTTGTTGAGATTCTCATCACAGCCTGCAAGTTAATGTCTGTCAAAGAGCATCTATATTTACTCTTGTCAATCTTCATGTCTTGGCGGGCCACAAAAAAACGCTATGGCAGGCCGCATGTGGCCCGCGGGCCGCCATTTGCCCACCCCTGTACTAGAGAATATTCTGTGAAGGGATTGCTATTTACGGTGTGTGGATGTGGGTGTGGATGCAAACACTGGATCTCCCTGCCCGCGGTCTAAAAGGGTGCAGCCCAGCAATGAGGTGTGGCGATATCTAGTATAGTCATTTATTGAGGAAATGTATAGGCGGGAGGGGGGGGGGGTTACCGCAAAGTTGCAGCCAACTTTTGGTGACCCCCAGGGTTTTCAACCCAAGAGAAATTCAGAGGTAGTTTGCCACTGCCTGATTCTGCACAGGACCCAGGACTTCTTCAGTGGTCTCCCATCCAAGCACTAACCTGGGTTGACCCTGCCTAGTTTCCAAGATCTGATGAGATAAGGCTAGCCTGGGCCATCCAGTCAGGGCTTACAGGCTGCACTGTAACAGAATGATTCAAGAAGACATTTCAGTAGAGGGGAAAGTTACTGTGGGATACACTAATCATAACGTATTATCTGTTGCTGCGTGTTTTCATCTTGCTCTGACTGCATTACATTTCTACTTTTTTTTTAATGATATTTTAATGATATTTTTATTTATTTTATTTTTATTTAGTTTTACAAATACATGATTTATCTCTCATTATACATAATCTAAATTTTTACATATATATCAGCTTATAAACATTTTAACTTACAAAATTATACAAGTTCATATTTTAATTCTCGCTTTATCACTTATAAAAATATCTCACTTTTTTCTTTTTTCCAAAAAAAGAAGAAGAAACCATACATTTACCATAACCATATTTTGAGTCATTCAGTTATTTTTACACCAATTATAAAACTTCGACCATCTATCTTGCAAAAATTCTTTACTCTTTCCATAAACTGTCTGGCTTAACTTTTCTGTTTCTGCCAAATCCATTAATTTACTTATTATTTCGGCTATTGTGGGGCTACTTTCTAACTTCCAATTTTTGGCCCATGTAATTCGTGCAGCAGTGATAATGTAAATTATAAAAATTGTATCTGGTTTACTTATCTGATCTAGGAGCATATTTAGTAGGAAAATTTGGGATAATAATTGTAGATCTATATTAAGTATTTCTCAGATCATTTTTTGAACCTTTTCCCAATAATTTTGGACTTTCCTGCACCTCCACCACATGTGGTAAAATGTTCCCACGTTTTTCTCACACTTCCAACAGAGATATGAAGCATTGACAAAACATTTGGCTATCCTATCCGGTGACCAGTGCCATCTATAAAACATTTTATACAGATTTTCCTTACAGGAAACAGCAACTTGTGTATTTTAGTGTTTTCCACATCCTTGACCATTCTTCCAGATCAATAGTGTGGTCAAAGTCCTTCATCCAGGATACCATTGTGTTCTTTACAGTCTCTCCATGCATCTCATCTGTTAATAATATTTTGTATATTTTTTAAATATTTTCTACCTGTGAGACTAACCAAGCTTTATCCAACTCGCTTTTAGCCTGTTCAAAGCCAATTCTTTTATCTTGTTCATACCTAGATTGTAATTGGAGCCTTTCCCACCAAGACAAATCAATATCATGTTTTATCCTCAAATTTTCTTCACTTTTTAATCTACTGGTTTAATCTAATAACATTTCATAACTAATTCTATTATTAACTAATGTTGGTTTTACGAAGGCTTCTAAAGGAGAAACCCATTTAGGAGTTTTAATATAGTATGTATTTTTTATATTCTGCCAAACTTTTATTAGTGCGCCTCTTACTATATGTAGTACCATTTCTTGCATTAAGATGGGTAGACAGGCTGGTGTTTGTCTGTAGCGGCAGAAAAGAGCAAGAGTCCAGGAGCATCTTAAAGACTAACAAAACTGGTGGCAGGGGAGGAGCTCTCATGAAGAAGTGAGCCGTGAGTCACGAAAACTCATGCCCTGTCACAAATTGTGTTACTCCTTAAGGTGCTGGCAGACTCTTGCTCTTTTCTCCTTTTCTTGCATTGTTTAACATGTCAGGTTTAACACTTTTTGGCATGTTTCAGATTTTTGCAAATTCCAGTCCAATCACACGGTTTATTAGACACTGCCTCATCCTACTGACTTACACGAAGTACCGTATTTTTCGCTCCATAAGACGCACCTGATCATAAGACGCACCTTGTTTTTACAGGAGGAAAACAGGAAAAAACGAAACAGAAAGAAAGAGAGAGAGAGAGAGAGAGATAAAGGAAGGGAGGAGGAGGAGAGAGAGAGAAAGAGAAAGGAAGAAAGAAAGGTGGGGACAGAGAGAGAGACAGAAAGACAGACAGACAGAAAAAAGGAAAAGGAAGGAAGGAAGGAAGAAAGATAGAGAAAGGAAAGAAGAGAGACGTCGGCATGCCATGCAAAGCCAGGCCTTTCTGTGCAAAGTAGCCACGGAGCTTAATCTGTGGGCGGGGCTTTCTGCTGCTGGCTGTCTTAAAGGGGAAAAGCACTTAAAGGGAAAGAGTACTTAGCCTGGTGGGGGTTTTCCTGCCGTTTCCCTTTTAAGTCTTAACAGCTCAGGCCCAGCAGGGAGGGGCGGGGAAGGCTGGGATGCCAGCCTGAATGGCGTTCCCCTGCTTTCCTGCTGAAGAAAGAGCCCTGTTACAGGTAAGAAAAGCCCCATATTCGCTCCATAAGACGCACACACTTTCCCCCCCACTTTTTTGGGGAGGAAAAGTGCGTCTTATGGAGCGAAAAATACGGTAATCCACCTTGAGACTCAGTGAGAAAGACAGACTACAAGTAACGTATATAGATATGCTGTCTCTTGCTCAAGGTGGCTTGCAAGAAAAACAGTGACAAAATCATAAAGGCATCACTAACGATCGATACAAACACAAGCCACAGGCATACAAACAGCTTAGAACAACTGGCGAGCACCCTAAAAAAATATCCATAAAACAGACTTTGGTCCAGAAGCAGACCACTGAACAACTAAAAAGATAAAACTCCTTAGTTAAAAATAAATGTTTTGGCCTGGCACCTAGAAGACAGTGGCGGGAACCAGGCAAGTCTCAAGGGAGAGGGCATGCCACAGGTGAGGTGCCACCACTGAGAAGCTCCTGTTTCTAGCCACCACCCATCGCACTTCTGAAGGCAGGGTGAGCAAGGATCAGGGCTTGAAAGGCAGATCTTAACTGGCGGGTGGTGGTTAGAATGCACAATCTAGGAGAACCAGGTCCGAAGCGCCAATTTCCTCCCGCCTTCTCTGGAGCCACGGGGAGCTCTGCTCAGTACAGAGAGGCGTGTTATTCCAATTTCTCTGTGTCATCTCCAAGTTCAAATGGGTGCTCTGCAAGATTCCCTCTAAGCTGCGGAGTCTTGTGAGCAAAAATCCTACTTTGTGAGCTACTGGCATTAAGGTTGTGAGGTAGCGATTTGGCCACTGCATAAATCAGTTTGCTCTGGAGCCATCCTTCCTGAGCGGAGACGAAAATATGTGAGCCGGAGGCTAAAAAACTGAGCTGGATCACACTAACTCAGCTTAGAGGGAACACTGGTGCCCTGTACTCCTCCAAAGAACCTGAGGAGGAATTTCTCAGGGGACTGGGAGATCCAGAGGGCAACTCTGGTGCATTTCTATTATTTGCAGTCTGGCTGCAGTCCAGATCATGACGAATGGTCCAGTTAACTAAAAAATTTTATCAGAAATGCAGAGTCTTTATAGCATCGAGGATCTTCGGGGAGAAGAGATGGGCATGCAAAGAAGTTGTCGGGCTGACAGACTAAGAATCACAGAATCACACAATGCTGGAAGGGTCCACAGAGGCCATCCAGTCCAACCCCTTGCTCAATGCAGGATCAGCCCAGAGCATCCCTGACATGTGTTTGTCCAGCCGCTGCCTAAAGCCTGCCAGGGAGGGAGAGCTCACCACTTTTCTGGGCAGCTGGTCCCACTGTTGTACAACTCTGACTGTCAAAAAGCTTTTCCTAAGATCCAGCTGGTACCTTCCCACCCTTAATTTAAACCCATTCTTCTGAGTCCTCTCCTCTGCTGCCAACAGAAGCAACTCCCTGCCCTCCTCTAAGTGACAGCCTTTCCGATACCTCCAGAGAGCAATCGTGTACCCCCTCAACCTCCTCTTCCCCAGGCAGAACCTTCCCAAGTCCTTCAGCCTTTCCTCGCGGGGCTTCTTGGTCTCCAGGCCCCCGATCATCCTCGTCGCTCTCCTCTGCACCCGCTCCATTCTGTCCACATCCTTTTCAAAGTGAGGCCTCCAGAACCACACAATACTCCAGGTGCGGCCTGACCAATGCAGTGTACAGCAGGAATATCACATCTTGCGATCTGCAGGTTATGCCTAAACCTAAGTTCTCAAACAGCTGCCTGGACAAGAACCAGCACATGTCTCATCCGTCCTAGTGGAGCCTGAAATCCCTCATGTCATCGACTGTGACCAGTATAAATTTATTTATTTATTTATTTATTTATCCGATTTATATCCCGCCCTCCCCGCAAGCGGGCTCAGTCCAGATTTAAAGGCTCAAGAAACAGGTTTCTAAAAAGCAGCTGCATTGGGGAAAATGTAGGGCGCTGTACACGCCCGGGGGGGTGGGGGGGGACTGAAGCTGGGAAGACAGGCAGCTATATGGGAAAGCCAGCCGTTAGCCGTGACAGCTTCAGGGAGCCTCCATGTACAGACACAGTGTACTGGGGACAAACAAAGACACCCCCCCTTCCTCCAGACCTCTTGCCTTTGTTACTTGAGCATAAACACCTTGTGGAGCAAAGACGCCTCACGGGACAGAGCTCGGGTCTCATCCAGACCTCGTCCCCTTCTCTGCAGTCTCCGCCTTTCTTTTGGCCATGTGCTGGGGAAGACAGCTGTGCTACTCTTCCTCTGGGCATAGAATCATAGAGTTGGAAGGTGCCTCCAGGGTCATCTAGTCCAACCCCCTGCATGATGCAGGAAATTCACAAATACCTCTCCCCCCCACACCCCCAATGACCGCTGTTCCATGCCCAGAAGATGACAAAAAAAAAACCCTCCAGGATCTCCAGCCAAAGATCTCCCTTCCTGTCCTAAGGTCACAGGATCAGCATTGCGGTCAGATGGCCATCTAGCCTCTGTTTGAAAACCTCCCAAGTAGAGCCCACCACTTCCCGAGGAAGCCTGTTCTACTGGATAGCGCAAGGACTACTGGGTGTAGGGAGGTAGCTGTGAATTTCCTGCATTACGCAAAAAGGTTGGACTAGAAGATGCTTGGGGATCCCTTCCAGCTCTATGTTTCAATTTACTGGGCAAGCGGAATGGCCTCCCTTACTCCTCTGTAAATAATAGTGCCACCCCACCAAACACAGTCAGGATAAAATCTCCTCCACCTCAAACACCACACCATTTCCCAGGCAAGATTCAATGGCTGAAGGCAAGAGCTTCTACGAATGCTGGGGTGGCAACTGTATTTTGCAGTCAGACAACAGAAAGCACAACCAGGCAAATCCCAGGGATGGAAAATGCATTTCCTGGCCCCGTGAACCGGATCTGTATTTGCAGGGTCCGACTTTTCTGCCGTGTTCTAAAAGCCTCATCGCCTTTAGCCTCGTCTCTAGCCTGGGGTTTCCCTGCCCCATCTCTAAGTCCTTCTGAGAAGTGAATCAACTAGAGATGTATGAAACACATCTGCAGGGCTTCCATGACTCCATCTTTGTTGCCCTGGGTCTCGTGGGAGAACGGTGACTGGCTGCTCCCAAGGGTACTTTCCTCTCTCTCTCATGCTTATAAGACCATAAGAGAAGCCAATGTTGGATCAGGCCAGTGGCCCATCCAGCCCCTTCCTCTGTGTCACACAGTGGCCAAAACCCAGGGGCCATCAGGAGGTCCACCCGCTGGGCCAGAATTCCCACTGTGGCCCCCCAAGCACATCACTGCCCTAGACAGAGTGTTTCATCTCTAGACCTTGTGTCTAATAGCCACTGATGGACCACGGCTCCATATATTCATCCAATCCCCTTGTGAAGCTGTGTGTGCTTGTAGCTGCCACCACTTCCTGCAGCAGTGAATTCTACATGTTAGTTACTCTTTGGCTGAAGGACTTTCTTGTTAGCAGCTCTTATCTTCAAAGGCCTGGGTTGTGTCTTCCACCCACTGGATGCCAGGGGCCATATGGCCAGACTCATCCAAGTATTTTTTAAAAAGTAAAGGTTTCCCTTGCTCGAAAGCCAGTCAAATTCGACTCTGGGGGGTGGTGCTCATCTCTGTTTCCAAGCCAGAGAGCCACCGCTGTCCAAAGATTTTTTCTGTGGTCATGTGGCCGGCAGCATGGCTAAACGCCAAGGTGCACGGAACGCTGTTACCTCCCTATCAAAATGGTACCTATTTATCTACTTGCAATTTCTTGCTTTCGAACTGCTAGGCTGGCAGGAGCTGGGAGCAGAGACAGAAGCTCACTCCATCACGCGGCACTCGGGTCTCGAACTGCCAAGCGATAGGCCTTCCAGTCTGCAGTTCAGAGTCTTAACCAGTGAGCCACCGCGGCCCAGCATCCAAGTATTTGGGATAGCTTAATTAATGATTGGTTAACTGGTAGCCACACTTGGCGTATAAAAGGCCTAGATTCAGTTATTCACGCAGTCTGGGATCCTGCCAGACTTTGTGGTCTGTGTATGAGCCCTCGGGGCCCAGCAGGTGGGAACTCGGCCTGCACTGTCTGTAAGTCTGAGCTTTACTGAGAATCTCCTTATCAGCAAACCTGGATCTCATGTATCATTTCCAAGGGATTCCTTGAAATCTGAAACAACATCTTGCTGATATCTTTTTAATGACTGACTGACATGACCACAAGTATTTCGCCTGAGCTGAATTACTAGAGATGCACAAAACCCTGTCTAAGCTGCACCCAGACTAATTCCTGCGGATATTTTTTATTCAAAGGCAAACGCCACTCAGAGCAAAGGGACTATACACCAGAGATCACCCAAAGCAGCGCACAACAAAGCAATGGAAGAAAAACATTTTTAAAGCCCAATAAAATGAGTATGCTAGCAATATCCGAAGGACTGTCTTTTTGCCATATGCTCCTTCCCAAGGATCACAACCAAAGGGTGAGGCTCTCCTGATTGTCCCATCAATCAAAGAAGCTCCTTTGATGGGCTCACGAGAGAGGACCTTTTTGGGGGCAGCCCCAGAATCATGGAACAACCTTCCAGAGATGCATACCTGGCCCCCTGACTTTCAGAGGCAGCCGAAGGACGTTTCTTTTAAGACAGCCTTTGATTCAAGCAGTCCTAAACTGTGGTTTTAATTTTTGGTTTTAGGAATTTAATGTACTTTTTAAATATATTTTACTTACATTGTATGCCACCTTGAGCTCCGTAAGGAAGAAAGGCAGCTAGTAAATGTTCTAAATAAATAAAATCAATCAATAAATATAGTAATTACATAAGAAGAGCCCTACGGGATAAGACCAGTGGTCCATCTAGTCCAGCATCCCGTCTCACAGAGGGGCGAACCAGTTCCTCTGGAGGGCCAACAACAGAGAACGGATGGCCGAGGCTTTCCTAAAAACATCAGAAGAGCCCTGCTGGATCAGACCAGTGAGGGTCCATCTAGTCCAGCATCCTGTCTTACATAGTGGCCTACTGGTTCTCTGGACGGCTGACAACAGGGCGTGGAGACCAAAACCTTCATAAGAATCTGAAAAGAGCCCTGCTGGATCAGACCAGTGGTCCCTCTAGTCCAGCATCCTGTCACACACCGGGGCCAGCCAGTTCCTCTGGAGGGCCAACAACAGGGCACAGAGCCCGAGGCCTTCATAAGAACATCAGAAGAGCCCGGCTGGATCAGACCAGTGGTCCCTCTAGTCAGGCATCCTGTCCCACACAGCTCCTCTGGATGGCCAACAACTCAGTATAGAGGCCAAAGCCTTCATAAGAACATAAGAGAATCCAATGTTGGATCAGGCCAATGGCCCATCCAGTCCAACACTCTGTCACACAGTGGCCAAAAATGCCAGGTGCCATCAGGAGGTCCAGCAGTGGGGCCAGGACACTAGAAGCCCTCCCACTACTGCCCCCCCCCAAATACCAAGAATACAGAGCATCACTTGCCCCCCACCGAGAGATCCTATCCATACTTTCTGGCTAACAGCCACTGATGGATCTCTGCTCTGCTCTATATGCTTATCCAATTCCCTCTTGAAGCCTTCCATACTTGTAGCCACCACCACCTCCTGTGGCAGTGATTCCACATTCCCTGATGTTGCCTCCTGGCTCTGGGATTCAGAGGATTACTGCCTATTAGAATTAAAAAGACACTGGCCTAGCTTCACACCCAGCTGGCGATTTCTGCGTACCAGAAGGTGTTAGCTCATCTGCACCCGGGACAGTGCTTCATAATCTGGAAGCACCTGACAAACACAGGAGGCCGGCCCCAAGCCAGTGAGGGCTCTGCTGGCCAAATCAGCACCTTGAATTAAAAGGGGAGCAAATGTGAAGCGCTAGGCGGAATCTGACTGCTTATGCCAACTAGTGGACGTTTCCAAATTATCTTTATACAAAACACGCAATGTTGCCTTATGATAGTCCTCTATTATGACAGAAAGTATATAAGATCAAGAAAATATATATGATGCATGTAGAAACCAACATCTGTAGAGGGCAGAAGGTTGCTGACCTTGCCCCTATTATTATATTCTTACAGGCATAGATAGTTTTAAAAGAAGATTAGACAGATCCATGGAGAGGTCTATCAACGGCTACTAGCTATGGTGACTAAATGGAACCTCCATATTAAGAGGCAGTCAACTTCTGAATCTCTGTGTCAGCAGGCAACATTTGGCGAAACCCTCGACCTCTATGCCCAGTTGTTGGTCCTCCAGAGGAACCGGTTGGCTAGTGTGTGAAACAGGATGCTGGACTAGATGGACCGTCCCTGGTCTGATCCAGCAGGGCTCTTTTTATGCTCTTTTGAAGGCCTCAGCCTCTATGTCCTGTTGTTGGTCCTCCAGAAGAACCAGTTGGCCACTGTGAGACAGGAGGCTGGACTAGACGGACCACTGGTCTGATCCAGCAGGGCTCTTTTTATGCTCTTATGAAGGCCTCGGCCTCTATGTCCTGTTGTTGGTCCTCCAGAAGAACCAATTGGCCACTGTGAGAAAGGAGGCTGGACTAGATGGACCACCGGTCTGATCCTGCAGGGCTCTTCTTACGTTCTATGATTATGAGCACTACCCAAATGTGTGTCTTGCTCTTTTCTACAGTAGCACCTTGAAGACTAACAAAATGGCTTGGAGAGTGTGGCTGGCTGCTGCCCCTGCTCTCTCACCACTGTTAAATAGGCTTTAAAAAAAGGTTGTCGGTTTATTTTCCAATAATATCCTGAAATAAATCTCAGTCTAGGGCTTTAGTTTTGGTTTGACCTGAGTGAGTCCTGTTGGGCCAAACTTTGGGCACTGACTGGCATGGGGGCCCTGTTTCTGGGGGGCAGATTGCACAGGTTCGGCTGCTGCTAGCCTGGCAAACATGCCCCTCTCACCACCTCACTTACTTTCTTGGAGAGATTTTTCAGGAGACACTGTCTGCTGCCTGCCTGCCTTTTTTCCCATAGGAAACAATGGCGAATGGGGCAACCTCTTTGGATGCCCCTAGAATTGGACCCCCTGGTCCAATCTTTTCAAAACTTTAGGGGTCTTTTGGGGAGAGGCTTGAGCAGCTACAGTCCAAATTTGGAGCCTCTACCTCAAACCCCCTCCCCCCCAGCCCCCTGGAAACTTTTCAGACTTTTTTGCCATTGATTACAATGGCCCCATAGGGTATAATGGACCCGAATTTTTCGGGAATCCCGAAAATTTTCAGATATCTACCCTATACCGGTATAGATATTCGGTTTTTTTCGGGAATACCGAAAAATTCAGGTTTAATATACCCGAATCTGAAAAAACCCGAATTTTTTTTTTTTGCACACCCCTAGTTTAGAAGCCATGCAGCAAGCTAAGATGACCTCTATGCCCTGTTGTTGGTTAGTGTGTGAGACAGGATGCTGGACTAGATGAACCGTCACTGGTCCGAGACCCTGGAGGGCCAACTGCCATTTGGAGTAATCCAGACTGACCCAGAGAGATCAAGCGTCTGACTCAACATAAGCCAGCTTTGAGTGCTGAGGGCGAGCCACGGGGGGGTCAGGGTGGTAGCCCACTCCAAGAGAGGAAGATGCAACCCTGACAGGCCAGGAACCAAACACCTGATCCTCAGACCCAGCCTGTGAGCTGGATCCAAAGCTTGGCTAGTCCTTCCTTCCTTATCTGCCTGTAATTGCTAATCCTGTGCTAGTTACTACTGACGACACATGGGTGTGAAAGTTGAAGAAAGGCAACAGGAAGTAAGTTGAATTCAGGCAGATGAGCCATGTTGGTCTGAAGCCGTAGAACAAAGTTTGAGTCCAGGGGCACCTTTAAGACCAACAAAGTTTTATGGTGGGTATAAACTTTTGTGTACGTGCACACTTGAGACAGAAGTCACCAACCATTATGTATAAAGAGGGGGTGGGGAAGGTGTTACTAGGGAGGGCTAATTACAGTCAAGATGCAGAAGTAACTGAGAAACATACAGCTAAAATTGGATTAAGGCCATTGGTAAGACCTGTGGATAGCAGGAAATTAATCACATAACACTGAATAACACAAACAATCTTTACCATAACAATATATGATTAATACACTCCAAGAGATAAACAAATCTCAGTAAATACAAGCACAATACAAATAAGAGACAATATCTTTTTAAAAAGTAAAAGGCTATTGCAACACAGAGACAAATCTCCTTAATAGAAAGTTTCACTAATGTCTTGAAATGATCCACTGATGTCTTCTACTAAGGAGAGTTCTCTTTGTGTTGCAATAACCTTTTACTTTTTAAAGGGATATTGTCTCTTATTTGTATTATACTCGTATTTACTGAGATTTGGAGAGTCTCTTGGAGAGTATTAATCATATATCAGAGCGTATTAATCATATGTGGTAAAGATTGTTTCCGTTATTCAACATTATGTGATTATTATTACTGACGGTATTGTTTTTATCTTGAGTAATAGCAGGAAATTACCATACAGCATAATAAATGAAGTTACAAACAGATGCGAGAACTGAATGACTTTAGCACTGAATGACTTTAGCACGCGTAGTGAGATTCATTTGAAATGTGGTGTTTGAGGAGAGTTTTACAGATACTGTGGGCCACCCAACAGATACATCAGTGGGTTCTAGATCAAATCAAGCCTGAATTCCCCTGGAAGCTAGAACAACTAAACTGAGGCTGCTGTACTTTGGTCACATTCTGAGAAGATGAAAGTCAATAATGCTAGGAAAAGTGGAAGGCCGCAAGAAAAGAGGAAAACCCGAAAGGAGGAGCGACTCCATCCTGGAAGCCACAGCCCTCATAATCATCTAGTCCAACACCTTTGCACATTGCAGGAAATTCACAATTAACTCCCCTACCCCACCCCCAGTAACCCCAGCTCCATGCCCAGAAGATGACACAAAACCTCCAGGATCCCTGGCCAAACTGGCCTGGAGAAAAATGGTTTCCTGACCCCAAAATGGCCATCAGCATTTCCCTGGGTGTGTAAGAAAGGGCCACGAGAACTAAGTACTGATGCAACCCTTCCTGCTGTCCCTCTCACAATCTGCCTAAGTTCACAGAATCCGCATTACCGTCAGATGGCCATCTAACCTCTATTTGAACAAAGAAGGACAGCCCACCACCTCCCGAGGAAGCCTGTTCCACCGAGGAACCGCTCTGTCAGGAAGTTCTCCCTAACGTTCAGCTGAAAACTCTTCTGACTTAATTTCAACCCAATGGTTCTGGTCCGACCTTCTGTGACAACAGAAAAAAACTCCGTACCATCCTCTCTATGACTCTTTTGATTTAATATCAAAATTTCGCTTTGCGAGACCTGAACAAGGCTGTGAACGGCAAGGCATTTCGGAGGACATTCATTCATAGGGTTGCCATAAGGCAGGAGACACTTGACAGCCCTTAACAAACACACAGACACAGCTGCTAATCCTGTCCCAGTTCCTCACACAAAGTTTGTTCTGGAGAGACTCAGCACCACCCCACACCAGGTTCAACCCCATCACCTTTCCCCCTGAAGCAGAATTCCCATCTTGATCTCCCTCCCCATAGCCCGTGTTCCCTCTAAGCTGCGTTAGTGTGAGCTAGCTCACAGTTTCTTAGCCTCTGGCTCCCACATTTTTGTCTTAGCTCAGGAAGGATGGCTCCAGAGCAAACTGATTTATACAGTAGCCAAATCGCTCACGCACAATTTTATGCCAGTAGTAGAAGAAGAGATTGAATTTATACCCCGCCCTTCACTTGTAGTCTCAGAGCAGCTTACAAACTCCCTTCCCTACCCCAAAACAAACACCTTGGGAGGTAGGTGGGGCTGAGAGAGCTTTGAGACAACTGTCCTTGAGAGCACAGCTTGTACAGAACTATGGCTTGCCCAAGGGCATCCAGCAGCTGCAAGTGGAGTAGTAGGGAATCAAACCCGGTTCTCCAAGATTAGAGTCCACACACTTAACCACTACAGCACACTGGCTCACAAAGTAGAATTTTTGCTCACAAGACTCCACAGTTTAGAAGAAGCATTGGTGGGGTCCAGTGTTCCCTCTAAGCTGAGTTAGTGTGAGCTGGCTCAGTTTTTTAGCCTCCAGCTCCCACATTTTTGTCTCCGTTCAGGAAGGGTGGCTCCAGAGCAAACTGATTTATGCAGTAGTCAAATTGCTCACTCACAATTTTAATGCCAGGAGCTCACAAAATAGAATTTTTGCTCACAGGACTCCACAGCATTGAACTGCATGGAGCACTGCAAGAAGAGAGCTGGGGACTGTGGCTAGTCCCCTGAGGTGCCCCTGGACTATCCCTGTAGTTGGGAGAAATGCTCCCTCTAAGCAGTGGAGTCTTATGAGCAAAAGTTCTACTTTGGGAGCCAGTTTGGTGTAGTGGTTAAGTGCGCGGGCTCTAATCTGGGAGAGCCGGGTTTGATTCCCCACTCCTCCACTTGCACCTGGCTGGATGACCTTGGGCAAGGCGTAGCTCTGGCACAGCTGTTCTCTCAAGGACAGTTGTCTCAGAGCTCTCTCAGCCCCCACCCACCTCCCAGGGTGTCCGTTGTAGGGTGGGGTAGGGAAAGGAGCTTCTAAGCCGCTCTGAGACTCCAAGTGAGTGAATCGCGGGATATATATCCAATCTCTTTCTCTTCTTTGTGAGCTACTGGCATTAAAGTTGTGAGCCAGCGATTTCGCTACTGCATAAAAGAGTTGGCTCTGGAGCCCTCCCCTCCTTCCCGCGCTGAGGCAAAAGTCTGTGAGCCGGAGGCTAAAAAAAACGGAGAGCTAGCTCACACTAGCGCAACTTAGAGGAAACACTGGTTGCCGCCAGTGCTTCCTCTGAGCTGTGGTGTCCTGTGAGCCAAAATTCTACTTTGCGAGCTGCCGGCACTGAAGTTGTGAGCGAGCAATTTGGCTACCGCATACATTAGTCTACTCTGGAGCCATCCTTCCTGAGTTGAGACAAAAATGGGTGAGCCAGAGGCTAAAAAAAACTGTGAGCTAGCTCACACTCACTCGGCTGAGAGGGAACACTGGTGGGCAGAGCTCCCCCAGGCCTGGGGTTCCGGGGAGGGGGCTGCCTCTGAGATTCCCCCCAGCTATTTGGGGAGGGGGCTGTGACGGGCGCTGCACAGGGCAGCAGGGGAGGGGGCTCCTGCTGGGCCCGACGGGGCCGCCCCGTCGGGCCCAGCAGGAGCCCCCTCCCCTCTTACTTCCCGGGGGGGGGGGGGGGGAAGGGGACTAAGCCGCGCGCGCGCGCGCCCCCGGGAAGAAGGGGAGGGGTCCCGGGCGCCCCACTCACCAGCATCCCCGACGCCGCCATCTTGGATCCACGTGTCGGCGCTGACGTCAGCGGAAGTGGCTCGCGGTTGGCCGAGGCGGCGGGCTCCATGGAAACGGCGAGAGGCGCCCTCAGGGGAGGGGAGGGGAACGGGGGGGTGGAGAACCTCGGCCTTCTCCTCGCGCCCTCTTTCTCCCCCCCCCCACCCCCACCGGTTCCCCGTCAACCCTCTCCGCTTTCACCTCAGGAACGGTCTCGCCGCCGTTGCGGTTGGCTCACTGGGCGGGAGAGGGGAGAAGCGGGCCGTTTTCGCGCGCCGCCATCTTAATTACTGGCAGGCGGCCGCTCTTCCGTCATGACGGCGCGGCGGGATGACGTCGACGGACCTCCCCTTCCCGAAAGGCGGCGGCGGCGGCGGCTTCCCGGCCGCGTTGCTTAGTTACGAGTCTTGATTTAGCGGCGGCGGCGGGCGGGGGGTGGAGCCTGCGGGCGTCTGCGTGACAGCCATCTTTGGTGAGGGCAGCGCCGGGAGAACATGAACGGGACGATTCTCGCGAGAGAGAGAGAGAGAGCCCGCCAGGTGCCTCGGGGGAAGGGCAGGCGTGCGCGCGAGCCGACGCTCAGCGGCTGTGTCTCCAGGCGCCATCTTTCTTGAGGGCAGCTGGGACTCCTGGAGGAATTTCCCAACAGCCCCTTTAAAAGACGTTACTGAACCGGCTTGGAACGAACCCTTTCAGGCGGCCGAACTTCCCCTTAGCTTTTTCCCAGCCGTCTGTGAAGCGGTCCGTCATTTCAGACAGCCACTTTTTTTGCAAGCCTCTTTTCGGCCCCGCGGGCCGTCTCCGTCCTTTTCTTTCCTTTTTTTCTTAAAGAGCCACCGTAGAGCGCTGTTCTGCTGTAACGGGACGGCGAAACAGCGCTATAGCGCCCCCATTGGGATGCCTGGGCTCCACCGGTGCACGTGAGGTTGCAGCACCTGCCGCCTGGAGACAAGCCCCCCCACTGGACAGCAGGTTTAGGCGGGAGATCAGGGCATCAGAGATTGGGGGGGACGGATGTTGCTAACCCAGCCTGGAGTGACTGGCACCGAGCTGGATCGGGTATAAAGGGCAGGGAGGCAAAACCGCCGTCTTGGTGGGTTGTAGCTGGTGAGGGGCTGGCTCGTCTGATCAAGCGTAGTTTTGGTGGCCAACCAGGAGGAGGATGAGTGGGACAAGGGGGGTATCCTGGCAGGAGCAGGAGATTCTTGACCTCCTGGCACTGTGGGGGGATGACCGAGTTCAGGAAGCTCTGCTGTCAACCTCAAGGAATTATGCCACTTTCCAAAGGATTTCTTTGGAGATGGCCAGACGCGGGCACCAGAGGTCGCCGGACGAGTGCCGCACTAAAACGAAAACGATGCGGCTGAGGTATAGGCAGGTGGTAGAGCATAACTCAAAACCTGGGAATAGGAAGATAACATGTCCCTATTATAGGGAACTGCATCGGATTCTGAAAGGGAACGGTGATATGAGGGTAGGGAGGATGGCATATGCCGGCACCTTCCAAGATGAAGCGCCGACAGAGTTACATTCCCAGGACCGCTCCTGCCGGGAGACTCCTACGGTCAGCTTGGAGGACATTGATCAGAATGTTCGTGGTAAGTCATGCCTGGGGGGGGGGGGGGGGGGGGAATGAATGATGATGCACAGGTGACTCCAGCATGCTTGTACAAATCTCCCTTGCCTGCTTGCTGGGTGGACCTTTCAGTGAGGTGGAATGAAAGGTATGGCCTTCCTTGTTTTGTCTAGGTCTGTCTGTGATTTGCAGGAATTCTGAAATGGGGGCTTCTGAAAATGGGGGCTTATGTTTATGGCTGCAGTCTACCTTACAGGGGTGTTGTTTTGCATCCCTCCAATGCCAAAAAAAAATCTGTATTGTTCTGATTCCCATATGCTAACAGGCTATGACGTGATGGTATTTAATGGGGAGCAAGGCAGCATTTCATAAATCAGACAGGCTTCCTTGGTCCTAAAGGTGCCACTAGAGTCATAACTTGTTCTGTATGTATGTATTTACTTGCCCCCTCATCACTGTCATGAGTTCATTTTGAGAAACCTAGAGGACTACGGCATGTTAACACTTAACCTCTGCCTATTAAACTGTTATTGGTATATAGCTGGTGTGTTCAGAGATTAACCTGGTTGACTAATCATTTGCATTAGATGATCCCCAGGCACACTTGGAGAAGGCAGAGGACTCAGATGAAGCTGAGGGGAAGGATTTCGTTGGTGAGTCCTGATGTAATCCTATATGTCAGCAAGAAATTTGCACTCTCGTTTGCCCTCCATGGCAGGAAAAGGTGCTCATTGCAGTTTCATTGTATTTGAATTCTAAATGATTATAACTGTATGTATATTGCAAACTTTGCAGACAGGGCAGGCAATGCTCCCTCTAAGGTGTGGTGTCTTGTGAGCAAAAATTCTACTTCATGAGCTACTGGCACTAAAGTTGCGAGCGAGCGATTTGGATGCTGCATAGATTAGTTTGCTCTGGAGCCACCCTTCCTGGGCTAAGACCAAAATGTGTGAGCCGGAGGCTAAAAAAACTGTGTGCTAGCTCACACTAACTCAGCTTAGAGGGAACACTGAGGGCAGGATATAAGTCTAACAAGACAAAATCACTATTACGTTGCTGCAGAACACTGCTCGACAGGGATATCTACACATAGGAATTTTAACCTTGCTGTTATATTTTATTTCCCATCAGTGCCAAATACAATTGACAAGGAGGAGCCAGGGCCCTCTAATCAGTGCAACCCGCCCCAAGCCGAGCCTCACACAGTTGACGAGGTACCTGGGCAGCTCACCAGAGCGAGGAGAAAACGCCTTTATGGACTGTACGGAGTGGCGGAGAAAATGCTGGAACAATCGGACAGGCAGCATTCCGCTCACTTGGCCCAAATGGACAGCCAGCATGCCGAATATATGGCGGCTAAGAGGAATGAGCTGGCGTTGCACAGGGCGGAGATGCTGGAAAGCAGGGAGGACAGGCGGATGCTCCAGGAAGCCATCGCGCAACACAACGAGCTGCTGCAGAACTGCTCTCAGACTCTCTCTCGGCTCACCGCCCTCTTAGAGAGGGAGCTTCAGAATCCGCAGCAAGGAGAACCACCAGAACCTTTGACCCATGAAGGTGGAAGGGGGAGAAGGAAGAAAGCAGGGTGCCCTCGGGAGAGATTTTCACCCTAACTTGACTAACATGTTCTGTTCAAACTGTTTAGCGTTCAGTTGTTTGGTTTGTACTAACGCGGTTTATACTAACGCAGTTCCTAATGGTGGGTGGGCGGGTATGGGATCTTAACTTTTCCATTCATGTTCTGAAATACAAGGTTGCCTTATGTTTTGAAATAATTACCCTCAGATTTCCCAGCGTGATCTTATTGATACCCTGGTTGTTCCTGCCTGGAGTAATGGGGGGGGGGAATTTGTGGGGGGGGGGGGGGAGTTACCGGACTAAACTCTTCCTAGGACTTCTGTGTACAGATGCAAGAGGTACCCTTGCACAGCAGAGGTAGACACGTAACCAGGGATATATCACCTACTGACCACCATCACACAACTTCTGTCAAAAGGTTTTAAGAAAACAATCAGCTATTATAACAAGAAATGTTAAAATGTAAAAAGCGGAACTATGTACAAGACAAAACTATATACATATTATTGCCCACCCGCATCCCCCTCCAGTGGGTTCCTCTGTGGCCTGGAAGCATCCTCCAGGACCCTCACGCGCTGCTCAAGGGCATCATCCGTTAGGGGAAAGGCACATTTGTTAGTTGCTGGACTGTGAGGTATTCCACCCACGGTACCCTCTTTAAAGAAAGCATGCATCTGTATCTCACAGTTCCTTTGGGATTCGGCCTGCTTGGACACCAGGAACTCCATGAGCTGTTTATTGGTCACTGCTGGCTGTCCCCTCCCTTTTGAAAATGCAAAGGCGATCAATAGGTACATGAATTCAGGGAGCTTCTTTGGTGCATCCAATTCGCTTCCATCCTCTTAGAATGGGTCTCATGGTGCACAGGTGGGGCTTAGGTAGCACCACTTGAGACCGTAGGATGGTACCCGGAACTTTCCGTGTGCACTGCACAGGCTGTCATGCCACCTTTCCCTCAATAACCTGACTGCTGGTGGATGCTTACCAAGTGCTCGAGCTCCCTGCCCATGCGCCTCTTCAGCTTGCGCTGGCCGCTCTTCCTCTTGTATGTCTGCATGGAAGACAAGTTCAGAGCAGTGACTGGTGTGACCAGTTTTATTTCCCCTAGCTGTCCCATCCACCAGCCTGCTGAACATTAGCATACCTTCAGCTGCAGGCATATCCTGTCCTGGAGGGGGGGCCCTCTTCTGCTGCTGCCTCCTGCTCCTCGTCCTCTTCCTCCTGTGCCTGCCTCCTTTCATCCCTTCTTCCTCGACGTGCAGCTACAGAGGATTACAGAAGTGGTATATGCAAATGAATTGAACCACCAGTTATATTTCTTGAGGAGGGACCACAACCACCATATAGTTGAAAGCACGTTACAGTTGACTTCTTACTAGGGTTGCCATCTGGTTTTGCAAATTTTTCATACATGTTGTTTTAATTCAGGTGGGGTGGTTGGTCTGAAGCAGCAGAACAAATCTTCAGTCCAGTGGCACCTTTAAGACCCACAAAGTTTTAGTCAAGGTATGAGCTTTCATGTGCATGCACACTTCACTGTATCTGAGGAAGTGTGCATGCACACAGAAGCTTCTACCTTGACTAAAACTTTGTGGGTCTTAAAGGTGCCGCTGGACTGAAGATTTGTTATGTACTTTGAATGTTTGTTTACTAATTTTACAAAAAAAATCTATACATGACCCACCTTGGGTCCTGAGATAATCAAGGGAAAGGCAAGCATTTACATATGGCTCCAGCACCAATTCTCCAGCAGATTCCCCCCCCCCCTTCCATACCAACATGGGATCAACGTTTTTGGATCTATCTTGCATTTTAGGGAAGGAGACACATATTTTCCCAATGCAAGGTCAAGATGGGGGAAAGGACAATAGATCACTTTGTTCTTATTTCAACCCCTCTAGACAACAGTCAGGAGATATATGAGGGGTGGGGGGGCATACTTACACGCACGTCTGCGTTCCAACCAATGAGGCGTCCCTGCCTGTTCCCACAGTTGCCGCATTAAATCGAAATATGGTGGCCTGGATCTTGTGTGTGGGGGGGTAGCCTCTCCAGGCCTCCAGGGCATTATAAAAGTCTGCTTTCACCCTTTTAAATTCAGAACGGCACTGCAGTGCCATTCTAATGAAACAGCCTTAGGTTCTCCAGGTAGTTGCTCTGTATGACGGTGGAGCTCAGCTGGCCATTCATCAGAATGTGGAGCATGGCCTCCACCTCTTCGTCTCCCCCAAAAGCACCTCTCCTCCGTTGGACTGCCATGCAGCCAAACACATTGTTGCGATACCGCGTTTTTCCAATAGAGCGAAATATCGCTGTTATTGGGCGTGCACGGAACCGCGTCGTTTTATTGGAGGATTTAAAGTTTAAAGAACTGCGCAGGCATCCCTATGGGCGCGATATCACGCTGTTTTGTGATCCCGTCACAGCGGAATAGTGCTCTAAGGCGCTCTTTAAGGGGGGGGGGGAAGATGGCGATCGCCCACGCGAGCAAAAAAAGGCGCGAAAACACTTGAGACAATTCACACACCACCCCCGTAGCGCTTCGGGACCGGTACAGCAACAGAAGAACGCTTGGAAGCTGGTTTCAAGGTACAGCGTTTCAGGAACGCTTCCCTAACGTTTTTATGTGAAAGGGCCAATATGTTCCACTAAGGAACCGGTACTACAACGGTTCTGTCTGAAATGCCAGACAGAAGCTGTTACCGAAGAGTTCCTGAAACGGAACATATAGGCTGTGTAAAATTCCTCCTGGTCTACCAATTAATCTGGAGTCCAGAGAGGGAGTTTAAATGCTAGAATTCTGTCACGGGATTTTTAGACATATTTTTTTTGTGTGTGTGTGTGTTAATATTCATGGCTCAGTTTTATCAGTTTTCAAGTCTATTACTGCGCTACAAATTTGGAGTCCAGTGGCACCTTTAAGACCAACAAAGAGTTTATTCAAGGTATGAGCTTTCGTGTGCAAGGCACACTTCTTCAGATACGTTGGAATGGCAGGCAAGGTTCAAACTTACAGATAGGGGCTGAACAGAGAGCTAACGTGCAACATGATGGTGATCAAGATATGCAGAGAGACACTAAATAGCAAGGTTTTAGAGTCAAAGGTTGTAAAGCAATACATATGTCAAACTAGCAGATAAATGTCTAAAGGTGTCTGGGAATCTTAATTCTCTCCTGTCAGGCATGGAGGGCACATAACACCACCTCCCCCACCAAAAAATGCCGTTACGCCAGCAGACATCCCAATATCCCTTGCATACATTCAGTATTCTAACATACTAGTCGGAAAAAAGAATTACATTAAAATACAGAGGATTTATAGTCCTTCTTGTTGAGAGTACTTAACGTGAGAACTGGATGAGTTAGCATATGTAAAGAGATAAAAAAAACCCAATATCCCTGTTGAGTCCTAGGGAGGTTTTTGTTCCAACTCTTGTAGTAACTTGTAATCCAACAATTTCCCCTTTCCATTCTGTTCCTGAAGTTCCTTTGTAATAGAGGAGGTCATCCATTGAATGTCCTGGAAGGTTAAAGTGTTCTCCTACGGGTTTCTCAGTTTTGTGATTCCTGATGTCAGATTTGTGTCCATTTATCCTCTGGCGCAGGGTTTGTCCTGTTTGTCCTTTGTAGAGAACTGAAGGGCATTGTTGATGGTTAGGTCCGGTGAGTGTGTTGCCTGTAACGGCAAGAAAGTTGGCATCTGGGTTTATTGCAAGCTCTGGTCCCAGCTATCTGGTCATGCAGCTGTAGCCTTGAGCAGAGAATAAAATAATAAAATAAAATAACGCCTTCCTTGATATTCTTCTGCTGCTGTTAAATTACTGCCCCTAAAAGTTTTGGCACAGAGAGAGTGACAGAGCCGTTTGTATCCGATACTCATCTGGTCATGTCAAAACGCCATACAAGCCAGTTTCGTTTATAACTGATGGACACTGAGCGAGAATGGCTTGTGTGTAAGAAACAATTGCTTTGTGTTCATGTAATTTTTTCCCTCGCATATCAAAAACTGACTCTTATTTCTGCAGCTTCTTATGCCTGATAAACTTTGATCCAATTACTGTTAAGGCTTCTTTGGGAACAGGGGCACCTTTAAGACCAACACAGTTTAATTCTGGGTATAAGCATTCATGAGCATGAACACTCAGTCTGTCTGGAAATGTATCCATTCACAAACCACCATGAACACCTTGAAAGTTTGTGCTGGTTGTTCCGGTTTTGGTGACTCGAATGGCAGGAGCTCCGATAGGAGCAGCCTGTAACGCAGCGGACAAGAGGGGTACTGGACGATTCTGGAGTCTGGAACACCCCCCCCCCCAGAGCCCTTGTAGGGGGCTCTCAGCCTGGGACATGAGGGGATCCCTCTCCCAAGGCTGCATCCAAGGGATTGAGGCTCCTCTTTGCCCCAATAAGTCCCATCGCCGCGGTACCATCATGGCATCGAGAGGCGCACACCAGTCAAGCGAGCAAGGGAATCTAGCAAGCATGCGAAGTATTCCCTACCTCTGCAGTCAGCATGGAGTGAAGCGTGAGTGATAATCCTCTTTAACTGGATATGCGGTCAAGTGGCTATCCAAAGGCCTGGTTTGCAAAGACGGAGGGGGAGGGAGTGTGCTCCCCCCCCCCAACTTTAAACAAGCTGAATAATTGATATACAGGGCTAGGAGCAACGGCGTTTTTGGATTAAAACAAGTAAAGTACAGATTTAGCCAAGTTAAAGGCTGACCTGCCACGAACCTCAGTTTGCAAACCACAAACAAGCTAAAATTAATCACGAATTTTTGTTTGTGAGCTGGGTGGTGCCCATCCCTAATTACAGAGCATGCCGTAATTTGGGCACATCTGCATCACACCTGTAAATTGGCTACATAAGCTTGCCAACTTCTAGGTGACACCTGGAGATCGCCTGCTATTGCAACTGATCTCCAGATTTCCAAGATCAGTTTCCATGGAGAACATGGCTGCTTTGGAGGGTGGGCTCTACGGCACTGTACACTGCTGAGGCCCCGCCCCTCTTCAAACCCTGCCCTCCCCAGGCTCCACCCTCAAAATCTCCAGGGATTTCCCAGTACAGGTAGGACTGCCAAGTCAGCCCGGGGGGCCGGGGATCCCCCGCTACAGGGGTTCCCGATCCGCCAGCCAGCATTTGGCCAGCGGGGGGAACCCCACCCCCGAAGTCGTCCAGCCAGGACGACTTCTCCAACGTAATGACGTCACTTCCGGGTGTTGGGGGCGTTGCCAGAGCGTCGCCCTGGCAACGCCCCCAACGTGCTGACGTCACTTCCGGTGACGTCACTTCCGGTGACGTCACCAGGCACGCGCGCGTGCAGCAGACAGAGGACTCCCCCCCACCGGTGAGTAATACAGACTTGGCAGCCCTGCAGCTCCAAATTCATCCCTGCCCGTGGGCAGAAAATACGCTGAACAAGGAAACTGAACAGCTTCACCTTTTAATCATTAGAAACACATGCAAACAGCTTAAGAGGAAATCTATCCAAATATACAAAGTAGATAACGTTGGCTTTCTTCCTAATCCTTGTTTTTGCAGAGCTGTACATTTAGGTACAGTCTGGAGTACAAAATAAACAAACAAACAAAAAACCTGCCTATGAGAGCATTTCAGTTAATCAATGCCAAATGCTTCCTTGGCTTACACCGGCATTAAAAATGTAAGCCCCTTCAGCAAGTCCGGAGACTACAATTTCACTGAAGAACAGATTGGATTAATACTCCGCCCTTCACTCGGAGTCTCAGAGCGGCTTACAATCTTCTTTCCCTTCCTCTCCCCACAACTGGCACCCTGCGAGGTAGGCGGGGCTGAGAGAGCTCTTTCAAGGACTGCCCTTGAGAGAACCGTGACTGACCCAAGATCACCCAGCTGGTTTCATGTGGAGGAGTGGGGAGTCAAACCCGATTCTCCAGATTAGAGTCCGCCGCTCTTAACCACGACACCAAACCTGCTGGGGACGCTACCTGTGAATAATACACCATCACACTCTTGAGGATGAGAGGTTTAAAAATGGCCCAACTCTCACTAGGGTTGCTAGTCTCCAGGTGGTTTGATACAAAATCACAGCACTAAGGCTGTTACACTGTGTAAAAAAAAAAAAATTTTTTTACTGCACATGTAAAGTCCTAAAGATAATTTAATTCAAATTTTATAATCACTTAATAAAATTCATACATATTCAGTAGGGTCCTTATAGGACTCCTTAAACAGCTTAATATCAGAAAACAGGCAAATTCTCTTCCTGTACACTCCAAGGTCTTTTTAAGGCTTAAACATATTCAAACTGGCCCTACAGGACTCCTAAATACAGTTCATTATTCTGAACAGCCAAGTCCTCTTCCCGTACATCTAAAGTTGTCTCTAAAGTAGTCCGTGGTCTGTATAGCCCAGGGTGTTATTTAGTGGCTTAATATATTTATTTATTAATCACATTTATACCCTGCCCTCCCCCCAATGCACATTCAAATTGGTTCATACAGGACTCCTAAATTGGTTCATACAGGACCTCCCCCCAATACACATTCAAACTGGTTCATACAGGACCCCTAAACTCAATTCATTATTTGAGACCGCCAAACCCTCTTCTGTACAGCCAAAGTCTTCTGTTGAGTAGTCAGTGGCGACAAATGCCCAAGTTCTCTTCGTTTCATCGTTTCCCTTTCTTCAGGCCACCTTCCGAAAGAACTATAAAAGAAGACTTCAAGTCCAAAAGAGCTATAAAAGAAGACTTCCAGGTGATGGCTGGAGATCTCCCAGAACGATAACTAGTCTCCACATTACAGAGATCAGTTCCCCTGGAGAAAGTGGCTGCTTTGGAGGGTGGAGATCATGGCATTAAACCCTGCTGAGGTCTCTTCCCTGCCCAAACCCCACCCTCCCCAGGCTCCATCCCCAAAACCTCCAGGTATTTCCCAACCCAGAGCTGGCAACCCTAGCCCTCACCCTTCCCTCCCACTTTGGAGAAAAATAACACTGCTTCCAACTTGGATTCAAATACAAAGGTTGGTTTAAAAAAACCTAAAGTCGGCAAAGTTGCAAAGCAGGAGAGACTGATAGTGTTGCTTCTGAAGCAGGGTTTTCTTTAAATTAAAAATGGGTGGTCTGATATCTGGGAAATACTCTAGCTCAAAAAGGTAGAAAAATGGGTATTTAATTGCAACCAGTAGGCATTTAAATGGGAGGCGGGGGCATGCCCACCTTGGATCCCGTCGAAGCCAAAAATGAGAGCTCACGGGAGGAAGTGGAAATCCCAAAACAACCATCATGGTGAAAATAACGAAGAGTCAATAAAGATACGTTTGCAAAATCATTGACTGTAGTGATTCTGTAGAAAATTCTATAATCGCTCACATGCGATTATAGAAGAGAATTTTCTACAGAATCACTAGTCAATGATTTTCCAAACGTATCTTTATTGACTCTTCATTATTTCCACCACGGACGTTGTTTTTGGATTTCCACCTTGGATCCTGGGCAGCCATGCTTCGAGTGTTGGAGGAGGCTCTGGGAGACACCGGGTCCCATCTAATGCTCCCTCTTAAGCTGTGGAGTCTTGTGAGCAAAAATTCCACTATGTGAGCTACTGGCATTAATAGTTGTGAGCGAGCGATTTAGTTACTGCATGAATTGGAGCCGTCCTTCCTGAACTGAGACAAAAAATCTGTGAGCCGGAGGCTAAAAAACTGTGAGCTAAGTCAGCTTAGAGGGAACACTGGTCCCATCCCCCCTCTGCTATGAAGCTCCCTTGGGCCAGTCACACACTTTTGGCCTCCCCTGCCTCACAGGGTTGTTGTGAGGATAAAATGAGGTTGTGATGAGCACACATGCTGCTCTGGGCTCCTTGGAGGAAGGGTAAGGTAAAGATGGACAAGAGAGGCAGATGTGGTCATAAACAACAACGCTGGTGTGTTTTTTCAACAGCAGCGCTCGCACGATTTCTGATCCGGCACCACCAGTGGTGCGGGAAAGTGCCATCAAGTCGGGGGCAATTTAGGGTGATCCCATTGGGTTTTCAAGGCAAGAGGCAAACAGAGGTAGTTTGCCATTGCCTGCCCCTGTGTAGCAACCCTGGACTTCCTTTTCTTATTGGTCTCCTATCCAAGTATTAAGCAGGGCTGACGCTGCGTAGCTTCTAAGATGAGGCTAAGCCTGGGCCATCCAGGTAAAGAAAGACAAACAGAGCTGGTTGGCTGTTTCCCGTCTCCGTGTAGCAACCCTGGACTTCCTCGGTGGTCTCCCATCCAAGTACTAACCGTGGCTGACCCTGCTTAGCTTCCAAGATCCAACAAGAGAGGGCCAAGCCTGGGCCATCTAGGTCAGGGCAGACAAACAGATGTAGTTTGCCATTGCCTGCGGAGCAACCCTGAGCTTCTTTGGTGGTCTCTTAGTGAAGGACTAATGAGGGCCAACCCTGTTTAGCTCCCAACTAATTCAGGCTCGCTTGGGCCATCCAGCTCAGAACCAGCAGCAGTCCTAGCACAATTTCCAGCCTCCGTGCAAACTGGGGAGGGAGAATTAACTCTATTGCTGCTTATCCCTTTTTAAAAATGTGGATCGTAAACGTGTGCTCCCACATGGAGAAGGAAGAGTGCTCCGTCTAGCAAGAGCAATTAATAAAACAGTGTTCCAGGAAGGAAAGGATGGCTGTAGACCTGGCCACTCTTGCGACATGAAGAACAGATCGACTGGGCAGAAGAGCGTTCTAGTGCTGTAGTGCAAAAGCCACAACGAAATGGCATTACAGAAAGTCTTCAAAAATGTTCCCTTGGAGCAGTCTCCAGGACGGATCGAGCCCCGTTGTCTGTGTCTGTTGGAAAGGCCTACCTGGTACGTGCTGGTGGTATTTAGGCAACCGCATTTCATGTGATAATTACAGTAGGAATGCAAAAAATCTTTTCATATCGGAGATTCTCCCCCTCCCCTTTGCTAGCATAGCCCTCAGCCAAGAGAAATTCTGCGGGGAAGGGGGTTGTTTTCCCAGCAGGGACGGCTGATCGGAGACGGAGTGGCAAGGATATTGCCAGAAAAGGTGTAGCAAAATTGTGATTTAAGGCTAACAGCCTCCCAAGCTCTTTATAAATACAGAGAGAGAGACACCAGTCAACTGACATGTTGTCAACTGGCCATCTGTTCTTTGGCTGCCCACAGAAACTGAGAATGCTGGTAACTACCTCCCTCTTTCCAACTCTTATGATTCTATGAATCTCATCATACCAATCACAGATTTAAGGGCCTTTGGGAACATGAAACAGTGATTCTCCAGCTAGATCTTGAGACAAAGAGCAAAGTGTACACAGCAGTTCCATTTGGAATGGGATCTGCTCACTCCAGTTTGGACAGGCTAGATTAGAAGCCGAGAGATGGCTCTGGATGAGGTCAAAGGTTCATCCTGCACAGTGCTGCCTTGAGCTGTGGTCAGCAAGATCCCTGAGAGAAGTCCACAAGACAAAGGAAGTTTTGCCCAAACCGCTGAGGGATCGCAGAGCCACCACGCTTGCTTTTGGAAGGGCTGCCTTGTGTTTTTGTTCCACTGTCACGTCGCCCTCCGTCCTAGGGCTGTTGCTGGTACTGACTTTCCGTGGCAGTGAAGAAATCTTCCAGGACGCTCTGGTTGTACTCGAACGTCGGGCGGTCCTCCGGCTTGTTCTTCCAGCACCGCATCATAATTTCGTAGAGCTCGTTCGGGCAGCCCTCTGTCTGCGGCATCCGATAGCCGCGCTCGATGGCACGCATCACTTCCTGTGTCGACATGCCTGAGTTAAACGAAAGGAAGAGAAGGCGAGAGAGAGAGAGAGACTTAAGCAACTGAGCAGTTTGCCAAGCTCAGAACAGAAAATAACATTGCAACAGTCGGGAAAGACGGGGGGCTGGAAGAGCCGGTGTGGTGTGGTGGTCAGAGCCACAGTACCCATGCAGCAATTCGTGAAGAACCATATTCATCATCACCATCAACTGAAAGAGCCACATGATTATATATGCCCCGTGAAATCACGCCAAGCACAAACATGCAATCATACTGGGATCCTACTATGTAATTTTTGCATCAAAAGAACATAAGAGAAGCCAATGTTGGATCAGGCCAGTGGCCCATGCAATCCAACATTCGGTGTCCCACAATGGCCAAAACCTAGGTGCCATCAGCAGTGGGGCCAGAACTCCAGAAGCCCTCCCACTGTTGCCCCCTCCAAGCACCAAGAATACAGAGCATCACTTGCCCCAGACATAAGAACATAAGAGAAACCATGCTGGATCAGGCCTCTGGCCCATCCAGTCCAACACTCGGTGTCACACAGTAGCCAGAACCCAGGGGCCATCAGGCCCCTTGACTTCTTCACCCAAAGAGTGATGAACACGTGGAGTTCCCTGCCACAGGAGGTGGTGGCAGCTACAAGCATGGACAGCTTCAAGAGGGAATTGGATAAACATCTGGCGCAGAGGTCCATCAGTGGCTCTTAGCCACAAGGTATAGATAGGAACTCTCAGTCTGGGGCAAGTGATGCTCTGTATTCTTGGTGCTTGGGAGAAGGGGCAACAGTGGGAGGGCTTCTAGTGTCCTGGCCCCACTGCTGGACCTCCTGAGGGCACCTGGTGTTCTTGGCCACTGTGTGACACAGAGTGTTGGACTGGATGGGCCACTGGCCTGATCCAACATTGGCTTCTCTTATGTTCTTATGTTCTAGATGGTCCACCAGTGGGGCCAGAACTCCAGAACCCCTCCCACTGTTGCCCCCCAAGCACCAAGAAGACAGAACATCACTGCCCCAGACAGAGTCTTCCCTCTATACCCTGTGGCTGATAGCCACTCATGGACCTCTGTTCCATATGTTTATCCATCCTTGTAATCAGGGGTCATTTCATAGAAAAAGAGGTGCAGGAGCTCATTAGTATAACTCATTAGCATAACTTATTTGCATATGCCACACCCCCTGACATCACCAGAAGTATGTCAGAAGGCAAGAAAGAAGAGAGAGAGAGAGAGAGAGAGAGAGAGAGAGAGAGAGAGAGAGAGAGAAGAAAGAAAGAAAGAAAGAAAGAAAGAAAGAAAGAAAGAAAGAAAGAAAGAAAGAAAGAAAGAAAGAAAGCTGGCAGAGAGGGGACCGCTACTAATCCAAGCCTCAGAAATACCACTATTCTGGGAGGATAGCTTCAGTGGTGGCTGAAGCCTTCAAAAGGCTGGTCGGAGGAACCAGGACCTTTCCAGGGGACAGGGTCATTTTGCTGCAGCCAGGACACAAGCAGGCATTCCCCTGTGCGTGGGGGGGGGCTGGCACCAACTCCCAGAGCTGAGCTCCCTCGAGCTCCTGCTCGAAAGGACCCCTGCTTGTAATGTGTCATGTTAATACCTAAGCTTTGCTTCAGTTCTGTTTTTAGACTATGGTTAGTTCTACAGCCCTGATTCCTACTGCATAGTTTATTGAATGTCCCATTTAGTTGACTGTATGGACTCACTCTGTGTAATCTGCCTGGAGTCCAAGTGAGAAAGGTGGACTATAAATTATAGCAATAAATAAATAAAGGATGAGCCAGGTTGGTGTACCGGTTAAGAATGTCTGACTAGTACCTGCAAGACCCAGGTTCAAATCCCCCACTTGTGCCTTCGAACCTTGCCAGAGAACCTTGGGGCCAGTCAAAACCTCTCAGCCTAACCTACCTCGCAGGTCTGTTGTGAGGACAAACATGGAGGTGAAGAGAACAACGTAAGCCGCTGGTAGAAAGGCGGGGTATAAATGAACTACATAAATATGAAATATAGAACTATAACCAAATAAATGTTCAAAGCCACAAAAGCCAGATGTCTGGACAGATCCCCTCCCACTTCTGTCTTTCTCTCTTTCTCTCTTTTCTTCCCCCTTCTGGAGCCCTTCAGTTTTTCTCCATGGTTTTAAAAGGGGACAGAACGGAGTGGGTGCAGAGGAGAGGACCGGGGATGATCGGGGGCCTGGAGACCAAGAAGCACTGCAAGGAAAGGCTGAAGAACCTGAGAATGTTGCGTCTGGAGAAGAGGAGGTTGAAGGGGGGCAGGATGGCTCTCTTGAAGTATTTGGAGGGCCGTCACTCGGAGGAGGGCAGGGAGCTGTTCCTGGTGGCAGCAGAGGAGAGGACTCGCGAGAATGGGTTCAAATTAAGGGCGGGGAGGGACCGGCTGGATCTTAGGGAAAACTTTGTGACAATCAGAGTGGTGCCACAGTGGGAATCAGCTCACCTTCCAGATCACGTGGGTCTGAGAACACGAAACTTTGTGGACACTGAGCCAAGCTGGAGATTGAAGAGAGTTTTCAAATCCTGCTTAACTAGTCTGACAGAATTTAGGAGGAATTATCTGTGGGCAGTTATTGTTGGTCCTTTTTCCGATGAAGACTTTGGAAACGAACATACTGCCTGGAAACTTTGTTGAGATAATATTCTGATTGGACCTTTTTGTGCTCATCCTTTGTATCTTGATTAAAACTTGCTACAGAGATAGCTGTGGAATATTCCAAAGACTGTTTTAGCATCTTACACAGCCCCACCTGCTTTGTTGTTTCTCTGGCCATAGAGCAGAGGCCACTGGGGGAGTTAGGAAGGGGGAGGTAGTTGTGAATTTCCTGCATTGTGCATGGGGTTGGACTAGATGACCCGTGGGGTCCCGTCCAGCTCTACACTTCTGTATATTCTGCTGCCCAAACGGCAAGTCCATTTGTTGTCCGAGGCTTTAGTTTTCCTTCCACCCACCAGGGCAACGAGAGTTGTGTTGCAGTACAGCAAGGCTGTTGAGACTGCCTTAGACCAGGAGCCTACAATCTACACACCGGCAATTTCTGCCAGGTGGATGGATGACATTTAACTGCTCCCCTCTATGAGTCTCTCTGACCATCCCCCCCCCACTTCTTCTTCGCCAGAGGCCAAGAAATGTGACTCCTGGGGAGACTGCCAGGAGGCCTTTACACACCTGGATACGGGGTCCGGCCGTACGTGATGATCTCCATCAGAAGGATCCCGAAGGACCAGACATCTGATTTTATGGTGAAACAGCCATAGTTGATGGCTTCAGGCGCCGTCCACTTGATGGGAAACTTGGCACCTGCAGAAAGACATCCAAGCAGAACTGTCAAGGGTCAGCAGGGCAGAGAAGCAAGTCTGGTTCTCAAACGGAGGGCTGTTTGGAGGTGGAAAATACTACTTGTTGGATCCCACAAATTGGACGGCGGTGGCACTGCCTCCCCTGGCACAAGGTGCCTTTCCCGGATACACAAGGCTGTTCTGGCTTGGTGGCTGCTCGTGGGTCCCTAAAATATGCTGTAGGGCAGGGGTGGCCAAACTTGCTTAAGGGAAGAGCCACACCGAATAAACATCAGATGTCTGAGAGCCACAAGACGTGAACAAATATCACACACACATTATTATTATTATTATAGGAAAATATGCAAATTTGCTTTTTATTAACATTAAATGAGACTGCCAAAAATAAAAACAAAAGAGGTAAAAACAGATATTGATAATGATATTTATTTGTCCAATGATTTTTATTCATTTGTTAATGATATTTATTTGTCTGGGGGGGGGGGAGAGGTGGAAAGAAAGAATGAAAGACGTGGAAAGAAAAAAAGAGAAAGAGAAACAAAGAAAGCAAATAGATGGGGGAAGGAAGGAAGGGAGGAAGGAAGGAAGGAAGGAAGGAAATAGATAGGGAGGGGGAAAGAGAGAGAGAAAAAACAAAGAAAGCAAATAGATGGGACGGGAGAGGAAGGAAGGAAGAGAGAAAGGGAAAGAGGAAAAAAGAAACAAAGAAAGCAAATAGATGGGGAAGGGGGAGGAAGGACAGAAGGCAGGAAGAGAGAAAGAGAGAGGTGGAAAGAATGAAAGAAGTGGAAAGAAAGAAAGAGAGAAACAGAAACAAAGAAAGCAAATAGATGTGGGAGGGAGGAAAGGCTGGAAGGAAAAGAGAGAAAGAAACAAAGAAAGCAAGTAGGTGAGGGAGGGGAAGGAAGGAAGGAGGGAGGGAGGGAGGGAGGGAGGGAGGAAGGAAGGAAGGAAGGAAGGAAGGAAGGAAGGAAGGAAGGAAGGAAGGAAGGAAGGAAGGGTCCATATGTTCTAAAAGTGCCACTGCTTACCTTCCCGGGCAGTGTATTCATTATCTTCAATCACTCTGGCCAAGCCGAAATCAGCAATCTTGCACACCAGCATTCCCGACACCAGGATATTGGCGGCTCTCAGATCCCGATGGATGTAGTTTTTCTGCTCAATATAAGCCATGCCTTCCGCTATCTGCAGCAAGGAGAGACCAGGACATCTGGTATAAGAGGGACGTTCTGCACAGAAAATAGGGCTGTACTGTTGCAAAATGCAACATAAAGACAATCTATATATCTAATAACCAAGGCGCCCCCTGCATGCAGATATCTAAATCCGCAAATTGGGGGCACCTAGGGGGCAAAGATTTTCCTGCATACTTGGGGGACTCCCCGGGTGTGCAGAAAAATCCAAAAAGTTAAAAAAAAATATTTGGGGGATACTTAAATCCCCTCAAAAGTAAAAGAGCATTCCCTGCGCATGCACAGAGAATGCTCTGAGAACTGCCTCACTGCCATTGCCACCACCGCCGGGGGGAGAGAAGGCTTGGCGGGCCCAGAGACTGGGAGCCGCATGGGCCTTGCCGTCGCTGCCGGGAGGCGAGGGGGAGAGAGCTTGGGAGGGGGAGGGAAGAAGGCTCACCTGCGGCTGCTTCCTCCTGTGTGTAGCTCTCCTCCCCGCAAGTATTGTGGGCCCCCACTTCTTGTATAGTTCTAATGCTCAGAACGCACCCCTCCCCCAATACAGTGTCATAACAAATGCGACACCAGCCCTCTACGGTCATTAGGGGACCTGAGGCCAAGCTTGAGAGCATCGTTAATGCACTAGAGGGTAGCCAGTGCTGTTTCTACATGAAATTATAAACCCAGTGAAATCAAGGACGGTGAGAAGAGTGGTTCATCTCAGGTCACCTTTAGCAGGTTGTGGTCAGCCACAGTGTAGCTCAGATTGGGTGCTTAACATAAGAACATAAGAAGAAGCCCACTGGATCAGACCAGTGGTCTATCTAGTCCAGCATCCTGTCTCACACAGTGGCCAGCCAGTTCCTCTGGAGGGCCAACAACAGGGCATGGAGGTCAAGGCCTTCCCCTGAGAAGAGCATCAGAATTGCCCTCCTGGATCAGATCATTAGTGCATCTAGTCCAGCATCCTGTCTCACACAGGGGCCAACCAGTTCCTCTGGAGGGCCAACAACAGGGCATAGAGGCTGAGGCCTTCATAAGAACATGATAAGAGCCCTGCTGGATCAGCCCAGTGGTCCATCTAGTCCAGCATCCCGTCTCACAGAGTGGCCAACCAGTTCCTCTGGGGGGCCAACAATAGGGCATGGAGGCCGAGGCCTTCATAAGAACATGATAAGAGCCCTGCTGGATCAGCCCAGTGGTCCATCTAGTCCAGCATCCCGTCTCACACAGTGGCCAACCAGTTCCTCTGGGGGGCCAACAATAGGGCATGGAGGCCGAGGCCTTCATAAGAACATGATAAGAGCCCTGCTGGATCAGGCCAGTGGTCCATCTAGTCCAGCATCCCGCCTCACACAGTGGCTGACTAGTTCCTCTGGGCAGCCAACAACAGGGCACAGAAGCCAAGGCATTCCCCTGATAAAAAACATCAGAAGAGCCCTGCTGGATCAGACCAGTGGTCCATCTAGTCCAGCATCCCACCTCACACAGTGGCCAACCTCTGGAAGCCCAACAACAGGGCATAGAAGCCAAGGCCTTCCCCTGATAAAGACGTAAGAAGAGCCCTGCTGGGTCAGACCAGTGAGGGTCCATCTAGTCCAGCATCCCGTCTCACACCGTGGCCAATCAGTTCCTCTGGACAGCCAACAACAGGGCAGAGAGGCCGAGGCCTTCTGGGATTCTGAGGATTAGTGCCTCTGAATGGGGAGGTTTCCCTCAGCCACTATTAATAGTAGCCACTGATAGACTTCTCCTCCATGAATCGTATCTCATCCCCTTTTAAAGCTGTTCATTCCTGTGGCCATCACTACATCCTCTGTCAGGGATTTCCAGATTTTAATCACTCTCTTTGTAAAGTAGTATTTCCGTTTGTCTGTCCTAAACCTACTGCCCATCAACTTCACGGGATGCTTCTCCCTCAGGCCACAGCGGCCTCCAAGGACAGATGCCCAAAGCTCAGGGTTTCATTGTCAGCCTGAGCAGAACAATATTTGCCACAGGTGGATACACCTGCTCTTTTGAATTGTTGATCTTGGAAGAACGGCAGAGGCTCCTCCTGACAAAGGAAGGCTTGTTTTCCAGGGCAGGGAGAACAAGGGCTCCTCAGAGAAGCCCCAGAGAAGGAGATACCCCATGGCCGGTTACCCCTTTGCTGCTTCTTCCAGGGACAAAGGAAGTCCCACCCCTGCAGTCTCTTCAGGCGTCAGGCCAATTTGCACATTCAAATCAGCCATGCCTAGAACAAAGCGCCTCTTGTCAGGACTTCTAGCTGAGCTGAATCAGGTCTCTTCTGACAGGCCATCAGGACGGAAGGAGCGGGCTTGCCAACAGGCCTGGAGAACAATCTCCTGCCCCTTTAATAGCTCAAGATGGGTAGGTGTGTTAGTCTGCCTGCAGCCGCAGAAAAGAGCCAGAATCTAGTGGCACCTTAAAGGCTAACGGAATTAGTAGCAGGGTAGGAGCTTTCATGAGTCACCACTCACCTGTGGAGTCTTGCACTTTTCTGCGGCTACAGACAGACTAACACGGCTGCCCATCTTGATCTACCTGAAGGAGTGAGCGGTGACTCACGAAATCTCCTCCCCTGCCACAGATTTTGTTAGTCTTTCAGGTGCTCCAAGACTGTTGCTCTTTTCTGCTGCTACTAAGGCTGATTTTACACCTCCCCTCTAAAGTAGTTTGACTGCTGTCTTTTCCTGTGCTGATTTCACAGTGCTGTGAAATTTCACTCCAGGGGGTTTAAGGCTGTTTTTACATCTGACTTTCCCGCTGGAATCATTCTAGTTCCAAAAAAACCTGCCCACACTTCTGTGCGGTATGAAACCATGCTGCTACTTAAATGTCCACATCTACTAATTGCCCTCCTGTGGTCAAGCTAGTATTCAACCAGCTTGATTCTGCTTTAAACAATTGCTGTTATTAGGGCACTAAGGCTGTTTTTACATCTGACTTTCCCACTGGAATCATTCTAGTTCCAAAAAAACCTGCCCACACCTCTGTGCGGTGTGAAACCGTGCTGCTACTGAAATGTCCACATCTACTAATTGCCCTCCGGTGGTCAAGCTAGTATTCAACCAGCTTCATTCTGCTTTAAACAACTGCTGTTGATTAGTGCACTTAGACCCCCTGGAGTGAAATTTCACACCACTGTGAAATCAGCACAGGAAAAGACAGCAGTCAAACTACTTTAGAGGGGAGGTGTAAAATGACCCTTAGACCCCCTGGAGTGAAATTTCACACCACTGTGAATTCAGCACAGGAAAAGACAGCAGTCAAACTACTTTAGAGGGGAGGTGTAAAATGACCCTAAGGCTGTTTTTACATCTGACTTTCCCACTGGAATCATTCTAGTTCCAAAAAACCCTGCCCATACTTCTGTGCGGTGTGAAACCGTGCTGCCACTGAAATGTCCACATCTACTAATTGCCCTCCTGTGGTCAAGCTAGTATTCAACCAGCTTGATTCTGCTTTAAACAATTGCTGTTATTAGGGCACTTAGACCCCCTGGAGTGAAATTTCACACCACTGTGAATTCAGCACAGGAAAAGACAGCAGTCAAACTACTTTAGAGGGGAGGTGTAAGATGACCCTAAGTGCTCTAAGAAACCACAATTGTTTAAAGCAGAATAAAGCGGTATAATGCTAGCTTGACCACAGGAGGGCAATTAGTAGATATGGACATTTCAGTGGCAGCACGGTTTCACACCGCACAGAGGTATGGGCAGGTTTTTTTGGAAGTAGAATGATTCCAGCGGGAAAGTCAGATGTAAAATCAGCCTAACACGGCTGCCCATCTTGATCTTTCTCCAAAAGAAGTGAGCGGTGACTCACGAAAGCTCCTACCCTGCCACTTTTAGTCTTTCAGGTGCTACAGGACTCTTACTCTTTTCTACTGCCCCTTTAATGTGTACGATGGGGCAGCTGGAGCTTTCTATCACACGGAGGCAGATAAAATCCGATTAAACCCACGGTGCAAGGGACAAGACCATTTCCCCCCAGGCGGATTGCCAGCGCTATGAGGGGCGCCCCGATTCACACTGCGCATTGAGGGGCACCGAACAACCCTGGGATATGAATTTATTTATTTATTATTTACTTCACTTCTACCCCACCTCCCTCCCCAATGAGGACCCAAAGTGGCTGACATCACTCTCCTCTCCTCCTTTTTTATCTGCACAACAACCCTGTGAGGTAGGATAAGCTGAGTGTGTGTGACTGGCCCAAGCAAGCTTCCATGGCAGAGGAAGGGATTCACACCTGGATCTCCCAGAACCTAGTCCGATACTCTAACCTGGGAAATGTAGACTCCAAGAATGGCATCGGATGATCAGGGCCTGTATGACACAGACCCTACAACTCCCCCCCACCTCCCCGAGAGATCCATAAAGGGTTCACAGCTTTGCCCCAGGGCCTCTAGACAACACATCCTTAGCAACGCATCCTTAGCCAGTTTGGTGTAGCGGTTAATAATGGTAGGCTCTGATCTGGAGAACTGGGTTTGAGTCCCCCACTCCCCCACATGCAGCCAGCTGGGTGACCTTGGGTCAGCCACAAGTTCTCTCCGAGCTGTTCTCTCAAGAGCAGTCCTCGAAAGAGCTCTCTCAGCCCCACCTACCTCACAGGGTGTCTGTTGTAGGGAGGGGAAGGGAACGAGGTTGGAAGAAGAAGAAGAAGAAGAAGAAAAAGAAACTGGATTTATATCCCACCCTTCACTTAGAGTCTCAGAGCGGCTTACAAACTCCTTTCCCTTCCCCTCCTCACAACAGGCACGCTGTGAGGTAGGTGGGGCTGAGAGAGCTCTTTGAGAACTGCTCTTGAGACAACAGCTGTGACAGAACTATGACTTGCCCGAGGTCATCCAGCAGCTGCATGTGAAGGAGTGGGGAATCAAATCCGGTTCTCCCAGAATAGAGTTTGCGCACTTTAACCACTACACCAAATTAGCTCTCTGAGACTCTGAGGGAAGGGCAGGATATAAATCTAACTCTTCTTCTTCAAAAATCTCACTCTGTACACGTTCAGAAGCACACGTTTGCAGCATATTACCTGGGCAGAGAAGTCGATCAGTTTTGGGAGGGGCTGACTGCGCCCTTCGTCACCCTTCAGGAAATCCAGCAAGCTGCCTGCGGTGAGGAAAGAAAGTCCAGTGAACACGTGACGCTGTTGTATACGTAATCGGACCGTCAGTCCATCAAGATCAGTATTCATTTATATATTTAATTCGATTTTTAACTTGACCTCCCCTGCTACTGCAGGCCTCACAGTGAGTAACAACAGATTTGAATTACAATTTATTTATTTAGGAGGAGGAAGAGGAGGAGGAGGAGGAGGTGATTGGATTTATATCCCGCCCTTCACACACTTGGGAGTCTCAGAGCGGCTTACCAGGTTAGGGCTCTTTAGATTGGAAAAATGACCATTGAGGGGAGACATGATAGAGGTTGGCAACATTAAGCGTGGGATAGAGAAGGTAGAGAAAGAAGTCCTTTTCTCCCTTTCTCACAAGACAAGAACTTGTGGGCGCTCAGTGAAATCGCTGAGCAGTCGGGTTAAAATGGATCAAAGGAAGTCCTTCTTCTTCACCCAAGGTATAGATAGGAACTCTCAGTCTGGGGCAAGTGGTGCTCTGTATTCTTGGTGCTTGGGGGGGGGGCGCGACAGTGGGAGGGCTTCTAGTGTCCTGGCCCCACTGCTGGACCTCCTGAGGGCACCTGGGTTTTGGCCACTGTGTGAAAAAGGGTGTTGGACTGGAGGGGCCACTGGCCTGATCCAAGATGGCTTCTCTTACGTTCTTGTGTTCTAAACCCACAAACATCGGTCCAGCTGCTCCCAAGCAAGTGGCATTCCATTTCCTCCTCTTTCCAGCTACTACCGCGAAGTTACTAGTTGCCAGACAGATCCCCACCAGTGTTCCCTCTAAGCTGAGTTAGTGTGAGCTAGCTCACAGTTCTTTAGCTTCCGGCTCACACATTTTCGTCTTCGCTCAGGGAGGACGGCTCCAGAGCAAACTCATTTATGCAGCAGCCAAATCGCTCGCTCACAGCTTTAATGCCAGTAGCTCACAAAGTAGAAGTTTTGCTCACAGGACTCCGTAGCTTAGAGGGAACATTGATTCCCCACCCACCCCCCATGTCACTGTCGCAAAGGAAAAGGAAGGTGAAAATGTGAAATGCTGACAAGGAGGACCAGGAGGAAAATGATGCAAGGTTGGAAAATGCTGCAGTTATACAGCCCCACTTCCCTTCAGGAGGCAGGGAAACAAACAAACTCAGTTCTCAGAAGTCGGTTTCTTAGAAGTAATTCACTTTTGGGGGGGTGGGGAGGTGCTGGTCTTAGATCTCCTATCTCCACTCCCTGTTCTGCGTCTTACAGCTGTAGCTTCCCGTCAGGAAACAGCTATCTCTTTCTCCCCGCAGCATATTGTACATAACGCAACTTCCCTCACATGTGGCAATTGTGTACGTTTGTGTGCGTGTGTTGGGGAGCTGAGCTATCTCAGCAGTGCCAGGATACCGAGGGCTTTAAGCGAGACATGCAAACTGGAGCAAAACAGAGGACAGCCTATGAAACCCAGATTTTGTCAAAAAAGAGGGTTTTTTTCCGGGCGGGGGGGGGGGGGGGGGCTGTACACAGCTCTGAGCGTGAAATCTCCCCTAGGAAACTCCCCAGTCACGGAGCTCACTTGAAGTGTAGACGAATTCAAAAAGCAGCATTCTACCAGCAGCTACTAGCCAGGCCTAGTTAAACGGAACCTCCATGTATTGAGGCAGTATACCTTTGAAAACCAAATGCTGGGAACAAACAAGAATGGAAGGCCTTTAACTCTGTGAGCTTTCTAGGCCCACCAGTCTGGTGTAGTGGTTAAGGGCACGGACTCTAACCTGGGAGAACCCGGTTTGATTCCCCACTCCTCCACTTGCACCTGGCTGGATGACCTTGGGCAAGCCACAGTTCTCTCTGAGCTGTTCTGGAAAGAGCAGTTCTCTCAGAGCTCTCTCAGCCCCACCTACCTCACAGGGTGTCTGTTGTGGGGAGGGGGAGGGAAAGGAGATTCTAAGCTGCTCTGAGACTCCTTCGGGTATGGAAGGGTGGGATATAAATCCAGTCCTCCTCCTCCACTTGGGGGAAACAGAATGCTGGACCACGTACTTATTTAGGGCATTCGTGTGTGGCCTCCCTGACTTGAGAGAAAGTCTTCAAGGTGTGAACACATGAAGCCACCTTATACTGAATCAGACCCTTGGTCCATCCAGGTCAGTATTGCCTGCTCAGACTGGCAGCAGCTCTCCAAGGGTCCAAGGAGAGGTCTTTCACATCACCTGCTGCCTGGTCCTTTTTAAACTGGAGATGTCAGGGATAGAAACTGGGACCTTCTGCTTGCTAAGTAACGCTCTATCATTGAGCCACGGCCCCTCTCCTACAGACTGACAAATTTTACAAACATGAATGCCACAGCAATCAAATGTAATAATAAAAAACCAAGTAGCAGTATAAAATCCAGCAAAAGGACTCGGCTTTGTCTGCAAACACCGTAAAATGGAATTGCTGTTTAAAACCTGGGAAGGGCAGATGGATGCTCGCTGTGATCTAGGAAAGGAATGCTTAAAAGGGCTGAATCAAAACATTCCCTCCCCATGTAGTTGCCCGATTCACAAGATGCACGGAGGAGTCCCTCTTTTGGGGGGAAAAAAATTGGGGGCTCCAGAGAACAAGTCCCCCACTGCAGGCTTGCACTGATGTTCTTTTTCCTCCCTTGCCCACCCAGTGCCATACTGAGGACAGAACATATTGCCCTCACTCTGAATTGATTTCACAACAGCGGCAGCTAACCAATCACATGTGGCTAAGTCAAAGCATCCAAAACCAAATCTGAGCAACGGCCAACCGGTATTCCCCACCCTTGTTTTGTCATCATAAGGGAAACAGGTGCAAAAAATGAAGCTTAGTAGCTGTATCATCATCACCATTATCATCTCCATTTATAGTTTGCCTTTCTCATTGGGACTCAAGGAGGATTGGAAATATGATAAGAACTATTCAGTCACCCTGCGAGGCAACTGCAGTTTCTGCTGCCGCCAGGGCTACACAAAGGCAGTGAAAAAGACAAGGATGAGGTAGCTAGCCAGGTGGTTATAGCCAGTCTTTTAATGTTGAAATCAGAAACTGATAAGACCTTGAACAGCGCAGTTAATCCTTTCCTTGACTTGATACAGATCTATTACAGGTTTACTGATGAGTTATTCATCGTGTTAAAGGATGCCGACAGGGCACGACATTTTTGTAACTGGATGAATGGAGTTAATAGCAACATCAAATCTGCTTGGAACTTTGACGACAAGGAAATTGTTTTCTCTGGACACTAAGGTGCTTAGGACTCCAGACAATACGTTAGCTGTTAGACTCCACAGAAAAGACAGGAGCCGCGACAGCTGATCAGAATTATTCAGGGGAACTTTGAGCCCAGCCAGTTTGGTTACAAGGACGCTTTAAATATTTGTATATTTTGTATTAGAGTGTGTTTTGTAATTTGTTAGATAAAGGTTTCCCTTGCTCGAAAGCCAGTCAAATACGACTCTAGGGATGCGGTGCTCATCTCTGTTTCTGAGCCAAAGAGCCAGCGCTGTCCGAAGACGTTTCCGTGGTCATGTGGCCGGCATGACTAAACACCAAGGCGCACAGAACGCCGTTACCTCCCCACCGAAGTGGTACCTGTTTATCTACTTGCAATTTCTTGCTTTCGAACTGCTAGGCTGGCAGGAGCTGGGGCCAGAGACGGGAGCTCACTCCGTCACGTGGCACTCGGGTCTCGAACTGCTGAACTAGCGACCTTCCGGACTGCAGTTCAGCATCTTAACCACTTGAGCCACTGCAGCCCTTGGTTTGTACCATAATGTAAATGCTTAGTAATAATTATTGAATAGACTGCATAATAATATCACAGTTGTTTTTTGATTACTTAAAACCTCCAGGTGGTAGCTGGAGATCTTCAGGAATTACAACTGGTCTCCAGAGATCAGTTTCCCCAGAGAAAATGGCTGCCTTGGAAGGTAGAATCTGGGCCATTATCCCCCTCGGAGGCCTCCCTTCCTCAAATTCCACCCGCCCCAGGCTCCACCCTCAAAAACTCCGGGCGTTTCCTAAGCCACACCTGGCACCCCTCAGGCAGAGCCTTGAGGGATGTCAGTTAACTGCCATAAATTTTGTTCAATAACTGTGTTACTGGTAATGAGTGTATTTACATGACCCCTGAAAAGGTTATTGGCTTTCATTTGTTTTTTCTTCCTACTTGGTGACAGGTCCCACCTGGGAGTTCTCAACAGGGCCATGACTCCCTCCTCAGGAATGTGTGCTCTGCTTTGTTTGCTGGCTTAGCTCAGCTTGCGCATGCCCGTCTCAGTGCTTTGCTCTTCCCTGCTGTCTCCGTGCCCTGTCCTTGAAAGGAAATGCTTGCAATTATGTGAAAGCCTTTTATCCATGCCTTGAGAACTAAACTTTAGAGATGTTCAACATCATTATTTTCTGGGAACCCTTTTTCCCGCGTTTTCTATGGGAACTCTAAGCCAGTATATTTGAGCACCTAAAATCCTGTCTAATGATTGGTAGAATATCCTTAAGCCATATTTCATATCAGTATATCAATACCTGTAGTCCCTAAACCCAGTATTACTAACAGTGAAAGTGTTTGACTCCAATGATCTTCTCTGCAAATAAAGGACTTACTGCTTCATGAGACCTGTTGTGGATTATACCTCTTGGGACATTCTCACAGGGGAATAGTTCCCCCCCGTCCCCAGAGCCCTCTTCTTCAGCCGAACAAAGTCTCCCACGGACTCTTTGGTCCCGTCCCCTGATTCTGACCTTTCTCCATGAATTCGGTAATGATGTAAATGGGTTCCTCCTTGGTCACCACGGCGTTCAGCTTCACCAGCTTGTCATGCTGCAGCGTCTTCATGAGGTTGGCCTCTTCCAGGAACGCCTCCACAGACATGCTCCCCGGCTTCATGGTTTTCACGGCTACTTTGGTGTGCTTGTTGTAGACGGCTGGGTGGGAGGGAACGGGAGGCGTCAGAACAACAGAACCCACAGCCATCTTCTAGCCAGGGCAGGGCTTATCCTGCCACGCTCTAGCTAGATCACGGAGACAGATCAAGATGGGTCGCCGCGTTAGTCTGTCTGCACATACACCCACATAAAACACACACAAAAACCCTTCCTACATGAAGATAAGTCAATCAGAAAGAAAAGTTCTAGACGCTCTTGTCAGTTTTCACCCTGCAGTGAGTTTCTTTTACCAGGATAGGATTCAAAACTTCCTGTCATGGCCTGGGGTCGGCCTAGCCCTAAGTACAAACAGCCCATCTGGAGATACCCTAGTCCCGCTGTACACTGCATTGGTCAGGCTGCACGTGGAGTGAGAGGACTCGCAAGAATGGGTTTAAATTAAGGGCGGGAAGGGACTGGCTGGACCTTAGGGAAGACATTTCAACAGTCAGAGCTGATGCTACAGTGGAATGGGCTCCCCAGGGAGGTGGCGGTGAGCTCCCCCTTCACTGGCCATCTTTAAGCAGCGGCTGGACAAACGCTTGTCAGGGATGCTCCAGGCTGATCCTGCATTTCTTACTTATTTATTTACTTCGACTTATACGCCGCTCTCCCTGCTACCGCAGGCCCAGAGCGGCTTACATACTTAATAAAGAAGATAAATTCACAATTATTAAAACCATATAAAACCTTAAAACATGCATAAATCACAGTAATAATTTAGTAAAATGCTCAATATAATAGATGGTGTACCATGCTCCTCCAACATTTTCAGGCCCTCGGCGTCAATAACACTGGGCCAGATGGTAACTTCTGGCTGCACGGTGGTGGTGGTAGGGTGGAGGGAGAGAAAGAGGCGGTGGCCCCTATTCATATGCCTGGCGGAAGAGCTCCGTCTTACAGGCCCTGCGGAACTGCATCAGGAACAAGCTCCCGGAAGAGATCAGGGCCCTGCGGGACCTGATGCAGTTCCGCAGGGCCCTGATCTCTTCCGGGAGCTTGTTCCACCAGGAAGGGGCCACCACCGAAAAGGCTCTGCCCCTCGTGGCCACGAGCCTGGCCTCCCTGGGGTCTAGTATGACTAAACGATGTTGGGCCTCAGACCGTAGTGCTCTCTGGGGTACGTACGGGGAAAGGTGGTCCCGCAGGTAGGTCAGACCCAGGCCATTTAGGGCTCTAAAGACAAGCACCAGCACCTTGAAGTGAATTCAGTACACTATAGGCAGCCAGTGCAGTGCCGCTAGCACCGGTCGGATGTGGTCCCGTCTAGGGAGGCCCATCAACAACCTCGCCGCGGCATTCTGCACCAGCTACAGCCTCCGAATTTGCAACAAGGGCAGCCCCATGTAGAGAGCATTACAATAGTCTAGCCTTGAGGTGACCGTTGCATGGATCACTGTAGCCAGGTCTGCACGGTCCAGGAAAGGAACCAACCAGCCTCAGGTAGTAAAAGGCTGACTTGGCAGTGGCTGCTACCTGGGCCTCCATACTCAGGGAGGGATCCAGGAGTACTCCCAAACTCCTAACCACCGGCACAGGCAGCAATGGTGCCCCGTCGAAGGCTGGGAGCGGGAGCCCCAACCATGGGCTGCCCCAGGCCAGGCACAGGACCTCCGTCTTCGCCAGGTTCAGCTTCAGCCTACTCAGCCTGAGCCATCCAGCCACAGCGTGCAATGCCCGGTCTAGATCGTCCGGTCCAGAGCCAGACTGGCCACCCAACATCAGATAGAGCTGGGTGTCATCCGCATACTGGTGACAACCCAGCCCCGCCCTCCGGACAATCTGGGCAAGGGGGCGCATATAGATGTTAAAAAGCATCGGGGACAGGACAGCCCCCTAAGGCACTCCGCATTCAAGCGGGTGCCTCTGGGACTGCTGTTCCCCTATCACCACCCTTTGTCCCCGACCCTGGAGAAAGGAAACAAGCCACTGTAAGGCAAGCCCCTGTATCCCCACATCGGCAAGGCAGTGGGTCAGCAGCCAGGGATCGACCGTGTCGAACGCTGCCAACAGGTCAAGCAACAGCAATACTGCCGCCCCGCCCCAATCCAGATGTCTCTGGAGATCATCAGTAAGGGCCACCAGAGCCATCTTGGTCACGAACCCCAGGCGAAAGCCTGACTGGAAGGGATCTAATACCGAAGCGTCACCCAAGAAGCTCTGCAACCGTATTGTCACCGCCCTCTCTATTAATTTGCCCAAATAAGGCAAATTGGACACCAGCCAGTAGTTGGCCAATTTGGCTGGGTCCAGAGATGGTTTTTTTCAAGAGAGGGCGGACCATCGCATCCTTGAGTGCACCTGGGAACTGCCCCTCCAAGAGGGACTGGTTGATAATCTCCCTCAGTGCACCTCGAAACACCTCGTGGCCCGTTTTAATGAGCCAAGAGGGGCACAGATCAAGGACGCATGTGGTTGGGCGCACGGTCACGGGCAACCTGTCAACTTCGTCAGGGCTGAACAGATCAAAAGAATCCAAGCCCGGAATTGCCGACCTGCAAGGGGCCTAGAGTTCACTCATTGTATCAACTGAGGCGGGGAGGTCGCGGCAGAGCACCAAGACTTTATCCGCAAAGTAGCTCGAAAAAGCCTCGCAGCCAATCTCTAATTCCCTACCATTTGGTTTGCCCTGTGGCAATGCTGTTATAGACGGTATTGTTCTAAATAACTGCGCCGGGCGTGAGCTAGCGGATGCAATCTCGGCCGCACAGAACTCCTTCTTAGCGGCCTTGACTGCCATCTCATAGCCCTTCATAAAAGTCCTATAAGATGCTCTTGTAGCTTCGTCGCGAACATGTCACCACCGTCTCTCTAACCGTCTGAGCTCCCGTTACATGCGCCGCAACCCCTGGGTATACCAGGGGGCGAGCCTAGTACGGGGACGCAGAGCACCTGGGAGCGATGGCTGCGGAGAGTCGACTATGCCAATCCTCCTCGAGCTCATCCAACAAGCCGCCAAGAGGCCTCGGATCCCTCAGAGCTGACAGGAGCCGCTCCGGGTCCATCCTGCTCCGCAGGAGAACTAAATTACGCTCGCTGCCTAAACAGGGTTGGGGTGGAACGTTCAGACGAGCCCTCGGGGCATGGTGGTTCGACCATGGTACTGCCAAAGCAGTAATCCGGTCCACTGTTACCCCCACCGCGAAGATCAAATAGAGCATGTCCAGCCTGGTAGGTGGGGGTCATTATAAACTGGGAGAGTCCCAGCGCCGCCATGGACGACATCAGGTCTGCCACCTGAACAGAAGTCGCGTCATCGGCATGGACATTGAAATCACCCAGGACTATCAGCCTTGGGTGTTCCAGTGCCCAGCCTGTTACGGCCTCCATCAGGGCCAGTCGGCTCTCGGCCAGTGCGTTAGGCAGTCGGCATACCAGCCAGATCGCCACTCTCCCCAGCCTCCAGCACCAGGCCAACACACTCTAAGCCCGCGATATTCTGCGGTGGGAGCGCCCTGAAGCATAGGCGTAGAGTACGGGGGGGCTCGAGGGCTTGAGCCACCCCCGAGAAAACGGAGCGCCTGCCGCCGCACCTCCCCGGGTCTTTCTGAGGCCCGGCCGCCGCTGCTGGAGAGGAAGAGGGAAGGGGTGGCGGGCGGGGGGGGGAGAGAGAGGCACTGGCAGCAGCGGCTGGCGGGCCTCGGAAGGGCCCGGGGAGGCGGGGTGGTTTCCCGGGGGGGGAGAACATCGCTCCAGCGCGCGTGCGCTAAGGAGCCCCCCCCCTGGATTTCCAAAAGTCTACGCCCCTGCCCTAAAGGAGTAAGCCTCTCGAATGAGCATTGCCACTCCACCCCCCCCCCCTTAGTCCATGATTTAGCATTGAGCAGGGGGTTGGACTAGATGGCCTGTATGGGTCGTTCCAACTCTGTGATTCTATAATTCTATGATACACATGATCTGGACACTATACTTATGTTGATACAGCCCAAAATCACATTTGCCTTCTTAGCTACTGCATCACACTGCTGATTCATGTTCAGTGTATGGTCCACTAAGACCCCCAGATCCTTTTTACACAGACTACTGCCAAGACAAATCTCCCTTATCCTATAATTTTGTATTTGATTTTCCTACCTAATGCAGAACTTTACATTTATCTCCACTGAAATTCATTTAATTTGTTTTAGCCCAGTTTTCCAGCCTGTCAAGATCATCCTGTATCCTGACTCCGTTTTCTACAGTATTCGCTACCCCTCCCAATTTAATATCATCTGCAAATTTGACAAGCATTCCCCCTATCCCTTCATCCGAATCATTTATAAATGTTGTTCCTACGACACTCCCTGCAAATTGTTTCACACCTGCTCAGTTGGGATTGGGTCTATTCCTGGTGGGACCGGTATTCCTGAGCCAGTTTACAGGTTGTTGGGGGGACTCTGACCCTGCAGGGTTCTTCTTTTCCTCTTACCCAGCCAGACTTCTCCAAACTGCCCAGCTCCCAACTTCTTCTCCAGCTTCAACGAGTCCCGGGGGATTTCCCAGGCATCTTTCTCCCAAGGCTTCTGAGGTTTCAGCGCAACGCATGGGTTAGACAGTTTTTGGCACAGCCCATCACTCTGTCCTGAAAGAGAGGCAAGAGGGGCAGCCCCCATCAGGCTTTTTCACAGGTTGTCAAGGAACTAAGGTAGGCTCCAAAGGGATCCCGTTACGACCCAGAAACAAGGGCACCAAGACGCCAGTCAGTGCTAGCTATCCAGGTCCTCTGCTCAGCTAATGAGAGGGTCAAGTGTGGTTGGCCACAGACAGTGCGGCGGCTGGGCGATTGGCTGAGGCTCGCAGAGGAAAAAGGGTCCTGCTCAGAGCTGCCCGGTGGGCCTAGAACTCTCGGGAGACAGGCGATTCGGCAAGGCCTGGGAAGGATTTGTTTAAGCTCCAACTCTTCTCATGTATTGAATTCATCTTCCCTCTTGGTTCCCGCTCTCTGGATGGTCCCCTGCATTCAGATAGAGTGTGGGGGCAGGAATGGAACACAAGACCACCAGAAGAGCCCTCAACCCTGGTTCCTGCTCCCCGGTTGTGTGAACACGGCTGCCCTGCAACAAAGACAAGAAGCCACGCACACATACCCTTGTAGTGGCTGACCAGTTCCTGCAGGGTGTTGAAGCTGTTGCGAGGGGAGATGTAGAAGCCGCCGCTGTCCATCGTCCGGATCTTGTAATGTTTCACGATGTCCATCTTGTTCTGGTTGTCAAAATCTCTCACAGACAGAGAGTAGCTCCCTGAGCAAAGGGGGGGGGGAAGAGAGGGATGGAGAACCACGACAGCGGGGGCAGAGGTTCCGCCCCAAGCCAGCCATTCAGACCTGAGAGCTAACCTCTCTCGCAAACAGGACAAGGGAAGGTCTCCAAGGAGCAGCCTGTTTCCACAAAAAAACGGAGTCCCTGAATATCACTGACACCCAGCCGGACAGGGGGCAGTTCTGCAAAAGGCCAAAAGACACTCAGTGTCCACCTCCTTTACACTGGTTGTCTGTAACTTTCTCCCTTTGGGTATGTAAAATGCCATCTAGTTGCAGCCAACTGATGGTGACCCCGTAGGGTTTTCATGGCAAAAGACAAATACAGGTGGTTTGCCCTTGCCTACCTCTGCATAGCAACCCTGGTGTCAGCTAATGCTGCCATCTCCTGCCCGGGAGGTGGGATGAGTGAACCCTTGATGTCAGGTCTGTGGGATGTTATGTTATATTTCGCATGGCATGCTTATCACTCTTCAAGCTGCTCTGACCTTGGGAGACTGTTGGTGCCTGCCCATGTATCTCTTCTCCTGTCTGACTCTAATTCTTCCCGCTTTTTCCCTGGGAACTGCAAACCAGTATTTTAAGCGCCTTTTCTCTGACATGGTGATTGGTTGCAATGTGTTACCAGACCCTTTTTTGAATTCTGTATAATTGTCCTGCTTGGGGCTGTGTCAGCCATTTCTAACACAAGAAGTGCGGATGACCATAGCAGACCTTTCTCAACAAAGCATTCCTGTTCAAGGACACTTGTTGGTGACTGACTCTGTAGGACTCTCACACCTGGACTTCCTTGGTAGTCTCCCATCCAAATACTAACCAAGGCCGACCCAGCTTAGCTTCTGGGATCTGACACAATCAGACACGCCTGGGCCATCCAGCTCAGGGCAACTTTTGGTTCCAAAGAAAGGCCACCAGGAGAGGCCGCCACATTGAGAGGAACGTCAGAGGAGAGAAAACACTCTTCAGTTCTAATACAGGCTATTCTTCCGCCGCCCCCCAACTGAACCTCAAACTCCCTCCCCCCCTTCAAGGTAAGGGGGAAAGTACAGGTACCTGGGGTATCAGACAAGTAAACCGGTCTGCCCTGACCTGGACGGCTAGACCAATCGCACCTGGGGTTGCTATGCAGAGGCAGGCAATGGCAAACCATCTGTGTTTGTCTGCCCTGACCCGGATGGCCCAGGATGGCCCAATCTCACCAGATCTTGAAAACTAAGCAGGGTCAGCCCTGGTTAGTACTTGGATGGGAGGCTACCAAGGAAGTCAAGGGTTGCTGTGCAGAGGCAGGCAATGGCAAACCGCCTCTGAACCTCCTGTTCCTTGACCTGGATGGCTCAAGCTAGCCTGATCTCGTCAGATCTCGGAAGCTAAGCAGGGTTAGCCCTGGTTTGTACTTGGATGGAAGACCACCAAGGAAGTCCAGGGTCGCTGTGCAGAGGCAGGTAAGGGCAGACCACCCCTGTTCCTCTCGTGCCATAAGCTGACAGCAACTTGACGGCACTTTTCCACCACCGCCGAACCTGTCTACCTGCAGGCAGATACTTCATCTTCTTGGTCCCCCTACAGTTGCGCATCATCGCTCAGACTCAACTAACAGGACCTAAATCGAGTCACTGCACAAATTGCACTCCTACGGCACTCGCCGCCCTCAGTTTTCGAAAGAACTCGCACTAAAATTAAATGGCTATCTTTAGCTGAAAAAGAGGCTGCCGTTTGATTAGCTGGTGACACCTGAGTCACCTGAGCCAAGGTCTGCAAATCGGTTCTCCCAACAAAACCCTGCAGACCTGTTTGATTCCACCGGGGCGTCTGTCGTGCCCCAGAACCTGCAGCGCCTGTTTGATCGGAAGCCAGAGCGGGAGAGAAGCAAACGAAGATGGGCGACGCTGGGAGGGCGGGAGCTCTGTCATGGCACAAAGCTTCTGAAAACCTGACCTCTGCCCCCGCAGGGAGCTCGGCGGCTCCCGTGGGAGAATATGTGTTTGTACCACCCATCCCTACAGCCTGGGGGGGGGGGGTGCTACCTTTGCTCGTCTCGCTGTCTCGGATCATGAAGGAGCCAATCACGTTCCCAGCAGCCAGCAGCTGTCGCTCAGCATCTTTCCGGCTGACGCCTCTGAAAAACCACCTAGGAAGGGGACATTCCAAAAAAGCCAGGTGAACAAGCCCTTTTGCTGGCCTTCCACAGAACAACACACACACACACACACCCGGCCATACTGTGGTTAACCTTTAAATGAAAAACAGGTTTCAAGACACATCTCCCCCCCCTTTAAAACCTCAGCGGGATCCTCATTTCGATATGCAAAACTATACTAGGTGAGCTCCTCTTGTCCGTTCCCATACGGCCCTGATGCAAACTGTAGCTGCGTAGGCACCCAATTTCCTTTGTACAGATGGGACAAAGTCATTTTAGCCCTAAGAGAAGAAGAAGAGTTGGCTTTATACCCCGCCCTTCACTACCCGAAGGAGTCTCAGAGTGGCTTACAAACTCCTTCCCCTTCCCCTCCCCCACAACAGACACCCTGTGAGGTAGGTGGGGCTGAGAGAGCTTCTTTTGAGAGCTGCTCGTGAGAGAACAGCTCTGAGAGAACTTGTGACTGACCCAAGGTCACCCAGCTGGCTGCATGTGGAGGAGTGGGGAGTCCACTGCTCTTAACCACTACACCAAAATGGCTCTCTATTGGGTCACCATAACTCAGCTGCAACGTGAGGAGGAGGAGGAAGAAAAGAAAAGTTGGATTTATACTCTGCCCTTCACTTGTAGTCTCAGAGCGGCTTACAACCGCCTTTCCTTCCTCTCCCCATAACAGACATCCTGTGCGGCAGGTGGGGCTGAGAGAGCTCTGAGAGAACTGCTCTTGAGAGAACAGCTCTGAGAGAACTTGTGATTGGCCCAAGGTCACCTAGCTGGCCGCATATGAAGGAGCGGGGAGTCAAACCCGGTTCTCCAGATTACAGTCCGCCGCTCTTAACCACTATACCAAACTGGCTCTCTTCTGGCAAGAGAAGTCGGAAATCTCAGACACGGATGCTGCACAGAGGCAGTCCTCTCCCTGTTCCACAGCCGGACTCACTCCTCGGTCTCCAGCGAGTTCACTCGGGCGACGTAGTTGCTGGGGATGTAGCCTTCCCTTCCCGTTGACAGGGCCTTCGCTCGCCACCATTCTCCTGCACTGCAGCAAGAGGGGAAAAGACAGAAGAGTGGATTTTTTGGCCACTGGACCACCGTGCTGAACAATGCATGCCACTGTGCGCTGGAAACTGGTAGCCCCTCCCATCCCCCCCCCAGGTCCAGCTTCCCAACTCACACTGGGTATCCCCACGGCCAGTGCATGTCTGGACAGCTGCCTGAACAGACCCAAATCCCATCTCTACCTTTCAGACTTAAAACAAGTTTACCAGTTATTCCTTCCTGCTAGGGCATCTACACTGGTGGGCTAGAACTTCTGCGATTCTGTGGGTGGTAACCAATGCTCCCTCTAAGCTGTGGAATCTTGTGAGCAGAAATTCTCCACTTTGTGAGCTACTGGCATTAAAGTTGCGCGCGCGCGATTTGGCTGCTGCACAGATTCGTTAGCTCTGGAGCCATCCTTCCTGAGCTAAGACAAAAAAAAAAGTGTGAGCCGGAGGTTAAAAAACTGTGAACTGGCTCACACTCACTCAGCTGAGAGGGAACAGTGGTGGTAACGCATCGCTTGTTAGGTGACAAATTATTTCCTTTTGTCTATCCTGAAAAAATGGGCACCGCGGTTCCGGCTGGCTCTATTGCTATCAGCTGCCTTGAACCACGAGGAAAAGTAGGACATATAAATGTTTTACTAAACGAATAAACCGGCTACCGAGGGGCTCCGTCCATCCCTACGGGGCTGCCTGTACTGCTGGGCTTGAAACCACCTTGTGCCTGGCCACCAGCAACTGGCCCAGGCGGCAGCCCACTGGGAATTTCCCCAGCACATTCAAGAGTCAAGACACCTCAGCTGGGACCCAATGTGGCCACCAAACAACGAAGGGAGTCAACCAGGCTCCCACCGGAAACCGATGGCCCTCCAAGACAGTTGGGCTCCAACTCCTGTAGGATCTGCGTCCCCAGCTCCTGCTTGGGACATACACCGAGATTTAGAATCATAGAGTTGGAAGGGACCTCTGGGGTCATCTACTCCAACCCCCTGCACAAGGCAGGAAATTCACAAATGCCTCCTCCGCACACACCTGTAATGACCCCTGTTCCATGCCCAGAAGAGGGCAAAAAACTCTCCAGGATCTCCAGCCAAACTGGCCTGGAGAAAAATTGCTTCCTGACCAGTGTTCCCTCTAAGCTGAGTTACTGTGAGCTAGCTCACCGTTTTTTAGCCTCCGGTTCACATATTTTTGTCTTAGCTCAGGAAGGATGGCTCCGTCCGGAGCCAACTCATTTACGCAGCAGCCAAATCACTCACTCACAACTTGAATGCCAGTAGCTCATAAAGTAGAATTTTTGCTTACAAGACTCCACAACTTAGAGGGAGCATTGTTCCTGACCCAAAAGTGGGGATCAGCATTTCCCTGGGTGTGTAAGAAAGGGCCAGAAGAACTAAACACTGATGCAACCCTTCCCGCGCTCCCTCTCGCGGTCTGCCTAAGTTCAGAGAATCAGCATTGCTGTCAGATGGCCATCCAGCCTCTGTCTGAAAACCTCCAAAGCAGGAGATTTGGGGGTGGAGCCTCGGGAGGGGACCCAGTGGGGGTCTAACGCCATTGAAGTCCCCCCCTCTAAAGCAGCCATTTTCTCCAGTGGAACGGGTCTTTATCGCCAGGAGATCAAGATGTAATTCCAGGAGATCTCCAGCCGCCACCTGGAGGCTGCCAATCCTACGACCGGTTGCAGAAAGAGATGGAGGAGAGGGTGTGGTCTGGCACTTACTCCTCGAGGACTTTGAGGTGCTCCCCCTTCTGGAAGCTCAGGTCCTCCTTGTGGATGGCTTCGTAGTCGTAAAGGGCCAGGACGATGAAGTCCTCCGGTCCTGCGGGGACAGACAGAAGGCTTGCCTTCACACCCCTTCAGCGGCCAGCCAGGGCAGAGGAGTAAGAGGGCCTTGGCTCAGAGCTACAGTGGCAGCACTGGTGCAGTCCAAAGATGCTACCTGTGATCTCAGTTTTGGGACAGTTGCCCAGGACGGCAGCTGGGGAGAGAAACCCGCTGATGGCCTTCAGGTTTCCTGCTCTCCAACTCATTTGCTCCTTGCTTCATTTACACAACTTATTTGCCTTGCCCTGTTTTGTTTGTTTTTAACCTAACCTGGATGGCCCGGCTAGCCCGGTCTCATCTCAGAAGCGAAGCGGGGTCAGCCCTGGGAGACCAACACAGAAGTCAGGGTCACTATGCAGAGGCAGGCAATGGCTAGCCCCCTCCATTCATTCTTGCCTTGGAAACCCCAGCTGGTGGCCATGAATCGGCTGCAACCTGATTGCGCATTCCACCACCATATTTGAGGGCGGGCGGGGGGGGGGGGGTTTAAAGCACAGATCACAAAGAGTCCTCACAGCCGCTTCCCGATCCTATGCGCATTTACTGTTGCGGAATTAGGGCTGGACAAGGGGGGGGGGGTTCCGCGATATTCATGGGGGGGGGAGAAGCTGACAGCTGCTCCTCCTTCCTCCGCCCCCTTCCCCCCTTCCCTCTGCCCCCTCACCCCCCCCAGAGACTCCCAGCGGGCCTCGGCAGCTCTCGCCGGGCCCGCCGCTTGCCCCCTTCCCCCCCCCCCCCAGAGACTCCCGGTGGGCCTCGGCGGCTCTCGCTGGGCCCGCCGCTCTCCCCCTTCCCCCTCCTCCGCGGGCTCTCGGCTGGCCTCGGCAACTCTCGCCGGGCCGCTGCCATTCCAAGAGCGTTCCCCGCGCATGCGCAGGGGACGCTCTTTTACTTTTCGGGAGATTTAAAGATCCCCCGAAAAGTTTTTGATAGATTTCGGATTTTTCTGCGAGCGGGGGGGGTTACCCCCCACCTGCAGAACCCCCCCTCTGCCCTCCAAGTGCCCCCCCGCGCGGATTTAAGTATCCGCACATGGGGGGGACTTGGGAATTAGATATATAGATTGAGTCTCAGTCCTCTGCTAAAACTCTGCAGAAACCTCTGGTACACCTATAATATTTTTAATATCTATAGTAATTGGCCTCTGTAGTTGAAACGTTGGTTCTGTTCTGTTCCCAGGAACCTTCAGGCCGCTGCTATGTGTTGTATGTGGCCATCCCTGGACAGAGATTTGACTCACATGGCTGCTGCCTTTTGGGGATGTTTATATTTTAAAGCAGTCAGAAGTCACTATCAAATATGACATGGAGAGGGTATCTGAAGCGAGCTTCTTGGGACTCTCTCAGGCTGTGGCCCGACACAGCCACTCCTCCCCTCCGGATCAAACGGGCCCAGTCAGACAGCCACATCTCCCAGGCGTTCCCCGGCCATACTTATCCTGTCACAAGATGACTTGGAGCCGCGTTTAAAAAACCACCACAGCAGAGGATGGAGGGAAAAAAATGATTTCCAAAATGTATAAAATGTTGTTGAAGTGGTATAATGCTGATGAACTTGTAAAAGAACAAATGATTAAATGGGCAATCAATATGAATAAGGAGATCGCAATGTCATCTTGGGAATTTTTGTGGAAAAATGCTATGTCTATATCTACATGTAATAATCTTAAAGAAAATTGTTTTAAAATGATGTATAGATGGTACATGACTCCGAAAAAAATTGCAAATATTGGTCAAAATATGTCGAATAAGTGTTGGAAATGTAAACAAAAAGAAGGATCGTTATATCATATGTGGCGGACTTGCGATAAAGCAAAAAGTTTTTGGTGTATGATACATGCTGAAATGGAGAAAATTTTGAAGTGTAAGTTTAAAAAATTGCTCGAAATGTTGTTGCTTGGTCTAAAGTTAGAGGATGTAAACATAAGTAAAAGAACATTGATTTGGTATATGGCAACGACAGCAAGAATGGTGTACGCACAAAGTTGGAAATCGGAGAAAACTCCAGAACTATGGGAATGGTTGAGAAAATTGCTATTTATGGCAGAAATGGACAAATGGACAAGAAAATTAAACAATCAAGACTCAGCGAAGTTCTCAGAAGATTGGAAAGATTTGAAGGAATATATGGAGCGAGAATGGAATATGAAAGACAATATCTTTACACTTTCTAACTACTGAAATGAGGGACAGATCATAACACAAAAATGATTTATTAGTTAGCCGCGAAACTAAACCTTCTTTCTTTTTTAATTAATATAATTTTTAAATGTATAAAAGTTATAATAGCTCAAAATGTTACCTTAGGAGGCAAATACTTTTGAAATACATGTTTACCAGTTGATATATATGAAGGTGCAGGAGGGGTGGGAAGTCATTTAATGTTTATATCTTTTTAGCTAAATATGCAACTTTATAAAGAATGGAATATGTATAAAAGCTAATTGCATTTGAGAATAATGGAAAAATTAAAAAAAATTATTCGCAAAAAAAAAACCCCACCACATCACAAGTGGTGTTTTCGGTTCCCCACGCAGCCATTGCGCATGGCCGGATGTCTGAACGTGGGGGAGCGCGCACAGAATGGATTTGGTAGTCTGAACCTGCAGATCCATTTTGCCCCCAGAGAGGTGTTTAAAAAAAACACCCTATGTGCGCACGTGCGCATGCACATTTATGCGCACACATGAATTTTGGAAGTTTTTGCGGTGCGTTCTGTGGCTGCTGCGCTACAATAATGCGAATGCTTTCCCACGGGAAAATAATGCGAATGCTTTCCCATGGGTAACCTGCAGCTGGGTGTGCTGTGTGGCTGATATGTCCCACAACACTTTAAACTAGTTCAATTAGAAGAAGAGGAGGAGGAAGAGGAGGAGATTGGATTTATACCCCGCCCTTCACTACCCAAGGGAGTCTCAGAGCGGCTTAAAAACTGCTTTCCCTCCCCCTCCCCACAACAGACACCCTGTGAGGTAGGTGGGGCTGAGAGAGCTCTTTCCCAAGCTATCCTTGAGGGAACAGGTGGTACAGAGCTACGGCTTGCCCAAGGTCATCCAGCAGGTGCAAGTGGAGAAGTGGGGAACCAAACCTGGTTCTCCCAGATTAGAGTCCACACACTTAACCACTACACCAAACTGGCAAATTAGAGGCAGCACCATATCGCGCCAAGCCGCCAGTGTGATCACAGTTAACCTTGATTCTGTGAGTCACCCTGGCTTCACCCAGCTTTCCTTAACTTCCCTGACCCCAGAGATAGAAAGAAAGGGGCTGACTTTGTCGTATAGGTCAGATGTATTTCAAATGCTCGTCGGAGACTCGATTGACAGTTACATGAGCTTCAGAGGGTGAAAAAGAGTACTTAATGTCTGATTTTAGTCTTCTTCCTGATTGTTCTGATGAACTACCCACGGTTATGGGTCTTGGCAGAACAACCAAGGATACCCTTTATAAAATCATAAGTGCACTGGGGTTGTGTTGAAACATTCTGTGTTGGAATACTGGAATACAAGAGCGCTTTCAAAATGTTTTCTGACTTAAAGTGTATAACAGGATAAATTGAGCTTTGGTTTAGAACAGGGGTGGCCAAACTTGCTTAACGTAAGAGCCACGTGCAATAAACGTCAGATGTTGGAGAGCCACAAGACATGAATATCACACACACCCTTTTATTGAAAAAAAGCATATTTGCCTTTTATTAACATTAAATGCAAAAATAAAAAGGGGTAAAAACAGATATTGATAATGGTGTTTATTCGTTCAGTGCTGCTTATGTGTTTGCTAATGATATTTATTTGCCCTCGCACCAATCAGTTTGGCTGAGGGAAGGGATTTAAAGAGACAAATGCCTTTTTCAAGCCGGTAGGCGGCAGGGGGTTTGATAACACATTTTAAGTTTAAGTTGCTTTCTTTCTCTGCTCCCCCACCCCCCACCTCAAGACTTCCCAGGGAGGGGAACACTGGCTGGGGAAGGGAAGACCAATCAGGGAGGCATGCCTCCTTTTTGCTTCCGCAGCCGCCCTGCCGGGAGCCACACAATATGTGTGAAAGAGCCACATGTGGCTCCCGAGCCGCAGTTTGGCCACCCCTGGATTAGAACATCTCTCTCTCTCTCTCTCGCTCTGCAATTGGGAAGCCAGCTTCTCTCCCTCCCCAAAATGAACACCGTGGGAATGAGGGTGCATGAAAAGGTTCCTGCACCCCTCATTTCCCCACTGGTTTCACTGGAGCTTGCTTAGGCACAGGATCACAGCTCCCGTATACTTGAGTCTCTTGTGGTCAACAACTATGCCGCTGGTGTTTTTGCTGGGTTTTCAGTCTAGACCAACTCAAACCAAAAAAGGGAATCAGCTCCCAAGAGGACGTGGGTTCTAGCAGCAGAGGGAAAGGATGCAGTTTCGGGTGCTGGGGTGACAGAGTTGAGGGTTAGGAGCTGGCCATCTCTGGGCCAAATCTGGCCCTCTGAGGAGTGCTGCTGGGCCTATTAGTCACCAGCCCAGAAATAAAAGATTGGCTTTGCAGGAGTGGGGGGGCTGATCCTTTGGGCCCAACTGCTTATTACATACCAACTGAGATGCCCTTTGAAAATTTTTGCAGGTCCTCCACTTGTCAATACATCTAATTCTCAACATGGTGCCATCTGTGGATACTTAAATCTGGAGAATGAGGCCATGGACCAATAAGACAGACCTTTCTACAGATCTAAGAAAAGCCCCAGGTTTGCATAAAAATCTGGACTCTAAAAAACCAAACAAACCTGGGGGGGGAGGGAGTTAAAAACCCTCAACATGATAGAAGGATCACCTGTAGCTTTAAGGAACTGATGCTCTCAGTAGCAGCTGCTAGCAGGGCTCCGTTGGGGCCGGGGTGCGCCGGGGCACCGCTCTGGGAGAGAGGAGGCTGGGGAGCGGGCACATAACAATGCCCTGCCCCCCCAGCTCGCTTTTCCAGCCCGCGCTTTGGCGCAGAGCCGGAAGAAAGCCTCCCCCTCGCTCACCCTTCCCAGCCGCGGCAGGCCGCAGCCGGCCCAGGGAGAAGCCCATCCCTCCCCCCGCTCAACCTTCCCGGGGCGCGGCAAGTGCTGCCGGCCTGGGGAGAACCCCCTTCCCCCCCCCCTCACTCACTGTTCCTGGGGCCGCGGCAGGCTGCTGGCCCCAGGAAGAAGCCCCTTCCCTCCCCCTCCGCTCAACCTTCCCGGGCCGTGGCAAGCGCCGCCAGCCCAGGAAGAAGCCCCTTCCCTCCCCCCCTGCTCAACCTTCCCGGGCCGCGGCAAGCGCTGCCGGCCCGGGGAGAAGCCCCTTCCTCCCCCTGCTCAACCTTCTCGGCTGCAGTGCTTGCTGCAGCCCGGAGAGAACCCCCTTCCCTTCCCCCCCCCCCCACTCACCGTTCCTGGGGCCACGGCAGGCCGCCAGCCCCGGGAAGAAGCCCCCTCCTGCCCCACTCACTGTTCCCGGGCTGGGGGAGGGGGGCGCAAGAGAGGGAGAAGCTGGCCTGAGTGGCATTAAGCCACTCGGGCCCAAGCAAGAGGGGGGGGAGGGAAACCTACCTACCTTCCTGTTCCTTCCTTTCCCCCTTCCTTCTCCCCTTCCTTCCTCCCTCCCCCCTTCCTTCCTTCCTTTCTTCTCTCTCTCCCGCCACCTACCTACCTACCTTCCTGTTCCTTCCTTCCCCCTTCCTCCCTCTCTCTCCTTCCTTCCTTCCTTCCCTCCCTCCCTCCTCTTTTTCTTTCTTTCTTTTTCTTTCTTTCTTTCTCTTTTTTTCTTTCTTTCTTTCTTTCTTTCTTTTTTTGTTCTCTTTCTCTCCCCCACCTACCTACCTACCTTCCTTCCTGTTCCTTTCCTTCCTTCCTTTGACACTTCCGGTGACATCAGGGGGTGTGGCATATGCAAATAAGTTATTCTAATTAGCTCCTGCACTTCTTTTTTTACGAAAGGACCCCTGGCTGCTAGGCAACCACAACAGTACTGTCAGCCTTCCAGTCTTTTTTTTTCTGTCACTAAAAGGCAGGGAGCGGTTTCACATCTTCCCAATGTAATATTTGAGATTTCAGAGTTGTCTGCTTTTTTCCAGTTGGTGGAAAAATCTGTCCTGTCTGTTCATGGCTCCATTCTCCGGATTTAAGTATTCATAGATGTGGCTACATTGAGAATCAGGGATGTCGATACGCTAAGGCCCACCGAATATGCACACTGCTTCTTTACTCAAAGCTGCCCCCTTTCAAAACTTTTATTTTCTTTTCAGGTTGGCTTTCAGAGATCAGAGTGCTATTCTGCACAGCTGTGTCGTAACATGGATTGGCCAACTACCCTGCATCATTTTAAAGCACTGCTCTAATGAATCATAGAATCACAGAGTTGGAAGGGTCCATAGAGGCCATCTACTCCAACGCCCTGCTCAGAGCAGGACCAGCCTAGAGCATCCCTGACAAGTGAAGAAGAAGAGATTGGATTTATTCCCCGCCCTTCACTTGTAGTCTCACTTGCAAACTCCTTTCCCTTCCCCTCCCCACAACAGACACCCTGTGAGGTAGGTGGGGCTGAGAGAGCTCTTTCCCAAGCTGTCCTTGAGGGAACAGCTGGTACAGAGCTATGGCTTTCCCAAGGTCATCCAGCAGCTGCAAGTGGAGGAGTGCGGAATCGAACCCAGTTCTCCCAGATTAGAGTCCGCGCACTTAACCACTACACCAAACTGGTTCTCCAGACGCTGCGTAAAGACTGCCAGTCTGAAAATACCAGACAATGAAAGATCTAGCTGAGGGGCCCCCAAAGTGGTGCCTATCAAGTGTTTTTAGAAAGTGGGTGGTGCCAAATGGGCCTTTTGCCAGCAGGGCTTCTGATTGGCCACCGGAGATCTGATTGGCTGTGCAGGTCTTCCCCTGATCTAGTTGCTGCCCTTGCTGTCAGGTGGATCTCTTTGCCACATGCCTGGGCCACGAACATTGGAAGCTGCCTACAGCCAGTCAGTCCATACTATTGGGATATTTGGTTAACGTAGCAGAGCTTTGCCCAGTCATAGAAGCTTGATCCTGAGTGCAGTAAGAAAACCTCCCAAGAAGTATATTGCAAAAACAGGTAAACTTGCATTTGTTCAAAGCAGATTCCATTTATATCCAGGTTGCAGTCGAAAGGCGAAAAAGAACCCTAATCTAAAGAGGACTTTCCCTATCACAAATGGCCAGCTTGTCTGGCATCACGTGTGTGGGAGTATGCGGGCACTGTCTCTACGGGAGAGACCTTCAGAGACACGTGTGTCCATGGAAGGCCATGTGTTGACAGGGAGGGGACAAAGGGAGAAGAAGGGTCAGAGGACAGCTCCCAGGTTAAGACAAAGAGAGGCATCCCACTCAGGAAGACAACACCCATACACCCTTAGAGTGATGTGGCACCTCCCCAATATCCAGGCATGCTGAGTCGCTCATTCCAACACATACATACCATCAGTTTCCAGGGGCTGTGTCATGATGCATGGCTTGCAGCCCTAGGATGCAACAGAAAGAAAGTGTCCATTCAATACGACCACCATCAGATCATAGACTTCGCGTTTTTTTAATTTACAAAGTCCCTGTGACCCTTGCCCTAGGCCTAACCCCACGGGCCAGCTGCAGGAGCCCTGTCTACGGCACCAGGATCAGGGTCCAATAAGCCAAGGAGCAGCAATTGCCACAGAAACTGCATCCCCTAAGGGAGAAGGACCTGGACTAGAGGGAGACTTAGGGCAGCAGTCATCTCCCAGATGGTTTCGGCTCAAGGGCTGTGGAGCCACACTCACCTCCACCGGTATCTGCCGCCAGTTTTTACACTGAAACCATTCAGCAGATGTAAAAGTAGCAAAACGCCCACTAATCTTGCCCTGTTCAACTATAGAGCAAAAAATAAAAAAGTCAAGATACCTTTTATTAAGAACAACCAAAGCAACACAGAGTTGGGAAAAGTGCAGAGGAGGGCAACCCGGATGATTAGGGGGGTGGAGTACCTTCCCCAGGGGGAAGGGCTGAAGAGTCCGGGACTTCCCAGTTTAGAATAGCGATGATTAAGGGGGACATGAGAGAGAGCGATAAGATTTCTCCCAAAATACAAGAACTCGAGGGCATCCAAGGAAGCTGATGGGCAGTAGGTTCAGGACGGAAAAAAGGAAATACTACTTTACACAGAAAGTGATTGAACTGTGGAATTGGCTGCCAGAAGATGGAGTGATGGGCACAGGAATAAACAGCTTGAATAGGGGATTAGAGAGTTTCACGGAGGAAAAGTCTATCAGTGGCTCCTAGCCCTGGTGACAGAGGGAAACCGCCACGTTCAGAGGCACTAAGCCTCTGAATACCAGAGCCGGGAGGCAACATCAGGGGAAAGCCTTGGCCTCTCTGCCCTGTTGTTGGACCTGCAGAGGAACTGGTTGGCCACTGTGTGAGACAGGATGCTGGACTAGATGGACCACTGGTCTAATCCAGCAGGGCTCTCCTGATGTTCTTATGAAGGCCTCGGCCTCTCTGACCCATTGTTGGCCCTCCAGAGGAACTGGCTGGCCACTGTGTGAGACAGGAAGCTGGACTACATGGACCACTGCTGCCAGAGAGGCTGAGGCCTTCATAAAGGAACCCCAGAAGAGCCCTGCTGGATCAAACTAGTGGTCCATCTAGTCCAGCATCCCGTCTCACACAGTGGCCAACCAGTTCCTCTGAAGGGCCAAAAACAGAGCATGGAGGCTGAGGCCTTCATAAGAACATCAGAAGAGCCCTGCTGGATCAGACCAGGGGTCCATCTAGTCCAGCATCCCGCCTCACACAGTGGCCAACCAGTTCCTCTGGAGGACCAACAACAGGGCATGGGAGCCAAGGCCTTCATAAAGACATCAGAAGAGCCCTGCTGGATCAGACCAGTGAGGGCCCGTCTAGTCCAGCATCTTGTCTCACACAGTGGCCAACCAGTTCCTCTGGACAGCCAGCAACAAGGGCATAGAGGCCGAGGCCTTCCCCTGATGTTGCCTCCTGGCACAGAGATTCAGGTTTACTGCCTCAGAACGTGGAGGTTCCTTTTAGTTACCATGGCCAGTAGCCACTGATAAGACCTCTCCCCCATGAGTCTGTCTCATCCCCTTTCAAAGCTATTGATTCCTGCGGCCATCACGACATCCTCTGGCAGCCAATTCCACATTTTGATCACTCTCTGTATAAAGTAGTATTTCCCTTTGTCCGTCCTGAACCAACTGCCCATCTGCTTCATTGGATACCCTCAAGTTCTAGTGTTTTGGAAAAGAGTGAAAAAAATCCCTTTGTCCACTCTCTCCACCTCATGCACAATTTTATAAACCTCTGTCACGTCCCCCCTCAGTCGTCTCTTTTTGAAACCGAAAAGTCCCAGAGATTCTTCAGCTTTCCTCCTAGGGAAGGTGCTCCAACCCCCTCATCACCTTGGATGCCCTCCTCTGCACTTTTTCCAGCTCTGCAATGCCCTCTTTGAGAAACAGTGACCGGAACTGTATACAGTAGTCCAAATGAAATAATTTTCCAAATACAATAACCATCATTTCCTACTGTCATATGATTTCCAAAATTCTAACTTTTAAACGTTATCTGTTGGAAACATCAGCTGTACATTTAGGTAGTGATTGTAATGTTCTTGTAAATACATAAAATCGAAACACACCACTGCAAGGGTCCTATAATGGGCAGAGTCTCCTGTAAGTCCTTGAAGATCACTCCTGGCTTTCCCCCTTGAGCCCAGCAAGAAATCTGCCAACCCTCAGACTTACGCGGGTGGTGGTGGGATCTTTCACATAAGGGTGCTGGAGGCTACTGCCAGAATTGGCTCTCCAGACCTTGCCAGGCAGGCTAAATTCCTTGGATTTCACACAGCCCATCCTGTAAGAGAAGAGAAAGAAAGGAGGAGAAATTCCCTAAATTCAGATGGGGGTGGGGAGTGGGATGCTGGTCCTTATACCAGATTCGTCGAGTCCCCGTACCTTGCAAGAGAAGGACCCGGTCTCATTTCTGTGCAGACTGAACTGTAAGTGTGCACCCGCATTTCCCCCCTCATAATCTAACAAGGAAACATTGAGACCCATAACAGGAACTTCTAATTGAACACAGTTTCAGGGGGTGGTTTCCGTGGAACAACTAGGGGTGACTCCGCATTGGCTTCTCCCTCCGTTGTTTTACGAAACCCACGTCAGAACAGAAATTCCCCTCTGCGTTGCATGCTGCTTTCGCTTCCTCCGATCGTTGGGTTTTATGGTACCTCCTGCATAGATTTAAGGCCGTTCGGGGTGACTCAGCAGTCAGTACGGCCTTGACCTGAGGTATTTGAACGTGGTTTTGAGCTGCACCTTTTCCTCCCAGTTCAGGAAACGGGGAGCGAATGCTAGGTGCAGAATCGCCCTAGATTTGAGTGCAGCGGACAAGAGTCGCTGGAAAAGACAATCGTGCTTGATAAAGCTGAGGGCAGCAGGAAAAGAAGAAGACCCAACATGAGACGGATTGAATCCCTCAAGGAAGCCCCAGTCCTCGGTCGGCAAGGCCTCAGCAAGGCTCTTAAAGACAGGGTATCTGAGAGGTCATTAAAATTCACAGGGTCACCATAACTTGGAAGCAATTTTATAGTGCATAACACAGAGAGAGACAAACAAGATTTTCATGGTATGAGTTTTCAAGAGTCATAGCTCACTTTGTCAGAAGGAAGAAGAAGAAGAGGGATGGGAGGAGGAGGAGGAGGAGGAGGAAGAAGAGGAGGAGGAGGAGGAGGAGGAGAAGGAGGAGGAACAGATTGGATTTATACCCCACCCTTCACTACCTGAAGGAGTCTCAGAGCAGCTTACAATCTCCTTCCCCTTCCCCCAACAGAAACCTTTGGAGGTAGGTGGGGCTGAGAGAGCTCTTTCGAGGACTGCTCTTGAGAGAACAGCTCCGAGAGAACTTGTGACTGACCCAAGGTCACACCAGCAGCTGCATGTGAAGGAATGGGACTCAAACCCAGTTCTCCCAGATTAGAGTCCACTCAGTGGCAGAGAAGAAGCAGAGACTGGGTTTATACCCTGGCCTTCACTACCCGAAGGAGTCTCAGAGTGGCTTACAATCCTTTTCCCTTCCCCTCCCCACAACAGACGCCCTGTGAGGTCGGTGGGGCTGAGAGAGCTCTCTCGAGGACTGCTCTTGAGAGAACAGCTCTGAGAGAACTTGTGCCTGACCCAAGGCCACAGCAGCTGCATGCGGAGGAATGGGGAATCAAACCTGGTTCTCCCAGATTAGAGTCCACGCTCCTAACCACTACACCAAACAAGTGGGAAGGCGATCCCTGAGCTTGCACATCCCAGTCAGAAGGTGGGAGGGGTGTTGCAAAGAAGAGGGTCAGGATGCGGAAGTACAATGCACCCCCCCCTCCTGGGTGGGATAGAGGGGCTCAGGGATCTCCATTCCCACTTGTATCTGATGAAGGGAGCTTTGACGCTCGAAAGCTCAGACCTGGGAAATCTTGTCAGTCTCTGTCATGCCACTGGACTTGAATCCATCTGTTCTTTGCAGAAGATACCTGTCCTCATTAGAGTGACCATACATACCCTCCACCCCCCTTCTGTTGAAAGGTATTGGGCAGCCACGACCTGGATAGCCCAGGCTAGTCCGATCTCATCAGATCTCAGAAGCTACGCAGGGCTTGCCCAGGCAAGTACTTGGAAGGGAAACCTCCAAGGAATACTAGGGCTGGGACACAGAGGCAGGCAATATCAAGCCACCTCTCTGAAAGGTCCTAGACCCCATTAAGTGTCGCCAGGAGTCACCATGGCTTCCAGACTCGCAGACACACACACACACACACACACAAAATACCCCAAAAAGGAAAGGAAGGTATTTAGCAGTGACCTCGGTTTGCTAACCTCCAATTAGGGAGTGGAGATCTTCTGGAATCACAACTGATTTACAGACTACAGAGATCAATTACTCATGGAGAAAATGGCTGAAAATGGAGCGTGGCCTCGATGGCATTATAGCCCTCTGAGGCCCCTCCCCAAACTCCTCCTTCAAATCTCCAGGAATTTCCAAAACCGGAGCTGGCGAGCTTAGAGTGACCAGATACTAACTCTGCCACTGTTGCTTTCCATTTTTCCAGAGTATTCCTAATTTACTTTCATAGAGTCATGAAGTTGGAAGGGACCTCCAGGGTCATCTAGTCCAACCCCCTGCACAAGGCAGGAAATTCACAAATACTTCCCACACACACACACACACACACACACACACACACACACACACACACACACAAACAGTGACCGCTGTCCCATAACCAGAAGATGACCAAAAAGATAAATAAAACCCTCCAGGATCTCCCGCCAAACTGGCCTGGAGAAAAATTGCTTCCTGACCCCATGTTGGCTAAGCATTCAAAAATGATCCCCGTAAGTCACAGCGACCAGGGAAGCTGGTATTGTCGGCTCTATGGCGAGGAGCGGGTGTGGACTGGAATGGCAGGGCACTCAGAATCATCTTTTTGAGTTGCTGGCTAAAATGAAATTCAGGGGTGGGGAGGTGGATTTCACTTTGGGGAGGGAGCATGGCTCAATGCAGTCCCAGGTTCACTTCTCGGCATCTCCAGCTTTAAAAGGGACCAAGTAGTGGGAGATGTGAAAGACCTTCGTCTGAGACCCCTGACGGTCAGAGTGGGCAACACTAAACTTAAGAACATAAGAATATAAGAGACGCCATGTTGGCTCAGGGCAATGACCCCTCCAGTCCAACACTCTGTGTCACACAGTGGCCAAAAATACCAGGGGTCATCAGGAGGTCCACAAGCAGGGCCAGAACTCCACAAGCCCTCCCACTGTGGCCCCCCCAAGCACCCAGAATACAGAGCATCACTTGCCCCAGACAGAGTGTTCCATCTATACCTTCTGGCTTATAGCCACTCAAAGACCTCTGCTCCATATAAGAACATAAGGGAAGCCATATTGGATCGGGCCAACGGCCCCTCCTGTCCAACACACTGTGTCACACAGTGGCCAGAACCCAGGAGCCATCAGGAGGTCCAGCAGTGGGGCCAGGACATTAGAAGCCCTCCCACTGTTGCCCCCCCCCGTCAATTACTAAGAATACAGAGCATCACTTGCCCCAGACAGAGTGTTCCCTCTATACCTTGTGGTTAATAGCCACTGATGGACCTCTGCTCCATATGGCAAGCTGTGGAAGCCATTTTGTGGCTGGCTCCACCTCCTGTGGTAACCATTGTATGGCAGCCATTTTGTAGCTGTGCCCTCTACGCTGAGTCAGAATCCCTAAGGAGCCTGCAGGCTCAAAAAAGTTGGGAAGGAATTAGATAAACATCTGGAGCAGAGGTCCATCAGTGGCTATTGGCCAAAAGGTATAGATAGGAACTCTCAGTCTGGGGCAAGTGATGCTCTGTATTCTTGGTGCTGGGGGGGCAACAGTGGGAGGGCTTCTAGTGTCCTGGCCCCACTGCTGGACCTCCTGAGGGCACCTGGTATTTTTGGCCACTCTGTGACCCAGAGTGTTGGACTGGATGGGCCATTGGCCTGAAATAACATTGGCTTCTCTTATGTTCTTGTGTTCTAAATCTGCACTCCTGTCCCCCCAAGCACAGTTCCTCTGGGCTAATTGGGTCCCACTGCTCCAAACAGGGCCTGGTGTGTGTGTCTATCAAACGTCAACTGGCCGACTAGTTTATCAGCTTTGTCAGCACCCAGAGAGGAAGCAAAGGGCCGCACGAAGACACTCGCCGGGGCCTGATTAGACGGCACCACTGCCCTCTCTTTAAATAGACGCAGACCGTGAGTTGCAGCTTCAGAGCCATGTCCGCAGCGCCGCAGCATCAAGATTTGGTTGTCGGAGAGGGAAGCGCATCTCATTTGCATCCAAACAAACACCTTTTCTTATTTCCTCATAACCAGAATAACAGTTTGAGGGTTTCGACTTCGCACCCCAACCCATGTTATGAAATCAGTATTGGCATAGGCAAAGCAATTTCTCAAAAGCTCCCAGGAGAAACACAGTAGCCATTGTAGTGGTTAGAGGACTCAGGCCAGGGGAGGGTCTGCGGTTTGGTGGAGGAGTCTCTGTTTTGCATGCAGAAGAACACAAGAGCCCTGCTGGATCAGACCAATAGTCCATCTAGTCCAGCCTCTTGTCTCACACAGCGGCCAACCAGTTCCTCTGGAGGGCCAACAACAAGGCAGAAAGGATGTGGACTTTCCCTGATGTTGTCTCCTGGGGCTAGGATTCAGAGGTTGACAACCTCTGGATGTGGAAGTTCCCCTCAGTCACCATGGCTACTAGCCACAGATAGACTGATCTTCCATGAATCTATCTTATCCCCTTTTAAAGCCATTTATTCCTGTGGCCATCACTACATCCTCTGGCAGTGAATTCCACATTTTAATCACTCTCTGTGGAAAGTAGTATTTCCTTTCATCCCCTCTTTCCAGCTCTCCAGGGTCTCAGGCGGAGGTCCCTTCACATCACCTCCTGCCTGGTCCTTTGAACTGGAGATTCCGGGGATTGAATCTGGAACCTTCTGCATGCCAAGCAGAGGCTCTGCCACTGAGCCACAGCCCCTCTTTACAGCTCTCCTGGGTCTCAGGCAGAGGTCTTTCCTGTCACCTCCTGCCTGGTCCTTTTAACTGGAGATGCCGGGGACTGAACCTGGAACCTTCTGCATGCCAAGCAGAGGCTCTGCCACTGAGCCACAGCCCCTCTTTACAGCTCTCCAGGGTCTCAGGCAGAGGTCTTTCCTGTCACCTCCTGCCTGGTCCTTTTAACTGGAGATGCTGGGGACTGAACCTGGGACCTTCTGCATGCCAAGCAGATGCTCTACCACTGAGCCGCAGCCCCTCTTTACAGCTCTCCTGGGTCTCAGGCAGAGGTCTTTCCCATCACTTACTGTCTGGTCCTTTTTAATTGGAGATGCCAAGGACTGATCCTGGAACCTTCTGCATGCCAAGCAGATGCTCTACCACTGAGCCGCAGCCCCCTTTTACAGCTCTCCAGGGTCTCAGGCAGAGAAGGGTCTTTCCTATCACCTCCTGCCTGGTCTTTTTAACTGGAGATCCTGGGGATGGAACCTGGGACCTTCTGCATGCCAAGCAGATGCTCTGCCACTGAGCCACAGCCCCTCTTTACAGCTCTCCAGGGTCTCAGGCAGAGGTCTTTCCCATCACCTCCTGCCTGGTCTTTTGAACTGGAGATGCCAGGGATTGAACCTGGGACCTTCTGCATGCCAAGCAGAGACTCTTCCACTGAGCCACAGCCCCTCTTTACAGCTCTCCAGGGTCTCAGGCGGAGGTCTTTCCCATCACCTCCTGCCTGGCCCTTTAACTGGAGATGCTGGGGATTGAACCTGGGACCTTCTGCATGCCAAGCAGAGGCACTTCCACTGAGCCACAGCCCCTCTTTACAGCTCTCCAGGGTCTCAGGCAGAGGTCTTTCCTGTCACCTCCTGCCTGGTCCTTTGAACTGGAGATGCCGGGGACTGAACCTGGAAGACCCCTGCTCTGAATTCCTTAGGAATTGTCACGGTGACAGTACAACAGGGAAAGGAGACCACGCTGGAAGAAGCCATTTCCTTCCACACTGTGGAGATCCCTCCACCCCGCCCCCCAGCAAAGAAAAAGCAGAAGCTACAGCAGGGCGGTGATGCATCGGGACAGAGCAATGCAAGCCACAGCTGACCCAGAATGGCCCAGAGACGCCCTGGTGAAAAGGAGGGGGAAGTAGGAACTTCCCCTGAGGAAACACAATACCCAGGTCTCAAGAGAACCTGGCGTGCAGGGCGCTGTATCTGAAGACCGGCTCCAGAGGTCATTTGGGAGGCAGGCTGTTCCCTCTCTCTGTCTCTGCCTCACCTACCTCGCAGGGTTGTTGTGAGGGTAAAACAGAGGACAATTTATGTGCACCAAATTGAGTTCCTTGGAAGAAGGTTCATTTCCACACAGATAGCCCCAGTTTTAGAGAGGGGGAAAGAAGTGGTTTGATAAATCTTTTAACCAAAACAAATAACTAATGAACCCTGGAGTCAGGAATCATTTTTTTCCCAGGCCTGTTTGGCCAGGGATCCTGGAGGTTTTTTGTCATCTTCTGGGTGTGGAGGTGGGGTCACTGGGGATGTGGAGGGGGCAGTATTTGTGAATTTCCTGCCTTGTGCAGGGGGTTGGACTAGATGACCCTGGAGGTCCCTTCCAACTCTGTGATTCTATGTCTGGGGCGGGGGGGGGGGGGGGAAGGCTCCTGCCTTCCCCACCACACCATTTTCTGAAGTTGAAATGTCCCAGGCAGGGAGGGAGTTATTTTCAAAATTTCAGAGCGGCAGCCATTCAGAACACTCCACTTCCCTGCCGGGGCCCATTTCAGCTCTGGGGAAAAACCTGCATTGTTCCAACCTGAAAAGGGCTCTCTCTGCTTTTTAAAAGGGCCTTCCCCACCACTGCTGTGGGGCTGCAGGAAAAGGGATCTGGGTCAGGGGAGCACAACCGAAATACATCTCCTGATGTAAACTTGGAGGCTCCAGTTGGTACAGAACGCCACAGCTTGGTTATTATGGGGAGCCAGGTGGAACGTGTGTCTTACTCTCATTCTGTACTCCCTGCCCATCAATCAGCAGGCTCCCCCCACCCACTCCATTCACCTCCTCTCTCCCCCAGCTGAACCAGAGAGAGTCCCCTCCTCCCTCTGCCACCTCACCTGTCCCTTCCCTTAGCTGGGTGCTAAGGGCAGTATTCTGACAGATTCCTGAATTGAGAGAAGAGGGATGATTCTGAACTGTTGAAAATCTACTCTGAGGAAGAATTCAGCTGAAGAACTGAAAGAGCCTGAATCCCAGCCTATGCTGAAAGCAGTTTTACACAGACACGAGAACTCGGAATGAGATTTGGCAAGCTTGTTGAGTAGTGAGATGAGACTCCCATCCAGACAAATGGAAAGGGGATATATCTTCTAGGGAAATGAGAAGAATCCCTGCCCATTTAAAGAGGATACCCCTGGTCTGTTGTGAAAGGAAACTGCTTAAAACAACTCAAGAGCTAGATGGAAATTAGGGATTAAAAGAAAGGGAGTTAGGTACTGAAAGAAGGCACCAGCCTCAAGGAAATAAGAGGAGAAATAGGAATCTCTATTAAGAAGAACTGTAGTGTTTGGCCACGATGGCTCAGAAGTTAAGTCGCTGAGCTGCAGACTGGACGGTTGGTAGCTTGACAGTTCAAGACCCGAGTGCTGCATGTCGGAATGAGCTCCCGCCTCTGGCCCCAGCTCCTGCCAACCTAGCAGTTCGAAAGCAAGAAACTGCAAGTTTCACCTACTGCCACCTACAAGCAGCATCACCGACTGCCAGTGTTCCCTCTAAGCTGAGTTAGTGTGAGCTAGCTCACAGCTTTTTAACCTCTGACTTACACATTTTTGTCTTAGCGCAGGATGGGTGGCTCTGGAGCAAAAACGTATGCAGTAGCCAAATTACCTGCTCCTAACTTTCATGCCAGTAGCTCAAAAAATAGAACTGATGCTCACCGAACTCCACAGCTTAGACGGAGCATTGCCTACTGCTTGGTTCTTTTTAACTGGAGATGCCGGGGATTGAACCGGGGGCCTTCTCCATGCAAAGTAGACGTTCTACCACTGAAACACGGCGCTTCCTCTAGGCCATTCACAGCCTTGGTCCCTGGTCCCTGGAGTACCCCCCATCTCGACAACTTGAAAGCCAACATGATGTGGTGGTGAAGAGCAGCAGACTCTAATCTGGAGAACTGGGTTTGATCCCCCACTCGTCCTCCCCAGGAAGCCTGCTGGGTGACCTTGGGCCAGTCACAGCTCTCTCGGAACTCTCTCAGCCCCACCTACCTCACAGGGTGCCTGTTGGGGGGAGAAGAAGGGAAAGGCAATAGCAAGCCGCTCTGAGACTTCTTACGGTAGAGAAAAGTAAAAGTAAAGGTTTCCCTTGCTCGAAAGGTAGTCGAATCCGACTCCAGGGGGCAGCAGTCATTTCTGTTTCCAAGCCAAAAAGCTAGCACTGTCCGAAGACTTCTCCGTGGTCATGTGGCCGGGGCACACAGAACGCTGTTTCCTTCCCACCGAAGCAGTACCTATTTATCTACTTGCAATTTCTTGCTTTCGAACTGCTAGGTAGGCAGGAGCTGGGGGCAGAGACGGGAGCTCACTCCATCACGCGGCACTCGGGTCTCGAACTGCCGAGCTACCGACCTTCCAGTCTGCAGCTCAGCATCTTAACCCCTAAGCCACCAACACTGCTTCTTCCTTAACCTTAGAGGGGCCTGTTGCTGTAAGCAGGCCCCGGCGAGGTAATCTCTGCATTGTTTCATGTGCCATGTTTAAATTGACGATGTTAAAAAATAACTGAACCAACTGGGGAAGTGAGGGATGGCCACTGACAGTGGCCCAGGGCAGGTGAACTGTCGGGAAATGGCCCAGCAGAAGCCCCGTTGCCTCCGTACTGGCAGCCGCCATAGCAATGGGGAAATGACATAAGCCTGTCCCTGGGTGGAAAACCCCAAAGTCAAATGTGACCAGGAAGTAGGTGGGGGAAGGGCGTCCGTTCTGTCTCCGGACAAGCTGATAAAAAGAGGAGGGAATCCCTTCCCAGCTGCAGCAGACAAGAAGAAGAAGAGGAGGAGGAGGAGGAGATTGGATTTATACTCCGACCTTCACTACCCAAAGGAGTCCCAGAGCAGCCTACAAACTCCTTTCCCTTCCCCTCCCCACAACAGACACCCGGTGAGGTAGGTGGGGCTGAGAGAGCTCTTTCGAGGACTGCCCTTGAGAGAACAGCTCTGAGAGAGCCGTGACTGACCCAAGGTCACACCAGCAGCTGCACATGGAGGATTGGGGAACCAAACCCGGTTCTCCCAGAGTAGAGTCCACACACTTAACCACTACACCAAACTGGCTCTCCAGTGAGGGAGCCGAGTTGCCAGCCTCCAGGTGGGGTCTGGAGATCTTCCGGTATTATAACTAATCTCCAGGCAATAGAGATCGGGTCCCCTGAAGAAAAATGTCTGCTATGTAGGGTGGACTTTATGGCAGTAGACCCTGATGAGGTCCCTCCCTTCCTCCAACCCCACCCTCCCCAGGCTCCACGCCCCAAATCTCCAGGAATTTCCCAACCCAGAGCTGACAACCCCAAGAGCGACCTAAGCAGGACGCAAAGCCCATCTCCTGATTCTTCCTCCAGGCCAAGATTTGCTGGGGCACAGCTGCAGCCCACCATCTCAACCAGCTCACTGCGCCCGCTGCTACAAAGGGCTGTGTGATCTCGCAACTGCAGTTCAAATTCCTCTGGAGGAAATAGCCTCGCTTCCCCTCCACTTCAACTGGTGCATGTGACCACAACCTCTGTGAATCACGGAGTACAGGGCAACTCTATTGCCTGCACAGAAGGGCCCTCTTGAATAATTTAGTTTTGCATCGATTCAGGTGTAGGGCTGCCAAGTCCAACTTGGGAAATATCTGGGGACTTTGGGGGTGGAGCCAGGAGACTTTGGGGGTGGAGCCAGGAGAAAGGAAGTGACATCATTTTGTGAAGTCACATCCTGTGATGTTGCTTCCACATGCTTCCACATGAACTCATGAAGTTTCCTAATACTGAATCAGGCCATTGGTCCATCAAGGTCAGTACTGACTACTCAGACTGGTAGTGGCTCTCCAGGGTCTCAGGCTGAGATCTTTAATATCACCTATTACCTGATCCTTTTTTAGCTGAAGAGGCTGATACCTCCTGCATGTCAAGCAGATGCTCTATCACTGAGCAACGGCCCTACTGAATCCTTCCTCATCTCGGCAGAATATGAAGCACTAAGTGCTACACAAGTGCTAAATATGAATTTCATATCATAAGAACAGGAGAGAAGCCACAGTGGATTGGGCCAACAGCCCATCCAGTACAACACTCTGTGTCACAACAGTGGCCAAAAATACCAGGTGCCCTCAGGAGGTCCAGCAGTGGGGCCAGAACTCCAGAAGCCCTCCCACTGTTGCCCCCCAAGCACCAAGAATGCAGAGCATCACTGCCCCAGACAAAGTGTTCCATTTAGACCTTGTGGCTAATAATAGCCACTGACAGACCTCTGCTGGATGGGGACAGAGAGAGAGAGACAGACAGACAAACAGACAGAAAAAAGAAAGAAGGAGAGAGAGAGAAGGAAAAGAGCTGGCACAGGCACTTACTTCCATTTAGACCTTGTGGCTAATAATAGCCACTGACAGACCTCTGCTGGATGGGGACAGAGAGAGAGAGAGAGAGAGAGAGAGAAAAGAAAGAAAGGGGGAGGGGGAGAGAGAGAGAAGGAAAAGAGCTGGCAGATGGACTTACCCCAGGCCCAGCAGCAGCAACCTTTCAATCTTACACCAGCCGCATGCAAAAGCAGGCCCTTCAGTAAGAGCTTAGTCCCTCGTTAATCTCTGGGCGGGGCTCTCTTGCTAACTCTTAAAGGGGAAATGTCTGGTGAGGCTTTTCACTGCAGGCTCTTCAGACATTTCCCTTTAAGAGGCCTGGAAGGGAGAGGGCCCGGCAGGCTCCGACGTTCCCCTCCTGTTGGCAGCCATTGCCTCCCCCCGGTGGCCAGTTTTGAAAAAGCGGGGGGGGGGGGAAGCATGAAAAATCGGTGTTTCCCCCGCCCTACCGGGGGACTTGGCAGCCCTATTCAGGTGGGGTCGCCGCGTCGGTCTGATGCAGCAGCAGAAAGTTGGGAGTCCCGGGGCACCTTGAAGACGAACACGAAAGCTAGAGTAAAAACTTTTCGTTGGCCTTAAAGTTGCCCCTGGACTCCGACTTTGTTCAGTTTTGCGTCGTTTGTGGAAAGCCGGGAGAAGGGGAGTCATCCAGACCTCCTCGGGTGGACCATTCTACGAGGTGGGGGCCACAACGAAGAAGGCCTCGTGTCGGTGCAGTTGTTGATTTTGCCCATTCACAGGTTAGTACCCGCGGAAGGCCCCATCCAGATGAGCGGCTGACCGTACCAAAACCGATTGCAAACCCACCCCCACATCTCTGACATCCCCCCTTGACAGCAGTAACTAGGAATCACCAGTTCCAAGCCGAACTCCCCCCCCCCCCAAACGGGTCATTCACAATTCAAACGTGAAGCACAGCTTGGAACAGAAGAGCTCTCTCTCTCCCTGCTACGTGTGTTCTGTAGTGTCTTTTGGCTCAAGAGAAGGATGTGGCCGCCAACCCCACGGGCCGGTACCTAAACCACAGCTACACTGATGAGAAGTCCTGGGGGGGGGGGGGGGTAACATGAAATGAGAACCACAGGAGGGGAGCTTCATCCCACATGCGTTTGCAAGAAGTCAATGCGCCTCTGCAAGAAACTGAAGAATCCCACATTTGGCTCTGTCCGCAGGGCCCAGAAGGAGGCTGTGATGGGGGGGGGGCAGAAGGAGGAGGTGGAGGAGGAGGAGGAGGAGGAGATTGGATTTATACCCCACCCTTCACTACCTGAAGGACTCTCCGAGCGGCTTGCAAATCTCCTTCCTCTCCCCTCCCCGCAACAGACACCCTGTGAGGCAGGTGGGGCTGAGAGAGCTCTTTCGAGGACTGCCCCAGAGAGAACAGCTCCAAGAGAACTTGTGACTGACCCAAGGAGGAGTGGGGAATCGAATCCGGTTCTCCCACATTAGAGTCCCTGCTCCTAACCACTACACCAAACTGGGCTCCAGAACTTCAGGGATGATCAGGGGCCTGGAGACCAAGCCCCCCCAAGGAAAGGCTGAGGGACTTGGAAAGGTTCCGTCTGGAGAAGAGGAGGTTGTGGGGGACAGGATGGTTCTCTTAAAGTCTCTGAAGGGCTGACACTTCGAGGAGGGCAGGGAGCTGTTCCTGTTGGCAGCAGAGGAGACGACTCGCAAGAATGGGTTCAAACTAAGGGCGGGAAGGGACCAGCTGAATATTTAGAGAAACTTTTTGACAGTCAGAGTTGTGCAACAGTGGTATCAGCTGCCTCGGGAGGTGGTGCGCTCCCCCTCCCCTGCGGCTGGACAAATACATGTCAGGGATGCTCTGGGCTGATCTTGCATTGAGTAGTGGGTTGGACGAGATGGCCGTATGGCCCCTTCCTGCTCTGTGATTCTACGATTCTATGTATTGGCTGCACATGATCCAAGACACATGCGCTGCCCCTCTCAGTGACGTCACAAGGGGTCCGTGGCAGTGTGTAACTCCTTGAGGTGGCAGAACAGGATAGGCTGCACACATCTCAAAAATCCCTGTTTGACCCCTCTAACCCTCTTCTTACATGCTCCACCGAAGGTCTCTAGAGGACGCTAAAAAGTTCCTCGCTCAGCATATAGTGAATTCACTATATCTACAACTGTGGGGGAAGCGATAAGGGAAACAGAAATACCTTCTTGCTGATCAGTCCAGTTCCTTCTCCGAAAGCCACAAGTCAAAGGCGGGTTCCAAGCTGCTGTTAAAAAAAGAAAAAGAGAGAGAGGTTTTTGAGAGGTTCCTTTGGGGTCTCTTCAGCTCTCAAGTAAAGGAGATCCCTCCAGCACAGTTTGCAGCACAGTTTTCCTAAGGAACCAAAGCCCCGGCGCGCACTGAAAAAGGGGGGAAAATGAGGTGGGAGCAGGGGGGTGCATAGCGCAATGATGCTACCCATCAGAGAGGGCAGAGAGACCTGGGGGAGCAGGGCTGTGGCCACACGGCCAGTTTATCCGGATTTGTTCCCACTATAGTTTGATCAGGATTATTTTTGTTCGGGTTGGGATGACCACACATCCTTCCCTGAACCGCCTGCATTGCAGGACGAGGCTCCGGGCACCGTCCAAATAGCCACGCCTATGCTTGGGCGGCATTGCCTGTTTTTTTTAAAAATTGGCTTTGCGCATGCCCACACATGGCCAAATCACCGCTCCCACTGGGACTCGCTGTACTCCCTTGTTCTTGCAGGTTCTCTCCCCCCCCCAACAGTGAACAAAATTAGCTGGCAACGTACAATCAAGCGCTGGAGTCTATATGTGGGCTTGAACATTTATACATTGAATTTATTCAGCGCAGGATTGCTCATGCACACAATGGCAGATGCTTGGGGGGCGGGAACATTGCGAGAAAGACGATTAGATGATCCTAACTGCAATCATTGCGGGAGATGGCTGTCCAGATTGGTGAAATCGCGGATTCAGAGCGCAAATACCCGGAAAGTACCTGATTTTCCAGGTGTGGGAAAACTGGCTAGGGAAACGGGAGGATTGCGCGAGTGAGCCCACTTCGGTGAGGGAGACGGATGCGGGCGTCTGATCAGCAATTTTAAATGCGAGGGGGAACAGCGGTGAAACCCGATCAAAATGACTGTGTGACCACAACCCAGGAGATCTGTCTCTCTCAACGCCGGGAGTTGCTGCTCTCCCAGGCCTATCTGACGAGGAACACCCTTGTGCCAAGCGCCTCCTGCCCTCCCACCTCCTTTTTACCCCCTTTTCAAGGGTTTCAAAAGTGCTGATTTTGGCCCTATATATAGGGTCAAAGGACTCATGGTGAAAGGCCCTTCCCACATGCCAAGAAGGTCTCAGTTCTGGTCAGTGAAAGGGCAAGCTAATTTATGCATCTGCTCAGCATGCAGAAGGTTCGACGTTCAGTCCCCCTCCAGTGACGTGAAAGACCTCCACCTGAGACCCGGGAGAGCTGCTGCCGGTCTGAGTAGACAATACTGGCCTTGATGGACCAAGGGTCTCATTCAGTAGAAGTCACCTTCATTGGGTAGGGGATGTAGCTCAGTGGAAGAGCCTCTGCTTGGCATGCAGAAGGTCCCAGGTTCAATCCCCGGCATCTCCTGTTAAAAGGACCAGGCAGGAGGTGATGGGAAAGACCTCCACCTGAGACCCTGGAGAGCTGCTGCCAGTCTGAGTACACAATACTGGCCTTGATGGACCAGGGGTGTGATTCAGTATAAAACAACTTCATGTGTTCAAGTATCATGTTTCGGGAGGGCGGCTGTGGCTCAGTGGAAGAACATCGGCTTGGCATGCAGAAGGTCCCAGGTTCAATCCCTGACATCTCCAGTTAAAAGGACCAGGCAGGAGGTGATGGGAAAGACCCCAGCCCGAGACCCTGGAGAGCTGCTGCCCGCCTGGGTAGGAAATAATGACCTTGATGGACTGATGATCTAATTCAGTAGAAGGCAGCTTCATGTGTCCACAGCCAGGTATTTTTTTTAGAAGAGATGCTTTGGCTCAGTGGAAGAGCCTCTACTTGGCACGCAGAAGGTCCCAAGTTCAATCCCCAGCATCTCCAGTTAAAAGGCAGTAGGTGATGGGAAAGACCTCAGTCTGAGACCCTGGAGATCCGCTGCCAGTATATTGACTTTGATGGACCTAGGGTCTGCTTCAGGAGAAGGCAGCTTCATGTGGTCAGTGTCTGACTGGGAGACACCCCCCCCCTTGGATTCCCCCTCACCTAAGACCACCTTGACTTCCAGGATGGAAGTAAACCTGCACATCAGAGAAATAAATACATTAGCAAACCGCCAGCCAGCCATGTCTCGGAAAAAAGGCCAACACTTCGAAATATTTCTGTCACAACTAGTCCTGCACAACACACCATGCCAGTGACACTCATTTCTTCAAAACATTTAAATGCCGCCTTTCAACCCGAACTGGGCCCCCAAGGCAGCAAATGGCAGATCAGCCTTTGCAAACAGTTCCAGAAACGCTCCAGGTAGAGAATGTGCACATTGTGTATTTGTGTGTGTGTGTTCTACCACTGAGCCACAGTTCCTGCCTATTCCTCTTCACAGTTCCTCTTCAAGGTCTCAGGCTGAAGTCTTTCACATCCCCTGCTGCCTGGTCCTTTTAACTGGAAATGCCGGGGATTGAACCCGGGACCTTCTGCATGTAAAGCAGATGTTCAGCCACTGAGCCACGGCCCCTCTCTTAGGCAGCCCATGACTGTGTCCCCCGCCCGCCCGCCATGACGCAGGCATTCATGGAGCCCCCATGGCTGCTGCTAGCCGGGCAGTGCGAAGCCATCAGCCGCCTGCACTTCCCCCCTCCCCGTTCCCTATATGGGGGAACAGGGCCAGGTGTGGACAGGTGGAACAAGCATGCTCCAGCCTCCAGCGCCATTACAGAGGTGTGCTGACACTGGTGGCACTCTCCAGGGCTACCGCTTGCCGTAGCTGATCTGGTTCTGGACAGGACTTTCCCTGAGCCAGTACTGGTGTACTGGTTAAGGGTGGCGGACTCCAATCTGGGAGAACCGGGTTTGCTTCCCCACTCCTCCGCATGCAGCTGCTGGTGTGACCTAGATTCAGTCACAAGTTTTCTCCGAGATGTTCTCTCAGGAGCAGTCCTCAAATGAGCTCACTCAGCTCCATCTACCTCACAGGCAGTGTTCCCTCTAAGCTGAGTTAGTGTGAGGTAGCTCACAGTTTTTTAGCCTCTGGCTCACACATTTTTGTCTCAGCTCAGGAAGGATGGGGCTCCAGAGCAAGCTAATTGATGCAGCAGCCCAATGGCTCGCTCACAACTTGAATGCCAGTAGCCTCACAAAGGAGAATTCTTGCTCACAAGACTCCACAGCTTAGAGGGAGCATTGCTCACAAGGTGTCTGTTGTGGGGAGGGAAAGGGAAAGGAGTTTGTAAGCCGCTCTGAGACTCCTTCAGGTAGTGAAGGGCAGGGTATAAATCCAATCTCTCTCTCTCTTTTGGGGCACCCCTCTCCACTGTGGCACCCTAGGCAATCGCCTGGGTCCTCCTAATTGGCAGGATGGCCCTGATACACAGACCCAAACACTGTCAAATCCAGCAGGGCTGTTCTTATTTTGTATTCCGGACCACTTGGTTTCCCCCTATTGACCGATGGAAGCGTGATCCGGTTTAAATCTTTCTTTATGTTATTTACTTTATTTACATTATTTGTAATTTGTCTTTCTCACTTGGATTCAGGGCAGATTACACCAATACAATTGAGCCAATACAATCGAAAGGACCTTCAATAAACAATGAAATAGGATTTGGGTCGTAGAACCAACCAGAAATCTAAAGCCAGATTGATGCCAAAATGACAGGGAAGATTCCCGGTTTCAGCAAGCTAAACACAGTGGTATAGACTGTTCCAAGAGCCATTTCACACATCACAGAGGCATAAGTGAAACGGCTGTGTTCATACACCCCCAACCAGCATCCGATCGCTAACATATTCACTTGGATCAAAAAGGAGGAAGAAGAGGAGATTGGATTTATACCCCGCCCCTCGCTTGTAGTCTCAGAGTGGCTGACAATCTCCTTTCCCTTCCCCCTCCCCGCAACAGACACCCTGTGAGGCAGGTGGGGCTGAGAGAGCTCTTTCCAGGACTACCCTTGAGAGAACAGCTCTGAGAGAACTTGTGAATGACCCAAGGTCACACCAGCAGCTGCATGTGGAGGAGAGGGGAATCAAACCTGGCTCTCCCAGAATAGAGTCCACCGCTCTTAACCACGACACCAAACTGCCTAAGCAGGGCTGGTCCTGGTTAGTCCTTGGGTGGGAAACCACCGACAAATGTCGCCATGTCAGCTGCCACTGGACTGCACTTTCCGCCACCAAGATGATCAAGTCAAATTACAACAGAGATGACTCAGCAGCTCTTCTGATGTTTTCTTTAATGTTTAAACCACAATCTGGGGTGGAGTGCGGAGACTCTGGATCAAGACTACGACACTAGGAATGCAGTGGAGGTGGGATATTAACCTGCCCTTACACACAGTATCCTTGGTAGCTGCTGAGGGTAGTTACGGGGATCCGTTAGTAGGTTTCTGCTTCCTGGAAAGGAAACGATCAGGTGCACAAATGAACCTGCCTTCTACTGAATTAGACCTTTTGGTCCACCAAGATCAGTCTTGTCTACTCAGACTGGCAGCTGCTCTCCAAGGTCTCCGGCGGAGGTCTTCCCCATCCACCTGATCCTTTTACCTGCAGATGGCAGGGACTGAACCTGGGACCTTTTGCATGGCTAGCGGATACTCTACGACTGAGCCACAGACCTCCCCAAATGTCTTTTAGTGAATTGGACCCTTGGTCTATCAAGGAGAGAGAGAGAGAAGAGATTGGATTTATATCCCGCCCTTCACTCACTTGGAGTCTCAGAGCGGCTTACAAACTCCTCTCCCTTCCCCTCCCCACCACAGACACCCTGGGAGGTAGGTGGGGCTGAGAGAGCTCTCTTGAGGACTGCTCCGGAGAGAACTTGTGACTGACCCAAAGTCACACCAGCAGCTGCACGTGGAAGAGTGGGCAATCAAACCCGGTTCTCTCAGGTTAGAGTCCGCGCTCCCAACCACTACAGCGCTGTTAGGGTGGCAGGTGCTTTTGAGAGAGCCGGCAGCTCTGCAACTCCATCCACTTTGACGCGTTGCCCTAACAGTTTGCCCCCCAGAGCTGATCCCCTGCGGATGCTCGTTTTAAAAAAGAAATTTCCTCTGGCCCCTGTTATGATGCATTGTGTGAACCCTCCTGTCATGAAAAGGTGGGATTTGTCTGTGGTTTCTTCAGGGCATACCTGGCCCTCATGCCAGGAACAAGAAACGGCAGAGGTCGGCCATCCACAGCCAATGCAGGGGTTCCTGTGTACTTGCAGTGTGTGTCTATGGGGGGCGACGTCTAGCTATACAGAAAAATATTTCTTTAGTTAACTTACAAAAAAGCTAAGCCCCCCTAAACAGTTTGAGGACAGAGTATGCTCCAAGAGGTACAGAATGTACCTCTTTTCTCCCCTTCGCACAATACAAGAACTTGTGGGCACTCCATGAAGTTAAGAAGAGGAAGAAGAGACTGGATTTATACCCCGCCCTTTTCTTGTAGTCTCAGGGCGGCTTGAAAACTCCTTTCCCTTCCCCTCCCCACAACAGACACCCTGGGAGGTAGGTGGGGCTGAGAGAGCTCTGAGACAACTGCCCTTGAGGGAACAGCCGGTACAGAGCTATGGCTTGCCCAGGGTCATCCAGCCAGGTGCAACTGGAGGAGTGGGGAATCAAACCCGGTTCTCCCTGATTAGAGTCCGCGCACTTCACCACTACACCAAACTGGCTCTTAGACTGGCAGCAGCTCTCCAGGTCTCAGGCGGGGGTCTTTCACATCACTTACTGATGGCAGGGATTGAACCTGGAGATTTCAACTGGAGATGCTGGGGACTGAACTTGGGACCTTCTGCATGCAAAGCAGAGGCTCCACCATTGAGCCACAACCCATCCCCCACAAGTACTCTTTTCTTTGCTAGGGGTAAAAATGGGCCAAGGAACCCTGGCATCCATCACACACACCCCCTTTAACATTAGTAATTAACGGAGAGTAACTGTCCCCCAAACAGGGTTGCCAATAGCCCTGGAGAAAATATCCTGTCCCTTTACTAAAGGCTTAATGCATGGAACAGTGCGGTTACACCAGTTAATGAGAACATCGGAAGAGCCCTGCTGGGTCAGACCAGTGAGGGTCCATCTAGTCCAGCATCCTGTCTCACACAGGGGCCAGCCAGTTCCTCTGGAGGGCCAGCAACAGGGCAGAGAGGCCGAGGCCTTCATAAGGACAGCAGTAGAGCCCTGCTGGGTCAGACCAGTGAGGGTCCATCTAGTCCAGCATCCTGTCTCACACAGTGGCCAACCAGCTCCTCTGAGGGCCAACAACAGGGCAGAGAGGCCGAGGCCTTCATAAGGACAGCAGTAGAGCCCTGCTGGGTCAGACCAGTGAGGGTCCATCTAGTCCAGCATCCTGTCTCACACAGTGGCCAACCAGCTCCTCTGAGGGCCAACAACACGGCATAGAGGCCGACGCCTCCCTCCCCCCAGGTTGCCTCCTGGCTCCGGGATTCAGAGGATTAGTGCCTCTGAATTTGGAGGTTCCCCTCAGTCACCATGGGCTAGCAGCCACTGAGAAACGTCTCCTCCATGAATCTATCTGATCCCCTTCTACAGCCATCTATGCCTGTGGCCATCACTACATCCTCTGGCAGCGAATTCCACATTTTAAGCACTCTCTGTTCACAGCATAGAGGAACCCAGCATTCCATAGGCCATTTTTCTGCAGGACGGTTGGCAACCTTGACACACAGTGAACAACAACGGTTTCAACAACAGCTGACTGAAAGAATGGATACAGACGTGATCTGGGTAAAGAACTCCACAAAGGGATAGAAACAGGGAGGGAGAGAGGAAGGGCATCAAAGATGTTCCCGGGCTCAACGCTGCCCGCTTTCTCTGACCTGGGATCCCAGCGATCCTGAATTGCAGCAGAGTGCTGACTGGAAAGGCACTCTGCTCATGCCCAGAGGGACTGTCAATGGCTCTGGGCTACTCGTTGAAAGAACCCGCTGCATCCCATAGGGTCCCCTCTATGTGTTGCGAGGTAGCCAGAGGCAACCCAACCTGTCAGCCATACCCTTGAGGTTGCCAACTCTGGGTTGAGGAATTCATGGGGATCTGGAGACAGAGCCCGGGGACATTGGGCACCGAGGGGGAGCGACCTCAGCAGGGTACCACGCCCTCCCAAGTGGCCATTCTCTCCAAGGGAACCAATCTCTGCAACCTGGAAATTAGCTGTGATTCTAAGGGGGGGGGGGGGTGTCTCCAGGCCGCACCGGGAGATTGGCAACCCTCCTAACAGACCGACCTTGCAGGGAGGGAAATGGGCGCGCCTGAAGCGTTCCTAGACACAGACTCGCGCCCCGAGCGATGCCCGCGATCCTGGCGAGTGTTGAGCCTCCCCCCCGCCCCCCGGTCGGGGCTCCCCACTCCGGCGCGCGGCTCACCTCGTCGGCCGCCTAGCCGCTCCGCCCCGTCTCCTCGGCGCCCGGTAGCATCTCCGCTGCAGCAACCTGGCAGGTCTCCGCCCCGTCGCTCCGCTGCTCGCGCAAGACGCCGCCCGGGAAGCTCCGCCGGGCCAAGCCCGGCCCGGGAAACCCGACACCGCCCAGGGGGCCGCCCCTGCCCGGAAGCCTCCGGAGCACGCCCTCCCCTCCCGCCCTGCAAGGGGGAACCGGACTGCGGGGGGAGGGGGAATGTCTGATCTACCTCCAGTTTACAAAGGGTCGTCCGAGCGCCCCCTCCAGTCCTCCTCTCCCAACCCCTGAGGTTGCCAACTCTGGGCTGAGAAATTCCTGGAGTTCGGGGGGTGGAGCTGGGTTAGGATTGCCAACTCCAAGTCTGGGGATACCTGGAGGTTGGAGGGTGCGGCCTGGGGAGGGTTGGGTTTAGAGCCAATGTTCCAGACTGGGAGGGTGGGGTAAAAGTTGAATGAATGAATAAATAAATAAATGTTCCCTCTTAAGCTGAGTTCGTGTGAGCTAGTTCACAATTTTCTAGCCTCCGGCTCACACATTTTCATCTTCGCTCAGGAATTTTTATTTATTTATTTATTTGCTTAGATTTGTATCCCGCCTAGCCAGCACAGCCATTTTGGTGTAGTGGTGAAGTGCGCGGACTCTAATCTGGGAGAGCCAGGTTTGATTCCCCACTCCTCCACTTGCACCTGCTGGATGACCTTGGGCAAGCCATAGCTCTGTACCAGCTGTTCCCTCAAGGACAGTTGTCTCAGAGCTCTCTCAGCCCCACCTACCTCACAGGGTGTCTGTTGTGGGGAGGGGGAGGGAAAGGAGTTTGTAAACTGCTCTGAGACTCCGAGTGAGTGAAGGGCGGGATATAAATCCAATCTCCTTCTTCTTCTAACAACATTTAACATCCACAATATAGAAGGTTAAAATTGAATCCATATATATAAATAAACAGTAAAACACAAAAAGATGGCGGCAGGAAGGATGGCTCCTCGAGCAAACTCATTTCTGCAGCAGCCAAATAGCTGGCTCACAACCTCAATGCCAGCAGCTCACAAAGTAGAATTTTTGCTCACGAGACTCCAGAGCTTAGAGGGAGCATTGGCGGGAACTTGGAAGGATATAATGCCATAAAGCCTGTCTCCCAAAGCACCCGTTTTCTCCATCGGAAGTGGAATAAAGTGGCCCTTGGAGATCTCCTGCTATCACAGTTGACCTCCAGATGACCAAAATCAGTTCCCCTGGAGAAAATGGCTGCTTTGGAGGGTGGTCTCTATGGCATTGTACCCTGCTGAGGTCCCGCCCCTCTACAAACTCTTCCCTCCCCAAGCTCCACCCCCAAAATCTCCAGGTCTTTCCCAACCCAGAGCTGGCGACCCTAAATAAAGGTTATTAATAAAAATAAATAATCTGCAGTCTGGAGATCAGTTGTAGCTCCATGAGATCTCCAGTCTCCACCCCAGGCTGGGAAAGGGCGGGGCTAGGGGATGGGGGAAGGCCCTTAGTGGGGTATAGAGAGCCCACTCTCCGAAGCTGCCATTTCCTCTCGGACGACGGATCCATGGAGATCAGTTGTGATTCCAGAACTCCTTGCCTCACTGGGAGGGTGGCAGCCCCAAGAGGGCTTGCTTCTGTTTTGTAAAAAGGACCTGGAACGTGGGTGCAGCCAAGTCCTGGTTCCACCGTCGAGGCCTTCTACAGCCACCCCAAAACTGTCTGAGTACTGAACGGGCTATGAGGAAGTGGGTGTCTGGCCTCTCCCTCCAGTGGGGCAGAGACCAAAACATGAAAGTCAAAGGGGGGGGGGCAACATGCCTCCACATGCAGCTGCTGGTGTGACCTTGGATCAGTCACAAGTTCTCTCAGAGCTGTTCTCTCAAGAGCAGTTCTCAAAAGAGCTCTCTCAGCCCCACCTACCTCACAGGGTGTCTGTTGCAGGGAGGAGAAGGGAAAGGAAGTTGCAAGCCGCTCTGAGACTCCTTCAGGTAGTGAAGGGTGGGGTAGGAATCCAATTTGTGCACCTGATTCTCACAGGAAAGCTCCTCTCTCTCTCTCCCTTCTGCAGCATGGGCGATGATAACAGGGGCCTACCTTGCAGGAGTGGTAAGTGTTACTATGAGTATTGCACACGCTGCAGGGCCAGACGCTTTGGACCGGCTGCATTTCTCAGCTTTCTCCGTCTGCGGTTGATTTGGTTGGTGTTTTTCAGTTTGTAAATGATGACGGGAAGGGCAGCATAGACCAGTGATATTCAAATCAGGGGGCACCTTCGTGGTATTAAATAACACCCACACACATATACACCCCACAAGCACACAGTGAAAGCAAGTCTGTGTAACTGGAATGAACGCAGCTGGCACTTCCTCTATTGCCCCGGCCTCCGCCTCCTTTCTCTCCCTTTCAGCTCTCTCTCTCTCATGTCAACCGTTCAATTGTAATCTCCCTGGGGCGAGGGCCTCTCTTGCGCTTCGTAAAAGCACCGTGGGCACAGGTGGTATTCATTCATTTGTCCCTTTAAGAAGCGTGCATGCACACAAGAGCTGATACCCCAAATTAAACTTTGTCGGTCTTAAAAAGGTGCCAAACTTTGTTCTGTTGTTTCAGGCCAACCTGAACCTACCACCTGACTCTAAGGGTCATTTTATACCTCCCCTCTAAAGTAGTTTGACTGCTGTCTTTTCCTGTGCTGATTTCACAGTGGTGTGAAATTTCACTCCAGGGGGTCTAAGTGCCCTAATCAACAGCAATTGTTTAAAGCAGAATAAAGCCAGTTGAATACTAGCTTGACCACAGGAGGGCAATTAGTAGATGTGGACATTTCAGTCGCAGCACGGTTTCACACCGCACAGAGGTGTGGGCAGGTTTTTTGGAACTAGAATAATTCCAGCGGGAAAGTCAGATGTAAAAACAGCCTTAGAATCTTAAGTGCGTGGACTCTAATCTGGGAGAACCGGGTTTGATTCCCCACTCCTCCACTTGCACCTGCTGGATGACCTTGGGCAAGCCGCAGTTCTGGCACAGCTGTCCTTGAAAAAGAGCCGTTTCTGCCAGAGCTCTCTCAGCCCCACCTGCCTCACAGGGTGTGCCTGTTGTGGGGAGGGGAAGGGGAAGGGAGTTTGCAAGCCACTCTGCGACTTTGAGAGAAGGGCGGGGTATAAATTCAATCCCCTCCTCCTCTTCTTTCTCTCTATCATCATCTATTTTATCTAATCTATCTATCATCTATCTATCATCTGATCTCTCTATCTAATCTATCAATCTGAGGTAGGTTAGGCTGGGAGCGTGTGATTGGCCCTAGGTCACCCAGCGAGCTTCCATGACAGAGTGAGGGATTTGAACCCGGATCTCCCAGTCCCCAGTCCAATGTTCTTAAACCACTACGTTGCAACTGGCTCTCTTTATAAAGGATCCTTTAGTTACATCCACCAGGAGGCTGACATAAGTTGAAAAACTATCTGTGCCCACTGTCGGGGGAATATGCGTCCCGCTCATCGCTTCTGCCCGGGCTGCCCCGAGACGCCCAGATGGTGTTTTGCCCATCAGATGCTGGGTGGTGTTGGAGCAAGGGAGGGGGAGTGTTGGTGGATATTTCTGAACCAAGAATAACCTCTGGGGAAAACAAAAGAGGAAATACCTCCTGCACTTCCTTCTCTTGCTCAAAAAAGCATGACCGGGCTCTGGAGGGGCCCCCCTCCCCCGCCAGATAAATTTCAGCTTCTGGGGTCAGCACCTGGTGTGGGAAAGGATGTTGCTGGCACACTTCTCTGTTTGCATTTCGGAATGAGGACCAGAAAGCAGGTGTGGAGCTGGGCTTGGCGTTGAATTCCCATGTGCAAGTTCATGCATTTTTTATTTATGTTATGTATACGGGGACACCAGGGGCATTGCATAGAGCGTGTCGGTACAGTCTGTTGGAGAAATGAGTATGTAACACAAGGCCTGAGAAATTCAGTCATTATAGGGTTAACCTATGCAACTTGTTTGTTTACCTTTGTTAGCCTGGAAGTGATACCTGACAGCTGGCCAATTAACACTAAGCCCGGGAAAGCTGAAGGTGTACTGTTTTGCTAATTGGTTACTGATATCAGGTGTTGCCTTTCAGGGGTCAAGAAGAAGGAGAGATCCTCCATTGCAATCTCTCTCGCTCTCTAGTAGGATGTCTTAGTGTGCAGACGCAGCACAATGCTGCTTAGGAAACCTGTTTTGTTTATTTTGTAGCTACTCCCGTTTCCCTTTTCCCTTTAGTAATAAAGTTCTTTTTAAACTAAAAGAAGCAATCTCTTCTTTCCAGAAAAGCAAGATCCAGTACCCTGAATTTTCTAGATTATTGGACAAAAGTCCTAACACAGTCAACGAAATGAGATGCTCAGTAACTGATGCATTAGGATGTTAGGAGTCTTGAGCCGCCAGAAAGAAGCAGAAGCACGGCATAACTATTCACACGACGCATTAAGCGGCGCAGAGATTACATGACAAGTCCTGAGGATAGAATCCTAGAATCACAGAGACGGAAGGGGCCACACAGGCCATCTAGTCTAACCCCATGCTCAATGCAGGATCAGCTGAGAACATCCCTGACACGTGTTTGTCCAGCTGCTGCTTGAAGACTGCCAGGGAGGGGGAGCTCACCACTTCCCTAGGCAGCTGGTTCCACTGTTGCACAACTCTTAGGGTCATTTTACACCTCCCCTCTAAAGTAGTTTGACTGCTGTCTTTTCCTGTGCTGATTTCACAGTGGTGTGAAATTTCACTCCAGGGGGTCTAAGTGCACTAATCAACAGCAATTGTTTAAAGCAGAATAAAGCCAGTTGAATACTAGCTTAACCACAGGAGGGCAATTAGTAGATGTGGACATTTCAGTAGCAGCACAGTTTCACACCGCACAGAGGTGTGGGCAGGTTTTTTTGGAACTAGAATGATTCCAGCGGGAAAGTCAGATGTAAAAACAGCCTTAATGTGAAAAAGTTTTCCTCAAGATCCAGCCGGTCCCTCCCTGCCCATAATTTAAACCCATTCTTGCGAGTCCTCTCCTCTGCTGCCAACAGGAACAGCTCCCTGCCCTCCTCTAAGTGACAGCCCTTCAGAGACTTCAAGAGAGCAATCCTGTCCCCCCCTCAATCCCCCCTCATTCCCAGGTCCCTCAGCCTTTCCTTGCAGGGCTTGGTCTTATCCAAGTTAAGGTGGGGAGCCGCATTGGCCTGAAGACAGAGAGCAAAGCCTGAGTCCACCTTCAAAACTGACAAAGTTTAAATGTGGGTATAAGCTTTGGTGGGCAAGAACACTTCTCTGAATAGAAAGAACACTTCCTGGAATAAAACTTTTGTTGGTTTTAAAGGCACCACTGGACTCAAACTTTATCCAAGTAAGTTTGTGAAACTGTTTTGGACTGTGCGGCCTGATTACCCGCGCAGGAAAGCCTGCTCAAATAGTTCCGTTTTGCGGAAAGTGAAGGGGGGGGGAGCTTTCCTGACCTCTTCTGTAGGAGAGAGGCTGCCGCTGTTTTGTAGGGTCTCCTGCGGACCCCTTCTTTGAAAAGGAGGGCTTCCCACAGGCAAAAGAGGCTCGTTCTGCCAGTGGAAAACCTTCCCGTTTATGGAAGAGATTGGTGAGCTGCAACCAATGCTCCCTCTAAGCTGTGTAGTCTTGTGAGCAAAAATTCTGCTTTGTGAGCTACTGGCATTAAAGCTGTGAGCAAGCGATTTGGCTACTGCAGAAATTAGTTTGCTCTGGAGCCATCCATCCTGAGCTAAGCCAGAAATGTGTCAGCCGGAGGCTAGAAAACTGTGAGCTAGCTCATAAGAGCATACGAACATAAGAGAAGCCAATGTTGGATCAGGCCATGGCCTATCCAGTCCAACACACTGTGTCACACAGTGGCCAAAAAATACCAGGGGCCATTAGGAGGTCCAGCAGTGGGGCCAGGACACTAGAAGCCCTCCCACTGTTGCCCTCTCCCCCCAAGAACCAAGAATACAGAGCGTCACTTGCCCCAGACTGAGAGTTCCTATCTGTACTTTGTGGCTCATAGCTCCATATGTTTGTCCAATTCCCTCTTGAAGCCATCTATGCTTGTAGCCGCCATCCCTTCCTGTGGCAGTGAATTCCATGTGTTAATCACTCTTTGGGTGAAGAAGGACTACCTTTTATCTGTTCTAACCCAACTGCCCAGCAATTTCATGGAGTTCTTGTCTTGTGAGAAAGGGAGAAAAGTACCTCTTTCTCTACCTGCTCTGTCCCATGCATAATCTTGTAAACCTCGATCATGTCACCCCTCAGCCGTCGTTTCTCCAAGCTAAAGAGCCCCAAGCGCTTTGACCTTTCTTCCTAGGGAAAGTGTTCCAACCCTTTTATCATTCCCTTTCCTGCACTTTTTCCAATGCTAGAATATCTTTCTTGAGGTGTGGCGACCAGAACTGTACACAGTACTCCAAAGGAGGCCGCACCATCGATTTATACAGGGGCGTTATGATACTGGCTGATTTGTTTTCAATTCCCTTCCTAATAACCCCCTGCGTAGCACACTATCTCCGCTTAGAGGGAACACTGGCTGCAACCCATCACTTCAATTTTTTTAATTTATTTTTTTTGGCTTATCTCTTCTCTGCCCTGACCTGGGTGGTCCAGGCTAGCCCGATCTCGTCAGATCTTGGAAGCTAAGCAGAGCTGGTCGTGGTTAGTATTTGGATGGGAGACCTCAAAGGAATATCAGGGTGGCAACACAGAGGCTGGCCACGGCAAACCATCTCTGAACGTCTCCTTACCTTGAAATCCCTGCCGGGTCACCGCAAACCGGCTGCGACTTGGCTGCGCTTTCCACCACCGCATTTCTGCGTGGTCTCATCGGAGTCCTGAGGCGCATCCCTCCTAGGCTTGCCAAGCTCCAGGCAGTGGCTGGAGACCTCTCGGAAGTACAACTGCTCTCCAGAGGAGGGAGATCAGTTCCCCTGGAGAAATTGGAAGCCTGGGAGGGTGGACTTGCAGCATCACGTCCCTGCTGCGCTCCCTCTCCAAACCTCCCTTCCCTGGGCTGCACCCCGACATCTCAAGGAACTTCCCAAACTAGAGCTGGCCCCTTCGATTCTCTCCTCTCCCTGACCAGCGGGAGCACAGTGGGGTAGAGAGGGAGTTCCTCAGACACTGTCCGCTGCTTCCTGGGGTTGCCAGCTCTGGGTTGGGAAACACCTGGAGACTTTGGGGGTGGATCCAGGAGAGGGCGGGGTTTATTATTTATTTATTATTATTTATCTATTATTTCCATTTATATCCCGCCTTGCCGGACAAGCTGGCTCGAGGCGGCTTACCACATTAAGATAACAATAAAAACAATAAATACCGTATTAAAAAAAGAGTCAGATTACAGATAAGACAATGCAGACGATGGCGACATTCAGAATAAAATCCGATGGTAAAGGCAGCATCCAGCGGAGTCTCAAAGGCCAGAAGATGTTCCTATGGCGTGTTCGTCAGTGACGGCTCCTGATCGAAGGCCTGGCAGAAGAGCTCTGTTTTACAGGCCCTGCGGAACTGCATAAGAGGGGAGGGGCCTCAGCATGGTAAAACGCCACATAGACTCCACCCTCCAAAAGCAGCCATTTTCTCCAGGGGAGCTGATCCCTGCTAGTGAAAGCGGGAGATCCCCAGGCCCCACCTGGAGGCTGGTAACCCTAGCTGCACAAAAACCTCTGCTATTGGGGGCAGCAATGCCTTGCTGATCTTCTCTTAGCTGGTCTACTTGAATATACAAAGACAGGCGTCTGCCGGGGGGGGGGGGGGGGGGAGAGGGGGGATGGTCTGTCAAAAGAAGGAACTAGCCAAGCCATTCATGCAAAGCTGAGCCAGTAAGCCTCTCACTTCTGCAGAAATCGAGGCTGCAGCAGATCTCTCTCCCCCCCCCCCCCCCCCCGATGCCTAAAATATCTTTCATCCAGACAGTCTCCTTTCTGTGCCCTGTGCCACGTCTAGTGCCTTTCTAACAATGTTGTCAGGGCTGCCAACTCCAGGTTAGGAAAATCCTGGAGATTTGGGGGTGCAGCCAGGGTTTGGGGACCTTGGCAGGGTGGAATGCCGTAGAGTTCACCCTGCAAAGCAGCCACGTTTTCCTCCAGGAGAACTGTTCTCTGTAGTCTAAGAGATCAGCTGTGATCCGGGGAAATCTCCGGGCCCCAGCTGGAGAGCAGGAACCCTAAGTGCAAAATACCACGTCAAGGAGCAGTGGTGGCAGCTGAGTCAGGCCTATATTGTTTGGCCGGCTGCAGGATGCCAGGCGTGCTTTTTTCTGGGTGCCTCTCAAAAGCGTTGGCCGGTAGAAGAAGAAGAGATTCGATTTATATCCCGCCCTTCACTCACGAGCCAGGTGCAAGTGGAGGAGTGGGGAATCAAACCCGGTTCTCCTGGATTAGAGTCCGCGCACTTAACCACTACACCAAACTGGCTCTCCATTTAACCATAAGGTTCTCCATTTAATAATCCTTTTGCGAAAATATAACAACCTTCTTGATCTCTTAATATTTTTTCACTTTGGAACCTTGTAGATTTTGAGATTAGAATCGCCACCGCTCTGGATTTAGAGGTACCTGGTGCTGTGAATTGTAATGGGAACCACATATTTGGCATTAAATTTGTAGTTTCTTTTTTCTTTTCTTTTTTGGTGTGTCTCTTGCAGAAATAACATTTCTGCCTTTGATTGTTTCAAATTACTCTGTAGTCGCTTGGTTTTTATATTATTATTTGCGCCCCCGCAGTTGAGTGTCAGGAATTTTAGTTTATTTTCTGCCATTTAAAGTAATTTAATTTAACGTGTACAATTGATAGCTGGTGCTGTTTTCTAAGTAATATGTACCAGTTTGTTGCCTTATCCTTCTGTTTATTTTGCTCCGAGTGAAGGGCGGGGCATAAATCCAATCTCTTCTTCTTCTTCTTTTGAGTGGGTGTGAATATGGCCAGTTGGCTAGGACCTTTAAGCCGCTATTACTGGACTGATGTCTGTATTTTAAAAGATGTTTTAAATTGCATTTATTCTGTTCGGATGATGGAGTGGCGTCATGATTTTCTGCAGCAGAGGTGCCCGATGACACCTTACCCGGTGCCCGGCCCACTGAGAGTTTTCAGAAAGTGGGAGGGGCCAAGTGGGTGGGTGGAGCCACCATGAGCCTGCTTTGGTGGCAGCGGGGGTGGGTATAAATTGAACAAATAAATAAATATAAATAAGTGCCGTTCTGCCCAGCAGAGCTTCTGAGATCTGATTGGCTGTGCAGATGAGAAGAAGAGGAGGAGGAGGAGATTGGATTTATACCCCGCCCTTCACTACCCAAACGAGCTGGCCATTGGGAAGGGGCCATGAACAGCGGAGGCTAGAATGGCTGGACCAATAGCCTGGCGGAACAGTTCCATTTTACAGATAGGATAGTGAGGTCAGCCGCACCTTCTCTCCTGTTCTATGCCATTCCTTGGGTGTCTCCAGATTGCTGCTCTCGGTAGGGTTGCCAAGTCCAAGTTGGAAAATACCTGGGGACTTCGGGGGTGGAGCCGGGAGAGGGTGGGATTTGGGGAGGGGAGGGGCCTAAGCATGGTACAATGCCATAGAGGGCACCCTTCAAAGCAGCCATTTTCTCCAGGGGAACTGATCACTGTCAGCTGGAGATCAGTTGTAAAAGCAGGGGATCCCCAGGCCTCACCTGGAGGCTGGCAACCCTAGCTCTCGGCCATTTCCCCCTTCTTCTCAGAAGCGCCACACTCAGTCCTCCCCCCCCCCCCCCTTTCTCAGCTACAGATGTAGTTAGGAATCCTATCTCCGCCTCTCCTCTTTCCTATCAAGTATGTTAGTTCCTAAATAAACCTTCACCTACTCTTTAATCAGGCTGTGTGCCGCGGCTGTGCTCATGACTCTGCCAGCAAGGGGAACTGTAGCCCTTCCTGCTCCCCAGCCCAGTCAGGCTGACGGGCATTCTTCTCGGAAGTGGCAAGGGGGGGGGACTTCCTCCCATCCGTGCGAATTGCTCCATGTCTGTGGTCTTCCTGCTGCAACCCTAGATCTTTTCTTCTCGCTTCTTAGAATCGGCGCAGAGAAGAGGGGAAGGATGGCCCCAGTGAGGCAAAATTCACGGTTGTCTTTCCCCTTCTTTCAGGAGTGGTGTGTCTGGATCTTGCCCCCCTGTCATGACCCCCGCTGAGCTGGCTCCAGGCCCGGAATCTGGAAGCCTCAGAAAAGGAACCGGGGGCTGCCAGGCCTGCCCTGGCCACGTTTGGGAGATGGGGGTGGGGGCTGGGTTGGCCGATGGTTGGGAAACTCCTGGAGACTCGGGAGTGGAGCCTGGGGAGGCCAGGGACCTCAAAAATGAAAAGCTTTAAAAGAGGATTAGATAGATTCATGGAAGAGAAATCTATCAATGATTACTACCAGCCATGATGACTGAGGGGAACCTCGATATTCAGAGGCACTAATCATCTGAATCCCAGAGCCAGGAGGCAGCATGAGGGGAAGGCCTCGGCCTTTGTGCCCTGCTGTTGGCCCTCCAGAGGAACTGGCTGGCCACTCTGTGAGACAGGATACTGGACTAGATGGACCCTCACTGGTCTGATCCAGCAGGGCTCTTCTGAGGTTCTTATGAAGGCCTTGGCCTCTGTGCCCTGTTGTTGGCCCTCCAGAGGAACTGGTTGGCCACTGTGTGAGACAGATGCTAGGCTAGATTGACCCTCAGTGGTCTGATCCAGCAGGGCTCTTCTGAGCTTCTTATGAAGGCCTTTGCCTCCATGCCCTGTTGTTGGCCCTACAGGGGAACTGGTTGGCCACTGTGTGAGACAGGAGGCTGCACTAGGTGGACCAGTGGTCTGATCCAGCAGGGCATAGGCGTAAACTACGGGGGGGCTCGAGGGCTCGAGCCACCCCCGAAATTTCCCGGGGGGGCTCAGCCACCCCCGGGAAAATGGAGCACCCAGGCCAGCCGGCTGGCTGGCCGGTTGCCACCGCCACCGCCTCTCCCCCTGCTCTGTTCCTCCCTCCCTCCGTCCAGGAACCAGCTGGGCAAATGCCCAGCGTGCTGGACGGAGGAACGAAGGCAGGAGCAGGCGGGGGGGGGGGGAAGGCGGGGGGGATATGGAACATGCCAACAGGCGCAGGCTGCCGCCTCGTTTGTCCGCCCGCCGGCTACTGTCGCCTCCCCAGTTGCCCAGCTGGCCCCACGGAGTCAGGACTGAGCCCCCCCGGGCAAACGTCGCGCCTGCCGCCAGCACCTTGCCGCCGCGCCTCCCGGGCCCTTCCGAGGCTCGCCAGCTGGTGCCTCTCTCCCCCCCCCCCCAGCCTGGCCATTCCTCCCTCCTTAGCTCTCCCTCTCCCTCTTTTAAGGGGGAGGGAGGGAGTAGCCAGGGCGGAGGGGGAGGGAAAGGCACCAGCAGCACCGGCTGGTGAGCCTCGGAAGGGCTGGGGAGGTGCGGCGGCTGGCAGTAGGTTTTCCGGGGGGGGGGGCGGAAATATTGCCCCAGCGAGTGCGCTCGCTAAAGAGCCCCCCCCCCGGACTTCAGAAAAGTCTACACCCCTGCAGCAGGGCTCTTCTGATGTTCTTAAATCTTGATCATCTTTAAGGTGCTCTTGGACCCTTGCTCTTTTCTACTGCCGCGGTCAGACTAACATGGCTACCCATTAGGCAGATCATGAGAAGGGAGGGCAGGAAGGGGTTGCCTCAGTGCTTAGTTCTCGTGGCCCTTCCTTACATGCCCAGGGAAATACTGATTGCTGCTTCGGGGCTCAGGAAGCAATTTTGCTCCAGGCCATTTTGGCTGGAGATCCTGGAGGGGTTTTTTTTTTTTTGGTCATCTTCTGGGCATGGAGCAGGGGTCACTGGGTGTGTGTTTTGGGGGGAGGCATTTGTGAATTCCCTGCATTGTGCAGGGGGTTGGACTAGATGGCCCTGGAGGTCCCTTCCAGCTCTATGATTCTATGATCTATGTCAGTGACTGTTAGGAGCCGTGTTGGTAAGGTTGCCAACATCCAGGTGAGGCCTGGAGAGCTCCCAGAATTACGACTCATCCCCAAATTACCAAAGTCAATTTCCCTGGAGATGGAGCTGCTGGTCCTGTCCCATCTATGACCCTGGTAAAAATCAGCATGGTATCCACTTTGAGCACGGAGGGATTGGGCTGAGAACTGGACCTAGTGATACATTTCATTCAAGAAGACAAGCTGCACTGAGCATTGCCAACCTCCAGGTGGGTATAGAAAAATACCTGATAGGTGCCTGATAGACCTTGAGAGATATGTTCTCCTAGAGAAGTTATTGTTTGCCGCAAGGGTTCCAATGGGACCCTAGAAAATATCCTGCTATTTTAAGAGTTTTAAACTCACAAAGAGAATTTATTGCGCCTTATGTCCTGTATGTACATCACTGTCCTTGAAAAAGACTGTATTCCGGTAGGTTACTAGAGTCCCCTGGGATTAGTGACTGTGAAACTGACAAGGTGCTGTTTGAATGTTTGAACATAGTGTAAACCTGCTTTTTGATGTATGTTTGATGTATGGAGGTCCTACGACTGATAGACAACTTAAAAACTAATAAAACTAAGGTGCTTTCAGGGCGTTTTTCGGGACTTCCGTTTTCGGAGCGAGTGTGCGATTGCGGATTAGGGAGGATAGAAACTGTGGATCATATAATCCTTTTCTGCCCCAAGTGGAATAAAGAAAGAGAGAGAGATATCACTCCTGTCATGAGAAAAGAAAATCTTCCTTTTCTTCCTTGGGTAGTTTCAGTGTTATTGTCTGATAACTCCTCTGACAACCAAACCACGGCTCTAGTGGCCTCGTTTTTAGCCACGGTGATTAGGAAAATAAATCACCCTGAGCTAAATTAGGTCATTACTGATCAGTGTTGACCATGTATGTATTTATTTGGAAATTTGAAGATTGTCATGCTGCTGTTATTATCTGTTTGAACTTAGGGCTGGTCACCTGCTTTTAGTCTGAACTATAGTTCTTAGCTTGTACTGTTGCTATGGCTTTTTTTTGCTAATGCAATAAAGGTTTTATTATTATTATTATAAATCACCTAGCCCGGATGGCATACATCGGAGAGTCCTGAAGGAACTCAAATGTGAACTTGTGGATCTCCTGACAAAAATATGCAATCTTTCATTAAAATCTGCCTCTATTCCTGAGGACTGGAAGGTAGCAAAAGTTACTCCTATCTTTAAAAAGGGTTCCAGAGGAGATCCGGGAAATTACAGGCCAGTCAGGCAATGTTCTTTACCACCATGCTATGAATAGCTTCAGCTGCCTGCTTCCATACACCAACCCTGAATTAAAAGGAAAGGCTGTTTTCCTCCTGGCTAGTTTGGTGTAGTGGTTAGGAGCACAGACTCTAATCTGGGAGAACCGGGTTTGATTCCCCACTTCTCCACACGCAGCTGCTGGTGTGACCTTGGGTCAGTCACAAGTTCTTTCAGAGCTGTTCTCTCAAGGAGAGTTCTGGAAAGAGCTCTCTCAGCCCCACCTATCCACTATCTATCCACTAACAAGCAAGGTTGGGTGCACGGATGGTGAAGACACAGCTGGAGCACACCAGCTGCCTAGTGGTCCATGGTCACCCAAGGACCGCCTTGCATGCCCTCTGGAACCTAGGGAGCAATGCTCCCTCTAAGCTGCGGAGTCTTGTGAGCTACTGGCATTGAACTTGTGAGCAACTGCATAAATTGGCTTGTTCTGGAGCCATCCTGCCTGAGCCAAGACAAAACTGTGTGAGCCAGAGGCTAAAAATCTGTGCGCCAGCTCACACTAACTCAGCTTAGAGGGAACACTGCTAGGGAGGTCCCACAAGGTATGCACCTCTCCAGGTAAGTGGTTCCACAGGACGGTAGCCTCTAGTGAGAAGGCCCTTGCCGTTGCTAACTCAAGGTGGACAATTCGCAGACTGAGGCTTTCCAATAAGTGCCAAGATGAAGAGGGGAGAGTACGGAAAGGATCATGCCAGGAAAGCCAGTCCCAAAGGTATGAGGGTCTCAGGCCATACAGAACTTTAAAGGTAAGTACCAACACTTCGCATTGGCACTGGGAACTAATTGGGAGCCAGTGCAGCTACTGAAGGATAGGTATTTTTGGCAACCATACAATATTGGGATCCGTACAATATCGTTCCCCAGAACCAGCAAGTATTTCCACCGCGTGTTCTCCTGTCTACCAGCAGATGGTAGACTTTCTCCACTGCGGAGTTCTCAAAAGACGCCGCATAGCTGAGGAAGTCCAGATTCCAGAAGGGCTGTGGCCTGTTCCTTTGTTGCACCTTAAAGGCTAACAGTTTGTAATTTTGGCATAAGCTTAGGTGGACAAAAGCCCATTGTGTTACATGCATGTTGAGGGTCGTATTCACGAGAGGAGATAAGGATGGGGGGGGGGGGGGGGGAGACGTTGACCCGAGAATTTGTTTTGAAATATTTTTTTACCCAGCGGTTCCCAAGTACTCCCCCCCCCCAATGTTTTCACTAGCAAAGATGGAAATATTCTCTCTTCTAGAATAAGTAATCTGCTTTGTAAGACAAGGTTTTACTCACTCTGAACAGAGCGCTTGCCTCACACTTCTGGCCTGTCGAAGAGATGCTTACAATGTAAGGGAGTCACCAGTCCCTCTTGTACTTTGGGGGCTCCAGTTTATCTTAAGAATTAGACCCTCGGACAGACTGAGCCAAAGCTTGTCACATCCTTAAAGAGCCAAACAGCGGCAGTTAACTTTCCCAAAGAACCAGAGAGGCATATTTAAAATAGCATGGTATGCAATATTGCAAAAAGATATTAAACAAGATGCAAACCACAAGATACAAACCGCAAGAAACACTTTGTTCTGATCCACCAGGGCAATTCGCGTTTGCTTTCCCTGTGACCTGTTGCTGTCTCTGGGCGATTCCGCATTGGCTTTTCCCTCCGTTGTTTTAGCAAACCCACCTTGGAACAGAAATTCCCCTCTGCATTGCATGCCGCTTTCACTTTCTTTGATCATCGGATTTTATGGTTCCTTCTGCATAGATTTAGGGCCGTTTCATGGCCGCTCAGGGGTGACTTTGCAGTCAGTGTGGCATTGCCCCAGGTATCTGAACGTGGTTTTGAGCTGCGCCTTTTCCTCCCACTTGAGAAAATGTGGAGCAAATGCTAGATGCAGAATCACCCTTTGTCTCCACCCCTCTGAAAGAAGCCTCTCTTCATAGCCAAAAGAATAAAGGCATCTTTTCACGGAGGTGACCCAAGAGGAGGGGGAGAAGATGGAAGAGCAGGACCCAGAAGGACCTGGAACAAGCAAGACGGCAAGCAGAGGCCCCCATCCCACCCAACCTGGGAGTGGTGCTGAATTCTGGGAAAGAACGAAATGAAGCCGGGTAAAGGCTAACAGAGTTCTGTCAAGAGAACACACTGGTCATAGCGAATACCCTCTTCCAATAACCTAAGAGGTGCCTCTACACATGGACATCACCAGATGGGCAACCCCGAAATCAGAGTGATTATATCATTTGCAGTAAAAGATGGAGACGCTCTGTACAGTCAGTAAAAACAAGACCTGGAGCTGCCTGTGGCTCAGATCATGAGCTCCTCATTGCAAAGTTCAGGCTTAATCTGAAGAAAGTTGGGAAAACCACTAGGACAATCAGGTTTGACCTAGATCACATCCCTGATGAATATACAGTGGAGGCGAAGAATAGGTTTAAGGGACTTGATTTGATAGACAGAGTGCCTAAAGAACTATGGACAGCGGTTCATGACATTGTACAGGAGGCAGCAATCAGCACCATCCCAAAGAAACAGAAATGCAAGAGAGAGCAAAGTGGCTGTCTGATGAGGCTTTACAAAAAGCAGAGGAAAGAAGGAAAGCGAAAGGCAAAGATGAAAAGGAAAGATTTACCCAACTGAATGCAGATTTCCAGAGAACAGCAAGGAGAGATAAGGAGGCTTTCCTGAATGAGCAATGCAAAGTAATTGAGGAAAACAATAGAACGGGAAGGACTAGAGATCTCTTCAAGAACGTTGGAGAAATCAAGGGAATGTTCCATACAAAGCTGGCCATGATAAAGGACAAAAACGATAGGGACCTAACAGAAGCAGAAGAGATTAGGAAGAGATGGCAAGAATACACAGAAGAACTATACAAGAAGGACCTCAATATCCTTGACAATCATGACGGTGTAATCACTGACCTCGAGCCAGACATCCTGGAGTGTGAAGTCAAATGGGCCTTAGAAAGCGTTACTAACAACAAAGCTAGTGGAGGTGATGGCATCCCAGCTGAGCTATTCAAAGTCTTAAAAGATGATGCTGTTAAAGTGCTGCACTCAATATGCCAGCAAATTTGGAAAACGCAACAGTGGCCACAGGATTGGAATAGGTCACTTTACATTCCAATCCCAAAGAAGGGCAATGCCAAGGAATGTTCAAACTATTGCACAATTGTACTCATTTCACACGCTAGCAAGATCATGCTCAAGATCCTACAAGCTAGGCTTCAGCAGTATGTGGATAGACAAGTGCCAGACAAGGGTGTGGACTTTCCAATTTCCCAGGGAGGGCTGGGCCAGAGGCATTGCTATGCTAGGTCCTTAAAACAACCGAGGCCCAGTGACATCATAGGGAGGAGCCAGTGACATCACAGGCCATGGTCACTATCTATGGAGGTGGAACAATGTGGGATTTAGGAAGGGGCTCCCCAGAAATTTAGGGGGGGGGGGCTGGGAACCCTTGGGAACCCCCCTAGCCATGCCCCTGGGCTGGGCTAAATCCAGGAAAAGGTGGGAGTTGGCCAGTGGTTATAGTGGTATCTCAGTGGTCTCCTGCTATGTCCTTTATTTAAATTCTTTTTTAGAATAGTCACTTTAAGATCTGCAGATATAGATACCATGTGCATAAGACAAACAAATGGTCACAAATTTGAAAGTAAGGAGGGCAACACAGAAAAGCCTGTAGGGGTACATTTTAAAAGTTCTCCTGGACATTCATGTACAGGTGTCTTGCTTCTGCCTTATTCGTAAGGGTGACTTTGTACTGAAATTTAATAAATTATGGCATCACAGACTTCACGTTCCTGGGATACAAGATCACTGCAGACAGTGACTGCAGCCATGAAATTAAAAGATGGCTGCTCCTTGGGAGGAAGCTATGGCAAATCTAGACAGCATAATAAAAAGTAGAGACATTACCCTGCCATATGATCAAAGCAATGGTATTCCCAGTAGTAATGTATGGCTGTGAGAGAAGGACTATAAGGAAGGCTGAGCACAGAAGAATAGATGCTTTTGAATTATGGTGCTGGAGAAGACTCTTGAGGGTCCCTTGGACTGCAAGGAGATCAAATCAGTCAATCCTAAAAGAAATCAACCCTGACTGTTCCCTGGAAGGCCGGATCCTGAAGCTGAAGCTCAAATACTTTGGCCACCCAATGAGATGGGAGCACTCCCTGGAGAAGGCCCTGATGCTGGGGAAGACTGAAGGTCAAAGAAGAAGGGGACGGCGAAGGATGAGATGGTTAGACAGTGTCATTGATGCAACAAACATGAAGTTGAGCAAACTCCGGAGGACAACGGAGGACAGGAGGGCCTGGTGTGATGTGGTCCATAGGGTCGCGAAGAGTCAGACTCGACTGTGCAACTGAACAACCACAAAAGAGCAGGTAGAGAAAGAAGTACTTTTCACCCTTTCTCAAAGCACGAGAACTCATGGGCACTCAATGACTCGACTGTGCAACTGAACAAGTACAACTTTAAATATATATATATACAAGTGGAGACCTGCAAGAAACTTGCAGGATAGTTATCCCATTCCTCACACCTTTGCTTCCTCCCTTCTCCCCCTACCTCTCTCACACTCTTTCTCCCTTCTGCCCCCCTTTCTTACTCTTTCGCTCTCCTCCATGTATGTTACTTCCTCTCTCTTTCTGACCTGTCATCATTCCCTTTGTTTTTCTGCCTCCCCACCTCATCACTCTTTCTCTCTCTTTCTGCCTCCCACCTCAAATCCCACCCTCCCCAGGCTCCACCTCTCAAATGTCTGGGAGTTTCCCAACCTGGAGTTGGCAACCCTGTTTCCTTCCCACCCAACAGCCAACCTACCTTTATCTGTCTTCAGCTTTCTATCTCCACCCCCACTCCCCTGCAGCCTCTACCTAGGAAAATTACAGTCTTTCTCCACAATGGGGACTAAAGCAGCTTACATTATTATTTCCTCTTTGTTATCTGCACAACAACCCTGTGAGGTTGGTTAGGCTGAAAGTATGTGACTGGTCCAAAATCTCCCAGTCAGCTTCCACTGCAAGATGGGGATCTGAACCTGGGTCTCGCAGATCCCAGTCTGAAGCTCGAACTGTTGCACCACAATGGCTTTCACATGGTGGTTGCTGATGAACTGTAGCAAAACAGCTGGGCCTAATTAAGTCATGCAAATCAGGTGGTATCAAGTCACACAGAGGGGGCTGCCTAGGGATGCCAGCCTCCAGATGGGACCTGGGGATCCCCTGGAGTTACTGCTCATCTCCAGACTACAGAGATAACTTTCCATGGAGAAAATGGATGCTTTGGAGGGGGGAGTTTATGGCATAGTACCTCACTGAGGTCCCTGTCCTCCCCAGGCTCCACCCCCAAATCTCCAGGAGTTTCCCAGCCTGGATCTGCTGCTGGTGGCCAGGGGGGTCCTTGGCAACCCTAGACTGCTGCCAGTAAAATCCCTGCTTTTTACTGACATAAACAGTTAGAGCCTCCCCCCCCTCCCCCGAACATTCTAATCTCCTCACAGTTGATGTCTGGAGTTGGTGCCATTTCAAAAGGTATTTTGGGGAATTCTACGGTCACTGAAGGGTTTTTTTTTAACTTTTCGGATTTTTCTGCACACGGGGGGAGTGCCCCCCATGTGTAGGAAAACCTCCCTGCCTCCCAGGTGCCCCCCCCGGCGCGGATTTAGGTATCCTCACACAGGGGGCGCCTTCGGAATTAGATATATAGATATATATCAGTCACTCAATCAACGATGAGTTCTTCGGGGTTCCTTACCACTGCGTAATGCCTGTGAGCCAATGACACATTGAGCCCCGGGCTTCATCCCTCGTAAGGGGATCAGCAGTCCACACAAGAAGAGAAGTCCCAGAATCATTCTCATCTTCATGTTCCCACTCCATGCTCCGCCTTGAGTTTGCTGTCTCATGCCAGAAACCGGAACTCTCCCCAGTACTGGAACGGAAGCTAAGATTCACTATACTCAATTAACTGCATGAAGCAGAATAGAAATAGAATAACCATGAAAAAAGGGAAAAATAGAAACGAAATATAAATAGGGATTAAAAGAGGGAAACCAGCAAGGGTGGGAAACAGGAAAAAGGAGCTGTTGCCACCGGCAGGCTAGCAAAGCCAGCCAAGGCTAAAGAGACACAGGTAAGATAAAAAGCTTCCAAAACCTCAGTAAATGTAAAGATAAAACAGGGAACAGCGGGGGGGGGGGGGGGGAAAGCAAAGAAAGAAAATATAACCTCCCCCGGCAGGAGCTGAAAGGGGGAAAGGATAAAAAATAAAACGGAAGCTCTGGAAGCTGAGCACAGCCTTGAGCATCTGCTGTCTCACACCGGAAACCGGAACACCACCTACTTAGTCGCCAAATTTCTAACGTATTTTCCTTTAGTAAATAATGCGTTATTCTTTTAGCCACTGCTCAAGATCACCTGATCATAGGAGCTCTGAAAAGGAAAGTAAGTAAGCAAGCAAGGTTTGTTAGCCTGAAAATCTAACTGGCTAAAGCAGGGATGTCAAATATAAGGCCCGGGGGCCAAAACTGGCCCACCCACCAGGGCTCTTATGCGGCCCGTGAGCAGCTAGTGCAAAGGAGGGAACAAGAGTTTGCTTGGGGGGTGTGTGTGAAGGGGGTGGTGCCTTTTGAATGCTCTATTGTGGCTTCAGCATGGCAGAACAACCTCATCTGCAACAGCACTCAAGCACTGTGGGAGCATCTGCCCAGCACTGCACCACTGGCTCCCTAGTCCACCCATACAGGTTTTCCCTTGTACCTCCCTCCCAGCCCATGGGGCCTTGCAGTGAATATACACCAACGTGGAGCTTACCAGCTGCTGTCCTCTATACAGTTTATATATCCGGCACCTGGCATTACATTTATGGCACACATGGCCCAGCCCGAAAAAATGAAATTTATGTCAGATTTGGCCCTCGTTACAAATGAGTTCAACACCTCTGGGCTAAAGGACATCCAAAGACCTCCCAGGCCTACCTGTGGACTTGAACCCAGATCCACCGAGTTATAACCCAACACTCTGGCTCTTGAACTTAACTGACCCAGGTCATGAATGGGGGCAAACTGGACTGGGTTCGTTCATGAAGATCGACCATGGCCCAAGGTGTGAGTCTCAAGTATCTGCCAGAGGATTTTTTAAGAACTTTACACACACAAAAAGACATACCATGACAACCTTTGACACATTTAATGAAGCCCAACTCAAAAACACCCATCACAAAGCACTGAAAAACACAAAGTCTAGTTTACCTGATACAAATAATAATCTCTTTAATGAGCTATAACATTTCCTTAGCTGAGTTTTGTTTTCTCTGATTCATAAACACTTAATCTAGGGTTGCCAACGGGAGGGGAAAAATGTGGTGTCCCTTTAACACCATGTGGGATAGTGGGATATATTTGAGGGCTTCAAACATGGCTAAAGCTCCTTCCATAGTCTGAGCATTTTAAACATTTCATCCTGGTTAGAGTAAAATTACTGTGTTGATTCAAGCTTTCTACAAGAGTTTATATAGCATCATTGCTTTATATGGTCTGCGGTCACTTTTTAGCTCTTTTAACAGGCTAAGTAGTTACCTGGTTTCTTCCTTGTGTGGGTTCTCTGATGCCTTTGAAGGTCACCACTCAACCTGAATCTCTTTCCACTCTGAGCATTCAAAAGGTTTCTCCCCTGTGTGGGTTCTCTGATGCCTTTGAAGATGCAAATAAGCGGATTGCACAGTAAATACAATACGTATATCATACAAAAAGAGCTATGCAACAAGAAGCCAAAGCCAGAAAATGCTGCCTCACTCAGTGTGGTAATTTAGCAACAATGTGGCAATAGTGTAACATAGAAAAATCACAGTTATAATCATTAATATAACATCCAAAGAAGTTTTCCAATCAGTTTTCAGAAGTTTCCAAGAAAGGATCTAGATATGAACTTCGTTTCGATGTTCTTTGAAGATGGCCACTCAATCTGAATCGATTTCCACATTCTGAACATTCAAAAGGTTTCTCCCTGTGTGGGTTCTCTGATGCAGTTGAAGAGTGCCACGTCGACTGAATCTCTTTCCACACACTGAGCATTCAAAAGGTTTCTCCCCTGTGTGGGTTCTTAGATGCTGTTGAAGAGTGCCACTTCGACTGAATCTCTTTCCACACACTGAGCATTCAAAAGGTCTCTCCCCTGTGTGAGTTCTTAGATGCTGTTGAAGAGTGCCACTTCGATTGAATCCCTTTCCACATTCTGAGCATTCAAAAGGTCTTTCTCCTGTGTGGGTTCTCTGATGCAGTTGAAGATTCCTGCTTAACCTGAATCTCTTTCCACATTGTGAGCATTCAAAAGGTTTCTCCCCAGTATGAGTACTCTGATGCCTATGAAGATTCCCCCTCTCACTGAATCTCTTTCCACACTCTGAGCATACAAAAGGTTTCTCCCCTGTGTGAATTCTTTCGTGTTCTTGAAGACTGCTACTCTGACTGAATCTCTTTCCACACACTGAGCATTCAAAAGGTCTCTCCCCTGTGTGGGTTCTTAGATGCAATTGAAGAGTGCTACTTCGACTAAATCTCTTTCCACATTCTGAACATTCAAAAGGTTTCTCCCCTGTATGGGTTCTTTGATGCCTTTTAAGATTACTGCTTAACCTGAATCTCTTTCCACATTCTGAACATGCAAAAGGTTGCTCCCCTGTGTGAATTCTTTTATGTTCTTGAAGACTGCTACTCTGACTGAATCTCTTTCCACACTGTGAGCATTCAAAAGGTTTCTCCCCTGTGTGGGTTCTCTGATGCAGTTGAAGATACCCCCTCTCACTGAATCTCTTTCCACACTCTGAGCATTCAAAAGATTTCTCCCCTGTGTGGGTTCTGTGATGCCTTTGAAGATCGCCACTCAACCTGAATCTCTTTCCACACTCTGAGCATTCAAAAGGTTTCTCCTCTGTATGGGTTCTCTGATGCAGTTGAAGACTGCAACTCAGTTTGAATCTTTTCCCACATTCTGAGCATTCAAAAGGTTTCTCCCCTATCTGAGTTCTCTGATGCCTTTGAAGATTCCTCCTCTCACTGAATCTCTTTCCACACTCTGCACATGCAAATGGTTTCTCCCCTCTTGGTATTCTTTGGTGCTCAAGGAGCTGTGATCTATTTTTGAAATACTTTCCACACTGAATGGATGTAATTGCCTTCATTACCATCTGCTTTGGAAGATGTACATTATGCCATCTTCCATCTCTCTTCTCAACCATATGGCTGCCTTTCTTTCTGTTAGGTCTGCCTCGATTCCTGATGTTTTCTTTCAAGTCTTCATTTTTAACTCGATCCGGCAACTGCTGGTCAAGTTCCTCACCCTCCTCATTCCTCTGATCATCCTCTGGTGGAAGAAAGAGAGAAATTCTATTAACACCTGAGAGGGCAGGTAAGGTCCAAAGGCATCTATGTGACTGCAGGAGGAAAGGACTGATGGCCCTTCAGCCTCTTCCAGCTTGCCTGATCTTAACCCCGCCACACCTTTCCCCTGGATATTTAATGAAGAAGAAGAAAAAGAGGAGAAAGAGATTGGATTTATTCCCCACCCCTCACTACCCAAAGGAGTCTCAGAGTGGCCCACAGTCTCCTTTACCTTCCCTTCCCCACAACAGACACCCTGTGAGGTAGGTGGGGCTGAGAGCTCTTTCAAGGACTGCTCCTAAGAGAACAATTCTGAGAGAACTTGTGACTGACCCAAGGTTACATCAGCAGCTGCATGTGGAGGAGTGTGGAAGCCCATGCAATTAACCACTACACCAAAGTGGCTCTCATCCCCTCAGGAGCCACAGCTGAGCTCTTGTTCAGAAGGAGCTCCAGACCCTTCAAATCTCAGTCTCTCTCCTTCTTTACCCAGCAAGCGGTGTCATTGTACCAAACTGTATGATGAAAGACTTGAGTCAGATTAAGGTGAGGAGAGAGGAGGTCCTATGACTAATAAGGCAACTTAAGAACTGATCAATCACCGGTCCCAGATGGCATACATCCAAGAGTTCTGGAAGAACTCAAATGTGAACTTGTGGATCTTCTGACAAAAATATGTAGTCTTTCATTAAAATCTGCCTCCATTCCTGAGGACTGAAAGGCAGCTAATGTCACCCTCATCTTTAAAAAGGGTTCCGGAGGAGATCTGGGAAATTACAGGCCTGTTAGTCTGACAATTCCGGGTAAGTTCGTAGAAACTGTTATTTAAGGAGAGAACTAGGTACATTGATGAACAAAAACTATTGAGGCAGACTCAGCATGGGTTCTGTATGGGAAGATCTTGTCTCACTAACCTGTTAGTGTTCTTTGAGGAGGTGAACAAACATGTGGACAGGGGGGACCCAATAGAAAGCTTTTGATAAAGTTCCTTATCAAAGGCTCCTAAGTAAGCTCAATAGTCATGGGATAAAGGAAAAGTCCTCTTGAGGTTCAAAAACTGGCTAACTAATAGGAAACAGTATAAATAAATATATAATATAAGTATAAATGGGCAATTTTCACAGTGGAGGGTGGTAAGCAGTGGGGTACCGCAGGGCTCAGTCCTGGGTCCGATGCACTTTAATGTGTTCATTAATGATATGGAGTTGGGAGTAAGCAGTGAAGTGGCTAAATTTGCAGATGACACAAAATTGGGAAGGGAATTGAAAACAAATCAGGCATTATCATAATGCCCCTTGTATAAATCTATGGTGCGACCTCATTTGGAATACTGTGTACAGTTCTGGTCACCACACCTCAGAAAAGATATTATAGCATTGGAAGAAGTACAGGAAAGGGCAACCAGAATGATAAAAGGGTTGGAACACTTTCCCTGTGAAGAAAGGTTGAAGCGCTTGGGGCTCTTTGGCTTGGAGAAACGACTGCTGAGGAGTGACATGATCGAGGTTCATAAGATTATGCATGGGATAGAGCAGGTAGAGAAAGAAGTCCTTTTCTCCCTTTCTCACAGTACAAGAACTCGTGGGCACTCCATGAACTTGCTGAGCAGTCGGGTTAGAACGGATAAAAAGAAGTCCTTTTTCACCCAAAGAGTGATTAACACGTGGAATTCACTGCCACAGGAGGAGGTGGTGGCTACAAGCGTGGACGGCTTCAAGAAGGAATTAGATAAACATCTGGAGCAGAAGTCCATCAGTGGCTGTTAGCCACAAGGTATAGATAGGAACTCTCAGTCTGGGTCAAGTGATGCTCTGTATTCTTGGTGCTTGGGGGGGGGGGGCAGCAGTGGGAGGACTTCTGGTGTCTGGGCCCCGCTGCTGGACCTCCTGATGGCACCTGGTGTTTTTGGCCACTGTGTGACTCAAGAGTGTTGGGACGGGATGGGCCACTGGCCTGAAATAACATTGGCTTCTCTGATGTTCTTCTGTTCTTACCCAGAGAAATTACGCTCCTGTAGTTCTCTAGCATGACTTCTCTGTAGAGAGCTCTCTGGCCTGGATCCAGCAGGGCCCATTCTGCTGGGGCAAAAGAGACAGACACCTCCTCAAAGGAAAAGGGATGCTGAAAGAAAAAGCGGATTCCCTTGTCAGAGATCATGCCAGGCAGAGATTGCCCACTGGAATGGAGTGGTCTGGAATCAGAGCCTCCCTCACCCAAACCATAGTAGAAACTGCAGGAGCAAAAGCCCCCCTGAGAAAGGAGGGGGGGACCCAGACTGTCCCCCGCTCATCTCCCCTACCTGGACTGGAGGCAAAGCAGTGGCTTCCAGACCCCTGAAAAGACAATGGCTCAATAGCGTCTCTCCACTGCCTGTTCGTAAGAGAAATGAGGAAGGGTGTTTGTCGTGACTTCCCATTCCATCTTCTCGTTTGTTCCCTGCTTCACGCACCCCCTTCCCAGGAGACTGAAACTTTGCCCTGTGTACACTCAACACAATCCTTTCACAGTTTTTACTAAATGCTGGGAGAGGCAGAAGGGAAGCACCCATGAGCCTCAGGGGTGATGAATGCTGCCAACATATTTCAGACTTCTGTGAGACTTGAAATGTGCCCTGTGAACTTTGGAGCTCCAAAGGTTACAGCATCCCAGCTGGATCAGACCAAAACCCCAGGAATCTTAATCTCCCGCCAGCTCGGCCCTTGAGTCTGGGCGGGTGGGGGATGAGGTCGCATGACGTGTCACCATCATATTCAGCCCAAAACTGAGAAGGAGGAAGAGATTGGATTTATAACCCACCCTTCACTCAAGAGTCTCGGAGCGGCTTACAAACGCCTTTCCCTTCACCTCCCCACAACAGACACCCTGGGAGGAAGGCGGGGCTGAGAGAGCTCTTTCCAGGACTGCATGTGAGAGAACAACTCCAAAATAACTTATAACTGACCCAAAGTTACACCAGCAGCTGCACGTGGAGGAGTGGGGAATCAAACCTGGTCCTCCCAGATCAGAGTCTGTGGTCCTAACCCCTACACCAAACCGGCTCTCTACCTGCGCTCCTAACTACTACAGCAAACTGAGTACTGTGAGTTATGTGTATTTAATTCTTTTCCCGACCTGAACTCTCTACCTATCACATTCACAGAGTGCCTGAATCGTATACGGGCAAAACGAGCCCTTACCATGGGAGAGGGCGTCTTGGGCACCCTCCTGGGCCTGCGCCCTCTGCCCTTGCTCCAAGGAAGCTCCTTCCGCCTCAGGGAATGTCGCTTCTGCCTTCACGGAGGCTCCCCACATCTGAAACAGCAGCGAGGGAGAGGGGGGAGAGATGGGATGGGAAAGAGAACACGGAAGGGACCCTGCCCCACTCCCAGCCGCTGCACCCGTCCGTCAGCAGACCTGCTGAGTGATCCGGAGGGACGAGAAGTTCTCTCGTAGAAGAGGCTGGGGAAGGAGGCCGTTAAATCTCCCACTTGGATGACTCCCACTGGGGCAAACGTCTCTCAGGGAGACTTTCGGAGAAGGTCAGACACCGTCGCTTGAATTGGACATACCTGGAGGAGAGCCCCTCACCTGCTCCGCCTGCCTCTTCTCCTCTGCCTGGCTCAGGAGGAAACCTTCGGCCAAGGCCACCGCCTGGGAACTGGTCTCCGGCCCACATTCCCTGACCCAGTCCTGCATTTCCTGGGGCAGGATGGCCAGGAGCTGCTCCAGGATCACCAGGTCCAGGATCTGCTTCTTGCTGCGCCCCTCCGGCTTCAGCCACTGGTTGCCAAGGCGATGGAGCCGGCTGCAAACCTCTCGGGGCCCAGCGGCCTCATGGTACCGGAACTGCCGGAAGTGTTGGCAGTGGACATCTGAGGTCGCCGTGACCTGATAACGGATCCCTGGCACAGGCCTTTCCTGGAATTCAGCACTGCTCCCAGCTGGGGTGGGATGGGTGCACCTGCTGGCCATCTTGCCAGTTCCAGGTCCTTCTGGGTCCTGCTCTTCCATCTCCTCCCCCTTCTCTTGGGTCACCTCTGACTGCGTAAAGATGCCTTCAGTCCCTTGGCGATGAAGAGAGGCCTGTTTCTGGGGGGAAGGAGGGACAGAGACAGAAGCATGTGACAAGGAAAGCCAATGAGAGTTGCCCTGGGGGATCAGAACAACCGTGCTTCTTGTGGCTTGTCGACCGGGTTTAATATCATTTTGCTCTATTGCACAACTGACCTATTTTAGATATGCCTCCTTGGTTCTTCGGGAAACTTCACAGTCTCTGTTTGGCTTTCAGGATCTTACCAGCTTAGCCTCTCAGTACAGTGGTTCAGTCTGTCCTAGGGGCTAATTCCTAGGGTAAACTGGAGCCCCAAAATGACCTTTTGTGGATCAAAAACTGGCTAATTAATGGGAAACAGCGATTTAGTATAAATGGGAAATTTTCTCAGTGGAGGTAGGTAAGCAGTGGGTACCGCAGGTATCAGTACTCAGTCCGCTGCTTTTTAACTTGTTCATTAAAGATTTGGAGTTGGCAATAAGCAGTGAAGTGGCTAAATTTGAGGATGACACGAAGTTGTTCAGGGTAGTGAAAAGCAGGGAGGATTGTCAGGCACTCAAAAGGGATCGGTTGAGGATGGGCGAGTGGGCACCAACATGGCAAATGGGGTTCAGTGTGGCCAAGTGCAAAGTGATGCACATTGGAGCCAAAAATCCTAACTATAAATACATGTTGATGGGATCCAAACTGGCAGAGACTGACCAGGAGAGAGATTTTGGAGTCGTAATGGATAACTCACTGAAAATGTCGAGACAGTGTGTGACTGCAATAAAAAAGCCCAGCGCTATGCTGGGGGTTATAACGAAGGGAATTGAAAACAAATCAGCCAGTATCATAATGCCTCTGTATAAATCAATGGTGCAACCTCATTTGAAGTACTGTGTACAGTTCTGTTCACCACACCTCAAAAAGGATATTATAGCATTGGAAAAAGTGCAGGAAAGGGCAAGTAGAATGATAAAAGAGTTGGAACACTTTCCCTAGGAAGAAAGGTTAAAGCGCTTGGGGCTCTTTAGCTTGGAGAAATGACGGCTGAGGGGTGACACGATCAAGGTTTACAAGATTACAAGAAGAGGGACCCGCGATACTCGCGGGGGGTGGGGGGAGTATTCCCCATGGCTCCCGGCCTGCAGAAGCAGGAGGACCTCATGGCTGAGGAGGAAGTGGCCACAGCTATGCTCACAGCACTGGCGGTGAGGCCCAAGTGGATCCCAGCTGCTGGGCCCGCCAATCCTCCCCGCCCAGCACCGGGGCCATATCCTCCCCTCCAGTAATACCAGGTGCCATCAAGAGGTCCACCAGTGGGGCCAGAACTCCAGAAGCCCTCCCACTGTCCCCCTGCCCCCGCAAACACCAAGAATACCAAGAGCATCACCTGCCCCAGACGGAGAGTCCCTAGCTATACCTTGCGGCTAATAGTCAGTCACAGACCTCTGCTCTATATGTTTCTCCAGTTCCCTCTTGGGAATTCCTGCACTTTTGCCATGCTCCTGAGTCCACAGAGGAGGGTTCAGCTTGATCTCGACCCTCTACATAACTGGCGTCTCCTGCACCCAAACTGCACAAAATTGTGTCTGCTGCATAAAAGGAGCCCCTGAAACCAATGGTTTTTATTGTTGCTGGTTCTTTTAAAGGGTCCATACTCAAACTATAAAATTGCACTGCTTTCCACCGATTCCCCTCCCGATTCCCCACTCGGGACTTGGCTGAATGCCCACCAGAAGGTGCCAGTTTGCAGTCCTTATGAATGCTGCTTTCGGGAGTCCAGTGAGCAGTGGACTATAGCAGTGAGCTATACCTTGTGGCTAATAGTGAGTCACGGACCTCTGCTCCATACGTTTCTCCAATTCCCTCTTGGGAATTCCTGCACTTTTGCCATGCTTTTAAGTCCACAGAAGAGGGTTCAGCTTGATCTCGATCCTCTACATAACTGGGGGGGGAGGAGGAGGAGAAGAAGAAGAAGAAGGATTTGAAGAAGAAGAAGAAGGATTTATATCCCGCCCTTCACTCACTTGGAGTCTCAGAGCGGCTTACAAACTCCTTTTCCCTCCCCCTCCCCACAACAGACACCCTGTGAGGTAGGTGGGGCTGAGAGAGCTCTTTCCCAAGCTGTCCTTGAGGGAACAGCTGGTACAGAGCTATGGCTTGCCCAAGGGCATCCAGCAGCTGCAAGTGGAGGAGTGGGGAATCAAACCCAGTTCTCCCAGATTAGAGTCCGCGCACTTCACCACGACACCAAACTGTAACCAAACTGCACAAAATTGTGCGCAATGCATAAAAGGAGCCCCCCCCCCCAAAACAGTGATTTTATTGTTCTTGTTTTTTAAAAAAAATGTCTGTACTCAAATATAAAGTTGCACTGCTTTCCACCCATTCTGCCCCTTGGCACAACGCCCACCAGAAGGTGCAAGTTGGCAGTAGCCATGAATATGGGGGGGGGGGGGGAGCCCAAAAACTGTTTGCAAGTACCACAAAATGAGTTCAGGGGTGCCCTTCCTTAGACTTCTCCCAAACATAAAATACAGCCATTTGAATATCCCCCCGAAATCCTCAGAGGGCAGAGAAGATGGGTCAGTTCTCGAGGAAATTCCCAATCCGGGAGGTGGCGACCCTGGCTGATTCTGCATTGGCTTTTTCCCTCCTTTGTCTGGCGAAACCCACCTTGGGACAGAAATTCCCCTCTGCATTGCGCGCCACTTCTGCTTCCTCTGATCAGCGGGTATCACGGTCCCTTTTATGGCCGTTCAGGGGCGACTCTGCAGCCAGGATGGCGAGGCTTTGAGCTGCAATGCTGAGAACAGGTGGCGTGCCTCTGCAGCAGGGAAAGGGTTAAGGAGACCGAGCGCTTCCTAGAGAGGCCAAGCAAGGTGGTGGAGGGGAGAGGCATGGAGGGACGGGCGGGCTTCCCTGGGTGGGGGGGGGAGGGGTTTGCATTTGAATTGCAAAAGAGGGGAGAAGGGAGTCCGGCGCTGCAGCAGGAGGGAAGAGGGCGTTGCAGCCGGGCGCCGGGGAGGGGGAGGCGCAAGGGAGTGAATGGCTGGGGGGGGGGGGGCGGCAGGGGAAGCTCTTCAATCGGAAGAGGGGGGGATGCTGCTGTCGTCAGTCTAGGGGAGAGGGAGGAAGAAATGGATTGGGGGAAAAAACGACGGGATTCACCTGCAGCTCTCCCCTCTCTCTCTCCGGCGGGGCGGGGGGCATCCGGGCTGCTTCGGGCGCGCCTCTCCCCTTCCCTCCTCTCGCTCCGGGCCGGGCGGGGCCAATGGTTGCCAGCCTTCCCGGGTGGGTCCCAGCGAGGGCGCCCCCTGCCGGACACCGAACAGCTTCGCTCGCCGGGTCTGGAGACCTTCCCCCGATTCGCAGAATCGCACCCAGTGGGAAGGGGCCGCACAGGCCCTCCGGTCCAGCCCCCTTCTGCTCAGTGCACGCTCCGCCTAGCCCCGGGGGGGGGGGGGGCAAACTGTGGCTGGGGAGCTGCATGCGGCTCTTTCGTACATATCGTGTGGCCCCCAGCAGGGCGGCTGGGGAAGCTGACTATCATTAGCAAACAAATTATCATTGGACAGATAAATATCATCATCAGTCTCTGCTCTTACTGCATTTGTGGTTACTTTTGGCAGTCTCATTTAATGTTAGTAAAAAGCAAATCTGCATATTTACCTGCAAAAACGTGTACTCTTTGTTCAGGTCTCAGGGCTCTTAAACATCTGACGTTTATTCTCTGTGGCTCTTGCATCAAGCAAGTTTGGCCGCCCCTGGCCTGGAGCATCCCTGGCAAGTGTTTGTCCAGCCGCTGCTTGAAGACCGCCAGGGAGGGGGAGCTCACCACCACTGTTGCACAACTGGGACTGTAAAAAAGTTTTTCCCTAATGTCCAGTCGATCCCTTCTGGCTCTTAATTTAAACCCATGATTGCGAGTCCTCTCCTCTGCTGCCAACAGGAACAGCTCCCAGGAGCCAGTCTGGCGTAGTGATCAAGTCTGCGGACTGTAATCTGGTAGAACCGGGTTTGATTCCACTCCTCCACTTGCACCTGCTGGATGACCTTGGGCAGTGGTAGGCAAACTCATTAGTAAAGACAGCCAAATATCAACAGTGCAACGATTGAAATTTCATTTGAGAGCCAAATTTTTTAAACTTAAACTATGTAGGTTATTAACTTAATAATAAAGCCACCAACACAAAATAATTACAATTCTTAAATTGATGAATATTTCACCATTTACCACCATGTGGTAAAACCCAGTTTTTTGGGTGGCAGATGAAGGCCTGACTATGTTATCCTGTTCATAGGGCTGCCCCATGTCTTGTCAAACCCAGTGTGGGCAAGGAATTCCATAGCTGGAACTCTCAACAGTTTTTGAAACGTAATTCTCAAGAGCATGGGGCCCCAATTCAGATCAGGTCTGTGGTGCACAGGAAGAAAGCCCTTATTTTGTCTCACTGTTTCCTTGACTGAAACTGTCCCAGGTCGCTGCTGATTGCCCACTGGGGAAACTGACATGTAGCCCATCAGTACAGCTGTGTTTCCCCAGCTAGGAATATAGTTGCTCCCCAGGGCCATTTCAGTTTAAGAAAGTGCGGTGTGTGTGTTTAAGCATCCACTCCCTGCATACTTACATGGCGGCCTTGGGCATGATGCTTTCCCTCAACCTCACAAACTCCTTTCCCTTTCCCTTCCCTACCACAACAGACACCCTGTGAGGTAGGTGGGGCTCAGAGAGCTCTGACAGAAACTGCTCTTTTTCAAGAACAGCTGTGCTAGAACTACGGCTTTGCCCAATGTCACCCAGCAGGTGCAAGTGCAGGAGTGGGGAATCAAACCCGGTTCTCCCAGATTAGAGTTTGTGCATTTAACCACTACACCAAACGGGCTCTGGTTCTGCTTAGTTCTTAAGAAACAGTAAAGAGAAGCACTAAAGGAGTTCATTCCAAAGGAAGGGTGTCACTACTGCAAAAGTGCTGCACCACCTGCTTCACCTTTGCAAGGGAGAGGCACAGAGAGCAGGGCTGGGGAAGAGGGCCTTCACTGGTGGACTGGCCAAAGTACCCCAGTGCCACAACATTTACAGATATTCAGTATCTGAAGAAGCCTGTCTGCACACGAAAGCTTACACCCAGAATCAAACTTTGTTGGTCTTAAAAGGTGCCACTGGACTCAAAACATTTACAGCAAGATGCAATGCAGAGTTACTCCAGTTTTAGGACACTGAAATAACTTTGCACTGTTATTATCCTCTTAGATGGGAACTTGGAAAGTGAATTCTGCCCAGAGGCAAAAGAGTCGCCAGTATTTTAAACATCAAGACAGGGTATAATAAAACACACAAACGCATATTAAGCTGCATGACACTCAATCAGACCGTCGGCCCACTAAGGTCAGTATTGTCTACCCAGACTGGCAGCAGCTCTCCAGGGTCTTAGGTGGAGGTCTTTGACAGCTACCTGACCCTTTTAGCCAGAGATGCCAGGGACTGAACCTGAGATCCTGCCCGCCGTTCTCAGCAGGGACTCCCTCTCTGGCGGGGGCCGCCTCCGCCCGCTGGGCCTCCTGTGCGCATGGGGCTGCCGAAGAGGAGGAGCCCAAGAGCAGCCCGCGGAGCCCAGCGCTTCCCTGGGCAGCTCCCACGGCGAGCTAGGACATGGCCACAGGAGAGTGGGGAGGCAGCTGCTGCCGCCTCCTGGGCGCCGGACGGCCCCAACAGAAGCCCCTTGTCTCCTCTCCTGCCTCCACCACTGGCCTCTCCCTCCCCTGCTGTGCTCCTCCATGGCGTGGGGAAGGAGCTTGGAGGTCACCTGGCAGCAGTCACTCCCTCACTCGCTCACTCACCCGGCCAGAGAGGGAGCTGCTTTTGCTGCGAGAGAGACGGAGGAGGATGCAGCAGCAGCAGATATGCTGGACACCAGCCAAAGCCTGAGGCTAGTCTAGGGCTCCCCACGAGAGTGCTGCAGACTTGGCAAAGGGCATTTGGGAGGGAAGGGTGCCGGAGCGGGGGTGGGGCAGCAGGCCAGGGGGCGCCCCTCCCTCCCTAACCCCGCCTTATGGTGCTCCTGCTTCGGTGCCTCCTCTGCCCCGGCCTCTGACTCTTTCCGGCAGGGAGGGGTGAGGAGCGGAGGGGCGGGGTGGGAGCCGCACTCAAGCGCTCGAAGAGCCGCATGTGGCTCGCGAGACGTAGTTTGCCAACCACTGACCTTAGGCAAGCCATAGTACTGTCAGAGCTGTTCTGGAAAAAGAGCAATTTCTGTCAGAGCTCTCTCAGCCCCGCCTACCTCAGAGCAGGGCTCTTCTTGTAGAAAAAGCCCAGCAGGAACTAATTAGCATATTAGGCCACACCCCTGACAGCACAGCTCATTAACATATTAGGCCACACCCAATGTTCCCAGAAGTGTAGTCATCCAGCCACATCCACCTTTTGTTTCTTATTCTGTTTACCTTGTTGTCAAAACAGTTTTGACAAAACCAATAAAAACATTATTTTCTGTCCCATCTATATAAAACCTTGCCTGAACCAATATCTTATGTCCAACAATTATTCCCACACTGGATTGGAATCAATTCCTAAGGGTTAGGTTCCCATGGAAATCAGGTTGCCTTCCTGCAGAACTAGTACGCTGAATATGATTTTTTAGGGTTGCCAACCTACAGGTGGGGTCTGGAGATCTCCTGGAATTACAACTGAACTCCGAACAACAGAGATCAGGTCAATGGCTGCTTTGGAAAGTAGAGTCCATGGCATTATGCCTTGCTTAGGTCCCTCCTTCCCCTAAACTGCACCCTCCACTCCCAAATCTCCAGGGCTTTCCTCAACCTGGAGTTGGCAACCCTAATTCACTGGCAGAACAATGCTAGGAGCCAGTTTGGTGTAGTGGTTAAGTGCGCAGACTCTAATCTGGGAGAACCGGGTTTGATTCCCCACTCCCCCCTTGCACCTGCTGGATGACCTTGGGCAAGCCATAGCTCTGTACCAGCTGTTGTCTCAGAGCTCTCTCAGTCCCACCTACCTCACAGGGTGTCTGTTGTGGGGAGGGGAAGGGAAAGGAGTTTGAAAGACACTCTGAGACTCCCTTGGGTAGTGAAGGGCGGGGTATAAATCCGATCTCCTCTTCTTCTAGGTTTGTGGATGCACTGGATGGGTGTAGTTTGTGGACTATTTTATTCAAGGTACAACATTTTATTCAAGGTATAAGATTTCATGTGCCACCCACACTTCTTCAGATGGAAGACGTGTGCATGCACACAAAAGCTTATACCTTGGATGAAACTTTGGACTCCAACTTTGTTCTGCTGCTTCAGAACAACACGGCTACCCACCTGAATTATTACACTATAGTACTTTTTACAAGCAATTATGTACCAGTGGAGTGGTTACCATGCAGAGTCTGTCCCACAGGTAAAATTATCCTGTGAACAGGTGGTCTTTACCACATAAAAGTATCACTACCATCACAAGATCACCAATCGTTGGAACTCCTCAGGAGCGGAAATCTCTCTTATTAGGAGGTTTAAGAACATCAACTTTGCTGGCCCAATTAAAGGCAGATGTTAGTCCAGTGGCAGGAGAAGAGGGACAATCGTCTTCTTCAGAAACTCTGCCCACTTTTTTAAATGTCACAAAACAGGCAATCTCCAAAGTGCAGCTGACCATGCTCCTTTTTAGTTACAACTCTGTTTCTCTGCAGATGTCCCCCAAAGTGCCCCATGTAACAGTCAAGTGTTCTGCCAACACACACAACAATGAAGCTACTTTTTCAGATTTTTCTCTTACATGGCACTAAGCACCAAACCACTTTAATACAGACTTTAGACACACATATATTTGCAAGCCATTCCCAACAAGACACAACAATGAACTCAGGCTTCAAACTTACTTTTCTTAAGCAGAAGATGCCATGAGAAAACTAAAGAGATTCTCAAAAATTATATTGTCAAAACCAGCATTTCCTGGGCTCTCTGCTTTTTTACATTTCCCCCCCCCCTTTTCAATAAATTTTTTTATAAAAACAGAAAGAACAGAAGGAAGGAAGGAAAGAAAGAAAGAGGTAGGTGGGGGGGAGAGAGAGAGAGGAAGGAAGGAAGGAAGGAAGGCAGAGGAGAGAGAGAAAGGAAGGGGGGAGGGAGAGAGAGAAAGAGAAAGGAAGAAAGAAAGGTGGGGACAGAGAGAGAGACAGACAGACAGACAGAAAGACAGACAGAAAGAAAGGTGGGGGGAGAGAGAGAGAGAGAGAGAGAAGAAAAGAGATGGGGAGGCACTTACTGGAGAAGGGGAAACCACACGACGTCGGCAAGCCAAATGCAGAAAGCCTAGCCCCTGTACTTAATCTCTGGGCGGGCTTTCTCCTGCAGGCTGTTTGCTCTTAAAAGGAAAGCACCCGGTGGAGCTTTTTCCTGCCGGCTCTCTGCAGGAATTTTCCCTTTAAGTGTAAACAGCTCAGGCCGGGCAGGGAGGGGCGGGGCAGGCTTGGACGCCAGCCAGAATGGCGTTCCTGTGCGTTCCTGCTGAAATCGAGCCCTGCCTCAGAGGGTGTCTGTTGCGGGGAGGGGAAGGGAAAGGAGATTGCAAGCAGCTCTGAGACTCCTTTGGGTAGTGAAGGGCGGGGTAGAAATCCAATCTCTTCTTCTGTTCCTCGTGAAAAACTTTTAAAAACTGATTTATGAAAAACTTTTAAAAACTGAACAAACTCAACATAGGTGACTACATGCACTCCTGGGTTTTTTGCCCCAAAATTCTCCCCTGCTGGAACAAGATATTAGATCAAATCAAATCTCTCATCTCTATTGATATTGCTCCGTCACCAGAGCACTTGTTTTTAAAGAGTTGGACTGCGGCTTGTGATAGCTCCTCCAGCATTGAAAGAGTCACTATACCACTTCTTGCAGCTAAAAGGGTCATTGTGTCAAACGGGAAAACGACAGTGACACCCACTCTTTCTCAATGGCATAAAAAGTTGTGGGATTTATACATTATGGCAAAACTCTCAGACAGTCTTACGCGATTTGATAAATGTCCTACTCTTACTAATTTCACCTCTTCATGGTTTCCCATCCTAGAATATTTAACCAAATAACAGGACACCCCCTCCGTAATGGACAACCTGTGGCTGTTCTGTGCATTCACTCCAAATATGTTAACTGAAGCTGTTGTTTAATAGATTATTGTTGCTTCACTTGTTTACCTCGTTTGTTATATTTGTACATTTGTACTCCTTTTACTTCAAAACACATTGCACACTGTTATTTGTTCTGTGAAATTTTACAACTGTTTAAATTCTGTTTGCTCTCAACAACTGTATTTTTCCTTTTTCCTTTTCTAAAAATTCAATAAAATATATTGTATAAAAAAACCTGAACAGACTTTTTATTGTATATATAGATATATTGTATATATATAGTGGTGGCTCAGAGGTTAAGATGCTGAGCTGCAAACTGGAAGGTCTGTAGTTCAGCAGTTCGAGACCTGAGTGCTGCATGATGGAGTGACCTCCCATCTCGGGCCCCAGCTCCTGTCGACCTAGCAGTTTGAAAGCAAGACATTGCAAGTAGATAAATAGGTACCGCTTCGGTGGGAAGGTAACAGCATTCTGTGCGCCACGGCATCTAGTCATGCTGGCCAGTGGCTTTGGACAGCTCTTCAACTCGGATTCAATTGGCTTTCAAGCAAGGGAAACCTTTACCTTTATAGATCTATAGATATATTTTTGGTCAACATCCAACAGAACTAGAGAAGGAACGCCAGCTATCAGGAACAATCTCATATTACTGTCCTTTCCATACAGTCCTCAGTATCAGATCCAGAGGGAGGGAAAAGATGGATGCCTTTACCCCACTGAAGAGAAGAAACCTTCAGGGGAGTCCAGTGTTTCCTTCTCCTTCTGTGGGGGAAAGCGTCCAAACTGGTCATATCACCAAGCTATACTGGGTGGGGTAATACGACTGCGGCATTAATCCCCTAACACCTTTTGCAGAGCCTTCATCCCAAAGTCAGCTGGTCCATCCTATAATATCCGACAAAAGTAGGAAAGGAAGGCCATGTTGCTGCCTTACAGATCTCGTCAGTAGGAGCCCTAGGGGAAAATGCTGCTGTAATAAGAACATAAGAGAAGCCAATGTTGCATCAGGCCAATGGCCCATCCAGTCCAACACTCTGTCACACAGTGGCCAGGTGCCCTCAGGAGGTCCAGCAGTGGGGCCAAGACTCTAGAAGCCCTCCCACTGTTGTGTCCCTCCACAAGCACCAAGAATACAGTCAGGACCCAGTCAGGACCCTGAGGCCTGCCACTACGTATGCTTCACGAATACACATTCTGATCCAGAAAGCTTTTGACACCTTCTTCCCCGAATCATGGGGCCCATGGGAAACAAACAGAGAATCTGACTCTCTAAGAGCAGCTGTTCTCCTGATGTAAATGCAGAGGGCCCTCCTGACATCTAATTTGTGCCACATTATTTTCTTTACTGTGAACTGGCTTTGGGCAGAAGGATGGTAGCACAACCTCCTGATTCATGTGAAAAAGCGGATTTCCTTTTGGGATGAAGGACAGATCAGTTCTCAGAATCACAGCGTCCTTCTGGAACACACACAACTCCCTGCCTACAGATAATCCACCTCTTTCCAATACTCTCCTGGCCGATGTAATAGCCCTTGAGGAATGTCACCTTCCAGGACAGAGGTTTCAAGTCTGTTTGGTGTAGAGGTTCGAAGGGGGCCTCTGTAAGAGCTTGCAAGATGGACAACTTTGTCATGCCCTTCAGGTATCTCTTTATGGATTGATGTATGCTCCCCATGGAGACCAGGGCTCTTTGGGTTCTCCTTCAATTCCACCGGGCCTGCAAGATGGGGCTGTTCCGCCAGGCCTTTGGTTGAGGCAGTGGGCGCCCATAGATGGCCTCCCTCAGGTTGCTGTCACCCATCTCTCACCTGTCTATTGACCACCAACAACTGGCCTTCAACTTTTGGGCCAGAACTTTACAGCCAACTGACACTCTTTCTAGCTCTACCCATGGTTTTAATGGTTATAATGTTTTGTCATGTTTTAATGTTTCATGTTTTAAACTGAAATTGTTTTTGTGGGCGGGATACAAACGCAATAAGCAAACAAACAAACAAAATTATCCGTGGCAATATGAGCCATGCCCCTATTACTAAGCACTGCCGCAATAGCGGCTTCCTGTCTCTTTGGAGTGTTTGAGCGCGATCCCCTTTTCCACCCTTAACATCCTGCCTAGTAGGTTTTAAGGTATCTAATCCCTGGTCAAGAGCCCATTTACTGAATGCTCTCCAGGTACTGTTGTAAATGCACCTAGTGGCTGGTCGTCTGGCCTGAAACAGAAGCTCAGCTGTGTTCTTGGATAGTCCTACCAAGGTTTATTCGAGGTATAAGCTTTCGTGTGCACGCACACTTTAAAAATACCTTGGACTCTAAATTTGTTGTACTGCTTCAGACCAACATGGCTGACCCACTGGATCCATCTTGGATAGGCCGGTTAGCATCAAGTCCTTCCTTTCAGTCTCCAGGCCATCAGTTTTAGCCACCTGGGGTCCAGATGCATTACCAGTCCCCGAGTCAAGAGACCTTTTCTGCCTGGTAATCTCCAGGCTTCCATGGCCGAGAGTTGCATCAATTCCGAGAACCAAGGCCTCCAGGGCCAGTAGAGGGCTGCTACTATGACCTCTGCCCCCCTCCGTCCTAATCTTCCTCAGCACCCTGCTCAGGAAGGGGGGCCAGATCAGGAAGTGTCCTTGTTTCCCCTGGCCGGGCTCCTTCCTGTGTTAATTCTGCCCTGATGGCTCAAATGAATCAGTCTGTTAACTACTCCCTGGTGCTTCTCCTCCTCCTCCTCCTCTGGCTGTTGGTTACTTAACCCACCTGGTCTAATAGAGGCTTTAATTCACCTGGGTCCTCCTCCCACCTCCAGCTTGATCTGTCACCTGTGAGTGCCCTATATATTCCTTTCCTTTAAAGCTGACACCCCTAGATTGTACCCTCGACCTAAGAGAAATTGCTAGGGGTTCAATCACTAAGGCAAATAAAATCAGAGATAACGGGCAGCCCTGATGAGTGCCCCGGGACACACCTATTGCATTAGTATAGCTCTCATTAACTCTCACCTGTACCAGATAGACCACTCTTATAGCATTACAATATGCCTCACCCATACCTAAGTATTTCAAAAGACACTGGATGTACCTCAAGCCAACCGTATCAAAAGCTTTCTCTATGTCGAGAGAAAGAATGACAGATTCCTGACGGGTATATCTCCTAGTATGGTGAATGAGATTAAGAGTCTTGCGGATGTTATCTGTAATATCCCTAGAAGGGATAAAGCCCGTCTGATCCAAATCAATATACTCCGAAATGATAATTTTAGCATCTAGAATGAAGGTTGACATAAAGATTTTATAATCTACATTAAGTAGCGATATCGGACGGTATGACCTGGAGTCAGTGGGTTCCCTACCCTTCTTCAAAATTAAGACCATAGTGGCCACTTTCCACGTTGCTGGGACCACTCCATTTCTCAGTGTCCTATTGAACAAATCTGTACGGTGGGGAACTAAGATTGAGGCAAAGGTTTTATAAAAGCCCGCAACAAAACCATCAGGCCCCAGGGTTTTATTAACTTTAAGTGCCAAGATTGCCTTTAAGACCTCCTTAGAGGTTATAGATTGATCCAAGGACAGAGAGTGCGCTTTAGATAATGGTTTCAGTCCTTTAACAGAAGAAAGATATCCATTCATTCTTTCAATAGAAGGTTCTGTGGAGGAGAAAAGCCTGGTATAAAATTTTTCCAAGGCTTCTTTTATTCGAGTGGATGTAGTACATAACGTGCCTTCCTGATCCTTGATAGCTACAATAGTTGTTTCCCCAGTCCTTTTTTTCAGCCTCCACACCATCACTTTTAACATCTTAGGGCCCAAAAAGGTGTATTTTTGTTTATTATATAAATCTTTATGGCACATAGAGGTCACTTCCGAAGTCTCCAGTTGCTTACATAACTGAGTTAACCTCGCATATAACTTCGAACTGCAAGTCCGCTTATGTTCCTTTTCTAACATCGCTATATTGCTAACCAGATCAGTTTTAATCCACTCTTTTTTCTTTTTACAGGCAGCGGCAAGGGCAATACATTTACCCCTCAAGACTGCCTTGGAGGCATCCCAAACAGTTTGAGGGGAAACCCTGCATACCGAGTTAACCCCAAAATATTCTTGCAGTTCTTCTTCCAATGTCTTTACATTAGCCTCATCCTGCAGTAAAAGTTCGTTCAAGCACCAATGTCTTGTTTTCGTAGTTTGTGACCCTAAATACATGACACAATCCACCGGGGCATGGTTGGACCAAACGCGTTGCCTGATGTCAGATGAAATTACACACAGGAGAAAGTCCCTAGAGGCCAAGATGTAATCCAGACATGTGTAAACTGAGTATTTAGTAGAATAATATGTATAATCACGCTCAGACGGATGCAGGTGCCGCCATATGTCTACTACACCTAGATGGGAAATAATAGAGTGCAGTCAGCTTGGAGCTCCCGGTACTGCCTTATGCTTGGATTTAGGTTTAGATCTATCCCAAAAGGTGTCAAGGAGAAAATTAAAGTCCCCACCCACTATTAGCACCCCACTGCAAAGTTAGACAAATTAATTAAAACTTCCTTTAAGAATTTCTGTTGTCCCACATTGGGGGTGTAGATAGAAGCTAACGTGACTGAGTGACCGTTCAACTGCCCCCTGAGAAATATATATCGTCCTTCTGAATCACACAATACCTGCTCCTTGACAAAACTTAACTTCTTAGACAAAAGAATTGCAGTGCCCCGGAAGTGATTCGAGCCATGAGAGACATATTGCATTGTGTACCATGAGGAGTCCATCACCTTTGAACCCGTTTTGATATGAGTCTCCTGGAAAAAAGCAACTTTGACGTTATGGCTCCTCAACTCCCTTGAGATATGTTTGGCCTTAATCTTAGACCTCAAACCCCTACAGTTAAACATCCACATTTTAAACAGCCATTTAAGTTTCTAACACTCACTTGGCTAAAAAACGTAGTCTTAGACATCATACAGAAAAAAACCAATACTAAAACAGCTAATTTAACTCTTAGATATTTAAAGGTCACCTCAACATAGCAGTCGTTCTTTGAACAAAAAAGGCCTCCACCATCAATGTAGGGCTTGCAAAATCCTTTGTCCATTACAATATACCAACTCGTGTATTTAAAGAACCAACTGAGACCCCCTGCCTCCACACCCCCCTCCCAACAGGAGCCTAAATACAACATACAACCTGTTCTCAGGCCCAGCAGCCCAGGAATGGGCTATAAAAGCTGTAAAATCCCCACCCCAGCCTGCAGAGCAGAAACGAAACTCCGCAGAACTACAAAGTTCTGCCAAAGGCTGGGACATCAAAAATTGAATTGTTGATTGACACATCGGAAGAGCGATGTCGAAAGTGGAGCTCCCATGAATCCCCCCTCCTCACCCCGAGCCTAAGGAGGCTTAACAGTCCAGAAAAATACATTCAGTCCAAGAATACATAATCACTTGCCACATTAGTCTTCAAGGCGACAGTCCCTGTGGCCCTTCACTTTAGACCATTTCGTTGGAGAGAGCTGAATGTCTCTTTTCCGTTTCTTCTGATAGGTTCCCAGGAGCAGCAAATCAGAGTCCAATCCCACCACTTTGAGAAGAAGAGCACCTGTTTCCATATCGTCCGCTTGGTGTGTAACACACTGGTGCCACACTAAAAGGTTTCCAGCTGAGGACCACCTATACCAAAGCCCTGCCTCATTGAGCCTTTGAGTAATAGGCTTTAAGGTGCAGCGAACTTGAAGCACCTCCAGCGAAACATCCTGAAAGATGCTTATCTCCACCTCATTAAACTTTAGCCTCCCTCCAGCTTGCCTGATCTTAACCCCTCCCCCCAACTTTCCCCTGTTAATCTAGTGAAGAAGAAACAGAGGAGGAGGAGATTGGATTTATACCCCACCCTTCACTACCCAAAGGAGTCTCAGAGCAGCTCTCTCTTCCCCTCCCCACAACAGACACCCTGTGAGGTAGGTGGGGCTGAGGGAGCTCTTTCAAGGACTGCTCTTGAGAGAACAACTCTGAAAGTCTCCCTCCCTCTTTACAATCAAAAGTTGAAAGACCTGAGTCAGATTAAGGTGATGAGAGAGGAGGTCCTACGACTGATAGACAACTTAAAAATTAATAACTCGCCAGGCCTGGATAGCATAGCTCCAAGAGTTCTGAAAGAACTCAAATGTGAACTTGTGGATCTTTTGACAAAAAATGCAATCCTTACTTAAAGCCTGCCTCCAATCCTGAGGACTGGAAGATAGCTAATGTCACCCCCACCTTTAAAAAGGGTTCAGAGGAGATCCATGAAATTACAGGCCAGTAAGTCTGACATCAATAACGGGTAAGTTGGTGGAAACTGTTATTTAAGGAGAGAATTAGTAGTAGAAGAAGAGAAGAGATTGGATTTATACCCCGCCCTTCACTACCTGAAGGAGTCTCAGAGCAGCTTACAGAGGACTTCCCCTCCCCACAACAGACACCCTGTGAGGTAGGTGGGGCTGGGAGAGCTCCTTCGAGAACTGCCCTTTCAAGGACAGCTCTTGTCAGAACTATGGCTTGCCCAAGGTCATCCAGCAAGTGCAAGTGGAGGAGTGGGGAATCAAACCCAGTTCTCCCAGATTAGAGTCCGCGCACTTAAGCACTACACCAGGGGTGGCCAACCTTGCTTAACGTAAGAGCCACATAGAATAAACGTAAGAGCCACATAGAGATGTCTGAGAGCCGCAAGACAGGAACAAATATCACACACACATTTTTATTTTTTAAAATATGCAAATTTGCTTTTTATTAACGTTAAATGGGACTGCCAAAAATAAAAACAAACGAGGAAAACCAGTTATAAGAAAGAGAGAGAGAGAAACTAGGAAAGCAAATAGATGGGAGGGAGGGAGGGAGGGAGGGAGGGAGGGAGGGAGGGAGGGAGGAAGGAAGAGAGAAAAAGCATGCCTCCCCTTTGCTTCCCCAGCCGCCCTGCCAGGAGCCGCACAATATGTGTGAAAGAGCCGCATGTGGCTCCCGAGCCACAGGTTGGACACCCCTGCACTACACCAAGCCAGCTCTCCAGGCACACTGACAAACAAAAACTATTGGGGAGGACTCAGCATGGGTTCTGTAAGGGAAAATCTTGTCTCACTAACCTGTTAGTGTTCTTTGAGGGGGTGAACAAACATGTGGACAAGAGGGACCCAATAGTTATTATTTACCTTGACTTCCAGAAAGCTTTTGATAAGGTACCTCCTCAAAGGCTCCTAAGTAAGCTCAATAAATCATGGGATGAAAGGAAAAGTCCTCTTGTGAATCAAAAACTAGCTAATTAATAGGAATCTGAGAGTAAGTATAAATGGGCAATTTTCTCAGTGGAGAGAGGTAAGCAGTGGGGTACCGTAGGGATCAGTATTCAGTCCAATACTTTTTAACTTGTTTATTAATGATTTGGAGTTGGGAGTAAGCAGTGCATTGGCTAAATTTGCAGATGACACAAAATTGTTCAGGGTGGTGAGAACCAGGGAGGATTGTGAGGCACTCCAAATTGATCAGTTGAGGACGGGTGAGTAGGCGTCAATGTGGCAGATGGGGTTCAGTGTGGCCAGGGGTCGTTTTGTAGAAAAAGAGGTGCAGGATCTCAGTAGCATAACTCATTAGCATAACTTATTTGCAGATGCCACACCCCCTGACATCACCGGAAGTGCATCAGAAGGCAACACCCACCACTCAGGCTCCACCCCAAAAATCTCCAAACTCAGAACTGGTGAGCCTACCTGGAGAAAAAGCTGGGATCCGCTGGGCTTTGCAGCACCATCCTAAGAGGCCACGCCAGTTCTCCCAGATCAGAGCCCACGCTCCTAGCCACTACACCAAACTGGCTCACACTGTTAAGTGTTTTGAGTCTGAGTTACTAACAATAATAGCCCCTGAAGAATGGGCAGTTTTGAGAATCAGCGTGCATAAGTTTGAACAAAGTCATTTGAACACTGCAATTTGTCATAATTAAAAGTGAGATCAGAAAAGGGCAGATGTTAAAACACATGGAATTCGAAGTGGGCTTTCAGTACAACTCTAAACATCAATGGGCTTAGAAGGATATTACTTTGCGGAGGATTTCAGTGTTTGCCTCCGATTGGCACAGTACCTAAATAGTCAATATAGATGCAGCTTCTCCTCTTCAAATGAGCCCAGATTCTGTCAGAACTACTCAGCTCCAGAAAACATGAGCTCAGAATTCAACCAAGTATCAGGACTCAGCCATTAGGAATAAGACTGTCCATAAAGTGAGCCACACTTTGTATGTCACACTTGACTGACCCTCTCCAATAAGCAAATAGCACACATCACACTAACCTTCATAGCATACAGCTTTATGATATTGATTGAGAAACACAGAAGGGACTGTCTTTCCACTCTGGGGGCTGTCATTCCCGTCCCAGAGTAGCCTATCTGGGCCCAAAGACCTTAGTGGAAAAAACATTTTACGTTTTCTTTGCAATTTTTTTTTTGGTGCTGCAATGTATTTCAGTGTAGCCCATGCAAGTCAATTCCTGGCTCCTATGATTTCCAATGGGTCTTCAAGCCACTCCCATTGTTTCCAATGGACAATCCTGTCATTCCTTTTACACATCCCAGTTAATTGTCCCTTTGAAACTGTACCACACCACTTTAATTAACAGCAAAATAAAGAGCAAGAACATGTACAGAGTGCACATGTCTTGCCAATGTTTTTTCTGGGCTGCACACGGCAAAAGGAAATTTTAAAAGGACTCTGATCTGCATGTGTCCCCCCAATCTTGTTCATGCAGATGGGCTTAACATTTAAAAACAGAGAGTTTCCGGTCGGAGGAATGGAGGTCTGACACGCTTTGCAAATGCGCAAGGCGGACGGCGGCTCTTCTTGACAGCTTGGGTGGACAAATCCACCTGAAGCAACCTCACACAGGTAGTGTGAGGACTAGCAAGCAATATAATCCAGGTTTGAGCAAGCTCGGTGAAGGAAAAGTCTTGGAGGAGACTTTTACAACACCTTGAGCACTGCAGCCGAAGAAGATTCCTGCAAGTATCTCTAAGGAGCCGAGCCGAGCTGATTAAATCAGCATAAAATCTCCAATTCCCCTGATTCCTTAACAAAGAAGACAAAGTTTAAATGTTGGGACCACATCTGAAGTGAAGTAACAACATAAGGTAACGGAAAAAAAGTTTTTGCCTTACCATTACCGCGTTTTGAAAGACGAAAAGCAGATCTGGTGAAGCAATAGACTGTTGCAGATTGGATGAGTGCAGTTTTGAAACGTTAAAAAGCTGAATTTGAACTTAAAAAGCCAAAAAAACAAGTTGTTTAACATTCCTGCGGTTAAGAAGAGTCGGGAGGGGGAGCCAAGCATCGCGAGACAAAGAGGGGAGGAGGGAACCAAGCATCGCGAGACCAAGCTGTGAGGATTGAGACAGGAAGTGACGGCTTGAGGAGCAGACAAGAAGGGAAACGGAGAAGAACCGAAAGAGAGCAAAGGGGACTGTAAAAACTGCCGGACCAAAAGGACTACAACAGGAAGTGACGTGCGGAGAGCAGACAAGTAAGCAAGAGGAAGGGACAAAAGGAAACTACGGCAAGCCAGAAGCAAGGTAAAAAGACTATAACCTTTGACACAAACCATAGAGAAGTTGCGCCCGCCATTTTGGATTTATAAAATTTTTAAACAGTAATATCTCATAAACTATATAACTTAGAAGGCTGAAACCAACGAAATTTGACTTGGCAAGACTAGCTTGTGTGATCACATTAATCGGTGTTTGATTTGGAAAATAAAATAAAATCAATCTTTTTTAAAGAGACAAGACGGACCGCGGACTAAGATCGAGAGCAGCTACATGGTCCTCTCCTACAATGGCAGCAAAAAAAGAAAAAGAACTACTAGCTGTTATGGAAGCAATGGAAAAAAAATGTTAAGACGCTATAGGAGAGGTAAATGTTAAAATGAATGGCATAGCTGCACAAGCAGATAAAAACTTCATAGACTTAAAAGCAGAATTTCAAAAATTAACCACAAGAACACAAGACATTGAAACTAAAGTAAAAGAACTGGAAGAAAGTACTCAAAAGACAATGAGAGACAATGACAGGATGGAAAAGATGATGCATTATAAAGACATGCAAAACCATTTGAGATTTAGAGGGATTGAGGAAAAATTGAGTGAAGACATTTTTACAAGAATGCAAGAAGCATTAGCAGATTTTTTACAAGAACAGGAAGAGGTTGTTAGAGAACACATGGATCTTGTTTATAGAGTCAATTCTACATACGCAAGAGATAAAAATATACCAAGAGATGTGGTAGTCCAATTTACAATGAAAAGGACAAAAGAACAAATCTACAAGAAGTGTTTTACTGATCCTTTTGAAATAGATGGAAAGAAAATTATAGTAATGAAAGAACTGCCTAGAGCAATACTGCAAGAAAGGAAAAAATTCAAGCGTCTGACGGATAAATTGAAGGAGAAAAAAATTAGATTCCGTTGGGAAATACCTCAAGGATTAAGCTTTTACTATGGCAGCACCAGAGAAGTGATTAAAAGCACAGGAGAAATGTATGCATTTCTTGGAGAGAATAAAGATGACCTTGGTGATATTTAAGAATATATCAAGATGGATTACAAAGTACTTACATGGAATGTAAATGGACTTAATTCACCCCAAAAACGTAGAATGGTAGGGCATTGGCTGGAGAAACAAAAATGTAGTGTAATTTGTATACAAGAAGCTCATCTTAAAAAACAAGACCACAAATATTTAATAAGGAAAAAATTGGGAGAAGAATTTTATTCTTTAGCAAGCAATAAAAAGAATGGTGTTGTAACATATGTCAAAAAAGATTTGGAACCTAAAGTAATATTTAAAGACAAAGAAGGAAGATATTTAGCTATTGAAATCTCACTACAAGGACAGAAAACTTTGATTGTGAATATTTACGCCCCAAATGGAGCCAAAGAAATTTTTTTTAAAGAATTACAAGTGGAATTGGATAACGTAAATTATGATCAAATCATGATGTTGGGGGACTTTAATGGAACTGTGAATAACAAATTAGACAGGCGCTCTAAGAGAAAGGATGAGGCATTAGGGAAGATTCCAAAAAACTTTTTTGAACTGATAAAACAAGAGAAGCTGGAAGATATTTGGAGGAAAGCTAACCCACAAGGAAAAGATTTTACCTTTTATTCTAATAGACATGACTCGCATTCAAGAATTGACATGATTTGGATGACTACTAATTTAACGTTTAAGACAAGAAAAGTGGAAATTCTTCCCAGAATCATTTCAGATCATAATCCGTGTTTATGGACTGCTGGGCAGGTAAAAAAAACAAAAGAGATGGAGAATAAATGAGGACTTACTAGACAACCAAGAAATAGTTAAAAAATTACAGGAAGAAACAGACCTATACTTCCAAGCAGATATACAGAAAGAAGTAAAAATTCAAACCGTATGGGATGCATATAAAGCAGTGATGAGAGGACTATTGATATCATTAAATGCTAAAGATAATAAAAAGAAAAGAGAACAATATGAAAATATCGTACAAGCCATTAAAACAAAAGAAGAAGAACTGAAGAGTAGACCAGGGAAAAAGAAACTGCAAAAGGAAATCTGGATGCTACAAGACCAAGCAAAAGCTATTTTGAACCAAGAGACGTACTGGAACTTAAAAAAACTCCAACAAAAGGCATTTGAAGGTGCAAATAAACCCGGAAAATATCTAGCATGGCAATTAAAGAAAAAACGTGAACATAAATTTATCACTAAAGTGATAAGAGATAACATTGAGATAATAGACAACAAAGGAATAAAGAGAGAATTTTTTAAATATTATGCAAAACTTTTTAAGAAGGAAAACAAAGACAGAAGAAAGATTAAAGAATACCTGCAAACATTAAAGTTACCAAAACCAACAGAGAAAATTAAAGAACTATTTAACAATCCAGTATCATTACAAGAGATTAAAAATGCAATAAATGACTCAAAATTAGGAAAAGCACCTGGACCAGATGGATTTACAGCGAAGTTTTATAAAACGCTACAGGAGTCGATCTCACCAGTGTTACTGCTATTAATGAACGATATAGGAGTCACTGGTGAGGTCCCAGAAACTTGGAAAGATGCAACCATCTCACTTATCCCGAAAGAAAATCAAGACTTAACTAATGTTAAGAACTATAGACCGATTTCTTTACTAAATAATGATTATAAGATCTTTGCTAAGATTATAGCTGACAGACTAAAAGAACACCTTAAAGAAACTATACAAACAGAACAAGCAGGGTTCTTACCTAATCGCCAAATAAGAGACAATCTAAGAGTAGTAGTGGATGCTATAGAATACTACGATAAACATCCTGAAAAGGAAGTGGGTTTTTTCTTTTTAGATGCGGAAAAAGCGTTTGATAATTTAAATTGGGATTTTATGTTTGAGGTTCTAGAACATCTTGAAATTGGTGAATATATGCTTAACCTCATTAAGTCAATATATAAAGAACAGAAATCCTCTTTAATAATTAACACTGAAAAGACGGACGATTTTAAAGTCGAAAAAGGAACACGACAAGGATGCCCACTTTCGCCGTTGCTATTTATTTGGATTCTAGAAGTTCTACTAATAAATGTGAAGGAAGATAAAGATATTAAAGGCTTAACAACCAAAGGTTTTTCTTTCAAATATAGGGCCTTTGCAGATGATGTGATGTTTATAGTGGAAGACCCTATGACTACACTACCATATCTGTTACAGAGAGTAAAAGAGTTTGGTGATTTGGCTGGATTTTATGTAAATAAGAACAAATCGAAAGTGATGTGTAAAAATATGTCAAATAACAAACAAACTGAGTTACAAAATCTTATAGAATGTGAGGTGGTGAAAAAGACAAAATATCTAGGTGTGAACCTAACAATGAAAAATATTGATCTTTATAAAAATAACTATGAGAAATTATGGCTGCAAATTATGCAAGATATTAAAAAGTGGAATGTATTAAATTTGTCATTGTTGGGTAGAATTGCGGTGGTTAAGATGAATGTGCTACCACGATTAATGTTTCTGTTTCAAACTATTCCAATTGTGAAAGATGTAAAAACATTCAAATGCTGGCAGAAGGAATTGTCTAAGTTTGTATGGGGAGGGAAAAAACCAAGAATCAAGATGAAAATAATGTGTGATGCTAAAGATAGAGGTGGGTTCCAGTTACCAAACTTAAGGCTATATCATGATGCAATATGTTTGACTTGGGTAGGGACATGGACTATGTTACAAGATAGAAAGTTATTGTCCCTGGAAGACCATGACTGTAGGTTTGGGTGGCACGCGTATTTGTATTACGGTAAAACAAAAATGGACAATATGTTTAAACATCATTATTTGAGAAGAACGCTAATGGATACGTGGACAAGATATAAAAACTTTTTTCCAGAAGAGATACCTATGTGGATTGTACCCGCAGAAGTTTTAAATCCAGTATCACGTCACAAAGGACAAGATTGGTTGAAGTACAGAAACTTATTAACAAGACATGGTAAAGACTTTATATTGAAGGAGCAGCATCAGATGGACTTTGATTATGGTTGGTTAAGATATAGACAAATATATGACATGTATAGAAGTGATAAAAAATCCGGTTTTAGAGAAAAAAATAATGAAATAGAACAAGTTTGGGAGGAAGGTGGGAAAAAATGATCTCTAAAATGTATAAAATTTTGTTAAAATGGTTTAACGCTGATGAAATGGTAAAAGAACAAATGGTAAAATGGGCGATAAACTTTACCAAAGACATTGAAATGGAATCTTGGGAATTTTTATGGAAAAATGCTATGGGTATATCTACATGTTATAACCTAAAAGAAAATTGTTTTAAAATGATGTACAGATGGTATATGACACCAAAAAAAATTGCAAATATTAATCAGAATATGTCTAACAAATGTTGGAAATGTAAAAAGAAAGAAGGTTCTTTTTATCATATGTGGTGGACTTGTGATAAAGCAAAGACTTATTGGTCTATAATACATGCAGAAATGGAAAAAATTTTGAAATGTACATTTAAGAAGTTGCCTGAAATGTTATTGCTTGGACTTAAACTAGAAGAGATATATGTAAAGAAAAGGACAATAATATGGTATATGATAACAGCAAGAATGGTGTATGCACAAAATTGGAAAAATGAAAAAATACCAGATGTGTGGGAATGGTTGAAAAAATTGTTATATATGGCTGAAATGGATAAATGGACTAGAAAGTTGAATGACCTGTACTCAGAGACCTTTTTAGAAGATTGGAAAGATTTGAAAGAATATGTTGAAAAATACTGGGACATGAAAAATTACATTTATACATAGTTATAATAACATAAAGCAATAGAATTAGAGTATATGAATGTATTAAGGATAATTAGATAATGAAGTTGTTTTTTATTTTAGAATTATATAAGAATATAGAAAGTAAGAATTAGTATATAAGTATTTTTAAGAAATATGACCGTTACCAGAAATGTAAACATAGATATAAGTATTACTATTTTGGCTAAAGTGGAAAATGTGTTATGCTTCAGATGTGGTGGGAAACCGCCAATACAAGATAAAAACAAGATTATACAAATAGAACAAAATGTTATATAATATGGAAAAAAGGATTTGTATAAGATAAATGTATTAATTTTAATGTTTTGAAAAATAAAAATTTTTTTACAAAAAAAAAAACATTTAAAAACAGACACCCTGTGAGGTAGGTGGGGGTGAGAGAGCTCTTTTGAGGACTGTTCTTGAGAAAACAGCTTTGAAAGAACTTGTGATCGACCCAAGATCACACCAACAGCTGCAAGTAGAAGAAGAAGAAGAGAAGAGATTGGATTTATATCCCGCCTTTCACTCACTTAAGAGTCTCAGAGTGGCTTACAAACTCCTTTCTCCTCCCCTCCCCACAACAGACACCCTGTGAGGTAGGTGGGGCTGAGAGAACTCTTTCCCAAGCTGTCCTTGAGGGAACAGCTGGTACAGAGCTATGGCTTGCCCAAGGTCATCCAGCCAGGTGCAAGTGGAGGAGTGGGGAATCAAACCCGGTTCTCCCAGATTAGAGTCCGTGCACTTAACCACTACACCAGACTGGCTCTCAAAACCTCTCTCTTTTAGAAGCAAGTATAAGAAACATAGGATACCCTCTCCATGACATCAGAGCCTTTAAGCAGATCTTTTCCAAAACAGTCCTTGGATTGGATTTATATCCTGGATTGGATTTATATCCCGCCCTTCACTCACTTAAGAGTCTCAGAGTGGCTTACAAACTCCTTTCTCCTCCCCTCCCCACAACAGACACCCTGTGAGGTAGGTGGGGCTGAGAGAACTCTTTCCCAAGCTGTCCTTGAGGGAACAGCTGGTACAGAGCTATGGCTTGCCCAAGGTCATCCAGCCAGGTGCAAGTGGAAGAATGGGGAATCAAACCCGGCTCTCCCAGATTAGAGTCCATGCTCCTAACCACTACGCCAAACTGTAACTCAAAACCTCTCTCTTTTAGAAGCAAGTATAAGAAACATAGGATACCCTCTCCATGACATCAGAGCCTTTAAGCAGATCTTTTCCAAAACAGTCCTTCAAAGCCTAATTACTGTTGGAGAAATGAGTATGTAAGACAAGACCTGACCATTTCAATCATTATGGGGTTAACCCATGCAATTTGTTGTTTACCTAGGCTTAACCTGGAAGAGATATCTGGCAGCTGGCCAATTGACTCTAAACCCCGGAAACCTAGAGGTCTACTGTTGTGCTAGTTCGTTACTGATATCAGGTGTTTCTTTTCAGGGGTCAAGAAGAAGGAGAGATCCTCCATTGCAATCTCTCACTCTCTAGAAGAATATCTTAGTGTGTAGACCAGAGAAATGTTGCTGCTTAGAAAGCATGTTTTTTTTGTTTATTTGTAGCTAATCCCATTTCCCTTTATCCTTTAGTAATAAAGATTTTAAACTAGAGGAAGCAGTCTCTTCTTTCCAGAAAGCAAGATCCATACCTCTGAATTTTCTCGAATATTAGGCAAAAGTCCTAACAAATGGTAGCAGAGGATGGTTTCTAACATGTTTTTAGCAAGCCTAGAAGGTTTTTTTAAGCTTTCTGGATTGATTGAGAAAAAGACATAGGGAATAAGAGCTAGAGGCTTGGATTTTTTAAAATGACCATCTTTTTTTCCTTCCTGCTCTCAGCGCTATCCTGCAGCCAGAAAGGCCCAACCCTGTTTCCTTGCTGTTTCCTTTCTGCAACCCTGTTTCCTTGCTGACTCTGTTTCCTTGCTGACCTATGCTAGTTTGCAGTTTGCCACGAGCAAAGGATCCTTTTATTTGGATTATCATCTTGCCTGCTGTGAGCCTCTGAGCACTGGACTGCTGGGAGAACAAAGGAAAGGGTGAGCTGAGCTGAACGCTGCCCCAAGCCATTTTGCCGGCAGAAACAAAGAAGGATTAATGCCGTGAATTCCAGAGAGATGAGCAACGGAGAAACCAGTTCTAGCACAGCTAGAAAGCCTAGAAGCCAATCCAAAAGGGAAGTAGTGAGTATGATGTTTTCTACTTCAGCAGGAGAAATGCCCATAGAGGAAAGGCATACTTTATCTGATGAGATGCCTGCTTTAAGTCTGAAAGATGGGCACAAATCTAAAGGGAAAATTGAAAGTTGTGCCCATGGAGGGAATCACAAGGCTAATTCCAGTGATTCAAGAGGTGACAGAAAGCATGAGTCTAATGGGGAACAAATGGGGAACAAAATGGGGAACAAAGACACAGAAACACTAGCATGCATGATGGGCCACACAAGATTAAATGCTATAATTTTAACCAAACCCCAGACCATGCACCTAATGGAGAATTTAAAGAGCAAAGCACAGACACACATGGTCAGAGCCAGGAGGTGGCACACAAGAACAAAGGACCAGCCAGTAATAAAAGAAATGGCAGAGCTCACGCTTCGCATGCACAGCACAGAGGGAGAAAGTTTGATGCAAAGACACAGAGCAAAGGTCACGCTTTTAGGATCACTGATGATTTTAACAAAGATAATAAGAAAGTGTTTTTGGTTGATTCTAGTGCCTGCATCCATATCTGTAAAGAAAAAGATTGGTTTTGTAACATGGATGTTTATTTATTTATTTTTTAAATTTATACCCCGCCCTCCTCGCAAGCGAGAACAAACCAAGAATTTTTCAAGCTAACAGAGCATTGCTAGATGTGAAAGGTGTTGGGACTGTGCAATTAAAATCATGTACCACTGATGGTGAATTAATTGATGTTGAATTGCAAAATACAACTCATGTGCCTGAAGCTGTTGACAAATTAATTTCAACAAAAAGGCTTATGGACACTGGACATACTGTCCTGCTCAAAAGAATGCAGGGGAGTAAGATCACTACTGAGAATGGAGAGCTTGAATTTAAAGTGGAAGAGAAAAATGGGTTTCATTACCTTGTAGCTTGTGATGGGGAGACAGAGACTTTTGAAGTTGATCCTAATGAGGAAATTGAGACTGTTGGTGATAAGGAACAGATTTGCCAGACTAGTGACGCTTGTGCTCATGAAAAATGTTTGTTTTCGTGGCATATCAAACTTGCACATAGAAATTTAAAATCTGTTGAGCAGTTGTTGAAGCAATGTGGAATACCTGTTGTGCACTGTGAAAAGAGTGAAACTAGATGTGAGACATGCCTCAGAGCGAAGGGGGATGCCCCACATTATTCTGGAAAGTATCCAGCGCAGAATCTGGAATTTCTGGAAACTGTATACAGTGATCTTGTTGGGCCACTACCTGCATCCCTAGGTGGGAGCAAATATTTTGTGACTTTCACAGAGAATAAAACAAAATACACTTATGTGTATATGCTGAGAAGTAAGGATGAAACACTGCGTAGATTTAAAAATGCAGTGGCTTGGGAAAGGTGAGGGGGGTTTAAGATGCATACACTTCCCCTCCCCACTTTTTTGGGGAGAAAAAGTGAGTCTTATGGAGCAAAAAATACACTATGTGGCTATTTTTAAAAATAAATTTGGCAAAGCACCTCAAAGCTTATTCACAGATGGAGGTGGTGAATATTGTAATCTGAATTCAAACAATTTCTACAAGAGCAAGGAATTCAACATAAAGTATCCATAGCATATTCACCCCAGCAGAATGATCCTCTGAGAGATTAAACAGAACGCTGAAAGGAATGGGCAGAGCTATGCTAATGCATTCTGGACTGCCAAACGGTTTATGGGCAGAAGCTCTGAACACAGCAGTGTACTTACACAACAGAATACCCTTGAGGATTACAGAAAATTCTCCTTTTCAGGCCTGGTTTGGGAAACAGCCTGGTCTAAAGCATATCAAAGCTTTTGGCACAAAAGGATATGTACACATACCAAAGGAGAAAAGGGGAAAGCTTGATCCCAGAACTGAAATTGGAATTATTGTAGGCTATCCCGTTGGTAGAAAAGGATACAGGATATAAAATCCCCAAACCTACACAGTTGAGGAACACAATGTTGTTTTTGTTGATGAGACTGTATTGCCTAGTGTTTCCACTGCAGCTGAACCAAAGATGCCTGGGACTGCACCTGATGAGTTCATTGCCTGGCTACCTGTAATGACCACTGGTGAACTGGCTGGGGAACTGGCAAGTGAAGCAGCAGGTCCACCTTCTGAGGAAACTACTGAAACAGAAGGGGAAGCAGGGGCCACACCAGAGGAAGTGGCTGAACCCATGGCTGAACCCACAGCAGAACCCACAACCAGTGTGAGGCAATCAGAGAGGAGCACTAAGGGACAACCTGCAAAGAAATATGGATTTTGTGAACTTGTGCAACCTGCAAAAGAACTCAAGAACTGGAAGGAAGTTTGCAACTTACCTGTGAGTGAAAGAGGCAGATGGCTTGAAGCAATGGAACAGGAGCTGCTGTCCATTAGCGAAAAAGAGTCCTGGACTCTCACTCAACTACCTCAAGGCAGAAAGCCTGTTGGATGGAAATGGATCTTCAAAATAAAGCACAAGGAAGATGGAACTGTGGAACTATACAAAGCACGTTTAGTAGCTAAAGGCTACTCACAGCAACATGGGACTGACTATTTTGAAACTTTTACTGACCAAGCAACATTCAGAACACTTCTAAGTGTTGCAGCATCTAGGAACATGATAGTAGAGCATCTTGGTGTAAAGACTGCTTTTCTCAACGGAGAACTATCTGAGGAAATCTACATGGAACAACCTGAAGGTTTCAAGGTCAAAGGTCAAGAAAATTTCATCTACAAACTCAATAAGGGACTCTACGGCCTAAAGCAAGGAGCAAAGGCCTGGTATGACAAACTTACTGAACTTTTAAAGAAGCAAGGCTTCAAGCAAGGGAAAGCTGAACCTTGTCTGTACACTAGAATCAGAAATGGACAATACCAGTATGTTCTTGTTTATGTTGATGACTTGATCGTGGCTTGTCAAAACAGAGGAGACATCAAAGCAATAGCTGATGGACTGAATAAGGAAGTGGAAGTCAAACAGCTAGGAGATGTTCAACAATACCTTGGGATATAAATTGAGAGACTCGAGGATGAAACTTTACTTTTATGCCAGAAAAGAAAGATTATGGAATATATAGAATCTGTTGGCATGAAGAACTGCAAAGCTTCAACAATCCCACTTGAACCTGGATATCTGGAGAAGGACAGCACACCACTAAAGGACATAGGAGGATACAGAGAGGCTGTCAGAAAGCTCTTGTACCTGAGCAATTCAACATGTCCAGATATTACAGCAGCAGTTGGATTTCTAAGCAGAAAAGTAAGTTTGTCAAATCATCATGATTGGAGTGCAATAAAGAAGATGGCAAGTTACCTAAGAGGAACAATGGACTTAAAACTGAAAATTGCACCAACTGAACAACCGAGACTAGTTGGCTACATGGATGCCAGTTGGGGAGAAGAGATGAACAACTACAAGTCTACCAGTGGATACCTATTCTTTTATGGAGATGGACTGATAGACTGGACTAGTAGAAAGCAGACTGTTGTAGCACAATCCACAGCAGAACCTGAGTGCATTTCAGCAGCAAGTGCCTGCAGCAGACTTGAATGGATCTTTAATATGTTGAAGGATTTTGGAATAAATGAACCTGTACCAATACTCATGTTAGAGGATAACCAAGCTTGTATAACAATATGTAAGGAAGAGAGCATGACTGCTAGAAGTAGATCTATTGGTATTAAATGTGCATTAGTTAAAGATTTGTACCAGAAAAAGCTGATAGAGATTAAGCATTGTTGTACAGAAGAGAAGGTGACTAAGCCACTGACCAAAGACAAGTTTGAAAAACTTTGTGAAATGTAGAATATGCTTGATGCTAATGTTGAATAATGTTTTGTGTATGCATGTATAATGACTTGCATTTTAGATCTTGAGAAAGGGTGTTGGAGAAATGAGTATGTAAGACAAGACCTGACCATTTCAGTCATTATAGGGTTAACCTATGCAACTTGTTATTTACCTAGGCTTAACCTGGAAGAGATACCTGGCAGCTGGCCAACTGACTCTTAACCTGGGAAACCTAGAGATCTATTGTTGTGCTAATTGGTTACTGATATCAGGTGTTTCATTTCAGAGGTCAAGAAGGAGAGATCCTCCATTGTAATCTCTCACTTTGTAGAAGAAAGTGTGTAGACCGGAGAAATGTTTATCCGTAGAAAGCATGGGTTTTTTTTGTTTATTTGTTTATTTGTAGCTAATCCCGTTTCCTCTTATCCTTTAGTAATAAAGATTTTTAAACTAGAGGAAGCAGTCTCTCCTTTCCAGAAAGCAAGATCCATACCTCTGAATTTTCTCAAATATTAGGCAAACATCCTAACAATTACATGAACTAAGCAGCAAGCAAGATACACTGTTTTGAAAAGTATTTCCCTCATAAATACTCAGAGATCCTGTGGTCTCCCGGCAATGACAATCACAAACAACGGACAAGCAACCCAGAAGACTGAAGATGATGCTTAAGCAATGGGGAGGGGGGAGAGAATGAGAAGGCACATAAACCAAAAACACCGGGACATGCTTCAGCTTCGTAAAGAAAAGATCAGACTGGTATTTCACTTGTGGTCATTAGTGGGATAAGATGGTATATCCACAGCGTTTATGATCCCAGATACAGTTGCCAGCTCTGGGTTGGGAAACACCTGGAGATTCTGGGGGTTAAGCCTGGAAAGAGTGCAGTTTGGAGAGGGGAGGGACCTCAGCATGGTATAATTCCAAAGAGTCCACCCTCCAAATTAGCCAGGGTCCTTTCGTAGAAAAAGAGGTGCAGGATCTCATTAGCATAACTCATTAGCATACTTATTTGCATATGCCACACCCCCTGACATCACCAGAAGTGTGTCAGAAGGCAACACCCACTGTTCAGGCTCCACCCCAAAACTCTTCAGGTATTTCTGGTTCAGACCGATTGCCTATAGCCCAGTTTCCTGTTTTCAACAGTGGCTAGTCAGATGCCACAGGGAAGCATGAAAACAGGGCCGTCAGATGGCCTCATTTGCTGACCACTCCTCAGCAGCTGTCAATCAATGGAATGCTGCCTCTGAATTGGCTATTGTGATGACAGACCTACCCTCTATAAATCTGTCCAACCCCCCATTCAAATCTATCTAAACCAGCAACCATCACTGCACCTTGTGGCACTGAGTTCCATGAGTCAGCTATCCATCACAAGAGAAAGCTCTCTGCTCATACCACCATCGTGCTTAAATATGAACATAAGAGGAGGCATGTTGGATCAGGACAGTGGCCCATCCAGTCCAACACTCTGTGTCACACAGTGGTTAAAACCCAGGTGCCATCAGGAGATCCACCAGGAGGGCCAGAACTATAGAAGCCCTCCCACTGCTTCCCCCCAAGCACCAAGAATTCAGAGCATGACTGCCTCAGACATAAGAATGTAAGAGAAGCCATGCTGGATCAGGCCAATGGCCCATCCAGTCTAACACTCTGTGTCACACAGTGGCCAAAATCCAGGTATGATCAGCAGGTCCACCAGCAGGGCCAAAACTCTAGAAGTCCTCCCACTGTTGCCCCCCCAGCACCACAAATACAGAGCATCACTGCCCCAGATAGAGTGCTCCATCTATATCTTGTAGCTAATAGCCACTGATGGACCTCTGCTCCATATGTTTATCCAATCCTCTCCTGACGCTATCTACACTTGTAGCCACCACCACTTCCTGCAGCAGCAGAAGGAAAATTTGACTCTTAAAACCTTATAACCCAAAAAAACTTATTGGTCTCTAGTTGCGGACATAGACAGGGTCCTCCGGCACGAACCCTCTGGGAGCTTTGGGGACATGGGGTTTTTTGGAGGCAGCCGGCGCCCGATCGGGGTGGAGCTGATTGAGTTGGGTTGTCAGCTAGCAGCCCATGAACAGCTCTGCGGGGCTGCGACCGGTAGCCGAGTGAGGGGTGGTGCGCTGGCCGAATTGGAAAGCTGTTAACTTAAACCCCAGATCCCCCTGGTCCATGCGCCTCAGCGCCTCCTTAGTGGTGAGAACCATTTGCTCTTCATGGCCGTTCGTGGCCAGGTGAAAGGGGGCAGATCTCACATGCCGGATGCCATGGAACTCCACAAAGCACTGGAATTCCGCGGAGGTGAAAGCCACGCCGTTGTCCGAGACAATGGTGTCCAGCAGTCCATGGGTGGCAAAGATGCGCCATATTGCTCGAATGGCGGTTTCAGAGGAGGTGGCGCACACCAGAACGACTTCCAGCCACTTGCTGTAGCTGTCGACTAGAATAAAGAAAAGCCGCCCCTATACCGGGCCTGCAAAGTCCATGTGGAGCCGGGACCAGGGGCATTGGGTGGACTCCCAGAGGCAGATGGGTGCGTGTGAAGGGTCCAGACAGGTCTCTTGGCACTTTTCGCATTGGTGGAACTGGTCCTCTATCTCTTTGTCAAGGCCTGGCCACCAGACGTAGCTCCAGGCCAGGGCCTTCATTCGTACTACCCCAGAGTGGTGCTCATGCAGAGTGGTCAGCACTCGCGGGCAGAGGGGTTCTGGAATCACTACCCTTGAGCCCCACAGTAGGCACCCCTTGTGGGTGGAGAATTCTGTGCGCCGGATTGAGAAGGCCGCAAACTCAGGGTCCGGATTCTTGGGCCACCCCCTTCCCACGCAGTCGGAGACTCGGGAGAGTTGACAGTCCTGGGCCGTGCACCAGGCCACGTCCCAGACCTGAAGTGGCCGGTCCGGCAGGTCCTTGAGCAGAGCAATGTGGTAAGCCGAAGCTGGGTCGGGGTCGCAGGAGGGCAGCGAAAGGCAGTTGAGTGCATCCGCATGGCCCATGGCCTTCCCTGGGCAATGCACCAAGTTGGTAGTCATACCCCATGAGGAAGATTGACCATTGGAGAACTCGTGGGGAGAACATCTGTGGTGTGCGGCGATCCGGGGTGAGGAGGCCCAGAAGAGGTTTGTGGTCTGTGGCAACTGTGAACTTGTGCCCGTACAAGTAAGTATGGAACTTTTTGACCTCAGCCACGATCGCAAGCGCCTCCTTGTCTATTTGAGCATAGTTCCTTTCGGCCAGGGCTAGGGTCTGGGAGTAATACACAACCAGAACCTCCCCGCCGTCCGGCAGTTTGTGACCCAAAACTGCCCCCACCCCATACGGAGATGCGTCACAGGCCAATACGACAGGCAGGGCTTCGTCGAAGTGGGCGAGGACCACATTGGACATTAGGATGCCCTGGAAGGCTGCCGCCTGGTGGGGACCCCAAGTCCAGGTGGCGCTTTTCTCCAAGAGCCTGTGTAAGGGCTCAGCTACCGCCACCTTGTGGGGAAGGAAGGCGTGGTAGAAGTTGATGAGTCCCAGAAAAAATTGCAGCTCAGCCTTGGACTTGGGGGCCGGGGCATCAGAGATGGCCTTTACCTTGTCCTTAGTGGGGTGAATTCTGTGGACGTCCACCTTGAAGCCAAGGAAATCCACCGAAGGCACCCCGAGGAGGCACTTCTCACATTTCACCTTCAGGCCGGTGTCCTGGAATTGCTGGAGGACGGAGCGCAGGTGGGCCGAGAAGGTCTTGACATCCGGAGCTGCGATCAGGACGTCGTCGAAAAAGGGTTGCACCCCTGGAAGACCTTTTAGCAAACAGTCTATTAACTCTTGGAAGATAACGGGGGCTACGCTGACCCCGAACTGGAGGTGCTTTACCTTAAATGCCCCCTTGTGCGTCACAATGGTCTGTGCTTCTGCTGTGGCATCGTCGACCGGCAGCTGCTGGTAGGCCTGGGCCAGGTCTAGTTTCCCAAACATTCGCGCCCCGGCCAGGGAGGCCAACACGTGGCTGATGACCAGGACTGGGTAGGCGTGGGCCTGAAGTGCTGTGTTGATGGTGCACTTATAGTCTGTGCAGATGCAGATGTCCCCGTTTGGCTTCATTGGCATCACAGTTGGGGTCTCCCATCGGGCATGGGACACTGGTTCTACTACTCCCTGGGCGACCAGCTTATCAAGCTCCCACTCAGTCTTGGGCTGCACTGTGAGTGGCAAATGGTGGACCGGTATGCGCATGGGCCGGACTGCGGGGTCGAGGTCCAGGGTGATGGGCAGCCCCGTATATGAGCCCAGTGCTCCGTCAAAAACTGCTGGGAATTCCTCATAGATGTCGGTAAAATCTGTGGGCTGCAGGCTGCATACCCTGGTGACACCCAGCCCTAGGTGCTGGAACCAGGAGAGTCCCAGCAGGTTTGTGAGGTTGCCCACCACCACCAGGAGGCCCAAGCGTCCCATAAAGTTCTTAAATTGGACCCGGAACTTGCCCAACCCCCTTATTGTGTTGGTATTAGAGACACAGAAACAGTGTGCTAACAGTGAGCTGTCAGTTAGATCACTGAAGCCATATTAGTATCAAGTCATATGACACATCCAGGTTGAAATGGATAGAGCAAGTCCAGACCTGTACAGTAAGCTATGACTTGAGAGTGACTCAGCACTAACCTGATTGGTTACTGAGAACTAGTGAAATGTATATATGTATTCATGTTGTATGATATTTTTCCTTCTCTTCTGTACTGGTGGCTGGCGTAGCATTTTGACGGTGAAAACAATAATATTCTGTAAATAAATGTACATACACTGTACATAGTTTTGTCTCTTGTTTGTGGAGTCTACAACCTCTGCTGGTGCTGTTTAGCACAACTACCACTCACACACAACAGGGTTATGGGCCCAGAGTGCTGTGCTGTGGAGGCTCTACTAGAAACGACTCTTCTGGATAGAGGAGGTGAGCCAGGAAGGCTGCTGTCATCGTGGCTTCACCAGGAGGAGTTCCTGATAGTTGCTCCGACGAGGAGGAGGAGGCACCTGTTGCAGTTGCTGGAGAGACCGAGGCTGTGCTGGATTTAGTTTCTGAAAGCAGCTCCGAGGAGGAGGAAGAGGAACTTGCAGAAATTCAAGTAGCTGATATTGGTGGCAACATGGCACAGGGAGGCATGTCGAATTTGTCGCTGTTGGTTGAGAAGCTCAACACTTCTAATTACAGTGTGTGGGCTCTGAGAATGGAGCACTACTTAAAGAGGGAAGGGCTGTGGATATATGTTAATGCTCCCCCTGATCCCTTGACAGCCCAGGACACTGAAAATGATCAAAAGGCTTTAGCAGCTATTGTACTGGGCGTGTCTGATGATCAGCTAGTACATGTTGCTGGACGGACTAGCACTAAAATTGCGTGGGACAGTCTAAAAGCTGTTTATGAGAGACAAACAGCAGGCTCATTAATTGCCCTCACCCGAAAGTTATACAGAACTGTGATGAGGCCGGGTGACTCTGTTCAAAAGCATTTAAACATGCTAAATGAATGCTTTCAACAGCTTGACCAGAGAGGAAAAGTTATACCGGAGGAGGATCATGTTTATATAATCCTCAGTTCTATTACAGAACAGTTTAGTGTTCCCGTGACAGCTTTGGAATCTATGGACGCTGACAAACTTTCCCTGGCTTATGTTACCGGTCGTTTAATTGAGGAGGAGCAGAAGTTTCTGGCATTGAAGGACACTTCTTCGCAGTCTTGGATGCATTCCAGAGAGAGATGGAGCGGAGAGGCCAACTTCAGGGAGTTTAATCAGACACGGGCTGACTGCCAACAACTAGGAGAGAAGCAGCCGCTTGCCTTGAAAGTGCAAAGGAGATGTTTTGTTTGCAACGCAACAAAACATTTGAAATCTTCCTGCCCAGAGGTAAAGAAATGTAAAGCAGCAGCGTTCCTGAGACCAACGACAAGTCAGAATGCAAAGCTGGTGGTTGCTGCATCTGCCCCTGAGACGGATGTGTGGATTTTGGACTCTGGTGCATCGCAGAACTTTTTCCGGGACAAAGGTTTGCTGTGTAATCAACGTCCTTCCAGTCTGGAGCACGTCACTTTGGCAGATGGGAGTAACTCTTTAGTGGTTTATGAAGGCTGTGTCACGTTCTCTGCTCTATATCATTGTTTTGAAGATATTTTGTGCATGCCGTCGTTGGAGAACAACTTGCTGAGTGTGTCTGCATTGACTAAGGCGGGTTTTTCTGTAAATTTTGTGGATAATGTTTGTGAAATCGCCAAGTATGGTAAAGTCCTAACAAAGGGTGAGTTGTTAAAAAATGTTTATGTTTTGAATACTAGTACAGGCAAGGCAAGATCTGTCTTGAACAAAAAAACCACATGACAGGTGTGTCCATTTACTTCATAGGAGACTAGGCCATATAGGGTATAATGCCATAAACAAGACCCTAACACTACTAGGCAAAGAAACAGTAAATGATTGTCATGAATACTTAGATTGCCAAGTGTGTAAAAAAGTAAAATCACATGCATTTCCAGTGGCTAAGAAAAGTGACCGTGTGTCAGATAGGCCATTAGCTCTGGTGCATGCTGATGTAATTGGGCCATATCCTAAAAGCCATTCTAAAAATCGTTTTTGTTTGATTCTGGTGGACGACCACTGGAGGTTTATGTGGGTGTACACTCTTAGACACAAGTCTCAAGTGTTTCAAATGTTTAAATATTGGCTGAAGAGAGTGCAAAAGCAATTAGGTTTTGAATTATGTGCACTGCAAATGGACATAGGAGGTGAATTTGTTTCAAATGAGTTTGAGAACTGGCTACAGTCCCAGGGAGTGACTCATAGAATTTCTAATGTTGCTACTCCGCAGGAGAACGGGGTCGCAGAGCGTCATGCGGGCTTGCTACAGAATGTTATGCACGCCATGTTAGCTGATGCAAATCTTCCTATCACCTATTGGGCCGAAGCTATCTCTACAGCATGTTATGTCCTAAACAGAGTGTGGACTAAAGCAGTAGATGATATACCATATAGGGTGATTTATAAGAGAAATCCAAGTCTGACCTATTTGACAATTTTTGGTTCGCAGGCATGGGTCAACATTCCTCTAAAGCAACAGAGGAAGGGAGGAGATAGGTCAAAGAAGCTGTTATTTCTGGGGTACCAGCCAAATATGAAAGCTTATCGGTTCACAGATAAGAATTTAGCTGTTAGTTTCAGCAGGTCAGCAAGCTTCAATGAAGATGCCAACTGGGAACAGATACAAGGGGCTAATTTACCTGCAGTGGAGTTACTGTTAACTGAAACTCCTAAAGCTATAATTAAACAGGAGGAGGTAGCATCCAGCAGTTCGCAAAGTATTGCAGGAAGTGAGCAGAGTGTGCATGAGGTACCTAGGAGGTCTGAGAGAACCAGAAAGGGGCTGCTGCCTGTTCACTATAGTTTTGAAAATAACACTGATGTTAACCATGTTTCTGTAAAAGTGCCTACTTGTTATAATGATGTAATGCAACTGGAAAAAGGTGAAAAAGAGCATTGGCTAGAAGCTATGAAACAAGAATGTAATTCTTTGGAGGAAAATGAGGTGTTTACCTTAACTGAGTTACCTAGTAACAAAAATATTATTGGTTGCTGATGGTTATACAAGCATAAGACTCTCCCTGATGGTAATGTGCAATACAAAGCCAAATTAGTGGCCAAGGGCTACTCACAGATACGGGGAGAAGATTATGACCAAGTTTTTGCTCCCACAGTCAGAGCTGAAACTGTGAGAGCAGCACTGTGCAAAGCAGGAGTTGCACAAATGCAAATGCACCATTTCAACTTCACCACAGTATATTTACATGCACCAATCACAGAAGAACTGTATATGGAACAAATTTCAAGTTTTCAGGTTTCAAATACTAAACTAGTGTTGAAACTGAACAAATCGCTTTATGGTTTAAAGCAGAGTGCGAAAAATTGGAATTAGTGTTTAGTAAAATTTTTACTTAGTCTTGGGTTCAAGCAAGGCATTGCAGATCCCTGTATTTTTGATGCAAACATTAATGGAAAGGACTGTTATGTGTTTCTGTTTGTTGATGACCTGTGTTTTATGTTTCATGAGGAATCACAATTGCAATGGTTCATCAAGGCAATGACAGGAAGGTTTAGGATCAAGCATTTGGGCAAAATTAGTCATTACCTAGGAGTAGATGTAACTCAAAACAAAGAAGGTTTTTTTGAACTGTGTCAGCACAGTAAAATACAGCTGTTGCTGGAAAGTTTTGGTATGACAGAGGCCCTTACGGTGTGCGATGTGGTGAGTGTAATGCACAGCTAGCGTAAAGTAACGATGGGAACAACAGGTTGTTTGGTGCAAAAATATATACAGTGATTTATTATACAAATAAATAGTCCACAAAATAATACTCAGACTGGCAAAGTGCTCCGCTTGGCAATTCATTCAGAAGAGAAGGTAACTTCACTCTACAAGCATTCAATATATACATAGGTTGACCAATCACATCACACTGCTGAGTCATTGTGGCTGATGCAACCTTCACACCACATGATCCCAGTCATATGACCTAGCACTTGTCAGTCAGATCATCATGATCTACACATGCCTTAGCTGTCATCTTGCCTTGTTACATTATAGTATACTGACAGGCCGATGCTGTAGATACACCAATAACAATGAGTTATTTAAAAGATCCTGACAATAGAGTGTTTACTCAGAAGGCCAGATACCAGTCATTGGTAGGATCCTTATTGTATATATCTTGTTGGTCAAGACCAGATATGTTATCCTGTTCATCTGCTAAGTCAGAAGTGTGCAAATCCAAAGGAAAAAGATTGGAAAGCTGCAAAGTGTGTATTGAGGTTTTTGAAAGCCACTGCATCACAAAAACTAGTGTTGGGGAGTCAAAGCAACACACAGTTAGAGGCTTATAGTGATGCCAGCTGGGGAGACAGGGAAGACGGAAGGTCTACTACTGGTCTCACAATTTATTTACATGGTGGTTTAATCATGTGGAAGTCAGTTAAGCAGCATCTAGTATCCACTAGTACATGTGAGGCAGAATTTTCTGCACTTAGTGATTGTGTTTCACAGCTAGAGTGGACAAATCAGCTAGCTCAAAATTTCAATTTACACTGTACACTTCCTATACCTATTCATTGTGACAACACAGCTGCTCAAGTGTTAGCAAATGACCAAGTAGTTAAGCTCAGAAGCAAGCACATACTGATAAGATATCAGAATGTTAAGGACGCAGTGGAAAGAAAGTTGGTAAAAATAAAACACTGCAGCTCTGAGGAAAATGTCGCTGACATGTTTACAAAATGTTTACCTGTTGAGAAATTTTTGAAATGTAAAGAAATGTTAGGTGTCGCTGTTTAAGTGTCTAGGGGGAGTGTTAGTACTAGAGACACAGAAACGGTGTGCTAACAGTGAGCTGTCAGTTAGATCACTGAAGCCATATTAGTATCAAGTCATATGACACATCCAGGTGGAATTGGATAGAGCAAGTCCAGACCTGTACAGTAAGCTATGACTTGAGAGTGACTCAGCACTAACCTGATTGGTTACTGAGAACCAGTGAAATGTACATATGTATTCATGTTGTATGATATTTTTCCTTCTCTTCTGTACTGGTGGCTGGCGTAGCATTTTGACAGTGAAAACAATAATATTCTGTAAATAAATGTACATACACTGTACATAGCTTTGTCTCTTGTTTGTAGAGTCTACAACCTCTGCTGGTGCTGTTTAGCACAACTACCACTCACACACAACATATCGGTAATGGGTTCTTCTGAAAGTCCCGCAGGGTTAGGCCCTGGACTTTCCGAAGTCTGGCCCCCCCCTTGGGGCAGAGCCTGCGAAGGGTGGACTCTGAGATTATGGAGTAGGATGACCTGGTGTCTACTTCCATCTGACAGGGGGTCCCCTTGATCAAAACTGAGACCTTAATTTTGCTGGGGGTGTTGGGGGGCAAGTTCATTACCTGCTGTGTCTTGTGGTGGTGGTGGCGGGTTGCTGCTGTCTGAAGGAGTTCGGCGGACTCCTGGTGCACGGCTTGGGTGTCGTGGTTGGAGCGGGTGCAGCAGGCCCAGGTGATGTGGCCCTTCTTGCCACATGACTGGCACTCTGCTTCCTGGAAACGGCAGTTTTGGCGGTCATGCTGGTCACTGCAGCTCATGCATGTGGAATGTTTGGAGTCTGGCGTCGGTGAGCAGGAAGCCTTCTCACCCAAGTTGCGGGACCCCTGTCCTGGAGGCCGGCACTGTACCTGGAGCGTCTTGTTATCCTCGGATGCATCGGAGTCTGCAGCGGCCCTTGCCTGGTGGGCGGCCGTGGATGTGCTTAGCTTCTCCTACTGAGAGACCTCAAAGGCGCAAGCTGTGGTTAGCATCTCGTCTAGGGTGGCGGTGGAGTTGGCCATCAGCTTCCTTTGAAGCTTGGGGTCACGAACCCCACACAGGAACACAGAGTGTAGCGTGTCCTCTACGGCCACGAACTCGCACCCCACCAGGAGATGGCGGAGGGCCGCCAGGTAATTGGAGGCAGACTCACCCTTCTGCTGCAGCCGGCGGAAGAACTTCACCCGCTGCGTGTTCTTGGAGGGTCTTGGCGAGAAGTGGTTCCTTAAGAGCGCCATGATGTCGTCATACGTGGCCTCCGCTGGGGTACGAGGGGAAAGCAGGCTGCGGAGTAACTTCAGCGTCTTTACCCCACAGGAGGCCATGAGCCAGGACTTCTTTCCAGCATCCATGATGTCCTGTGCATCAAAGTAGGATGTGAGCTGGTCCGTCCAGGCTTCCCAGTCTTCGGGGCAGGCTGGATCGAATGGGTGGGTGGTTCCTGGAGCGGTGGCCATTCTGAGATGTGCAGCAGTGCGTTGAGTGAGATTCTCAGGAGCTGATGGCGGTGCGGTGGTGCTGGAGCTGAGCGGGGCCGATGGCTGACGGATCTGGTCTGGGCTCAATGCGGTGCTGGTGTCGGCCGAGGAGTCGCTCATCGGGATCCCATCCTCGTTGCCAGTGAAGAGTACTGGACTTGGGAGACCAGGAACAGTGAAATCATGAAGCCTTTATTGAGTGATTCAGCATGTCCAGTAGATGGTCAGATCAAGCATGCTTCCAGGGCTCCAGGGCCCTCATTATATGCTGGCTGGAGCCACACCTCCGGCCGCACCCAAAAGACCTGATAGGGGCTTTACATATGCACATGTTTGTCATAGGTTCCCTGGAGGAACCTTTGGCCGCATTGGCTCCCCAGGGAGAACCTCGGTCCCACACTGGTGGAGACTTTGAATCTGGCCGTCTATTGTTCCTCCAGATTCAAGCTCCCCTCTCTGCCTGACCATGTGCTCTGGGCATGCGGCGGGCGCCATTACCTGGGAGCACATGGCAGGCCAGTTGTTACACAGAACATACTACATTACAAACACATTATGGGGCTCAAGACTAACAAGTTTCATCATGATATGACGAAATTAAAACCTGGTACTGCTCCCCCCAAAATTAGGTAACAATTTCAGGCCAGCTGCATCCCAGATTCAAGCAGGGCTGCATCAAGCAAGGGGAGGCAAGATGGAACCAAGTCTCCTGGAGTCTCAGCCACCACTGAGGTGTTCATGCCAGTGTTCCCTCTAAGCTGAATTAGTGTGAGCTAGCTCACCGTTTTTTACCCTTTGGCTCACACGTTTTTGTCTCAGCTCAGGAAGGATGCCTCCAGAGCAAACTAATTTATGCAGCAGCCAAATTGCTGGCTCACAACTTTAATGCCAGTAGCTCACAAAGTGAATTTTTGCTCACAAGACTCCACAGGTTAGAGGGAGCGCAGGACGGGGAGAGTGAGTGGGGGGGGGGAAGAGGCTTTCCTCCGGCTCCGCGCCTAAGCACGGGCCAGGGAAAGTGAGCTGGGGAGGGAGGCTTTCTTCCGGCTCCGCACCTAAGTGCGGGCCAGCGAAAGTGAGCGGGGGGGGAGGCTTTCCTCCAGCTCTGTGCCTAAGCGCAGGCCGGGGAAAGTGAGCCGGGGGGGGGGGGGTTTCCCAGCCTTGGCAGACCTCTCTGAGGCCCAGTGCTGGGTCTGAGAGAGGTGGCAGAAACTTACCTTCTGCCTTCTCGTGGCTCATTGAGGGCTGTTGGTAGCAGGGGGCAGGGCTTGGTTATGTGCTCGCCCCCCGCGCTCCTCTATCCTGGAGCGGTGCCCCGGCGCGCCCCGGCCCCAATGGACCTCTGAAATTAGCCATTAACTGATCTTTTGATCTCTTGTCATCTGGAGATGAGTTGTAAAAGCAGGAATCAAGTTGAGGTAGAGGGCACAAAATATTCCAGTCCAATTCAAAAGCACAAACTACAAATTATTCCCAACCTCACACGCAGTATTGACAGTGCTGCCCCCAATCCCTGGCTCGCAGGCACACACACACACACAAAGTCTATCTGTTCTTGCAGCCAGCTCTGGTGAAGCCAGGATTGCACACAAGAATTCAAAGAGGGAATTTCTCTTGGAAAGTAGTTAGGGAAGGAAACTTTGATCTTCGTAAAATGACTCTTTCTACCTCGTTCTCGCCTTCCTTCCTTCTCCAACCCCCCCCCCCCCCGCCTATGTATCTTCTTTCGTGTATGGCTTTATTCCCTCCTGCTTTTTTCATGAGAACCTTGGGCCAGTATTTGGGGGCCTTTTACATGACTTACATGACTGGTCGCATTCCTTTGAGATACTCTTTTTGATTTCTGTATAATTACCCAGCCTGGGGATTGTTCCAGCCATTACTAACACAGAACGTGTTGATGACCGCAACAGACCTTTCTCAATAAAGACTACCTTTTCCTAAGGACACTTGTGGGTGACTGACTCTGTAGGACTCTCATACGGTGGTCCGCACGTGACTTCAGCAGCAAGCGGCGGGCTTCAAAGATCCCAAGATCCTGTCAACAACTGTCACAATGACTGGATCAAAATGATAGATATTCCTTCTGTGTTTCAATGAGGTCACAACCAGTTCAAAGGTGAGCTCTTTTTATCAGGCAATGGGCCTGTAGTCTATTCACTGTGTGTATCTTTTTTTTTAAAAAAAGTTTTTTATTATTATTTCTCAACAAAACATGACAAACATACATACAAACAGATATGAGAGTAACCCTACTAACACTAGACAATCATCTATATTTCCAAAACCAAATTTTCTCTTATATAAATCATATTCTTTTTGGCTAACTTTTTAAACAACAACAAAAAAGGGACGTGTTTTCATCTTCCCATAACTATTTTAAATGTGGGCTACATTTTTATAAGTACATTCACGTCTGTTCTTCAGCCTATCTTAGCTAGTTTATATGGGCTAGGGTTTACTAGATCAACCTTATCCAAAATTCCCGAACCCAAACTCAGGTTGGCTTTTTCTTCTTTTTTATAAGAGGACTATATAAACCTTAAAAATTAATCTTCCCTTAGATTTTAATATTGGCTATAATGTTTTCTAGCTCATCTTAACCAGTCAAACATAAATAGGGATTCTCCCAACCAATCTTATAACAAAATCCCTAAGGCAGTCTTAGTTATTCCTATACCCTTAATTTTCTTCTTCTTCTCTTCTTTTCGGTAGAGTTTTCGATCGATGCCTCTTCTCCTCGTATGTGGGAAGCCTTTCTTTCATAGTTTGCCATCAATATTCAATGTTTAGGTTTGTTTCATCTTCTCTCTGGTGTATTTTCCTCCTTGTAGTTTTAAGGGTTGACTGGGAGCATCTGCCCAGTGCTGCACAGCTGGCTCTCTAGTCCGCCCATGTGGCATTTCCGTTGTACCTCCCACCCAGTGCATGGGGCCTTGCAGTGAGGATAGACCAACGTGGAGCTTACCAGCTTCTGTCCTCCAGACAGTTTATATATCCAGCACTTGGCATTACGTTTATGGCACACAGGGCCCGCCCTGAAAAAGTGAAATTTATGTCAGATCCGGCCCATGTTACAAATGAGTTCAACACCTTTGGGCTAAAGGGCATCCAAAGACCTTCCAGGCCTACTGTGGACTTGAACCCAGATCCACCAAGTTGTAACCCAACACTCCAGCTCTGGAACTTAACTGACCCACATCATGAATGGGGGAAAACTGGATTGGGTTCATTCATGGCCTAAGGTGTGTGTCTCAAACATCTGCCAGAGGATTTAAATTTTTTTTATACACAATTGAAAAAAGACATACCCCACCAACCTTTGACACATTTAATGAAGCCCAACTCAAAACAAAAAAGATAAACCTTCCCAAAGCACTTTACCAGCCTTATAAAAAGAAGAAGGCTTTAGCCAGATATTAAAGAAAGGACTGGTTGCTTCTTTTAGAAATAAATGGAATGGCTTGCTCCTATGATAATTTGATGAAAGCTGAAAAGAAGGTAATTTGGAATTGGATCCAGAAGAAAAGAAAGCTAAAAAGGACTTAAGCTCTAAAAATCTGAAGATTCCAGAGGCTGACACCTTTTACTTAATATAGGACTACTCCTGAGGAAGACTGTGGAAATGAGTGGATAACCGGGTGCTCATTGAGGATGTTGTAGTTTTCTTACAAAATAATTGATATTTGAGGATGTTGTATTTTTCTAACACAATAATTGATATTTATAAGAGTTATTAAATGTTAAGAGGATGTTGGACTGTTCTTGTCATTTTATCACAGGGCTTGTTTGTTTATTTGACATATTTCCTGTTACTGTGATCCCTGCTTTGGCTTTGGTTTTTAATGGACTAAGAAGTTACCTGGTTTCTCATGTGGGTTCTTTGGTGGCTTTGAAGATTGCTATGCTGACTGAATCCCTTTCCACACTCTGAGCATACAAACGGTTTCTCCCCTGTGTGGGTCCTTTGGTGCAGTTGAAGATGGCCATGCTGACTGAATCTCTTTCCACACTCTGAGCATTCAAAAGGTTTTTCCCCTGTGTGGGTTCTCTGATGCAGTTGAAGCTTCCCCTTCTCCCTGAATCTCTTTCCACACTCTGAGCATTCAAAAGGTTTCTCCCCTGTGTGGGTTCTCTGATGCAGTTGAAGCTTCCCCCTCTCACTGAATCTCTTTCCACACTCTGAGCATTCAAAAGGTTTCTCCCCTGTGTGGGTTCTCTGATGCTTTTGAAGATTCCCCCTCTCACTGAATCTTTTTCCACACTCTGAGCATTCAAAAGGTTTCTCCCCTGTGTGGGTCCTTTCGTGCCCTTGAAGACTGCCACTGAACCTGAAACTCTTTCCACACTCTGAGCATTCAAAAGGTTTCTCCTCTGTGTGAGTTCTCTGATGCAGTTGAAGCTTCCCCCTCTCACTGAATCTCTTTCCACACTCTGAGCATTCAAAAGGTTTCTCCCCTGTGTGGGTTCTCTGATGCAGTTGAAGATAGTGATGCTGACTGGATCTCTTTCCACACTCTGAGCATTCAAAAGGTTTCTCCCCTGTGTGGGTTCTGTGGTGCCTTTGAAGATCGACACTGAACCTGAATCTCTTTCCACACTGTGAGCATTCAAATGGTTTCTCCCCTCTTTGTATTCGTTGGTGCTCAAGGAGGTGTGATCTATTTTTGAAGTACTTTGCACACTGAATGGATGTAATTGCCTTCATTACCCTCTGCTTTGCAAGATGTAAATTACGCCATCTTCCATCTCTCTTCTCAACCATACAGCTGCCTTCCTTTCTGTTAGGTCTGCCTCGATTTCTGGTGTTTTCTTTCAAGTCTTCATTATTAACTCGACCCGGCAACTGCTGGTCAAGTTCCTCACCCTCCTCATTCCTCTGATCATCCTCTGGTGGAAGAAAGAGGGAAATTCTATTAACACCTGGGAGGACAGGTAAGGTCCAAAGGCATCTATGTGACATTCAAGGAGGAAAGGACTGATGGCCCTTCAGCCTCTTCCAGCTCGCCTGATCTTAACCCCACTCCCACCTTTCCCCTGTGTATCTAATGAAGAAGAAGAAGAGGAGGAGGAGACTGGATTTATACCCAATCCTTCATTACCCAAAGGAACCTCAGAGCAGATTACAATCTCCTCTCCCTTCCCCTCCCCATAGCAGACACCCTGTGAAGTATTGGGGCTGAGGGGACTTCCGGCAAGACTTGCGAGCATGGCGGACATGCTCCTCCGCATCTGCGGGGAGCGCGATCCGTACCCGGCGGGAAGAAGGGGCTCTGGACTGGTGCCGAGCCCCCAGAGACCCCAGTGAGGGGGCTCTGCCTGGGGTGGCCCGAAGGGGATCTCTCCCTACGGTGGCGACCGAGGGATAGAGATCCCTTTTCATCACCCCCATAGGTTCCCCCGCCGTGGGAGCCGTATGGCTGAAAGCGCAAATCTGAGAAGCAGCAGAGAGTGCGAAGCAATGAGGCTGGAACTGACAGTTACGCATGGAGAAAACATGAGTCTGAAGTAAGAAAAGCAGAACACAGCAGGAAGACGGCGGGAGGAGTGAAACCCCCCCCCCTCCGGGACTAGCGTACTTACGAGACTCTTTATGTGGCGTTACTGCAGGAATTAAAGCCCATCCGCCTTGCTAGATGGCAGCATCGCTCACTTGGAGATATAAACTTTAGAAGGACATAAGCGCTGTTTGAAAATTTGCTCCTTTCGTTCATCTTATCTATCTATAAACAAAGAGCGTAGTCTCAACAATGACGGGGAAACCGAAACCTTCCCCCAAACTAGGAAGTACAGCTCCGAGTTCAAAGGTTGATACCACGGAGATGAGTGCGGTGTTCTCCTCGTTATTGCGACCTCTAGTGGACCAAATGACAGCTCTCAACGTTAAAATGGACAAAATGCAGCTAGAACTAAAAGAGTCGAATAAATCCACAGAGAAGCTGCAGCGAGAACTTCTGGAAGTAAAAACTTCAGTAAAAAACCAAGACGCAAGACTACAAAAGGCAGAGAAGGAAAAGGCCTTCCACCACGATCAGCTTTTGAAATTACAAATGGATAGATCGAATTTTTTCCTAAGACTTCAGAATGTGCCAGAAAACACAGGAGAAGACCTTAAAAATTTGCTAAGTGAAGCACTTGAACCAGTGACAGGCATGAAAGCAGCGGATATAAAAAGCGATATGGATATGGTTTACAGAACCTATCCAGATTACACTAAAAAGAAAAGCCTGCCTGGTGAAATTATGATAAGGTTCTCCAAAAAGTCTACAAGAGACGTGGTGCTTAGGACCACAAACAAAGCAGCTCTGAAGATCCTGGGAGAAGAAGTAAAAGTGATGAAGGATATCCCATTTGAAATAAGGAAAAGAAGGAAAGCCTATGGAAAATTGACATCTTGGCTCCAGTCTGAGTCTATCATCTATCGTTGGAATACTCCAGAAGGACTATGCTTCAGCATCAAAGATAAGAAGTATAAGATTGACTCTGTTCAACAAGCGAAAAAATTTCTGGAAAAAAGCAAAGAGCAGAAAACTGGGAGAGACTCAGATGGTTCACTGGCCTCGCAAGAAAGCATGTATGGATTTGATAGCTCAAAGAGTGAAGAAGAAGTGTCTGACTCGGAAAAGGGAGCTGCAGCTCCAAAAATAGTTGAGACTGTTAAGACAAGAAGAGGACGAAAGAAGAAATAGTGATTAAACTGTTTTATTAAGCATTGCACTTATGTATTATAAATGGTTTAATTAACCGTATTTCTCTAGGTGGGCGTGCCTGCCAAATAGTTTTGATAACTTCTATAGTAGCAGTAACAAGTAATTGAAATTTATCCAAGGTTCTAAATGCTTCATAATTATATTATGTAACAAGGTAGTATTAAGCAAATGATAAAGTACTCTCTGTATAAGGTATATGTAGCTTAGATTGTAGCGTTATAGTTGTAGTTATAGAGAAAAATCAATAAAAATTAAAAAAAAAAAAAGTATTGGGGCTGAGGGAGCTCTTTTGAGAGAACAACTCTGAAAGAACATCTGACTGACCCAATGTCTTACCAGCAGCTGCTAGTCGAGGAGTGGGAAATCAAACCCAGTTCTCCCAATGAGAGTCTATGCTCTTAACCACTACATCAAACTGGCTCTCATCCCCTGAAGAGCCAAAGCTGAGCTCTTGCTCAAAAGGAGCTCCTGACCCTCCAAATCCCAGTCTCCCTCCCTCTTTACAAATTAAATGTTGAAAGACCTGAGTCAGATTGAGGTGACAAGAGAGGAGGTCCTACGACTGAGACAACTTAAAAACTGATAAATCACCAGGCTCGGATGGCATACATCCAAGAGTTCTGAAAGAACTCAAATGTGAACTTGTGGATCTCCTGACAAAAAATGCAGTCTTTACTTGAAACCTGCCTCCATTCCTGAGGATGGGAAGGTAGCTAATGTCACTCCTATCTTTAAAAAGGGTTCCGGAGATCTGGGAAATTGCAGGCCAGTCGGTCTGACATCAATAATGGGTAAGTTGGTGGAAACTGTTATTTAAGGAGAGAATTAGTATTAGAAGAAGATTGGATTTATACCCCACCCTTCACTACCTGAAGGAGTCTCAGAGCGGCTTACAAACTCCTTCCCCTCCCCACAACAGACACCCTGTGAGGTAGGTGGGGCTGAGAGAGCTCTGAGAGAACTGCCCTTTCAAGGACAGCTCTTGTCAGAACTATGACTTGCCCAAAGTCATCCAGCAGCTGCAAGTGGAGAAGTGGGAAATCAAACCCGGTTCTCCCAGATTTGAGTCCACACACTTAACTACTACATCAAACTGGCACTCCAGACACATTGATGAACAAACACTATTGAGGCAGACTCAGCATGGGTTCTGTAAGGGAAGGTCTTGTCTCACTAACCTGTTAGTATTCTTTGAGGGGGTGAACAAACATGTGGACAAGGGGGACCCAATAGTTATTGTTTACTGTGACTTTAAGAAAGCTTTTGGTAAAGTTCCTCCTCAAAGGCTCGTAAGTGAGCTCAATAGTCATGGGATGAAAGGAAAAGTCCTCTTGTGAATCTTGGAAAGTAGTAAAGGAAGGAAACTTTGATCTTCGTAAAATGACTCTTTCCACCTCGTTCTTTCCTTCCTTCCTTCTCCAACCTCCCCCCTTGGGCTTGCTCACTTGCAGGGCCAAAAAAGAGGGATCGGTTTTCTCTGGGCTGACCTTTCCTGGTGGGAGTTTTGCTGCAGAGGTGCGAGGGGCTGATCCTGGTGAGAACTCGGGCTCTGTGGCCACTCATTCCTCAGTCAGAGATCCAATCCAAGTAACGGCTTCGGTGGAGCAGGAGGAAGGGGGTTGGGAATAGGAAGGAAAGAGGGCATTCCTACCGTATCTAGGAACAGAAGGAGGGGAAGAAACCCTTTGAATGAGACCAGGGGAAAAAAACACAGCAATGGGTGGGAGAAGGAATACAGTGTAAATAAATAAAAAGAGGTTTTGTAAAGTGGGAAGGAGATGAGCAGTTCCCGAGGATCCCAGAGCACTGCATCTTGTTCTGCAATCATCCTTTTCCCCCCTTGACGTGCCAGCATGGGGCGGGGGGGACCTTGGCCTGTGCTCAGCGAGGAGCTGCCCCTGCCACCTAGACTCCGCAGCCAGGAGGGAAGGCGGCTGCTGTCCAGGGCCATGCTGTGAGGGGAACAGCAAGCAGAAGGAGGAGGGTGCCCACAGACTCCCCACCCCACATGAGCAAACAGAAAAACACACAGATGACTCCCGACAGCGCTGGCACAGAACATCCAGGCCACACACACACACAGAGCCCCGCTCACCTCCCCCAACAGCACCGGCCGTGGCAGACCCTCGACAGCTGCCAGACCACATTGCAGGGGGATGGAGGGCACCGAGGACCTTCCCACCCCGCACACACACACGCTCACAACCACTTGCCTTGCTGAGCGGGCTAGGAACACGGGGGGGGGGAGCTCTGCAGGGCTTCTTCTGCTTGCCTGCTTCATCGGGCGGGCAGAGGAAGCCACTGGGAGGCATTTAAATGCTTCCCTGCAGCCTCCCGGGCCCTTCCTAGATCATGCGTCTCGCCGAGTGAGTTGGGAACGAGGGGGGGGGCCTCTGTGGGGTTTCTCCCTTCACTCTAGAGTTGCGCGTTAGGAAGAAAGTGGCAGTGCAGCTCTAGAGAGGAGAGTGGGGGCTGGGGGCGGGGTTTCTTGCCACCGCCATGTGTGCCCGCTTGTGGATTACCGGAGCGGTGCTCCAGCCCCAAATGACCCTTGAGTGTGGCCAAGAGCAAAGTGATGCACATTGGGGCCAAAAATCCTAACTATAAACACGCGTTGATGGGGTCCGAACTGGCGGACACTGACCAAGAGAGAGATCTTGGAGTCGTAGTAGAAGACTCAATGAAACTCAAGACAGTGTGCGACTGCAATGAAAAAGCCAACGCTATGCTGGGGGTTATTAGGAAGGGAATTATTATTATTATTACTACTAGCCACAAAGTATAGATAGGAACTCTCAGTCTGGGGCAAGTGATGCACTGTATTCTTGGTGCTTGGGAGAAGGGGCAACAGTGGGAGGGCTTCTATAGTCCTGGCCCCACTGGTGGACCTCCTGAGGGCACCTGGTGTTCTTGGCCACTGTGTGACACAGAGTGTTGGACTGGATGGGCCACTGGCCTGATCCAACATTGGCTTCTCTTATGTTCTTCTGTTCTTACCCAGAGAAATTACGCTCCTGTAGTTCTCCAGCATGACTTCCCTGTAGAGAGCTCTCTGGCCCGGATCCAGCAGGGCCCATTCTGCTGGGGCAAAAGAGACCGACACCTCCTCAAAGGAAAAGGGACGCTGAAAGAAAAAGCAGATTCCCTCCTCAGAGATCATGCCAGGCAGAGATTGCCCACTGGAATGGAGTGGTCTGGGATGGTGCAGGATGTATGCTTGGGCATAAACAGCCTCCCTCACCCAAATCATTGTAGAAACTGCAGGAGTAAAACCCCCCTGAGAAAGGAGGGGGAGACCCAGACTGTCCCCCGCTCATCACCCTTACCTGGACTGGAGGCAAAGCAGCGGCTTCCAGACCTCCGAAAAGACAATGGCTCAGCAGCGTCTCTCCACTGCCTGTTCGTAAGAGAAAGGAGGGAGGAAGGGTGTTTGTTGTGACTTCCCATTCCGTCAGCTTCTTTGTTCGCTGCTTCACGCACCCCCTTCCCAGGAGACTGAAACCTTGCCCTGTGTACACTCAACATAATCCTTTCACACTTTTTACTAAATGCTGGGAGAGGCGGAAGGGAAGCACCCATGAGCCTCAGGGGCGATGAATGCCGCCAACGTATTTCAGGCTTTTCTGAGACTTGAAATGTGCCCTGTGGAGCTCCAGATCCCTGCTGGATCAGACCAACCCCCCAGGAATCTTCTTCTCCCGCCGGCTCAGCCCTTTAGTCGGGGTGGGTGGGGGACGGGGTGGGGGATGAGGTTGCGTGACATGTCCCCATCACATTCAGCCCAAAACTGAGGAGGAGGAGGAGGAGGAGGAGGAGGAAGAGATTGGATTTATAACCCACCCTTCACTCAAAAGTCTCAGAGCCGCTTACAAACGCCTTTCCCTTCACCTCCCCACAACAGACACGCTGGGAGGTAGGCGGGGCTGAGAGAGCTCTTCTGAGGACTGCGTGTGAGAGAACAACTCCAAAATAACTTATAAATGACCCAAAGTTACACCAGCAGCTGCACGTGGAGGAGTGGGGAATCAAACCCAGTCCTCCCAGATCAGAGTCTGTGCTCCTAACCACTACACCAAACCAGCTCTCTACCTGCGCTCCTAACTACTACAGCAAACTGAGTACTGTGACTTATGTGTATTTAATTCTTTTCCCAACCTGAACTCTCTACCCATCACATTCACGGGGTGCCTGAATCATATACGGGCAAAACAAGTCCTTTCCATGGCAGAGGGCGTCTTGGCCACCCTCCCGGGCCTGCGCCCTCTGCCCTTGCTCCAAGGAAGCCCCTTCTGCCTCAGGGAATGTCGCTTCTGCCTTCACGGAGGCTCCCCACACCTGAAACACCAGCAAGGGAGAGGGGTGAGAGATGGGATGGGAAAGAGAGCACGGAAGGGACCCTGCCCCACTCCCAGCCGCTGCACCCGTCCGTCAGCAGACCTGCTGAGTGATCCAGAGGGACAAGAAGTTCTCTCGTAGAAGAGGCTGGGGAAGGCCGTTAAATCTCCCGCTTGGATGACTCCCACTTGGGCAAACGTCCCTCAGGGAGACTTTAGGAGGAGGTCAGACACCGTCGCTTGAATTGGACATACCTGGAGGAGAGCCCCTCACCTGCTCTGCCTGCCTCTTCTCCTCTGCCTGGCTCAGGAGGAAACCTTTGGCCAAGGCCACTGGTCTCCGGCCCACATTCCCTGACCCAGCCCTGCATTTCCTGGGGCAGGATGGCCAGGAGCTGCTCCAGGATCACCAGGTCCAGGATCTGCTTCTTGCTGCGCCCCTCCGGCTTCAGCCACCGGTTGCCAAGGCGATGGAGCTGGCTGCAAACCTCTCGGGGCCCAGCAGCCTCATGGTACTGGAACTGCCGGAAGTGTTGGCAGTGGACATCTGAGGTTGCCGTGACCTGATAACGGATCCCTGGCACAGGGCTTTCCTGGAATTCAGCACTGCTCCCAGCTTGGGTGGGATGGGGGCCCCTGCTGGCCGTCCTGCCAGTTCCAGGTCCTTCTGGGTCCTGCTCTTCCATCTCCTCCCCCTTCTCTTGGGTCACCTCCGACTGTGTAAAGATGCCTTCAGTCCTTTGGCTATGAAGAGAGGCCTGTTTCTGGGGGGAAGGAGGGACAGAGACAGAAACATGTGACAAGGAAAGCCAATGAGAATTGCCCTGGGGGATTGTCGACCGGGTTTAATATCATTTTGCTCTATTGCACAACCGAGCTATTTTAGATATGCCTCCCTGGTTCTCCGAGAAACTTCACTGTCTCTGTTTGGCTCTTTCAGGATCTTACCAGCTTAGCCTCTCATTACACTGGTTCTGTCTTTCTGAGGGGCTAATTCTTAGGGTAAACTGGAGCCCCAAACGGACTAGAGCAACGGGTGACCCCTTAACCATTGTATGTGTTTCTTCAAGAGACTTGAAATGCCTCTTCCAAAATCCACGGGGTTCTGCCTTTGAACAGTGGGGTTCTCTTGGTTAGATCCTGGTTAGACCTCCAGCAAACGTGTATTTTGGGGAGGCGGAAAAACAGCTTCTCTTTGTTCTCATCACAGCTAGAAAGAAAACTCTCAGTGCAGCTGCAGGACTGGATATCATGATAATGTAACCTACAGGGTCTCAGTTAATTACTCTCAGCATTCCACAACTGAAGGAGGGTACATTGACACATCCATCTCCAATTTTGATACCTTTATTTGCTTTACTGTGTTTCCCCCCAGAATTAAACCCAAACAAAGGGTGACCATAGAAACCAAGGTTGTTATTCCTGTTTGGTCCTTGCATCCTTTAAACATCTTAACTATGCTGTATGCTAATTTGCTGCTTGTTAAAAGTGGAGGGCTTGGCGCTGTCTCCTGTCTCAGACTTGAGAAGATGGCACCAGAGAGTTTAGGCAGATAGAGAGGTCAGGACACACAAAGCCTCCTTTCCTTCCTGCTCTCTGATCCTTTTCTTTGAAGTAGAATGCTACTCTTAGGGGCAATTTCCTCTGCTTCCATCTCCCCCTCACACAGGTGGGCACGCAACACTCCCCCTCACACCCTCCCTCTCTCATGCAAGAAGTTGGAGGCTGGACATGTGTCCAACATCATCCAGCTAGTTATAATCAGTAATCTATATCTATCTCTTACCTGCACTCTCAAGCATGTATTTCCTTTAATAAATACTTATTAGTTTTTAGACTGACGGCTGACTCCGTGTGACTCTGTAAGTCTGTTTTCCTTAAAGGTGCCACTGGACTTGAACACTTCTCGAAATTTGCCAAAAAAACCTACTGAAAAACGAAAAGCTTTCTGAGCTGGAAAAAACCTCCGTAATAAGTGTGGGATTTAATAGGAATAACAGAGAAGCACCATTTCTTACCGTATTTGGATTACTTGCACAAAGATGTTCCTGAAACAGAAGCCGTAATCTGAATCAAACCCACTGTAAATCAAACTCACTGGTCCAGATGTGGTCCCAGCTGAACACTGCGCCAACAGACTGGCGAGAGAGTCCGATTCCACTAGAAAGGAGTCTCACAAGCTGTGTATCAATGGAGGGGCCAGTGGTACCCTACTTCTGAGATGGGATCCATGTGGAATACAGCGAGCAGGCAGATTTCCACACTTTTCCCATGCTCCAAGTCCACAGAAGGAGATTCAGCTTCATCTCGACCCTCTATATAACTGGCGTCTCCTGCACCCAAATGGCCCAAAACTGTGCTGGATGCATAAAAGGAACCCCTGAAACTGGTGATTTTAATTTTGTTGTTTTTTCTCAAAATGCCGGTACTCAAATTAGGGTTCCCAAGTCCCCTGGGGGGCAGGGAAACCCCCGCTTGAGCCAGCCTGCATTGGGTGCCGGGGGGAACCCCACCCCCAAATCACCAGGCTGCGAAGATGAGCCTGGCGCGATGACGTCTCCTGCGTTGGGCATGTTTCGGGGGGGGGGGGGAACACTCTCTAATTCAAGGGAAAACTCTATGGTTTTCCCTCAAATTAGAGAGGTCCTGCCCCAACGTGCCCAACACGATGACGTCACTCCTGGGACACTCCTGGGACTCCCAGGAAGGGAAGGACTCCCCCCCGCCCGCTGCACTACCTGTAAGGACTTGGCAACCCTAACTCAAATGCTTTAGGGACTTGAAAGAATTCCCATCAATTGGTGCCAGTTTGCGTGTCCTTATGAAAGCTGCCACTGAAAAGAAAGGCAGGTGGCGGGAAGCCCTAAACTGTTTGCAAGTACCAAGAAATGAGTGGAGGGGTGCCCTTCCTTAGACTCCTCTCAAGCTGAAATCAAAACGGTTGACCTTATAACCTCAGCTTTTTACTGAGTTTGCTTTTTGCAGAACTTAGAACTTCTTCATCATGTTACATGCAAATTTGTGTTCCGCCTGTCTATAAGTTCAGACTCCACCTTTCATTCCAAAGTCTCTGAAAAAGTGTGTGTGCACACGAAAGCTCATACCCGGAATAAACCTTTGTTGGCCTGAAAAGGTGCCACTGGACTCTAAACCTGTTCTGCTGCTTCAGACCCCCACAGCTGACCCCCTGGAACTCTCTGTGTGGAAGGCAGCACACTCAGCCGCAGGTACAGAGACCGATACTTCCTTTCTCAGAAACTGCAAACACCTGGACGTTATACCTCAAGGGCTGAGAATGAGGCATCCTCTCCCATCCACTCAGTCCAGGAACGATGCAGGAAAACTGGGCCTCACCCTCGTCGAAAGGCCTCTGAGGGCAGAGAAGGGGGTCAGATCTCCAGCAGTTTCCCAGTCCGGAGAGGGAGGGGTCACCACCGGACCTGGAAAGGGAGAGGGCGCAGGCTCGCTCAGGTTGCCAGTCCCCAGGTGGGGCCTGGAGACCCCCCCCCCCTCTTTGCAAGGGAGACCCAGCAGCTGACAGAGGTCAGCTCCCCTGGAGAAAAGGGCTGCTTCCAAGGGGGGGGGGCTCTCTCTAGGACATGAAACCCCACTGAGCCCCCACCCCGCCCTCTCCCGGATCCACCCTCCAAGTCTCCCGGGATTTCCCAACCCAGACCCTGGGCTCCGGGCATTTCGTGTTTGAGACACAGGGAAGAGGCGCTTGGAGAAGCGCCCGTGTTCTCAGGGCAATCTCAGGAGGAACCCCGCTGAGCTGACCGGGGCGCCGCTGGCCGCAGCCTGGCGGGAGTCCAGTCCGTCCGGTCCTCCTGGGAAGGGCGGGGAGCCTTCTCTCGTGCCTCTGCAGCAGGGAAAGGGTTAAGGAGACCGAGCGCTTCCTAGAGAAGCCAAGCAAGGTGGGGGGGGGGAGGCATGGAGGGACAGGCGGGCTTCCTTGGGGGAGGGGGAGAGAGGGGTTTGCCTTTTGAATTGCAAGCGGTGGGGGGGGGGGGGTAGGAAGGGGGTCCGGCGCGGCAGCAGGAGGGAAGAGGGCGTTGCAGCCGGGCGCCGTGGAGGGGGAGGTGCAAGGGAGTGAATGGCCGGGGGGTGGGGGTGCGGCAGGAGAAGCTCTTCAATGGCGGGGGGGGGGGGATGCGGCTCTCGTGAGTCTTTGGCGAGGGGGGGGATTCAGTAGTTCGAAAGGGGAAGGTCCGGGACTCACCCGCGGCTCTCCTCTCTCTCCGGCGGGGCGGAGGGGTTCCACTCCGCACTAGCTGCGTTTGCGCAAGCCAATGCTTTCTGGATCGCCACCAAGGCAGCCAGCAGGAGGAGAAACTTGCACCATCTGCATTCAACTTCCACGGGCGTTCAGTAGATCATTGACTCAGGAGCTCAGCGGATGGTTGGTAGAAAGTTGCATCTTCATGATGCAACTCTCCTGTTGCTATGGGGCGAGAAAGAGGTGGCTTTCCCCTCTCCTTGCAGGGAGAAGAAGACAGAGCCAGGAAAAGAGCCAGAAATGCCGCTTCTGAGCGGAGGAAATTGCTCTGCCTGAGCCAGTCAGAGGGGAGCTTTCCGGGTCCCTATCGCAGGACTACATTTCCCAGGGACAAGTGCTGTTAAAGGGACACAGCAGGTTTTGCTAACTACTTTTACATACAGTGAAACGCTGACTGGGGGCCGCACAGGAGGCATCCGGACTGCTTCGGGCGCGCCTCTCCCCTCCTCTCGCTCCGGGCCGGGCGGGGCCAATGCTTGCCGGCCTTCCCGGGTGGGTCCCAGCGAGGGCGCCCCAGGTCCCAGCTCCGCTTCCCAGGTCCGGAGACCTCGCCGGATTCACAGAATCGCAGAATCGCTCCGAGTGGGAAGGGGCCACAGAGGCCATCCAGTCCAGCCCCCGCTGCTCGGTGCAGGATCAGCCTAGAGCATCCCTGACAAGGGGGTGTCTGATTCCATTGACTCACACAGATGAACCCTCACTCGCTGGTTGGTCTTTCTGATACGGTTGTCTTAAGAACATAAGAACATGAGAGAATCCAATCTTGGATCAGGCCAGTGGCCCACCCAGTCCAAACCTCTGTCACACAGTGGCCAAAAGCACCAGGGGCCCTCAGGAAGTCCAGCAGTGGGGCCAGGACACTACAAGCCATCCCACTGTTGCCCCCCCCCCCAAACACCAAGAATACAGAGCATCACTGGCCCCAGACTGAGAGTTCCTATCTATACCTTGTGGCTTATATTGATCTTATATTGGGCACAACTGATACACACTATAATACAGAGGTATGAAACATGCGGCCCACGGCCCAGATCAAGCCATCGGAGGGCCCCAATGAGGCCCACAGGGCCCTGGCTGTTCCCTACTTTATGCCAGGGCTCTCCTGGGTGCAACTGGGTTCCCTCCCCCTTTCCACTGTATTCATGCCCTCAGGATCCAGTTCTGAAAGCAGTGTGAAAGGAGGAATAACAACAAGCCAGTGAGGTGGATCGGGCTGAGAGCGTGTGTCCAGACCAAGTTCACCCCCTTTGGTAGGAAGTTGTAGTTATATCTTTCGGGAAGAGTATAGTTTTTGGAGACAAACACATGGCCCCCCAGTCTGTGTAAGGATGCCTTCTCATATTCTTGACCAGCATATGAAGCAACTTATGTACAAAAGGCTGCAATGCCCAGCCATTTCATGCTTTCCCCCGGAGTCCTAGTGTCAGCTACGCTGCCCTCTCCCGCCCAGGGGGTTGGGACCCAACCAGTGACCCCACCCGTAGGAATGTGCTCATGTGCTGTTAAGCTGTCTGGCTTCCTTATCACACCCCGCTTTTGTCTGCTAGGCTCTCAGCTTGCCTGTTTCGCTCCCAGCTTGCTCAAGGTCTGGGATAAATCCTCCCCTACCATGTTATTCCTTTTACAGCTCCTCTCCCCTCTCTCCAAAACATTTAGTGGAAGTTCCCTGGGAACCAAAGGCACAAGAACATGCTTGCTGCCATTTCTATGGGAAACCTGCTCAGGGGGTTGGAACCACTTTTCATGATTTATGATTGGTGTAGATGTAATTGAGGGGGGTTCTGGGAGCTTAGTATAATACTAACTGTTTGTTTACAATAAAGTCATGACTAACAGGAAAAGTGTAACCATTCCAATAAGAACCTCTTTGCAAATAAAGGACTTTCTGGTTCAGGAGACCTGTTGCGGACTGCATCTTGTGGGACAATCTCACAGGCTGTTAGTAATCCCATTTCTGGGACCAGTCCATCGTACCCACCATGGAAGATGATGGCTCTGACATCCCAGCGACTACTGAGCAAGACTTCCAGGTGCCGCCTGGGGAGGAGCCAGCGCCGCAGGTAACCAGTGCTTCAGTTAACGTCAGACCCCGGAGCACTGGAACTCAAGCCTGGGCGCAATTGGGATTACAAACTACCGAAGCCTGGTTTCCCCGCTGGGAGGCTGGTGCACGTTGTTCGGGGTCTCGAGGCACAGAATGGAGACCCATGGAGGAGTTCCAAGTAGGCGAAGTCTGGGCGCAGATTGACACCATACAGAGAGATCTGCGGAGAGAGATGACCGCGCTCCTCACCAAACTGCCTAACGTGGTAGCGCAGGTGCTTCAAGGCCAGCTGGCAGCGGCAGGGGTTGGGGCTCAACCAGTACAGGCCCAGGTGCCACCGCCCGCACAGCCAGTTGGGCCGCCAGGGCAGCAGCCTGGGCAACCGGGACAGCCTGCTGCACTGGGAGGGGCCCCCGCACCTGGACCTGCTCACCCAGGGGACCGTTGCCCGGTGCCACATGAGCTGATGGGGGCCACCTTCGACGGGAACCCCGCTAAGCTGCAGTTCTTCATCACTGAAGCGGGGCACTGCATGCAGAATTGGGGTCATCTGTTTCGGGATGACAGTGACCAAGCAGGCTACCTGGGTTCCAGATTGCGGAGCTCTTGCCACTGGCAGGCTAGCAAAGCCAGCCAAGGCTAAAGAGACACAGGTAAGATAAAAAATTTAAAACCTCAGTAAATGTAAAGATAAAACAGGGAACAGCAGAGCAACAAAGCAAAGAGAGAAAATATAACCTCCCCCAGCAGGAGCTTAAAAGGAGAAAGGGTAAAAAATAAAACGGAAACAGAAGCGCCAGAAGCTGAACACAGCCTTGAGCATTCGCTATCTCACACCAGAAACTGGAACACAACCTGCTTAAGTCACCAAATTTCTGTCTAACATATTTTCCTTTGGTAAATAGTCTATTATTCTTTCAGTCATTGCTCAAGATCACCTGATCATAAGAGCTCTGAAAAGGAAACTAAGTAAGCCTGAAAATCTGACTGGCTAAAGCAGGGATGTCAAACATAAGTCCCGGGGGCCGGAAAGGGCCCACCCACCAGGGCTCTTATGCAGCCCGCGAGCAGCCAGCGCAAGGGAGGGAACAGGAGCCTGCTTGGGGGGGGGGGGGGGGGAGAGACATAAGAACATAAGAGAAGCCAACGCTGGATCAGGCCAGTGGCCCCTCCAGTCCAACACTCTGTGTCACACAATGGCCAAAAACACCAGGTGCCCTCAGGAGGTCCAGCAGTGGGGCCAGGACACTAGAAGCCCTCCCACTTTTGTGTCCCCACTTCAAGCACCAAGAATACAGAGCATCACTTGCCCCAGACTGAGAGTTCCTATCTATACTTTGTGGCTAATAGCCACTGATGGACTTCTGCTCCATATGTTTATCTAATTCCCTCTTGAAGCCATCCATGCTTGTAGCCGCCGCCACCTCCTGTGGCAAGGAATTCCACGTGTTAATTACTCTTTGGGTGAAGAAGTACTTCCTTTTATCTGTTCTAACTTGACTGCTCAGCAATTTCATGGAGTGCCCACGAGTTCGTGTATTGTGAGAGAGGAAGAAAAGAAGTTCTTTATCTGCTGTATCCAATGCATAATCTTAAAAACCTCGATCATGTCACCCCTTAGCCGTCGATCTCCAAGCTAAAGAGCCCCAGGCGCTTCAACTTTTCTTCATAGGGAAAGTGTTCTAACCCTTTGATCATTCTAGTTGCCCTTTTCTGCACTTTTTTCCAATGCTATGGTATCTCTTTTGAGGTGTGGCGACCAGAACTGTGCACAGTACTCCAAATGAGGTTGCACCATCGATTTCTACAGGGGCATTATGATACTGGCTGATTTGTTTGCAGTTCCCTTCCTAATAACCCCCAGCATAGTGTTGGCCTTTTTCATTGCAGTCACACCCCGTAGTGACATTTTCATTGCATTATCTACCAAGACTCCAAGATCTCTCTTGGTCAGTCTCCACCAGTTCGGACCCCATAAACGTGGAGCCATTCCTATTGTGGCTTCTGCATGGCAGAACAACTTTATCTACAGCAGCCGTCAAGCACCGTGGGAGCATGTGCCCAGTGCTGCACCGCTGGCTCTCCAGTCCGCCCATGTGGGTTTTCCTTTTCACCCCACTCCCCTCCCACCCCATGGGGCCTTGCAGTGAGGATACACCAACTCGGAGCTTACTAGCTGCTGTCCTCTATACAGTTTATATATCTGGCACCTGGCATTACATTTATGGCACACATGGCCTGGCCCCCAAAAGTGAAATTTATGTCAGATCCGGCCCTTTTACAAATGAGTTCAACAACTCTGGGCTAAAGGGCATCCAAAGACCTTCCAGGCCTACTGTGGACTTGAACCCAGATCCACCAAGTTGTAACCCAACACTCCAGCTCTGGAACTTAACTGACCCACATCATGAATGGGGGAAAACTGGATTGGGTTCATTCATGGCCTAAGGTGTGTGTTTCAAACATCTGCCAGAGGATTTAAAATTTTTTTATACACAATTGAAAAAAGACATACCCCACCAACCTTTGACACATTTAATGAAGCCCAACTCAAAACAAAGCAAAAAACCTTCCCAAAGCACTGAAAAACACAAAGTCTGACTTACCTGAAAGAAATAATAAACTCTTTAATGAGCTATGACCTTTCCTTAGCTGAGCTTTTTTATCTCTGATTCATAAACACTTAATCTAGGGTTGCCAACGGCCTGGAGGAAAAAGGTGTTGTCCCTTTAACACCATGTCGGATGATGGGATGTGTTGGAGGGCTTCAAACATGGCTAAAGCTCCTTCCATAGTCTGAGAATTTTTAACATTTCTTCCTGGCTAGACTAAGAATTCTGTGTCGATTCAAGCTTTCTACAAGAGTTTATATAGTGTCAATACTTTATATGGTCTGTGGTGGTTTTTAAGATGTGACATATGAGAAAAGCTCTTTTAATGGACTAAGAAGTTACCTGGTTTCTCATGTGGGTTCTTTGGTGGCTTTGAAGATTGCCATGCTGACTGAATCTCTTTTCACACTCTGAGCATTCAAAAGGTTTCTCCCCTGTGAGAGCCAGTCTGGTGTAGTGGTTAAGTGCGCGGACTCTAATCTGGGAGAACCGGGTTTGATTCCCCCACTCCTCCACTTGCACCTGGCTGGATGACCTTGGGCAAGCCATAGCTCTGTACCAGCTGTTCCCTCAAGGACAGCTTGGGAAAGAGTTCTCTCAGCCCCACCTACCTCACAGGGTGTCTGTTGTGGGGAGGGGAGGGGAAAGGAGTTTGTAAGCCACTCTGAGACTCTTAAGTGAGTGAAGGGCGGGATATAAATCCAATCTCTTCTTCTTCTTCTTCTTCTTCTGTGTGGGTTCTCTGATGCAATTGAAGCTTCCCCTTCTCACTGAATCTCTTTCCACACTCTGAGCATTCAAAAGGTTTCTCCCCTGTGTGGGTTCTCTGATGCAGCTGAAGCTTCCCCTTCTCACTGAATCTCTTTCCACACTCTGAGCATTCAAAAGGTTTTTCCCCTGTATGGGTTCTCTGATGCCCTTGAAGATTGCCACTGAACCTGAATCTCTTTCCACACTCTGAGCATTCAAAAGGTTTCTCCCCTGTGTGGGTCCTTTCGTGCAGTTGAAGATGGCCATGCTGACTGAATCTCTTTCCACACTCTGAGCATTCAAAAGGTTTCTCCCCTGTGTGGGTTCTCTGATGCCCTTGAAGACTGCCACTGAACCTGAATCTCTTTCCACACTCTGAGCATTCAAAAGGTTTCTCCCCTGTGTGGGTTCTCTGATGCAGTTGAAGCTTCCCCCTCTCACTGAATCTCTTTCCACACTCTGAGCATTCAAAAGGTTTCTCCCCTGTGTGGGTTCTCTGATGCAGTTGAAGCTTCCCCCTCTCACTGAATCTCTTTCCACACGCTGGGCATTCAAAAGGTCTGTCCCCTGTGTGGGTCCTTTTGTGCAGCTGAAGATGGCCATGCTGACTGAATGTCTTTCCACACTCTGAGCATTCAAAAGGTTTCTCTCCTGTGTGGGTTCTCTGATGCCTTTGAAGACTGCCACTGAACCTGAAACTCTTTCCACACTCTGAGCATTCAAAAGGTTTCTCCCCTGTGTGAGTTCTCTGATGCAGTTGAAGATACCTATGTTGACTTAATCTCTTTCCACACTCTGAGCATTCAAAAGGTTTCTCCCCTGTGTGGGTTCTCTGATGCAGTTGAAGCTTCCCCTTTTCACTGAATCTCTTTCCACACTCTGAACATTCAAAAGGTTTCTCTCCTGTGTGGGTTCTCTGATGCCTTTGAAGACTGCCACTGAACCTGAAACTCTTTCCACACTCTGAGCATTCAAAAGGTTTCTCCCCTGTGTGAGTTCTCTGATGCAGTTGAAGATACCTATGTTGACTGAATCTCTTTCCACACTCTGAGCATTCAAAAGGTTTCTCCCCTGTGTGGGTTCTCTGATGCAGCTGAAGCTTCCCCTTCTCACTGAATCTCTTTCCACACTCTGAGCATTCAAAAGGTTTCTCCCCTGTGTGGGTTCTCTGATGCAGCTGAAGCTTCCCCTTCTCACTGAATCTCTTTCCACACTCTGAGCATTCAAAAGGTTTCTTCCCTGTGTGGGTTCTCTGATGCTTTTGAAGATTCCCCCTCTCACTGAATCTCTTTCCACACTCTGAGCATTCAAAAGGTTTCTCCCCTGTGTGGGTTCTCTGATGCAATTGAAGCTTCCCCCTCTCACTGAATCTCTTTCCACACTCTGAGCATTCGAAAGGTTTTTCCCCTGTGTGGGTTCTCTGATGCTTTTGACGATTCCCCCTCTCACTGAATCTCTTTCCACACTCTGAGCATTCAAAAGGTTTCTCCCCTGTGTGAGTTCTCTGATGCAGTTGAAGCTTCCCCCTCTCACTGAATCTCTTTCCACACTCTGAGCATTCAAATGGTTTCTCCCCTCTTTGTATTCGTTGGTGCTCAAGGAGCTGTGATCTATTTTTGAAGTACTTTGCACACTGAATGGATGTAATTGCCTTCATTACCCTCTGCTTTGCAAGATGTAAATTACGCCATCTTCCATCTCTCTTCTCAACCATACAGCTGCCTTCCTTTCTGTTAGGTCTGCCTCGATTCCTGGTGTTTTCTTTCAAGTCTTCATTATTAGCTCGACCCGGCAACTGCTGGTCAAGTTCCTCACCCTCCTCATTCCTCTGATCATCCTCTGGTGGAAGAAAGAAAGATATTCTATTAACACCTGGGAGGGCAGGTAAGGTCCAAAGGCATCTATGTGACATTCAAGGAGGAAAGGACTGATGGCCCTTCAGCCTCTTCCAGCTCGCCTGATCTTAACCCCACTCCCACCTTTCCCCTGTGTATCTAATTAAGAAGAAGAAGAGGAGGAGGAGACTGGATTTATACCCCACCCTTCATTACCCAAAGGAACCTCAGAGCAGATTACAATCTCCTCTCCCTTCCCCTCCCCATAGCAGACACCCTGTGAAGTATTGGGGCTGAGGGAGCTCTTTTGAGAGAACAACTCTGAAAGAACATCTGACTGACCCAATGTCTTACCAGCAGCTGCTAGTCGAGGAGTGGGGAATCAAACCCAGTTCTCCCAATGAGAGTCTATGCTCTTAACCACTACATCAAACTGGCTCTCATCCCCTGAAGAGCCAAAGCTGAGCTCTTGCTCAAAAGGAGCTCCTGACCCTCCAAATCCCTGTCTCCCTCCCTCTTTACAAATTAAATGTTGAAAGACCTGAGTCAGATTGAGGTGACAGGAGAGGAGGTCCTACGACTGATAGACAACTTAAAAAGTGATAAATCACCAGGCTCGGATGGCATACATCCAAGAGTTCTGAAAGAACTCAAATGTGAACTTGTGGATCTCCTGACAAAAAATGCAGTCTTTACTTAAAACCTGCCTCCATTCCTGAGGATGGGAAGGTAGCTAATGTCACTCCTATCTTTAAAAAGGGTTCCGGAGATCTGGGAAATTGCAGGCCAGTCGGTCTGACATCAATAATGGGTAAGTTGGTGGAAACTGTTATTTAAGGAGAGAATTACTATTAGAAGAAGATTGGATTTATACCCCGCCCTTCACTACCTGAAGGAGTCTCAGAGCGGCTTACAAACTCCTTCCCCTCCCCACAACAGACACCCTGTGAGGTAGGTGGGGCTGAGAGAGCTCTGAGAGAACTGCCCTTTCAAGGACAGCTCTTGTCAGAACTATGTCTTGCCCAAGGTCATCCAGCAGCTGCAAGTGTAGAAGTGGGGAATCAAACCCTGTTCTCCCAGATTAGAGTCCACACACTTAACCACTACATAAAACTGGCACTCCAGACACATTGATGAACAAACACTATTGAGGCAGACTCAGCATGGGTTCTGTAAGGGAAGGTCTTGTCTCACTAACCTGTTAGTGTTCTTTGAGGGGGTGAACAAACATGTGGACAAGGGGGACCCAATAGTTATTGTTTATCGTGACTTTAAGAAAGCTTTTGGTAAAGTTCCTCCTCAAAGGCTCGTAAGTGAGCTCAATAGTCATGGGATGAAAGGAAAAGTCCTCTTGTGAATCAAAAACTGGCTAATTAATAGGAAACCGAGAGTGAGTATAAATGGGCAATCTTCTCTGTGGAGGGAGGTAAGCAGTGGGGTACCGCAGGGACCAGTACTCGGTCCAATGCCTTTTAACTTGTTTATTAATGATCTGGAGTTGGGAATAAGCAGTGCAGCAGCTAAATTTGCAGATGACATGAAATTGTTCAGGGTGGTGAGAACCAGGGGGGATTGTGAGGCACTCCAAATTGATCAGTTGAGGATGGGTGAGTGGGCGTCAACGTGGCAGATGGGGTTCAGTGTGGCCAGGGGTCATTTCATAGAAAAAGAGGTGCAGGAGCTCATTAGCATAACTCATTAGCATAACTTATTTGTAGATGCTACACATCCTGACATCCCCAGAAGTGCATCAGAAGGCAACACCCACCACTCAGGCTCCACCCCAAAAATCTCCAGGTATTTCCCAACTCAGAACTGGCGAGCCTACCTGGAAAAAAAGCTGGGATCTGCTGGGCTTTGCAGCACCATCCTACGCCGAGAGGCCACGCCAGTTCTCGCAGATCAGAGTCCACGCTCCTAGCACTACACCAAACTGTAACTCAAAACCTCTCTCTTTTAGAAGCAAGTCCAAGAAACATAGGACCCCCTCTCCACCACATCAGAGCCTTTAAGCAGATCCTTTCCAAAACAGTCCTTCAAAGCCTAGTTACATGAACTAAGCAGCAAGCAAGATACACGGTTTTGAAAAGTATTTCCCTCATAAATACTCAGAGATCCTGTGGCCTCCCGGCAGTGACAATCACAAGCAAAGGACAAGCAACCCAGAAGACTGAAGATGCATCAGAGTCCTCAACATGATGCTTAAGCAATGGGGGGGGGGGGAGAGAATGAGAAGGCACATAAACCAAAAACACCGGGACATGCTTAACCTTCGTAAATAAAAGACCAGACAGGTAATTTCACTTGTGGTCATTACTGGGAAAAGATGGTATATCCACAGCGTTTATCATCCCAGATACAGTTGCCAGCTCTGGGTTGGGAAAGACCTGGAGATTTTGGGGGTGGAGCCTGGAAAGAGTGCGGTTTGGAGAGGGGAGGGACCTCAGCACGGTATAATTCCAAAGAGTCCTCCCTCCAAATTAGCCATTAACTGATCTTTTGATCTTTGTCGTCTGGAGATGACTTGTAAAAGCAGGACTCAAGCTGAGGCAGAGGGCACAAAATATTCCAGTCCAATTCAAATGCACAAACTACAAATTATTCACACACCCACACGCAGTGTTGACAGTGCTGCCCCCAGTCCCTGGTGCGCAGGCACACATACACACACACAGATGGAAAGTCTATCTGTTCTTGCAGCCAGCTCTGATGAAGCCAGGATGGCACACAAGAATTCAAAGAGGGAATTCCTCTCGGAAAGTAGGAAGGGAAGGAAACTTTGATCTTTGTAAAATGACTCTTTCCACCTCATTCTTTCCTTCCTTCCTTCTCCAACCTCCCCCCTTGGGCTTGCTCACTTGCAGGGCCAAAAAAGAGGGATCGGTTTTCTCTGGGCTGACCTTTCCTGGTGGGAGTTTTGCTGCAGAGGTGCGAGGGGCTGATCCTGGTGAGAACTCGGGCTCTGTGGCCACTCATTCCTCAGTCGGAGATCCAATCCAAGTAAGGGCTTTGGTGGAGCAGGAGGAAGGGGGTTGGGAATAGGAAGGAAAGAGGGCATTCCTACCGTATCTAGGAACGGAAGGAGGGAAGAAACCCTTTGAATGGATGGGAGAAGGAATACAGTGTAAATAAATAAAAAGAGGTTTTGTAAAGTGGGAAGGAGATGAGCAGTTCCCGAGGATCCCAGAGCACTGCAACTTGTTCTGCAATCATCCTTTCCCCCCCTTGACGTGCCAGCATGGGGCGGGGGAGCCCTTGGCCTGTGCTCAGCGAGGAGCTGCCCCTGCTACCTAGACTCCGCAGCCAGGAGGGAAGGCGGCTGCCGTCCAGGGCCATGTTGTGAGGGGGGCAGGAAGCAGAAGGAGGAGGGTGCCCACAGACTCCCCACCCCACAGGAGCAGACAGAAAAACACACAGACGCCTCCCCTGACAGCGCTGGCACAGCAGACATCCAGGCCACACACACACACAGAGCCCCACTCACCTCCCCCAACAGCACCGGCCGCGGCAGACCCTCGACGGCTGCCAGACCGCATTGCAGGGGGATGGAGGGCACCGAGGACCTTTCCACTCCCACCCCGCACACACACACGATCACACCCACTTGTCTTGCTGAGCAGGCTAGGAACACGGGGGGGGGAGCTCTGCGGGGCTTCTTCTGCTTGCCTGCTTCATCGGGCAGGCAGAGGAAGCCACTGGGAGGCATTTAAATGCTTCCCTGCAGCTTCCCGGGCCCTTCCTAGCTCACGTGTCTTGCCAAGCGAGTTGGGAACGGTGCGAGGGGGGCCTCTGTGGGGTTTCTCCCTTCACTCTAGAGTCGCGCGTTAGGAAGAAAGTGGCAGTGCAGCTCTAGAGAGGAGAGCGGGGGCGGGGTTTGTTGCCACCGCCATGTGTGCCCGCTTGTGGATTATCGGAGCTGTGCTCCGGCCCCAAATGACCCTTGAGTATGGCCAAGAGCAAAGTGATGCACATTGGGGCCAAAAATCCTAACTATAAATACGCATTGATGGGGTCCGAACTGGCGGACACTGACCAAGAGAGAGATCTTGGAGTCGTAGTAGATGACTCAATGAAATTCAGGACAGTGTGCGACTGCAATGAAAAAGGCCAACGGTATGCTGGGGGTTATTAGGAAGGGAATTATTATTATTATTACTACTAACCACAAAGTATAGATAGGAACTCTCAGTCTGGGGCAAGTGATGCACTGTATTCTTGGTGCTTGGGAGAAGGGGCAACAGTGGGAGGGCTTCTAGTGTCCTGGCCCCACTGCTGGACCTCCTGAGGGCACCTGGTGTTCTTGGCCACTGTGTGACACAGAGTGTTGGACTGGATGGGCCACTGGCCTGATCCAACATTGGCTTCTCTTATGTTCTTCTGTTCTTACCCAGAGAAATTACGCTCCTGTAGTTCTCCCGCATGACTTCCCTGTAGAGAGCTCTCTGGCCCGGATCCAGCAGGGCCCATTCTGCTGGGGCAAAAGAGACCGACACCTCCTCAAAGGAAAAGGGACGCTGAAAGAAAAAGCAGATTCCGTCTTCAGAGATCATGTCAGGCAGAGATTGCACACTGGAATGGAGTGGTCTGGGATGGTACAGGATGTATGGTTGGGTGTCGGTAAAGGAAATCAGAGCCTCCCTCACCCAAACCATTGTGGGAAAAACCCGTCTGAGAAAGGAGGGGAAGACCTAGACTGTCCCCTGCTCATCTCCCTTACCTGGACTAGCGGCAAAGCAGCGGCTTCCAGACCTCCGAAAAGACAGTGGCTCAACAGCGTCTCTCCACTGCCTGTTCATAAGAGAAAGGAGGGAGGAAGGGTGTTTGTCGTGACTTCCCATTCGGTCTGCTTCTTTGTTCCCTGCTTCACGCGCCCCCTTCCCAGCAGACTGAAACCTTGCCCTGTGTACACTCAACACAATCCTTTCACACTTTTTACTAAATGCTGGGAGAGGCGGAAGGGAAGCACCCATGAGCCTCAGGGGTGATGAATGCCGCCAACATATTTCAGGCTTCTGTAGACTTGAAATGGGCCCTGTGAACTCTGGCGTTCCAAAGGTTACAGCATCCCTGCTGGATCAGATCAAACCCCCAGGAATCTTCTTCTCCCGCCAGCTCAGCCCTTCAGTCGGGGCGGGTGGGGGACGGGGTGGGGCATGAGGTTGCGTGACATGTCCCCATCACATTCAGCCCAAAACTGAGGAGGAGAAGGAAGAGATTGGATTTATAACCCACCTTTCACTCAAGAGTCTCAGAGCCGCTTACAAACGCCTTTCCCTTCACCTCCCCACAACAGACACGCTGGGAGGTAGGCGGGGCTGAGAGAGCTCTTCTGAGGACTGCGTGTGAGAGAACAACTCCAAAATAACTTATAACTGACCCAAAGTTACACCAGCAGCTGCACGTGGAGGAGTGGGGAATCAAACCCTGTCCTCCCAGATCAGAGTCTGTGCTCCTAACCACTACACCAAACCGGCTTTCTACCTGCGCTCCTAACTGCTACAGCAAACTGAGTACCTTGAGTTATGTCTATTTAATTCTTTTCCCGACCTGAACTCTCTACCCATCACATTCATGGGGTGCCTGAATCATATACGGGCAAAACTAGTCCTTACCATGGGAGAGGGCGTCTTGGCCACCCTCCCGGGCCTGCGCCCTCAACCCTTGCTCCAAGGAAGCCCCTTCTGCCTCAGGGAATGTTGCTTCTGCCTTCATGGAGGGTCCCCACACCTGAAACACCAGCGAGGGAGAGGGGTGAGAGATGGGATGGGAAAGAGAGCACGGAAGGGACCCTGCCCCACTCCCAGCCGCTGCACCCGTCCGTCAGCAGACCTGCTGAGTGATCCGGAGGGACGAGAAGTTCTCTCGTAGAAGAGGCTGGGGAAGGAGGCCGTTAAATCTCCCGCTTGGATGACTCCCACTTGGGCAAACGTCCCTCAGGGAGACTTTAGGAGGAGGTCAGACACCGTCGTTTGAATTGGACATACCTGGAGGAGAGCCCCTCACCTGCTCCGCCTGCCTCTTCTCCTCTGCCTGGCTCAGGAGGAAACCTTCGGCCAAGGCCACCGCCTGGGAACTGGTCTCCGGCCCACATTCCCTGACCCAGCCCTGCATTTCCTGGGGCAGGATGGCCAGGAGCTGCTCCAGGATCACCAGGTCCAGGATCTGCTTCTTGCTGCGCCCCTCCGGCTTCAGCCACCGGTTGCCAAGGCGATGGAGCTGGCTGCAAACCTCTCGGGGCCCAGCGGCCTCATGGTACTGGAACTGCCGGAAGTGTTGGCAGTGGACATCTGAGGTTGCCGTGACCTGATAACGGATCCCTGGCACAGGGCTTTCCTGGAATTCAGCACTGCTCCCAGCTTGGGTGGGATGGGGGCCCCTGCTGGCCGTCCTGCCAGTTCCAGGTCCTTCTGGGTCCTGCTCTTCCATCTCCTCCCCCTTCTCTTGGGTCACCTCCGACTGTGTAAAGATGCCTTCAGTCCCTTGGCTATGAAGAGAGGCCTGTTTCTGGGGGGAAGGAGGGACAGAGACAGAAGCATGTGACAAGGAAAGCCAATGAGAGTTGCCCTGGGGGATCAGAACAACCGAGCTTCTTATGGCTTGTCGACCAGGTTTAATATCATTTTCCTCTATTGCACAACCGAGCTATTTTAGATATGCCTCCTTGGTTCTTCGGAAACTTCACTGTCTCTGTTTGGCTCTTTCAGGATCTTACCAGCTTAGCCTCTCATTACATGGGTTCTGTCTGTCTGAGGGGCTAATTCTTAGGGTAAACTGGAGCCGCAAATGGACTGGAGCGACGGGTGACCCCTTAACCATTGTATGTGTTTCTTCAAGAGACTTGAAACGCCTCTTCCAAAATCCACAGGATTCTGCCTTTGAACAGTGGGGTTTTCTTGGTTAGATCCTGGTTAGTCCTCCAGCAAACGTGTATTTTGGGGAGGCGGAAAACCAGCTCCTCTTGGCTCTCATCCCATCTAGAAGGAAAACTCTCAGTGCAGCTGCAGGACTGGATATCATGATAATGTAACCTACAGGGTCTCAGTTAATTACTCTCAGCATTCCACAACTGAAGGAGGGTACATTGACACATCCATCTCCAATTTTGATACCTTTATCTGCTTCACTGTGTTTTCCCCCAGAATTAAACCCAAACAAAGGGTGACCGTAGAAACCAAGGTTGTTATTCCTGTTTGGTCCTTGCATCCTTTAAACATCTTAACTATGCTGTATGCTAATTTGCTGCTTGTTAAAAGTGGAGGGCTTGGCGCTTTCTCCTGTCTCAGACTTGAGAAGATGGCACCAGAGAGTTTAGGCAGATAGAGAGGTCAGGACACACAGAGCCTCCTTTCCTTCCTGCTCTTTGATCCTTTCCTTTGAAGTAGAATGCTACTCTTAGGGGCAATTTCCTCTGCTTCCGTCTCCCCCTCACACAGGTGGGCACGCAACACTCCCCCTCACACCCTCCCTCTCTCACGCAAGTTGGAGGCTGGACATGTGTCCAACATCATCCAGCTAGTTATAATCAGTAATCTATATCTATCTCTTACCTGCACTCTCAAGCATGTATTTCCTTTAATAAATACTTATTAGTTTTTAGACTGACGGCTGACTCCGTGTGACTCTGTAAGTCTGTTTTCCTTAAAGGTGCCACTGGACTTGAACACTTCTCAAAATTTGCCAAAAAAACCTACTGAAAAACGAAAAGCTTTCTGAGCTGGAAAAAACCTCCGTAATAAGTGTGGGATTTAATAGGAATAACAGAGAAGCACCATTTCTTACCGTATTTGGATCACTTGCACGAAGATGTTCCTGACACAGAAGCCGTAATCTGAATCAAACCCACTGTAAATCAAACTCACTGGTCCAGATGTGGTCCCAGCTGAACAGCGCGCCAACAGACTGGCGAGAGAGTCCGATTCCACTAGAAAGGAGTCTCACAAGCTGTGTACCAATGGAGGGGCCAGTGGTACCCTACTTCTGAGATGGGATCCATGTGGAATACAGCGAGCACACAGATTTCCACACTTTTCCCATGCTCCAAGTCCACAGAAGGAGATTCAGCTTCATCTCGACCCTCTATATAACTGGCGTCTCCTGCACCCAAACGGCCCAAAACTGTGCCGAATGCATAAAAGGAACCCCTGAAACTGGTGATTTTAATTGTTGTTGTTTTTTCCCCAAAGTGCCGGTACTCAAATTAGGGTTCCCAAGTCCCCTGGGGGGCAGGGAAACCCCCGCTTGAGCGGCCCGCTCCCCGCCAGCCTGCATTGGGTGCCGGGGGGAACCCCACCCCCAAATCACCAGGCTGCGAAGATGAGCCTGGCGCGATGACGTCTCCTGCGTTGGGCATGTCTCGGGGATGGGGGGGGACACTCTGTAATTCAAGAGAAAACTCTATGGTTTTCCCTCAAATTAGAGAGGTCCCGCCCCAACGTGCCCAACACGATGACGTCACTCCTGGGACACTCCTGGGACTCCCAGGAGGGGAAGGACTCCCCCCCCCCCCCCCCCGGCTGCACTACCTGTAAGGACTTGGTAACCCTAACTCAAATATAAAGTTTCACAGCTTTAGGGACTTGAAAGAATGCCTACCAATTGGTGCCAGTTTGTGTGTCCTTATGAAAGCTGCCACTGAAAAGAAAGGTGGGCGGCGGGAAGCCCTAAAACTGTTTGCAAGTACCAAGAAATGAGTGGAGGGGTGCCCTTCCTTAGACTCCTCTCATGCCGAAATCAAAACTGTTGACCTTATAACCTCAGCTTTTTACTGAGCTTGCTTTTTGCATAACTTAAAACTTCTTCATCATGTTACATGCAAATTTGTTGTTCCACCTGTCTATAAGTTCAGACTCCACCTTTCATTCCAAAGTCTCTGAAAAAGTGTGTGTGCACACGAAAGCTCATACCCGGAATAAACCTTTGTTGGCCTGAAAAGGTGCCACTGGACTCTAAACCTGTTCTGCTGCTTCAGACCCCCACAGCTGACCCCCTGGAACTCTCTGTGTGGAAGGCAGCACGCTCAGCCGTAGGTACAGAGACCGATACTTCCTTTCTCAGAAAATGCAAACACCCGGACCTTATACCTCAAGTGCTGAGAATGAGGCATCCTCTCCAATCCACTCACCCCAGGATCGATGCAGGAAAACTGGGCCTCACCCTCTCCCAGAAACGACTCAGACCTCTGACCAGCGTCCTCAGGCCTCTGAGGGCAGAGAAGGGGGTCAGATCTCCAGCAGTTTCCCAGTCCGGAGAGGGAGGGGTCACCACCGGACCCGGGAAGGGAGAGGGCGCAGGCTCGCTCGGGTTGCCAGTCTCCAGGTGGGGCCTGGAGAACCCCCCCTCTTTGCAAGGGAGACCCAGCAGCTGACAGAGGTCAGCTCCCCTGGAGAAAAGGGCTGCTTCAAAGGGGGGGGGCTCTCTCTAGGGCATGAAACCCCACTGAGCCCCCGCCCCGGATCCACCCTCCAAGTCTCCCGGGATTTCCCTACCCAGACCCTGGGCTCCGGGCATTTCGTGTTTGAGACACAGGGAAGAGGCGCTTGGAGAAGCGCCCGTGTTCTCAGGGCAATCTCAGGAGGAACCCCGCTGAGCTGACCGGGGCGCCGCTGGCCGCAGCCTGGCGGGAGTCCAGTCCGTCCGGTCCTCCCGGGAAGGGCGGGGAGCCTTCTCTGGTGCCTCTGCAGCAGGGAAAGGGTTAAGGAGACCGAGCGCTTCCTAGAGAAGCCAAGCAAGGTGGGGGGGGGAGAGGCATGGAGGGACAGGAGGGCTTCCTTGGAGGGGGGGGTGGGGGGGAGAGAGGGGTTTGCCTTTTGAACTGCAAGCGGTGGGGGGGGGGGGGGATAGGAAGGGAGTCCGGCGCGGCAGCAGGAGGGAAGAGGGCGTTGCAGCCGGGCGCCGTGGAGGGGGAGGTGCAAGGGAGTGAATGGCCGGTGGGGGGTGCGGCAGGAGAAGCTCTTCAATGGCGGGGGGGGGGGGGGATGCGGCTCTCGTGAGTCTTTGGCGAGGGGGGGGATTCAGTAGTTCGAAAGGGGAAGGTCCGGGACTCACCCGCGGCTCTCCTCTCTCTCCGGCGGGGCGGAGGGGTTCCGTCCCGCACTAGCTGCGTTTGCACAAGCCAATGCTTTCTGGATCGCCACCAAGGCAGCCAGCAGGAGGAGAAACTTGCACCATCTGCATTCAACTTCCACGGGCATTCAGTAGATCATTGACTCAGGAGCTCAGCGGATGGTTGGTACAAAGCTGCATCTTCATGATGCAACTCTCCTGTTGCTATGGGGCGAGAAAGAGGTGGCTTTCCCCTCTCCTTGCAGGGAGAAGAAGACAGAGCCAGGAAGAGAGCCAGAAATGCCGCTTCTGAGCGGAGGAAATTGCTCTGCCTGAGCCAGTCAGAGGGGAGCTTTCGGGGTCCCTAACGCAGGACTACATTTCCCAGGGAGAAGTGCTGTTAAAGGGACACAGCAGGTTTTGCTAACTACTTTTACATACAGTGAAACGCTGACTGGGGGCCGCACAGGAGGCATCCGGACTGCTTCGGGCGCGCCTCTCCCCTCCTCTCGCTCCGGGCCGGGCGGGGCCAATGGTTGCCGGCCTTCCCGGGTGGGTCCAAGCAAGGGCGCCCCAGGTCCCAACTCCGCTTCCCAGGTCCGGAGACCTCGCCCGATTCACAGAATCGCTCCGAGTGGGAAGGGGCCACAGAGGCCATCCAGTCCAGCCCCCGCTGCTCGGTGCAGGATCAGCCTAAACTAGAGCATCCCTGACAAGGGGGTGTCTGATTCCATTGACTCACACAGATGAAGACTCACTCGCTGGTTGGTCTTTCTGATGCGGTTGTCTTAAGAGCATAAGAACATGAGAGAATCCAATCTTGGATCAGGCCAGTGGCCCACCCAGTCCAAACCTCTGTCACACAGTGGCCAAAAGCACCAGGGGCCCTCAGGAAGTCCAGCAGTGGGGCCAGGACACTACAAGCCCTCCCACTGTTGCCCCCCCCCCCCAAGCACCAAGAATACAGAGCATCACTGGCCCCAGACTGAGAGTTCCTATCTATACCTTGTGGCTTATATTGATCTTATATTGGGCACAACTGATACACACTATAATACAGAGGTATGAAACATGCGGCCCACGGCCCAGATCAAGCCATCGGAGGGCCCCAATGAGGCCCACAGGGCCCTGGCTGTTCCCTACTTTATGCCAGGGCTCTCCTGGGTGCAACTGGGTTCCCTCCCCCTTTCCACTGTATTCATGCCCTCAGGATCCAGTTCTGAAAGCAGTGTGAAAGGAGGAATAACAACAAGCCAGTGAGGTGGATCGGGCTGAGAGCGTGTGTCCAGACCAAGTTCACCCCCTTTGGTAGGAAGTTGTAGTTATATCTTTCGGGAAGAGTATAGTTTTTGGAGACAAACACATGGCCCCCCAGTCTGTGTAAGGATGCCTTCTCATATTCTTGACCAGCATATGAAGCAACTTATGTACAAAAGGCTGCAATGCCCAGCCATTTCATGCTTTCCCCCGGAGTCCTAGTGTCAGCTACGCTGCCCTCTCCCGCCCAGGGGGTTGGGACCCAACCAGTGACCCCACCCGTAGGAATGTGCTCATGTGCTGTTAAGCTGTCTGGCTTCCTTATCACACCCCGCTTTTGTCTGCTAGGCTCTCAGCTTGCCTGTTTCGCTCCCAGCTTGCTCAAGGTCTGGGATAAATCCTCCCCTACCATGTTATTCCTTTTACAGCTCCTCTCCCCTCTCTCCAAAACATTTAGTGGAAGTTCCCTGGGAACCAAAGGCACAAGAACATGCTTGCTGCCATTTCTATGGGAAACCTGCTCAGGGGGTTGGAACCACTTTTCATGATTTATGATTGGTGTAGATGTAATTGAGGGGGGTTCTGGGAGCTTAGTATAATACTAACTGTTTGTTTACAATAAAGTCATGACTAACAGGAAAAGTGTAACCATTCCAATAAGAACCTCTTTGCAAATAAAGGACTTTCTGGTTCAGGAGACCTGTTGCGGACTGCATCTTGTGGGACAATCTCACAGGCTGTTAGTAATCCCATTTCTGGGACCAGTCCATCGTACCCACCATGGAAGATGATGGCTCTGACATCCCAGCGACTACTGAGCAAGACTTCCAGGTGCCGCCTGGGGAGGAGCCAGCGCCGCAGGTAACCAGTGCTTCAGTTAACGTCAGACCCCGGAGCACTGGAACTCAAGCCTGGGCGCAATTGGGATTACAAACTACCGAAGCCTGGTTTCCCCGCTGGGAGGCTGGTGCACGTTGTTCGGGGTCTCGAGGCACAGAATGGAGACCCATGGAGGAGTTCCAAGTAGGCGAAGTCTGGGCGCAGATTGACACCATACAGAGAGATCTGCGGAGAGAGATGACCGCGCTCCTCACCAAACTGCCTAACGTGGTAGCGCAGGTGCTTCAAGGCCAGCTGGCAGCGGCAGGGGTTGGGGCTCAACCAGTACAGGCCCAGGTGCCACCGCCCGCACAGCCAGTTGGGCCGCCAGGGCAGCAGCCGGGACAGCCTGCTGCACTGGGAGGGGCCCCCGCACCTGGACCTGCTCACCCAGGGGACCGTTGCCCGGTGCCACATGAGCTGATGGGGGCCACCTTCGACGGGAACCCCGCTAAGCTGCAGTTCTTCATCACTGAAGCGGGGCACTGCATGCAGAATTGGGGTCATCTGTTTCGGGATGACAGTGACCAAGCAGGCTACCTGGGTTCCAGATTGCGGAGCTCTTGCCACTGGCAGGCTAGCAAAGCCAGCCAAGGCTAAAGAGACACAGGTAAGATAAAAAATTTAAAACTTCAGTAAATGTAAAGATAAAACAGGGAACAGCAGAGCAACAAAGCAAAGAGAGAAAATATAACCTCCCCCAGCAGGAGCTTAAAAGGAGAAAGGATAAAAAATAAAACGGAAACAGAAGCGCCAGAAGCTGAACACAGCCTTGAGCATTCGCTATCTCACACCAGAAACTGGAACACAACCTGCTTAAGTCACCAAATTTCTGTCTAACATATTTTCCTTTGGTAAATAGTCTATTATTCTTTCAGTCATTGCTCAAGATCACCTGATCATAAGAGCTCTGAAAAGGAAACTAAGTAAGCCTGAAAATCTGACTGGCTAAAGCAGGGATGTCAAACATAAGTCCCGGGGGCCGGAAAGGGCCCACCCACCAGGGCTCTTATGCAGCCCGCGAGCAGCCAGCGCAAGGGAGGGAACAGGAGCCTGCTTGGGGGGGGAGAGACATAAGAACATAAGAGAAGCCAACGCTGGATCAGGCCAGTGGCCCCTCCAGTCCAACACTCTGTGTCACACAATGGCCAAAAACACCAGGTGCCCTCAGGAGGTCCAGCAGTGGGGCCAGGACACTAGAAGCCCTCCCACTTTTGTGTCCCCACTTCAAGCACCAAGAATACAGAGCATCACTTGCCCCAGACTGAGAGTTCCTATCTATACTTTGTGGCTAATAGCCACTGATGGACTTCTGCTCCATATGTTTATCTAATTCCCTCTTGAAGCCATCCATGCTTGTAGCCGCCGCCACCTCCTGTGGCAAGGAATTCCACGTGTTAATTACTCTTTGGGTGAAGAAGTACTTCCTTTTATCTGTTCTAACTTGACTGCTCAGCAATTTCATGGAGTGCCCACGAGTTCTTGTATTATGAGAGAGGAAGAAAAGAAGTTCTTTATCTATCTGCTGTATCCAATGCATAATCTTAAAAACCTCGATCATGTCACCCCTCAGCCGTCGATCTCCAAGCTAAAGAGCCCCAGGCGCTTCAACCTTTCTTCATAGGGAAAGTGTTCTAACCCTTTGATCATTCTAGTTGCCCTTTTCTGCACTTTTTTCCAATGCTATGGTATCTCTTTTGAGGTGTGGCGACCAGAACTGTGCACAGTACTCCAAATGAGGTTGCACCATCGATTTCTACAGGGGCATTATGATACTGGCTGATTTGTTTGCAGTTCCCTTCCTAATAACCCCCAGCATAGTGTTGGCCTTTTTCATTGCAGTCACACCCCGTAGTGACATTTTCATTGCATTATCTACCAAGACTCCAAGATCTCTCTTGGTCAGTCTCCACCAGTTCGGACCCCATAAACGTGGAGCTATTCCTATTGTGGCTTCTGCATGGCAGAACAACTTTATCTACAGCAGCCGTCAAGCACCGTGGGAGCATGTGCCCAGTGCTGCACCGCTGGCTCTCCAGTCCGCCCATGTGGGTTTTCCTTTTCACCCCACTCCCCTCCCACCCCATGGGGCCTTGCAGTGAGGATACACCAACTCGGAGCTTACTAGCTGCTGTCCTCTATACCGTTTATATATCTGGCACCTGGCATTACATTTATGGCACACATGGCCTGGCCCCCAAAAGTGAAATTTATGTCAGATCCGGCCCTTTTACAAATGAGTTCAACAACTCTGGGCTAAAGGGCATCCAAAGACCTTCCAGGCCTACTGTGGACTTGAAGCCAGATCCACCAAGTTGTAACCCAACACTCCAGCTCTGGAACTTAACTGACCCACATCATGAATGGGGGAAAACTGGATTGGGTTCATTCATGGCCTAAGGTGTGTGTCTCAAACATCTGCCAGAGGATTTAAAAATTTTTTATACACAATTGAAAAAAGACATACCCCACCAACCTTTGACACATTTAATGAAGCCCAACTCAAAACAAAACAAAAAACCTTCCCAAAGCACTGAAAAACACAAAGTCTGACTTACCTGATACAAATAATAAACTCTTTAATGAGCTATGACCTTTCCTTAGCTGAGCTTTTTTTTATCTCTGATTCATAAACACTTAATCTAGGGTTGCCAACGGCCTGGAGGAAAAAGGTGTTGTCCCTTTAACACCATGTCGGATGATGGGATGTGTTGGAGGGCTTCAAACATGGCTAAAGCTCCTTCCATAGTCTGAGAATTTTTAACATTTCTTCCTGGCTAGACTAAGAATTCTGTGTCGATTCAAGCTTTCTACAAGAGTTTATATAGTGTCAATACTTTATATGGTCTGTGGTGGTTTTTAAGATGTGACATATGAGAAAAGCTCTTTTAATGGACTAAGAAGTTACCTGGTTTCTCATGTGGGTTCTTTGGTGGCTTTGAAGATTGCCATGCTGACTGAATCTCTTTTCACACTCTGAGCATTCAAAAAGTTTCTCCCCTGTGAGAGCCAGTCTGGTGTAGTGGTTAAGTGCGCGGACTCTAATCTGGGAGAACCGGGTTTGATTCCCCCACTCCTCCACTTGCACCTGGCTGGATGACCTTGGGCAAGCCATAGCTCTGTACCAGCTGTTTCCTCAAGGACAGCTTGGGAAAGAGTTCTCTGAGCCCCACCTACCTCACAGGGTGTCTGTTGTGGGGAGGGGAGGGGAAAGGAGTTTGTAAGCCACTCTGAGACTCTTAAGTGAGTGAAGGGCGGGATATAAATCCAATCTCTTCTTCTTCTTCTGTGTGGGTTCTCTGATGCAGTTGAAGCTTCCCCTTCTCACTGAATCTCTTTCCACACTCTGAGCATTCAAAAGGTTTCTCCCCTGTGTGGGTTCTCTGATGCAACTGAAGCTTCCCCTTCTCACTGAATCTCTTTCCACACTCTGAGCATTCAAAAGGTTTTTCCCCTGTATGGGTTCTCTGATGCCCTTGAAGACTGCCACTGAACCTGAATCTCTTTCCACACTCTGAGCATTCAAAAGGTTTTTCCCCTGTATGGGTTCTCTGATGCCCTTGAAGACTGCCACTGAACCTGAATCTCTTTCCACACTCTGAGCATTCAAAAGGTTTCTCCCCTGTGTGGGTCCTTTCGTGCAGTTGAAGATGGCCATGCTGACTGAATCTTTTTCCACACTCTGAGCATTCAAAAGGTTTCTCCCCTGTGTGGGTTCTCTGATGCCCTTGAAGACTGCCACTGAACCTGAATCTCTTTCCACACTCTGAGCATTCAAAAGGTTTCTCCCCTGTGTGGGTTCTCTGATGCAGTTGAAGCTTCCCCCTCTCACTGAATCTCTTTCCACACTCTGAGCATTCAAAAGGTTTCTCCCCTGTGTGGGTTCTCTGATGCAGTTGAAGCTTCCCCCTCTCACTGAATCTCTTTCCACACTCTGAGCATTCAAAAGGTTTCTCTCCTGTGTGGGTTCTCTGATGCCTTTGAAGACTGCCACTGAACCTGAAACTCTTTCCACACTCTGAGCATTCAAAAGGTTTCTCCCCTGTGTGAGTTCTCTGATGCAGTTGAAGATACCTATGTTGACTTAATCTCTTTCCACACTCTGAGCATTCAAAAGGTTTCTCCCCTGTGTGGGTTCTCTGATGCAGTTGAAGCTTCCCCTTTTCACTGAATCTCTTTCCACACTCTGAGCATTCAAAAGGTTTCTCTCCTGTGTGGGTTCTCTGATGCCTTTGAAGACTGCCACTGAACCTGAAACTCTTTCCACACTCTGAGCATTCAAAAGGTTTCTCCCCTGTGTGAGTTCTCTGATGCAGTTGAAGATACCTATGTTGACTGAATCTCTTTCCACACTCTGAGCATTCAAAAGGTTTCTCCCCTGTGTGGGTTCTCTGATGCAGCTGAAGCTTCCCCTTCTCACTGAATCTCTTTCCACACTCTGAGCATTCAAAAGGTTTCTTCCCTGTGTGGGTTCTCTGATGCTTTTGAAGATTCCCCCTCTCACTGAATCTCTTTCCACACTCTGAGCATTCAAAAGGTTTCTCCCCTGTGTGGGTTCTCTGATGCAATTGAAGCTTCCCCCTCTCACTGAATCTCTTTCCACACTCTGAGCATTCGAAAGGTTTTTCCCCTGTGTGGGTTCTCTGATGCTTTTGACGATTCCCCCTCTCACTGAATCTCTTTCCACACTCTGAGCATTCAAAAGGTTTCTCCCCTGTGTGAGTTCTCTGATGCAGTTGAAGCTTCCCCCTCTCACTGAATCTCTTTCCACACTCTGAGCATTCAAATGGTTTCTCCCCTCTTTGTATTCGTTGGTGCTCAAGGAGCTGTGATCTATTTTTGAAGTACTTTGCACACTGAATGGATGTAATTGCCTTCATTACCCTCTGCTTTGCAAGATGTAAATTACGCCATCTTCCATCTCTCTTCTCAACCATACAGCTGCCTTCCTTTCTGTTAGGTCTGCCTCGATTCCTGGTGTTTTCTTTCAAATCTTCATTATTAGCTCGACCCGGCAACTGCTGGTCAAGTTCCTCACCCTCCTCATTCCTCTGATCATCCTCTGGTGGAAGAAAGAAAGATATTCTATTAACACCTGGGAGGGCAGGTAAGGTCCAAAGGCATCTATGTGACATTCAAGGAGGAAAGGACTGATGGCCCTTCAGCCTCTTCCAGCTCGCCTGATCTTAACCCCACTCCCACCTTTCCCCTGTGTATCTAATGAAGAAGAAGAAGAGGAGGAGGAGACTGGATTTATACCCCACCCTTCATTACCCAAAGGAACCTCAGAGCAGATTACAATCTCCTCTCCCTTCCCCTCCCCATAGCAGACACCCTGTGAAGTATTGGGGCTGAGGGAGCTCTTTTGAGAGAACAACTCTGAAAGAACATCTGACTGACCCAATGTCTTACCAGCAGCTGCTAGTCGAGGAGTGGGGAATCAAACCCAGTTCTCCCAATGAGAGTCTATGCTCTTAACCACTACATCAAACTGGCTCTCATCCCCTGAAGAGCCAAAGCTGAGCTCTTGCTCAAAAGGAGCTCCTGACCCTCCAAATCCCTGTCTCCCTCCCTCTTTACAAATTAAATGTTGAAAGACCTGAGTCAGATTGAGGTGACAGGAGAGGAGGTCCTACGACTGATAGACAACTTAAAAAGTGATAAATCACCAGGCTCGGATGGCATACATCCAAGAGTTCTGAAAGAACTCAAATGTGAACTTGTGGATCTCCTGACAAAAAATGCAGTCTTTACTTAAAACCTGCCTCCATTCCTGAGGATGGGAAGGTAGCTAATGTCACTCCTATCTTTAAAAAGGGTTCCGGAGATCTGGGAAATTGCAGGCCAGTCGGTCTGACATCAATAATGGGTAAGTTGGTGGAAACTGTTATTTAAGGAGAGAATTACTATTAGAAGAAGATTGGATTTATACCCCGCCCTTCACTACCTGAAGGAGTCTCAGAGCGGCTTACAAACTCCTTCCCCTCCCCACAACAGACACCCTGTGAGGTAGGTGGGGCTGAGAGAGCTCTGAGAGAACTGCCCTTTCAAGGACAGCTCTTGTCAGAACTATGTCTTGCCCAAGGTCATCCAGCAGCTGCAAGTGTAGAAGTGGGGAATCAAACCCTGTTCTCCCAGATTAGAGTCCACACACTTAACCACTACATAAAACTGGCACTCCAGACACATTGATGAACAAACACTATTGAGGCAGACTCAGCATGGGTTCTGTAAGGGAAGGTCTTGTCTCACTAACCTGTTAGTGTTCTTTGAGGGGGTGAACAAACATGTGGACAAGGGGGACCCAATAGTTATTGTTTATCGTGACTTTAAGAAAGCTTTTGGTAAAGTTCCTCCTCAAAGGCTCGTAAGTGAGCTCAATAGTCATGGGATGAAAGGAAAAGTCCTCTTGTGAATCAAAAACTGGCTAATTAATAGGAAACCGAGAGTGAGTATAAATGGGCAATCTTCTCTGTGGAGGGAGGTAAGCAGTGGGGTACCGCAGGGACCAGTACTCGGTCCAATGCCTTTTAACTTGTTTATTAATGATCTGGAGTTGGGAATAAGCAGTGCAGCAGCTAAATTTGCAGATGACATGAAATTGTTCAGGGTGGTGAGAACCAGGGGGGATTGTGAGGCACTCCAAATTGATCAGTTGAGGATGGGTGAGTGGGCGTCAACGTGGCAGATGGGGTTCAGTGTGGCCAGGGGTCATTTCATAGAAAAAGAGGTGCAGGAGCTCATTAGCATAACTCATTAGCATAACTTATTTGTAGATGCTACACATCCTGACATCCCCAGAAGTGCATCAGAAGGCAACACCCACCACTCAGGCTCCACCCCAAAAATCTCCAGGTATTTCCCAACTCAGAACTGGCGAGCCTACCTGGAAAAAAAGCTGGGATCTGCTGGGCTTTGCAGCACCATCCTACGCCGAGAGGCCACGCCAGTTCTCCCAGATCAGAGTCCACGCTCCTAGCACTACACCAAGCTGTAACTCAAAACCTCTCTCTTTTAGAAGCAAGTCCAAGAAACATAGGACCCCCTCTCCACCACATCAGAGCCTTTAAGCAGATCCTTTCCAAAACAATCCTTCAAAGCCTAGTTACATGAACTAAGCAGCAAGCAAGATACACGGTTTTGAAAAGTATTTCCCTCATAAATACTCAGAGATCCTGTGGCCTCCCGGCAGTGACAATCACAAGCAAAGGACAAGCAACCCAGAAGACTGAAGATGCATCAGAGTCCTCAACATGATGCTTAAGCAATGGGGGGGGGGGGGGGGGAGAGAATGAGAAGGCACATAAACCAAAAACACCGGGACATGCTTAACCTTCGTAAATAAAAGACCAGACAGGTAATTTCACTTGTGGTCATTACTGGGAAAAGATGGTATATCCACAGCGTTTATCATCCCAGATACAGTTGCCAGCTCTGGGTTGGGAAAGACCTGGAGATTTTGGGGGTGGAGCCTGGAAAGAGTGCGGTTTGGAGAGGGGAGGGACCTCAGCACGGTATAATTCCAAAGAGTCCTCCCTCCAAATTAGCCATTAACTGATCTTTTGATCTTTGTCGTCTGGAGATGACTTGTAAAAGCAGGACTCAAGCTGAGGCAGAGGGCACAAAATATTCCAGTCCAATTCAAATGCACAAACTACAAATTATTCACACACCCACACGCAGTGTTGACAGTGCTGCCCCCAGTCCCTGGTGCGCAGGCACACATACACACACACACACAGAAAGTCTATCTGTTCTTGCAGCCAGCTCTGATGAAGCCAGGATTGCACACAAGAATTCAAAGAGGGAATTCCTCTCGGAAAGTAGGAAGGGAAGGAAACTTTGATCTTCGTAAAATGACTCTTTCCACCTCATTCTTTCCTTCCTTCCTTCTCCAACCTCCCCCCTTGGGCTTGCTCACTTGCAGGGCCAAAAAAGAGGGATCGGTTTTCTCTGGGCTGACCTTTCCTGGTGGGAGTTTTGCTGCAGAGGTGCGAGGGGCTGATCCTGGTGAGAACTCGGGCTCTGTGGCCACTCATTCCTCAGTCGGAGATCCAATCCAAGTAAGGGCTTTGGTGGAGCAGGAGGAAGGGGGTTGGGAATAGGAAGGAAAGAGGGCATTCCTACCGTATCTAGGAACGGAAGGAGGGAAGAAACCCTTTGAATGGATGGGAGAAGGAATACAGTGTAAATAAATAAAAAGAGGTTTTGTAAAGTGGGAAGGAGATGAGCAGTTCCCGAGGATCCCAGAGCACTGCAACTTGTTCTGCAATCATCCTTTTCCCCCCTTGACGTGCCAGCATGGGGCGGGGGAGCCCTTGGCCTGTGCTCAGCGAGGAGCTGCCCCTGCTACCTAGACTCCGCAGCCAGGAGGGAAGGCGGCTGCCGTCCAGGGCCATGTTGTGAGGGGGGCAGGAAGCAGGAGGAGGAGGGTGCCCACAGACTCCCCACCCCACAGGAGCAGACAGAAAAACACACAGACGCCTCCGCTGACAGCGCTGGCACAGCAGACATCCAGGCCACACACACACACAGAGCCCCACTCACCTCCCCCAACAGCACCGGCCGCGGCAGACCCTCGACGGCTGCCAGACCGCATTGCAGGGGGATGGAGGGCACCGAGGACCTTTCCACTCCCACCCCGCACACACACATGATCACACCCACTTGTCTTGCTGAGCAGGCTAGGAACACGGGGGGGAGCTCTGCGGGGCTTCTTCTGCTTGCCTGCTTCATCGGGCGGGCAGAGGAAGCCACTGGGAGGCATTTAAATGCTTCCCTGCAGCCTCCCGGGCCCTTCCTAGATCACGCGTCTTGCCAAGCGAGTTGGGAACGGTGCGAGGGGGGGGGCCTCTGTGGGGTTTCTCCCTTCACTCTAGAGTCGCGCGTTAGGAAGAAAGTGGCAGTGCAGCTCTAGAGAGGAGAGCGGGGGCTGGGGGCGGGGTTTCTTGCCACCGCCATGTGTGCCCGCTTGTGGATTACCGGAGCGGTGCTCCGGCCCCAAATGACCCTTGAGTGTGGCCAAGAGCAAAGTGATGCACATTGGGGCCAAAAATCCTAACTATAAACACGCGTTGATGGGGTCCGAACTGGCGGACACTGACCAAGAGAGAGATCTTGGAGTCGTAGTAGAAGACTCAATGAAATTCAGGACAGTGTGCGACTGCAATGAAAAAGCCAACGCTATGCTGGGGGTTATTAGGAAGGGAATTATTATTATTATTACTACTAACCACAAAGTATAGATAGGAACTCTCAGTCTGGGGCAAGTGATGCACTGTATTCTTGGTGCTTGGGAGAAGGGGCAACAGTGGGAGGGCTTCTAGTGTCCCAGCCCCACTGCTGGACCTCCTGAGGGCACCTGGTGTTCTTGGCCACTGTGTGACACAGAGTGTTGGACTGGATGGGCCACTGGCCTGATCCAACATTGGCTTCTCTTATGTTCTTCTGTTCTTACCCAGAGAAATTACGCTCCTGTAGTTCTCCCGCATGACTTCCCTGTAGAGAGCTCTCTGGCCCGGATCCAGCAGGGCCCATTCTGCTGGGGCAAAAGAGACCGACACCTCCTCAAAGGAAAAGGGACGCTGAAAGAAAAAGCAGATTCCGTCTTCAGAGATCATGTCAGGCAGAGATTGCACACTGGAATGGAGTGGGCTGGGATGGTACAGGATGTATGGTTGGGTGTCGGTAAAGGAAATCAGAGCCTCCCTCACCCAAACCATAGTGGGAAAAGCCCCTCTGAGAAAGGAGGGGAAGACCTAGACTGTCCCCTGCTCATCTCCCTTACCTGGACTGGCGGCAAAGCAGCGGCTTCCAGACCTCCGAAAAGACAGTGGCTCAACAGCGTCTCTCCACTGCCTGTTCATAAGAGAAAGGAGGGAGGAAGGGTGTTTGTCGTGACTTCCCATTCGGTCTGCTTCTTTGTTCCCTGCTTCACGCGCCCCCTTCCCAGCAGACTGAAACCTTGCCCTGTGTACACTCAACACAATCCTTTCACACTTTTTACTAAATGCTGGGAGAGGCGGAAGGGAAGCACCCATGAGCCTCAGGGGTGATGAATGCCGCCAACATATTTCAGGCTTCTGTAGACTTGAAATGGGCCCTGTGAACTCTGGCGTTCCAAAGGTTACAGCATCCCTGCTGGATCAGATCAAACCCCCAGGAATCTTCTTCTCCCGCCAGCTCAGCCCTTCAGTCGGGGCGGGTGGGGGACGGGGTGGGGCATGAGGTTGCGTGACATGTCCCCATCACATTCAGCCCAAAACTGAGGAGGAGGAGAAGGAAGAGATTGGATTTATAACCCACCTTTCACTCAAGAGTCTCAGAGCCGCTTACAAACGCCTTTCCCTTTACCTCCCCACAACAGACACGCTGGGAGGTAGGCGGGGCTGAGAGAGCTCTTCTGAGGACTGCATGTGAGAGAACAACTCCAAAATAACTTATAACTGACCCAAAGTTACACCAGCAGCTGCACGTGGAGGAGTGGGGAATCAAACCCTGTCCTCCCAGATCAGAGTCTGTGCTCCTAACCACTACACCAAACCGGCTCTCTACCTGCGCTCCTAACTGCTACAGCAAACTGAGTACCTTGAGTTATGTCTATTTAATTCTTTTCCCGACCTGAACTCTCTACCCATCACATTCACGGGGTGCCTGAATCATATACGGGCAAAACTAGTCCTTACCATGGGAGAGGGCGTCTTGGCCACCCTCCCGGGCCTGCGCCCTCTGCCCTTGCTCCAAGGAAGCCCCTTCTGCCTCAGGGAATGTCGCTTCTGCCTTCATGGAGGGTCCCCACACCTGAAACACCAGCGAGGGAGAGGGGTGAGAGATGGGATGGGAAAGAGAGCACGGAAGGGACCCTGCCCCACTCCCAGCCGCTGCACCCGTCCGTCAGCAGACCTGCCGAGTGATCCGGAGGGACGAGAAGTTCTCTCGTAGAAGAGGCTGGGGAAGGAGGCTGTTAAATCTCCCACTTGGATGACTCCCACTTGGGCAAACGTCTCTCAGGGAGACTTTAGGAGAAGGTCAGACACCGTCGCTTGAATCGGACATACCTGGAGGAGAGCCCCTCACCTGCTCCGCCTGCCTCTTCTCCTCTGCCTGGCTCAGGAGGAAACCTTCGGCCAAGGCCACCGCCTGGGAACTGGTCTCCGGCCCACATTCCCTGACCCAGCCCTGCATTTCCTGGGGCAGGATGGCCAGGAGCTGCTCCAGGATCACTAGGTCCAGGATCTGCTTCTTGCTGCGCCCCTCCGGCTTCAGCCACCGGTTGCCAAGGCGATGGAGCTGGCTGCAAACCTCTCGGGGCCCAGCGGCCTCATGGTACTGGAACTGCCGGAAGTGTTGGCAGTGGACATCTGAGGTCGCCGTGACCTGATAACGGATCCCTGGCACAGGGCTTTCCTGGAATTCAGCACTGCTCCCAGCTTCGGTGGGATGGGGGCCCCTGCTGGCCGTCTTGCCAGTTCCAGGTCCTTCTGGGTCCTGCTCTTCCATCTCCTCCCCCTTCTCTTGGGTCACCTCCGACTGTGTAAAGATGCCTTCAGTCCCTTGGCTATGAAGAGAGGCCTGTTTCTGGGGGGAAGGAGCGACAGAGACAGAAACATGTCACAAAGAAAGCCAACGAGAATTGCCCTGGTGGATCAGAACAACCGTGCTTCTTATGGCTTGTCGACCAGGTTTAATATCATTTTCCTCTATTGTACAACCGAGCTATTTTAGATATGCCTCCTTGGTTCTTCGGAAACTTCACTGTCTCTGTTTGGCTCTTTCAAGATCTTACCAGCTTAGCCTCTCATTACATGGGTTCTGTCTGTCTGAGGGGCTAATTCTTAGGGTAAACTGGAGCCGCAAATGGACTGGAGCGACGGGTGACCCCTTAACCATTGTATGTGTTTCTTCAAGAGACTTGAAACGCCTCTTCCAAAATCCACAGGATTCTGCCTTTGAACAGTGGGGTTTTCTTGGTTAGATCCTGGTTAGTCCTCCAGCAAACGTGTATTTTGGGGAGGCGGAAAACCAGCTCCTCTTGGCTCTCATCCCATCTAGAAGGAAAACTCTCAGTGCAGCTGCAGGACTGGATATCATGATAATGTAACCTACAGGGTCTCAGTTAATTACTCTCAGCATTCCACAACTGAAGGAGGGTACATTGACACATCCATCTCCAATTTTGATACCTTTATCTGCTTTACTGTGTTTTCCCCCAGAATTAAACCCAAACAAAGGGTGACCGTAGAAACCAAGGTTGTTATTCCTGTTTGGTCCTTGCATCCTTTAAACATCTTAACTATGCTGTATGCTAATTTGCTGCTTGTTAAAAGTGGAGGGCTTGGCGCTTTCTCCTGTCTCAGACTTGAGAAGATGGCACCAGAGAGTTTAGGCTGATAGAGAGGTCAGGACACACAGAGCCTCCTTTCCTTCCTGCTCTCTGATCCTTTCCTTTGAAGTAGAATGCTACTCTTAGGGGCAATTTCCTCTGCTTCCGTCTCCCCCTCACACAGGTGGGCACGCAACACTCCCCCTCACACCCTCCCTCTCTCACGCAAGAAGTTGGAGGCTGGACATGTGTCCAACATCATCCAGCTAGTTATAATCAGTAATCTATATCTATCTCTTACCTGCACTCTCAAGCATGTATTTCCTTTAATAAATACTTATTAGTTTTTAGACTGACGGCTGACTCCGTGTGACTCTGTAAGTCTGTTTTCCTTAAAGGTGCCACTGGACTTGAACACTTCTCAAAATTTGCCAAAAAAACCTACTGAAAAACGAAAAGCTTTCTGAGCTGGAAAAAACCTCCGTAATAAGTGTGGGATTTAATAGGAATAACAGAGAAGCACCATTTCTTACCGTATTTGGATTACTTGCACGAAGATGTTCCTGACACAGAAGCCGTAATCTGAATCAAACCCACTGTAAATCAAACTCACTGGTCCAGATGTGGTCCCAGCTGAACAGTGCGCCAACAGACTGGCGAGAGAGTCCGATTCCACTAGAAAGGAGTCTCACAAGCTGTGTATCAATGGAGGGGCCAGTGGTACCCTACTTCTGAGATGGGATCCATGTGGAATACAGCGAGCAGGCAGATTTCCACACTTTTCCCATGCTCCAAGTCCACAGAAGGAGATTCAGCTTCATCTCGACCCTCTATATAACTGGCGTCTCCTGCACCCAAACGGCCCAAAACTGTGCCGAATGCATAAAAGGAACCCCTGAAACTGGTGATTTTAATTGTTGTTGTTTTTTCCCCAAAGTGCCGGTACTCAAATTAGGGTTCCCAAGTCCCCTGGGGGGCAGGGAAACCCCCGCTTGAGCGGCCTGCTCCCCGCCAGCCTGCATTGGGTGCCGGGAGGAACCCCACCCCCAAATCACCAGGCTGCGAAGATGAGCCTGGCGCGATGACGTCTCCTGCGTTGGGCATGTTTCGGGGGGGGGGGAACACTCTGTAATTCAAGAGAAAACTCTATGGTTTTCCCTCAAATTAGAGAGGTCCCGCCCCAACGTGCCCAACACGATGACGTCACTCCTGGGACACTCCTGGGATTCCCAGGAAGGGAAGGACTCCCCCCCCCCCCCCCCCCGGCTGCACTACCTGTAAGGACTTGGTAACCCTAACTCAAATATAAAGTTTCACAGCTTTAGGGACTTGAAAGAATGCCTACCAATTGGTGCCAGTTTGTGTGTCCTTATGAAAGCTGCCACTGAAAAGAAAGGTGGGCGGCGGGAAGCCCTAAAACTGTTTGCAAGTACCAAGAAATGAGTGGAGGGGTGCCCTTCCTTAGACTCCTCTCATGCCGAAATCAAAACTGTTGACCTTATAACCTCAGCTTTTTACTGAGCTTGCTTTTTGCACAACTTAAAACTTCTTCATCATGTTACATGCAAATTTGTTGTTCCACCTGTCTATAAGTTCAGACTCCACCTTTCATTCCAAAGTACCTGAAAAAGTGTGTGTGCACACGAAAGCTCATACCCGGAATAAACCTTTGTTGGCCTGAAAAGGTGCCACTGGACTCTAAACCTGTTCTGCTGCTTCAGACCCCCACAGCTGACCCCCTGGAACTCTCTGTGTGGAAGGCAGCACACTCAGCCGCAGGTACAGAGACCGATACTTCCTTTCTCAGAAAATGCAAACACCCGGACCTTATACCTCAAGGGCTGAGAATGAGGCATCCTCTCCAATCCACTCACCCCAGGAACGATGCAGGAAAACTGGGCCTCACCCTCTCCCAGAAACGACTCAGACCTCTGACCAGCGTCCTCAGGTCTCTGAGGGCAGAGAAGGGGGTCAGATCTCCAGCAGTTTCCCAGTCCGGAGAGGGAGGGGTCACCACCGGACCCGGGAAGGGAGAGGGCGCAGGCTCGCTCGGGTTGCCAGTCTCCAGGTGGGGCCTGGAGACCCCCCCCCTCTTTGCAAGGGAGACCCAGCAGCTGACAGAGGTCAGCTCCCCTGGAGAAAAGGGCTGCTTCAAAGGGGGGGGGGGGCTCTCTCTAGGGCATGAAACGCCACTGAGCCCCCGCCCCGGGTCCACCCTCCAAGTCTCCCGGGATTTCCCTACCCAGACCTTGGGCTCCCGGGCATTTCGTGTTTGAGACACAGGGGAGAGGCGGTTCGAGAAGCGCCCGTGTTCTCAGGGCAATCTCAGGAGGAACCCCGCTGAGCTGACCGGGGCGCCGCTGGCCGCAGCCTGGCGGGAGTCCAGTCCGTCCGGTCCTCCCGGGAAGGGCGGGGAGCCTTCTCTCGTGCCTCTGCAGCAGGGAAAGGGTTAAGGAGACCGAGCGCTTCCTAGAGAGGCCAAGCAAGGTGGGGGGGGGGAGAGGCATGGAGGGACAGGCGGGCTTCCTTGGGGGGGGGGAGAGAGGGGTTTACCTCTTGAATTGCAAGAGCGGGGGGGGGGGGGTAGGAAGGGGGTCCGGCGCGGCAGCAGGAGGGAAGAGGGCGTTGCAGCCGGGCGCCGTGGAGGGGGAGGTGCAAGGGAGTGAATGGCCGGGGGGGGGGGGTGCGGCAGGAGAAGCTCTTCAATGGCGGGGGGGGGGGGGGGATGCCGCTCTCGTGAGTCTTTGGCGAGGGGGGGGATTCAGTACTTCGAAAGGGGAAGGTCCGGGACTCACCCGCGGCTCTCCTCTCTCTCCGGCGGGGCGGAGGGGTTCCGTCCCGGACTAGCTGCGTTTGCGCAAGCCAATGCTTTCTGGATCGCCACCAAGGCAGCCAGCAGGAGGGGAAACTTGCACCATCTGCATTCAACTTCCACGGGCATTCAGTAGATCATTGACTCAGGAGCTCAGCGGACGGTTGGTACAAAGCTGCATCTTCATGATGCAACTCTCCTGTTGCTATGGGGCGAGAAAGAGGTGGCTTTCCCCTCTCCTTGCAGGGAGAAGAAGACAGAGCCAGGAAGAGAGCCAGAAATGCCGCTTTGCGCGCCTCTGAGCGGAGGAAATTGCTCTGGCTGAGCCAGTCAGAGGGGAGCTTTCGGGGTCCCTAACGCAGGACTACATTTCCCAGGGACAAGTGCTGTTAAAGGGACACAGCAGGTTTTGCTAACTACTTTTACATACAGTGAAACGCTGACTGGGGGCCGCACAGGAGGCATCCGGACTGCTTCGGGCGCGCCTCTCCCCTCCTCTCGCTCCGGGCCGGGCGGGGCCAATGGTTGCCGGCCTTCCCGGGTGGGTCCAAGCAAGGGCGCCCCAGGTCCCAGCTCCGCTCCCCAGGTCCGGAGACCTCGCCCGATTCACAGAATCGCAGAATCGCTCCGAGTGGGAAGGGACCACAGAGGCCATCCAGTCCAGCCCCCGCTGCTCGGTGCAGGATCAGCCTAGAGCATCCCTGACAAGGGGGTGTCTGATTCCATTGACTCACACAGATGAAGACTCACTCGCTGGTTGGTCTTTCTGATACGGTTGTCTTAAGAACATAAGAACATGAGAGAATCCAATCTTGGATCAGGCCAGTGGCCCACCCAGTCCAAACCTCTGTCACACAGTGGCCAAAAGCACCAGGTGCCCTCAGGAAGTCCAGCAGTGGGGCCAGGACACTACAAGCCCTCCCACTGTTGCCCCCCCCCCCCCAAACACCAAGAATACAGAGCATCACTGGCCCCAGACTGAGAGTTCCTATCTATACCTTGTGGCTTATATTGATCTTATATTGGGCACAACTGATACACACTATAATACAGAGGTATGAAACATGCGGCCCACGGCCCAGATCAAGCCATCGGAGGGCCCCAATGAGGCCCACAGGGCCCTGGCTGTTCCCTACTTTATGCCAGGGCTCTCCTGGGTGCAACTGGGTTCCCTCCCCCTTTCCACTGTATTCATGCCCTCAGGATCCAGTTCTGAAAGCAGTGTGAAAGGAGGAATAACAACCGGCCACTGAGGTGGATCGGGCTGAGAGCGTGTGTCTAGACCAAGTTCACCCCCTTTGGTAGGAAGTTGTAGTTATATCTTTCGGGAAGAGTATAGTTTTTGGAGACAAACACATGGCCCCCCAGTCTGTGTAAGGATGCCTTCTCATATTCTTGACCAGCATATGAAGCAACTTATGTACAAAAGGCTGCAATGCCCAGCCATTTCATGCTTTCCCCCGGAGTCCTAGTGTCAGCTACGCTGCCCTCTCCCGCCCGGGGGGTTGGGATCAGTGACCCCACCCGTAGGAATGTGCTCATGTGCTGTTAAGCTGTCTGGCTTCCTTATCACACCCCGCTTTTGTCTGCTAGGCTCCCAGCTTGCCTGTTTCGCTCCCAGCTTGCTCAAGGTCTGGGATAAATCCTCCCCTACCATGTTATTCCTTTTACAGCTCCTCTCCCCTCTCTCCAAAACATTTAGTGGAAGTTCCCTGGGAACCAAAGGCACCAGAACATGCTTGCTGCCATTTCTATGGGAAACCTGCTCAGGGGGTTGGAACCACTTTTCATGATTTATGATTGGTGTAGATGTAATTGAGGGGGGTTCTGGGAGCTTAGTATAATACTAACTGTTTGTTTACAATAAAGTCATGACTAACAGGAAAAGTGTAACCATTCCAATAAGAACCTCTTTGCAAATAAAGGACTTTCTGGTTCAGGAGACCTGTTGCGGACTGCATCTTGTGGGACAATCTCACAGGCTGTTAGTAATCCCATTTCTGGGACCAGTCCATCGTACCCACCATGGAAGATGATGGCTCTGACATCCCAGCGACTACTGAGCAAGACTTCCAGGTGCCGCCTGGGGAGGAGCCAGCGCCGCAGGTAACCAGTGCTTCAGTTAACGTCAAACCCCGGAGCACTGGAACTCAAGCCTAGGCGCAATTGGGATTACAAACTACCGAAGCCTGGTTTCCCCGCTGGGAGGCTGGTGCACGTTGTTCGGGGTCTCGAGGCACAGAATGGAGACCCATGGAGGAGTTCCAAGTAGGCGAAGTCTGGGCGCAGATTGACACCATACAGAGAGATCTGCGGAGAGAGATGACCGCGCTCCTCACCAAACTGCCTAACGTGGTAGCGCAGGTGCTTCAAGGCCAGCTGGCAGCGGCGGGGATTGGGGCTCAACCAGTACAGGCCCAGGTGCCACCGCCCGCACAGCCAGTTGGGCCGCCAGGGCAGCAGCCTGGGCAAGCGGGACAGCCTGCTGCACTGGGAGGGTCCCCCGCACCTGGACCTGCTCACCCAGGGGACCGTTGCCCGGTGCCACATGAGCTGGTGGGGGCCACCTTCGACGGGAACCCCGCTAAGCTGCAGTTCTTCATCACTGAAGCGGGGCACTGCATGCAGAATTGGGGTCATCTGTTTCGGGATGACAGTGACCAAGCAGGCTACCTGGGTTCCAGATTGCGGAGCTCTTGCCACCGGCAGGCTAGCAAAGCCAGCCAAGGCTAAAGAGACACAGGTAAGATAAAAAATTTAAAACTTCAGTAAATGTAAAGATAAAACAGGGAACAGCAGAGCAACAAAGCAAAGAGAGAAAATATAACCTCCCCCAGCAGGAGCTTAAAAGGAGAAAGGGTAAAAAATAAAACGGAAACAGAAGCGCCAGAAACTGAACACAGCCTTGAGCATTCGCTATCTCACACCAGAAACTGGAACACAACCTGCTTAAGTCACCAAATTTCTGTCTAACATATTTTCCTTTGGTAAATAGTCTATTATTCTTTCAGTCATTGCTCAAGATCACCTGATCATAAGAGCTCTGAAAAGGAAACTAAGTAAGCCTGAAAATCTGACTGGCTAAAGCAGGGATGTCAAACATAAGTCCCGGGGGCCGGAAAGGGCCCACCCACCAGGGCTCTTATGCAGCCCGCGAGCAGCCAGCGCAAGGGAGGGAACAGGAGCCTGCTTGGGGGGGGGGGGGGGAGAGACATAAGAACATAAGAGAAGCCAACGCTGGATCAGGCCAGTGGCCCCTCCAGTCCAACACTCTGTGTCACACAATGGCCAAAAACACCAGGTGCCCTCAGGAGGTCCAGCAGTGGGGCCAGGACACTAGAAGCCCTCCCACTTTTGTGTCCCCACTTCAAGCACCAAGAATACAGAGCATCACTTGCCCCAGACTGAGAGTTCCTATCTATACTTTGTGGCTAATAGCCACTGATGGACTTCTGCTCCATATGTTTATCTAATTCCCTCTTGAAGCCATCCATGCTTGTAGCCGCCGCCACCTCCTGTGGCAAGGAATTCCACGTGTTAATTACTCTTTGGGTGAAGAAGTACTTCCTTTTATCTGTTCTAACTTGACTGCTCAGCAATTTCATGGAGTGCCCACGAGTTCTTTTTTTTTGTAAAGAAATTTTTATTTTTCAAAAAAAAAACATCGAAAATAATACATTTAACCTTATACAAATCCCTTTTTCCATATTAGATAACATTTTGTTCTATTTGTACATTCTATTTTTATCTTGTTTTGGTGGTTTCCCACCACATCTGAAGCATAACACATTTTCCATTTTATTCAAAATAGTAATACTTATATCTATGTTTCGTTTCTGGTAACGGTTATATAGCTTTAAAATACTTATACTTATACACCAATTCTTATTTTCTATACTCTTATGTATTTCTAAATAAAAACAGTTTCATTGTCTAATTTTAACTAAAACATTCATATAATATATTTCTATTCCTTTATGCTATTATAACCATGTATAGATATAGTTTTTCATATCCCAATACTTTTCAACATATTCTTTCAAATCTTTCCAGTCTTCCAGAAAGGTCTCTGAGTAGAGATTATTCAATTTTCTAGTCCACTTATCCATTTCAGCCATATATAACAGTTTTTTCAACCATTCCCACACCTCTGGTATTTTTTCATTTTTCCAGTTTTGTGCATACACCATTCTTGCTGTTGTAATCATATACCATATTATTGTCCTTTTCTTTACATTTATCTCTTCTAGTTTAAGTCCTAGCAATAACATTTCAGGCAACTTCTTAAATGTACATTTCAAGATTTTTTCCATTTCTGCATGTATTATTGACCAATAAGTCTTTGCTTTATCACAAGTCCACCACATATGATAAAAAGACCCTTCTTTCTTTTTACACTTCCAACATTTGTTAGACATATTTTGACCAATATTTGCAATTTTTTTTGGTGTCATATACCATCTATACATCATTTTAAAACAATTTTCTTTTAAGTTATAACACGTAGATATACTCATAGCATTTTTCCATAAAAATTCCCAAGATTCCATTTCAATGTCTTTGTTAAAGTTTATCGCCCATTTTACCATTTGTTCTTTTACCATTTCATCAGCATTAACCCATTTTAGCAAGACTTTATACATTTTAGAAATCATTTTTTTCCCACCTTCCTCCCAAACTTGTTCTATTTCATTATTTTTTTCCCTGAAACCGTGTTTTTTATCACTTCTATACAAGTCATATATTTGTCTATATCTTAACCAACCATAATCAAAATCAATCTGATGCTGCTCCTTCAGTTTGAAATCCTTGCCATGTCTGCCCACGAGTCTGCCCACGAGTTCTTGTATTGTGAGAGAGGAAGAAAAGAAGTTCTTTATCTGCTGTATCCAATGCATAATCTTAAAAACCTCGATCATGTCACCCCTCAGCCGTCGATCTCCAAGCTAAAGAGCCCCAGGCGCTTCAACCTTTCTTCATAGGGAAAGTGTTCTAACCCTTTGATCATTCTAGTTGCCCTTTTCTGCACTTTTTTCCAATGCTATGGTATCTCTTTTGAGGTGTGGCGACCAGAACTGTGCACAGTACTCCAAATGAGGTTGCACCATCGATTTCTACAGGGGCATTATGATACTGGCTGATTTGTTTGCAGTTCCCTTCCTAATAACCCCCAGCATAGTGTTGGCCTTTTTCATTGCAGTCACACCCCGTAGTGACATTTTCATTGCATTATCTACCAAGACTCCAAGATCTCTCTTGGTCAGTCTCCACCAGTTCGGACCCCATAAACGTGGAGCCATTCCTATTGTGGCTTCTGCATGGCAGAACAACTTTATCTACAGCAGTCGTCAAGCACCGTGGGAGCATGTGCCCAGTGCTGCACCGCTGGCTCTCCAGTCCGCCCATGTGGGTTTTCCTTTTCACCCCACTCCCCTCCCACCCCATGGGGCCTTGCAGTGAGGATACACCAACTCGGAGCTTACTAGCTGCTGTCCTCTATACAGTTTATATATCTGGCACCTGGCATTACATTTATGGCACACATGGCCTGGCCCCCAAAAGTGAAATTTATGTCAGATCCGGCCCTTGTTACAAATGAGTTCGACAACTCTGGGCTAAAGGGCATCCAAAGACCTTCCAGGCCTACTGTGGACTTGAAGCCAGATCCACCAAGTTGTAACCCAACACTCCAGCTCTGGAACTTAACTGACCCACATCATGAATGGGGGAAAACTGGATTGGGTTCATTCATGGCCTAAGGTGTGTGTTTCAAACAATTGCCAGAGGATTTAAAATTTTTTTATACACAATTGAAAAAAGACATACCCCACCAACCTTTGACACATTTAATGAAGCCCAACTCAAAACAAAACAAAAAACCTTCCCAAAGCACTGAAAAACACAAAGTCTGACTTACCTGATACAAATAATAAACTCTTTAATGAGCTATGACCTTTCCTTAGCTGAGCTTTTTTATCTCTGATTCATAAACACTTAATCTAGGGTTGCCAACGGCCTGGAGGAAAAAGGTGTTGTCCCTTTAACACCATGTCGGATGATGGGATGTGTTGGAGGGCTTCAAACATGGCTAAAGCTCCTTCCATAGTCTGAGAATTTTTAACATTTCTTCCTGGCTAGACTAAGAATTCTGTGTCGATTCAAGCTTTCTACAAGAGTTTATATAGTGTCAATACTTTATATGGTCTGTGGTGGTTTTTAAGATGTGACATATGAGAAAAGCTCTTTTAATGGACTAAGAAGTTACCTGGTTTCTCATGTGGGTTCTTTGGTGGCTTTGAAGATTGCCATGCTGACTGAATCTCTTTTCACACTCTGAGCATTCAAAAAGTTTCTCCCCTGTGAGAGCCAGTCTGGTGTAGTGGTTAAGTGCGCGGACTCTAATCTGGGAGAACCGGGTTTGATTCCCCCACTCCTCCACTTGCACCTGGCTGGATGACCTTGGGCAAGCCATAGCTCTGTACCAGCTGTTCCCTCAAGGACAGCTTGGGAAAGAGTTCTCTCAGCCCCACCTACCTCACAGGATGTCTGTTGTGGGGAGGGGAGGGGAAAGGAGTTTGTAAGCCACTCTGAGACTCTTAAGTGAGTGAAGGGCGGGATATAAATCCAATCTCTTCTTCTTCTTCTTCTTCTGTGTGGGTTCTCTGATGCAGTTGAAGCTTCCCCTTCTCACTGAATCTCTTTCCACACTCTGAGCATTCAAAAGGTTTCTCCCCTGTGTGGTTTCTCTGATGCAATTGAAGCTTCCCTTTCTCACTGAATCTCTTTCCACACTCTGAGCATTCAAAAGGTTTCTCACCTGTGTGGGTTCTCTGATGCCCTTGAAGACTGCCACTGAACCTGAATCTCTTTCCACACTCTGAGCATTCAAAAGGTTTCTCCCCTCTGTGGGTTCTCTGATGCAGTTGAAGCTTCCCCCTCTCACTGAATCTCTTTCCACACTCTGAGCATTCAAAAGGTTTCTCCCCTGTGTGCGTTCTCTGATGCAGTTGAAGCTTCCCCCTCTCACTGAATCTCTTTCCACACGCTGGGCATTCAAAAGGTCTGTCCCCTGTGTGGGTCCTTTCGTGCAGTTGAAGATGGCCATGCTGACTGAATCTCTTTCCACACTCTGAGCATTCAAAAGGTTTCTCTCCTGTGTGGGTTCTCTGATGCCTTTGAAGACTGCCACTGAACCTGAAACTCTTTCCACACTCTGAGCATTCAAAAGGTTTCTCCCCTGTGTGAGTTCTCTGATGCAGTTGAAGATACCTATGTTGACTGAATCTCTTTCCACACTCTGAGCATTCAAAAGGTTTCTCCCCTGTGTGGGTTCTCTGATGCAGCTGAAGCTTCCCCTTCTCACTGAATCTCTTTCCACACTCTGAGCATTCAAAAGGTTTCTTCCCTGTGTGGGTTCTCTGATGCTTTTGAAGATTCCCCCTCTCACTGAATCTCTTTCCACACTCTGAGCATTCAAAAGGTTTCTCCCCTGTGTGGGTTCTCTGATGCAATTGAAGCTTCCCCCTCTCACTGAATCTCTTTCCACACTCTGAGCATTCGAAAGGTTTTTCCCCTGTGTGGGTTCTCTGATGCTTTTGACGATTCCCCCTCTCACTGAATCTCTTTCCACACTCTGAGCATTCAAAAGGTTTCTCCCCTGTGTGAGTTCTCTGATGCAGTTGAAGATACCTATGTTGACTTAATCTCTTTCCACACTCTGAGCATTCAAAAGGTTTCTCCCCTGTGTGGGTTCTCTGATGCAGTTGAAGCTTCCCCTTTTCACTGAATCTCTTTCCACACTCTGAGCATTCAAAAGGTTTCTCTCCTGTGTGGGTTCTCTGATGCCTTTGAAGACTGCCACTGAACCTGAAACTCTTTCCACACTCTGAGCATTCAAAAGGTTTCTCCCCTGTGTGAGTTCTCTGATGCAGTTGAAGATACCTATGTTGACTGAATCTCTTTCCACACTCTGAGCATTCAAAAGGTTTCTCCCCTGTGTGGGTTCTCTGATGCAGCTGAAGCTTCCCCTTCTCACTGAATCTCTTTCCACACTCTGAGCATTCAAAAGGTTTCTTCCCTGTGTGGGTTCTCTGATGCTTTTGAAGATTCCCCCTCTCACTGAATCTCTTTCCACACTCTGAGCATTCAAAAGGTTTCTCCCCTGTGTGGGTTCTCTGATGCAGATGAAGATGGCCATGCCGATTGAATCTCTTTCCACACTCTGAGCATTCGAAAGGTTTTTCCCCTGTGTGGGTTCTCTGATGCTTTTGACGATTCCCCCTCTCACTGAATCTCTTTCCACACTCTGAGCATTCAAAAGGTTTCTCCCCTGTGTGAGTTCTCTGATGCAGTTGAAGCTTCCCCCTCTCACTGAATCTCTTTCCACACTCTGAGCATTCAAATGGTTTCTCCCCTCTTTGTATTCGTTGGTGCTCAAGGAGCTGTGATCTATTTTTGAAGTACTTTGCACACTGAATGGATGTAATTGCCTTCATTACCCTCTGCTTTGCAAGATGTAAATTACGCCATCTTCCATCTCTCTTCTCAACCATACAGCTGCCTTCCTTTCTGTTAGGTCTGCCTCGATTCCTGGTGTTTTCTTTCAAGTCTTCATTATTAGCTCGACCCGGCAACTGCTGGTCAAGTTCCTCACCCTCCTCATTCCTCTGATCATCCTCTGGTGGAAGAAAGAAAGATATTCTATTAACACCTGGGAGGGCAGGTAAGGTCCAAAGGCATCTATGTGACATTCAAGGAGGAAAGGACTGATGGCCCTTCAGCCTCTTCCAGCTCGCCTGATCTTAACCCCACTCCCACCTGTCCCCTGTGTATCTAATGAAGAAGAAGAAGAGGAGGAGGAGACTGGATTTATACCCCACCCTTCATTACCCAAAGGAACCTCAGAGCAGATTACAATCTCCTCTCCCTTCCCCTCCCCATAGCAGACACCCTGTGAAGTATTGGGGCTGAGGGAGCTCTTTTGAGAGAACAACTCTGAAAGAACATCTGACTGACCCAATGTCTTACCAGCAGCTGCTAGTCGAGGAGTGGGGAATCAAACCCAGTTCTCCCAATGAGAGTCTATGCTCTTAACCACTACATCAAACTGGCTCTCATCCCCTGAAGAGCCAAAGCTGAGCTCTTGCTCAAAAGGAGCTCCTGACCCTCCAAATCCCTGTCTCCCTCCCTCTTTACAAATTAAATGTTGAAAGACCTGAGTCAGATTGAGGTGACAGGAGAGGAGGTCCTACGACTGATAGACAACTTAAAAAGTGATAAATCACCAGGCTCGGATGGCATACATCCAAGAGTTCTGAAAGAACTCAAATGTGAACTTGTGGATCTCCTGACAAAAAATGCAGTCTTTACTTAAAACCTGCCTCCATTCCTGAGGATGGGAAGGTAGCTAATGTCACTCCTATCTTTAAAAAGGGTTCCGGAGATCTGGGAAATTGCAGGCCAGTCGGTCTGACATCAATAATGGGTAAGTTGGTGGAAACTGTTATTTAAGGAGAGAATTACTATTAGAAGAAGATTGGATTTATACCCCGCCCTTCACTACCTGAAGGAGTCTCAGAGCGGCTTACAAACTCCTTCCCCTCCCCACAACAGACACCCTGTGAGGTAGGTGGGGCTGAGAGAGCTCTGAGAGAACTGCCCTTTCAAGGACAGCTCTTGTCAGAACTATGTCTTGCCCAAGGTCATCCAGCAGCTGCAAGTGTAGAAGTGGGGAATCAAACCCTGTCCTCCCAGATTAGAGTCCACACACTTAACCACTACATAAAACTGGCACTCCAGACACATTGATGAACAAACACTATTGAGGCAGACTCAGCATGGGTTCTGTAAGGGAAGGTCTTGTCTCACTAACCTGTTAGTGTTCTTTGAGGGGGTGAACAAACATGTGGACAAGGGGGACCCAATAGTTATTGTTTACCGTGACTTTAAGAAAGCTTTTGGTAAAGTTCCTCCTCAAAGGCTCGTAAGTGAGCTCAATAGTCATGGGATGAAAGGAAAAGTCCTCTTGTGAATCAAAAACTGGGTAATTAATAGGAAACCGAGAGTGAGTATAAATGGGCAATTTTCTCTGTGGAGGGAGGTAAGCAGTGGGGTACCGCAGGGACCAGTACTCGGTCCAATGCCTTTTAACTTGTTTATTAATGATTTGGAGTTGGGAATAAGCAGTGCAGCAGCTAAATTTGCAGATGACATGAAATTGTTCAGGGTGGTGAGAACCAGGGGGGATTGTGAGGCACTCCAAATTGATCAGTTGAGGATGGGTGAGTGGGCGTCAACGTGGCAGATGGGGTTCAGTGTGGCCAGGGGTCATTTCGTAGAAAAAGAGGTGCAGGAGCTCATTAGCATAACTCATTAGCATAACTTATTTGCAGATGCTACACATCCTGACATCCGCAGAAGTGCATCAGAAGGCAACACCCACCACTCAGGCTCCACCCCAAAAATCTCCAGGTATTTCCCAACTCAGAACTGGCGAGCCTACCTGGAAAAAAAGCTGGGATCTGCTGGGCTTTGCAGCACCATCCTACGCCGAGAGGCCACACCAGTTCTCCCAGATCAGAGTCCACGCTCCTAGCACTACACCAAACTGTAACTCAAAACCTCTCTCTTTTAGAAGCAAGTCCAAGAAACATAGGACCCCCTCTCCACCACATCAGAGCCTTTAAGCAGATCCTTTCCAAAACAGTCCTTCAAAGCCTAGTTACATGAACTAAGCAGCAAGCAAGATACACGGTTTTGAAAAGTATTTCCCTCATAAATACTCAGAGATCCTGTGGCCTCCCGGCAGTGACAATCACAAGCAAAGGACAAGCAACCCAGAAGAGTGAAGATGCATCAGAGTCCTCAACATGATGCTTAAGCAATGGGGGTGGGGGAGAGAATGAGAAGGCACATAAACCAAAAACACCGGGACATGCTTAACCTTCGTAAATAAAAGACCAGACAGGTAATTTCACTTGTGGACATTACTGGGAAAAGATGGTATATCCACAGCGTTTATCATCCCAGATACAGTTGCCAGCTCTGGGTTGGGAAAGACCTGGAGATTTTGGGGGTGGAGCCTGGAAAGAGTGCGGTTTGGAGAGGGGAGGGACCTCAGCACGGTATAATTCCAAAGAGTCCTCCCTCCAAATTAGCCATTAACTGATCTTTTGATCTTTGTCGTCTGGAGATGACTTGTAAAAGCAGGACTCAAGCTGAGGCAGAGGGCACAAAATATTCCAGTCCAATTCAAATGCACAAACTACAAATTATTCACACACCCACACGCAGTGTTGACAGTGCTGCCCCCAGTCCCTGGTGCGCAGGCACACATACACACACACAGATGGAAAGTCTATCTGTTCTTGCAGCCAGCTCTGATGAAGCCAGGATTGCACACAAGAATTCAAAGAGGGAATTCCTCTCGGAAAGTAGGAAGGGAAGGAAACTTTGATCTTCGTAAAATGACTCTTTCCACCTCATTCTTTCCTTCCTTCCTTCTCCAACCTCCCCCCTTGGGCTTGCTCACTTGCAGGGCCAAAAAAGAGGGATCGGTTTTCTCTGGGCTGACCTTTCCTGGTGGGAGTTTTGCTGCAGAGGTGCGAGGGGCTGATCCTGGTGAGAACTCGGGCTCTGTGGCCACTCATTCCTCAGTCGGAGATCCAATCCAAGTAAGGGCTTTGGTGGAGCAGGAGGAAGGGGGTTGGGAATAGGAAGGAAAGAGGGCATTCCTACCGTATCTAGGAACGGAAGGAGGGAAGAAACCCTTTGAATGAGACCAGGGGAAAAGACACAGCAATGGATGGGAGAAGGAATACAGTGTAAATAAATAAAAAGAGGTTTTGTAAAGTGGGAAGGAGATGAGCAGTTCCTGAGGATCCCAGAGCACTGCAACTTGTTCTGCAATCATCCTTTCCCCCCCTTGACGTACCAGCATGGGGCGGGGGAGTCCTTGGCCTGTGCTCAGCGAGGAGCTGCCCCTGCTACCTAGACTCCGCAGCCAGGAGGGAAGGCGGCTGCCGTCCAGGGCCATGTTGTGAGGGGGGCAGGAAGCAGGAGGAGGAGGGTGCCCACAGACTCCCCACCCCACAGGAGCAGACAGAAAAACACACAGACGCCTCCCCTGACAGCGCTGGCACAGCAGACATCCAGGCCACACACACACACAGAGCCCCACTCACCTCCCCCAACAGCACCGGCCGCGGCAGACCCTCGACGGCTGCCAGACCGCATTGCAGGGGGATGGAGGGCACCGAGGACCTTTCCACTCACACCCCGCACACACACACGATCACACCCACTTGTCTTGCTGAGCAGGCTAGGAACACGGGGGGGAGCTCTGCGGGGCTTCTTCTGCTTGCCTGCTTCATTGGGCGGGCAGAGGAAGCCACTGGGAGGCATTTAAATGCTTCCCTGCAGCTTCCCGGGCCCTTCCTAGCTCACGTGTCTTGCCAAGCGAGTTGGGAACGGTGCGGGGGGGGGGGCCTCTGTGGGGTTTCTCCCTTCACTCTAGAGTTGTGCGTTAGGAAGAAAGTGGTAGTGCAGCTCTAGAGAGGAGAGTGGGGGCTGGGGGCAGGGTTTGTTGCCACCACCACGTGTGCCCGCTCGTGGACTCCCAGAGCGGTGCTCCGGCCCCAAATGACCCTTGAGTGTGGCCAAGAGCAAAGTGATGCACATTGGGGCCAAAAATCCTAACTATAAATATGCATTGATGGGGTCTGAACTGGCGGACACTGAGCAAGAGAGAGATCTTGGAGTCGTAGTAGATGACTCAATGAAATTCAGGACAGTGTGCGACTGCAATGAAAAAGGCCAACGCTATGCTGGGGGTTATTAGGAAGGGAATTATTATTATTATTACTACTAACCACAAAGTATAGATAGGAACTCTCAGTCTGGGGCAAGTGATGCACTGTATTCTTGGTGCTTGGGAGAAGGGGCAACAGTGGGAGGGCTTCTAGTGTCCCGGCCCCACTGGTGGACCTCCTGAGGGCACCTGGTGTTCTTGGCCACTGTGTGGCAGAGTGTTGGACTGGATGAGCCACTGGCCTGATCCAACACTGGCTTCTCTTATGTTCTTCTGTTCTTACCCAGAGAAATTACGCTCCTGTAGTTCTCCCGCATGACTTCCCTGTAGAGAGCTCTCTGGCCCGGATCCAGCAGGGCCCATTCTGCTGGGGCAAAAGAGACCGACACCTCCTCAAAGGAAAAGGGACGCTGAAAGAAAAAGCAGATTCTGTCTTCAGAGATCATGTCAGGCAGCGATTGCACACTGGAATGGAGTGGTCTGGGATGGTACAGGATGTATGGTTGGGTGTCGGTAAAGGAAATCAGAGCCTCCCTCACCCAAACCATAGTGGGAAAAGCCCCTCTGAGAAAGGAGGGGAAGACCTAGACTGTCCCCTGCTCATCTCCCTTACCTGGACTGGCGGCAAAGCAGCGGCTTCCAGACCTCCGAAAAGACAGTGGCTCAACAGCGTCTCTCCACTGCCTGTTCATAAGAGAAAGGAGGGAGGAAGGGCGTTTGTCGTGACTTCCCATTCGGTCTGCTTCTTTGTTCCCTGCTTCACGCGCCCCCTTCCCAGCAGACTGAAACCTTGCCCTGTGTACACTCAACACAATCCTTTCACACTTTTTACTAAATGCTGGGAGAGGCGGAAGGGAAGCACCCATGAGCCTCAGGGGTGATGAATGCCGCCAACATATTTCAGGCTTCTGTAGACTTGAAACGGGCCCTGTGAACTCTGGCGTTCCAAAGGTTACAGCATCCCTGCTGGATCAGATCAAACCCCCAGGAATCTTCTTCTCCCGCCAGCTCAGCCCTTCAGTCGGGGCGGGTGGGGGACGGCGTGGGGCATGAGGTTGCGTGACATGTCCCCATCACATTCAGCCCAAAACTGAGGAGGAGAAGGAAGAGATTGGATTTATAACCCACCTTTCACTCAAGAGTCTCAGAGCCGCTTACAAACGCCTTTCCCTTCACCTCCCCACAACAGACACGCTGGGAGGTAGGCGGGGCTGAGAGAGCTCTTCTGAGGACTGCGTGTGAGAGAAGAACTCCAAAATAACTTATAACTGACCCAAAGTTACACCAGCAGCTGCACGTGGAGGAGTGGGGAATCAAACCCTGTCCTCCCAGATCAGAGCCTGTGCTCCTAACCACTACACCATACCGGCTCTCTACCTGCGCTCCTAACTGCTACAGCAAACTGAGTACCTTGAGTTATGTCTATTTAATTCTTTTCCCGACCTGAACTCTCTACCCATCACATTCACGGGGTGCCTGAATCATATACGGGCAAAACAAGTCCTTACCATGGGAGAGGGCGTCTTGGCCACCCTCCCGGGCCTGCGCCCTCTGCCCTTGCTCCAAGGAAGCCCCTTCTGCCTCAGGGAATGTCGCTTCTGCCTTCATGGAGGGTCCCCACACCTGAAACACCAGCGAGGGAGAGGGGTGAGAGATGGGATGGGAAAGAGAGCACGGAAGGGACCCTGCCCCACTCCCAGCCGCTGCACCCGTCCGTCAGCAGACCTGCTGAGTGATCCGGAGGGACGAGAAGTTCTCTCGTAGAAGAGGCTGGGGAAGGAGGCCGTTAAATCTCCCGCTTGGATGACTCCCACTTGGGCAAACCTGGAGGAGAGCCCCTCACCTGCTCCGCCTGCCTCTTCTCCTCTGCCTGGCTCAGGAGGAAACCTTCGGCCAAGGCCACCGCCTGGGAACTGGTCTCCGGCCCACATTCCCTGACCCAGCCCTGCATTTCCTGGGGCAGTATGGCCAGGAGCTGCTCCAGGATCACCAGGTCCAGGATCTGCTTCTTGCTGCGCCCCTCCGGCTTCAGCCACCGGTTGCCAAGGCGATGGAGCCGGCTGCAAACCTCTCGGGGCCCAGCAGCCTCATGGTACTGGAACTGCCGGAAGTGTTGGCAGTGGACATCTGAGGTTGCCGTGACCTGATAACGGATCCCTGGCACAGGGCTTTCCTGGAATTCAGCACTGCTCCCAGCTTCGGTGGGATGGGGGCCCCTGCTGGCCGTCTTGCCAGTTCCAGGTCCTTCTGGGTCCTGCTCTTCCATCTCCTCCCCCTTCTCTTGGGTCACCTCCGACTGTGTAAAGATGCCTTCAGTCCCTTGGCTATGAAGAGAGGCCTGTTTCTGGGGGGAAGGAGGGACAGAGACAGAAACATGTCACAAAGAAAGCCAACGAGAATTGCCCTGGTGGATCAGAACAACCGTGCTTCTTATGGCTTGTCGACCAGGTTTAATATCATTTTCCTCTATTGCACAACCAAGCTATTTTAGATATGCCTCCTTGGTTCTTCGGAAACTTCACTGTCTCTGTTTGGCTCTTTCAGGATCTTACCAGCTTAGCCTCTCATTACATGGGTTCTGTCTGTCTGAGGGGCTAATTCTTAGGGTAAACTGGAGCCGCAAATGGACTGGAGCGACGGGTGACCCCTTAACCATTGTATGTGTTTCTTCAAGAGACTTGAAATGCCTCTTCCAAAATCCACAGGATTCTGCCTTTGAACAGTGGGGTTTTCTTGGTTAGATCCTGGTTAGTCCTCCAGCAAACGTGTATTTTGGGGAGGCGGAAAACCAGCTCCTCTTGGCTCTCATCCCATCTAGAAGGAAAACTCTCAGTGCAGCTGCAGGACTGGATATCATGATAATGTAACCTACAGGGTCTCAGTTAATTACTCTCAGCATTCCACAACTGAAGGAGGGTACATTGACACATCCATCTCCAATTTTGATACCTTTATCTGCTTTACTGTGTTTTCCCCCAGAATTAAACCCAAACAAAGGGTGACCGTAGAAACCAAGGTTGTTATTCCTGTTTGGTCCTTGCATCCTTTAAACATCTTAACTATGCTGTATGCTAATTTGCTGCTTGTTAAAAGTGGAGGGCTTGGCGCTTTCTCCTGTCTCAGACTTGAGAAGATGGCACCAGAGAGTTTAGGCAGATAGAGAGGTCAGGACACACAAAGCCTCCTTTCCTTCCTGCTCTCTGATCCTTTCCTTTGAAGTAGAATGCTACTCTTAGGGGCAATTTCCTCTGCTTCCGTCTCCCCCTCACACAGGTGGGCACGCAACACTCCCCCTCACACCCTCCCTCTCTCCCACAAGAAGTTGGAGGCTGGACATGTGTCCAACATCATCCAGCTAGTTATAATCAGTAATCTATATCTACCTCTTACCTGCACTCTCAAGCATGTATTTCCTTTAATAAATACTTATTAGTTTTTAGACTGACGGCTGACTCCGTGTGACTCTGTAAGTCTGTTTTCCTTAAAGGTGCCACTGGACTTGAACACTTCTCAAAATTTGCCAAAAAAACCTACTGAAAAACGAAAAGCTTTCTGAGCTGGAAAAAACCTCCGTAATAAGTGTGGGATTTAATAGGAATAACAGAGAAGCACCATTTCTTACCGTATTTGGATTACTTGCACGAAGATGTTCCTGACACAGAAGCCGTAATCTGAATCAAACCCACTGTAAATCAAACTCACTGGTCCAGATGTGGTCCCAGCTGAACAGCGCGCCAACCGACTGGCGAGAGAGTCCGATTCCACTAGAAAGGAGTCTCACAAGCTGTGTATCAATGGAGGGGCCAGTGGTACCCTACTTCTGAGATGGGATCCATGTGGAATACAGCGAGCAGGCAGATTTCCGCACTTTTCCCATGCTCCAAGTCCACAGAAGGAGATTCAGCTTCATCTCGACCCTCTATATAACTGGCGTCTCCTGCACCCAAACGGCCCAAAACTGTGCCGAATGCATAAAAGGAACCCCTGAAACTGGTGATTTTAATTGTTGTTGTTTTTTCCCCAAAGTGCCGGTACTCAAATTAGGGTTTCCAAGTCCCCTTGGTGGCAGGGAAACCCCCGCTTGAGCGGCCCGCTCCCCGCCAGCCTGCATTGGGTGCCGGGGGGAACCCCACCCCCAAATCACCAGGCTGCGAAGATGAGCCTGGCGCGATGACATCTCCTGCGTTGGGCATGTTTCGGGGGGGGGGAACACTCTGTAATTCAAGAGAAAACTCTATGGTTTTCCCTCAAATTAGAGAGGTCCCGCCCCAACGTGCCCAACACCATGACGTCACTCCTGGGACACTCCTGGGACTCCCAGGAGGGGAAGGACTCCCCCCCCCCCCCCGCTGCACTACCTGTAAGGACTTGGTAACCCTAACTCAAATATAAAGTTTCACAGCTTTAGGGACTTGAAAGAATGCCTACCAATTGGTGCCAGTTTGTGTGTCCTTATGAAAGCTGCCACTGAAAAGAAAGGTGGGCGGCGGGAAGCCCTAAAACTGTTTGCAAGTACCAAGAAATGAGTGGAGGGGTGCCCTTCCTTAGACTCCTCTCAAACCGAAATCAAAACTGTTGACCTTATAACCTCAGCTTTTTACTGAGCTTGCTTTTTGCATAACTTAAAACTTCTTCATCATGTTACATGCAAATTTGTTGTTCCACCTGTCTATAAGTTCAGACTCCACCTTTCATTCCAAAGTCTCTGAAAAAGTGTGTGTGCACACGAAAGCTCATACCCGGAATAAACCTTTGTTGGCCTGAAAAGGTGCCACTGGACTCTAAACCTGTTCTGCTGCTTCAGACCCCCACAGCTGACCCCCCTGGAACTCTCTGTGTGGAAGGCAGCACACTCAGCCGCAGGTACAGAGACCGATACTTCCTTTCTCAGAAAATGCAAACACCCGGACCTTATACCTCAAGGGCTGAGAATGAGGCATCCTCTCCAATCCACTCACCCCAGGAACGATGCAGGAAAACTGGGCCTCACCCTCTCCCAGAAACGACTCAGACCTCTGACCAGCGTCCTCAGGTCTCTGAGGGCAGAGAAGGGGGTCAGATCTCCAGCAGTTTCCCAGTCCGGAGAGGGAGGGGTCACCACCGGACCCGGGAAGGGAGAGGGCGCAGGCTCGCTCGGGTTGCCAGTCTCCAGGTGGGGCCTGGAGACCCCCCCCCTCTTTGCAAGGGAGACCCAGCAGCTGACAGAGGTCAGCTCCCCTGGAGAAAAGGGCTGCTTCAAAGGGGGGGGGGCTCTCTCTAGGGCGTGAAACCCCACTGAGCCCCCGCCCCGGGTCCACCCTCCAAGTCTCCCGGGATTTCCCTACCCAGACCCTGGGCTCCCGGGCATTTCGTGTTTGAGACACAGGGAAGAGGCGGTTCGAGAAGCGCCCGTGTTCTCAGGGCAATCTCAGGAGGAACCCCGCTGAGCTGACCGGGGCGCCGCTGGCCGCAGCCTGGCGGGAGTCCAGTCCGTCCGGTCCTCCTGGGAAGGGCGGGGAGCCTTCTCTCGTGCCTCTGCAGCAGGGAAAGGGTTAAGGAGACCGAGCGCTTCCTAGAGAAGCCAAGCAAGGTGGGGGGGGGGGAGAGGCATGGAGGAACAGGCGGGCTTCCTTGGGGGGGGGGGAGAGGGGTTTGCCTCTTGAATTGCAAGAGCGGGGGGGGGGGTAGGAAGGGGGTCCGGCGCGGCAGCAGGAGGGAAGAGGGCGTTGCAGCCGGGCGCCGTGGAGGGGGAGGCGCAAGGGAGTGAATGGCCGGGGGTGGGTGGGGGGTGCGGCAGGAGAAGCTCTTCAAAGGCGGGGGGGTGGGGGATGCCGCTCTCGTGAGTCTTTGGCGAGAGGGGGGATTCAGTAGTTCGAAAGGGGAAGGTCCGGGACTCACCCGCGGCTCTCCTCTCTCTCCGGCGGGGCGGAGGGGTTCCGTCCCGCTGCCGCACTAGCTGCGTTTGCGCAAGCCAATGCTTTCTGGATCGCCACCAAGGCAGCCAGCAGGAGGAGAAACTTGCACCATCTGCATTCAACTTCCACGGGCATTCAGTAGATCATTGACTCAGGAGCTCAGCGGACGGTTGGTACAAAGCTGCATCTTCATGATGCAACTCTCCTGTTGCTATGGGGCGAGAAAGAGGTGGCTTTCCCCTCTCCTTGCAGGGAGAAGAAGACAGAGCCAGGAAGAGAGCCAGAAATGCCGCTTCTGAGCGGAGGAAATTGCTCTGGCTGAGCCAGTCAGAGGGGAGCTTTCGGGGTCCCTAACGCAGGACTACATTTCCCAGGGACAAGTGCTGTTAAAGGGACACAGCAGGTTTTGCTAACTACTTTTACATACAGTGAAACGCTGACTGGGGGCCGCACAGGAGGCATCCGGACTGCTTCGGGCGCGCCTCTCCCCTCCTCTCGCTCCGGGCCGGGCGGGGCCAATGGTTGCCGGCCTTCCCGGGTGGGTCCAAGCAAGGGCGCCCCAGGTCCCAGCTCCGCTCCCCAGGTCCGGAGACCTCGCCCGATTCACAGAATCGCAGAATCGCTCCGAGTGGGAAGGGGCCACAGAGGCCATCCAGTCCAGCCCCCGCTGCTCGGTGCAGAATCAGCCTAGAGCATCCCTGACAAGGGGGTGTCTGATTCCATTGACTCACACAGATGAAGACTCACTCGCTGGTTGGTCTTTCTGATGCGGTTGTCTTAAGGACATAAGAACCTGAGAGAAGCCAGTGTTGGATCAGGCCAGTGGCCCCTCCAGTCCAACACTCTGTGTCACACAGTGGCCAAAAGCACCAGGGGCCCTCAGGAAGTCCAGCAGTGGGGCCAGGACACTACAAGCCCTCCCACTGTTGCCCCCCCCCAAGCACCAAGAATACAGAGCATCACTGGCCCCAGACTGAGAGTTCCTATCTATACCTTGTGGCTTATACTGATCTTATATTGGGCACAACTGATACACACTATAATACAGAGGTATGAAACATGCGGCCCACGGCCCAGATCAAGCCATCGGAGGGCCCCAATGAGGCCCACAGGGCCCTGGCTGTTCCCTACTTTATGCCAGGGCTCTCCTGGGTGCAACTGGGTTCCCTCCCCCTTTCCACTGTATTCATGCCCTCAGGATCCAGTTCTGAAAGCAGTGTGAAAGGAGGAATAACAACAAGCCAGTGAGGTGGATCGGGCTGAGAGCGTGTGTCCAGACCAAGTTCACCCCCTTTGGTAGGAAGTTGTAGTTATATCTTTCGGGAAGAGTATAGTTTTTGGAGACAAACACATGGCCCCCCAGTCTGTGTAAGGATGCCTTCTCATATTCTTGACCAGCATATGAAGCAACTTATGTACAAAAGGCTGCAATGCCCAGCCATTTCATGCTTTCCCCCGGAGTCCTAGTGTCAGCTACGCTGCCCTCTCCCGCCCGGGGGGTTGGGACCCAACCAGTGACCCCACCCGTAGGAATGTGCTCATGTGCTGTTAAGCTGTCTGGCTTCCTTATCACACCCCGCTTTTGTCTGCTAGGCTCCCAGCTTGCCTGTTTCGCTCCCAGCTTGCTCAAGGTCTGGGATAAATCCTCCCCTACCATGTTATTCCTTTTACAGCTCCTCTCCCCTCTCTCCAAAACATTTACTGGAAGTTCCCTGGGAACCAAAGGCACAATAACATGCTTGCCGCCATTTCTATGGGAAACCTGCTCAGGGGGTTGGAACCACTTTTCATGATTTATGATTGGTGTAGATGTAATTGAGGGGGGTTCTGGGAGCTTAGTATAATACTAACTGTTTGTTTACAATAAAGTCATGACTAACAGGAAAAGTGTAACCATTCCAATAAGAACCTCTTTGCAAATAAAGGACTTTCTGGTTCAGGAGACCTGTTGCGGACTGCATCTTGTGGGACAATCTCACAGGCTGTTAGTAATCCCATTTCTGGGACCAGTCCATCGTACCCACCATGGAAGATGATGGCTCTGACATCCCAGCGACTACTGAGCAAGACTTCCAGGTGCCGCCTGGGGAGGAGCCAGCGCCACAGGTAACCAGTGCTTCAGTTAACGTCAAACCCCGGAGCACTGGAACTCAAGCCTGGGCGCAATTGGGATTACAAACTACCGAAGCCTGGTTTCCCCGCTGGGAGGCTGGTGCACGTTGTTCGGGGTCTCGAGGCACAGAATGGAGACCCATGGAGGAGTTCCAAGTAGGCGAAGTCTGGGCGCAGATTGACACCATACAGAGAGATCTGCGGAGAGAGATGACCGCGCTCCTCACCAAACTGCCTAACGTGGTAGCGCAGGTGCTTCAAGGCCCGCTGGCAGCGGCAGGGGTTGGGGCTCAACCAGTACAGGCCCAGGTGCCACCGCCCGCACAGCCAGTTGGGCCGCCAGGGCAGCAGCCTGGGCAACCGGGACAGCCTGCTGCACTGGGAGGGGCCCCCGCACCTGGACCTGCTCACCCAGGGGACCGTTGCCCGGTGCCACATGAGCTGATGGGGGCCACCTTCGACGGGAACCCCGCTAAGCTGCAGTTCTTCATCACTGAAGCGGGGCACTGCATGCAGAATTGGGGTCATCTGTTTCGGGATGACAGTGACCAAGCAGGCTACCTGGGTTCCAGATTGCGGAGCTCTTGCCACTGGCAGGCTAGCAAAGCCAGCCAAGGCTAAAGAGACACAGGTAAGATAAAAAATTTAAAACTTCAGTAAATGTAAAGATAAAACAGGGAACAGCAGAGCAACAAAGCAAAGAGAGAAAATATAACCTCCCCCAGCAGGAGCTTAAAAGGAGAAAGGATAAAAAATAAAACGGAAACAGAAGCGCCAGAAGCTGAACACAGCCTTGAGCATTCGCTATCTCACACCAGAAACTGGAACACAACCTGCTTAAGTCACCAAATTTCTGTCTAACATATTTTCCTTTGGTAAATAGTCTATTATTCTTTCAGTCATTGCTCAAGATCACCTGATCATAAGAGCTCTGAAAAGGAAACTAAGTAAGCCTGAAAATCTGACTGGCTAAAGCAGGGATGTCAAACATAAGTCCCGGGGGCCGGAAAGGGCCCACCCACCAGGGCTCTTATGCAGCCCGCGAGCAGCCAGCGCAAGGGAGGGAACAGGAGCCTGCTTGGGGGGGGGGGGGAGAGACATAAGAACATAAGAGAAGCCAACGCTGGATCAGGCCAGTGGCCCCTCCAGTCCAACACTCTGTGTCACACAATGGCCAAAAACACCAGGTGCCCTCAGGAGGTCCAGCAGTGGGGCCAGGACACTAGAAGCCCTCCCACTTTTGTGTCCCCACTTCAAGCACCAAGAATACAGAGCATCACTTGCCCCAGACTGAGAGTTCCTATCTATACTTTGTGGCTAATAGCCACTGATGGACTTCTGCTCCATATGTTTATCTAATTCCCTCTTGAAGCCATCCATGCTTGTAGCTGCCACCACCTCCTGTGGCAAGGAATTCCACGTGTTAATTACTCTTTGGGTGAAGAAGTACTTCCTTTTATCTGTTCTAACTTGACTGCTCAGCAATTTCATGGAGTGCCCACGAGTTCTTGTATTGTGAGAGAGGAAGAAAAGAAGTTCTTTATCTGCTGTATCCAATGCATAATCTTAAAAACCTCGATCATGTCACCCCTCAGCCGTCGATCTCCAAGCTAGAGAGCCCCAGGCGCTTCAACCTTTCTTCATAGGGAAAGTGTTCTAACCCTTTGATCATTCTAGTTGCCCTTTTCTGCACTTTTTTCCAATGCTATGGTATCTCTTTTGAGGTGTGGCGACCAGAACTGTGCACAGTACTCCAAATGAGGTTGCACCATCGATTTCTACAGGGGCATTATGATACTGGCTGATTTGTTTGCAGTTCCCTTCCTAATAACCCCCAGCATAGTGTTGGCCTTTTTCATTGCAGTCACACCCCGTAGTGACATTTTCATTGCATTATCTACCAAGACTCCAAGATCTCTCTTGGTCAGTCTCCACCAGTTCGGACCCCATAAACGTGGAGCCATTCCTATTGTGACTTCTGCATGGCAGAACAACTTTATCTACAGCAGCCGTCAAGCACCGTGGGAGCATGTGCCCAGTGCTGCACCGCTGGCTCTCCAGTCCGCCCATGTGGGTTTTCCTTTTCACCCCACTCCCCTCCCACCCCATGGGGCCTTGCAGTGAGGATACACCAACTCGGAGCTTACTAGCTGCTGTCCTCTATACAGTTTATATATCTGGCACCTGGCATTACATTTATGGCACACATGGCCTGGCCCCCAAAAGTGAAATTTATGTCAGATCCGGCCCTTTTACAAATGAGTTCGACAACTCTGGGCTAAAGGGCATCCAAAGACCTTCCAGGCCTACTGTGGACTTGAACCCAGATCCACCAAGTTGTAACCCAACACTCCAGCTCTGGAACTTAACTGACCCACATCATGAATGGGGGAAAACTGGATTGGGTTCATTCATGGCCTAAGGTGTGTGTTTCAAACATCTGCCAGAGGATTTAAAATTTTTTTATACACAATTGAAAAAAGACATACCCCACCAACCTTTGACACATTTAATGAAGCCCAACTCAAAACAAAACAAAAAACCTTCCCAAAGCACTGAAAAACACAAAGTCTGACTTACCTGATACAAATAATAAACTCTTTAATGAGCTATGACCTTTCCTTAGCTGAGCTTTTCTATCTCTGATTCATAAACACTTAATCTAGGGTTGCCAACGGCCTGGAGGAAAAAGGTGTTGTCCCTTTAACACCATGTCGGATGATGGGATGTGTTGGAGGGCTTCAAACATGGCTAAAGCTCCTTCTATAGTCTGAGAATTTTTAACATTTCTTCCTGGCTAGACTAAGAATTCTGTGTCGATTCAAGCTTTCTACAAGAGTTTATATAGTGTCAATACTTTATATGGTCTGTGGTGGTTTTTAAGATGTGACATATGAGAAAAGCTCTTTTAATGGACTAAGAAGTTACCTGGTTTCTCATGTGGGTTCTTTGGTGGCTTTGAAGATTGCCATACTGACTGAATCTCTTTTCAGACTCTGAGCATTCAAAAGGTTTCTCCCCTGTGAGAGCCAGTCTGGTGTAGTGGTTAAGTGCGCGGACTCTAATCTGGGAGAACCGGGTTTGATTCCCCCACTCCTCCACTTGCACCTGGCTGGATGACCTTGGGCGAGCCATAGCTCTGTACCAGCTGTTCCCTCAAGGACAGCTTGGGAAAGAGTTCTCTCAGCCCCACCTACCTCACAGGGTGTCTGTTGTGGGGAGGGGAGGGGAAAGGAGTTTGTAAGCCACTCTGAGACTCTTAAGTGAGTGAAGGGCGGGATATAAATCCAATCTCTTCTTCTTCTTCTTCTTCTGTGTGGGTTCTCTGATGCAGTTGAAGCTTCCCCTTCTCACTGAATCTCTTTCCACACTCTGAGCATTCAAAAGGTTTCTCCCCTGTGTGGGTTCTCTGATGCAATTGAAGCTTCCCCTTCTCACTGAATCTCTTTCCACACTCTGAGCATTCAAAAGGTTTTTCCCCTGTATGGGTTCTCTGATGCCCTTGAAGACTGCCACTGAACCTGAATCTCTTTCCACACTCCGAGCATTCAAAAGGTTTCTCCCCTGTGTGGGTCCTTTCGTGCAGTTGAAGATGGCCATGCTGACTGAATCTCTTTCCACACTCTGAGCATTCAAAAGGTTTCTCCCCTGTGTGGGTTCTCTGATGCCCTTGAAGACTGCCACTGAACCTGAATCTCTTTCCACACTCTGAGCATTCAAAAGGTTTCTCCCCTGTGTGGGTTCTCTGATGCAGTTGAAGCTTCCCCCTCTCACTGAATCTCTTTCCACACGCTGGGCATTCAAAAGGTCTGTCCCCTGTGTGGGTCCTTTCGTGCCGTTGAAGATGGCCATGCTGACTGAATCTCTTTCCACACTCTGAGCATTCAAAAGGTTTCTCTCCTGTGTGGGTTCTCTGATGCCTTTGAAGACTGCCACTGAACCTGAAACTCTTTCCACACTCTGAGCATTCAAAAGGTTTCTCCCCTGTGTGAGTTCTCTGATGCAGTTGAAGATACCTATGTTGACTTAATCTCTTTCCACACTCTGAGCATTCAAAAGGTTACTCCCCTGTGTGGGTTCTCTGATGCAGTTGAAGCTTCCCCTTTTCACTGAATCTCTTTCCACACTCTGAGCATTCAAAAGGTTTCTCTCCTGTGTGGGTTCTCTGATGCCTTTGAAGACTGCCACTGAACCTGAAACTCTTTCCACACTCTGAGCATTCAAAAGGTTTCTCCCCTGTGTGAGTTCTCTGATGCAGTTGAAGATACCTATGTTGACTGAATCTCTTTCCACACTCTGAGCATTCAAAAGGTTTCTCCCCTGTGTGGGTTCTCTGATGCAGCTGAAGCTTCCCCTTCTCACTGAATCTCTTTCCACACTCTGAGCATTCAAAAGGTTTCTCCCCTGTGTGGGTTCTCTGATGCTTTTGAAGATTCCCCCTCTCACTGAATCTCTTTCCACACTCTGAGCATTCAAAAGGTTTCTCCCCTGTGTGGGTTCTCTGATGCAATTGAAGCTTCCCCCTCTCACTGAATCTCTTTCCACACTCTGAGCATTTGAAAGGTTTTTCCCCTGTGTGGGTTCTCTGATGCTTTTGACGATTCCCCCTCTCACTGAATCTCTTTCCACACTCTGAGCATTCAAAGGGTTTCTCCCCTGTGTGAGTTCTCTGATGCAGTTGAAGCTTCCCCCTCTCACTGAATCTCTTTCCACACTCTGAGCATTCAAATGGTTTCTCCCCTCTTTGTATTCGTTGGTGCTCAAGGAGCTGTGATCTATTTTTGAAGTACTTTGCACACTGAATGGATGTAATTGCCTTCATTACCCTCTGCTTTGCAAGATGTAAATTACGCCATCTTCCATCTCTCTTCTCAACCATACAGCTGCCTTCCTTTCTGTTAGGTCTGCCTCGATTCCTGGTGTTTTCTTTCAAGTCTTCATTATTAGCTCGACCCGGCAACTGCTGGTCAAGTTCCTCACCCTCCTCATTCCTCTGATCATCCTCTGGTGGAAGAAAGAAAGATATTCTATTAACACCTGGGAGGGCAGGTAAGGTCCAAAGGCATCTATGTGACATTCAAGGAGGAAAGGACTGATGGCCCTTCAGCCTCTTCCAGCTCGCCTGATCTTAACCCCACTCCCACCTTTCCCCTGTGTATCTAATGAAGAAGAAGAAGAGGAGGAGGAGACTGGATTTATACCCCAACCTTCATTAGCCAAAGGAACCTCAGAGCAGATTACAATCTCCTCTCCCTTCCCCTCCCCATAGCAGACACCCTGTGAAGTATTGGGGCTGAGGGAGCTCTTTTGAGAGAACAACTCTGAAAGAACATCTGACTGACCCAATGTCTTACCAGCAGCTGCTAGTCGAGGAGTGGGGAATCAAACCCAGTTCTCCCAATGAGAGTCTATGCTCTTAACCACTACATCAAACTGGCTCTCATCCCCTGAAGAGCCAAAGCTGAGCTCTTGCTCAAAAGGAGCTCCTGACCCTCCAAATCCCTGTCTCCCTCCCTCTTTACAAATTAAATGTTGAAAGACCTGAGTCAGATTGAGGTGACAGGAGAGGAGGTCCTACGACTGATAGACAACTTAAAAAGTGATAAATCACCAGGCCCGGATGGCATACATCCAAGAGTTCTGAAAGAACTCAAATGTGAACTTGTGGATCTCCTGACCAAAAATGCAGTCTTTACTTAAAACCTGCCTCCATTCCTGAGGATGGGAAGGTAGCTAATGTCACTCCTATCTTTAAAAAGGGTTCCGGAGATCTGGGAAATTGCAGGCCAGTCGGTCTGACATCAATAATGGGTAAGTTGGTGGAAACTGTTATTTAAGGAGAGAATTACTATTAGAAGAAGATTGGATTTATACCCCGCCCTTCACTACCTGAAGGAGTCTCAGAGCGGCTTACAAACTCCTTCCCCTCCCCACAACAGACACCCTGTGAGGTAGGTGGGGCTGAGAGAGCTCTGAGAGAACTGCCCTTTCAAGGACAGCTCTTGTCAGAACTATGACTTGCCCAAGGTCATCCAGCAGCTGCAAGTGTAGAAGTGGGGAATCAAACCCTGTTCTCCCAGATTAGAGTCCACACACTTAACCACTACATAAAACTGGCACTCCAGACACATTGATGAACAAACACTATTGAGGCAGACTCAGCATGGGTTCTGTAAGGGAAGGTCTTGTCTCACTAACCTGTTAGTGTTCTTTGAGGGGGTGAACAAACATGTGGACAAGGGGGACCCAATAGTTATTGTTTACCGTGACTTTAAGAAAGCTTTTGGTAAAGTTCCTCCTCAAAGGCTCGTAAGTGAGCTCAATAGTCATGGGATGAAAGGAAAAGTCCTCTTGTGAATCAAAAACTGGCTAATTAATAGGAAACCGAGAGTGAGTATAAATGGGCAATTTTCTCTGTGGAGGGAGGTAAGCAGTGGGGTACCGCAGGGACCAGTACTCGGTCCAATGCCTTTTAACTTGTTTATTAATGATTTGGAGTTGGGAATAAGCAGTGCAGCAGCTAAATTTGCAGATGACATGAAATTGTTCAGGGTGGTGAGAACCAGGGGGGATTGTGAGGCACTCCAAATTGATCAGTTGAGGATGGGTGAGTGGGCATCAACGTGGCAGATGGGGTTCAGTGTGGCCAGGGGTCATTTCGTAGAAAAAGAGGTGCAGGAGCTCATTAGCATAACTCATTAGCATAACTTATTTGTAGATGCTACACATCCTGACATCCCCAGAAGTGCATCAGAAGGCAACACCCACCACTCAGGCTCCACCCCAAAAATCTCCAGGTATTTCCCAACTCAGAACTGACGAGCCTACCTGGAAAAAAAGCTGGGATCTGCTGGGCTTTGCAGCACCATCCTACGCCGAGAGGCCACGCCAGTTCTCCCAGATCAGAGTCCACGCTCCTAGCCACTACACCAAACTGTAACTCAAAACCTCTCTCTTTTAGAAGCAAGTCCAAGAAACATAGGACCCCCTCTCCACCACATCAGAGCCTTTAAGCAGATCCTTTCCAAAACAGTCCTTCAAAGCCTAGTTACATGAACTAAGCAGCAAGCAAGATACACGGTTTTGAAAAGTATTTCCCTCATAAATACTCAGAGATCCTGTGGCCTCCCGGCAGTGACAATCACAAGCAAAGGACAAGCAACCCAGAAGACTGAAGATGCATCAGAGTCCTCAACATGATGCTTAAGCAATGGGGGGGGGGGGGGGGAGAGAATGAGAAGGCACATAAACCAAAAACACCGGGACATGCTTAACCTTCGTAAATAAAAGACCAGACAGGTAATTTCACTTGTGGTCATTACTGGGAAAAGATGGTATATCCACAGCGTTTATCATCCCAGATACAGTTGCCAGCTCTGGGTTGGGAAAGACCTGGAGATTTTGGGGGTGGAGCCTGGAAAGAGTGCGTTTGGAGAGGGGAGGGACCTCAGCACGGTATAATTCCAAAGAGTCCTCCCTCCAAATTAGCCATTAACTGATCTTTTGATCTTTGTTGTCTGGAGATGACTTGTAAAAGCAGGACTCAAGCTGAGGCAGAGGGCACAAAATATTCCAGTCCAATTCAAATGCACAAACTACAAATTATTCACACACCCACACGCAGTGTTGACAGTGCTGCCCCCAGTCCCTGGTGCGCAGGCACACATACACACACACAGATGGAAAGTCTATCTGTTCTTGCAGCCAGCTCTGATGAAGCCAGGATTGCACACAAGAATTCAAAGAGGGAATTCCTCTCGGAAAGTAGGAAGGGAAGGAAACTTTGATCTTCGTAAAATGACTCTTTCCACCTCATTCTTTCCTTCCTTCCTTCTCCAACCTCCCCCCTTGGGCTTGCTCACTTGCAGGGCCAAAAAAGAGGGATCGGTTTTCTCTGGGCTGACCTTTCCTGGTGGGAGTTTTGCTGCAGAGGTGCGAGGGGCTGATCCTGGTGAGAACTCGGGCTCTGTGGCCACTCATTCCTCAGTCGGAGATCCAATCCAAGTAAGGGCTTTGGTGGAGCAGGAGGAAGGGGGTTGGGAATAGGAAGGAAAGAGGGCATTCCTACCGTATCTAGGAACGGAAGGAGGGAAGAAACCCTTTGAATGAGACCAGGGGAAAAGACACAGCAATGGATGGGAGAAGGAATACAGTGTAAATAAATAAAAAGAGGTTTTGTAAAGTGGGAAGGAGATGAGCAGTTCCCGAGGATCCCAGAGCACTGCAACTTGTTCTGCAATCATCCTTTCCCCCCCTTGACGTGCCAGCATGGGGCGGGGGAGCCCTTGGCCTGTGCTCAGCGAGGAGCTGCCCCTGCTACCTAGACTCCGCAGCCAGGAGGGAAGGCGGCTGCCGTCCAGGGCCATGTTGTGAGGGGGGCAGGAAGCAGAAGGAGGAGGGTGCCCACAGACTCCCCACCCCACAGGAGCAGACAGAAAAACACACAGACGCCTCCCCTGACAGCGCTGGCACAGCAGACATCCAGGCCACACACACACACAGAGCCCCACTCACCCCCCCCAACAGCACCGGCCGCGGCAGACCCTCGACGGCTGCCAGACCGCATTGCAGGGGGATGGAGGGCACCGAGGACCTTTCCACTCCCACCCCGCACACACACACGATCACACCCACTTGTCTTGCTGAGCAGGCTAGGAACACGGGGGGGAGCTCTGCGGGGCTTCTTCTGCTTGCCTGCTTCATCGGGCGGGCAGAGGAAGCCACTGGGAGGCATTTAAATGCTTCCCTGCAGCTTCCCGGGCCCTTCCTAGCTCACGTGTCTTGCCAAGCGAGTTGGGAACGGTGCGAGGGGGGGGGGGCCTCTGTGGGGTTTCTCCCTTCACTCTAGAGTCGCGCGTTAGGAAGAAAGTGGCAGTGCAGCTCTAGAGAGGAGAGCGGGGGCTGGGGGCGGGGTTTCTTGCCACCGCCATGTGTGCCCGCTTGTGGATTCCCGAAGCGGTGCTCCGGCCCCAAATGACCCTTGAGTGTGGCCAAGAGCAAAGTGATGCACATTGGGGCCAAAAATCCTAACTATAAATACGCGTTGATGGGGTCCGAACTGGCGGACACTGAGCAAGAGAGAGATCTTGGAGTCGTAGTAGAAGACTCAATGAAATTCAGGACAGTGTGCGACTGCAATGAAAAAGGCCAACGCTATGCTGGGGGTTATTAGGAAGGGAATTATTATTATTATTACTACTAACCACAAAGTATAGATAGGAACTCTCAGTCTGGGGCAAGTGATGCACTGTATTCTTGGTGCTTGGGAGAAGGGGCAACAGTGGGAGGGCTTCTAGTGTCCTGGCCCCACTGCTGGACCTCCTGAGGGCACCTGGTGTTCTTGGCCACTGTGTGACACAGAGTGTTGGACTGGATGGGCCACTGGCCTGATCCAACATTGGCTTCTCTTATGTTCTTCTGTTCTTACCCAGAGAAATTACGCTCCTGTAGTTCTCCCGCATGACTTCCCTGTAGAGAGCTCTCTGGCCCGGATCCAGCAGGGCCCATTCTGCTGGGGCAAAAGAGACCGACACCTCCTCAAAGGAAAAGGGACGCTGAAAGAAAAAGCAGATTCCGTCTTCAGAGATCATGTCAGGCAGAGATTGCACACTGGAATGGAGTGGTCTGGGATGGTACAGGATGTATGGTTGGGTGTCGGTAAAGGAAATCAGAGCCTCCCTCACCCAAACCATTGTGGGAAAAGCCCCTCTGAGAAAGGAGGGGAAGACCTAGACTGTCCCCTGCTCATCTCCCTTACCTGGACTGGCGGCAAAGCAGCGGCTTCCAGACCTCCGAAAAGACAGTGGCTCAACAGCGTCTCTCCACTGCCTGTTCATAAGAGAAAGGAGGGAGGAAGGGTGTTTGTCGTGACTTCCCATTCGGTCTGCTTCTTTGTTCCCTGCTTCACGCTCCCCCTTCCCAGCAGACTGAAACCTTGCCCTGTGTACACTCAACACAATCCTTTCACACTTTTTACTAAATGCTGGGAGAGGCGGAAGGGAAGCACCCATGAGCCTCAGGGGTGATGAATGCCGCCAACATATTTCAGGCTTCTGTAGACTTGAAATGGGCCCTGTGAACTCTGGCGTTCCAAAGGTTACAGCATCCCTGCTGGATCAGACCCAAACCCCAGGAATCTTCTTCTCCCGCCAGCTCAGCCCTTCAGTCGGGGTGGGTGGGGGACGGGGTGGGGCATGAGGTTGCGTGACATGTCCCCATCACATTCAGCCCAAAACTGAGGAGGAGGAGAAGGAAGAGATTGGATTTATAACCCACCTTTCACTCAAGAGTCTCAGAGCCGCTTACAAACGCCTTTCCCTTCACCTCCCCACAACAGACACGCTGGGAGGTAGGCGGGGCTGAGAGAGCTCTTCTGAGGACTGCGTGTGAGAGAACAACTCCAAAATAACTTATAACTGACCCAAAGTTACACCAGCAGCTGCACGTGGAGGAGTGGGGAATCAAACCCTGTCCTCCCAGATCAGAGTCTGTGCTCCTAACCACTACACCAAACCGGCTCTCTACCTGCGCTCCTAACTGCTACAGCAAACTGAGTACCTTGAGTTATGTCCATTTAATTCTTTTCCCGACCTGAACTCTCTACCCATCACAGTCACGGGGTGCCTGAATCATATACGGGCAAAACAAGTCCTTACCATGGGAGAGGGCGTCTTGGGCACCCTCCTGGGCCTGCGCCCTCTGCCCTTGCTCCAAGGAAGCCCCTTCTGCCTCACGGAATGTCGCTTCTGCCTTCATGGAGGGTCCCCACACCTGAAACACCAGCGAGGGAGAGGGGTGAGAGATGGGATGGGAAAGAGAGCACGGAAGGGACCCTGCCCCACTCCCAGCCGCTGCACCCGTCCGTCAGCAGACCTGCTGAGTGATCCGGAGGGACGAGAAGTTCTCTCGTAGAAGAGGCTGGGGAAGGAGGCTGTTAAATCTCCCACTTGGATGACTCCCACTTGGGCAAACGTCTCTCAGGGAGACTTTAGGAGAAGGTCAGACACCGTCGCTTGAATCGGACATACCTGGAGGAGAGCCCCTCACCTGCTCCGCCTGCCTCTTCTCCTCTGCCTGGGTCAGGAGGAAACCTTCGGCCAAGGCCACCGCCTGGGAACTGGTCTCCGGCCCACATTCCCTGACCCAGCCCTGCATTTCCTGGGGCAGGATGGCCAGGAGCTGCTCCAGGATCACCAGGTCCAGGATCTGCTTCTTGCTGCGCCCCTCCGGCTTCAGCCACCGGTTGCCAAGGCGATGGAGCTGGCTGCAAACCTCTCGGGGCCCAGCAGCCTCATGGTACTGGAACTGCCGGAAGTGTTGGCAGTGGACATCTGAGGTTGCCGTGACCTGATAACGGATCCCTGGCACAGGGCTTTCCTGGAATTCAGCACTGCTCCCAGCTTCGGTGGGATGGGGGCCCCTGCTGGCCGTCTTGCCAGTTCCAGGTCCTTCTGGGTCCTGCTCTTCCATCTCCTCCCCCTTCTCTTGGGTCACCTCCGACTGTGTAAAGATTCCTTCAGTCCCTTGGCTATGAAGAGAGGCCTGTTTCTGGGGGGAAGGAGGGACAGAGACAGAAACATGACACAAAGAAAGCCAACGAGAATTGCCCTGGTGGATCAGAACAACCGTGCTTCTTATGGCTTGTCGACCGGGTTTAATATCATTTTGCTCTATTGCACAACCGAGCTATTTTAGATATGCCTCCTTGGCTCTTCGGGAAACTTCACTGTCTCTGTTTGGCTCTTTCAGGATCTTACCAGCTTAGCCTCTCATTACACGGGTTCTGTCTGTCTGAGGGGCTAATTCTTAGGGTAAACTGGAGCCGCAAATGGACTGGAGCGACGGGTGACCCCTTAACCATTGTATGTGTTTCTTCAAAAGACTTGAAACGCCTCTTCCAAAATCCACAGGATTCTGCCTTTGAACAGTGGGGTTTTCTTGGTTAGATCCTGGTTAGTCCTCCAGCAAACGTGTATTTTGGGGAGGCGGAAAACCAGCTCCTCTTGGCTCTCATCCCATCTAGAAGGAAAACTCTCAGTGCAGCTGCAGGACTGGATATCATGATAATGTAACCTACAGGGTCTCAGTTAATTACTCTCAGCATTCCACAACTGAAGGAGGGTACATTGACACATCCATCTCCAATTTTGATACCTTTATTTGCTTTACTGTGTTTTCCCCCAGAATTAAACCCAAACAAAGGGTGACCGTAGAAACTAAGGCTGTTATTCCTGTTTGGTCCTTGCATCCTTTAAACATCTTAACTATGCTGTATGCTAATTTGCTGCTTGTTAAAAGTGGAGGGCTTGGCGCTTTCTCCTGTCTCAGACTTGAGAAGATGGCACCAGAGAGTTTAGGCTAATAGAGAGGTCAGGACACACAGAGCCTCCTTTCCTTCCTGCTCTCTGATCCTTTCCTTTGAAGTAGAATGCTACTCTTAGGGGCAATTTCCTCTGCTTCCGTCTCCCCCTCACACAGGTGGGCACGTCTCCTGCGTCTCCTGCGTTGGGCACGTTTTGGGGGGGGGGGAATGCTCTCTAATTCAAGGGAAAACTCTATGGTTTTCCCTCAAATTAGAGAGGTCCTGCCCCAACGTGCCCAACACGATGACGTCACTCCTGGGACACTCCTGGGACTCCCAGGAAGGGAAGGACTCCCCCCCGCCCGCTGCACTACCTGTAAGGACTTGGCAACCCTAACTCAAATGCTTTAGGGACTTGAAAGAATTCCCATCAATTGGTGCCAGTTTGCTTGTCCTTATGAAAGCTGCCACTGAAAAGAAAGGCAGGTGGCGGGAAGCCCTAAACTGTTTCCAAGTACCAAGAAATGAGTGGAGGGGTGCCCTTCCTTAGACTCCTCTCATGCCGAAATCAAAACGGTTGACCTTATAACCTCAGCATTTTACTGAGCTTGCTTTTTGCATAACTTAAAACTTCTTCATCATGTTACATGCAAATTTGTTGTTCCGCCTGTCTATAAGTTCAGACTCCACCTTTCATTCCAAAGTCTCTGAAAAAGTGTGTGTGCACACGAAAGCTCATACCTGGAATAAACCTTTGTTGGCCTGAAAAGGTGCCACTGGACTCTAAACCTGTTCTGCTGCTTCAGACCCCCACAGCTGACCCCCTGGAACTCTCTGTGTGGAAGGCAGCAGACTCAGCCGCAGGTACAGAGACCGATACTTCCTTTCTCAGAAACTGCAAACACCTGGACGTTATACCTCAAGGGCTGAGAATGAGGCATCCTCTCCAATCCACTCACCCCAGGAACGATGCAGGAAAACTGGGCCTCACCCTCTCCCAGAAACGACTCAGACCTCTGACCAGCGTCCTCAGGCCTCTGAGGGCAGAGAAGGGGGTCAGATCTCCAGCAGTTTCCCAGTCCGGAGAGGGAGGGGTCACCACCGGACCCGGGAAGGGAGAGGGCGCAGGCTCGCTCGGGTTGCCAGTCTCCAGGTGGGGCCTGGAGACCCCCCCCCCCTCTTTGCAAGGGAGACCCAGCAGCTGACAGAGGTCAGCTCCCCTGGAGAAAAGGGCTGCTTCAAAGGGGGGGGGGACTCTCTCTAGAGCATGAAACCCCACTGAGCCCCCACCCCGCCCTCTCCCGGATCCACCCTCCAAGTCTCCCGGGATTTCCCTACCCAGACCTTGGGCTCCCGGGCATATCGTGTTTGAGACACAGGGAAGAGGCGCTTGGAGAAGCGCCCGTGTTCTCAGTGCAATCTCAGGAGGAACCCCGCTGAGCTGACCGGGGCGCCGCTGGCCGCAGCCTGGCGGGAGTCCTCTGCCTCTGCGGCAGGGAAAGGGTTAAGGGGACCGAGCGCTTCCTAGAGAGGCCAAGCAAGGTGGGGGGGAGAGGCATGGAGGGACAGGCGGGCTTCCTGGGGGGGGGGGGGGTAGGAAGGGGGTCCGGCGCGGCAGCAGGAGGGAAGAGGGCGTTGCAGCCGGGCGCCGTGGAGGGGGAGGTGCAAGGGAGTGAATGGCCGGGGGGGGGGGGTGCGGCAGGAGAAGCTCTTCAATGGCGGGGGGGGGGGATGCCGCTCTCGTGAGTCTTTGGCGAGGGGGGGGATTCAGTAGTTCGAAAGGGGAAGGTCCGGGACTAGCTGCGTTTGCACAAGCCAATGCTTTCTGGATCGCCACCAAGGCAGCCAGCAGGAGGAGAAACTTGCACCATCTGCATTCAACTTCCACGGGCGTTCAGTAGATCATTGACTCAGGAGCTCAGCGGATGGTTGGTACAAAGCTGCATCTTCATGATGCAACTCTCCTGTTGCTATGGGGCGAGAAAGAGGTGGCTTTCCCCTCTCCTTGCAGGGAGAAGAAGACAGAGCCAGGAAGAGAGCCAGAAATGCCGCTTCTGAGCGGTGGAAATTGCTCTGCCTGAGCCAGTCAGAGGGGAGCTTTCGGGGTCCCTAACGCAGGACTACATTTCCCAGGGACAAGCGCTGTTAAAGGGACACAGCAGGTTTTGCTAACTACTTTTACATACAGTGAAACGCTGACTGGGGGCCGCACAGGAGGCATCCGGACTGCTTCGGGCGCGCCTCTCCCCTCCTCTCGCTCCGGGCCGGGCGGGGCCAATGGTTGCCGGCCTTCCCGGGTGGGTCCCAGCGAGGGCGCCCCAGGTCCCAGCTCCGCTTCCCAGGTCCGGAGACCTCGCCCGATTCACAGAATCGCAGAATCGCTCCGAGTGGGAAGGGGCCACAGAGGCCATCCAGTCCAGCCCCCGCTGCTCGGTGCAGGATCAGCCTAGAGCATCCCTGACAAGGGGGTGTCTGATTCCATTGACTCACACAGATGAAGACTCACTCGCTGGTTGCTCTTTCTGATGTGGTTGTCTTAAGAACATAAGAACATGAGAGAATCCAATCTTGGATCAGGCCAGTGGCCCACCCAGTCCAAACCTCTGTCACACAGTGGCCAAAAGCACCAGGGGCCCTCAGGAAGTCCAGCAGTGGGGCCAGGACACTACAAGCCCTCCCACTGTTGCCCCCCCCCAAGCACCAAGAATACAGAGCATCACTGGCCCCAGACTGAGAGTTCCTATCTATACCTTGTGGCTTATATTGATCTTATATTGGGTACAACTGATACACACTATAATACAGAGGTATGAAACATGCGGCCCACGGCCCAGATCAAGCCATCGGAGGGCCCCAATGAGGCCCACAGGGCCCTGGCTGTTCCCTACTTTATGCCAGGGCTCTCCTGGGTGCAACTGGGTTCCCTCCCCCTTTCCACTGTATTCATGCCCTCAGGATCCAGTTCTGAAAGCAGTGTGAAAGGAGGAATAACAACAAGCCAGTGAGGTGGATCGGGCTGAGAGCGTGTGTCCAGACCAAGTTCACCCCCTTTGGTAGGAAGTTGTAGTTATATCTTTCGGGAAGAGTATAGTTTTTGGAGACAAACACATGGCCCCCCAGTCTGTGTAAGGATGCCTTCTCATATTCTTGACCAGCATATGAAGCAATTTATGTACAAAAGGCTGCAATGCCTAGCCATTTCATGCTTTCCCCCGGAGTCCTAGTGTCTGCTACGCTGCCCTCTCCCGCCCAGGGGGTTGGGACCCAACCAGTGACCCCACCCGTAGGAATGTGCTCATGTGCTGTTAAGCTGTCTGGCTTCCTTATCACACCCCGCTTTTGTCTGCTAGGCTCCCAGCTTGCCTGTTTCGCTCCCAGCTTGCTCAAGGTCTGGGATAAATCCTCCCCTACCATGTTATTCCTTTTACAGCTCCTCTCCCCTCTCTCCAAAACATTTAGTGGAAGTTCCCTGGGAACCAAAGGCACAAGAACATGCTTGCTGCCATTTCTATGGGAAACCTGCTCAGGGGGTTGGAACCACTTTTCATGATTTATGATTGGTGTAGATGTAATTGAGGGGGGTTCTGGGAGCTTAGTATAATACTAACTGTTTGTTTACAATAAAGTCATGACTAACAGGAAAAGTGTAACCATTCCAATAAGAACCTCTTTGCAAATAAAGGACTTTCTGGTTCAGGAGACCTGTTGCGGACTGCATCTTTTGGGACAATCTCACAGGCTGTTAGTAATCCCATTTCTGGGACCAGTCCATCGTACCCACCATGGAAGATGATGGCTCTGACATCCCAGCGACTACTGAGCAAGACTTCCAGGTGCCGCCTGGGGAGGAGCCAGCGCCGCAGGTAACCAGTGCTTCAGTTAACGTCAAACCCCGGAGCACTGGAACTCAAGCCTGGGCGCAATTGGGATTACAAACTACCGAAGCCCTGTTTCCCCGCTGGGAGGCTGGTGCACGTTGTTCGGGGTCTCGAGGCACAGAATGGAGACCCATGGAGGAGTTCCAAGTAGGCGAAGTCTGGGCGCAGATTGACACCATACAGAGAGATCTGCGGAGAGAGATGACCGCGCTCCTCACCAAACTGCCTAACGTGGTAGCGCAGGTGCTTCAAGGTCAGCTGGCAGCGGCAGGGGTTGGGGCTCAACCAGTACAGGCCCAGGTGCCACCGCCCGCACAGCCAGTTGGGCCGCCAGGGCAGCAGCCGGGACAGCCTGCTGCACTGGGAGGGGCCCCCGCACCTGGACCTGCTCACCCAGGGGACCGTTGCCCGGTGCCACATGAGCTGATGGGGGCCACCTTCGACGGGAACCCCGCTAAGCTGCAGTTCTTCATCACTGAAGCGGGGCACTGCATGCAGAATTGGGGTCATCTGTTTCGGGATGACAGTGACCAAGCAGGCTACCTGGGTTCCAGATTGCGGAGCTCTTGCCACCGGCAGGCTAGCAAAGCCAGCCAAGGCTAAAGAGACACAGGTAAGATAAAAAATTTAAAACTTCAGTAAATGTAAAGATAAAACAGGGAACAGCAGAGCAACAAAGCAAAGAGAGAAAATATAACCTCCCCCAGCAGGAGCTTAAAAGGAGAAAGGATAAAAAATAAAACGGAAACAGAAGCGCCAGAAACTGAACACAGCCTTGAGCATTCGCTATCTCACACCAGAAACTGGAACACAACCTGCTTAAGCCACCAAATTTCTGTCTAACATATTTTCCTTTGGTAAATAGTCTATTATTCTTTCAGTCATTGCTCAAGATCACCTGATCATAAGAGCTCTGAAAAGGAAACTAAGTAAGCCTGAAAATCTGACTGGCTAAAGCAGGGATGTCAAACATAAGTCCCGGGGGCCGGAAAGGGCCCACCCACCAGGGCTCTTATGCAGCCCGCGAGCAGCCAGCGCAAGGGAGGGAACAGGAGCCTGCTTGGGGGGGGGAGAGACATAAGAACATAAGAGAAGCCAACGCTGGATCAGGCCAGTGGCCCCTCCAGTCCAACACTCTGTGTCACACAATGGCCAAAAACACCAGGTGCCCTCAGGAGGTCCAGCAGTGGGGCCAGGACACTAGAAGCCCTCCCACTTTTGTGTCCCCACTTCAAGCACCAAGAATACAGAGCATCACTTGCCCCAGACTGAGAGTTCCTATCTATACTTTGTGGCTAATAGCCACTGATGGACTTCTGCTCCATATGTTTATCTAATTCCCTCTTGAAGCCATCCATGCTTGTAGCCGCCGCCACCTCCTGTGGCAAGGAATTCCACGTGTTAATTACTCTTTGGGTGAAGAAGTACTTCCTTTTATCTGTTCTAACTTGACTGCTCAGCAATTTCATGGAGTGCCCGCGAGTTCTTGTATTATGAGAGAGGAAGAAAAGAAGTTCTTTATCTGCTGTATCCAATGCATAATCTTAAAAACCTCGATCATGTCACCCCTCAGCCGTCGATCTCCAAGCTAAAGAGCCCCAGGCGCTTCAACCTTTCTTCATAGGGAAAGTGTTCTAACCCTTTGATCATTCTAGTTGCCCTTTTCTGCACTTTTTTCCAATGCTATGGTATCTCTTTTGAGGTGTGGCGACCAGAACTGTGCACAGTACTCCAAATGAGGTTGCACCATCGATTTCTACAGGGGCATTATGATACTGGCTGATTTGTTTGCAGTTCCCTTCCTAATAACCCCCAGCATAGTGTTGGCCTTTTTCATTGCAGTCACACCCCGTAGTGACATTTTCATTGCATTATCTACCAAGACTCCAAGATCTCTCTTGGTCAGTCTCCACCAGTTCGGACCCCATAAACGTGGAGCTATTCCTATTGTGGCTTCTGCATGGCAGAACAACTTTATCTACAGCAGCCGTCAAGCACCGTGGGAGCATGTGCCCAGTGCTGCACCGCTGGCTCTCCAGTCCGCCCATGTGGGTTTTCCTTTTCACCCCACTCCCCTCCCACCCCATGGGGCCTTGCAGTGAGGATACACCAACTCGGAGCTTACTAGCTGCTGTCCTCTATACAGTTTATATATCTGGCACCTGGCATTACATTTATGGCACACATGGCCTGGCCCCCAAAAGTGAAATTTATGTCAGATCCGGCCCTTTTACAAATGAGTTCAACAACTCTGGGCTAAAGGGCATCCAAAGACCTTCCAGGCCTACTGTGGACTTGAACCCAGATCCACCAAGTTGTAACCCAACACTCCAGCTCTGGAACTTAACTGACCCACATCATGAATGGGGGAAAACTGGATTGGGTTCATTCATGGCCTAAGGTGTGTGTCTCAAACATCTGCCAGAGGATTTAAAATTTTTTTATACACAATTGAAAAAAGACATACCCCACCAACCTTTGACACATTTAATGAAGCCCAACTCAAAACAAAACAAAAAACCTTCCCAAAGCACTGAAAAACACAAAGTCTGACTTACCTGATACAAATAATAAACTCTTTAATGAGCTATGACCTTTCCTTAGCTGAGCTTTTTTTTATCTCTGATTCATAAACACTTAATCTAGGGTTGCCAACGGCCTGGAGGAAAAAGGTGTTGTCCCTTTAACACCATGTCGGATGATGGGATGTGTTGGAGGGCTTCAAACATGGCTAAAGCTCCTTCCATAGTCTGAGAATTTTTAACATTTCTTCCTGGCTAGACTAAGAATTCTGTGTCGATTCAAGCTTTCTACAAGAGTTTATATAGTGTCAATACTTTATATGGTCTGTGGTGGTTTTTAAGATGTGACATATGAGAAAAGCTCTTTTAATGGACTAAGAAGTTACCTGGTTTCTCATGTGGGTTCTTTGGTGGCTTTGAAGATTGCCATGCTGACTGAATCTCTTTTCACACTCTGAGCATTCAAAAAGTTTCTCCCCTGTGAGAGCCAGTCTGGTGTAGTGGTTAAGTGCGCGGACTCTAATCTGGGAGAACCGGGTTTGATTCCCCCACTCCTCCACTTGCACCTGGCTGGATGACCTTGGGCAAGCCATAGCTCTGTACCAGCTGTTTCCTCAAGGACAGCTTGGGAAAGAGTTCTCTGAGCCCCACCTACCTCACAGGGTGTCTGTTGTGGGGAGGGGAGGGGAAAGGAGTTTGTAAGCCACTCTGAGACTCTTAAGTGAGTGAAGGGCGGGATATAAATCCAATCTCTTCTTCTTCTTCTGTGTGGGTTCTCTGATGCAGTTGAAGCTTCCCCTTCTCACTGAATCTCTTTCCACACTCTGAGCATTCAAAAGGTTTCTCCCCTGTGTGGGTTCTCTGATGCAACTGAAGCTTCCCCTTCTCACTGAATCTCTTTCCACACTCTGAGCATTCAAAAGGTTTTTCCCCTGTATGGGTTCTCTGATGCCCTTGAAGACTGCCACTGAACCTGAATCTCTTTCCACACTCTGAGCATTCAAAAGGTTTTTCCCCTGTATGGGTTCTCTGATGCCCTTGAAGACTGCCACTGAACCTGAATCTCTTTCCACACTCTGAGCATTCAAAAGGTTTCTCCCCTGTGTGGGTCCTTTCGTGCAGTTGAAGATGGCCATGCTGACTGAATCTTTTTCCACACTCTGAGCATTCAAAAGGTTTCTCCCCTGTGTGGGTTCTCTGATGCCCTTGAAGACTGCCACTGAACCTGAATCTCTTTCCACACTCTGAGCATTCAAAAGGTTTCTCCCCTGTGTGGGTTCTCTGATGCAGTTGAAGCTTCCCCCTCTCACTGAATCTCTTTCCACATTCTGAGCATTCAAAAGGTTTCTCCCCTGTGTGGGTTCTCTGATGCAGTTGAAGTTTCCCCCTCTCACTGAATCTCTTTCCACACTCTGAGCATTCAAAAGGTTTCTCTCCTGTGTGGGTTCTCTGATGCCTTTGAAGACTGCCACTGAACCTGAAACTCTTTCCACACTCTGAGCATTCAAAAGGTTTCTCCCCTGTGTGAGTTCTCTGATGCAGTTGAAGATACCTATGTTGACTTAATCTCTTTCCACACTCTGAGCATTCAAAAGGTTTCTCCCCTGTGTGGGTTCTCTGATGCAGTTGAAGCTTCCCCTTTTCACTGAATCTCTTTCCACACTCTGAGCATTCAAAAGGTTTCTCTCCTGTGTGGGTTCTCTGATGCCTTTGAAGACTGCCACTGAACCTGAAACTCTTTCCACACTCTGAGCATTCAAAAGGTTTCTCCCCTGTGTGAGTTCTCTGATGCAGTTGAAGATACCTATGTTGACTGAATCTCTTTCCACACTCTGAGCATTCAAAAGGTTTCTCCCCTGTGTGGGTTCTCTGATGCAGCTGAAGCTTCCCCTTCTCACTGAATCTCTTTCCACACTCTGAGCATTCAAAAGGTTTCTTCCCTGTGTGGGTTCTCTGATGCTTTTGAAGATTCCCCCTCTCACTGAATCTCTTTCCACACTCTGAGCATTCAAAAGGTTTCTCCCCTGTGTGGGTTCTCTGATGCAATTGAAGCTTCCCCCTCTCACTGAATCTCTTTCCACACTCTGAGCATTCGAAAGGTTTTTCCCCTGTGTGGGTTCTCTGATGCTTTTGACGATTCCCCCTCTCACTGAATCTCTTTCCACACTCTGAGCATTCAAAAGGTTTCTCCCCTGTGTGAGTTCTCTGATGCAGTTGAAGCTTCCCCCTCTCACTGAATCTCTTTCCACACTCTGAGCATTCAAATGGTTTCTCCCCTCTTTGTATTCGTTGGTGCTCAAGGAGCTGTGATCTATTTTTGAAGTACTTTGCACACTGAATGGATGTAATTGCCTTCATTACCCTCTGCTTTGCAAGATGTAAATTACGCCATCTTCCATCTCTCTTCTCAACCATACAGCTGCCTTCCTTTCTGTTAGGTCTGCCTCGATTCCTGGTGTTTTCTTTCAAGTCTTCATTATTAGCTCGACCCGGCAACTGCTGGTCAAGTTCCTCACCCTCCTCATTCCTCTGATCATCCTCTGGTGGAAGAAAGAAAGATATTCTATTAACACCTGGGAGGGCAGGTAAGGTCCAAAGGCATCTATGTGACATTCAAGGAGGAAAGGACTGATGGCCCTTCAGCCTCTTCCAGCTCGCCTGATCTTAACCCCACTCCCACCTTTCCCCTGTGTATCTAATGAAGAAGAAGAAGAGGAGGAGGAGACTGGATTTATACCCCACCCTTCATTACCCAAAGGAACCTCAGAGCAGATTACAATCTCCTCTCCCTTCCCCTCCCCATAGCAGACACCCTGTGAAGTATTGGGGCTGAGGGAGCTCTTTTGAGAGAACAACTCTGAAAGAACATCTGACTGACCCAATGTCTTACCAGCAGCTGCTAGTCGAGGAGTGGGGAATCAAACCCAGTTCTCCCAATGAGAGTCTATGCTCTTAACCACTACATCAAACTGGCTCTCATCCCCTGAAGAGCCAAAGCTGAGCTCTTGCTCAAAAGGAGCTCCTGACCCTCCAAATCCCTGTCTCCCTCCCTCTTTACAAATTAAATGTTGAAAGACCTGAGTCAGATTGAGGTGACAGGAGAGGAGGTCCTACGACTGATAGACAACTTAAAAAGTGATAAATCACCAGGCTCGGATGGCATACATCCAAGAGTTCTGAAAGAACTCAAATGTGAACTTGTGGATCTCCTGACAAAAAATGCAGTCTTTACTTAAAACCTGCCTCCATTCCTGAGGATGGGAAGGTAGCTAATGTCACTCCTATCTTTAAAAAGGGTTCCGGAGATCTGGGAAATTGCAGGCCAGTCGGTCTGACATCAATAATGGGTAAGTTGGTGGAAACTGTTATTTAAGGAGAGAATTACTATTAGAAGAAGATTGGATTTATACCCCGCCCTTCACTACCTGAAGGAGTCTCAGAGCGGCTTACAAACTCCTTCCCCTCCCCACAACAGACACCCTGTGAGGTAGGTGGGGCTGAGAGAGCTCTGAGAGAACTGCCCTTTCAAGGACAGCTCTTGTCAGAACTATGTCTTGCCCAAGGTCATCCAGCAGCTGCAAGTGTAGAAGTGGGGAATCAAACCCTGTTCTCCCAGATTAGAGTCCACACACTTAACCACTACATAAAACTGGCACTCCAGACACATTGATGAACAAACACTATTGAGGCAGACTCAGCATGGGTTCTGTAAGGGAAGGTCTTGTCTCACTAACCTGTTAGTGTTCTTTGAGGGGGTGAACAAACATGTGGACAAGGGGGACCCAATAGTTATTGTTTACCGTGACTTTAAGAAAGCTTTTGGTAAAGTTCCTCCTCAAAGGCTCGTAAGTGAGCTCAATAGTCATGGGATGAAAGGAAAAGTCCTCTTGTGAATCAAAAACTGGCTAATTAATAGGAAACCGAGAGTGAGTATAAATGGGCAATTTTCTCTGTGGAGGGAGGTAAGCAGTGGGGTACCGCAGGGACCAGTACTCGGTCCAATGCCTTTTAACTTGTTTATTAATGATTTGGAGTTGGGAATAAGCAGTGCAGCAGCTAAATTTGCAGATGACATGAAATTGTTCAGGGTGGTGAGAACCAGGGGGGATTGTGAGGCACTCCAAATTGATCAGTTGAGGATGGGTGAGTGGGCGTCAACGTGGCAGATGGGGTTCAGTGTGGCCAGGGGTCATTTCGTAGAAAAAGAGGTGCAGGAGCTCATTAGCATAACTCATTAGCATAACTTATTTGTAGATGCTACACATCCTGACATCCCCAGAAGTGCATCAGAAGGCAACACCCACCACTCAGGCTCCACCCCAAAAATCTCCAGGTATTTCCCAACTCAGAACTGGCGAGCCTACCTGGAAAAAAAGATGGGATCTGCTGGGCTTTGCAGCACCATCCTACGCCGAGAGGCCACACCAGTTCTCCCAGATCAGAGTCCACGCTCCTAGCACTACACCAAGCTGTAACTCAAAACCTCTCTCTTTTAGAAGCAAGTCCAAGAAACATAGGACCCCCTCTCCACCACATCAGAGCCTTTAAGCAGATCCTTTCCAAAACAGTCCTTCAAAGCCTAGTTACATGAACTAAGCAGCAAGCAAGATACACGGTTTTGAAAAGTATTTCCCTCATAAATACTCAGAGATCCTGTGGCCTCCCGGCAGTGACAATCACAAGCAAAGGACAAGCAACCCAAAAGACTGAAGATGCATCAGAGTCCTCAACATGATGCTTAAGCAATGGGGGGGGGGGGGGAGAGAATGAGAAGGCACATAAACCAAAAACACCGGGACATGCTTAACCTTCGTAAATAAAAGACCAGACAGGTAATTTCACTTGTGGTCATTACTGGGAAAAGATGGTATATCCACAGCGTTTATCATCCCAGATACAGTTGCCAGCTCTGGGTTGGGAAAGACCTGGAGATTTTGGGGGTGGAGCCTGGAAAGAGTGCGGTTTGGAGAGGGGAGGGACCTCAGCACGGTATAATTCCAAAGAGTCCTCCCTCCAAATTAGCCATTAACTGATCTTTTGATCTTTGTTGTCTGGAGATGACTTGTAAAAGCAGGACTCAAGCTGAGGCAGAGGGCACAAAATATTCCAGTCCAATTCAAATGCACAAACTACAAATTATTCACACACCCACATGCAGTGTTGACAGTGCTGCCCCCAGTCCCTGGTGCGCAGGCACACATACACACACACAGATGGAAAGTCTATCTGTTCTTGCAGCCAGCTCTGATGAAGCCAGGATTGCACACAAGAATTCAAAGAGGGAATTCCTCTCGGAAAGTAGGAAGGGAAGGAAACTTTGATCTTCGTAAAATGACTCTTTCCACCTCATTCTTTCCTTCCTTCCTTCTCCAACCTCCCCCCTTGGGCTTGCTCACTTGCAGGGCCAAAAAAGAGGGATCGGTTTTCTCTGGCCTGACCTTTCCTGGTGGGAGTTTTGCTGCAGAGGTGCGAGGGGCTGATCCTGGTGAGAACTCGGGCTCTGTGGCCACTCATTCCTCAGTCGGAGATCCAATCCAAGTAAGGGCTTTGGTGGAGCAGGAGGAAGGGGGTTGGGAATAGGAAGGAAAGAGGGCATTCCTACCGTATCTAGGAACGGAAGGAGGGAAGAAACCCTTTGAATGAGACCAGGGGAAAAGACACAGCAATGGATGGGAGAAGGAATACAGTGTAAATAAATAAAAAGAGGTTTTGTAAAGTGGGAAGGAGATGAGCAGTTCCCGAGGATCCCAGAGCACTGCAACTTGTTCTGCAATCATCCTTTCCCCCCCTTGACGTGCCAGCATGGGGCGGGGGAGCCCTTGGCCTGTGCTCAGCGAGGAGCTGCCCCTGCTACCTAGACTCCGCAGCCAGGAGGGAAGGCGGCTGCCGTCCAGGGCCATGTTGTGAGGGGGGCAGGAAGCAGAAGGAGGAGGGTGCCCACAGACTCCCCACCCCACAGGAGCAGACAGAAAAACACACAGACGCCTCCCCTGACAGCGCTGGCACAGCAGACATCCAGGCCACACACACACACAGAGCCCCACTCACCTCCCCCAACAGCACCGGCCGCGGCAGACCCTCGACGGCTGCCAGACCGCATTGCAGGGGGATGGAGGGCACCGAGGACCTTTCCACTCCCACCCCGCACACACACACGATCACACCCACTTGTCTTGCTGAGCAGGCTAGGAACACGGGGGGGAGCTCTGCGGGGCTTCTTCTGCTTGCCTGCTTCATCGGGCAGGCAGAGGAAGCCACTGGGAGGCATTTAAATGCTTCCCTGCAGCTTCCCGGGCCCTTCCTAGCTCACGTGTCTTGCCAAGCGAGTTGGGAACGGTGCGAGGGGGGCCTCTGTGGGGTTTCTCCCTTCACTCTAGAGTCGCGCGTTAGGAAGAAAGTGGCAGTGCAGCTCTAGAGAGGAGAGCGGGGGCTGGGGGCGGGGTTTGTTGCCACCGCCATGTGTGCCCGCTTGTGGATTACCGGAGCTGTGCTCCGGCCCCAAATGACCCTTGAGTATGGCCAAGAGCAAAGTGATGCACAGTGGGGCCAAAAATCCTAACTATAAATACGCATTGATGGGGTCCGAACTGGCGGACACTGACCAAGAGAGAGATCTTGGAGTCGTAGTAGATGACTCAATGAAATTCAGGACAGTGTGCGACTGCAATGAAAAAGGCCAACGGTATGCTGGGGGTTATTAGGAAGGGAATTATTATTATTATTACTACTAACCACAAAGTATAGATAGGAACTCTCAGTCTGGGGCAAGTGATGCACTGTATTCTTGGTGCTTGGGAGAAGGGGCAACAGTGGGAGGGCTTCTAGTGTCCTGGCCCCACTGGTGGACCTCCTGATGGCACCTGGTGTTCTTGGCCACTGTGTGACACAGAGTGTTGGACTGGATGGGCCACTGGCCTGATCCAACATTGGCTTCTCTTATGTTCTTCTGTTCTTACCCAGAGAAATTACGCTCCTGTAGTTCTCCCGCATGACTTCCCTGTAGAGAGCTCTCTGGCCCGGATCCAGCAGGGCCCATTCTGCTGGGGCAAAAGAGACCGACACCTCCTCAAAGGAAAAGGGACGCTGAAAGAAAAAGCAGATTCCGTCTTCAGAGATCATGTCAGGCAGAGATTGCACACTGGAATGGAGTGGTCTGGGATGGTACAGGATGTATGGTTGGGTGTCGGTAAAGGAAATCAGAGCCTCCCTCACCCAAACCATAGTGGGAAAAGCCCCTCTGAGAAAGGAGGGGAAGACCTAGACTGTCCCCTGCTCATCTCCCTTACCTGGACTGGCGGCAAAGCAGCGGCTTCCAGACCTCCGAAAAGACAGTGGCTCAACAGCGTCTCTCCACTGCCTGTTCATAAGAGAAAGGAGGGAGGAAGGGTGTTTGTCGTGACTTCCCATTCGGTCTGCTTCTTTGTTCCCTGCTTCACGCGCCCCCTTCCCAGCAGACTGAAACCTTGCCCTGTGTACACTCAACACAATCCTTTCACACTTTTTACTAAATGCTGGGAGAGGCGGAAGGGAAGCACCCATGAGCCTCAGGGGTGATGAATGCCGCCAACATATTTCAGGCTTCTGTAGACTTGAAATGGGCCCTGTGAACTCTGGCGTTCCAAAGGTTACAGCATCCCTGCTGGATCAGATCAAACCCCCAGGAATCTTCTTCTCCCGCCAGCTCAGCCCTTCAGTCGGGGCGGGTGGGGGACGGGGTGGGGCATGAGGTTGCGTGACATGTCCCCATCACATTCAGCCCAAAACTGAGGAGGAGGAGAAGGAAGAGATTGGATTTATAACCCACCTTTCACTCAAGAGTCTCAGAGCCGCTTACAAACGCCTTTCCCTTCACCTCCCCACAACAGACACGCTGGGAGGTAGGCGGGGCTGAGAGAGCTCTTCTGAGGACTGCGTGTGAGAGAACAACTCCAAAATAACTTATAACTGACCCAAAGTTACACCAGCAGCTGCACGTGGAGGAGTGGGGAATCAAACCCTGTCCTCCCAGATCAGAGTCTGTGCTCCTAACCACTACACCAAACCGGCTCTCTACCTGCGCTCCTAACTGCTACAGCAAACTGAGTACCTTGAGTTATGTCTATTTAATTCTTTTCCCGACCTGAACTCTCTACCCATCACATTCACGGGGTGCCTGAATCATATACGGGCAAAACTAGTCCTTACCATGGGAGAGGGCGTCTTGGCCACCCTCCCGGGCCTGCGCCCTCTGCCCTTGCTCCAAGGAAGCCCCTTCTGCCTCAGGGAATGTCGCTTCTGCCTTCATGGAGGGTCCCCACACCTGAAACACCAGCGAGGGAGAGGGGTGAGAGATGGGATGGGAAAGAGAGCACGGAAGGGACCCTGCCCCACTCCCAGCCGCTGCACCCGTCCGTCAGCAGACCTGCTGAGTGATCCGGAGGGACGAGAAGTTCTCTCGTAGAAGAGGCTGGGGAAGGAGGCTGTTAAATCTCCCACTTGGATGACTCCCACTTGGGCAAACGTCTCTCAGGGAGACTTTAGGAGGAGGTCAGACACCGTCGCTTGAATCGGACATACCTGGAGGAGAGCCCCTCACCTGCTCCGCCTGCCTCTTCTCCTCTGCCTGGCTCAGGAGGAAACCTTCGGCCAAGGCCACCGCCTGGGAACTGGTCTCCGGCCCACATTCCCTGACCCAGCCCTGCATTTCCTGGGGCAGGATGGCCAGGAGCTGCTCCAGGATCACCAGGTCCAGGATCTGCTTCTTGCTGCGCCCCTCCGGCTTCAGCCACCGGTTGCCAAGGCGATGGAGCCGGCTGCAAACCTCTCGGGGCCCAGCAGCCTCATGGTACTGGAACTGCCGGAAGTGTTGGCAGTGGACATCTGAGGTTGCCGTGACCTGATAACGGATCCCTGGCACAGGGCTTTCCTGGAATTCAGCACTGCTCCCAGCTTCGGTGGGATGGGGGCCCCTGCTGGCCGTCTTGCCAGTTCCAGGTCCTTCTGGGTCCTGCTCTTCCATCTCCTCCCCCTTCTCTTGGGTCACCTCCGACTGTGTAAAGATGCCTTCAGTCCCTTGGCTATGAAGAGAGGCCTGTTTCTGGGGGGAAGGAGGGACAGAGACAGAAACATGTCACAAAGAAAGCCAACGAGAATTGCCCTGGGGGATCAGAACAACCGTGCTTCTTATGGCTTGTCGACCAGGTTTAATATCATTTTCCTCTATTGCACAACCGAGCTATTTTAGATATGCCTCCTTGGCTCTTCGGGAAACTTCACTGTCTCTGTTTGGCTCTTTCAGGATCTTACCAGCTTAGCCTCTCATTACATGGGTTCTGTCTGTCTGAGGGGCTAATTCTTAGGGTAAACTGGAGCCGCAAATGGACTGGAGCGACGGGTGACCCCTTAACCATTGTATGTGTTTCTTCAAGAGACTTGAAACGCCTCTTCCAAAATCCACAGGATTCTGCCTTTGAACAGTGGGGTTTTCTTGGTTAGATCCTGGTTAGTCCTCCAGCAAACGTGTATTTTGGGGAGGCGGAAAACCAGCTCCTCTTGGCTCTCATCCCATCTAGAAGGAAAACTCTCAGTGCAGCTGCAGGACTGGATATCATGATAATGTAACCTACAGGGTCTCAGTTAATTACTCTCAGCATTCCACAACTGAAGGAGGGTACATTGACACATCCATCTCCAATTTTGATACCTTTATCTGCTTTACTGTGTTTTCCCCCAGAATTAAACCCAAACAAAGGGTGACCGTAGAAACCAAGGTTGTTATTCCTGTTTGGTCCTTGCATCCTTTAAACATCTTAACTATGCTGTATGCTAATTTGCTGTTTGTTAAAAGTGGAGGGCTTGGCGCTTTCTCCTGTCTCAGACTTGAGAAGATGGCACCAGAGAGTTTAGGCAGATAGAGAGGTCAGGACACACAGAGCCTCCTTTCCTTCCTGCTCTCTGATCCTTTCCTTTGAAGTAGAATGCTACTCTTAGGGGCAATTTCCTCTGCTTCCGTCTCCCCCTCACACAGGTGGGCACGCAACACTCCCCCTCACACCCTCCCTCTCTCACGCAAGAAGTTGGAGGCTGGACATGTGTCCAACATCATCCAGCTAGTTATAATCAGTAATCTATATCTATCTCTTACCTGCACTCTCAAGCATGTATTTCCTTTAATAAATACTTATTAGTTTTTAGACTGACGGCTGACTCCGTGTGACTCTGTAAGTCTGTTTTCCTTAAAGGTGCCACTGGACTTGAACACTTCTCAAAATTTGCCAAAAAAACCTACTGAAAATAAATACTTTAATAAATACCTTTAATAAATACTTATTAGTTTTTAGACTGACGGCTGACTCCGTGTGACTCTGTAAGTCTGTTTTCCTTAAAGGTGCCACTGGACTTGAACCCTTCTCAAAATTTGCCAAAAAAACCTACTGAAAAACGAAAAGCTTTCTGAGCTGGAAAAAACCTCCGTATTAAGTGTGGGATCTAATAGGAATAACAGAGAAGCACCATTTCTTACCGTATTTGGATTACTTGCACGAAGATGTTCCTGACACAGAAGCCGTAATCTGAATCAAACCCACTGTAAATCAAACTCACTGGTCCAGATGTGGTCCCAGCTGAACAGCGTGGCAAGAGACTGGCGAGAGAGTCCGATTCCCCTCGAAAGGAGTCTCACAAGCTGTGTATCAATGGAGGGGCCAGTGGTACCCTACTTCTGAGATGGGATCCATGTGGAATACAGCGAGCAGGCAGATTTCCACACTTTTCCCATGCTCCAAGTCCACAGAAGGAGATTCAGCTTCATCTCGACCCTCTATAAAACTGGCGTCTCCTGCACCCAAACGGCCCAAAACTGTGCCGAATGCATAAAAGGAACCCCTGAAACTGGTGATTTTAATTGTTGTTGTTTTTTCCCCAAAGTGCCGGTACTCAAATTAGGGTTCCCAAGTCCCCTGGGGGGCAGGGAAACCCCCGCTTGAGCGGCCCGCTCCCCGCCAGCCTGCATTGGATGCCGGGGGGAACCCCACCCCCAAATCACCAGGCTGCGAAGATGAGCCTGGCGCGATGACGTCTCCTGCGTTGGGCATGTTTCGGGGGGGGGGGGGGACACTCTGTAATTCAAGAGAAAACTCTATGGTTTTCCCTCAAATTAGAGAGGTCCCGCCCCAACGTGCCCAACACGATGACGTCACTCCTGGGACACTCCTGGGACTCCCAGGAAGGGAAGGACTCCCCCCCCCCCCCCGCTGCACTACCTGTAAGGACTTGGTAACCCTAACTCAAATATAAAGTTTCACAGCTTTAGGGACTTGAAAGAATGCCTACCAATTGGTGCCAGTTTGTGTGTCCTTATGAAAGCTGCCACTGAAAAGAAAGGTGGGCGGCGGGAAGCCCTAAAACTGTTTGCAAGTACCAAGAAATGAGTGGAGGGGTGCCCTTCCTTAGACTCCTCTCATGCCGAAATCAAAACTGTTGACCTTATAACCTCAGCTTTTTACTGAGCTTGCTTTTTGCATAACTTAAAACTTCTTCATCATGTTACATGCAAATTTGTTGTTCCACCTGTCTATAAGTTCAGACTCCACCTTTCATTCCAAAGTACCTGAAAAAGTGTGTGTGCACACGAAAGCTCATACCCGGAATAAACCTTTGTTGGCCTGAAAAGGTGCCACTGGACTCTAAACCTGTTCTGCTGCTTCAGACCCCCACAGCTGACCCCCTGGAACTCTCTGTGTGGAAGGCAGCAGACTCAGCCGCAGGTACAGAGACCGATACTTCCTTTCTCAGAAAATGCAAACACCCGGACCTTATACCTCAAGGGCTGAGAATGAGGCATCCTCTCCCATCCACTCACCCCAGGAACGATGCAGGAAAACTGGGCCTCACCCTCTCCCAGAAACGACTCAGACCTCTGACCAGCGTCCTCAGGCCTCTGAGGGCAGAGAAGGGGGTCAGATCTCCAGCAGTTTCCCAGTCCGGAGAGGGAGGGGTCACCACCGGACCCGGGAAGGGAGAGGGCGCAGGCTCGCTCGGGTTGCCAGTCTCCAGGTGGGGCCTGGAGACCCCCCCCCTCTTTGCAAGGGAGACCCAGCAGCTGACAGAGGTCAGCTCCCCTGGAGAAAAGGGCTGCTTCAAAGGGGGGAGGGGGTCTCTCTACGGCATGAAACCCCACTGAGCCCCCGCCCCGGATCCACCCTCCAAGTCTCCCGGGATTTCCCTACCCAGACCTTGGGCTCCGGGCATTTCGTGTTTGAGACAGAGGGAAGAAGGGGTACGAGAAGCGCCCGTGTTCTCAGGGCAATCTCAGGAGGAACCCCGCTGAGCTGACCGGGGCGCCGCTGGCCGCAGCCTGGCGGGAGTCCAGTCCGTCCGGTCCTCCTGGGAAGGGCGGGGAGCCTTCTCTCGTGCCTCTGCAGCAGGGAAAGGGTTAAGGAGACCGAGCGCTTCCTAGAGAAGCCAAGCAAGGTGGGGGGGGGGGAGAGGCATGGGGGGACAGGCGGGCTTCCTTGGGGGGGGGGGGTAGGAAGGGGGTCCGGCGCGGCAGCAGGAGGGAAGAGGGCGTTGCAGCCGGGCGCCGTGGAGGGGGAGGTGCAAGGGAGTGAATGGCCGGGGGGGGGGGTGCGGCAGGAGAAGCTCTTCAATGGCGGCAGGGGGGTGGGGGATGCGGCTCTCGTGAGTCTTTGGCGAGAGGGGGATTCAGTAGTTCGAAAGGGGAAGGTCCGGGACTCACCCGCGGCTCTCCTCTCTCTCCGGCGGGGCGGAGGGGTTCCGTCCCGGACTAGCTGCGTTTGCGCAAGCCAATGCTTTCTGGATCGCCACGAAGGCAGCCAGCAGGAGGAGAAACTTGCACCATCTGCATTCAACTTCCACGGGCGTTCAGTAGGTCATTGACTCAGGAGCTCAGCGGACGGTTGGTAGAAAGCTGCATCTTCATGATGCAACTCTCCTGTTGCTATGGGGCGAGAAAGAGGTGGCTTTCCCCTCTCCTTGCAGGGAGAAGAAGACAGAGCCAGGAAGAGAGCCAGAAATGCCGCTTTGCGCGCCTCTGAGCGGAGGAAATTGCTCTGCCTGAGCCAGTCAGAGGGGAGCTTTCGGGGTCCCTAACGCAGGACTACATTTCCCAGGGACAAGTGCTGTTAAAGGGACACAGCAGGTTTTGCTAACTACTTTTACATACAGTGAAACGCTGACTGGGGGCCGCACAGGAGGCATCCGGACTGCTTCGGGCGCGCCTCTCCCCTCCTCTCGCTCCGGGCCGGGCGGGGCCAATGGTTGCCGGCCTTCCCGGGTGGGTCCCAGCGAGGGCGCCCCAGGTCCCAGCTCCGCTTCCCAGGTCCGGAGACCTCGCCCGATTCACAGAATCGCAGAATCGCTCCGAGTGGGAAGGGGCCACAGAGGCCATCCAGTCCAGCCCCCGCTGCTCGGTGCAGGATCAGCCTAGAGCATCCCTGACAAGGGGGTGTCTGATTCCATTGACTCACAGATGAAGACTCACTCGCTGGTTGGTCTTTCTGATGCGGTTGTCTTAAGAACATAAGAACATGAGAGAATCCAATCTTGGATCAGGCCAGTGGCCCACCCAGTCCAAACCTCTGTCACACAGTGGCCAAAAGCACCAGGGGCCCTCAGGAAGTCCAGCAGTGGGGCCAGGACACTACAAGCCCTCCCACTATTGCCCCCCCCCCAAGCACCAAGAATACAGAGCATCACTGGCCCCAGACTGAGAGTTCCTATCTATACCTTGTGGCTTATATTGATCTTATATTGGGCACAACTGATACACACTATAATACAGAGGTATGAAACATGCGGCCCACGGCCCAGATCAAGCCATCGGAGGGCCCCAATGAGGCCCACAGGGCCCTGGCTGTTCCCTACTTTATGCCAGGGCTCTCCTGGGTGCAACTGGGTTCCCTCCCCCTTTCCACTGTATTCATGCCCTCAGGATCCAGTTCTGAAAGCAGTGTGAAAGGAGGAATAACAACAAGCCAGTGAGGTGGATCGGGCTGAGAGCGTGTGTCCAGACCAAGTTCACCCCCTTTGGTAGGAAGTTGTAGTTATATCTTTCGGGAAGAGTATAGTTTTTGGAGACAAACACATGGCCCCCCAGTCTGTGTAAGGATGCCTTCTCATATTCTTGACCAGCACATGAAGCAACTTATGAACAAAAGGCTGCAATGCCCAGCCATTTCATGCTTTCCCCCGGAGTCCTAGTGTCAGCTACGCTGCCCTCTCCCGCCCGGGGGGTTGGGACCCAACCAGTGACCCCACCCGTGGGAATTTGCTCATGTGCTGTTAAGCTGTCTGGCTTCCTTATCACACCCCGCTTTTGTCTGCTAGGCTCCCAGCTTGCCTGTTTCGCTCCCAGCTTGCTCAAGGTCTGGGATAAATCCTCCCCTACCATGTTATTCCTTTTACAGCTCCTCTCCCCTCTCTCCAAAACATTTAGTGGAAGTTCTCTGGGAACCAAAGGCACAAGAACATGCTTGCTGCCATTTCTATGGGAAACCTGCTCAGGGGGTTGGAACCACTTTTCATGATTTATGATTGGTGTAGATGTAATTGAGGGGGGTTCTGGGAGCTTAGTATAATACTAACTGTTTGTTTACAATAAAGTCATGACTAACAGGAAAAGTGTAACCATTCCAATAAGAACCTCTTTGCAAATAAAGGACTTTCTGGTTCAGGAGACCTGTTGCGGACTGCATCTTTTGGGACAATCTCACAGGCTGTTAGTAATCCCATTTCTGGGACCAGTCCATCGTACCCACCATGGAAGATGATGGCTCTGACATCCCAGCGACTACTGAGCAAGACTTCCAGGTGCCGCCTGGGGAGGAGCCAGCGCCGCAGGTAACCAGTGCTTCAGTTAACGTCAAACCCCGGAGCACTGGAACTCAAGCCTGGGCGCAATTGGGATTACAAACTACCGAAGCCTGGTTTCCCCGCTGGGAGGCTGGTGCACGTTGTTCGGGGTCTCGAGGCACAGAATGGAGACCCATGGAGGAGTTCCAAGTAGGCGAAGTCTGGGCGCAGATTGACACCATACAGAGAGATCTGCGGAGAGAGATGACCGCGCTCCTCACCAAACTGCCTAACGTGGTAGCGCAGGTGCTTCAAGGTCAGCTGGCAGCGGCAGGGGTTGGGGCTCAACCAGTACAGGCCCAGGTGCAACCGCCCGCACAGCCAGTTGGGCCGCCAGGGCAGCAGCCGGGACAGCCTGCTGCACTGGGAGGGGCCCCCGCACCTGGACCTGCTCACCCAGGGGACCGTTGCCTGGTGCCACATGAGCTGGTGGGGGCCACCTTCGACGGGAACCCCGCTAAGCTGCAGTTCTTCATCACTGAAGCGGGGCACTGCGTGCAGAATTGGGGTCATCTGTTTTGGGATGACAGTGACCAAGCAGGCTACCTGGGTTCCAGATTGCGGAGCTCTTGCCACCGGCAGGCTAGCAAAGCCAGCCAAGGCTAAAGAGACACAGGTAAGATAAAAAATTTAAAACTTCAGTAAATGTAAAGATAAAACAGGGAACAGCAGAGCAACAAAGCAAAGAGAGAAAATATAACCTCCCCCAGCAGGAGCTTAAAAGGAGAAAGGATAAAAAATAAAACGGAAACAGAAGCGCCAGAAGCTGAACACAGCCTTGAGCATTCGCTATCTCACACCAGAAACTGGAACACAACCTGCTTAAGTCACCAAATTTCTGTCTAACATATTTTCCTTTGGTAAATAGTCTATTATTCTTTCAGTCATTGCTCAAGATCACCTGATCATAAGAGCTCTGAAAAGGAAACTAAGTAAGCCTGAAAATCTGACTGGCTAAAGCAGGGATGTCAAACATAAGTCCCGGGGGCCGGAAAGGGCCCACCCACCAGGGCTCTTATGCAGCCCGCGAGCAGCCAGCGCAAGGGAGGGAACAGGAGCCTGCTTGGGGGGGGGGGGGGGGAGAGACATAAGAACATAAGAGAAGCCAACGCTGGATCAGGCCAGTGGCCCCTCCAGTCCAACACTCTGTGTCACACAATGGCCAAAAACACCAGGTGCCCTCAGGAGGTCCAGCAGTGGGGCCAGGACACTAGAAGCCCTCCCACTTTTGTGTCCCCACTTCAAGCACCAAGAATACAGAGCATCACTTGCCCCAGACTGAGAGTTCCTATCTATACTTTGTGGCTAATAGCCACTGATGGACTTCTGCTCCATATGTTTATCTAATTCCCTCTTGAAGCCATCCATGCTTGTAGCCGCCGCCACCTCCTGTGGCAAGGAATTCCACGTGTTAATTACTCTTTGGGTGAAGAAGTACTTCCTTTTATCTGTTCTAACTTGACTGCTCAGCAATTTCATGGAGTGCCCACGAGTTCTTGTATTGTGAGAGAGGAAGAAAAGAAGTTCTTTATCTGCTGTATCCAATGCATAATCTTAAAAACCTCGATCATGTCACCCCTCAGCCGTCGATCTCCAAGCTAAAGAGCCCCAGGCGCTTCAACTTTTCTTCATAGGGAAAGTGTTCTAACCCTTTGATCATTCTAGTTGCCCTTTTCTGCACTTTTTCCAATGCTATGGTATCTCTTTTGAGGTGTGGCGACCAGAACTGTGCACAGTACTCCAAATGAGGTTGCACCATCGATTTCTACAGGGGCATTATGATACTGGCTGATTTGTTTGCAGTTCCCTTCCTAATAACCCCCAGCATAGTGTTGGCCTTTTTCATTGCAGTCACACCCCGTAGTGACATTTTCATTGCATTATCTACCAAGACTCCAAGATCTCTCTTGGTCAGTCTCCACCAGTTCGGACCCCATAAACGTGGAGCCATTCCTATTGTGGCTTCTGCATGGCAGAACAACTTTATCTACAGCAGTCGTCAAGCACCGTGGGAGCATGTGCCCAGTGCTGCACCGCTGGCTCTCCAGTCCGCCCATGTGGGTTTTCCTTTTCACCCCACTCCCCTCCCACCCCATGGGGCCTTGCAGTGAGGATACACCAACTCGGAGCTTACTAGCTGCTGTCCTCTATACAGTTTATATATCTGGCACCTGGCATTACATTTATGGCACACATGGCCTGGCCCCCAAAAGTGAAATTTATGTCAGATCCGGCCCTTGTTACAAATGAGTTCGACAACTCTGGGCTAAAGGGCATCCAAAGACCTTCCAGGCCTACTGTGGACTTGAAGCCAGATCCACCAAGTTGTAACCCAACACTCCAGCTCTGGAACTTAACTGACCCACATCATGAATGGGGGAAAACTGGATTGGGTTCATTCATGGCCTAAGGTGTGTGTTTCAAACATCTGCCAGAGGATTTAAAAATTTTTTATACACAATTGAAAAAAGACATACCCCACCAACCTTTGACACATTTAATGAAGCCCAACTCAAAACAAAACAAAAAACCTTCCCAAAGCACTGAAAAACACAAAGTCTGACTTACCTGATACAAATAATAAACTCTTTAATGAGCTATGACCTTTCCTTAGCTGAGGTTTTTTATCTCTGATTCATAAACACTTAATCTAGGGTTGCCAACGGCCTGGAGGAAAAAGGTGTTGTCCCTTTAACACCATGTCGGATGATGGGATGTGTTGGAGGGCTTCAAACATGGCTAAAGCTCCTTCCATAGTCTGAGAATTTTTAACATTTCTTCCTGGCTAGACTAAGAATTCTGTGTCGATTCAAGCTTTCTACAAGAGTTTATATAGTGTCAATACTTTATATGGTCTGTGGTGGTTTTTAAGATGTGACATATGAGAAAAGCTCTTTTAATGGACTAAGAAGTTACCTGGTTTCTCATGTGGGTTCTTTGGTGGCTTTGAAGATTGCCATGCTGACTGAATCTCTTTTCACACTCTGAGCATTCAAAAAGTTTCTCCCCTGTGAGAGCCAGTCTGGTGTAGTGGTTAAGTGCGCGGACTCTAATCTGGGAGAACCGGGTTTGATTCCCCCACTCCTCCACTTGCACCTGGCTGGATGACCTTGGGCAAGCCATAGCTCTGTACCAGCTGTTCCCTCAAGGACAGCTTGGGAAAGAGTTCTCTCAGCCCCACCTACCTCACAGGGTGTCTGTTGTGGGGAGGGGAGGGGAAAGGAGTTTGTAAGCCACTCTGAGACTCTTAAGTGAGTGAAGGGCGGGATATAAATCCAATCTCTTCTTCTTCTTCTTCTTCTGTGTGGGTTCTCTGATGCAGTTGAAGCTTCCCCTTCTCACTGAATCTCTTTCCACACTCTGAGCATTCAAAAGGTTTCTCCCCTGTGTGCGTTCTCTGATGCAGTTGAAGCTTCCCCCTCTCACTGAATCTCTTTCCACACGCTGGGCATTCAAAAGGTCTGTCCCCTGTGTGGGTCCTTTCGTGCAGTTGAAGATGGCCATGCTGACTGAATCTCTTTCCACACTCTGAGCATTCAAAAGGTTTCTCTCCTGTGTGGGTTCTCTGATGCCTTTGAAGACTGCCACTGAACCTGAAACTCTTTCCACACTCTGAGCATTCAAAAGGTTTCTCCCCTGTGTGGGTTCTCTGATGCAGCTGAAGCTTCCCCTTCTCACTGAATCTCTTTCCACACTCTGAGCATTCAAAAGGTTTCTTCCCTGTGTGGGTTCTCTGATGCTTTTGAAGATTCCCCCTCTCACTGAATCTCTTTCCACACTCTGAGCATTCAAAAGGTTTCTCCCCTGTGTGGGTTCTCTGATGCAATTGAAGCTTCCCCCTCTCACTGAATCTCTTTCCACACTCTGAGCATTCGAAAGGTTTTTCCCCTGTGTGGGTTCTCTGATGCTTTTGACGATTCCCCCTCTCACTGAATCTCTTTCCACACTCTGAGCATTCAAAAGGTTTCTCCCCTGTGTGAGTTCTCTGATGCAGTTGAAGATACCTATGTTGACTTAATCTCTTTCCACACTCTGAGCATTCAAAAGGTTTCTCCCCTGTGTGGGTTCTCTGATGCAGTTGAAGCTTCCCCTTTTCACTGAATCTCTTTCCACACTCTGAGCATTCAAAAGGTTTCTCTCCTGTGTGGGTTCTCTGATGCCTTTGAAGACTGCCACTGAACCTGAAACTCTTTCCACACTCTGAGCATTCAAAAGGTTTCTCCCCTGTGTGAGTTCTGTGATGCAGTTGAAGATACCTATGTTGACTGAATCTCTTTCCACACTCTGAGCATTCAAAAGGTTTCTCCCCTGTGTGGGTTCTCTGATGCAGCTGAAGCTTCCCCTTCTCACTGAATCTCTTTCCACACTCTGAGCATTCAAAAGGTTTCTTCCCTGTGTGGGTTCTCTGATGCTTTTGAAGATTCCCCCTCTCACTGAATCTCTTTCCACACTCTGAGCATTCAAAAGGTTTCTCCCCTGTGTGGGTTCTCTGATGCAATTGAAGCTTCCCCCTCTCACTGAATCTCTTTCCACACTCTGAGCATTCGAAAGGTTTTTCCCCTGTGTGGGTTCTCTGATGCTTTTGACGATTCCCCCTCTCACTGAATCTCTTTCCACACTCTGAGCATTCAAAAGGTTTCTCCCCTGTGTGAGTTCTCTGATGCAGTTGAAGCTTCCCCCTCTCACTGAATCTCTTTCCACACTCTGAGCATTCAAATGGTTTCTCCCCTCTTTGTATTCGTTGGTGCTCAAGGAGCTGTGATCTATTTTTGAAGTACTTTGCACACTGAATGGATGTAATTGCCTTCATTACCCTCTGCTTTGCAAGATGTAAATTACGCCATCTTCCATCTCTCTTCTCAACCATACAGCTGCCTTCCTTTCTGTTAGGTCTGCCTCGATTCCTGGTGTTTTCTTTCAAGTCTTCATTATTAGCTCGACCCGGCAACTGCTGGTCAAGTTCCTCACCCTCCTCATTCCTCTGATCATCCTCTGGTGGAAGAAAGAAAGATATTCTATTAACACCTGGGAGGGCAGGTAAGGTCCAAAGGCATCTATGTGACATTCAAGGAGGAAAGGACTTCAGCCTCTTCCAGCTCGCCTGATCTTAACCCCACTCCCACCTTTCCCCTGTGTATCTAATGAAGAAGAAGAAGAGGAGGAGGAGACTGGATTTATACCCCACCCTTCATTACCCAAAGGAACCTCAGAGCAGATTACAATCTCCTCTCCCTTCCCCTCCCCATAGCAGACACCCTGTGAAGTATTGGGGCTGAGGGAGCTCTTTTGAGAGAACAACTCTGAAAGAACATCTGACTGACCCAATGTCTTACCAGCAGCTGCTAGTCGAGGAGTGGGGAATCAAACCCAGTTCTCCCAATGAGAGTCTATGCTCTTAACCACTACATCAAACTGGCTCTCATCCCCTGAAGAGCCAAAGCTGAGCTCTTGCTCAAAAGGAGCTCCTGACCCTCCAAATCCCTGTCTCCCTCCCTCTTTACAAATTAAATGTTGAAAGACCTGAGTCAGATTGAGGTGACAGGAGAGGAGGTCCTACGACTGATAGACAACTTAAAAAGTGATAAATCACCAGGCCCGGATGGCATACATCCAAGAGTTCTGAAAGAACTCAAATGTGAACTTGTGGATCTCCTGACAAAAAATGCAGTCTTTACTTAAAACCTGCCTCCATTTCTGAGGATGGGAAGGTAGCTAATGTCACTCCTATCTTTAAAAAGGGTTCCGGAGATCTGGGAAATTGCAGGCCAGTTGGTCTGACATCAATAATGGGTAAGTTGGTGAAAACTGTTATTTAAGGAGAGAATTACTATTAGAAGAAGATTGGATTTATACCCCGCCCTTCACTACCTGAAGGAGTCTCAGAGCGGCTTACAAACTCCTTCCCCTCCCCACAACAGACACCCTGTGAGGTAGGTGGGGCTGAGAGAGCTCTGAGAGAACTGCCCTTTCAAGGACAGCTCTTGTCAGAACTATGACTTGCCCAAGGTCATCCAGCAGCTGCAAGTGTAGAAGTGGGGAATCAAACCCTGTTCTCCCAGATTAGAGTCCACACACTTAACCACTACATAAAACTGGCACTCCAGACACATTGATGAACAAACACTATTGAGGCAGACTCAGCATGGGTTCTGTAAGGGAAGGTCTTGTCTCACTAACCTGTTAGTGTTCTTTGAGGGGGTGAACAAACATGTGGACAAGGGGGACCCAATAGTTATTGTTTACCGTGACTTTAAGAAAGCTTTTGGTAAAGTTCCTCCTCAAAGGCTCGTAAGTGAGCTCAATAGTCATGGGATGAAAGGAAAAGTCCTCTTGTGAATCAAAAACTGGCTAATTAATAGGAAACCGAGAGTGAGTATAAATGGGCAATTTTCTCTGTGGAGGGAGGTAAGCAGTGGGGTACCGCAGGGACCAGTACTCGGTCCAATGCCTTTTAACTTGTTTATTAATGATTTGGAGTTGGGAATAAGCAGTGCAGCAGCTAAATTTGCAGATGACATGAAATTGTTCAGGGTGGTGAGAACCAGGGGGGATTGTGAGGCACTCCAAATTGATCAGTTGAGGATGGGTGAGTGGGCGTCAACGTGGCAGATGGGGTTCAGTGTGGCCAGGGGTCATTTCGTAGAAAAAGAGGTGCAGGAGCTCATTAGCATAACTCATTAGCATAACTTATTTGTAGATGCTACACATCCTGACATCCCCAGAAGTGCATCAGAAGGCAACACCCACCACTCAGGCTCCACCCCAAAAATCTCCAGGTATTTCCCAACTCAGAACTGGCGAGCCTACCTGGAAAAAAAGCTGGGATCTGCTGGGCTTTGCAGCACCATCCTACGCCAAGAGGCCACGCCAGTTCTCCCAGATCAGAGTCCACGCTCCTAGCCACTACACCAAACTGTAACTCAAAACCTCTCTTTTTTAGAAGCAAGTCCAAGAAACATAGGACCCCCTCTCCACCACATCAGAGCCTTTAAGCAGATCCTTTCCAAAACAGTCCTTCAAAGCCTAGTTACATGAACTAAGCAGCAAGCAAGATACACGGTTTTGAAAAGTATTTCCCTCATAAATACTCAGAGATCCTGTGGCCTCCCGGCAGTGACAATCACAAGCAAAGGACAAGCAACCCAGAAGACTGAAGATGCATCAGAGTCCTCAACATGATGCTTAAGCAATGGGGGGGGGGGGGGGGAGAGAATGAGAAGGCACATAAACCAAAAACACCGGGACATGCTTAACCTTCGTAAATAAAAGACCAGACAGGTAATTTCACTTGTGGTCATTACTGGGAAAAGATGGTATATCCACAGCGTTTATCATCCCAGATACAGTTGCCAGCTCTGGGTTGGGAAAGACCTGGAGATTTTGGGGGTGGAGCCTGGAAAGAGTGCGTTTGGAGAGGGGAGGGACCTCAGCACGGTATAATTCCAAAGAGTCCTCCCTCCAAATTAGCCATTAACTGATCTTTTGATCTTTGTCGTCTGGAGATGACTTGTAAAAGCAGGACTCAAGCTGAGGCAGAGGGCACAAAATATTCCAGTCCAATTCAAATGCACAAACTACAAATTATTCACACACCCACACGCAGTGTTGACAGTGCTGCCCCCAGTCCCTGGTGCGTAGGCACACATACACACACACAGATGGAAAGTCTATCTGTTCTTGCAGCCAGCTCTGATGAAGCCAGGATTGCACACAAGAATTCAAAGAGGGAATTCCTCTCGGAAAGTAGGAAGGGAAGGAAACTTTGATCTTCGTAAAATGACTCTTTCCACCTCATTCTTTCCTTCCTTCCTTCTCCAACCTCCCCCCTTGGGCTTGCTCACTTGCAGGGCCAAAAAAGAGGGATCGGTTTTCTCTGGCCTGACCTTTCCTGGTGGGAGTTTTGCTGCAGAGGTGCGAGGGGCTGATCCTGGTGAGAACTCGGGCTCTGTGGCCACTCATTCCTCAGTCGGAGATCCAATCCAAGTAAGGGCTTTGGTGGAGCAGGAGGAAGGGGGTTGGGAATAGGAAGGAAAGAGGGCATTCCTACCGTATCTAGGAACGGAAGGAGGGAAGAAACCCTTTGAATGAGACCAGGGGAAAAGACACAGCAATGGATGGGAGAAGGAATACAGTGTAAATAAATAAAAAGAGGTTTTGTAAAGTGGGAAGGAGATGAGCAGTTCCCGAGGATCCCAGAGCACTGCAACTTGTTCTGCAATCATCCTTTCCCCCCCTTGACGTGCCAGCATGGGGCGGGGGAGCCCTTGGCCTGTGCTCAGCGAGGAGCTGCCCCTGCTACCTAGACTCCGCAGCCAGGAGGGAAGGCGGCTGCCGTCCAGGGCCATGTTGTGAGGGGGGCAGGAAGCAGAAGGAGGAGGGTGCCCACAGACTCCCCACCCCACAGGAGCAGACAGAAAAACACACAGACGCCTCCCCTGACAGCGCTGGCACAGCAGACATCCAGGCCACACACACACACAGAGCCCCACTCACCCCCCCCAACAGCACCGGCCGCGGCAGACCCTCGACGGCTGCCAGACCGCATTGCAGGGGGATGGAGGGCACCGAGGACCTTTCCACTCCCACCCCGCACACACACACGATCACACCCACTTGTCTTGCTGAGCAGGCTAGGAACACGGGGGGGAGCTCTGCGGGGCTTCTTCTGCTTGCCTGCTTCATCGGGCGGGCAGAGGAAGCCACTGGGAGGCATTTAAATGCTTCCCTGCAGCTTCCCGGGCCCTTCCTAGCTCACGTGTCTTGCTGAGCGAGTTGGGAACGGTGCGAGGGGGGGGCCTCTGTGGGGTTTCTCCCTTCACTCTAGAGTCGCGCGTTAGGAAGAAAGTGGCAGTGCAGCTCTAGAGAGGAGAGCGGGGGCTGGGGGCGGGGTTTCTTGCCACCGCCATGTGTGCCCGCTTGTGGATTACCGGAGCGGTGCTCCGGCCCCAAATGACCCTTGAGTGTGGCCAAGAGCAAAGTGATGCACATTGGGGCCAAAAATCCTAACTATAAATACGCGTTGATGGGGTCCGAACTGGCGGAGACTGACCAAGAGAGAGATCTTGGAGTCGTAGTAGAAGACTCAATGAAACTCAAGACAGTGTGCGACTGCAATGAAAAAGCCAACGGTATGCTGGGGGTTATTAGGAAGGGAATTATTATTATTATTACTACTAACCACAAAGTATAGATAGGAACTCTCAGTCTGGGGCAAGTGATGCACTGTATTCTTGGTGCTTGGGAGAAGGGGCAACAGTGGGAGGGCTTCTAGTGTCCTGGCCCCACTGCTGGACCTCCTGAGGGCACCTGCTGTTCTTGGCCACTGTGTGACACAGAGTGTTGGACTGGATGGGCCACTGGCCTGATCCAACATTGGCTTCTCTTATGTTCTTCTGTTCTTACCCAGAGAAATTACGCTCCTGTAGTTCTCCCGCATGACTTCCCTGTAGAGAGCTCTCTGGCCCGGATCCAGCAGGGCCCATTCTGCTGGGGCAAAAGAGACCGACACCTCCTCAAAGGAAAAGGGACGCTGAAAGAAAAAGCAGATTCCGTCTTCAGAGATCATGTCAGGCAGAGATTGCACACTGGAATGGAGTGGTCTGGGATGGTACAGGATGTATGGTTGGGTGTCGGTAAAGGAAATCAGAGCCTCCCTCACCCAAACCATAGTGGGAAAAGCCCCTCTGAGAAAGGAGGGGAAGACCTAGACTGTCCCCTGCTCATCTCCCTTACCTGGACTGGCGGCAAAGCAGCGGCTTCCAGACCTCCGAAAAGACAGTGGCTCAACAGCGTCTCTCCACTGCCTGTTCATAAGAGAAAGGAGGGAGGAAGGGTGTTTGTCGTGACTTCCCATTCGGTCTGCTTCTTTGTTCCCTGCTTCACGCGCCCCCTTCCCAGCAGACTGAAACCTTGCCCAGTGTACACTCAACACAATCCTTTCACACTTTTTACTAAATGCTGGGAGAGGCGGAAGGGAAGCACCCATGAGCCTCAGGGGTGATGAATGCCGCCAACATATTTCAGGCTTCTGTAGACTTGAAATGGGCCCTGTGAACTCTGGCGTTCCAAAGGTTACAGCATCCCTGCTGGATCAGATCAAACCCCCAGGAATCTTCTTCTCCCGCCAGCTCAGCCCTTCAGTCGGGGCGGGTGGGGGACGGGGTGGGGCATGAGGTTGCGTGACATGTCCCCATCACATTCAGCCCAAAACTGAGGAGGAGGAGAAGGAAGAGATTGGATTTATAACCCACCTTTCACTCAAGAGTCTCAGAGCCGCTTAGAAACGCCTTTCCCTTCACCTCCCCACAACAGACACGCTGGGAGGTAGGCGGGGCTGAGAGAGCTCTTCTGAGGACTGCGTGTGAGAGAACAACTCCAAAATAACTTATAACTGACCCAAAGTTACACCAGCAGCTGCACGTGGAGGAGTGGGGAATCAAACCCTGTCCTCCCAGATCAGAGTCTGTGCTCCTAACCACTACACCAAACCGGCTCTCTACCTGCGCTCCTAACTGCTACAGCAAACTGAGTACCTTGAGTTATGTCTATTTAATTCTTTTCCCGACCTGAACTCTCTACCCATCACATTCACGGGGTGCCTGAATCATATACGGGCAAAACTAGTCCTTACCATGGGAGAGGGCGTCTTGGCCACCCTCCCGGGCCTGCGCCCTCTGCCCTTGCTCCAAGGAAGCCCCTTCTGCCTCAGGGAATGTCGCTTCTGCCTTCATGGAGGGTCCCCACACCTGAAACACCAGCGAGGGAGAGGGGTGAGAGATGGGATGGGAAAGAGAGCACAGAAGGGACCCTGCCCCACTCCCAGCCGCTGCACCCGTCCGTCAGCAGACCTGCTGAGTGATCCGGAGGGACGAGAAGTTCTCTCGTAGAAGAGGCTGGGGAAGGAGGCTGTTAAATCTCCCACTTGGATGACTCCCACTTGGGCAAACGTCTCTCAGGGAGACTTTAGGAGGAGGTCAGACACCGTCGCTTGAATCGGACATACCTGGAGGAGAGCCCCTCACCTGCTCCGCCTGCCTCTTCTCCTCTGCCTGGCTCAGGAGGAAACCTTCGGCCAAGGCCACCGCCTGGGAACTGGTCTCCGGCCCACATTCCCTGACCCAGCCCTGCATTTCCTGGGGCAGGATGGCCAGGAGCTGCTCCAGGATCACCAGGTCCAGGATCTGCTTCTTGCTGCGCCCCTCCGGCTTCAGCCACCGGTTGCCAAGGCGATGGAGCTGGCTGCAAACCTCTCGGGGCCCAGCAGCCTCATGGTACTGGAACTGCCGGAAGTGTTGGCAGTGGACATCTGAGGTTGCCGTGACCTGATAACGGATCCCTGGCACAGGGCTTTCCTGGAATTCAGCACTGCTCCCAGCTTGGGTGGGATGGGGGCCCCTGCTGGCCGTCTTGCCAGTTCCAGGTCCTTCTGGGTCCTGCTCTTCCATCTCCTCCCCCTTCTCTTGGGTCACCTCCGACTGTGTAAAGATGCCTTCAGTCCCTTGGCTATGAAGAGAGGCCTGTTTCTGGGGGGAAGGAGGGACAGAGACAGAAACATGTCACAAAGAAAGCCAACGAGAATTGCCCTGGGGGATCAGAACAACCGTGCTTCTTATGGCTTGTCGACCAGGTTTAATATCATTTTCCTCTATTGCACAACCGAGCTATTTTAGATATGCCTCCTTGGTTCTTCGGAAACTTCACTGTCTCTGTTTGGCTCTTTCAGGATCTTACCAGCTTAGCCTCTCATTACACGGGTTCTGTCTGTCTGAGGAGCTAATTCTTAGGGTAAACTGGAGCCGCAAATGGACTGGAGCGACGGGTGACCCCTTAACCATTGTATGTGTTTCTTCAAGAGACTTGAAACGCCTCTTCCAAAATCCACAGGATTCTGCCTTTGAACAGTGGGGTTTTCTTGGTTAGATCCTGGTTAGTCCTCCAGCAAACGTGTATTTTGGGGAGGCGGAAAACCAGCTCCTCTTGGCTCTCATCCCATCTAGAAGGAAAACTCTCAGTGCAGCTGCAGGACTGGATATCATGATAATGTAACCTACAGGGTCTCAGTTAATTACTCTCAGCATTCCACAACTGAAGGAGGGTACATTGACACATCCATCTCCAATTTTGATACCTTTATCTGCTTTACTGTGTTTTCCCCCAGAATTAAACCCAAACAAAGGGTGACCGTAGAAACCAAGGTTATTATTCCTGTTTGGTCCTTGCATCCTTTAAACATCTTAACTATGCTGTATGCTAATTTGCTGCTTGTTAAAAGTGGAGGGCTTGGCGCTTTCTCCTGTCTCAGACTTGAGAAGATGGCACCAGAGAGTTTAGGCAGATAGAGAGGTCAGGACACACAGAGCCTCCTTTCCTTCCTGCTCTTTGATCCTTTCCTTTGAAGTAGAATGCTACTCTTAGGGGCAATTTCCTCTGCTTCCGTCTCCCCCTCACACAGGTGGGCACGCAATACTCCCCCTCACACCCTCCCTCTCTCACGCAAGAAGTTGGAGGCTGGACATGTGTCCAACATCATCCAGCTAGTTATAATCAGTAATCTATATCTATCTCTTACCTGCACTCTCAAGCATGTATTTCCTTTAATAAATACTTATTAGTTTTTAGACTGACGGCTGACTCCATGTGACTCTGTAAGTCTGTTTTCCTTAAAGGTGCCACTGGACTTGAACACTTCTCAAAATTTGCCAAAAAAACCTACTGAAAAACGAAAAGCTTTCTGAGCTGGAAAAAACCTCCGTAATAAGTGTGGGATTTAATAGGAATAACAGAGAAGCACCATTTCTTACCGTATTTGGATTACTTGCACGAAGATGTTCCTGAAACAGAAGCCGTAATCTGAATCAAACCCACTGTAAATCAAACTCACTGGTCCAGATGTGGTCCCAGCTGAACAGCGCGCCAACAGACTGGCGAGAGAGTCCGATTCCACTAGAAAGGAGTCTCACAAGCTGTGTATCAATGGAGGGGCCAGTGGTACCCTACTTCTGAGATGGGATCCATGTGGAATACAGCGAGCAGGCAGATTTCCACACTTTTCCCATGCTCCAAGTCCACAGAAGGAGATTCAGCTTCATCTCGACCCTCTATATAACTGGCGTCTCCTGCACCCAAACGGCCCAAAACTGTGCCGAATGCATAAAAGGAACCCCTGAAACTGGTGATTTTAATTGTTGTTTTTTCCCCAAAGTGCCGGTACTCAAATTAGGGTTCCCAAGTCCCCTGGGGGGCAGGGAAACCCCCGCTTGAGCGGCCCGCTCCCCGCCAGCCTGCATTGGGTGCCGGGGGGAACCCCACCCCCAAATCACCAGGCTGCGAAGATGAGCCTGGCGCGATGACGTCTCCTGCGTTGGGCATGTCTCGGGGGTGGGGGGGGACACTCTGTAATTCAAGAGAAAACTCTATGGTTTTCCCTCAAATTAGAGAGGTCCCGCCCCAACGTGCCCAACACGATGACGTCACTCCTGGGACACTCCTGGGACTCCCAGGAGGGGAAGGACTCCCCCCCCCCCCCCGCTGCACTACCTGTAAGGACTTGGTAACCCTAACTCAAATATAAAGTTTCACAGCTTTAGGGACTTGAAAGAATGCCTACCAATTGGTGCCAGTTTGTGTGTCCTTATGAAAGCTGCCACTGAAAAGAAAGGTGGGCGGCGGGAAGCCCTAAAACTGTTTGCAAGTACCAAGAAATGAGTGGAGGGGTGCCCTTCCTTAGACTCCTCTCAAGCCGAAATCAAAACTGTTGACCTTATAACCTCAGCTTTTTACTGAGCTTGCATTTTGCATAACTTAAAACTTCTTCATCATGTTACATGCAAATTTGTTGTTCCACCTGTCTATAAGTTCAGACTCCACCTTTCATTCCAAAGTCTCTGAAAAAGTGTGTGTGCACACGAAAGCTCATACCCGGAATAAACCTTTGTTGGCCTGAAAAGGTGCCACTGGACTCTAAACCTGTTCTGCTGCTTCAGACCCCCACAGCTGACCCCCTGGAACTCTCTGTGTGGAAGGCAGCACACTCAGCCGCAGGTACAGAGACCGATACTTCCTTTCTCAGAAAACGCAAACACCCGGACCTTATACCTCAAGGGCTGAGAATGAGGCATCCTCTCCAATCCACTCACCCCAGGAACGATGCAGGAAAACTGGGCCTCACCCTCGTCGAAAGGCCTCTGAGGGCAGAGAAGGGGGTCAGATCTCCAGCAGTTTCCCAGTCCGGAGAGGGAGGGGTCACCACCGGACCCGGGAAGGGAGAGGGCGCAGGCTCGCTCGGGTTGCCAGTCTCCAGGTGGGGCCTGGAGACCCCCCCCCCTCTTTGCAAGGGAGACCCAGCAGCTGACAGAGGTCAGCTCCCCTGGAGAAAAGGGCTGCTTCAAAGGGGGGGGCTCTCTCTAGGGCATGAAACCCCACTGAGCCCCCGCCCCGGATCCACCCTCCAAGTCTCCCGGGATTTCCCTACCCAGACCTTGGGCTCCCGGGCATTTCGTGTTTGAGACAGAGGGAAGAAGGGGTACGAGAAGCGCCCGTGTTCTCAGGGCAATCTCAGGAGGAACCCCGCTGAGCTGACCGGGGCGCCGCTGGCCGCAGCCTGGCGGGAGTCCAGTCCGTCCGGTCCTCCTGGGAAGGGCGGGGAGCCTTCTCTCGTGCCTCTGCAGCAGGGAAAGGGTTAAGGAGACCGAGCGCTTCCTAGAGAAGCCAAGCAAGGTGGGGGGGGGGGAGAGGCATGGAGGGACAGGAGGGCTTCCTTGGAGGGGGGGTGGGGGGGAGAGAGGGGTTTGCCTTTTGAATTGCAAGCGGTGGGGGGGGGGGAATAGGAAGGGAGTCCGGCGCGGCAGCAGGAGGGAAGAGGGCGTTGCAGCCGGGCGCCGTGGAGGGGGAGGTGCAAGTGAGTGAATGGCCGGTGGGGGGTGCGGCAGGAGAAGCTCTTCAATGGCGGGGGGGGGGGATGCGGCTCTCGTGAGTCTTTGGCGAGGGGGGGGATTCAGTAGTTCGAAAGGGGAAGGTCCGGGACTCACCCGCGGCTCTCCTCTCTCTCCGGCGGGGCGGAGGGGTTCCGTCCCGCACTAGCTGCGTTTGCACAAGCCAATGCTTTCTGGATCGCCACCAAGGCAGCCAGCAGGAGGAGAAACTTGCACCATCTGCATTCAACTTCCACGGGCATTCAGTAGATCATTGACTCAGGAGCTCAGCGGATGGTTGGTACAAAGCTGCATCTTCATGATGCAACTCTCCTGTTGCTATGGGGCGAGAAAGAGGTGGCTTTCCCCTCTCCTTGCAGGGAGAAGAAGACAGAGCGAGGAAGAAAGCCAGAAATGCCGCTTCTGAGCGGTGGAAATTGCTCTGCCTGAGCCAGTCAGAGGGGAGCTTTCGGGGTCCCTAACGCAGGACTACATTTCCCAGGGACAAGTGCTGTTAAAGGGACACAGCAGGTTTTGCTAACTACTTTTACATACAGTGAAACGCTGACTGGGGGCCGCACAGGAGGCATCCGGACTGCTTCGGGCGCGCCTCTCCCCTCCTCTCGCTCCGGGCCGGGCGGGGCCAATGGTTGCCGGCCTTCCCGGGTGGGTCCCAGCGAGGGCGCCCCAGGTCCCAGCTCCGCTTCCCAGGTCCGGAGACCTCGCCCGATTCACAGAATCGCAGAATCGCTCCGAGTGGGAAGGGGCCACAGAGGCCATCCAGTCCAGCTCCCGCTGCTCGGTGCAGGATCAGCCTAGAGCATCCCTGACAAGGGGGTGTCTGATTCCATTGACTCACACAGATGAAGACTCACTCGCTGGTTGCTCTTTCTGATGCGGTTGTCTTAAGAACATAAGAACATGAGAGAATCCAATCTTGGATCAGGCCAGTGGCCCACCCAGTCCAAACCTCTGTCACACAGTGGCCAAAAGCACCAGGGGCCCTCAGGAAGTCCAGCAGTGGGGCCAGGACACTACAAGCCCTCCCACTGTTGCCCCCCCCGCAAGCACCAAGAATACAGAGCATCACTGGCCCCAGACTGAGAGTTCCTATCTATACCTTGTGGCTTATATTGATCTTATATTGGGCACAACTGATACACACTATAATACAGAGGTATGAAACATGCAGCCCACGGCCCAGATCAAGCCATCGGAGGGCCCCAATGAGGCCCACAGGGCCCTGGCTATTCCCTACTTTATGCCAGGGCTCTCCTGGGTGCAACTGGGTTCCCTCCCCCTTTCCACTGTATTCATGCCCTCAGGATCCAGTTCTGAAAGCAGTGTGAAAGGAGGAATAACAACAAGCCAGTGAGGTGGATCGGGCTGAGAGCGTGTGTCCAGACCAAGTTCACCCCCTTTGGTAGGAAGTTGTAGTTATATCTTTTGGGAAGAGTATAGTTTTTGGAGACAAACACATGGCCCCCCAGTCTGTGTAAGGATGCCTTCTCATATTCTTGACCAGCATATGAAGCAACTTATGTACAAAAGGCTGCAATGCCCAGCCATTTCATGCTTTCCCCCGGAGTCCTAGTGTCAGCTACGCTGCCCTCTCCCACCCGGGGGGTTGGGACCCAACCAGTGACCCCACCCGTAGGAATGTGCTCATGTGCTGTTAAGCTGTCTGGCTTCCTTATCACACCCCGCTTTTGTCTGCTAGGCTCCCAGCTTGCCTGTTTCGCTCCCAGCTTGCTCAAGGTCTGGGATAAATCCTCCCCTACCATGTTATTCCTTTTACAGCTCCTCTCCCCTCTCTCCAAAACATTTAGTGGAAGTTCCCTGGGAACCAAAGGCACCAGAACATGCTTGCTGCCATTTCTATGGGAAACCTGCTCAGGGGGTTGGAACCACTTTTCATGATTTATGATTGGTGTAGATGTAATTGAGGGAGGTTCTGGGAGCTTAGTATAATACTAACTGTTTGTTTACAATAAAGTCATGACTAACAGGAAAAGTGTAACCATTCCAATAAGAACCTCTTTGCAAATAAAGGACTTTCTGGTTCAGGAGACCTGTTGCGGACTGCATCTTTTGGGACAATCTGCGAAGTTTGGGCGCAGATTGACACCATACAGAGAGATCTGCGGAGAGAGATGACCGCGCTCCTCACCAAACTGCCTAACGTGGTAGCGCAGGTGCTTCAAGGCCAGCTGGCAGCGGCGGGGATTGGGGCTCAACCAGTACAGGCCCAGGTGCAACCGCCCGCACAGCCAGTTGGGCCGCCAGGGCAGCAGCCGGGACAGCCTGCTGCACTGGGAGGGGCCCCCGCACCTGGACCTGCTCACCCAGGGGACCGTTGCCCGGTGCCACATGAGCTGATGGGGGCCACCTTCGACGGGAACCCCGCTAAGCTGCAGTTCTTCATCACTGAAGCGGGGCACTGCGTGCAGAATTGGGGTCATCTGTTTCGGGATGACAGTGACCAAGCAGGCTACCTGGGTTCCAGATTGCGGAGCTCTTGCCACTGGCAGGCTAGCAAAGCCAGCCAAGGCTAAAGAGACACAGGTAAGATAAAAAATTTAAAACTTCAGTAAATGTAAAGATAAAACAGGGAACAGCAGAGCAACAAAGCAAAGAGAGAAAATATAACCTCCCCCAGCAGGAGCTTAAAAGGAGAAAGGGTAAAAAATAAAACGGAAACAGAAGCGCCAGAAGCTGAACACAGCCTTGAGCATTCGCTATCTCACACCAGAAACTGGAACACAACCTGCTTAAGTCACCAAATTTCTGTCTAACATATTTTCCTTTGGTAAATAGTCTATTATTCTTTCAGTCATTGCTCAAGATCACCTGATCATAAGAGCTCTGAAAAGGAAACTAAGTAAGCCTGAAAATCTGACTGGCTAAAGCAGGGATGTCAAACATAAGTCCCGGGGGCCGGAAAGGGCCCACCCACCAGGGCTCTTATGCAGCCCGCGAGCAGCCAGCGCAAGGGAGGGAACAGGAGCCTGCTTGGGGGGGGGGAGAGACATAAGAACATAAGAGAAGCCAACGCTGGATCAGGCCAGTGGCCCCTCCAGTCCAACACTCTGTCACACAATGGCCAAAAACACCAGGTGCCCTCAGGAGGTCCAGCAGTGGGGCCAGGACACTAGAAGCCCTCCCACTTTTGTGTCCCCACTTCAAGCACCAAGAATACAGAGCATCACTTGCTCTGACTGAGAGTTCCTATCTATACTTTGTGGCTAATAGCCACTGATGGACTTCTGCTCCATATGTTTATCTAATTCCCTCTTGAAGCCATCCATGCTTGTAGCTGCCACCACCTCCTGTGGCAAGGAATTCCACGTGTTAATTACTCTTTGGGTGAAGAAGTACTTCCTTTTATCTGTTCTAACTTGACTGCTCAGCAATTTCATGGAGTGCCCACGAGTTCTTGTACTGTGAGAGAGGAAGAAAAGAAGTTCTTTCTCTATCTGCTGTATCCAATGCATAATCTTAAAAACCTCTATCATGTCACCCCTCAGCCGTCGATCTCCAAGCTAAAGAGCCCCAGGCGCTTCAACTTTTCTTCAAAGGGAAAGTGTTCTAACCCTTTGATCATTCTAGTTGCCCTTTTCTGCACTTTTTCCAATGCTATGGTATCTCTTTTGAGGTGTGGTGACCAGAACTGTACACAGTACTCCAAATGAGGTTGCACCATCGATTTCTACAGGGGCATTATGATACTGGCTGATTTGTTTGCAGTTCCCTTCCTAATAACCCCCAGCATAGTGTTGGCCTTTTTCATTGCAGTCACACTCTGTAGTGACATTTTCATTGCGTTATCTACCAAGACTCCAAGATCTCTCTTGGTCACTCTTCGCCAGTTCGGACCCCATAAACGTGGAGCCATTCCTATTGTGGCTTCTGCATGGCAGAACAACTTTATCTGCAGCAGCCGTCAAGCACCGTGGGAGCATGTGCCCAGTGCTGCACCGCTGGCTCTCCAGTCCGCCCATGTGGGTTTTCCTTTTCACCCCACCCCCCTCCCACCCCATGGGGCCTTGCAGTGAGGATACAGCAACTCGGAGCTTACTAGCTGCTGTCCTCTATACAGTTTATATACCTGGCACCTGGCATTACTTTTATGGCACACGTGGCCTGGCCCCCAAAAGTGAAATTTATGTCAGATCCGGCCCTTGTTACAAATGAGTTCGACAACTCTGGGCTAAAGGGCATCCAAAGACCTTCCAGGCCTACTGTGGACTTGAAGCCAGATCCACCAAGTTGTAACCCAACACTCTGGCTCTTGAACTTAACTGACCCACATCATGAATGGGGCAAACTGAATTGGGTTCATTCATGAAGATTAGTCATGGCCCAAGGTGTGAGTCTCAAGCATCTGCCAGAGCATTTTCAAAGAATTCTATACACAATTGAAAAAAGACATGCCACGCCAACCTTTGACACACTTAATGAAGCCCAACTCAAAACAACAACAAAAATTAACCCTTCACAAAGCACGGGAGAACATCAAGTCTGATTTACCTGATACAAGTAATAATCTCTTTAATGAACTATGACCTTTCCTTAGCTGAGTTTTGTTTTCTCTGATTCATAAACACTTAATCTAGGGTTGCCAACTGCCTGGAGGAAAAAAGTCTTGTCCCATTAACACCATGTGGGATGGTGGGATATAGTTGAGGGCTTCAAACATGGCTAAAGCTCCTTCCACAGTCTGAGCATTTTTAACATTTCCTCATGGTTAGGGTAAGATTTCTGTGTCGATTCAAGCTTTGTACAAGACTTTATATAGTGTCAATACTTTATATGGTCTGTGGTGGTTTTTTAGATGTGAAATATGAGAAAAGCTCTTTTAATGGACTAAGAAGTTACCTGGTTTTGCTTGAGGGTTCTTTGGTGCCTTTGAAAATTCCCTCTCTCACTGAATCCCTTTCCACACTCTGAGTATACAAAAGGTTTCTCCCCTGTGTGGATTCTCTGATGCTTTTGAAGATGGCTGCCCTGACTGAATCTCTTTCCACACTCTGAGCATTCAAAAGATTTCTCCCGTGTGGGTTCTTTTATGTCCTTGAAGACTTCTTCTTTGACCAAATCTTTTTCCACAATCTGAGCATTCAAAAGGTTTCTCCCCTGTGTGGGTTCTCTGATGCTGCTGAAGATGGCTGCCCTGACTGAATCTCTTTCCACACTCTGAGCATTCAAAAGGTTTCTCCCCTGTGTGGCTTCTGTGATGCCTTTGAAGATCACCACTCAACCTGAATCTCTTTCCACACTCTGAGCATTCAAACGGTTTCTCACCTGTGTGGGTTCTCTGATGCGTTTGAAGATGGCTGCCCTGACTGAATCTCTTTCCACACTCTGAGCATTCAAAAGGTTTCTCCCCTGTGTGGGTTTTCTGATGCTTTTGAAGATTACCACTCGACCTGAATCTCTTTCCACATTCTGAACATTCAAAAGGATTTTCCTCTCTGTGGGTTCTTTCATGCTGTTGAAGATTGCCATGCAGACTGAATCTCTTTCCACACTCTGAGCATTCAAAAGGTTTCTCCCCTGTGTGGGTTCTCTGATGCCTTTGAAGATTCCGTCTGTCACTGAATCTCTTTCCACACTCTGAGCATTCGAACGGTTTCTCCCCTGTGTGGATTCTCTGATGCATTTGAAGATTCCCCTTGACACTGAATTTCTTTCCACACTCTGAGCATTCAAAAGGTTTGTCACCTGTGTGGGTTCTCTGATGCCTTAGAAGACTCCCCCTCTTAGTGAATCTCTTTCCACACTCTGCACATGGAAATGGTTTCTCCCCCCTTTGTATTCTTTGATGCACAAGGAGCTGTGATCTATTATTGAAGTGGTTTCCACACTGAATGGGTGTACTTGCCTTCATTACCCTCTGCTTTGGAAAATGTAGATTATGCCATCTTCCATCTCTCTTCTCAACCATACAGCTGCCTTTCTTTCTGTTAGGTCTGCCTTGATTCCTGGTGTTTTCTTTCAAGTATTCACTTTTAACTCGATCCAGCAACGGCTGATCAAGTTCCTCACCCTCCTCATTTCTCTGATTATCCTCTGGTGGAAGAAAGAGAGAAATTCTATTAATACGGGGAAGGGCAGAATATCTAGTACAGAAGAAGATGAAGAATACAAAGAAAACGAAGAGGAGGAGGAGGAGGAGATTGGCTTTATACCCCACCCTTCACTACCCAAAGGTGTCTCAGAGCAGCTTACAATCTCCTCTCCCTTCCCGTCCCCACAACAGACATGCTGTTAACAGTATTCCCTCTAAGCTGAGTTAGTGTGAGCTAGTTCACAGCTTTTTAAGGCTCAGCTCACACATTTTTGTCTTAGCTCAGGAAGGATGGCTCCAGAGCAAACTCATTTATGCAGTGGCCAAATTGCTCGCTCACAGTTTTCATGCCAGTAGCTCACAAAGTAGAATTTTTGCTCACAAGACTCCATGGCTTAGAGGGAGCATTGCCTGTGAGGTAGGTGAGGTTGAGAGAGCTCTTTCAAGAACTGGTTTTGGGGGAGTGGCTGCAACCAATTTCCAGGTTAGCAGCTAGGACTCAGAGCTCGCCACCTGCGTGCTCAAACTTGGCTATTTTTACCCTCCTTAAAATAAACAAACACATTGTGAACGATGGCATCAAAAGGAACCAAGAAGGGAAAACAGAAACAAGAAAGTGGGCTCCGTTTAACAGGAGTTTTTTTCAACTACAGATGCTCCTTCCACCTCGTCGGCTGTGCCGGGGAGATGTGAACTAATGACTGCAGAGATCCCACTCACTGCAAATTTCCTGACACAGGCATTAATTAAACAACACCAGGAACTAAGAAAACGTATCACAGAAATGTTAAAACCAGCATTTCAACGAATGGATGAGCTGGAAGACCTCCAAAAACAGATGGATAAAAAAGCTGACAGAGCTCTCCAGAAAATTATGGAGCTTGAAAGGCAGGTAACTGCGAGAGCAGATGCTTGGGCTGGACAGCGCATTTTGTCTCTGGATCATCGCAGCCGTGAATTGTCTTTGAAGTTCAGACGGTTTAAAGCAAATGCTGAAGAGTGAACAGAATTAACTGTATTTGTAGCAAATTTGCTGGCTTGCACTTTAAGGCTGGAAGTTGGCATCACGCCCTTGCTACAGAAAGCTTATTGCGTCAGGAAGGTATGCGAGGAATCCAGCTCCCTATCATACACCAGAGACATATTAGTAGAATTTAAAGACTTTCGGATACGACAGAAAATCCTATCAGAGGCCAGGGCAAGGAATGGCTTGGATTTTCAAGGCACAAAGGTACAGGTGTTCCCAGATTTCCCCCCTGAATTTTTAAGATAAGAAGAGATTTTAAGCGTATCACAGCTAAACTGCGAGATTTAGGTATTAAGTACCGTTGGCTCCGTACGGGCAAGCTATGTGTTCAGCAGGGGTCCACTTGATATCTGGCTCATGACTTGGTCTCAGGTGAAATAATGCTGGCCGCCTTAAATCTTTCCCCATCTGATTCCCAAGAAAACACAGCTGGCAAGAGGAAAGAGTGTTCACCTCTTGCATCAGCTGAAATAACTTGGGTCTGTACTCTGGAAGACCATGAAGGTTTTGAAGAGAGTGTGGACTCAATATAGAAGTTGAGGTTTTGGGTAATATTGAATCATTTTTGTACTTTTTGCTAATGAGTGGTGGGATTGTGGCAAAGCTCTGGGTATGTCTCCCCCCAGGAACAATCGATCCCTGGAAGGAGGGTTTTTACCCTCCTGACCTTTGAGGTCTCTCAGGACTGAGATCAATTATAAGTAGAATTTAGTTCATGATTAATATGTTAGTATATTGTAAATCACTATATATGAACTGACATTTTTTGAAAACTTAAATAACATTATTCAGTAATAAGTTTGGGAGAAGAAAGAAGAGAGAAGAGGAAGGAGAAGATTTGAAGATAAAGCATGCATGTGAAGTTTTGTTTGTATATATTATTAATTGATCTTGGCAGTGTAGTATAATTACAATATTCTTTCTTCAATAAAATTGCTTTAAAATGGAGGGGGGAGAGAAAAAAAAAGAACTGGCCTTGAAAGAACATCTCTGAGAGAACTTGTGACTGCAGCACCAGCTGCATGTGGAGGAGTGCGGAATCAAACATAGCTCTCCCAGATTAACGTCCACGCTCTTAACCACTACACTAAACTGGCTCTCATCCCCTCAAGAGCCACAGCTGAGCTCTTGTTCAGAAGGAGCTCCTGACTCTCCAAATCCCAGTCTCCCTCCCTCTTTACCCAACAGGCGGTATAATTGCACCAAACCAAATGTTGAAAGACCTGAGTCAGATTGAGATGAGGAGAGAGGAGGTCCTAAGACTGATAAACAATTTAAAAACTGATAAATCACCAGGCTCGGATGGCATACTTCCAAGAGTTGTGCCTGTGGGTACCTTGACTTTCAGGAAGCTTTTGATAAAGTTCCTCATCAAAGGCTCCTAAGTAAGCTCAATACTCATGGGATAAAAGGAAAACTCCTCTTGTGGATCAAAAACTGGCTAATTAATAGGAAACAGAGAGTGAGTATAAATGTGCAATTTTCACAGTGAAGGGTGGTAAGCAGTGGGGTACCACAGGGCTCAGTACTGGGTCCGATGCTCTTTAACTTGTTCGTTAATGATTTGGAGCTGGGAGTAAGCAGTGAAGAGGCTAAATTTGCAGATGACATGAAATTGTTCAGGGTGGTGAGAACCAGGGAGGACTGTGAGGCACTCCAAAGGGATCTATCAAGGATGGGCGAGTGGGTGTCAACGTGGCAAATGGGGTTCAATCTGGCCAAGTGCAAAGTGATGCACATTGGGGCCAAAAATCCTAACTATAAATACACCTTGATGGGATCTGAACTGGCGGAGATTGAGCAAGAGAGAGCTCTTGGAGGCATAGTAGATAACTCACTAAAAATGTCAAGACAGTGTGCAACTGCAATAAAAAAGGCTAACGCTATGCTGGGGATTATTAGGAAGGGAATTCAAAACGAATCATCCAGTATCAGAATGCCCCTGTATAAATCGATGGTGTGACCTCATTTGGAATACTGTGTACTGAGGGGTGTCATTAGAGAGGTTGACAAGATTATGCATGGAATACAAGAGGTATTTTTCTCCCTTTCTCACAATACAGGAACTCGTGGGGACTCAATGAAATTGCTGAGCAGTCGGGTTAGAACGGATAAAAGGAAGTCCTTCACCCAAAGAATGATTAACACATGGAATTCTCTGCCACAGGAGGTGGTGGCAGCTATAAGCATGGACGGCTTCGAGAAGGAATTGGAGAAATATCTGGAACAGAGGTCCATCAGTGGCTATTGGCAACAAGGTATAGGGAGGAACTCTCGGTCTGGGGGAAGTGATGCTCTGTATCCTTGGTGTTTGGGTGGGAGAGCAACAGTGAGAGAACTTCTAGTATCCTGGCCCCACTGATGGACCTCCTGAGGGCACCTGGTGTTCTTGGCCACTGTATGACACATGGGCCATTGGCCTGATCCAACATTGGCTTCTCTTATGTTCTTCTGTTCTTACCCAGAGAAATTACGCTCCTGTAGTTCTCCAGCATGACTTCCCTGTAGAGAGCTCTCTGGCCCGGATCCAGCAGGGCCCATTCTGCCGGGGTGAAAGAGACAGACACCTCCTCAAAGGAAAAGGGACGCTGAAAGAAAAAGCAGATTCCGTCTTCAGAGATCATGCCAGGCAGAGATTGCACACCGGAATGGAGTGGTCTGGGATGGTACAGGATGTATGGTTGGGTGTTGGTAAAGGCATTCAGAGTCTCGCTCACCCAAATCATACTAGAAACTGCAGGAGAAAAAGCCCCCCTGAGAAAGGAGGGGGGGACCCTGGCTCTCCCCCGCTCATCTCCCTTACCTGGACTGGCGGCAAAGCAGCGGCTTCCAGACCTCCGAAAAGATGACGGCTCAGCAGCGTCTCTCCACTGCCTGTTAGAAAGAGAAAGGAGGGAGGGAGGGTGTTTGTTGTGACTTCCCATTCCGTCTGCTTCTTTGTTCGCTGCTTCACACACCCTCTTCCCAGCAGACTGAAACCTTGCCCTGAGTACACTCAACACAATCCTTTCACACTTTTTACTAAATGCTGGGAGAGGCAGAAGGGAAGCACCCATGAGCCTCAGGGGTGATGAATGCCGCCAACGTGTTTCAGACTTCTCTGAGACTTGAAATGTGCCCTGTGGAGCTCCAGATCCCAGCTGGATCAGACCAAACCCCCCGGAATCTTATTCTCCCGCCGGTTCAGCCCTTCAGTCGGGGCGGGTGGGGGACGGGGTGGGGGATGACGTCGCGTGACATGTCTCCATCACATTCAGCCGAAACCAAGATGGAGGAGGAAGAGATTGGATTTATACCCCACCCTTCACTTGGAGTCTCAGAGCGGCTTACAAACTCCTTTCCCTTCCCCTCACCACAACAGACACCCTGTGAGGTAGGTGGGGCTGAGAGAGCTCTTTCCCAAGCTGTCCTTGAGAGAACAGCTTGAGAACACTTGTGACTGACCCATGGTCACACCAGCAGCTGCGTGTGAAGGAGTGGGGAATCAAACCCAGTTCTCCCACATTAGAGCATGAGCTCCTAACCACTACACCAAACTGAGTACTGTGAGTTATTTGTATTTATTTAATTCTTTCCCTCCCTACTCATCACATTCAGAGGATGCCCAAATCGTATATGGGCAAAACGAGTCCTTACCATGGGAGAGGGCATCTTGGGCACCCTCCTGGGCCTGTGCCCTCTGCCCTTGCTCCAAGGAAGCTCCTTCCGCCTCAGGGAATGTCGCTTCTGCCTTCAAGGAGGGTCCCCACATCTGAAACAGCAGCGAGGGAGAGGGGTGAGGGATGGGATGGGAAAGAGAGCACGGAAAGGACCCTGCCCCACTCCCAGCCGCTGCACCCGTCCGTCAGCAGACCTCCTGAGTCATCTGGAGGGACGAGGAGTTCTCTCGTAGATGAGGCTGGGGAAGGAGGCTGTTAAATCTCCCGCTTGGATTACTCCCACTTGGGCAAACGTCTCTCAGGGAGACTTTAGGAGAAGGTCAGACACCGTCGCTTGCATTGGACATACCTGGAGGAGAGCCCCTCACCTGCTCCGCCTGCCTCTTCTCCTCTGCCTGGCTCAGGAGGAAACCTTCGGCCAAGGCCACCGCCTGGGAACTGGTCTCCGGCCCACATTCCCTGACCCAGCCCTGCATTTCCTGGGGCAGGATGGCCAGGAGCTGCTCCAGGATCACCAGGTCCAGGATCTGCTTCTTGCTGTGCCCCTCCGGCTTCAGCCAGTGGTTGCCAAGGCGATGGCGCCGGCTGCAAGCCTCTCGGGGCCCAGCGGCCTCATGGTACTGGAACTGCCGGAAGTGTTGGCAGTGGACATCTGAGGTCGCCGTGACCTGATAACGGATCCCTGGCACAGGGCTTTCCTGGAATTCAGCACTGCTCCCAGCTTGGGTGGGATGGGGGCCCCTCCTGGCCGTCCTGCCAGTTCCAGGTCCTTCTGGGTCCTGCTCTTCCATCTCCTCCCCCTTCTCTTGGGTTACCTCCGACTGTGTAAAGATGCCTTCAGTCCCTTGGCTATGAAGAGAGGCCTGTTTCTGGGGGGAAGGAGGGACAGAGACAGAAACATTTCACAAGGAAAGCCAACGAGAATTGCCCTGGGGGATCAGAACAACAGTGCTTCTTGTGGCTTGTCGACCAGGTTTAATATCATTTTGCTCTATTGCACAACCGAGGTATTTTAGATATGCTTCCTTGGTTCTTCGGGAAACTTCACTGTCTCTGTTTGGCTCTTTCAAGATCTTACCAGCTTAGCCTCTCATTACACTGGTTCTGTCTGTCTGAGGGGCTAATTCTTAGGGTAAACTGGAGCCCCAAATGGACTGGAGGGACGGGTGACCCCTTAACCATTGTATGTGTTTCTTCAAGAGACTTGAAGCGCCTCTTCCAAAATCCACGGGGTGCTGCCTTTGAACAGTGGGGTTCTCTTGGTTAGATCCTGGTTAGTCCTCCAGCAAACGTGTATTTTCGGGAGGCGGAACACCAGCTCCTCTTGGTTCTCATCACAGCTAGAGGGAAAACTCTCAGTCCAGCTGCAGGACTGGATATCATGATAATGTAACCACAGGGTCTCAGTCAATTACTCTCAGCAGCCCACAGATGAAGGAGGGTACAGTGACACATCCATCTCCAATTTTGATACCTTTATTTGCTTTACTGTGTTTTCCCCCAGAATTAAACCCAAACAAAGGGTGACCGTAGAAACCAAAGTTGTTATTCCTGTTTGGTCTTTGCATCCTTTAAACATCTTGATTATGCTGCATGCTAATTTGCTGCTTGTTATAAGTGGAGGACTTGGCGCTGTCTCCTGTCTCAGATTCGAGAAGATGGAACCAGAGAGTTTGGACAGATAGAGAGGTCAGGAGACACAGAGCATCCTTTCCTTCCTGCTCTCTGATCCTTTCCTTTGAAGTAGAATGCTACTCTTAGGGGCAATTTCCTCTGCTTCCGTCTCCCCCTCACACTCCCCCTGTCTCTCCTCTCTTCTCTCGCACACAAGATGATGGAGGCTGGACATGCGTCCAGCATCCAACACCATCCAGCTAGCTAGAATAGGTAATCTAGATCTATCTCTTACCTGCGCTCTCAAGCATGCATTTCCTTTAATAAATACTTACTAGTTTTTAGACTGACAGCTGATTCCGTGTGACTCTGTAAGTCTGTTGTCATACCCAGCCCCAAGCTTTGCTGCGTTTAAGCCTTTGTGCTCTCTGCTATATTTCTTCTGGTTCCCTGGCAGTGCCTAGTGCAGAGAATCCAACACTGCTCACCCCCTGCCTATAGGTACGGGCTGGTAACTTCCATTTCAGTGTATCGGAAAAAGCGTTGCGTGCCCACAAAAGATGGCAATACCTTGAATAAAACTTTGTTTTCCTTAAAGGTGGCCCTAGACTTGAACACTTCTCAAAATTTGCCAAAAAAACTCCACTGAAGAACAAAAAGCTTTCTGAGCTTGTAAAAACCTCTGTAATAAGTGTGGGATTTAATAGGAATAACAGAAGCACCATTTCTTACCGTATTTCGATTACTTGCACAAAGATGTTCCTGACACAGAAGCCGTACTGTGAATCAAACCCACTATAAATCAAACTCACTAGTCCAGATGTGGTCCCAGCTGAACAGCGTGGCAAGAGACTGGCGAGAAAGTCCGATTCCCCTCAAAAGGAGTCTCACAAGCTGTGTATAAATGGAGGGGCCAGTGGTTCCCCGCTTCTGAGAAGGGATCCACGTGGAATACAGTGAGCAGGCAGATTTCCGCACTTTTGCCATGCTCCTAAGTCCACAGAAGAGGGTTCAGCTTCATCTAGATCCTCTATAGAACTGGTGTCTCCTGCACCCAAACGTCCCAAAACTGTGCCGGATGCATGAAAGGAACCCCTGAAAACAGAGATATTTTTTGTTCTTGTTTATCCCAAAGTGCCAGTACTCAAGTATAAAGTGTCACTGCTTTAGGGTCTTGGCAGAATGCCCACCAGTTGGTGGCAGTTTGCGTGTCCTTATGAAAGCTGCCACTGAAAAGAAAGGCGGGCGGCGGGAAGCCCCCAAACTGTTTGCAAGTACCAAGAAATGAGTTAAGGCTTCCCTTCCTTAGACTCCTCTCAAGCCTAAATCAAAACTGTTGACCTTATATCCTCAGCTTTTTAGTGAGTTTGCTTTTTGCAGAACTTAAAACTTCTTCATCCTGTTACATGCAAATTTGTTGTTCCACCTGTCTACATATTCGGACTCCACCTTTCATTCCAAAGTCTCTGAAAAAGTGCGTGTGCACATGAAAGCTCATACCCGGAATAAACCTTTGTTGGCCCGAAAAGGTGCCACTGGGCGTGAAACCCCACTGAGGCCGCTCCCCACCCCCACCCCGCCCTCTCCCGGATCTAGCCTCCAAGTCTCCCGGTATTTCCCAACCCAGACCCTGGGCTCCCGGGCACTTTGTCTGGATAAACAGGGAGGGGGTTACAGAAGCGCGCGTGTTCTCAGAGCAATCTCAGGAGGAACCCCACTGAGCTGAACTGGGCGCCGCTGACTGCAGTCCGTCCGGTCCTCCCGGAAAGGGCGGGGAGCCTTCTCTGGTGCCTCTGCAGCAGGGAAAGGGTTAAGGAGACCGAGGTCTTCCCAGAGAGGCCAAGCAAGGTGGGGGGGGGAGAGGCATGGAGGGACGGGCGGGCTTCCTTGGGGGGGGGGAGAGAGGGGTCGGCTTCTGGCTTGCAAGAGAGGGGGGGGAGTCCGGCGCTGCAGCAGGAGGGACAAGGGCGTTGCAGCCGGGCCCCGGGGAGGGGGAGGCACCAGGAGGGAGTGAACGGCCGGGGGGGGGGGCGGCAGGAGAAGCTCTTAAATTGCAAGAGGGGGGTGGGGGGATGCGGCTCTCGTGAGCCTTTGGCGAGAAGGGGGAATCAGTAGTTTGAAAGGGGAACGTCGGGGACTCACCTGCAGCTCTCCTCTCTTCGGGCGGGGCGGGGCCAATGGTTGCCGGCCTTCCCGGGTGGGTCCCAGCGAGGGCGCCCCCTGCCGGACACCGAGCAGCTCCGCTCCCCAGATCCGGAGACCTCGCCCGATTCAGAGACTCGCAGGATCCCACCGAGCTGGAAGGGGCCACAGAGGCCATCCAGTCCGGCCCCCGCTGCTCGGTGCAGGATCAGCCTCGATCATCCCTGACACGTGTTTGTCCGGACGCTGCCTGAAGACTGCCAGGGAGGGGAAACTCAGGACCACCTCCCTGGGGACCCCTTTCCACTGTGGCATCAGCTCTGGCTGTCGAAATGCCTTCCCTAAGGTCCAGCCGGTCCCTTCCCGCCCTTCACTGGAACCCATTCTGGCGAGTCCTCTCCTCTGCTGCCCCCAGGAACAGCTCCCTGCCCCCCTCCTGAAACACTTTAAAAAACTGAATCATGAAAAAGAAGAAGAAAAAGAGATTGGATTTATACCCTGCCCTTCACTACCCAAAGGAGTCTCAGAGTGGCTTACACACTCGTTTTGTATTGTATATGTAGATATATTGTATATATCGATATAGTGGTGGCTCAGAGGTGAAGACTTTGAGCTGCAGACCGGAAGTTCAGCAGTTTGAGACCGGAGTGCCGCATGATGGAGTGAGCTCCCGTCTCTGGCCCCAGCTCTTCCTAGCAGTTTGAAACCAAGAAATCGCAAGTAGATAAATAGGTATTACTTGGGTGGGAAGGTAACAGTGTTCCGTGTGCCTCAGCGTTTAGTCATGCTGGCCACACGACCACGGAAAAAGTCTTCAGACAGCGCTGGCTCTTTGGCTTGGAAACGGAGATGAGCACCGCCCCCTAGAGTCTGATTCGGCTGGCTTTCAAGCAAGGGAAACCTTTACCTTTAACGCTCTATAGATTGAAATATATTTTGGTCAACATCCAGCAGAATTAGAACAGGAACGCCAACTATCAGGAACAATCTCATATTACAGTCCTCAGTATCAGATTCAGTGGGAGGGGAAAAGATGGATGCCTTTACCCCACTGAAGAGAAGGAACCTTCAGGGGAGTCCAGTGTTTCCTTCTCCTTCCGTGGGGGAAGGCATCCAAACTGGTCATATCACCAAGCTGTGTGTGTGGGGGGGGGAGGTAACACAGCTGCAGCGTTAATCCCCTAACACCTTTTGCAGAGCCCTTCTCCCAAAGGCAGCTGGGCCATCCCCTAATATCTGACAAAAGTAGGAAAGGAAGGCCATGTCGCTGCCTTAGAAATCTTGTCAACAGGAGCCCTAGGGGGAAATGCTGCTGTAATAAGAACATAAGAGAAGCCAATGTTGGATTGGGCTAATGGCCCATCCAGTCCAACTCTCTGAGTCACACAGTGGCCAAAAATACCTTGGGCCATCAGGAGGTCCAGCAGTGGGGCCAGGACACTAGAAGCCCTCCCATTGTTGCCCCCCCCCCTCAATTACTAAGAATACAGAGCATCACTTGCCCCAGACTGAGAGTTCCTATCTATACCTTGTTGCTAATAGCCACTCATGGACCTCTGCTCCAAATGTTTATCCAATTCCTTCTTGAAGCTGTCCATACTTGTAGCCACCACCACCTCCTGTGGCAATGAATTCCAGGTGTTAACCACTCTTTGGGTTAAAAAGGGCTTCCTTTTATCCGTTCTAACCCGACTGCTCAGCAATTTCATGGAGTGTCCACGAGTTCCTGTGTTGTGAGAAAGGGAGAAAAGGACTTGACCGATTTCCCCATGGTGACCAGGGCCCCGTGGGATCTTCTTCAGTTCCGCAGGGTCTGCAAGGTGGGCCTGTTCCGCTGGGCCTTTGGCTGAGGCAGCCTCCCTCAGGTTGCTGTCACCCATCTCTCACCTGTCTACTGACCACCACCAACTGGCCTTTAACTTTTGGGCCAGAACTTTACAGCCAACTGACACTCTTCCTAGCTCTACCCATTGTTTTAATGGTCATCATGTTTTAATGTTTCATGTTTTAAACTGAAATTGTTTTTATTCTGACGATGATACCTGCCCTGAGCCCGCCCACGAGATGGGTGGGATATAAATCCAATAAATAAGTAAATAAATAAATAAAATTTAAAAAATTACCCATGGCAATATGAGCCATGGCCCTATTACTAAGCACCGCCGCAAAAGCGGCTACCTGTCTCTTTGGAGTGTTTAAGCGCGATCCCCTTTTCCACCCTTAACATCCTGCCTAGTCGGTTTTAAGGTATCTACTCCCTGGTCAAGAGCCCATTTACCGAATGCTCTCCAGGTCCTGTTGTAAATGCGCTTTTAAGTATTGAGCGGGAGGCGATGAATCAAACAAACAGGCTTTTATTCAAACACATTGCTTCAGCTCAACAGACAGCTCTATGAGAGCGGCACCTTAATTTATACTGTTTCCTACTCATAACCTCAAACAATGTAACTATGTACAAACAATCCTATTGGACCTAAGCGAGGCTCAGCAATTGGTTACTTAGAGTGGCTTAAGGACCAATGAGAGTCTTTATTTGTTAGCCAATCAGAAAGGGCCTTTTGCATCCCAAAGTCTCTGCAAGCTGTGGCTGTAAAATAAAAGGAATACAACATGTGCCTAGTGGCCGGTCGTCTGGCCTGAAACAGAAGCTCAGCTCTGTCCTCGGATAGACCTACCAGGGTTTATTCCAGGTATGAGCTTTTGCGTGCACGCACACTTTAAAAATACCTTGGACTCCTTTCAGTCTCCAGGCCGTCAGTTTTAGCCACCTGGGGTCCGGATGCAATATTGGTCCCCAAGTCAAGAGACCTTTTCTGCCCGGTAATCTCCAGGCTTCTGTGGTCGAGAGTTGCATCAGTTCGGAGAATCAAGGAGAACCTCTGGGGCCAGTAGGGGGCGGCTACTGTGACCTCCGCCCCCCTCCCTCCTGATCTTCCTCAGCAGCCTGCTCAGGATGGGTGCCGCATCAGGAACTGTCCTTGTTTCCCCTGGCCGGGCTCCTTCCTGTGTTAATTCTGCCCTGATGGCTGCAAATGAATCAGTCTGTTAACTACTCCCAGGTGCTTCTCCTCCTCCTCTGGCGGTTGGTTACTTATCCCACCTGGTCTAATAGAGGCTTTAATTCACCTGGGTCCTCCTCCCACCTCCAGCTTCATCTGTCACCTGTTAAGTGCCCTCCCTGGTTCGTGCCTGGGAAGGTGTGTGTGTGTGTGGGGGCTATTATGGAACTTTCCTGGTTCGACCCCCCAAACCAGAGTGGTTGCAGCCAGTGTTCCCTCTAAGCTGAGTTAGTGAGAGCTAGCTCACCGTTGTTTAGCCTCCGGCTCACACATTTTTGACTTTGCATGGGAGGGATGGCTCCAGAGCAAACTAATTCATACAGCAGCCAAATTGCTCGCTCACCACTTTAAGGCCAGTAGCTCACAAAGTAGGATTTTTGCTCACAAGATGCCACAGCTTAGAAGGAGCACTGGCTGCAGCTAGTTATGGCCCTTCCCTGCTGAAGGGGGAAGGAGAGGATGGTGCCCATCACAGCCCCCCCCCTTGCACCTGTGGCACACCCTCTGAGGCCTCGCTGCCAGGGAAGGACCACTAGCTCATGGGGGATGCTGGCTGGTCACACTGCCTGAGAGCCCAGTTATGAAGGGGCACCATTACTGTGCGTCAGCTAATACTGCCATTTCCTGCCCGGGAGGTGGCATCCGTTGCCCCGTGACTTCAGGTGTGTAGAATGTTGTTATACTTCTCATGGCTTGCTTATCGCTCCCTGCTCTGCTCTGACCTTGAGAGACTGTTGGTGCCTGCCTATGTATCTTCTTTCGTGTCTGGCTTTATTCCTTCCCGCTTTTTTCATGAGGACCTCGGGCTAGTATTCGGGTGCCTTTTACATGACTTACATGACTGGTCGCATTCCTTTGAGATACTCTTTTTGATTTCTGTATAATTGCCCTGCCTGGGGATTGTCCCAGCCATTACTAACACAGGACGTGTTGATGACCACAAGAGACCTTTCTCAGTAAAGACTACCTTTTCCTAAGGACACTTGTGGGTGACTGACTCCGTAGGACTCTCACACTGTGGTCCTCACGTGATTTCAGCAGCAAGCGGTGGGCTTCACAGATCCCAAGATCCTGTCAACAACCGTCACAATGACTGGATCAAAATGACAGATATTCCTTCTGTGTTTCAGCGAGGTCACAAAAAGGTTCAGAGGTGAGCTCTTTTTATCAGGCAATAGGACTGCAGTCTATTCATTGTGTGTATCTATTTTTTAAAAATAATTTTTATTATTTTCCAACAAAACATGACAAACACACAAACAGATATGAGAGTAACATTACTAACACTGTACCCTTTAAATTACCTCATACAGATATATCTCTATGGCATTCTTGTTACCGTAATATGATTACTATTTGTGCAATATCTAAACATTCTGTTGCTAGTTTTTCTCTACATCTCAGTAAGTTAACATGTTTCCTGCTAATTGCCTTTTTGTCTAAACATTCTACATTGCCTTTAAATATCATTCCCCTACTTCATAATAAAGCTCATTTGGACCAGTTATCAAGGTTTCTGGAATCCTGAAATCAAAGTTAGTTGCATTACATCTTTTATAAAAAAAAATATTGAACCTTAACCCTCCATAGATTTTCCTTCTGCCCATTTATCAATTATCAGCCTTGACCAATCTTATTCTAATAGACATTCATCTATATTTCCTGAACCAAATCTTCTCTTATATAAATCATATTCTTTTTGGCTAAACTTTTAAAACAACAACAACAAAAGGGACTAGTTTTCATCTTCCCATAACTATTCTAAATGTGGGCTTCATTTTTATAAGTACGTACACATATGTTCTTCAGCCTATCTTAGCCAGTTTGTATGGGCTAGAGTTTACTAAATCAATCTTATCCAACGTTCCGGAACCCAAACTCAGGTTGGCTTTTTCTTCTTTTTTATAAAAGGACTGTGTAAACCTTAAAAATTAATCTTCCCTTAGATTTTAATATCGGCTATAAATTTTTCTAGCTCATCTTAACCAGTCAAACTTAAATAGGGATTCTCCCAACCAATCTTATAACAAAATCCCTAAGCCAGTCTTATTTCTGTATCTTAATTTTCTTCTTCTTTTTATAGTTTCTTCTTTTTGATAAGAGTCTTGGATTGATGCCTCTTATCCTGGTATGTGGAAAGGCTTTCTTTCATAGTTTGCCATCTATATTCAGTGTTTAGGTTTGTTTCGTCTTCTCTGTGGTATATTTTCCTCCTTGTAGTTTTAAGGGTTGACTGGGAGCATCTGCCCAGTGCTGCACCGCTGGCTCTCCAGTCCGCCCATGTGGGTTTTCCTTTTCACCCCACCCCCCTCCCAGCCCATGGGGCTTTGCAGTAAGGATACACCAACTTGGAGCATACCAGCTGTTGTCCTCTATACAGTTTATATATCCGGCACCTGGCATTATGTTTATGGCACACGTGGCCTGGCCCCCAAAAGTGAAATTTATGTCAGATCCGGCCCTTGTTACAAATGAGTTCAACAACTCTGGGCTAAAGGGCATCCAAAGACCTTCCAGGCCTACTGTGGACTTGAAGCCAGATCCACCAAGTTGTACCCCAACACTCTGGCTCCTGAACTTAACTGACCCACATCATGAATGGGGGCAAACTGGATTGGGTTCATTAATGAAGCTCAGTCATGGCCCAAAGTGTGAGTCTCAAGCATCTGCCAGAACATTTTTAAATAATTTTATACGCAATTGAAAAAAGACATGCCACAACAACCTTTGACACAGTTAATGAAGCCCAACTCAAAACAACAAAAACAAAACCCCTTCGCAAAGCACTGAAAAATACGAAGTCTGATTTACCTGATAGAAGTAATAATCTCTTTAATGAGCTATGACGTTTCCTTAGCTGAGCTTTGTAATCTCTCATTCATAAACACTTTTTTATTGATTTCCTACAAACTACACACACTATAACTAAAAAACCACTAAAAACTAACCCTATATATACGGAGCCAAAGCTGTAAATATAACTTAAAGTAGTAGCTTCAATTACTTCTAAGAAAATAGTTATAATATCAAGGCATCCTAAGCTTACACTCTATTGTTGGCCCTAAACAATCTAAAATAAGCAAATAGGTGGTTTAAGAACAAATGAGTACAAAGAAAAAACAAATCAAACTTTCCAGCAAATCACAAACAAAAGTTTTGTACTTTCTTTTCTCTTCATTTCTAAAGTTTTTCATTTGACTTACTGGGGTTTTGGAGCTGCTGCTCCTTTTTCTGCATCTGAGTCTTCTCCTTCAGAGCTTTAACGTGATGAAGAACCAAAACTCTCCAGTCCATATATATTCTCTTGTAGCTCCAGTTCTTCCTCCGTGGATATTTTCTCTTTTATTGCTTGCTGTTGCTCCAGGAACTTCTTTGCCTTTGGCACAGAATCAATCCTTTGCTTCTTGCCCTTGTAGGTGAAAATCAAACCCTCAGGAATTAACCATCTGTACATGGTGTTATTTGCTTGCAGAAATACAGTTAGATTTTTGTACGGCTTCCTCTTCTTTCTAATTTCAAATGGGGTGTCTTTTAACACTTTTAACTTCTCCATCCAGTATTTTCAAAGGTGACCTGTTGGTGGCCTTGAGCACCAAATCCCTTGTAGGTTTCTTAGAGAATCTCACCATAATTTCTCCTGCCAGGTTTTTTCCCCAAAAAATTCTGGATAGGTTCTGTAAATCATATCCATATCGCTTTGTAATACTTCCTCCTGTAAACCTGTCATTGGAGCCAATGCTTCACCTAACAGCTTCTTGAGATTCTCATCTTTTTGCTCAGGGACACCTTGAAATCTTAAAAAATATGTTGACCTTTCCACTTGAAGTTTCAAAAGATGCTCTTTATCAGTTGATCTTTCTTTTTCCACCCCATCCAGTCTTTGATTAAATGTCTCAGTCCTGGCTTTGACTTTCTCCAATTCTTTAGCCGTTTGTTCCGGTTTTCGGCATTTCAATGGCGGGCACATCTTTGGAGAGCTCCAGGAGATGTGGCCCGAACCTGGCGGACAGGAGGGGTGCCGACTGGATTTTGGGGGGCCCAGGAGCCCTTGTAGGGGGCATCCTGCTTGAGGGGAAGCCTCTCCCGAGGTAGCAACCGAGGGATAGAGTCTCCCCTTTGCCTCCATAGGTCCTCCTGCTGTGGCACCGGATGGCAATGGGAAGTGCTCACCGGACAGCTACAGAGCTTGAAGCTGTTAAAAGCAAGAAATCTGCCTACCTGAAGATGCGGAGCAATGCCTGTAAGAAACTGTCTTATACTGTATGTAATAGTTCTCCGTCGTAACATCAGAAAAAAAATAGTATATACTTGGTTTCCAATCATAAGTTATCTTAAAGAAAAAAGTATTTTGCCAATGAACCCTTTTTATCAAGAAATGATTTTCTTTTAAAATACTTATATGTTACATATATTAGAAGAAAGCCAAAGTATAATTGTAAGTTTTGTTGTGTGTATTTTATGTAAGTTTTGTATAATGAAAATAAATTTAAATTTTTTTTAAAAACCCAAAAACCTGTGAGTTCTCTGCTGCAGAGTCTCTGATTTTAACATAAGAGCAGAGGATTAAATCCCCTCCACTGCTCTTTAAACACGGCAATTCTTTGAACTGACTCAGAGAAGCTTCATTCTCAAATGGCTGGCTTTTGAGCAAGGGGTGGCAAGGTTTACATAAGCGGACTTTAAAGCTGATTTTGAACTTTCTGGAACTTTGATTATTCTAAAATACTTTCTGGAACTTTTAGTCATAACAATGAGTGGACGGGGAGAAAAGATGGCAGTGAGACAGAAAGCTTCTCCAAAGACTGTTCCAGCACTTCCGGCAGCTAAACCTGAAGCAAGCACAGATCTTTCTTCTGTATTACCTAATGCACTGCGCCCTCTAATGGAGCAAATGACTGTGGTGAACTCCAAGCGGGATAACTTGCAAAAACAGATTGCTGAAGCCAATAGCAATTCTGAACAAATGATTCATAAACACTGAATCTAGGGTTGCCAACTGCCTGGAGGAAAAAAGTGTTGTCCCTTTAACACCATGTCGGATGCTGGGATGTGTTTGAGGGCTTTCAAACATGGCTAAAGCTCCTTCCATAGTTTGAGCACTTTAAACATTTCTTCCTGGCTAGGGTAAGATTTCTGTGTCGATTCAAGCTTTCTACAAGAGTTTAAACAATGTCAGTGCTTCATATGGTCTGTGGTGGTTTTTTAGATGTGAAATATGAGAAAAGCTCTTTTAATAGACGAAGAAGTTACCTGGTTTTGTGTGTGGGTTCTTTGGTGCCTTTGAAAATTCCCCCTCTTACTGAATCCCTTTCCACACTCTGAGCATTTAAAAGGTTTCTCCCCTGTGTGGGTTATGTGATGCCTTTGAAGATGGCCCTGTTGACTGAATCTCTTTCCACACTCTGAGCATTCAAAAGATTTCTCCCCTGTGTGGATTATGCGATGCCTTTGAAGATTTCCACTCAATCTGAATCTCTTTCCACATTCTGAACATTCAAAAGGTTTCTCCCCTGTGTGGGTTCTTTGGTGCTGCTGAAGACTGCCATGACAACTGAATCTCTTTCCACATTCTGAACATTCAAAAGGTTTCTCCCCTGTGTGGGTTCTGTGATGCCTTTGAAGACTGCCATGCTGACTGAATCTCTTTCCACACTCTGAACATTCAAAAGGTTTCTCCCCTGTGTGGGTTCTTTGGTGCTGTTGACGATGGCCATGCTTACTGAATATCTTTCCACACTCTGAGCATTCAAAAGGTTTCTCCCCTGTGTGGGTTTTCTGATGCCTTAGAAGACTGCAACTCAGGTTGAATCTCTTTCCACACTTTGAACATTCAAAAGGTCTCTTCTTTGCGTCGATTCTTTGGTGTTGTCGAAGACTGCCATGCCGACTGAATCTCTTTCCACACTCTGAGCATTCAAAAGGTTTTTCCCCTGTGTGGGTTATGTGATGCCTTTGAAGATGGCCACTGAACCTGAATCTCTTTCCACACTCTGAGCATTCAAAAGGTTTCTCCTCTGTGTGGGTTCTTTCATGCTTTTGAAGATAACTCCTCTCACTGAATCTCTTCCCACACTCTGAGCATTCAAAAGGTTTCTCCCCTGTGTGGGTTCTTTGATGGCTTTGAAGACTGCCATGCTGACTGAATCGCTTTCCACACTCTGAACATTCAAAAGGTTTCTCCCCTGTGTGGGTTCTTTGATGACTCTGAAGACTGCTGTGGTGACTGAAACTCTTTCCACACTCAGAACATTCAAAAGGTTTCTCCCCTGTGTGAGTTCTTTGGTGCCGTTGAAGAGTGCTGCTATGACCGAATCTCTTTCCACACACTGAGCATTCAAAAGGTTTCTCCCCTGTGTGGGTTCTCTGATGCCGTTGAAGAGTGCCGCTATGACCGAATCTCTTTCCACACTCTGAACATTCAAAAGGTTTTTCCCCTGTGTGGGTTCGGTGATGCCTGTGAAGATTGCCACTCTGTCTGAATCTTTTCCCACATTCTGAGCATTCAAAAGGTTTCTCCCCTGTGTGGGTTCTCTGATGCAATTGAAGATAGCAACTCAGGCTGAATCTTTTCCCACATTTTGAGCATTCGAACGGTTTCTCCCGTGTGTGGGTTCTCAGATGCAGTTGAAGATGGCTGTGGTGACTGAATCTCTTTCCACATTCTGAGCATTCAAAAGGTTTCTCCCCCATGTGAGTTCTCTGATGCCTTTGAAGATCGACACTCATCCTGAATCTCTTTCCACACTCTGCACATGCAAATGGTTTCTCCCCTGTTTGTATTCTTTGGTCCACAAGCAGCTGTAATCTATTTTTGAAGTACTTTCGACATTGAATGGATGTACTTGCCTTCATTATCCTCTGCTTTGAAAAATGTACATTACGCCATCGTCCATCTCTCTTCGCAACCATACAGCTGCCTTTCTTTCTGTTAGATCTACCTCGATTTCTGATATTTTCTTTCAAGTCTTCATTTTTAACTCGATCTGGCAACTGCTGATCAAGTTCCTCACCGTCCTCATTCCTCTGATCATCCTCTGGTGCAAGAAAGAGAGAAATTCTATTAACACCTGGGAGGGCAGGTAAGGTCCAAAGGCGTCTATGTGACATTCAAGGAGGAAAGGACTGATGGCCCTTCAGCCTCTTCCAGCTTGCCTGATCTTAACCCCTCCCCCACCTTCCCCCTGTGTATCTACTGAAGAAGAAAAAGAAGAGGAGGAGGAGATTGGATTTATACCCCACCCTTCACTACCCAAAGGAATCTCAGAGCAGCTTACAATCTCCTCTCCTTTCCCCTCCCCACAACAGACACCCTGTGAGGTAGGTGGGGCTGAGGGAGCTCTTTCAAGGACTGCTCTTGAGAGAACAACTCTGAAAGTCTCTCTCCCTCTTTACAAACCAAATGTTGAAAGACCTGAGTCAGATTAAGGTGATGAGAGGGGAGGTCCTATGACTGATAGACAACTTAAAAACTGATAAATCACCAGGCCCGGATGGCATACATCCAAGAGTTCTGAAAGAACTCAAATGTGGACTTGTGGATCTCCTAGTAAAAAATGTAATCTTTACTTAAAACCTGCCTCCCTTCCTGAGGACGGGAGGTAGTTAATGTCACTCCTATCTTTAAAAATGGTTCCAGAGGAGATCTGTGAAATTACAGGCCAGTGAGTCTGACATCAATAATGGATAAGTTGGTGGAAACTGTTATTTAAAAAGAGAATTAGTAGAAGAAGGGAAGAGATTGGATTTATACCCCACCCTTCACTACCTGAAGGAGTCTTAGAGCGGCTTACAAACTCCTTCCCCTCCCCACAACAGACACCCTGTGAAGTAGGTGGGGCTGAGTGAGCTCTTTCGAGAACTGCCCTTTCAAGGACAGCTCTTGTCAGAACTATGGTTTGCCCAAGGTCATTCAGCAGCTGCAGTGGGGAATCAAATCCGGTTCTCCAGGATTAGAGTCTGCGCACTTAAGCACTACACCAAACTGGCTCTCCAGGCACACTGATGAACAAAAACTATTAAGGCAGACTCAGCATGGGTTCTGTAAGGGAAGGTCTTGACTCACTAACCTGTTAGTGTTTTTTGAGGGGGTGAACAAACATGTGGACAAGGGGGACCCAATAGTTATTGTTTACCATGACGTTAAGAAAGCTTTTGGTAAAGTTCCTCCTCAAAGGCTCGTAAGTGAGCTCAATAGTCATGGGATGAAAGGAAAAGTCCTCTTGTGAATCAGAAACTGGCTAATTAATAGGAAACCAAGAGTGATTATAAATGGGCAATTTTCACAGTGGAGGGTGGTAAGCAGTGGGGTACCGCAGGGCTCAGTACTCGGTCCGATGCTCTTTAACTTGTTTATTAATGATTTGGAGTTGGGAGTAAGCAGTGCAGTGGCTAAATTTGCAGATGACATGAAGTTGTTCAGGGTGGTGAGAACCAGGGAGGATTGTGAGGAACTCCAAATTGATCAGTTGAGGATGGGTGAGTAGGCGTCAACGTGGCAGATGGGGTTCAGTGTGGCCAGGGGTCATTTTGTAGAAAAAGAGGTGCAGGATCTCATTAGCATAACTTATTTGCAGATGCCACACCCCCTGAAATCACCAGAAGTGCATCAGAAGGCAACACCCACCACTCAGGCTCCACCCCAAAAATCTCCAGGTATTTCCCAACTCAGAACTGGCGAGCCTACCTGGAGAAAAAGCTGGGATCCGCTGGGCTTTGCAGCACCATCCTAAGAGGCCACGCCAGTTCTCCCAGATTAGAGCCCACGCTCCTACCCACTACACCAAACTGGCTCGCACTGTTAAGTGTTTTGAGTCTGAGTTACTAACAATAATAAGCTCCTGAAGAATGGGCAGTTTGGAGAATCAGTGTGCATAAGTTTGAACAAAGTCATTTGAACACTGCAGGTTGTCATAATTAAAAGTGCTAACCATAGATGTGAGATCAGAAAAGGGCAGATGTTAAAACACATGAAATTCGATGTGGGCCTTCAGTGTAACTCTAGACATCAATGGACTTAGAAGGGTATTACTTTGCGGAGGATTTCAGTGCTTGCCTCCAATTGGCACAGTACCTAAACAGTCGATATAGATGCAGCTTCTCCTCTTCAAGTGAGCCCAGATTCTGTCAGAACTACTCAGCTCCAGAAAACATGAGCTCAGAATTCAACAAAGTATCAGGACTCAGCCTTCAGGCATAAGACTATCCATAAAGTGAGCCACACTTTCTATGTCATACTTGACTGACCTTCTCCAAGAAGCAAATAGCACACATCACACTAACCTCCATAGCATACAGCTTTATGACATTGATTGAGAAACACAGAAGGGACTGTCTTTCCACTCTGGGGGCTGTCATTCCAGTCCCAGAGAAGGGACTGTCTTTCCACTCTGGGGGCTGTCATTCCAGTCCCAGAGTAGCCTATCTGGGCCCAAAGACCTTAATTGAAAAAAACATTTCATATTTTCTTTGCAATTTCTTTTTTGTGCTGCAATGTATTTCAGTGTAGCCCATGCAAATCAATTCCTGGCTCCCGTGATCTCCAATGGACCTTGAAGCCTCTCCCATTGTTTCCAGTGGGCAATCCTGTCATTCCTTTTACACATCCCAGTTAATTGTCCCTTTGAAACTGTACCACACCAGTTTAAGTAATAGCAAAATAAAGAGCAAGAACATGTACAGAGTGCGCATTTCTTGCCAATGTTCTTTCTGGGCTGCACACGGCAAAAGGAAATTTTAAAAGGACTCTGATCTGCATGTGTACCCCCCCCCATCTTGTTCATGCAGATGGGCTTACCATTTAAAAACAGATACCCTGTGAGGTAGGTGGGGGTGAGAGAGCTCTTTTGATGACTGTTTTTGAGACAACAGCTCTGAAAGAACTTGTGATCAACCCAGGGTCACACTAGCAGCTGCAAGTGGAAGAATGGGGAACCAAACTGGGCTTTCCGAAATTAGAGTCCATGCTCCTAACCACTACGCCAAACTGTAACTCAAAACCTCTCTCTTTTAGAAGCAAGTCCAAGAAACATAGGACCCCCTCTCCACCACATCAGAGCCTTTAAGCAGATCCTTTCCAAAACAGTCCTTCAAAGCCTCATTACATGAACTAAGCAGCAAGCAAGATACACGATTTTGAAAAGTATTTCCCTCATAAATACTCAGAGATCCTGTGGTCTCCCGGCAGTGACAATCACAAACAACTGACAAGCAACCCAGAAGACTGAAGATGCATCAGAGTCCTCAACATGATGCTTAAGCAATTGGGGGGGGGGGAGAGACTGAGAAGGCACATAAACCAAAAACACCGGGACACGCTTCAGCTTTATAAAGAAAAGATCAGACAGGTATTTCACTTGTGGTCATTACTGGAAAAAGATGGTATATCCACAGCGTTTATGATCCCAGATAGAGTTGCCAGCTCTGGGTTGGGAAAGACCTGGAGATTTTGGGGGTGGAGCCTGGAAAGAGTGCGGTTTGGAGAGGGGAGGGACCTCAGCACGGTATAATTCCAAAGAGTCCTCCCTCCAAATTAGCCATTAACTGATCTTTTGATCTTTGTCGTCTGGAGATGACTTGTAAAAGCAGGACTCAAGCTGAGGCAGAGGGCACAAAATATTCCAGTCCAATTCAAATGCACAAACTACAAATTATTCACACACGCAGTGTTGACAGTGCTGCCCCCAGTCCCTGGCTCATAGGCACACACACACACAGACACACACACAGAAAGTCTATCTGTTCTTGCAGCCAGCTCTGATGAAGCCAGGATTGCACACAAGAATTCAAAGAGGGAATTCCTCTCGGAAAGTAGGAAGGGAAGGAAACTTTGATCTTCGTAAAATGACTCTTTCCACCTCATTCTTTCCTTCCTTCCTTCTCCAACCTCCCCCCTTGGGCTTGCTCACTTGCAGGGCCAAAAAAGAGGGATCGGTTTTCTCTGGGCTGACCTTTCCTGGTGGGAGTTTTGCTGCAGAGGTGCGAGGGGCTGATCCTGGTGAGAACTCGGGCTCTGTGGCCACTCATTCCTCAGTCGGAGATCCAATCCAAGTAACAGGTTTGGTGGAGCAGGAGGAAGGGGGTTGGGAATAGGAAGGAAAGAGGGCGTTCCTACCGTATCTAGGAACAGAAGGAGGGGAAGAAACCCTTTGAATGAGACCAGGGGAAAAGACACAGTATTGGGTGGGAGAAGGAATACAGTGTAAATAAATAAAAAGAGGTTTTGTAAAGTGGGAAGGAGATGAGCAGTTCCCGAGGATCCCAGAGCATTGCAACTTGTTCTGCAATCATCCTTTTTCCCCCTTGACGTGCCAGCATGGGGGGAGGGGGGACCTTGGCCTGTGCTCAGCGAGGAGCTGCCCCTGCCACCTAGACTCCGCAGCCAGGAGGGAAGGCGGCTGCCGTCCAGGGCCATGCTGTGAGGGGGGCAGCAAATCGGAGGAGGGTTCCCGCAGACTCCTCACCGAACATGAGCAAACAGAAAAACACACAGACGCCTCCCGACAGCGCTGGCACAGCAGACATCCAGGCCACACACACACACAGAGCCCCGCTCACCTCCCCCAACAGCACCGGCCGTGGCAGACCCTCGACGGCTGCCAGAACGCATTGCAGTGATGCACACTGGGGCCAAAGTGATGCACATTGGGGCCAAAAATCCTAACTATAAATACGCATTGATGGGGTCCGAACTGGCGGACACTGACCAAGAGAGAGATCTTGGAGTCGTAGTAGAGAACCCAATGAAACTCAAGACAGGGTGCGACTGCAATGAAAAAGGCCAACGCTATGCTGGGGGTATTAGGAAGGGAATTATTATTATTATTATTATTACTATTAGCCACAAAATATAGATAGGAACTCTCCGTCTGGGGTAAGTGATGCTCTGTAATCTTGGTGTTCGGGGGGGGGGCAAAGTGGGAGGACTTCTAGTCTCCTGCCCCCACTGCTGGACCTCCTCCTGAGGGCACCTGGTGTTCTTGGCCACTGTGTGACACAGAGTGTTGGACTGGATGGGCCATTGGCCTGATCCAAGATTGGACTGTCTTATGTTCTTATGTTCTTACCCAGATAAATTACGCTCCTGTAGTTCTCCAGCATGACTTCCCTGTAGAGAGCTCTCTGGCCCGGATCCAGCAGGGCCCATTCTGCTGGGGCAAAAGAGACAGACACCTCCTCAAAGGAAAAGGGACGCTGAAAGAAAAAGCAGATTCCCTCCTCAGAGATCATGCCAGGCAGAGATTGCACACTGGAATGGAGTGGTCTGGGATGGTGCAGGATGTATGCTTGGGCATAAACAGCCTCCCTCACCCAAATCATTGTAGAAACTGCAGGAGAAAAAGCCCCCCTGAGAAAGGAGGGAGGGACCCAGGCTGTCCCCCGCTCATCTCCCCTACCTGGACTGGAGGCAAAGCAGTGGCTTCCAGACCTCCGAAAAGACAGTGGCTCAGCAGTGTCTCTCCACTGCCTGTTCGTAAGAGAAAGGAGGGAGGAAGGGTGTTTGTTGTGACTTCCCATTCCATCTGCTTCTTTGTTCCCTGCTTCACGCACCCCCTTCCCAGGAGACTGAAACCTTGCCCTGTGTACACTCAACACAATCCTTTCACACTTTTTTCCAAATGCTGGCAGAGGCAGAAGAACCCATGAGCCTCAGGGGTGATGAATGCCGCCAACATATTTCAGGCTTCTCTGAGACTTGAAATGTGCCCTGTGGAGCTCCAGATCTCTGCTGGATCAGACCAAACCCCCAGGAATCTTCTTCTCCCGCCGGCTCAGCCCTTCAGTCGGGGCGGGTGGGGGACGGGGGTGGGGGATGACGTCACGTGACATGTACCCATCACATTCAGCCGAAACCAAGACGGAGGAGGAAGAGATTGGATTTATATCCAACCCTTCATTTTGAGTCTCAGAGCCACTTACAAAGTGGCTTCATTTTGAGTCTCAGAGCCACTTACAAAGTCCTTTCCCCTCCCCTCCCCACAACAGACACGCTGTGAGGTAAGTGGGGCTGAGAGAGCTCTTTCGAAGACTGCTTCTGAGAGAACGGCTCTGAGAGAACTTGTGACTGACCCATGGTCACACCAGCAGCTATGTGTGGAGGAGTGGAGAATCAAACCCAGTTCTCCCAGATTAGAGCATGCACTCCTAGCCACTACACCAAACTGAGTACTCTGAGTTATTTGTATTTATTTAATTCTTTTCCTCTCTACCCATCACATTCACAGAGTGCCTGAATCGTATACGGACAAACCGAGCCCTTACCACGGGAGAGGGCGTCTTCGGCACCCTCCTGGGCCTGCACCCTCTGCCCTTGCTCCAAGGAAGCTCCTTCCGCCTCAGGGAATGTCGCTTCTGCCTTCACGGAGGGTTCCCACATCTGAAACCGCAACGACGGAGAGGGGTGAGAGATGGGATGGGAAAGAGAACACGGAAGGGACCCTGCCCCACTCCCAGCCGCTGCACCCGTCCGTCAGCAGACCTCCTGAGTGACCCGGAGGGACGAGGAGTTCTCTCGTAGAAGAGGCTGGGGAAGGAGGCCGTTAAATCTCCCGCTTGGATGACTCCCACTTGGGCAAACGTCTCTCAGGGAGACTTTAGGAGGAGGTCAGACACCGTCGCTTGAATCGGACATACCTGGAGGAGAGCCCCTCACCTGCTCCGCCTGCCTCTTCTCCTCTGCCTGGCTCAGGAGGAAACCTTCGGCCAAGGCCACCGCCTGGGAACTGGTCTCCGGCCCACATTCCCTGACCCAGCCCTGCATTTCCTGGGGCAGGATGGCCAGGAGCTGCTCCAGGATCACCAGGTCCAGGATCTGCTTCTTGGTGCGCCCCTCCGGCTTCAGCCACCGGTTGCCAAGGCGATGGAGCTGGCTGCAAACCTCTCGGGGCCCAGCGGCCTCATGGTACTGGAACTGCCGGAAGTGTTGGCAGTGGACATCTGAGGTCGCCGTGACCTGATAACGGATCCCTGGCACAGGGCTTTCCTGGAATTCAGCACTGCTCCCAGCTTGGGTGGGATGGGGGCCCCTGCTGGCCATCTTGCCAGTTCCAGGTCCTTCTGGGTCCTGCTCTTCCATCTCCTCCCCCTTCTCTTGGGTCACCTCCGACTGTGTAAAGATGCCTTCAGTCCCTTGGCAATGAAGAGAGGCCTGTTTCTGGGGGGAAGGAGGGACAGAGACAGAAGCATGTGACAAGGAAAGCCAATGAGAGTTGCCCTGGGGGATCAGAACAACCGTGCTTCTTTTCGCTTGTCGACCGGGTTTAATATCATTTTGCTCTATTGCACAACTGACCTATTTTAGATATGCCTCCCTGGTTCTCCAGGAAACTTCACTGTCTCTGTTTGGCTCTTTCAGGATCTTGCCAGCTTAGCCTCTCATTACACTGGTTCTGTCTGTTTGAGGGGCTAATTCTTAGGGTAAACTGGAGCCCCAAACGGACTGGAGGAATGGGTGACCCCTTAACCATTGTATGTGTTTCTTCAAGGGACTTGAAGCGCCTCTTCCAAAATCCACGGGGTTCTGTCTTTGAACAGTGGGGTTCTCTTGGTTAGATCCTGGTTACTCCTCCAGCAAACGTGTATTTTGGGGAGGTGGAAAACCAGCTCCTCTTGGCTCTCCTCACAGCTAGAAGGAAAACTCTCAGTGCAGCTGCAGGACTGGATATCACGATACTGTAACCACAGGGTCACAGTCAATTACTCTCAGCATCCCACAATTGAAGGAGGGTACAGTGACACACCCATCTCCAATTTTGATGCCTTTGTTTGCTTTACCAAACAAAGAATGACCATAGAAACCAAGGCTGTCATTCCTGTTTGGTCTTTGCATCCTTTAAACATCTTGATTATGCTGCATGCTAATTTGCTGCTTGTTAAAAGTGGAGGACTTCGCGCTGTCTCCTGTCTCAGATGCGAGAAGATGGCACCAGAGAGTTGAGACAGATAGAGAGGTCAGGAGACACAGAGCATCCTTTCCTTTGAAGTAGAATGCTACTCTTAGGGGCAATTTCCTCTGCTTCCGTCTCCCCTTCACACTCTCCCTCTCTCTCCTCTCTTCTCTCGCACGCAAGAAGATGGAGGCTGGACGTCATCCAGCTAGCTTGAATAGGTAATCTAGATCTATCTCTTACCTGCGCTCTCAAGCATGTTTACTTCCTTTAATAAATACTTACTAGTTTTTAGACTGAGGGCTGACTCCATGTGGCTCTGTAAGCCTGTTGCCACACCCAGCCCCAAGCTTTGCTGCGTTTAAGCCTTTGTGCACTCTGCTATATTTCTCGTGGTTCCCTGGGAGTGCCTAGTCCATTGAATCCAACACTGCTCACCCCCTGCCTATAGGTACGGGCTGGTAACTTCCATTTCAGTGTATCGGAAGAAGCGTTGCGTGCCCACAAAAGATGGGAATGCCTTGAATAAAACTTAAAAGGTTTTCCTGAAAGGTGCCACTGGACTTGAACCCTTCTCAAAATTTGCCAAAAAAACCCTACTGAAGAATGAAAAGCTTTTGAGCTGGAAAAAACCTCTGTAATAAGTGTGGGATTTAATAGGAATAACAGAGAAGCACCATTTCTTACCGTATTTGGATCACTTGCACAAAGATGTTCCTGACACAGAAGCCGTAATCTGAATCAAACCCACTGTAAATCAAACTCACTGGTCCAGATGTGGTCCCAGCTGAACAGCGTGGCAAGAGACTGGCGAGAGAGTCCGATTCCCCTTGAAAGGAGTCTCACAAGCTGTGTATAAATGGAGGGGCCAGTGGTTCCCCGCTTCTGAGAAGGGATCCACGTGGAATACAGTGAGCAGGCAGATTTCCGCACTTTTGCCATGCTCCTAAGTCCACAGAAGAGGGTTCAGCTTCATCTCAACCCTCTATATAACTGGCGCCTCCTGCACCCGAACGTCCCAAAACTGTGCCCGATGCATAAAAGGAACCCTTAAAACCGGTGATTTTAATTGTTGTTGTTTTTTCCCCAAATGCCGGTGCTCAAATTAGGGTTCCCAAGTCCCCCGGGGGGCTGGGAAACTCCTGCTTGAAGGACTCCCCCCCCCCCCCGCTGCACTACCGGTAAGGACTTGGCAACCCTAACTCAAATATAAAGTTTCACTGCTTTAGGGTCTTGGCAGAACGCCCACCAGATGGTGCCAGTTTGCAGTCCTTATGAATGCTGCCACTGAAAAGAATGGCAGGCAGCGAAGCCCTAAAGCTGTTTGCAAGTACCAAGAAATGAGTTAAGGCTTCCCTTCCTTAGACTCCTCTCAAGCCGAAATCAAAACTGTTGACCTTATAACCTCAGCTTTTTACGGAGTTTGCTTTTTGCAGAACTTAAAACTTCTTCATCATGTTACATGCAAATTTGTTGTTCCGCCTGTCTATAAGTTCGGACTCCACCTTTCATTCCAAAGTCTCTGGAAAAGTGTGCGTGCACACGAAAGCTCATACCCGGAATAAACCTTTGTTGGACTGAAAAGGTGCCACTGGACTCTAAACCTGTTCTGCTGCTTCAGACCCCCACGGCTGACCCCCTGGAACTCTCTGTGTGGAAGGCAGCACACTCAGCCGCAGGTACAGAGACCGATACTTCCTTTCTCAGAAACTGCAAACACCTGGACGTTATACCTCAAGGGCTGAGAATGAGGCATCCTCTCCCATCCACTCAGTCCAGGAACGATGCAGGAAAACTGGGCCTCAATTTCTCCCAGGAACGACTCTGACCAGCGTCCTCAGCATCCAAATGCCTTTGAGGGCAGAGAAGGGGGTCAGATCTCCAGCAGTTTCCCAGTCCGGAGAGGGAGGGAGAGGTCACCACCGGACCCGGGAAGGGAGGGGGCGCAGGCTCACTCGGGTTGCCAGACTCCAGGTGGGACCCGGAGATACTCCCGCTTTTGCAAGGGAGGCCCAGCAGCTGACAGAGGTCAGCTCCCCTGGAGAAAACGGCTGCTTCGAAGGGGGGACTCTCCCTAGGGCGTGAAACCACACTGAGGCCGCTCCCCCCCCCCCCACCCCGCCCCCTCCCGGATCTACCCTCCAAGTCTCCCGGTATTTCCCAACCCAGACCCTGGGCTCCCGGGCACTTTGTCTGGATAAACAGGGAGGGGGTTACAGAAGCGCCCGTGTTCTCAGAGCAATCTCAGGAGGAACCCCATTGAGCTGAACTGGGCGCCGCTGACTGCAGTCCGTCCGGTCCTCCCGGAAAGGGCGGGGAGCCTTCTCTGGTGCCTCTGCAGCAGGGAAAGGGTTAAGGAGACCGAGGTCTTCCCAGAGAGGCCAAGCAAGGTGGGGGGGGGGAGAGGCATGGAGGGACGGGCGGTCTTCCTGGGGGGGGAGAGAGGGGTCTGCTTCTGGCTTGCAAGAGAGGTGGGGGAAGGGAGTCCGGCGCTGCAGCAGGAGGGACAAGGGCGTTGCACCCGGGCCCCGGGGAGGGGGAGGCACCAGGAGGGAGTGAACGGCCGGGGGGGGGGGGCGGCAGGAGAAGCTCTTAAATTGCAAGGGGGGTGGGGGGATGCGGCTCTCGCGAGTCTTTGGCGCGAGGGGGGGATTCAGTAGTTTGAAAGGGGAACGTCGGGACTCACCTGCAGCTCTCCTCTCTTCGGCGGGGCGGAGCCAGCCGGACTGGGTCGGGCCAATGGTTGCCGGCCTTCCCGGGTGGGTCCCAGCGAGGGCGCCCCCTGCCGGACACCGAAGAGCTCCGCTCCCCAGGTCCGGAGACCTCGCCCGATTCAGAGACTCGCAGGATCCCACCGAGCTGGAAGGGGCCACAGAGGCCATCCAGTCCAGCCCCCGCTGCTTAGCGCAGGATCAGTTCAGAGCATCCCTGACACGTGTTTGTCCAGCCGCTGCCTGAAGACTGCCAGGGAGGGGGAACTCAGGACCACCTCCCTGGGGACCCCTTTCCACTGTGGCATCAGCGCTGGCTGTCGAAATGTCTTCCCGAAGGTCCAGCCGGTCCCTTCCCGCCCTTCACTGGAACCCATTCTTGCGAGTCCTCTCCTCTGCTGCCCCCAGGAACAGCTCCCTGCCCTCCTCCTGAAACACTTTTAAAAACTGAATCATGAAAAAGAAGAAAACGAGATTGGATTTATACCCTGCCCTTCACTACCCAAAGGAGTCTCAGAGTGGTTTACACACTTCTTTCCCTTAAGAGACACCCTTAAACTTTTCTGAACTGAACAAAGTATTGTGTATGTAGATATGTTGTATATATCGATATACTGGTGGCTCAGAGGTGAAGCCTTTGAGCTGCAGACTGGAAGTTCAGCAGTTTGAAACCCGAGTGCCGCATGAGGGAGTGAGCTCCTGTATCTGGCTCCGGCTCCTGCCAACCTAGCAGTTTGAAACCAAGAAATCTCAAGTAGATGAATAGGTATCACTTGGGTGGGAAGTGTTCCGTGCGCCTCAGCGTTTAGTCATGCTGGCCATATGACCACGGGAAAAGTCTGCTGACAGCGCTGGCTCTTTGGCTTGGAAACAGAGATGAGCACTGCCCTCTAGAGTCTGATTCGGCTGGCTTTCGAGCAAGGGAAACCTTTACCTTTATAGCTCTATATATAGAAATATATTTTGGTCAACATTCAGCAGAATTAGAAAAGGAACACCAACTATCAGGAACAATCTCATATTACAGTCCTCAGTATCAGATTCAGTGGGAGGGGAAAAGATGGATGCCTTTACCCCACTGAAGAAAAGGAAACTTCAGGTGAGTCCAGTGTTTCTTTCTCCTTCCGTGGGGGAAAGCGTCCAAACTGGTCATATCACCAAGCTGTACTGCCAGGGGGGGGGGTGGGGGGTGGGTAACACAGCTGCAGTGTTAATCCCCTAACACCTTCTGAAGAGCCTTTCTCCCAAAGGCAGCTGGGCCATCCCCTAATATCTGACAAAGGTTGGAAAGAAAGGCCATGTCGCTGCCTTACAAATCTTTTCAGTAGGAGCTGTTATGTCCGCTGACAGCCGCAAGGCGGCAGCGGCATATAGCCCACCAATAAGATATCTGGCGGGAAATTCAGGCCCGCAGATAGGGCAGGGAGAAGTCGAGGCTACTGTATATAGTTGGCCCCTCGCGGCCAGTACGCCATTACTCTTTGTGTACCAATAAACTAGTGATAGCTACGTCATTGTCTGTCTCCTCTATGCCATGAACCCAGTACACAAAAGGAGCCCTAGGGGAAAATGCTGCTGTAATAAGAACATAAGAGAAGCCAATGTTGGATCGGGCTAATGGCCCATCCAGACCAACACTCTGTCACACAGTGGCCAAAAATACCTTGGGGCATCAGGAGGTCCAGCAGTGGACACTAGAAGCCCTCCCACTGTTGCTCCCCCCCTCAATTACTAAGAATAACGAGCATCACTTGCCCCAGACTGAGATTTCCTATCTATACCTTGTGGCTAATAGCCACTCATGGACCTCTGCTCCAGAGGTTTTCCAATTCCCTCTTAAAGCTGTCCATGCTTGTAGCCGTCACCACCTCCTGTGGCAATGAATTCCATGTGTTAACCACTCTTTGGGTGAAGGACTTCCTTTTATCCGTTCTAACCCGACTGCTCAGCAATTTCATGGAGTGTCCACGAGTTCCTGTGTTGTGAGAAAGGGAGAAAAGTACTTGACCGTTTTCCCCATGGAGACCAGAGCCCTGTGGGTTCTCCTTCACTTCTGCAGGGCCTGCAAGACAGGGCTGTTCTGCCAGGCCTTTGGTTGAGGCAGCCTTCCTCAGGTTGCGGTCACCCATCTCTCACCGGTCTACTGACCACCAACAACTGGCCTTCAACTTTTGGGTCAGAACTTTACAGCCAACTGACACTCTTTCTAGCTCTACCCATTGTTTTAATGGTTATAGTGTTTTATAATGTTTTAATGTTTAATGTTTTAAACTGAAATTGTTTTTGTTCTGATGATGATACCTGCCCTGAGCCCGCCCACGAGATGGGTGGGATATAAATGCAACAAACAAACAAACAAACAATATTATCCGTGGCAATATGAGCCATGCCCCTATTAGTAAGTACTGCTGCAATAGCGGCTACCTGTCACTTTGGAGTATAGGAGCACAATCCCCCTTTCCACCCATAATATCCTGCCTAGTCGGTTTTAAGGTATCTAATCCCTGGTCAAGAGCCCATTTACTGAATGCTCTCCAGGTACTGTTGTAAATGCACCTAGTGGCTGGTCGTCTGGCCTGAAACAGAAGCTCATCTCTGTCCTTGGATAGACCTACCAAGGTTTATTCGAGGTATAAGCTTTCGTGTGCACGCACACTTTATAAATACCTTGGACTCTAAATTTGTTGTACTGCTTCAGACCAACATGGCTGACCCACTGGATCCATCTTGGATAGGCCTGTTAGCATCAAGTCCTTCCTTTCAGTCTCCAGGCCGTCAGTTTTAGTCACCTGGGGTCCGGATGCATTATTGGTCCCCATGTCAAGAGACCTTTTCTGCCCAGTAATCTCCAGGCTTCCGTGGTTGAGAGTGGCATCAGTTCGGAGAACCAAGGCCTCCGGGGCCAGTAGGAGCCGCTACTATGATCTCCGCCCCCCTCCCTCCTGATCTTCCTCTGCACCCTGCTTTTTTCGTGAGAACCTCGGGCCAGTATTTGGGTGCCTTTTACATGACTTATACGACTGGTCGCATTCCTTTGAGATACTCTTTTTGGTTTCTGCATAATTGCCCTGCCTGGGAATTGTTCCAGCCATTACTAACACAGAACATGTCGATGACCACAAGAGACCTTTCTCAATAAAGACTACCTTTTCCTAAGGACGCTTGTGGGTGACTGACTCTGTAGGATTCTCACACTGTGGTCCTTACGTAATTTCAGCAGCAAGCAGTGGGCTTCACAGATCCCAAGATCCTGTCAACAACCGTCACAATGACTGGATCAAAATGATAGATATTCCTTCCATGTTTCAGCAAGGTCACAACCAGTTCAGAGGTGAGCTCTTTTTATCAGGCAATGGGGTTGTAGTCTATTTACTGTGTGTATCTTTTAAAAAAATTTTTTAATTATTTCCCAACAAACATACAAACAGATATGAGAGTAACACTACTAACACTCTACCCTTTAAATTACCTCATACAGATATATCTCTATGGCATTCTTGCTACCATAATATTATTACTATTTCTGCAATACCTAAACATTCTTTTGCTAGTTTTTCTATACATCTCAATAGTTAACATGTTTCCTGCTAATTGCCTTTCTGTTTAACCATTCTACATTAGTCTTCTGCAAGTTGCCTTTAAATATCATTCCCCTACTTCAAAATAAAGTTCTTTCTGTACCAGTTATCAAGGTTTCTGGAATCCTTAAATCAAAGTTAGTTGCATTACATCTTTTATAAAAAAAAAATTGAACCTTAACTTTCCATAGATTTTCATTCTGCGCATTTATCAATTATCAGCCTTGAACAATCTTATTCTAATAGACATTCATATATATTTCCTAAACTAAATTTTCTCTTATATAAATCATATTCTTTTTGGCTAAACTTTTTAAACAACAACAAGAAAAGGGACTAGTTTTCATCTTCCCATAACTATTCTAAATGTGGGCTACATTTTTATGAGGACGTACACATATGTTCTTTAGCCTATCTTAGCCAGTTAATATGGGCTAGGGTTCACTAAATCAATCTTATCCAAAGTTCCCTAACCCAAACTCAGGTTGGCTTTTTCTTTTTTTAAAAGGACTGTATAAACCTTAAAAATTAATCTTTCCTTAGATTTTAATATGGGCCATAATTTTTTCTAGCTCATCTTAACCAGTCAAACGTAAATAGGGATTCTCCCAACCAATCTTATAACAAAATCCCTAAACCAGTCTTATTTCTATATCTTAATTTTCTTCTTCTTGTTATAGTCTCTTCTTTTTGATAAGAGTCTTGGATTGATGCCTCTTCTCCTTGTATGCGGAAAGGCTTTCTTTCATAGTTTGGCATCTGTATTCAATGTTTAGGTTTGTTTCATCTTCTCTGTGGTGTATTTTCCTCCTTGTAGTTTTAAGGGTTGACGGAGAGCCTCTGCCCAGTGCTGCACTGCTGGCTCTCTAGTCCACCCATATGGGTTTTTCTTTGTACCTCCCCCCCAGCACATGGGGCTTTGCAGTAAGGATACACCAACTCGGAGCTTACCAGCTGCTGTCCTCTATACAGTTTATATACCTGGCACCTGGCATTACTTTTATGGCACACGTGGCCTGGCCCCAAGAAGTGAAATTTATGTCAGATCCAGCCTTTGTTACAAATGATTTTGACAACTCTGGGCTAACGGGCAGCCAAAGACCTTCCAGGCCTACTGTGGACTTGGAACCCAGATCCACCAAGTTGTAACCCAACACTCTGGCTCTTGAACTTAACCAGGGGTCCTTTCGTAAAAAAAGAGGTGCAGGAGCTCATTAGCATAACTTATTTGCATATGCCACACCCCCTGACATCACCGGAAGTGTCAGAAGGCCACACCCGCCGCTCAGGCTCCACCCCAAAAATCTCCAAGGTATTTCCCAACTCAGAGCTGGCAAGCCTATCTGATGGCACACGTGGGGGAAAACAAACAAACTACCCATGTCATGTAAAGAGGGGGGATGCCAGGGTACCAGGTCAATATATTTTTATTCTCCTTGGCATTGATAGCTGAGGTGCTTTTAGTGTTCCTTTTCTGTTTGACTGGCAGTCTTCCTCTCTGTTATAGTTGACTGTGGGTTTTATATCACTGGCATTTAGTGTTATTTTTGTCAGCCACAACAAGGTCACTTTCAGAGAGGAAAAGCAGGTTCAGTCAGCTGAACCTCTGCAGTGTATTGGTCCCCTTTTCATTGTGCCCCCCCCCCCCAGTTGCTTAACTAGCTAACCAGCTCTGGGCAAGGTCTATTTGGTTATCAGTAAACCTTGGAAGACCACTGCTTGGAGGCAACATAAAGTTCTGCGGAGCAGAAAAAATTGCTCCCTATTAAAAAGTGCCCAAGCTAGCCTGATCTTGTCAGATTTTGGAAGCTAAGGAGGGTTAGCCCTGGTTAGTATTTGGATGGGAGACCTCCCAGGAATACCAGGGTTGTGACGTGGAGGCAGGCAATGGCAAGCCACCTCTGAAGGCATCCTGCCTTGAAAACTGTAGGGGGTTGCCATAAGTCAAGCTGTGACTTGCTGGCACTTTCTGCCACCATTAAAAAGATATTAAATATCTGTTGTTTGAGAATTTCCTTTTTACCAGATTGTATACTTGGTATTTAGGAACAGCTGTTCACTATACATATGTAACAGAGGATTGCGGTCAGTTTTAGCACACCATTTAGCCTTTTATCAATATTCCATTAATACAATCAAAGCTGTCCAGAAACCAGGCTAAATGCAGCTGTTCAGTTTAGAGGTGTGACTTCCGGCTCCTTAAATTTCCCAATTAGGGATGCCAGCCTCCAGGGGGGACCTCAGGGACCCCTGGCATTACAGCTTATCTCCAGACTACAGAAATCAGTTCCCTGGAGAAAATGCATGCTTTGGCAGGAGGACTCGAATCAAGGGCGTAGACTTTCCATCCCCCTCCCCTCAGGTCTTTCCCTCCTCCTCCTTCCCCACAGGAACAAATAACTTCACCTGGAAAAGGGTGGGGTGGGGTGGAGAGACTGTACTTTCCCTACAACTGTGAGAAATCACTGGCTGGCTGGGATTTAGTCACAATATTGTTCTAAGGAGCTTGGGGGGAGGGGGGGGAGACCATGTGCCATTGCTCCTCTATCCCTTTACCTGCTTCTAAGTCAATGCAATCAAGGAGGGGAGAGCAAAGAAAATGACAGGACTGGCCTCCCTTCCCCTCCCTTGTTTCAACTCCAAGAATGAAGGGATACTGAGGTGATGCCAAATGTCCAAAACCTTCTTGGTGGGGGGAGCATTGCTTCATGGCGGGCAACCTGGGCCCCCACCCTCATCCCCTGGAAGGTATGCATGGTCAGCCCTGGCTAATATTTGGATGGGCGACCTCCAAGGAATACCAGGATCATGATGCAGAGGCAAGCAAAAGCAAAACCACCTCTGAATGTCTCTTGCATTGAAAACCCTAGCTGTGACTTGACAGCAACAACAGCAAATATACATTAATATAGACCTCAGACCCAGATAATTTCTCCAAGGGACTTTGTGAATCTTTCTGTACAGTGCCACCCTATTGCGGAAAGCTGGGAGTCTTCCTGACCTCAGCCATGCTGTTGCACAAGGTGGGGGCTGCCAAGACGGCACCCTTGGATGGGCAGTTGTTGATTCTGCCCATGGGGGGGGGCCTGCAGGAGTTCCTGCTGCTCAGATGAGCAAAGTTGTCATGGCAGAGCGTAAGGGAAGAAAAGAGCAAGAGTCCAGCAGTACCTGAAAGACTCACAAAATTCGTGGCAGGGGAGGAGCTTTCCTGACTCAGTCACAGCTCAGGAGTTTGTAAACTGCTCTGAGATTCCAAGTGAAGGGTGGAGTATAAATCCAATCTCTTCTTCTTCCAGCACAACTGACTTATTTCCCCCCATGACTTACTTGAGACCCTGCTCAGAATCCGGCTGAAAAGCTTTTTTTCTCCTGTTGCAGAACTGAAACCCTCCCTAGTCTCTTTGGCCATCCAAATAGCAAAGCCCCCTCTCCCCAGCCCTGGAAAGGACTTTTCCTCCCTCCCCCCCTCCCACCTCTCTAGGAAGCAGCTCTCGCACCATTTAACCCTTACAATGCTGCAGTTCCCCTGGCAGCGTCACCCCATGCAAAGTTACTGGCAGGCAGCCTTGTCGAACCTACATGGAACAGATATTTGCCATTGCATTTCAAAACTATGTAATAAGAACTTCCCATTAAACAAAAAGTACACAACAGCCTGCATTTCTCTCACCAGCAGGGAGGGACTGAAGGCTTATCTCCCCCCCCCCCCCCCGCCCTTTACTTACTTGCCAGTAAACCTGCAAGGGATCCAGCTGAAGGGCTTTCCCCCCTCCAGTTGCAGTCTGCAACTTCAGCTGAGGATTCTCTCAGAACTCTTTCCGCCTTTGGGATGGTGTCAGGGGCGCTGAGTTTTGAAATGGGGGGGCAGGGGCCATGCCCCCCGCCGCCTCTCCTGCCTCTGTTCCTCCCTCCCCCCTCCATTGGGGCCAGCTGGGGGGGGGGAAGGAGGAACGGAGGCTGCGAAGCCCCTGCCCAGAATTAAACTTTGTTGGTCTTAAAGGAGCCCCTGGACTCAAATGCTATTTATTCAGACACCTGAAAGTGCGGGATGCACAGAGTGCGCCGGAGAGCTCTGTGGCTGGCAAAGCAGGCCAAGCAATCTTGTGCACGTTTGTCTCTGTTCTCCAGCTAGTTCCCCCCCCCCCCCCGGGCAGTGTCCTGCCCGAGATGCCCAGCAGCAGAGCCTCCTTGCAGGCAGCGCCCCGTGCCCCTCTCTGGCGGGGAGCCTAGCGCTTCCCTGGGCAGCTCGCGCAGCGAGTGAGGACATGGCCACAGGACAGCGGGGAGGCAGCCGCCGCCTCCACCTGGGCGCCGGACGGCCCCAACAGAAGCCCCTTGTCTCCTCTCCTGCCTCCACCACTGGCCTCTCCATCCCCTGCCGCCGTGCTCCTCCATAGCGCAGGGAAGGAGCCTAGAGGTCACCTGGCAGCAGTCACTCCCTCGCGCTCACTCACCCGGCCAGAGAGGGAGCTGCTTTTGCTGCGAGAGAGACGGAGGAGGATGCAGCAGCAGCAGATATGCTGGACACCAGCCAAAGCCTGACACTAGTCTAGGGCTCGCCACGAGAATGCTTACAGACTCGGCAAAGGGCATTTGGGAGGGAGGGGAAGCTGCCGCCACTGCTTCCCACCCCCCCTCCCCCAAAAAACACCCCCGCCCAGCTCCTGGGCCCCAGGGACTGCTGCAGGCCTCCTAGCTGGCTGAGAGGCTTCTCAGCCAGCTAGAAGACCTGGGGCCAGCTGGAGCTCTTGCTGCCGCGCTTCCCACCCCCACCCCCCAAAAAAACACCCCCACCCGGCTCCTGGGCGCCCGAGGCTGGTGCAGGCCTTCTAGCTGGCTGAGAGGCCTCTCAGCCAGCTAGGAGACCTGGGGCCAGCTGGAGCGCCTGCCGCCACCACTTACCCTCTTCCTTCTCCCTCCTCCTCACTGACTGGGACCAGGGGGGCGGGGCTTGGCCCCGTCCCCCCAACTTATCACTCCCGGAGCGTCGCTCCCCCTAGCTCCTGCCCGAACGGAGCCCTGAACTTAACTAACCCACATCATGAATGGGGCAAACTGGATTGGGTTCATTCATGAAGCTCAGTCATGGCCCAAGGTGTGAGTCTCAAGCATCTGCCAGAGCATTTTTAAAGAATTTTATACACAATTGAAAAAAGACATGCCACACCAACCTTTGACACACTTAGGTTGCGGCCACATGAGTGAAATAATCCGGAGGGGAATTGAGGCTTTTTTTTGCTCCAGAACAATTTGCTCCAGAACAATTTGCCTCAACAGGGGGGAGGATCGACGAATCGTGTCTCCCCTAAGGGGGCCTTTGATGATGCGCATATGGAGAAGGGGGACAAAAAAACTCACATGGTGTCAGGATAGCATGTGATCACGCTATTGTTGACGCCAGGGCTATTTTGGGGCAGGAATGCACAGGAACAGAGTTCCGGCTGGCTCCTGAGCTGGTCACACCCAGCAGGAACTCATTAGCATAATAGGCCAAACTCAGCAGCAGAAACTCATTAGGATTGGCTCCATTAGGACTTTTAAACCCGCTACCCATCCCCCCGAAAGCAGACAAGACCTCCCATATTAATGGAAGCATACCAAGTGGGTCGGAAAGATAGATCACCATATCGTCAGCAAACATGCTTAATATATATTCCTTTCCCTTAAAGCTGACACCCCTAGATTGTACACTCAACCTAAGAGAAATTGCTAGGGGTTCAATCGCTAAGGCAAATAAAATCAGAGATAACGGGCAGCCGTGACGAGTGCCCCGGGATGCACCTATCGCATTAGTATAGCTCTCATTAACTCTCACCTGTACCAGATAGACCACTCTTATTGCATTACGATATGCCTCACCCACACCTAAGTATTTCAAAAGACACTGGATGTACCTGAAGCCAACCGTGTCAAAAGCTTTCTCTATGTCGAGAGAAAGAATGACAGATTCCTGACGGGTATATCTCCTAGTATGGTGAATGAGATTAAGAGTCTTGCGGATGTTATCCGTAATATCCCTAGAAGGGATAAAGCCCGTCTGATCCAAATCAATATACTCCGAAATGATAATTTTAGCATCTAGAATGAAGGTTGACATAAAGATTTTATAATCTACATTAAGTAGCGATATCGGACGGTATGACCTGGGGTCAGTGGGCTCCCTACCCTTCTTCAAAATTAAGACCATAGTGGCCACTTTCCATGTTGCCGGGACCACTCCGTCTCTCAGTGTCCTATTGAACAAATCTGTACGGTGGGGAACTAAGACTGAGGCAAAGGTTTTATAAAAGCCCGCAACAAAACCATCAGGCCCCAGGGTTTTATTAACTTTAAGTGCCAAGATTGCCTTTAAGACCTCCTTAGAGGTTATAGATTGATCCAAGGACAGAGAGTGCGCTTTAGATAATGGTTTCAGTCCTTTAACAGAAGAAAGATATCCATTCATTCTTTCAATAGAAGGTTCTGTGGAGGAGAAAAGCCTGGTATAAAATTTTTCCAAGGCTTCTTTTATTCGAGTGGGTGTAGTACATAACGTGCCTTCCTGATCCTTGATAGCTACAATAGTTGTTTCCCCAGTCCTTTTTTTCAGCCTCCACACCATCACTTTTAACATCTTAGGGCCCAAAAAGGTGTATTTTTGTTTATTATATAAATCTTTATGGCGCATAGAGGTCACTTCCGAAGTCTCCAGTTGCTTACATAACTGAGTTAACCTCGCGTATAACTTCGAACTGCAAGTCCGCTTATGTTCCTTTTCTAACATCGCTATATTGCTAACCAGATCAGTTTTAATCCACTCTTTTTTCTTTTTACAGGCAGCGGCAAGGGCAATACATTTACCCCTCAAGACTGCCTTGGAGGCATCCCAAACAGTTTGAGGGGAAACCCTGCATACCGAGTTAACCCTAAAATATTCTTGCAGTTCTTCTTCCAATGTCTTTACATTAGCCTCATCCTGCAGTAAAAGTTCGTTCAAGCACCAATGTCTTGTTTTCATAGTTTGTGACCCTAAATACATGACACAATCCACCGGGGCATGGTTGGACCAAACCCGTTGCCCGATGTCAGATGAAATTACACACGGGAGAAAGTCCCTAAGGGCCAAGATGCAATCCAGATGTGTGTAAACCGAGTATTTAGTAGAATAATATGTATAATCACGCTCGGACGGATGCAGGTGCCTCCATATGTCTACTAGACCTAGTTGGGAAATAATAGAGTGCAGTCGGCTTGGAGCTCCCAGTACTGCCTTATGCTTGGATTTAGGTTTAAATCTATCCCAAAAGGAGTCAAGGAGAAAATTAAAGTCCCCACCCAATATTAGCACCCCCACTGCAAAGTTAGACAAATTAATTAAAACTTCCTTTAAGAATTTCTGTTGTCCCACATTGGGGGCGTAGATAGAAGCTAGCATGACTGAGTGACCGTTCAACTGCCCCCGAGAAATCTATATTGTCCTTCTGAATCACTCAATACCTGCTCCTTGACAAAACTTAACTTCTTAGACAAAAGAATTGCAGTGCCCCGGGAGTGATTTGAGCCATGAGAGACATATTGCATTGTGTACCATGAGGAGCCCAACACCTTTCAACCCTTTTTGATATGAGTCTCCTGCAAAAAAGCAACTTTGACGTCATGACTCCTCAACTCCCTTGAGATATGTTTGGCCTTAATCTTAGACCTCAAACCCCTACAGTTAAACATCCAGATTTTAAATTTGTCTACAGCCATTTAAGTTTCTAACACTCACTTGGCCAACATACGTAGTCTTAGACATCGTACAGAAAAAAACCAATACTAAAACAGCTAATTTAACTCTTAGATATTTAAAGGTCACCTCAACATAGCAGTCGTTCTTTGAACAAAAAAGGCCTCCACCATCGATGTAGGGCTTGCAAAATCCTTCAACCATTACAATATACCAACTCGTGAAGTGGTTAAAAAGACAAGATATTTAGGCATTGACATAACCATGAAGAACATAGACCTTTTTAAAAATAATTATCAAACGCTTTGGACTCAAGTTATAACTGACATTGATAAGTGGAATACTTTAAATTTATCACTGTTAGGAAGAGTTTCCACAATTAAAATGAATATTTTACCACGTTTAATGTTCTTGTTCCAAACAATACCAATTGTGAGAGATTCAAAAGTTTTCCAAAAATGGCAAAGAGATTTATCAAAATTTGTTTGGGCGGGGAAAAAGCCTAGAATTAAAATGAAGATTATATGTGATGCAAAAGAAAGAGGAGGTTTTCAATTACCTAATTTAAAATTGTATCATGATGCGGTTTGTCTGACTTGGTTAGAGTCTTGGATTTCTCTAGAAGATAGAAAATTGTTGGCATTAGAAGGTCATGACTGTAGATTTGGTTGGCATGCGTATTTGTATTATGGTAAGACGAAACTGGATAATATGTTTAAACATCATTACATGAGAAGAACTTTAATTGAAACAGTACCAGCAGAAGTAATAAAACCTTTTTCAAGTTTTAGAGGCCAGGACTGGTTGAAGTACAGAGACTTGTTAAGAATGGAAAATGGAAAGTGGACTCTTAAAGAAGAAAACCAATTGGACTTTGACCGATATAGACAAATTTATGAGTTGTTTAAGGAAGATAAAAACTGTGGTTTTAGAAATAAAAGTAATGAAATTGAACAGGTCTGGGAACAAGGGGGGAAAAAAGTAATCTCTAAAATGTACAAGATTTTGTTGAAATGGTATAATGCTGACGAGCTTGTTAAAGAACAAATGGTAAAATGGGCAATTAATATGAATAAGGATATTGCCATGTCCTCTTGGGAATTTTTATGGAAAAATGCTGTGAGTATTTCGACATGTTATAATCTTAAAGAAAACTGTTTTAAAATGATGTATAGATGGTATATGATCCCGAAAAAGATAGCAAATATTGGCCAAAATATGTCTAACAAATGTTGGAAGTGTAAAGAAAAAGAAGGATCATTTTACCATATGTGGTGACCTTGTGATAAGGCGAAATCTTTTTGGTGTATGATTCATGCTGAAATGGAAAAAAATTTGAAATGTAAATTTAAAAAACTACCAGAAATGTTATTGCTTGGTCTTAGGCTAGAGGACATAAGAACAATGATATGGTATATGGTAACTACTGTAAGAATGGTCTATGCGCAAAATTGGAAATGTGAAAAAATTCCAGAACTATGGGAATGGTTGAGAAAACTTCTATTTATGGCAGAAATGGACAAATGGACAAGAAAATTAAACGATCATGACTCAGCAAACTTTTTAGAGGAGTGGAAAGATTTGAAAAACTATATGGAGCAGAACTGGGATATGAAAAATAATATTTTTACATTTTCTAACTACTAAAAAGTTAAAAGATGTCTGTATTTTAAAGTTAAGTGATGATTAAAGTTATTTAGACTATATATTGTAAGATGTAAGAGTAAAAGGTTAGAATTTAAACTGTTCCAAACTGATCTAATTGATATAACTTTTCTTTAAAAGGTATAATGGTGTTAGTAGGCAAAATAATGTCACCCTAGAATAAGAATATTTTTAAAGATATGTTTATGGATTGATATATGAGATGGTGCAGGGGGAGTGGGAAACCACTTAATATCTGATTTTTTTTCCTTTTTTTAAATAACCAAACAAGTAATTCAATAGAGTTGGATATGCCTATAAAAGTTAAATCTATGTTAACAATGGGAGAAAAAAATAAAATAAAATAATTTACAAAAAAAAATATATATATATATACCAACTCGTGTGTTTAAAGAACCAACTGAGATGCCCTGCCTCCCCACCTCCCACCCCCTCCCAACAGGAGCCTAAATACAACATACAACCTGTTCCCAGGCCCAGCAGCCCAGGAACAGGCTATATAACCTGTAAAATCCCCACCCCAGCCCACGGAGCGGAAACGAAACTCTGCAGAACTACAAAGTTCTGCCAAAGGCTGGGACATCAAAAATTAAATTGTTGACTGACGCAACGGAAGAGCGATGTCGAAAGTGGAGCTCCCGTGAATCCCCCCTCCTCACCCCGAGCTTAAGGAGGCTTAACAGTCCAGAAAAATACATTCAGTCCAAGAATACATAATCACTTGCCACATTAGTCCTCAAGGCGACAGTCCCTGCAGCCCTTCACTTTAGACCATTTTGTTGGAGAGAGCTGAATGTCTCTTTTCCGTTTCTTCTGATAGGCTCCCAAGGGCAGCAAATCAAAGTCCAATCCCACCGCTTTGAGAAGAGTGCCTGTTTCCATATCGTCCACTTGGTGTGTAACACACTGGTGCCACACTAAAAGGTATCCGGCTGGGGACCACCTATACTGAAGCCCTGCCTCATTGAGCTTTTGAGTGATAGGCTTTAAGGTGCGGCGAATGTGAAGCACCTCTGGCGAAACATCCGGAAAGATGCTTATCTCCACCTCATTAAAGTTAAAGCCCCCCCCCCGACCGCGCCTGCTGCAAAATGCGATTCTTTGTTCTAAAATCCAGCAATTCCACCAAAATGTCCCGAGGATCACTGCGCCTATTTGGCCTCAGCGCCCCAAGACGGAAGGCATGGATCAGCACTGGGGCAATCCCCTCCTCCAACTGCAAACTTGACGCCAGCCAGGACGAAACAAACGTTGTCATCTCCATTGATCCCTCCGCCTGCTCCGGGAAACCCCAAAACTTCAGGAAGCATTCCTGCACCTTCTGCGCCAGAGTAAGTATTTTCTCCTTAGCCCACGCTTCGTTATTTTGTAGCTGTCTTATATCCTCCGGATTGGCTATGGAAACTTCTAAAGCCATTTCAGCAGACTTTTGAGATTTTAGCCACATGCAGCTCTTTAAGTTGGTCATTCAGTGGTTTTATCATTTCCCCAATGTCAGATAGCATCTCCTTTTTTAATGCTATTAGAATCTCCTTAATATCCTGCTTAGTCGGCACCTCATCAGCATACTCCATGTCGTTATCTCAGCCCACCACATTTAGATTTTAATATTGGCTATAATGTTTTCTAGCTCATCCTAACCAGTCAAACGTAAATAGGGATTCTCCCAACCAAGCTTATAACAAAATCCCTAAGCCAGTCTTAGTTATTCCTATATTTTAATTTTCTTCTTCTTTTTATAGTTTTTTCTTTTCAGTAGAGTCTTGGATCGATGCCTCTTCTCCTCATATGTGGGAAGCCTTTCTTTCATTGTTTACCATCTATAGTAAATGTTTAGGTTTGTTTCATCTTCTCTCTGGTGTATTTTCCTCCTTGTAGTTTTAAGGGTTGACTGGGAGCGTCTGCCCAGTGCTGCACGGCTGGCTCTCTAGTCCGCCCATGTGGGTTTTCCTTTGTACCTCCCTCCCAGCGCATGGGGCCTTGCAGTGAGGATAGACCAATGCGGAGCTTACCAGCTGCAGTCCTCTGTACAGTTTATATATCCAGCACTTGGCATTACGTTTATGGCACACAGGGCCCGGCACGAAAAAGTGAAATTTATGTCAGATCCGGCCCATGTTACAAATGAGTTCAACACCTCTGGGCTAAAAGGCATCCAAAGACCTTCCAGGCCTACTGTGAAGCCCAACTCCAAACAAAAAAGATAAACCTTCCCAAAGCACTGAAAAACACAAAGTCTGATTTACCTGATACAAATAATAATCTCTTTAATGAGCTATGACCTTTCCTTAGCTGAGCTTTTTTATCTCTGATTCATAAACACTTAATCTAGGGTTGCCAACTGCCTGGAGGAAAAAACTGTTGTCCCTTTAACACCATGTCGGATGATGGGATGTGTTGGAGGGCTTCAAACATAGCTAAAGCTCCTTCCGTAGTCTGAGCACTTTAAACATTTCTTCCTGGCTAGGGTAAGATTTCTGTGTCGATTCAAGCTTTCTACAAGAGTTGATATAGTGTCAATGCTTTATATGGTCTGTGGTGATTTTTTAAGATGTGACATATGAGAAAAGCTTTTTTAATAGACTAAGAAGTTAGCTGGTTTCTCATGTGAGTTCTTTGGTGGCTTTGAAGACTGCCATGCTGACTGAATCCCTTTCCACACTCTGAGCATTCAAATGGTTTCTCCCCTGTATGAGTTCTCTGATGCAGTTGAAGATGGCCATGCTGACTGAATCTCTTTCCACACTCTGAGCATTCAAAAGGTTTCTCCCCTGTGTGGGTTCTCTGATGGTTTTGAAGAGTCCTCCTCGCACTGAATCTCTTTCCACACTCTGAGCATTCAAAAGGTTTCTCCCCTGTGTGGGTTCTCTGATGTCTTTGAAGAGGCTCCCTCTCACTGAATCTCTTTCCACACTCTGAGCATTCAAAAGGTTTCTCCCCTGTGTGGGTTCTGTGATGTTTTTGTAGAGCGCCACTGAACCTGAATCTCTTCCCACACTGGTTTCTCCCCACTTTCTATTCTTTGGTGCTCAAGGAGCTGTGATCTTTTTTTGGTGTACTTTCCACACTGAATGGATGTAATTGCCTTCATTACCCTCTGCTTTGGAAGATGTACATTACGCCATCTTCCATGGCTCTTCTCAACCATACAGCTGCCTTTCTTTCTGTGAGGTCTGCCTCGATTCCTGGTGTTTTCTTTCAAGTCTTCATTATTAACTCGACCCGGCAACTGCTGGTCAAGTTCCTCACCCTCCTCATTCCTCTGATCATCCTCTAGTGGAAGAAAGAGAGAAATTCTATTAACACCTGGGAGGGCAGGTAAGGTCCAAAGGCATCTATGTGACATTCAAGGAGGAAAGGACTGATGGCCCTTCAGCCTCTTCCAGCTGGCCTGATCTTAACCCCTCCCCCCACCTTCCCCCTGTGTATCTAGTGAAGAGGAGGAGGAGGAGGAGGAGACTGGATTTATACCCCACCCTTCATTACCCAAAGGAATCTCAGAGCAGATTACAATCTCCTCTCCCTTCCCCTCCCCATAGCAGACATCCTGTGAGGTACTGGGGCTGAGGGAGCTCTTTTGAAGACTGCTTTTGAGAGAACAACTCTGAAAGAACATGTAACTGACCCAAGGTCTTACCAGCAGCTGCAAGTCGAGGAGTAGGGAATCAAACCCAGTTCTCCCAGATGAGAGTCTATGCTCTTAACCACTACATCAAACTGGTTCTCATCCCCTGAAGAGCCAAAGCTGAGCTCTTGCTCAAAAGGAGCTCCTGACCCTCCAAATCCCAGTCTCCCTCCCTCTTTACAAATTAAATGTTGAAAGACCTGAGTAGATTAAGGTGATGAGAGAGAAGGTCCTACGACTGAGACAACTTAAAAACTGATAAATCACCAGGCCCGGATGGCATACATCCAAGAGTTCTGAAAGAACTCAAGTGTGAACTTGTGGATCTCCTGACAAAAAATACAGTCTTTACTTAAAACCTGCCTCCCTTCCTGAGGACGGGAAGGTAGCTAATGTCACTCCTATCTTTATAAAGGGTTCCAGAGGAGATCTGGGATATTGCAGGCCAGTCGGTCTGACATCAATAATGAGTAAGTTGGTGGAAACTGTTATTTAAGGAGAGAATTAGTATTCGAAGAAGAAGAGATTGGATTTATACCCCACCCTTCACTACCTGAAGGCGTCTCAGAGCGGCTTACAGACGCTTTCCCCTCCCCACAACAGACACCCTGTGAGGTAGGTGGGGCTGAGAGAGCTTTTTCGAGAACTGCCCGTTTAAGGACAGCTCTTGCCAGAACTATGACTTGTCAGAACTATGACTTGCCCAAGGTCAAGCTTGCCCAAGGTCAAGGTCAGCAGCTGCAAATGGAGGAGTGGGGAATCAAACCCGGTTCTCCCAGATTAGAGTCCACACACTTAACCACTACATCAAACTGGCACTCCAGACACATTGATGAACAAACACTATTGAGGCAGACTCAGCATGGGTTCTGTAAGGGAAGGTCTTATCTCACTAACCTGTTAGTGTTCTTTGAGGGGGTGAACAATCATGTGGACAAGGGGGACCCAATAGTTATTGTTTACCTTGACTTCCAGAAAGCTTTTGGTAAAGTTCCTCCTCAAAGGCTCCTAAGTAAGCTCAATATTCATGGGATGAAAGGGAAAGTCCTCTTGTGAATCAAAAACTGGCTAATTAATAGGAAACCGAGAGTGAGTATAAATGGGCAATTTTCTCTGTGGAGGGAGGTAAGCAGTGGGGTACCGCAGGGATCAGTACTCAGTCCGATGCCTTTTAACTTGTTTATTAATGATTTGGAGTTGGGAATAAGCAGTGCAGCAGCTAAATTTGCAGATGACACGAAATTGTTCAGTATGGTGAGACCCGAGTTTCCGGTCGGAGGAATGGAGGTCTGACACGCTTTGCAAATGCGCAGGGCGGACAGCGGCTCTTCTTGACAGCTTGGGTGGATAAATCCACCTGACGCAACCTCACACAGGTAGTGTGAGGACCAGCAAGCAATATAATCCAGGTTTGAGCAAGCTCGGTGAAGGAAAAGTCTCGGAGGAGACTTTTACAACACCTTGAGCACTGCAGCCGAAGAAGATTTTTGCAAGTATCTCTAAGGAGCCGAGCTGGGCTGATTAAATCAGCATAAAATCTCCAATTCCCCTGATTCCTTAACAAAGAAGACAAAGTTTAAACGTTGGGACCACATCTGAAGAGAAGTAACAACATAAGGTAACGGAAAAAAACTTTTTGCCTTACCATTACCGTGTTTTGAAAGACGAAAAGCAGATCTGGTAAAGCAATAGACTGTTGCAGATTGGATGAGTGCAGTTTTGAAACGTTAAAAAGCTGAATTTGAACTTAAAAAGCAAAAAAAACAAGTTGTTTAACATTCCTGCGGTTAAGAAGAGTCGGGAGGGGGAGCCAAGCATCGCGAGACAAAGAGGGGAGGAGGGAACCAAGCATCGCGAGACCAAGCTGTGAGGATTGAGACAGGAAGTGACGGCTTGAGGAGCAGACAAGAAGGGAAGCGGAGAAGAACCGGAAGAGAGCAAAGGGGACTGTAAAAACTGCCGGACCAAAAGGACTACAACAGGAAGTGACGTGCGGAGAGCAGACAAGTAAGCAAGAGGAAGGGACAAAAGGAAACTACGGCAAGCCAGAAGCAAGGTAAAAAGATTATAACCTTTGACACAAACCATAGAGAAGTTGCGCCCGCCATTTTGGATTTATAAAATTTTTAAACAGTAATATCTCATAAACTATATAACTTAGAAGGCTGAAACCAACGAAATTTGACTTTGCAAGACTAGCTTGTGTGATTACACTAAACGGTGTTTGATTTGGAAAATAAAATAAAATCGATCTTTTTTAAAGAGACAAGACGGACTGCGGGCTAAGATCGAGAGCAGCTACATGGTCCTCTCCTACAATGGCAGCAAAAAAAGAAAAAGAATTACTAGCTGATATGGAAGCAATGGGAAAAAAAATGTTAGACGCTATAGGAGAGGTAAATGTTAAAATGAATGGTATAGCTGCACAAGCAGACAAAAATTTTATAGATTTAAAAGCTGAATTACAAAAGTTAACCACTAGAACACAAGACATAGAAATTAAAGTAAAAGAACTGGAAGAAAATACTCAAAAAACAATGAAGGAAAATGACAGAATGGAAAAGATGATGCACTATAGAGACATGCAAAACCATCTGAGATTTAGAGGTATAGAGGAAAAATTAGGTGAAGATATTTTTACAAGAATGCAAGAAGCATTAGCAGATTTTTTACAAGAGGAAGAGGAAGTTGTTAAAGAACATATGGATCTTGTTTACAGAGTCAATTCTACATACGCAAGAGACAAAAATATACCAAGGGACGTGGTAGTTCAATTTACAATGAAGAGAACAAAAGAACAAATCTACAAGAAATGTTTTACAGACTCTTTTGAAATAGGTGGAAAAAAAGTTATCGTAATGAAAGAATTGCCCAGAGCAATTTTGCAAGACAGGAAAAAATTCAAGCGTCTGACAGACAAACTGAAAGAGAAAAAAATAAGATTTCGTTGGGAAATACCACAAGGATTGAGTTTTTATTATGGTAACAACAGAATGGTGATTAAAAATTCAGCAGAAATGTATGCCTTTGTTGGTGAGAACAAGGAAGAATTTGGTGATATTTAAGACCACAACAAGATGGATTACAAAGTACTCTCATGGAATGTAAATGGACTTAATTCACCCCAAAAACGTAGAATGGTAGGACACTGGCTGGAGAAACAAAAATGTAGTATAGTTTGTATACAAGAGGCCCATCTTAAGAAACAAGACTACAAATATTTAATAAGAAAAAAGTTGGGAGAAGAATTTTTTTCATTGGCAAGTAATAAAAAGAATGGAGTGGTAACATATGCCAAAAAAGACTTGGAACCTAAACTAATATTTAAAGATAAAGAAGGAAGATACTTAGCTATTGAAATTCTGTTACATGGACAGAAGACTTTGATTGTAAATATTTACGCCCCCAACGGAGCTAAAGAAATCTTTTTTAAAGAACTACAAATGGAACTGGGCAGTGTAAACTATGAACAAATCATAATGTTGGGAGACTTTAATGGGACTGTGAATAATAAAATAGATAGGCGCTCAAAGAGAAAAGACGACACACTAGGGAAACTTCCAAAAAAATTTTTTGAACTGATAAAACAGGAAAAGCTGGAGGATATTTGGAGGAAGGTTAACCCACAAGGGAAAGACTATACTTTTTACTCTAACAGACATGATTCACATTCAAGAATTGATATGATCTGGATGTCTATTAATTTAACATTTAAGACAAAAAAAAGTTGAAATTCTACCTAGAATAATCTCAGACCACAATCCTTGTCTATGGACTTCTGGGCAAATAAAAAGGCAAGGGAGATGGAGAATAAATGAGGACTTATTAGACAACCAAGAAATAGTTAAAAAATTACATGAAGAGACAGATTTATATTTTCAAGCGAACATACAAAAAGAAGTAAAAATTCAAACTGTGTGGGATGCGTACAAAGCAGTTATGAGAGGATTATTGATATCACTGAACGCTAAAGACAATAAAAAGAAAAGAGAACAATATGAAAACATTGTACAAGCCATTAAAATAAAAGAAAAGGAACTGAAGAACAGACCAGGAAAAAAGAAACTGCAAAAGGAAATTTGGATGTTACAAGACCAAGCAAAAGCTATTTTGAATCAAGAGACTTACTGGAACCTGAAAAAATTGCAACAAAAAGCATTTGAAGGTGCAAATAAACCTGGAAAGTACTTAGCATGGCAATTAAAGAAAAAACGTGAAAATAAATTTATTACTAAAGTGATACGGGACAATATTGAGATAATAGACAATAAGGGAATAAAAAGAGAATTTTTTAAATATTATGCAAAGCTTTTTAAGAAGGAAAATAAAGACAGAAGGATTAAAGAATACCTACAGTCATTAAAATTACCAAAACCAACAGAGAAAATCAAAGAACTACTTAACTGCCCAATATCACTACAAGAGATTAAAAATGCAATAAATGATTCAAAATTAGGGAAAGCACCTGGATCAGATGGATTTACAGCTAAGTTTTATAAATCACTACAGGAATCGATCTCACCAGTGTTATTGCTATTAATGAATGACATAGGAGTGACAGGTGAGGTCCCGGAGACTTGGAAAGAAGCAACCATTTCACTCATTCCGAAAGAAGGTCAAGATTTAACCAATATTAAAAATTATAGACCAATTTCTTTGTTAAACAATGATAAGATTTTTGCCAAGATTATAGCTGATAGGCTTAAGGAACATCTTAAAGAGCCTATACAGACAGAACAAGCAGGATTTTTACCTAATCGCCAAATAAGAGACAATATAAGAGTAGTAGTGGATGCTATAGAGTACTATGATAAACATCCGGAGAAGGAAGTGGGCTTTCTTTTTTTAGACGCGGAAAAAGCGTTTGACAATTTAAATTGGGATTTTATGTTTGAAGTGCTGGAACATCTTGAAATTGGAGACTATATGCTTAATCTTATTAGGTCAATATATAGAGAACAGAAATCCTCTTTAATAATTAATACTGAAAAAATGGATTACTTTAAAGTGGAAAAAGGAACACGACAAGGATGCCCACTCTCGCCGTTGCTATTTATTTGGATTTTGGAAGTCTTGTTACTAAATTTGAAAGAAGATAAAGAAATTAAAGGCTTAACAATAAAAGGTTTCTCTTTTAAATATAGAGCCTTTGCAGACAACGTGATGTTTATAGCTGAAGACCCTATGACTACACTACCATATTTGTTGCAGAGAGTAAGAGAGTTTGGTGATTTGGCTGGGTTTTATGTAAATAAGAACAAATCGAAAGTGATGTGTAAAAATATGCCAAATAATAAGCAAATTGAATTACAAAATCTTATAGAATGTGAAGTGGTGAAAAAGACAAAATATCTAGGTGTAAACCTAACAATGAAAAACATTGATTTGTATAAGAATAATTATGAGAAATTATGGCAGCAAGTTATGCAAGATATTAAAAGGTGGAATGTATTAAATTTGTCACTGCTGGGTAGAATTGCAGTGGTTAAAATGAATGTGTTACCAAGAATAATGTTTCTGTTTCAAACTATTCCAATTGTGAAAGATGTAAAAACATTCAAATGCTGGCAGAAGGAATGGACTAAGTTTGTGTGGGGAGGGAAAAAACCAAGAATTAAGATGAAAATAATGTGTGATGCTAAAGAGAGAGGTGGGTTTCAGTTACCAAACTTAAGGCTATATCATGATGCAGTATGTTTGACTTGGGTAGGGACATGGACTATGTTACAAGATAGAAAGTTATTGTCCCTGGAAGGTCATGACTGTAGGTTTGGGTGGCACGCATATCTGTATTATGGTAAAACAAAAATGGACAATATGTTTAAGCATCATTATTTGAGAAGAACATTAATCGATACGTGGACAAGATATAAAAACTTTTTCCCAGAAGAAATACCTATGTGGATTGTACCTGCAGAAGTTTTAAATCCATCATCTCACTACAAAGGACAAGACTGGTTGAAATATAGAGACCTGTTAACAAGACAAGGTAAAGACTTTAAATTGAAGGAGCAGCAGCAGATGGACTTTGATTATGGCTGGTTAAGGTACAGACAAATATATGATATGTACAGAAGTGATAAAAAATCTGGTTTTAGAGAAAAAAACAATGAAATAGAACAAATTTGGGAGGAAGATGGGAAAAAAATGATTTCTAAAATGTATAAAGTATTGTTAAAATGGTTTAATGCTGATGAAATGGTAAAGGAACAAATGATAAAATGGGCGATAAACCTAAACAAAGACATTGAAATGGAATCTTGGGAACTTTTATGGAAAAATGCAATGAGTATTTCTACATGTTATAATTTAAAAGAGAACTGTTTTAAAATGATGTACAGATGGTATATGACACCAAAAAAAATTGCAAATATTAATCAAAATATGTCTAACAAATGTTGGAAATGTAAAAAGAAAGAAGGTTCTTTTTATCATATGTGGTGGACTTGTGATAAAGCGAAGACTTATTGGTCTATAATACATGCAGAAATGGAAAAAAATTTGAAATGTACATTTAAGAAGTTGCCTGAAATGTTACTGCTTGGACTTAAACTAGAAGAGATAAATGTAAAGAAAAGGACAATAATATGGTATATGATTACAACAGCAAGAATGGTGTATGCACAAAATTGGAAAAATGAAAAAATACCAGAAGTGTGGGAATGGTTGAAAAAATTGTTATATATGGCTGAAATGGATAAATGGACTAGAAAGTTGAATAATCTGTACTCAGAGACTTTTTTAGAAGATTGGGAGGATTTGAAAGAATATGTTGAAAAATATTGGGACATGAAAAACTACATTTATACATGGTTATAATAGCATAAAGGAATAGAAATTGAGTATATGAATGTACTAAGGATAATTAGACAATGAAGTTGTTTTTTAGAATTATATAAGAATATAGAAAATAAGAATTGGTATATAAGTATTTTAAAGATATATAACCGTTACCAGAAATGTAAACATAGAGATAAATATTACTATTTTGGATAAAGTGGAAAATGTGTTATGCTTCAGATGTGGTGGGAAAACACCAATACAAGATAAAAGCAAGACTATACAAATAGAACAAAATGCTATATAATATGGAAAAAACGATTTGTATAAAACAAATGTATTAATTTTAATGTTTTGAAAAATAAAAATTTTCTTAAAAAAAAAAGTATGGTGAGACCCAGGGAGGATTGTGAGGCACTCCAAATCGATCAGTTGAGGATGGGTGGGTAGGCCTCAACGTAGCAGATGGGGTTCAGTGTGGCCGGGAGTTGTTTTGTAGAAAAAGAGGTTCAGGATCTCAGTAACATAACTCATTAGCATAACTTATCTGCATATGCCACACCCCCTGACATCACTGGAAGTGCATCAGAAGGCAACACCCACCACTCAGGCTCCACCCCAAAAATTTCCAGGTATTTCGCAACTCAGAACTGGCGAGCCTACCTGGAGAAAAGGCTGGGGTCCGCTGGGCTTTGCAGCACCATCCTACGCCAAGAGGCCACACCAGTTCTCCCAGATCAGAGTCCACACTCCTTGCACTACACCAAACTGTAACTCAAAACCTCTCTCTTTTAGAAGCAAGTCCAAGAAACATAGGACCCCCCTCTCCACCACATCAGAGCCTTTAAGCAGATCCTTTCCAAAACAGTCCTTCAAAGCCTAATTACATGAACTAAGCAGCAAGCAAGATACACGGTTTTGAAAAGTATTTCCCTCATAAATACTCAGAGATCCTGTGGTCTCCCGGCAGTGACATTCACAAACAACGGACAAGCAACCCAGAAGACTGAAGATGCATCAGAGTCCTCAACATGATGCTTAAGCAATTGGGGGGGGGGGAGACTGAGAAGGCACATAAACCAAAAACACCGGGACACGCTTCAACTTTGTAAAGAAAAGTTCAGACAGGTATTTTACTTGTGGTCATTACTGGGAAAAGATGGTATATCCACAACGTTTATCATCCCAGATACAGTTGCCAGCTCTGGGTTGGGAAAGACCTGGAGATTTTGGGGGTGGAGCCTGGAAAGAGTGCGGTTTGGAGAGGGGAGGGACCTCAGCACGGTATAATTCCAAAGAGTCCTCCCTCCAAATTAGCCATTAACTGATCTTTTGATCTTTGTCGTCTGGAGAGGACTTGTAAAAGCAGGAATCAAGTTGAGGCAGAGGGCACAAAATATTCCAGTCCAATTCAAATGCACAAACTACAAATTATTCACACACCCACACGCAGTGTTGACAGTGCTGCCCCCAGTCCCTGGCTCGTAGGCATACACACACACAGATGGAAAGTCTACCTGTTCATGCAGCCAGCTCTGATGAAGCCAGGATTGCACACAAGAATTCAAAGAGGGAATTCCTCTTGGAAAGTAGTAAGGGAAGGAAACTTTGATCTTCGTAAAATGACTCTTTCCACCTCGTTCTTTCCTTCCTTCCTTCTCCAACCTCCCCCCTTGGGCTTGCTCGCTTGCAGGGCCAAAAAAGAGGGATCGGTTTTCTCTGTGCTGACCTTTCCTGGTGGGAGTTTTGCTGCGAGGGGCTGATCCAGGTAAGAACTCGGGCTCTGTGGCCACTCATTTCTCAGTTGGAGATCCAATCCAAGTAAGGGCTTCGGTGGAGCAGGAGGAAGGGGGTTGGGAATAGGAAGGAAAGAGGGCATTCCTACCGTATCTAGGAACGAAAGGAGGGGAAGAAACCCTTTGAATGAGACCAGGGGAAAAGACACAGCAATGGGTGGGAGAAGGAATACAGTGTAAATAAATAAAAAGAGGTTTTGTACAGTGGGAAGGAGATGAGCAGTTCCTGAGGATCCCAGAGCACTGCATCTTGTTCTGCAATCATCCTTTTCCCCCCTTGACGTGCCAGCATGGGGCGGGAGGGACCTTGGCCTGTGCTCAGCGAGGAGCTGCCCCTGCCACCTAGACTCCGCAGCCAGGAGGGAAGGCAGCTGCCGTCCAGGGCCATGCTGTGAGGGGAATAGCAAGCAGAAGGAGGAGGGTGCCCACAGACACCCCACCCAACATGAGCAGACAGAAAAACACACAGACGCCTCCCCTGACAGCGCTGGCACAACAGACATCCAGGCCACACACACACAGAGCCCCGCTCACCTCCCCCAACAGCACCGGCCGCGGCAGACCCTCGACGGCTGCCAGACCGCATTGCAGGGGGATGGAGGGCACCGAGGACCTTTCCACTCCCACCCCGCACACACACACGCTCACAACCACTTGCCCTGCTGAGCGGGCTATGAACAAGGGGGGGAGCTCTGCGGGGCTTCTTCTGCTTGCCTGCTTCATCGGGCGGGCAGAGGAAGCCACTGGGAGGCATTTAAATGCTTCCCTGCAGCCTCCCGGGCCCTTCCTAGCTCACGCATCTTGCCGAGCGACTTGGGAATGGTGCGGGAGGGGGGGGGGCCTCTGTGGGGTTTCTCCCTTCACTCTAGAGTCGCGCATTAGGAAGAAAGTGGCAGTGCAGCTCTAGAGAGGAGAGCGGGGGCTGGGGGCGGGGTTTGTTGCCACCGCCATGTGTGCCCGCTCGTGGACTCCCAGAGCGGTGCTCCGGCCCCAAATGACCCTTGAGTGTGGCCAAGAGCAAAGTGATGCACATTGGGGCCAAAAATCCTAACTATAAACACGCGTTGATGGGGTCCGAACTGGCGGACACTGACCAAGAGAGAGATCTTGGAGTTGTAGTAGAAAACTCAATGAAACTCAAGACAGTGTGCGACTGCAATGAAAAAGCCAACGCTATGCTGGGGGTTATTAGGAAGGGAATTATTATTATTATTATTACTACTAGCCACAAAGTATAGATAGGAACTCTCAGTCTGGGGCAAGTGATGCACTGTATTCTTGGTGCTTGGGAGAAGGGGCAAGAGTGGGAGGGTTTCTGGTGTCCTGGCCCCACTGCTGGACCTCCTGAGGGCACCTGGTGTTCTTGGCCACTGTGTGGCACAGAGTGTTGGACTGGATGGGCCACTGGCCTGATCCAACATTGGCTTCTCTTATGTTCTTCTGTTCTTACCCAGAGAAATTACGCTCCTGTAGTTCTCCAGCATGACTTCCCTGTAGAGAGCTCTCTGGCCCGGATCCAGCAGGGCCCATTCTGCTGGGGCAAAAGAGACCGACACCTCCTCAAAGGAAAAGGGACGCTGAAAGAAAAAGTAGATTCCGTCTTCAGAGATCATGCCAGGCAGAGATTGCACACTGGAATGGAGTGGTCTGGGATGGTGCAGGATGTATGCTTGGGCATAAACAGCCTCCCTCACCCAAATCATTGTAGAAACTGCAGGAGAAAAAGCCCCCCTGAGAAAGGAGGGGGGGACCCAGGCTGTCCCCCGCTCATCTCCCTTACCTGGACTGCAGGCAAAGCAGCAGTTTCCAGACCTCCGAAAAGATGATGGCTCAGCAGCGTCTCTCCACTGCCTGTTAGTAAGAGAAAGGAGGGAGGAAGGGTGTTTGTCGTGACTTCCCATTCCGCCCACTTCTTTGTTCTCTGCTTCACGCACCCCCTTCCCAGGAGAATGAAACCTTGCCCTGAGTACACTCAATGCAATCCTTTCACACTTTTTACCAAATGCTGGGAGAGGCAGAAGGGAAGCACCCATGAGTCTCATGGGTGATGAATGCTGCCAACATATTTCAGGCTTCTGTGAGACTTGAAATGTGCCCTGTGGAGCTCCAGTTCCCTGCTGGATCAGATCAAACCCCCAGGAATCTTATTTTCCCGCCGGCTTAGCCCTTCAGTCGGGGCGGGTGGTGGAGGGGGGAATGATGTCCCTATCACATTCAGCCAAAACCAAGGAGGAGGAGGAGGGAGGGATGGGATTTATAGCTCACCCTTCACTTGGAGTCTCAGAGCCACTTACAAAGTCCTTTCCCCTCCCCTCCCCACAACACACACCCTGTGAGGTAGGTGGGGCTGAGAGAGCTCTTTCAAAGACTGCTCCTGAGAGAACAGCTTTGAGAGAACTTGTGACTGACCCATGGTCACACCAGCAGCTGTGTGTGGAGGAGTGGGGAATCAAACCCAGTTCTCCCAGATTAGAGCATGCGCTCCTAGCCACTACACCAAACTGAGTACTGTGAGTTATTTGTATTTATTTATTTCTTTTCCTCCCTACCCATCATATTCACAGGGTGACTGAATCGTATATGGGCAAAACGAGTCCTTACCACGTGAGAGGGCATCTTGGGCACCCTTCTGGGCCTGCGCCCTCTGCCCTTGCTCCAAGGAAGATCCTTCCGCCTCAGGGAATGTCGCTTCTGCCTTCACAGACGAACCCCACTTCTGAAAAAGCAGCAAGGGAGAGGGGTGAGAGATGGGATGGGAAAGAGAACACGGAAGGGACCCTGCCCCACTCCCAGCCGCTGCACCCGTCCGTCAGGAGACCTCCTGAGTGACCCGGAGGGACGAGAAGTTCTCTCGTAGAAGAGGCTGGGGAAGGAGGCTGTTAAATCTCCCGCTTGGATGACTCCCACTTGGGCAAACGTCTCTCAGGGAGACTTTAGGAGAAGGTCAGACACCATCGCTTGAATCGGACATACCTGGAGGAGAGCCCTTCACCTGCTCCGCCTGCCTCTTCTCCTCTGCCTGGCTCAGGAGGAAACCTTCGGCCAAGGCCACCGCCTGGGAACTGGTCTCCGGCCCACATTCCCTGACCCAGCCCTGCATTTCCTGGGGCAGGATGGCCAGGAGCTGCTCCAGGATCACCAGGTCCAGGATCTGCTTCTTGGTGCGCCCCTCCGGCTTCAGCCACCGGTTGCCAAGGCGATGGAGCTGGCTGCAAGCCTCTCGGGGCCCAGCGGCCTCATGGTACTGGAACTGCCGGAAGTGTTGGCAGTGGACATCTGAGGTCACCATGACCTGATAATGGATCCCTGGCACAGGGCTTTCCTGGAATTCAGCACTGCTCCCAGCTTGGGTGGGATGGGGGCCCCTGCTGGCCATCTTGCCAGTTCCAGGTCCTTCTGGGTCCTGCTCTTCCATCTCCTCCCCCTTCTCTTGGGTCACCTGCGACTGTGTAAAGATGCCTTCAGTCCCTTGGCTATGAAGAGAGGCCTGTTTCTGGGGGGAAGGAGGGACTGAGACAGAAGCATGTGACCAGGAAAGCCAACGGGAATTGCCCTAGGGGATCAGAAGAACCGAGCTTCTTGTCGCTTGTCGACCGGGTTTAATATAATTTTGCTCTATTGCACAACCGAGCTATTTTAGATATGCCTCCTTGGTTCTTCGGGAAACTTCGCTGTCTCTGTTTGGCTCTTTCAGGATCTTGCCAGCTTAGCCTCTCATTACACTGGTTCTGTCTGTTTGAGGGGCTAATTCTTAGGGTAAACTGGAGCCCCAAACGGACTGGAGGAATGGGTGACCCCTTAACCATTGTATGTGTTTCTTCAAGGGACTTGAAGCGCCTCTTCCAAAATCCACGGGGTTCTGCCTTTGAACAGTGGGGTTCTCTTGGTTAGATCCTGGTTACTCCTCCAGCAAACGTGTATTTTGGGGAGGTGGAAAACCAGCTCCTCTTGGCTCTCCTCACAGCTAGAAGGAAAACTCTCAGTCCAGCTGCACGACTGGATATCACGATACTGTAACCACAGGGTCACGGTCAATTACTCTCAGCATCCCACAATTGAAGGAGGGTACAGTGACACATCCATCTCCAATTTTGATACCTTTATTTGCTTTACCGTGTTTTCCCCCAGAATTTAACCTAAACAAAGGGTGACCGTAGGAACCAAGGTTGTTATTCCTGTTTGGTCTTTGCATCCTTTAAACATCTTGATTATGCTGTATGGTAATTTGCTGCTTGTTAAAAGTGGAGGACTTGGCGCTGTCTCCTGTCTCAGACTTGAGAAGATGGCACCAGAGAGTTGAGACAGATAGAGAGGTCAGGAGACACAGAGCATCCTCTCCTTCCTGCTATCTGATCCTTTCCTTTGAAGTAGAATGCTACCCTTAGGGGCAGTTTCCTCTGCTTCCGTCTCCCCCTCACACGCCCCCTCTCTCTCCTCTCTTCTCTCGCACGCAAGAAGATGGAGGCTGGACATGTGTCCAGCATCCAACACCATCCAGCTAGCTAGAATAGGTAATCTAGATCTATCTCTTACCTGCGCTCTCAAGCATGTATTTCCTTTAATAAATACTTACTAGTTTTTAGACTGACGGCTGATTCCGTGTGACTCTGTAAGTCTGTTGTCATACCCAGCCCCAAGCTTTGCTGCGTTTAAGCCTTTGTGCTCTCTGCTATATTTCTCGTGGTTCCCTGGGAGTGCCTAGTGCAGTGAATCCAACACTGCTCACCCCCTGCCTATAGGTATGGGCTGGTAACTTCCATTTCAGTGTATCGGAAGAAGCGTTGCGTGCCCAGAAAAGATGGGAATGCCTTGAATAAAACTTAAAGGTTTTCCTGAAAGGTGCCGCTGGACTTGAACACTTCTCAAAATTTGCCAAAAATCCCCTACTGAAGAATGAAAAGCTTTTGAGCCGGAAAAAACCTCCGTAATAAGTGTGGGATCTAATAGGAATAACAGAGAAGCACCATTTCTTACCGTATTTGGATTACTTGCATAAAGATGTTCCTGACACAGAAGCTGTACTGTGAATCAAACCCACTATAAATCAAACTCACTGGTGCAGATGTGGTCCCAGCTGAACAGCGTGGCAAGAGACTGGCGAGAGAGTCCGATTCCCCTCGAAAGGAGTCTCACAAGCTGTGTATCAATGGAGGGCCACTGGTACCCTACTTCTGAGAAGGGATCCCCGTGGAATACAGCGAGCAGGCAGATTTTCGCACTTTTGCCATGCTCCTAAATCCACAGAAGAGGGTTCAGCTTAATCTCAACCCTCTATATAACTGGCGTCTCCTGCACCTAAACGGCCCAAAACTGTGCTCGATGCATAAAAGGAACCCCTGAAACCGGTGATTTTTCCCCAAATGCCGGTACTCAAATTAGGGTTCCCAAGTCCTCCAGGGGGCAGGGAAACCCCCGCTTGAGCGGCCCGCTCCCTGCCAGCTTGGATTGGGCTGCCGGGGGGGGGAACCCCACCCCCAAATTACCAGGCTGCGAAGATGTGCCCAGTGCAATGATGTCACCTGCGTTGGGCATGTTTCGGGGAGGGGGGAACGCTCTCTAATTCAAGGGAAAACTCTATGATTTTCCCTCAAATTAGAGGTCTCACCCCAACGTTCCCGACGCGATGACGTCACTCCCGGGAGGGGAAGGACTCCCCCCCCCCCCCTCTGTACTACCGGTAAGGACTTGGCAACCATAACTCAAATATAAAGTTTCACAGCTTTAGGGACTTGGCAGAATGCCCACCAGTTGGTGCCAGTTTGCGTGTCCTTATGAAAGCTGCCACTGAAAAGAAAGGCGGGTGGCGGGAAGCCCTAAAACTGTTTGCAAGTACCAAGAAATGAGTGAAGGGGTGCCCTTCCTTAGACACCTCTCAAGCCGAAATCAAAACTGTTGATCTTATAACCTCAGCTTTTTACTGAGTTTGCTTTTTGCGGAACTTAAAAGGTGCCACGGGGCTCTGAACTTGTTCTACTGCCCGGTAAGGGAGAGGGCGCAGGGTCGCTCGGGTTGCCAGCCTCCAGGTGGGGCCTAGAGATCCCCCCCGCTTTTGCAAGGGAGACTCAGCAGCTGACAGAGGTCAGCTCCCTTCGAGAAGAGGGCTGCTTCAAGGGGGGGGGGCTCTCTCTAGGACATGAAACCCCACTGAGCCCCCGCCCCGACCTCTCCCGGATCCACCCTCCAAGTCTCCCGGGATTTCCCAACCCAGACCCTGGGCTCCCGGGCATTTCGTGTTTGAGACACAGGGAGGAGGGGGTGAGAGAAGCGCACGTGTTCTCAGTGCAATCTCAGGAGGAACCCCGCTGAGCTGACCGCTGGCCGCAGCCTGGCGGGAGTCCAGTCCGTCCGGTCCTCCTGGGAAGGGCGGGGAGGCTTCCCTCGTGCCTCTGCGGCAGGGAAAGGGTTAAGGGGACCGAGCGCTTCCTAGAGAGGCCAAGCAAGGTGGGGGGGGGGGAGAGGCATGGAGAGACAAGAGGGCTTCCTTGGTGGGGGGGTGGGGGGGAGAGAGGGGTAATAGGGGAGTCCGGCGCTGCAGGAGGAGGGAAGAGGGCGTGGCAGCCGGGCGCCGGGGAGGGAGAGGCAGCAGGAGGAAGTGAATGGCTTTGGGGGGGGGGGTGCGGCAGGAGAAGCTCCTCAATTGCAGGGGGGGGGGGATGCCGCTCTCGTGAGTCCTTGGCGAGGGGGGGGGGATTCAGTAGTTCGAAAGGGGAAGGTCCGGGACTCACCCGCGGCTCTCCTCTCTCTCCGGCGGGGCGGAGGGGTTCCGTCCCGCACTAGCTGCGTTTGCACAGGCCAATGCTTTCTGGATCGCCACCAAGGCAGCCAGCACGAGGAGAAACTTGCACCATCTGCATTCAACTTCCACGGGCGTTCAGTAGGTCATTGACTCAGGAGCTCAGCGGACGGTTGGTAGAAAGTTGCATCTTCGTGATGCAACTCTCCTGTTGCTATGGGGCGAGAAAGAGGTGGCTTTCCCCTCTGCTTGCAGGGAGAAGAAGACAGAGCCAGGAAGAGAGCCAGAAATGCCGCTTTGCGCGCCTCTGAGCGGAGGAAATTGCTCTGGCTGAGCCAGTCAGAGGGGAGCTTTCGGGGTGCCTAACGCAGGGCTACATTTCCCAGGGACAAGTGCTGTTAAAGGGACACCGCAGGTTTTGCTAACTTCTTCTGCCTACAGTGAAACGCTGACTGGGGGCAGCACAGGAGGCATCCGGACTGCTTCGGGCGCGCCTCTCCCCTCCTCTCGCTCCGGGCCGGGCGGGGCCAATAGTTGCCGGACTTCCTGGGTGGGTCCAAGCAAGGGCGCTCCAGGTCCCAGCTCCGCTCCCCAGGTCCGGAGACCTCGCCCGATTAACAGAATCGCTCCGAGTGGGAAGAAGAAGAAGAAGAGATTGGATTTATACCCCACCCTTCACTCACTTAAGAGTCTCAGAGCGGCTTACAGACTCCTTTTCCCCTCCCCTCCCCACAACAGACACCTGGTGAGGTAGGTGGGGCTGAGAGAGCTCTGAGACAATTGTCCTTGAGAGCACAGCTGGTACAGAGCTATGGCTTGCCCAGGGTCATCCAGCCAGGTGCAAGTGGAGGAGTGGGGAATCAAACCCGGTTCTCCCAGATTAGAGTCCGCGCACTTAACCACTACACCAGACTGTGGCCACAGAGGCCATCCAGTCCAGCCCCCGCTGCTGGGTGCAGGATCAGCCTAAACTAGAGCATCCCTGACAAGGGGGTGTCTGATTCCATTGACTCACACAGATGAAGACTCACTCGCTGGTTGGTCTTTCTGATGTGGTTGTCTTAAGGACATAAGAACCTGAGAGAAGCCAGTGTTGGATCAGGCCAGTGGCCCCTCCAGTCCAACACTCTGTGTCACACAGTGGCCAAAAACACCAGGTGCCCTCAGGAGGTCTAGCAGTGGGGCTGGGACACTAGAAGCCCTCCCACTGTTGCCCCCCCCCCCAGCACCAAGAATACAGAGCATCACTGGCCCCAGACTGAGAGTTCCTATCTATACCTTGTGGCTCATAGCCACTGATGGACCTCTGCTCCATATAAGAACGTAAGAAAAGCCAATGTTGGATCAGGCCAATGGCCCATCCAGTCCAACACTCTGTGTCACACAGTGGCCAAAAATACCAGGTGCCACCAGGAGGTCCAGCAGTGGGGCCAGAACACTAGAAGCCCTCCCACTCTTACCCCCACCCCAAGGCACCAAGAATACAGAGCATCACCTGCCCCAGACTGAGAGTTCCTATCTATACTTTGTGGCTTGTATTGATCTTATATTCGGCACACATAATAGACACTATAATACAGGGGTATGAAATATGCGGCCCACGGGCCGGATCAAGCCCTCGGAGGGCCCCAATGAGGCCCACAAGGCCCTGGCTGTTCCGTACTTTATGCCAGGGCTCTCCTGGGTGCAACTGGGTTCCCTCCCCCTTTCCACTGTATTCATGCCCTCAGGATCCAGTTCTGAAAGCAATGTGAAAGAAGGAATAACAACAAGCCAGTGAGGTGGATCGGGCTGAGAGCGTGTGTCCAGACCAAGTTCACCCCCTTTGGTAGGAAGTTGTAGTTATATCTTTCGGGAAGAGTATAGTTTTTGGAGACAAACACATGGCCCCCTCAGTCTGTGTAAGGATGCCTTCTCATATTCTTGACCAGCACATGAAGCAACTTATGTACAAAAGGCTGCAATGCCCAGCCATTTCATGCTTTCCCCCAGAGTCCTAGTGTCAGCTACGCTGCCATCTCCCGCCCGGGGGGTTGGGACTCGACCAGTAACCCCACCCGTTGGAATGTGCTCGTGTGCTGTTTAGCTCTCTGGCTTCCTTATCACGCCCCGCTTTTGTCTGCTAGGCTCCCAGCTTGTCTGTTTTGCTCCCAGCTTGCTCAACGTCTGGGATAAATCCTCCCCTACCATGTCATTCCTTTTGCAGCTGCTCTCCTAACATTTAGTGGAAGTTCCCTGGGAACCAAAGGCACAATAACATGCTTGCCGCCATTTCAATGGGAAACCTGTTCAGGGGGTTGGAACCACTTTTTATGATTTATGATTGATGTAGATGTAATGAGGGGGGTTCTGGGAGCTTAGTATAGTACTAACTATTTGTTTACAATAAAGTCATGACTAACAGGAAAAGTGTAACCATTCCAATAAGAACCTCTTTGCAAATAAAGGACTTTCTGGTTCAGGAGACCTGTTGCAGACTGATCTTTTGGGACAATCTCATACGTAGGCTAGGAACACTGAGCATGAAACTTCTGTACTAAATGTCAATAAATCAAAAGTAGGTTTGAGGCTTACAGATATATACCGGAACAGCATCCTCAAGATTGCTACAGCACAGTCATTTTGACGCAATAATTCAGTCAGTTATCAGAGACTGTTAAATAGACAAAATATTGCAAGATTTCTAGTGTTTTAAGCATGTTTTAAACAATCTTTAATTGTGTTAAGAAGACACTGAAAAGTATTGGACTCGGGAGGCCGTTGGACTGATTTCAATCATAGCTCTTTTATTAGGTGGTTCATTGCAGGTTGAGATGGAGCATGAGGGAGAAGGGATGGGGGAGCCTGCTTATATTTACGGGTAAACCACACCTTGACCTCGCCCCCCCCCCCCCGTCGTGGGGGATTGGGTAAATAGGGATTAGTTTCCCACCAGAGGCTATCATAGGACCATTCGAATATCCTCAGCCTCTGACAGGGGGACGATCAGGATCCCAGGGTCCATTATTCTCTGTGGACGGAAGCTCTGCTGGCATCGCTTACCATTACAGGCCAACATGCCCAGACACGTTCCATGGTTACAAACAAAGACATAGGCACAGGACATAACACCCACTGAGGTGCACACTGGAGGCTCTGTCAGAATCTGCAGATTCTAACAAAGGTTTCTGGGAACTCATGCTATATATTGTGACCTGCCTATGCTATGCTTGACTGACCTGTTCCTGTATTAACCATGTAATCTTAACTATTGCCTATTGACTTGCCCAATGTAAGAGACTGTTCTGTGACCCTGGATTTATTGCCCTGCCTAGGTCTGGTCTATGTAACTGTTTGGCCGGGAGGGTGGCGACTTCAAAGCATGAGAACAATGGGCCTCTCACACTTCGGCCTCCGCATTCCTTTCCCTCCCTACTGGGAGGACAGGGACCAGTTCTTATCAACGTGCGAAAGCCTTGGGGAAAGTGTTTGTTATGTGAAATTGGTTACATCTGAGAGGTCTGGTTTGGGAAGGGAAATTTACTGCTTCACACCTCACTTTCTTTCCTGTGGGAAGCAAACGGTCACGGAACCTTTTGCCCGCGGTTTTTTCCCCCTGGTGATTGGTCACCTATGGGCAATTCAAATTGTACGGGAGGGTATATTAGACCTGCTTCTATTGTAAATGTTATCTCTGACAATAATCCGAGAACCTGTACCAATGTAGAGCTTGGAAATAAAGAACTGTGTTTCATCAACAAAGATCTGATCCTTGACTACCTTGAGCAGAAGCCTCACAGGCTCCCGTCTCTGGCCCCAGCTCCTGCCAACCTAGCAGTTCGAAAGCAAGAAATCGCAAGTAGATAAATAGGTACCACTTTGGTGGGAAGGTAACAGTGTTTTCTGCACCTCAGCGTCTAGCCATGCCAGCCACATGACCACGGAAGTCTTCGGACAGCGCTGGCTCTTCAGCTTGGAAATGGAGATGAGCACCATCCCCTAGAGCAGGGGTGGCCAACCTGTGGCTCGGGAGCCACATGCGGCTCTTTCACACACATTGTGCGGCTCCTGGCAGGGCGGCTGGGGAAGCAAAGGGGAGGCATGCTTTTTCTCTCTTTCTCTCTTCCTTCCTTCCTTCCCTCCTCCCTCCCATCTATTTGCTTTCCTAGTTTCTCTCTCTCTCTTTCTTTCCACTTCTTTAATTCTTTCTTTCCATCTCTCTCTTTTTCTCTCTCTCTCAATATCATTAGCAAACAAGTAATATCATTATCAATAACCGGTTTTCCTCGTTTGTTTTTATTTTTGGCAGTCCCATTTAACGTTAATAAAAAGCAAATTTGCATATTTTTAAAAATAAAAACGTGTGTGTGATATTTGTTCCTGTCTTGCGGCTCTCAGACATCTCTATGTGGCTCTTACGTTTATTCTATGTGGCTCTTACGTTAAGCAAGGTTGGCCACCCCTGCCCTAGAGTCAGATTCGACTGGCTTTCGAGCAAGGGAAACCTTTACCTTTACTAGTAGGTTTTAAGGAATCTACTCCCTGATCAACAGCCCATTTATAATTGTAAATGTGCCCAGTGGCCGGTAATCTGGCCTGAAACATAATCTCACCTTGGATAGGCCTGTTAACATCAAGTCCTTCTGAAGGAAGGAAGAAAATTCAAAAAGCCATATTAACATGAACCACTGTTTAGTTTAGTCAGCAGGCTACGAAACTGGAAGGCCACACAGACACACACACAGACAATTCTCTGGTCTGAGAAGCCTGCGTAAAATATACAAACCCCTATTGTTCTGGTTGCAACTGTATTTCAAATTAGTTTAGCCTGAAAGCCGTGGGAATCTTAATATTTAGTAACACTGTGAGAGAAAGACATTCCTATTAACTTGACAATGGGCGGGATTGTAATTGAATGCTCTGCTGACAAATATAGTGCTTTATGTGTGCGAATGACATCTCTTCTGTAACTCCCTGCCCACTGGTATATAAGCAAAAGCCCAAATGAAAATGGGGCGTGGCATTTTTCTTTGCAAATCCTTGCATGCCAAGACTGGCGTCAATAAATAGCTTCTCCTATCCCAGGGGTGGGCAATTGTTTTGGCTCGGGGGCCACTTTGTGGGAGCGGAGGTTAGCAGAGGGCCGCACCTTTTAAAATGACTGCATTCATTAGTTAACTTTGCATTTCAGAAAAGGTATAAATTGTATCATAAAAATCAATAAATATAAATTAAATAAAATAGTGGTAGTTTTATTCAATTTATTTATTGTGCTAATTTCATATAATCTATAGCTGCAAGCAGATTGAATTCTAGAATCAGTTTAATGAGACAAATGTACCCTATCACACTTTTTAACAATTCTACAGAGACAGACTCAGACTGTCTTGGTGGGTCGCAAAAAATTCTGTGGCGGGCCGCATGTGGCCCGCAGGCTGGAATTTGCCCACCCCTGTCCTATCCTGTTGTTCGGTGCCTCAATCCTTAAGGTGCTTCTAATTCTGTTTTTATAATGCTTCACTTCCTTTCAGTCTCCAGGCCATCGATTTTTGCCACCTGTGGTCCGGATGCATTCCCAGTACCTGAGTCAAGAGATCTTTTCTGTCCGGTAATCTGGAACTGGTTGGCCACTGTGTGAGGAAGGATGCTGGACTCGATGGGACAACTGGTCTGATCCAGCAGGGCTCTTCTGATGTTAACAGGGCAAGGCCTCGGCCTGTATGCCCTGATATTGGCCCTCCTGAGGCTACTGTGTGAGACAGGATGGTCTGATCCAGCAGGGCTCTTCTGATGTTAACAGGGCAAGGCCTCAGCCTGTATGCCCTGGTATTGGCCCTCCTGAGGCTACTGTGTGAGACAGGATGGTCTGATCCAGCAGAGCTCTTCTGATGTTAACAGGGCAAGTGTGAGACTTCTGCTCAAAGTAGTCAAGGATCAGATCTTTGTTGATGAAACACAGTTCTTTATTTCCAATCTCTACATTGGTACAGGTTCTCGGATTATTGTCAGAGATAATGCATATGATAGAAGCAGGTCTATTATACCCTTCAATAGAATTTGAATTGCCCATAGGTAACCAATCACCAAAGGGGAAAAACGGCGGGCAAAAGGGGTCTTTGGCCGTTTGCTTCCCACAGGAAAGAAAGTTAGGTGTTAAGCTGTAAATTTCCCTTCCCAAACCAGACCCCTTAGATGTAACCATATTCACATAACAAATGCTTTCCTCAAGGCCTTCGCACGTTGATAAGAAATGGTTTCTGTCCTCCCCTTGTCCTCCCAGCAGGGATGAATGGAATGCGGAGGCAGGAGTGTGAGAGGCCCATTATTCCCATGCTTTGAAGTTGTCACTCTCCCGGGCAAACAGTTACACAGACCAGGCCTGGTCAAAGCCATAAACCTGGGGTCACATAGCATACAGTCATCCTGGCAAAAGATATGGTTACATGGTGGGCATAGGGGCAACTAAAAGCAATAAGCTTGGATACATAATATGCATGAATACATAATGGGTGCAAGCACAGGTTACACACAGCACATAGCCATAGGAAGCATAGCAGAAAGTCCCAGAAATCCTTGTCTGAATCAGCAGATTCTGATAGCAAGGCCTCAGCCTGTATGCCCTGGTATTGGCCCTCCTGAGGCTACTGTGTGAGACAGGATGGTCTGATCCAGCAGGGCTTTCTGGTGTTCTTATGAAGGCCTCAGCAGTAGTGAGGGCTGACATCACTAAGCTACCTGTTTCTAATCTTCCAGCAGGTCATCATAGATGTGGTAGACGTAAAATGGGTGGGCTCTGCCTTGAGGGCAATGTAGATGAACACAACTCTCAAATTGTTCCTCTGCATTTGTTGTATATGGGATAATATGTATATGTGAAAAAATATATGTTGGGAATACTACACGCCCAGTAAAGGCTCGTATTTTGGAACACATTGCACACATTCGTAACAATGTGATAGAGGCCCCATTAACTTCCCATTTTCAGACTAACAACCATAAGCCAGAGGACTCTAAATATACTGTGCTGCATGTTGTGACTCACCAAAAAGATATTAAGACTTTATGATGTCACTGGCTACAGTCTTTGGCACCTTCGAGTTTGAATTTTGAGTTTAAGTTGCTTTTTATAATTTTCCAGAGAATGTATTTCCAGGTCTTCAACTCTGCTGTAAAACTGGATGTAAGTTTTTGTGGCTGTACCTCCAGACTCAGCAATTTTTAGTATAATAATTGAAGAAGAAGAAGAAGAAGAGATTGGATTTATATCCCTGCCCTTCACTCGGAGTCCCAGAGCAGTTTACAAACTCCTTTCCCTTCTCCTCCCCACAACAGACACCCTGTGAGGTAGGTGGGGCTGAGAGAACTTGTTCGAGGACTGTTCATGAGAGAACGGCTCTGAGAGAACTTCTGACTGACCCAAGGTCATTCAGCAGCTACAAGTGGAGGAATGGGGAATCAAACCCGGTTTTCCCAGATTAGAGTCCGCACTCTTAACCACTACACGAAACTGGCTCTCACTACACCAAGCTGGCACACACAATAGCCTGTGCAGTCTTGAAATCCAAAAGACACACCAGAAGTTAGAGTCCACTGTGTTCAGGCTGTTGCCGTAAAAGTGGGGTGACTCTTTAGAGCTATACGGGCTTTGTAAGTATTTGATAGGCTGAGTCTGGGGACTTACTTAAGTGTCAACATGAATGTATTGACATGATATCATTATGTGAATGTATTGACATGATATCATTACGTTTGTAGTTTTCATACTGGCTTTGACAAAGGCAATTTTTGAAAAGCGTCAGCCAGCTGAGATTAGAAGAATTTACAGCTATATCTGGTCAAGCCACAAAGGATGGCTTCAAACAAAAAAAGACACACGTTCATCTGTATTTTTGTCCTCAAAATAATTTGTTAAATACCCAGGAGGGCAATGAGATGCACGAGTATCTTTAAGTTCATTTAAGCAATATTTCATTGTTTATTTTATAATGATAGAGAATCTTTGATTTACGTTAACACGGTGTGGCTCATTTTTGTTTTACACTATCTGGATGTTGGTAACCCTACTCGCCACCCTCCCAACTGCCATTTTCCAACTGGCGCTTTTCTTCCATCCCACCCCACCCTCACCCCCGCATCTAATCCTGTCTGGGAAGCTCCATTGCATCCAGTCAGCACCAAGCCCCATTCTGACTGGTACTCCTCATCCAATAGGAAGCCAGCCTTTTGAACCCCATCTTCCACTCAGACTCCTCTTCCGCTCCTTTGTGTTCCTCTCTCTTCTAAGCCTTCCCTCCATCCACTCTCCTAAAACCAGCTTCTTGTGGTGGTAGAAAAGAGCAAGAGTCCAGTAGCACGGCACCTTAAAGGCTAACCAAATGTGGTGGTGGTGGTGGTGGTAACATTTTCTGAACCACTGAGCACTTCAGGTGCCCTTTTCTCTGGCAGCCAACATGATGATAGCAGTCAGACCCTTCCTCCTGCAGAGCGGCAGCTTACAGATAAAAGGGCCAGAAAGACCCCTCTTAAGATCACCCCAAAACCCTAAGTGCAGGGCACTGCTTGGGCCAAAATAAAACAAAATGGATGCCAGTCAGTTTTCAAAGTGCGAGTCAGAGCAGCTGGCTGGCTACTGCCCCTAAATGCATCCAGAGTCACCCACGATTTGTGGATTATTTATTTTTCAGTTTCATAACCCACCCTCCCCGCAAATGGGCTCAGGGCGGCTCACAAGGGCAAATGTGCCATATCCAGTACAATAACCTTTAAAATCCAGTTTAAAACCCCATAAATTAGATCCATTAACAACAATAAAATTTCAGTAAAAGTGCTTCCAGTTATAATTATAAAATTCAGGTGGCTTCAGGATCAGAGTACGGCCATTCCATGGCCATCAGGCCTGGGCTGCGTCCAGGGCGGCCCACATCATCAGCTGACAATCACGGTGTGGTACCACCAGTACCAACGGTGGCAGCTCCTATTTAAAGGCCTGGTGGAAGAGCTCTGTCTTGCAGGCCCTGCGGAACTGCATAAGGTCCCGCAGGGCCCTGATCTCCTCTGGGAGCTCATTCCACCAGACAGGAGCCGCCACCGAGAAAGCCCTAGCCCTGGTTCCAGCAAGCCTGGCCTCCCTGGGGCCTGGTACACAGAGTAGATTCTGGGCCCCCGACCTAAGTGCCCGCTGGGGTAGGGGATAGGCAGTCCCTCAGGTATGTTGGACCCTGGCCATATAGGGCTTTAAAGGTAAGTACCTTCACCTTGAAGCAAACCCGGTATGCTATAGGTGGCCAGTGCAGTGCCGCTAGGACAGGCTGGACATGGTCCCTCTTAGTGAGGCCCATCAGCAGCCTGGCCGCGGCATTCTGCACTAACTGCAGCTTCCGGATTCGCACCAAGGGCAGCCCCATGTAGAGAGCAGTAATCCAACCTCGAGGTGACCTTTGCATGGATCACTGTGGCTAAGTCATCACGGTTAAGGAAGGGAACCAACTGCCACACCAGCCGCAGATGATAAAAAGCTGATTTGGCAGTGGCTGCTACCTGGGCCTCCATTGTCAAGGAGGGCTCCAGGAGCACTCCCAGACTCCTTACCCCCAATGTGGGCGCCAACGGCACCCCATCAAAGCTTGGGAGCGGGACCGGCCGTGCAATGCCCAGTTCAGATCTTGTGGGTCGGAGTCCCACCAGCCACCCAACATCAGATAGAGCTGGGTGTCATCAGCGTACTGGTGGCACCCCAGCCCATATCTCCGGACAATCTGGGCAAGGGGGCGCATATAGATGTTAAACAACATCGGAGAGAGCACCGCCCCCTGAGGCACTCCACATTCAAGCGGGTGCCTTGTGGATTGGTGCTCCTCGAGCACCACCCTCTGTCCCCGACCCTGGAGAAAGGAAACGAGCCACTGCAAGGCCCGTCCCTGTATCCCCACGTCAGCGAGGCGGCGGGTCATCAGCTGATGATCGACCGTGTCGAATGCAGCGGACAGATCAAGCAACAACAACAACACCGCACTGCCCCGATCCAGATGTCTCCGGAGGTCGTCAGTAAGGGCCACCAAAGCCGTCTCTGTCCCATGACCGGGGCGAAAGCCGGACTGGTAGGGGTCAAGGACTGAAGCTTCATCCAGGTAACTCTGTAGCTGTAACGCCACCGCCCCCTCAATTAATTTGCCCAAATAGGGCAAATTGGACACCGGTCAGTAATTAGCCGATTCGGCTGGGTCCAGATGTGACTTTTTTAGGAGGGGGCGGACCATCGCTTCCTTGAGCGTCCCTGGTAAGCGCCCCTCCGCAAGGGAAATGTTGATAATTTCCCAGGCGGCACCTCGCAACCCATCGTGGCTGGCTTTAATCAACCAGGATGGGCACGGATCAAGGGAGCATGTGGTTGGATGCACAGATACGAAAAGCCTGTCAGCTTCCTCTAGGCTGAGCGGGCCAAACCCATCTAAGCCCGGAAACGAAGATGTGCAAGGGGCCTCAAGTTCACTCACTGTTTCCAACATGGCAGGGAGGTCACGGAGGAGCGCCAAGACTTTATCCGTAAAATAGCTCACAAATGCCTCACAGGCAATTTCCAGTTCCCTAGCATTTGGTCTGCCTTGTGGCAGAACTGTTAAAGACCGAATTGTTCTAAACAATTGGGCTGGGCGTGAGGTTGTGGATGCAATCAAGGCAGCATAGAAACCTCTCTTTGCTGCCTTGGTTGCCATCGCATAGGCTTTCATAAACCTCCTATAAGATGCTCTTGTAGCTTTGTCGTGAGCACGGCGCCACCATCTCTCTAGCCGTCGTAGCTCTCTCTTCATGCACCGCAACTCCTGGGTATACCAGGGTGCAGGCCTGCTGCGAGGGTGTAGAGGGCACCTCGGAGCGATCTCGTCAATGGCCATGGAGAGTCGGCTCTGTCAGTCCCCCACGAGCTCATCCAACAAGCCGCTGGGGACATGGGGTCCCGCAGAGCCATCTGAAACCGCATAGGGTCCATTTGGCTCCACGGGTGAGCTAAAATAAGCTCACCGTCTAGGGGTCGGGGTGGCATTTTCAGACGGGTCCCCAGGACATAGTGGTCCAACCATGGCACTGCCTGAGCAGTGATCCAGTCCACTGTTACCCCCACGGCGAAGATCAAATCAAGTGTGTGCCCGGCCCGATGTGTGGGGGCTGAGATGTACTGAGAGAGCTCCAGTGCCGTCACGGACAGGACCAGGTCCATTGCCTGAGTAGAGGCTGCATCATCAGCATGGACAGCAGCCCGCTGGTTGATGCATTAGGCAGCTGGTACACCAGCCAGACAGCCAAACTCTCTTCAGCCTCCCACACCAGACTGACACACTCCAAGCCTGTGATTTCCACCGGCGGGAGCGCCCTGAAGGTGTAAGCCTCCCAAATGAAAATTGCCACCCCTCCCCCCTGCCCCCTAGTCCGGGATTGGTGTAGGACCGAGAACCCTGGGGGGGGGGGGGCAACTGGGAGAGCGCTACTGTCTCCCTGTCTCGCACCCATGTCTCGGTCACACACGCCAGGTCGGCCTTCTGATCTAACAGAAAGTCCTGGAGAACCTTGGTCTTATTATTTATCGACCTGGCGTTACATAACACCAATGTCGGAGGGGTTTTTTTTCTCTCAGCCCCACTGCCAACAACCATTGGGATGAGTCGCAGGCTGGAAGGGCGTCGAGCCTTCCTATTTCTCAGCGCCCTTCCCTCTCTTCTCTGCCTGGACCCACCGCTCTTTCCCCACCCCAGAAGCACCGGGATTTGTCGACCAGGCATTGCTAGACTTTATTTGCAGCAGCCACAGACCGTTAGCGGCCAAATACAGACCCCGCAGTAGGTACCCTCTAGTTATGCAGTGGTCAAATAAGCCTAACAATAACAGTACCCACCCTAATCTCTACACTTGCTATCCCTCCCCTCCCCACAAGACTAAACTAACTACACTAACTAACAATTAATACATAAAGGGTGGAACAATCAAAGACTACCGCTAACTAACCTAACTAAACTAACCTAACAAAACTACTCTACCTTAACTAAAGCCTCAACTTTTTTTCCTCCTCTCCCTCTCGGGCCCCGCCGGGGTTCTCAATGGGATTCCCGGGATTCACTCAGGGATAATCCCAAGTTCACTTCCCCTGCACCCACTTACCTTAACTGAGTAACAATTAATCAGTACTTAAGTCTATTCACCTTCTCCCCCTTACCCTTCTCGTCCAGTGCTTGTAGAGCCATCAAGCCTCTCCCACACGTCTGGTACAACCATTAAGTCATTGCTTTCTGGCACCCCATCAAGCCATCTTGGGTTATGTTTTGCCTTATAACTTTGGCACTCTGCTACCCAGCAGTATGTGTGTGTTTGTGTGTGTTTTCTGACCACATACAACCCCACTTTGTGAGCTTCTTTTTCTCTCCTTCACAGTACAAAATGCTGGCCGTTTTCTCTCTAGATCTGCTGCTTCCATGGACCTCTTCAGGGCTGGCTAAAAATATCACCGTCTCCTTTTGCTAATTCCCCCTGTGACAGAATGTGCCTGCTCCGGCCTGCATGCCCTATTCCATCCTGTCTCCTAGGTTTCTGCAGCACCTGGAGTGGCTTTTCCTTCCCTCTAGGGCAGGGGTGACCAAATTCACATTCCACGGCCTTCCAAGTGCCAGTCTCCAAAGCCTGAAGATATCAATCTAGGGTCTTTTTCACATCACAGTTAATAAAATATATCTGGGCGAAAGGTCATCGTAGCAAAAGTTCATGTTCTGGGCTGGTATTTTGCAAGTCTGGTGCCTTTTAATGGACTCCTCCCTTGATGCCTATTGGCTGAAAAGAGTATAAAATGAAGTCTTTGGGCTTTGTTCGGGGCTGTTTGGCCAACACCCCATCTAGGCTTGAGTGGGTCTTGGTCCACAGTCCAGGAATTCCTCGCTCTTTCTGAAGTGTACACTAGATCTGGATGAGGGAGTGGAGGGGCTACTCGTTAAACTTGCAGATGACACCAAACTGGGAGGAGGAGCAAGCACACCAGCAGACAGAGGCAGAATTCAACGAGCTCTGAACACCCTGGAAAAGTGAGCGGATGGGAACAAGATGTAATTTAACAAGGATAAGTGCTGCCAAGTTCTACATCTGGGCAACAAAAGATGAGGCACACAAATACTGGATGAGGGATACACTTCTGGGTAGCAGTGTGTGTGAACAAGATCTTGGGGTAAGGCTGGACCCAAAGTTAAATATGAGCAGCCAGTGTGATACAGTGGCAAAAAAAGGCTAATGCAATCTTGGGGTGTCATCAACAGAGGCATAACATCCAAATCACAAGATGTCATACTCCCACTCAATGCTCCCTCTAAGCTGTGGAGTCTTGTGAGCAAAAATTCTATTTTATGAGCTACTGACATTAAAGTTGTGAGCAAGCAATTTGGCTATTGCATAAATTAGCCATCCTTGCTGAACTAAAACAAAAATGCGTGAGCCGGAGGCTAAAAAAACTGAGCTAGCTCACACTAACTCAGCTTAGAGGGAACACTGCTCCCACTGTACACTGCACTGTACACTGTACACTCCCAGGGTATTGTGTGCAGTTCTGGAGGCCTCCCTTTCAAAAGGGTATGGACAGAATGGAGCGGGTGCAGAGGAGAGCAATGAGGATGATTGGGGGCCTGGAGACCAAGAAGCCCTGCAAGGAAAGGCTGGGGAACTTCTTGGGAAGGTTCAGTCTGGAGAAGAGGAGGTTGAGGGGGGCAGGATGGCTCTCTTGAAGTCTTTGAAGGGCTGTGTCACTTGGAGGAGGGCAGGGAGCTGTTCCTGTTGGCAGCAGAGAAGAGGACTCACAAGAATGGGTTTAAATTAAGGGCGGGAAGGGACCGGCTGGATATTAGGAAAAACTTTTTGACAGTCAGAGTTCTGCAACAGTAGAATCAGCTGCCTGGGGAGGTGATGATGAGCTCCCCTTCACTGACAGTCTTTAAGCAGCAGCTGGACCAACACTAGTCAGGGATGCTCTAGGCTAGGGGTGTCAAACATGTGACCCGGGGCCGGATCAGGCCCCCAGAGGGCTTCTCTCAGGCCCGCAAGCGACTGTCTGTCTCCTGCTTCTTCATCCAGTTCTGCTGCTGCTGCTGCATCTTAGCTTGCTTTCCCAGACTCTCTCAATCGCTTAGGAGAGATGTTGGCCAGCAAGGCACTGCTAGTGCTCTTATGGATTTTAAGATTCATAAGCTTGAACTTGAGTTGCTAGCATTGGAAGGGCCATGTGCATTCTCCATTGCTGGGGGATGGTCCAGCCCATGCCAGGAGACTGGCAACCTCTATAGTTCACCAAGACAGACAAAGACTCCTTCTGCCATGAGCTTTCTTTCTGTCACACCATGCTGGTCAACCCCTGCCCCCTCCAACAAACCTGAATGGATTATGTTAACGTGGTTACCTGGCAACTAATGCGCAAGCCATCAACCAGCCTGCCAGATTCATTAAGAGACAATGTTGTGGCTCCGGTGAGTCATCAGACCTTGCCCAGGTGTCCAGTTCCAGTTGAGGTCACAGTTTTTGCAATATTAGCCACCCCTCTGACACCCCTTCTTTTGTTTACCTGTAACCTATGGTAAGGTCAGAAAGGGACGGACCGCCTAGTAGGTGTATTAGTGGGATGTGGTCTGCTCAGCCCGCCCTCAAGACCACCTAATCAAAGACCCTGCACAGAAGCATTCGGTCTCTTGAGCCATCGTCCCTATCTGCTTTGCTACCCCTTATGCTCAGCTTCCTATCCCCCAACCCTTGCCTCCATCTTTGAATCTCTGGATTCCGGAAGAGAGAGAACCACGTGGTCTTGCAGGTTCGAGCCACGTTTCCCATTTTTCTATATTTCTCTCCCCATCCATTCTTCCATCGAGCGGACAACTCCTCTACAGGTTAGGTAACGTATCACCCCCCATCGAAATCCTGCTCATGCAAACGTGCTACCTTCTGGCTTTATTTCCTTAGGCCTGTGTGAGTGTGTGTGTGATTACATTTTTTGTGTGCCTGACATTATCCAGTAAACGGCATTGAACTTGCTATCTGCCTCACGCGCCTTTTTCCTGGAGAACTCCCGGGAGGGGTGGGACCCTGGTATAGCTGGCAAGAACCCAGTATTTTGCCAATTGCTAAGCTTAAATTAAAGCAATTCGGCTAAAAGAAGTAAGCCTGAAAATCTGACTGCCTAAAGCAGGGATGTCAAACATAAGGCCCAGGGGCCGGAAATGGCCCACCCACCAGGGCTCTTATGCACCCCGCAAGCAGCTAGCGCAAGGGAGGGAACAGGAGTCTGCTTGGGGGGGAGACATAAGAATATAAGAGAAGCCAATGTTGGATCAGGCCAGTGGCCCATCCAGTCCATCACTCTGTCACACAGTGGCCAAAAACACCAGGTGGCCTCAGGAGGTCCAGCAGTGGGGACAGGACACTAGAAGCCCTCCCACTGTTATGCCTCCCCCAAGCCCCAAGAATACAGAGCATCACTTGCCCCAGACTGAGAATTCCTATCTATACTTTGTGGCTAATAAACACTGATGGACTTCTGCTCCATATGTTTTATCTAATTCCCTCTTGAAGCCGTCCATGCTTGTAGCCGCCACCACCTCCTGTGGCAAGGAATTCCACGTGTTAATTACTCTTTAGGTGAAGAAGTACTTTCTTTTATCTGTTCTAACTTGACTGCTCATCAATTTCATGGAGTGCCCACGAGTTCTTGTATTGTGAGAGAGGAAGAAAAGTACTTCTTTCTCTACCTGCTGTATCCAATGCATAAGCCGTCAAGCACCGTGAGACCATCTGCCCAGTGCTAGCTCTCCAGTCCGCCCATGTGGGTTTTCCTTTTCACCCCACTCCCCTCCCACCCCATGGGGCCTTGCAGTGAGGATACACCAACTCGGAGCTTACTAGCTGCTGTCCTCTATACAGTTTATATATCCGGCACCTGGCATTACGTTTATGGAACACATGGCCTGGCCCCCAAAAGTTAAATTTATGTCAGATCCGGCTCTTGTTACAAATGAGTTTGACAACTCTGGGCTAAAGGGCATCCAAAGACCTTCCAGGCCTACTGTGGACTTTCTGAAGCCAGATCCACAAAGTTGTAACCCAGCACTCTGGCTCTTGAACTTAACTGACCCACATCATGAATGGGGCAAACTGGATTGGGTTCATTCATGAAGATCAGTCATAGCCCAAGGTGTGAGTCTCAAGCATCTGCCAGAGCATTTTCAAATAATTTTAAACACAACTGAAAAAAGACATGCCACGCCAACCTTTGACACACTTAATGAAGCCCAACTCAAAACAACAACAAAAAATAACCCTTTACAAAGCACTGTTTTAACTGATAGAAGTAATAATCTCTTTAATGAACTATGACCTTTCCTTAGCTGTTTTGTTTTCTCTGATTCATAAACACTTAATCTAGGGTTGCCAACTGCCTGGAGGAAAAAAGTGTTGTCCCATTAACACCATGTGGGATGGTGGGATATAGTTGAGGGCTTCAAACATGGCTAAAGTTCTTTCCATAGTATGAGCATTTTTAACATTTCCTCATGGTTAGGGTAAGATTTCGGTGTCGATTCAAGCTTTGTACAAGAGTTTATATAGTGTCAATACTTTATATGGTCTGTGGTGGTTTTTTAGATGTGAAATATAAGAAAAGCTCTTTTAATGGACTAAGAAGTTACCTGGTTTCACGAGTGGGTTATTTGGTGCCTTTGAAAATTCCCCCTCTCACTGAATCTCTTTCCACAATCTGAGCATTCAAAAGGTTTCTCCCCCGTGTGGGATCTGTGATGCCTTTGAAGATTACCATTGAATGTGAATCTTTTTCCACACTCTGAGCATTCAAACGGTTTCTCCCCTGTGTGGGTTCTTTGATGCTGTTGAAGATAGCCATGCTGACTGAATCTCTTTCCACACTCTGAGCATTCGAAAGGTTTCTCCCCTGTGTGGGTTCTTTCATGCTGTTGAAGATTGCCATGCTGACTAAATCTCTTCCCACAATCTGAGCATTCAAACGGTTTCTCCCCTGTGTGGGTTCTGTGATGACTTTGAAGATCGCCACTGAATTTGAATCTCTTTCCACACTCTGAGCATTCAAACGGTTTCTCCCCTGTGTGGATTCTCTGATGCTGTTGAAGATGGCTGCCCTGACTGAATCTCTTTCCACATTCTGAACATTCAAAAGGTTTCTCCCCTGTGTGGGTTCTCTGATGCTTCTGAAGATGGCTGCCCTGACTGAATCTCGTTCCACACTCTGAGCATTCAAAAGGTTTTTCCTCTCTGTGGGTTCTTTCATGCTGTTGAAGATTGCCATGCTGACTAAATCTCTTTCCACACTCTGAGCATTCAAAAGGTTTCTCCCCTGTGTGGGTTCTGTGATGTGTTTGAAGAGCACTACTGAATCGGAATCTTTTTCCACACTCTGAGCATTCAAACGGTTTCTCCCCTGTGTGGATTCTCTGATGCTGTTGAAGATGGCTGCCCTGACTGAATCTCTTTCCACACTCTAAGCATTCGAAAGGTTTCTCCCCTGTGTGGGTCCTTTTGTGCAGTTGAAGATACCCATGCTGACTGAATCTCTTTCCACACTCTGAGCATTCAAAAGGTTTCTCCCCTGTGTGGGTTCTCTGATGCCTCTGAAGATTCCGCCTGTCAATGAATCTCTTTCCACACTCTGAGCATTCAAACGGTTTCTCCCCAGTGTGGGTTTTCTGATGCATTTGAAGATTCCCCCTCTTAGTGAATCTCTTTCCACACTCTGCACATGGAAATGGTTTCTTCCCTCTTTGTATGCTTTGGTGCACAAGGAGCTGTGATCTATTTTTGAAGTACTTTCCACACTGAATGGATGTACTTGCCTTCATTACCCTCTGCTTTGGAAAATGTAGATTATGCCATCTTCCATCTCTCTTCTCAACCATACAGCTGCCTTTCTTTCTGTTAGGTCTGCCTCGATTCCTGGTGTTTTCTTTCAAGTCTTCCTTATTAACTCGACCCGGCAACAGCTGATTACGTTCCTCACCCTCCTCATTCCTCTGATCATCCTCTGGTGGAAGAAAGAGAGAAATTCTATTAATATCGGGGAGGACAGAATATGTAGTATCGAAGAAGATGAAGAAGACAAAGAAAACGAACAGGAAGAGGAGGAGATTGGCTTTATACCCCACCCTTCACTACCCAAAGGTGTCTCAGAGCAGCTTACAATCTCCTCTCCCTTCCCCTCCCCAGAACAGACATGCTATGAGCAGTATTCCCTCTATGCTGAGTTAGTGTGAGCTAGTTCACAGTTTTTTTTAGGCTCAGCTCACACATTTTTGTCTTAGCTCAGGAAGGATGGCTCCAGAGCAAACTAATTTATGCAGTGGCCAAATCGCTCGCTAACAGTTTTCATGAAAGTAGCTCACAAAGTAGAATTTTTGCTCACAAGACTCAACAGCTTAGAAGGAGCATTGCTTGTGAGGTAGGTGGGGCTGAGAGAGCAACCAATTTCCAGGTTAGCAGCTAGTACTCAGAGCTTGTCACATGCTTGCTCAAACTTGGCTATTTTTACCCTCCTTAAAATAAACAAACATATTGTGAACAATGGCACCAAAAGGAACCAAGAAGGGAAAAGAGAAACAAGAAAGTGGGCTCCGTTTAACAGAGTTTTTTTCAACTACAGACGCTCCTTCCACCTCGTCGGCTGTCCCAGGGTGGTGTGAACTAATGACTGCAGAGACCCCACTCACTGCAAATTTCCTGACACAGGCATTAATTAAACAACACCAGGAACTGAGAAAAGATATCACAGAAATGTTAAAACCAGGATTTCAATGAAGGGATGAGCTGGAAGACCTCCAAAAACAGACGGATAAAAAAGCTGACAGGGCTCTCCAGAAAATTACGGAGCTTGAAAGGCAAGTACCTGTGAGAGCAGATGCTTGGGCTAGAGAGCGCATTTTGTCTCTGGATCATCGCAGCCCATGAGCTGTCTTTGAAGTTCAGAGGGTTTAAAGCAAATGCTGAAGAGGGAACAGAATTAACGCTTCAAAAGATGGGAGAATAACTGCAATAAAGATAATAAAGCAAGGAAAAGAATGCCTAATTATTAATATCTATGCCCCTAATGACAATCAGAACCCTTTTTATAAAGAATTAACAGGAGTATTAACAGCCAATAAATATGATCAAATTTGTATTATAGGTGATTTTAATGTGGTAATGGACAGAAATAAGGATAGAAAAAATCAGAAAGATAATAAGAAAAATAAAAGAGGCTCTGTATTACCTAATAGCTTTTTACAACTGGCGATAGAATATGATCTATTAGATGCGTGGAGATTGAAAAATGAAAAGGAACAGGGTTATACATACTACTCTGCGAGACATAAGTCTTGGTCTAGGATTGACATGGCTTGGGTCTCAAGATCTCTTTTGATGGAAATGACGGGGGTAGACAAATTACCTCCGACGTTCGCAGACCATAACCCTTTAATACTAACTATAAAAGGGATAAGGAAAAGTAGAAGGTGGGTTATGAATAGGTACGTGTTAAAGGATCAGGAATTCGTGGAAAGAATGAGAGAAGAAATCAAAGATTTCTTCAAGAGAAATATCCAATCAGACATCTCAATTAACACGGTATGGGATGCCTTTAAGGCCTTTGTAAGAGGAAAGCTAATTAGTTACTCTGCTTGGAAAAGAAAGCAAGAAAATAAAGAATATGAACAATTGGTCAAACAGATTAAAATAGAAGAACTAAATTGCCTAAAAAATAAAGAGGAAACAACTAACAGACAAAGGCTGCTGATGTCAGCATAAAATGAATCTTCTGCTAAGTAAAGAAGTTGCAAAAAAAGTAGAGTATAATAAAATGTACTTCTTTGAAAACGCAAATAAGCCAACCAGATGGTTGGCCTATAGACTGAAAAAAGAGGAGGCTAAACGATCTATGATTACATTAAAAGATGATAAAGGGATCAATAGATACTTGTTAAAAGATATAAAGGAGATAGCGACAAATTATTATCTGAATTTATATAAACAGGGAGAAGAGAACGATGAAAATATAAGACAATATTTTAAAAATGAATCTAGTATTAAAAAATTTACGGAAAATCAAAAGAATATCTTAAATGAACCAATCACAATGTGTGATGTGGTGGAGGCTATAAATAGACAGAAAAAAAATAAAGCCCCGGGTCCAGATGGTCTCCCTGGAGAATTCTATCAAATATTTGAAGGACAAGTATCCATAATATTTAAAGATTTGATAAAGAAAATTGGTGAGACTGGGATTATACCAAATTCTTGGAAAGAAGCACTGATAACCTTAATACCCAAAGATCGAGACAACTTAGATGAGGTTAACGACTATAGACCAATCTCCTTGTTAAATGCAGATTATAAAATCTATGCAAATATCTTAGCAGAAAGATTTAAAAAGGTACTAAATCAGATAATAAATAGAGACCAAGTGGGCTTTCTTCCCGGAAGGCAACTTAGAGAAAATTTGAGAACTTTAATGGGCACTTTAGAGTATTACGAGGCACACCCAGAGAAATCCGCCGCTCTGATGTTTATGGACGCAGAGAAGGCATTTGACAACATTTCCTGGAAATTTCTGATAGCCAAATTAGAGAAGGGAGATCCTGGAGAAAAATTTAGAACAATGATTGAAGCAATATATAGGAAACAATCTGCCCGAATAATAATAAATGGGGATCTATCTAAAGAAATAAACATCGAGAAGGGTACGAGACAAGGTTGCCCCCTCTCCCCGTTACTCTTTATATGTGCCCTAGAATCTCTTTGTGAACAGGTACGCGAAAACTCAGAGGTTACCGGACTCAAAATTAGAGGACAGGAGTATAAGCTATGCGCCTACGCGGACGATGTCATGTTCATCATGGAAAACCCAGAGGAATCGCTTAAAAGACTATTAGAAATCATCTCAAATTATGGAAAAGTAGCAGGGTTTAAAATCAATTTGAAAAAAACTAAACTGTTAACCAAAAATTGCTCTAAAGCAGTAGAGAATAAATTACAAACCACTTTTAATATCTTAATAGCAAAGAAAGTAAAATATTTAGGTATTATCTGTACAAATAAAACTAGCTCCCTTATAGTGGATAATTATAACAGCCTACTAAGTAAGATTAAAAAGGATTTGGATCAATGGAAAAACCTTAACTTATCTTGGTTAGGAAGAATAGCCGCCATTAAAATGAATATCCTACCTAAATTCTTATTTCTAGCTCAAACAATCCCCCCACTAAATGGAAAAGCCTCCTTTTATAAGGAGATTAACAAACTCACCAGAAATTTCATATGGTTCCCAAAAAAGCCGAGAGTGAAGTGGAAGACACTTCAAGACAGGAAAGAGAGAGGAGGACTAGGGGTACCCAATTGGGAAAATTATGGTACGGCAGCTGCTCTTATCTGGATAAGAAACTGGATTAAATTGGAAAATCAAAGAGTGCTGACTCTAGAGGGACATGATCTCTATAAGGGGTGGCATGCTTATGTGTGGTATGACAGATACAAAATACATTCTATTTTTCATACACACACATTAAGAGCTGCTCTGATAAAAATCTGGATTAATATTAGAGAAAAATTTTACTCTAAGATACCGAGATGGGTATCCCCACTAGAGGCCTTCGTAAAACCATCACTACTGAAACAGAGTAATTTAGTAAGGTATGGTGATCTTCTGGATAAGAAGGGAAACCTAAAAACAGAAATGCAATTGAAAGAGGAGTTAACACTTGAATTATCGTGGTGGGAGATTATCCAATTAAAATCTAGATACAAAGAAGATAAGAAAATAGGGTTCTGTGAAAACTTAAATGAGTTAGACCAGATTTGGCTAAATAATGAGGATAAACTAATTAGGAAAATATATAATTTACTGACTGATTTTGAAATGCAGGAGGAAACAGTAAATTCAACTATGATTAATTGGATGAAGGACTTTGGCTATTCTATAGACATTGATAAGTGGTCCAAAACTTGGATCTCACTTAAATATCTAAAAGTGGTAGGATATAAAGAAAATATTTACAAGATCTTTCATCGCTGGTATTGGCCCCCCGACAGATTAAGTAAATGCTTTAAGAATGTGCCGAATGTGTGTTGGCTATGTGGATCAAAAGTGGGATCTTTTTTCCACATGTGGTGGACCTGCAAAAAGATGCAAAAATACTGGGAAATGGTAGCTAAATGGATTTGTGAAATTTTTGAATCTGAATTGCCTCTCAAACCTGAAGTCTTCCTATTGAATATGTTTCCTGAGAAACTGAATAGAGCGGACCAAAAACTGTTGGCTTATATCTTAACAGCAGCCCGTATATTAAGAGCAAAAAACTGGAAAACCTCTGCACTACCGAGCAAAATGGATTTAATTTATAAACTTTTGGACTGGGCTGAAATGGATAAGCTGAGCTACTTATGTAATATGGACAGCAAAAGAGATCCTAAGCGTGTGTGGTCCAAACTATATTTTCAGTTATAATGTTTTTGTGCTCTGTATATATCAAAATGAAGCTTTCAGCTAGTATATTTGAAAAACTTAATAAAAAATTATATATAAAAAAAGACTTTCAAGGCACAAAGATACAAGTGTTCCCAGATCTCCCCCCTGAATTTTTAAAGATAAGAAGAGATCTTAAGAGTATCACAGCTAAACTGCGGGATTTAGGTATTAAGTACCGTTGGCTCCGTACGAGCAAGCTGTGTGTTCAACAGGGGTCCACTTCATATCTGGCTCATGACTTGGTCTCAGGTGAAATAATGCTGGCCGCCTTAAATCTTTCCCCATCTGATTTCCAAGAAAACACAGCTGGCAAGAGGAAAGAGTGTTCACCTCTTGCGTCAGCTGAAATAGCTCGGGTCTGTACTCTGGAAGACCATGAAGGTTTTGAAGAGAGTGTGGACTCAATATAGAAGTTGAGGTTTTGGGTAATATCGAATAATTTTTGTACTTTTTGCTAATGAGTGGTGGGATTGTGGCGATTGTGGGTATGTATCCCCCCAGGAACAATCGGTCCCTGGAAGGAGGGTTTTTACCCTCCTGACCTTTGAGGTCTCTTGGGACTGAGATCAATTATAAGTAGAATTTAGTTCAAGATTAATCTGTTAATATATTGTAAATCACTATATATGACATTGTTTGAAAACTTAAATAATATTATTCAGTAATAAGTTTGGGAGAAGAAAGAAGAGAGAAGAGGAAGGAGAAGATCTGAAGATAAAGCATGCATGTGAAGTTTTGTTTGTATATATTATTAATTGATTTTAGCAGTGTAGTATAATTACAATATTCTTTCTTCAATAAAATTGCTTTAAAAGGGGGTGGAGAAAATAAATGAACTGCCCTTGAAAGAACATCTCTGAGTGAACTTGTGACTGCAGAAGCAGCTGCATGTGGAGGAGTGCGGAATCAAACACAGCTCTCCCAGATTAGCCTCCACGCTCTTAACCACTACACCAAACTGGCTCTCATCCCCTCAAGAGCCACAGGTGAGCTCTTGTTCAGAAGGAGCTCCTGACTCTCCAAATCCCAGTCTCCCTCCCTCTTTACCCAGCAGGCGGTATGACTGTACCAAACCAACTGTTGAAAGACCTGAGTCAGATTGAGGTGAGGAGAGAGGAGGTCCTAAGACTGATAGACAACTTAAAAACTGATAAATCACCAGGCCCGGATAGCATACATCCAAGAGTTGTGCCTGTGGGTACCTTGACTTTCAGGAAGCTTTTGATAAAGTTCCTCATCAAAGGCTCCTAAGTAAGCTCAATACTCATGGGATAAAAGGAAAACTCCTCTTGTGGATCAAAAACTGGCTAATTAATAGGAAACAGAGAGTGAGTATAAATGTGCAATATCCACAGTGAAGGGTGGTAAGCAGTGGGGTACCGCAGGAATCAGTACTGGGTCCGATGCTCTTTAACTTGTTCATTAATGATTTGGAGCTGGGAGTAAGCAGTGAAGTGGCTAAATTTGCAGATGACATGAAATTGTTCAGGGTGGTGAGAACCAGGGAGGACTGTGAGGCACTCCAAAGGGATCTATCGAGGATGGGTGAGTGGGCGTCCACATGGCAAATGGGGTTCAGTGTGGCCAAGTGCAAACTGATGCACACTGGGGCCAAAAATCCTAACTATAAATACATGTTGATGGGGTCTGAACTGGCGGAGACTTAGGAAGAGAGAGCTCTTGGAGGCATAGTAGATAACTCACTAAAAATGTCAAGACAGCGTGTGACAGCAATAAAAAAGGCCAACTCTATGCTGGGATTATTAGGAAAGGAATTCAAAACAAATCAGCCAGTATCAGAATGCCCCTGTATAAATCGATGGTGCGACCTCATTTGGAATACTGTGTACTGAGGGGTGTCATTATAGAGGTTTACAAGATTATGCATGGAATAGAACGGGTAGAGAAAGTATTTTTCTCCCTTTCTCACAATACAGGAACTCGTGGGCACTCAATGAAATTGCTGAGCAGTCGGCTTAGAACGGATAAAAGGAAGACCTTCACCCAAAGAATGATTAACACATGGAATTCTCTGCCACAGGAGGTGGTGGAAGCTATAAGCATATACGGCTTCGAGAAGGAATTGGAGAAACATCTGGAGCAGAGGTCTATCAGTGGCTATTGGAAACAAGGTATAGGGAGGAACTCTCGGTCTGGGGGAAGTGATGCTCTGTATCCTTGGTGTTTGGGCGGAGGAGCAACAGTGAGAGAGCTTCTAGTGCCCTGGCCCCACTGATGGACCTCCTGAGGGCACCTGGTATTTTTGGCCACTGTATGACATATGGGCCATTGGCCTGATCCAACATTGGCTTCTCTTATGTTCTTCTGTTCTTACCCAGAGAAATTACACTCCTGTAGTTCTCCAGCATGACTTCTCTGTAGAGAGCTCTCTGGCCCGGATCCAGCAGGGCCCATTCTGCTGGGGCAAAAGAGACAGACACCTCCTCAAAGGAAAAGGGACGCTGAAAGAAAAAGCGGATTCCCTCCTCAGAGATCATGCCAGGCAGAGATTGCACACCGGAATGGAGTGGTCTGGGATGGTACAGGATGTATGGTTGGGTGTTGGTAAAGGCATTCAGAGTCTCGCTCACCCAAATCATACTGGAAACTGCAGGAGAAAAAGCCCCCCTGAGAAAGGAGGGGGGGACCCTGGCTGTCCCCCGCTCATCTCCCTTACCTGGACTGGCGGCAAAGCAGCGGCTTCCAGACCTCCAAAAAGACGATTGCTCAGCAGCATCTCTCCACTTCCTGTTAGTAAGAGACAGGAGGGAGGAAGGGTGTTTGTCGTGACTTCCCATTCCGTCTGCTTCTTTGTTCGCTGCTTCACGCACCCCCTTTCCAGGAGACTGAAACCTTGCCCTGAGTACACTCAATGCAATCCTTTCACACTTTTTACCAAATGCTGGGAGAGGCAGAAGGGAAGCACCCATGAGCCTCAGGGGTGATGAATGCTGCCAATATATTTCAGGTTTCTATGAGACTTGAAATGTGCCCTGTGAACGCTGAAGATCCAAAGGTTACAGCATCCCTGCTGGATTAGACCCAAACCCCAGTAATCTTATTCTCCCGCTGGCTCAGCCCTTCAGTCGGGCGGGTGGGGGGGGGGATGATGTCCCCATCACATTCAGCTAAAATCAAGAAGGAGAAGGAGGAGGAGGGAGAGATTGGATTTATAGCTCACCCTTCACTCGGAGTCCCAGAGCTGCTCTCAAAGTCCTCTCCCTTCCCCTCCCCACAATAGAAACCCTGTGAGGTAGGTGGGGCTGAGAGAGCTCTTTCAAAGACTGCTCCTGAGAGAATGGCTCTGAGAGAACTCGTGACTGACCCAAGGTCACACCAGCAACTGTGTGTGGAGGAAGGGGGAATCAAACACAGCTCTCCCAGATTAGACCATGTGCTCCTAGCCACTACACCAATCCGGCTGTCTAGCTGCGCTCTTAACCACTACACCAAACTGAGTATTGTGAGTTATTTGTATTTATTTAATTCTTTCCCTCCCTACCCATCATATTCACAGGGTGCCTGGATCGTATACGGGCAAAACTAGTCCTTACCACGGGAGAGGGCATCTTGGGCACCCTCCTGGGCCTGCGCCCTCTGCCCTTGCTCCAAGGAAGCCCCTTCTGCCTCAGGGAATGTCGCTTCTGCCTTCAAGGAGGGTTCCCACATCTGAAACAGCAGTGAGGGAGAGGGGTGAGAGATGGGATGGGAAAGAGAACACGGAAGGGACCCTGCCCCACTCCCAGCCGCTGCACCCGTCCATCAGCAGACCTCCTGAGTGACCCGGAGGGACGAGAAGTTCTCTCGTAGAAGAGGCTGGGGAAGGAGGCCGTTAAATCTCCCGCTTGGATGACTCCCACTTGGGCAAACGTCTCTCAGGGAGACTTTAAGAGAAGGTCAGACACCGTCGCTTGAATCGGACATACCTGGAGGAGAGCCCCTCACCTGCTCCGCCTGCCTCTTCTCCTCTGCCTGGCTCAGGAGGAAACCTTCGGCCAAGGCCACCGCCTGGGAACTGGTCTCCGGCCCACATTCCCTGACCCAGCCCTGCATTTCCTGGGGCAGGATGGCCAGGAGCTGCTCCAGGATCACCAGGTCCAGGATCTGCTTCTTGCTGCGCCCCTCCGGCTTCAGCCACTGGTTGCCAAGGCGATGGAGCCGGCTGCAAACCTCTCGGGGCCCAGCGGCCTCATGGTACTGGAACTGCCGGAAGTGTTGGCAGTGGACATCTGAGGTTGCCGTCACCTGATAATGGATCCCTGGCACAGGGCTTTCCTGGAATTCAGCGCTGCTCCCAGCTTGGGTGGGATGGGGGCCCCTGCTGGCCACCTTGCCAGTTCCAGGTCCTTCTGGGTCCTGCTCTTCCATCTCCTCCCCCTTCTCTTGGGTCACCTCCGACTGCGTAAAGATGCCTTCAGTCCCTTGGCGATGAAGAGAGGCCTGTTTCTGGGGGGAAGGAGGGACAGAGACAGAAACATGTGACAAGGAAAGCCAACAGGAATTGCCCTGGGGGATCAGAACAACCGTGCTTCTTGTGGCTTGTCGACCGGGTTTAATATCATTTTGCTTTATTACACAACTGACCTATTTTAGATATGCCTCCTTGGTTCTCCGGCAAACTTCACTGTCTCTATTTGGCTCTTTCAGGATCTTAGCAGCTTAGCCTCTCATTACATGGGTTCTGTCTGTCCGAGGGGTAATTCTTAGGGTAAACTGGAGCCCCAAATGGACTGGAGCGACGGGTGACCCCTTAACCATTGTATGTGTTTCTTCAAGAGACTTGAAGCCCCTCTTCCAAAATCCACGGGGTTCTGCCTTTGAACAGTGGAGTTCTCTTGGTTAGATCCTGGTTAGACCTCCAGCAAACTTGTATTTTGGGGAGGTGGAAAACCAGCTCCTCTTGGCTCTCCTCACAGCTAGAAGGAAAACTCTCAGTGCAGCTGCAGGACTGGATATCACGATACTGTTAACCTACAGGGCCTCAGTCAATTACTCTTAGCATCCTACAATTGAAGAAGGGTACATTGACACATCCATCTCCAATTTTGATACCTTTATTTGCTTTACTATGTTTTCCCCAGAATTAAACCCAAACAAAGGGTGACAGCAAAAACCAAGGTTGTCATTCCTGTTTCGTCCTTGCATCCTTTAAACATCTTGATTATGCTGCATGCTAATTTGCTGCTCTCCCCCTGCCTATAGGTACGGGCTGGTAACTTCCATTTCAGTGTATCAGAAGAAGTGTTGCATGCCCACAAAAGATGGTAATACCTTGAATAAAACAGAAAGGTTTTCCTTAAAGGTGCCACTGGACTTGAACACTTCTCAAAATTTGCCAAAAAAACTCCACTGAAGAACGAAAAGCTTTCCAAGCCTGAAAAAACCTCCGTAATTAAGTATGGGATTTAATAGGAACAACAGAGAAGCAACATTTCTTACCGTATTTGGATTACTTGCACAAAGATGTTCCTGACACAGAAGCTGTACTGTGAATCAAACCTACTGTAAATCAAGCTCACTGGTGCAGATGTGGTCCCAGCTGAACAGCGCGCCAACCGACTGGCGAGAGAGTCCGATTCCCCTCGAAAGGAGTCTCACAAGCTGTGTATCAATGGAGGGGCCAGTGGTACCCTACTTCTGAGAAGGGATCCACGTGGAATACAGCGAGCAGGCAGATTTCCGCACTTTTGCCATGCTCCTAAGTCCACAGAAGAAGGTTCAGCTTCATCTCGACCCTCTAAATAACTGACGTCTCCTGCACCCAAAGGCCCAAAACTCTGCCTGATGCATAAAAGGAACCCCTGAAACCAGAGATTTTTATTGTTGTTGTTTTTTCCCAAAGTGCCAGTACTCAAACATAAAGTTGCACTGCTTTAGGGTCTTGGCAGAACGCCCACCAGATGGTGCCAGTTTGCAGTCCTTATGAATGCTACTGCTGAAAAGAAGGACAGGCGGGAAGCCCTAAAACTGTTTGCAAGTACCAAGAAATGAGTTAAGGCTTCCCTTCCTTAGACTCCTCTCAAGCCAAAATCAAAACTGTTGACCTTATAACCTCAGCTTTTTAGGGAGTTTGCTTTTTGCAGAACTTAAAACTTCTTCATCCTGTTACATGCAAATTTGTTGTTCCGCCTGTCTATAAATTCGGACTCCACCTTTCATTCCAAAGTCTCTGAAAAAGTGTGCGTGCACACGAAAGCTCATACCCGGGATAAACCTTTGTTGGCCTGAAAAGGTGCCATTGGACTCTAAACCTGTTCTGCTGCTTCAGACCCCCACGGCTGACCCCCTGGAACTCTCTGTGTGGAAAGCAGCACATTCAGCCGCACGTACAGAGACGGATACTTCCTTTCTCACAAAATGCAAACACCTGGACGTTATACCTCAAGGGCTGAGAATGAGGCATCCTCTCCAATCCACTCACCCCAGGAACGATGCAGGAAAACTGTGCCTCAATTTCTCCCAGGAACGACTCAGACCCCTGACTAGAGGTCAGCTCCCCTGGAGAAAACGGCTGCTTCGAAGGGGGGACTCTCTCTAGGGCGTGAAACCCCACTGAGGCTGCTCCCCCCCCACCCCGCCCTCTCCCGGATGTACCCTCCAAGTCTCCCGGTATTTCCCAACCCAGACCCTGGGCTCCCGGGCACTTTGTCTGGATAAACAGGGAGGGGGTTACAGAAGCGCCCGTGTTCTCAGAGCAATCTCAGGAGGAACCCCATTGAGCTGAACTGGGCGCCGCTGACTGCAGTCCGTCCGGTCCTCCTGGAAAGGGCGGGGAGCCTTCTCTGGTGCCTCTGCAGCAGGGAAAGGGTTAAGGAGACCGAGGTCTTCCCAGAGAGGCCAAGCAAGGTGGGGGGGGGGAGAGGCATGGAGGGACGGGCGGTCTTCCTGGGGGGGGGAAGAGGCGTCTGCTTTTGGCTTGCAAGAGAGGTGGGGGAAGGAGTCCGGCGCTGCAGCAGGAGGGACAAGGGCGTTGCAGCCGGGCCCCGGGGAGGGGGAGGCACCAGGAGGGAGTGAACGGCCGGGGGGGGGGGGGCGGCAGGAGAAGCTCTTAAATCGCAAGAGGGGTGGGGGGATGCGGCTCTCGTGAGCCTTTGGGGAGAGGGGAGATTCAGTAGTTTGAAAGGGGAACGTTGGGGACTCACCTGCGGCTCCCCTCTCTCTCCGGCGGAACGGGGGCACCCGGACTGCTTCGGGCGCGCCTGTCCCCTCCTCTTCCTCCGGGCCGGGCGGAGCCAATGGGTGGGTCCCAGCGAGGGCGCCCCCTGCCGGACACCGAACAGCTCCGCTCCCCAGGTCTGGAGACCTCGCCCGGTTCAGAGACTCGCAGGATCGCGCAGAGCTGGAAGGGGCCACAGAGGCCATCCAGTCCAGCCCCCGCTGCTTAGCGCAGGATCAGTTCAGAGCATCCCTGACACGTGTTTGTCCGGCCGCTGCCTGAAGACTGCCAGGGAGGGGGGAGCTCAGGACCACTTCCCTGGGGACCCCTTTCCACTGTAGCATCAGCTCTGGTTGTCGAAATGCCTTCCCTAAGGTCCAGCCGGTCCCTTCCCGCCCTTCACTGGAACCCATTCTGGCGAGTCCTATCCTCTGCTGCCCCCAGGAACAGCTCCCTGCCCTCCTCCTGAAACATTTTAAAAAACTGAATCATGAAAAAGAAGAAGAAAAGGAGATTGGATTTATACCCTGCCCTTCACTACCCAAAGGAGTCTCAGAGTGGCTTACACACTCCTTTCCCTTAAGAGACACCCTTAAACTTTTCTAAACTGAACAAAGTATTGTATATGTAGATATATCGTATATATCGATATAATGGTGGCTCAGAGGTGAAGACCTTGAGCTGCAGACCGGAAGTTCAGCAGTTTGAGACCCGAGTGCCGCATGACGGAGTGAGCTCCCGTCTCTGGCTCCAGCTCCTGCCAATCTAGCAGTCTGAAAGCAAGACATTGCAAGTAAACAGGTGTTGCTTCGGTGGGAAGGTAACAGTGTTCTTTCTGCCTTGGCGCTTAGTCATGCTGGCCACATGACCACGGAAAAAGTCTTCAGGCAGCGTTGGCTCTTCGGTTTGGAAACGGAGATGAGTACATCCTGCTAGAGTCGGATTCGGCTGGCTTTCAAGCAAGGGAAACCTTTACCTTTATACCTCTATAGATTGAAATATATTTTAGTCAACATCCAGCAGAATTAGAAAAGGAAAGCCAACTATCAGGAACAATCTCATATTACAGTCCTCAGTATCAGATTCAGTGGGAGGGGAAAAGATGGATGCCTTTACCCCACTGAAGAGAAGGAACCTCCTTGGGAGTCCAGCGTTTCCTTCTCCTTCCGTGGGGGAAGGCATCCAAACTGGTCATATCACCAAGCTGGGGGGGGGGGGGGGTAAAACAGCTGCAGTGTTAATCCCCTAACACCTTTTGCAGAGCCCTTCTCCCAAAGGCAGCTGGGCCATCCCCTAATATCTGACAAAAGTAGGAAAGGAAGGCCATGTCGCTGCCTTAGAAATCTTGTCAACAGGAGCCCTAGGGGAAAATGCTGCTGTAATAAGAACATAAGAGAAGCCAATGGGCTAATGGCCCATCCAGTCCAACTCTCTGAGTCACACAGTGGCCAAAAACACCAGGTGCCCTCAGGAGGTCCAGCAGTGGACACTAGAAGCCCTCCCACTGTTGCCCCCCCCCCTCAATTACTAAGAATACAGATCATCACTTGCCCCAGACTGAGATTTCCAATCTATACCTTGTGGCTAATAGCCACTCATGGACCTCTGCTCCAGATTTTTATCCAATTCCCTCTTGAAACCGTCCATGCTTGTAGCCGCCGCCACCTCCTGTGGCAGTGAATTCCATGTGTTAATCACTCTTAGGGTGAAGAAGAACTTCCTTTTCTCCGTTCTAATCTGCCTGTTCAGCAATTTCATGGAGTGCCCACGAGTTCCTGTGTTGTGAGAAAGGGAGAAAAGTACTTGACCGATTTCCCCATGGTGACCAGGGCCCCGTGGGATCTTCTTCAGTTCCGCAGAGTCTGCAAGATGGGCCTGTTCCGCTGGGCCTTTGGTTGAGGCAGCCTCCCTCAGGTTGCGGTCACCCATCTCTCACCTGTCTACTGACCACCACCAACTGGCCTTCGATTTTTGGGCCAGAACTTTACAGCCAACTGACACTCTTTCTAGCTCTACCCATTGTTTTAATGGTCATCATGTTTTATCATGTTTTAATGTTTTATGTTTTAAACTGAAATTGTTTTTGTTCTGACGATGATACCCGTCCTGAGCCCTCCCGCGGGACGGGCCCTATTACTAAGCACCACCGCAATAGCGGCTTCCTGTCTCTTTGGAGTGTTTGAGCGCGATCCCCTTTTCCACCCATAACATCCTGCCTAGTCGGTTTTAAGGTATCTAAACCCTGGTCTAGAGCCCAATTACCGAATGCTCTCCATGTATTGTTGTCAATGCGCCCAATGGCCGGTCGCCTGGCCTGAAAGAGAAGCTCAGCTGTGTTCTTGGATAGACCTACCAGGGTTTATTCGAGGTATAAGCTTTCGTGTGCACGCACACTTTAAGAATACCTTGGACTCTACACTTGTTGTACTGCTTCAGACCAGCATGGCTGACCCACTGGATCCATCTTGGATAGGCCGGTTAGCATCAAGTCCTTCCTTTCAGTCTCCAGGCCGTCAGTTTTAGCCACCTGGGGTCCGGATGCATTATTGGTCCCCGAGTCAAGAGACCTTTTCTGCCCGGTAATCTCCAGGCTTCCGTGGTCGAGAATTGCACCAGTTCGGAGAACCAAGGCCTCCGGGGCCAGTAGGGGGCCGCTACAGTGACCTCCGCCCCCCTCCCTCCTGATCTTCCTCAGCACCCTGCTCAGGATGGGTGCCGCATCAGGAAGTGTCCTGGTTTCCCCTGGCCGGGCTCCTTCCTGTGTTAATTCTGCCCTGATGGCTGCAAATGAATCAGTCTGTTAACTACTCCCAGGTGCTTCTCCTCCTCCCCCTCTTATGGCTGTTAGTACCTTAACCCACCTGGTCTAACAGAGGCTTTAATTCACTTGGGTCCTCCTCCCACCTCCAGCTTCATCTGTCACCTGTAAGTGCCCCCCCCCCCCAGTTCATGCCTGGGAAGGTGAAGGGAGGGCTTCTCTGGGCCTTTCCTGGTTCGACCCCCAAACCAGAGTGGTTGCAGCCAGTGTTCCCTCTAAGCTGAATTAGTGTGAGCTAGCTCACTGTTGTTTAGCCTCCGGCTCACACATTTTTGTCTTTGCATGGGAGGGATGGCTCCAGAGCAAACAAATTCATGCAGCGGCCAAATCGCTCGCTCAGCACTTTAAGGCCAGTAGCTCACAAAGTAGAATTTTTGCTCACAAGAAGCCACAGCTTAGAAGCACGGGCTGCAGCTAGTTCTGGCCCTTCCCTGCTGAAGGGGGAAGGAGAGGATGGTGCCCATCACAGCCCCCCCTTGCACCTGTGGCACACCCTCTGAGGCCTCGCTGCCAGGGAAGGACCACTAGCTCATGGGGGATGCTGGCTGGTCACACTGCCTGAGAGCCCAGTTATGAAGGGGCACCATTACTGTGTGTCAGCTAATGCTGCCATCGCCTGCCCCGGAGGTGGCATCCATTGCTCCGTGACATCGGGGGTATGGAATGTTATGTTATACCTCTCGTGGTTTGCTTATCGCTCCCAGCTCTGCTCTGACCTTGAGAGACTGTGGGTGCCTGCCTATGTATCTTCTTTCGTGTCTGGCTTTATTCCTTCCCACTTTTTTCATGAGGACCTTGGGCCAGTATTCGGGCGCCTTTTACATGACTTATATGATTGGTTGCCTTCCTTTGAGATACTCTTTTTGGTTTCTGTATAATTGCCCTGCCCGGGGATTGTTCCAGCCATTAGTAACACAGAACGTGTCGATGACCACAACATACCTTTCTCAATAAAGACTACCTTTTCCTAAGGACGCTTGTGGGTGACTGACTGTAGGACTCTCACACTGTGGTCCTTACGTGACTTCAGCAGCAAACACTGGGCTTCACAGATCCCAAGATCCTGTCAACAACCGTCACAATGACTGGATCAAAATGACAGATATTCCTTCCATGTTTCAGTGAGGTCACAACCAGTTCAGAGGTGAGTTCTTTTTATCAGGCAATGGGGTTGTAGTCTATTCATTGTGCGTATCTTTTTTTTAAAAATAATTTTTATTATTTTCCAACAAAACATGACAAACAAACATACAAACAGATATGAGAGTAACACTACTAACACTCTACTCTTTAAATTACCTCATACAGATATATCTCTATGACATTCTTGTTACCGTAATATGATTACTATTTGTGCAATACCTAAACATTCTTTTGCTAGTTTTTCTATACATCTCAATAGTTAACATGTTTCCTGCTAACTGCCTTTTTGTTTAAACATTCTACATTAGTCTTCTGCAAGTTGCCTTTAAATATCATTCCCCTACTTCAAAATAAAGTTCTTTTTGTACCAGTTATCAAGGTTTCTGGAATCCTTAAATCAAAGTTAGTTTCATTACATCTTTTATAAAAAAGAAATTGAACCTGAACTTTCCATAGATTTCCATTCTGCACATTTATCAATTATCAGCCTTGACCAATCTTATTCTAATAGACATTCATTGATATTTCCTAAACCAAATTTTATCTTATATAAATCATATTCTTTTTGGCTAAACTTTTTAAACAACAACAAAAAAGGGACAAGTTTTTATCTTCCCATAACCATTTTAAATGTGGGCTACATTTTTATAAGTACGTACACGTATGTGCTTCAGCCTATGTTAGCCAGTTAATATGGGCTAGGCTTTACTAGATCAACCTTATCCAAAGTTCCCGAACCCAAACTCAAGTTGGCTTTTTCTTCTTTTTTATAAGAGAACTATATAAACCTTAAAAATTAATCTTCCCTTAGATTTTAATATTGCCTATAATGTTTTCTAGCTCATCTTAACCAGTCAAACGTAAATAGGGATTCTCCCAACCAATCTTATAACAAAATCCCTAAGCCAGTCTTAGTTATTCCTATATCTTAATTTTCTTTTTCTAGTTTCTTCTTTTCGGTAGAGTCTTTGATCGATGCCTCTTCTCCTCGTATGTGGGAAGCCTTTCTTTCATAGTTTGCCATCTATATTCAATGTTTAGGTTTATTTCATCTTCTCTCTGGTGTATTTTCCTCCTTGTAGTTTTAAGGGTTGACTGGGAGCGTCTGCCCAGCGTTGCACGGTTGGCTTTCTAGTCTGCCCATGTGGGTTTTCCCTCCTTCCCAGTGCATTGGGCCTTGGAGTGAGGATAGACCAATGCAGAGTTTACCAGCTTCTGTCCTCTATACAGTTTATATATCCAGCACTTGGCATTACGTTTATGACACACAGGGCCCGGCCCGAAAAAGTGAAATTTATGTCAGATCCAGCCCATGTTACAAATGAGTTCAACACCTCTGGGCTAAAGGGCATCCAAAGACTTTCCAGTCCTACTGTGGACTTGAACCCAGATTCATCAAGTTGTAACCCAACACGCCAGCTCTTGAACTTAACTGACCCACATCATGAATGGGGGCAAACTGGATTGGGTTCATTCATGAAGCTCAGTCATGGCCCAAGGTGTGAGACTCAAACATCTGCCAGAGAAGCTAAATTGTTTTATACACAATAGAAAAAAGACATGCCCTGCCAGCCTCTGACACATTTAATGAAGCCCAACTCAAAACAAAAAAGAAAAACCTTCCCAAAGCACTGAAAAACACAAAGTCTGATTTACCTGATACAAATAATAATCTCTGTAATGAGGTATGACCTTTCCTTAGCTGAGCTTTTTTATCTCTGACTCATAAACACTTAATCTAGGGTTGCCAACTGCCTGGAGGAAAAAAGTGTTGTCCCTTTAACATCATGTCGGATGGCTAAAGCTCCTTCCATAGTCTGAGAATTTTTAACATTTCTTCCTGTTTAGGGTAAGATTTCTGTGTCGATTCAAGCTTTCTACAAGAGTTTATACAGTGTCAGTGCTTTATATGGTCTGTGGTTGTTTTTTAAGATGTGACATATGAGAAAAGCTCTTTTAATGGACTCAGAAGTTACCCGTTTCTCATGTGAGTTCTTTGGTGGCTTTGAAGATTGCCATGCTGACTGAATCCCTTTCCACACTCTGAGCATTCAAAAGGTTTCTCCCCTGTGTGGGTTCTTTGGTTCTTTGGTGCAGTTGACGATGGCCATGCCGTCTGAATCTCTTTCCACACTCTGAGCATTCAAAACCCCTGTGTGGGTTCTCTGATGCCTTTGAAGATGCCATCTCTCACTGAATCTCTTTCCACACTCTGAGCATACAAACGGTTTCTCCCCTGTGTGGGTTCTCTGATGCCTTTGAAGAGTCCCCCTCTCACTGAATCTCTTTCCACACTCTGAGCATTCAAAAGGTTTCTCCCCTGTGTGGGTTCTCTGATGCAGATGAAGATGGCCATGCCGATTGAATCTCTTTCCACACTCTGAGCATTCAAAAGGTTTCTCCCCTGTGTGGGTTCTCTGATGCTTTTGAAGAGTCCCCCTCTCACTGAATCTCTTTCCACACTCTGAGCATTCAAAAGGTTTCTCCCCTGTGTGGATTCTTTGATGGCTTTGAAGACTGCCATGCTGACTGAATCTCTTTCCACACTCTGAGCATTCAAAAGGTTTCTCCCCTGTGTGGGTTCTCTGATGCCTTTGAAGATGCCCCCTCTCACTGAATCTCTTTCCACACTCTGAGCATTCAAAAGGTTTCTCCCCTGTGTGGGTTCTTTGATGGCTTTGAAGACTGCCATGCTGACTGAATCTCTTTCCACACTCTGAACATTCAAAAGGTTTCTCCCCTGTGTGGGTTCTCTGATGCCTTTGAAAATCGCCACTGAACCTGAATCTCTTTCCACACTGTGAGCATTCAAAAGATTTCTCCCCTGTGTAGGTTTTTTGGTGCTGTTGAAGATAGCCATGCTGACTAAATCTCTTTCCACACTCTGAGGCTTCAAAAGATATCTCCCCTGTGTGGGTATTTTGGTGCTGTTGAAGATAGCCATGCTGACTAAATCTCTTTCCACATTCTGAGCATTCAAAAGGTTTCTCCCCTGTGTGGGTTCTCTGATGCCTTTGAAGATGCCCTCTCTCACTGAATCTCTTTCCACACTCTGAGCATTCAAAAGGTTTCTCCCCTGTGTGGGTTCTCTGATGCGTTTGAAGATGCCCCCTCTCACTGAATCTCTTTCCACACTCTGAGCATTCAAAAGATTTCTCCCCTGTGTGGGTTCTCTGATGCCTTTGAAGAGTCCCCCTCTCACTGAATCTCTTTCCACACTCTGAGCATTCAAAAGGTTTCTCCCCTGTGTGGGTTCTCTGATGCTTTTGAAGATGCCCCCTCTCACTGAATCTCTTTCCACATCCTGAGCATTCAAAAGGTTTCTCCCCTGTGTGGGTTCTTTGATGGCTTTGAAGACTGCAATGCTGACTGAATTTTTTTCCACACTCTGCACATTCAAAAGGTTTCTCCCCTGTGTGGGTTCTTTGATGGTTTTGAAGACTGCCATGCTGACTGAATCTCTTTCCACACTCTGAACATTCAAAAGGTTTCTCCCCTGTGTGGGTTCTGTGATGGCTTTGAAGACTGCCATGCTGACTGAATCTCTTTCCACACTCTGAACATTCAAAAGGTTTCTCCCCTGTGTGGGTTCTCTGATGCAGATGAAGACCGCCACTGAACGTGAATTTCTTTCCACACTCTGAGCATTCAAAAGGTTTCTCCCCTGTGTGGGTTCTCTGATGCTTTTGAAGAGTCCCCCTCTCACTGAATCTCTTTCCACACTCTGAGCATTCAAAAGGTTTCTCCCCTGTGTGGGTTTTTTGGTGCTGTTGAAGATAGCCATGTTGACTGAATCTTTTTCCACACTGTGAGCATTCAAAAGGTTTCTCTCCTGTGTGAGTTCTCTGATGCCTTTGAAGAGTCCCCCTCTCACTGAATCTCTTTCCACAGTCTGCACATGCAAATGGTTTCTCCCCTCTTTGTATTCTTTGGTGCTCAAGGAGCTGTGATCTATTTTTGAAGTACTTTCCACACTGAATGGATCTAATTGCTTTCATTACCCTCTGCTTTGGAAGATGTACATTACGCCATCTTCCATCTCTCTTCTCAACCATACAGCTGCCTTTCTTTCTGTTAGGTCTGCCTCGATTCCTGGTGTTTTCTTTCAAGTCTTTATTATTAACTCGACCCGGCAACTGCTGGTCAAGTTCCTCACCCTCCTCATTTCTCTGATCATCCTCTGGTGGAAGAAGGAGAGAAATTCTGTTAACACCTGGGAGGGCAGGTAAGGTCCAAAGGCATCTATGTGACATTCAAGGAGGAAAGGACTGATGGCCCTTCAGCCCCTTCCAGCTTGCCTGATCTTAACCACCTTTCCCCTGTGTATCTAGTGAAGAAGAGGAGGAGACTGGATTTATACTCCACCCTTCATTACCCAAAGGAATCTCAGAGCAGATTACAATCTCCTCTCCTTTCCACTCCCCATAGCAGACATCCTGTGAGGTATTGGGGCTGAGGGAGCTCTTTCGAAGGCTGCTTTTGAGAGAACAACTCTGAAAGAACATGTGACTGACCCAAAGTCTTACCAGCAGCTGCAAGTCAAGGAGTGGGGAATCAAACCCAGTTCTCCCAGATGAGAGTCTATGCTCTTAACCACTACATCAAACTGGCTCTCATCCCCTGAAGAGCCAAAGCTGAGCTCTTGCTCAAAAGGAGCTCCTGATCCTCCAAATCCCAGTCTCCCTCCCTCTTTACAAATTAAATATTGAAAGACCTGTTGTTAAGCCTTTAATATCTTTGTCTTCCTTCACATTTAACAGTAGAACTTCTAAAATCCAAATAAATAGCAGCAGCGAAAGCGGGCATCCTTGTCTTGTTCCTTTTTCAACTTTAAAATCGTCTGTCTTTTCAGTATTAATTCAAATATAGGGCCTTTGCAGATGATGTGATGTTTATAGTGGAAGACCCCTTATCCACATTACCACATTTGTTACAGAGAGTAAAAGAGTTTGGTGACTTAGCAGGATTTTATGTAAATAAAAACAAATCGAAAGTAATGTGCAAAAATATGTCAAATAAGAAACAAAACGAGTTACAAAAACTTACAGAATGTGAGGTGGTGAAAAAGACAAAGTATCTGGGTGTAAACCTAACTATGAAAAATATTGATCTTTATAAAAATAATTATGAAAAATTATGGTTGCAAATTATGCAGGGTATTAAAAAGTGGAATGTATTGAATTTGTCATTGCTGGGTAGAACTGCGGTGGTCAAGATGAATGTGTTACCACGATTAATGTTTTTGTTTCAAACTATTCCAATTGTGAAAGATGTAAAAACATTCAAATGTTGGCAGAAGGAGCTGTCTAAATTTGTGTGGGGAGGGAAAAAACCAAGAATTAAGATGAAAATAATGTGTGATGCCAAAGAAAGAGGAGGGTTTCAACTACCAAATCTAAGGTTATACCATGATGCAATATGTTTGACCTGGGTAGGGGCATGGACTATGCTACAAGATAGAATGTTATTGTCCCTGGAAGGTCATGATTGTAGATTTGGGTGGCATGCATATTTGTATTATTTTGCAAAACAAAAATGGACAATATGTTTAAACATCATTATTTGAGAAGAACACTAATGGATACGTGGACAAGATATAAAAACTTTTTTTCAGAAGAGATACCCATGTGGATTGTACCCGCAGAAGTCTTACATCCAACATCAAGATATAAAGGACAAGATTGGCTGAAGTATAGAGACTTATTAATAAGACATGGCAAGGATTTCAAACTGAAGGAGCAGCATCAGATTGATTTTGATTATGGTTGGTTAAGATATAGACAAATATATGACTTGTATAGAAGTGATAAAAAACACGGTTTCAGGGAAAAAAATAATGAAATAGAACAAGTTTGGGAGGAAGGTGGGAAAAAAATGATTTCTAAAATGTATAAAGTCTTGCTAAAATGGTTTAATGCTGATGAAATGGTAAAAGAACAAATGGTAAAATGGGCGATAAACTTTAACAAAGACATTGAAATGGAATCTTGGGAATTTTTATGGAAAAATGCTATGAGTATATCTACGTGTTATAACTTAAAAGAAAATTGTTTTAAAATGATGTATAGATGGTATATGACACCAAAAAAAATTGCAAATATTGGTCAAAATATGTCTAACAAATGTTGGAAGTGTAAAAAGAAAGAAGGGTCTTTTTATCATATGTGGTGGACTTGTGATAAAGCAAAGACTTATTGGTCAAAAATACATGCAGAAATGGAAAAAATCTTGAAATGTACATTTAAGAAGTTCCCTGAAATGTTATTGCTAGGACTTAAACTAGAAGAGATAAATGTAAAGAAAAGGACAATAATATGGTATATGATTACAACAGCAAGAATGGTGTATGCACAAAACTGGAAAAATGAAAAAATACCAGAGGTGTGGGAATGGTTGAAAAAACTGTTATATATGGCTGAAATGGATAAGTGGACTAGAAAATTGAATAATCTTTACTCAGAGACCTTTCTGGAAGACTGGAAAGATTTGAAAGAATATGTTGAAAAGTATTGGGATATGAAAAACTATATCTATACATGGTTATAATAGCATAAAGGAATAGAAATATATTATATGAATGTTTTAGTTAAAATTAGACAATGAAACTGTTTTTATTTAGAAATACATAAGAGTATAGAAAATAAGAATTGGTGTATAAGTATAAGTATTTTAAAGCTATATAACCGTCACCAGAAACGAAACATAGATATAAGTATTACTATTTTGAATAAAATGGAAAATGTGTTATGCTTCAGATGTGGTGGGAAACCACCAAAACAAGATAAAAATAGAATGTACAAATAGAACAAAATGTTATTTAATATGGAAAAAGGGATTTGTGTAAGGTTAAATGTATTATTTTCGATGTTTTTTTTTTGAAAAATAAAAATTTCTTTACAAAAAAAAAAAATATTGAAAGACCTGAGTCAGATTAAGGTGATGAGAGAGGAGGTCCTACGACTGATAGACAACTTAAAAACGGATAAATCACCAGGCCCGGATGGCATACATCCAAGAGTTCTGAAAGAACTCAAATGTGAACTTGTGGATCTCCTGACAAAAAATGCAGTCTTTACTTAAAACCTGCCTCCATTCCTGAGGATGGGAAGGTAGCTAATGTCACTCCTATCTTTAAAAAGCGTTCCAGAGGAGATCTGGGAAATTGCAGGCCAGTCAGTCTGACATCAATAATGGGTATGTTGGTGGAAACTGTTATTTAAGGAGAGAATTAGTATTAGAAGAAGGAGAGATTGGATTTATACCCCGACCTTCACTACCTGAAGGAGTCTCAGAGCGGTTTACAAACTCCTTCCCCTCCCCAAAAGAGATACCCTGTGAGGTAGGTGGGGCTGAGAGAGCTCTTTCAAGAACTGCCCTTTCAAGGACAGCTCTGGTCAGAACTATGACTTGCCCAAGGTCATCCAGCAGCTGCAAATGGAGGAGTGGGGAATCAAACCCGGTTCTCCCAGATTAGAGTCCGCACACTACTACATCAAACTGGCACTCCAGACACACTGATGAACAAACACTATTGAGGCAGACTCAGCATGGGTTCTGTAAGGGAAGGTCTTGTCTCACTAACCTGTTAGTGTTCTTTGAGGGGGTGAACAAACATGTGGACAAGGGGGACCCAATAGTTATTGTTTACCATGACTTTCAGAAAGCTTTTGGTAAAGTTCCTCCTCAAAGGCTCCTAAGTAAGCTAAATGGTCATGGGATGAAAGGAATAGTCCTCTTGTGAATCAAAAACTGGCTAATTAATAAGAAACCGAGAGTGAGTATAAATGGGCAATTTTCTCTGTGGAGGGAGGTAAGCAGTGGGGTACCGCAGGGACCAGTACTCGGTCTGATGCCTTTTAACTTGTTGGTTACTGATTTGGAGTTGGGAATAAGCAGTGCAGCGGCTAAATTTGCAGATGACACGAAATTGTTCAGGGTGGTGAGAACCAGGGGGGATTGTGAGGCACTCCAAATTGATCAGTTGAGGATGGGTGAGTGGGTGTCAACGTGGCAGATGGGGTTCAGTGTGGCCAGGGGTCATTTCGTAGAAAAAGAGGTGCAGGAGCTCATTAGCATAACTCATTAGCATAACTTATTTGCAGATGCCACACCCCCTGACATCACCGGAAGTGTGTCAGAAGGCAACACCCCCCCACTCAGGCTCCACCCCAAAAATCTCCAGGTATTTCCCAACTCAGAACTGGCAAGCCTACCTGGAGAAAAAGCTGGGGTCCGCTGGGCTTTGCAGCACCATCCTACGCCGAGAGGCCACGCCAGTTCTCCCAGATCAGAGTCCACGCTCCTAGCACTACACCAAACTGTAACTCAAAACCTCTCTCTTTTAGAAACAAGTCCAAGAAACATAGGACCCCCTCTCCACCACATCAAGCAGCAAGCAAGATACACGGTTTTGAAAAGTATTTCCCTCATAAATACTCAGAGATCCTGTGATCTCCCGGCAGTGACAATCACAAACAACGGACAAGCAACCCAGAAGACTGAAGATGCATCAGAGTCCTCAACATGATGCTTAAGCAATTGTGGGGGGGGGGGGGGGAGAGACTGAGAAGGCACATAAACCAAAAACACCAGGACACGATTCAGCTTTATAAAGAAAAGATCAGACAGGTATTTCACTTGTGGTCATTACTGGAAAAAGATGGTATATCCACAGCGTTTATGATCCCAGATAGAGTTGCCAGCTCTGGATTGGGAAAGACCTGGAGATTTTGGGGGTGGAGCCTGGAAAGAGTGCAGTTTGGAGAGGGGAGGGACCTCAGCACAGTATAATTCCAAAGAGTCCACCCTCCAAATTAGCCATTAACTGATCTTTTGATCTTTGTCATCTGGAGATGACTTGTAAAAGCAGGAATCAAGTTGAGGCAGAGGGCACAAAATATTCCAGTCCAATTCCAGTGCACAAACTACAAATTATTCACACACCCACACGCAGTGTTGACAGTGCAGCCCCCAGTCCCTGGCTCGTAGGCATACACACACACAGAAAATCTATCTGTTCTTGCAGCCAGCTCTGATGAAGCCAGGATTGCACACAAGAATTCAAAGAGGGAATTCCTCTTGGAAAGTAGTAAGGGAAGGAAACTTTGACCTTCGCCTGTGCTCAGCGAGGAGCTGCCCCTGCCACCTAGACTCCGCAGCCAGGAGGGAAGGCAGCTGCCGTCCAGGGCCATGTTGTGAGGGGGGCAGGAAGGAGGAGGGTGCCCGCAGACTCCCCACCCCACATGAGCGCACAGAAAAACACACAGACGCCTCCCCTGACAGCGCTGGCATAGCAGACATCCAGGCCACACACACACACAGAGCCCCGCTCACCTCCCCCAAGAGCACCGGCCGCGGCAGACCCTCGACGGCTGCCAGACCGCATTGCAGGGGGATGGAGGGCACCGAGGACCTTCCCACCCCGCACACACACACGCTCACACTCACTTGCCTTGCTGAGCGGGCTATGAACACGGGGGGGGGGGGGGAGCTCTGCAGGGCTTCTTCTGCTTGCCTGCTTCATCGGGCGGGCAGAGGAAGCCACTGGGAGGCATTTAAATGCTTCCCTGCAGCCCCCCGGCCCCTTCCTAGATCATGCATCTTGCCGAGCGACTTGGGAATGGTGCGGGGGGGGGGGGCTCTGTGGGGTTTCTCCCTTCACTCTAGAGTCGCGCGTTAGAAACAAAGTGGCTGTGCAGCTCTAGAGAGGAGAGTGGGGGCGGGGGGCGGGGTTTGTTGCCACCGCCATGTGTGCCCGCTCGTGGACTCCCAGAGCGGTGCTCCGGCCCCAAATGACCCTTGAGTGTGGCCAAGAGCAAAGTGATGCACATTGGGGCCAAAAATCCTAACTATAAATACGCATTGATGGGGTCCGAACTGGTGGACACTGACCAAGAGAGAGATCTTGGAGTCGTAGTAGATGACTCAATGAAACTCAAGACAGTGTGCGACTGCAATGAAAAAGGCCAACGCTATGCTGGGGGTTATTAGGAAGGGAATTATTATTACTATTACTATTAGCCACAAAGTATAGATAGGAACTCTCAGTCTGGGGCAAGTGATGCTCTGTCTTCTTAGTGCTTGGGGGGGGGGGGCAACAGTGGGAGGGCTTCTAGTGTCTTGGCCCCACTGCTGGACCTCCTGAGGGCACCTGGTGCTTTTGGCCACTGTGTGACAGAGTGTTGGACTGGAGGGGCCACTGGCCTGATCCAGCATTGGCTTTTCTTATGTTCTTATGAAGTGAAAACAAATCAGCCAGTATCATAATGCCCCTATATAAATCGATGGTGTGACCTCATTTGGAATACTGTGTACAATTCTGGTATTTTAGCTTTGGAAAAAGTACAGGAAAGGGCAACTAGAATGATTAAAGGGTTGGAACACTTTCCCTGTGAAGAAAGGTTAAAACGCTTGGGGCTCTTTAGTTTGGAGAAACGACGGCTGAGGGGTGACATGATTGAGGTTTACAAGATTATGCATGGGATAGAACAGGAAGAGAAAGTACTTTTCTCCCTTTCTCACAATACAGGAACTCGTGGGCACTGTACGAAATTGCTGAGCAGTCGGGTTGGAATTTTTATTTATATATTTATTTTTGGATTTATACCCGCCTAGCCAGCGTACGCCGAATTCACTGCCACAGGAGGTGGTGGCGGCTACAAGCATGGACGGCTTCAAGAAGGAATTGGATAAACATCTGGAGCAGAGGTCCATCAGTGGCTATTAGCCACAAGGTATAGCTAGGAACTCTCAGTCTGGGGCAAGTAATGCACTGTATTCTTGGGTGCTTGGGGGGGGGGGGCAACAGTGGGAGGGCTTCTAGTGTCCTGGCCCCACTGCTGGACCTCCTGAGGGCACCTGGTGTTCTTGGCCACTGTGTGACACAGAGTGTTGGACTAAATGGGCCACTGGCCTGATCCAACATTGGCTTCTCTTATGTTCTTCTGTTCTTACCCAGAGAAATTGCGCTCCTGTAGTTCTCCCGCATGACTTCCCTGTAGAGAGCTCTCTGGCCCGGATCCAGCAGGGCCCATTCTGCTGGGGCAAAAGAGACAGACACCTCCTCAAAGGAAAAGGGACGCTGAAAGAAAAAGCAGATTCCGTCTTCAGAGATCATGCCAGGCAGAGATTGCCCACTGGAATGGAGTAGTCTGGGACAGTACAGGATGTATGGCTGGGTGTCGGTAAAGGAAATCAGAGCCTCCCTCACCCAAACCATAGTGGGAAAAGCCCCCCTGAGAAAGGAGGGGGAGACCCAGACTGTTCCCCGCTCATCTCCCCTACCTGGACTGGAGGCAAAGCAGCGGCTTCCAGACATCCAAAAAGACAATGGCTCAGCAGCGTTTCTCCACTGCCTGTTCGTAAGAGAAAGGAGGGTGTTTCTCGTGACTTCCCATTCCGTCTGCTTCTTTGTTCCCTGCTTCACGCACCCCCTTCCCAGGAGACTGAAACCTTGCCCTGTGTACACTCAACACAATCCTTTCACACTTTTTTCCAAATGCTGGGAGAGGTGGAAGGGAAGCACCCATGAGCCTCAGGGGTGATGAATGCTGCCAACATATTTCAGACTTCTTTGAGATTTGAAATGTGCCCTGTGGAGCTCCAGTTCCCTGCTGGATCAGATCAAACCCCCAGGATTCTTATTCTCCCGCTGGGTCAGCCCTTGAGTTGGGGCTGGTGGGGGCTGGGGTGGGGGATGATGTCGCATGACACGTCCCCATCACAGTTTCATTTATTTATTTTTTGAATTTATATCCCGCCCTCCCTGCAAGCAGGCTCAGGGCGGCTTCCATGGGCCCAAGGACTAAATATTACATTAAAACATATAAAATCAATTAAAATACATTCCTAGATACATAATTAATACATATTAAAAGCTTCCAATAGTACAACCTCTGATGGCAACCTAATGACAAGTCTAATGGCAAGTCCGAAACATTCAGCTGAAACCAAGATGGAGGAGGAAGAGATTGGATTTATACCCCACCCTTCACTCGGAGTCTCAGAGCCACTTACAACCTCCTTTCCCCTCCCCACAACAGATACCCTGTGAGGTAGGTGGGGCTGAGAAAGCTCTTTCGAAGACTGCTCCTGAGAGAACAGCTTTGAGAGAACTTGTGACTGACCCATGGTCACACCAGCAGCTGTGTGTGGAGGAGTGGGGAATCAAACCCAGTTCTCCCAGATTAGAGCAAAAGCTCCTAACCACTACACCAAACTGAGTACTCTGAGTTATTTGTATTTATTTAATTCTTTTCCTCTCTACCCATCACATTCATGGGGTGCCCAGATCATATACGGGCAAAACGAGTCCTTACCACGGGAGAGGGCGTCTTGGGCACCCTCCTGGGCCTGCGCCCTCTGCCCTTGCTCCAAGGAAGCTCCTTCCGCCTCAGGGAATGTCGCTTCTGCCTTCACGGAGGGTCCCCACACCTGAAACAGCAGTGAGGGAGAGGGGTGAGGGATGGGATGGGAAAGAGAGCATGGAAGGGACCCTGCCCCACTCCCAGCCGCTGCACCCGTCCGTCAGCAGACCTGCTGAGTGACCCGGAGGGACGAGAAGTTCTCTCGTAGAAGAGGCTGGGGAAGGAGGCCGTTAAATCTCGCGCTTGGATGACTCCCACTTGGGCAAATGTCTCTCAGGGAGACTTTAGGAGGAGGTCAGACACCGTCGCTTGAATCGGACATACCTGGAGGAGAGCCCCTCACCTGCTCTGCCTGCCTCTTCTCCTCTGCCTGGCTCAGGAGGAAACCTTCGGCCAAGGCCACCGCCTGGGAACTGGTCTCCGGCCCACATTCCCTGACCCAGCCCTGCATTTCCTGGGGCAGGATGGCCAGGAGCTGCTCCAGGATCACCAGGTCCAGGATCTGCTTCTTGGTGCGCCCCTCCGGCTTCAGCCACTGGTTGCCAAGGCGATGGAGCCGGTTGCAAACCTCTCGAGGCCCAGCAGCCTCATGGTACCGGAACTGCCGGAAGTGTTGGCAGTGGACATCTGAGGTCGCCGTGACCTGATAACGGATCCCTGGCACAGGGCTTTCCTGGAATTCAGCACTGCTCCCAGCTTGGGTGGGATGGGGGCCCCTGCTGGCCGTCCTGCCAGTTCCAGGTCCTTCTGGGTCCTGCTCTTCCATCTCCTCCCCCTTCTCTTGGGTCACCTCCGACTGTGTAAAGACCCCTTCAGTCCCTTGGCTATGAAGAGAGAGGCCTGTTTCTGGGGGGAAGGAGGGACAGAGACAGAAGCATGTGACAAGGAAAGCCAACAGGAATTGCCCTGGGGGATCAGAACAACCGTGCTTCTTGTGGCTTGTCGACCGGGTTTAATATCATTTTGCTCTATTGCACAACTGAGCTATTTTAGATATGCCTCCTTGGTTCTTCGGGAAACTTCACTGTCTCTGTTTGGCTCTTTCAGGATCTTACCAGCTTAGCCTCTCATTACACGGGTTCAGTCTCCCCGAGGGGCTAATTCATGGAGTAAACTGGAGCCTGATAAGGACCTTTGGCAGATCAAAAATTGGCTAATTAAAAGGAAACAGAGAGTGAGTATAAATGTGTAATTTTCACAGTGAAGGGTGGTAAGCAGTGGGGTACCGCAGGGCTCAGTACTCGGTCAGATGTTCTTCAACTTGTTCATTAATGATTTGGAGTTGGGAGTAAGCAGTGAAGTGGCTAAATTTGCAGATGACACAAAGTTGTTCAGGGTGGTGAGAACCAGGGAGGATTGTGAGGCTCTCCAAAGGGATCATCAAGGATAGGCGTGTTAGTGACAAAAGCTGTCCTCACAAAGAAATCAGGCAAAGAGCAGAGGTGTTTTAAAAAAGAAATCGGGTTTCAGGGTAGTTTCCACACTCCATGTCACTTTCCACTTTTCTGTTCAGTGGGTATCAGGGTACCTTCAGCCTAGATCTAGGGCGGTTTTATGGCCCTTCAGGGGCGACTCTGCAGCCAGGACGGCGCTGCCCCGAGGTGTCTGAAGGCGGCTTTGAGCTGCAATGCTGAGAACAGGTGGAGTGAATGTCAGGCGCAGAATCAGCCCCTGTCCAGTGGGGAGGAACAACCAGAGGACCCAGGAACTTGGGAGGGGGACCTGAGGCGCACCGGCATTTCGTGTTTGAGACACAGGGAGGAGGGGGTGAGAGAAGCGCCCGTGTTTGCAGTGCAGTCTCAGGAGGAACCCCGCTGAGCTGACCGGGGCGCCGCTGGCCGTCCGTCCGGTCCTCCTGGGAAAGGCGGGGAGCCGTCTCTCGTGTCTCTGCAGCAGGGAAAGGGTTAAGGGGACCGAGCGCTTCCTAGAGAGGCCAAGGAAGGTGTGTGTGTGTGTGGGGGGGGGTGAGGCATGGAGGGACAGGCGGGCTTCCTTGGAGGGGGGGGGAGGGAGGGAGATCTGCTTCTGGCTTGCAAGAGAGGTGGGGGAAGGGAGTCCGGCGCTGCAGCAGGAGGGACAAGGGCGTTGCAGCCGGGCCCCGGGGAGGGGGAGGCACCAGGAGGGAGTGAACGGCCGGGGGGGGGGGGCAGGAGAAGCTCTTAAATCGCGGGGGGGGGGGGGGGCGGGATGCGGCTCTCGTGAGCCTTTGGCGAGAGGGAGGATTCAGTAGTTTGAAAGGGGAACGCCGGGACTCACCTGCAGCTCTCCTCTCTTCGGCGGGGCGGAGGCAGCCGGACTGCTTCGGGCCGGGCGGGGCCAATGGTTGCCGGCCTTCCCGGGTGGGTCCCAGCGAGGGCGCCCCCTGCCGGACACCGAGCAGCTCCGCTCCCCAGGTCCGGAGACCTCGCCCGGTTCAGAGACTCGCAGGATCGCGCAGAGCTGGAAGGGGCCACAGAGGCCATCCAGTCCAGCCCCCGCTGCTCGGTGCAGGATCAGCCCAGAGCATCCCTGACACGTGTTTGTCCGGCCGCTGCCTGAAGACTGCCAGGGAGGGGGAACTCAGGACCACCTCCCTGGGGACCCCTTTCCACGGTAGCATCAGCGCTGGCTGTCGAAATGCCTTCCCTAAGGTCCAGCCGGTCCCTTCCCGCCCTTCACTGGAACCCATTCTTGCGAGTCCTCTCCTCTGCTGCCCCCAGGAACAGCCCCCTGCCCTCCTCCTGAAACACTTTAAAAAACTGAATCATGAAAAAGAAGAAGAAAAAGAGATTGGCTTTATACCCCGCCCTTCACTACCCAAAGGAGTCTCAGAGTGGCTTACAATCCCTTTCCCTCCCCACAAGAGACACCCTTAAACTTTTCAAAACTGAACAAAGTATTGTATATGCAGATATATTGTATATATCGATATAGTGGTGGCTCAGAGGTGAAGACGCTGAGCTGCAGACCGGAAGTTCAGCAGTTCGAGACCCGAGTGCCGCATGACGGAGGGAGCTCCCGTCTCTGGCTCCAGCTCCTGCCAATCTAGCAGTGTGAAAGCAAGACATTGCAAGTAAACAGGTGTTGCTTCGGTGGGAAGGTAACAGTGTTCTGTCCACCTCGGCGCTTAGTCATGCTAGCCACATGACCACGGAAAAAGTCTTCAGGCAGCGCTGGCTCTTCGGCTTGGAAATGGAGATGAGCACCGCCTGCTAGAGTCGGATTCGGCTGGCTTTCAAGCAAGGGAAACCTTTACCTTTAACGCTCTATAGATAGATATATTTTTGGTCAACATCCAGTAGAACTAGAAAAGGAACGCCAACTATCAAGAACAATCTCATAGTACAGTCCTCAGTATCAGATTCAGTGGGAGGGGAAAAGATGGATGACTTTACCCCACTGAAGAGAAGAAACCTTCAGGTGAGTCCAGTGTTTCCTTCTCCTTCAGTGGGGGAAAGCGTCCAAACTGGTCATATCACCAAGCTATACTGCGTGGGGTAACACAACTGCAGCGTTAATCCCCTAACACCTTTTGCAGAGCCCTTCTTCCAAAGGCAGCTGGGCCATCCCATAATATCCGACAAATGTAGGAAAGGAAGGCTATGCAGCTGCCCTACAGATCTTGTCAGTAGGAGCCCTAGGGGAAAATACTGCTGTAATAAAAACATAAGAGAAGCCAGTGTTGGATCAGGCCAATGGCCCCTCCAGTCCAACACTCTGTGTCACACAGTGGCCAAAAATACCAGGTGCCCTCAGGAGGTCCAGCAGTGGGGCCAGGACACGAGAAGCCCTTCCACTGTTGTTCCCCCCCCCCCCCCAGCACCAAGAATACAGAGTATCACCTGGCCCAATCAGGACCCTGAGGCCTGCCACTCCGGATGCTTCACGAAAACATGTTCTGATCCAGAAAGCTTTTGACACCTTCTTCCCCAAATCATGGGGCCCATGGGAAACAAACAGAGAATCTGACTCTCTAAGAGGCTGTTCTCGTGATGCAAATGCAGAGGGCCCTCCTGACATCTAATCGGTGCCACATTATTTTCTTTACTGTGAACTGGCTTTGGGCAAAAGGATGGGAGCACAGCCTGCTGATTCATGTGAAAAAGCGGATTTCCTTTTGGGATGAAGGACGGATCAGTTCTCAGAATCACAGCGTCCTTCCGGAACACGCACAACTCCCTGCCTTCAGATAATCCACCTCTCTCCAATACTCTCCTGGCTGATATAATAGCCATGAGGAATGCCACCTTCCAGGAGAGAGGTTTCAAGGCTATTTGGTGTGGAGGTTCGAAGGGGGCCTTTGTAAGAGCATGCAACACCTTAGATAAGCTCCAAGATGGAAATCTATGCTGCACTGGAATTGCCAACTGTGTCATGCCTTTAAGGTGCCTCTTTATGTATTTATCTGTGGCAATATGACCCATGCTCCTATTACTAAGTACCGCCACAGTAGTGGCTACCTGTCTCTTTGGGAGTGTTTGGGCGCAATCCCATTTTCCACCCTGATTGTATAAATCTGGTGATATCCTGCCTATTAGGTTTTAGGGTATCGATTCCCTGGTCAACAGCCCAAGAGAGCCAGTCTGATGTAGTGGTTAAGTGCGCGGACTCTAATCTGGGAGAACCGGGTTTGATTCCCCACTCCTCCACTCGCACCTGGCTGGATGACCTTGGGCAAGCCATAGCTCTGTACCAGCTGTTCTCTCAAGGATGGTTCTGGAAAGAGCCCTCTCAGCCCCACCTACCTCACAGGGTGTCTGTTGTGGGGAGGGGAAGGGAATGGAGTTTGTAAGCCGCCCTGAGACCCCAAATGAGTGAAGGGCGGGGTATAAATCTAATCTCTTCTCCTCTTCTTACCGAATGCTCTCCACTGTCTCCAGGTATAATTGTAAATGTGCCCAGTGGCCATTTGTCTGGCCTGAAACAGAAGTTCAGCTCTGTCCTTGGATAGGCCTGTTAGCATCAAGTCCTTCCTTTCAATCTCCAGGCCGTCAGTTTTAGCCACCTGGGGTCTGGATGCATTACCGGTCCCTGAGTCAAGAGATCTTTTCTGTCCGGTAATCTCCAGGCTCATCAGTTCAGAGAACCAAGGTCTCCGGGCCAGTAGGGTGCCGCTACTGTGACATCAGCCCCCCCCCCCCCGATCTTCCTCAGCACCCTGCTCAGGATGGGTGCTGCATCAGGAAGTGTCCTTGTTACCCCTGGCTGGGCTCCTTCCTGTGTTAATTTTGCCCTCTTGGCTGAAAAGGGATCAGTCTGTTAACTTCTCCCAAGTGGTTTTTTCTCCCGTCTGTTGGTTACTGTTATGTTCTGTGATCAAATTTGTGATTATTCAATTACCTTGAGACTTATCCAATTACCTTGAGACTTATTCAATTACCTTATCCAATTGCTTTGTTTGGGCGATGTCAGGGGTGCGGCTTACCTGTGTATATAAGCAGGCCCCCTGACCTCCGTTTTCATGCCTCATCTGAACCAGCTGAATAAAATGCTTGCTGAAATCATTACAACGGCCTTGCGACTCCAGTACTTTTCAGTGGCAACAAGGATGGGATCCCAATGAGCGACTCTCTGGCTGACTCCAGCACCGCATCGAGCCCAGGTCTGTCAGCCTCTGACACCGCCCAGCTCCAGCAGTCTGCATCGCCAACGCTCCAGGCTCCTGAAGACCCTGCTCATCACATCACTGATCCATGAGTCCAGATGGCCATCGCTCCGGGACAGCAGATCACACCTTTTGACCCCTCCAGCCCTGAGTTTTGGGAGGCCTGGGCCGACCAGCTTGGCTTCTTCTTCAACATCCAAGGGATCACGGATGCCAGGAAACGCAAGTCGTGGCTGCTGAACACCTGTGGGGTCGCCACCCTCCGGATGGTAAGAAGCCTGATTTTTCCCCGCACTCCCACAGAGGCGTCCTTCAACGAGATCATGGGGGCCCTCAATGACTACTTCACCCCCAAGCCTTCAAAACTAACCCAGCGAGTGATGTTCTTCAGCCGCATCCAGCTAAAGCAGCAGTTCTCAACCTGTGGGTCGCGACCCCTTTTGGGGTCGAACGACCATTTCACAGGGGTCACCAGCTGGCATCTGAGCCCGCCCCGCCCTTCCCTGCCGGCAGGAAAGGGCCCCGTGCTCGATCGAGTGCGAGGTGTGGCCTCCCGGCTCTTTGCCCTCAAAGGGAGCTTTCCCTTTAAGGGCAAAGAGCAGGACTTGGTTGGGGCTGGAGCCCCGCCCCCTGCTTCCAGCAGCCCTTCCAGCAGGGGCCATGAGGAGGAAGAAGCCAGCACAATGGCTGCTTCCCCCTCCCCGCCGCCACCTTTAGGGCGCTCCACTGTCCACATCTCTGGGCTCCACGCCAAAGTGCAGAGCCCAGGAAAGGCGGCAAAAGCCACCCCCCACCTACCTATCTACCTTCCCCCCCTTTCTCTCTCTCTCTCTCTCATCTTTCTCTCTTTTCCCCCTTTCTCTCTCTTCCCCCTCTCTTCCCCCCTCCCCCCCACCTGCAACAGCCTCTCCCCCCCACCTACCTTGGTTTTTTCATGGCATCTTCTGTTGAAGAAAAGTAAGTCTGAAGCCTGAATGTTTGTTGTGTCTTACTGGTAATAGCTTGCAAATATATGTGTGTCTAAAGTCTGTATTAAAGTTGTTTGGTGCTAACTGCCATGCAAGAGAAAACACCTGAAAAAGTAGGTTCATTGTTGTGTGTGTTGGCAGAATTTTATGGTTGGGGGTCACCACAACATGAGGGACTGTATTAAAGGGTCACGGCATTCGAAAGGTTGAGAACCACTGAGCTAAAGGGTGAGTCCGTGGCTACGTTCCTGGCTGATCTCTGCCGGCTCGCTGTCGGCTGTGAGTTGGTGGCGGTGGAGGACACCCTCCTCTCTGAAATCACTACAATGGCCTCCCGAGTCCAGTACTTTTCAGTTTTGTAACCCACCTGGTTTAATAGAAGCTTTAATTTTCCTGGGTCCTCCTCCCACCTCCAGCTTGAGCCAGTTTGGTGTAGTGGTGAGGAGCATGGACTCTAATTGGGGAGAACTGGGTTTGATTCCCCACACCTGCAATGCAGCTGCTGGTGTGTCCTTGGGTCAGCCACAAGTTCTTTCAGAGCTGTTCCCTCAAGGGGAATTCTTGAGAGAGCTCTCTCAGCCCCGCCTACCTCACAGGGTGTCTGTTGTGGGGAGGGGAAGAGATTGTAAGACACTCTGAGGCTTGGAAAGGTAAAGGGGGGGCTACTCTGGGCACTCCTTGGTTTGACCCCCAAACTAGAGTGGTTGCAGTTGTGGATGACCCTTTCCTGCTGAAGGGGGAAGGAGTAGGGCTGCCAAGTCCCCCGGGAGGGCGGGGGAAACACCGATTTTTAAAGCTTACCCCCGCTTTTTCAAAATTGGCCACCGGGGGAGGCAATGGCTGCCAGCAGGGGAATGTTGGAGCCTGCCCTGGCCTCTCCCTGCCAGACCTGAACTTCTTAAAAGGGAAATGTCTGCAGAGAGCCTGCCCTGCAGTAAAAAGCCTCAACAGACATTTCCCCTTTAAGAGAGAGCGAGCAAGAGAGCCCCGCCCAGAGATTAAGGAGGGACTAGGCTCTTTCTACTGAAGGGCGTGCTTTTGCATGTGGCTTGCAAAGTTGCTGCTGGGGTAAGCTGCTGGGGTCTGCCAGCTCTTTTCCTTCTCTCTCTCTCCCCCTCCCCCTTTCTTTCTTTTTTCTGTCTGTCTGTCTGTCTCTCTCTCTCTGTCCCCATTCAGCAGAGGTCTATCAGTGGCTATTATTAGCCACAAGGTCTAAATGGAACCCTTTGTCTGGGGCAGTGATGCTCTGCATTCTTGGTGCTTGGGGGGCAACAGTGGGAGGGCTTCTGGAGTTCTGGCCCTGCTGCTGGACCTCCTGAGGGCACCTGGTATTTTTGGCCACTGTGTGACACAGAGTGTTGTACTGGATGGGCTGTTGGTCCGATCCACTGTGGCTTCTCTCCTGTTCTTATGATATGAAAATCATATTTAGCACTTGTGTAGCACTTAGTGCTTCATATTCTGCCGAGATGAGGAAGGATTCAGTAGGGCCGTTGCTCAGTGATAGAGCATCTGCTTGACATGCAGGAGGTATCAGCCTCTTCAGCTAAAAAAGGATCAGGTAATAGGTGACATGAAAGATCTCAGCCTGAGACCCTGGAGAGCCACTACCAGTCTGAGTAGTCAATACTGACCTTGATGGACCAATGGCCTGATTCAGTATTAGGAAACTTCATGAGTTCATGTGTCAGCATGTGGAAGCAACATCACAGGATGTGACATCACAAAATGATGTCACTTCCTTTCCCCTGGCTCCACCCCCAAAGTCTCCTGGCTCCACCCCCAAAGTCCTCAGATATTTCCCAAGTTGGACTTGGCAGCCCTAGGAAGGAGGGGTATGGGGGGGCCTGGAGGGCTCCTGGGAGGGGGTGGTGCCCATCTTAGGTCCCTCCCCCTTGCTCCTGTGGCACATCCTCTGAGGCCTTGCTGCCAGGGAAGGACCATTAGCCCACTGGGGATGCTGGCTGGTCACACTGCCTGAGAGCCCGGTTATGAAGGGGCACCATTACTGTGGTCCTTACGTGATTTCGGCAGCAAGCGGTGGGCTTCACAGATCCCAAGATCCTGTCCACAACCATTAGAATGACTGGGTCAAAATGCTCCATAAGAGGGCCAGGGGATGCCACAGACATTCCTTCTCGGTTTCAGTGAGGTCACAACCAGTTCTGAGGGGAGCTCTTTTTATCAGGCACTGGGATTGTAGTCTATCCATTGTGTGTTATCACCTTGCGTTTCCTGCACTGTTCTCTACCTTTATAACCCACTTTCTGCACTGTTTCCACTTTGGATAGAATGTTGGTTGCATTTTTCTGAATTCTGTAATGCTAACTATACTTACTGGAAGAAAGGGACATTGTAGAGTTGGGACCTCCAGGGTCATCTAGTTCAACCCCCCTGCACAATATAGGAAATTCACAAATACCGCCCCCTCCACGCCTGCAGTGACCCCTGCTCCACGCCCAGAAGATGGCAAAAAAAAAATCCTCCAGAATTGCTTCCTGACCCCAAAGAGGTGTAAAAAACAGTGTGTTAGAAAGGGCCACGGGAACTAAGCACTGAGGCAACCCTTCCTGCCCTCCCTCTCATCATCTGCCCAAGTTCACAGAATCCACACTGCTGTCAGATACTTCTTCTGAAGAAGTGAGCAGTGACTCACGAAAGCTCACACCCTACAAAAAAATCTTCTTAGTCTTTAAGGTGCTCTTGGACTCTTTTCTGCTGCTATAGACAGACTAACACGGCTATCCGTCTTGATCTGTCTCCATGCTGTTCAATAGTTTGATTCATGCATCATCCCCGTGGTTAGCAATTCACACCTTTGTTCAGCAACTTCTGTGTCTTGACTCTAATTTGCCCTTCCTGGCAACTCTCCCTCTATATAGTGGTTGGGGAAGTCTATTTCACTGTATCTGAAGAAGTGTGCATGCACAGGAAAGCTGATACCCAGAATTCGACTTTGTTGGTCTTCAAGGTGCCACAGGACTCCAAATTTGTTCTGCTGCTTCAGACCCACACGGCTACCCTCCTGAATCTAGTCCGTGAGTCTGTTTGTGTCTCTGCAAACCCTTGTGAGAGAGAAACTTGGGTCACGCTTATTAGGGTACCAGTCAAAGCAGGCAGGACTTGCCAAGCTGGCATATTTCTCACCAGTTTGATTCTTCCCCCAGCGGTGTGAGTGATCTTGGAGAAGAGTTTCCGAAAGGCTTGCAATAGAGCGTCTGGAGACCAGGTTGCTCGGCAGGCGCCCCTGCCATTCTTGGCCTGGTGGTGGCAGCAGAGAGTCACACCCAGATGTGCTGGGGGAGGCTGGGATCAAGCTGCAGATGTGGACTCCTCTGTGAGATCCAGAAGCTTGTAGATCTGGGAGGGTCAAGAAAAGTGAACCACCACAAGCGAGAGCACTCTTTCAGTGAGTGATGCTTTTAACTTAATAATCTTTTTATTTTGCAGACACAAATAAAACATAAACATAGACAAACACAAACAAAACAAAGATACATAAAATAGATGGAGGGTAGTATAATGTACATTACCTCCAATTCTTACATTATCAAGTTGACAATTTCTGTAATAAGTAGATAGACTGGCCTAACAGAGTAAAAAATCTATGTATTTTTGCAGTTCTTTTAAAGTACTTGAGTGACTCAAATTGTATCTAGAGGATTGTATATGAATTGTATATAGTTCAGTTCATGTAATCTTCTAGACATGTATAGAATCTAGACCACGTATTGTAAAAATTTCTCTTCTTGTAATCCTTTTAGAAGTAAAGTCAGTTTATCCATTTCTGCAGTTTCTAGTGTTTTATTTATGATTTCTTCTTTTGATGGTATTTCATCTTTTCTCCAGTATTTTGCATACAGTATTCTGGCAGAAGTTAAAACATGAATAATCAAATAAAAATTTTCATTTCTACAGTTTTCTGGTGTTATATTAAGTCAGAATAACTCAGGGGTGAAAGGTATATTAACTTTCAACATTTTTTTGCAAAATTTCATGTATCCAGGCTCAATATTTTTTAACTGCATCACACGTCCACTACATATGGTAAAAGGACCCAGGAACCTTTTTACATTTCCAACAAGCATTTGATAGATTAGGGTAAAACTTTGCTAACATATCTGGTGTCATATACCATCTATAAAGTATTTTATACATATTTTCTTTATACAAAACTGCTTTTGTAATTTTGACATTTGTTTTACATATCTGGGTCCACTGGTCTAAGTGAATATTATGACCAACATTCTCCGCCCATTTAACCATAGAAATTTTGACTATTTCATCTTGAGTCTTATCCTCTAACATTAATATATACAGTTTTTTAATCAGTTTTTCTTCAGAGTAAAGCAATATCTTACCAATTTCAGACAATTTAGAAAAAAAGATTTTATCTTTAGCGTATCTAGATTGTATCTGTACCAGTTCCCACCAAGTAAACTCAAAGTTAATGTTTTTAATGTCATCTGTTGTTTTTAGTTCATTCCGAGAATCTAAAACGGGTGTCAAACTCATTTGTTATGAGGGCTGGATCTGACATAAATAAGACCTCGTTGGGCTGGGCCATGTGTGTCATAAAATATAATGCCAGGTAGCGGAGATGTAAACTTTATAAAGAACACAAACACAAAGATTTTTCTTTTACTCAAAATAAAAACATGCTTAGAACATTAGCACTCTTGCAGTATTTTGTCTATTTAACAGTATCGGATAGTTATCTGGCACCTGACACCTCTTGCTCTGAATTATTGCATCAAAATGTCTGTGCTGTTGCAATCTTGATTATGCTGTTCAGGTGTGTATCTGTAAGCTGCAAACCTACTTTTGATTTGTTGACCTTCACCACAGAAATCTCATGCTCAGAGTTCTGAGTCTACGACCCAGGGGGAAATGTGAAATGGCTGAGCGACTGAGAGAGTCTGGTGAAGCAAACGATGATGCAGCAGCAGCAACGGAACTGGAAGCAGGAGATGGCCAGTTCTAGTGTGGGCCTGATAGAAGCCCTCCAGGGACCTGATCTGGCCCCCGGGCCGCATGTTTGACACTCCTGATCTAAAAGGTCGGCACATTTCAATAAGTGAACCTTTGAAGCCAGTTTTGGGTTTGTGAAAGCATCCAGTGGTGCAACCCATTTTGGTATTTTAATATAAAATAGCTTTTTGACATCTTCCCAGACCCTTAACAACGCTTTTCTGACTAGGTGTTGCCTAAAATATTTATGAGATTCAGCTTTCTCATACCAAGTAAAAGCATGCCAGCCCAGTAATAAATCATGGCCCTCCAATGACAGAATTCTGGTATTTTCTAAAGTAATCCAATCCTTTATCCATGTCATAGCTGCAGCTTTGAAGTAAAGATTCCAGTCTGGGAGAGCAAACCCAGCTCTTTCTTTTGCATCTTGCAGTGCTTTCATTTCTATTCAGGGGTTCTTCCCTTGCCATACGAATTGTTCCATCATTTTATCTAATTCCAAAAAATATTTCTGATTTTGGAATACAGGAATTGTTTGAAACAAGAAAGTCAGTCTGGGTAGCACATTCAATTTCATTGTTGCAATTTTACCAAGAAAAGATATTTGTAGGTTTTTCCATCTTTCCAGATCTTTCTTAATTTCAAGAATGAGTTGTGAGTAATTACTTTTAATCAATGAGCTGCATCTGTTTGTTATGTTTAATCCAAGGTATTTTAATTTCTTCTTAATTTCCAAGCCTGACAGTTGTTGAAGTTGCATATTTTGGTCTGTGGTCATGTATTTTGTTAAAAGTTTTATTAAAATTTATTTTTATTCCTGCCACTTGTCCATACTCCTGCAAAGAGTTTAAAAGGTGCGTAATAGTCTTTATACGGAAAGTCCAATGGAATCTAAGTCGTCTGCAAAGGCTTGTAGTTTTTATTCCTCTCCTTTAATTTTACGGCCTTTAATGTTGATGTTGTGTCTGATCATGTCATTCAGTGTTTCAAGTGCAAAGATGAATAGTAAAGGTGAGAGTGGACAACCTTGTCCTTTTTGTATATCAATGTGTCTTGTCAATTCTCCATTAACAAGAATCTTTTCTTGTTGTGAAGAGTAGATTGCTTTCACCATTGAGAAGAAATTTGCCCCACATTGAGAAATAGATAGCTTCTCAAGCATGAAGTTCCAGTTAAGATTGTCGAAAGCTTTTTCAACGTCTAAAAAGATCGCCATCTGCTTCTCTGGATGTGCTTCAAAAAACTCAGTTACATTTAGTATTGGTCTCACATTGTTTCTAAGTTGCCTTTTAGGTAGAAAGCCTGCTCGATCTTGGTGTACGACATTTGTCAAGACTTTTTTGAGTCTAGTAGCTAGAATAGAGGCGTAGATTTTATAATCTACATTGAGTAGTGAAATAGGCCTATAGTTTTTAATTTCTTTATGATCCATATTTTGTTTATGAATCAAAGTTATCAAAGTCTCATTCCAAGTACCTGGAACCTTACCTTGCAACAGTATTTCTTGTAATACCATTTTAAAAGGTAATGCCAAATTTAATAAAATTCTGCTGGGAACCCATCTGGGCCTGGCGTCTTGCCTGTCTTCTGTTTTTTAAAAGCTTCAATAACTTCAGCAAATGTTATTGGTTCATTTAAGATTTTTATTTGTTCTTCTGAAAAGGTCACCAAATTGTGTTTACATAGAAAGCTTTGTACCTCAGCTGTATCAGCTTCTCCTCTTTGATGTAATTTTTCATAAAAAGCCTTCACAATATGTTTGAGATCTTGAGGAACAGTTTCCTCAGTTCCAGAGGAGTCTTTTAAAGATAGAATAGACCTTTTCTCCTCTTCTCTTAACTTATAGGCAAGCCATCTTGTTGGTTTGTTAGCATTCTTGAAGTAGTTTTGTTTTGCATATGTGATCTTTTGAGCAATTTCTTGAGTTAAAAGGCATTTCATGCTGTAGAAGTTTCAATTTCATTCTCAAGTTCTGAGTTGCTGATTCTTTTTTCATTTGTTGCTCATGTTTTTGGCTTTGGCTTTGAAGAAACTTCTGGTGCTTCTGTTTATTAAGGTGAGAAGTTGTACTTATAGCCTGTCCTCTTGCAAAGGCCTTAAACGCATCCCATCCAGTTCTAGACGGCATATCTGGTTGAAAGTTTTGTTCGAAAAACATCTGAAATTCTTTTTTCATCTGAGTTACAAAATCTTTCTTTTTCAAAACAGATGTGTTTAAGGGCCACCTGGTCTTACTCTTAGGTGAGGTGTCATAAGAATAGGGTTGCGGTCTGCAAAGGTAGCAGGAAGTATTTCTACCTCTATAAGATCTTTTACTAATGAAGTAGATATCCAATTCATATCAATTCTTGACCATGAATCATGCCTTGATGAATAAAAGGTAAAGGTGATGCTTTTAGAAAGCTTCAGTGTAGAGAGGGGCTCAGTGGTTTCTGTGCCGAGGAATATGGCCCAACATGGGCGGGGCCTGCAAAATTGCATTTTCTTTCCCACACAGAGAGAAAAAGGAGCTTTCCCCAAAGATGTCAAGTCTGGGAAATATTGCAGCACAGAAGGTGGCTAATTGGGAGGAGCAGCAAACACACCAGAAGATATAGAATTCAGTGAGATCTGAACACGGTAGAATAGTGGGCGGATGTGAAGGATGCAATTTAACAAGGATAAGTGCCGAGTTCTATATCTGAGTTCTACAAAAATGAGGAACACACATACAGAATTGGGGGGGATACACTTCTGAGTAGCAGTGTGTGTGAACAAGATCTTGGGGTACGGGTGGACTGAAAGTTAAATATGAGCACCCAGTGTGATGCAGCGACAAAAAAGGCGAATGCAACCTTGGGCTGTATCAACAGAGGCATAACATCCAAATCGCAAAATGTCATATTCCCACTGTACACTGCACTGGTCAGGCCACAACTGGAGTATTGTGTGCGGTTCTGGAGGCCTCACTTCAAAAAGAGTGTGGACAGATTGGAGCGTGTGCAGGGAAGAGCAACAAGGATGATCAGGGGCCTGGAGACCAAGCCCTCTGAGGAAAGGCTGAGGGACTTGGGAATGTTTAGTCTGGAGAAGCGGAGGCTGAGGGGGGACATGGTTGCTCTGTTGAAGTATCAGAAGGGCTGTCACTTAGAGGACGGCAGGGAGCTGTTCCTATAGGCAGCAGAGGATAGAACTCAAAAGAATGGGTTTAAATTAAGGACGGGAAGGTATCATCTGGATATTAGGAAAAGCTTTTTCACAGTAAGAGTTCTGCAACAGTGGAATCAGCTGGCAGCCTTTAAGCAACATCTGGATAAGCACTTGTCAGGGATACTGTAGGCTGATCCTGCATGGATCAGGGGGTTGGACAAGATGGCCTCTCTGGCCCCTTCCAACTCTGTGGTTCTATGATTCTATGAAATATAGTAAAACAGAAGCTTCAACAGCAGTGCACGGCCTTGAGTTTGCAAAACACAACCTGCTTAGTCGCCAAATTTCTGGCTCACGTACTTTCCTTCAGTAAATGATGTATTATTCTTTTTTAGTCATTGCTCAAGATCCCCTGATCAAAGGAGCTCTGAAAAGGAAAGTAAGCAAGCAAGCAAGGTCTGTAAGCCTGAAAATCTTACTGGCTAAAGCAGGGGTGTCAAACATAAGGCCCGGGGGCCGGAACTGGCCCACCCACCAGGGTTCTTATGCGGCCCGCAAGCAGCTACTGCAAGGGAGTCTGTTTGGGGGGGGGGGAGTGGGTGGAGCCACTCCTACTGTGACTTCAGCAAGGCAGAACAACCTCATCTGCAGCAGCCAAGCACCGTGGGAGCATCTCCCCAGCACTGCACCGCTGGCTCTCTAGTCCGCCCATGTGGGTTTTCCTTTCTACTTCCCTCCCAGCCTATGGGGCCTTGCAGTGAGGATACACCGGCTCGGAGCTTACCAGCTGCTGTCCTTTATAAAGTTTACTAGGAATAAGGCCCGTTGTGGGAAGAAATACAATGGGCTCTACAAAGAAACTCTGGGAGACTGCCAAGGCCTTGGGCACTCGGCGTCAATTGCTGTGGCAACCTCAGCAGGGTATAATGACACAGAGTCCACCATTTTCTCCAGGGGAACTGATCAATGCCATCTGGAGAGCACTTGTAATTCTGAGAACTCCAGCCCTCAACTGGAGATTGGCAACAGTGGTTCCCCAAAGGGAATGGCTGGCTTGGAGGGCAGAGTCTATGGCATTGTACCTGTCTGAGGCCCCACCTCTCCTCAAACCTCACCCTCACCAGGCTCCATCCCTCATACCTCCAGGAGTTTCCCACTTGGAGTTGGCAACCCTATCTCCTTTCCAGCCAAGCATCAACCTCCCTTTATTTTCCCCTCCCTGTTCCGCTTTCCATCTCTCCCCCCAACCTGCAGCCTCTACCGTGCTCTGAAGCCCTGACTGCCACGTCACACTGGCTGTCATGGGGGGAGGGGGGGCATCTCAGCAGGGTATGAGGGCATAATGAGTTTTCTCCCAAAGGCCAAAATAGGTGTGGAAAGGGCCCTTTACTGACAGAAACCAAGCTTGGTTGACCAGCAGCAGGCACTATGGGGAAAGTAGGATTCCCAGCTCTGGGTAGGGAAATACCTGGAGACTTGGGAGGTGGATCCTGTGAAAGGCAGTGTTGGGGGTGGGGGTGGTGGTGGAAGGACTCAGCAGGAATTTCCCAACCTCGAGCTGGCAACTATACTCAGGATTAGCCCCAATTAATTCCTCACAAAGGCATAGAAAGGGTTTTGTTTCTTTGTCTTTTTACTGACAGAACCAAGCTTGGTTGCTTACCAACAGCTACTGAGGGAGAATGCTTTGGCTGCTGGCCTCTATGGCATTCTATTCAGCTGAGGCCTTTCCTCTCCCCTCCCCATACTCTGGCTTCCTTAAACTGGCTTCCTTACCTGGAGGCTGGCAACCGTATGAGTTCCTCTCAACAGCCACTGAGGGAAAACTTTGTCCCCCACAGGAGCTGAGCAAGAGAAGTGTCTTCGTCGTGAGACAAAGTGCTTCTGACCGAAAACATTGGCTGAAAGGGGAGTGGGCGGGGAAGAGGAGCAGACCCAGCACCCAGCCAATGGCATGCAAGTACTCTTGAGTGGCAACAGAAGGGCCAATGGCTGAGGGAGAACATTTTACAGCCAATGAGAGCACATGGAATGTTGCCACCTCACCTGGCTTTTATATAGTAGGGACAGATATATCCAGCATTTGGCATTACATTTATGGCACATATGGCCCAGCCCGAAAAAGTGAAATTTATGTCAGATCTGGCCCTTGTTACAAATGAGTTTGACACCTCTGGGCTCCACCAAGTTGTAACCCAACACTCTGGCTCTTGAACTTAACTGACCCACATCATGAATGGGGGCAAACTGGATTGGGTTCATTCATGAAGCTCAGTTATGGCCCAAGGTGTGAGTCTCAAGCATTTGCCAGAGGATTTTTAAAGAATTTTATACACAATTGAAAAAAGACATGCCCCACCAACCTTTGACACACTTAATGAAGCCCAACTCAAAACAAAAAAGAAAACCTTCACAAAACACTGAAAAACACCAAGTCTGATTTACCTGATACAAATAATAATATCTTTAATGAGCTATAACCTTTCCTTAGCTGAGCTTTGTTTTCTCTGATTCATAAACACTTAATCTAGGGTTGCCAACTGCCTGGTGAAAAAAAAGTGTTGTCCCTTTAACAACATGTGGGAGGGTGGGATGTATTTGAGGGCTTCAAACATGGCTAAATCTCCTCCCATAGTCTGAGCATTTTTAACATTTCTTTCTGGTTAGGGTAAGATTTCTGTGTCGATTCAAGCTTTCTAAAAGAGTTTATATAGTGTCAGTGCTTTATATGGTCTGTGGTGGTTTTTAAGGTGTGAAATACGAGAAAAGCTCTTTTAACGGGCTAAGAAGTTACCTGGTTTCTCATGTGGGTTCTCTGATGCCTTTGAAAATTCCCCCTCTCGCTGAATCTCTTTCCACACTTTGAGCATACAAAAGGTTTCTCCCCTGTGTGGGTTTTCTGATGCCTTTGAAGATTGCCACTCAAACTGAATCTTTTCCCACACTTTGAACATTCAAAAGGTTTCTCCTTTGTGTGGATTCTTTGGTGCTGTTGAAGACTGCCATGCTGACTGAATCTCTTTCCACACTCTGAACATTCAAAAGGTTTCTCCCCTGTGTGAGTTCTTTGGTGCTGTTGAAGATTGCTATGCTGACTGAATCTCTTTCCACACTCCAAGCATTCAAAACGTTTCTCCCCAGTGTGGGTTCTCTGATCCCTTTGAAGATCGCCACTCAAACTGAATCTCTTTCCACATTCTGAACATTCAAAAGGTTGCTCCCCTGTGTGAGTTCTTTCACGTTCTTGAAGACTGCTACTCTGACTGAATCTCTTTCCACACTCTGAGCATTCAAAAGGTCTCCTCCCAGTGTGGGTTCTCTGATGCCTTTGAAGATACCTTCTCTCACTGAATCTTTTTCCACATTCTGAGCATTCAAAACGTTTGTCCCCCGTGTGAGTTCTCTGATGCCTTTGAAGATTCCCCCTCTCACTGAATCTCTTTCCACACTCTGAGCATTCAAAAGGTTTCTCCCCTGTGTGAGTTCTCTGATGCCTTTGAAGATTTCCCCTCTTACTGAATTTTTTTCCACACTCTGCGCATTCAAATGGTTTTTCCCCTCTTTGTAATCTTTGGTGCACAAGGAGCTTTGATCTATTTTTCAAGTACTTTCGACACTGAATGGATGTATTTGCCTTCATTATGCTGTGCTTTGGAAAATGTAAATTACACCATTGTCCATCTCTCTTCTCAGCCATACAGCTGCCTTTCTTTCTGTTAGGTCTGCCTCGATTCCTGATGTTTTTTTTCAAGTCTTCATTTTTAACTCGATCCGGCAACTGCTGGTCAAGTTCCTCACCCTTTTCATTCCTCTGATCATCCTCTGGTGGAAGAAAGACAGAAATGCTATTAACACCTGGGAGGGAAGGTAAGGTCCAAAGGCATCTATGTGACATGATGGACCTTTAGCCTCTTCCAGCTTGCCTGATCTTAACCCCGCCCCCACCTTTCCCATGTATATCTAGTGAAGAAGAAGAAGAGGAGGAGGAGGAGATTGGATTAATACCCCACCCTTCACTACCCAAAGGAATCTCAGAGCAGCTTACAATCTCTTCTCCCTTCCCCTCCCCACAACAGACATCCTGTGCGGTAGGTGGGCCTGAGGGAGCTCTTTTGAGGACTGCTCTTGAGGGAAAAACTCTGAGAGAACTTGTGACTGACCCAAGGTCATATCAGCAGCTGCATGTGGAGGAGAGGGGAATCAAACCCCGTTTTCCCATGCTCTTAACCACTACACCAAAGTGGCTCTCATCCCCTCAGGAGCCACAGCTGAGCTCTTGCTCAGAAGGAGTTCCTGACCCTCCAAATCTCAGTCTCCCTTCCTCTTTACCCAGCAGGTGGTATGATTCTACAAAACCAAATGTTCAAAGATTTGAGTCAGATTGAGGTGATGAGAGAAGAGGTCCGATGCCTGATAGATAACTTAAGAACTGATAAATCACCAGGCCCGGATGGCATACATCCGAGAGTTCTGAAAGAACTCAAATGTGAACTTGTGGATCTCCTGACAAAAATATGTAATCTTTACTTAAAATCTGCCTCCATTCCTCAGGACTGAAAGGTAGCTAATGTCACCCCCATCTTTAAAAAGGATTCCAGAGGAGATCCGGGAAATTACAGGCCAGTTAGTCTGATAACAATTCCAGGTAAGTTCGTGGAAACTGTTATTTAAGGAGAGAATGAGTAGGCACACTGACAAACAAAAACTGTTGAGGCAGACTCAGCCTGGGTTCTGTAAGGGAAGATCTTGCCTCACTAACCTGTTAGTGTTCTTTGAGGGGATGAACAAACATGTGGACTAGGGGGACCTAATAGATGTTGTTTACCTTGACTTCCAGAAAGCTTTTGATAAAGTACCTCCTCAAAGGCTCCTAAGTAAGCTCTAGTCATGGGATGAAAGGAGAAGTCCTCTTGTGATTCAAAAACTAGCTAATTAATAGGAAACAGAAAGTAAGTATAAATGGGCAATTTTCACAGTGGAGGGTGGTAAGCAGTGGGGTACCGCAGGGATCAGTACTGGGTCCGATGCTCTTTAACTTGTTCATTAACGATTTGGAGTTGGGAGTAAGCAGTGAAGTGGCTAAATTTGCGGATGACACAAAATTGTTCAGGGTGGGGAGAACCAGGGAGGATCATGAGGCACTCCAAAGGGATCTGTTGAGGACGGGCGAGCGGGCATCAACGTGGCAAATGAGGCTCAATGTGGCCAAGTGCAAAGTGATGCACACTGGGGCCAAACATCCTAACTATAAATATAGTTGATGGGGTTCGAACTGGCGAAGACTGACCAAGAGAGAGATCTTGCAGCCATAGTAGATAACTCATTGAAAATGTTGAGACACTGCGATTGCAATAAAAAAGGCCAATGTTATGCTGGGGATTATTAGGAAGGGAATTGAAAACATATCAGCCAGTATCAGAATGCCCCTGTATAAATCGATGGTGCAACCTCATTTGGAATACTGTGTACAGTTCTGGTATTTTAGAATTGGAAGAAGTACAGAAAAGGGCAACTAGAATGATCAAAGGGTTGGAACACTTTCTCTATGAAGAAAGGTTAAAGCGCTTGGGGCGCTTTAGGTTGGAGACTGAGGGGTGATATGATAGAAAGAAGGAATTGGATAAACATATAGAGCAGAGGTCCATCAGTGGCTCTTAGCCACAAGGTACAGATAGGAACTCTCAGTGCGGTGCAAGCAATGCTCTGTATTCTTGGTGCTTGGTGGGGGGGCAACAGTGGGAGGGTTTCTAGTGTCCTGGCCCCACTGCTGGACCTCCTGAGGGCACCTGGTATTTTTGGCCACTGTGTGACTCAAGAGTGTTGGACTGGATGGGCCACTGGCCTGATCCAACTTCTGCTTCTCTTCTGTTCTTCTGTTCTTACCCAGAGAAATTACGCTCCTGTAGTTCTCCCGCATGACTTCCCTGTAGAGAACTCTTTGGCCCGGATCCAGCAGGGCCCATTCTGCTGGGGCGAAAGAGACAGACACCTCCTCAAAGGAAAAGGGACGCTGAAAGAAAAAGCGGATTCCCTTGTCAGAGATCATGCCAGGCAGAGATTGCACACCGGAATGGAATGGTCTGGAATGGTACAGGATGTATGGTTGGGTGTTGTTAAAGGAAATCAGAGCCTCCCTCACCCAAACCATACTAGAAACTGCAGGAGCAAAACCCCCCTGAGAAAGGAGGGGGAGACCCAGACTGTCCCCCGCTCATCTCCCTTACCTGGACTGGAGGCAAAGCAGCGGCTTCCAGACCTCCGAAAAGACAAAGCGTCTCTCCACTTCCTGTTCGTAAGAGAAAGGAGGGAGGAAGGGTGTTTGTCGTGACTTCCCATTCCCTCTGCTTGTTTGTTCCCTGCTTCACGCACCCCCTTCCCAGGAGACTGAAACTTTGCCCTGTGTACACGCAACACAATCCTTTCACACTTTTTACCAAATGCTGGGAGAGGCAGAAGGGAAGCACCCATGAGCCTCAGGGGTGATGAATGCTGCCAATATATTTCAGGTTTCTATGAGACTTGAAATGTGCCCTGTGAACTCTGGAGCTCCAAAGGTTACAGCATCCCAGCTGGATCAGACCCAAACCCCAGGAATCCTATTCTCCCACTGGCTCGGCCCATGAGTCTGGGCGGGTGGGGAATGGGGTGGGGGATGACATTGCACAACACGTCACCATCACATTCGGCCCAAAACCCAGATGTCACTTGAGCGCTTCTAGAAACTCTAGGGTAATATCAGTGAGGTTCCAGGGTGTCTCTTGTTACACTAACATCACAACCAGGTTTTCAGCCAGACACAACATGAAGATGAGATCACATCTGCCCCAAGACACCGCCCCCTCCTCCCCAGGGCCGTCCCAACTCCAGCATCCTACTAGCATGGGGACAGAAGCCAATGTTATCCATGATTATTAGGAACTGGTTTTCCATGCTCCGCGGCCCCAGCAAGTGGAGGCTCCCTTTATTCATCAGTTTGAAAAGCTCTGCCTGTTGTTTTTCTAACTTTTCTTTTTTTGAGCCACCTTCAGTTCCTCTTATGGAAGGAAGGTGAAGGATGAATATTTTAATTAATGCGAGGAATTGCCCTCCATCAATTTATTTAATCTCTTTTAAGAGGCATCACTGATAGTGGAGACTGAATGCTGCAAATTAAGTATTTAATCCATTCCCGACCTGAACTCCCTACCCATCACATTCACAGGGTGCTCGGATTGCAAAACGAGCCCTTACCACGTGAGAGGGCATCTTGGGCACCCTCCTGGGCCTGCGCCCTCTGCCCTTGCTCCAAGGAAGCTCCTTCCGCCTCAGGGAATGTCGCTTCTGCCTTCATGGAGGGTCCCCACACCTGAAACAGCAGCGAGGGAGAGGGGTGAGAGATGGGCTGGGAAAGAGAACATGGAAGGGACCCTGCCCCACTCCCAGCTGCTGCACCCGTCCGTCAGCAGACCTCCTGAGTGACCCGGAGGGACGAGAAGTTCTCTCGTAGAAGAGGCTGGGGAAGGAGGCCGTTAAATCTCCCGCTTGGATGATTCCCACTTGGGCAAACGTCTCTCAGGGAGACTTTAGGAGAAGGTCAGACACCGTCGCTTGCATTGGACATACCTGGAGGAGAGCCCCTCACCTGCTCCGCCTGCCTCTTCTCCTCTGCCTGGCTCAGGAGGAAACCTTCGGCCAAGGCCACCGCCTGGGAACTGGTCTCCGGCCCACATTCCCTGACCCAGCCCTGCATTTCCTGGGGCAGGATGGCCAGGAGCTGCTCCAGGATCACCAGGTCCAGGATCTGCTTCTTGGTGCGCCCCTCCGGCTTCAGCCACTGGTTGCCAAGGCGATGGAGCCGACTGCAAACCTCTCGGGGCCCAGCAGCCTCATGGTACTGGAACTGCCGGAAGTGTTGGCAGTGGACATCTGAGGTCGCCGTGACCTGATAACGGATCCCTGGCACAGGGCTTTCCTGGAATTCAGCACTGCTCCCAGCTGGGGTGGGATGGGGGCCCCTGCTGGCCGTCTTGCCAGTTCCAGGTCCTTCTGGGTCCTGCTCTTCCATCTCCTCCCCCTTCTCTTGGGTCACCTCCGACTGTGTAAAGATGCCTTCAGTCCCTTGGCGATGAACAGAGGCCTGTTTCTGGGGGGAAGGAGGGACAGAGACAGAAACATGTCACAAGGAAAGCCAACGGGAATTGCCCTGGGGGATCAGAACAACCGTGCTTCTTGTGGCTTGTCGACCGGGTTTAATATCATTTTCCTATATCACACGAACAATTTTCTTTGGGAAACTTCACTGTCTTTTTTTGGCTCTTTAAGGATGTTACCAGCTTAGCCTCTCATTACACTGGTTCAGTCTGTCCGAGGGGCTAATTCTTAGGGTAAACTGGAGCCCCAAAAGGCCCTTTTGTGGATCAAAAACTGGCTAATTAATAGGAAATACAGAGTGAGTATAAATGGGCAATTTTCTCAGTGGAGGGTGGTACTGCAGGGATCAGTACTTGGTCTGCTGCTTTTCAACTTGTTCATTAAGGATTTGGAGTTGGGAATAAGCCGTGAAGTGGCTAAATCTGTGGAAGACACAAAGTTGTTCAGGGTGGTGAAAAGCAGGGAGGATTGTGAGGCACTCCAACGGGATCTTTCGAGGATGGGCGAGTGGGCATCAACGAGACAAATGGGGTTCAATGTGGCCAAGTGCAAGGTGATGCATATTAGAGCCAAAAATCCTAACTATAAATACAAGTTAATGGGGTCTGAACTGGCAAAGACTGACCAAGAGAGTCTTGGAGTCGTAGTAGATAACTCACAGAAAATGTCGAGACAGTGTGCAAGTCCAATGAAAAAGGCCAACGCTATGCTGGGGGTTATTAGGAAGGGAATTGAAAACAGATCAGCCAGTATAATAATGCCCCTGTATAAATTGATGGCGCACCCTCATTTGGAATACTGTGTACAGTTCTGTTCACCTCACCTCAAAAAGGATATTATAGCATTGGAAAAAGTACAGAAAAGGGCAACTAGAATGATAAAAGGGTTGGAACACTTTCCCTATAAAGAAAGGTTGAAGCGCCTTTGGCTCTTTAGCTTGGAGAACTGATGGCTGAGGGGTGACATGATCGAGGTTTATAAGATTACAAGAAGAGGGACCCGCGATACTTGTGCTGTGGGGGCATTCCCCATGGCCCCTGGCTTGCAGAAGCAGGAGGACCACATGGCTGAGGAGGAAGTGGCTACAGGTAAGCTCCCCCTCCCCCAGCAGCGAGGCTCTCAGCCGTCGGGCCCGCCAATTCTCTCCCCCCCCCAGCACCGGCACCATATCCTCCCCTCCAGTAATACCAGGTGCCATCAGGAGGTTCACCAGTGGGGCCAGAACTCCAGAAGCCCTCCCACTGTCCCTCCGCCCCTGCAAACACCAAGAATACCAAGAGCATCACCTGCCCCAGACGGAGAGTCCCTAGCTATACCTTGCGGCTAATAGTCAGTCACAGACCTCTGCTCTATATGTTTCTCCAGTTCCCTCTTGGGAATTCCTGCACTTTTGCCATGCTCCTGAGTCCACAGAAGAGGGTTCAGCTTGATCTCGACCCTCTACATAACTGGCGTCTCCTGCACCCAAACTGCACAAAATTGTGCCTGCTGCATAAAAGGAGCCCCTGAAACCAATGGTTTTTATTGTTGCTGGTTCTTTTAAAGGGTCCATACTCAAACTATAAAATTGCACTGCTTTCCACCGATTCCCCTCCCGATTCCCCACTCGGGACTTGGCTGGATGCCCACCAGAAGGTGCCCGTTTGCAGTCCTTATGAATGCTGCCACTGAAAAGAAAGGCGGGGGAGGGGGAGAGGAAAACAGCCCTAAAAGTGTGTGCAACTACCAAAAAACGAGTTAAGGGGTGCCCTTCCTTAGACTCCTCCCAAACATAAAATATAGCCATTTGAGTACCCCCCCCCAGTCCTAGGAGGGCAGAGAAGGTGGTCAGATCTCCAGGAATTTCCCAATCCGGAGGTGGCGACCCTGGCTGATTCTGCACTGGCTTGTCCCTCCTTCGTTTTGCGAAACCCATGAGTACTTTATTGAGTGATTCAGCATGCCCAGTAGATGGTCAGAACAAGCATGCTTCCAGGACCCTCATTATACGCGCTGGCCGGAGCCACACCTCTGGCTGCACCCAAAAGACCTGATAGGGGCTTAACACATGCGCATGTTTGTCACAGGTTCCCTGGAGGAGCCTTTGATTGCATTGGCTCCCCAGGGAGAACCTAGGTCCCACATTGGTGGAGGCTTTCAATCCGGACGTCTATTGTTCCTCCAGATTCAAGCTCCCCTCTCTGCCTGACCACGTGCTCTGGCCATGCGGCAGGCGCCATTACCTGGGAGCACATGGCAGGCTGGTTGCTACACAGAGCATACTACATTACACCCACCTTGGGACAGAAATTCCCCTCTGCATCGTGTGCCACTTCCATGTCCTCTGATCATCGGGTTTAAGGGTAGCGTCCACACTCCATGCCACTTTCCAGTTCTCTGATCAGCAGGTATCTAGGTACCTTCTGCCTAGAGATCTATGCCCGTTTTACGGCCGTTCAGGGGCGACTCTGCAGCTAGGATGGCGCTGCCCCGAGGTGCCTGAAGGTGGCTTTGAGCTGCAATGCTGTGAACAGGTGGAGCGAATGCCAGGTGTAGAATCAGCCCCTGTCCAGCGGGGAGGAACCACCAGAGGACCCAGGAACTTGGGAGGGGGACCTGAGGCACACCGGCATTTCGTGTTTGAGACACAGGGAGGAGGGGGTGAGAGAAGCGCCCGTGTTTGCAGTGCAATCTCAGGAGGAACCCCGCTGAGCTGACCGGGGCGCCGCTGGCCGTCCGTCCGGTCCTCCTGGAAAGGGCGGGGAGGCTTCCCTCGTGCCTCTGCGGCAGGGAAAGGGTTAAGGGGACCGAGCGCTTCCTAGAGAGGCCAAGCAAAGTGGGGAGGGGAGAGGCATGGGGGGACAGGCGGTCTTCCTTGGGAACGGGTCTGTTTCTGGCTTGCAAAAGAGTGGGGGGGGGGGGAGGAGGGGGAGTCCGGCGCTGCAGCAGGAGGGACAAGGCAGGGCAGCCGGGCCCCGGGGACGGGGAGGCACAAGGGATTGAATGCGGTGTGTGTGTGTGCGTTTGTGTCTGTGCGGCAGGAGACGCTCTTAAATCGCAGAGGGGGGGGGGGATGCTGCTGTCACCAGTTCTGGGGAGAGGGAGGAAGAAATTGTTTTTTTTGGGGGGGGGGGGGAACGCCGGGACTCACCTGCAGCTCTCCTCTCTCTTCTGCGGGGCGGAGGCATCTGGACGGCTTCGGGCACGCCTCTCCACTCCACTCCCACCGGGGCGGGGCCAATGGTTGCCGGCTTCCCTGGGTCCCTGCGGGAGACGGAACAGCTCGGCTCCGCAGGTCCAGAGAAATCGCCCGGTTCAGGGACTCGTAAAATTGCACAGAGCTAAAAGGGGCCACAGAGGCCATCCAGTCCAACCCCCAGCTCAGTGCCGGATCCGCCTAGAGCATCTCTGGCAAGTCTTTGTCCAGCCGCTGCTTGAAGACTGCCAGGGAGGGGGGAGCTCAGCACCCCCTCCCCTGGTTCCACTGTGGCACAACTCTTGCTGGAAAAAAGTCTTCCCTAAGGTCCAGCCGGTCCAGTCCCGCCCCTCACTGGAACCCATTCTTGCGCGTCCTCTCCTCTGCTGCCCCCAGGAACAGCCCCCTGCCCTCCTCCTGAAACACTTTTAAAAGCTGATTCATGGAAAACTTTAAAACTGAACAAACACTTTGTCTATGTAGATATAGCCATAGAAAGATACAGAGATATATATTTTGGTCAAAATCCAACAGAACTAGAAAAAGAACACCAGCTATCAGGAACGATCTCATATTACAGTCCTCCCCATACAGTCCTCAGTATCAGATTCAGTGGGAAGGAAACGTGGGGGGCCTTTACCCCAGCGAAGAGAGGAAACCTTCAGGTTGAGTGCATTGTTTTGTTCTCCTTCAGTGGGGGAAAGCATCGAAACTGGTCATCCAAACTGCCAGTTTGGTGAAGTGGTTAGGAGCGCAAACTCTAATCTGGGAGAACCTTGGGACAGTTACAAGTTCTCGGAGAGCTGTTCTTCTCTAGGGCGGTTCTCGAGAGAGCGCTCTCAAGCCCCACCTACCTCACAAGGTGTCTGTTGTGGGGAGGGGAAGGAAACTGTAAGCCACTCTGAGACTCCTTTTGGTAGTGAAGGGTGGGGTATGTATCCAATCACCTCCCCTCCTCCTCCTCCTTCTCACCAAGGTGGGGTAACACAACTGCAGCATTAATCCCCTAACACCTTTTGCAGAGCCCTTCTCCCAAAGGCAGCTGGGCCTTTCTATAATGTCTGACAAAAGTAGGAAATAGGGTTGCCAAGTCTGGGTAGGAAAATACCTGGAGACTTTGGGGGCAGATCCAGGAGAGGGCAGGGTTTGAAGAGGAGAGAAGCCTCAGCATGGTACAGTGCCATAGAGTCCACCCTTCGAAAGCAGCCATTTTCTCCAGGGGAGCTGACCTCTGTCAGCTGGAGATCAGTTGAAAAAGCAGGGGATCCCCAGGCCCCACCTGGAGGCTGACAACCCTAGTAGGAAAGGAAGGCCATGTCGCTGCCTGACAAATCTCGTCAATAGCAGCCCTAGGGGAAAATGCTGCTGTAATCCCAATCGGGACCCTGAGGCCTGCCATTCCATATGCTTCACGAATACACTTTCTGGTCCAGAAAGCTATGGTAGCCTTTGACACCATCTACCCCAAATCATGGGGCCCGTGCGAAACAGAAATACAAAACCACTGTAATGATGCAAAGAAAATTAATACCAACACAATTTATATCAACATCACCTAATCACAGAGGAACAGTGCATAAGAACTTGGTTACATACATTCTTTCTTTACTACTCAGGCACAAGGCCCACAGACTAATTAAAGGACAAGTGAATATCAGTATACAAGGAAAAATATCTATTGCAGTAAATGTTTCTTCTTTACTTAGGGCAAAAGGCTCACAGAACAGTATCCAGTGAAGGGAGCTGAAGATGCCAGCTTTTTCTCTTCGTTTCACTAATGCTTCCTCGGTGAACTGAATACAAAATAGGTACATCCAATGTAATACATGTCAATGGAAATAACAATGAATATTCATCACAAGGTGTCCTTTTATTAATTATATATATTTTTAACCTCAGTTCTCAATATGTAAAGCACGTTAAGTGCTAGAATCAACTTGCAACTGGATCAAGTTCCCAAAGTGTTCAGCGCCCAGAATTTATTTCCTATGCAAAAACACAACTCTATTTAACATACCACATAATAAATAATCTGTCACTATAAGAACTAAAGCCCCAGCAACCTATACTCACCATAGCCTTTCAGTTCCCAAAGACAAACGGGCTACCGCTCATTCCTCACTTCAAAAGTCGGGGCTGCCTTACAGTGACGCATAGTGCTCTTGTTTATCTAGGAAAATACAGATAACGTTCCCAGCGCAAAACTTAAAGAGACAAGAGCCGCTCACCACAGTTATAAAAATGAATTACATTCTATAATAATTGAGTTGGGCTTCATTTCTAGGAACTGCTAGGTTTCTTTTTTAATAACAGGTTTCTATCCTGGCTGACCTTCTGTTGAAAAGGAATACTGAAAAAGGGATGTCTGAGGAAATCAAGGCTTTGTCTCAGAAGGTCAACTGGACAGTCAGGGGTTGGCAGAAAGACATGTTTCAGACTCTGCATATCCACAGGATCAATGCATTTCTGAAGAAAGTACTGAATGGTGGTTGTCCATCAATGCCCACCACATAAGTTGTTTGAGTGGAAAAGATGTTCTGTCCAATGAGAATAAATCCTTGCTCCTCAAGAGAAAACACTTATTGAGTTAACAGAACAGTGTCAGGATTGCTTTTAATATTCATTGCCATAATATTGCAAGGCAATTTTGCTCTGTCTCTGAATGCAGGCTGAGTGAAACAACAAATGATGGAAAGTCCGTCTATTGCAGGAGGGGGGAGGGGGAAGAATTGCAACACGTGTCTGCAGAAAGTGGGGGAAGGAATTCAGGACACCTTGCCCGTCTCTCCACTTGATCAGTCCAAATGTAAACCGCCAAACTTACCAGTCTTTAGCAGCTGTAAGCTGCCTCTTTCTTGCGTCAACTCAGGACAACATCGTTCAGCTGGTTTGTAATCAAACAGCATTCCAGAATCTTTTCCGGCAATTCTCACCATTTTATAGAGAGCTATACAGCTATACAGGTAAACAACCTCTATTGGGTCCCCCTTGTCCACATGTTTGTTTACTCCCTCAGAGAACACTAACCGGTTAGTGAGACAAGATCTTCCCTTACAGAACCTATGCTGAGTCTGTCTCAATAGCTTTTGTTCATCAATGTGCCTACTAATTTTTTCCTTAATTACAGTTTCCACCAACTTACCCGGTATCGACGTTGGACTGACTGGCCTGTAATTTCCCGGATCTCCTCTGGAACCCTTTTTAAAGATCAGAGTGACATATTAGAATTCACATCAGAATACATTCCCCATTCCTTTGTGCCCATACTCGATCCTGACCTGCAAAAAACCACCATGCTGTACATAGGATCCTGACTCCCTAATAAAAGGGCTATGATTGAAATCACTCCAATGGCCTCCCGAGTCCAGTACATTTCAGTGGCGACGAGGATGGGATGGAAGATGTATAGTTAATGGCTCTCTGAAAGTGAAATGACTGTTTAACCCACATTCATTTTATTTCACAGGACTTTTATGTGATGAACTTGGCTCCATAAATACTGGTTCGTGCAAGCCAACCTTTGCCCTTGAACTCCATGCACTAGGTCTTTCCAGGGAACAGATAGTATATTTTGTTTGATTTTAATCATAGCAGGCTTTCCAAATGGCATGGCTATGGGGCTGTCGCAGAAATGAGGGATTCAATGCTACAAAAGAAAAAGAGTGTTCAAAAGTTTATCTGTTTAATCTGTTTTTCTTTATGTTCCAGAAGTATAATGGCAAAATAACTAATCCTATTAGAGATTTCAGAATGCCAGTCTCTGTTTAGCTGTTCCAGGTACTGTTGATCTTTTTGATACAGCTGTCAGCCCTACTATACCAGCCTGCTGCTCCGCCTTTTTTGGAAGTTAAAGACCCAAGGGAACTACAATAGATGGCGAGGGTATGCCTCTCTTAGCTGCTGGGGGGGGGGCACGTGCACGGCCCCACAGCAAGCTGTTTTAGAAATCATAACTAATTAAACTTCAGTAGCCCCAAACTTACTCGCCTCCACAAACAGGCAGCTGCGTACAACAGTATACCAAAACCGTCTGGCTCTTGATTTCCTCCTTGCAGCCGAGGGAGGGGGTCTGTGGTAAGTTCAGTCTAACCAACTGTTGTCTTCAGATCGATGATACGGGAAAGGCGATAGAGCAGGTCACTGACAGAATGAGGGACCTCACAGATGTATCAGTTCAACCTTGGACGGGCACGCTAGATACCGGAGGGTGGCTAGAAGGTCTTTTCAATGACTGGAAGCAGGTCCGTTTACTGATTGGTATTGCATTAGGTGGACTATTAGAAATGCCCTGCCTTATCCCTTTAATCAGATCGATAGTACGCAAAGCAGTTGAAGCAGCAGTACGCAACATGGACGCTGCAGTACGCAACATGGACGCTTCTTTATATGAAAACTGCTAGACAACGATATCATTACATGAAACCGTCACAGACGGGTGGAGGTACTAACCATGAATAAGTTGGGCATTTTCTCCTTTTAGAGGAGAAACGCCCCAAAGGGGGGAATGAAGGAATAGAATTCCAAAAAGCCATATTTCTGCACTAATAATTAGTTAGCAAGCTGAGAAACCGCAAGGCTAAGCAAAAGGATTCTCTTGTGTTACATGAGACTCATGCGCAAAAACGCAAAAATGCACAACCGCCTATTGTTCTGCTTACAAGTGTATCTTCTGCTCATGACTTTGTCTCAAGCCAGCTAGCCTAGAAGCTGTGAGAATCCTGAAATTTAGCAACGCTGCTAGAGAAAGACATTCCTACTAACTTGACGATGGGCGGGATTGTAATAGAATGCCTTGCTTACAAAAATGACGCTGTATATACACAAATGACACCTCTTCTGAAACTCCCTGCCCACCGGTATATAAGCGAGAGCCCAAATGAAAACGGGACTCAGCCTTTACTTTGCAAATTCTTGCAAGCGGAGATTGATGTCAATCAACAGCTTCTCCTGTCCTGGTGTCCGTTACCTTCATCCTTAGTTTGGCCTGATTTCTGGTTTTATTGTGCTACATTTTAATGAACTTAAAGATACTTGTACATCTCATTGCCCTCCTGGGTATATACCAATTTATTTTGAAGACAAAAATACAGATGAACATGTGTGCTTTTTAGTTTGAAGCCATCCTTCTTGGCTTGACTTCAGATATAGCTGTCAGTTCTAATCTCAGCTGGCTGACGCATTTCAGAAATTTCCTTTGTCAAAGCCAGTATGAAAACTACAAACATAATGATATCATGTCAATACATTCACATAATGATATCATGTAAACACATTCATATTGACACTTAAGTAAGTCCCCAGACTCAGCCTATCAGATACTTACAAAGCCCGTATCACTCTAAAGTCACCCGACTTTTATGGCAAAAGCCTGAAGACAGTGGACTCTAACTTCTGGCGCGTCTTTTGGATTTCAAGATTGCACAGGCTATTGTGTGCGCCAGTTGGGTGTAGTGAGAGCCAGTTTCATGTAGTGGCTAAGTGTGCGGATTCTAATCTGGGAAAACCAGGTTTTATTCCCCATTCCTCCACTTGCAGTTGCTGGATGACCATGGGTCAGTCACAAGTTCTTTCAGAGCTGTTCTCTCACGAGCAATCCTCAAACAAGCTCTCAGCCCCACCTACCTCACAGGGTGTCTGTTGTGGGGAGGGGAAGGGAAAGGAATTTGTAAGCTGCTCTGAGATGCTGAGTGAAGGGTGGGGTATAAATCCAATCTCCTCTTCCTCCTCCCCCTCCTCTTCTTCTTTTATTATACTAAAAATTGCTGAGTCTGGAGGTACAGCTACAAAAACTTACATCCAATTCTACAGCAGAGTTGAAGTCCTGGGAATACATTCTCTGGAAAATTATAAAAAGCAACTTAAATCAAACTCGAGATCCAAACCCGAAGGTGCCAAAGACTGTAGCCAGTGAATCCACTTTTTCTCCTGACATCATAATATCTTTTTGGTGAGTCACAACATGCAGCGCAGTATATTTAAAGTCCTCTGGCTTATGGTTATTAGTCTGAAAATGGGAAGTTAATGGGGTCTCTACCACATTATTACAAATTTGTGTGCAATGTGCAATGTGTTCCAAAATACGAGCCTTTACTGGTGTCAGTTAGCACTGCCAATGATTCTTAATGACTGTTACTATCAATGGTTCTATTGCATTCATATCAGTTACCACTGCTTACGGTTCCGGTTTCCTATTCTGATGGTCACTTAACATTACCTTTATTTTGAATTCTATAATTGCTCCTCTAGGTCCCGGATGGGAGATAGCATCAGTAGGGTGACTCGCACCGCAGGAATGCGCTTCTTGATCGCTCTGTGCATGCTTGCTGCTAATTAGCTTTTCTTCATTCTTATCTCTCTGTCGCTTCTCGCTAGCTCATGGCCTTGAGCTGAAATCCTCCTGCTACGTGTTATGTTATTCACAGGTGCAACTTGCTCCTTTGCTAGATTTTATTCTTGGGAACATCCGTCTCACAAATCCTAACAGTGTCTTTGCCTGGGAACCTAATTTACCGCGCTTTCCTTGAGAACTGTGGGCCAGTATATTTGGGTGCCAATAATTCTCCCAACTGATTGGTGGGTGTCATGGGGGGGGGGCTTATTTCATATCAAGTATAATTGTGGTTGTATTACTATGCTTTGGCATTACTAATAGAAGAAGTGTATTTGACCAATAAGATCTTTTCTGCAAATAAAGGACTTTCTGTTTAAGGAGACCTGTTGTGGATGACATCTACTGGCACAATCTCACAACTGGGCGTGTAGTACTCCCAACATATATTTTTTCACTTATACATATTATCCCATATACAACAAATGCAGAGGAACAATTTGAGGGTTGTGTTCATCTAATATCCTGTCCATTCAAATTTACTACATTGCCCTCTAGGTAAAGCCCACACATTTTACATCTACCACATCTATGATGACCTGCTGGAAGATTAGAAACAGGTAGCTTAGTGATGTCAGCCCTCACTACTGCTGAGGCCTTCATAAGAACACCAGAAAGCCCTGCTGGATCAGACCATCCTGTCTCACACAGTAGCCTCAGGAGAGCCAATACCAGGGCATACAGGCCGAGGCCTTGCCCTGTTAACATCAGAAGAGCCCTGCTGGATCAGACCATCCTGTCTCACACAGTAGCCTCAGGAGGGCCAATACCAGGGCATACAGGCCGAGGCCTTGCCCTGTTAACATCAGAAGAGCCCTGCTGGATCAGACCATCCTGTCTCACACAGTAGCCTCAGGAGGGCCAATACCAGGGCATACAGGCCGAGGCCTTGCCCTGTTAACATCAGAAGAGCCCTGCTGGATCAGACCAGTTGTCCATCGAGTCCAGCATCCTGCCTCACACAGTGGCCAACCAGTTCCAGATTACTGGACAGAAAAGATCTCTTGACTCAGGTACTGGGAATGCATCCGGACCACAGGTGGCAAAAATTGATGGCCTGGAGACTGAAAGGAAGGACTTGACGTTAACAGGCCTATCCAACGACAGAGCTGAGATTATATTTCAGGCCAGACGACTGGCCACTGGGCGCATTTACAATTATACATGGGCTGTTGATCAGGGAGTAGATTCCTCAAAACCTACTAGTAAAGGTAAAGGTTTCCCTTGCTCAAAAGCCAGTCGAATCTGACTCTAGGGGGTGGTGCTCATCTCCGTTTCCAAGCTGAAGAGCCAGTGCTGTCGGAAGACTTCTGTGGTCATGTGGCCGGCATGATTAGACACTGAGGCGCACGGAACACTGTTACCTTCCCACCGAAGCAGTACCAATTTATCTACTTGCGGTTTCTTGCTTTCGAACTGCTAGAGCCAGTTTGGTGTAGTGGTTAAGCGTGCAGACTCTAATCTGGGAGAACCGGGTTTGATTCCCCACTCCTCCACTTGCACCTGGCTGGATGACCTTGAGCAAGCCATAGCTCTGAACCTGCTGTTCTCTCAAGGACAGCTTGGGAAAGAGCTCTCTCAGTCCCACCTACCTCACAGGATGTCTGTTGTGGGGAGGGGAAGGGAAAAGGAGTTTGTAAGCCGCTCTGAGACTCCCTTGGGGAGTGGAGGGCGGGGTATAAATCCAATCTCTTCTTCTTCTTCTTCTTCTAGGTTGGCAGGAGCTGGGGCCAGAGATGGGAGCTCACTCTATCATGCGGCACTTGGGTCTTGAACTGCGGAACTACCAACCTTCCGATCTGCAGCTCAGCATCTTAACCTCTGAGCCACCACGGCCCCCTTAAAATCTACTAGGCAGATATTATTAGATTTATACACTCAGGGTGGAAAAGGGGATTGCACCCAAACACTTCGAAAAGACAGATAGCCGCTATTGTGGCGGTACTTAGTAATAGGAACATGGGTCATAAAGAGATACCTTAAGGACATGACACAGTTGGTAATTCCAGTGCAGCATAGATTTCCATCTTGGAGCATATCTAGGGTATGGCAAGCTCTTACAAAGGCCCCCTTTGAACCTCCACACCAAATAGACTTGAAACCTTTATCCTGGAAGGTGGCGTTCCTCGTGGCTATTACATCGGCCAAGAGAGTATCGGAGAGAGGTGCACGATCAGCAGGCAGGAAGTTCTGTGTGTTCCAGAAGGACGCTGTGATTCTGAGAACTGACCCGTCATTCATCCCAAAAGCAAATCCGCTATTTCAACATGCATCAACAGGTTGTGCAGCCATCCTTTTGCCCAAAGTCAGCTCACAGTAAAGAAAATAATGTGGCACAGGTTAGATGTCAGGAGGGCCCTCTGCATTTGCATCACGAGAACAGCCGCTCTTAGAGAGTCAGATTCTCTGTTTGTTTCCCATGGGTTCCATACTTTGGGGAAGAAGGTGTCAAAGGTTTTCTGGATCAGAACGTGTATTCGTGAAGCGTACGTAGTGGCAGGCCTCAGGGTCCCGATTGGGCCAGGTGATGCTCTGTATTCTTGGTGCTGGGGGCGGGGGGGGGGCCACAACAGTGGGAGGGCTTCTATTGTCCTGGCCCCACTGGTGGACCTCCTAATGGCCCAAGGTATTTTTGGCCACTGTGTGACACAGAGTGTTGGACTGGAGGGGCCATTGGCCTGATCCAACATTGGCTTCTCTTATGTTCTTATTACAGCAGCATTTTCCCCTAGGGCTCCTACTGACCAGATTTGTAAGGCAGCGACATGGCCTTCCTTTCCTACTTTTGTCAGATATTATGGGATGGCCCAGCTGTCTTTGGGAGAAGGGCTCTGCAAAAGGTATTAGGGGATTAACGCTGCAGTTGTGTTACCCCACAGCCTGGTAACATGACCAGTTTGGATGCTTTCCCCCACGGAAGGAGAAGGAAACACTGGACTCTCCTGAAGTTTTCTTTTCTTCAGTGGGGTAAAGGCATCCATCTTTTCCCTCCCTCTGAATCTGATACTGAGTATTGTATGGGAAAGACTGTAATATGAGATTGTTCCTGATAGCTGGTGTTCCTTTTCTAGATCTGTTGGCCAAAAAATATGTCTATATATAAATAAAGACTTTGTTCAGTTTTAAAAAGTTTTTCATGAATCAGTTAAAAAAGGTTTTTCACGAGGAGGGCAGGGAGCTGCTCCTGTTGGCAGCAGAGGAGAGGACTTGCAAGAATGGCTTTTGATTAAGGGCAGGAAGGGACCAGCTGGGTCTTAGGGAAAACTTTTTGGTGGTAAGAGTTGTGCAATGGTGGAATCCGCTGCCTGGGGAGGTGGTGAGCTCCCCCTCGCTGGCAGTCTTCAAGCAGCAGCTGGACCAACACTTGTCAGGGATGCTCTAGGCCAGGAGTGTCGAACTCATTTGTTACAGGGGCCGGATCTGACATAAACGAGACCTTGTCTGGCCGGGCCATGTGTGTCATAAAATGTAATGCCAGGAAGCGGAGATATAAACTTTATAAAGGACACAGTCAAACAAAATTAAAGATTGTTTAAAACATGCGTAAAAGACTAGCAGTCTTGCAGTTTTTTTGTGTATTTAACAGTCTCTGATAACTGACTGAATTATTGCATCAAAATGTCTGTGCTGTAGAAATCTTGAGGATGCTGTTCAGGTGTGTATCTGTAAGCTGTAAACCTACTTTTGATTTATTGACATTTATTACAGAAGTCTCATGCTCCGTGTTCCTAGCCTAGGACTCAGGGGGAAAACATGAAATGGCTGGGCATTGCAACCTTTTGTACATAAGCGGCTTCATGTGCTGGTCAAGAATATGAGAAGGCATCCTTACACAGACTGAGGGGGCCATGTGTTTGTCTCCAAAAACTATACTCTTCCCCAAAGATATAACTACAACTTCCTACCAAAGGAGGTGAACTTGGTCTGGACACACGCTCTCAGCCCGATCCACCTCACTGGCTTGTTGTTATTCCTCCTTTCACACTGCTTTCTTACTGAGAAGAACTGGACCATGAGGACATGAATACAGTGAAAAGGGGGAGGGAACCCAGTTGCACCCAGGAGAGCCCTGGCATAAAGTAGGGTCTGATCCGGCCCGCGAGCCGCATGTTTCATACCCCTATATGATAGTGTCTGTTATTTCTGCCCAATATAAGATCAAGACAACCCCATCAGAAAGACCAACCAGCGAGTGAGTCTTCGTGTGTGTGAGTCAATGGAATCGCATTCCCTTGTCAGGGATGCTCTAGGGCCTAGGCTGATCCTGCACCAAGCAGCGGGGGCTGGACTAGATGGCTTCTGTGGCCCCTTCCCGCTCTGTGCAATTCTGCGATTCAGTGAACCAGGCGATGTCTCTGGACCTGTGGAGCAGAGCTGTTTCGTCTGCCGCTGGGACCCGGGAAGGCCGGCAACGATTGGCCTGGCCCCACCCAGAGCGAGAGGAGGGGAGAGGCGTGCCCGAAGCAGTCCGGATGCCTCCTGTGCTGCCCACAGTCAGCGTTTAACTGTAGGTTGTTATGTCCTGGATGCAATTCCACAGACAACCAGGCTGCGATTCTCTATGTGTACCCTTGTATGATTCGTTGATGTGACCAAACATGTAATGGTGCCGGCCGTGCGGTCTGACCACATAGTCTGGAAAAGGTACAGGCTTGAGGTAAAGGAACAATAGCACCCAGGCTCCTAAAGATCCACCTATCAGGGGCTTAGCATATTCAAATGAACCAATGTAATCTCTGGTGGGAAGATTAACCTATCCCGCAATGTGGGTGGGCGCAGGGGCGAGGCTTTTTCTGTGCATATAAACTGACCCCCCCCCCTCAGGCATGCTTGCTCCTGACCTCCAATAAACTTGAGCATGCTGAAAGTCACTCCACCCCCCCCCCCCACACTCCCTTATTCATCAAGGTAAAGGTAGTTAGCAAAACCTGCTGTGTCCCTTTAACAGCACTTGTCCCTGGGAAATGTAGTTTGGCATTAGGCATCCCGAAAGCTCCCCTCTGACTGGCTCAGCCAGAGCAATTTCCTCCCCTCAGAGGCGCGCAAAGCGGCATTTCTGGCTCTCTTCCTGGCTCTGTCTTCTTCTCCCTGCAAGGAGAGGGGAAAGCCACCTCTTTCTCGCCCCATAGCAACAGGAGAGTTGCATCATGAAGATGCAGCTTTGTACCAACCGTCCGCTGAGCTCCTGAGTCAATGATCTACTGAACGCCCGTGGAAGTTGAATGCAGATGGTGCAAGTTTCTCCTCCTGCTGGCTGCCTTGGTGGCGATCCAGAAAGCATTGGCCTGTGCAAACGCAGCTAGTGCGGAGTGGAACCCCTCCGCCCCGCCGGAGAGAGAGGAGAGCCGCGGGTGAGTCCCGGACCTTCCCCTTTCGAACTACTGAATCCCCCTCTCGCCAAAGACTCACGAGAGCGGCATCCCCCCCCCCCTTGCGATTTAAGAGCTTCTCCTGCCGCACCCCCCACCGGCCATTCACTCCCTCCTGGTGCCTCCCCCTCCCCGGGGCCCGGCTGCAACGCCCTCTTCCCTCCTCCTGCAGCGCCGGACTCACCTCCTACCCCCCCTGCAATTCAAGAGGCAAACCCCTGTCTCCCCCCCCCCCCTCCAAGGAAACCCTCCTGTCCCTCCATTCCTCTCCCCCCCCCCACCTTGCTTGGCCTCTCTAGGAGGCGCTCGGTCTCCTTAACCCTTTCCCTGCTGCAGAGGCACCAGAGAAGTCTCCCCGCCCTTCCCAGGAGGACCGGACGGACTGGACTCCCGCCAGGCTGCGGCCAGCGGCGCCCCGGTCAGCTCAGCGGGGTTCCTCCTGAGATTGCCCTGAGAACACGGGCGCTTCTCGAACCGCCTCTTCCCTGTGTCTCAAACACGAAATGCCCGGGAGCCCAGGGTCTGGGTTGGGAAATCCCGGGAGACTTGGCGGGTGGATCCGGGAGAGGGCGGGGCGGGGGCTCAGTGGGGTTTCATGCCCTAGAGAGAGCCCCCCCCCCCTTGAAGCAGCCCTCTTCTCGAAGGGACCTGACCTCTGTCAGCTGCTGAGTCTCCCTTGCAAAAGCGGGGGGATCTCTAGGCCCCACCTGGAGGCTGGCAACCCGAGCGAGCCTGGGCCCTCTCCCTTTCCGGGTCCGGTGGTGACCCCTCCCTCTCCGGACTGGGAAACTGCTGGAGATCTGACCCCCTTCTCTGCCCTCAGAGGCCTTTCGACGCTGCGGGCGCTGGTCAGAGGTCTGAGTCGTTTCTGGGAGAGGGTGAGGCCCAGTTTTCCTGCATCGTTCCTGGGGTGAGTGGATGGGAGAGGATGCCTCATTCTCAGCCCTTGAGGTATAAGGTCCGGGTGTTTGCATTTTGTGAGAACGGAAGTATCGGTCTCTGTACCTGCGGCTGAGTGTGCTGCCTTCCACACAGAGAGTTCCAGGGGGTCAGCTGTGGGGGTCTGAAGCAGCAGAACAGGTTTAGAGTCCAGTGGCACCTTTTCGGGCCAACAAAGGTTTATTCCGGGTATGAGCTTTCGTGTGCACGCACACTTTTTCAGAGACTTTGGAATGAAAGGTGGAGTCTGAACTTATAGGTAGGCGGAACAACAAATTTGCATGTAATGTGATGAAGAAGATTTAAGTTCTGCAAAAAGCAAACTCCCTAAAAAGCTGAGGTTATAAGGTCAACAGTTTTGATTTCGGCTTGAGAGGAGTCTAAGGAAGGGCACCCCTTCACTCATTTCTTGGTACTTGCCAACAGTTTTAGGGCTTCCCGCCGCCTGCCTTTCTTTTCAGTGGCAGCTTTCATAAGGACACGCAAACTAGCACCATCTGGTGGGCGTTCTGCCAAGTCCCTAGAGGGGAATGGGTGGAAAGCAGTGCAACTTTATATTTGAGTACCGGCACTTTGGGAAAAAACAATAACAATAAAAATCACCAGTTTCAGGGGTTCCTTTTATGCATCGGGCACAGTTTTGGGCCCTTTGGGTGCAGGAGACGTCAGTTATATAGAGGGTCGAGATGAAGCTGAACCCTCTTCTGTGGACTTAGGAGCATAGCGAAAGTGTGGAAATCTGCCTGCTCGCTGTATTCCACGTGGATCCCTTCTCAGAAGTGGGGTACCACTGGCCCCTCCATTTATACACAGCTTGTGAGACTCCTTTCGAGGGGCATTGGACTCTCTCGCCAGTCTCTTGGCGCGCTGTTCAGCTGGGACCACATCTGCACCAGTGAGCTTGATTTACAGTGCGTTTGATTCACAGTACGGCTTCTGTGTCAGGCACATATTTGTGCAAGTAATCCAAATACGGTAAGAAATGGTGCTTCTCTGTTATTCCTATTAAATCCCATACTTAATTACGGAGGTTTTTTCAGGCTCAGAAAGCTTTTCATTCTTCAGTAGGGTTTTTTTTCGCAAATTTTGAGAAGTGTTCAAGTCCAGTGGCACCTTTAAGGAAAACAGACTTAAACGCAGCAAACCTTGGGGCTGGGTGTGGCAACAGACTTACAGAGTCACACTAAGTCAGCCCTCAGTCTAAAAACTAGTAAGTATTTATTAAAGGAAATACATGCTTGAGAGCGCAGGTAAGAGATAGATATAGATTACTGATTATAACTAGCTGGATGATGTTGGACACATGTCCAGCCTCCAACTTCTTGCGTGAGAGAGGGAGGGTGTGAGGGGGAGTGTTGCGTGCCCACCTGTGTGAGGGGGAGATGGAAGCAGAGGAAATTGCCCCTAAGAGTAGCATTCTACTTCAAAGGAAAGGATCAGAGAGCAGGAAGGAAAGGAGGCTCTGTGTGTCCTGACCTCTCTATCTGCCTAAACTCTCTGGTGCCATCTTCTCAAGTCTGAGACAGGAGACAGCGCCAAGCCCTCCACTTTTAACAAGCAGCAAATTATCATACAGCATAGTTAAGATGTTTAAAGGATGCAAGGACCAAACAGGAATAACAACCTTGGTTTCTACGGTCACCCTTTGTTTGGGTTTAATTCTAGGGGAAAACACAGTAAAGCAAATAAAGGTATCAAAATTGGAGATGGATGTGTCAATGTACCCTCCTTCAGTTGTGGAATGCTGAGAGTAATTGACTGAGACCCTGTAGGTTACATTATCATGATATCCAGTCCTGCAGCTGGACTGAGAGTTTTCCTTCTAGCTGTGGGGAGAGCCAAGAGGAGCTGGTTTTCCACCTCCCCAAAATACACGTTTGCTGGAGGAGCAACCAGGATCTAACTAAGAGAACCCCACTGTTCAAAGGCAGAATCCTGTGGATTTTGGAAGAGGCGCTTCAAGTCTCTTGAAGAAACACATACAATGGTTAAGGGGCCACCCCTCGCTCCAGTCTGTTTGCGGCTCCAGTTTACCCTAAGAATTAGCCCCTAGGACAGACTTAACCACTGTACTGAGAGGCTAAGCTGGTAAGATCCTGAAAGAGCCAAACAGAGACAGTGAAGTTTCCCGAAGAACTAAGGAGGCATATCTAAAATACCTTGGTTGTGCAATAGAGCAAAATGATATTAAACCCAGTCGACAAGCGACAAGAAGCACGGTTGTTCTGATCCACCAGGGCAATTCTCGTTGGCTTTCCTAGTCACATGTTTCTGTCTCTGTCCCTCCTTCCCCCCAGAAACAGGCCTCTCTTCATCGCCAAGGGACTGAAGGCCTCTTTACACAGTTGGAGGTGACCCAAGAGAAGGGGGAGGAGATGGAAGAGCAGGACCCAGAAGGACCTGGAACTGGCAGGACGGCCAGCAGGGGCCCCCATCCCACCCAAGCTGGGAGCAGTGCTGAATTCCAGGAAAGCCCTGTGCCAGGGATCCGTTATCAGGTCACGGCGACCTCAGATGTCCACTGCCAACACTTCCGGCAGTTCCAGTACCATGAGGCCGCTGGGCCCCGAGAGGTTTGCAGCCAGCTCCATCGCCTTGGCAACCGGTGGCTGAAGCCGGAGGGGCGCACCAAGAAGCAGATCCTGGACCTGGTGATCCTGGAGCAGCTCCTGGCCATCCTGCCCCAGGAAATGCAGGGCTGGGTGAGGGAATGTGGGCCGGAGACCAGTTCCCAGGCGGTGGCCATAGCCGAAGGTTTCCTCCTGAGCCAGGCAGAGGAGAAGAGGCAGGCGGAGCAGGTGAGGGGCTCTCCTCCAGGTATGTCCGATTCAAGCGATGGTGTCTGACCTCCTCCTAAAGTCTCCCTGAGAGACGTTTGCCCAAGTGGGAGTCATCCAAGCGGGAGATTTAACGGCCTCCTTCCCCAGCCTCTTCTCCGAGACAACTTCTTGTCCCTCCAGATCACTCAGCAGGTCTGCTGACGGACGGGTGCAGCGGCTGGGAGTGGGGCAGGGTCCCTTCCGTGCTCTCTTTCCCATCCCATCTCTCACCCCTCTCCCTCACTGCTGTTTCAGATGTGGGGACCCTCCATGAAGGCAGAAGCGACATTCCCTGAGGCAGAAGGGGCTTCCTTGGAGGAAGGGCAGAGGGCGCAGGCCCAGGAGGGTGCCCAAGACGCCCTCTCCCATGGTAAGGACTTGTTTTGCCCGTATATGATTCAGGCACCCCGTGAATGTGATGGGTAGAGAGTTCAGGTCGGGAAAAGAATTAAATACACATAAGTCACAGTACTCAGTTTGCTGTAGTAGTTAGGAGCGCAGGTAGAGAGCTGGTTTGGTGTAGTGGTTAGGAGCACAGATTCTGAACTGGGAGGACCGGGTTTGATTCCCCACTCCTCCACGTGCAGCTGCTGGTGTAACTTTGGGTCAGTTATAAGTTATTTTGGAGTTGTTCTCTCACACGCAGTCCTCAGAAGAGCTCTCTCAGCCCCGCCTACCTCCCAGCGTGTCTGTTGTGGGGAGGTGAAGGGAAAGGCGTTTGTAAGCGGCTCTGAGACTTTTGAGTGAAGGGTGGGTTATAAATCCAATTTCTTCCTCCTCCTCCTCAGTTTTGGGCTGAATGTGATGGGGACATGTCACGCAACCTCATCCCCCACCCCGTTCCTCCCCCCGCCCCGACTGAAGGGCTGAGCCGGCAGGAGAAGAGGATTCCTGGGGGTTTGGTCTGATCCAGCAGAGATCTGGAGCTCCATAGGGCGCATTTCAAGTCTCAGAGAAGCCTGAAATATGTTGGCGGCATTCATCGCCCCTGAGGCTCATGGGTGCTTCCCTTCCGCCTCTCCCAGCATTTAGTAAAAAGTGTGAAAGGATTGTGTTGAGTGTACACAGGGCAAGGTTTCAGTCTGCTGGGAAGGGGGTGCGTGAAGCAGGGAACAAAGAAGCAGACCGAAGGGGAAGTCACGACAAATACCCTTCCTCCCTCCTTTCTCTTACGAACAGGCAGTGGAGAGACGCTGCTGAGCCACTGTCTTTTCAGAGGTCTGGAAGCCGCTGGTTTGCCGCCAGTCCAGGTAAGGGAGATGAGCGGGGGACAGTCTGGGTCTTCCCCTCCTTTCTCAGAGGGGCTTTTCCCACTATGGTTTGGGTGAGGGAGGCTCTGATTTCCTTTACCGACACCCAGCCATACATCCTGTACCATCCCAGACCACTCCATTCCAGTGTGCAATCTCTGCCTGACATGATCTCTGAAGACGGAATCTGCTTTTTCTTTCAGCGTCCCTTTTCCTTTGAGGAGGTGTCTGTCTCTTTTGCCCCAGCAGAATGGGCACTGCTGGATCCTGGCCAGAGAGCTCTCTACAGGGAAGTCATGCTGGAGAACTACAGGAGCGTAATTTCTCTGGGTAAGAACAGAAGAACATAAGAGAAGCCAATGTTGGATCAGGCCAGTGGCCCATCCAGTCCAACACTCTGTGTCACACAGTGGCCAAGAACACCAGGTGCCCTCAGGAGGTCCAGCAGTGGGGCCAGGACTATAGAAGCCCTCCCACTCTTGCCCCTTCTCCCAAGCACCAAGAATACAGTGCATCACTTGCCCCAGACTGAGAGTTCCTATCTATACTTTGTGGCTAGTAGTAATAATAATAATAATTCCCTTCCTAATAACCCCCAGCATAGCGTTGGCCTTTTTCATTGCAGTCGCACACTGTCCTGAATTTCATTGAGTCATCTACTACAACTCCAAGATCTCTCTCTTGCTCAGTCTCCGCCAGTTCGGACCCCATCAACGCGTATTTATAGTTAGGATTTTTGGCCCCAATGTGCATCACTTTGCTCTTGGCCACACTCAAGGGTCATTTGGGGCCGGAGCACCGCTTCGGGAATCCACAAGTGGGCACACATGGCGGTGGCAACAAACCCCGCCCCCAGCCCCCACTCTCCTCTCTAGAGCTGCACTGCCACTTTGTTCCTAACGCGCAACTCTAGAGTGAAGGGAGAAACCCCACAGAGGCCCCCCCCCTCGCACCGTTCCCAACTCGCTTGGCAAGACACGTGAGCTAGGAAGGGCCCGGGAATCTGCAGGGAAGCATTTAAATGCCTCCCAGTGGCTTCCTCTGCCCGCCCGATGAAGCAGGCAAGCAGAAGAAGCCCCACAGAGCTCCCCCCCCCCCGTGCTCCTAGCCTGCTCAGCAAGGCAAGTGGGTGTGAGCGTGTGTGTGTGCGGGGTGGGAGTGGAAAGGTCCTCGGTGCCCTCCATCCCCCTGCAATGCGGTCTGGCAGCCGTCGAGGGTCTGCCGCGGCCGGTGCTGTTGGGGGAGGTGAGCGGGGCTCTGTGTGTGTGTGGCCTGGATGTCTGCTGTGCCAGTGCTGTCGGGAGGCGTCTGTGTGTTTTTCTGTCTGCTCCTGTGGGGTGGGGAGTCTGTGGGCACCCTCCTCCTTCTGCTTCCTGCCCCCCTCACAGCATGGCCCTGGACGGCAGCCGCCTTCCCTCCTGGCTGCGGAGTCTAGGTAGCAGGGGCAGCTCCTCGCTGAGCACAGGCCAAGGTCCCTCCCGCCCCATGCTGGCACGTCAAGGGGGGAAAAGGATGATTGCAGAACAAGTTGCAGTGCTCTGGGATCCTCGGGAACTGCTCATCTCCTTCCCACTGTACAAAACCTCTTTTTATTTATTTACACTGTATTCCTTCTCCCACCCATTGCTGTGTCTTTCCCCCTGGTCTCATTCAAAGGGTTTCTTCCCCTCCTTCCGTTCCTAGATACGGTAGGAATGCCCTCTTTCCTTCCTATTCCCAACCCCCCTTCCTCCTGGTCCACCGAAGCCCTTACTTGGATTGGATCTCCGACTGAGGAATGAGTGCCCACAGAGCCCGAGTTCTCACCAGGATCAGCCCCTCGCACCTCTGCAGCAAAACTCCCACCAGGAAAGGTCAGCCCAGAGAAAACGGATCCCTCTTTTTTGGCCCTGCAAGCGAGTAAGCCCAAGGGAGGAGGTTGGAGAAGGAAGGAAGGAAAGAACGAGCTGGAAAGAGTCATTTTACGAAGATCAAAGTTTCCTTCCCTTACTACTTTCCAAGAGGAATTCCCTCTTTGAATTCTTGTGTGCAATCCTGGCTTCATCAGAGCTGGCTGCAAGAACAGATAGACTTTCCATCTGTGTGTGTGTGTGTGTGTGTGCCTACGAGCCAGGGACTGGGGGCTGCACTGTCAACACTGCGTGTGGGTGTGTGAATAATTTGTAGTTTGTGCATTGGAATTGGACTGGAATATTTTGTGCCCTCTGCCTCAACTTGATTCCTGCTTTTACAACTCATCTCCAGACGACAAAGATCAAAAGATCAGTTAATGGCTAATTTGGAGGGTGGACTCTTTGGAATTATACCGTGCTGAGGTCCCTCCCCTCTCCAAACCGCACTCTTTCCAGGCTCCACCCCCAAAATCTCCAGGTCTTTCCCAACCCAGAGCTGGCAACTGTATCTGGGATCATAAACGCTGTGGATATACCATCTTTTCCCAGTAATGACCACAAGTGAAATTACCTGTCTGGTCTTTTATTTATGAAGGTGAAGCGTGTCCCGGTGTTTTTGGTTTATGTGCCTTCTCATTCTCTCCCCCCCCCCCCTCCTCCCAATTGCTTAAGCATCATGTTGAGGACTCTGATGCATCTTCAGTCTTCTGGGTTGCTTGTCCTTTGCTTGTGATTGTCACTGCCGGGAGGCCACAGGATCTCTGAGTATTTATGAGGGAAATACTTTTCAAAACCGTGTATCTTGCTTGCTGCTTAGTTCATGTAATGAGGCTTTGAAGGACTGTTTTGGAAAGGATCTGCTTAAAGGCTCTGATGTGGTGGAGAGGGGGTCCTATGTTTCTTGGACTTGCTTCTAAAAGAGAGAGGTTTTGAGTTACAGTTTGGTGTAGTGCTAGGAGTGTGGACTCTGATCTGGGAGAACTGGCGTGGCCTCTCGGCGTAGGATGGTGCTGCAAAGCCCAGCAGATCCCAGCTTTTTTTCCAGGTAGGCTCGCCAGTTCTGAGTTGGGAAATACCTGGAGATTTTTGGGGTGGAGCCTGAGTGGTGGGTGTTGCCTTCTGATGCACTTCTGGTGATGTAAGGATATGTGGCATCTGCAAATAAATTATGTTAATGAGTTATGCTAATGAGCTCCTGCACCTCTTTTTTTACTAAATGACCCCTGGCCACACTGAACCCCATCTGCCACGTTGACGCCCACTCACCCATCCTCAACTGATCAATTTGGAGTGCCTCACAATCCCCCCTGGTTTTCACCACCCTGAACAATTTCATGTCATCTGCAAATTCAGCTGCTGCACTGCTTATTCCCAACTCCAAATCATTAATAAACAAGTTAAAAGGCATCGAACTGAGTACTGGTCCCTGCGGTACCCCACTGCTTACCTCCCTCCACAGAGAAAATTGCCCATTTATACTCACTCTCGGTTTCTTATTAATTAGCCCGTTTTTGATTCACAAGAGGACTTTTCCTTTCATCCCATGACTATTGAGCTCACTTACGAGCCTTTGAGGAGGAACTTTACCAAAAGCTTTCTGAAAGTCACGGTAAACAATAACTATTGGGTCCCCCTTGTCCACATGTTTGTTCACCCCCTCAAAGAATACTAACAGGTTAGTGAGACAAGACCTTCCCTTACAGAACCCATGCTGAGTCTGCCTCAATAGTGTTTGTTCATCAATGTGTCTGGAGTGCCAGTTTGATGTAGTGGTTAAGTGTGTGGACTCTAATCTGGGAGAACAGGGTTTGATTCCCCACTTCTACACTTGCAGCTGCTGGATGACCTTGGGCAAGTCATAGTTCTGACCAGAGCTGTCCTTGAAAGGGCAGTTCTTGAAAGAGCTCTCTCAGCCCCACCTACCTCACAGGGTGTCTGTTGTGGGGAGGGGAAGGAGTTTGTAAGCCGCCCTGAGACTCCTTCAGGTAGTGAACGGCGGGGTATAAATCCAATCTTCTTCTAATACTAATTCTCTCCTTAAATAACAGTTTCCACCAACTTACCCATTATTGATGTCAGACCGACTGGCCTGCAATTTCCCAGATCTCCGGAACCCTTTTTAAAGATAGGAGTGACATTAGCTACCTTCCCATCCTCAGGAATGGAGGCAGGTTTTAAGTAAAGACTGCATTTTTTGTCAGGAGATCCACAAGTTCACATTTGAGTTCTTTCAGAACTCTTGGATGTATGCTATCCGAGCCTGGTGATTTATCAGTTTTTAAGTTGTCTCAGTCGTAGGACCTCCTCTCTTGTCACCTCAATCTGACTCAGGTCTTTCAACATTTAATTTGTAAAGAGGGAGGGAGACTGGGATTTGGAGGGTCAGGAGCTCCTTTTGAGCAAGAGCTCAGCTTTGGCACTTCAGGGGATGAGAGCCAGTTTGATGTAGTGGTTAAGAGCATAGACTCTCATTGGGAGAACTGGGTTTGATTTCCCACTCCTCGACTAGCAGCTGCTGATAAGACATTGGGTCAGTCAAATGTTCTTTCAGAGTTGTTCTCTCAAAAGAGCTCCCTGAGCCCCAATACTTCACAGGATGTCTGCTATGGGGAGGGGAAGGGAGAGGAGATTGTAATCTGCTCTGAGGTTCCTTTGGGTAATGAAGGGTGGGGTATAAATCCAGTCTCCTCCTCCTCCTCTTCTTCTTCATTAGATACACAGGGGAAAGGTGGGAGTGGGGTTAAGATCAGGCGAGCTGGAAGGGGCTGAAGGGCCATCAGTCCTTTCCTCCTTGAAGGTCACATAGATGTCTTTGGACCTTACCTGCCCTCCCAGGTGTTAATAGAATGTCTCTCTTTCTTCCACCAGAGGATGATCAGAGGAATGCGGAGGGTGAGGAACTTGACCAGCAGTTGCCGGGTCGAGTTAATAATGAAGACTTGAAAGAAAACACCAGAAATCGAGGCAGACCTAACAGAAAGGAAGGCAGCTGTATGGTTGAGAAGAGAGATGGAAGATGGCGTAATTTACATCTCGCAAAGCAGAGGGTAATGAAGGCAATTACATCCATTCAGTGTGCAAAGTACTTCAAAAATAGATCACAGCTCCTTGAGCACCAACGAATACAAAGAGGGGAGAAACCTTTTGAATGCTCAGAGTGTGGAAAGAGATTCAGTCAGCATCGCTGTCTTCAACAGCACCAGAGAACCCACACAGGGGAGAAACCTTTTGAATGCTTAGAGTGTGGAAAGAGATTCAGTGGGAGGAGGAATCTTCAACTGCATCAGAGAACCCACAAAGGGGAGAAGCCTTTTGAATGCTCAGAGTGTGGAAAGAGATTCAGTGAGAGGGGGAAGCTTCAACTGCATCAGAGAACCCACACAGGGGAGAAACCTTTTGAATGCTCAGAGTGTGGAAAGAGATTCAGGTTCAGTGGCAGTCTTCAAAGGCATCAGAGAACCCACACAGGGGAGAAACCTTTTGAATGCTCAGAGTGTGGAAAGAGATTCAGTCAGCATGGGTATCTTCAACTGCACGAAAGGACCCACACAGGGGAGAAACCTTTTGAATGCTCAGAGTGTGGAAAGAGATTCAGTCAGCATGGCCAACTTCAACTGCACCAAAGGACCCACACAGGGGAGAAACCTTTTGAATGCTCAGAGTGTGGAAAGAGATTCAGTGGCAGGGGGAATCTTCAACTGCATCAGAGAACCCACACAGGGGAGAAACCTTTTGAATGCTCAGAGTGTGGAAAGAGATTCAGTCAGCATGGCCATCTTCAACTGCATCAGAGAACTCACACAGGGGAGAAACCTTTTGAATGCTCAGAGTGTGGAAAGAGATTCAGACAACATGGGTATCTTCAACTGCATCAGAGAACTCACACAGGGGAGAAACCTTTTGAATGCTCAGAGTGTGGAAAGAGTTTCAGGTTCAGTGGCAGTCTTCAAAGGCATCAGAGAACCCACACAGGGGAGAAACTTTTTGAATGCTCAGAGTGTGGAAAGAGATTCAGTCAGCATGGCCATCTTCAACTGCACGAAAGGACCCACACAGGGGACAAACCTTTTGAATGCTCGGCGTGTGGAAAGAGATTCAGTGAGAGGGGGAAGCTTCAACTGCATCAGAGAACCCACACAGGGGAGAAACCGTTTGAATGTTCAGAGTGTGGAAAGAGATTCAGTGAGAGGGGGAAGCTTCAACTGCATCAGAGAACCCACACAGGGGAGAAACCTTTTGAGTGCTCAGAGTGTGGAAAGAGATTCAGGTTCAGTGGCAGTCTTCAAGGGCATAAGAGAACCCACACAGGGGAGAAACGTTTTGAATGCTCAGAGTGTGGAAAGAGATTCAGTCAGCATGGCCATCTTCAACTGCATGAAAGGACCCACACAGGGGAGAAACCTTTTGAATGCTCAGAGTGTGGAAAGAGATTCAGTGAGAGGGGGAATCTTCAAAAGCATCAGAGAACCCACACAGGGGAGAAACCTTTTGAGTGCTCAGAGTGTGGAAAGAGTTTCAGTGAGAGGGGGAAGCTTCAACTGCATCAGAGAACCCACACAGGGGAGAAACCTTTTGAATGCTCAGAGTGTGGAAAGAGATTCAGTGAGAAGGGGAAGCTTCAACTGCATCAGAGAACCCACACAGGGGAGAAACCTTTCGAATGCTCAGAGTGTGGAAAGAGATTCAGTCAGCATGGACATCTTCAACTGCACCAAAGGACCCACACAGGGGAGAAACCGTTTGTATGCTTAGAGTGTGGAAAGGGATTCAGTCAGCATGGCAATCTTCAAAACCACCAAAGAACCCACATGAGAAACCAGGTAACTTCTTAGTCCATTAAAAGAGCTTTTCTCATATGTCACATGTTAAAAACCACCACAGACCATATAAAGTATTGACACTATATAAATTCTTGTAGAAAGCTTGAATCGACACAGAATTCTTAGCCTAGCCAGGAAGAAATGTTGAAAATTCTCAGACTATGGAAGGAGCTTTAGCCATGTTTGAAGCCCTCCAACACATCCCATCATCCGACATGGTGTTAAAGGGACAACACTTTTTTCCTCCAGGCAGTTGGCAACCCTAGATTAAGTGTTTATGAGTCAGAGATAAAAAAGCTCAGCTAAGGAAAGGTCATACCTCATTACAGAGATTATTATTTGTATCAGGTAAATCAGACTTTGTGTTTTTCAGTGCTTTGGGAAGGTTTTTTGTTTTGTTTTGAGTTGGGCTTCATTAAATGTGTCAAAGGTTGGTGGGGTATGTCTTTTTTCAATTGTGTATAAAAAAAATTTAAATCCTCTGGCAGATGTTTGAGACACACACCTTAGGCCATGAATGAACCCAATCCAGTTTGCCCCCATTCATGATGTGGGTCAGTTAAGTTCCAGAGCTGGAGTGTTGGGTTACAACTTGGTGGATCTGGGTTCAAGTCCACAGTAGGCCTGGAAGGTCTTTGGATGCCCTTTAGCCCAGAGGTGTTGAACTCATTTGTAACATGGGCCGGATATGACATAAATTTCACTTTTTCAGGGCGACCATGTGTGCCATAAATGTAATGCCAGGTGCCAGATATATAAACTGTATAGAGGACAGCAGCTAGTAAGCTCCACGTTGGTCTATCCTCACTGCAAGGCCCCATGCGCTGGGTGGGAGGTACAACGGAAATGCCACATGGGCGGACTAGAGAGCCAGCTGTGCAGCACTGGGCAGATGCTCCCAGTCAACCCTTAAAACTACAAGGAGGAAAATATACCAGAGAGAAGATGAAACAAACCTAAACATTGAATATTGATGGCAAACTATGAAAGAAAGGCTTCCCACATACGAGGAGACGAGGCATCGATCGAAGACTCTACCGAAAAGAAGAGAAGAAGAAAAAAATTAAGGTATAGGAATAACTAAGACTGGCTTAGGGATTTTGTTATAAGATTGGTTGGGAGAATCCCTATTTACGTTTGACTGGTTAAGATGAGCTAGAAAACATTATAGCCAATATTAAAATCTAAGGGAAGATTAATTTTTAAGGTTTATATAGTTCTCTTATAAAAAAGAAGAAAAAGCCAACCTGAGTTTGGGTTCGGGAACTTTGGATAAGGTTGATCTAGTAAAGCCTAGCCCATATTAACTGGCTAAGATAGGCTGAAGAACATACGTGTACGTACTTATAAAAATGTAGCCCACATTTAAAATAGTTATGGGAAGATAAAAACTTGTCACTTTTTTGTTGTTGTTTAAAAAGTTTAGCCAAAAAGATTATGATTTATATAAGATAAAATTTGGTTTAGGAAATATCGATGAATGTCTATTAGAATAAGATTGTTCAAGGCTGATAACTGATAAATGTGCAGAATGAAAATCTATGGAAAGTTCAGGTTCAAATTTTTTTTTATAAAAGATGTAATGAAACTAACTTTGGTTTAAGGATTCCAGAAACCTTGATAACTGGTACAAAAAGAACTTTATTTTGAAGTAGGGGAATGATATTTAAAGGCAACTTGCAGAAGACTAATGTAGAATGTTTAAACAAAAGGCAGTTAGCAGGAAACATGCTAACTATTGAGATGTATAGAAAAACTAGCAAAAGAATGTTTAGGTATTGCACAAATAGTAATCATATTATAGTAACAAGAATGCCATAGAGATATATCTGTATGAGGTAATTTAAAGGGTATAGTGTTAGTAGTGTTACTCTCATAACTGTTTGTATGTTTGTTTGTCATGTTTTGTTGGGAAATAATAAAAATGATTTTTAAAAAATAGATACACACAATGAATAGACTACAGGCCCATTGCCTGATAAAAAGAACTCACCTCTGAACTGGTTGTGACCTCACTGAAACACGGAAGGAATATCTGTCATTTTGATCCAGTCATTGTGACGGTTGTTGACAGGATCTTGGGATCTGTGAAGCCCACCGCTTGCTGCTGAAGTCACGTAAGGACCACAGTGTGAGAGTCCTACAGAGTCAGTCAGCCACAAGCGTCCTTAGGAAAAGGTAGTCTTTATTGAGAAAGGTCTGTTGTGGTCATCGACACGTTCTGTGTTACTAATGGCTGGAACAATCCCCGAGCAGGACAATTATACAGAAACCAAAAAGAGTATCTCAAAGGAAGGCAACCAATCATATAAGTCATGTAAAAGGCACCCGAATACTGGCCCGAGGTCCTCATGAAAAAAGCGGGAAGGAATAAAACCAGACACGAAAGAAGATACATAGGCAGGCACCCACAGTCTCTCAAGGTCAGAGCAGAGCTGGGAGCGATAAGCAAACCACGAGAGGTATAACATAACATTCCACACCCCCGATGTCACGGAGCAATGGATGCCACCTCTGGGGCAGGCGATGGCAGCATTAGCTGACACACAGTAATGGTGCCCCTTCATAACTGGGCTCTCAGGCGGTGTGGCCAGCCAGCATCCCCGATGGGCTAGTGGTCCTTCCCTGGCAGCGAGGCCTCAGAGGGTGTGCCACAAGTGATGGGCACCATCCTCTCCCAGGAGCCCTCCAGCCCCCCCTCCTTCCTCCCCCTTTAGCAGGGAAAGGCCAGAACTAGCTGCAGCCCGTGCTCCCTCTAAGCTGTGGCTTCTTGTGAGCAAAAATTCTACTTTGTGAGCTACTGGCCTTAAAGTGCTGAGCGAGCGATTTGGCCACTGCATGAATTTGTTTGCTCTGGAGCCATCCCTCTCATGCAAAGACAAAAATGTGTGAGCCGGAGGCTAAACAACAGTGAGCTAGCTCACACTAATTCAGCTTAGAGGGAACACTGGCTGCAACCACTCTGGTTTGGGGGTCGAACCAGGAAAGGCCCAGAGTAGATCCCCTTCACCTTCCCAGGCATGAACTGGGGGGGGGGGCACTTACAGGTGACAGATGAAGCTGGAGGTGGGAGGAGGACCCAGGTGAATTAAAGCCTCTGTTAGCCCAGGTGGGTTAAGTAACTAACAGCCATAGGAGGGGGAGGAGAAGCACCTTGGAGTAGTTAACAGACTGATTCATTTGCAGCCATCAGGGCAGAATTAACACAGGAAGGAGCCCGGCCAGGGGAAACAAGGACAGTTCCTGATGCGGCACCCATCCTGAGCAGGGTGCTGAGGAAGATCAGGAGGGAGGGGGGTGGAGGTCACTGTAGCGGCCCCCTACTGGCCCCAGAGGTTCTCCTTGATTCTCGGAACTGATGCAACTCTCGGCCACGGAAGCCTGGATTTACCGGGCAGAAAAGGTCTCTTGACTTGGGGACCAATATTGCATCCGGACCCCAGGTGGCTAAAACTGACGGCCTGGAGACTGAAAGGAGTCCAAGGTATTTATAAAGTGTGCGTGCACGCAAAAGCTCATGCCTCGAATAAACCTTGGTAGGTCTATCCAAGGACAGAGATGAGCTTCTGTTTCAGGCCAGACGACCAGCCACTAGGCGCATTTACAACAGTACCTGGAGAGCATTCAGTAAATGGGCTCTTGACCAGGGATTAGATACCTTAAAACCTACTAGGCAGGATATTATGGGTGGAAAGGGGGATTGTGCTCCTATACTCCAAAGTGACAGGTAGCCACTATTGCAGCAGTACTTACTAATAGGGGCATGGCTCATATTGCCACGGATAATATTGTTTGTTTGTTTGTTGCATTTATATCCCCCCCATCCCGCGGGAGGGCTCAGGACGGGTATCATCGTCAGAACAAAAACAATTTCAGTTTAAAACATGAAACATTAAAACATGATAAAACATTGTAACCATTAAAACAATGGGTAGAGCTAGAAAGAGTGTCAGTTGGCTGTAAAGTTCTGGCCCAAAAATCGAAGGCCAGTTGGTGGTGGTCAGTAGACAGGTGAGAGATGGGTGACCGCAACCTGAGGGAGGCTGCCTCAGCCAAAGGCCCAGCGGAACAGGCCCATCTTGCAGACCCTGCGGAACTGAAGAAGATCCCACGGGGCCCTGGTCTCCATGGGGAAATCGGTCAAGTACTTTTCTCCCTTTCTCACAACACAGGAACTCATGGACACTCCATGAAATTGCTGAGCAGTCAGATTAGAACGGAGAAAAGGAAGTTCTTCACCCTAAGAGTGATTCACACGTGGAATTCACTGCCACAGGAGGTGGCGGCGGCTACAAGCATGGACGGCTTCAAGAGGGGATTGGATAAACATCTGGAGCAGACGTCCATCAGTGGCTATGAGCCACAAGGTATAGATAGGCAATCTCAGTCTGGGGCAAGTGATGCTCTGTATTCTTAGTAATTGAGGGGGGGGGCAACAGTGGGAGGGCTTCTAGTGTCCACTGCTGGACCTCCTGATGCCCCAAGGTATTTTTGGCCACTGTGTGACAGAGTGTTGTTCTGGATGGGCCATTAGCCCGATCCAACATTGGCTTCTCTTATGTTCTTATTACAGCAGCATTTTTCCCTAGGGCTCCTTTTGTGTACTGGGTTCACGGCATAGAGGAGACAGACAACGATGTAGCTATCACTAGTTTATTGGTACACAAAGAGTAATGGCGTACTGGCCGCGAGGGGCCAACTATATACAGTAGCCTCGACTTCTCCCTGCCCTATCTGCGGGCCTGAATTTCCGGCAGAGATCTTATTGGTGGGCTATATGCCGCTGCCGCCTTGCGGCTGTCAGCGGACATAACAGCTCCTACTGAAAAGATTTGTAAGGCAGCGACATGGCCTTTCTTTCCAACCTTTGTCAGATATTAGGGGATGGCCCAGCTGCCTTTGGGAGAAAGGCTCTTCAGAAGGTGTTAGGGGATTAACACTGCAGCTGTGTTACCCACCCACCCACTCCCCGGCCGTACAGCTTGGTGATATGACCAGTTTGGACGCTTTCCCCCACGGAAGGAGAAAGAAACACTGGACTCACCTGAACTTTCCTTTTCTTCAGTGGGGTGAAGGCATCCATCTTTTCCCCTCCCACTGAATCTGATACTGAGGACTGTAATATGAGATTGTTCCTGATAGTTGGCGTTCCTTTTCTAATTCTGCTGGATGTTGACCAAAATATATTTCTATATATAGAGCTATAAAGGTAAAGGTTTCCCTTGCTCGAAAGCCAGCCGAATCAGACTCTAGAGGGCAGTGCTCATCTCTGTTTCCAAGCCAAAGAGCCAGCGCTGTCAGCAGACTTTTTCCGTGGTCATATGGCCAGCATGACTAAACGCTGAGGCGCATGGAACACTTCCCACCCAAGTGATACCTATTCATCTACTTGAGATTTCTTGGTTTCAAACTGCTAGGTTGGCAGGAGCCGGAGCCAGATACAGGAGCTCACTCCCTCATGCGGCACTCGGGTTTCAAACTGCTGAACTTCCAGTCTGCAGCTCAAGGGCTTCACCTCTGAGCCACCAGTATATCGATATATACAACATATCTACATACACAATACTTTGTTCAGTTCAGAAAAGTTTAAGGGTGTCTCTTAAGGGAAAGGAGTGTGTAAGCCACTCTGAGACTCCTTTGGGTAGTGAAGGGCAGGGTATAAATCCAATCTCCTTTTCTTCTTCTTTTTCATGATTCAGTTTTTTAAAATGTTTCACGAGGAGGGTATGGAGCTGTTCCTGGGGGCAGCAGAGGAGAGGACTCGCCAGAATGGGTTCCAGTGAAGGGCGGGGAGGGACCGGCTGGACCTTAGGGAAGACATTTCGACAGCCAGCGCTGATGCTACAGTGGAAAGGGGTCCCCAGGGAGGTGGTCCTGAGCTCCCCCCTCCCTGGCAGTCTTCAGGCAGCGGCCGGACAAACACGTGTCAGGGATGATAGAGGCTGATCCTGCACCGAGCAGCGGGGGCCGGACTGGATGGCCTCTGTGGCCCCTTCCAGCTCTGTGCCATCCTGCGAATCTCTGAACCGGGCGAGGTCTCCGGACCTGGGGAGCGGAGCTACTCGGTGTCCGGCAGGGGGCGCCCTCGCTGGGACCCACCCGGGAAAGCCGGCAACCATTGGCTCCGCCCGGCCCGGAGCGAGAGGAGGGGAGAGGCGCGCCCGAAGCAGTCCGGATGCCTCCTGTGCTGCCCCCAGTCACTGTAGGCAGTAGTAGTTAGCAAAACCTGCTGTGTCCCTTTAACAGCACTTGTCCCTGGGAAATGTAGTCCTGCCTTAGGCACCCCAAAAGCTCCCCTCTGACTGGCTCAGGCAGAGCAATTTCCTCCGCTCAGAGGCGCGCAGAGAAGAGGGTGGTTTAAGTTTCTCCTCGTGCTGGCTGCCTTGGTGGCGATCCAGAAAGCATTGGCTTATGCAAACGCTGCTAGTGCGGGACGGAACCCCTCCGCCCCGCCGGAGAGAGAGGAGAGCCGCGGGTGAGTCCCGGACCTTCCCCTTTCGAACTACTGAATCCCCCCCTCGCCAAAGACTCACGAGAGCGGCGTCCCCCCCCCCCCGCCATTGAAGAGCTTCTCCTGTCGCACCCCCCCCCCGGCCATTCACTCCCTTGCGCCTCCCCCTCCCCGGCGTCCGGCTGCAACGCCCTCTTCCCTCCTGTTGCAGCGCCGGACTCCCTTCCTATCCCCGCCCCCCGCTCTTGCAATTCAAAAGGCAAACCCCTCTCTCCCCCCCACCCCCCCTCCAAGGAAGCCCGCCTGTCCCTCCAAGCCTCTCCCCCCCCACCTTGCTTGGCTTCTCTAGGAAGCGCTCGGTCCCCTTAACCCTTTCCCTGCTGCAGAGGCACCAGAGAAGTCTCCCCGCCCTTCCCGGGAGGACCGGACGGACTGGACTCCCGCCAGGCTGCGGCCAGCGGCGCCCCGGTCAGCTCAGCGGGGTTCCTCCTGAGATTGCCCTGAGAACACGGGCGCTTCTCGAACCGCCTCTTCCCTGTGTCTCAAACACGAAATGCCCGGAGCCCAGGGTCTGGGTTGGGAAATCCCGGGAGACTTGGAGGGTGGATCCGGGAGAGGGCGGGGTGGGAGCTCACTGGTGTTTCACGCCCTAGAGAGAGCCCCCCCTTTGAAGCAGCCCTTTTTTTCCAGGGGACCTGACCTCTGTCAGCTGCTGGGTCTCCGTTGCAAAAGCGGGAGGATCTCCAGGTCCCACCTGGAGGCTGGCAACCCGAGCGAGCCTGGGCCCTCTCCCTTTCCGGGTCTGGTGATGACCCCTCCCTCTCCGGACTGGGAAACTGCTGGAGATCTGAGCCCCTCCTCTGCCCTCAGAGGCCTTTCGAGGACGCTGGTCAGAGGTCTGAGTCGTTTCTGGGAGAGGGTGAGGCCCAGTTTTCCTGCATCGTTCCTGGGGTGAGTGGATGGGAGAGGATGCCTCATTCTCAGCCCTTGAGGTATAACGTCCAGGTGTTTGCATTTTGTGAGAAAGGAAGTATCCGTCTCTGTACGTGCGGCTGAATGTGCTGCTTTCCACACAGAGAGTTCCAGGGGGTCAGCCGTGGGGGTCTGAAGCAGCAGAACAGGTTTAGAGTCCAATGGCACCTTTTCAGGCCAACAAAGGTTTATCCCGGGTATGAGCTTTCGTGTGCACGCACACTTTTTCAGAGACTTTGGAATGAAAGGTGGAGTCCGAATTTATAGACAGGCGGAACAACAAATTTGCATGTAACAGGATGAAGAAGTTTTAAGTTCTGCAAAAAGCAAACTCCCTAAAAAGCTGAGGTTATAAGGTCAACAGTTTTGATTTCGGCTTGAGAGGAGTCTAAGGAAGGGAAGCCTTAACTCATTTCTTGGTACTTGCAAACAGTTTTAGGGCTTCCCGCCTGTCCTTCTTTTCAGCAGTAGCATTCATAAGGACTGCAAACTGGCACCATCTGGTGGGCGTTCTGCCAAGACCCTAAAGCAGTGCAACTTTATGTTTGAGTACTGGCACTTTGGGAAAAAACAACAACAATAAAAATCTCTGGTTTCAGGGGTTCCTTTTATGCATCAGGCACAGTTTTGGGCCCTTTGGGTGCAGGAGACGCCAGTTATTTACAGGGTCGAGATGAAGCTGAACCCTCTTCTGTGGACTAAGGAGCATGGCAAAAGTGCGGAAATCTGCCTGCTCGCTGTATTCCACGTGGATCCCTTCTCAGAAGTAGGGTACCACTGGCCCCTCCATTGATACACAGCTTATAAGACTCCTTTCTAGGGGAATCGGACTCTCGCCAGTCGGTTGGCGCGCTGTTCAGCTGGGACCACATCTGCCCCAGTGAGCTTGATTTACAGTAGGTTTGATTCACAGTACAGCTTCTGTGTCAGGAACATCTTTGTGCAAGTAATCCAAATACGGTAAGAAATGTTGCTTCTCTGTTGTTCCTATTAAATCCCATACTTAATTACGGAGGTTTTTTCAGGCTTGGAAAGCTTTTCGTTCTTCAGTGGAGTTTTTTTGGCAAATTTTGAGAAGTATTCAAGTCCAGTGGCACCTTTAAGGAAAACCTTTCTGTTTTATTCAAGGTACTACCATCTTTTGTGGGCTTGCAACACTTCTTCTGATACACTGAAATGGAAGTTACCAGCCCGTACCTATAGGCAGGGGGAGACCAGCAAATGAGCATGCAGCATAATCAAGATGTTTAAAAGATGCAAGGACCAAACAGGAATGACAGCCTTGGTTTTTACGGTCACCCTTTGTTTGGGTTTAATTCTGGGGGAAAACATAGCAAAGCAAATAAAGGTATCAAAATTGGAGATGGATGTGTCAATGTACCCTTCTTCAATTGTAGGATGCTAAGAGTTATTGACTGAGGCCCTGTAGGTTACAGTATTGTGATATCCAGTCCTGCAGCTGCACTGAGAGTTTTCCTTCTAGCTGTGAGGAGAGCCAAGAGGAGCTGGTTTTCCGCCTCCCCAATATACACGTTTGCTGGAGGTCTAACCAGGATCTAACCAAGAGAACCCCACTGTTCAAAGGCAGAACCCCGTGGATTTTGGAAGAGGGGCTTCAAGTCTCTTGAAGAAACACATACAATGGTTAAGGGGTCACCCGTTGCTCCAGTCCGTTTGCGGCTCCAGTTTACTCCATGAATTAGCCCCTCGGACAGACAGAACCAGTGTAATGAGAGGCTAAGCTGCTAAGATCCTGAAAGAGCCAAACAGAGACAGTGAAGTTTCCCGGAGAACCAAGGAGGCATATCTAAAATAGTTCAGTTGTGCCATAAAGCAAAATGATATTAAACCCGGTCGACAAGCCACAAGAAGCACGGTTGTTCTGATCCCCCAGGGCAATTCCCGTTGGCTTTCCTGGTCACATGTTTCTGTCTCTGTCCCTCCTTCCCCCCAGAAACAGGCCTCTCTTCATAGTCAAGGGACTGAAGGCTTCTTTATACAGTCGGAGGTGACCCAAGAGAAGGGGGAGGAGATGGAAGAGCAGGACCCAGAAGGACCTGGAACTGGCAGGACGGCCAGCAGGGGCCCCCATCCCACCCCAGCTGGGAGCAGTGCTGAATTCCAGGAAAGCCCTGTGCCAGGGATCCATTATCAGGTCACGGCAACCTCAGATGTCCACTGCCAACACTTCCGGCAGTTCCAGTACCATGAGGCCGCTGGGCCCCGAGAGTCTTGCAGCCGGCTCCATCGCCTTGGCAACCGGTGGCTGAAGCCGGAGGGGCGCAGCAAGAAGCAGATCCTGGACCTGGTGATCCTGGAGCAGCTCCTGGCCATCCTGCCCCAGGAAATGCAGCGCTGGGTCAGGGAATGTGGGCCGGAGACCAGTTCCCAGGCGGTGGCCTTGGCCGAAGGTTTCCTCCTGAGCCAGGCAGAGGAGAAGAGGCAGGCGGAGCAGGTGAGGGGCTCTCCAGGTATGTCCGATTCAAGCGATGGTGTCTGACCTTCTCTTAAAGTCTCCCTGAGAGACGTTTGCCCAAGTGGGAGTCATCCAAGCGGGAGATTTAACGGCCTCCTTCCCCAGCCTCTTCTACGAGAGAACTTCTCGTCCCTCCGGATCACTCAGGAGGTCTGCTGACGGACGGGTGCAGCGGTTGGGAGTGGGGCAGGGTCCCTTCCGTGTTCTCTTTCCCATCCCATCTCTCACCCCTCTCCCTCACTGCTGTTTCAGATGTGGGGAGCCTCCATGAAGGCAGAAGCGACATTCCCTGAGGTGGAAGGATCTTCCTTGGAGCAAGGGCAGAGGGCGCAGGCCCAGGAGGGTGCCCAAGATGCCCTCTCCCGTGGTAAGGACTAGTTTTGCCCGTATACGATCCAGGCACCCTGTGAATGTGATGGGTAGGGAGGGAAAGAATTAAATAAATACAAATAACTCACAATACTCAGTTTGGTGTAGTGGTTAAGAGCGCAGCTAGACAGCCGGATTGGTGTAGTGGCTAGGAGCACATGGTCTAATCTGGGAGAACCGCGTTTGATTCCCCCTTCCTCCACACACAGCTGCTGGTGTGACCTTGGGTCAGTCACGAGTTCTCTCAGAGCCATTCTCTCAGGAGCAGTCTTAAAAAGAGCTCTCTCAGCCCCACCTACCTCACAGGGAGTCTGTTGTGGGGAGGGGAAGGGAAAGGACTTTGTAAGCAGCTCTGAGACTCCGAGTGAAGGGTGAGCTATAAATCCAATCTCTCCCTCCTCCTCCTCCTTCTTGGTTTTAACTGAATGTAATGGGGACGTCATCCCCCCCCCCCCCCGCCCGACTGAAGGGCTGAGCCAGCGGGAGAATAAGATTCCTGGGGTTTGGGTCTGATCCAACAGGGATGCTGTAACCTTTGGAGCTCCAGAGTTCACAGGGCACATTTCAAGTCGCATAGAAACCTGAAATATATTGGCAGCATTCATCGCCCCTGAGGCTCATGGGTGCTTCCCTTCCGCCTCTCCCAGCATTTAGTAAAAAGTGTGAAAGGATTGTGTTGAGTGTACACAGGGCAAGGTTTCATTCTCCTGGGAAGGGGGTGTGTGAAGCAGCGAACAAAGAAGCAGACAGAATGGGAAGTCACAACAAACACCCTTCCTCCCTCCTTTCTCTTACTAACAGGCAGTGGAGAGATGCTGCTGAGCCATCGTCTTTTTGGAGGTCTGGAAGCCGCTGCTTTGCCTGCAGTCCAGGTAAGGGAGATGAGCGGGGGACAGCCTGGGTCCCCCCCTCCTTTCTCAGGGGGGCTTTTTCTCCTGCAATCTACAATGATTTCGGTGAATAAGGCTCTGAATGCCTTTACCCAAGCATACATCCTGCACCATCCCAGACCACTCCATTCCAGTGTGCAATCTCTGCCTGGCATGATCTCTGAGGAGGGAATCCGCTTTTTCTTTCAGCGTCCCTTTTCTTTTGAGGAGGTGTCTGTCTCTTTTGCCCCAGCAGAATGGGCCCTGCTGGATCCGGGCCAGAGAGCTCTCTACAGGGAAGTCATGCTGGAGAACTACAGGAGCGTAATTTCTCTGGGTAAGAACAGAAGAACATAAGAGAAGCCAATGTTGGATAAGGCCAATGGCCCAGGTGTCATACAGTGGCCAAAGATACTAGGTGCCCTCAGGAGGTCCATCAGTGGGGCCAGGACACTAGAAGCTCTCTCACTGTTGCCCCCCCGCCCAAACACCAAGGATACAGAGCATCACTTCCCCCAGACCGAGAGTTCCTCCCTATACCTTGTTGCCAATAGCCACTGATAGACCTCTGCTCCAGATGTTTCTCCAATTCCTTCTCGAAGCCGTCCATGCTTATAGCTGCCACCACCTCCTGTGGCAGAGAATTCCATGTGTTAATCATTCTTCGGGTGAAGGACTTCCTTTCATCCGTTCTAACCTGACTGCTCAGCAATTTCATTGAGTCCCCACGAGTTCCTGTATTGTGAGAAAGGGAGAAAAATACCTCTTCTATTCCATGCATAATCTTGTCAACCTCTCTAATGACACCCCTCAGTACACAGTATTCCAAATGAGGTCGCACCATTGATTTATACAGGGGCATTCTGATACTGGCTGATTTGTTTTGAATTTCCTTTTTAATAATCCCCAGCATAGAGTTGGCCTTGTTTATTGCTGTCACACGCTGTCTTGACATTTTTAGTGAGTTATCTACTATGCCTCCAAGAGCTCTCTCTTGCTAAGTCTCCGCCAGTTCAGACCCCATCAACATGTATTTATAGTTAGGATTTTTGGCCCCAGTGTGCATCAGTTTGCACTTGGCCACACTGAACCCCATTTGCCATGTGGACGCCCACTCATCTCCAAAGGGATGCCTCATAGTCCTCCCTGGTTCTCACCACCCTGAACAATTTCATGTCATCTGCAAATTTAGCCACTTCACTGCTTACTCCCAGCTCCAAATCATTAATGAACAAGTTAAAGAGCATCAGACCCAGTACTGATCCCTGCGGTACCCCACTGCTTACCACCCTTCACTGTGGATATTGCACATTTATACTCACTCTCTGTTTCCTATTAATTAGCCAGTTTTTGATCCACAAGAGGAGTTTTCCTTTTATCCCATGAGTATTGAGCTTACTTAGGAGCCTTTGATGAGGAACTTTATCAAAAGCTTCCTGAAAGTCAAGGTACCCACAGGCACAACTCTTGGATGTATGCTATCCGGGCCTGGTGATTTATCAGTTTTTAAGTTGTCTATCAGTCTTAGGACCTCCTCTCTCCTCACCTCAATCTGACTCAGGTCTTTCAACAGTTGGTTTGGTACAGTCATACCGCCTGCTGGGTAAAGAGGGAGGGAGACTGGGATTTGGAGAGTCAGGAGCTCCTTCTGAACAAGAGCTCACCTGTGGCTCTTGAGGGGATGAGAGCCAGTTTGGTGTAGTGGTTAAGAGCGTGGAGGCTAATCTGGGAGAGCTGTGTTTGATTCCGCATTCCTCCACATGCAGCTGCTGCTGCAGTCACAAGTTCACTCAGAGATGTTCTTTCAAGGGCAGTTCATTTATTTTCTCCACCCCCTTTTAAAGCAATTTTATTGAAGAAAGAATATTGTAATTATACTACACTGCTAAAATCAATTAATAATATATACAAACAAAACTTCACATGCATGCTTTATCTTCAGATCTTCTCCTTCCTCTTCTCTCTTCTTTCTTCTCCCAAACTTATTACTGAATAATATTATTTAAGTTTTCAAACAATGTCATATATAGTGATTTACAATATATTAACAGATTAATCTTGAACTAAATTCTACTTATAATTGATCTCAGTCCTGAGAGACCTCAAAGGTCAGGAGGGTAAAAACCCTCCTTCCAGGGACCGATTGTTCCTGTGGGGATACATACCCACAATCGCCACAATCCCACCAGTCATTAGCAAAAAGTACAAAAATTATTCGATATTACCCAAAACCTCAAGTTCTATATTGAGTCCACACTCTCTTCAAAACCTTCATGGTCTTCCAGAGTACAGACCCGAGTTATTTCAGCTGACGCAAGAGGTGAACACTCTTTCCTCTTGCCAGCTGTGTTTTCTTGGAAATCAGTTGGGGAAAGATTTAAGGCGGCCAGCATTATTTCACCTGAGACTGAGTCATGAGCCAGATATGAAGTGGACCCCTGAACACACAGCTTGCTCGTACGGAGCCAACGGTACTTAATACCTAAATCCCGCAGTTTAGCTGTGATACTCTTCTTATCTTTAAAAATTCAGGGCGGAGATCTGGGAACACTTGTATCTTTGTGCCTTGAAAGTCTTTTTTTTTATATATATAATTTTTTATTAAGTTTTTCAAATATACTAGTTGAAAGCTTCATTTTGATATATACAGAGCACAAAAACATTATAACTGAAAATATAGTTTGGACCACACACGCTTAGGATCTCTTTTGCTGTCCATATTACATAAGTAGCTCAGCTTATCCATTTCAGCCCAGTCCAAAAGTTTATAAATTAAATCCATTTTACTCGGTAGTGCAGAGGTTTTCCAATTTTTTGCTCTTAATATACGGGCTGCTGTTAAGATATAAGCCAACAGTTTTTGGTCCGCTCTATTCAGTTTCTCAGGAAACATATTCAATAGGAAGACTTCAGGTTTGAGAGGCAATTCAAATTCAAAAATTTCACAAATCCATTTAGCTACCATTTCCCAGTATTTTTGCATTGTTTTGCAGGTCCCCCACATGTGGAAAAAAGATCCCACTTTTGATCCACATAGCCAACACACATTCGACACATTCTTAAAGCATTTACTTAATCTGTCGGGGGGCCAATACCAGCGATGAAAGATCTTGTAAATATTTTCTTTATATCCTACCACTTTTAGATATTTAAGTGAGATCCAAGTTTTGGACCACTTATCGATGTCTATAGAATAGCCAAAGTCCTTCATCCAATTAATCATAGTTGAATTTACTGTTTCCTCCTGCATTTCAAAATCAATCAGTAAATTATATATTTTCCTAATTAGTTTATCCTCATTATTTAGCCAAATCTGGTCTAACTCATTTAAGTTTTCACAGAACCCTATTTTCTTATCTTCTTTGTATCTAGATTTTAATTGGATAATCTCCCACCACGATAATTCAAGTGTTAACTCCTCTTTCAATTGCGTTTCTGTTTTTAGGTTTCCCTTCTTATCCAGAAGATCACCATACCTTACTAAATTACTCTGTTTCAGTAGTGATGGTTTTACGAAGGCCTCTAGTGGGGATACCCATCTCGGTATTTTAGAGTAAAATTTTTCTCTAATATTAATCCAGATTTTTATCAGAGCAGCTCTTAATGTGTGTGTATGAAAAATAGAATGTATTTTGTATCTGTCATACCACACATAAGCGTGCCACCCCATATAGAGATCATGTCCCTCTAGAGTCAGCACTCTTTGATTTTCCAATTTAATCCAGTTTCTTATCCAGATAAGAGCAGCTGCCGTACCATAATTTTCCCAACTGGGTACCCCTAGTCCTCCTCTCTCTTTCCTGTCTTGAAGTGTCTTCCACTTCACTCTCTGCTTTTTTGGGAACCATATGAAATTTCTGGTGAGTTTGTTAATCTCCTTATAAAAGGAGGCTTTTCCATTTAGTAGGGGGATTGTTTGAGCTAGAAATAAGAATTTAGGTAGGATATTCATTTTAATGGCGGCTATTCTTCCTAACCAAGATAAGTTAAGGTTTTTCCATTGATCCAAATCCTTTTTAATCTTACTTAGTAGGCTGTTATAATTATCCACTATAAGGGAGCTAGTTTTATTTGTACAGATAATACCTAAATATTTTACTTTCTTTGCTATTAAGATATTAAAAGTGGTAATTTATTCTCTACTGCTTTAGAGCAGTTTTTGGTTAACAGTTTAGTTTTTTTCAAATTGATTTTAAGCCCTGTTACTTTTCCATAATTTGAGATGATTTCTAATAGTCTTTTAAGTGATTCCTCTGGGTTTTCCACGATGAACATGACATCGTCCACGTAGGCGCATAGCTTATACTCCTGTCCTCTAATTTTGAGTCCGGTAACCTCCGAGTTTTCGCGTACCTGTTCACAAAGAGATTCTAGGGCATATATAAAGAGTAACGGGGAGAGGGGGCAACCTTGTCTCGTACCCTTCTCGATGTTTATTTCTTTAGATAGATCCCCATTTATTATTATTCGGGCAGATTGTTTCCTATATATTGCTTCAATCATTGGTTTAAATTTTTCTCCAGGATCTCCCTTCTCTAATTTGGCTATCAGAAATTTCCAGGAAATGTTGTCAAATGCCTTCTCTGCATCCATAAACATCAGAGCGGCGGATTTCTCTGGGTGTGCCTCGTAATACTCTAAAGTGCCCATTAAAGTTCTCAAATTTTCTCTTAGTTGCCTTCCGGGAAGAAAGTCCACTTGGTCTCTGTTTATTATCTGATTTAGTACCTTTTAAAATCTTTCTGCTAAGATATTTGCATAGATTTTATAATCTGCATTTAACAAGGAGATTGGTCTATAGTTGTTAACCTCATCTAAGTTGTCTCGATCTTTGGGTATTAAGGTTATCAGTGCTTCTTTCCAAGAATTTGGTATAATCCCAGTCTCACCAATTTTCTTTATCAAATCTTTAAATATTATGGATACTTGTCCTTCAAATATTTGATAGAATTCTCCAGGGAGACCATCTGGACCTGGGTCTTTATTTTTTTTGTCTATTTATAGCCTCCACCACATCACACATTGTGATTGGTTCATTTAAGATATTCTTTTGATTTTCCATAAATTTTTTAATACTAGATTCATCTTTAAAATATTGTCTTATATTTTCATCGTTCTCTTCTCCCTGTTTATATAAATTCAGATAATAATTTGCCGCTATCTCCTTTATATCTTTTAACAAGTATCTATTGATCCCTTTATCATCTTTTAATGTAATTATAGATCTTTTAGCCTCCTCTTTTTTCAGTCTGTAGGCCAACCATCTGGTTGGCTTATTTGCGTTTTCAAAGAAGTACATTTTATTATACTCTACTTTTTTTGCAACTTCTTTACTTAGCAGAAGATTCATTTTATGCTGACTTATCAGCAGCCTTTGTCTGTTAGTTGTTTCCTCTTTATTTTTTAGGCAATTTAGTTCTTCTGTTTTAATCTGTTTGACCAATTGTTCATATTCTTTATTTTCTTGCTTTCTTTTCCAAGCAGAGTAACTAATTAGCTTTCCTCTTACAAAGGCCTTAAAGGCATCCCATACCATGTTAATTGAGATGTCTGATTGGATATTTCTCTTGAAGAAATCTTTGATTTCTTCTCGCATTCTTTCCACGAATTCCTGATCCTTTAACACGTACCTATTCATAACCCACCTTCTACTTGTCCTTATCCCTTTTATAGTTAGTATGAAAGGGTTATGGTCTGCGAACGTCGGAGGTAATATGTCTACCCCCGTCATTTCCATCAAAAGAGATCTTGAGACCCAAGCCATGTCAATCCTAGACCAAGACTTATGTCTCGCAGAGTAGTATGTATAACCCTGTTCCTTTTCATTTTTCGATCTCCACGCATCTAATAGATCATATTCTATCGCCAGTTGTAAAAAGCTATTAGGTAATACAGAGCCTCTTTTATTTTTCTTATTATCTTTCTGATTTTTTCTATCCTTATTTCTGTCCATTACCACATTAAAATCACCTATAATACAAATTTGATCATATTTATTGGCTTTTAATACTCCTGTTAATTCTTTATAAAAAGGGTTCTGATTGTCATTAGGGGCATAGATATTAATAATTAGGCATTCTTTTCTCTGCTTTATTATCTTTATTGCAATTATTCTCCCATCTTTTCAAGCGTTAATTCTGTTCCCTCTTCAGCATTTGCTTTAAACCCTCTGAACTTCAAAGACAGCTCATGGGCTGCGATGATCCAGAGACAAAATGCGCTCTCTAGCCCAAGCGTCTGCTCTCACAGGTACTTGCCTTTCAAGCTCTGTAATTTTCTGGAGAGCCCTGTCAGCTTTATTATCCGTCTGTTTTTGGAGGTCTTCCAGCTCATCCCTTCATTGAAATCCTGGTTTTAACATTTCTGTGATATCTTTTCTCAGTTCCTGGTGTTGTTTAATTAATGCCTGTGTCAGGAAATTTGCAGTGAGTGGGGTCTCTGCAGTCATTAGTTCACACCACCCCGGGACACCTGACGAGGTGGAAGGAGCATCTGTAGTTGAAAAAAACTCTTGTTAAACGGAGCCCACTTTCTTGTTTCTGTTTTCCCTTCTTGGTTCCTTTTGGTGCCATTGTTCACAATATGTTTGTTTATTTTAAGGAGGGTAAAAATAGCCAAGTTTGAGCAAGCATGTGACAAACTCTGAGTACTAGCTGCTAACCTGGAAATTGATTGCTCTCTCAGCCCCACCTACCTCACAGGCAATACTCCTTCTAAGCTGTTGAGTCTTGTGAGCAAAAATTCTACTTGGTGAGCTACTTTCATGAAAACTGTTAGCGAGCGATTTGGCCACTGCATAAATTAGTTTGCTCTGGAGCCATCCTTCCTGAGCTAAGACAAAAATGTGTGAGCTGAGCCTTAAAAAGCTGTGAACTAGCTCACACTAACTCAGCATAGAGGGAATACTGCTCACAGCATGTCTGTTCTGCGGAGGGGAAGGGAGAGGAGATTGTAAGCTGCTCTGAGACACCTTTGGGTAGTGAAGGGTGGGGTATAAAGCCAATCTCCTCCTCTTCGTTTTCTTTGTCTTCTTCATCTTCTTCGATACTACATATTCTGTCCTCCCCGATATTAATAGAATTTCTCTCTTTCTTCCATCAGAGGATGATCAGAGGAATGAGGAGGGTGAGGAACGTAATCAGCTGTTGCCGGGTCGAGTTAATAAGGAATACTTGAAAGAAAACACCAGTAATCGAGGCAGACCTAACAGAAAGAAAGGCAGCTGTATGGTTGAGAAGAGAGATGGAAGATGGCATAATCTACATTTTCCAAAGCAGAGGGTAATGAAGGCAAGTACATCCATTCAGTGTGGAAAGTACTTCAAAAATAGATCACAGCTCCTTGTGCACCAAAGAATACAAAGAGGAAAGAAACCATTTCCATGTGCAGAGTGTGGAAAGAGATTCACTAAGAGGGGGAATCTTCAAATGCATCAAAAAACCCACTCTGGGGAGAAACCGTTTGAATGCTCAGAGTGTGGAAAGAGATTCAGTCAGGGCAGCCATCTTCAACAGCATCAGAGAATCCACACAGGGGAGAAACCTTTTGAATGCTCAGAGTGTGGGAAAAGATTCCGATTCAGTGGTGCTCTTCAAACGCATCACAGAACCCACACAGGGGAGAAACCTTTTGAATGCTCAGAGTGTGGAAAGAGATTTAGTCAGCATGGCAATCTTCAACAGCATGAAAGAACCCACAGAGAGGAAAAACCTTTTGAATGCTCAGAGTGTGGAACGAGATTCAGTCAGGGCAGCTATCTTCAGAAGCATCAGAGAACCCACACAGGGGAGAAACCTTTTGAATGTTCAGAATGTGGAAAGAGATTCATTCAAGGCAGCCATCTTCAACAGCATCAGAGAACCCACACAGGGGAGAAACCTTTTGAATGTTCAGAATGTGGAAAGAGATTCAGTCAGGGCAGCCATCTTCAACAGCATCAGAGAATCCACACAGGGGAGAAACCGTTTCAATGCTCAGAGTGTGGAAAGAGATTCAAATTCAGTGGCGATCTTCAAAGTCATCACAGAACCCACACAGGGGAGAAACCGTTTGAATGCTCAGATTGTGGGAAGAGATTTGGTCAAAGAAGAAGTCTTCAAGGACATAAAAGAACCCACACAGGGGAGAAACCTTTTGAATGCTCAGAGTGTGGAAAGAGATTCAGTCAGCATAGCTATCTTCAACAGCACCAAAGAATCCACACAGGGGAGAAACCGTTTGAATGCTCAGAGTGTGGAAAAAGATTCACATTCAGTGGTAATCTTCAAAGTCATCACAGAACCCACACAGGGGAGAAACCTTTTGAATGCTCAGATTGTGGAAAGAGATTCAGTGAGAGGGGGAATTTTCAAAGGCACCAAATAACCCACTCGTGAAACCAGGTAACTTCTTAGTCCATTAAAAGAGCTTTTCTTATATTTCACATCTAAAAAACCACCACAGACCATATAAAGTATTGACATTATATAAACTCTTGTACAAAGCTTGAATCGACACAGAAATCTTACCCTAACCATGAGGAAATGTTAAAAATGCTCAGACTATGGAAGGAGCTTTAGCCATGTTTGAAGCCCTCAACTATATCCCACCATCCCACATGGTGTTAATGGGACAACACTTTTTTCCTCCAGGCAGTTGGCAACCCTAGATTAAGTGTTTATGAATCAGAGAAAACAAAACTCAGCTAAGGAAAGGTCATAGCTCATTAAAGAGATTATTACTTCTATCAGTTAAAACAGTGCTTTGTAAAGGGTTATTTTTTGTTGTTGTTTTGAGTTGGGCTTCATTAAGTGTGTCAAAGGTTGGCGTGGCATGTCTTTTTTCAATTGTGTTTAAAATTATTTGAAAATTCTCTGGCAGATGCTTGAGACTCACACCTTGGGCTATGACTGATCTTCATGAATGAACCCATCCAGTTTGCCCCATTCATGATGTGGGTCAGTTAAGTTCAAGAGCCAGATTGCTGGGTTACAACTTTGTGGATCTGGCTTCAGAAAGTCCACAGTAGGCCTGGAAGGTCTTTGGATGCCCTTTAGCCCAGAGTTGTCAAACTCATTTGTAACAAGGGCCGGATCTGACTTAAATTTAACTTTTCGGGGCCAGGCCAGGTGTTCCATAAACGTAATGCCAGGTGCCGGATATATAAACTGTATAGAGGACAGCAGCTGGTAAGCTCCGAGTTGGTGTATCCTCACTGCAAGGCCCCATGGGGTGGGAGGGGAGTGGGGTGAAAAGGAAAACCCACATGGGCGGACTGGAGAGCCAGCACTGGGCAGCACTGGGCAGATGGTCTCATGGTGCTTGACGGCTTATGCATTGGATACAGCAGGTAGAGAAAGAAGTACTTTTCTTCCTCTCTCACAATACAAGAACTCGTGGGCACTCCATGAAATTGATGAGCAGTCAAGTTAGAACAGATAAAAGAAAGTACTTCTTCACCGAAAGAGTAATTAACACGTGGAATTCCTTGCCACAGGAGGTGGTGGCGGCTACAAGCATGGACGGCTTCAAGAGGGAATTAGATAAACATATGGAGCAGAAGTCCATCAGTGTTTATTAGTCACAAAGTATAGATAGGAACTCTCAGTCTGGGGCAAGTGATGCTCTGTATTCTTGGGGCTTGGGGGGGCATAACAGTGGGAGGGCTTCTAGTGTCCTGTCCCCACTGCTGGACCTCCTGAGGCCACCTGGTGTTTTTGGCCACTGTGTGACAGAGTGATGGACTGGATGGGCCACTGGCCTGATCCAACATTGGCTTCTCTTATATTCTTATGTCTCCCCCCCAAGCAGACTCCTGTTCCCTCCCTTGCGCTAGCTGCTTGCGGGGTGCATAAGAGCCCTGGTGGGTGGGCCATTTCCGGCCCCTGGGCCTTATGTTTGACATCCCTGCTTTAGGCAGTCAGATTTTCAGGCTTACTTCTTTTAGCCGAATTGCTTTAATTTAAGCTTAGCAATTGGCAAAATACTGGGTTCTTGCCAGCTATACCAGGGTCCCACCGCTCCCGGGAGTTCTCCAGGAAAAAGGCGCGTGAGGCAGATAGCAAGTTCAATGCCGTTTACTGGGTAATGTTGTCAGGCACACAAAAAATGTAATCGCACACACACTCACACAGGCCTAAGGAAATAAAGCCAGAAGGTAGCACGTTTGCATGAGCAGGATTTCGATGGGGGGTGATATGTTACCTAACCTGTAGAGGAGTTGTCCGCTCGATGGAAGAATGGATGGGGAGAGAAATATAGAAAAATGGGACACGTGGCTTGAACCTGCAAGACTACGTGGTTCTCTCTCTTCTGGAATCCAGAGATTCAAAGATGAAGGCAAGGGTTGAGGGATAGCAAGCTGAGCATAAGGGGTAGCAAAGCAGATAGGGACGATGGCTCAAGGGACCGAATGCTTCTGTGCAGGGTCTTTGATTAGGTGGTCTTGAGGGTGGGCTGAGCAGACCACATCCCACTAATACACCTACTAGGCGGTCCGTCCCTTTCTGACCTTACCATAGGTTACAGGTAAACAAAAGAAGGGGTGTCAGAGGGGTGGCCAATATTGCAAAAACTGTGACCTCAACTGGAACTGGACACCTGGGCAAGGTCCGATGACTCACCGGAGCCACAACATTGTCTCTTAACAAATCTGGCAGGCTGGTTGATGGCTTGCACATTAGTTGCCAGGTAACCACGTTAACATAACCCATTCAGGTGTGTTGGAGGGGGCAGGGGTTGACCAGCGTGGTGTGACAGAAAGAAAGCTCATGGCAGAAGGAGTCTTTGTCTCTGTCTTGGTGAACTATAGAGGTTGCCAGTCTCCTGGCATGGGCTGGACCTTCCCCCAGCAATGGAGAATGCACATGGCCCTTCCAATGCTAGCAACTCAAGTTCAAGCTTATGGATCTTAAAATCCATAAGAGCACTAGCAGTGCCTTGCTGGCCAACATCTCTCCTAAGCGACTGAGAGAGTCTGGGAAAGCAAGCTAAGATGCAGCAGCAGCAGCAGAACTGGATGAAGAAGCAGGAGACAGACAGTCGCTTGCGGGCCTGAGAGAAGCCCTCTGGGGGCCTGATCCGGCCCCTGGGTCACATGTTTGACACCCCTAGCCTAGAGCATCCCTGACTAGTGTTGGTCCAGCTGCTGCTTAAAGACTGTCAGTGAAGGGGAGCTCATCATCCCCTCCCCAGGCAGCTGATTCTACTGTTGCAGAACTCTGACTGTCAAGAAGTGTTTCCTAATATCCAGCCGGTACCTTCCCGCCCTTAATTTAAACCCATTCTTGTGAGTCCTCTTCTCTGCTGCCAACAGGAACTGCTCCCTGCCCTCCTCCAAGTGACACAGCCCTTCAAAGACTTCAAGAGAGCCATCCTGCCCCCCTCAACCTCCTCTTCTCCAGACTGAACCTTTCCAAGAAGTTCCCCAGCCTTTCCTTGCAGGGCTTCTTGGTCTCCAGGCCCCCAATCATCCTCATTGCTCTCCTCTGCACCCGCTCCATTCTGTCCATACCCTTTTGAAAGGGAGGCCTCCAGAACTGCACACAATACCCTGGGTGTGGTCTGACCAGTGCAGTGTACAGTGGGAGCAGTGTTCCCTCTAAGCTGAGTTAGTGTGAGCTAGCTCAGTTTTTTTAGCCTCCGGCTCACGCATTTTTGTTTTAGCTCAGGAAGGATGGCTAATTTATGCAATAGCCAAATTGCTTGCTCACAACTTTAATGTCAGTAGCTCATAAAATAGAATTTTTGCTCACAAGACTCCACAGCTTAGAGGGAGCATTGAGTGGGAGTATGACATCTTGTGATTTGGATGTTATGCCTCTGTTGATGACACCCCAAGATTGCATTAGCCTTTTTTGCCACTGTATCACACTGGCTGCTCATATTTAACTTTGGGTCCAGCCTTACCCCCAAGATCTTGTTCACACACACTGCTACCCAGAAGTGTATCCCTCATCCAGTATTTGTGTGCCTCATCTTTTGTTGCCCAGATGTAGAACTTGGCAGCACTTATCCTTGTTAAATTACATCTTGTTCCCATCCGCTCACTTTTCCAGGGTGTTCAGAGCTCGTTGAATTCTGCCTCTGTCTGCTGGTGTGCTTGCTCCTCCTCCCAGTTTGGTGTCATCTGCAAGTTTAATGAGTAGCCCCTCCACTCCCTCATCCAGATCTAGTGTACAATTCAGAAAGAGCGAGGAATTCCTGGACTGTGGACCAAGACCCACTCAAGCCTAGATGGGGTGTTGGCCAAACAGCCCCGAACAAAGCCCAAAGACTTCATTTTATACTCTTTTCAGCCAATAGGCATCAAGGGAGGAGTCCATTTAAAAGGCACCAGACTTGCCAAATACCAGCCCAGAACATGAACTTTTGCTACGATGACCTTTTGCCCAGATATATTTTATTAACTGTGATGTGAAAAAGACCCTAGATTGATATCTTCAGGCTTTGGAGGCTGGCACTTGGAAGGCCGTGGAATGTGAATTTGGGCAAAGGTACATCTACAGGGCAAGGCTTTAGTTTTGATGCCTGGGCTGCCAGCAAAAGAGCAAAGGCTTCTGGGACTTCTAAACCGAGAAACCGTAGTCGGCTACAGCAAAACCTTTGTTGTTGTTCAGTTGCACAGTCGAGTCCTACTCTTCGCGACCCCATGGACCATATCACGCCAGGCCCTCCTGTCCTTCAGTCATCCTCCACAGAGTTTGCTCAACTTCATGTTCATTGCATCGACAGCACTGTCTAACCATCTCCTCCTTTGCCGTCCCCTTCTTTGACCTTCAGTCTTTCCCAGCATCCAGTGAGTGCTCCCTTCTCATTTGGTGGCCAAAGTATTTGAGCTTCAGCTTCAGGATCTGGCCTTCCAGGGAACGGTCAGCGTTGATTTCTTTCAGGATTGGCTGATTTGATCTCCTTGCAGTCCAAGGGACTCTCAAGAGTCCCTTGCAAAACCTACATAGCATAAAAAAACAATAAGATGCAGGCTCACTGAACCCCTAATTCTGCTACACTAACAATAACTTTAAAGCTCTCCAAGCTAACAGACCTTGCAAGATAGTTGTAAGGATTAAATCTTTTGGGGGGCAGGGGCTTCTTTGAAGAGATGTGTTTGATAAGTGTGAAAATCTCAGGACTTCTGTATTTATTTATTTACTAGTGGTAACCCGCAAGGACTTGTGGGATGCATCTCCCATTTCTCTCTCTGCTCTGTATACCACATAGACCTCCACCGTCTTGACCATGCTATTTTAAGAGGAGCGCTGGAGGGAAGCAAGTGGCAGACTTGACGCTGCATGTGAAGCAAGCGGTTATTCCTCCAGGGGCACACAGCTGTCCCCGTGGTAGCCAGGCATTAGGCAGTGGGAGACACAGAGGTGAGGCCTCAGAACTGAGAAAGGAAGCTGGGAGTCCTGATCCTCCAAGTGGGAAATCCCTATCATGATCAGGTAGTGGTGGCGAGTTACCCTAGAGCAGGGGTGGCCAAACTTGCTTGACGTAAGAGCCACGTAGAATAATTGTCAGATGTTTGAGAGTCGCAAGACATGAACAAATATTACATGTTTTTACTGGTAAATATGTAAATTTGTTTTTTATTCACATTAAATGAGAGTGCCAAAAATAATAACAAAAGTGGTAAAAGCCGATATTGATAATGATATTTATTTGTCCAATGATATTTGTTTGCTATTGATATTTAGTTTCCCCAGCCGCCCTGCTGGGAGCCGCACCATATGTGTGAAAGAGCCGCATGCGGCTCCCGAGCCACAGTTTGGCCACCCCTGCCCTAGAGGAAAGGAAAAGCCACTCCAGGTGCTGCAGAAACCTAGGAGACAGGATGGAATAGGGCATGCAGGCCAGAGCAGGCACATTCTGCCACAGGGGGAATTAGCAAAAGGAGACGGTGATATTTTTTAGCCAGCCCTGAAGAGGTCCATGGAAGCAGCAGATCTAGAGAGAAAACGGCCAGCATTTTGTACTGTGAAGGAGAGAAAAAGAAGCTCACAAAGTGGGGTTGTATGTGGTCAGAAAACACACATACACACACACATACTGCTGGGTAGCAGAGTGCCAAAGTTATAAGGCAAAACATAACCCAAGATGGCTTGATGGGGTGCCAGAAAGCAATGACTTAATGGTTGTACCAGACGTGTGGGAGAGGCTTGATGGCTCTACAAGCACTGGACGAGAAGGGTAAGGGGGAGAAGGTGAATAGACTTAAGTACTGATTAATTGTTACTCAGTTAAGGTAAGTGGGTGCAGGGGAAGTGAACTTGGGCACTGAGGGGATTATCCCTGAGTGAATCCCGGGAATCCCATTGAGAACCCCGGCGGGGCCGGAGAGGGAGAGGAGGAAAAAAAGTTGAGGCTTTAGTTAAGGTAGAGTAGTTTTGTTAGGTTAGTTTAGTTAGGTTAGTTAGCGGTAGTCTTTGATTGTTCCACCCTTTATGTATTAGTTGTTAGTTAGAGTAGTTAGTTTAGTCTTGTGGGGAGGGGAGGGATAGCAAGTGTCGAGATTAGGGTGGGTACTGTTATTGTTAGGCTTATTTGACCACCGCATAACTAGAGGGTACCTACTGCGGGGTCTGTATTTGGCCGCTAACGGTCTGTGGCTGCTGCAAATAAAGTCTAGCAATGCCTGGTCGACAAATCCCGGTGCTTCTGGGGTGGGGAAAGAGCGGTGGGTCCAGGCAGAGAAGAGAGGGAAGGGCGCTGAGAAATAGGAAGGCTCGATGCCCTTCCAGCCTGCGACTCATCCCAATGGTTGTTGGCAGTGGGGCTGAGAGAAAAAAACCCCCTCCGACATTGGTGTTGTGTAACGCCAGGTCGATAAATAATAAGACCAAGGTTCTCCAGGACTTTCTGTTAGATCAGAAGGCCGACCTGGCGTGTGTGACCGAGACATGGGTGCGAGACAGGGAGACAGTAGCGCTCTCCCAGTTGCCCCCCCCCCCAGGGTTCTCGGTCCTACACCAATCCCGGACTAGGGGGGGAGGGGTGGCAATTTTCATTTGGGAGGCTTACTCCTTCAGGGCGCTCCCGCCGGTGGAAATCACAGGCTTGGAGTGTGTCAGTCTGGTGTGGGAGGCTGAAGAGAGTTTGGCTGTCTGGCTGGTGTACCAGCTGCCTAATGCATCAACCAGCGGGCTGCTGTCCATGCTGATGATGCAGCCTCTACTCAGGCAATGGACCTGGTCCTGTCCGTGACGGCACTGGGGCTCTCTCAGTACATCTCAGCCCCCACACATCGGGCCGGGCACACACTTGATTTGATCTTCGCCGTGGGGGTAACAGTGGACTGGATCACTGCTCAGGCAGTGCCATGGTTGGACCACTATGTCCTGGGGACCCGTCTGAATATGCCACCCCGACCCCTAGGCGGTGAGCTTATTTTAGCTCACCCGTGGAGCCAAATGGACCCTATGCGGTTTCAGATGGCTCTGCGGGACCCCATGTCCCCAGCGGCTTGTTGGATGAGCTCGTGGGGGACTGACAGAGCCGACTCTCCACGGCCATTGACGAGATCGCTCCGAGGTGCCCTCTACACCCTTGCAGCAGGCCTGCACCCTGGTATACCCAGGAGTTGCGGTGCATGAAGAGAGAGCTACGACGGCTAGAGAGATGGTGGCGCCGTGCTCACGACAAAGCTACAAGAGCATCTTATAGGAGGTTTATGAAAGCCTATGCGATGGCAACCAAGGCAGCAAAGAGAGGTTTCTATGCTGCCTCGATTGCATCCACAACCTCACGCCCAGCCCAATTGTTTAGAACAATTCGGTCTTTAACAGTTCTGCCACAAGGCAGACCAAATGCTAGGGAACTGGAAATTGCCTGTGAGATATTTGTGAGCTATTTTACGGATAAAGTCTTGGCGCTCCGCCGTGACCTCCCTGCCATGTTGGAAACAGTGAGTGAACTTGAGGCCCCTTGCACGTCTTCGTTTCCGGGCTTAGATGGGTTTGGCCCGCTCAGCCTAGAGGAAGTTGACAGGCTTCTCGTATCTGTGCATCCAACCACATGCTCCCTTGATCCGTGCCCATCCTGGTTGATTAAAGCCAGCCACGATGGGTTGCAAGGTGCCGCCTGGGAAATTATCAACATTTCCCTTGCAGAGGGGCGCTTACCAGGGACGCTCAAGGAAGCGATGGTCTGCCCCCTTCTGAAAAAGTCACATCTGGACCCAGCCGAATTGGCTAATTACCGACTGGTGTCCAATTTGCCCTATTTGTGCAAATTAATTGAGGGGGCGGTGGCGTAACAGCTACAGAGTTACCTGGATGAAGCTTCAGTCCTTGACCCCTACCGGTCTGGCTTTCACCCCGGTCATGGGACAGAGACAACTTTGGTGGCCCTTACTGACGACCTCCGGAGACATCTGGATCGGGGCGGTGCGGTGTTGTTGTTGTTGCTTGATCTGTCGGCTGCGTTCGACACAGTCGATCATCAGCTGCTGATTCGCCACCTCACCGACGTGGGGATACAGGGACAGGCCTTGCAGTGGCTCGTTTCCTTTCTCCAGGGTCGGGGACAGAGGGTGGTGCTCGAGGAGCACCAATCCACAAGGCACCTGCTTGAATGTGGAGTGCCTCAGGGGGCGGTGCTCTCTCCGATGTTTAACATCTATATGTGCCCCCTTGCCCAGATTGTCCAGAGGTATGGGCTGGGGTGCCACCAGTATGCTGATGACACCCAGCTCTATCTGATGTCGGGCGGCCGGTCGGACTCTGACCTACAAGATCTGAACCGGGCATTGCACGACCAGTCCCACTCCCGAGCTTTGACGGGGTGCCGTTGGCGCCCGCATCAGGGATAAGGAGTCTGGGAGTGCTCCTGGAGCCCTCCTTGACAATGGAGGCCCAGGTAGCAGCCACTGCCAAGTCAGCTTTTTATCATCTGCGGCTGGTGTGGCAGTTGGTTCCCTTCCTTAACCGTGATGACTTAGCCACAGTGATCCATGCGAAGGTCACCTCGAGGTTGGATTACTGCTCTCTACATGGGGCTGCCCTTGGTGCGAATCCGGAAGCTGCAGTTAGTGCAGAATGCCGCGGCCAGGCTACTGATGGGCCTCACTAAGAGGGACCATGTCCAGCCTGTCCTAGCGGCACTGCACTGGCCACCTATAGCATACCGGGTTTGCTTCAAGGTGAAGGTACTTACCTTTAAAGCCCTATATGGCCAGGGTCCAACATACCTGAGGGACTGCCTATCCCCTACCCCAGCGGTCACTTAGGTCAGGGGCCCAGAATCTACTCTGTGTACCAGGCCCCAGGGAGGCCAGGCTTGCTGGAACCAGGGCTAGGGCTTTCTCGGTGGCAGCTCCTGTCTGGTGGAATGAGCTCCCAGAGGAGATCAGGGCCCTGCGGGACCTTATGCAGTTCCGCAGGGCCTGCAAGACGGAGCTCTTCCACCAGGCCTTTAAATAGGAGCTGCCACCATTGGTACTGGTGGTACCACACCGTGATTGTCAGCTGACGATGTGGGCCGCCCTGGACGCAGCCCAGGCCCGATGGCCATGGAATGGCCGTACTCCGACCCTGAAGCCACCTGAATTTTATAATTATAACTGGAAGCACTTTTACTGAAATTTTATTGTTGTTAATGGATCTAATTTATGGGGTTTTAAACTGGATTTTAAAGGTTATTGTACTGGATATGGCACATTTGCCCTTGTGAGCCGCCCTGAGCCCATTCGCGGGGAGGGTGGGGTATGAAACTGAAAAATAACTAAATAATCCACAAATTGTGGGTGACTCTGGATGCATTTAGGGGCAGTAGCCAGCCAGCTGCTCTGACTCGCACTTTGAAAACTGACTGGCATCCATTTTGTTTTATTTTGGCCCAAGCAGTGCCCTGCACTTAGGGTTTTGGGGTGATCTTAAGAGGGGTCTTTCTGGCCCTTTTATCTGTAAGCTGCCGCTCTGCAGGAGGAAGGGTCTGACTGCTATCATCATGTTGGCTGCCAGAGAAAAGGGCACCTGAAGTGCTCAGTGGTTCAGAAAATGTTACCACCACCACCATATTTGGTTAGTCTTTAAGGTGCCGTGCTACTGGACTCTTGCTCTTTTCTACCACCACAAGAAGCTGGTTTTAGGAGAGTGGATGGGGGGAAGGCTTAGAAGAGAGAGGAACACAAAGGGGCGGAAGAGGAGTCTGAGTGGAAGATGGGGTTCAAAAGGCTGGCTTCCTATTGGATGAGGAGTACCAGTCAGAATGGGGCTTGGTGCTGACTGGATGCAATGGAGCTTCCCAGACAGGATTAGATGCGGGGGTGAGGGTGGGGTGGGATGGAAGGAAAGCGCCAGTTGGAAAATGGCAGTTGGGAGGGTGGCGAGTAGGGTTACCAACATCCAGGTAGTGTAAAACAAAAATGAGCCACACCATGTTAACGTAAATCAAAGATTCTCTGTCATTATAAAATAAACAATGAAATATTGCTTAAATGAACTTAAAGATACTCGTGCATCTCATTGCCCTCCTGGGTATTTAACAAATTATTTTGAGGACAAAAATACAGATGAACGTGTTTTTTTTTGTTTGAAGCCATCCTTTGTGGCTTGACCAGATATAGCTGTAAATTCTTCTAATCTCAGCTGGCTGCCGCTTTTCAAAAATTGCCTTTGTCAAAGCCAGTATGAAAACTACAAACGTAATGATATCATGTCAATACATTCACATAATGATATCATGTAAATACATTCATGTTGACACTTAAGTAAGTCCCCAGACTCAGCCTATCAAATACTTACAAAGCCCGTATAGCTCTAAAGAGTCACCCCACTTTTACGGCAACAGCCTGAACACAGTGGACTCTAACTTCTGGTGCGTCTTTTGGATTTCAAGACTGCACAGGCTATTGTGTGTGCCAGCTTGGTGTAGTGAGAGCCAGTTTCGTGTAGTGGTTAAGAGTGCGGACTCTAATCTGGGAAAACCGGGTTTGATTCCCCATTCCTCCACTTGTAGCTGCTGAATGACCTTGGGTCAGTCAGAAGTTCTCTCAGAGCCGTTCTCTCATGAACAGTCCTCGAACAAGTTCTCTCAGCCCCACCTACCTCACAGGGTGTCTGTTGTGGGGAGGAGAAGGGAAAGGAGTTTGTAAGCTGCTCTGAGACTCCGAGTGAAGGGCAGGGATATAAATCCAATCTCTTCTTCTTCTTCTTCAATTATTACACTAAAAATTGCTGAGTCTGGAGATACAGCCACAAAAACTTACATCCAGTTTTACAGCAGAGTTGAAGACCTGGGAATACATTCTTTGGAAAATTATAAAAAGCAACTTAAACTCAAAATTCAAACTCGAAGGTACCAAAGACTGTAGTCAGTGACATCATAAAAGTCTTAATATCTTTTTGGTGAGTCACAATATGCAGCACAGTATATTTAGAGTCCTCTGACTTATGGTTGTTAGTCTGAAAATGGGAAGTTAATGGGGCCTCTACCACATTGTTACAAATGTGTGCAATGTGTTCCAAAATACGAGCCTTTACCGGGCGTGTAGTATTCCCAACATATATTTTTTCACATATACATATTATCCCATATACAACAATTGCAGAGGAACAATTTGAGAGTTGTGTTCATCTAATATCCTGTCCATTTAAATTTACTACATTGTCCTCTAGGCAGAGCCCACCCATTTTACGTCTACCACATCTATGATGACCTTCTGGAAGATTAGAAACAGGTAGCTTAGTGATGTCAGCCCTCACTACTGCTGAGGCCTTCATAAGAACACCAGAAAGCCCTTCTGGATCAGACCATCCTGTCTCACACAGTAGCCTCAGGAGGGCCAATACCAGGGCATACAGGCCGAGGCCTTGCCCTGTTAACATCAGAAGAGCCCTGCTGGATCAGACCATCCTGTCTCACACATAGGGATGCCAAGTCCAACTTGGGAAATATCTGAGGACTTTGGGGGTGGAGCTAGGAGACTTTGGGGGTGGAGCCAGGAGAAAGGAAGTGACATCATTTTGTGATGTCACATCCTGTGATGTTGCTTCCACATGCTGACACATGAACTCATAAAGTTTCCTAATACTGAATCAGGCCATTGGTCCATCAAGGTCAGTATTGACTACTCAGACTGGTAGTGGCTCTCCAGGGTCTCAGGCTGAGATCTTTAATGTCACCTATTACCTGATCCTTTTTTAACTGAAGAGGCTGATACCTCCTGCATGTCAAGCAGATGCTCTATCACTGAGCAACGGCCCTACTGAATCCTTCCTCATCTCGGCAGAATATGAAGCACTAAGTGCTACACAAGTGCTAAATATGATTTTCATATCATAAGAACAGGAGAGAAGCCACAGTGGATCGGGCCAACAGCCCATCCAGTACAACACTCTGTGTCACACAGTGGCCAAAAATACCAGGTGCCCTCAGGAGGTCCAGCAGCAGGGCCAGAACTCCAGAAGCCCTCCCACTGTTGCCCCCCAAGCACCAAGAATGCAGAGCATCACTGCCCCAGACAAAGTGTTCCATTTAGACCTTGTGGCTAATAATAGCCACTGATAGACCTCTGCTGGATGGGGACAGAGAGAGAAAGAGAGAGAGACAGACAGACAGACAGAAAAAAGAAAGAAAGGGGGAGGGGGAGAGAGAGAGAAGGAAAAGAGCTGGCAGAGGCACTTACCCCAGCAACCTTGCAAGCCACATGCAAAAGCAGGCCCTTCAGTACAAAGAGCCTAGTCCCTCCTTAATCTCTGGGCGGGGCTTTCTCTTGCTGGCTCTGCTCTTAAAGGGGAAATGTCTGGTGAGGCTTTTTACTGCAGGCTCTCTGCAGACATTTCCCTTTTAAGACAGTTCAGGCCTGGCAGGGAGAGGGCAGGGCAGGCTCCGACGTTCCCCTGCGTTCCTGCTGGCAGCCATTGCCTCCCCCGGTGGCCAATTTTGAAAAAGCGGGGGTAAGCATTAAAAATTGGTGTTCCCCCCGCCCTCCCGGGGGGCTTGGTAAACCTACTCACACAGTAGCCTCAGGAGGGCCAATACCAGGGCATACAGGCCAAGGCCTTGCCCTGTTAACATCAGAAGAGCCCTGCTGGATTAGACCATCCTGTCTCACACAGTAGCCTCAGGGGGGGCCAATACCAGGGCATACAGGCCAAGGCCTTGCCCTGTTAACATCAGAAGAGCCCTGCTGGATCAGACCAGTTGTCCATCGAGTTCAGCATCCTGCCTCACACAGTGGCCAACCAGTTCCAGATTACCGGACAGAAAAGATCTCTTGACTCAGGTACTGGGAATGCATCCGGACCACAGGTGGCAAAAATCGATGGCCTGGAGACTGAAAGGAAGTGAAGCACTATAAAAACAGAATTAGAAGCACCTTAAGGTCTGAGACACCGAACAACAGGATAGGAGAAGCTATTTATTGACGCCAGTCTTGGCATGCAAGGATTTGCAAAGAAAAATGCCACGCCCCGTTTTCATTTGGGCTCTCGCTTATATACCAGTGGGCAGGGAGTTACAGAAGAGATGTCATTCGCACACATACAGCGCTATATTTGTCAGCAGAGCATTCAATTACAATCCCGCCCATCGTCAAGTTAATAGGAATGTTCACACAGTGAACCCTCACAGTGTTACTAAATATTAAGATTCCCACGGCTTTCAGGCGAAACTAATTTGAAATACAGTTGCAGCCAGAACAATAGGGGTTTGTATATTTTACGCAGGCTTCTCAGACCAGAGAATTGTCTGTGTGTGTGTGTCTGTGTGGCCTTCCAGTTTCGTAGCCTGCTGACTAAACTAAACAGTGGTTCATGTTAATATGGCTTTTTGAATTTTCTTCCTTCAGAAGGACTTGATGTTAACAGGCCTATCCAAGCTGAGATTATGTTTCAGGCCAGATTACCGGCCACTGGGCACATTTACAATTATAAATGGGCTGTTGATCAGGGAGTAGATTCCTTAAAACCTACTAGTAAAGGTAAAGGTTTCCCTTGCTCGAAAGCCAGTCGAATCTGACTCTAGAGGGTGGTGCTCATTTCCATTTCCAAGCTGAAGAGCCAGCGCTGTCCGAAGACTTCTGTGGTCATGTGGCTGGCATGGCTAGACACCAAAGTGCACAGAACACTGTTACCTTCCCACCAAAGTGGTACCTATTTATCTACCTAGGATTTCTTGCTTTCGAACTGATCGGTTGGCAGGAGCTGGGGCCTGAGACGGGAGCTCACTCCTTCACGCAGCACTCGGGTCTCAAACTGCCGAACTACAGGCCCTCCATTGTGGACCTCAGTGGGTGTTATGTCCTGTGCCTATGTCTTTGTTTGTAACCATGGAACGTGTCTGGGCATGTTGGCCTGTAATGGTAAGCGATGCCAGCAGAGCTTCTGTCCACAGCGAACAATAGACCCTGGGATCCTGATCGTCCCGTCAGAGGCTGAGGATATTCGAATGGTCCTATGATAGCCTCTGGCGGGAAACTAATCCCTATTTACCCAATCCCCCACAACCGGGGGGGGGGGGGGCGAGGTCAAGGTGTGGTTTACCTGTAAATATAAGCAGGCTCCCCCATCCCTTCTCCCTCATGCTCCATCTTGACCTGCAATGAACCACCTAACAAAAGAGCTATGATTGAAATCACTCCAACGGCCTCCCGAGTCCAATACTTTTCAGTGTCTTAACTCTTAACACAATTAAAGGTTGTTTAAAACATGCTTAAAACACTAGAAATCTTGCAATATTTTGTCTATTTAACAGTCTCTGATAACTGACTGAATTATTGCGTCAAAATGACTGTGCTGTAGCAATCTTGAGGATGCTGTTCCGGTATGTATCTGTAAGCCTCAAACCTACTTTGGATTTCTTGACATTTATTACAGAAGTCCCATGCTCAGTATTCCTAGCCTAGGTGTGAGATTGTCCCAAAAGATGCAGTCCGCAACAGGTCTCCTGAACCAGAAAGTCCTTTATTTGCAAAGAGGTTCTTATTGGAATGGTTACACTTTTCCTGTTAGTCATGGCTTTATTGTAAACAAACAGTTAGTATTATACTAAGCTCCCAGAACCCCCCTCAATTACATCTACACCAATCATAAATCATAAAAAGTGGTTCCAACCCCCTGAGCAGGTTTCCCATAGAAATGGCGGCAAGCATGTTATTGTGCCTTTGGTTCCCAGGGAACTTCCACTAAATGTTAGGAGAGCAGCTGCAAAAGGAATAACATGGTAGGGGAAGATTTATCCCAGACCTTGAGCAAGCTGGGAGCGAAACAGGCAAGCTGGGAGCCTAGCAGACAAAAGCGGGGTGTGATAAGGAAGCCAGACAGCTAAACAGCACATGAGCACATTCCAACGGGTAGGGTTACTGGTCGAGTCCCAACCCCCCGGGCGGGAGATGGCAGCGTAGCTGACACTAGGACTCCGGGGGAAAGCATGAAATGGCTGGGCATTGCAGCCTTTTGTTCATAAGTTGCTTCATGTGCTGGTCAAGAATATGAGAAGGCATCCTTACACAGACTGAGGGGGCCATGTGTTTGTCTCCAAAAACTATACTCTTCCCCAAAGATATAACTACAACTTCCTACCAAAGGGGGTGAACTTGGTCTGGACACACGCTCTCAGCCCGATCCACCTCACTGGCTTGTTGTTATTCCTCCTTTCACACTGCTTTCAGAACTGGATCCTGAGGGCTTGAATACAGTGGAAAGGGGGAGGGAACCCAGTTGCACCCAGGAGAGCCCTGGCATAAAGTAGGGAACAGCCAGGGCCTTGTGGGCCTCATTGGGGCCCTCCGAGGGCTTGATCCGGCCCGTGGGCCGCATGTTTCATACCCTGTATTATAGTGTCTATTATGTGTGCTGAATATAAGATCAATACAAGCCACAAAGTATAGATAGGAACTCTCAGTCTGGGGCAGGTGATGCTCTCTATTCTTGGTGCCTTGGGGTGGGGGCAAGAGTAAGAGGGCTTCTAGTGTTCTTTCCCCACTGCTGGACCTCCTGGTGGCACCTGGTATTTTTGGCCACTGTGTGACACAGTGTTGGACTGGATGGGCCATTGGCCTGATCCAGCATTGGCTTCTCTTATGTTCTTATATGGGGCAGAGGTCCATCAGTGGCTATGAGCCACAAGGTATAGATAGGGACTCTCAGTCTGGGGCAAGGGATGCTCTGTATTCTCGGTGCTTGGGGGGGGGGGCAACAGTGGGAGGGCTTCTAGTGTCCTGGCCCCACTGCCGGACCTCCTGAGGGCACCTGGTGTTTTTGGCCACTGTGTGACACAGAGTGTTGGACTGGAGGGGCCACTGGCCTGATCCAACACTGGCTTCTCTCAGGTTCTTATGTTCTTAAGACAACCGCATCAGAAAGACCAACCAGCGAGTGAGTCTTCATCTGTGTGAGTCAATGGAATCAGACACCCCCTTGTCAGGGATGCTCTAGGCTGATCCTGCACCGAGCAGCGGGGGCTGGACTGGATGGCCTCTGTGGCCCCTTCCCACTCGGAGCGATTCTGCGATTCTGCGAATCGGGCGAGGTCTCCGGACCTGGGAAGCGGAGCTGGGACCTGGGGCGCCCTCGCTGGGACCCACCCGGGAAGGCCGGCAACCATTGGCCCCGCCCGGCCCGGAGCGAGAGGAGGGGAGAGGCGCGCCCGAAGCAGTCCGGATGCCTCCTGTGCGGCCCCCTGGCAGCGTTTCACTGTAGGCAGAAGTAGTTAGCAAAACCTGCTGTGTCCCTTTAACAGCACTTGTCCCTGGGAAATGTAGTCCTGCTTAGGGACCCGGAAAGCTCCCCTCTTGACTGGCTCAGCCAGAGCAATTTCCTCCGCTCAGAGGCGCGCAAAGCGGCATTTCTGGCTCTCTTCCTGGCTCTGTCTTCTTCTCCCTGCAAGGAGAGGGGAAAGCCACCTCTTTCTCGCCCCATAGCAACAGGAGAGTTGCATCATGAAGATGCAGCTTTGTACCAACCATCCGCTGAGCTCCTGAGTCAATGATCTACTGAACGCCCGTGGAAGTTGAATGCAGATGGTGCAAGTTTCTCCTCCTGCTGGCTGCCTTGGTCGCGATCCAGAAAGCATTGGCCTGTGCAAACGCAGCTAGTGCGGGACGGAACCCCTCCGCCCCGCCGGAGAGACAGGAGAGCCGCCGGTGAGTCCCGGACCTTCCCCTTTCGAAGTACTACTGAATCCCCCCTCTCGCCAAAGACTCACGAGAGCCGCATCCCCCCACCCCCCCCACCCCCCCTGCAATAGAAGAGCTTCTCCTGCCGCACCCCCCCCCCCCCCACCATTCACTCCCTTGCGCCTCTCCCTCCCCGGCGCCCGGCTGCCCGGCCCTGTCCTTCCTGCTGCAGCACCGGACTCCCTTCCTACCCCCCCCCCCGCTCTTGCAATTCAAAAGGCAAACCCCTCTCTCCCCCCCACCCCCCCTCCAAGGAAGCCCTCCTGTCCCTCCATGCCTCCCCCCCACCTTGCTTGGCTTCTCTAGGAGGCGCTCGGTCTCCTTAACCCTTTCCCTGCTGCAGAGGCACGAGAGAAGGCTCCCCGCCCTTCCCAGGAGGACCGGACGGACTGGACTCCCGCCAGGCTGCGGCCAGCGGCGCCCCGGGCAGCTCAGCGGGGTTCCTCCTGAGATTGCCCTGAGAACACGGGCGCTTCTCGAACCGCCTCTTCCCTGTGTCTCAAACACGAAATGCCCGGAGCCCAGGGTCTGGGTTGGGAAATCCCGGGAGACTTGGAGGGTGGATCCGGGAGAGGGCGGGGCGGGGGCTCAATGGGGTTTCACGCCCTAGAAAGAGCCCCCCCCCCCCCCTTGAAGCAGCCCTCTTCTCGAAGGGAGCTGACCTCTGTAGCTGCTGAGTCTCCCTTGCAAAAGCGGGGGGGGGATCTCTAGGCCCCACCTGGAGGCTGGCAACCCGAGCGAGCCTGCGCCCTCTCCCTTCCCGGGTCTGGTGGTGACCCCTCCCTCTCCGGACTGGGAAACTGCTGGAGATCTGACCCCCTTCTCTGCTCTCAGAGGCCTTTCGAGGACGCTGGTCAGAGGTCTGAGTCGTTTCTGGGAGAGGGTGAGGCCCAGTTTTCCTGCATCGTTCCTGGACTGAGTGGATGGGAGAGGATGCCTCATTCTCAGCCCTTGAGGTATAACGTCCCGGTGTTTGCATTTTGTGAGAACGGAAGTATCGGTCTCTGTACCTGCGGCTGAGTCTGCTGCCTTCCACACAAAGAGGGTCAGCCGTGGGGGTCTGAAGCAGCAGAACAGGTTTAGAGTCCAGTGGCACCTTTTCGGGCCAACAAAGGTTTATTCCGGGTATGAGCTTTCGTGTGCACACACACTTTTTCAGAGACTTTGGAATGAAAGGTGGAGTCTGAACTTATAGACAGGTGGAACAACAAATTTGCATGTAACATGATGAAGAAGTTTTAAGTTGTGCAAAAAGCAAGCTCAGTAAAAAGCTGAGGTTATAAGGTCAACAGTTTTGATTTCGGCATGAGAGGAGTCTAAGGAAGGGCACCCCTCCACTCATTTCTTGGTACTTGCAAACAGTTTTAGGGCTTCCCGCCACCCACCTTTCTTTTCAGTGGCAGCTTTCATAGGAACACGCAAACTGGCACCAACTGGTGGGCATTCTTTCAAGTCCCTAAAGCAGTGAAACTTTATGTTTGAGTTAGGGTTACCAAGTCCTTACCGGTAGTGCAGCGGGGGGGGGGTCCTTCCCCTCCCGGGAGTCCCGGGAGTGACGTCATCGCGTCGGGAACGTTGGGGCGAGACCTCTCTAATTTGAGGGAAAATCATAGAGTTTTCCCTTGAATTAGAGAGCGTTCCCCCCTCCCCGAAACATGCCCAACGCAGGTGACATCATTGCACTGGGCACATCTTCGCAGCCTGGTAATTTGGGGGTGGGGTTCCCCCCGGCAGCCCAATCCAAGCTGGCAGGGAGCGGGCCACTCAAGCGGGGGTTTCCCTGCCCCCCGGGGGACTTGGGAACCCTAATTTGAGTACTGGCATTTGGGGAAAAAACAACAACAATTAAAATCACCTGTTTCAGAGGTTCCTTTTCTGCATCAAGCACAGTTTTGGGCCATTTAGGTGCAGGAGACGCCAGTTACATAGAGGGTCGAGATGAAGCTGAACCCTCTTCTGTGGATTTAGGAGCTTGGCAAAAGTGTGGAAATCTGCCTGCTCGCTGTATTCCACGGGGATCCCTTCTCAGAAGTCGGGTACCAGTGGCCCTCCATTGATACACAGCTTGTGAGACTCCTTTCGATGGGAATCAGACTCTCTCGCCAGTCTCTTGGCGCACTGTTCAGCTGGGACCACATCTGCACCAGTGAGCTTGATTTACAGTGGGTTTGATTCACAGTACAGCTTCTGTGTCAGGAACATCTTTGTGCAAGTAATCCAAATACGGTAAGAAATGGTGCTTCTCTGTTATTCCTATTAGATCCCACACTTATTACGGAGGTTTTTTTCCGGCTTAAAAGCTTTTCATTCTTCAGCAGGGGATTTTTGGCAAATTTTGAGAAGTGTTCAAGTCCAGCGGCACCTTTCAGGAAAACCTTTAAGTTTTATTCAAGGTATTACCATCTTTTGTGGGCACGCAACGCTTCTTCCGATACACTGAAATGGAAGTTACCAGCCCATACCTATAGGCAGGGGGTGAGCAGTGTTGGATTCTCTGCACTAGGCACTTCCAGGGAACCACGAGAAATATAGCAGAGTGCACAAAGGCTTAAACGCAGCAGAGCGTGGGGCTGGGTGTGGCAACAGACTTACAGAGTCACACTAAGTCAGCCCTCAGTCTAAAAACTAGTAAGTATTTATTAAAGGAAGTAAACATGCTTGAGAGCGCAGGTAAGAGATAGATCTAGATTACCTATTCAAGCTAGCTGGATGACGTCCAGCCTCCATCTTCTTGCGTGCGAGAGAAGAGAGGAGAGAGAGGGAGAGTGTGAAGGGGAGACGGAAGCAGAGGAAATTGCCCCTAAGAGTAGCATTCTACTTCAAAGGAAAGGATGCTCTGTGTCTCCTGACCTCTCTATCTGTCTCAACTCTCTGGTGCCATCTTCTCGCATCTGAGACAGGAGACAGCGCAAAGTCCTCCACTTTTAACAAGCAGCAAATTAGCATGCAGCATAATCAAGATGTTTAAAGGATGCAAAGACCAAACAGGAATGACAGCCTTGGTTTCTACGGTCATTCTTTGTTTGGGTTTAATTCTGGGGGGAAATACGGTAAAGCAAACAAAGGCATCAAAATTGGAGATGGGTGTGTCACTGTACCCTCCTTCAATTGTGGGATGCTGAGAGTAATTAACTGAGATCCGGTAGGTTACATTATCATGATATCCAGTCCTGCAGCTGGACTGAGAGTTTTCCTCCTAGCTGTGAGGAGAGCCAAGAGGAGCTAGTTTTCCGCCTCCCCAAAATACGCGTTTGCTGGAGGAGGAACCAGGACCTAACCAAGTGAACCCCACTGTTCAAAGGCAAAACCCTGTAGATTTTGGAAGAGGCGCTTCAAGTCTCCTGAAGAAACACATACAATGGTTAAGGGGTCACCCGTTGCTCCAGTCCGTTTGCGGCTCCAGTTTACCCTAAGAATTAACCCCTCGGACAGACAGAACCAGTGTAATGAGAGGCTAAGCTGGTAAGATCCTGAAAGAGCCAAACAGAGACAGTGAAGTTTCCCGAAGAGCCAAGGAGGCATATCTAAAATAGCTCGGTTGTGCAATAGAGCAAAATGATATTAAACCTGGTCGACAAGCCACAAGAAGCACGGTTGTTCTGATCCCCCAGGGCAATTCTCATTGGCTTTCCTTGTCACATGTTTCTGTCTCTGTCCCTCCTTCCCCGCAGAAACAGGCCTCTCTTCATAGCCAAGGGACTGAAGGCATCTTTACACAGTCGGAGGTGACCCAAGAGAAGGGGGAGGAGATGGAAGAGCAGGACCCAGAAGGACCTGGAACTGGCAGGACGGCCAGCAGGGGCCCCCATCCCACCCAAGCTGGGAGCAGTGCTGAATTCCAGGAAAGCCCTGTGCCAGGGATCCGTTATCAGGTCACGGCGACCTCAGATGTCCACTGCCAACACTTCCGGCAGTTCCAGTACCATGAGGCCGCTGGGCCCCGAGAGGCTTGCAGCCAGCTCCATTGCCTTGGCAACCGGTGGCTGAAGCCGGAGGGGCGCACCAAGAAGCAGATCCTGGACCTGGTGATCCTGGAGCAGTTCCTGGCCATCCTGCCCCAGGAAATGCAGGGCTGGGTCAGGGAATGTGGGCCGGAGACCAGTTCCCAGGCGGTGGCCTTGGCCGAAGGTTTCCTCCTGAGCCAGGCAGAGGAGAAGAGGCAGGCGGAGCAGGTGAGGGGCTCTCCTCCAGGTATGTCCGATTCAAGCGACGGTGTCTGACCTTCTCCTAAAGTCTCCCTGAGAGACGTTTGCCCAAGTGGGAGTCATCCAAGCGGGAGATTTAACAGCCTCCTTCCCCAGCCTCTTCTACGAGAGAACTTCTCGTCCCTCCGGGTCACTCAGGAGGTCTGCTGACGGACGGGTGTAGCGGCTGGGAGTGGGGCAGGGTCCCTTCCGTGTTCTCTTTCCCATCCCATCTCTCACCCCTCTCCCTTGCTGCTGTTTCAGATGTGGGGAGCCTCCATGAAGGCAGAAGCGACATTCCCTGAGGCGGAAGGATCTTCCTTGGAGCAAGGGCAGAGGGCACAGGCCCAGAAGGGTGCCCAAGATGCCCTCTCCCGTGGTAAGGGCTCGGTTTGTCCGTATACGATTCAGTCACCCTGTGAATGTGATGGGTAGGGAGGAAAATAAATAAATAAATATAAATAACTCACAGTACTCAGTTTGGTGTAGTGGCTAGGAGCGCATGCTCTAATCTGGGAGAACTGGGTTTGATTCCCCACTCCTCCACACACAGCTGCTGGTGTGACCATGGGTCAGTCACAAGTTCTCTCAAAGCTGTTCTCTCAGAAGCAGTCTTCGAAAGAACTCTCTCAGCCCCACCTACCTCACAGGGTGTCTGTTGTGGGGAGGGGAGGGGAAAGGACTTTGTAAGTGGCTCTGAGACTCCAAGTGAAGGGTGAGCTATAAATCCCATCCCTCCCTCCTCCTCCTCCTTCTTGGTTTTGGCTGAATGTGATAGGGACATCATTCCCGCCACCACCACCCGCCCCGACTGAAGGGCTAAGCCGGCGGGAGAATAAGATTCCTGGGGTTTTGGTCTGATCCAGCAGGGATGCTGTAACCTTTGGAACGCCAGAGTTCACAGGGCACATGGGTGCTTCCCTTCTGCCTCTCCCAGCATTTGGAAAAAAGTGTGAAAGGATTGCATTGAGTGTTCTCAGGGCAAGGTTTCATTCTCCTGGGAAGGGGGTGCGTGAAGCAGGGAACAAAGAAGTGGGCGGAATGGGAAGTCACGACAAACACCCTTCTTCCCTCCTTTCTCTTACGAACAGGCAGTGGAGAGACGCTGGTGAGCCATTGTCTTTTCGGAGGTCTGGAAGCCACTGCTTTGCCTGCAGTCCAGGTAAGGGAGATGAGCAGGGGACAGTCTGGGTCTTCCCCTCCTTTCTCAGAGGGGCTTTTCCCACTATGGTTTGGGTGAGGGAGGCTCTGATTTCCTTTACCGACACCCAACCATACATCCTGTACCATCCCAGACCACTCCATTCCAGTGTGCAATCTCTGCCTGGCATGATCTCTGAAGACGGAATCTGCTTTTTCTTTTAGCATCCCTTTTCCTTTGAGGAGGTGTCTGTCTCTTTTGCCCCAGCAGAATGGGCCCTGCTGGATCCGGGCCAGAGAGCTCTCTACAGGGAAGTCATGCTGGAGAACTACAGGAGCGTAATTTCTCTGGGTAAGAACAGAAGAACATAAGAGAAGCCAATGTTGGATCAGGCCAGTGGCCCATCCAGTCCAACACTCTGTGTCACACAGTGGCCAAGAACACCAGGTGCCCTCAGGAGGTCCAGCAGTGGGGCCAGGACACTAGAAGCCCTCCCACTGTTGCCACTTCTCCCAAGCACCAAGAATACAGTGCATCACTTGCCCCAGACTGAGAGTTCCTATCTATACTTTGTGGCTAGTAGTAATAATAATAATAATTCCCTTCCTAATAACCCCCAGCATAGCGTTGGCCTTTTTCATTGCAGTCGCACACTGTCTTGAGTTTCATTGAGTCATCTACTACGACTCCAAGATCTCTCTCTTGCTCAGTGTCCGCCAGTTCGGACCCCATCAATGCGTGTTTATAGTTAGGATTTTTGGCCCCAATGTGCATCACTTTGCTCTTGGCCACACTCAAGGGTCATTTGGGGCCGGAGCACCGCTCCGGTAATCCACAAGCGGGCACAAATGGCGGTGGCAAGAAACCCTGCCCCCAGCCCCCACTCTCCTCTCTAGAGCTGCACTGCCACTTTCTTCCTAATGCGCGACTCTAGAGTGAAGGGAGAAACCCCACAGAGGCCCCCCCCCTCGCACCGTTCCCAACTCGCTCAGCAAGACACGTGAGCTAGGAAGGGCCTGGGAGGCTGCAGGGAAGCATTTAAATGCCTCCCAGTGGCTTCCTCTGCCCGCCCGATGAAGCAGGCAAGCAGAAGAAGCCCCGCAGAGCTCCCCCCTGTGTTCCTAGCCTGCTCAGCAAGACAAGTGGGTGTGATCGTGTGTGTGTGCGGGGCGGGAGTGGGAAGGTCCTCGGTGCCCTCCTTCCCCCTGCAATGCGGTCTGGCAGCCGTCGAGGGTCTGCCGCGGCCGGTGCTGTTGGGGGAGGTGAGCGGGGCTCTGTGTGTGTGTGGCCTGGATGTCTGCTGTGCCAGCGCTGTCGGGAGGCGTCTGTGTGTTTTTCTGTCTGCTCATGTGGGGTGGGGAGTCTGCGGGCACCCTCCTCCTTCTGCTTGCTGCCCCCCTCACAGCATGGCCCTGAACGGCAGCCGCCTTCCCTCCTGGTTGCGGAGTCTAGGTGGCAGGGGCAGCTCTTCGCTGAGCACAGGCCAAGGCCCCCCCCCCCCCATGCTGGCACATCAAGGGGGGAAAAGGATGATTGCAGAACAAGTTGCAGTGCTCTGGGATCCTCGGGAACTGCTCATCTCCTTCCCACTTTACAAAACCTCTTTTTATTTATTTACACTGTATTCCTTCTCCCACCCATTGCTGTGTCTTTTCCCCTGGTCTCATTCAAAGGGTTTCTTCCCCTCCTTCCATTCCTAGATACGGTAGGAACGCCCTCTTTCCTTCCTATTCCCAACCCCCTTCCTCCTGCTCCACCGAAGCCATTACTTGGATTGGATCTCCGACTGAGAAATGAGTGGCCAGAGAGCCCGAGTTCTTACCAGGATCAGCCCCAAAGAACACTAGCAGGTTAGTGAGACAAGACCTTCCCTTACAGAACCCATGCTGAGTCTGCCTCAATAGTGTTTGTTCATCAATGTGTCTGGAGTGCCAGTTTGATGTAGTAGTTAAGTGTGCGGACTCTAATCTGGGAGAACCGGGTTTGATTCCCCACTCCTCCATTTGCAGCTGCTGACCTTGACCTTGGGCAAGCTTGACCTTGGGCAAGTCATAGTTCTGACAAGTCATTGTTCTGACAAGAGCTGTCCTTAAACGGGCAGTTCTCGAAAAAGCTCTTTCAGCCCCACCTACCTCACAGGGTGTCTCTTGTGGGGAGGGGAAAGCGTCTGTAAGCCGCTCTGAGACTCCTTCAGGTAGTGAAGGGCGGGGTATAAATCCAATCTCTTCTTCTAATACTAATTCTCTCCTTAAATAACAGTATCCACCAACCTACCCATTATTGATGTCAGACCGACTGGCCTGCAATATCCCAGATCTCCTCTGGAACCCTTTATAAAGATAGGAGTGACATTAGCTACCTTCCCGTCCTCAGGAAGGGAGGCAGGTTTTAAGTAAAGACTGCATTTTTTGTCAGGAGATCCACAAGTTCACATTTGAGTTCTTTCAGAACTCTTGGATGTATGCCATCCGAGCCTGGTGATTTATCAGTTTTTAAGTTGTCTCAGTCGTAGGATCTTCTCTCTCATCACCTTAATCTGACTCAGGTCTTTCAACATTTAATTTGTAAAGAGGGAGGGAGACTGAGATTTGGAGGGTCAGGAGCTACTTTTGAGCAAGAGCTCAGCTTTGGCTCTTCAGGGGATGAGAACCAGTTTGATGTAGTGGTTAAGAGCATAGACTCTCATCTGGGAGAACTGGGTTTGATTCCCTATTCCTCGACTTGCAGCTGCTGGTAAGACCTTGGGGCAGTCACATGTTCTTTCAGAGTTGTTCTCTGAAAAGCAGTCTTCGAAAGAGCTCCCTCAGCCCCAGTACCTCACAGGATGTCTGCTATGGGGAGGGGAAGGGAGAGGAGATTGTAATCTGCTCTGAGAATCCTTTGGGTAATGAAGGGTGGGGTATAAATCCAGTCTCCTCCTCCTCTTCTTTTTCACTAGATAAACAGGGAGAAGGTGGGGGGAGGGGTTAAGATCAGGCCAGCTGAAAGAGGCTGAAGGACCATCAGTCATTTCCTCCTTGAATGTCACATAGATGCCTTTGGACCTTACCTGCCCTCCCAGGTGTTAATAGAATTTCTCTCTTTCTTCCACCAGAGGATGATCAGAGGAATGAGGAGGGTGAGGAACTTGACCAGCAGTTGCCGGGTCGAGTTAATAATGAAGACTTGAAAGAAAACACCAGGAATCGAGGCAGACCTCACAGAAAGAAAAGCAGCTGTATGGTTGAGAAGAGCCATGGAAGATCGCGTAATGTACATCTTCCAAAGCAGAGGGTAATGAAGGCAATTACATCCATTCAGTGTGGAAAATACACCAAAAATAGATCACAGCTCCTTGAGCACCAAAGAATAGAAAGTGGGGAGAAACCATTTGCATGTGCAGAGTGTGGGAAGAGATTCAGGTTCAGTGGCGCTGTACATAAACATCACAGAACCCACACAGGGGAGAAACCTTTTGAATGCTCAGAGTGTGGAAAGAGATTCAGTGAGAGGGAGCCTCTTCAAAGACATCAGAGAACCCACACAGGGGAGAAACCTTTTGAATGCTCAGAGTGTGGAAAGAGATTCCGTCAGCATGGCCATCTTCAACTGCATCAGAGAACTCACACAGGGGAGAAACCTTTTGAATGCTCAGAGTGTGGAAAGAGATTCAGGTTCAGTGGCGCTCTACAAGCACATCACAGAACCCACACAGAGGAGAAACCTTTTGAATGCTCAGAGTGTGGAAAGAGATACAGTGAGAGGGGGACTCTTCAAAGGCATCAGAGAACCCACACAGGGGAGAAACCTTTTGAATGCTCAGAGTGTGGAAAGAGATACAGTGAGAGGGGGACTCTTCAAAGGCATCAGAGAACCCACACAGGGGAGAAACCTTTTGAATGCTCAGAGTGTGGAAAGAGATTCACTGAGAGGGGGAAGCTTCAGCTGCATCAGAGAACCCACACAGGGGAGAAACCTTTTGAATGCTCAGACTGTGGAAAGAGATTCAGTGCGAGGAGGACTCTTCAAAACCATCAGAGAACCCACACAGGGGAGAAACCTTTTGAATGCTCAGAGTGTGGAAAGAGATTTAGTCAGCATGGCCATCTTCAACTGCATCAGAGAACTCATACAGGGGAGAAACCATTTGAATGCTCAGAGTGTGGAAAGAGATTCACTGAGAGGGGGAAGCTTCAGCTGCATCAGAGAACCCACACAGGGGAGAAACCTTTTGAATGCTCAGACTGTGGAAAGAGATTCAGTCAGCATGGCCATCTTCAACGGCACCAAAGAACCCACACAGGGGAGAAACCTTTTGAATGCTCAGAGTGTGGAAAGGGATTCAGTCAGCATGGCAGTCTTCAAAGCCACCAAAGAACCCATATGAGAAACCAGGTAACTTCTTAGTCTATTAAAAAAGCTTTTCTCATATGTCACATCTTAAAAAATCACCACAGACCATATAAAGCATTGACACTATATCAACTTTTGTAGAAAGCTTGAATCGACACAGAAATCTTACCCTAGCCAGGAAGAAATGTTTAAAGTGCTCAGACTCTGGAAGGAGCTTTAGCCATGTTTGAAGCCCTCCAACACATCCCATCATCCGACATGGTGTTAAAGGGACAACCCTTTTTTCCTCCAGGCAGTTGGCAACCCTAGATTAAGTGTTTATGAATCAGAGATAGAAAAGCTCAGCTAAGGAAAGGTCATAGCTCATTAAAGAGATTATTTGTATCAGTTAAATCAGACTTTGTGTTTTTCAGTGCTTTGGGAAGGTTTATCTTTTTTGTTTGGAGTTGGGCTTCACAGTAGGCCTGGAAGGTCTTTGGATGCCTTTTAGCCCAGAGGTGTTGAACTCATTTGTAACATGGGCCGGATATGACATAAATTTCACTTTTTCGGGCCGGGCCCTGTGTGCCATAAACGTAATGCCAAGAGCTGGATATATAAACTGTACAGAGGACTGCAGCTGATAAGCTCCGCATTGGTCTATCCTCACTGCAAGGCCCCATGCGCTGGGAGGGAGGTACAAAGGAAAACCCACATGGGCGGACTAGAGAGCCAGCCGTGCAGCACTGGGCAGACGCTCCCAGTCAACCCTTAAAACTACAAGGAGGAAAATACACCAGAGAGAAGATGAAACAAACCTAAACATTTACTATAGATGGTAAACAATGAAAGAAAGGCTTCCCACATATGAGGAGAAGAGGCATCGATCCAAGACTCTACTGAAAAGAAAAAACTATAAAAAGAAGAAGAAAATTAAAATATAGGAATAACTAAGACTGGCTTAGGGATTTTGTTATAAGATTGGTTGGGAGAATCCCTATTTATGTTTGACTGGTTAGGATGAGCTAGAAAACATTATAGCCAATATTAAAATCTAAGGGAAGATTAATTTTTAAGGTTTATATAGTCCTCTTATAAAAAAGAAGAAAAAGCCAACCTGAGTTTGGGTTTGGAAAGTTTGGATAAGGTTGATCTAGTAAACCCTAGCCCATATTAACTGGCTAAGATAGGCTGAAGAACATACGTGAACGTACTTATAAAAACGTAGCCTACATTTAAAATAGTTATGGGATGATGAAAACTAGTCCCTTTTGTTGTTGTTGTTTAAGAAGTTTAGCCAAAAAGAATATGATTTATATAATAGAAAATTTGGTTTAGGAAATATAGATAAATGTCTATTAGAATAAGATTGTTCAAGGCTGATAATGGATAAATGTGCAGAATGAAAATCTATGAAGGGTTAAGTTTCAGTTTTTTTAAATAAAAGATGTAATGCAACTAACTTTGATTTAAGGATTCCAGAAACCTTGATAACTGCTACAAAAAAAACTTTATTATGAAGTAGGGGAATGATATTTAAAGGCAACTAATGTAGAATGTTTAGACAAAAAGGCAATTAGCAGGAAACATGTTAACCTACTGAGATGTAGAGAAAAACTAGGAACAGAATGTTGAGATATTGCACAAATAGTAATCATATTATGGTAACAAGAATGCCATAGAGATATACCTGTATGAGGTAAATTTAAAGGATATAGTGTTAGTAGTGTTACTCTCATATCTGTTTGTATGTTTGTCATGTTTTGATGGAAAATAATAAGAATTAAAAAAAAAAAAGATAACACAGTGAATAGACGACAACCCCATTGTCTGATAAAAAGAGCTCACCTCTGAACTGGTTGTGACCTCATTGAAACACAGAAGGAATATTTATCATTTTGATCCAGTCATTGTGACGATTGTTGACAGGATCTTGGGATCTGTGAAGCCCACCGCTTGCTGCTGAAGTCACGTAAGGACCACAGTGTGAGAGTCCTACAGAGTCAGTCACCCACAAGCGTCCTTAGGAAAAGGTAGTCTTTATTGAGAAAGGTCTCTTGTGGTCATCGATACGTTCTGTGTTAGTAATGGCTGGAACAATCCCCAGGCAGGGCAATTACACAGAAATCAAAAAGAGTATCAAAGGAATGCGACCAGTCATGTAAGTCGTGTAAAAGGCTCCCAAATACTGGCCCGAGGTTCTCATGAAGAAAACGGGAAGGAATAAAGCCAGACACAAAAGAAGATACATAGGCGGGGGAGGGGGGGTTGGAGAAAAAAGGAAGGAGAGAACAAGGTGGAAAGAGTCATTTTACGAAGATCAAAGTTTCCTTCCCTTACTACTTTCCAAGAGGAATTCTCTCTTTGAATTCTTGTGTGCAATCCTGGCTTCATCAGAGCTGGCTGCAAGGACAGATAGACTTTCTGTGTCTGTGTGTGTGTATGTGTGCCTGTGAGCCAGGGATTGGGGGCAGCACTGTCAACACTGCGTGTGAGTGTATGAATAATTTATAGTTTGTGCATTGGAATTGGACTGGAATATTTTGTGCCCTCTGCCTCAACTTGATTCCTGCTTTTATAACTCATCTCCAGACAACAAAGATCAAAAGATCAGTTAATGGCTAATTTGGAGGGTGGACTCTTTGGAATTATACCGTGCTGAGGTCCCTCCCCTCTCCAAACCGCACTCTTTCCAGGCTCCACCCCCAAAATCTCCAGGTCTTTCCCAACCCAGAGCTGGCAACTGTATCTGGGATCATAAACGCTGTGGATATACCATCTTTTCCCGGTAATGACCACAAGTGAAATACCTGTCTGATCTTTTCTTTACAAAGCTGAAGCGGTGTTTTTGGTTTATGTGCCTTCTCAGTCTCTCCCCCCTCCCCACTGCTTAAGCATCATGTTGAGGACTCTGATGCATCTTCAGTCTTCTGGGTTGCTTGTCCATTGTTTGTGATTGTCACTGCCGGGAGACCACAGGATCTCTGAGTATTTATGGGGGAAATACTTTTCAGAACCGTGAATCTTGCTTGCTGCTTAGTTCATGTAATTAGGCTTTGAAGGACTGTTTTGGAAAGGATCTGCTTAAAGGCTCTGATGTCGTGGAGAGGGTATTCTCTGTTTCTTATTTATATTTATTTATTATTTATTTATTTATTGAATTTCTAGGCTGCTCTTCCCACTATTGCAGGCCCAGAGCAGTTTACAAAGCTTACCAAGGTCAATACTATAAATACAATAAAATTTTTCACATTAAAATATTATAAACATTGCAACAGTATTCAATGACACTCAAGTCACATTAAATGGCGACTGACTATCTCAGCCTTCCAGACCCCAATGGCAGCAACAATATTAGGACCGGATGGTATTCACTGAGGCCCCTTCTAGCTGATAAAACATGGGGGGAGGGGCGGCGGCCCCTATCCAAAAGCCTGGCGGAAGAGCTCCATCTTACAGGCCCTGTGGAACTGCATCAAGTCCCGCAGGGCCCTGATCTCCGGGAGTTCATTCCACCAGGAAGGGGCCGCCACCGAAAAAGCTCTCCCCCTAGTGGCAGCGAGCCTGGCTTCTCTGGGGCCAGGTATTACAAGACGGTGTTGGGCCCCAGACCGAAGTACTCTCTGGGGTACATACGGGGAAAGGCGGCCACGCAGGTAGGTAGGCCATTTAGGGCTTTAAAAAGCAGCCCCATGTAGAGAGCGTTACAATAGTCTAGCCTCGAGGTGACCATTGCATGGATCACTGTAGCCAGCTCAGCACGGCTCAGGAAGGGAACCAACTGCTGTGCCAGCCTCAAATGGTTGAAGGCCTACTTGGCAGTGGCTGCTACCTGGGCCTCCATAGTCAAAGAAGGATCCAGGAGCACTCCCAAGCTCCTAACCACTGGCGCAGGCACCAATGGCGCCCCATAGAAGTCCAGGAGTGGGAGCCCCGACCATGGCCTGCCCCGACCCAAGCATAGGACCTCCATCTTAGCTAGGTTCTGCTTAAGCTTACTCAACCTCAGCCATCCAGCCACGGCATGCAGTGCCCGGTCAAGATCATCCAGTCCAGAGCCAGACCGGCCACCCAACATCAGATAGAGCTGGGTGTCATCAGCGTACTGATGACAGCCCAGCCCAGCCCTCCGGACAATCTGGGCAAGGGGGCGCATATAGATGTTAAAAAGCATCAGGGATAAGACAGCCCCCTGAGGCACTCCACATTCAAGCGGGTTCCTCTGGGACCGCTGCTCCCCTAGTGCCACCCTTTGTCTCCAACCTTGGAGAAAGGAGACAAGCCACTGCAAGGCAAGTCCCTGTATCGCCACATCGGCGAGGTGACAGGGAAGCAGCCGAAGATCGACCACGTCGAACGCTGCTGTCAGGTCGAGCAGCAGCAATACTGCCACACCGCCCCAATTCGGATGTCTCCGGAGGTCATCCGTGAGGGCCACCAGTGCTGTCTCGGTCCCGAACCCAGGGCAAAAGCCTGACTGGAAGGGATTTAGCACCGAAGCATCATCCAGGAAGCTCTGGAGCTGTATTGCCACCACCTTCTTTATTAACTTGCCCAAATATGGCAAATTAGAAACCGGTCGTAATTAGCCAATTCAGCCGGGTTCAGTGATGGGCTTTTTTGGAGAGGGCGGACCATCGTATCCTTGAGTGTACTCGGGAACTGCCCCTCAAAGAGGGACCGGTTGATAATCTCCCGCAGTGCACCTTGAAACTCCTCATGGCCAGCTTTAATAAGCCAGGAGGGGCACGGGTCAAGGTCACATGGGGTTGGGTGTACAGTCGCGAGTAACCTGTCAACTTTGTCGAGGCTGAGCTGGCCAAAAGAATCCAAGCCCAGCTCCATAGATGTGCAGGGGGCCTCGAGTTCACTCATTGTATCCATTGTGGCGGGGAGGTCACGGCGGAGCACCAAGACTTTATCCACAAAATAGCTCGCAAAAGCTTCACAGGCAACCTCCAATTCCCTACTGTTTAGTTTGCCCTCTGGCAATACTGTTATAGTCCGAATTAGCCTAAATAATTGTGCCAGGCGTGAGCTACGGATGCAGTCTTGGCCACATAATAATCCTTCTTAGCAGCCTTGACTGCCATCTCATAGGCCTTCATAAACATCCTAGAAGATGCTCTTGATGCTTCGTCGTGAGCACGACGCCACCGTCTCTAACCGTCTGAGCTCCCGTTTCATGAGCCATAACCCCTGGGTATACCAGGGGGCAAGCCTAGTGCGGGGGCAGAGAGGGCGTCTGGGAGCGATCTCATAGATGGCCGTGGAGAGTTGGCTATGCCAGTCCTCCACCAACTCATCCAATGAGCCGCCAGGGGGCCTTGGATCCCTCAGAGATGTTACGAGCCACTCAGAGTCCATCGTACTCCGGGGGTGAGCTAAAATATGCTTGCCGCCTAAACAGGGTTGGAGTGGAATGCTCAGATAAGCCCTCAGGGAATAGTGAGCTGACCATGGTACAGCTGAAGCAGTAATCCGGTCCACTGTTACCCCTGCCGCAAAAATCAGAGTGTTGTGTCCCGCCTGGTGAGTGGGGGTCATTACAAACTGAAAGAGTCCTAGCGCTACCATGGACAACGTCAGGTCTGCCGTCTGTATGGAAGCCGCGTCATCGGCATGGACGTTGAAATCACCCAGGACTATTAGCTTTGGGTGTTCCAACACCCAGCCTGTTACGGCCTCTATCAGGGCCGACAGGCTCTCAGCCGGTGCGTTAGGTGGTCGGTACACCAGCCAGATCGCCACACTCTCCCCGGCCTCCAACACCAGACCGACACACTCTAAGCCTGCGATTTCCATTGGCGGGAGCGCCCTGAAGGAGTAAGCCTCTCAGATGAACATCACCCCAACTCCCCCCTGCCCCCAGTCCGTGATTGGTGGAGGACCAATAACCCCGGTGGAGTGAGTTGGGAAAGGGCTACTGTTTCCCCTTCCCGCACCAAGATCTTGGTCACACAAGCCAGATCCACCTGTTGTTCCACCATGAAGTCCCTAAGGACCATGGCCTTATTGTTTATGGATCTGGCATTGCACAACAACAATGATGGAGGGGGGTTCTCCATCCTAGCCCCACTGCCGATCACCCTTGGGATGGGTCTCAGGCTGGAAGGGTGCCGAGCCAATTTCTCCACATCCTTCCCTTCTTCTCTTGCCTGGACCCACTGCTATTCTTTCCCCTCCCCAGGAGCACTGGAATCTCTTGGCCAGGCATTGCTGCCCCATGATCTTCCCGTGAGCCTCAGTTCGTTTGGCATAAATGCCACTACCAGCAGTAAAGTGCTTCCTCCAGGTACACTACCTGTCAACCCTGACCTCCTATCTTGCTACCCCTCCCTCCCTGCAAGACTAACACTCTAACTATTCTACACTATAAAGGGTGAAATTTCAATCATAACAAGCACTAACCTACCACCACTATCTTATCTTAACTAGACTATCTTCATTCCTAACACTAATACTAATATCTCCTATTCCTATCCTCTAATCCCATCCCCCCGCAAATCCAACCTGCTCCTCGCCGTCTGGCAACCAACGATCCTCAGATACAGGGGGAATTCGCAACTGCTCTCAGACCCCCCCCTGCCGTGATGGTACTTCACATTTGGTTCCCGCCAGCGGTGCACCAGTCCCATGCTACCACGTCCTTGGGATGGAACCAGACGTCCAGCCCGAACATCACCCACAGCCTCTGCCAGCTAGTGGTGGTTGGGCCGGCTAAAACAGGCCGCTGGAGAGTCAGCACAGCCCAGCCTCTGGAGTCAGAAGTCAAGGGCACCAGCAGTTGGCCAAAACCCAGGCCCAGACCCAGGCACCAAGAGGCCACGGAGCCACTACCCCACCTCCGGGACACCAGACACCGCCAGGCCAGGGGCCAGAATCCAAATAGCCTTAAGACCCATGCTAAGGTGGAGCCACTGCTGGAGTGAGTGGCAAGAGTCACAGCTCCGGTGGGAGGCCACCACACCGCTGCCAACAAGCCAAGCACCAACCAGCCTGATCCCACAAGCCCGGAGAGCCGACGAACCACTAAACCACAGCAGATCCTAGGCCACAAGGACCAAGCCACCGCGTCAGGCGAAGCCAAGCCAGAACCGGAGTTAAGCCAAGCCAGGCAATGGTGCCGAAGCCGAGCCCAGCCAAAGCACTGAAACACACCCAGCGCCAAACACAGTGCCGAGGTGAGAAGGCGGGGACCAGGAACCGAGTACCCAATGAGCCGAAGAACAGAAGGCGAAGACCAGGGCCAAAAGGCTGAAGAGCTGCGCGTCAGAGAGTCGAAAAAGGCTGAAAGACCAAAAAACCGAAGGGCCAGCGTCGGAGTGCCGAACCGAGCCGAGCCAGGCCGAGACACCGGAGCCCAGCTGAAGCCGAAGCTGAGTCCAGCTGAAGCAACGAAGGACACCCGGAGCTGGACACAACGCCGAGGCAAGGAAGTGGAGACCAGGCACTGAGGAACTGAAGAGTCATCGAGCCGAAGAGCTGAAGGCAGGGCCAAGGCTGAAGAGCCAGACGACGGAGAGCCGACGAGCCAAGCGGCCCGGCCACAAAGCCAGGCCGCCAGACAGCACCCAAGCGGCACCGAAAACACCGTCTGGACCAGCACAAGCCGAAAGCCCGGAGACGATCACAGGTTCATTGTCAGCAACAGCAAAGGTCGCAGGGAGTGAGGGTGGGGTGGCAGAAACCAAAACAAAGTTCACATCTATAAGTTGGCGTCCTTCTCACCAAACAAGTCCTCCCACCAAACAAGTCCTCCCTTCTTATATTTGCTTCTAAAAGAGAGGTTTAGAGTTACAGTTTGGCGTAGTGGTTAGGACCACGGACTCTAATCTGAGAGCCGGGTTTGATTCCCCATTCCTCCACTTGCAGCTGTTGGTGTGACCTTGGGTCGATCACAAGTTCTTTCAGAGCTGTTTTCTCAAGAACAGTCCTCAAAAGAGCTCTCTCAGATCCACCTACCTCACAGGGTGTCTGTTTTTAAATAGTAAGCCCATCTGCATGAACAAGATTGGGGGGGACACATGCAGATCAGAGTCCTTTTAAAATTTCCTTTTGCCGTGTGCAGCCCAGAAAGAACATTGGCAAGAAATGCACACACTGTACATGTTTGTGTTCTTTATTTTGCTGTTACTTAAACTGGTGTGGTACAGTTTCAAAGGGACAATTAACAATGTGTAAAAGGAATGACAGGATTGCCCACTGGAAACAATGGGAGAGGCTTGAAGACCCATTGGAGATCACGGGAGCCAGGAATTGATTTGCATATGCTACACTGAAATACATTGCAGTGCCAAAAAAAGAAATTGCAAGGAAAATGTGAAATGTTTTTTCCACTAAGGTCTTTGGGCCCAGATAGGCTACTCTGGGACTGGAATGACAGCCCCCAGAGTGGAAAGACAGTCCCTTCTGTGTTTCTCAATCAATGTCATAAAGCTGTATGCTATGGAGATTAGTGTGATGTGTGCTATTTGCTTCTTGGAGAGGGTCAGTCAAGTGTGACATACAAAGTGTGGCTCACTTTATAGATAGTCTTCTGCCTAATGGCTGAGTCCTGATACTTTGTTGAATTCTGAGCTCATGCTTTCTGGAGCTGAGTAGTTCTGACAGAATCTGGGCTCATTTGAAGAGGAGAAGCTGCATCTATATTGACTGTTTAGGTACTGAGCCAATCGGAGGCAAACACTGAAATCCTCCACAAAGTAATGTCCTTCTAAGTCCATTGATGTCTAGAGTTGTACTGAAAGCCCACTTAGAATTCCATGTGTTGTAACATCTACTTTTTTCTGATCTCACATCTATGGTTAGCACCAGTGTTCCCTCTAAGGTGAGTTAGTGTGAGCTAGCTCACAGTTTTTTAGCTTCTGGCTCACACATTTTTGTCTTAGCTCAGGAAGGAGGGCTCCGGAGCAAACTCACTTATGCAGTAGCGAAATCACCTGCTCACAACTTTAATGCCAGTAGCTCAGAAAGTAGAATTTTTGCTCACAGGACTCCACAGCATAGAGGGAGCATTGGTTAGCACTTTTAATTATGACAAATTGCAGTGTTCAAATGACTTTCTTCAAACTTATGCACACTGATTCTCAAAACTGCCCATACTTCAGGAGCTATTATTGTTAGTAACTCAGACTCAAAACACTTAACAATGCGACCCAGTTTGGTGTAGTGGCTAGGAGTGTGGACTCTAATCTGGGACAACTGGCGTAGCCTCAGGATGGTGCTTCAAAGCCCAGCGGATCCCAGCTTTTTTTCCAGGTAGGCTCACCAGTTCTGAGTTGGGAAATACCTGGAGATTTTTGGGGTGGAGCCTGAGTGATGGGTGTTGCCTTCTGATGCACTTCCGGTGATGTCAGGGGGTGTGGCATCTGCAAATAAGTTATGCTAATGAGTTATGGTACTGAGATCCTGCACCTCTTTTTCTACAAAACGACCCCTGGCCACACTGAACCCCATCTACCACGTTGAGGCCTACTCACCTGTACTCAACTTATCCATTTGGAGTGCCTCACAATCCTCCCTGGTTCTCACCACCCTGAACAATTTCGTGTCATCTGCAAATTTAGCCACTGCACTGCTTATTCCCAACTCCAAATCATTAATAAGCAAGTTAAAAAGCATCAGACTGAGTACTGATCCCTGCGGTACCCCACTGCCTACCTCCCTCCACAGAGAAAATTGCCCATTTATACTCACTCTCGGTGTCCTATTAATTAGCCAGTTTTTGATTCACAAGAGGACTTTTCCTTTCATCCCATGAATATTGAGCTTACTTAGGAGCCTTTCAGGAGGTACTTTACCAAAAGCTTTCTGGAAGTCAAGGTAAACAATAACTATTGGGTCCCCCTTGTCCACATGTTTGTTCACCCCCTCAAAGAACACTAACAGGTTAGTGAGATAAGACCTTCCCTTATAGAACCCATGCTGAGTCTGTTTGTCAATACTGTTTGTTTGTCAGTGTGCCTGGAGAGAGGGTTTGGTGTAGTGCTTAAGTGTGTGGACTCTAATCTGAGAGAACCGGGTTTGATTCCCCACTCCTCCACTTGCAGCTGCTGGATGACCTTGGGCAAGCCATAGTTCTGACAAGAGCTGTCCTTGAAAGGGCAGTTCTCGAAAGAGCTCTCTCAGCCCCACCGACCTCACAGGGTGTCTGTTGTGAGGAGGGGGAGGCGTCTGTAAGCCGCTCTGAGACTCCTTCAGGTAGTGAAGGGTGGAGTATAAATACAATCTCTTCTTCTAATACTAATTCTCTCCTTAAATAACAGTTTCCACCAACTTACCCATTATTGATGTCAGACTGACTGGCCTGCAATTTCCCAGATCTCCTCTGGAACCCTTTATAAAGATAGGAGTGACATTAGCTACCTTCCCGTCCTCAGGAATGGAGGCAGGTTTTAAGTAAGGATTACATTTTTTGTCAGGAGATCCACAATTTCACATTTGAGTTTTTTTGGAACTCTTGGATCTATGCTATCTGGCCTGGTGAGTTATCAGTTTTTAAGTTTTCTATCAGTTGTACGACCTCCTCTCTCATCGCCTTAATCTGACTCAGGTCTTTCAACTTTTGGTTTGTAAAGAGGGAGGGAGACTTCAGAGTTGTTCCCTCAAGAGCAGTCCTCGAAAGAGCTCCCTCAGCCCCACCTACCTCACAGGGCTACTGTGGAGTTGAACCCAGATTCATCAAGTTGTAACCCAACACTCCAGCTCTTGAACTTACCTGACCCACATCATGAATGGGGGCAAATTGGATTGGGTTCATTCATGAAGCTCAGTCATGGCCCAAGGTGTGAGTCTCAAACATCTGCCAGAGGATTTAAATTGTTTTATACACAATTGAAAAAAGACATGCCCTCCCAACCTTTGACACATTTAATGAAGCCCAACTCAAAAAAAAAAAAAGATAAACCTTCCCAAAGCACTGAAAAACACAAAGTCTGATTTACCTGATACAAATAATAATCTCTTTAATGAGCTATGACCTTTCCTTAGCTGAGCTTTTTTATCTCTGATTCATAAACACTTAATCTAGGGTTGCCAACTGCCTGGAGAAAAAAAGTGTTGTCCCTTTAACACCATGTTGGATGATGGGATGTGTTGGAGGGCTTCAAACATGGCTAAAGCTCCTTCCATAGTCTGAGCATTTTAAACATTTCTTCCTGGCTAGGGTAAGATTTCTGTGTCGATTCAAGCTTTCTACAAGAGTTTATATAGTGTCAATGCTTTATATGGTATGTGGTGATTTTTTAAGATGTGACATATGAGAAAAGCTCTTTTAATAGACTAAGAAGTTAGCTGGTTTCTCATGTGGGTTCTTTGGTGGCTTTGAAGATTGCCATGCTGACTGAATCCCTTTCCACACTCTGAGCATTCAAAAGGTTTCTCCCCTGTGTGGGTTCTCTGATGCCTTTGAAGATCACCACTGAACCTGAATCTCTTTCCACATTCTGAGCATTCAAAAGGTTTCTCCCCTGTGTCGGTTCTCTGATGCCGTTGAAGCTTCCCCCTCTCACTGAATCTCTTTCCACACTCTGAGCATTCAAAAGGTTTCTCCCCTGTATGGGTTCTCTAATGCCTTTGAAGACTGCCACTGAAACTGAATCTCTTTCCACACTCTGAGCGTTCAAAAGGTTTCTCCCCTGTGTGGGTTCTCTGTGACGGTATGTTGGCGCCGCAAAAATAGCAGAGTGACTCTGTTTCTTATATACAGAGTATTTACATTTATTTACAACTGGACAACTGGATTATATACACAGACTTTCAACAGTAATTTCTGGAATAAAACGGACAGAGTGCTGCGCAGACAAGTGTACACTCAGAGAGAGCAAAGAGCAAATAACACTCTCCAATATATATTTACATTAACCAATCAGGTTACAGTGCTAGGATAGCTGAGTCATGCAGAAAATCTGATGCAATCTTGTCACATGACCTTTCCTAGCTGTCATACTAGATCAGAATGATCTGACACTTGTTCCCATGACAGAATGATATCTTGCCAGTAATATGAGCAAATACTGTCACTCTGATGCAGTTGAAGCTTCCCCCTTCCACTGAATCTCTTTCCACATTCTGAGCATTCAAAAGGTTTCTCCCCTGTGTGGGTTCTCTGATGCTTTTGAAGAGTCCCCCTCTCACTGAATCTCTTTCCACATTCTGAGCATTCAAAAGGTTTCTCCCCTGTGTGAGTTCTCTGATGCAGATAAAGATGGCCATTCTGACTGAATCTCTTTCCACACTCTGAGCATTCAGAAGGCTTCTCCCCTGTGTGGGTTCTCTGATGTCTTTGAAGAGTCCCCCTCTCACTGAATCTCTTTCCACACTCTGCACATGCAAATGGTTTCTCCCCACTTTCTATTCTTTGGTGCTCAAGGAGCTGTGATCTATTTTTGGAGTACTTTCCACAATGAATGGATGTAATTGCCTTCATTACCCTCTGCTTTGGAAGATGTTAGGTCTGCCTCGATTCCTGGTGCTTTCTTTCAAGTCTTCATTATTAACTCTACCCAGCAACTGCTGGTCAAGTTTCTCACCCTCCTCATTCCTCTGATCATCCTTTGGTGGAAGAAAGAGAGAAATTCTATTAACACCTGGGAGGGCAGGTAAGGTCCAAAGGCATCTATGTGACATTCAAGGAGGAAAGGACTGATGGCCCTTCAGCCTCTTCCAGCTGGCCTGATCTTAACCCCTCCCCCCACCTTCCCCCTGTGTATCTAGTGAAGAAGAAGAGGAGGAGGAGACTGGATTTATACCCCACCCTTCATTACCCAAAGGAATCTCAGAGCAGATTACAATCTCCTCTCCCTTCCCCTCCCCATAGCAGACATCCTGTGCGGTACTGGGGCTGAGGGAGCTCTTTTGAAGGCTGCTCTTGAGAGAACAACTCTGAAAGAACATGTGACTGACCCAAGGTCTTACCAGCAGCGGCAAGTCGAGGAATAGGGAATCAAACCCAGTTCTCCCAGATGAGAGTCTATGCTCTTAACCACTACATCAAACTGGCTCTCATCCCCTGAAGAGCCAAAGCTGAGCTCTTGCTCAAAAGGAGCTCCTGACCCTCCAAATCCCAGTCTCCCTCCCTCTTTAAAAATTAAATGTTGTAAGACCTTAGTCAAATTAAGGTGATGAGAGAGAAGGTCCTACGACTGAGACAAAAACTGATAAATCACCAGGCTCAGATGGCATACACCCACAAGCATCCTTAGGAAAGGGTAGTCTTTCCTGAGAAATGTCTGCTGTGGTCATCGACACGTTCTGTGTTAGGCTGGAACAATCCCCGGGCAGGGCAATTATACAGAAACCAAAAAGAGTATCTCAAAAGAAGGCAACCAATCATATAAGTCATGTAAAAGGCGCCCGAATACTGGCCCGAGGTCCTCATGAAAAAAGCAGGAAGGAATAAAGCCAGTCATGAAAGAAGATACATAGGCAGGCACCAACAGCCAACCAACACATGAAGGTGGAGGTGGGAGGAGGACCCAGGTGAATTAAAGCCTCTGTTAGACCAGGTGGGATAAGTAACCAACAGCCAGAGGAGGAGAAGAAGCACCTGGGAGTAGTTAACAGACTGAACAGGGATCCATTTGCAGCCAACGGCAAAATTAGGGCTGCCAAGTCCAACTTGGGAAATATCTGGGGACTTTGGGGGTGGAGCCAGGAGACTTTGGGGGTGGAGCCAGGAGAAAGGAAGTGACATCATTTTGTGATGTCACATCCTGTGATGTTGCTTCCACATGCTTCCACATGAACTCATGAAGTTTCCTAATACTGAATCAGGCCATTGGTCCATCAAGGTCAGTATTGACTACTCAGACTGGTAGTGGCTCTCCAGGGTCTCAGGCTGAGATCTTTAATGTCACCTATTACCTGATCCTTTTTTAGCTGAAGAGGCTGATACCTCCTGCATGTCAAGCAGATGCTCTATCACTGAGCAATGGCCCTACTGAATCCTTCCTCATCTCGGCAGAATATGAAGCCCTAAGTGCTACACAAGTGCTAAATATGATTTTCATATCATAAGAACAGGAGAGAAGCCACAGTGGATCGGCCCATCCAGTACAACACTCTGTGTCACAACAGTGGCCAAAAATACCAGGTGCCCTCAGGAGGTCCAGCAGCGGGGCCAGAACTCCAGAAGCCCTCCCACGGTTGCCCCCCAAGCACCAAGAATTCAGAGCCTCACTGCCCCAGACAAAGGGTTCCATTTAGACCTTGTGGCTAATAATAGCCACTGATAGACCTCTGCTGGATGGGGACAGAGAGAGAGAGAGACAGACAGACAGACAGACAGCTTTTTCACTTACTCTTGCCCAATTCCCAGGCTTTATTTCTGGCCCTTGTTTCACCCAGCTGTTGTCCATGTAAGTCCCATAACTTCTCCCCCCCCCCCCCCAAGCATAGGCTTTTTGGTGGCTAAAGAGGACCTTTGTCCTCCCCTTTTCGCCAGCAGAAAAGCTAGTTGGATCCATCCCTAACTTAAAATACCAGTTACTTGATGTACAAATGCTTTTAAAAATGCAGATTTTTACTGCCCGGGGGGGGGGGGGGGGGGAACGGTTGAAAGAAACAGAAAATTGGCATAAAAATGAGGAATCCCAACTTTTATTTGCAGAAGGGAAATGAGGATTGGGGGGACCCAAACAGCCACGACAAGACATTTTAAACAATCCCACTCCCAGACCTTCTACAGGCAACCTCTCCTTGTGATGTTTACCTCTTTGGAAGTGACAGTTTATTCCTTTGACAAAACCATAGTGGACAGACAGACAGAAAAAAGAAAGAGGGGGAGAGACAGAGAAGGAAAAGAGCTCGCAGACCCCAGCAGCTTACCCAAGCAGTTTACTCAGCAGCAACCTTGCACGCAGTAGAAAGAGCTTAGGCCCTCCTTAATCTCTGGGCGGAGCTCTCTTGCTGGCTCAGCTCTTAAAGGGGAAATTTCCCTTTTAAGAAGTTCAAGAGGCTGGCCAGGGCAGGCTCCGAGGTTCCCCTGCTGGCAGCCATTTTGTCCCCCTGGTGGCCAATTTTGAAAAAGCGGGGGAAACCTTTAAAAATCGGTGTTTCCCCCGCTCTACCGGGGGACTTGGTAGCCCTAGGCAAAATTAACACAGGAAGGCGCCCGGCCAGGGGAAACAAGGACACTTCCTGATGCGGCACCCAGCCTGTAATATAGTATGTTCTGTGTAACAACCAGCCTGCCATGTGCTCCCAGGTAATGGCGCCCGCCGCATGGCCAGGGCACATGGTTAGGCAGAGAGGGGAGCTTGAATCTGGAGGAATAATAGACGTCCAGATTCTAAGCCTCCACCAATGTGGGACTTAGGTTCTCCCTGGGGAGCCAATGCGGTCAAAGGCTCCTCCAGGGAACCTATGACAAACATGCACATATGTTACGCCCCTATCAGGTCTTTTGGGTGCAGCCAGAGGTGTGGCTCCGGCCAGCATATAATGAGAGCCCTGGAGCCCTGTAAGCGTGCTTGATCTGACCATCTACTGGACATGCTTAATCACTCAATAAAGGTTTCATGATTTTACCATTCCTGGTCTCCCGAGTCCAGTACTCTTCACTGGCGACAAGGATGGGATCTCAATGAGCAACTCCTTTGCCGACACCAGCACCGCATCGAGCCTAGATCAGATCCATCAGCTACTGGCCCCGCTCGGCTCCAGCGCCACCACTCCGCCATTGTATTACTCCCGGACCTTAGCTTCGGCCGAAAGGAACTATGCCCAGATCGACAAGGAGGCGCTTGCGATCGTGGCCGGGGCCAAAAAGTTCCATACTTACTTGTACGGGCACAAGTTCACGGTCGCCACGGACCACAAACCTCTTCGGAGCCTCCTCGTCCAGGATCGCCATACGCCACAGATGTTGTCCCCGCGAGTCCTCTGATGGTCAATCTTCCTCGCGGGGTACGACTACGACTTGGTGCATCGCCCGGGGAAGGCCATGGGCCATGCGGACGCACTCAGCCACCTTCCACTGCCCTCCTGTGACCCTGACCCAGCTCCAGCTTACCACGTCGCTCTGCTCGAGGACCTGCCGGACCAGCCGCTTCAGGTATGCGACATGGCCCAGTGCACGGCCCGGGACCATCAAGTCTCCCGGGTCTCCGACGGGGTGGGAAGGGGGTGGCCCAAGAATCCGGACCCTGAGTTCGCGGCCTTCTCAATCCAGCGCACAGAACTCTCCACCCACAAGGGGAGCCTACTCTGGGGCTCGAGGGTAGTGATTCCAGAACCCCTCCACCCGTGAGTGCTGACGGCTCTGCATGAGCACCACCCTGGGGTAGTATGAATGAAGGCCCTGGCCCGGAGCTATGTCTGGTGGCCAGGCCTTGACAAGGAGATAGAGGACCGGGTCCGTCGCTGCGAAAAGTGCCAAGAGACCCATCCGGACCCTCCACATGCTCCCGTCTGCCCCTGGGCATCCACCCAACGCCCCTGGTCCCGGCTCCACGGGGACTTTGTGGGCCCGGTATAGGGGCGGCTTTTCTTTATTCTAGTCGACAGCTACAGCAAGTGGCTGGAAGTCATTCCTGTGTGTGCCACCTCCTCTGAAGCTGCTATTTGAGCAATGTGGCGCATCTTCGTCACCCGTGGCCTGCCGGACACCATCGTCTCAGACAACGGCATGGCTTTCACCTCCACAGAATTCCAGCACTTCGTGGAGCTCCATGGCATCCATCACGTGAGATCCACCCCTTTTCACCAGGCCACAAATGGCCAAGCAGAGCGAATGGTCCACACCACTAAGGAGGTGCTGAGGTGCATGGACCAAGGGGATCTGGGGTTTAAGTTAACGGCTTTCCTATTCGGCCAGCGCACCACCCCTCACTCGGCTACCGATCGCAGCCCCACAGAGCTGCTCATGGGCCGCCGGCTGACAACCCAGCTTGACTGGCTCCACCCTGATTGGGTGCCAGTCGCCTCCAAAGAACCCAACGTCCGCAAAGCTCCCAGAGGGTTCGTGCTAGAGGACCCAGTCTACATCCGCAACTATGCCCGGGGGCCCCTGTGGTTGCCAGGGTGGATTATCCACATTACCAGTCCCCTCTCCTATGAAGTCGCGGGTGAGGAAGGACAACAGTGGAGGTGCCACAAGGACGAGCTTCGCCGCCGCCTGCATACCTTCTTTGCGGGCGATCCAGGGCTGGACTTCCCAGATGCGGAACCCGAGGTACCAGAGACAGACGATCTGCCCGCCCCACGACCAGTCCTCTGAAGGAGGACTCCACAGAAGCCAGCTGCCCGGACATCACTCCAGTCGCCGTGCCTGCGCCGGTACCAGACCCGGCTAAGCCCATGGCAGATATCCCCAAATCTCCGCTCACTCCACCGGCGGCTCCGGTGACCCTGCGCCACTCAACCAGAGAACGGAAACATCCCGCGCACCTCAGAGACTATGTTTGCCAACCAACAGTCCAGACTATGCAGGGAGGGGTGTAATGTAGTATGTTCCGTGTAGCAACCAGCCTGCCATGTGCTCCTAGGTAATGGCACCCGGTGCATGGCCAGAGCACATGGTCAGGCAGAGAGGGGAGCTTGAATCTGGAGGAACAATAGACGTCTGGATTCTAAGCCTCCACCAATGTGGGACCTAGGTTCTCCCTGGGGAGCCAATGCGGTCAAAGGCTCCTCCAGAAAACCTATGACAAACATGCACATATGTTAAGCCCCATTAGGTCTTTTGGGTGCAGCCGGAGGTGTGGCTCCGGCCAGCATATAATGAGGGCCCTGGAGCCCTGTAAGCATGCTTGATCTGACCATCTACTGGACATGCTTAATCACTCAATAAAGGTTTCATGATTTCACCGTTCCTGGTCTCCCGAGTCCAGGACTCTTCACAGCCTTAGCAGGGTGCTGAGGAAGATCAGGAGGGAGGGGGGCGGAGGTCATAGTAGCGGCCCCCTACTGGCCCCAGAGGCCTTGCTTCTCCAAACTGATGCAACTCTCGACCACAGAAGCCTGGAGATTACCGGCAGAAAAGGTCTCTTGACTCGGGGACCAATATTGCGTCCCGACCCCTGGTGGCTAAAACTGATGGCCTGGAGACTGAAAGGAAGGACTTGATGCTAACCGGCCTATCCAAGATGGATCCAGTGGGTCAGCCATGTTGGTCTGAAGCAGTACAACAAATTTAGAGTCCAAGGTATTTATAAAGTGTGCGTGCACACGAAAGCTCATACCTCGAATAAACCTTGGTAGGTCTATCCAAGGACAGAGATGAGCTTCTGTTTCAGGCCAGACGACCAGCCACTAGGCGCATTAACAATGATACGTGGAGAGCATTCGGTAAATGGGCTCTTGACCAGGGAGGAGATACCTTAAAACCTACTAGGCAGGATGTTAAGGGTGGAAAAGGGGATCGCGCTCAAACACTCCAAAGAGACAGGTAGCCGCTGTTGCGGTGGTGCTTAGTAATAGGGGCATGGCTCATATTGCCACGGATAATCTTTAAAATTTTATTTATATATTTATTAATTGCATTTATATCCCACCCATCCCGCGGGCGGGCTCAGGGCAGGTATCATCGTCAGAATAAAAACAATTTCAGTTTAAAACATGAAACATTAAAACATGATAAAACATTGTAACCATTAAAACAATGGGTAGAGCTAGGAAGAGTGTCAGTTGGCTGTAAAGTTCTGACCCAAAAGTTGAAGGCCAGTTGGTGGTGGTCAGTAGACAGGTGAGAGATGGGTGACTGCAACCTGAGGGAGGCTGCCTCAGCCAAAGGCCCAGCGGAACAGGCCCATCTTGCAGACCCTGCGGAACTGAAGAAGATCCCACGGGGCCCTGGTCTCCATGGGGAAATCGGTCAAGTACTTTTCTCCCTTTCTCACAATACAGGAACTCGTGGACACTCCATGAAATTGCTGAGCAGTCAGGTTAGAACGGATAAAAGGAAGTCCTTCACCCAAAGAGTGATTAACATGTGGAATTCATTGCCACAGGAGGTGGTGGCGGCTACAAACATGGACAGCTTCAAGAAGGAATTGGATAAACATCTGGAGCAGAGGTCCATGAGTGGCTATTAGCAACAAGGTATAGATAGGCAATCTCAGTCTGGGGCAAGTGATGCTCTGTATTCTTAGTAATTGGGGGGGGGGGGCAACAGTGGGAGGGCTTCCAGTGTCCTGGCCCCACTGCTGGACCTCCTGATGGCCCAAGGTATTTTTGGCCACTGTGTGACTCAGAGAGTTGGACTGGATGGGCCATTAGCCCATTGGCTTCTCTTATGTTCTTATTACAGCAGCATTTCCCCCTAGGGCTCCTGTTGACAAGATTTCTAAGGCAGCGACATGGCCTTCCTTTCCTACTTTTGTCAGATATTAGGGGATGCCTTTGGGAGAAGGGCTCTGCAAAAGGTGTTCGGGGATTAACGCTGCAGCTGTGTTACCCCCCTCCCCCCACAGCTTGGTGATATGACCAGTTTGGATGCCTTCCCCCACGGAAGGAGAAGGAAACGCTGGACTCCCCTGAAGTTTCCTTCTCTTCAGTGAGGTAAAGGCATCCATCTTTCCCCCTCCCGCTGGATCTGATACTGAGGACTGTAATATGAGATTGTTCCTGATAGTTGGCGTTCCTTTTCTAATTTTGCTGGATGTTGACCAAAATATACTTCAATCTATAGAGCTATAAAGGTAAAGGTTTCCCTTGCTTGAAAGCCAGCCGAATCTGACTCTAGCAGGCGGCACTCATCTCCGTTTCCAAGCCGGAGAGCCAGCGCTGTCTAAAGACTTTTTCCGTGGTCATGTGGCCAGCATGACTAAGCACCAAGGCGAAAAGAACACTGTTACCTTCCCACCAAAGCGACACCTGTTTACTTGCAATGTCTTGCTTTCAAACTGCTAGATTGGCAAGAGCTGGAGCCAGAGATGGGAGCTCACTCCGTCATGCGGCACTCGGGTCTCTGGGCCCCTTCCAGCTCTGCGCGATCCTGCGAGTCTCTGAACCGGGCGAGGTCTCCGGATCTGGGGAGCGGAGCTGCTCGGTGTCCGGCAGGGGGCGACCTCGCTGGGACCCACCCGGGAAGGCCGGTCCCATTGGCCCCGCCCGGCCCGAAGCAGTCCGGCTGCCTCCGCCCCGCCGAAGAGAGGGGAGCTGCAGGTGAGTCCCGGCGTTCCCCTTTCAAACTACTGAATCCTCCCTCTCGCCAAAGGCTCACGAGAGCCGCATCCCCCCACCCCACCCCTTGCGATTTAAGAGCTTCTCCTGCCCCCCCCCCCCCGGCCGTTCACTCCCTCCTGGTGCCTCCCCCTCCCCGGGGCCCGGCTGCAACGCCCTTGTCCCTCCTGCTGCAGCGCCGGACTCCCTTCCCCCACCTCTCTTGCAAGCCAGAAGCAGATCTCCCTCCCCCCCTACCTCCCCCAAAAGGAAGACCGCCTTGTCCCTCCATGCCTCTCCCCCCCCCCCCCACCTTGCTTGGCCTCTCTGGGAAGACCTCGGTCTCCTTAACCCTTTCCCTGCTGCAGAGGCACCAGAGAAGGCTCCCCGCCCTTTCCGGGAGGACCGGACGGACTGCAGTCAGCGGCGCCCAGTTCAGCTCAATGGGGTTCCTCCTGAGATTGCTCTGAGAACACGGGCGCTTCTGGAACCCCCTCCCTGTTTATCCAGACAAAGTGCCCGGGAGCCCAGGGTCTGGGTTGGGAAATACCGGGAGACTTGGAGGGTAGATCCGGGAGGGGGCGGGGTGGGGGGGAGCGGCCTCAGTGGGGTTTCACGCCCTAGAGAGAGTCCCCCCTTCGAAGCAGCCGTTTTCTCCAGGGGAGCTGACCTCTAGTCAGGGGTCTGAGTCGTTTCTGGGAGAGGGTGAGGCCCAGTTTTCCTGCATCGTTCCTGGACTGAGTGGATGGGAGAGGATGCCTCATTCTCAGCCCTTGAGGTATAACGTCCAGGTGTTTGCAGTTTCTGAGAAAGGAAGTATCGGTCTCTGTACCTGCGGCTGAGTGTGCTGCCTTCCACACAGAGAGTTCCAGGGGGGTCAGCCGTGGGGGTCTGAAGCAGCTGAACAAGTTTAGAGTCCAGTGGCACCTTTTCAGGCCAACAAAGGTTTATTCCGGGTATGCGCTTTCGTGTGCACGCACACTTTTTCAGAGACTTTGGAATGAAAGGTGGAGTCCGAATTTATAGACTGGCGGAAGAACATATTTGCATGTAACAGGATGAAGAAGTTTTAAGTTACGCAAAAAGCAAACTCCCTAAAAAGCTGAGGTTGTAAGGTCAACAGTTTTGATTGCGGCTTGAGAGGAGTCTAAGGAAGGGAAGCCTTAACTCATTTCTTGGTACTTGCAAACAGCTTTAGGGCTTCGCCGCCTGCCATTCTTTTCAGTGGCAGCATTCATAAGGACTGCAAACTGGCACCATCTGGTGGGCGTTCTGCCAAGACCCTAAAGCAGTGCGACTTTATATTTGAGTACTGGCACTTTGGGAAAAAACAATAACAATAAAACTCACCAGTTTCAGGGGTTCCTTTTATGCATCGGGCACAGTTTTGGGCCCTTTGGGTGCAGGAGACGCCAGTTATATAGAGGGTCGAGATGAAGCTGAACCCTCTTCTGTGGACTTAGGAGCATAGCGAAAGTGTGGAAATCTGCCTGCTCGCTGTATTCCACGTGGATCCCTTCTCAGAAGTCGGGTACCACTGGCCCCTCCATTTATACACAGCTTGTGAGACTCCTTTCGAGGGGAATTGGACTCTCGCGCCAGTCGGTTGGCGCGCTGTTCAGCTGGGACCAGATCTGCACCAGTGAGTTTGATTCACAGTACAGCTGTGTCAGGAACATCTTTGTGCAAGTAATCCAAATATGGTAAGAAATGTTGCTTCTCTGTTGTTCCTATTAAATCCCACACTTAATTACGGAGTTTTTTTCTGGCTCAGAAAGCTTTTCGTTCTTCAGTGGAGTTTTTTTGGCAAATTTTGAGAAGGGTTCAAGTCCAGCGGCACCTTTAAGGAAAACCTTTCAGTTTTATTCAAGGTACTACCATCTTTTGTGGGCACGCAACACTTCTTCCGATACACTGAAATGGAAGTTACCAGCCCGTACCTATAGGCAGGGGTGAGCAGTGTTGGATTCACTGGACTAGGCACTGCCAGGGAACCATGAGAAATATAGCAGAGTGCACAAAGGCTTAAATGCAGCAAAGCTTGGGGCTGGGTGTGGCAACAGACTTACAGAGTTACACGGAGTCAGCCGTCAGTCTAAAAACTAGTAAGTATTTATTAAAGGAAATACATGCTTGAGAGCGCAGGTAAGAGATAGATCTAGATTACCTATTCTTGGTACCTGGATGGTGTTGGATGCTGGTCACACGTCCAGCCTCCATCTTCTTGCGTGCGAGAGGAGAGAGAGGGAGAGTGTGAGGGGGAGACGGAAGCAGAGGTAATTGCCCCTAAAAGTAGCATTCTACTTCAAAGGAAAGGATGCTCTGTGTCTCCTGACCTCTCTATCTGTCTCAACTCTCTGGTTCCATTTTCTCGAATCTGAGACAGGAGACAGCGCCAAGTCCTCCACTTTTAAAAAGCAGCAAATTAGCATGCAGCGTAATCAAGATGTTTAAAGGATGCAAGGACCAAACAGGAATGACAACCTTGGTTTTTACGGTCACCCTTTGTTTGGGTTTAATTCTGGGGGGAAACATAGTAAAGCAAATAAAGGTATCAAAATTGGAGATGGATGTGTCAATGTACCCTTCTTCAATTGTGGGATGCTGAGAGTAATTGACTGAGACCCTGTAGGTTACAGTATCGTGATATCCAGTCCTGCAGCTGGACTGAGAGTTTTCCTTCTAGCTGTGAGGAGAGCCAAGAGGAGCTGGTTTTCCGCCTCCCCAAAATACACGTTTGCTGGAGGTGTAACCAGGATCTAACCAAGAGAACCCCACTGTTCAAAGGCAGAACCCCGTGGATTTTGGAAGAGGCGCTTCAAGTCTCTTGAAGAAACACATACAATGGTTAAGGGGTCACCCATTCCTCCAGTCCGTTTGGGGCTCCAGTTTACCCTAAGAATTAGCCCCTCAAACAGACAGAACCAGTGTAATGAGAGGCTAAGCTGGCAAGATCCTGAAAGAGCCAAACAGAGACAGTGAAGTTTCCTGAAGAACCAGGGAGGCATATCTAAAATAGCTCGGTTGTGCAATAGAGCAAAATGATATTTGCAATAGAGCAAAATGACATCTGGATCAGGGTGGTGGGGCGTTGCTGCTGTTGCTCGACCTGTCGGCCGCGTTCGACACAGTAGATCATCAGCTGCTGTCCTGCCGCCTTGCCGACGTGGGGATAGGGGGACGGGCCTTGCAATGGCTTGTCTCATTTCTCCAAGGTCGGGGACAAAGGGTGGTGCTAGGGGAGCAGAAGTCCTCGAGGAACCCACTTGATTGTGGTGTGCCGCACGGGGCAGTGCTCTCCCCGATGCTATTCAACATCTATATGCGCCCCCTTGCCCAGATTGTCTGGAGGTTTGGGCTGGGATGTCACCAGTATGCGGATGACACCCAGCTCTATCTGATGTTGGGCAGCCGGTCGGACTCCGACCCAGACGATCTAGACCGGGCATTGCACGCCGTGGCTGACTGGCTCAGGTCAAGCAGGCTGAAATTGAACCCGGCGAAGACGAAGGTCCTGTGCCTGGGACGTTGTGGCCTGGGGCGGGGGGTCCCGCTCCCGAACTTCGACGGGGCACCATTAGTGCCTGCGTCGAGGGTTAGGAGTTTAGGAGTGCTCCTGGAGCCATCCTTATCAATGGAGGCCCGGGTAGCAGCCACTGCCAAGTTGGCCTTTTATCATCTGAGGCTGGCGAGGCAGTTGGTTCCCTACCTCGACCGCGATGACCTGGCCACAGTGATCCATGCGACGGTCACCTTGAGGCTAGACTACTGTAACGCTCTCTACATGGGGCTGCCTTTGGTGCAGACCCGGAAGCTGCAGCTAGTGCAGAATGCCGCAGCCAGGCTTCTGAAGGGTCTTGCAAGGCGGGACCACATCGGGCCTGTGCTGGCGGCACTGCACTGGCTGCCTTTAGCATACCAAGTCTGCTTCAAAGTGCTGGTTCTGTCCTATAAAGCCCTATATGGCCAGGGTCCAACATACCTTAGGGACCGCCTTTCTCCGTATGTACCCCAGAGAGCACTATGGTCGGGGTCAAAACATCAACTATGTGTCCCTGGCCCCAAGGACGCAAAGCTAGCCAGAACAAGGACCAGGGCATTTTCAGTGGCGGCTCCTATCTGGTGGAATGAGCTCCCGGAAGAGATCAGGGCCCTGCGGGATCTGAGGCAGTTCCGCAGGGCCTGCAAGACAGAGCTCTTCCGCCAGGCTTTCGAATAGGAGCCGCCGCCGCCGATACCATCTACCACCTGACATCAGTGATGTAACCCTGGTCCTGTCTGGTCCCGGCACCGGGGGGGGCTGAACCTGCCATTAAGTGGCCATCTGAAGGGATATTTATGGAAGTTTTACATGTGTAAATTGTATTTATTGAATGTTTTATTGGTTTTAATGGTTTTAATATTTGACTAGGCCTTGGGCCCATGTAAGCCGCCCTGAGCCCATTCGCGGGGAGGGCGGGATACAAATCTCAACAATAAATAAATAAATAAATAAATAAATAAATAAATAAATAAAACCCGGTCGACAAGCCACAAGAAGCACGGTTGTTCTGATCCCCCAGGGCAATTCCTGTTGGCTTTCCTTGTCACATGTTTCTGTCTCTGTCCCTCTTTCCCCCCAGAAACAGGCCTCTCTTCATCGCCAAGGGACTGAAGGCATCTTTACACAGTCGGAGGTGACCCAAGAGAAGGGGGAGGAGATGGAAGAGCAGGACCCAGAAGGACCTGGAACTGGCAGGACGGCCAGCAGGGGCCCCCATCCCACCCAAGCTGGGAGCAGTGCTGAATTCCAGGAAAGCCCTGTGCCAGGGATCCGTTATCAGGTCACGGCGACCTCAGATGTCCACTGCCAACACTTCCGGCAGTTCCGGTACCATGAGGCCGCTGGGCCCCGAGAGGTTTGCAGCCGGCTCCATCGCCTTGGCAACCGGTGGCTGAAGCCGGAGGGGCGCACCAAGAAGCAGATCCTGGACCTGGTGATCCTGGAGCAGCTCCTGGCCATCCTGCCCCAGGAAATGCAGGGCTGGGTCAGGGAATGTGGGCCGGAGACCAGTTCCCAGGCGGTGGCCCTGGCCGAAGGTTTCCTCCTGAGCCAGGCAGAGGAGAAGAGGCAGGCGGAGCAGGTGAGGGGCTCTCCTCCAGGTATGTCCGATTCAAGCGACGGTGTCTGACCTTCTCCTAAAGTCTCCCTGAGAGACGTTTGCCCAAGTGGGAGTCATCCAAGCGGGAGATTTAACAACCTCCTTCCCCAGCCTCTTCTATGAGAGAACTCCTCGTCCCTCCGGGTCACTCAGGAGGTCTCCTGACGGACGGGTGCAGTGGCTGGGAGTGGGGCAGGGTCCTTTCCGTGCTCTCTTTCCCATCCCATCCCTCACCCCTTTCCCTCGCTGCTGTTTCAGATGTGGGGACCCTCCTTGAAGGCAGAAGCGACATTCCCTGAGGCGGAAGGAGCTTCCTTGGAGCAAGGGCAGAGGGCGCAGGCCCAGGAGGGTGCCCAAGATGCCCTCTCCCATGGTAAGGGCTCATTTTGCCAGTATATGATCCGGGTACCCTGTGAATGTGATGGGTAGAGAGGAAAAGAAATAAATACAAATAACTCAGACTACTCAGTTTGGTGTAGTGGTTAGGAGCGCATGCTCTAATCTGGGAGAACTGGGTTTGATTCCCCACTCCTCCACACACAGCTGCTGGTGTGACCATGGGTCAGTCACAAGCAAAGCTCCCTCTAAGCTGCGGAGTCTTATGAGCAAAAATTCTATTTTGTGAGCTACTGGTCTTAAAGTTGTGTGCAAGCAATTTAGCTGTTGTATGCATCAGTTTGCTCTGGAGCCACCCTTCCTGAGCTAAGACAACAATGTGTGAGCCAGAGGCTAAAAAACGGTGAGCTGGCTCACACTAACTCAACTTAGAGGGAACACTGGTCACAAGTTCTCTTAAAGCTGTTCTCTCAGGAGCAGTCTTCGAAAGAGCTCTCTCAGCCCCACCTACCTCACAGGATGTCTGTTGTGGGGAGGGGAAGGGAAAGGACTTTGTAAGTGGCTCTGAGACTCCAAGTGAAGGGTGGGGTATAAATCCAATCTCTTCCTCCTCCATCTTGGTTTTGGCTGAATGTGATGGGAACATGTCACCTGATGTCATCCCCCACCCCGTCCCCCACCTGCCCCGACTGAAGGGCTGACCCAGCGGGAGAATAAGATTCCTGGGGGTTTGGTCTGATCCAGCAGGGATCTGGAGCTCCACAGGGCACATTTCAAGTCTCACAGAAGACTGAAATATGTTGGCGGCATTCATCACCCCTGAGGCTCATGGGTGCTTCCCTTCTGCCTCTCCCAGCATTTAGTAAAAAGTGTGAAAGGATTGTGTTAAGTGTACACAGGGCAAGGTTTCATTCTCCTGGGAAGGGGGTGCGTGAAGCAGGGAACAAAGAAGCAGACGGAATGGGAAGTCACGACAAACACCCTTCCTCCCTCCTTTCTCTTACGAACAGGCAGTGGAGAGACGCTGGTGAGCCATTGTCTTTTCGGAGGTCTGGAAGCCGCTGCTTTGCCTCCAGTCCAGGTAGGGGAGATGAGCGAGGGACAGCCTGGGTCCCCCCCTCCTTTCTCAGTGGGGTTTTGCTCCTGCAGTTTCTACTATGGTTTGGGTGAGGGAGGCTCTGATTTTCTTTTCCAGCGCCCAACCATACACCCTGTACCGTCCCAGACCACTCCATTCCAGTGTGCAATCTCTGCCTGGCATGATCTCTGAAGACGGAATCTGCTTTTTCTTTCAGCGTCCCTTTTCCTTTGAGGAGGTGTCGGTCTCGTTTGCCCCAGCAGAATGGGCCCTGCTGGATCCGGGCCAGAGAGCTCTCTACAGGGAAGTCATGCGGGAGAACTACAGGAGCGTAATTTCTCTGGGTAAGAACATAAGAACATAAGAGAAGCCAATCTTGGATCAGGCCAATGGCCCATCCAGTCCAACACTCTGTGTCACACAGTGGCCAAGAACACCAGGTGCCTTCAGGAGGTCCAGCAGTGGGGCCAGGACACTAGAAGCCCTCCCACTTTGCCCCCCCCAAGCACCCAAGAATACAGTGCATCACTTGCCCCAGACTGAGAGTTCCTAGCTATACCTTGTGGCTAATAGCCACTGATGGACCGCTGCTCCAGATGTTTATCCAGTTCCTTCTTGAAGCCGTCCATGCTTGTAGCCGCCACCACCTCCTGTGGCAGTGAATTCGGCATATGCTGGCTAGGCAGGGTATAAATCCAAAAATAAATATATAAATAAAAATTCCAACCCGACTGCTCAGCAATTTCATACAGTGCCCACGAGTTCCTGTATTGTGAGAAAGGGAGTAAAGTACTTTCTCTTCCTGTTCTATCCCATGCGTAATCTTGTAAACCTCAATCATGTCACCCCTCAGTTGTCATTTCTCCAAACTAAAGAGCCCCAAGCGCTTTAACCTTTCTTCACAGGAAAAGTGTTCCAACCCTTTAATCATTCTAGTTGCCCTTTCCTGTACTTTTTCCAAAGCTAAAATACCCGAGTAGTACACAGTATTCCAAATGAGGTCACACCATCGATTTATACAGGGGCATTATGATACTGGCTGATTTGTTTTCACTACATAAGAACATATGAAAAGCCAATGTTGGATCAGGCCAATGGCCCATCCAGTCCAACACTCTGTCACACAGTGGCCAAAAACACCAGGTGCCCTCAGAAGGTCCAGCAGTGGGGCCAGGACACTAGAAGCCCTCCCACTGTTGTCGTCCCCCCCCCCCCCCAAGCACCAAGAAGACAGAGCATCACTTGCCCCAGACTGAGAGTTCCTATCTATACTTTGTGGCTAATAGTAATAGTAACAAGTGGAGACCTGTAAGAAACTTGCAGGATAGTTATCCCATTCCTCATACCTTTGCTTCCTCCCTTCTCCCCCTACCTCTCTCTCACTCTTTCTCCCTTCTGCCCCCCTTTCTTACTCTCTCGCTCTCCTCCATGTATGTTACTTCCTCTCTCTTTCTGACCTGTCATAATTTCCTTTGTTTTTCTGCCTCCCCACCTCATCACGCTTTCTCTCTCTTTCTGCCTCCCACCTCAAATCCCACCCTCCCCAGGCTCCACCTCTCAAATGTCTGGGAATTTCCCAACCTGGAGTTGGCAACCCTATTTCCTTCCCACCCAACAGCCAACCTACCTTTATCTGTCTTCAGCTTTCTATCTCCATCCCCCTCCCCTGCAGCCTCTACCTAAGAAAATTACAGTCTTTCTCCACAATGGGAACTAAAGCAGCTTACATTATTAGTTCCTCTTTGTTATCTGCACAACAACCCTGTGAGGTTGGTTAGGCTGAAAGTATGTGACTGGTCCAAAATCTCCCAGTCAGTTTCCACTGCAAGATGGGAATCTGAACCTGGGTCTCGCAGATCCCAGTCTGAAGCTCGAACTATTGCACCACAATGGCTTTCATACGGTGGCTGCTGATGAACTGTAGCAAAACAGCTGGGCCTAATTAAGTCATGCAAATCAGGTGGTATCAAGTCACACAGAGGGTGCTGCCTAGGGATGTCAGCCTCCAGATGGGACCTGGGGATCCCCTGGAGTTACTGCTCATCTCCAGACTACAGAGATAACTTTCCATGGAGAAAATGGATGCTTTGAAGGGGGGAGTTTATGGCATTGTACCCCACTGAGGTCCCTGTCCTCCCCAGGCTCCACCCCCAAATCTCCAGGAGTTTCCCAGCCTGGATCTGGATCCGCTGCTGGTGGCCGGGGTGGGGGGGGGTAACTTGGCAACCCTAGACTGCTGCCAGTAAAATCCCTGCCTTTGACTGACAGAAACAGTTGGAACCTCCCCTGAACATTCTAATCTCCTCACAGTTGACGGCTGGAGCTGAGGCCATTTCAAAAGGTATTTTGGGGGATTCTATGGTCCCTGAAGGGTTTTTTTTAACTTTTCGGATTTTTCTGCACATGGTGGGAGTGCCCCCTGTGTGTAGGAAAACCTCTCCCCCCCCAAGGGCCCCCTAGCTCGGATTTAGATATCCGCACAGGGGGGGCCCCCTTTGCTATTAGATATATAGATAATAATTCCCTTCCCAATAACCCCCAGCATAGCGTTGGCCTTTTCATTGCAGTCGCACACTGTCTTGAGTTTCATTGGGTTCTCTACTACGACTCCAAGATCTCTCTCTTGGTCAGTGTCCGCCAGTTCAGACCCCATCAATGCGTGTTTATAGTTAGGATTTTTGGCTCCAATGTGCATCACTGTGCACTTGGCCACACTCAAGGGTCATTTGGGGCCAGAGCACCGCTCTGGGAGTCCACGAGCGGGCACACATGGTGGTGGCAACAAACCCCGCCCCCCGCCCTTGCTCTCCTCTCTAGAGCTGCACTGCCACTTTCTTCCTAATGCGCGACTCTAGAGTGAAGGGAGAAACCCCACAGAGGCCCCCCTCGCACCGTTCCCAACTCACTCGGCAAGACGCGTGAGCTGGGAAGGGCCTGGGAGGCTGCAGGGAAGCATTTAAATGCCTCCCAGTGGCTTCCTCTGCCCGCCCGATGAAGCAGGCAAGCAGAAGAAGCCCCGCAGAGCTCCCCCCCCCCTTGTTCATAGCCCGCTCAGCAAGGCAAGTGAGTGTGAGCGTGTGTGTGTGCGGGGTGGGAGTGGAAAGGTCCTCGGTGCCCTCCATCCCCCTGCAAAGCGGTCTGGCAGCCGTCGAGGGTCTGCCACGGCCGGTGCTGTTGGGGGAGGTGAGCGGGGCTCTGTGTGTGTGTGGCCTGGATGTCTGCTGTGCCAGCGCTGTCGGGAGGCGTCTGTGTGTTTTTCTGTGTGCTCATGTGGGGTGGGGAGTCTGTGGGCACCCTCCTCCTTCTGCTTGCTGCCCCCCTCACAGCATGGCCCTAGACGGCAGCCGCCTTCCCTCCTGGCTGCGGAGTCTAGGTGGCAGGGGCAGCTCCTCGCTGAGCACAGGCCAAGGTCAAAGTTTCCTTCCCTTACTACTTTCCAAGAGAAATTCCCTCTTTGAATTCATGTGTGCAATCCTGGCTTCATCAGAGCTGGCTGCAAGAACAGATAGATTTTCTGTGTGTCTGTGTGTGTGTATGCCTACGAGCCAGGGACTGGGGGCAGCACTGCCAACACTGCGTGTGGGTGTGTGAATAATTTGTAGTTTGTGCATTGGAATTGGACTGGAATATTTTGTGCCCTCTGCCTCAACATGATTCCTGCTTTTACAACTCATCTCCAGACGACAAAGATCAAAAGATCAGTTAATGGCTAATTTGGAGGGTGGACTATTACAGAAAGGTGGGGGGAGGGGTTAAGATCAGGCAAGCTGGAAGAGGCTGAAGGGCCATCAGTCCTTTCCTCCTTGAATGTCACATAGATGCCTTTGGACCTTACCTGCCCTCCCAGGTGTTAATAGAATTTCTCTCTTTCTTGCACCAGAGGATGATCAGAGGAATGAGGACGGTGAGGAACTTGATCAGCAGTTGCCGGATCAAGTTAAAAATGAAGACTTGAAAGAAAATATCAGAAATCGAGGCAGACCTAACAGAAAGAAAGGCAGCTGTATGGTTGAGAAGAGAGATGGACGATGGCGTAATGTGCATTTTCAAAAGCAGGGGATAATGAAGGCAACTACATCCATTCAATGTCGAAAGTACTTCAAAAATAGATTACAGCTGCTCGTGGACCAAAGAATACAAAGAGGGGAGAAACCATTTGCATGTGCAGAGTGTGGAAAGAGATTCAGGATGAGTGTCGATCTTCAAAGGCATCAGAGAACTCACATGGGGGAGAAACCTTTTGAATGCTCAGAATGTGGAAAGAGATTCAGTCACCACAGCCATCTTCAACTGCATCTGAGAACCCACACACGAGAGAAACCTTTCGAATGCTCAAAATGTGGGAAAAGATTCAGCCTGAGTTGCTATCTTCAACTGCATCAGAGAACCCACACAGGGGAGAAACCTTTTAAATGCTCAGAATGTGGGAAAAGATTCAGACAGAGTGGCAATCTTCACAGGCATCACAGAACCCACACAGGAGAGAAACCTTTTGAATGTTCAGAGTGTGGAAAGAGATTCGGTCATAGTGGCACTCTTCAACGGCATCAGAGAACCCACACAGGGGAAAAACCTTTTGAATGCTCAGAGTGTGGAAAGAGATTCGGTCATAGCAGCACTCTTCAACGGCACCAAAGAACTCACACAGGGGAGAAACCTTTTGAATGTTCAGAGTGTGGAAAGAGTTTCAGTCACCACGGCAGTCTTCAAAGTCATCAAAGAACCCACACAGGGGAGAAACCTTTTGAATGTTCAGAGTGTGGAAAGAGATTCAGTCAGCATGGCAGTCTTCAAAGCCATCAAAGAACCCACACAGGGGAGAAACCTTTTGAATGCTCAGAGTGTGGGAAGAGATTCAGTGAGAGGAGTTATCTTCAAAAGCATCAGAGAACCCACACAGGGGAGAAACCTTTTGAATGCTCAGTGTGTGGAAAGAGATTCGGTCATAGCAGCACTCTTCAACGGCACCAAAGAACTCACACAGGGAAGAAACTTTTTGAATGTTCAGAGTGTGGAAAGAGATTCAACCTGAGTTGCAGTCTTTTAAGGCATCAGAAAAACCACACAGGGGAGAAACCTTTTGAATGCTCAGCGTGTGGAAAGATATTCAGTAAGCATGGCCATCATCAACAACACCAAAGAACCCACACAGGGGAGAAACCTTTTGAATGTTTAGAATGTGGAAGGAGATTCAGTCAGCATGGCAGTCTTCAAAGGCATCACAGAACCCACACAGGGGAGAAACCTTTTGAATGTTCAGAATGTGGAAAGAGATTTAGTTGTCATGGCAGTCTTCAGCAGCACCAAAGAACCCACACAGGGGAGAAACCTTTTGAATGTTCAGAATGTGGAAAGAGATTCAGATTGAGTGGCAATCTTCAAAGGCATCGCATAATCCACACAGGGGAGAAATCTTTTGAATGCTCAGAGTGTGGAAAGAGATTCAGTCAACAGGGCCATCTTCAAAGTCATCACATAACCCACACAGGGGAGAAACCTTTTAAATGCTCAGAGTGTGGAAAGGGATTCAGTAAGAGGGGGAATTTTCAAAGGCACCAAAGAACCCACACACGAAACTAGGTAACTTCTTAGTCTATTAAAAGAGCTTTTCTCATATTTCACATCTAAAAAACCACCACAGACCATATGAAGCACTGACACTGTTTAAACTCTTGTAGAAAGCTTGAATCAACACAGAAATCTTACCCTAGCCAGAAAGAAATGTTTAAAGTGCTCAGACTATGGAAGGAGCTTTAGCCATGTTTGAAGCCCTCAAAAACATCCCAGTATCCGACATGGTGTTAAAGGGACAAGACTTTTTTCCTCCAGGCAGTTGGCAACCCTAGATTCAGTGTTTATGAATCATTTGTTTAGAATTGCTATTGGCTTCAGCAATCTATTTTTGCAAGTTATCCCGCTTGGAGTTCACCACAGTCATCTGCTCCATTAGAAGGCACAGTGCATTAGCTAATACAGAAGAAAGATCTGTGCTTGCTTCAGGTTTAGCTGCCAGAAGTGCTGGAACAGTCTTTGGAGAAGCTTTCTGTCTCACCGCCATCTTTTCTCCCCATCCACTCAATGTTATAACTAAAAGTTCCAGAAAGTATTTTAGAATAATCAAAGTTCCAGAAAGTTCAAAATCAGCTTTAAAGTCCGCTTATGTAAACTGCCACCCCTTGCTCAAAAGCCAGCCATTTGAGAATGAAGCTTCTCTGAGTCAGTTCAAAGAATCGCCGTGTGTAAAGAGCAGTGGAGGGGATTTAATCTTCTGCTCTTGTGTTAAAATCAGAGACTCTGCAGCAAAGAACTCACAGGTTTTTTGGGTTTTTTTTTTGTTAAATTTAAATTTATTTTCATTATACAAAACTTACATAAAATACACACAACAAACTTACAATTATACTTTGGCTTCTAATATATGTAACATATAAGTATTTTAAAAGAAAATCATTTCTTGATAAACAGGGTTCGTTGGCAAAATACTTTTTTCTTTAAGATAACTTATGATTGGAAACCAAGTATATACTATTTTTTTCTGATATTGCGATGGAGAACTATTACATACAGTATAAGACAGTTTCTTACAGGCATTGCGCCGCAGCTTCAGGTTGGCAAATTTTCTTGCTTTTAACAGCTTCAGGCTCTGTAGCTGTCTGGTGAGCACTTCCCATTGCCATTCGGTGCCACAGCAGCAGGACCTATGAAGGCAAAGGGGAGCCTCTATCCCTCGGTTGCTACCTCGGGAGAGGCTTCCCCTCATGCCTCAGGCAGGATGCCCCCTACAAGGGCTCCTGGGCCCCCTGAAATCCAGTCGGCACCCCTCCTGTCCGCCAGGTTCGGGCTCTCCGGAGATGTGCCCACCATTGAAATGCCGAAAACCGGAACGGCTAAAGAATTGGAGAAAGTCAAAGCCAAGACTGAGACATTTAATCAAAGACCGGATGGGGTGGAAAAAGAAAGATCAACTGATAAAGAGCATCTTTTGAAACTTCAAGTGGAAAGGTCAACATATTTTTTAAGATTTCAGGTGTCCCTGAACAAAAAGATGAGAATCTCAAGAAGCTGTTAGGTGAAGCATTGGCTCCAATGACAGGTTTACAGGTGGAAGTATTACAAAGCGATATGGATATGGTTTACAGAACCTATCCAGAATTTTTTGGGGGAAAATCCTGCCAGGAGAAATTATGGTGAGATTCTCTAAGAAACCTACAAGAGATTTGGTGCTCAAGGTCACCAATAGGTCACCTTTGAAAATACTGGATGGAGAAGTTAAAAGTGTTAAAAGACACTCCATTTGAAATTAGAAAGAAGAGGAAGCCATACAAAAATCTAACTGTATTTCTGCAAGCAAATAACACCATGTACAGATGGTTAATTCCTGAGGGTTTGATTTTCACCTACAAGGGCAAGAAGCAAAGGATTGATTCTGTGCCAAAGGCAAAGAAGTTCCTGGAGCAACAGCAAGCGAGAAAAGAGAAAACATCCATGGAGGAAGAACTGGAGCTACAAGAGAATATATATGGACTGGAGAGTTTTGGTTCTTTATCACGTTAACGCTCTGAAGGAGAAGACTCAGATGCAGAAAAAGGAGCAGCAGCTCCAAAACCCCGGAAAGTCAAATGAAAAACTTTAGAAATGAAGAGAAAAGAAAGTACAAAACTTTTGTTTGTGATTTGCTGGAAAGTTTGATTTGTTTTTTCTTTGTACTCATTTGTTCTTAAACCACCTATTTGCTTATTTTAGATTGTTTAGGGCCAACAATAGAGTGTAAGCTTAGGATGCCTTGGTATTATAACTATTTTCTTAGAAGTAATTGAAGCTACTACTTTAAGTTATATTTACAGCTTTGGCTCCGTATATATAGGGTTAGTTTTTAGTGGTTTTTTAGTTATAGTGTGTGTAGTTTGTAGGAAATCAATAAAAACGTGTTTATGAATGAGAGATAACAAAGCTCAGCTAAGGAAACGTCATAGCTCATTAAAGAGATTATTACTTCTATCAGGTAAATCAGACTTCATATTTTTCATTGCTTTGTGAAGGGGTTTTGTTGTTGTTTTGAGTTGGGCTTCATTAAATGTGTCAAAGGTTGGCGAGGCATGTCTTTTTTCAATTGTGTATAAAATTCTTTACAAATGTTCTGGCAGATGCTTGAGACTCACACCTTGGGCCATGACTGAGCTTCATTAATGAACCCAATCCAGTTTGCCCCCATTCATGATGTGGGTCAGTTAAGTTCAGGAGCCAGAGTGTTGGGTTACAACTTGGTGGATCTGGGTTCAAGTCCACAGTAGGCCTGGAAGGTCATTGGATGCCCTTTAGCTCTGAGTTGTCAAAATCATTTGTAACAAGGGCCGGATCTGACATAAATTTCACTTTTGGGGGCCAGGCCATGTGTGCCATAAACGTAATGCCAGGTGCCAGGTATATAAACTGTATAGAGGACAACAGCTGGTAAGCTCCGAGTTGGTGTATCCTTACTGCAAAGCCCCATGGGCTGGGAGGGGGGTGGGGTGAAAAGGAAAACCCACATGGGCGGACTGGAGAGCCAGCGGTGCAGCACTGGGCAGATGCTCCCAGTCAACCCTTAAAACTACAAGGAGGAAAATACACCACAGAGAAGATGAAACAAACCTACACATTGAATATAGATGGCAAACTATGAAAGAAAGCCTTTCCACATACGAGGAGAAGAGGCATCGATCCAAGACTCTTAACAAAAAGAAGAAACTATAAAAAGAAGAAGAAAATTAAGATATAGGAATAAGACTGGCTTAGGGATTTTGTTATAAGATTGGTTGGGAGAATCCCTATTTACGTTTGACTGGTTAAGATGAGCTAGAAAAAATTATAGCCGATATTAAAAGCCAACCTGAGTTGGGTTCTGGAACTTTGGATAAGATTGATTTAGTAAACGCTAGCCCATATTAACTGGCTAAGATAGGCTGAAGAACATATGTGTACGTACTTATAAAAATGTAGCCCACATTTAGAATAGTTATGGGAAGATGAAAACTAGTCCCTTTTGTTGTTGTTGTTTAAAAAGTTTAGCCAAAAAGAATATGATTTATATAAGAGAAAATTTGGTTTAGGAAATATAGATGGATGTCTATTAGAATAAGATTGGTCACGGCTGATAATTGATAAATGGGCAGAATGGAAATCTATGGAGGGTTAAGGTTCAATTTTTTTTTAAAATAAAAGATGTAATGCAACTAACCTTGATTTCAAGATTCCAGAAACCTTGATAACTGGTCCAAATGAACTTTATTATGAAGTAGGGGAATGATATTTAAAGGCAACTTGCAGAAGAATAATGTAGAATGTTTAGACAAAAAGGCAATTAGCAGGAAACATATTAACCTATTGAGATGTAGAGAAAAACTAGCAACAGAATGTTTAGATATTGCACAAATAATAATCATATTACGTAACAAGAATGCCATAGAGATATATCTGTATGATGTAATTTAAAGGGTATAGTGTTAGTAGTGTTACTCTCATATCTGTTTGTGTGTGTGTTTGTCATGTTTTGTTGGAAAATAATAAAAATTATTTTTTATTCCACACACCCGACGTCACGGGGCAACGGATGCCACCACCCAAGCAGGAAATGGCAGTATTAGCTGACGCACAGTAATGGTGCCCCTTCATAACTGGGCTCTCAGGCAGTGTGACCAGCCAGCATCCCCCATGAGCTAGTGGTCCTTCCCTGGCAGCGAGGCCTCAGAGGGTGTGCCACAGGTGCAAGGGGGGGCTGTGATGGGCACCATCCTCTCCTTCCCCCTTCAGCAGGGATCTGCCATAACTAGCTGCAGCCAGTGCTCCTTCTAAGCTGTGGCTTCTTGTGAGCAAAAATCCTACTTTGTGAGCTACTGGCCTTAAAGTGCTGAGCAAGTGATTTGGCTGCTGCTTGAATTAGTTTGCTCTGGAGCCATCCCTCCCATGCAAAGTCAAAAATGTGTGAGCCGGAGGCTAAACAACGGTGAGCTAGCTCTCACTAACTCAGCTTAGAGGGAACACTGGCTGCAACCACTCTGGTTTGGGGGTTGAACCAGGAAAGGCCCAGAGTAGCCCCTCCCCCCTTCACCTTCCCGGGCATGAACCAGGGAGGGCACTTACAGGTGACATGAAGCTGGAGGTGGGAGGAGGACCCAGGTGAATTAAAGCCTCTATTAGACCAGGTGGGATAAGTAACCAACTGCCGGAGGAGGAGGAGAAGCACCTTTGAGTAGTTAACAGACTGATTCATTTGCAGCCAACAGCAAAATTAACACAGGAAGGAGCCCGGCCAGGGGAAACAAGGACACTTCCTGATGCGGCACCCAGCCTTAGCAGGGTGCTGAGGAAGATCAGGAGGGAGGGGGGTGGAGGTCATAGTAGCGGCCCCCTACTGGCCCCAGAGGCCTTGATTCTCCAAAATGATGCAACTCTCGATTGCTGAAGCCTGGAGATTACCAGGCAGAAAAGGTCTCTTGACTCGGGGACCAAAAATGCATCCGGACCCCAGGTGGCTAAAACTGACGGCCTGGAGACTGAAAGGAAGGACTTGATGCTAACAGGCCTATCCAAGATGGATTTAGTGGGTCAGCCATGTTGGTCTGAAGCAGTACAACAAGTGTAGAGTCCAAGGTATTTATAAAGTGTCTGTGCACACAAAAGCTTACACCTTGAATAAACCTTGGTAGTTCAGTAGACAGGTGAGAGATGGGTGACCGCAATCTGAGGGAGGCTGCCTCAGCCAAAGGCCCAGTGGAACAGGCCCATCTTGCAGGCCCTGCGGAACTGAAGAAGATCCCACAGGGCCCTGGTCTCCATGGGGAAATCGGTCAAGTACTTTTCTCCCTTTCTCACAATACAGGAACTCATGGAACCTATACTGAAATCTGAAATATATTGGCAGCATTCATCACCCCTGAGGCTCATGGGTGCTTCCCTTCCGCCTCTCCCAGCATTTGGAAAAAGTGTGAAAGGCTTGCATTGACTGTACTCAGGGCAAGGTTTCATTCTCCTGGAAAGGGGGTGCGTGAAGCAGACGGAATGGGAAGTCACAACAAACACCCTTCCATGAAATTGCTGAGCAGTCAGGTTAGAACAGATAAAAGGAAGTCCTTCACCCAAAGAGTGATTAACACGGGGAATTCATTGTCACAGGAGGTGGTGGCGGTTACAAGCATGGACGGCTTCAAGAAGGAATTGGATAAACATCTGGAGCAGAGGTCCATGAGTGGCTATTAGCCACAAGGTATAGGTAGGATCTCTCGGTCTGGGGCAAGTGATGCTCTGTATTCTTGGTGCTTTGAGGGGGGGGCAACAGTGGGAGGGCTTCTAATGTCCTGGCCCCGCTGGTGGACCTCCTGATGGCCCAAGGTATTTTTGGCCACTGTGTGACTCAGAGAGTTGGACTGGATGGGCTATTAGTCCAATCCAACATTGGCTTCTCTTATGTTCTTATTACAGCAGCGTTTTCCCCTAGGGCTCCTGTTGACAAGATTTCTCAGGCAGCAACATGGCCTTCCTTTCCTGCTTTTGTCAGATATTAGGGGATAGCCCAGCTGCTTTTGGGAGAAGCGCTCTGCAAAAGGTGTTAGGTAATTAACGCTGCAGCTGTGTTACCCCCCCCCCCCCCCCCAGTTTAGCTTGGTGATACGACCAGATTGGACGCTTTCCCCCATGGAAGGAGACGGAAACATTGGACTCCCCTGAAGGTTCCTTCTCTTCAGTGGGGTAAAGGCATCCATCTTTTCCTCTCCCACTGAATCTGATACTGAGGACTGTACTATGAGATTGTTCCTGATAGTTGGCGTTCCTGTTCTAATTCTGCTGGATGTTGACCAAAATATATTTCAATCTATAGAGCATTAAAGGTAAAGGTTTCCCTTGCTCGAAAGCCAGCCGAATCCGACTCTAGGGGGCAGTGCTCATCTCTGTTTCCAAGCCAAAGAGCCAGCACTGTCTGAAGACTTTTTCCATGGTCGTGTGGCCAGCACGACTAAACGCTGAGGCCCACGGAACGCTGTTACCTTCCCACCTAAGTGGTACCTATTTATCTACTTGAGATTTCTTGCTTTCAAACTGCTAGGCTGGCAGGAGCCGGAGCCAGAGACGGGAGCTCACTCTGTCATGGGGCACTCAGGTTTCAAACAGCTGAACTACAGATCAAGGTCTTCACCTCTGAGCCACCACTATATCGATATATACAATATATCTACATATACAATACAAAACGATTGTGTAAACCACTCTGAGACTCCTTTAGGTAGTGAAGGGCAGGGTATAGATCCAATCTCTTTTTCTTCTTCTTTTCATGATTCAGTTTTTAAAAGTGTTTCACGAGGAGGGCAGGGAGCTGTTCCTGGTGGCAGCAGAGGAGAGGACGCGCAAGAATGGGTTCCAATGAAAGGCGGGAAGGGACGGGCTGGACCTTAGGGAAGACATTTCGACAGAGCTGATGCTACAGTGGAAAGGGGTCCCCAGGGAGGTGGTCCTGAGTTCCCCCTCCCTTGGAGCTTCCTTGGAGCAAGGGCAGAGGGCACAGGCCCAGGAGGGTGGCCAAGATGCCCTCTCCCGTGGTAAGGACTAGTTTTGCCCGTATACGATCCAGGCACCCCATGAATGTGATGGGTAGGGAGGGAAAGAATTAAATAAATACAAATAATTCACAATACTCAGTTTGGAGCGCAGCTAGACAGCCGGTTTGGTGTAGTGGCTAGGAGCACATGGTCTAATCTGGGAGAACCGCGTTTGATTCCCCCCTCTTCCACACACAGCTGCTGGTGTGACCTTGGCTGAGCCAGCGGGAGAATAAGATACCAGGGTTTTGGTCTGATCCAGCAGGGATGCTGTAACCTTTGGAGCTCCAGAGTTCACAGGGCACATTTCAAGTCTCATAGAAATCTGAAATATATTGGCAGCATTCATCACCCCTGAGGCTCATGGGTGCTTCCCTTCCGCCTCTCCCAGCATTTGGAAAAAGTGTGAAAGGCTTGCATTGACTGTACTCAGGGCAAGGTTTCATTCTCCTGGAAAGGGGGTGCGTGAAGCAGACGGAATGGGAAGTCACAACAAACACCCTTCCTCCCTCCTTTCTCTTACTAACAGGAAGTGGAGAGATGCTGCTGAGCCATCGTTTTTTCGGAGGTCTGGAAGCCGCTGCTTTGCCGCCAGTCCAGGTAAGGGAGATGAGTGGGGGACAGCCAGGGTCCCCCCCTCCTTTCTCAGGGGGGCTTTTTCTCCTGCAGTTTCTAGTATGATTTGGGTGAGCGAGACTCTGAATGCCTTTACCAACACCCAACCATACATCCTGTACCATCCCAGACCACTCCATTCCAGTGGGCAATCTCTGCCTGGCATGATCTCTGATGAGGGAATCCGCTTATTCTTTCAGCATCCCTTTTCCTTTGAGGCGGTGTCTGTCTCTTTTGCCCCAGCAGAATGGGCCCTGCTGGATCCAGGCCAGAGAGCTCTCTACAGGGAAGTCATGCGGGAGAACTACAGGAGCTTAATTTCTCTGGGTAAGAACAGAAGAACATAAGAGAAGCCAACGTTGGATCAGGCCAATGGCCTATGTGTCATACAGTGGCCAAAAATACCAGGTGCCCTCGGGAGGTCCATCAGTGGGGCCAGGACATTAGAAGCAGTCCCACTGTTACCCCCCACCCCACCCAAGCACCAAGAATACCGAGCATCACTTCCCCAAGACTGAGAGTTCCTCCCTATACCTTGTGGCTAATATCCACTGATGGACCTCTGTTCCAGATGTTTCTCCAATTCCTTCTCGAAGCCATCCATGCTTATATCTGCCACCACCTATGGCAGTGAATTCCATGTGTTAATCATTCTTTGGGTGAAGGACTTCCTTTTATCCGTTCTAACCCAACTGCTCAGCAATTTCATTGAGTCCCCACGAGTTCCTGTATTGTGAGAAAGGGAGAAAAATACCTCTTCTATTCCATGCATAATCTTGTCAAACTCTATAATGACACCCATCAGTACACAGTATTCCAAATGAGGTCGCACCATCGATTTATACAGGGGCATTCTGATACTGGCTGATTTGTTTTGAATTCCCTTCCCAGCATAGCGTTAGCCTTTTTTATTGCAGTTGCACACTGTCTTGACATTTTTAGTGAGTTACCTACTATGCCTCCAAGAGCTCTCTCTTGCTCAATCTCCGCCAGTTCAGACCCCATCAAGGTGTATTTATAGTTAGGATTTTTGGCCCCAATGTGCATCAGTTTGCACTTGGCCACATTGAACCCCATTTGCCATGTTGACGCCCACTCACCCATCCTCGATAGATCCCTTTGGAGTGCCTCACAGTCCTCCCTGGTTCTCACCACCCTGAACAATTTCATGTCATCTGCAGATTTAGCCTCTTCACTGCTTACTCCCAGCTCCAAATCATTAATGAACAAGTTAAAGAGCATCGGACCCAATACTGAGCCCTGTGGTACCCCACTGCTTACCACTCTTAACTGTGAAAATTGCACATTTATACTCACTCTCTGTTTTCTATTAATTAGCCAGTTTTTGATCCACAAGAGGAGTTTTCCTTTTATCCCATGAGTATTGAGCTTACTTAGGAGCCTTTGATGAGGAACTTTATGAAAAGCTTCCTGAAAGTCAAGGTACCCAGAGGCACAACTCTTGGAAGTATGCCATCCGGGCCTGGTGATTTATCAGTTTTTAAGTTGTCTATCAGTCTTAGGACCTCCTCTCTCCTCACCTCAATCTGACTCAGGTCTTTCAACATTTGGTTTGGTGCAATCATACCGCCTGCTAGGTAAAGAGGGAGGGAGACTGGGATTTGGAGAGTCAGGAGCTCCTTCTGAACAAGAGCTCAGCTGTGGCTCTTGAGGGGATGAGAGCTAGTTTGGTGTAGTGGTTAAGAGCGTGGACATTAATCTGGGAGAGCTATGTTTGATTCCGCACTCCTCCACATGCAGCTGCTGCTGCAGTCACAAGTTCTCTCAGAGATGTTCTTTCAAGGCCAGTTCTTTTTTTTCTCTCCCCCCCTTTAAAGCAATTTTATTGAAGAAAGAATATTGTAATTATACTACGCTGCCAAAATCAATTAATAATATATACAAACAAAACTTCACATGCATGCTTTATCTTCAAATCTTCTCCTTCCTCTTCTCTCTTCTTCTCCCAAACTTATAACTGAATAATATTATTTAAGTTTTCAAACAATGTCAGTTCATATATAGTGACTTACAATATATTAACAGATTAATCTTGAAGTAAATTCTACTTATAATTGATCTCAGTCCTCAGAGACCTCAAAGGTCAGGAGGGTAAAAACCCTCCTTCCAGGGACCGATTGTTCCTGGGGGGAGACATACCCAGAGCTTCGCCACAATCCCACCCCTTATTAGCAAAATGTACAAAAATGATTCGATATTACCCAAAACCTCAACTTCTATATTGAGTCCACACTCTCTTCCAAACCTTCATGGTCTTCCAGAGTACAGACCCGAGTTATTTCAGCTGATGCAAGAGGTGAACACTCTTTCCTCTTGCCAGCTGTGTTTTCTTGGGAATCAGATGGGGAAAGATTTAAGGCGGCCAGCATTATTTCACCTGAGACCAAGTCATGAGCCAGATATGAAATGGACCCCTGCTGAGCACATAGCTTGCCCGTACGGAGCCAACGGTACTTAATACCTAAATCCCGCAGTTTAGCTGTGATACGCTCAAGGTCTCTTCTTATCTTAAAAAATCAGGGGGGAGATCTGGGAACACCTGTACCTTTGTGCCTTGAAAATCCAAGCCAGTCCTTGCCCTGGCCTCTGATAGGACTTTCTGTCATGTCCGAAAGCCTTTAAATTCTACTAATATGTCTCTGGTGTATGATGGGGAGGTGGATTCCTCGCATACCTTCCCGACGCAATAAGCTTTCTGTAGCAAGGGTGTGACGCCAACTTCCAGCCTTAAAGGGCAAGCCAGCCAATTTGCCAGAAATACAGTTAATTCTGTTCCCTCTTCAGCATTTGCTTTAAACTGTCTGAACATCAAAGACAGCTCACGGCTGCGATGATCCAGAGACAAAATGTGTTGTCTAACGGCTAGCCCAAGCGTCTGCTCTTGCAGTTACTTGCCTTTCAAGCTCCATAATTTTCTGTATTTTTTTATTTTTATTTTTTTATTTTTTTATTTTTTGTATTTTTATTGTATTTTATTTTATTGTTGGCACAGCCGACGAGGTGGAAGGAGCATCTGTAGTTGAAAAAAACTCTGTTAAACGGAGCCCACTTTCTTGTTTCTGTTTTCCCTTCTTGGTTCCTTTTGATGCCATCATTCACAATGTGTTTGTTTATTTTAAGGAGAGTAAAAATAGCCAAGTTTGAGCAGGCAGGTGGCGAGCTCTGAGTCCTAGCTGCTAACTTGGAAATTAGTTGCAGCCACTCCCTCAAAGCCAGTTCTTGAAAGAGCTCTCTCAACCCCACCTACCTCACAGGCAATGCTCCCTCTAAGCCATGGAGTCTTGTGATCAAAAATTCTACTTTGTGAGCTACTGGCATGAAAACTGTGAGCGAGCAATTTGGCCACTGCATAAATGAGTTTGCTCTGGAGCCAACCTTCCTGAGCTAAGACAAAAATGTGTGAGCTGAGCCTTAAAAAGCTGTGAACAAGCTCACACTAATTCAGCTTAGAGGGAATACTGTTCACAGCATGTCTGTTGTGGGGAGGGGAAGGGAGAGGAGATTGTAAGCTGCTCTGAGACACCTTTGGGTAGTGAAGCGTGGGGTATAAAGCCAATCTCCTCCTCCTCCTCCTCCTCCTCCTCCAACTCCTCTTCATTTTCTTTGTATTCTTCATCTTCTTCTGTACTAGATATTCTGCCCTTCCCCGTATTAATAGAATTTCTCTTTCTTCCACCAGAGGATGATCAGAGGAATGAGGAGGGTGAGGAACTTAATCAGCTGTTGCCGGATCGAGTTAAAAATGAATACTTGAAAGAAAACACCAAGAATCGAGGCAGACCTAACAGAAAGAAAGGCAGCTGTATGGTTGAGAAGAGAGATGGAAGATGGCATAATCTACATTTTCCAAAGCACAGGGTAATGAAGGCAAGTACATCCATTCAGTGTGGAAAGCACTTCAATAATAGATCACAGCTCCTTGTGCACGAAAGAATACAAAGGGGGGAGAAACCATTTCCATGTGCAGAGTGTGGAAAGAGATTCACTAAGAGGGGGAGTCTTCAAAGGCATCAGAGAACCCACACAGGGGAGAAACCTTTTAAATGCTCAGAATGAGGAAAGAGATTCAGTCAAGGCAGCCATCTTCAACAGCATCAGAGAACCCACACAGTGGAGAAACTTTTTGAATGCTCAGAGTGTGGAAAGAGATTCAGGTTGAGTGGTGATCTTCAAAGGCATCACAGAAGCCACACAGGGGAGAAACCGTTTGAATGCTCAGAGTGTGGAAAGAGATTCAGGTTGAGTGGTGATCTTCAAAGGCATCACAGAAGCCACACAGGGGAGAAACCTTTTGAATGCTCAGAGTGTGGAAAGAGATTTGGTCAAAGAAGAAGTCTTCAAGGACATAAAAGAACCCACACAGGGGAGAAATCTTTTGAATGCTCAGAGTGTGGAAAGAGATTCAGTCAGGGCAGCCATCTTCAAAAGCATCAGAGAATCCACACAGGGGAGAAACCTTTTGTATACTCAGGGTGTGGAAAGGGATTCAGTGAGAGGGGGAATTTTCAAAGGCACCAAAGAACCCACACGCAAAACCAGGTAACTTCTTAGTCCATTAAAAGAGCTTTTCTCATATTTCACATCTAAGAAACCACCGCAGACCATATAAAGTATTCTGTGGCGGCCCCTTACTGGTGGAATGAGCTCCCGGATAACATCAAGGCCCTGCGGGATTTATTGCAATTCCGCAGGGCCTGTAAAACGGAGCTCTTCTGCCAGGCATACAAATAGGGGTCGCCCACAGTATATACATCGGGCCCGGCCTGATTTTTTAGCCGTCAATGCCTGAATGCTGTTTTGATATCTGTACTAAAACACCGTCATCTATGTAATTGTGTAAGCTTGTTTTTATGTTTATTTAAATTTTTTTTTAAATGTATTGTGCCTAACGGCTGTTGTTAGCTGACCTGAGCCCGCCTTATGGCGAGGAGGGCGGGATATAAATTTTAACAAATAAAAAAAATAAATAAAATTAACGGGACAAGACTTTTTTCCTCCAGGCAGTTGGCAACCCTAGATTAAGTGTTTATGAATCAGAGAAAACAAAACTCAGCTAAGGAAAGGTCATAGTTCATTAAAGAGATTATTACTTGTATCAGGTAAATCAGACTTGATGTTCTCCCGTGCTTTGTGAAGGGTTAATTTTTGTTGTTGTTTTGAGTTGGGCTTCATTAAGTGTGTCAAAGGTTGGCGTGGCATGTCTTTTTTCAATTGTGTATAAAATTCTTTGAAAATGCTCTGGCAGATGCTTGAGACTCAGACCTTGGGCCATGACTAATCTTCATGAATGAACCCAATTCAGTTTGCCCCATTCATGATGTGGGTCAGTTAAGTTCAAGAGCAAGAGTGTTGGGTTACAACTTGGTGGATCTAGCTTCAAGTCCACAGTAGGCCTGGAAGGTCTTTGGATGCCCTTTAGCCCAGAGTTGTTGAACTCATTTGTAACAAGGGCCGGATCTGACATAAATTTCACTTTTGGGGGCCAGGCCATGTGTGCCACAAATGTAATGCCAGGTGATAGATATATAAACTGTATAGAGGACAGCAGCTAGTAAGCTCCGAGTTGCTGTATCCTCACTGCAAGGCCCCATGGGGTGGGAGGGGGGTGGGGTGAAAAGGAAAACCCACATGGGCAGACTGGAGAGCCAGCGGTGCAGCACTGGGCACACGCTCCCACGGTGCTTGACGGCTGCTGCAGATAAAGTTGTTCTGCCATGCAGAAGCCACAGTAGGAATGGCTCCACGTTTATGGGGTCCGAACTGGCGAAGAGTGACCAAGAGAGATCTTGGAGTCTTGGTAGATAACGCAATGAAAATGTCACTACAGGGTGTGACTGCAATGAAAAAGGCCAACAGTATGCTGGGGGTTATTAGGAAGGGAACTGCAAACAAATCAGCCAGTATCATAATGCCCCTGTAGAAATCGATGGTGCAACCTCATTTGGAGTACTGTGTACAGTTCTGCTCACCACACCTCAAAAGAGATACCATAGCATTGGAAAAAGTGCAGAAAAGGGTAACTAGAATGATCAAAGGGTTAGAACACTTTCCCTATGAAGAAAGGTTGAAGCGCCTGGGGCTCTTTAGCTTGGAGATCGACGGCTGAGGGGGGACATGATCGAGGTTTTTAAGATTATGCATTGGATACAGCAGATAGAGAAAGAACTTCTTTTCTTCCTCTCTCACAATACAAGAACTCGTGGGCACTCCATGAAATTGCTGAGCAGTCAAGTTAGAACAGATAAAAGGAAGTACTTCTTCACCCAAAGAGTAATTAACACGTGGAATTCCTTGCCACAGGAGGTGGCGGCGGCTACAAGCATGGATGGCTTCAAGAGGGAATTAGATAAACATATGGAGCAGAAGTCCATCAGTGGCTATTAGCCACAAAGTATAGATAGGAACTCTCAGTCTGGGGCAAGTGATGCTCTGTATTCTTGGTGCTTGAAGTGGGGACACAAAAGTGGGAGGGCTTCTAGTGTCCTGGCCCCACTGCTGGACCTCCTGAGGGCACCTGGTGTTTTTGGCCATTGTGTGACACAGAGTGTTGGACTGGAGGGGCCACTGGCCTGATCCAGCGTTGGCTTCTCTTATGTTCTTATGTCTCTCCCCCCCCAAGCAGGCTCCTGTTCCCTCCCTTGCGCTGGCTGCTCGCGGGCTGCATAAGAGCCCTGGTGGGTGGGCCCTTTCCGGCCCCCGGGCCTTATGTTTGACATCCCTGCTTTAGCCAGTCAGATTTTCAGGCTTACTTAGTTTCCTTTTCAGAGCTCTTTTGATCAGGTGATCTTGAGCAATGACTGAAAGAATAATAGACTATTTACCAAAGGAAAATATGTTCGACAGAAGAAGATTTATTTATTTATTTATTTATTGTATTTATATCCCGCCTTGCCAGCGAACCGGCTCAAGAAGAGGAGGAGATTGGATTTATATCCCGCCCTCCACTCACTTGGAGTCTCAGAGCGGCTTACAGACTCCTTTTCCCCTCCCCTCCCCACAACAGACACCCTGGGAGGTAGGTGGGGCTGAGAGAGCTCTTTCCCAAGCTGTCCTTGAGGGAACAGCTGGTACAGAGCTATGGCTTGCCCAGGGTCATCCAGCCAGGTGCAAGTGGAGGAGTGGGGAATCAAACCCGGTTCTCCCAGATGAGAGTCCGCGCACTTAACCACGACACCATACTGGAAATTTGGTGACTTAAGCAGGTTGTGTTCCAGTTTCCGGTGTGAGATAGCGGATGCTCAAGGCTGTGTTCAGCTTCTGTCGCTTCTGTTTCCTTTTATTTTTTACCCTTTCTCCTTTTAAGCTCCTGCTGGGGGAGGTTATATTTTCTCTCTTTGCTTTGTTTCTCTGCTGTTCCCTGTTTTATCTTTACATTTACTGAGGTTTTAAAGTTTTTATCTTACCTGCGTCCCTTTAGCCTTGGCTGGCTTTGCTAGCCTGCCGGTGGCAACAGCTCCTCCTTCCTGTTCCCCACCCTTGCTGGTTTCCCTCTTTTAATCCCTATTAATATTTTATTTCTATTTTTCCCTTTTTTTCATCGTTATTCTATTTCTATTCTGTTGCATTCAGTTAACTGAGTAGAGTGAATCTTAAAGGATCTTAGCTTCCGTTGCAATACTGGGGAGAGTTCTGATTTCCGGCATGAGACAGCAAACTCAAGGCAGTGCATGGCTGTTGGTGTTTCTGTTTTGCTATATTTCATAGAATCCTAAAATTAAAGAGTTGGAAGGGGCCAGAGAGGCCAGCTAGTCCAACCCCCTGCTCAGTGCAGGATCAGCCTAGACCAGGGGTATCAAACTCATTTTTATGGAGGGCTTTGTTGTAATGCCAGGTAGCGGAGATATAAACTTTATAAAGGACACAAACACAAAGATTTTTTTTTAACTTAAAATAAAAACATGCTTGAAACATTAGCCCTCTTCCAATGTTTTGTTTATTTAACAGTCTCTGATAACGGACACTTCTTGCTCTGAATTAGTGCATCACAATGTCTGTGCTGGAGCAATCTGGGAGGGGGAGGAGCCTCAGCCCAGGGCAGGGAGCGGAAGCTTGCCTATCTATCTCTCCTGAGCGACTGAGAGAGTCTGGGAAAGTAGGCTATGATGCAGCAGCAGCAGCAGAACCGGAGGAAGAAGCAGGAGACAGACAGTCCCTTGCAGGCATGAGAGAAGCCCTCTGGGGGCCTGATCCAGCCCCCGGGTCACATGTTTGACACCCCTGGCCTAGAGCATCCCTGACAAGTGTTGGTCCAGCTGCTGCTTTAAAGACTGTCAATGAAGGGGAGCTCACCACCTCCCCAGGCAGCTGATTCTACTGTTGCAGAACTCTGACTGTCAAGAAGTGTTTCCTAATATCCAGCTGGTACCTTCCCGCCCTGAATTTAAACCCATTCTTGTGAGTCCTCTCCTCTGCTGCCAACAGGAACAGCTCCCTGCCCTCCTCCAAGTGACACAGCCCTTCAAAGACTTCAAGAGAGCCATCCTGTCCCCCCCCTCAACCTCCTCTTCTCCAGATTGAGCCTTCCTAAGTCCCCCAGTCTTTCCTCGGAGGGCTTCTTGGTCTCCAGGCCCCCAATCATCCTCGTCGCTCTCCTCTGCACCCGCTCCATTCTGTCCATACCCATTTGGAAGGGAGGCCTCCAGAACTGCGCACAATACCCCGGGTGCGGCCTGACCAGTGCAGTGTACAGTGGGACTATGACATCTTGTGATTTGGATGTTATGCCTCTGTTGATGACACCCCAAGATTGCACTAGCCTTTTTTTGTCACTGTATCACACTGGCTACTCATATTTTCCTTTGGGCACACCCGTACCCCAAGATCTTGTTCATACACACTGCCTCCAGTATCCGTGTGCCTCATTTTTTGTTGCCCAGATGTAGAACTCGGCACTTATCGTTGTTAAATTGCATCTTGTTCCCATTCGCCCACTTTTCCAGGGTGTTCAGATCTCGTTGAATTCTGTCTCTGTCTGCTGGTGTGTTTGCTGTTCCTCCCAGTTTGGTGTCATCTGCAAATTTAGTGAGTAGCCCCTCCACACCCTCATCTAGATCATTGATAAAAATATTGAAAATACCGGGCCCAGAACCAAGCTCAGTGGCACAGCACTGGACTCCTCCCTCCATTCAGAAAAGGGAACTAAACTGAGCTAGCCACAAGACATTACAGGAAAAAGCACCCAACTTTTACGGGATAACAAGAAACTAGCTAGCTTTTGCAACTTAGATTGATACCACATAGTGCTTAGTAGAGAGGGTGGCTTACAGGTGCAAGGAAGTTTTAAGTAATGTGGGGAAGGGTGGTTTGGTTCAGCAGCTGTGTCAGTTTAGATTGTAACTCTGGATGCCTTTTTCACCAATGGGGTAACTGAAAGGGTATTTGGTGGTCTCTGATAGGGTATTTGTTTTTGCATGTAATTAAATGATGCTGTATATAATGCCATGACGGCAATGATTATTTGAACTCCTTTCTTGGGTGTTTGCTGCACAGTAAAGTTTACATTCACCGTCTGATTTTGCCTTTTTATTCCTTGGACAAGTTTTTGTCCCTAACAGGATGCTGGAGAGACAAAGCTAGGGTTGCCAACTCAGGGTTGGGACATTCTTGGAGATCTAAGGGTAGAACCTGGGGAGGGCAGGATTTGGGGGGGGGGAGGCGCCACAGTGGGGGTACAATGCCATAGAGTCCACCCTCCGAAACAGCCATTTTCTCCAGTGGAACTGGTCTCTTTGTCTGGAGATTAGTTGTCATTCTGGGAGGTCTCCGGGCCATGCCTGGAGGTTGGCAGCTCTGGACAGCAGATAGTACAGTCCTAGCAGAGACCATCCTCCAGCTCAGGGTCAGGCTCCTGAGCCCCCTGCTCAGATGCAATGTAGGCTTGCCAATCTCCAGGTGGGGCCTGGAGATCTCCCAGAAGTACAACTGATCTCCAGACAACAGGAAATGGCAGATTTGGAGGGTGGACTCCCTCCCCCTGTCTGAGCTTCCTCCCCTTCCCAAACGCCACCCTCTCCAGGCTTCACCCCTAAATCTCCAGGAAGCTCCCAAGCCAGAGATGGCAAGCCTGGACACCCGCACATTCTTTGGGTTTGCTTCTCCCTTTGGAGCAGGAGAGCGAGTCTTGAGTTTTTTGCACTGTGCTGGTCCCAGATCTCTTCTGCACAATCTGGAGAGGAGACGGTTCCTTCCAGCACCTCATTTTCCAGGCAGGTGGGCCCAGAATCCGAGCTTACTAAGAGCAAGCAGAGGGGAAGATAAGAATGGCCAGAAGAGGCCATGCGTATAGCAGTTAGGGTGCCGGAAGAGTCGTATAGGCATGAAACTGGGTGAGGAAGGCACCCTCTTTCCTGGAAACCTGCATGGGAAAGAGAAGAAGAGGAAGGAGGAGGAGGAGGAGGAGAAGATGATGAGATTTATTCACTACCCAACATAGTCTCAGAGAGTCTCAGAGCGGCTTACAATCTCCTCCCCCTCCCCCTCCCCACAACAGACACCCTGTGAGGCAGGTGGGGCTGAGAGAGCTCTCCCAAGAACTGCTCTTGAGAGAACAGCTCTGAAAGAACTTGTGACTGACCCAAGGTCGCTCAGCTGGCTGCATGTGGAGGAGTGGGGAATCAAACCTGGTTCTCCCGGATTAGAGTCTGCGCTCCTAACCACTACCCCAAACTGGCTGGGGATGGGACACTGCACACATTCAAGGAATTAGTAGCGGTAGTAAACAGCAAAAGTCGGCATCTGATGCCCAGAGGGAGCTTTTCTGCACCTCAAGATCCCTCATCCAAAGCCAGTCTGCCTTTCTCTCACGATCTCAGCTGCTCGTTCTCCACACAGACACATTCTGGCCCCTGCCCCTCAGCTGGATACTTGTGGGGTTGCAGTATGAAAATTTCTATGTAGGTCAAGCTACAGAATGAGAGAAGGATTCCTGTGTATACTGTATGCAGCCCATTTTCAATGATATACTTATTGTACAAATGTGACTAGTTTTGTTCACAGTTCATATACTCTACTGTGTACAAGCTCTGTCCTGAATAATCCAGGCTGGCCTGCTCTCATCAGATTTTGGAAGTGAAGCAGGGTCAGCCCTGGTTAGTATTTGAATGCAATGCTCCCTCTAAGCTCTGGAGTCTTGTGAGCAAAAATTCTACTTTGTGAGCAACTGGCATTAAAGCTGTGAGTGAGCATTTTGGCTGCTGCGTGAATCAGTTTGCTCTGGAGCCCTCCTTCCTGAGTGAAGACAAAAACGTCGATTTTATCACAAGATTTGTTTTAAATGTATTACACCAATAATCATCGCCTACCCAGGCAGGTCTAATCAGTTTTATTCTATTCTCCTTTTAGCTAATATTTGCAATGAGTCTACTGCTAAGGTAGCAAGATTTTGTGTGAAGGACTTGCACACGAGACAAGTGAGTTGGAAGGAGAACAACCCAAGTCTGCCCCTGGCAGTGGGCAGTTTATTTTTAAACATACACAGACTTACACACCACGCCCTTAGGTTGCTGCGTCAGCGTTCAGTAGACGGGTCAATCATGGAATCAACATGAGGAGGAGGAGATAAGGAGGAGATGGGACAACTGTCTCAGGAGCCTGTTTGCAGAAGGGCTTATTAGCCAGCCAGCTTCAGGAGGCATTGTGTAACAGGAAGGGGGGAGAAGCATGGACTTTTGACCCGGCTAGCATACCAGCCTCAGATCTTCCCTACATCTGTGCTATGGCTATCCTAACCAGACAGAAGATTATTAATTCCTAGGAAATTTTAAAATCTACGTTGTCTTAACTAAAATTTTTACCTGTACCCAGGGGTCCGTTGGAGCGGGAGCACACAGGAGCGCAGCTCTGGGAGTGAAAAGCCCAGGGGGCGGGCACATAACCAAGCCCCGCCCCCTCCTCCGCTTCCCCAAGCAGTGCAGAGGCGCAGCGCCCTGGGGAAAGCCCTGCTAGGGTCTTTATTGTTTTTAATGTTTTGTTTCAATATTGATAATTTTAGCATTGTTCCTTTTATGACTGTGTGCTGCTTTTCCAGAGACTTGCTCAAGGTGGCATATACATTTTCTAAGGATACCATTTTTTATCTGGGCACGTGGCACATAAGTACTGGAGAAATTTCACCAACCCTTCAGCAGCTTCCACCCCATCAGTTTCGTGCAGTGGTCAGGAGTTGGACTCTAATCTGGGAGAACCAGGTTTGATTCCCCACTCCTCCACATGCAGCTGCTGGTGTGACCTTGGGCCAGTCAGAAGTTCTCTCAGAGCTGTTCTCTCATGAGCAGTTCTCAAAAGACCTCTCTCAGCCCCACCTACCTCACAGGGTGTCTTGTTGTGGGGAGGGGAAGGGGAAGGGATGGGCGGTGCACATGTCCTGGGTATCTCAAGTCTACTTGAAACCTGGTGGTTTCAAGGGAGCAGGAAGAGAATGAGGGTGTGTTCTTGACGCTTATTTTTATTGCACAAAGTATTGGATGGGGAGGGGAGTGGAGGAAGAGCAGGTCAGTTTCACTCACCTGTGGAGTGGAGCCTGAGGGGTGGGTGTTGCCTTCTGACCCACTTCCGGTATGTTAGGGGGTGTGGCATATGCAAATGAGTTAAGCAAATGAGTTATGCTAATGAGCTCCTGCACCTCTTTTTCTACGAAATGATCCCTGCCTGTACCAATTGTCTGGTTGTATTTCCCTGTTAACTATATTTGCTGATCTTTGATTGTAACAAATTAAATCGAATTAAAGACAAAAATGTGTGAGCCGGAGGTTAAAAAACTGTGAGCCAGCTCATATTAACTCAGCTTAGAGGGAACACTGTTTGGATGGGAGACCACGAAGGAAGCTCAGGGTTGCTATGTGGAGGCAGGCAAGGGTAAACCCCCTCTGAACGTCTCTTGCCTTAAAAACCCCACAAGTTCACCATAAGTTGGCAAAAAAGAAAAGAAAAAAGTGAACAATGGTACTACAGCTTTGAAGGGTTTCATATGTTTGGTTTTATAAAGTTTAACTCCATAGTCAAATAAGGCATTTATTTAAATTTGATAATTAGTGCCAATCAAACAGTACAATTCTATATGCTTGTTAAGTTATAAATGGTGCATTTTATTTTGTTAAAGCGGTAAAATAAGTTTAGACTTCATAAGTACATACATACATTTCCATTCCCCCCAATGTCTCTTTTTCCCCTGCCCCCTCCCAACCCCTTCCCCCACCATGGCTTCAGAATTTCTGGACATGCTGTCTAGTCCTTACTACACAAAAATACAGGATGATTTTTTTTTAATTTATTTTTTTTAATAGCCTGCCTTTCTCACAAGAGACTCAAGGCAGATTACAAAATCAGAGAAGAGATTGGATTTATACTCCACCCTTCACTACCCAGCATCTCAGAGCAGTTTACAATCCCTTCCCCTTCCCCTCCCCACAGCAGACACCCAGGGAGGCAGGTGGGGCTGAGAGAGCTCTGAGAGAACTGCTCCTGAGAGAACAGCTCTGAAGGAACTTGTGACTGACCCAAGGTCACACCAGCAGCTGCATATGGAAAAGGGGGGGAATCAAGCTTGGTTTTCCCTTATTAGAGAAGAAGAAGAAGAGGAGAAGAGATTGGATTTATACCCCGCCCTTCACTCACTTGGAGTCTCAGAGCGGCTTACAAACTCCTTTTCCCTTCCCCTCCCCACAACAGACACCCTGTGAGGTAGGTGGGGCTGAGAGAGCTCTTTCCCAAGCTGTCCTTGAGGGAACAGCTGGTACAGAGCTATGGCTTGCCCAAGGTCATCCAGCCAGGTGCAAGTGGAGGAGTGGGGAATCAAACCCGGATCTCCCAGATTAGAGTCCGCTCTCCTAACCACGACACCACTACACTACACCCAAGGGCTGCGCTGGCTCAGATGTCAGCAGCTGCACAGCCCAGGAGCCTCGCTGGGTCCAGTGTTGGCAACCGCACAGCCTGGGAGCAGCACTGAACCTGGCAGCCAATGCACAACTTGGGAGTCACAGTCCCCGTGCCGTGCAGGGACCAGAAAGAAAGTGTGTGTGTGGGGGGGTTCCTCCCTCCCTCCCTCCCTCCCTCCCCGAGTATCGTGGGCCCACACTTGTGTTTATTTATTCAGAGGAAAGGCTGCAAAGGAGCTGTGGCTCAGTGGTAGAGCATCTGTTTGGTACGCAGAGCGTCCCGCTTTCAATCTCCGGAATCTCTAGTTAAAGTGGATCAAGTAGTCAGTGATGTGAAAGACCTAGAGCTGCTGCCTAGGGATAGAGCAGGCAGAGAAAGAAGTCCTTTTCTCCCTTTCTCACCAGACAAGAACTCGTGGGCACTCCATGAAATTGCTGAGCAGTCGGGCTAGAACAGATCAAAGGAAGTCCTCCTTCACCCAAAGAGTGGTTAACACATGAGATTCACTGCCACAGGAGGTGGCGGTGGCTACAAGCACGGACGGCTTCAAGAGGGAATTATGGAGCAGAGGTCCATCAGTGGCTATTAGCCACAAGGTATAGATAGGGACTCTTGGTCTGGGGCAATCGATGCTCTGTATTCTTGGTGCCGGCGGGGGGGCAACAGTGGGAGGGCTTCTAGTGTCCTGGCCCCACTGCTGGACCTCCTGAGGGCACCTGGTGTTTTTGGCCACTGTGTGACACAGAGTGTTGGGCAGGCCACTGGCCAGATCCAACATTGGTTTCTCTTATGTTCTTACACCAGTCTGAGTAGACCAGGGGTGTGGCTCAGTGGCAGAACATCTGCTTGGCATTCAGAAAGTCCCAGGTTCAATCCCCGGCATCACCAGTTTAAGCCAGTTTGGTGTAGCGGTTAAGTGCGCTGACTCTAATCTGGGAGAACCGGGTTTGATTCCCCACTCCTCCACTTGCACCTGGCTGGATGACCTTGGGCAAGCCATAGCTCTGGACCAGCTGTTCCCTCAAGGACAGCTTGGGAAAGAGTTCTCTCAGCCCCACCTACCTCCCAGGGTGTCTGTTGTGGGGAGGGGAAGGGAAAGGAATTTGTAAGCCGCTCTGAGACTCCCTTGGGGAGTGGAGGGCGAGGATAAATCCAATCTCTTCTTCTTCTTCTTCTTCTTCTTCTTCTTAAACAATAGCTTTGGCAGTGGGTGATATGGAAGACCCTCTGTCTGAGACCCTAGCGCGCTGCTGCCAGTCTGAGTAGACAATACTGAATTGGATGGACCAAGATATGGTACAGGGCAGCTTCATGTATTCATGTGTCGTCACACTGACCTTGAGAGACTGAGGGTCTGACTCTGTGCCAGGCAGCTCCTCTTATGTTCTTATTACTAGAACTCAAGGGCATCCCACGAAGCTGACGGGCAGTAGGTTCAGGATGGACGAAAGGAAACACCACTTTACGCAGGGAGTGATTAAAATGTGGAACTCACTGCCTGAGAAAGTTGTGATGGCCACAGGAACAAACAACTTTAAAAGGGGATTAAATAGATTCAGGGAGGATAAGCCTATCAATGGCTACTAGCTATGGGGGCTGAGGGGAACCGCCACATTCAGAGGCATTGATCCTCTAAATCCCAGAGCCAGGAGGTAACATCAGGGGAAAGCCTCAGCCTCTGTGCCCTGTTGTTGGCCCTCCAGAGGAACTGGTTGGCCACTGTGTGAGATACTGGACTGGATGGACCTGTGTTCTGAATCAGCAGGGCTCTTCTGGTGTCCTTATGAAGGCCTCGGCCTCTATGCCGTGCTGTTGGCCCTCCAGAGGAACTGGTTGCGTTGGCCACTATGTGAGGCAGGATGCTGGACTAGAGGGACCCTCACTGGTCTGATCCAGCAGGGCTCTTCTGATGTTCTTTACAGGGAAGGCCTCAGCCTCTCTGCCCTTGTTGTGTGCCCTCCAAAAGAACTGGTTGTCCACTGTGTGAGATGGGAAGCTGAACTAGACGGACCACTGGTCTGTTCCAGCAGGGCTCTTCTTATGTGTGTGTACGTGGGTGGGGAGAAGGGGCAGCTGGCATTTGCCTCTACTGACCCATACAGAATGGGCCAACTGACCCATTCTTCCAGCGCTTGTCTCCTTGGTAGACAGATCCACAGAGTGACTGCCAGTCCCTCCACGGCCTCCTTAGCCTGGCCCGCATCCTCACAGATAGTTGTCTTCATCATCAGTATTGTCTTCGTCCTCCTCATTCCGTGCCAGGGCCTCGATGTCGTGGGTGATGTCCGTAATCATGCGGTTGAAGGACTCCGAGTCGGAGCGCAGGGACCAACTGTCGTAGCCGCGCACGGCCGAGGCGGAGGTGTTGCTCATGCTCCGCTTGATGCGCCCGAAGCTGTCGGTCAGGATCCCTCCCTCTCGGATGCCAATGTTCTCCAGAAAGCTCTCAAAGTAGCCGATGTCCTGATCGGGAATGAAGGGCCGCATGCCTGGCGAGGAAGGAGGTTGGCGGGAGAAGAAGGTGAAGCAGAGAGGTATGGGTTAGGGCAGTGCGTATTCTGGAATTCTGCGCAAAGGCAGAAAAAAAACATAGAATGTGTAAGCATACTGCTTCCTCCCAACACCGTCTTTTATTCAAAAGAATGCAAGACTCAAGTCCTTATGATTGCTAAGACAGTGTGGCTGTGTATGAGCTTCATTAACTACAGAGTACTGGGGAACTAGGGTTCCCTCTAAGCTGAGTTAGTGTGAGCCAGCTCAGTTTTTTAGCCTCCGGCTCACAGTTTTTTGTCTTAGCTCAGGCAGGATGGCTCCAGAGCAAACTAATTTGTGCAGGAGCCAAATTGCTCGCTCACAACTTTAATGCCAGTAGCTCACAAAGTAGAATTTTTGCTCACAAGACTCCACAGCTTAGAGGGAGCATTATTTGAGCTTTTAATTAGGCCAAACGTATGATTCATCCACTATATAGCAATCATATAGAAGAAGAGGAGATTGGATTTATACCCCGCCTTTCACTTAGAGTCTCAGAGCGGCTTACAAACTCCTTTTCCTTCCCCTCCCCACAACGGACACCCTGTGAGGTAGGTGGGGCTGAGAGAGCTCTGACAGAAACTGCTCTTGAGAGAACAGCTCAGACAGAACTATGGCTTGCCCAGGGTCATCCACCAGTTGCAACTGGAGGAGTGGGGAATCAAACTCGGTTCTCCCAGATTAGAGTTTGCGCAGTTAACCACTACACCAAATTGGCTCTCAGTTTGAAACCAATTAAGTGCATAACAGTATCATACTAAGAAAGACATGTTTTGTGGCTCTCAAACATCTGATGTTTATTCGATGCGGCTCTTAAGTTAAGCAAGTTTGGCCACCCCTGTTCTAGGTGGCTCTTACGCTGAGCAAGTTTGCCCACCTCTGGTCTAGGAGGAGGACGTAAAGTCCAGACAATCATAACAATATTGGTCCAGTGAGAAGAATCCAGTCCAGCAGGAGAAGGAACACGGTATCTAGATTACTTGAAGCTCATTTCAAGCTGTAGAACTTTTCTTCAGCTGAGATTCAAAGTGGACTGATATCTATAGTGGAGAATATGTCCCGGTTTTAAATAATCAACTCTCTACCAAAGAAATTCATATTAACCCACAGCAGGGCTCATTTCATAGCAGGAGCTCCTTTGCATATTAAGCCACACACCCCCGATGTAGCCAATCCTCCAAGAGCTTACAGTAGCCCCTGTAAGAAGAGCTCTGTAAGCTCTTGGAGGATTGGCTACATTAGGGGTGTGTGGCCTAATATGCAAAGGAGCTCCTGCTACGAAATGAGCCCTGATCCACAGTAATTCAAGTCAAGTCACAAGGATGCTGAGTTCATCATATCTAGCTTCACAAATAGGATTTAATGTCTTTCTTAGTGTGATACTTATATGTACTTAATTGGTTTCTATATGTAATAACAAAAATTTCATAAATTAGTCTTTATTGAGTTTTTCATTAGTATTCAATTTATTAGTTATTCAAACTGATAACACAAATCCGTGCCCTCTGTGACCCCTTGGCCGAACTGGAATCCCACAGTCTGAGTCCAACGAGTTAGATGAATATCTGTTTAATGAATTCATAACAGGGAATACAGGGCTGACGAGTGCCTGAGAACTTCCAGCAATTCCAAAGCTGTCTTCTGCCATAACCAGGAAGGGCAGAAGGTCTTATCCCCCCAAATGACATCACATATAGTTGACACATTAAAGGGCCTCTAATTGGGACCAGGCAATTAACATCCTACAAGCATAATTGGACTCAATGTGCATCTCTTAGTGGTGTCAGTAATTTCACTTCTCTTCAGAACACTGGGTGACTTCCTGGGCTCGCAGAGGGGAGAGCTTGTTGATAGGGGGTCCTGAATCACATTAAACTTCGCTCTCAGCGGCCTTGCAACTTCTAAATAGCATTCCATTTCTTATTGCATCCTAATTCCTTCTACAGAGGCTTTTAATAATACTTTTTGCCTCATACGTCTTCGTATACAAAAAATGCAGTTATAAAATATATACGTTCCGCTATAGGTTTCTCTAATCAGAAGCTTCTCAGTCACATACCAGGATCTGCATCTGTTATGATTAAACTTTTGAAGGCACAGTGACAGCTGTCAATATATATATATATATATATATATATATATATATATATATATATATATATATATATATATATATATATATAAAGTAGAGTCAAAAATCACATTCAGAAATCACATTCTTTCCCCCTTGTCCTTCAAAATGAGCCCGTATATCATAGTTTCTCAACCATTATATAGAGCAGGGGTCTCCAACACAGTGTCCCCCAAGTGTTTTTTAGAAAGAGGGCGGGACCAGGAGGGACTTTTGCTCAGCAAGGCTTCTGATTGGCCACTGGAGATTTGATTGGCTGTGCAGATATTTTTAAAACGTTGCTTTGGCGGCAGCTGCCACCACAGCACAAGGATCTTCACTGTGTGACTGAAGGTGCGTTGTGGCGGCCATTTTGTGCCCGTCTCCAGCTTCTGTGCGTGGGCCTGACCTGGCACAAGGATGCCGCACCTCTGGCTCCAGCCCAGAGTTATGATGACCCCTTCCGCCCCCCCAGAGATTTTGTGTGTTTACCCAAGAGAAGGAACTTCCTCTTGTCTCCGTAGAGCTGGAGAAGGCCAGCGCAATATGCCTCAACAGCCAGGCCCATCCGGTATTCACGGAGCAATAGGGCAAACTGCTGGATTTCCTGAGGGGTCAGCTTGTTTCTCAGCTGTGAGCAGAGAGAGAGAGGAAGGTTAAAAGACGGGGTGCTGAAAGCCAGAAGCAGGGGGTTGTAGGGTTGCCAAGTTCCAGGTAGTAGCTGGAGCTCTCCCAGAAGTACAACTAGTCTCCAGACTACATGCCTCAGTTCCATAGAGAAAATGAGTTTTTGGAGGGAAATGCCGATCGCCACTTTGGGGGTCAGGAAGCAATTTATTTCCAGGCCAGTTTGGCTGGAGATCTTGGAGGTTTTCTGTCATCTTCTGGGCATGGAACGGGGTCACTGTGGGTGGGGAGGTATTTGAGATATTCGTGAATTCCCTGCATTGTGCGGGGGATTGGACTAGATGACCCTGGAGTTCCTTTCCAACTCTGTGATTCTATGAACCCACAGCTGGCCACCCTAAGAAAAGCCCCCTGCCTCCCCTGTGGATTTTCCAAAGCAACATCTCAATTAGTGCCGATCACGATGGCATCGGAGGCAACGGTTCCTGTACAGCTTGGAGGAGGAAGTCCCAGTGAATGGGAAAGCACACATGAACACATGAAGCCGCCTTATACTGAACCAGACCATCAGACTGTCAAGGTCAGTGCTGTCTACTTAGACTGGCAGCGGGTCTCCAGGGTCTCAGGCAAAGGTCTTTCACATCACCTGATTCCTGTTCCTCGAATTGGAGATGCCGGGGATTGAACCTGGGACCTTCTGCATGCCAAGCAGAGGCTCTACCACGGAGCCACAGCCCCTCCCCATCAAGCTGATCACGGAGAGAGCTGCCCTTTGGTACACCTCCCCAGAGCTGGAAAAGGGCAGCTGTCACAGAGTACTATACAAAAGCCATTATCCACACAACCAACGGTGCAGTTTCGTTTTGCCCAGTTATCACAGAATATGAGCTAAAGGGAAAAGCATAAGAACATAAGAGAAGCCAATGTTGGATCAGGCCAGTGGCCCATCCAGTCCAACACTCTGTCACACAGTGGCCAAAAACACCAGGTGCCTTCAGGAGGTCCAGCAGTGGGGCCAGGATGCCAGAAGCCCTCCCGATGTTGCCCCCCCCCCACAGGCACTAATAGGGTTGCTAGCCTCCAGGTGGGGCCTGGGGATCTCCAGCTTTTACAACTGATATCTCCAGCTGACAGAGATCAGCTCCCCTGGAGAAAATGGCTGCTTTGAAGGGTGGACTCTATGGCATTGTACCATGCTGAGACCCCTCCCCAAACCCCACCTTCTGGCTCCACCCCCAAAGTCCCCAGGTTCCCAATCCGGACTTGGCAATCCTAGGCACCAAGAATACAGTGCATCACTTGCCCCAGACTCAGAGTTCCTGTGTTCAGAGAACACAGCTCTGAAGGAATGGGAAAACGGCAGATTGTGCACACCACCACATGGAATCTCTGCAATATTGCAGGAACTAAAGCACAATTCCCCAGTGTCGAACCAAGCTGGAATGAGGGGAGCATTCAAACACAAGACTCCCCCCAGCAGTCTGGAATAGTACAACCAACAAGAGCTCCCTTCCCTGATTGTTATGATCATGTGCAGGAGCCACAATAGTTCCGTGTAGGGATGGGCACAAACCAAATTTCTGCAGTTCAGTTTGTGGCTGAACCATAAACTGAACTGATACTCTGGTTTGGGAACCAAACTGGTTTGTATCGGTTTGTGAGCTGTTTAAAGTTTAGCCCCCTGCTTTCTGGGAGCAGAAAGCAGTGGTTTAAATCGGTCCGAGCCATTGAAACCAAACAGCTGAACTGTTTTTCTTCATGAACTACCACAAACTTCATAATAATTTGTGGAAGATCATGGGGCTTACCATCAGTCAGAAATTCATGGGAGCACAAACCAAACAAGATCATGGAGAATGATGAAAGAAAGATTCTTTTGGGACTTCCAATTACAAACAGATAAACTCCTAGAGCATAACACCCCTGATATCACAATTGCAGGGGGAAATGAGAAATAGGGTTTAAAGGAAGAACAGGAGGAGACCACAAAATACCAAGACCTACGAACAGAGTTAGAGCGCCTCTGGGAGATGAAGGTTTATCATTGTGCCAGTTGTCATTGGAGCCCTTGGAGCACTGCCTAGAAGTCTCAAGACACGTCTGGACATTCTGGGCCTTGAGCAAACAACACTAGCTCAGCTCCAGAAGACAGTGTTGCTTGGAACAGCAAGAATTCTGTGAAGATACATCTGCAATCCCCAAGAACTTGGACTGATCCTGAATTGCGGAACACCACCTACTAGTCAAATATCTGACTGTGACAATCTACTACTACTACTACTACTACTACTACTACTACTATTATTATTATTATTATTATTATTATTATTATTATTATTATTATTATTACAACAGCAGCAATAATAACACTAACAACGACAATAATAATAATCAACTGACTGCTGAGATAATGTTCGAAATGCATTATGTTCACGCCAAGTGAATGACCCAAAGCTAATTACTACCAAGGGTAGTCACAAACGTTTTTGTGCATGCACCAATAACGCCCCCCTCCCACCTGACTCACCGTGACCATATACTCCTGCAGCTGTTCCAGCCCAGTGCTGCTTTGGTCGCTCCCGCTGCAGGCTGTCGCAAGGCTGTGGTGCGACTGGCAGAACGAAGGGGAAGAACCGCCGCTGTGGTAGGCCTCAAAGGTTTCGTGGGAGCCATCACTGCGTGAAGAAGGAAGGAGGTGAGCAACGGTGCCCAGACAGACCTAGCCTGGCATCCATTTTGGCTAACGGGAAGCTGCCTCCACACGGCTTCATTTCTCGAAGCTGAGATGATGGAGGGCTCATGGGAATTTGCTCCCTCTGGTTTGGGAACGACAAGGGCCTAGAGACCAGCAGTTCAGCATCTGCTGTGTATGCGGACAGTCCTGGGTTTGAGTCCCAACACCTCCAATCTAAAATAATCTTGGGCCCGTCTCAGATATGTCAATGCCCTATTTTTTTCCCAGGAGTATATATTATTAAAGTTTTAAAAAATCTAAAAAAGAATCTTGGGTAACTAGAAGGGTTGCCAGCCTCCAGTTGGGACCAGGAGATCTCCCAGAATTACAACTGATTTCCTAGGGCACAGAGATCAGTTTCCCTGTAGAAAATGGCTGCTCTGGGGGGTGCTCTCCATGGCACTTAATACCCTACTGAGATCCCTCCCCTTCCAAAACCCTGCCCTCCTCAGACCCTACCCCCAAATCCCCAGGAATTTCCCAACCCAGGGTTAGCAACTGTAACTGTTTGGCCCTCCCAGGCCCTAAAGAAGTCAGGCTAGCTACGACGAGGGCCAGGGCCTTTTCTGTGGTGGCCTCTTTCTGGTGGAACGAGCTCCTGGAGGACATCAGGGACCTGCGGGACCTTTTACAGTTCCGCAGGGCCTGTAAAACGGAACTCTTCCGCCAGACCTTCGAGTAGGGTGCCGCCTCCCAATCAGTACCAACATCAGTACCAACTTAACGACCAATGGCCTGGCAAGAACCCGGACTATGGTGGCAGCTGATTGTCTGGATGCCAAAGTCCGCTGCCATCACTCCTTATTATCTATGTTTACTAGCACCTATGTTTTTATATGCTGTGGTTTTATTCAAATGTTGTGCTTTTAACAGGTTTTGTTTTACCATGTATATTTACATATACCCGCCCTCCTTGGAGGGGAGGGTGGGATATAAATGAAACAATCAAACAAATAATTGAGTTTGCCGACCTCCAGGTGGCACCTGGGGACATCCCTGGATTTCGACTGATCTCCTGGCAGCAGAGTTTAGTTCCCTTGGAGAAAATGGCTTCTTTGGAGGGTGGACTGTACGGCATAATACTCTGAAGGGGTCCCTCCCCTCCCCAAACCTGCCCTCCCCAGGCTCCACCTCCAAATCTCCAGGAATTTCCCAACCCTGAACAGACAATCCTAGTAACAGACGCTGGGACAGACCCTCCTTGGATACCCTGTAGAGCCAGGGCCAGTCAAAACAGGCAATAACAAGCTAGGGCAAGACTCTTTGATGCTGCAGTAGAGATGATTGTACTTTTTTTTTTAAAAAAAAGAAAGGGTTTCTGATTATTTAGGGCTGCTTTTTAATACAACCAAAGGGGTTTTTACAACTATTGCAAGCAGTTAATGAACTTCTGGGTGGTGCTGAAAACTGCCATTGAGAGGCAGCCAACCCCTTGGGGTTTTCAAGACAAGACACGTTCAGACGTGGTTTGCCGTTGCCTGCCTTTGCATCATGACCCTGGCATTCCTTGGAGGTCTCCCATCCAAGCACTAACCGGGCCCAACCCTACTTACTTTCCAAGATCTGACAAGACTGGGCTAGCTCGGGCCATCCAGCTCAGGGCGCAACAAGCTTCACATGGGCTCTGATGTTTCCCAGGGGGCTGTGGGAACTGCAGCGTTGTCAAGCTGCCGAGAACGCCGCTAGAGACCCCCAGCTCTTCCCAGAGGGACAACTGCCAGGCTGCCTTTGGCAAAGAAGCCATAACAGTTGAAACCGGTCCAGTCAATGTGTAGTATGGACATGCCGTTTGTTCCTAGCAGAACTTACAAGGAGCTGCAGCAGCTGAAATCGGCATCGTACGCGTATGTCCCGTCTGTCCGGCAGCTCTCGCCTGGGAACGATAATGCAGGAGGGCAGGATGAGAAATTAAAAAAAAAAAAAACCATACCAACAAGGCTTTTTATTATAGCACTGGAAAAAGTGCAGAAAAGGGCAATGAGAATGATCAAAGGGTCGGAACACTTTCCCTCTGAAGAAAGGTTGAGGCGCTTGGGGCTCTTTAGCTTGGAGAGATTACGGCTGAGGGATGACATGATCGAGGTTTACAAGATTATGCATGGGATAGAGCAGGCAGAGAAAGAGGTACTTTTCTCCCTCTCTCATAGTACAAGAACTCGTGGGCACGCCAAGAAATTGCTGAGCAGTCGGGTTAGAACAGATAAAAGGAAGTCCTTCTTCACCCAAAGAGTGATGGAACACAAGGAATTCACTGCCACAGGAGGTGGTGGCAGCTGCAAGCATGGACGGCTTCAAGAGGGAATTGGATAAACATATGGAGCAGAAGTCCATCAGTGGCTATTAGCCACAAAGTATAGATAGGAACTCTCAGTCTGGGGCAAGTGAGGGCTTCTAGTGTCCTGGCCCCACTGCTGGAACCTTCTGATGGCACCTGGTATTTTTGGCCACTGTGTGGCAGAGTGTTGGACTGGATGGGCCACTGGCCCGATCCAACACTGGCTTCTCTTATGTTCTTATGTTCTTAAGGCTTCTGTTGTGCCCACCCAACAGCACCCTTCCGAGAGTGCTGTTCTCCACCGGCAGGAAAGCAAAAACAATTGACCCCAGATCTGGGCTGGTTCAGACGTGATGGCTTTCCTCCACAGGAACAGCTGGGGCAGGTAAAAGGTCATTTTTTTTAAAAAAGTGAAATTTGGAGTGGCAGAGCAGCCTGTGATTGTGACTGTGCAGCAACGACACAGCTGTGCCTCGTCCTCGGCTGTGTCTCACGGCCCTTGTTGTAACACCAACAACTTCACACAGGTCCATTAAATTCTAGAATGGAGGACAGGTTTATCCTCCATTCTGGATTACATTAGGTCCTAGAGTGGGTGAGGTAGGATCGTGGAGGAGAGGCCGATCAGCGGCTGCCAGCCGCAGGGACTAAGTGGAACCTCCATGTTCAGAGGCAGTCAACCTCTGAATAGCAGTGGCAGGAAGTAACATCAGGGGAAGGCCTCGTCCTCGTCCAGAGGCTGGGCAGTCCGTGAGACAGGCCAGTCACACCATCTCAGCCAAACTTCCCTCACAGGGTTCCAAAGAAGCCCGCGAGCTCAAAGAGGCTGGGGGACAGCGGTCTTAAAGAGTAAAGGAATGATCAGGGCAGAAGCTTTCAAGAGCCGCACTCGGCACAAGGGCTGCCAGGCAGAGCAAACAGGGCTTAGAAGAACAAATGGCTTCAGTCAGGGCAGGGGTCATCGACAAGGGGTCCGCAGGTGCCAAGCTGCCCGCTGACCTTTCCTGATACCCACCAAATGAGGCTGCCTTGGCAGGGAGGGAGGGCAGAGTATAAATCTAATAAAATAAATTAATCAATTAAATTTAGAAAGTGGGAGGAGCCAGGTGGGACTTCTGCCGTTGGAGATCTGATAGGCCGGGCAGAATAAAATAACATTTTAGGGGCAGGGGCCATCACAGTGTTTTTTTAAAATTCTCTCTCATTCCCCTTTTGCAGCGTACTTTTAAAATTTTTTGTCCCTGACACTTGGTTTGGTGTCGTGGTTAGGAGCGTGGACTCGAATCTGGGAGGACCGGGTTTGATTCCCCACTCCTCCACATGCAGCTGCTGGTGTGACCTTGGGTCAGTCAGAAGTTATTTCAAAACTGTTCTCTCAGGAGCCGTCCTCGAGAGAGCTCTCTCAGCCCCACCGACCTCACAGGGTGTCTGTTGTGTGGAGGGGAAGGGAAAGGAGATTGTAAACTGCTCCGAAACTCCTTTGGATAGTGAAGGGTGGGGTATAAATCCAATCTCCCTCTTCTTCTTCTTCTTCGTGTGTGGGTGTGGCTCTGCCTCCCATGGTGGCCATTTTGCCATTGGCTCTGCCTCCCATGGCAGCCATTTTGTCATTGGCCCCTGTGGCAGCCATTTTATGGTGGCACTCACCACCCTGTGTTAGAATACTGAAGATGCCCACAGGTTCAGAAAAGCTAAGGACCACCAGTTAGGGTCAAATATAAGTCTGCTTCACAGTTTCATGTGTACTCACTGCGGCTGGACAGCCAAGGACGCTTTGGAGTGGATGTGTAATGGTAGCCGGCCCGGTCCACACACTCAATGGTCTGGTCCCCGTAGATGATCTGGAAAACCTGGCAGATGAGAGCGCAGGACTCCTCGGCGGTATCCTGCCCCCCAGGGAGAAAAGAGCAGTCAGACCCCTCTGGGAATTGCTGTACTGCAACCATGAGTAGGGTTGCCAGGTCTGCCTTAGAAAATACCTGGAGTCTTTGGGGGTGGATCCGGGAAAAGGGAGAGTTTGGGGTGTGGAGGGGCCTCAGCATGTTACAGCGCCATGGAGTCCACCCTCCGGAAGCAGCCATTTTCTCCAGGGGAGCTGACCTCTGTCAGGTGGGGATCAGTTGCAAAAGTGGGAGATTTCCAGGCCTCACCTGGAGTAGGGTTGCCAGCCTCCAGGGAACACTGCTCCAGACTACAGACCCCTGGAGAAAATGGCTGCTTTGGTGAGTGGACGCTAGGCATTATACCCCGCTGAAGTCTCCCCTTCCCCAAGATCTTCTTGTCCAAAGATCCACCCCCTAATATCCAGGGATTTTCCAACCTGAGTTGGCAACCCTAACAAATTATGGTCCGGGGGGCACATTCAGGGCCTCAAACTGATGAACCATTTGTTGGGAGCACCGGCCAATGGATATGCTTGTCATCTTCAGGTTGCAAAATTTCTGGAGATTTGGGGGTGGAGCCGGGGGGGAGGTAGGGCTTGTGGAGGGGAGAGACCTCAGCATTCTGGCCCCACTGGTGGACCTCCTGATGGGCCCTGGGTTTTGGCCACTGTCTGGCACAGAGTGTTGGACTGGATGGGCCGCTGGCCTGATCCAGTGTGGCTTGTCTTATGTCCTTAGCTCATTTGCAGCAACTGCTGCCTTTCATTTCCAGTTTATTTAGGCAATGTCTGTCTGTCCCCCAAAAAGGCTAATGGGATCTTGGGGTGTTATCAACCGTGGCATAACATCCAAATTGCAAGATATGAAAGTCCTGCTGTACACTGGCTTGGTCAGGCTGCCCCTGGAGTCTTTTTTTTTTTTTTAATTGATTTTATCTATATCTACTACTACATCGCTACATTTCTAAGCTATATTTACCTTATACAGAGTGTGCTTTAGCATTTGCTTAATATTACCTTACCACTAATACATATGAAGCATTTTAAACCTTGGTTAATGTTCAATTAAAGTTGTTACTGATGGTATATGAAAAATAAAAAAGCTGTTTGACAGACATGTTCTTTTGAAGGTATGCTTAATTATACAAATTATATATAATATATAAGTGCAATTTCAAAAAACATTTCAACCCTCATTTCTTCTTTCGTCCTCTTCTTGTCTTAACAGTCTCTTCTTGTACCTTTGGAGCTGCTGCTCCCTTTTCCGAGTCGGAAACTTCTTCTTCGCTCTTTGAGCTATCAAATCCATACATACTTTCTTGCGATGCCAGCGAACCATCTGAGTCTCTCTCTTTTTTCTTTTCTTTGCTTTTTTCCAAAAAACTTTTTGCCTGTTGAACAGAGTCAATCTTGTATTTTTTGTCTTTGATGCTGAAGCTCAGTCCTTCCGGAACATTCCATCTGTAGATAATAGATTCAGACTGAAGCCAAGATGTCAATTTTCCATAGGCTTTCCTTCTTTTCCGTATTTCAAATGGGATATCTTTCATCACTTTAATTTCTTTTCCTTTGATCTTCAGAACCGCTTTATTTGTGGTCCTAAGCACCACATCTCTTGTTGACTTTTTGGAGAACCTTATCTGAATCTCCCCAGGCAGGCTTTTCTTTTTAGTATAGTCTGGATAGGTTCTGTAAACCATATCCATATCGCTTTTTATCTCCGCTGCTTTTAAGCCCGTCACTGGTTCAAGCGCTTCACTTAACAGATTTTTAAGGTCTTCTCCTTTATCCTCTGGTACATTCTGAAGTCTTAGGAAAAAGTTCGATCTTTCCATCTGTAGTTTCAAAAGTTGATCAGATTGGAAGGCCTTTTCTTTCTCCGCTTTTTGTAGTCTTGAATCATGATTTTTTACTGAAGTCTTGACTTCCAGAAGTTCTCGCTGCAGCTTCTCTGTAGTTTTATTCGACTCCTTAAAGTCCAGCTGCATCTTGTCCATTTTAACGTTGAGAGCTGTCATTTGGTCCACTAGAGGTCGCAATAACGAGGAGAACACAGTGCTCATCTCTGTGGTATCAACCTTTGAACTCGGAGCTGTACTTCCTAGTTTGGGGGAAGGTTTCGGTTTCCCCGCCATTGTTGAGGCTGCGCTTCTTTGTTGATAGTTAGATAAGATGGACGAAAGAAGCAAATTCTACGACTGCGCTTATATCTTTTTAAAGTTCATATCCTCTAAAGAGCGATGCCGCCATCTAGCAAGCCGAATATACGTTTTTTCATGCAGTAATGCCACGTAAAGAGTCCCGTAAGTACGCCAGTCTCGAGAGGGGGGGGTTTGCTCCACCCGCCTTTCCCGCTGTGTTCTGCTTGTTTTTACTTCAGACTCACGTTTTCTCCGTGCGTAACTATAAGTTCCAGCTTCAAAGCTTCGCACTCTCTGCTGCTTCACGGTTTTGCGCTTTTAGCCATACGGCTCCCACGGACGGGGGAACCTATGGGGGTGATGAAAGGGGACCTCAATCCCTCGATCGCCACCGTAGGGAGAGATCCCCTTCGTGCCACCCCAGGCAGAGCCCCTTCACTAGGGTCTCTGGGGGCTCGGCACCAGTCCGAAGCCCCTTCTTCCCGCCGGGTACGGATCGCGCTCCCCGCAGATGCGGAGGAGCGCGTCCGCCATGGTCGCAAGTCTTGCCGGAAGTCCCTGGCTGCCCCTGGAGTCTTGTGTGCAGTTCTGGAGGCCTCACTTCAAAAGGGATGAGGACCGAACGAAGCGGGTGTTAAAGACGGCTTCAAGAGGGAATTAGATAAGCATATGGAGCAGAGGTCCATCAGTGGCTATGAGCCACAAGGTACAGATAGGAACTCTCAGTCTGGGGCAAGTGATGCTCTGTATTCTTGGTGCTTGGGGGGGGCAACAGTGGGAGGTCTTCTAGTGTCCTGGCCCCACTGGTGGACCTCCTGAGGGCACCTGGTGTTTTTGGCCACTGTGTGGCAGAGTGTTGGACTGGAGGGGCCACTGGCCTGATCCGATATTGGCTTCTCTTATGTTCTTATGTTCTTAAAGCGACAAGGATGATTGGGGGGGGGGGGTGGCCTGGAGACCAAGAAGCCCTACGAGGGAAGGCTGAGGGACTTGGGAATGTTCAGTCTGGAGATGAGGAGGGGTGACAGGATTGCTCCCTTTAAGTATTGGCTGTCACTTAGAGGAGGGCAGGGAGCGGTTCCTGTTGGCAGCAGAGGAGAGGACTCGCAAGAACACGTTTAAATTACAGGCCGGAAGGTACCGGCAGTGTTTCCTCTAAGTTGAGTTAATGTGAGCCAGCTCACAGGGTTTTTTAAAAAAAAGAATTTTTAAAATTTCATACATTTTTGTCTTAGCAAAGGAAGGATGGCACCAGAGCCAACTAATTTATGCAGCAGGTAAATCGCTCACTCACAACTTTAAAGCCAGTAACTCACAAAGTAGAATTTTTGCTCACAAAACTCCACAGCTTAGAGGGAGCATTGGGTACCGGCTGGATCTCAGGAAAAACTTTATGACAGTCAGAATTGTGCCACAGTGGAACCGGCTGTCCGGGGAGGTGGTGAGCTCCCCCTCCCTGGCAGTCTTCAAGCAGCGGCTGGACAAACATTTGTCAGGGATGCTCTAGGCCAGGGGTGGCCAACCTGTGGCTCGGGAGCCACATGCGGCTCTTTCACACATATTGTGTGGCTCCTGGCAGGGCGGCTGGGGAAGCAAAGGGGAGGCATGCTTTTTCTCTCTTTCTCCCTTCCTTCCTTCCCTCCTCCCTCCCATCTATTTGCTTTCCTAGTTTCTCTCTCTCTCTTTCTTTCCACTTCTTTAATTCTTTCTTTCCATCTCTCTCTTTTTTTCTCTCTCTCAATATCATTAGCAAACAAGTAATATCATTATCAATAACTGGTTTTCCTTGTTTGTTTTTATTTTTGGCAGTCCCATTTAACGTTAATAAAAAGCAAATGTGCATATTTTTAAAAATAAAAACAGGTGTGTGATATTTGTTCCTGTCTTGCGGCTCTCAGATATCTCTATGTGGCTCTTACGTTTATTCTATGTGGCTCTTACGTTAAGCAAGGTTGGCCACCCCTGCTCTAGGCTGATCCTGCATTGAGCAGGGGGTTGGACTGGATGTCCTCTACGACCCCTTCCGACTCTCTGATCCTATGATTCTATGACTTACCCTGTTAGTCACTGCCAGGATGACAAGGTTGCAGTAGGCTTCCGGGCTCGGCTTCTTCGGGTTCAGAGGATCGTCCCCCGTGTTCCTCCTCTCCCAGCTGCCGCAGGTCTTGCCTCGTTCCCAGCTCCCGCTGTAGGCCTGCCGGTGCTCCCAGCTGCCCCCGGGCTTGCCCGCCCGCCTGCACTCCCAGCTGCCCCCGCCTTTGCCGGCAGGGTGGCGCTCCCAGCTCCCGCTGTAGGTCTGCCGGCGCTCCCAGCTGCCAAAGGGCCGCCCGCCGCCTGCCTGCCTCTTCTCCCAGCTCCCGCTGCCCTGCTTTCTCTCTAGGCTACCGCCCCCGCTGGGCCTCCCCTCCGGCCCGCCCCGAGCCATTTTCCAGTCCAGGCTGCAGATGGTGTGGCGCCTCTCCGTGGTGGCCCCCAGCGGCCTGGGGTCCACCGGCCTCTTTTCAGGAGGTCCTCCGAGGAATTTCTTCTCCTGCATGCTTCCGGGATAAGAGTCCAGACTGCCCCCTGCAGGCACCGGGTCAACTCCCAAGCCTGGAAATATGGGGGGGAAGACCAGTGATTAGTCATCTGTACTAACCAGAGGACCATCAGTGCGAAAATCTGCCTTTTCCAGTCGAGAGTGGAATGGAGCTGCCTAAATAATTGGAAGCTCATGGCCTGAAAATTCGGTTGGTCTCTAAAGTGCTATTGGACTTGACCGGGATCGCTATGCAGAGGCAGGCAATGATAAACCACCCCACTGGTGGACCTCCTGATGGCACCTGGGTTTTGGGCCACTGTGTGACACAGAGTGTTGGACTGGAGGGGCCACTGGCCTGATCCAACACTGGCTTCTCTTATGTTCTTATGTCTGGGGCAGTGATGCTCTATATTATTGGTGCTTGGGGGGGGGCACAGTGGGAGGGCTTCTGGAGTTCTGTCCCCACTGGTGGACCTCCTGATGGACCCTGGGTTTTGGCCATTGTGTGACACAGAGTGTTGGACTGGAGGGGCCACTGGCCTGATCCAACATGGCTTCTCTTATGTTCTTATGTCTGGGGCAAGTGATGTTCTGTATTCTTGGTGCTTGGGGGGGGGGCAGCAGTGGGTGGGGGCGTCTGGAGTTCTGGCTCCACTGGTGGACCTCCTGATGGACCCTGGGTTTTGGCCATTGTGTGACACAGAGTGTTGGACTGGATGGGCCATTGGCCTGATCCAACATTGGCTTCTCTTATGTTCTTATGTCTGGGGCAAGTGATGCTCTGTATTCTTGCTGCTTGGGAGGCACCAGTGGGAGGGCTTCTGGAGTTCTGTCCCCACCGATAGACCTCCTGATGGCCCCTGGGTTTCGGCCACTGTGTCACACAGGGTGTTGGACTGCATGGGTCATTAGCCTGACCCAACACGGCCTCTCCTTAAGTTCTACCCCTCCCCAAATCTCCATGAATTTCCCAAGCTGGATTTGGCAACCCTAGTTTCCCTTGCGCTGCATCAGTCCACACCCGTTTTGAGGACCAAGAGGTGCAGCGCATCGTCCCGCAGGTAGGAGGCAGCAGCGATTTCATGGGTGGGGATTCTCAAGATGAGCTCCTCGTTGTCCCGCCAGGTAAGGAGCAAGCAGCGCGCTGAAAGGCTCAGGATGCTGTCCTGCTCTGGGGTGGTCTTCAGCGGAAGCTCCTTCAGTTGCTGCAGGGGAGGCAGAGGAAAGGAGAAAGGCCGGAGTTCTATTTCTAGCCCCTGCAATGAGACCTGGCATGGAACAAGCAGCCGCGTGGCCATCTCATCTCCTCCCACTGTACCACGTCCATGAACATGAACATATGAAGCTGCCCTCTACTGAATCAGACCCTTGGTCCATCAAGGTCAGGGCTGTCTACTCAGACTGGCAGCGGCTCTCCAAGATCTCAGGTGGAGGAGGTCTTTCCCATCACCTACCGCCAATGCTCCCTCTAAGCTGTGGAGTCTTGTGAGCAAGAATTCTACTTTGTGAGCTACTGGCATTAAAGTTGTGAGCAAGTGATTTAGCTATTGCATAATTAGTTTGCTCTGGAGCCCTCCTTCCTGCGCTAAGACAAAAATTGGTGAGCTGGAGGCTAAAAAACTGTGAGCTAACTCACACTAACTCAGCTTAGAGGGAACACTGCCTACCGCCTGGTCCCTTTTAACTGGAGACGCCGGGGATTGAATTTGGGAACCTCTGCGTCCCAAGCAGATACTCTGCCAATGAACCACAGCCCCTCCCCTCAGCCCTGGACAAGTCACCCTTCCCAGTCCAGGAGACGCAGAGGGGGCACCACAGAAAGACCCAGGCAAGTCCCAGGTATCTCTAGTGAGTGAGTCAAGCCCCACAGTACAGGGGAAGGCAGGAAAGCAGCCCCCCCCCGTCCCCATTTCCCAGTCTTGGTGTTGTGCCTCCAGTTCTCTTTTCTCAAAACAGTACTCTTCAGTCAGATGTGCTGGAGAGGATAGAGAAGGGAAAAGAAGAAGAAGAAGAAGAAGGGATTGGATTTATACCCCACCCTTCACTTATAGTCTCAGAGCAGCTTACAGACTCCTTTTCCCTTCCCCTCCCCACAACAGACACCCCGTGAGGTAGGTGGGGCTGAGAGAGCTCTTCCCCGAACTGTCCTTGAGGGAACAGCTGGTACCAAGCTATGGCTTGCCCAAGGTCATCCAGCAGGTGCAAGTGTTGGCCAGCAAGGCACTCTTCTGTGCTCTTATGGATTTTTATCCATAAGTTTGAACTCTGTGTCGCCAGCAGTGGAAGGGACTTGCGCTTTCTTCTCCACATAGGAGCCAGCTCCAGCCCAAGCCAGGAGGCTGACACCCCAAGCAGTTCACCCAAGACAAGGACAAAGGATTCCTCTTGCCATGAGGCCTCCTTCTGTCAGACATCCGCTGGTTAACCCCCACTCCTCAATATACATCTGAATAAGTTATGCTAACAAGACTGCCTAGCACCTACTGTGCCAACCATCAGATACTTGGCTAAAACCATCAACTGACAATAGGTTGGCCAGGTGAGTCATCGGACCCTAGACTCAGTGTCTGTTTCCTGGTGAAGTCATACTTTTGCAACACTGACCAAACCCCTGGACCTCCTCCCTTTGTTCACCTTTAACCTATAGCAAGGTCCAACAGGGACGGACCGCCTAGTAGGTGTGTTAGTGGGTTGTGGTCTGCAGAGCCCGCCCCAAGACCCCCAATAAAAGTCCAAACCCAGAGTCACTCGGCCTCTTGAGCCATCGCCCTCTATCTTACCTATTGACCCTTCAGTCCAGCTTTCTGTCCCCAACCCTTGCCTCCATCTTTAAACCCTTTTTCTCTCTCTGGACTCGCGATCCAGGAGAACCACGTGGTCTTGCCGGTTCAAGCCTCGTGGCCCCATAGCTTTTATACCTTTCCTCCCAAATCCAATTCATCTGGACATCGGACAACGCATCTAAGGTAACGTGCTTTCCCCACCAACGAAACCTGCTCATGCAAAAGTGCTATTTTCTCTCTTTATTTTATTAGGCCTGTAAGATTGTGTGTGTGATTACGATTTTTGTATGCTTGATTACATGATCCAGTAAACAACATTGAACTTGGAACTCGCCTCACGTGCCTCTTTCCTTGAGATCTCCCGGGAGGGGTGGGACCCTGGTATAGTTGGCAAGAACCCGTGTATTTTGCTGATTGCTAAATGTAAATTAAAGCAATTCGGCTAACAGAATTGGGGGCTCAGTCCGGGATTGCCCTGAGGGTTAAACTTCGCGCCATAGTCGACAGGCGTGTCTTTAACCCACAGACGTAAGGGAAAAACCACTTCCGGAACTCTTGGAGAGGCTGTATGATTGGTTTCTGTCTGCGTGCCTGGCTCTAGTGAGCAACCTATCGTGGGTGGCTTCCCCCTTCTCTCTCTCTCTCTTTGAACCCCAGGTCAAACTGTGTGACCGTCCGCGCGTCTATTTTGTGGGAAGGGACCCCAAAGAAGATCAGAGTAGGGCGCTAGACCAGTTGCACCAACACTACATACACTACATACACCCGCTGAGTCCGAAAAAGAACTTTTTCTTTGAGCGCACCCTCGCTCCCCCTCCTTGCTTTACTTCGCTCAACGAAGTGAAATCAATTGATTTTGGTTAGGGGTCAGCCTGCTGGAACATATTGTTTCGAAACCCCGCTGGTTAATAGGTTATCCAGTGAGAGCTTGCGAGCCCAAAACCTTCATTTGGTTGTGTGGTTATCCTGTAAGGACGTGAGGTTTGGCCAACCCGTTCTCGAAACCCTCATATAAAGAGACTGGGTGTCTCTGAGACTGGGTGTCTCCTTTTTGGGTTAAGAGTAATCCCAGAGTGTCGCGAAGGGTGTGAGTCCCCGGCTCTAAAAACTAAATTCAGGCAGGGAGTGCCTTCTGTAGGGTTAAAAGTAATCCCCGAGTGTCGAGAGAGGTGTGAGTCCCCGGCTCCTAAAACTAATTAAAGGCTGGGATAGCCTGTTCTGTGGTGCATTGGCCACCTTGAGCCAACAACTGTAACCTAAGAAGCCGATTAAGGCAGAAAAAGGGAAATTCAGCTTCCTTTTCTCGCGCCCCTGTTGTAAGTAAAAACAGGAGAATCCCTGCAAAGATGTTTCGTACCAAGGAGGACGAACCTAAGCTAGAAAAATGGCTGGTAAAGAAAGGCAAGTCTCCTTGGAAGGAAGGATCTTTTAAGGGCCCCAATCCATTAGAAATCGCCCAAAATGCTTTCCAGGACTACTGTAAAGCGCAAAAACCCAGTTCAGCAGCCAAAGACACAGCCGCCAGTTGGGCTCTGTATACGGCTTTGCGAGACGCTGCCTCAATCATTAACCGTCTACAGGCAGACGTGGAAAAACAAGAAGAAATTGTCAGGGAGAACAACCAAAGACATGCCCAGGAAACGGAGGAATTAAAGATCCAACATAAGGCCGCATTGGAAAGAGAGGAGGCCAGATTCGACAAATTAGAATCTAAATTTGAAGCAACCAGAGAGGAATTAAGAGAAATAAAAAGCAAACATGAACAAGACCTCATAGACCAGAGAGAAAATTATGAGGACTTAATGGAACAGAGAATAAGAGAGGTCGAGGCCGAGAGCCAGCAGTTACAAGCAGATAAATTAACTGTGACCTTAGAGAATCAAGGTTTAGCACTCAACATTCAAAAGGCTGAACAAAAAGCCGCAAAGGCTACAGCCAGGGCTGAGGAAGCAGAGAAAGCCCTAGAAAAGGCCAATGTAGCCCTAGTATCAGTACAACAAGGAGCAAAATATTTGGCCCAAGAAAACCTAATTAAGAGAGAGCGAGCCAATCATGATGCCTGTAAAAGAGAGATAGAGATTCTAAAACGACAATTAGAAGCCCAAAGAGCGGTGGTATCAGCAATCCACCCGGAGGGTTTAATTGACCTCTCCCACACCGAAGAAGACCCTGAAGCCCCCATAGAAGAGCCCACGGAGAACCATGCCCCCGTCCACCCAGTGAGCACCAAACAAATGGTCACTAGGACCGGCACCAGAACCACCACCCAAACTGTAACGGAAACTCAGCAATGGAAGCCCGATGAGGTTAAGGCCATCGCCGAGCAAGTAGGCTCTCTCTCCAAGGATACTGCCGTACAATGGATGACACACATCCATACCATGTATGGCGGTGTCAATGGAGAGGATCTCTGCCAGCTCGCCAGGCGCTGTGCTTCAGGCACAGATCTAACAGCCATTAATTCAGCCATAGCCACCAACGGTATTGCAGCCGGTACTCGGATCCAATGGATGCAGAAGGTTTTGGAGTACCTCCACCCGAACCGCAGCTTATCTGCACTGTTCATCCTAGAGAAGCAAGGGCCAGGAGAAGACCCAGAGGCTTATATGGCCAGGAAACAGCTATTAGCTCAATTGGCAGATACATTATATATTGACCCTGACACCAATGAACCCGAATTCGATGACGATGCGTTTAGACGCGCACTCATGCATGGGTTCAATGCCCAAACCCAATTGGCTCTTAATATTCCAGATCCCACTAGGGGAACCTGGCCCAATATGGAACTCAAAATAAGGCGGGTGGCTACCTTACTCAGGAGCACAGGAGTCACAAAGGCGGGGAAAGGATCCAAGAAACATAAAGACAAGGAAGAGGAAGAACCCATTCAAGCCATCACATACGCCAATCACGGCCCACACTCTCAGTACCAACCTTCAGGCAAATATGATAACCGGAATGATAGAAATTATGATAGAAACAACGACAGGAACAATGATAGGAACTACGATCGGAACTATAAGAATGACCGCTATGACCGTAATAAATCCTGGCAAAGAGGCGGCAACAATAATTATAGAGGGAAAAGGGATTACAATAACAACAGAACCAACCCAGCGCAGGCATACATGCATCCCTCTGCTCCGCCGCTTCCGGCTGACTATAACAATGGCCCTGACGATCGGTATAGTCCTGCCCCTAGCTCAGGCAATTCACACCCGGCTGCCCAGCTGCTGATGCCCGGTCCACAACCGTTCCACCAAAAAGTCAATAGGGAGGCACCTCCAAATGGAGTAAGTCCATTCAGATGGCACCTTTGGATGGAACTCAAAGAACGGGGCTTTGAGATGGAGCGCTTCCATCTGCAACCCGACTCGGTCCTCCTCCAGGCACTGACAGACTCGGCCAAGCAACAGGAACGGCCTCTCAACCCAGTAAAGACCACTCTCACTCGCATTGAAGAGGAAAAAGGGAACCAAAGCTAGGGCTGCCCGGAGTCCCACAATCTCCCCAATGGCATAGTGGCTCCTTTGAAGCCCGACACATGGGGGAGACCGACTGTGAAAGCAGGGGTCGGGACTCCAGGGAACATGAAACCTGCTACACTCCTTGTAGATACGGGAGCATCCACCAATGTTCTTAAACCCCAATTGGCTCAAACAGGCCAGCCATCTTCAGCTACTCTCTCTCTCTCAGGCTTTGCCGGAGGCAAGCACACTGCCACCATCTGGAATTCGATTCCCTTAACAGTGGGAAAGCTTTCCACACGTGTGTCTGCCTGCGACAACCAGGGTGAAGACGATGGCATTCTCGGGGCTCCATTTTTCCGAGACCATGGGCTCACAATTGATTTGGCTAATGGCTTCCTCTGGCAGATTCCGGGAGGTCCTAGCGAAATCAATGCAGTCCATCGGTGTGCCGCCCTAAAGGCTCCTCTTCCCCTGGCCCCATTGGAACCTAGTGACCCTTGGATCCAAGATTTCCCTGAAGTCTGGATCCAAGACAAAGCAGAGTGTGGCACCGTCTGTGATGCCTGTGTATTAATAGAAGGGAAGGATCCACCTCCACAAAAACAGTACAAGTATCCCGCCGAAGCTGAAGCCGGAATAGCCAAAACCATTGAAGGGCTCCTCCAATGGGATGTCATCCTCCCAATGCAATCCATATGCAACGCTCCCCTCTGGCCCGTCCTTAAAGCAGACGGAGTGACCTGGAGAATGACAGTGGATTTCAGAGCGCTAAACGCAGTGACTCCTCCAGTGGCCCCTGTCGTAGCAAAATACCATGAGATCCTTGCGGCCATCGCCGCAGGATCGCGCTACTACAGTGTGATTGATTTGGCTAATGCGTTTCACTCCATCAAATTGCATGAGTCATGTTGGTATAAGTTCGCTTTTACCTTCCGTGGCCAGCAATATGCCTTCAAACGCACACCCCAAGGTTTTCACTCCAGTCCTAGCATCTGCCATGCACACGTTGTACGCATGTGGGAACACCTTAGAGCTACCTCTAAAGATCACGTGCTTTCTTACGTGGATGACATTCTTGTCCACGCCTCCACAGAAGAAGAAGTCACTGATGTAACCCGGGAAGTCTTAAATCTTCTCAGGGAAGCAGGGTTCAAGGCTAGTAGGGATAAGGCCCAGCTAGTTCAAACGCGGGTCAAGTACCTTGGCCTGGCCCTGGGTCCCGATGGCAGGACTCCCGATGCCCAGCGCATGGAAGTCATTGCCAAGCTCCCGGCGCCTACCGATGTGCCCTCCTTAAGAGCTTTACTAGGAACATTCAACTTCTCTAGGGATTTTGTGGAAGGCTTTGCTGATAAAGCGCGCCCTCTGTACTCTCTCTTAAAGAGCAACACACCCTGGTTCTGGGGACCTGAACAGCAATACGCCTTTGCCAGCCTTAAACAAAGCCTTGCTTCTGCTCCCGCTCTAGCGCATCCGGACCCTGATAAACCCTTTTACATCCAACTGGCACATTCTGAGAAAAGCATCGGCGCCACCCTTATACAGCATCATGCTGGCGCCCCAAGAGTGGTCGCCTATGCCTCCCGCAATCTTTCCTCTGTAGAAATAAAGTTTACCCCATGTGAGAAAGTCTGTCTAGCCCTTGTCTGGAGCCTTACTCACTGGGAATTTATCATCGGAGGTGCGAAGGTCATAGTGCAAACCACACACACCCCTCTGAAGTACATTCTCTCAGGGAAAATTCAGGATGGCCAAGTATCTAATGCCCGCATTGCCCAGTGGACACTTGCACTGGTCAATAAGGGAGTAGACTACCGAAAAGAACAGAAGGAACCCCCTGCCCCGTATGGCCTCATCATAACTGGGGATGAGCATGAGTGTCCTCTACCAGTGGTCGACCATGTACCCTGGCCAGCCACATGGGGAGTGCCATTCGAAGAAGCCAAGCAGCTCGGTTTTCACTGCTGGTTCTGTGATGGATCCTCCTTCCATGTGACAGGGACACCCTATACAGGTTATGGTGCCATCCGTACCCACGACGGTCACACTTTGCAGGAGTCTGTCTGCCCCCATTCCAGCCAAGCCGCAGAGGTCGCCGCCCTGCGGGCGGTTCTAGCCTTTGAGCCCCCAGACATTCCGGTCGCTGTGTTCACCGACTCGGACTGGACGGCCAAAGCCGCTACAGTGTGGCTCCCCCACTGGGAAAAACAGGATTGGGTAAATGCAGAAGGCAAACCGGTGGCCCACGCAACACTATGGAAAGATGTTGTACAACTCCTCCATAGACGTGTGGCGGAGACTCAAATCTCCCATGTCAAGGGTCACCAGAAAAATAACTCTGAAATCGCATACTGGAACGACCAGGCAGATCTTTTGGCCAAAGCTGCTGCACAGCTACCCCTTCCCCAAGAACCACCAGAACAACCTCTGCAGGCTGTCACTACACGCAGCCAACATAATAGGTCATCCATCCCACCAGTCTTTGTAGACCTTGGGGAGCTCCAGGCAAATGACGCCGATGTACAGGACCTCCTTTCCAAGGGCAAGGACCCCACAGGGAAATACTCCATAGAAGAACGGGACGGAGTAATCTGGGCGGTGGATCACACTGGGGCACGTCACTGGGTAGTTCCTGTAGAGGTACGAGCAGACCTGATCCAATTTGTTCACGAGCAGGGCCATAGAGGAAAAGACCTCACTTTGGAACGGGTGCGCGATGCAGGCTGGTGGCCAGGCATGAGACAAGACGTCGCCCAGTGGGTAGATAACTGTCTCGCCTGTGCCATGGTCAATGCAGACTCATCCGGTCCCAAAGCCCCTATTCAACACCAACGCATAGAGGGACCATGGGCACGAGTTCAGATCGATTTCATCGGTCCCCTTCCCAAAACTAGCCGTGGCAACAGGCACTGCCTCACAGTAATTGATCCCTTCTCCAAGTGGGTCGAAGCCTTCCCCTGCCGGGACAACTCCGCCGGCACGGCTGCCAAACTCCTTTTTAATAACTTATTCTCACGCTGGGGCATCCCCCGAGTCCTGGACTCCGACCGCGGGCCTCATTTCATTGGAGAGGTCACTCAGGAGCTCTGCAAGGCTCTGGGGATCACCCAAAGATTCCACATTGCGGCACACCCCCAATCTTCTGGCTCTATTGAACGCGCTAACCGTACACTCAAAGAGGCGCTCATGAAAATGGTTAATTCCACGGGCAGGACTTGGGATGAAAAACTGCCCATCATTCTCATGGCTATCAGGGGGACCACGGCCTCACACGGCTATTCCCCACATATGGTCATGACTGGCAGGAAAATGCGCATGCCAGAAGCTTTTTGGCTACAGAGCGATGTCCCCTCGGACTTTGAACCCAAAGTGGCAAATGATGAGTGGGTCAGATCCCTCCTCACTGACATCCTGATCATACACCTCCAAGTAGCCAACATGCTCGGGGAAAGCCAGCTCGCAATAGACAAGAAATTGGGATGGGTTCGTAATCCTCAGGTTTGGGATCCAGGGCAGCAAGTGCTCTACCGCAAGTTCAGCCGCAAACAGCATGCTCTCATGGCTAAATGGGCTGGTCCGGTCCCCATCATTGATAGGGTCAGCCCTGCAGTGTACAAACTGGCAATCCCTCGAAAGCATGGCCAAACGTGGCACAAGTTCTTCCACTCCTCCCAACTCAAACTGTGGAAGGGTGAGCCGGTTCCAGTCCCACCTGATCTCCCTCCGGACCCCGGTGGCGACGGGAATCCGCTGGCTGCAGTTAAACACGGTCCTTTCCTTCCCACAGACATCTTTGAACTCTTTCCTCTTTTCTCCCTTGGAGACACTTGCCTGTTCCACTAAGTGCTTCCCAATGGCTCAAGCCGCCATTTAGGAAGCAAGGGGGGGAGGGAATAGCAGAATTTTAAGTATAACAACCTTGTTCCAAGAACAAAAGCCACGGTAGCGTGCAGCAGTAACCGCACCGGGCTTGCATAAGTGCCAAGCGCACACCAATGAACGAAGAACCTCTAAGCACCTTTAGCTAAAAGGGAACCATACTGTGACTACTTGGGTATGTCGACTGCAGTATGGAGTACAGGGATCTCACTCATACACCCCTCAAACATTATATTACAGAATGCATCCAGGAAGTTTCACCTCAGCAACAGACAAATGGGTAAGACCATTAAAAATTTTATTGTTATTGTCCTTGATTCATTTTACATCGACAACACAAATAGCCAACCATACGGTAGTCTTGACCAGATGGAGATGCGTGGGAATCAACATGCCTTTTAGAATTTTTACCTGTGTAACAGGACGGCATGACAGAGCAGTCACACTCACACCCATAGATCGGTGTCCACCACAGCAGCTCACACATTGCATCCAAAGCCACACCGGAGAAAAGGTGACGCTATGCACCTCCGGGAAATATGCTATGGATGAAATGGAAGTGACCTTGTGCAAACAGCCACAAGACAAAATCAACACCTCCACCATTGAATATACTGCTCCTACCCCCATCTCCCTCTACACTGACATAGCTGTAATTTCAGCTGCCGTATGGGACATTGGCGATCCTTTAAAATTAATCATTTCCATTGGCTCCCGTCATTTCCATAATGACACAGAGGTCCCAATAACGCTCACGGACCCATTCGGTGAAGAAATAGACCTAGAGCCACTGGCATGGGGCAAGCTCGATTGGCATTTTAACTGCTCTGCGTTAAAGCAGCAAGGTCCCCCAGACTGGACCCTCCTTCTAAACACATCTGTCTGCCTCAATGCCACCGATACTGTAAATCTTACAGCTATCGGAACAACAATTCTACAGCTCACTCATCAGGAAGGAAATTATACTTTAATAATTGGTAATGCAAATCACACACTAAATTTGGACCCACTTATCCAAAATGTAGACGCACTGGCCTCATTGACCTACCCGGTAGTGGGGGCACACACTTTAAAATTTAATCATCAAGAAACAGTCTTGATGCAGCCGCAAATTTCAGTCAAAAGGGTCAATGTCAGCTTAAATGGGCTTGGCACTTCTTTCAGCCATGCCCTCTGTGACTCTTACTTACACACGACCCAGCAAGGTTGGGACAATTGGATCTTAATGTGGCGTAAAGGGGAGCTCTCTAGAAGGACTAAACGCGATCTTTCTGATTGGGTCGCACCCGTAGGAGCGGGCATGGCAGCCATAGATGCTGCAAACATAGAAGTGATAGCGAATAAAGCCTCCAAGGTTGCATTCGACATCTCTCAAATGAGCCTCCCTCTTACGCAGTCATTGGATTCCCTTGCCCATGTGGAACGCTCCACCAACCCACTGCTGGTTACTTGGGAACAAATCATGGAGAAAGATTTTAACCATTTCCTTGATGGCATTCAGTCTTTACAAAACAATATTTCATTGGCTCTTGCTTGCACACAAGCACAAACTCTTAATGTAGTCACTGCCATGACTATAATCAAACAAGCTATGGCTGGAGTTATACCTTTAGAAATAAGGGAATTGATTAAAGGAAATCTAACCACCAGTGAAATCTCTCTCGAGCACTGGTGGTCGTTGGCAAACGCCTCTTTTGATGCAGTAACCCAGACCTTGCAATTGATTATAACCACAGTGACCGCTAAAGAAATTTTCCACATCTATCCAGTAGTTCCACTGGGTATCCAAGTTAATTCGGACACAGTATTATATGCCAGGAACAGTGACCGATGGGCTAAAGTAAGCTCATCCAGCTGGCATATGATCAATCTAGACGGATGTACCCATAAGGAAAACTTAGGCTTCATCTGTGATGACGAAGCCCTAGAGAAACATCACCCATGCTTAGTTCCCAAGAAACACGCCATCTCACACTGCCAATTTGACGCAGTCAGTGAGACCGGGTCCACTATTATATACATAGGCAGAGCTTGTGTCTGTCTCAGGACAACCTGTGAACACATTCACCTCAATACACTATACTACCAACAAATGCTGCCTGGAATAAACAGATGCTTTTGTAACATTACCTCCATCAGAGGGTGTGACTTTTATTTTGAAACCCCCATTTGGACACAACAAGAAATGGCCTTATCCCCAGAATTATATGACTCTATTGCTCCAGTACCTTTGGGGTTAGGACTGGAAGCCCTGAGGAAATTGCTCTCTCACCCGGACCTCCAAGAGCGCCTGGCTCAGCTAAAGAAAGCGGGAGACAAAGCCGCCTTAAATGTTTCCCATAATGGTGCCAGGATTAAGGAACTGGCTGTGGAAATTAAGGAGGCTGGAAAACATAGCTGGTGGGAATCGATTCTTGGTTGGTCGCCGACAACGACGGGATATTTGAATTTAATGCTCCACCCCATAGTCGTCATTTTGGCCTTCCAAATTATTTTAATAGTGGCGCTACTTACATTGACTTGTTGGGTGAGGAGACAAATCCACAAATTGGAAGCTCAATCTAAAGCCACGGACTTCCAAGCCTTGATGCACGTTGCATCTAAGGTTTCGAATTCCTAGCCCCTCCTTTCCGACCTCTGACATACCTTAACTGTTGCCCTTTTCCCTATGTTTGTCTGTCTTCCTCCATTTTCAGACCCTTATGTGTGTTTATGTTTATGTTTCTATTCTTTAACCGTTATTGGGTGGGTCTCTTAGAAGAGACCCATGAGGTAGAAAAATTGGTCTTTAGCAGCAGTCTATCGAACCCAAGGGAACATCAGCGAGACTACAAATGCAGCCGAAAGCAGGTTCAGTCTCCTGCACATATTCAGAAGACCTCAATCTTGCTGCCTTTTTGATTCCTCTGTAGCATCGCTGACACCAAAAAAAAAAAAAACCATATTGCCAGGTCGCCAAGAAGCCAGTGGAGCTTTCTCAGGATGACTGAGATCCATTGTGGCAATATGGTCACGCTTTGAGGCCAGCGCGACGGAGCAGGCCAAGAAAGGAAGTGCAAATGTGCAGGTCCTACTGGAAAGCCAGCGGGAGAAATGCAATCCTTTCAAAAAGGTTAAGGCAAGCCCTGATCTTTTTGTGCAAGCTCTCCACCTGCAATGACTTTTTCGATCATAGGACATAAAAGTTTTAAATCGTTTTTCACCTTTGGGTTCCCAATTTGAAACCTCCTAAAGTATTTTTAATTGTAACATTGGCAGTTTTCAAAATAACAACTTATTAAACAAAGATTCGGTCTTCAGAAATTAAGAACCAGCGTGCTTTGCGGCAGCTCTATTTTGCATACACCCAGACACGTGGATCTTAAAATTAGTCCTCTCAAAACGTGTGCTATTACTTTGTATGTCTTTTGACCGTTCCAATCCATGCCCCGGACTTCTTTATTTTTGGTTTCACTTTTGCAAAAGTCTCCCACCAATGTTTTTACACCCTTTTTACTGTTCATAACCAACCACATCTTAGGATCACCACAAGCCTCTGCTTGTTCCCAAGAGTTTTCCTTTTTTTTCCTATTCTTTAACCAGTATTGGGCGGGCCGAAGCCCTAACGAACCATAGGGAGCAATGAGAGAAAGAAAAGGGAGATAGGGGGTGGGAGGACCGAAAGCATTTCTTCATGGGAGATCAGAAGAGCCGAGGGCGCATCCAAAGATGCCGTCGACAAAAGCTCCGTAGTTACATTTGTGGCTAGCACGAATGTGAAGCTTAGTAGGCGGCTTCTCCCGGTGGGGCGTGTAGAAGTTGGGTTCGGAAGTTACTCCGAAGCCTCCCTTCTTTCGCCCCATCTCCACCAGGCGTGCAATCCGATCGCCACTCGAGGCAGCGACGGGTGCCTGGGGAAAGGCCCCAAGGTTAGCCCGCTCCAGCCAAACGCTCTCCGGCCACATATTACTGCATCTCTCTATGTTAGTGTGACCTCTTCCCTGATTATCTGCCCAAGCAATCCTCAACCCAAAACACTCAGCCGCCTCAGTGCGGGACTCTTATTTGGTCTTTTTGCTTTTTAAATTTTATTTTTCTCATGATATCTTCTTCTCCCAGCATGCCCATTGACGCTCAATCTGCATAGTCTGTCAATCATCATTAACTTTAGTTTTCATATGTACTTTTCTCTATTTATTTATTTTATGAGCTTGTAGCCTCATCCAGAAACTTTTTCATTGTGCACGGTTTTGTTTTTGTCTCCGTCTCTTTGTTTTTGTGCACTCTACGGGCAAGAAATAAACCGTTTGTTTGCAAACCAAGTCTTCTGTTTGCAAAGCAAGTCGGTTGCTTGCCAAAACATTTTTGTTTTTTTTGCTTGCTCTTCTATTCTTTACCAGTGTTGGGAGGGCCGAGGCCCAGACGAACCGTGAGGAATCATTAGTGAGCAGGACAACAAGAACAAGGGGGACATGGAAGCCCGAGAGACAGCTCAGGAGGAAGAAAGGGGACAAATGAATCTTTTGTCCCCCTCTGCTATGCAGCCCCTCCAAGCCGAAATGATCTGGAGGACATGCAGAAGTTGGGTTCGGAATTTAAATCCGGCCCATGCTCTCTTTCACCAGGCGTGCAAGCTCTCCCTGCACGAAGCAGTGGAGAGTGCCTGGGAAGGACTCCCCGGTTAGGTCAGAACCCCGGACAAAGACCCCTGTCCCCTCTTTTCAACATCTTTCTAAGTTAAAGGGAGATTTTCGACAGCTCTCTCCCTGAAGTGCCTGCAAGCTAAAACGTATCCTCGCTCCAACACTGATGTCCAATTCGATTGTTTTTGATTTTTAATAAATTTATTTTTCTTGAAATGTTTGTGTATCCCAGAATGCCCAAACAATCCTCTCATTTGCATACGCAACAACCTCCAGCCGTAACATATACAGCAAAGTCCAAAACACGCGACCTTTGAGGGTTCTGCCTAGTGACTAGCTGCCCAGTCCGCTCCTCATTGGGTATGGGACGGTACCACTGGGATCAGGCTTAAGGGGGAAAGATTGTTCTATTTTTGTACAGTATTAGGGGAGGGCCCCCCGAAGGGAGCCCTCCAAGCTAAAACGGGTACGCAGCTAATGGCGTCCCCGCGGAGCCACCCGGCTCCAGATAAAAGGTCAGAGTCGACCGGACGCAACTCCCGAACCCAGCTTTTGCATGCCCTGCCTGTGCGTGTGTGCGTCTGTCTCTCTCAGGCACACATCTCACAAATGCTCCCCAGGGTTCGGGAGGCGTGCCCGGAGACTCCGCCAACCCCGAAGGGTGAATACCTGGCCTGTGATTATTCCAGCCAGGACCCCAAGATGATGTGTCTTTCATAATACAATGATTCCAGATGTCTGACCTGTTTTGACCTTTTCCGTATTTCTTGAATGCCTTTAGACACTCTGCTTACAAAATCATTAAACTATGTTTTACTTTAATATCCTTTTTTCTTAATTTAAGTAGATACCCATGATGCTTTTAGATAGCAAGGGGGGGCGACTCCTCAATATGCAAACCGGTCTCCTCCTTCCCGGCCGAACTGACTCGTGTCCGTGCCGAGAAGTGACGAGAGCTTCATGAGCTATTGATCAAGACCCGAGTGGCTTCCGAAGAGCCGAAGACATACGAGTCCTGGTGTTCCATTAGATACAATGTAAAGCGCGCCTCTCTCCTGTTCAAACAGCACCAGTTGCCCTGTTCCAACAGAAAAGCCTTGCCGCTCAGGAGAGATGGACGAAGAATTGTTTGTAACAATTTTTATTTCCTTGTGCATTCCTTGTGGAGTATTTTTATTGATACAAATGTGTGTATTTCCGATATAAACATTAATGCTTTATGTATAGATAATACCCTTATAAGAAATTTATAATGTTTCTATAAGGCTTTTTACCAATGAATTTAAGATAAGGAATTTTTAGAATTACTTTTAATATTTCAGTTAAGGATGTTTTTGCTAATTAGAGACTTAAATATTTCTACATAGGCTCCCTTGGTGGTCTAATGCACAAAGCCTTGTTTTTATGTCCGCCCCAGCAACAATTTGGCATTTTTATTGCGATAGATTTTTGTCATCTTCTGGGTCCGTCCCTTGCCAGCTCTTTCTTCCAGGATCGCCATCATGCAGTCTGTCTCAGTTTTATCACTCATATTCGGAGACCTTCACCTGACGCCTTCAGGTCTCCGAGGGGGGGAAATGTTGGCCAGCAAGGCACTCTTCTGTGCTCTTATGGATTTTTATCCATAAGTTTGAACTCTGTGTCGCCAGCAGTGGAAGGGACTTGCGCTTTCTTCTCCACATAGGAGCCAGCTCCAGCCCAAGCCAGGAGGCTGACACCCCAAGCAGTTCACCCAAGACAAGGACAAAGGATTCCTCTTGCCATGAGGCCTCCTTCTGTCAGACATCCGCTGGTTAACCCCCACTCCTCAATATACATCTGAATAAGTTATGCTAACAAGACTGCCTAGCACCTACTGTGCCAACCATCAGATACTTGGCTAAAACCATCAACTGACAATAGGTTGGCCAGGTGAGTCATCGGACCCTAGACTCAGTGTCTGTTTCCTGGTGAAGTCATACTTTTGCAACACTGACCAAACCCCTGGACCTCCTCCCTTTGTTCACCTTTAACCTATAGCAAGGTCCAACAGGGACGGACCGCCTAGTAGGTGTGTTAGTGGGTTGTGGTCTGCAGAGCCCGCCCCAAGACCCCCAATAAAAGTCCAAACCCAGAGTCACTCGGCCTCTTGAGCCATCGCCCTCTATCTTACCTATTGACCCTTCAGTCCAGCTTTCTGTCCCCAACCCTTGCCTCCATCTTTAAACCCTTTTTCTCTCTCTGGACTCGCGATCCAGGAGAACCACGTGGTCTTGCCGGTTCAAGCCTCGTGGCCCCATAGCTTTTATACCTTTCCTCCCAAATCCAATTCATCTGGACATCGGACAACGCATCTAAGGTAACGTGCTTTCCCCACCAACGAAACCTGCTCATGCAAAAGTGCTATTTTCTCTCTTTATTTTATTAGGCCTGTAAGATTGTGTGTGTGATTACGATTTTTGTATGCTTGATTACATGATCCAGTAAACAACATTGAACTTGGAACTCGCCTCACGTGCCTCTTTCCTTGAGATCTCCCGGGAGGGGTGGGACCCTGGTATAGTTGGCAAGAACCCGTGTATTTTGCTGATTGCTAAATGTAAATTAAAGCAATTCGGCTAACACAAGTGGAGGAGTGGGGAATCAAACCCGGTTCCCCCAGATTAGAGTCCGTGCACTTAACCACTGCACCAAACTCGCTCTGTGGTGGGCAAACTGACCTTGGGCCCCATAAATCTGAGAACCACCAGCGTGGGCCCTCCAATGTTCCTGTTGTTGGTTGGCTGATAAAAAGAGAGTAGCTGGTGTTGCCAACCTCCAGGTGGTGGCTGGAAACTGGCCCGTAGCCATTGTGGGACTACTGGGGACTCTGACCCCTTCCTTAAAGGCCCCCCACTTCTTCCCAAAAGCATTTAAAGGGATGCTTTAAATGCTTTTGAGAAGAAATGGGGGGTGGTGCATGCCCCTCTCCCTCCCCTCCTGCAAGATTTAAAGGACTCTTTAAATCATTTGGGAGGGGAGGCAGAGGGGTGCATGCCGCCCCCCCCATTATGACAAATAGTGGCAGCCCCCCCAAGAAAAAAATTTGCCCCACAAACCACAGAACCCTGGCTATGGTCCTGGCTGGAGATCTGTTGGAACGACAACTGATCTCCAGACGAAAGACCAGTTCCCCTGGAGAAAACGACTGCTTTGGAAGGTGGCCTCTCTGGCATTAGAATCCCTGGGGATCCCTCCTCTTCCCAAACTTCTTCCTTCCCAGGCTGCACCCCCAGGTCCCCAGGTATTTCCCAAGAGGGGGTTGGCAACCCTAGCTATCACCTTTGAGTTCCAGATCCAGGGGATTGAACATGAAGCCCATTCCCCCATAATTCATGGTTATTAATGAACCTATCCTCCTTAGGTACTGCACACCAAAAGACAGCATCTCTTTCTGATGTTATTACGCTAGGTCCTCAGGAATCTAATCTGGGAGAACAGGGTTTGATTTCCCACTCCTCCCCATGCAGCTGCTGGTCTGGCCTTGGATCAGTCACAAGTTCTCTCAAGAGCAGTCCTCGAAAGAGCTCTCTCAGCCCCACCGACCTCACAGGGTTTCTGTTGTGGGGAGGGGAAAGGAAAGGAGATGGTAAGCCGCTCGGAGACTCCTTTGGGTAGTGAAGGGCGGGGTATAAATCCAACCTCTTCTTCCCTTCTCTTCTTTGGTGTGGGACAGGATGCTGGACTAGATGGACTATTGGTCTGATCCAGCAGGGCTCTTCTGATGTTCTTATGTTGGAACCCCAGTTCTACAGTACATATGTGGGAGGGAAGGCAGCATGGTAGAGCCCGATCTTGTGAGATCTCAGAAGCTACACAGAGTTGGTACATGGAAGGGAGACCACCAAGGAAGGCTCTGCAGAGGAAGGTGATGGCCAACCACCTCTGCTTCACACTTGCTTTGAAAGCCCCTTGCTGGGGTGGCCATAAGTTAGAAGCTACGCAGGGTCGGTACTTGGAAGGGAGACCACCAAGGAAGGCTCTGCAGAGGAAGGCGATGGCCAACCACCTCTGCTTCTCACTTGCCTTGAAAGCCCCTTGCTGGGGTGGCCATAAGTTGGAAGCTACGCAGGGTCGGTACTTGGAAGGGAGACCACCAAGGAAGGCTCCGCAGAGGAAGGCGATGGCCAACCACCTCTTCTTCTCACTTGCCTTGGAAGCCCCTTGCTGGGGTGGCCATAAGTTGGAAGCTAAGCAGGATAGATACTCGGAAGGGAGACCACCAAGGAAGGCTCTGCAGGGGAAGGCAATGGAAAACCACCTCTGCTTCTCACTTGCCTTGAAAGCCCCTTGCTGGGGTGGCCATAAGTTGGAAGCTGCGCAGGGTCGGTACTTGGAAGGGAGACCACCAAGGAAGGCTCTGCAGGGGAAGGTGATGGCCAACCACCTCTGCTTCACACTTGCCTTGAAAGCCCCTTGCAGGGGTGGCCATAAGTTGGAAGCTGAGCAGGGTCGGTACTTGGAAGGGAGACCACCAAGGAAGGCTCTGCAGGGGAAGGCGATGGCCAACCACCTCTGCTTCACACTTGCTTTGAAAGCCCCTTGCTGGGGTGGCCATAAGTTGGAAGCTGAGCAGGGTCGGTACTTGGAAGGGAGACCACCAAGGAAGGCTCTGCAGAGGAAGGCGATGGCCAACCACCTCTGCTTCACACTTGCCTTGAAAGCCCCTTGCTGGGGTGGCCATAAGTTGGAAGCTGAGCAGGGTCGGTACTTGGAAGGGAGACCACCAAGGAAGGCTCTGCAGAGGAAGGCGATGCCAACCACCTCTGCTTCACACTTGCCTTGAAAGCCCCTTGCTGGGGTGGCCATAAGTTGGAAGCTGAGCAGGGTCGGTACTTGGAAGGGAGACCACCAAGGAAGGCTCTGCAGAGGAAGGCGATGGCCAACCACCTCTGCTTCACACTTGCTTTGAAAGCCCCTTGCTGGGGTGGCCATAAGTCGGAAGCTGAGCAGGGTCGGTACTTGGAAGGGAGACCACCAAGGAAGGCTCTGCAGAGGAAGGCGATGGCCAACCACTTCTGCTTCACACTTGCCTTGAAAGCCCCTTGCTGGGGTGGCCATAAGTCGGAAGCTGAGCAGGGTCGGTACTTGGAAGGGAGACCACCAAGGAAGGCTCTGCAGAGGAAGGCGATGGCCAACCACCTCTGCTTCACACTTGCTTTGAAAGCCCCTTGCTGGGGTGGCCATAAGTTGGAAGCTGAGCAGGGTCGGTACTTGGAAGGGAGACCACCAAGGAAGGCTCTGCAGAGGAAGGCGATGGCCAACCACTTCTGCTTCACACTTGCTTTGAAAGCCCCTTGCTGGGGTGGCCATAAGTTGGAAGCTGAGCAGGGTCGGTACTTGGAAGGGAGACCACCAAGGAAGGCTCTGCAGAGGAAGGCGATGGCCAACCACCTCTGCTTCACACTTGCCTTGAAAGCCCCTTGCTGGGGTGGCCATAAGTTGGAAGCTGAGCAGGGTCGGTACTTGGAAGGGAGACCACCAAGGAAGGCTCTGCAGAGGAAGGCGATGGCCAACCACCTCTGCTTCACACTTGCCTTGAAAGCCCCTTGCTGGGGTGGCCATAAGTCGGAAGCTGAGCAGGGTCGGTACTTGGAAGGGAGACCACCAAGGAAGGCTCTGCAGAGGAAGGCGATGGCCAACCACCTCTGCTTCACACTTGCCTTGAAAGCCCCTTGCTGGGGTGGCCATAAGTCGGAAGCTGAGCAGGGTCGGTACTTGGAAGGGAGACCACCAAGGAAGGCTCTGCAGAGGAAGGCGATGGCCAACCACCTCTGCTTCACACTTGCTTTGAAAGCCCCTTGCTGGGGTGGCCATAAGTTGGAAGCTGAGCAGGGTCGGTACTTGGAAGGGAGACCACCAAGGAAGGCTCTGCAGAGGAAGGCGATGGCCAACCACTTCTGCTTCACACTTGCTTTGAAAGCCCCTTGCTGGGGTGGCCATAAGTTGGAAGCTGAGCAGGGTCGGTACTTGGAAGGGAGACCACCAAGGAAGGCTCTGCAGAGGAAGGCGATGGCCAACCACCTCTGCTTCACACTTGCTTTGAAAGCCCCTTGCTGGGGTGGCCATAAATTGGAAGCTGAGCAGGGTCGGTACTTGGAAGGGAGACCACCAAGGAAGGCTCTGCAGAGGAAGGCGATGGCCAACCACCTCTTCTTCTCACTTGCCTTGAAAGCCCCTTGCTGGGGTGGCCATAAGTTGGAAGCTGAGCAGGGTCGGTACTTGGAAGGGAGACCACCAAGGAAGGCTCTGCAGAGGAAGGCGATGGCCAACTACCTCTGCTTCACACTTGCTTTGAAAGCCCCTTGCTGGGGTGGCCATAAGTTGGAAGCTGAGCAGGGTCGGTACTTGGAAGGGAGACCACCAAGGAAGGCTCTGCAGAGGAAGGCGATGGCCAACCACCTCTGCTTCTCCCTTGCCTTGAAAGCCCCTTGCTGGGGTGGCCATAAGTTGGAAGCTGAGCAGGGTTGGTACTTGGAAGGGAGACCACCAAGGAAGGCTCTGCAGAGGAAGGCGATGGCCAACCACCTCTGCTTCTCACTTGCCTTGAAAGCCCCTTGCTGGGGTGGCCATAAGTTGGAAGCTGTGCAGGGTCGGTACTTGGAAGGGAGACCACCAAGGAAGGCTCTGCAGGGGAAGGCGATGGCCAACCACCTCTTCTTCTCACTTGCCTTGAAAGCCCCTTGCTGGGGTGGCCATAAGTTGGAAGCTACGCAGGGTCGGTACTTGGAAGGGAGACCACCAAGGAAGGCTCTGCAGAGGAAGGTGATGGCCACCTCTGCTTCTCCCTTGCCTTGAAAGCCCCTCACTGGGGTGGCCATAAGTTGGAAGCTAAGCAGGGTTGGTACTTGGAAGGGAGACCACCAAGGAAGGCTCTGCAGGGGAAGGCGATGGCAGACCAGCTCTGCTTCTCCCTTGCCTTGAAAGCCCCTTGCTAGGAGTGCCATATGTCTTGGATGGGAGACCACCAAGGAAGGCTCTGCAGGGGAAGGCGATGGCCAACCACCTCTGCTTCTCCCTTGCCTTGAAAGCCCCTTGCTGGGGTGGCCATAAGTTGGTTGTGACTCGGCAGGCCTCTTGTATGTACAGTACATGCTCAGATACCTTAAAATTAACTTTACACCCATTTATAACCCCTAACGCTGTGCTCAACCCTCTTTCCGGTGCAATATGTTCTGAGCACACGGCTGTTAACTGAACAGGCCCAAACGACACTGAAGCGCATCATATGATTACCCTGGCGGTATCCAGGAGCTGTAACAGTTCGTCACGGCTGGAGGGGTTCAAGGACGTCGTCACCCAGGTCAGGTGGCCTAAAAACTGGAGAGGAAGCAGAATGAGTCGCCACTAAGAGAAGAGAAGAGAGAGAAGAAGAAGAGATTTATACCCCGCCCTTCACCTGTAGTCTCAGAGCGGCTTACAAACTCCTTTCCCTTCCCCTTCCCTCAACAGACACCCTGTGAGGCAGGTGGGGCTGAGAGAGCTCTGAGACAACTGTCCTTGAGAGAACAGCTCTGACAGAACTATGGCTTGCCAGCCATGCTGGATTAAGCCAGTGGCCTGTCCAGTCCAACGCTCTATGCCATGCAGTGCCCCAAAACCAGGGGCCATCAGGAGGTCCACCAGTGGGGCCAGGACACTAGAAGCCCTCCCACTCTTGCCCCTCCCCAAGCACCAAGAAGATAGAGCATCACTTGCCCCAGACCCAAGAACATAAGAGAAACCAATGATGGATCAGGCCAATGGCCCATCCAGTCCAACACTCTGTGTCACACAGTGGCCCAAACCCATCTGTCATCAGGAGGTCCATCAGTGGGGCCAGAACTCCAGACGCTCTCACACTGCTGCCCCCCCACCCAGCACCAACAAGACAGAGCAAGAGTGTTCCATCTATACCTTGTGGCTCATAGCCACTCGTGTTTGCTTGTTTAATTTATATCCCACCCTCCCCGTGGAAGCAGGCTCTTCAAACTGTCTGTGCTTGTAGCTGCCACCCCTTCCTGTGGCAGTGAATTCCATTTGTTAATCCTTCTTGGGGCGAAGAAGGACTTCCTTTTATCTGTTCTAACCCGACTGTTCAGCAATTTCATTAAGCGCCCACCAGTTTTTATACTGTGAGAAAGGGAGAAAAGTACTTCCTTCTCTCCCTTCTGTATCCCATGCATAATTTCGTAAATCTCTTATCATGTCACCCCTCAGCCACCATTTCTCCAAGCTAAAGAGCCCTAACCCTTTTAACCTTTCTCCATAGGGAAGGTATTTCACCCCCCTTAGTCATTTCAGTTGCCCTTTTCTGCACCTTTTCCAAGGCTATAATATCTTTTTTTGAGATGCGGTGAGCAGAACTGTACACAGTATTCCAAAGGAGGCTGCACCCCAGATGTATACAGGGGCATACGCCATCATCACAGGTTCATTAATCTAAGCAAAGACTTCTCAGAGGGCCACGGAGCGGCAAACGGAAGCCTTTACGTGCACGTTCGGTGCTGTGGTTCCCTCCTCGTGAAATGGGCTGACTCGGACGGTCAGGAAAGTTCCTGTGCTTCTATCACTTTGCAGAATGCCCCGCACATGTATTCAGGGGGGCGTCTTTATAAGGGGATCAGACTTGCAGTAAACTAGCAGTCTAAGAGGGAGCTTCGGTGAGGGGAACAGGATTGTAGTCTATCACAAGCAGGGCTATTTTGGGGCAGGAACGCACAGGAACGGCGTTCCGGCTGGCTTCTGAGTTGGCCCTGTCTACAGCCAGCCCCCTCCCGGTTCCCAGTGCGCCTCACAGGCTATGGGGCGCCTGGGGAAGCTGATCCAGAAACTGCCTTCCTTCCCTTAAGTTCCCCATGTGCCCCGCAAGCCACGAGGCACCTGGGGAAGCCGATCTTGGGAGGGAGCTTTTGCTGTCAGGGGTGTGGCCTAATATGCTAATGAGTTTCTGCTGCTGGGTGTGGGCTATTATGCTAATGAGTTCCTGCTGGGCTTTTTCTACAAAAAAAAGCCCTGATTACAAGATTTATTGTATGTATCATCTCACTTCTGCTGCACCGTCTTCGACCTTTGTGATCCACTCTCGACATTGCTTATAGAAGAAGAGATTGGATTTATACCCTGCCTTTCACGCAAAGTCTCAGAGCGGCTTACAATCTCCTTTCCCTTCCCCTCCCCACAACAGACGCCCTGTGAGATAGGTGGTGCTGAGAGAGCTCTGACAGAAACTGATCTTTTTCAAGGACAGCTCTTGTCAGAACTATGGCTTGCCCAAGGTCATCCAGCAGCTGCAAGTGGAGGAGTGGGGAATCAAACCCGGTTCTCCCAGATTAGAGTCCACACCCTTAACCACTACTTCAAACAAGGGTCCCCGACCTTTTAGAGCCTGCGGTATCTTTGGCATTCTGACACAGTGTGGCGGGCACAGTCACAACATGGCTGCCACAACTTACTTTCAGTCCCGCAGTGAAGATCCTTGTGCCATGACGGCAGCCGCTGCCAAAGCAACATCTTAAAAAGTCTGCACAGCCAATTGAATCTCTAATGGCCAATCAGAAGCCTTTTTGTGCAAAAGCCCCACCCACTTTCTAAAAATATTTGGCGGGCACCAAGAAAACTGTCAGTGGGTGCCACATGGTGCCCATGGGAACTGTGTTGGGGAACCCCAGGTTATAGTATGAAGAGTACTGGACTCAGGAGACCAGGAACGGCGAAATCATGAAGCCTTTATTGAGTGATTCAGCATGCCCAGTAGATGGTCAGAACAAGCATGCTTCCAGGGCTCCAGGGCCCTCATTATATGCTGGCCGGAGCCACACCTCCGGCCGCACCCAAAAGACCTGATAGGGGCTTAACATATGCGCATGTTTGTCATAGGTTCCCTGGAGGAGCCTTTGATTGCATTGGCTCCCCAGGGAGAACCTAGGTCCCACATTGGGGGAGGCTTAGAATCCGGATGTCTATTGTTCCCCCAGATTCAAGCTCCCCTCTCTGCCTGACCATGTGCTCTGGCCATGTGGCGGGCGCCATTACCTGGGAGCACATGGCAGGCTGGTTGCTACACGGAGCATACTACATTACAAGTATCTCATGCTTTAGGCAGTGTTTGCTTCATTTTCCTAATTTCTGCAATCCAAGTCTGACGGCATCATTGCTGGGCATCTTGCGCTGTCTGAATGAATGCCTTTCTATGTTTTGTAATCTGCCCCGATTGCTCAGCGAGGAAGGGACCCTGCGAGGGCAGGAAGGTGGGATATCGACTTTGGAACATAATACATAAATAAAGCCAATAAAATAAATAGACCTGAAGCTTATGTTTTAAAACATGAATAACAATATAGTGCTTAGATGTTACTTCTGGAGTATTCAAAGCACTTTAGAAGAAGAAGGAGATTGGATTTATACCCCGCCCATCACTACCCGAAGGAGTCTCAGAGCGGCTTACAATCTCCTTTCCCTTCCCCTCCCCACAACCCTGTGACACCCTGTGAGCAACGCTCCCTCTAAGCTGTGGAGTCTTGTGAGCAAGAATTCTACTTTGTGAGCTACTGGCGTTAAAGCTGTGAGCAAGTGATTTAGCTATTGCATAATTAGTTTGCTCTGGAGCCATCCTTCCTGAGCTAAGACAAAAATTGGTGAGCTGGAGGCTAAAAAACTGTGAGCTAACTCACACTAACTCAGCTTAGAGGGAAGACTGCCTGTGAGGTAGGTGGGGCTGAGAGAGCTCTCTCGAGGACTGCTCATGAGAGAACAGCTCTGAGAGAACTTGTGACTGACCAAAGGTCACACCAGCAGCTGCATGTGGAGGAGCGGGGAATCAAACCTGGTCCCAGATCTCCCAGATTTCAGTCTGCACTGTTAACCACTACACTACCCAGCATGTACACAGGAGGGCAGGATATAAATTTGAAGAATAAATAAATAGAATAAATAAATAAATACACAGGGAGTGATTAAAATGAAGAAGAAGAGGAGGAGGAGGAGGAGAACTCGTGGGCTCTCGATGAAATTGCTGAGCAGTCGGGTTAGAACGGATCAAAGGAAGTACTTCTTCACCCAAAGAGTGATGAACACGTGGAATTCACTGCCACAGGAGGTGGCGGCGGCTACAAGCATGGATGGCTTCAAGAGGGAATTAGATAAACATCTGGAGGAGAGGTCCATCCATGGCTATTAGCCACAAAGTATAGATAGGAACTCTACCTATAGGGCAAGTGATTCTCTGAATTCTTGGTCCCTGGGGGGGGGGCAACAGTGGGAGGGCTTCTAGTGTCCTGGCCCCACTGCTGGACCTCCTGAGGGTACCTGGTGTTTTTGGCCACTATGTGACACAGAGTGTTGACTGGATGGGCCACTGGCCTGATCCAGCGTTGGCTTCTTTTATGTTCTTATGAGCTGGTTTTATACCCCAGTCTTCAAGGGAAGGCCTTGGCCTCTCTGTCCTGTTGAACTGGCTAGCCACTGTGTGAGACAGGAGGCTGGACTAGATCGACCACTGGTCTGATCCAGCAGGGCTCTTCTGCTGTTTTTCTCAGGAGAAGGCCTCGGCCTCTCTGCCCTGTTGTTGGCCCTCCAGAGGAACTGGTTGGCCACTGTGTGAGACAGGAGGCTGGACTAGATCAACCACTGGTCTGATCCAGCAGGGCTCTTCTGATGTTCTTCTAAGGAGAAGGCCTCGGCCTCTCTGCCCTGTTGTTGGCCCTCCAGAGGAACTGGCTGGCCACTGTGTGAGACAGGATGCTGGACTGGATGGACCCTCACTGGTCTGATCCAGCAGGGCTCTTCTTATGTTCTTATGAAGGCCTCGGCCTCTCTGCCCTGTTGTTGGCCCTCCAGAGGAACCGGTTGGCCAGTGTGTGAGACAGGAGGCTGGACTAGATCAACCACTGGTCTGATCCAGCAGGGCTCTTCTGATGTTCTTCTAAGGAGAAGGCCTCGGCCTCTCTGCCCTGTTGTTGGCCCTCCAGAGGAACCGGTTGGCCAGTGTGTGAGACAGGATGCTGGACTGGATGGACCCTCACTGGTCTGATCCAGCAGGGCTCTTCTGATGTTCTTAGGAAGGCCTCGGCCTCTCTGCCCTGTTGTTGGCCCTCCAGAGGAACTGGTTGACCAGTGTGTGAGACAGGAGGCTGGACTAGATGGACCACTGGTCTGATCCAGCAGGGCTCTTCTGCTGTTTTTCTCAGGAGAAGGCCTCAGCCTCTCTGCCCTGTTGTTGGCCCTCCAGAGGAACTGGTTGGCCAGTTTGTGAGACAGGAGGCTGGACTAGATAGACCCTCACTAGTCTGATCCAGCAGGGCTCTTCTGATGTTCTTACCCCTCCTGCAAATGACAAGAGCTGTGTTCATTGCAGAGTTGTTCCATGCCGGGTCCCAGAAACATCCCCTCTTTGTCCCTTTGCCCACCTTACCTTCACTTCCTTTTCCACGTAGTCATGGAGGAGGATGTGGGGGTCGATGAGGTAGTCTGGGGGATACAGCGGGACAGAGTGAAGAGGGCGCCGGCAGATGGGGTTCTTGAAGGTCTGCTTCCGAGCTGCCTTGGGGAAGACCAGCCTCTTGATGGGAGACACGAACCCCTGGAAAGCGGGGGAAGAAACAGGAGAGGGAGATAAGTCAGTTTAGAAAACAGACGACTACGGGAGGTGGACATGAGAGAGGTTTATAAAATTACGCACAGGCTGGAACGAGTGGACTTTCCCTCCCTCTCCCAAAATACCACAACTGGGGGGCATGCCATGAAGCTGGCGAGCAGTAGACTGAAGATGGAGAAAAAGAAATACTTCTTTACACAGCCAGTGATTAGAATGTGGAATTCGCAGCCAGAGGATGTAGTCATGGCCACAGGCACAGAAGGCCTTAAAAGGGGATCAGACAGAATCATGGAGGAGAGCTCAGTGGCTACTAGCCATGGTGACTGAAGGGAACCTCCGTATTCAGAAGCAGACTGGATCTAAGTGCCAGGAGGCAACATCAGGGGAAGGCCTTGGCTTCAATGCTGTGCTGGTGGCCCTCCAGAGGAACTGGTTGGCTGGCCACTGTGGGAGACAGGATGCTGGACTAGATGGGCCATGGGCTGATCCAGCAGGGCTCTTCTGTTGTTCTTATGAAGGCCTTGGCCTCTCTGCCCTGATGTTCAAAAAACCTCAAAAAAGATATTATAGGATTGGAAAAAGTGCAGAAATGGGTAACTAGAATGATAAAAGGGTTGGAACACTTTCCCTATGAAGAAAGGTTGAAGCGCTTGGGGCTCTTTGGCTTGGAGAAACGACGGCTGAGGGGTGACATGATCGAGGTTTATAAGATGATGCATGGGATAGAGCAGGTAGAGAAAGAAGTCCTTTTCTCCCTTTCTCACCAGACAAGAACTCGTGGGCACTCCCTGAAATGGCTGAGCAGTCGGGTTAGAAGAGATAAAAGGAAGTCCTTCTTCACAAAAAAAGTGATTAACTTGTGGAATTCATTGCCACAGGAGGTGGTGGCAGCTACAAGCATGGTCGGCTTCAAGAGGGAACTGGACAAACATCTGGCGCAGAGGTCCATCAGTGGCGATTAGCCACAAAGTATAGACAGGAACTCTCAGTCTGGGGCAAGTGATGCTCTGTATTCTTGGTGCTTGATGGGGGGGCAACAGTGGGAGGGCTTCTAGTGTCCTGGCCCCACTGCTGGACCTCCTGAGGGCATAGGGTTGCCAGCCTCCAGGTGGGGCCTGGGGACCTCCTGCTTTTACAACTGATCTCCAGCTGACAGAGATCAGTTCCCCTGGAGAAAATGGCTGCTTTGAAGGGTGGACTCTGTGGCATTGTACCATGCTGAGGCCCCTCCCCTCTCCAAACCCCGCCCTCTCCCGGCTCCACCCCCAAAGTCCCCAGGTATTTTCCAACCTGGACTTGGCCACCCTACGTAGTAGTGTGGGGTGGCCAACCTCCAGGTGGGGCCTGGAGCCCTCCTGGAATTACAATTGATCTCCAGACCACAGAGTTCAGTTCCCCTGGAGAAAACGGCTGCTTTGGAGGGGGGACTCTAGGGCGTTAGAGACCTCTGAGGTCCCTCAGAGGGCAAAGATGGTGCAGAGTTGTTTTCTCTTGCCCCAGAAGGTTGGATCAGAACCAACGGGTTGAAAGTAAATCAGAAGATTTTTCAGCTAAACATTAGGAAGAACTTCCTGACAGTGCAGTTCCTCAGTGGGACAGGCTTCCTCGGGAGGTGGTGGGCTCCCCTTCTCTGGAGGTTTTCGAACAGAGGTTAGATGGCCATCTGACAGCAATGCGGATTCTGTAAACTTGGGTAGATCATGAGAGGGAGGGCAGGAAGAAGAAGAAGAGATTGGATTTACATCCGGCCCTTCACTCACCTGTGAGGTAGGTGGGGCTGAGAGAGCTCTTTCCCAAACTGTCCTCGAGGGGACAGCCGGTACAGAGCTATGGCTTGCCCAAGGTCATCCAGCAGGTGCAAGTGGAGGAGTGGGGAATCAAACCCGGTTCTCCCAGATTAGAGTCCGCGCACTTAACCACGACACCAAACTGAGGAAGGGGTTGCCTCAGTGCTTAGTTCTCGTGGCCCTTCCTTACACGCCCAGGGAAATGCTGATCGCCACTTTGGGGTCAGGAACCAATTGTTCTCCAGGCCAGTTTGGCCCAGGGATCCTGGAGGGTTTTTGCCCTCTTCTGGGTGTGGAACAGGGGTCACTGGGGTTGTGGAGGAGGTAGTGTTTGTGAGGAGGAGGAGGAGGAGGAGGAGGAGGAGGAGATTGGATTCATCACCCACCCTTCACTCGGAGTTTCAGAGCGGTTTACAATCTCCTTTCCCCTCCCCTCCCCACAACAGACACCGTGTGAGTTAGGTGGGGCTGAGAGAGCTCTCTCGAGGACTGCCCTTGAGAGAACAGCTCTGCCCTCTTTCTAAAAAAGCACTTGGCGGGTATCAGGAAGGGTGTTGGCAGGCACCGTGGCCCCAGCCTTAAGGACTTAAAAACCTCTCTGAAAATAGAAATCCAGATCCCTAGGGTGTGGAATCTTTTACCTGGGACAATTCTGCACTGGCTTTTCCCGCCATTGTTTTAGCAAACCCATCTTGGAACAGAAATTCCCCTCTACATGGCGTGCTGCTTTCGCTTCCTTTGATCATCAGCTTTTATGGCACCCTCTACATGGCGTGCTGCTTTCACTTCCTTTGATCATTGGATTTTATGGTACCTTCTGCATAGATTTATGGCTGTTCTGTGGCTTCAGAGGGGGCTTTGCAGTCCGTACACCTTGGCCCAGGGTATCTGATTGTGTTTTTGAGCTGGACCTTTTCCTCAGTGTTGAGAAAATGAGCAGCGAATGCCAGATGCAGAAGCAGTCCCAGTATCCCTTCCCATGCTTCCACAGAGCAGCTCTGAACTGGACAGAGCTCCAAATCTGCAACATCTGTGCCAGGTAAATCGGCTTTCAACATTCGCTGCTCGGCTTGATCTGTGTCTCTTAGCAGAAACGTTCTTGCCCCGTCGACTGGACTGTGTCAATACCAAATGTTTGGATTTTACTTTTATATCTTCGGGAGATGAAATCCTGGCTTACTGGTGTGTTCCTACCAAAATGGGGAGGGCAAACCAGACGAGGAAAGACCGGGGGTGTGTGTGTGTGGTACCGCCGGTTTCCTCCCATGATTCTGAGACAGGTGAAAGTCACAAGCCGTTGCTCTGCGTGGAGGAAAAAGCACTCTGTGCATAGAATCATAGAGGAATCCCAGAGTTGGAAGGGGCCACACAGGCCGTCTAGTCCCACCCCCTGCTCAGTGCAGGATCAGCCTTAGAGCATCCCTGACAAGGGTTCGTCCAGCCGCTGCTTGAAGACTGCCAGGGAGGGGGAGCTCACTATCTCTCCAGGCACAACTGTGAAAAAGTTTTCCCTAAGATCCAGCCGCCACCTTCTGGCTCTTAATTCAAACCCATTCTTGCAAGTCCTCTCTGCTGCCTATAGGAACAGCTCCCTGTCCTCCTCTAAGTGACAGCCCTTCAGGGACTTCAAGGGAGCAATCCTGTCTTTTATTCAGGGGCTAAATTTTGGAAGCAGGAAAATGTTACTTATGGGAATAGAAGCTGAGGGGCACCCTAAATTCCAAAAAGGGACCACCCACCTGCACAGAGATCAGCTCAGCTTTACGCCGGGCCTGGCGGTGGGGGGGGGAAGCATAGGAGTTGGCCGCTCCCGAGGCTCAGCTAAAATTTGGGCTGCCAATCTCCAGTACTCAGAGGGCAAGGGCACACGTCCGGCTAATGTGGATGCCCTTCTTGAGTTATTGGATTCAAGAAAATGTAAATGGGCTGCAGGAGCGACTATATATCTGGTATTTGCTGGGGAGAAATAGCCAGGAGAACTGAGAATATCCAGTTGTCTTTCAGTGTCCGTCACTCTCTGCTTAATGAGTGTTTTTGCCTGGTCTATATACCAAGGTCCAGAAGGGCTTGGGGACAAAAGCCGAATTTCTGGGTGGAATTCAAGACTGCTCTATGCCAATTGGACTGAAATTGGTCCTGAAGTATTAAAGGGAAGTATTAAAGGGAAGTATTAAAGACCCCCCCCGGGGGGGGGGGGTTATATTTCCTATTACCCATTTATAAATTGAGAGGATACGGATTCTAGCCTCTCCCCGAAGCATTCCTGTTTCCAATCTGCCCCAAGTGTCTGACACCCATTTAGGTATTTGTAATAACACTCTAAGGCAGGGTGGCCAAACTGTGGCTCGGGAGCCGCAGGCCACTCTTTCACACATATTGTGCAGCTCCCGGCAGGGCGGCTGAGGAAGTGAAGGGGAGGCGTGCCTCCCCGACTGCTCTTCCTTTCCCTAGCCTGTGTCCCCCTCCCTGGATAGGCTTGAGGTGTGTGTGTGGGGGGGGGGGGGAGCAGAGAAAGAAAGCAACTTTAACTTTAAATGCATTCTCAAAGCCCCCCCCCCCCAAGCTGGCTTGGAGAAAGCGTTTGTCCCTTTAAATATCATTATCAATATCTGTTTTTATATCCCTTCTGTTTTTATTTCTGGCAGTCTTATTTAATGTCAGTGAAAAGCAAGTTTGCATATTTCCCAACAGAAACATGTGTGTAATATTTTTTTCGTATCTTGCGGCCAGCGTTCCCTCTAAGCTGAGTTAGTGTGAGCTAGCTCACAGTTCTTCAGCCTCCGGCTCACACATTTTTGTCTCAGCTCAGGAAGGATGGCTCCCGAGAAAACGCATTTATGCAGCAGCCAAATCGCTCGCCCACAACTTTAATGCCGGTGGCTCACAAAGTAGAACTTTTGCTCACAACACTCCGCAGCTTAGAGGGAGCATTGCCTTGCGGCTCTCGGACATCTGATGTTTCTTCTATGTGGCTCTTGCGTTAAGCATGTTTGGCCACCGCTGCTCTAAGGAATTTGGACCGGACTCTCTCTAGTGGGGGGAAGGAGGAAGATGGTGGCCCCAGGAATGTTCCGTAAATCAGCTGGGCCAGCGACTTGGCTTTAAACAATCTAACAGCGGCCGGAACATCATGCGGTGGAGCCTGGCGCTCTCCTGGAATTGCGACTGATCTCCAGACCACGGAGTGCAGTTCTCCTGCAGAAAAATGGCAGCTCTGGAGGGTGGACTCGGTGACAGTGCTGGGGTCCCTCCCTTCCTCAAACCCGCCCTCCCCAAGCTCCACCTCCAAACCTCCAGGAATTTCCCAACCTGGAGATGGCAACCCTATGGCCAGCGTTTCCTCTCTCTTTTTTTAGAAGGCTTTGTCTGGGAAGAGGCGACCTTGACTTGATGTAGATGGCGGACCGGCTATTTACATCGACAAATTCAAGGATCTGTCTTGCAGTGATACACCGAAGAAACATTCCCTACTAAGTTCTTTTTGGGGGGGGGGGAGCTGGTGTTCCAAATGCAAGGCACACAGCCTGCACCCCTAGAACCCCCCCCCTCGCTTGTTAGAGAACCCAATCACCCCCCTCAGCCCCCCCTACCTTTCTTGCTTTCTTAGCTTCATATTCCATGACCTGTCTCCGCTCTGCTCCTGTCCCCAGGAAGGCGGCTTTTCCTCTCTACACGATCCATCCTTTGTTTTCTCATCCTGTGCTGGAAACTCCACCAGCCCGGGCCGGGCCCGTGATGTCAAGCTGCCAAGTTCCTGCCCTGCCGGGACTGATAAGCAGATGGAGCCGCCACACCGAGGCAAAGAAGAAAGGCCTAACTGGGGCAGTGTGTGGGTATGAGTGGAGGTCTGTGTTTTGGAGGGCGGGGGGTCTCTACTAGGACTCCACCGACTGAGCTGCTCCAGCTAAGTCAGGGCTGGTTAAGGGCTGAGTGTTGGAGTGAATGACTCAGCATGCCTGAACATTGTGGGGACTCTATAATCACCTCTCCTCTCCCTCCCTTTGTCCTCTCCCTCCCTGCACATGGCCTTCCATGGAGATACATTGTACTCCCACACACATGATGCTAGACAAGCTGGCTATTCGTGATAGAGAAAGTCCTCTTTAGATTAGGCTTCCGTGTGCAGTTTGGACTCAATTCCATTTGGAATTCTGTATACAGTTCTGGTCACCACACCTCAGGAAGGATATTATAGCATTGGAGGAAGTGCAAAAAAGGGCAACTAGAATGATGAAAGGGTTGGAACACTTTCCCTATGAAGAAAGGTTGAAGCGCTTGGGGCTCTTTAGCTTGGAGAAACGACGGCTGAGGGGTGACATGATCGAGGTTTACAAGATTATGCATCTGACAGAGAAGGTCGAGAAAGGACTTTTCTCCCTTTCTCACCAGACAAGAACTCGTGGGCACTCCCTGAAATTGCTGAGCAGTCGGGTTAAAACGGATAAAAGGAAGTACTTCTTCACCCAAAGAGTGATTAACACGTGGAATTCACTGCCACAGGAGGTGGCGGTGGCTACAAGCATGGACGGCTTCAAGAGGGAATTGGAGAAACATCTGGAGCAGAGGTCCATCATCTCTTCTGTGGACTTAGCCTGGCAAAAGTGTGGGAATCTGCCTGCTTCTAGGGTTTCCAGCCTCCGGGGGGGGGCCTAGAGATCTCCCACTTTTACAACCGATCCCCAGCTGACAGAGATCAGCTCCCCTGGAGAAAAGCAGGGCGCTGGTAACACTCAATTGAGGGACAGCTGGTGAGTCTCCTGTGTGTGCGAACTGGACTCCCTTGTCGCTCTGCTGCCATGCTTTCCAGCCCTCCCACTGGTCTTGATTCACAGCCAGCCCTTCAGCGTCTGTGGCCGCGGTCACACCGCCCTTAAATGCGGGAGGAAGGGCTATTTCCTCCCGCATTTAAAGGGGCTGTCCACAACGGCCACAGAAAGTCCCGCGCCGAAGCAGGCTTAAATGCGGGTTGCTCCCGCATTTTCCAACCCCGGGAAAATCAACAGTTTTCCTGGGTGTTGCGGGAGGAACCCGCCTTTTAGCCATCTGGCCAGCCCTCTCTCACAATCATTGCGAGAGTGGGGCAGTCCCGTCGGCCATTTCCCCCCCCCCCTTTTACACTTGGGCGCCCAAGTGTAAAAGGGGGAAAAAAACCCCAAACTTACCAGGCTGCGGCCGCCTCTGCCGCTTCTGCGGCCGCCACCATTTCTGCGGCCACCGCCTCTGCGGCCGCCGCTTCTGCGGCCGCCACTTCCGCTGCCGCCTCTAATGCGGCTGCCGCAGGGGTAGAAAAATGCGGCCCCTTTAAAGGGCCCGTGTGACCGCAGCCTGTCAGGGATATATTTGCGCAAGCAATCCCAGTGCGTTAAGAAACAGTGCTTCTTTGTCCTTCCTATTAATTCCCACACTGTCAGAGCTTTTCCCCAAGCATTTCCCAAGCTCAAAAAGGCTGCGGTCACACGGTCCCTTTAAATCCGGGAGCCCTCCCAGATTAAAGGGGCCGCATTTTTTTACACATCCCAACCCCTGCGGAGGCCGGCGGCAGCGGGGGCAGCAGAGCAGTGGCGGTAGAAGCGGCGGCGGCAGCAGCAGAAGCCGCGAAAGAGGCAGCAGAAGCCGCGACGGTGGCGGCAGAAGCTGCGAAGGTGGCGGCGGCGGCAGAAGAACTGGCGGCGGTGGGGGAAGAAGCGGCGGCAGCAGCAGAAGAAGTGGGAAGGCAGCAGCGGAAGCAGCAGCAAAGGACCCGCCAGCCGCCTGGTAAGTTTGGGGTCCCCCCCCTTTTTACACTTGGGCGCTTGATTGACCAAGCGCACAAGCGCCCATGTGTAAAGGGGGAAAAATGGCCGACGGGACCATCTGGACAGCCCTGCTCTCACAATGATTGCAAGAGAGGGCTGTCCAGATAGCTTAAATGCGGGTTCCTCGCGCGACTCCCGGGAAAACTGTTGATTTTCCCGGAGTCGGAAAATGCAGGAGGAACCCGCATTTGAGCCCTCTTCGGCACGGGACTAGCCCCGGCCTTTGTAGACGGTCCCTTTAAATGCGGGAGGAAACAGCCCTTCCTCCCGCACGTGTGCCCGTGGCCAAAGTTTCTTTTCTTTCTTCGGTAGGGGTTTTTTGGGAAGGCAAATGTGTGAAATTAAAGGAAGTTCTCAGGACAAACACATCTTCTGCCAGTAGATGGCAGTGCAGGGCTGCTTTTTAAAAACCGTCTGCCTAAGGTGGGCGGTAGGAGACTTGGGTGCAGTGGGGGGGGGTGTTGAATAAAAATAAGGGGGCGGTGGAAGCATAAAGGAAGAAGAGTCCAGAACCTATCTAAAGCAGCTTTTTCCTGCCTTCTCCTGGTCTTCCCTGGGATGGTGGGGGGGGGGGGGGAGGCGAAGAGGGGTCCCCACAGCTGGTCCTTCCCAGCACCCCCTCTGACAACACACATTCAACCAGTGCTCCGCCAGCCACACTGGCTCCAGGTTGAATACTAGATCAGGTCCAAGGTTTTGGTGCTAGCCTTTAAGGCCCAAAATGGTCTAGAAGCAATGTATCTACGGGACTGCCTCTCCTGGTATACCCCCCGAAGAGCGCTGCCCTCTGGGAAGAAGAGCCTCTTGGTGTAGAGAGCCAGTTTGGTGTAGTGGTGAAGTGCGCGGACTCTAATCTGGGAGAACCGGGCTTGATTCCCCACTCCTCCACATGCAGCTGCTGGTGTGACCTTGGGTCAGTCACAGGTTCTCTCAGAGCTGTTCTCTCAGGAGCAGTCTTCGGAAGAGCTCTCTCAGCCCCTCCTACCTCACAGGGTGTCTGTTGTGGAGAAGGGAAAGGAGATTGTGAGCCGCTCTGAGACTCCTTCGGGGAGTGAAGGGTGGGGTATAAATCCTATTTCTTCCTCCTCCTCCTCCTCCTCCTCTTCTTCTTCACCTCCCTGGCCCAGAACATATCGAGCTGTCCTCAACCAGAGCCAGGGCCTTTTCAGCCTGGTGGAACGCTCTGCCTAATTACATCCATGCCCCGCGGGACCTGGTGTAGTTCCGCAGGGCCTGTAAGGCAGAGATGTTCCGCCAGGCTTATGGCTGAGGACAGCGACGGCTTGCCATTGGCCTGGTCCCCTCCATTTTCCTCTCCCCCCCCCCCCCCCCATGAAGTTATGGACATAAGCTGGTCTTTTAACGCCATCTGTACTGGTTTTAGATGTGTTATTTTTAACTGTTCTAAACTGATTTGTAAACCTATGTTGTTCACCGCCCTGAGAGCCAGTTTGGTGTAGTAGTTAAGAGTGGGGATTCTAATCTGGAATAGCCAGGCTTGATTCCCCACTCCTCCATATGCAGCTGCTGGTGTGACCTTGGGTCCGTCACAAGTTCTCTCAGAGCTGTTCTCTCAAGGGCAGTCCTCGAACGAGCTCTCTCAGCCCCACTTACCTCACAGGGTGTCTGCTGTGGGGAGGGGAAGTGAAAGAAGATTGTAAGCTGCTCTGAGACTCCTCTGGGTAGTGAAGGGCGGGGTATAAACCCAATTTCTTCTCTCTTCTTCTTCTTCTTCTTCTTCTTCTTCTTCTTCTAGGGAGGGTGGTTTATAGATTGAATAAACAAGTACCCACATGACCTCACCCCCCCTAATTAGCCACCTTCTGTGCCCCCTCCCCTTGTGCTGCAACGTTTCCCGGATTTGATATCTTTGGGGAAAGTGCTTTTTTCTATCGCTGTGGGCAAGAAGGAGCAGAGTTTTTTTAGGCCCCGCCCAAGTTGGGCCATATTCCTCGGCATAGCCTCCCCCCTGCCCCGCAGAAGCCACTGAGTGTCTCTCTCTGCACTGAAGCTTTCTAAAAGCACCACGCCTTGACGGAGTGCCCTCGCTTGTGGTGGTTCACTTTCCTTGACCCTCCCAGATCTTCAAGCTTCTGGATCTCACAGAGGAGCCCACATCTGCGGCTCGATCCCAGCCTCCGCCAGCACATCTGGGTGTGACTCTCTGCTGCCACCCCCAGGCCAAGAGCAGGAGGGACACCTGCCGAGCAACCTGGTCTCCAGACGCTCTATTGCAGGCCTTTCGGAAACTCTTCTCCAGATTAAAAGATCACTCACGCACCCCAAACGCACCGGGGGACGAATCAAACTGGTGAGAAATATGCCAGCTTGGCACGTCCTGCCTGCTTTGACTGGTGCCCTGATAAGCGTGACCCAAGTTTCTCTCTCACAAGGGTTTGCAGAGACCCAGACAGACTCACGGACTAGATTCAGGTGGGCAGCCGTGTGGGTCTGAAGCAGCGGCAGAAAGTTGGAATTTAGTGGCACCCATAAGAAGAGAAGAAAGATTGGATTTATACCCCTCCCTTCACTACCCAAAGGAGTCTCAGAGCGGCTTACAAACTCGTTTCCCTTCCCGACCCCACAACAGACACCCTGTGAGGTAGGTGGGGCTGAGAGAGCTCTTTCGAGGACTGCTCTTGAGAGAACAGCTCTGAAAGAACTAAGGCTTGCCCAAGTTCAACCAGCAGCCACAAGTGGAGGAATGGGGACCAATGCTCCCTCTAAGCTGTGGAGTCTTGTGAGCAAAAATTCTACTTTGTGAGCTATTGGCATTAAAGTTGTGAGCGAGCAATTTGGCTACTGCATAAAATAGTTTGCTCTGGAGTCATCCTTCCTGAGCTAGGACAGAAATCTGTGAGCCGGAGGCTAAAAAACTGTGAGCCAACTCACACTAACTCAGCTTAGAGGGAAAACTGGTGGGGAATCAAACCTGGTTCTCCCAGATTAGAGTCCGCGCACTTAACCACAACACCAAACTGGTTCTTTATCAGACCTTGGAAGCTAAGCAGGGTCAGCCCCGGTTAGTGCTTGGATGGGAGACCGCCAAGAAGTCCAGGATTGCTTCTCAGAGGCCATGATAGCTCTTGCCCTGAAATCTTTCTGGGGTCACCAAAAGTTGGCTGCGGCTTGTTAGTAAAGAAACCTGTCTCTTTCCCACAAAATGCTCGCACTTCATGGGTGGGTGGGGGGCGGGCACTCTCTCGCATCCCACTAACAGAATAACCAAATCTTTGCAGGGGGACAAGCCCTGGAAATCAGTCTGACGCCCCTCCCCGCCAACACACTGGTCGCGTCCCTTCGGCCATGATGCAGCATTTCCAAGCGGCTTTTCTCATGCGTGAAGCGGCACACGGCCTGCCTCATAAAAGCACCGGCCGGCCAGCCAAAACCCAGTCAGGGGAGCAATGGGAACCTTTGCTAGCGGCTGCCAGGGGACCTCTCTTCTGTGCATGCCTCTGAGCCTTTCATTAAACGGGAATAAAAGATTGTGACCTTGTGAATGACCCCCCAAGAAATAAGACAATACAGAGAGCCCTGCTGGGTCAGACGCTGCAGAGCAGCAAGCTGACGTCTGTCCACTGGCTAGCGCGTCCCTCTGGAAGGTCACAAACAGGACACGAGCTCTCCCCGTTGACGGCCTTCAATAACCCTGCATCTGGACAGGGCCATAGGGACAGAGGTGCAAAAGGGGGCAGAGCCCCACCAGTAATTTGCTGTGCCCCTCCACCCAGCACCAGGGGTCTGCTAGCAGTGAGCAGATCCCTGATTTAAAAACCCCGGGGAAGTGGGGGAGTAAAATCATGTTGGAGTCAAGCAGAGAGAAAGAGATTGCGGAACAGAGGGGTAGAAAGGGTGTCGTATAAGACTCTGAAGAAAGCAAAGAAAAAGAGGGAACAGGGCAGCGTTTCACAATTGTCCTGTTGAACTGTTATTGCTCGGGAAATTATTTTTGTCAGAACAGGGAGCTAATAATAAGGGATTTCGGCCCAGAGGTCAGTGAATACAAATGTTCTTTTGCTAATGTATGCTACCTCAGAGGAACCTTATTCACAGGGGAAGGCTGTGACATTTCCTTTGAAGATGGATAGTTGCTGGGAAAGGATCTTTTAAGAAGGACAAAAGAAGAGCCCTGCTGGGTCAGACCAATGCTCCATCTAGTCCAGCATCCCGTCTCACACAGGGGCCAACCAGTTCCTCTGGAGGGCCAACAACAGGGCAGAGAGGCCGAGGCCTTCCCCTGAGAAGAACATCAGAAGAGCCCTGCTGGATCAGACCAGTGGGGGTCCATCTAGTCCAGCACCCTATCTCACACAGCGGCCAACCAGTTCCTCTGGAGGGCCAGCAACAGGGCATAGAGGCAAAGGCCTTCATAGGAACATCAGAAGAGCCTTGCTGATTCATCCAGTCCAGTATCTCACACAGTGGCCAACCAGTTCCCCTGGAGGACCAACAACAGGACAGAGAGGCCGAGGCCTTCCCCTGATGTTACCTCCTGGCTCTGAGATTCAGAGGCTTAGAGCTTCTGAATGTGGAAGTTCCCCTCAGTCCCCATGGCTAGTAGCCACTGATAGGTTTATCTTCTATTTAATCCCCTTTTAAAGCCGTTTATTCCTGTGGCCATCACTACATCCTCTGGAAGCCAATTCCACATTTTAATCACTCTTGTGGAAAGTAGAAAGTCTGTCCTAAACCTACTCCCCATCAGCTTCACTGGTTGCCCTCCAGTTCTAATATTTCGGGAGAGGAAGAAAAAGCCCTCTTTGTCAGCTTTTTCTCCTCCGTGCATATTTTATAAACCTCTATCATGTCCGCCCCCCCCCCCCCCCCCCGGGTCATCTCTTCAGCTTTTCCTCCCAGGGAAGGGGCTCCAACCCCCTCATCGTCCTGCTTGCCCTCCTCTGTACTTTTTCCAACTCTACAATGTCCTTTTGGAGATACGGTGACCAGAACTGTACACGGCATTCCATATGTGGCCACACCATAGATCTATCCAGGGGCATTACAAGATTGGCCGTTTTATTCTCAATCCCTTCCCTAATAATCCCTGACATGCCTTTTCACCACTGCAGCACCCTGGATTGACACTTCCATTGAGCTATCTTCTACGACCCCAAGGTCTTTTCCCCTCTCAGTCTCAGCAAGTTCAGACCCCCTTACCCTATGCCTGAAGTGGGGATTTGTTATCCCAGTGTGCATCACCTGACACTTACGATTTTTTTTGTAATTCTGTTTTCTGCATTGCTTGACCTAGGCTGCAGTCGCACGCACTAAATAATACACTTCGTGTTGCGCCGAAACCAGAAGAGCCTAAAGCAAAAAATCCACTTTCAATCCACTTTCATTGCATTTTCAAATTGGATGTTGCCGGTTCACACAGTAAAATCCAGTTGGAAAGTGCACTGAGGGTGGATTGAAAGCGGATTATTTAGTGTGTGATCGCAGCCATAGCATGTCTGATGCTTTATCGCACTTTTCCAATTTTTGTAACCCTAGTCCTATTGTATTGCTTATTAGAGCTCTCATGGTATTCTTTTACATTGATTTATACCATGTAAACCTTCTCAAGTAGAGAACTGGTAAATAATAAAGTATAAATGATAAAGTGAATAAATAAGGATGGGGTGACCACCGCTGTACTCATCCCCCCCCTCCAGGTGGGGCCTGGAGATTCTTCAGTATTACAAGTTATCTCCAGATGACAGAGACCTGTTCCCCTGGACAAAAAGGCTGCCTTGCAGGTAGATTCTATAGCATTATATTCCACTGAGGCCCCACCCACTACCCTCCCCAGACTCCACCCCCAAATCTCCAGGGATTCCCCAACCTGGAATTAGCAACCCTATCATGACTTATCACTATGGAAAGCTCTTAAAGCCCTCAAAGTCGGTGGCCTTCCTTTCATCTTGTGGCAATGAGTCTCACGGGCCAATGCCACATTCTGTGTAAAAGCAATGTTTCCTCTTGGGATGTTAGACCATGCACTTTGGTGTAGTGGTTAGGAGTGCAGTCTCTAATCTGGGAGAACCGGGTTTGATTTCCTCACTCCTTCACATGCAGCTTGCTGGTGTGACCCTGGGTCAATTGCAAGTTCTTTCAGAGCTGTTCTCTCAGGAGCAGTCTTCGAAAGAGCGCTCTCAGCCACACCTACCTCACAGGGTGCCTGTTGTGGGGAGGGGAAGGGAAAGGAGTTTGTAAGCCGCTCTGAGACTCCGAGTGAAGGGCGGGGTTCTAAATGCAACCTCTTCTTCAGATGGCACGGAGTAGGGAGGGGAAAGACAGACTCTGTGACGGAAATCGTCAGGGAAGAAAAAGACCTCCTCTCCAGGCAGGTTTTATTGAAATGAATTTTTAATATCATGTCGCAGCAGAATTAAAAATATACAAAAAGTTTGTGGCATACAAAAAGAGTTTCAGTTCAGACCCTTGGTCCCCCCCCCCTCCCTTCATCTCCCAGGCGGCTGAGTTGGGAGTCCGTAGAAGAAGGAGCATTTGACGTATGTACAGTACAGGGGGGGACTGGATTATGGATTCCCGGCGTGAAGAACAGGGGAAGTCACAGGGCGAAGGGGGCCGGGGAGACGATGCGGTTTCAACGTGTTAGCACCCCCTGTGTTTTCCAGGGCAGGTAAGCCCAGGCTCCAAGTTCTAAACAGCATTGTCGGGTGGACTTTTCTCTTTCCTTGGACACTGTAACTGCCAAAAGAACATGCTTTCGCACCGCCAGAAGGTGACAATGAAAGAGAGTCCTTGACTTTTGAGTTAGCAGCACGATCCTATGGGAACGACCCCAAATCTACACTCATTCATTTCAGTGGTTTTAGATCGGAGTCAATCCACATCAGACTCTCAGCCAAGTCAGACCTGTCCTACGCATCACCGTGGTCTCAAACAGTCTTCCTTTGACAGAAGTAGGGTTGCCAACCTCCAGGTGGGGCCTGGAGGTCTCCAGGCATGACAACTGATCTTCAGTCTACAGAGGGCAGGAAACGGCTGCTCTGGCGGTTCAATTCTGTGGTATCAGACCCCGTTGAGGCTCCACCCCGAATCTCCAGGGATTTCCCAAGCTGGAGTTGGCAACCCTAGATAGGAGAGTGTGAAGGGATAATCCCCACCCACAACACATCTGCTCCAGTTGTCCCTCGGCAAACGCAATCCACACTCCACAATCTCCCTGCAGAACACGACAAAACCTCATGGCCGTCATGAGAGAGGCGAATCGTCCAGCCCAAAGAACACAGATTCAACATTTTGCCTTTCATCTGGCCCCAAATGTCCATTTCGGGACGGGCTCCATTGTGGTGGTGGGTTTTTCAGTTGGGGAGTGGGGAACCGGGGTAGGATCAGCTTGTGGATGGCTGGGTTGTGCAGACGGGACCCGGGAATCTGCCCTCCCTCTTGAAGAACAACGGCTCCTTTCGTTCAGGAACGGGAAGATGGGAAAGGATCAGTCTTCAAGATTTAATTCTCTGCTTGGTTTTTGATTCAGCCCTATTTAAACTGCTGTGACAGTAAAAAGAATAGTCTAACAGAGCAGGGGGGGGTTTTCCTTTCCTCAGGGTCCTTGGCCAATTCGCCAGAGACAGTCGCTCCTGGCTGCTTGTCGTTCTGCCGGCCACTCAGACACACACACAACTTTGTAACTGTTGCACGGCAAGGAGGCCCAAATGGCGCGGGTGCGATGAACCATCCACCTCCCTCCCATTCCTCCCACGGCCTAGGGGAAAGACGCTGGCTGCAAAGGGGGCAATCCATTTCAGACACGCTCTGAGATTATTGCAAAGATTTCCAGAGCTCGTGGCTTGAGAGCTGAGAAGTCCGTGGCTAGCTGGAGTGCATAGAAAGTGGGCCCCTTCGGGCAGCCAGAGTCCCCCCCCCCAGCAATGGGTTCAGGTTCTTGCAGTCTAGACACCTGCATTGCTAAGCTCTTCTGGCAGCCCCATGGAAGGTCATAGCTAAGCATGGGTCACTTCCCCCCTAGGGAAGAGACGGCAATCCCTATCAATTCAGGACAGTCCCGTCCTTCATAATCTCCTCTGCATGGGGGGGCCCTTTGTCTGTCAGCCCAGATCATAAAATCACAGAATCAGAGAGTTGGAAGGGACCTCCAGGGTCTTCTAGTCCAACCCCCTGCACAATGCAGGACATTCACAAATACCCTCCCACACACCCACCCAGTGACCGCTGTTACATGCCGAGAAGATGACAAAAAAAACCTCCAGGATCTCCTGCCAAACTGGCCTGGAGAAAAACTGCTTCCTGACCCCAAAGTGGCCATCAGCATTTCCCTGGGCGTGTCAGAAAGGGCCACGAGAACTGAGCACTGAGGCAACCCTTCCTGCCCTCCTTCCTTCTCATGATCTGCCTAAGTTCACAGGATCCGCGTTGCTGTCCGATGGCCATCTAGCCTCTGCTTGAAAACCTCCAAAGAAGGAGAGCCCACCACCTCCTGAAAGCCTGTCCCACTGAGGAACCGCTCTAACTGTCAGGAAGTTGTTCCTCGTGTTTAGCCGAAAGCTCTTCTGATTTAATTTCCACCCGTTGGTTCTGGTCCGACCTTCTGGGGTGACAGAAAACAACTCCGCCCCATCCTCTGTAGGACAGCCCTTCGAGTACTTGAAGATGGTTATCCTATCACTTCTCAGTCGTCTCCTCTCCAGGCTAAAACAAGGGAGGCTTCAGTGTCCAAGTAAACTGGTTGCCTCTTGGGGAATGGAGAGAGCTCGTTCTCCAGGGCCCAAGCTGGCTCTTTTATGGTTTGGGTCTCAATGGCAGATAGCACCAGACACCTAGAACCCCACAGCCCTGAATATCTGAAGGTGTCATCTTGTTTGTTTGAGTCCATGGGTGTCATAAGAACATAACAGAAGCCAACGTTGGATCAGGCCAGTGGCCCCTCCAGTCCAACACTCTGTGTCACACAGTGGCCAAAAACACCAGGTGCCCTCAGGAGGTCCAGCAGCGGGGCCAGGACACTAGAAGCCCTCCCGCTGTTGCTCCCCTCAAGCACCAAGAATATAGAGCATCACTTGCCCCAGACTGAGAGTTCCTATCTATACCTTGTGGCTAATAGCCACGGATGGACCTCTGCTCCCAAATTGTTCCCTTGGCAGAAGAAATAACGATGGGAGAACTCCTGTTTGCTCAAGGTTAATTGCAAATAATTTACCCCCAATACAAGTAGGGTTTTCAACCTTCAGGTGGTGGATGGAGATTTCCCATTATAAGAACTGGTCTCCAGGCAACAGAGATCAGTTCCCCTGGAGAAAATGGCCGCTTTGGAAGGTGTACTCTGTGGCACCGTGTCCCACTGAAATCCCTCCCGTCCCCAAACCCTGCCCTCTTCTGGCTCTACCCCTAAAATCTCCAGGTATTTCCCAACCAGGAGCTAGCAGCTCTCGCCTCTTTCTCCACCAGCCTCCAGGTGGGGGATGGATATCAGCTGGGGGGCTCTTTAAATCTTGCAGGAGGGCAGATCACATGCTCCCACTGATTGGCAGGTGGGAGAGCCAGAGGAAATGGTGGGGTGTGGCGTCACAATTTTTTTAAAAAATGCAATAAATGCACCAAATCTCCAACAGAAGTTTCACTCGCACACTCCAGAAGACTTGAGGGAGGCTGTGTATTATGACCTCCGGAGACCCCTTCATTTCCAGCAGCCCCTTCTCATAGAATCATAGAGTCGGAAGGGACCTCCAGAGTCATCTAGTCCAACCCCCTGCACAACGCAGGAAAATTCACAAGGACCTCCCCCTCCACACCCGCAGTGACCCCTGCTCCACGCCCAGAAGAGGGCAAAAAACCTCCAGGATCTCCAGCCAAACCGGCCTGGAGAAAAATGGCTTCCTGACCAGTGTCCCCTCTAAGCTGAGTTAGTGTGAGCCAGCTCACAGTTTCTTAGCCTCCAGCTCACACCTTTTTGTCTCCGCTCAGGAAGGATGGCTCCAGAGCAAACTAACTGATGCAGCGGCCAAATCCCTCGCTCCCGACTTTAACGCCAGTAGCTCACAAAGCAGAATTTTTGCTCACAAGACTCCACAGCTTAGAGGGAGCATTGTCCTGACCCCAAAGTGGTAACTGGCATTTCCCTGGGCATGTAAGAAAGGGCCATGAGAAGGTCAACTTTGAAGCCAGGGAAAGTTCTGCGTTCTCCCTCAGGTGCCCCTTGCGGCTTAAAAAATAGACTCCCCCCCACACACTTGATCTGCCAAGCAGGAACCGGAGTAGCCCTTCTGAGAGTCTTTTGGCGCGCTCCGTCATGAGTTATTTGCTTCCTTTATAGCCCCCCCCCCACCTCCCTAATCGAGACGTTCCTGGTGCCCGCCCAGGGCTTGTAGAAAGCGGGCGAGATTAGGTGGGGCTTCTGCCCAGCAGGGCTTCTGATTGGTTGGGCAGATTGATTGATTAGTCATTTGATTAAGTTGCGCACCCCGCTTTTCTCTCAAGTGAGGATCCAAAGCGGCTTACGTCGTTCTCTTCTCCTCCCTTTTATCCTCACAACGATCCCCACAACGAATGGCAACCTGCCGTTTCCTCCAGGGGGACTGACCGCTGTCGTCTGGAGATCGGTTGTACTTCTGGGAGATCTCCAGGCCCCACCTGGAGGTCGGCAAGCCTCCGTTGCATCTGAGCAGGGCGCTCAGGAGCCTGACCCTGAGACAGAGGGTGGTCTCTGCTAGCGCTGTACTATCTACTGTCCAGAGCTGCCAACCTCCAGGCGTGGCCTGGAGACCTGCCAGAATGGCAACTAATATCCCGACTGCAGCGATCGGTCCCCCCAGAGAGAATGGCTGTTTCAGAGGGTGGGCTCTAGGGCATTATACCCCACTGTGGTCCCCGCCCTCCCCAAATCCTGCCTTCCCCAGGCTCTGCCTCTAGATCTCCAGGAATGTCCCAACCCGAAGAAGAAGAAGAAGAGGAGGAGGAGGAGGAGGAGGAGGAGGAGGAGGAGAAGATTGGGTTTATACCCTGCCCTTCACTCAGCGTCTCAGAGTGGCTTACAAACTCCTTTCCCTTCCCCTCCCCACAACAGACACCCTGGGAGGTAGGTGGGGCTGTGAGAGCTCTTTTGAGGACTGCTCTTGAGAGAACAGCTGGTACAGAGCTATGGCTTGCCCAAGGTCATCCAGCAGGTGCAAGTGGAAGAGTGGGGAATCAAACCCGGTTCTCCCAGATTAGAGTCTGCGCACCTAACCACTGCACCAAACTGACCCAGAGTTGGCAACCCTAGCTATGACTCTCCAGCGTCCTAAGCAGGAGTCTAACCTGGTTCTGCTGCCCTACGGAGTTCCGAACTGGAACTATTCCCAGTGGAACTGGGAGCTTCCGCCTGCCAAGATGTACTCTGCCGCTGAGCCGCAGTTCCTCTACTCCTGTCCCAGTGGGGTCCAAAAACAGGCAAGCCCCCCAAAAACGGGGCTTTTCCTTTCCAAAACGACAAAGGTACCCTTGACCAGGGGTCATTTCGTAGAAAAAGAGGTGCAGGAGCTCATTAGCATAACTCATTAGCATAACTTATTTGCATACGCCACACCCCCTGGCATCACCGGAAGCATGTCAGAAGGCAAGAAAGAAAGGAGAGAGAGAGAGAGAGAGAGAGAGAGAGAGAGAGAGAGAGAGAGAGAAGAAAGAAAGAAAGAAAGAAAGAAAGAAAGAAAGAAAGAAAGAAAGAAAGAAAGAAAGAAAGAAAGAGCTGGCAGAGAGGGGACAGCTACTAATCCAAGCCTCAGAAATACCCCTATTCTGGGAGGATAGTTTCAGTGGTGGCTGAAGCCTTCCGAAGGCTGGTCGGAGGAACAAGGACCTTTCCAGGGGACGGGGTCATTTTGCTGCAGCCAGGACACAAGCTGGCATTCCCCCTGGGGGGGGGGCACCAACTCCCGGAGCTGCGCTCCCCCGAGCTCCTGCTCGAAAGGACCCCTGCCCTTGACCTAAAAGCTAGGCCAAGTCTTTCCGCAGGACGGACGCTTTACTGCGAAAGGATGGGGGTGGGGGGGAGCACTCAGTAACACGACGCCTAGTGGTGAACTTGAGAACAGCAGCCGCTGCAGCCACCGAAGCGATGACATCATTGCTCACGGGCAGGCCCACAACCCGTGCATCTGGGTGTGTGTGTGTGTGTGTGTGTTGTGCGAGTTGTGCCAGAACAGGCTGTCAACCTTACATTTCCGAGAATGATCCTATATTACGGACGGGTGGCTTCCTCTCGCAACTTCCTCCAGAATTTGTCTTTGGATTCAAATCCGGAGGAAGGAGCCCTTGCCCCTTCAACAGACTATGCTGCAGGAGGAGGGATGCAGCTGGGCCCCCAATCTGCCCCGGAGAGGCGTTGATTGCAATCTGCCGAGAGGGCCCTGCCGTGTGGAAACCGTCATCTGTTCCGGGAAGCTAACGAGAGAAGCCAGAAGCACCAAACCCAAAAGGGTCTGCCTTCCCTTCTGGTACAAGTGGACGAACTGTGCGGGGTCTCCACTTTCCTGCCAGCAGCGGGACGAGGCAGCGTCCCGACCCAGCTGTCCGCCCCGGCCTTGGTTCTGCTGCTCCGCTCTCAAAAGGGAGACAGTGAGGCAGGTTCCCAAACGACGATCATCGAACCCTGGAGCCCCGTGGCTGCCACGGTTCCCCTTCCAAAACCTCCCCTTCTCTCCCAAGCGCTGGCTGAAGCCAGGGACGCAGCTGCCATCTGCGTCTGGCCATCAGTTAGGAATCAGAAGGTACAGTTTCCAGTCTGCTGCAAAAAATGGGAACGCTTTGCTAATTGGCTGTTTGAGCCATGCACCTCTTTACGGGATGGGCTGTCCAGGGTGGGCGAGACCCCGAGCCAACACAGACCCTGCTTGTGATACTGCACACGAGCCACAAAGCTGGGCTTCCGTTTGCTGAACGACAAGCCAGTGCGGTGTAGCGGTTAAGAGCGTTGGACTAGTATCTAGGAGACCTGGGTTCAAATCCTCACTCTTGCCATGGAAGCTCGTTGGGTGACCTCGGTCCAGTTGCACTCTCTCAGCCTAACCTACCTCACGGGGCAGTCGTGAGGATAAAATGGAGGACAGGGGGAAATGATGTAAGCCACTCTGGATCCCTACTGGGGAGAAAGGTGCAGTATAAATGAATCAGATGGATAAGGATATGACTAATGGCCACGTGTCACCTGTGGTCCTCAGCCAATGTTCCCTCTAAGCTGAGTAAGTGTGAGCTAGCTCACAGTTCTTTAGCCTCCAGTTCAGATTTTTGTCTTCGCTCAGGAAAGATGGCTCCAGAGCAAACTAATTCAGGCAATAACCAAATCGCTTGCTCACAACTTTAATGCCAGTCGCTCACAAAGTGGAATTTTTGCTCACAAGACTCCACAGCTTAGAGGAAGCATTGGTCCTCACCCCATGGACCATCTCCCCAGCCACTCCTCCCCCTCTCTGCCGGATCAGACCCCCGTCCCTCATGCCTGGCTCCAATCAGACACGTCACCTCCCCCCCATTCTCAGAAAACTGCCCCTCGACCCGTCCCGCACCCTCCAGTGTCCAATCTTTTCAGCCTCTCGCTTCTAAACGCCTGGAGTGTGCCACTGACATCTATGGACTTTCTCTCCACCAGTACCACCCTGGGCCTTCCACAATCCAAGTTTAGCCTGCTGCATGCCGCTGAAACTGTACTCGTCAACATCTCTTCCCCACCATAAGAAGAAAAGAAGAGCCCCGCTGGATCAGACCAGTGGTCCATCTAGTCCAGCATCCCGTCTCACACAGGGGTCAACCAGTTCCTCTGGAGGGCCAACAACAGGGCACAGAGTCCGAGGCCTTCTTAATAACATCAGAAGAGCTCTGATGGATCAGACCAGTGGTCCATCTAGTCCAGCATCCTGTCTCACACAGTGGCCTCTGAAGGACCAACAACAGGGCATAGAGGTTGAGGCCTTCATCAGAACATCAGAAGAGCTCTGCTGGATCAGACCAGGGGTCCATCTAGTCCAGCATCCCATCTCACACAGTGGCCTCTGAAGGACCAACAACAGGGCATAGAGGTCGAGGCCTTCATAAGAACATCAGAAGAGCCCTGCTGGATCAGACCAGTGAGGGTCCATCTAGTCCAGCATCCTATCTTACACAGCGGCCAACTGCTTCCTCTAGAGGGCCAGCAACAGGGCAGAGAGGACGAGGCCTTCATAAGAACATCAGAAGAGCCCTGCTGGATCAGACAAGCAGTCCATCAAGTCCAGCATCCTGTCTCACACAGGGGCCAACCAGTTCCTCTGGTGGGCCAACAACGGGGCAAAGAGGCCGAAATCTTCATAAGAGCATAAGAAGAGCCCTGCTGGATCAGACCATCCGGTCCAGCATCCTGTCTCACACAGTGGCTAACAAGTTCCTCTGGGCGGCCAACAACAGGGCACAGAGGCCGAGGCCTTCCTCCGATGCTGCCTCCTGGCTCTGGTATTCAGAAGCTGACGGCCTCTGAATCTGGAGGTTGCCCTTAGCCACCATGGCTAGTAGCTATTGATAGACTTAACCCCCATTAATGTACCTCAGCCCCTTTTCAAGCTGTCTACTCCTGTGGCCATCACTATACCCTGTGGCAGCGAATTCCGCATTTTAATCATTCTCTTGGTAAAGCTGCATTTCCTTTTGCCCACCCTGAACCGAAATCCAAATCCAAAGGCCCCAGAGTTGCCAGCCTCCAAGTGGGGCCTGGAGATCTCCCGCTTTTACGACTGATGCCCAGCTGACAGAGTTCAGAGAAAATGGCTGCTTGGGAGGGTGGACTCTATGGTATTGTACTATGCTGAGGCCCCTCCCCTCCCCAAAACCCGCCCTCTCCTGGATCCACCCCCAAAATCTCCAGGAATTTTTCAACCCAGACCTGCAACCCTAAAAGGCCCTTCTCCTCCCCCGGGATAAAGGGAGTCACGCCAGGAAAGGAGACGGTTTTAGAGACAAAAGTACCAAGACAGTATGGGCAAGAGAGCAACTGACCGGGTTTGATGGAGGACTGGGGGGGGGGGGAAGAGGAGAATTGTCCCCGTGGCCCAGCAAGATCCACGGCCGGAATGAATGCCATCACCAAAGCCCACAGCTGTGACCCACTCTCCACATGGTCGTAGTTCTGAGAGCGACTCCTGAGAGTGAATGAACCAACCGCACTGCCTGTCGTTGTCCCTCCCCCCTGAATCTGGAGAACTGAAAGCGGATTGGAGAGTGACCGTTGTTATGTCTGGACATGTGCAGGCTTAACTGCTGCGGGTGCTAGTAGCCAGCATAAGGAGGCATGCCTGGGCTTGTCCGGGCAGGCCACCTAGTTGGAGCTTCAAGCTCCGGAACAAAAGCGGGTGGGATCCTGGAACTTGCCTGTGGATTGGCCCCCGAGGGCAGCCAGCCAGTCTGGAGCCTGGGGGCCATCTGAACTCACCAATGGCACAGGGGGGCTGGGAGTGGCTTAGGTGTATATATTAGGGTTGCCAAGTCCTTGTGACTTACCAGCGGGGGGGGGGGGGTCCTCTTGGGTCTGGGAGCTTCCCTGGCACGCGCGCCGCAATGATGTCACCCGGAAGTGACATCATCACGTTGGGGGCGTTGCCAGGGTGACGCTGTGGCAATTGCCCAAAAACTCTATGGTACCATAGAGTTTTGGGGTGATTGCTAGGGCGTCGTCCCGGCAACGTCCCCAACGTGATGACGTTACTTCCGGGTGATGTCATTACGCTGGGGAAGTCATCCTGACTGGATGACTTCGGGGGTGGGGTTCCCCCCGCCGGCCGAATGCTGGCCGGCGGATCGGGAACCACTGTAGCGGGGGATCCCCCGCCCCCCGGGCTGACTTGGCAGCCCTAGTATATATTCAAGGCCGTTGCCCCAAGTAAACCATTCCTGCTGAGATGCAATAGCCTGCCGCTTGCTGAAATCGCTCTGCCTTCGCCTCTGCCGTATTAAGCCCACTTGTTTCATGGGGATACACTTTTTGTGAACGAGAGAGAGAGAGAGAGGGAGCGCAGACTGAGGCAGAAGAGAGGAGAAAAGCCAAGCTCTCTTGAGTCTGAGCCACATACTTCCAGAAGGACTCAGCAGAAAGGTGCTTAAAACAAGTCCGTCGCAATATGGACAGAAAATTCAAGACCTCCTCAGCGGTTCCTTAGACTAACAGCATCCATTTCTCGGAGAGTTTTCTAGCAACTAAGCCCTTGTGAGTGAAAGAGAAAGGCAGAGGCACCTTTTGGGCCTCGCTTGGTTATTGGAAAAGCTGGATTCAAGTCCAGTAGTGTCTTAGAGGGTACGAGCTTCTGGGAGTCAGTTGGATTTGGGTGTGTGGGTAAGCTTTTGGGGGGTATAAGCATTCAAGACCCAATGCTCCAACGCTCCAAAGAATATGTGAATGAATGTCCCTCTATTATTCCTGTCCCCCCACTTACAAACAATGGTGTGGTCAGAGCATCCTGCAAACAGCTGGTACGCCACCCCTCTGCTGCCTCACACTCTTAAAGGCAGTACGATGTGCCATGCTCCCTCTAAGTTGTGGAGTCTTGTGAGCCAAACTTCTGCTTTCTGAGCCTCTGGCATTAAAGTTGTGAGCCAGCAATTTGGCTGCTACCTAAATGAGTTTGCTCTGGGGCCACCCTTCCCAAGCGAAGACAAAAATGTGTCCGCCGGAGGCTAAAAAACTGTGAGCGAGCTCACACTGACTCAGCTCAGAGGGAGCACTGACCATGTGCCTCCTGTCTCTGTGCTGCCTAAATACCGAAGTCAAGACTGGCCCCAGAACGTCAGCTTTCCGAGGCAAGCCTCTAGTCCTTATAGCAGCCATGATAAATTTGCAATTCCAGAAGGGCCAAGCCAGCGGTGTGTTTCTGAACTCGGAATCACACAGAATGCAAAGGAGCCAAAGTATGTGATTTCTCCAGGCCGCAGAATTCAGGACTGGCCCTTCAGCGCCAGCTTACCAAGCCAAGACTCCAGTCCTCATGACAGCCATAAGCTTGAATTCTCAAGAGGGGCCAAGCCAGCGAAGGGACGGGTTTCAGGACTCGGAATCAACACAAATTGCAAAGAAGCCAAGGCATTCTTCCAGCTTGCAGAATGCAAGTCCCCGTTAACAGAAATGTGGCTGCTTCGAAGCTCTGAGCCTGCACGGTTGCAGTTCAGGGTAGATCCTCAAACTCTGACCTCTGAAGAAGGCCCCCAACAGGGCTGAAACGCCTCAGGTCAGGGTGTATTGGCCCTTGTGCGCAGGCCACTTGGAACTTCTCTACGGGACTTTCATTGGGCCCTTATTTGTTTTTAACTGCCTTTCTAATAAATACTTGTATTTTTGGCGCAGTGGTTAAGTGTCTCCCAGACTCTAATCTGGGAGAGCCGGGTTTGATTCCCCTCTCCTCCACTTGCAGCTGCTGGATGACCTTGGGCAAGCCATAGCTCTGTACCAGCTGTTCTCTCAAGGACAGCTTGGGAAAGAGCTCTCTCCCTCAGAGCTCAGAGGGTGTCTGTTGTGGGGAGGGGAAGGGAAAGGAGTTTGCAAGCCGCTCTGAGACTCCTTTGGGTAGTGAAGGGCGGGGTATAAATCCTATCTCCTCCTCCTCTTCTTCTTCGTATAAGTTTTTAACTAGGTTTTTAATATTGGCCCTATTTTAGACTTCTTTCTTACCCTTGTGGGTCTTGATTTGGGGTTGGAGCCTGGGGAGGGGAGAGTTTGGGCAGGGGCCCCAGCAGGAAGTGCTGCCGTAGAGTCCAGCCGTTTCCTCCAGGGAATTGTCCTTTCTAGACAGAAGAGCGGTTGGAATTCTGGGGGGATCTCCAGGCCCCACCTGGAAGTTGGCAGTCCTCAGAGGGCTGGGCTATGTGGATCTGACTCAGGACACTCAGTGGGGTGGCTGGTGTCCCTCCCGAGAACAAAACCCTCATTGGATCACGGCCCAGAGGAAAGATTCCCCCCTCCTCTTCAATAGGGTTGCCAGCCTCCAGGTGGTGCCTGGGGATCGCCCACTTTCACAACTGATCTCCAGCTGACAGAGATCAGCTCCCCCGGAGAAAATGGCTGCTTTGAAGGGTGGACTCTGTGGCATTGGACCATGCTGAGGCCCCTCCCCTCCCCAAACCCCGCCCTCTCCCGGCTCCACCCCCAAAATCTCCAGGTATTTTCCAACCCAGACCTGGCCACCCTACTCTTCAATGACCTGTGAAGTGAGAACACTGTTATCTGCTGTCTTGTTCTACAGGGACCTGCAACTTCCCAGCAATGTCAGTTGACTTGTAGCCCAAGGAAGTCAGTTCCTGTTGAGAATTTATTGGGTTTGGGGTTTTTTTGCAGTTAAAGAAAAATATTTCCTACATTCAGCTTCAGTGGATTAACATCGGTTTTGGCATGTAAAAAAATCCCTTAACTTAGTTTTTTTGCTTTGAATATCTGACCTGGATGGTCCAGGCTAGCCTGATCGTGTCAGATCTCAGAAGCTGAGTAGGGTCAGCCCTGGTTAGTGCTCGGATGGGGGACCAGCAAGGAAGTCGAGGGTCACTACGCAGAGGCAGGCGACAGCGAACCACCTTTAAGAACATAAGAACATCAGAGAAGCCAACGCTGGACCAGGCCAATGGCCCATTCAGTCCAGCACTCTGTGTCTCACAGTGGCCAAAACCCAGGGGCCATCAGGAGGTCCACCAGTGAGGCCAGAACTCCAGACACCCTCCCGCTGGTGCCCCCCAAGCACCAAGAACACAGAGCATCACTGTCCCAGAAAGAGTGTTCCATCTGTATCTTGTGGCTAATAGTCACTCAAGGACCTCTGCTCCATATAAGAGTGTAAGAGAAGCCATGTTAGATCAGGCCAATAGCCCATCCAGTCCAACACTCTGTGTCACACAGGGGCCAAAATCCAGGGGCCATCAGGAGGTCCACCAGCAGGGCCAGGACTCCAGAAGCCCTCTCCCACTGTTGCCCCCCCACCCCAGCACCAAGAAGACAGAACATCACTTGCCCCAGAGTGTTCCCTCTACACCTTGTGGCTAAGAGCCACTGATGGACCTCTGCTCCATATAAGAACATCAGAAAAACCATGTTGGATCAAGCCAGTGGCCCATCCAGTTCAACACTGTGTCACACAGTGGCCAAAATCCAAGGGCCATCAGGAGGTCCACCAGCGGGGCCAGAACTCCAGAAGTCCTCCCACTGTGGCCCCCTCCCCAAGAACCAAGAATACAGAGCCTCACTGCCCAGACATTCCCTCTATGCCTTCTGGCTAATAGCCACTGAGGGACCTCTGCTCCAGATGTTTATCCATGTGCCTCTTGCCTTGAAAACCCTAAGGGGTTGCCCTAAGTCAGCTGTGACTTGACATCGCTTTACCCGCACACACATCTACCCCTGAAAAAGACTGCCATGTAACTCGAGAGTTCTGCCTCCAGCATTTGGAACGTCGGTCCAATAAGACGCACCAATATGACTTGCACCGTGTTTTGTTCCTGGGGTTTTCAAACTGCAGATGTGGCCAATCAGACTCAGGCTGTGCCTTAAAAAATCACCAGCCCTGGACAAGCTGACCTCCCCCTTCTCATCCTCAAGGCCAAAAGGCAAACCTGCCTTTGTCCCCAGCCTTCCCCCGCGACCCTGACCCCTCTGTCTCTCCTCTCCCCGCCCCAATGGCTGCTCAGGCTGTAGACTGCCAGGGGTAGGAAATCGTCTTGCCTACCCATGTGACTCTGTGGTGTGCCATGTGCATTGAAGGCACTCCACCAAGAAAATAGCCCCTTCCCTCCCATCCAGTGTTCCCTCTAAGCTGAGTTAGTGTGGGCTAGCTCAGTTTTTTAGCCTCCAGCTCACACATTTTTGTCTTGGCTCAGGAAGGATGGCTCCAGAGCACCCTAATTGATGCAGTGGCCAAATCACTCGCTCACGGCTTGAATGCCAGTAGCTCACAAAGTGGAATTTCTGCTCAGAAGACTCCACAGCTTAGAGGGAGCATCGCATCCCATCCCCATTTGAGGTCGCCTCTCTCACGGCTCTGCTATAATTGCTTCCCCCCCCCCCCCCAACTTTGTGGAAGATAGCAGCCAAACCTGGTTGAGAGGAAGGGCTTTCCTGGCTGGCAGTTAACCTGATGAACTGCATTCCTTCCTCAAGAACAGTCTCAGCACTTTCGCAGGCAGCCCCTCAACAGTTTTAAAAGTCACCTCACCCTGGAAACTTGGGAACCATAGCTCTGTGAGGGAAGCTAGGCCTCTCTCTTCACCACACAAACTACAATTCCCAGGGTTCTGTGGGGGAAGCCATGACAGTGTAACCCTTGCCCTTCCAGCCCACCTCTTGGCCAGGCATCCTAATAACACCCCTTCCGCCGTCGGAGCTTAGGATAAACTCGTTCCTTTCTGGAAGCCCTCCGTGTCAATTTCACATCTACATATATTTAAATAAACGGATATATGCCAACGACCGGTTGTTCTCTTCCCCCCGCCCCTCTGAGAGACACGGACACCATCTGTTAGCCCAGATTTGTTCTCGATGTGCCCGTATTGTTCTGTGTAGTACTGCATAGCGAAGCCTAGGTGCCCAGGTTGCCAACACCGGCTTGGGAAATCCCTGGAGATTTGGGGGTGAAGTCTGGGAAGGGGAGAGTTTTAGGGATGGGAGGGGGAGGGAGCACCCTCCTCAGAGCCCACCCTCCAAAACTGCCGCTTCTTCCAGTGGAACTCATCTCTATGGTCCAGAGATCAGTTCTAATTCTGGGAGCGCTCCTGATCTCACCTGGTAGTTGGCAACCCGACTTGAGGCCCCTTCTCCCGAGCCATTTGCATCCAGAAAACGATGGCCAGTGTTGGGTGGGAGAACGGGGATGGCCGGGATCCTCTGAGAATCCTAAACGTGGGCTCACATTCGGTGATTCAGCCGGGTCCGAAGCCCTCCTCTGATTTAGGAAGGTTTCCTCCAACGAAGGAGGCCGAGAAGGGGTTGCCTGGCCTAGAGGAAGTCTTCGGACTTGGCTGAGCCGAGCGCTATGACACGAGCTGCTTTCGTCAGTTTGGAAAACTGGTAGCTGCGTGTTCCACCGGCCCCCGTAGCCCTCGGTCTGTGTCCATGACCTCTGACCCCAGACCCCCACGGAGGCCGGCGCGGGTGACACAGTGGATGGAGGTTAATTTCTGGTCTTACAGCTGCTCCCCCCAGGGACCACGTGATACTGCAATGAACGCCACAGCCTGCCCCCCATAGATTCTGTAACTTCCCCAGCCCCCCTATCCTATCAGCCCTTTTCCCAGTGACCAGAGGTAACAGAATCCATGGTTTTCAGTGGCCTGTACTATCTGGGCTCAGGTAACAGGTGAGGTATTTCAGGGGAGGACTCAGCCCCCTTTTCATCCGGAGGAGGATGGGGCTGGGGGCGTCCCCTCTGTTAGGGCCTGTCGACGATGCGGATTCTGGGATAGGAGGAGATACAGCACGGCCAGCCCGAGGGGGAGGCGGTGGTGGTGGAGAACTTTAGCTCAGCACAGATTGTACGGTGAGCTCGTAAAGGGAAAATAGCACCAGTTGGCCTGGCTAGTTGTTCCCACGCACACACACGCACACTCACACACACGAGAGGGGCCAGCGCAGCAGAGGGCGGGAGTCGTCAGTGCTGTGGGAAGGAGGAAGGGTGAACCAAACTTGCTAACACGAGATAGGAGGACCCTGCTGCTTTCCGGGCCTTTAGCACCTCACCCCGGAGACGACGGGCAGGGAATACAAGATGGCTCAGAGAGCCAGGAGCAACCTTCCGGCTCAGGAAGGGCCCCTGCAGCCCCACACTCAGGGGCTCCACAGCTCCTGGCCACGTTACACCGTAGTCTCATATTCCAGCAGCTCCTGAGATGCCCCGATGCTGCGGTACTGCAGGCGTGGCGTCGCCGGAGAGGTGTACTCCAGTGCCAGGATGGTCTTACGGAGGCGCCTGTCAATGAAATGGGCATCCCAGGCAGGATACTTCTTCCGAGGCAAGTCAATGCGAATGACGGGACCCTCTGTCCGTGGGGCACGGGCAATGGGGGTTGGGGGCACACTGGGCCTGACCTGAAAGACTGGCACACAGCTGTCTCGGTCTCCAGGCACCCCCTCCCTCTCGGCCCCTGTAGTCCTCGGTAAAGAGCGCGGTGGGCTGGTGATGACATCCACGGGGCCTCCCGCAGCGCAGGGGACGGCTGTGCGTTCCTCGCTGCAAATGCAGCCTGTGTTCTGGGGCCTGAAAATGGTTCCGTTGGGGTGCAAGAGGCAGTAGTAGATGAACATGAAGAAGACCCCTAAGGCGAAGCTGGAGGTGACCACGCAGACAATGATTAAGGCGTTGGATTCAGGGAACCCGCGTTTGTCCCGCTGCCAGTACCAGAGCCCCGTGAGGGCGGCGTTCTCCGACAGGGTGATGACGTAATAGATGCACATGCGGCACCGGCTGCGGCCTTCCTTGACGTTGAACCAGCAGAAGATGTAGATGATGCCAACCACCATGTTGTAGATGATCTCCTCCCACTTGGACATGCAGAAATCCGTTTCACCTTGGATGATCCAGAAGGTCATGATGCACCAGTGGGTGACGATGAAGATGCCGAAGTAGAGCTGGAACACAGAGGCAAAGAGGGCGAAGGCGATGGCTCGGGCGGCGATCGTGAAGAGGTGCCAGAGGATCTGCACCACAGCCCCCTTGTAGGACATGGGCAGCTTGTCTTCCCGGGAATCCCGCAGCACCTTCTGGTAAGAAGCCAGAGTCCACGCCAGGGAGACCAACGAAGCTGAAGCAGAGAGGCCTGTTCAGGAAGAAAGAGAGGAAGGGAGGCAGGGGATTAAGGGGAGAGAAACGGTGTTACTGAGTGAGGGATCGAGGGGTTGGAGAAACAGAGGTGGAGCTGGAGGGAAGAGATGGCAGAGCAATGGTGGGGGCAAGATCAAGACAAAGACAGATGAGGAGGAAGATTAGAAGGCAGCGATGGAAGAAGAAACAGTGGCCCTTTCTGCACCTGTATTTTGCCTCAGTTTCTGAGTGCATCCTATTCTTCCGTTCTGCATTCACCTCCTGCTTTCACTTCCACTCTGTGTCTCTTGTTTCTGCACTCGTTTCACAGGCATCTGCATTCAGCACACTTCCAGCACACTGTTGCCCTGCAGTTACCAAAACTCATTTTGCTGCCATTCTTTGTCCTTATCTGCTTTCAAGTCATGAATCCTTTCTAAAGTAGGATTGTTTCTGCGGGTATTTAAGTGCTGCCAACTGCCTTCCCCACCTCCGCCTCTCTCTCTTTAGGTTGATGCTCCCTTCCCCTTCTGTTTTCTTTCCCTCCATCTCCAAAGACAAAAGAGGACGTGTCCCTCTGCTCAGGCAAACTTTCAAAAAGCCAGAGAGAGCAAAAGAAGGAATCAGTAAATATATAGGACTAGGGGATTCCCTGCTCCCAAATGAGTCACTCTTGCATGTGTGGACCTGGATGTCCCCCTCCCTTCCCTTTCTTTTTGCAGAATCTTGGAGGGAGGGAGGGAGGGATTGTCAGTCAGTTACCTCAGAAAAGGCAGGTTTGCTTGTAGATGCAGAACGTATACAGAATACACTAATGAATAAACCAGAGGGGAATAAACCAGTGAAGTGGGAATGCATGCAACTGCGAAGTCAATCCTTAAGACTCGACTCCTCAGATGCTCTGGAGCAGGCTGTCAATGCAGAAAGTGCCAATGTGGTGGAGACAAGATGGGGCAATGGACGGGAAGACGGGGAAGAAGACAGAAGCCTGAGGACAGTTTACGGTGCTTCTGGACTCTTGCTCTTTTCTGTAATGTCACTATTATTTGTTGTCCTTTCAGTCCTGGCCCTCTCCCAGAGTTCTGGACATGGAGCAGTCTGGACAGGGGTGCGGTGGGGTGAGATGGGAGAGCGGACTTTGCTGGAGATGAGCACGGGCCGTGTTCCTTCGAAGCTGTGCTCACTCACACAGGCAGCCCCACCCAGCAGCAGTCTGGAGCCGCGCAGGATCTTGCCCTGCCCGTTGCCGGTTTTAAGATGACAACAAACAAGCAAAACACTGTGATATGAATGACTAGGGCCTTTAGTAAAGATCATATTATATCCTAAATAAAACCTTATACTATCACAAGGAAAAGTCCATCATTCTCAATGAGCACCCGGATAGAAGCTCAGTTCGTCCCAATCTTCCTCAGGAGTAATCCTATTGTACCGAAAGGTGTCAGCCTCTTTATACAGCTTAGTGTTACATTAGGAGCAAACCAATGCTTAACTGCTTCTTTATTTTCTTCAAATTATCCTGGGAAAAACCCATGGTATTTAAAACGAAAAGCAACATGAAGCTGAATGGAATGTTATTTCCTGTATGGATCAGTGTTCCCTCTAAGCTGAGTTTATTTATTTCATTTTATTTCTTTAACTTCTAGGCCGCTCTCCCCGCTACTTTTAGTGTGAGCTAGCTCATAGTTTTTCAGCAGCCTCCAGTTCACCAGTTTTTGTCTGAGCTCAGGCAGGAGGGCTCCAGAGCAAACTGATTCATGCAGCAGCCGAATTGCTCGCTCACAACTCTAATGCCAGCGGCTCACAAAGTAGAATTTTTCCTCACAAGACTCCACAGCTTAGAGGGTGCATTGCTCCAGAGCAAACTCATTTAATGCAGTCGCCAAAGCGCTCGCTCCCGACTTTAATGCCAGTGGCTCACCAAGTAGAATTTTTGCTCGCAAGACTCCAGAGCTTAGAGGCAGGGCTCATTTCGTAGCAGGAGCTCCTTTGCATATTAGGCTACACCCCCTAATGTAGCCAATCCTCCAAGCGCTTACAGAGCTCTTCTTACAGGGGCTACTGTAAGCTCTTGGAGGATTGGCTACATCGGGGGTGTGTGGCCTAATATGCAAAGGAGCTCCTGCTACGAAATGAGCCCTGCTTAGCGGGAACATTGTCTGTGATCCCTTCTTGGTTTTTTTTTCTGGTTTTAAGATTACAACAGTTATGTTCGGCTGAAGATGTGAACTGCTCCGCTTAGTGTGGGGGGGAAATCAGAGGGACGATTGAACACGGGGGCAGGCCATCACTGTCTTGCCTGATGGGGGCTTCCTGCGGGGGAAGGGGGGCGGCGGCATCAAGATGGCCGCCAGACCTGGGTTGGAGCCAGCCGGCCAGCCAGCTTTCTTGTGTCCCCACTGCGCTCCACTCACCTTGCAATGGATTGACGCGTCTCTGCTGCACCATGATGCTCAGCTGCAGCACCAGCTGGGGGGCGCTCTTGAGGAACGTCTCCAGGAGCCGCAGCATGCTGATGTCCGCACTTTCGAACATCATCCTCCAGTAGAAATGGCGCCGGCGATGCTCCGACTGCCAGCGGCTCTGGAGCCCCAGGTACAGGGCCCTCAGGTACCTAAAGAGAAGGGGGAGAGAAAAGACAGCAGTGAAGAAGAAGAAGAAGAAGAAGAAGAGATTGGATTTATACCCCGCCCATCACTCACTTGGAGTCTCAGAGCGGCTTACAAACTCCTTTCCCTTCCCCTCCCCACAACAGACACCCTGGGAGGTAGGTGGGGCTGAGAGAGCTCTTTCCCAAGCTGTCCTTGAGAGAACAGCTGGTACAGAGCTATGGCTTGCCCAAGGTCATCCAGCCAGGTGCAAGTGGAGGCATAGGCATCAACTATGGGAGGGCTCGAGCCTCCCCCGAAATTTCCCGGGGGGGGCTCAGCCACCCCCGGGAAAATGGAGCGCCCGCTGGTGGGGGAGGCGGGGAGGGCCACCGGGAGCCTGGGGGGTGCTGGGCACTGCAAAAGGCAGCCGCCGAGGAGGGGGTGGTGGAGGGAGGGCAAAAGCCGGCGATGGGCGGGCACAGGGATTCCGCCAAAAGATGAAACTCTTCCCAGAACTGCGGCTGAATCAGTCCGGGAGAGAGAGAGAGAGATGGCGTGGAGTCGCCGCCCACGCAACCTCCCAGGCCCCTTTCCTGGGAAGGTGGACGAAACCCCACATGCTGCAGCGCAACAGCCTGCATACTTTGGCCTCCTCCGCCTCCCGTCCCGAGAGACCCGCGAAGGAAGGAGCAGCCAGAGCCTTTCCCCTTCCTTCCCCCGGAGCCCTCTGCCGTCCCGCCCCGCCCTCATTACCTTCCCCTCCTTTCTGCTTGGGAAAAAGCGTTGATCCTTCCCGAGGGTGGGGAAGGCGAAAGGAGCCCTGGCGGCGGGTGGGGCGGGGAGCCTCGCTCCCCAAAGAGCGGCCTGCCCTCTGTCTTCTAGAGCCGGCTTGCTCCGTGACCGCCCCAAGCAGGCGGTAAGAAACCGGGTCTGCCGGCCAGGGGGCGGGGGGAAAGCGGCGGGGACATGGTCCCGTGCGCGCACATGCACGAAAGAGCCCCCGCCCCCCCGGGGATTTAAAAAGTCTATGCCCCTGAGTGGAGGAGTGGGGAATCAAACCCGGCTCTCCCAGATTAGAGTCCGCGCACTTAGCCACTACACCAAACTGGCTCTCAATGAAGGGGGGCGGCAGTACCGCTCTACCGTGGGCTTCAGGACCAGGGACTCTCGGAGCGTGGCCCAACGTGGCTTGTACCTCCAGGGTGGGTCTCCATCTGGAAGACTGCTGTACCAGCACTGGCACAGGTAGTTTTGAAAGGGGGTTCGGCAGATTCAAGGAGGACACATCTATCAGTGACTGCTAGCCCTGGTATTTTAAGGAACGATATTGTAATGCCCCGGTATAGATCTACGATGCGGCTTCATTTGGAAGACTGTCTAAAGTTCTGGTCACCATATCTCCGAAAGGACACTGCAGAACTGGGAAAAGGACAGAGGAGGGCGACTGAGATGATGAGGGGGTTGGAGCTGGGAGCTGCCCTCTGACCCCCTCCTCTCTCTCTCCCCCTTTGTCCTCTCCCTGTCTTCACATGGCCTTTCATGGAGACACATGTTCCTGCATGTCTCTCCTGTAGAGACAATGCCCGCATACTCCCCCACACATGATGCCAGACAAGCTGGCCATTTGTGCTAGGGACAGTACTCTTTAAAGGAGGAGGAGGAGATTGGATTTATTCCCCGCCCTTCACTCGGAGTCTCAGAGCAGTTTACAATCTCCTTCCCCTCAACTCCCCCCCTTTGGGGTAGGTGGGGCTGAGAGAGCTCTGAGAGAACTGCTCTTGAGAGAACAACTCTGAGAGAACTTGTGACTGACCAAAGGTCCCCCAGCTGGCTGCCTGCGGAGGAGATGAGAATCGAATAGAGTTCCTGGTGCTTAACCACTACACCAAACTGGCTCTCTCGCCTTTCAACGTCTTCTCTCTCTCTTTCCAATGGCAACCTGAATGCGAACTGGATCTACTTGAATAACGGAAAGTTTACTCTTTTTTTTGCAATATACTTCTTGGGAGGTTGGTTTACAGCACTCAGGATCGTGCATCTACAACTGGGTAAAACTCTGCTATATTAACCGAATATCCCAGCAACAAGGCCATGCCATTTTGTCATCTGGATTGTCCGGTTGGATTGCACCTTTATCTCCCTTTTCCGACAGGTAAAATAGCAGCCCAGATTTTGAGGAGGGGGCAGATTGTGAAAACAGTGCCAGTGTCAAAGGGCTACCCCCTCCCCCCCAAAACACTGTGGCCCTGATTCCCATTGCGCTCCCGTGACCAAAACAGCCACAGGCAAAATGCCTGCCTCCTCTTTCACTCTCAGCCCAACAGAACCCCCCCAAAAGGTTGATCGTCACGATTCATTTCAGTCCTGTTGCCTATTTCATTTGATTAATTTACTTACTCCATTTATACCCCTCCATTTTATCCCCACAACAACAACCCTCTGAGGGAGGTTAAGTTGAGAGTGTGCAATGGGTCCAAAGTCACCCAGTGAGCTTCCAGGGCAGAGTGAGGAGGCATTTTAACGTGGGTCTCCCAGATCCCAGGGCGATTCTGCATTGGCTTTTCCCTCTGTTGTTTTACGAAACCCACGCTGGAACAGAAATTCTGCTCTGCATTGCATGCTGCTTTCACTTCCTTTGATCATCGGGTTTTATGGTACCCTCTGCATTGCATGCCACATTTGCTTCCTTTGATCATCGGGTTTTATGGTACCCTCTGCATTGCACGCCGCTTTCACTTCCTTTGATCATTGGATTTTATGGTACCCTCTGCATTGCACGCTGCTTTCACTTCCTTTGAACATCGGATTTTATGGTACCCTCTGCACTGCATGCCGCTTTCACTTCCTTTCTTTATTTTATTTATTTATTTTTCATATTTATACCCCGCCCTCCCCGCAAATGGGCTCAGGGTGGCTTTGATCATCAGATTTTATGGTACCCTCTGCATTGCATGCTGCTTTCACTTCCTTTGATCATCGGGTTTTACGGTACCTTCTGCATAGATTTATGGCAGTTTTATGGTCGTTCGGGGGTGACTGTGCAGTTAGTACGGCATTGCCCCGGGGTATCGGAACGTGGTTTTGAGCTGCACCTTTGGTAAAACAATGGAGGGAAAAGCCAACGCAGAATTGCCCCTAGCTCAACACTCCAACTTGGTTTCAGGCGGTGTCTCAGTCATGGCTCACAACTAACTTCAGCCGGATCGGGCCCTTAATATTGAGACAACACCTGAGAGTACCGTTATAAGTTTAAGAGGATAGAAAATAAATCCACCAAAACTACATCCAGATTCCCCCAGACTTACTCCCCAGCGGGTGCAAAGTTAACAACATTTCTAATTACTTCCAGCATTGTCACGATGCTGTAAAAATTCAAATTTCTGAGCCTTCTGGGGGAAGAAAAGGATCCTTTGATTAAGAAAAAGAGGAAAGGCCCTTTGATGTGGAAGATCAATGCAGCAGGCAGCTGAGGAGACAAAGAGGGACTTTGGCTCGGCGTCTGCTCTAGTGGGACATAATTGTTCACCCTAAAATCTACATTACTGGCTCTGCCTCAATGCAAATATTAATATAGCTCCCCTGGATGTTTTTCCTTGTCTTAACTTTCGTTATGGCTGAAGGAGGGGTTGCAAGTCGTCTGGACTTGAAGGAAAAGGGCTAGGGGCAAAGGGCCCAATCCTCTGGAGGGGTGAAAAGAGAAAGTTGCCTTTGTTTCTCCAGCACCCATTGGTTCAGCTCACTCCTTGTTAGGATCATAAGAACATCAGAAGAGCCCTGCTGGATCAGACCAGGGGTCCATCTAGTCCAGCATCCTGTCTCACACAGTGGCCTCAGCCAGTTCCTCTGGAGGGCCAGCAACAGGGCAGAGAGGCCGAGGCCTTCCTAAGAACATCAGAAGAGCCCTGCTGGATCAGACCAGTGAGGGTCCATCTAGTCCAGCATCCTGTCTCACACAGGGGCCAACCAGTTCCTCTGGAGGGCCAGCAAAAGGGCAGGGAGGCCGAGGCCTTCCCCTGAGAAGAACCTCAGAAGAGCCCTGCTGGATCAGACCAGTGAGGGTCCATCTAGTCCAGCATCCTGTCTCACACAGGGGCCAGCCAGTTCCTCTGGACGGTCAACAACAGGGCAGAGAGGCCGAGTCCTTCATAAGAACATCAGAAGAGCCCTCCTGGATCAGACCAGTGAGGGTCCCTCTAGTCCAGCATCCTGTCTCACCAGTTCCTCTGGAGAGCCAACAACAGGGCACAGAGGCCAAGGACTTCGTAAGAAGTGTCCTGCTGGATAAGACCAGTGAGGGTCCATCTAGTCCAGCATCCTGTCTCACACAGTGGCCAACCAGTTCCTCTGGAGGATCAACAACAGGGCAGAGAGGCCGAGGCCTTCCCCTGATCTTGTCTCCTGGCCCTGGGATTCAGAGGACTAGTGCGCACCCATTCGCGGCTGTTTTGACAGTTTGCTTATCTGCATTGCTTCCTTGTTTCTGTGCTGCCATGGCTGGCATTTCCCCTTGGAGCCACGAGAGCAGAGGGTTTTTGAAGGATTTAAAGAAAAAAGGATTGTTAATTGCTGTTCTGCTTTTGCACACTGTTCTTTCTAACAACCTAACAAGCCACTGAAGGGCTTTTGAAGCATGAATCTGTGAACTGCTATTTGGGCTGCTGCACTCTGACGACCATTTGCCACGGTCTCTGAATCCCCAGCTCTCGTTTCATGTTAAAAAAAAAAAAGTAAGTTTCTAGCCCTTTTCATTGCAGAGGTATAAGGAGAAAACTCTACAATGAAAATGGTCAATGTGGTGTAACGATTAAGAACGTCGGACTAGTATCTGGGAGACCCAGGTTTGAATCCCCACTTGTTCCATGGAAGCTCGCTGGGTGACCTTGGGCCACTCACGCTCTCTCAACCTAACCTACCTCACAAGGTTTTTGTGGGGGATAAAATGGAAGAGAGGAGAATGAGGTAAGCTGCCTTGGGTCCCCATTGGGGGAATGGCGGGTATAAAGGAATTAAATAAATTAGATAATTTAGGAGAAGGGAAGGGAAGAAGAGACTGGATTTATACCCCACCCTTCACTACCCAAGGGAGTCTCAGAGTGGCTTCCAAACTCCTTCCCCTTCCCCTCCCCAAAACAGACACCCTGTGAGGTAGGTGGGGCTGAGAGAGCTGTGACAGAAACTGCTCTTTTTCAAGAACAGCTGTGCCAGAACTATGGCTTAAGCGGAGGAGTGGGGAATCAAACCCAGTTCTCCCAGGTTAGAGTCCCAGGCACTTAAACAAATGAAAGCTGGGAATTCAGAGACTGTGGCAATCAGTTCTTACAGCATGAAGAAGTGCGCAATGCCCACAAAATCTTATACCTTGAATAAAACTGTGCTGGTCTTAAAAGTACCACTAGACTCAAGCTTTGTCCTGCACAATAGCAGTTAACTATTTTTAAAAAACAACATGCTAAAAAACCCCGTACAGTAGTTCTGCAAGTTGGGCGGGGGGGATGCCAGGCAAATGATGGCTGGTATGTGGATGCAGCTGTAAGTAAAATCATTCACTAATCGCATAAATTAGAAACAAATTTTAAAAAACACACACAAAACGATCCTTCCATGTTTGTTCAAGTAGTCCTTATTGACATAAATGGCGGCCCATCTGTTTGGATCAGGGATGTTTCACACATAACTCAGGGGTTTTGGGGGCGGGGGGGAAGCAGAGGCAAACCTGTTTGCCAGGCCCTGGAGGCTTTTGGTAGGTACCAAACAGACCAGCTGATCGGCTCGGTTCTAACCAGTGCTCCCTCGAAGCTGTGGAGACTTGTGAGCAAAAATGCTGCTTTGTGAGCTACCTGGGCGTTCAAGTTGTGAGCGAGCGATTTGGCTGCTGCATAAGTTAGTTCGCTCTGGAGCCCTCCTTCCTGAGCGAAGACAAAAATGCGTGAGCCGGAGGCTAAAAGACTGTGAGCTAGCTCACACTAACTCAGCTTAGAGGGAACACCGGTTCTAACCCTCGCGGTCAGACATGGTGAGTTTGAGGGTAACACATGTTCACTGCAAAATTCGCAGCATTCTTCGACTCGGGCAGACCTGGATCAGCACTATCTGCTTCGGCTGGCGGCATTCTAGGATTTCCCCAGCCTGGATATGCAAGATGCTTTTAAGAGGGATGCTGTGAAGTGTGGGGCTGGGCCGCTGACCCTGTTCACAGCTCCCGTCTGTGCCGGTGGTGACAGTAGAGCAGAATTTCCTGGAGGATTGTAGTCCATGACTTTGAAAATCTTTCCTATGCATCGGATTTGCCAGAAGTGGGATTTCTAGCCCCTCCCGCCCCAAGAAGGGATTCTGCCCCTTTCCTGGGCAGGCTGAAATTCTCATACATATCTTCTTATACATAGAGAGCAGAGGTCTATGGGTGGCTGTTAGTCACAAGCAATGTTCCCTCTAAGCTGAGTTAGTGTGAGCTAGCTCACAGTTTTTAGCCTCCAGCTCACACATTTGGATGTGTGAGCCATTGAAGGATGGCTCCAGAGCAAACTAATTTGTGCAGTAGACGAATTGCTCGCTCACAACTTTAATGCCAGTAGCTCACAAAGCAGCATTTTTGCTCACAAGACTCCACAGCTTAGAGGGAACATTGGTCACAAGGTATAGATAGAACACTCTGTCTGAGGCAGTGATGCTCTGTCTTCTTGGTGCTTGGGGGTCAACAGTGGGAGGGCTTCTGGAGTTCTGGCCCCACTGGTGGACCTCCTGATGGTCCCTGGGTTTTGGCCACTGTGTGTAACACAGAGTGTTGGACTGGAGGGGCCAGTGGCCTGATCCAACATTGGCTTTTCTTACGTTCTTATGTCTGAGGCAGTGATGCTCTGTCTTCTTGGTGCTTGGGGGTCAACAGTGGGAGGGCTTCTGGAGTTCTGGCCCCACTGGTGGACCTCCTGAGGGCACCTGGGTTTTGGCCACTGTGTGTGACACAGAGCGTTGGACTGGATGGGCCAGTGGCCTGATCCAACATGGCTTCTCTTATGTTCTTATATGGAGCAGAGGTCCATCAGTGGCTCTTAGCCACAAGGTATAGATGGAACACTCTGTCTGGGGCAGTGATGCTCTGTCTTCTTGGCGCTTGGGGGGGACAGTGGAAGGGCTTCTGGAGTTCTGGCCCCGCTGGTGGACCTCCTGATGGTTCCTGGGTTTTGGCCACTGTGTGTGACACGGAGTATTGGACTGGAGGGGCCACTGGCCTGACCCAGCATGGCTTCTCTGATGTTCTTTGATAATCCAGTTTGGTGTAGTGGTTAAGTGCGTGGACTCTAATCTGGGAAAACCGGGTTTGATTCCCCACTCCTCCACTTGCACCTGCTGAATGACCTTGGGCAAGCCATAGCTCTGTACCAGCTGTTCTCTCAAGGACAGTTGTCTCAGAGCTCTCTCAGCCCCACCTACCTCACAGGGTGTATGTTGTGGGGAGGAGAAGGGAAAGGAGTTTGTAAGCCGCTCTGAGACTCCAAGGGAGTGAAGGGCAGGATATAAATCCAATCTCTTCTTCTTCTTCTTATGAGATGCTGGGGATCAAACCTGGGACCTCCTGCATGTCAAGCAGATGCTCTACCACTGTGCCGGGGCCCCTCACCCTACCCTGTTCACATCAAGCCATCCTGGCAGGTGAAAAGCGGCTTGAAGGAGGGGAAAGGGATTCCAAGAGGTCTTTGGGAATGCCCCGGCTGGCTTCGGAATCAGTCGTTGCCAACATCCTAGCAGAACACCCATCAAGGGGCTGGGTGCACGCGTCCTTTTGCTAGACAGTGAGTGAGGTTCATCGCACCGATCTAATGTGCCACGGAGAAAGGCAGGAGCAGCTGGTCTGACAGAGCCACATGGAGCTGGAGCTCTGAACTCGCAGGGCTGGATGACGGAAGGCTCTTGGTTCCTGCTGCCAAGGACCGAGTAGACCATCTGCCGGCCAATCTGCTCTCAGTGTAGGTGTTTGGGGAGATGGAGTTCTGCTTTGCAAAAAAAATCCAAACAGCCCTCCCTTCTGGAAGCTTCTGACGAACACCTCTCCCCCTTTCTAACAGATCGGCACTGGGGTAGGGAGCAGGGATGCCAGCCTCCAGGTGGGACCTGGGGATTCCCCGGAATTCAAACTCGTCTCCAGACTACAGAGATCAGTCCTCCTGGAGAAAATGGATACTTTGGAGGGTGAACTCTATGGCATTGTACCTAGGGTTGCCACACCGCCGGTCTGGGTGGGGCTTCACCGGGTTTTTGGGGCTTCCGCCTGCCACTGGCCAAGCCGGCTGGCAGGGGAAGCCCTGCGCCTGGACAGGGACATGGCACAGTGACGTCCCCAGTGTGATGACATCACACGAAAGTGATGTCATCACGTTGGGACATCGTGCGGCGATGCTCTGCTTATGGGGCAAAACTCTATGGTTTTAGGCCCCCAAACCCCCATAGAGCTATGCCCAAAATGCAGAACATCACTGTGCAACATCCCAGTGTGATGATGTCACTTCCACATGATGTTATCGCATCGCCGCAGGGGTCCGTTTGGGCCCGGAGCGAGGCGGAGCTAAGCTCCGCCAGCTCAGGACTGGCCAGTAGGGCAGCCACGGGCTGAATCAGATTCTCTAATCTGATTCAGCTCGCCGCCGAATTGCTGCCGAAATTCGGCGGCAAATTTAAAAACCACTGGAGGGGAGGGGGTTTGAGGGAGAGGCTCCAAACTTGCAGGGTAGCTGCTGGAGCCTCTCCTCAAAATGCCCACCAAGTTTCAAGAAGATTGGACCACGGGGTCCAATTCTATGGGCCCCAAATAGGTTGCCCCATCCCCTCCATTGTTCTCTATGGCAGGAAAAAAGTAACACTTTTTCCCTCCATAGAGAACAATGGAGGGGATGGGACAATCTGTTTGGGGGCCAATAGAATTGGACCCCGTGGTCCAATCTTCTTGAAACTTGGTGGGTATTTCGAGGAGAGGCCCCAGCAGCTACCCTGCAAGTTTGGAGCCTCTCCCTCAAACCCCCTTTCCTCCAGCCCCTCATATACCCTATGTGTTTTTGCCATTGATTTCAATGGCCCATAGGATATAATGGGGCTGAAACTGACATTCCCTTTCTGACATACTTCTGGTGATGTCAGGTGGCGTGGCATATGCTAATGAGTTATGCTAATGAGTTATGCTAATGAGCTCCTGCACCTCTTTTTTTACGAAAGGACCCCGATGCGGCATCGGGGACATTGTGCAACTTCCCCACCCACCCTGGAATGCCCTCCAAATCCCCCTGCCGGCAAGCTGAGGTGACCCGGCAACCCTAATTGTCCCTCACTGAGGTCCCTGTCCTCTCTAGGCTCCACCCCCAAATCTCCAGAAGTTTCCAAACCTGGATCTGGCAATCCTACCCCCCATCCCCTGCTGCTGGTCCCTCAGCAGGGAGAGCCCCCCCCCCGCCCCGCCTGTCTCTCTGCAAGGTCCTCTGCCCCAGGACAGCTTCAGTGTTCCCTCTAAGCTGAGTCAGTGTGTGCTAGCTCACAGTTTTTTAGCCTCCGGCTCACACATTTTTGTCTTAGCTCGGGAAGGATGGGGCTCCAGAGCAAACTGATTTATGCAGCAGCCAAATCGCCCGCTCACAACTTGAATGCCCAGTCGCTCACAAAGCAGCATTTTTGCTCACAAGTTTCCACAGCTTAGAGGGAGCATTTTCAACCCCAAAGGGAAGGTGGGAAGCGATTTCCTGTTAGGGTCACAGCTGGATGATTGTGGAGAAGCCCTTCCCCCAAATCTATTGGGATGGGGGGATGGGGGGTAGGGTTGGGTAGGGTTGCCAGATCCAGGTGGGGAAACTCCTGAATATTTTGGGGTGGAGCCTGGGGAGGACAGGTACCTCAGTGGGGTATGATGCCATAGAGTCCACCCTCCAAAGCATCTGTTTTCTTCAGGGGAGCTGATCTGTGTACTGTGGAAGTGAACTGTAATTTCAGGGGATCTCCAGGTCCCACCTTGAGGCTGGCATCAAAGGCTGTTCCACACAGTAGTTTCCCCTTGCTCGAAAGCCAAGTCAAATCTGACTCTAGGGATGCGGTGCTCATCTCTGTTTCCAAGCCGAAGAGCCAGCGCTGTCCAAAGATGTTTCCGTGGTCATGTGGCCGGCATGGCTAGACGCCGAGGCGCACGGAACACTGTCCCCTTCCCACCGAAGCGGTGCCTATTTATCTACTTGAAATTTCTTGCTTCCGAACTGCTAGGTTGGCAGGAGCTGGGGCCGGAGATGGGAGCTCACTCCGTCATGTGACACTCGGGTCTCGAACTGCCGAGCTACCGGCCTTCCGGTCTGCAGCTCAGCGTCTTAACCTCCCAGGCACCACATTAAAACAAAAAAAGATAACCAGATGCCCATGCCAACAAGAGGAGGGAGAAGGGGCGACAAGAGGGCGGCGTAGGCGGGTTGTCTGGAATTTAGACAACCCACCTACGCCTCCCTCTTGCGGCAATGGATACACAATAGAACATTTTAGACTGGCAAAAAGGGAACAAATCAACGCAAGCCAAAACAATTAACCCTCGCTATCCGTAGGAGTGTTGACAGCGATCTGAACAAAATCTTGACTGTGCGGAATATGAGAAAAGAAAGGGAAAAAAATCCAACCCTGGATTTTCTGTATAGGTTGGGGCTTCCGTGCAATGAAACCTTTGTGTTCTGGAACGGCTGAAACACATCTTGTTTGATCAAAGATGCATTTCCGAACAAGAGCCCGCTTTGGAGCGAGGGTGGATTTGAATTTTCCTCCCAATGTTTTTATTCTCCCTTGCCTTTCTTCTGTGGAGGAGAATTTAGCAGCCATCACACTGTGTATAGCTTGTTGAAACGAGGATCCTGCTATGGGATTTTGCCTCAGTTAATGAGTCAAGACACTTTGCTTCAGTTCTGGTTTTAGACTTCTGGTGGGTTCGACAACCCTAATCCGATTTCCCTTTTTATTGACTGGTCCCATCCATTGTTTGTACTGATCCCCACTGTGTAATCCACCTTGAGTCCAAAAGGCGGACTATAAATGGCACAAATAAACACATAAATCGGACCATCTTGGATGCATTTGGTTTCCTGTACGTGGCTATGAACACCATTGGCCAATGCTTTCTCCTGACCTGGCTTAAAAGAGAAATTTGGACCACCAACAACTAGCATCTCTTAATAAATTATAACAACAAGGAGAGATACTCATCATTCCACGTACAAGCTTTTTACACCTTAGTGTTCAGAGCTTTGCTTAGGCATGCGATCACTTCAGCAGGTTATATGGTGTGCATCGTACAAATAAGAGAAGATACAAGTCACCGGGAAAGACAATCGTTCTAGGAAAAGCGGAAGGTGGCAGGAAGAGAGGAGACGGATGGACTCCGTCAAGGAAACCATGGCCCTCTGCTTTCAAGACCTGAGAAATGCTGTTAACTATGGGCCTTTTTCAGGCGGGTAGCCCTGCTGGTCTAAAGAAACAGAACAAAGTGTGAGTCCAGTGGCACTTTTAAGACCGACAAAGTTTAATTCTGGCCTGGGCAGGGGTCCGTTGGAGCGGGAGCGCACAGGAGCGCAGCTCCGGGAGTGAGGAGCCCAGGGGGCGGGCACATGACCAAGCCCCGCTCCCTCCTCGGCTTCCCCGAGCAGTGCAGAGGCGCAGCGCCCCGGGGAAAGCCCTGCTAGGGTCTTTATTGTTTTTAATGTTTTGTTTTAATATTGATAATTTTATCCTTGTTCCTTTTATGACTGTGTGCTGCTTTTCCAGAGACTTGCGCAAGGTGGCATATAAATTTTCTAAGTGTACCATTTTTTATCTGGGCACATGGCACATAAGTACTGGAGAAATTTCAGCAACCCTTCAGCAGCTTCCACCCCCATCAGTTTGGTGTAGGGGTCAGGAGTTGGACTCTAATCTGGGAGAACCGGGTTTGATTCCCCACTCCTCCACATGCAGCTGCCGGTGTGACCTTGGGCCAGTCACAAGTTCTCTCAGAGCTGTTCTCTCATGAGCAGTCCTCAAAAGACCTCTCTCAGCCCCACCTACCTCACAGGGTGTCTTGTTGTGGGGAAGGGATGGGAGGTGCACATGTCCTGGGTATCTCAAGTCTACTTGAAACCTGGTGGTTTCAAGGGAGCGGGAAGAGAATGAGGGTGTGTTCTTTACGCTTATTTTTATTGCACCAAGTATTGGATGGGGAAGGGAATGGAGGAAGAGCAGGTCAGTTTCACTCACCTGTGGAGTGGAGCCTGAGGGGTGGGTGTGGCCTTCTGACACACTTCCGGTATGTTAGGGGGTGTGGCATATGCAAATGAGTTATGCAAATGAGTTATGCTAATGAGCTCCTGCACCTCTTTTTCTATGAAATGACCCCTGGGCCTGGGTACAAGCTTTTGTGTGCTTATCTGAATATTTTGATACTTCAGATATCCGAAGAAGTGTGCATGCCCAGAATCAAACTTTGTTGGTCTTAAAGGTGCCACTGGACTCACACTTTGTTCCACAGGACATTTTGGAGGTGATGCATTCATAGGGTCACCATAAAGTGGAAGCAACTTAATGCTTTTTAACACACCCACACCGTACAAATTTAAACTAGCAAAGAAAACCTCATGGCCGCAACGCGTTTGTTGTACATATATTTTGTGTTATCAATATGTGTACCCAATCATAGGAAAGATGCTTGTAAGCAGGGGTCATTTCGTAGAAAAAGAGGTGCAGGAGCTCATTAGCATAACTCATGATCCAATATGGCTTCTCCTGTGTTCTTGTGCCTGGGGCAGTGATGCTCTGTCTTCTTGGTGCTTGGTGGGGCCGCAGTCTCAATATCCTTACCACAGTGGTCCTCAGCCTTCGGAGCCTGCAGACACCTTTGGAATCTGACACAGCTTAGTGGCACAAATACAAAATGGCTGATTCAGGAGGTGGAGCCAACTGAAAATGGCAGGAAGTGAGGTTGTGCATGTCTCTTAATAGCAGCTCTTCAACATTTTGGGCGGCAGCTCTGTTTGACAGGATGCCGTTCAACATGAACATATCGCCTTAAAATATTTCCTTGCATACGCATACAGTAACTTAGGGAAGATCTTTGTGCTGTGGCGGCAGCTGCTGCGGCTGAAGCAATGTTTAAAAAATCCAGACAGCCAATCAGATCTCCACTGGCCAACGAGGAGCCTTGCTGAGCAGCTTGGTGTAGTGGTCAGGAGCACAGACTCTAATCTGGGAGAACCAGGTTGTGAGAGTCCTACAGAGTCAGTCACCAACAAGTGTCCTTAAACAGGAATGCTTTATTGAGAAAGGTCTGCTATGGTCATCTGCACTTCTTGTGTTAGTAATGGCCGACGCAGCCCCAAACAGGACAATTATATAGAATTCAAAAAGGGGCCTGGTAATGCATTGCAACCAATCACCATGTCAGAGAAAAGGTGCTTAAATTACTGTTTACAGTTCCCACGGAAACAGCAGGAAGAATTAGAGCCAGACAGGAGAAGAGATACATGGGCAGGCACCAGCAGTCTCCCAAGGTCAGAGCAGGCTGAAGAGCGATAAGCACGCCGTGAGAAGTATAACGTAACATTCCAAATACCTGACGTCAAGGGTTCACTCATCCCACCTCCCGGGCAGGAGATGGCAGCATTAGCTGACACAGGTTTGATTCCCCATTTCTCCACATGCAGCTGCTGGTGTGACCTTGGGTCAGTCACAAGTTCTCTCCGAGCTGTTCTCTCAGGAGCAGTTCTCAGTCAGAGCTCTCTCAGCCCCACCTACCTCACAGGGTGTCTGCTGCGGGAAGGGGATTGTGAGCCGCTCTGAGACTCCTTTCAGTAGCGAAGGGGGAGGTATAAATCCAGGGGTCATTTCATAGAAAAAGAGGTGCAGGAGCTCATTAGCATAACTCATTTGCATATGCCACACCCCCTAACATACCGGAAGTGTGTCAGAAGGCAACACCCACCCCTCAGGCTCCACTCCACAGGTGAGTGAAACTGACCTGCTCTTCCTCCCTTCCCTTCCCCATCCAATACTTTGTGCAATAAAAATAAGCGAAAAGAACACACCCTCATTCTCTTCCCGCTCCCTTGAAACCACCAGGTTTCAAGTAGACTTGAGATACCCAGGACATGTGCACCTCCCATCCCTTCCCCTTCCCCTCCCCACAACAAGACACCCTGTGAGGTAGGTGGGGCTGAGAGAGGTATTTTGAGAACTGCTCATGAGAGAACAGCTCTGAGAGAACTTGTGACTGGCCCAAGGTCACACCAGCAGCTGCATGTGGAGGAGTGGGGAATCAAACCCGGTTCTCCCAGATTAGAGTCCAACTCCTGACCACTACACCAAACTGATGGGGTGGAAGCTGCTGAAGGGTTGGTGAAATTTCTCCAGTACTTATGTGCCATGTGCCCAGATAAAAAATGGTCTACTTAGAAAATTTATATGCCACTTTGAGCAAGTCTCTGGAAAAGCAGCACACAGTCATAAAAGGAGCAATGATAAAAATTATCAATATTAAAACAAAACACTAAAAACAATAAAGACCCTAGCAGGGCTTTCCCCGGGGCGCTGTGCCTCTGCACTGCTCGGGGAAGCCGAGGAGGGGGCGGGGCTTGGTCATGTGCCCGCCCCCTGGGCTCCTCACTCCCAGAGCTGCACTCCTGTGCGCTCCCGCTCCAACGGACCCCTGCTTGTAAGTATGTGACTTCCCCAGGTGTATAAGGATAATTTTACCAATAAAGTCTCCTTTTTTTTACCCTAGGGGAAGGTAACTATATAGATAAGTAAAGTTGATGGATTTTTATGCCCAGTTTTTAATAGTCACAACAATTTGATTAAAAATACTGTGATCCTATATAATTTTAGCCTTTTTTTTTTTTTTTTTAAGAATTGATCTTGGTATTTCTACGTACAAGGTTTTCCTTCTTTTTTTCAACCTCTTTGGTAACCCAGTTTGAAATGTGCCTGTCAGGTGGCTGTTTCCTCTCCTAAAAATAGCAGGGAAATCTGGACATAGGATCTGCAAAAGGTCTGACCCCTGCAGTTTTGCCAGCTAGGGTTGCCAACTGTGGGCTGGGAAATTCCTGGAAATTTGAGGGTGGAGTCTGAAGAGGGTGGAGTTTGGGGAAGGGGCGAATCTCAGTGAAGTACAATTGTCCTTAGAGTTCACCCTCCAAAGCAGTCATTTTTTTCTCTCTCTCCAGGGGAACCGATCTCTGTAGTCTGGTGATCAGTTGTAACTCCAGGAGATCTTCAGGCCCCACCTGGAAATTGGCAACCATCTGTAGATCCCACAAAAAACCCGCTAACTCATAAGCACAGAGAAAGACAAAGAGAGGAAGAGAAGGTGGGAGGGAGCGTAATAAAGTTTACGAGAGCGGAATATGAACCAACAATTTATAGGACCAGTGAAAATGTCATTCCATTAGGGGCACAGTATATATCTGTAGGACATAGCGTATAGACTGGACACAGATCAAAACGATTATAGTTAGCCAGATTATTAACACCATCAATATTCCAAAATCCAAATGTTGCCAGAGTCTAACAGATAATTGCTTGTGTGTTTCTATACCCTACCTCTTCTACCAAGATGCCACACAGTGAGCAATTCTGCATTGGCTTTTCCCTCCATTGTTTTACCAAACCCACCCCGGAAAAGAAATTCTCCTCTGCATCGCATGCTGCTTTCACTTCCTTTGGTCATCAGATTTTATGGCACCCTCTACACTGCATGCCGCTTTCACTTCCTTTGAGCATCGGATTTTATGGTACCCTCTACACTGCATGTCGCTTTCACTTTCTTTGATCATCAGGTTTAATGGTACCTTCTGCGTGATTTACGGCCGTTCAGGGGTGACTTTGCAGTCAGTACGGCATTGCCCCAGGGTATACGAATGTGGTTTTGAGCTGCACCTTTTCCTCAGTGTTGAGAAAATTTGGAGCAAATGCTAGATGCAGAATCACCCAGTGTCCTCTGGACCCAAATCCCCAAGTCTATCTTTGCAACCTTGGTTTAGGAGCTTGATTTTTTTAAAAAAGAAAATGAGAAGAGTTTTCCAGAGCCTGGATTTGAGAGTGCCCGCTGCCCAGTTCGGTGCTTGTGTAGGCCCATCCTGGTGTCCTGGAATGCGTGCCCACAAACAGAGCGATCACAATGCTGGTTTGTCCCCCTGCCTCTTCTCCGGTCTTTGTGCAAAGGGGAGAGAGATGATTGCCGCAGAAAGAGAAGGATTAAGCAAGAGGTAGATGGGCTATAAAGCTCTCTCCTGGCCTAGTAAAGCTGTCACCTAAAAGGATGGCTTTTATATCGGATCCATAAAATACTGCCGGCCGACTCCATTAGCCACCGAGGGGTCCGGGAGAAAACCTTATTCCAGCACTTTCAGCCCATACATCAGCTCTAAAGAGGGGGAGCGGCGGCTCATCTCCCCCACCCCCTTTACATCAGGGATCTACCACATTTCCTCCTGACCTTCTATGCACAAGGTACCAGGTGCCTCCGGGCGGCTGCTGGCAAAGTTCATTTTCTCCTGCCGCCCCCATAAGTCAAGGCTCTTTAGCGCACGTGACCTGGGAGAGGCTCCCCTTGCCAGATGTGATGGAAAGCCACGATGGAGGCAGAGATCGAGAGGTCCTTGAGGGCAGTTGTCAAGGGACACACCAATAAAAGCCCAGGCCGAAAACCCTGTGTGGCCTGCACCGGAGGCGCCGGGTGCCTCTGCCGTCTGCTCCTGACGAGGGTCTTTGTCTCCCCCCACTCCCTTTTAATGCAGATCCATTAAACCCTGATTGCTTTTATAGGGAAAGTTACAATCTCAGTTGTTCTCTGCAGCACATATTTATATGGTCTGTGTGCACACACACAGAGTTCCTAGATGTCTTTCAGGGCAAGAAGAAATCCACATATATGATACGTGGTTTTTCCTTTACGGAAGGAATACCGATGATGGCAAAAAATCCTGGGGGGTGGGGAAAGTCTAAAGGAGAAAGAGACAAAAATTGTATTACTCTTTTCTTAAACACTCCAGGAAGAAGAAGAAGGGGGGGGGAGGAGGGGGAGGAGAAGAAGAGGAGGAGGGGGAGGAGGAGGAAGAGATTGGATTTATACCCTGCCCTTCACTACCCAAAGGAGTCTCAGAGCGGTTTACAATCTCCTTTCCCTTCCCCTCCCCACAACAGACGCCCTGTGAGGTAGGTGGGGCTGAGAGAGCTCTATTGAGGACTGCTCGTCAGAGAACAGCTCCGAGAGAACTTGTAACTGACCCAAGGCCACCCAGCTGGCTGCACGTGGAGGAGTGGGGAATCAAACCTGGTTCTCCCAGATTAGAGTCCGCGCTCCTAACCGCTACCCCAAACAGTGTTAGTCTGCAGTAGAACGGCTAGATTCAAGTTCAGTGAACGCCTGAGAGACCAACAAGATTTCCAGGGTATGATTTTTCGAGAGTCAAAGCTCTCTTCGTCAGATCCAAGTGGGAAGGGAGGTCCCTTCCATCCCCCGAAGGGAGGGGGCAGATATGCATCCAGCTGTGTGAAGACAAAACAGTTTTCAGAGACTGGAAGGCACAAAGAAAAACAGTCAAACGCTGCTGAGAGTGGGCTTTAGTCCCCATTTTTTATATTTTTATATTTTTTAGAAAACAAGATAATGATGTAAAAGGGATATTTATTTATTGTTAATTTTGACTTATATTCCACCCTCCCTACAAGCAAGCTCAGAGTGGATAACATCGGTAAAAGTCAAAGCATTCCTCAATAGAAGTTAAAACATAGCAGAAAGAACAGAAGGATTAAATGGCAAATTATATAAATCAAAGGTTATTAAACACTACAGGATAGAACAGGAAAAGTAAATATTTCTCCCCAACATCCCTTTCATTATAATTTTGAGTCATTTCCCTATAAAATACAGTAATCCTTACTTCACCCATTTTAAATTTCAAATTTCATGATGGATCTATTTTATAACTGTATTATTAATTTAATCATTACTACATAGCCTGTGTTACATATTTTGACATCTCTACATACTAGCTACAGCTTTTAGTATACCAAAGTCTAAAGGGAAGTCTATTATATATCTCACAATAAAAAATAAAAGATATTTTTGGTCTGTCTGTCTGTCTGTCTGTCTGTCTGTCTGTCTGTCTATCTATCTATCTATCTATCTATCTATCTATCTATCTATCTATCTATCTATCTATCTATCTATCTATCTCCAGATGTTATTTCATAGGAAAAGAGGTGCAGGAGCTCATTAGCATAACTTATTAGCACAACTCATTTACATATGCCACCACCCCCTGACATCACCGGAAGTGTGTCAGAAGGCAACACCCACCGCTCAGGCTCCGCCCCAAAAATCTCCAGGTCTTTCCCAACTCAGAGCTGGCAAGCCAGCTTTACACTTTGATTAAAGACACTTCAAGTTTCCTTTGCTCTTGCGAAGCTAACCTACAACAAGCATGAAAATACAGATCAAGTTAGTTTGCGTTTGCTTTTTCCCACAGTGCATCACCGTATGTGCCCGCTCCTGGGCTTGTTACTCCTGGAACGGCATTCCTGTGCGTTCCTGCTCGAAATGACCCCTGTATCTATCTATCTTTATCATTTACCTTTCCGACTGAGTCAAGGTGGATCACACAGTCAATGCAACCAGTAGGGTGAAACACCCAACTAGATAGATAGATGGATGGACTTGTGCCCTATCTTGGGTGGCCCAAGCTATCTTGATCTCATCAGAAGCCAAGTCCAGGGTTGCTACGCAGAGACAGGCTATGGCAAACCACCTCCTAAGTCTTTTGCCTTGAAAACCGTACAGGGTTGCCTTGAGTCAGCTGCGCCTTGATGGCACTTCCTCCTCATCGATATAGATATAATGGCACCCTCTGCATGTGATCCGAAACACTCTCATCTTTGTTTTTAAGATACTTGTTCATGTTTAGATCACAGTAATGAACCCTGAATGCAAAGAGGGTGGCCTGCCTTGGGAGGAAGATTAGCCCCTATCTCTGTCAGTCCCCAAATAAAACTGCCGAATGGAAAAATAATTAATTGTTGAGCATGTTTCGGGAAAGGGGTGATGGGGGCATGACCCTGACTTCCTTCGTCCCTTCCTCCCTTTCCCCCCTCCCCTCCCCTCCCCTCCCTTTCTCTCTCTCTCTCTCTCCCTTCCTTCCTTCCTCTATCTCTTTGCTAAATAGTGGCAGCCATGTTCCTGGTTGTGATGCGATGTGCATGGCACTGGAACACAGTGTGCGATGAGGTGCAGATAGGTGCTGGGCTGGCTCAACAGGATCCCACCTTTGTCGCCACAGTTAAATAGTGGGTTCCATGGATCTGCAGACTCACTACTAGTGAACAGCTCTACTTTATTAGTGATTTCAGCAAGAGCAAGTCAAGACTCCAGAGCCTCTGCTCTGTTTAAATAGCATGCAGTTGCCACACCCAAACATACCCCACTCCCAACGATCAGCTATTTACATAACATTACTTCTTGACTGGTTACTGCCAGAGTCCTGGTGGGCTATTGTTCTTGGGCTCCAAGCTCAGCCAGTCTCTAGTAGAAGAGTCCTGCAATGTTTCAGTCCCAATACATAACATCCTCCCTCCCTCCATCTCTCTAACGTCCTCCTTCCTATATCTATCTCTGTCTTCCTTTCCCTTCCTTCCTTTGTTTATCTATCTCTTCCTTCCTTCCTCTATCTCTGTCTTCCTTCCCTTCCTCTATCTAGATCTTCCTTTCCCTCCCTCCCGTTATCTCTCTCTGTCTTCCTTCCCTTTGTATATCTCTCTGTCTTCCTTTCCCTTCCTTCCTTTGTTTATCTCTCTATATCTTCCTTCCTTCCTTGCTTCCTCTCCCACTCTATCTCTGTCTTCCTTCCCTTCCTCTATCTATATCTTCCTTCCTTCCTTCCCTCCCCTATCTCTATCTCTGTCTTCCTTCCCTTCCTCTATCTATATCTATCTTCCTTCCTTCCTTCCCCTATCTCTCTATCTCTGTCTTCCTTCCCTTCCTCTATCTATATTTTCCCTTCCTCTATCTATATCTATATCTTCCTTTTCCTTCCTTCCTTCCTTCCTTCCTTCGTTCCTCCCAGCCATCCTTCCTCTGTCTCTCTATCTTGAGAGCCAGTTTGGTGTAGTGGTTAAGTGCGCGGACTCTAATCTGGGAGAACCGGGTTTGATTCCCCACTCCTCCACTTGCACCTGGCTGGATGACCTTGGGCAAGCCATAGCTCTGTACCAGCTGTTCTCTCAAGGAGAGCTTGGGAAAGAGCTCTCTCAGCCCCACCTACCTCACAGGGTGTCTGTTGTGGGGAGGGGAAAGGAAAGGAGTTTGTAGGCCGCTCTGAGACTCTCTTGGGGAGTGGAGGGCGGGGTATAAATCCAATCTCTTCTCTTCTTCTTCCTCTCTCTATCTCTGTCTTCCTTCCCTTCCTCTATCTATATCTTCCTTCCCTCCCTCCCTCCCTCCCTCCCTCCAGTTGCTTCTTAAAGCAACGCAGGGGAGCAGGTTTCTGGCTGCCTCCCAATGGCTCTGGAACTGCTCCGAGCCCTTCAAATCCGCCCTCTCTCCCTCCCCGCATTCCTCTGCTGAATACCTGAAGTCCGGGATTAGCCGCGTCTGTCACCTGCCAGTGTCCTTGGTAACGCAGCCGCCCGGATCCCGCAGAGGTGCGGCTCTCGCCTGCCCCACCTGCTCTCAGCCCGGCAGGGTGTGTGTGGGGGGGGTTAACCTGTTTTCTTGGCCCTTTACCTGTCCTGGCTCTGCCTGTCCGGAGGGGGGGGGGAGGCTCCCTTCTCTGGTCTCCCCCCCCCCCCCCCCGGCCTCCTTTCCAGCTCAGGTGGTGGAAAGGGGCTTTGTGTTACTGAAATATATCAAAGGGAAGGGGATGCGACTGCGTTTCCAAACCAGCTCTCCGGTTCACGCCAGGTTTTTGCAAAACTTCTCGGTAGCCAGAATAGAAGGTGAACTAATTGACAGGAAAAGTGCCGGTCTTGGGGAGACTGAGCCATGCACGCGTTCTGAGCATTTCTAATGATCCAGACCTAAGTCAGACATCAAAGCCGCTGGCGGCCTATTTTGTCCACCCGGATTGGCCGTGGCGCTCAAGGGCCTCAGGGAGAGAAAACGGATCCCCAGCAGCACCTTCTGCCTGATCTTCCTTGAGCAGAGATGGAACTCAAGCCCTTCTGCAGGAAGGGACAGGACTGGGCTCCATGAGTGTGAGCTGGGAGGCCCCAGTTTGAATCTCCCTCTGGTCACGGCCTGCTGGGTAGTCTTGGGCAAGCCTGCTGTATTGGCCTCCCCTGCAGGGATGTTGCAAAGCAGGGATCTCCCACGTGGTGCCCATCAGTGTTCCCTTCTAAGCTGAGTTAGTGTGAGCTAGCTCACCGTGTCCTCGCCTCCGGCTCCGACATTTTTGTCTTCGCTCAGGAAGGAGGGCTCCAGAGCAAACTCATTTCTGCGGTAGCCAAGCCGCTCGCTCACAACTTTAATGCCAGCAGCTCAGAAAGTAGAATTTTGGCTCACAGGCCGCCACAGCTTAGAGGGAGCATTGGTGCCCATCAAGTGTTTTTAGAAAGGAGGCTGGGCCAAATGGGAAAGAAGGAGAAGGAGAAGGAGGAGGAGGAGAAGAAGGCAAAGAAGGAGAAGGAGAAGAGGAGGAGGAGATTGGATTTATACCTCCCCCTTTGCTACTGAAAGGAGTCTCAGAGCGGCTCACAATCCCCTTCCCCGCGACAGACACCCTGTGAGGTAGGCGGGGCTGAGAGAGCTCTGAGAACTGCTCCTGAGAGAACGGCTCGGAGAGAACTTGTGACTGACCCAAGGTCACACCAGGAGCTGCATGTGGAGAAATGGGGAATCAAACCTGTGTCAGCTAATGCTGTCATCTCCTGCCCGGGAGGTGGGATGAGTGAACCCTTGACGTCAGGTCTGTGGAATGTTACGTTATACTTCTCATGGCGTGCTTATCGCTCTTCAGGCTGCTCTGACCTTGGGAGACTGCTGGTGCCTGCCCATGTATCTCTTCTCCTGTCTGACTCTAATTCTTCCCACTGTTTCCCTGGGAACTGTAAACCAGTAATTTAAGCACCTTTTCTCTGACATGGTGATTGGTTGCAATGCATTACCAGGCCCCTTTTTGAATTCTGTATAATTGTCCTGTTTGGGGCTGTGTCGGCCATTACTAACACAAGAAGTGCAGATGACCATAGCAGACCTTTCTCAATAAAGCATTCCTGTTCAAGGACACTTGTTGGTGACTGACTCTGTAGGACTCTCACAACCTGGTTCTCCCAGATTAGAGTCTGTGCTCCTGACCACTACACCAAGCTGCTCAGCAAGGCTCCTCGTTGGCCAGTGGAGATATGATTGGCTGTCTGGATTTTTTAAACATTGCTTCAGCCGCAGCAGCTGCCGCCACAGCACAAAGATCTTCCCTAAGTTACTGTATGTGTATGCAAGGAAATATTTTAAGGCAATATGTTCATGTTAAATGACATCCTGTCAAACAGAGCTGCCGCCCAAAATGTTGAAGAGCTGCTATTAAGAAATATGCACAACCTCAATTCCTGCCATTTTCAGTTGGCTCCACCTCCTGAATCAGCCATTTTGTATTTGTGCCCACTAAGCTGTGTCAGATTCCAAAGGTGTCTGCAGGCTCCGAAGGCTGAGGACCATTGTGGTAAGGATATTGAGACTGCGGCCCCACCAAGCACCAAGAAGACAGACCATCACTGCCCCAGGCACAAGAACACAGGAGAAGCCATATTGGATCAGGCCAGTGGCCCATCCAGGCCAACACTCTGTGTCACACAGTGGCCAAAAACCCAGTGGGGCCAGAACTCCAGAAGCCCTCCCACTCTTCCCCGCCCCAAGCACCAAGAAGACAGAGCATCACTGCCCCAGACACAAGGACATAAGAGAAGCCATGTTCGATCAGGCCAATGGCCCATCCAGTCCAACACTCTGTGTCACACAGTAGCTACAACCCAGGGGCCACCAGGAGGCCCACCAGCAGAGCCAGAACTCCAGAAGCCCTCCCACTGTTGCTTCCGAAGCACCAAGAAGACAGAGCATCCCTGCCCCAGACATAAGAACGTAAAAGAAGCCATGCTGGGTCAGGCTAGTGGCCCACCCAGTCCAACACTCTGTGTCACACAGTGGCCAAAACCCAGGGGCCATCAGGAGGTCCACCAGTGGGGCCAGATCTCCAGAAGCCCTCCCACTCTTCCCCCCACCCCCAAGCACCAAGAAGACAGAGCATCACTGCCCCAGACACAAGAACATAAGAGAAGCCATGTTGGATCAAACTAATGGCCCACCCAGTCCAACACTCTGTGTCACACAGCGGCCAAAACCCAGGGGCCCTCAGGAGGTCCACCAGCAAGGGCCAGAATTCCAGAAGCCCTCCCACTCTTGCCCCCCCCAAGCACCAAGAAGACAGAGCATCACTGCCCCAGACACAAGAACATAAGAGAAGCCATGTTGGATCAAACTAATGGCCCACCCAGTCCAACACTCTGTGTCACACAGTGGCCAAAACCCAGGGGCCATCAGGAGGTCCACCAGTGGGGCCAGATCTCCAGAAGCCCTCCCACTCTTGCCCCCCCCAAGCACCAAGAAGACAGAGCATCACTGCCCCAGACACAAGAACATAAGAGAAGCCATGTTGGATCAAACTAATGGCCCACCCAGTCCAACACTCTGTGTCACACAGTGGCCAAAACCCAGGGGCCATCAGGAGGTCCACCAGTGGGGCCAGATCTCCAGAAGCCCTCCCACTCTTGCCCCCCCCCCAAGCACCAAGAAGATAGAGCATCACTGCCCCAGACACAAGAACATAAGAGAAGCCATGTTGGATCAAACTAATGGCCCACCCAGTCCAACACTCTGTGTCACACAGCAGCCAAAACCCAGGGGCCCTCAGGAGGTCCACCAGCAAGGGCCAGAATTCCAGAAGCCCTCCCACTCTTGCCCCCCCCAAGCACCAAGAAGACAGAGCATCACTGCCCCAGACACAAGAACATAAGAGAAGCCATGTTGGATCAAACTAATGGCCCACCCAGTCCAACACTCTGTGTCACACAGTGGCCAAAACCCAGGGGCCATCAGGAGGTCCACCAGTGGGGCCAGATCTCCAGAAGCCCTCCCACTCTTGCCCCCCCCAAGCACCAAGAAGACAGAGCATCACTGCCCCAGACACAAGAACATAAGAGAAGCCATGTTGGATCAAACTAATGGCCCACCCAGTCCAACACTCTGTGTCACACAGTGGCCAAAACCCAGGGGCCATCAGGAGGTCCACCAGTGGGGCCAGATCTCCAGAAGCCCTCCCACTCTTGCCCCCCCCAAGCACCAAGAAGACAGAGCATCACTGCCCCAGACACAAGAACATAAGAGAAGCCATGTTGGATCAAACTAATGGCCCACCCAGTCCAACACTCTGTGTCACACAGTGGCCAAAACCCAGGGGCCATCAGGAGGTCCACCAGTGGGGCCAGATCTCCAGAAGCCCTCCCACTCTTGCCCCCCCCAAGCACCAAGAAGACAGAGCATCACTGCCCCAGACACAAGAACATAAGAGAAGCCATGTTGGATCAAACTAATGGCCCACCCAGTCCAACACTCTGTGTCACACAGTGGCCAAAACCCAGGGGCCATCAGGAGGTCCACCAGTGGGGCCAGATCTCCAGAAGCGCCCCACTCTTGCCCCCCCCAAGCACCAAGAAGACAGAGCATCACTGCCCCAGACACAAGAACATAAGAGAAGCCATGTTGGATCAAACTAATGGCCCACCCAGTCCAACACTCTGTGTCACACAGCGGCCAAAACCCAGGGGCCCTCAGGAGGTCCACCAGCAAGGGCCAGAATTCCAGAAGCCCTCCCACTCTTGCCCCCCCCAAGCACCAAGAAGACAGAGCATCACTGCCCCAGACACAAGAACATAAGAGAAGCCATGTTGGATCAAACTAATGGCCCACCCAGTCCAACACTCTGTGTCACACAGTGGCCAAAACCCAGGGGCCATCAGGAGGTCCACCAGTGGGGCCAGATCTCCAGAAGCCCTCCCACTCTTGCCCCCCCCAAGCACCAAGAAGACAGAGCATCACTGCCCCAGACACAAGAACATAAGAGAAGCCATGTTGGATCAAACTAATGGCCCACCCAGTCCAACACTCTGTGTCACACAGCAGCCAAAACCCAGGGGCCCTCAGGAGGTCCACCAGCAAGGGCCAGAATTCCAGAAGCCCTCCCACTCTTGCCCCCCCCAAGCACCAAGAAGACAGAGCATCACTGCCCCAGGAAGGCTTCAAAAAAGAGGCACCCTGGCAAAAACTCCTTCGCTTCCCTCCCCAGGAATTTCCTTTTGGGAGAAAGGGGTTTGTGTGCCTGGCAGGAGCTGAAGCCGGCTCTTGGCTCCCGCACTGCTGCAGAGCTGCCTCCGGAGACGCCTGGCTGGACTCCCTCTCACCAGAGGACAAAGGTGTTCTACATTACTTCTTAACAGAATGCGCTATTGCTTTCCTGCTCGAAAATACGCACAGCATTTTGCAGTGAAGGAAATGGAGGGAGTTCAACAAGAAAGCCAACAGTACACATGACACCCTTCTTCACCCAGAGTCAAACCAGACCAGAGGAAAGAAGTTCTGTGTGCAGATCTGTCACAGGATTGAAAACATGGGGTGGGCGAGTGGTACGAGGGGAATAGTTACACTGCCTCCCCCTGCTGTGGTCCTGTCCCAAACCAGGCTGTAATGATTTCAGTTTATAAGGGTATGTTTCTTTAAATGGTTGGGAAGTGTCAGAAGAACAGGGGAGGGGTGAGTGAAGAAGAAGTGTCTGACTCGGAAAAAGGAGCAGCAGCTCCAAAAGTAGATGAGACTGTTAAGACAAGAAGAGGACGAAAGAAGAAATAGTGATTAAACTGTTGTATTAAGCATTGCACCTATGTATTATAAATGGTTTCATTAACCGTATTTCTCTAGGTGGGCGTGCCTGCCAAATAGTTTTGATAATTTTTATAGTAGCAGTAACAAAATAATTGAAATGTATCCACGGTTCTAAATGCTTCATAATTATATTATGTAACATGGTAGTATTAAGCAAATGATAAAGTACTCTCGGTATAAGGTATATGTAGCTTAGCTTGTAGCGTATTAGTTGTAGATATAGGTAAATATAAAAAAAAAAAAGAACAGGGGAGGGGTGAAAGAGGGAGGAGAGTGAGTGAGGTGATTGGTTGGTGATTGAGTGTGGGCGGAGCTAGGAGAGGTGTGTGTGTGTGTGTGTGTAGAGAAAAGGCGGTGTTCAGTCTGAGGTCAGAAGTCAGCGATCAGTAGCTGTCTGTTGTGGTCAATCAACACTGAGATCGATTTCCCACGAGGCACTGCTCCGGCGGCATCCTTCCCTTTGCCCTGACTGCGTGCTTGAATTTCCCACTATTTGCCCCACGCCGCATTTTGACCTGTGGCTTCGCCCGAATCCCCCCGCGGCTTCAGTGATCCTCAAAAAACAGGATCACTGTGGTCATGTGGCCGGCATGACTAGATGCTGAGGCGCACGGAACGCAGTCACCTTCCCACCGAAGCGGTACCTACTTATCTACTTGCAGTGTCTTGCTTTTGAACAGCTAGGTTGGCAGGAGCTGGGGCCAGAGACGGGAGCTCACTCCATCATGCAGCACTCGCGTCTCGAACTGCTGAATTACCGACCTTCTGGTCAGCAGCTCAGCACCTTAACCTCTGAGCTTAAGGGGTTAACTTAAGGGAGCATATTAGGCAAAATCTAATATCGTCAGAGTATCTTAAGAGTGTGAGGGGGAAAGCTGGCAGAAACTTGAGTAGAGGGGAGAGATTCTACTAAGCAACTTAACAAAACGTCTTGTAACCAATATGCTTCTTTTATCAATAAAGTTTTATCTTGTTTATTGTTAACCCAGAGTCTCATCCTCAGAACCACATAGTCCACCGAAGGAGCCTTAGCGCTCAGGCACAGTACTGTGGGAAAGGTTCATTAAAGTCTGGAATTAAATTCCTGGTGGCAGCAATAGATACTTTGAGTAAGGGAAAGAAACAACAAGACATTTAAAACTACATCACACCTAACCACAGAAAATAAGAGAGAGGGATCGATTTCCGACAAGGCGCTGCGCCGGCGTCGTTCTTCCCTTTGCCCCGATTGCCTGCTTGAATTTCCCACTATTTGCTGCGGGGCACATTTTGACCTGCGGCTCCGCCGGATTTCCTCCGATTTCCTCCGCGGCTTCAGTGACCCTCAAAAAACATGATCACTGAAGCGGCGGGGGAAATCGCGTGAAGCCGCGGGTCAAAATGTGCCCCACGGCAAATAGTGTGAAATTGAAGCAGGCAATCCGGGAAACCGGAAGAATGACGCTGGGGCAGCGCCTTGTGGGAAATCGGTCAAAGTGTGTTCAGATGGGCAGCTAATCCCACCATTGGCTCGGCTGCAATTTGAGCTAGATCTTTTTGATCCAGCGTTGCATGACCAGACAGATCGCCCGTGAAATGCTTCAGTGCGCATGACTCCCGCGGTGGATTGTCTAGACGGCATCCACCATAAAGAGCCGTGGGGGTCAGCTTTTTTTTTAAAAATCCTGTCTGCGCATGCGCATATGCGCCTCACTATATACATGTTTATCCGCGCAATGCATGGACTAAACTGGTAGAAGCACCTCCAACGGTACCTTCCTCTAGGTACCCTTTCAGTTTATAAAGTTAATGAAGTTCAGGGGACCGTCAGAAACATTACATTGTTCAGATTGCTTGAGCGGAGCTCTGGGGACGTCGCGTGTTTAAGCGGTAATGCACGCAGCGGTAAGAGCTTTTTAAAATGGTGGCAGTTTGGGATGATTGCGTGCTGGAGGTACGACCTGACGGTGGAAAGTCCAGCATTGGCCATACGGCCAGCTTTAGACCGGACTTTCACTACTATCTTTTATGTACGGATCCCTGACGGGGATCGACGGGCTACTCACAGAAGCGGTGCGATTCCCAGATGTTGTGATCTGGATGTGCACTTTAAATCCACCAGGCACTCATGCCTGGCGCAGCTCAAAAGAGCCGTATGAACGCCCCAGGGGTACCACCATGCGGGCATTCAGTGGTTGCTCTTTACGGCTGGCGAAAAGTGGAAGGCACATTCATTCAGCGCTGACTTCGGCTAGCCTGATCTCATCAGATCTTGAAAGCCAACTGGGGTCGGCTCTGGTTAGTCCTTGGATGGGAGACCACCCAGGAAGTCCAGGGTCAGGATGCAGAGGCAGGCGATGACAACCCACCCCTGTTTGTCTGCCTGACCTGGATGGCCCAGGCAAGCCCAGTCTCGGAAGCTAAGCAAGATCAGCCCTGGACCGTCCTTGGATGGAGACCACCAAAAGAAGTCCAGGGTCGCTACGCAGAGGCAGGCAAGGGCAATCCACCTCTGTTCATCCACCCTGACCTGGACAGCCCAGGCTAGCCCGATCTCATCAGATCTCGAAAGATGAGCAGGGTTAGTACTTGAAGGGGACAGAAATCTCACAAATAAATAAAGATACAGAAGTGTCCGCCTTGGACAGATCTGGCCCCCTTTCGTGAACACTCTACTTAACCAGACCATCAGTCCATCAAAATCAGTATTGTCTACTCAGACAGACAGTGGCTCTCCAGGGTCTTTTGCATCACCTCCTGACAGACTGTTTCAGCTGGAGATGCCGGGGATTGAACCTGGGACCTTCCGCATGCCAAGTAGAGGCTCTACCACTGAGCCACAGCCCCTCTTTACAGCTCTCCAGGGCCTCAGGCGGAGGTCTCTCCCATCACCTCCTGCCTGGTTCTTTTTTACTGGAGATGACAGGGATTGAACCGGGGACCTTCTGCATGCCAAGCAGAGGCTCTGCCACTGAGCCACCGCCTCCGCCTCCTTCTTATTCTATGGTCCTTTCCGCACTTCTTTCACTCCGGTGTCCTCAAGCAATTGTGCACTAAAATCGAATTCAGTCAGTTTGGTGTCGTGGTTAGGAGCACGGACTCTAATCTGGGAGAACTGGGCGTTGACTCCCCAATTCTCCGCGTGCAGCTGCTGGCATGACCTTGGGTCAGTCAGAAGTTCTCTTGGCGCTGTTCTTTCAAGGGCAGTCCTCAAAAGAGCTCTCTCAGCCCCACCTACCTCACCGGGCGTCTGTTGTGGGGAGGGGATGGGAAAGTTGCTCTGACACTCCCTTGGGTAGTGAAGGGCGGAGTATAAATCCAATCTCCTCCTCCTCCTCTTCTTCTTCTCCCCCCCCCCCCCCATTCTGCACTAAAATCGAATTCAGCCTTCTTTTCGTTCTGTTTGTTTTTTCCCTGTTCTGCATTACGCTTCTTCCTTCCAGTGGTCAGCCAAGTCCCAGCCCACTGCTGCCATGGTTTTTTGGGGTGCCGTTTTTGCTGCGGACTTAAATCGCCTCGCCTCGAGCCCTGAGAAAATCCGGAGCGGTGGGCAAATATGGAAAGGACTGGCGTTTTCTTCTCTGGCTGGTAGCGGCTTGCCAGCTCCGGATTTCCGCCCTCTCCTGCCGCACGAGAATCTTTCACCGCGCTGAGGACTGAACCGGGGCCCGTTGGCATGCCAGATGCCAAGTCCGACAAGGCCTTTTGCCCTCACCCATTCGAAAGGGAAGCAGGGAAGACACGGGCCAAGTCTGAGCAGAGGGGCTGCCGCCGGCAGCAGGTCTGGACAGAACCAACCAACCCAGCCAGGAGGGCCCCTGCCGTTTGGCAGAACTCATCGCGACGCTTCTCGATTGCTACCCGGGGCCGAGATCTTCTTGGAGAGCGACTCCGTTGCTGGACTGATTCGCAGAACACCAGAGTGGCATCTGCTAACTGGAGAAACACTCCCCCCCCCCACCCACACCCCATGCAATCGCCCAGCCATTCGCTCCCCCCCCCCCCGGCCATATGTAGCTCCAGTCTTCTCAGCTGCTTTACGATGGGTTTTTTTGCAGCAAGAGAAAAATTATTTCCCTAGGCACAGAAGGATATCTTTCCCGCACTGCTCCCTTGAGATTCCTTCTTACTCGACCTGTTTCTTGCGTTGTTGGAAGGGGGTGGGGCTTGGAAGAGGCGCCAAGCGAGCCGGGGCTTTGCTTCAGCAAATAATGCGATTGTCATAGCTACGTCTCAGCGTCATGATGTCCCAGTGACTGCCCTGTGCTGGTCTGCGCTCCAGCCGCCGGTTTCTCTGACTTTGCCAGGTCTGTTCATGTTTATGTGTGTGTGTTACATGCCGTTAAGTCCCTTCCGACTTATTTTTTTAAATTTATTTATTTATTTATTTATTTTTCACATTTATATCCCGCCCTCCCCATGAACGGGCTCAGGGCGGCTTATGGCAACACCAATTTGGTGTAGTAATGTTGTGTTCTAGTCACGAAATGGTGACCGCCATGCGGTCAGAGCACATGGCCCGATTCTACCTGAGCTTCAGCCAGGGAGAACAATAGACAGTCGGATCCAAAACGACCACCAATAGCCAGCCTAGGTCTTCCGCGGGGGACCTATGAACTACAACTTAAGACCTAAGGCCCTATCAGAACTATGCGCATATGCTAAGCCCCTATCAGGTATTTTGGGTGCGGCCAGAGGTGTGGCTCCAGCCGGCATATAAGCAGGGCCCTGGAGCCCTGGCTGCATGCTTGATCTGACCATCTCCTGAACATGCTGATTCACTAATAAAGTATTTGCTATGATCATCATACAACTCGCCTCCCGACTCCAGTACTTTCCAAGTAATTAAGTGTGTGGGACTCTAATCTGGGAGAGCCAGGTTTGTTTTTCCACCCCTCCACTTGCACCTGCTGGATGACCTTGGGTCGGTTGCAAGTTCTCTCAGAACTGGTTGGCCACTGTGTGTGACAGGATGCTGGACTAGATGGACCCTCACTGGTCTGAGCCAGCAGGGCTCTTCTGATGTTCTTATCAGGGGAAGGCCTCAGCCCCTCTGCCCTGTTGTTGGCCCTCCAGAGGAACTGGTTGGCCACTGTGTAAGAGAGGGTGCTGGACTGGATGGACCTTCACTGATCTGACCCAGCAGGGCTCTTCTGGTGTTCTTATTAGGGGAAAGCCTCGGCCTCCCTGCCCTGTTGTTGGCCCTGAAGAGGAACTGGTTGGCCACTGTGTGAGAAAGAAGGCTGGACTAGATGGACCCTCACTGGTCTGATCCTGCAAAGCTCTTCTGATGTCCATATGTTCTTAGGGCTGACCCAGCTTGCTCTCAAGATCTGATGAGATTGGGTGAATGCTTTTAAACTACTTGCCTGTCTCCTGGCGGCTAAACGATGGTTATCAAAAATGGACCCTCTGTGCCCTTACTGTGGCTGAAAGGCTTATATTACAGCACTGGAAAGGTAAATGCCCACCGCCAGTATTTAGACGGATTGAGGACTTTACAGCTTTATCAACGTTTGACTGTACGGCATCCAGACGACAAACTGCGTGTGGAAATATTTTTAGGTATTTGGAAGCTTTTTATAGAGGCTTATCTGTCGCCTTGCCATCGCTGTTATTACATATTTTTATTTCTTCCTGTGAACTATATAACTGTAAGCAACGCTTAAATCAGGCCGTGCACATCTCTGCTGAGGAGAAAAGGCTTCCACAAACGGAGAGGAAAGGGCTTTACGGGAAGTTCAAGCCCAGACTGCGCAAGACAGTAAGCACTAGAGCAAGAGTCCCCAACACGGTGCCCGAGGGCACCCAGACACCCGCCAAGTGTTTTTAGAACGTGAGCAGGGCTGGCTGGGGCTTTTGCCCAGCAGGGCTTTTGACTGGTCGTTGGAGATTTGACTGGCTGTGCAGGATTTTTACAGCGTTGCTTTGGCAACAGCGGTGGCCACAGTGCAAGGATCTTCACTGGGTGACTGAAGGTAAGCGGTGGCAGCCATTTTGTGGCTGGCTCCACCTCCTGCGGCAGCCATTTTGTGCCTAGCTGCGCCTCCCGCGGCAGCCATTTTGAGGCAGCCATTTTGTGGCTGTGCCCACCACCCCATGTCAGAATTCAAAAGGTGAACGCAGGCTCAGAAAAGCTGGGGGGGCCCTGTTCTAGAGCAAGTTCCCTGCCGCACTCCTCCCTCCCTTCTTACTCCCGCCCCCACTTAGGGTTGCCAACCTCCAGGGGGGTAGAAGCCAAAAGTGAGAGGTCATGGGAGGAGGTGGAAGTCCAATCAAAACATCCGTGACAAAAATGATGAAGAGTCACTAAAGATATATATACAAAATGTGTTTACTATGATAATGTCGTTGTTCAGTGGCACAGTTGAGTCCGACTCTTCGCGACCCCATGGACCACATCACGCCAGGCCATCCTGTCTTCCGTCGTGCTCCGCGATTTGCTCAACTTCTTGTCCATCGCATCGATCACACTGTCCAACTATCTCATCCTTTGCCGTCCCCTTCTTCTTTGACCTTCAGCCTTTCCCAGCATCAGGGTCTTCTCCAGGGAGCGCTCCCTTCTCATTGGGTGGCCAAAGTATTTGAGCTCCAGCTTCAGGATCTGGCCTTCCGGGGAACAGTCAGGGCTGATGATAATAACAATTCTTAGAAAAATCTCTTCTTGTACTGCACACACGCAATGGATTTTGCTCAATAACAAATACCCGTTTCACATAGATTGCTTTATCTGAGAGTGTCACAATTACAGTTCTCATCAATTCCCAACAATTCTTATCAATTTCCACTTATCAGCTCTCGAAATAAACATCCCATGTTGGCTCTCTCATGTCAGAACCCAAGGTCTTCACAGTGAATGTGTGTGGGATTCGGTAATACAAAGGTGGAGGGACAGGTTACAACTTTGAGCCCAGCCCTGGGAAACAACATCGGAGAGGGGGCCGTGGCTCATTGGTAAAGCCCATCTTTGCATCCAGAGGGTCCCAGGCTGAGTCCCTGGCCAGGACCAGGTAGCAGGTGTATAGACAAACTGGAACGGGTCCAGAGGAGGGTGACAAAGAGGGTGAGGGGTCTGGCGACCAAAACCTATGAGGAGAGGTTGAAGGAGCTGGGGTCTGTTTAGCCTGGAGAGGAGATGATTGAGAGGTGATATGATAACGCATCTTCAAGTACTTGAAGGGCTGTCATAACAGAGGATGGTGCGGAGTTGTTTTCTGTTGCCCCAGAAGGTCAGACCAGAACCAATGGGTTGAAATTAAATCAGAAGAGTTTCCGGCTAAACGTGAGGAAGAACTACCTGATAGTTAGAGCAGTTCCTCAGTGGAACAGGCTTCCTCGGGAGGTGGTGGTCTCTCCTTCTTGGGAGGTTTCTAAACAGAGGCCAGATGGCCATCTGACAGCAATGCTCATTCTGTGAATTTGGGCAGATCATGAGAGGGAAGGCAGGGAGGGCTGCCTCAGGGCTTAGTTCTCGTGGCCCTTTCGTACACACCCAGGGAAATGCCGATCGCCACTTTGGGGTCAGGAAGCAATTTTTCTCCAGGCCAGTTTGGCTGAAGATCCTGGAGGGGTTTTGGTCATCTTCTGGGTGTGAAACAGTGGTCACTGCGGGTGTGGAGGGGGAGGTATTTGTGAATGTCCTGCATTGTGCAGGGGGTTGGACTAGATGACCCTGGAGGACCCTTCCAACTCTGTGATTCTATGAAAGACCTCTGCCTGAGACTCTGGAGAGCCGCTGCCAGTTTGAGTAGACAATATTGACCTCGAATGGGCCAAAGGTCAGATTCAGTAGAAGGCCGCTTCCTGTGCCCACGACATGCCCTCGACGTCCCCTTCTTCTTCTCCAAGATGGGAGGAAACAGAACTTTCTCGGAGGAGAGGCAGCCTCAGAGGAACACTGAGAAATCTGCATCTCTGGCTCTTTATCGGGGATCTCTCCCCTTCCCCCGTTTCTCTCTTCATCCCAGGGGACGAGTCCTCTCGCCTCTACCTGCAGGGTTTCATTAAGCCGCGATTTTCATCTTCCGCCAGCTCCCCAGAGAGAAGTGCTGATCCTGATTTGTCATGCATCTGATCGCGGAGTTTGCATTCCAAGCCAAAATAATATTTCGCTCACATTCCCAAGCTTACGGGACGTCACTGGCGCACGCAGGACGGACGCGTCAAGAAATGCATGAAAGATAAGCCATCGGGTGCTTTTCCCCCTGGTTTTTCATTTCTCTCTCCCTCTCTCTCTTTCTCTCTCTCTCTCTCTCGCTCTGTCTTAAAAAAAAGGATTTAATTCTCCTAAGCTGATGATCAAGCAGAATCCCACAGCGAAGACTCTTGCAACTAATTACTACCCCCATTTTAAGTAAAGTGCACCGGGGGGGGGGGGAGAGCTAATGAGCTTCATTATAACAATTAACATAAAGGTGGAAGATCTGAAATAGATTAAACCCCCGAGGCGGTGAGAGGCCCTGATTCTGCGGTCAGGCGAAGGTGAGGCTCTGTTTCACTTGCTTTGTCTGGACTACTGTGTCGCCTTAACTGAGGGCCACCCTTGGAAGGATGCTGAAAAGGCTTGTGAATTCTAACGGAACTGCTCCTTTTGTCCTCTGGGACTGCCGTTTGGTGTAGTGGTTAAGTGCGTGGACTCTGATCTGGGAGAACCGAGTTTGATCCCCCACTCCTCCACATGCGGCTGCTGGTGTGACCTGGGGTCAGTCACATGTTCTCTCAGAGCTGTTCTCTCAAGGGCAGTCCTCGAGAGAGCTCTCTCAGCCCCACCTACCTCACAGAGGCCGAGGACAGGCTGGCAGTATAAAGTGCAAGGGAGACGGGGCAAAAAGACCCGGGACAAGTTGTGGCGGGGATTCCTGGTTGTACTGCACCGATTGATGCGGCAGCATGCCTGGGAGAAGGCAGAATGGAGCGGTCGCACTGCCAGACTGCCCCTGGCGGTGCCACGGTTGCATGAAGCTTTGGTCCACTCCACCGACCTGCGCATGGGCGCATGGGCACAGCAGCATTGGGCCGTTGAGCGCACATGGACAGTTATGCGCATTCCTGCCGGTTCAGTGGGTTCACATTACCAGCGCCACCTGATTGTGGCTTTTCTACATCCACACTTCCGGAAAGCGGGGTCAACGCGCCCTCCACGGCTTGCCCCGGCTTTCACCGGGTACTTTTTAAAAGCGGGAGCGAATCGTTAAAGGGTGGGGCGAGTACGGCAGGGGAACGCCAGACAGCTGTGGCTGTGTGAACCGGCCCACTTAATCCGCTTGAAAAAGGCACCCCTATCGGGCCAAACGGCCAGTCTGAGCTCAGCCAGGGTGTCTGTTGTGGGGAGGGGAAGGGAGAGGAGATTGTAAACTGATCTGAGACTCCTTCAGGTACTGAAGGGTGGGGTAGAAATCCAATCTCCTCCTTTGCCCCTTTCTTCTTCTAGCAAAGGAAACACGCACAGGCGGCTGTGTGCGTGAAACGTCTCAGCTCTTTAGCAAAAATCTCCTGGTTGCCTCTTTAGCCTGATCTCGCCAGATCTTGGAAGCTAAGCAGGGCTGGACCTGGCCAACACTTGGATGGGAGACCACCAAGGAAGTGCTCCAGGGTCACTGTGTTGAGGCAGGCAAAGCCCCATCCGCGCCAACGTGCCTGGTGCAGTGCTGTTACCTGGAGGTGATGTCTTCGTGCCGGGCACGTTAAAGGGAGGGACACTCTAGCATTTGAGAGGGGAAAATTCTATGGTTACCATGGAGTTTTTCTTCAAACGCTAGAGCGACGTGGCCTAACCTCTTGGGGCAGGGCGGGGCAGGGGTGGGAAAGACAGCCTGGTTTATGGGTTAAGAGTGGCAGACTCTCAGGCCAGAGAACCAGGTGTGATTCCCGATTCCTCCTCCGTATGAAGCCCGCTGGGTGACTTTGGGCCAGTCCCAGTTCTCGCGGAGCTCTCCCAGCCCCACCTGCCGCATCAGGTGCCTGTCGTGGGGAGAGGAAGGGAAAGCTGATTGTTGGCCACTCTGAGACTCCTTTGGGTAGAGAAAAGCAGGGTATAAAAACCAACTCTTCTTCTTTAATCAGAGCATTGATGTGACAGCCCACAGGCCACATGGAGGTCTGTCTAATTATCCAACTTCACAAGATGCTGGGTGGATTAAAATGGATGCAACTGGAGGGAGGTGGGGTGGGGTGGGGGGAAGCCATTTCCCCTTCTTTGTTTAAGTAAAGGATTATGTTCTAATATCCCCAAATTACTTTTAGGAAACTTCTACTCTATATCAATTAGGCTTAGATTAGAGGGTCTCCCTCCACCCTTGCTCTTCGGGGGGGAGGTGATCTTGAGACGGTGATTAATGAATTTGGTTCTGACAGGGCCTGGTGGGGCTTTGATATCTATCCCCCCGCCCCCCGGACTCAGAAATGGGAGGCAGGACGTTGGAACGGCTTAAGGATTCTGTCTGGCATGGGAAAGAGCCGGCGAGAGACGCCTGGATTGGCACAGATCAGGGGTCATTTCATAGAAAAAGAGGTGCAGGAGCTCATTACTATAACTCATTGGCATAACTCATTTGCATATGCCACACCCCCTAACATACCGGAAGTGTGTCAGAAGGCCACACCCACCCCTCAGGCTCCACTCCACAGGTGAGTGAAACTGACCTGCTCTTCCTCCATTCCCTTCCCCATCCAATACTTGGTGCAATAAAAATAAGCGTCAAGAACACCCCCTCATTCTCTTCCCGCTCCCTTGAAACCACCAGGTTTCAAGTAGACTTGAGATACCCAGGACATGTGCACCACCCATCCCTTCCCCTTCCCCTCCCCACAACAAGACACCCTGTGAGGTAGGTGGGGCTGAGAGAGGTCTTTTGAGAACTGCTCATGAGAGAACAGCTCTGAGAGAACTTGTGACTGGCCCAAGGTCACACCAGCAGCTGCATGTGGAGGAGTGGGGAATCAAACCCGGTTCTCCCAGATTAGAGTCCAACTCCTGACCACTACACCAAACTGATAAGATGGAAGCTGCTGAAGGGTTGGTGAAATTTCTCCAGTACTTATGTGCCATGTGCCCAGATAAAAAATGGTACACTTAGAAAATTTTTATGCCACCTTGAGCAAGTCTCTGGAAAAGCAGCACACCGTCATAAAAGGAACAATGATAAAATTATCAATATTAAAACAAAAGATTAAAAACAATAAAGACCCTAGCAGGGTTTTCCCCGGGACGCTGCGTCTCTGCACTGCTCGGGGAAGCCGAGGAGGGGCGGGGCTTGGTCATGTGCCCACCCCCTGGGCTCCTCACTCCCGGAGCTGCGTTCCTGTGCGCTCCCGCTCCAATGGACCCCTGGCACAGATTATTTATATCGCTCTAAAGATGGTCCGTAGTGAGGGTCCTTGACCAGTCACTTGCTGTGAGGTTTGTCTCCGTGGGATTGCTGGGATCCGAAAACGTATTTTTCAGTAAATCTATTCCAGGACTCAGCGTTTTGAAGTGGTACTTGGGTGAAGTAAGTGGCACTTGTGGGAACAAAGGAAGCCACAGACCCGCACCGGCGTGGAAAACAGGAGATGCCGGGGCGGCTTAGCATTGGGCGTGGGGGCGTCCTTATTTGGACTGTCCACCAGTTGTGAATGATTCACTTTTGGACTGACTAATTACTAGGTTTATATGAATGTGCATAGCATCAAACTCTCAACATAGGTGTCTTTTGGGGATACAAGAAGATCTGCAAGCAAAGAAGAAGAAGAAGAGGAGGAGGAGAAGGAGATTGGATTTATACCCCGCCCTTCACTCAGAGCCTCAGAGCAGCCTACAAACTCCATTCCCTTCCCCTCCCCACAACAGACACCCTGTGAGGTAGGGGGAGAGAGCTCACCCTGTGAGAGAGCCCTTCCCAGAACTTCCCTGTTCAAGAACTGTTCAAGAAAGGTGAACTATAAATAACATAGATTCAGGTAGGTCGCCCCTGAGAATTTCCACTGGCCTTAGGTCTCATCTTTCACAGCATGGCTTTTGTCTTCATGTTTTGGAGGGGATGTCACCAAGGTGGGAATCCATAGCCGTAGGTTTTCGGTGGGTAGAATACCTATGGGTGATTGGTTCCAAACCTCTTAGGGCCCTTGCTCGAACTTTGTATATCTATTGCTTTCGCGCCTCTCCTTCAGTTCTAACACAGACAGTGTCCAGGCTGGATCCTGTCACTGTCTCAATAAACTTATCATTCTTCAGAGTGAATCTTCTTGGGAACTGATTTATCCCGGGGTCTGACACCCGTGAATATAATAACAAAGAATTTATTTAAAACAACTTGTAAATATTGATCAGGTGTTCCAATCTGAATGAAGAATATTATACAAAATATCTCTGGTGTCAGTTCAGTATCGAAAAAACACCTCCAAGTCCCAACAAATTTCCTATCTAAGTCAGTCCTTCCCAGCGAAGCAATAAGGTTCGATGTTGATGGAGACAAGGCCATCCTGTTAACAGGGCGCCGGTAATATCCCGTTTCCATGGTTCTTCTTCAGGAACAGGTACTGCAACGGAACATAATAAATCCATGTTGCATTTAATCTTCCTGCTTCCTAGTTTGGTCTGATAAAACATCTCCTCTGGATAGGGATTAGGGGCTCTGTTAGTTCCAGACAGTATCAAACAAACTATCAGTGCTATCCTAAGCATCCTAATTTGGTTGCTTTTTAAGGTGCTACGGGCCTCAAATTTTGTTCTGCCACTACAGACTAACACTGCTACCCATCGGACAGTAACCTAAGCAGAGTCACGCTCCTGTAGGTCCACTGATTTCAATGGACTTAGATGGGTGAAATTCTCTGTAGGAAGGCACTGTCAGACTCCTGGATAAATCAGTTCCCAACAAGATTCACTCTGAAGAAATGATAAGTTTATTGAGACAGTGATACGATTCAGGTCAGACACAGTCTGTGTTAGAACTGAGGGTGAAGGCGCGTAAGCAATAGATATGCAGGGTTCAAGCAAGAACCCTAAAAGGTTTAGAACCAATCACCTGCCAAAAGCAACAGCTACGTATCCCCACCTTGGCGCCATTCTTCCAACATGTAAGACAAGAGCCAGGCAGTGAAAGATGAAAACATCTAAAAGCGAAAGTAAGTGGGTTTTGCACTCGCCTACTCCCCCTCCTGGATTCTATGGCAAGCGAGCAATAAAATGCAAAGCTAGTTTGATGGCACTATCTTTGACCCAAGCTGTATCTGAACAGACCTTAAGGATTGATTTAGTAGCAGTCATCTGTTCTAAATCTCCCTCTGTTCTTGTAGCTGTCTAAACTGCATAAACTCTCAGACAGTGACTGTTAACCATCTCCGTCTTCTGTGCAAGCCATTTCTGGGCTTCCGTCCCCTTTTTCTCGGAAGCTGCACCCCAGGGAATTTGATGCAGTAGAAGACCTCTGATAAATTTCCCCTGAAGTTCATGCAGGGTCATGAGAAGGCCCAACTCTAGGAGGCAACATCGGGGAAGGCCTCAGCCTGTATGCCCTGTTGTTGGCCCTCCAGAGGGACTGGTTGACCACTGAGTGAGACAGGATGCTGGACTAGATGGACCACTGGTCTGATCCAGCAGAGCTCTTCTTATGTAGGTCTCAGCCTCTGTGCCCTGTTGTTGGCCCTCCAGAGGAACTGGTTGACCACTGAGTGAGCCAGGAGTCTGGACTAGATGGACCCTCACTGGTCTGATCCATCAGGACTCTTCTCAGGTTCTTATGAAGGCCTCGGCCTCTATGCCCCATTTTTGGCCCTCTAGAGGAACTGCTTGACCACTGAGTGAGACAGGATGCTGGACTAGATGGACCACTGGTCTCATCCAGCAGGGCTCTACTGATATCCTTATGAAGGCCTCAGCCTCTCTGCCCTATTGTTGGCCCTCCAGAGGAACTGGTTGGCCTCTGTGTGAGAAAGAAGGACGGACTAGAGGGACCACTGGTATGATCCAGTAGGGCTGGTCTTACATTCTCTTGAAGGAAACATCAGGGGAAGTCTTCAGCCTGTATGCCCTGTTGTTGGCCCTCCAGAGGAACTGGTTGACCACTGAGTGAGCCAGGATGCTGGACTGGATGGACCACTGGTCTGATCCAGCAGGGATCTTCTGGTATTCTTGTGAAGGCCTCAGCTTCAATGCCCTGCTGTTGGCTGTCTGGAGGAACTGGGATGTTGGACTAGATGGACTACTGGCCTGATCCAGGAGAGCTCTTCTCAGGGCTATTTTTGGGCCGGAACGCACAGGAACGATGTTCTGGCTGGCTTCTGAGTTGGCCATGCCTACAGCCTCCCCCCCTCAGGTTCCCCAGGCGCCTCACAAGCCGTGGGGCATCAGGGGAAGCCAAGCCAATTCAGGGAGGAAAGGCAGTTTAAACTGCCTCCCCTCCTCGGGTTCCCTGGGCACCCTGCAGCTGCGGGGCGCCTGGGGAAATGAATCCAGAAACTGCCTTCCTTCCCTCAGGTTCTCCATGCGCCCCGTAGCCGCGGGGCACCTGGGGAAGCCGATCCTGGGAGGGAGCTGCGCTGTCAGGGGTGTGGCCTGATATGCTAACAAGTTTCTGCTGTTGGTTGTGGCCTATTATGCTAATGAGTTCCTGCTAGGCTTTTTCTACAAAAAAGGCCCTGGCTCTTCTGATGTTGGCCTCTCTGCCTTGTTGTTGTCCCTCCAGAGGAACTGGTTGGCCACTGCATGAGACAGGATGCTGGACTCGATGGACCCTCACTGGTCTGATCCAGCAGGGCTGTTCTGGTGATCCAATGAAAGCCTCGGCCTCTCTGCCCTGTTGTTGGCCCTCCAGAGGAACTGGTTGGCCACTGTGTGGGACAGGATGCTGGACTATATTGACCACTGGCCTGATCAAGCAGGGCTCTTCTGATGTCCTTATGAAGGCCTATGCCTCTCTGCCCTGTTGTTGTCCTTCCAGAAGAACTAGTTGGCCACTGTGTGGGACTGGTTGCTGGACTATATTGACCACTGGTCTGATCAAGCAGGGCTCTTCTGATGTCCTTATGAAGGCCTCGGCCTCTCTGCCCTGTTGTTGGCCCTCCAGAGGAACTGGTTGGCCACTGTGTGGGACTGGTTGCTGGACTATATTGACCACTGGCCTGATTAAGCAGGGCTCTTCTGATGTCCTTATGAAGGCCTCGGCCTCTCTGCCCTGTTGTTGTCCTTCCAGAGGAACTGTTCGGCCCCTGTGTGAGACAGGATGCTGGACTAGATGGACCACTGGTCTGTTCCAGCTGGGCTCTTCTAATGTTCTTATGAAGGCCTTGGCCTCTGTGCCCTGTTGTTGTCCCTCCAGAGGAACTGGTTGGCCACTGTGTGAGACAGGATGCTGGACTAGATGGACCACTGGTCTCATCCAGCCGGGCTCTTCTAATGTTCTTATGAAGGCCTCGGCCTCTATGCCCTGTTGTTGTCCCTCCAGAGGAACTGGCTGGCCGCTGTGTGTGACAGGAGGCTGGAGTAGATGGACCACTGGTCTGTTCCAGCCGGGCTCTTCTGATCTTATCATGGTGTCTTTAGCCATTTCAGTGCAGAGTGCAGCTTCTCATTGTGGCAACAGAGAAATGCCCTGTCACATCATTCTCAAACCGTTACACTTTTGGTGTTTCCCCTGAGCAATGCCGAGTTCCAGCCACTGCCCCTGAAGTCTTCATTTCCTTTGGATGAGGAGGCAGTGGGAGCTTTACGGTGCCTTTGTTATAATGGGTTTATTTACAGATATACCAGCAGAGCCTAATGGAATCACACAGGGATACCTCCAGGAGGTGGTGAAGTAGAACCACTGAAACAGGCGTCAAATTCCCAGAGGCAGCTTTTCAAGGCTATATCCCAAACCCCTGCTAATGCTAGGTAGAAAACTCCATTCGACTGTGCCGAAAGATTCCGACTCTCCTGGATTTCTTCAAACTATGCAAAGCTGAATTATTCAAGAGGGCTGTTCCACGCAGGCAGTCGGATAGCCCTGTACAAAATTATTCACAGTTACTTGGACAGATTATTAGGGACTGTGGTCTATAGCAGTCCATGCATAGTTTGCTGTAAATTGGATCCTGCTATGTGATCTTGCATCGTTTAATGTCTCACGTTAACATCAATGCTTTGCTTCAATTCTGTCTTTTTTATTTCTTTTCAGATTTCTGGTTGGTTTTACAACTCACATTCTATTTCACTGTTTACTGAATGTCCCATCCTGTAGATTGTATTAACTCACTCTGTCACCACACCTCAAAAAAGATATTACAGCACTGGGAAAAGGGCAGAAAAGGGCAACTGGAATGAGAAAAAGGGGTGAAACGCTTGCGGTTGCGTCTGATCACGTAGCGGTGGTTTGCCCCAGCAAGTCCACGGAGCTGTGTGATGGTGCAATTGCGGGGCAAATTGCTCCAGAGCAAAAAAGGCTCGATTCCCCTCCGGATTATTTCGCTCGTGTGGCCGCGACCTCTGAGTGGCTTACAAACTCCTTTCCCTTCCCCTCCCCACAACAGACACCCGGTGTATGTGGGGCTGACGGAAACTGCTCTTTTTCAAGAACAGCTGCATTGCGTACTGGGTTCAGGACAACAGCGTGATGATCAGCTCATGGTTTATTGGTACACGACAACACAAACTACCCGCCGATGCGGCCAACTATATACAGCTCCCTGAGACACACCCACAGTCCTGTTGGAGGGTTTGAATTTGCCACCAAAGTCCCTATTGGTGCATACTAGGAGGTTCAGGATCCTTGGCCCCCATTGTTTCATGGAGCCAAGATCGCCTGGTGGCGGTCAGCAGACATACCAAGCTGGGTCGGAGCTAGGGCTTGCCCAAGGCCATCCAGCAGGTGCAAGTGGAGGAGTGGGGAATCAAACCCGGTTCTCCCAGATTAGAGTCCGCGCACTTAACCACGACACCAAACTTGAGTCTTTATTGTAGTGAAAGCTATTGGAGAAGCCAGTCTGGTGTAGTGGTTAAGAGTGCGGACTCTAATCTGGGAGAACCGGGTTTGATTCCCCACTCCTCCACTTGCACCTGCTGGATGACCTTGGGCAAGCCATAGTTCTGTCAGAGCTGTTCTCTCAAGGACAGCTTGGGAAAGAGCTCTCTCAGCCCCACCTACCTCACAGGGTATCTGTTGTGGGGAGGGGAAGGGAAAGGAGTTTGTAAGCTGCTCTGAGACTCCTTTGGGTCTGGAGAGCCAGTTTGGTGTAGTGGTTAAGTGCGCGGACTCTAATCTGGGAGAACCGGGTTTGATTCCCCACTCCTCCACTTGCACCTGCTGGATGACCTTGGGCAAGCCATAGCTCTGTACCAGCTGTTCTCTCAAGGACAGCTTGGGAAAGAGCTCTCTCAGCCCCACCTATCTCACAGGGTGCCTGTTGTGGGGAGGGGAAGGGAAAGGAGTTTGTAAGCCGCTCTGAGACTACGAGTGAGTGAAGGATGGGGTATAAATCCAATCTCTTCTTCTTCTTCTTCTTCTGTGGCAGAGCAGCATGGGTTGCCAATGACTGCCAGATGATTCCCAGCTGATCATGCCCTTTAGATCCATCGGGCATTTGTGGCTATGTCGGCTTACACAACTGTGGTGGTGACCCTTCATGGGGCTTTCAAGGCCAGAGACATTTAGAGGTGGTTTGCATAGCAACCAACTTTGCTCTCCTATAGATCCCAGCAACACCATCAGTGGACCCAGCAACATCAGCCAGAACATCTCAGGTTCCTGCTCCTGCTTGTCCTCTAGTGCAGTGGTTCTCAACCTGTGGGTCACGACCCCTTCTGGGGTCAAACGACCATTTCACAGGGGTCGCCGGCTGGCGTCCGAGCCTGCCCCGCCCCGCCAGCAGGAAAGGGCCCCACGCTCGATCGAGCGCAAGGTCTGGACTCCCGGCTCTTTGCCCTCAAAGGGAGCTTTCCCTTTAAGGGCAAAGAGCAGGGGTTGGTTGGGGCCGGAGCCCCGCCCCTTGTTTCCAGCAGCCCTTCCAGCAGGGGCCACGAGGAGGAAGAAGCCAGCAGGTAAGTCAATGGCCGCTTCCCCCTCCCCGCTGCCGCCTTTAGGGCACTCCGCCGTCACCTTCCCTGGGCTCCATGCCGAAGCACAGAGCCCAGGAAAAGTGGCAAAAGCCACCCCCCACCTACCTACCTTCCTTCCCCCCTCTCTCTCCCCCCACCTTTCTCTCTCTCTCTCTTCCCCCTTTCTTTCTCTCTCCCCCCTTTCTCTCTCTCTCTTTTCCCTTCCCCTCTCTTCCCCCTTTCTCTGTCTCTCTCTCTCCCCCTACTTTTCTCTCTCTCTCTCCCCCCCCCCACCTGCAACAGCCTCTCCCCCCCACCTACCTTCGCTTTCTCATGGCATCTTCCGTTGAAGAAAAGTAAGTCTGAAGCCTGAGTGTTTGTTGTGTCCTGTTGGGACTAGCTTGCAAATATATGTGTGTCTGAAGTCTGTATTAAAGTTGTTTGATGCTAACTGCCGTGCAAGAGAAAACATCTGAAAAAGTAGCTTCATTGTTGCGTGCGTTGGCAGAATTTTATGGTCGGGGGTCACCACAACATGAGGAACTGTATTAAAGGGTCGCGGCATTAGAAAGGTTGAGAACCCCTGCCCTAGTGCAATTTATGCCATCACGTGTCCGCCAGGCCCTTCCGCCCTCTACACTGGACAAACAGGTCTGTTCCTATGACGAAGAATAAATGGACAGAGGTCTGGCATCACAAACCACAACATTTTAAAACCACTAATAATGCAGCCCTCTAGGATGACACCTCTTGCTTCCTTCAGCAATGGAAACATAATTTTCTAGAACGCCATAATTCAACGACTACGTTAACTTTGACAATGGATCAGCCTCCATCTGTCCTGGATGGGGGAGAAAATTGACTTGGTTAAATTGTTTATCCTGACTAAATTAATTTTTTTGATTTCAGAATCTTGCCAGTTCCATTCCTCAAAACTTTCCTTTAAAAAGTTCAAAAAAACCATCAATGATTTTATTTGGCGCTCCAAAAAGCCTAGGATCAGTTTTAAAACGCGATGTCAACCAACTAAGCAAGGGAGTCTCATTTATCTAGAGCTCAAATCATACTGGGATCAATGTTCTCTCTAAGCTGTGGAGTCTTGTGAGCAAAAATCCTGCTTGCTGAGCTACTGGCATTAAATTTGTGAGCAATGCTCGCTCTAAGCCGAGGAGTCTTGTGAGCAAAAAATCTACTTTGTGAGCTACTGGCATTAAAGCTGTGAGCGAGCCATTTGGCTTCTGCATAAATTAGCTTGCTCTGGAGCCATCCTTCCTGAGCTAAGACAAAAATCTGTCAGCTGGAGGCTAGAAAGCAGTGAGCTGGCTCACACTAACTCAGCTTAGAGGGAACATTGATTGGGATGCATCACAATTAGCTACTTTGTTAAAGATCTTATCCAGTCTTGGACTGGTTATATATCGAACAAAGATTTGCTTATCCTAAATCCTTACCTGAAACCATTTGGAATAGTTGTAAGGATAGGCCACATTCTTTAATTAATAATATATATTTGCAGAATACCCTACAAATATGGGATGAGTCACGCAATAAACTTGCACCTCCGATATCCCCACTTCCCACATTTTTAGGCCAGTCCTGTTTTGAACCAGGGTCCCCCAGCCACAAACCTCCCGACAATGGAAGGAATCCTCTTTCACAAGATTAATAGACATAACCAAAAGTGGAATTCTTCTAAAGAAGATCGAATCAGAAACTAAAATGTATTTACAGATTCCATGGCACCCATATTTTCAAATTAAAAGTTTAACTAGCCTAGCTGTGGTCAAGAACAGTCTGAGTGGACCACTGATGGATTTTGAAAAATTACTGAAATTTAACCCTAAGTATAATGGAATCAGGGTCATTTCGAGCAGGAGCTCGGGGGAGCGCAGCTCCGGGAGTTGGTGCCAGCCCCCCCCGCACACAGGGGAATGCCTGCTTGTGTCCTGGCTGCAGCAAAATGACCCCGTCCCCTGGAAAGGTCCTTGTTCCTCTGACCAGCCTTCTGAAGGCTTCAGCCACCACTGAAGCTATCCTCCCAGAATGGTGGTATTTCTGAGGCTTGGATTAGTAGCTGTCCCCACTCTGCCAGCTCTTTCTTTCTGTCTCTCTCTCTCTCTCTCTCTTTCTTGCCTTCTGACAAACTTCCGGTGATGTCAGTTGGTGTAGCATATGCAAATAAGTTATGCTAATGAATTATGCTAATGAGCTCCTGCAGCTCTTTTTCTACAAAATGACCCCTGAATCATCTCATGTCTTTACAAAATCTTATTAGCCATATCTAATAGCAAACCACCTTCATATGCACATCCCTAGCATAAAGATCTAAATATTACGTTTTCCCTGGACCTGTGGCAAAAAATCTGGCAATCCAATACTACTAGAGAGCCAGTCTGGTGTAGTGGTTAAGTGTGCGGACTCTAATCTGGGAGAACCGGGTTTGATTCCCCACTCCTCCACTTGCACCTGGCTGGATGACCTTGGGCAAGCCATAGCTCTGCACCAGCTGTTCTCTCAAGGACAGCTTGGGAAAAAGCTCTCTCAGCCCCACCTACCTCACAGGGTGTCTGTTGTGGGGAGGGGAAGGGAAAGGAGTTTGTAAGCCGCTCTGAGACTCCCTTGGGGAGTGGAGGGCGGGGTATAAATCCAATCTCTTCTTCTTCTTCTTCTACTACGTCCAAATCGATTAACACCAAAATTCAGGGGTATAAAACATTTGGAAGATGGTGCTTAACACCATCATGGGTACACTATATGAAACCTACTCATCCTTCGATGTGCTGGGCTCTTAGCTCCAAACATGGTGGTCTTGTAAATATATCCAATCCTTCTGGCACCTTGTCAAAACCCAAATTTATACTATCACAAAGTATTTGTTTCCTTTGAGGCCAGAGATAATGTTGTTGAATTTATGGAACAATCCTGAGATTCCATTACTGACACAATTTGATAGCATTATTATGGGTTGCTGCACGCTTAGTTACTGCAGCATCACAGAAGGGCAAAACCCCACCATCTTTATTAGACTGCTATTTAAAAAAATGGGATATATTCACCATGGAAAAAAACCTTGGATCAACAAACACAAGCTGACTCTGACCGTTAAGTTTCCTGTTTTGTAGAGAGGTGGTACCCAGTCATCGATTTCATCGCAAATAATGAATTAGTTTTCCTTTTCTCCCACCCAAAACCTATATTATTTTTATGTATTTATTGTAATGATTTTATTTTTTATTCTTATTTTCCAAGCACGAGGAACGTTTACGAGTTTCATAAACTGGAAGGAAGTCATTGCATAAACACTTTTACTTATGGTTATGACAAAAAGTCCAAACCCATTGTTTTGGTGTACAGCAGTCATCTAAACATTGATTTTTATTTTATTATGGGCTTAGGTAGATTATCCCTCCACCTTCTTCTTGAGTAGTTATTCTTCAGTAGTAATTTTTTTTCTTGATCTTTAGATATAGCTGCTTAGAGTTAGTTATTGTTCGTTTAGTTAAATTTGTTACAACCTTTGAAGGATATAATTAGATTGCTGTATTCTATGTAATTATACCATTAGTTATTCACAGGGGTCATTTTGTAGAAAAAGAGGTGCAGGAGCTCATTAGCATAACTCATTTGCATAACTTATTTGCATATGCTACACCACCTGACATCACTGGAAGTATGTCAAAAGGCGAGAGAGAGAGAGAGAGAGAGAGAGAAAGAAAGAAAGAAAGAAAGAAAGAAAGAAAGAAAGAAAGAAAGAAAGAAAGAAAAAGAAAGAAAGCAAGCAAGCTGGCAGAGAGGGGACAGCTACTAATCCAAGCCTCAGAAATACCACTATTCTGGGAGGATAGCTTCAGTGGTGGCTGAAGCCTTCAGAAGGCTGGTTGGAGGAACAAGGACCTTTCCAGGGGACGGGGTCATTTTGCTGCAGCCATGACACAAGCAGGTATTTCCCCGCCGGGGGGGGGCTGGCACCAACTCCCAGAGCTGAGCTCCCCCGAGCTCCTGCTCAAAAGAACCCCTGGTTATTTACATTTGATGGTTATCCCCCAACATGATTGTACTGTAATTGTTGATCGTTAATCTTTATCATTTTTGTAAATTACTTGTTCAAATAAATGAAATTCAAAGGGAAAAAAATAAATGGATAAATACATATTTTGTTTTTTAAAAAGGGCAATTCATCCTCCTGGACTGAATTGAGACTTAGGTTTCCTGTCTCATTACCAAAGCTGATCTCTGCATGCCTGCTACCCCTCTGCATATCACCCCAAATCCAATCACACCTGCTATTGTCATTCACCTGCTGTTGTCATTTGGCATCTGAAATCCCTCCACTCTCTGAGATACAAGGACAGATGCTCACATTCTAGCTGTATCTGACGAAGTGAGCAGGGACTCACGAAAGCTCATCCCCTGCCACAAATCTTATTAGCCTTTAAGGTTCTATTGGACTCTTGCTCTTTTCTACTGTAACAATCATTATACATGCTCCCATTTTTAAAATTACACTTAACGTTATGGAGTGAACATCCTTTCAAGGCACTGATCAGATCCAACCCAGTCCAACAAAGATACATAAGTGGTTGCCTCAGATTAATCTGGCCCCGTCTCATGAACATGCATGAAGCTGCCTAATACTGAGTCATGCCATCATGACCCACAACCCATGAAGGCCCCTTTTTCAAAAGCCGGAAGAGCCATTTCCCAAGAGGGACCACCGCTGAGCATATATCTGAACATGAGCAGATGCCCTGTACTGAACCAGATCACTGGTCCATCAAAATCAGTATTGTCTTCTCAGAATGGTCAGCAGCTCCCCTCCAGGGTCTCAGGTGGAGGTCTTTCGCATCACCTCTTGGTGGTGAAGAGCGCTCTCAAGTCACAGACAATTTATGAGAGCCAGTTTGGTGTAGTGGTTAAGTGCTCGGACTCTAATCTGGGAGAACCGGGTTTGATTCCCCACTCCTCCACATGCAGCTGCTGGTGTGACCTTGGGTCACTTATACATTCTTTCAGAGCTGTTCTCTCAAGGGCAGTTCTGGAAAGAGCTCTCTCAGCCCCACCTCCCTCCCAGGCAAGGTTCCCTCCAAGCAAGTAGTTTTCAAGGCAAGTGAGGAACAGAGGTTGGTTGGCCATTGCTTTCCTCTGCATAGATTTCCATGGTGGTCTCTCTTCCAAGTACCGACCCTGCTTAGCTGATGAGAGCAGGCTGCCATACTAAGTCGCCATGGTCCAGACTGGTTTGGAGACCCTTCTATGAAAGACTATACCCCTAGCATTAGTGGTCCTCCTTAAAGCCCCTAGATACACAACAGATTCATCTGTAAGTGCTGTCAAGTGAAAACCCAGCAAGGGGTTTCCAAGGCAAGCGAGAAGCAGAGGTGGTTGGCCATTGCCTTCCTCTACAGAGCCTTCCTTGGTGGTCTCCCATCCGAATACCAACCCAGCTTACCTTACGAGATCTGACAAGATCGGGCAACGCCGTACCGCCTTCCCTCCTTGTACAATTCCACCCCCCTGTTTTAAAAGTCACACTGTTGACTCAGCTTCAGTTTGCTGACTACTATAACCTCCGAATCCTTCTCGGAAGTCCCATCGCCTCGCCCGTTAACAGCTCTTCCCTGCGACAGTGACGATGCCAAAACTGCTGCCAGCGTCTGACCAGAAAGCAGCCAAGGGCAGACGGCATGACGGTGCTAAACGCTGTCCTCGAATGTGACAAGGGCAGGCTGTTGGTCCAGCTGGCCCATCTCTAGCTGACCATGTGCCGCGGCCGGATCGCCACCTTGAATCCTTTCCCAGCTCTGTGGCCTCTGAGCCTCCTCGTTTGGCTGTGACAGGGGACGGACCGGAGGCCTCTTCCGCTCCAAGCCAATGCTCCCACCTCTTTTGCAGCTGTGAAGAGGGACAAAGTCTCTGTCCACCAAAAAGAAAAGAAAAGGAAGAAACTGTGGCCATAATCCACTTGGTGCCCAGGAGACAAGATGGCCTGGAAACAGAGTTGCCAACAGTCCTGGAGAATAAAGCCCCATCATTTCAAGCAAGGCTTAAGGTGTGGGAAGGGGCATAGAGTTAAAGAACATAAGAATATAATAAGAGCCCCTACTGGATCCGAAGAAGAAGAAGAGAAGAAAAAGGCTGGCAGCCCTGAGTGGAATGGAATTTATGTGCTTCTTCTTATTAATTGATCTTGGTCTTAAGAACAGAAGAACGTAAGAGAAGCCAATGCTGGATCAGGCCAGTGGCCCATCCAGTCCAACACTCTGTGTCACACAGTGGCCAGAAACACCAGGTGCCATCAGGAGGTCCACCAGTGGGGCCAGGACACTAGAAGCCCTCCCACTGTTGCCCACCCTCCCAAGCACCAAGAAGACAGAGCATCACTTGCCCCAGACTGAGAGTTCCTATCTATACCATGTGGCTAACAGCCACTGATGGACCTCTGCTCCATATGTTGATCCAATTCCCTCTTGAAGCCGTCCATGCTTGTAGCCGCCACCACCTCCTGTGGCAGTGAATTCCACATGTTGATCACTCTTTGGGTGAAGAAGGACTTCCTTTTATCCGTTCTAACCTGCTCAACAATTTCATGGAGTGCCCCCGAGTTCTTATATTGCGAGAAAGGGAGAAAAGGACCTCTTTCTCTGCCTGCTCTATCCCATGCATAATCTTGTAAACCTCGATCGTGTCGCCCCTCAGCCGTCGTTCCTCCAAGCTAAAGAGCCTCAAGCACTTTAAGGTTTTTGGAATGCTAGGCGTGTAAATATGTGGATGAATGCAGTTCAGTTCTAGTGCTCAAATGGAATGTAGTCAGGGAAAATGTGTTGATCGTTGGCTCCCGATAGTCTCCTAACTAAAAACGATATCCTTCCCCCAAAAATAAATTTTATCAGGATCTATTTTATTTTTAACTTTCCTGTTGCATGCTAATTAAAACGTCATTACGTGTAACTGAGAATGTACACTATTGTCACCCTGTAAAGCTGTCTTTCTAACTTCACAGGGTTAGGGGTTTTTTAAAAAATAAAACAACAAAACGTTGCACTTTTCAACTTCTCTTTCACATTGTTATCTATCTCTGTTCCTGAATTACCTTGTATTCATTATTATGGTTCTGAGCTGGTTACTATGTCCCCTCAATGGCTTTTTTGCTTTGTTTGTGATTTGTTTGTTGGAAAATTTGGGAATAAAAATATATTTAAAAGGGGGGGGGGAAGAAAAAGAAGAGATTGGATTTATACCCCACCCTTCACGTGGAGTCTCAGAGCGGCTTACATTCTCCTTTCCCTTCCCCACAGCAGGCACCCTGTGAGCACTGTTCTCTCTAAGCTGAGTTAGTGTGAGCTAGCTCACAGTTTTTTAGCCTCCGGTTCACACGTTTTTGTCTCCACTCAGGAAGGATGGCTCCAGAGCACACTGATTTATGCGGCAGCCAAACTGCTTGCTCACAACTTTAATGCCAGCAGCTCCCAAAGTAGAATTTTTGCTCACAAGACTCCACAGCTTAGAGGGAGCCTTGCCTGTGAGGCAGGTGGGGCTGAGAGAGCCCTTTCAAGAACTGCGCTTTCAAGAACAGCTGTGCCAGAACTACGGCTTGCCCAAAGTCATCCAGCTGCTGCACGTGGAGGACTGGGGAATCAAACCCGGTTCTTCCAGATTAGAGTCCACGCACTTAACCAGTACACCAAACTGTACACCAAAAAGGGGAAATATGTGGACCAACGCAGCTCTGTGTGATGGTGTCTGCTTGAAGGCCCTGTGAAGACAAGCTACGGCAAGCAGAAGGAAGGGCCTGCTCTGTTGTTTGCAGTGTTCAAAAGTGACAAAAGCAGAGGGTTTTTTTTTCCAGTTTGCAAAGAACAAAAGGGACACCTGTGTTTGTGACTGTCTCCCTCATGTCACCCCTTCTGCCGTGGGGTGTTGTGCTAGGTCACCTCTGGCCCAAGAGACTGAAGAAGCTCCTAGATCGGGCCCCGCCAAGTCTCCAGAATCAGCCCACTGCCGCCTTTGGATAAGAGGAAAAGGAGAATTTTTCCCCAGGCCGTCCTGGAAAGAACACCGCTTTCCCAAGAAAACTGTGGCACCGCCTACCTGGATCTAGCCAATTTCCACCCCATTCCTAGAAAGAAGAAGGGTGCCAACAATACGACGCTCGAGACACAAAACAAAGGGCAAGGGAGGCCAGGGTGTCCTGTAACACCTGTCAGGATTCTCCAGTTTCAATGGTATCAGCTGCATTAAGACAGCTGGCCCAGGTGTGTATAGAATACAATGAAGTGCTTTTGAATGTCCTTGGCGTGAGCTTAATGAATATGACTTCTGCCTTCAAGAACGTCCTGCCTGGCTTTCTGTCCCCCCTCCCCTCCCCTCCCCTCCCCTCCCTCCCTCCTTCCCTCACCTCTGGGGCAAAGTCCTGCCGGTTCAGGGTGGATTTGGGGAGAGGGCTGACCACACTTTTGTAGGGATGGCAACCTCCAGGTAGCACCTGGAGATCTCTTGCTATTACAAGGTCAGTTGCACTGGAGAAAAGGGCTGTTTTGGAGGGTGGCTTTAAATGGTTTTATACCTTGCTGTGGTCGCTCCCCTCCCCAAATCCCATCCTTTCCAGGCTCCCCCCTCCCCCCCCCCCAAAAAAATATCTCCAGGTATTTCCCAACCCAGAGCTGACAACCCTCCTCCTTTGGTTTCCTTGCTGTGTTTGTCCCCTGAGAATTGTATGTGGTTCCCAGCTGGCCCCAGAGCAAAGCACTAATCAGGTAAACTCTTTCCTAAATTTAGGTTAGAATACTCTAGGGGTGGGCATGCACCGGCTCAAAAAACTGAAGTTCGGGATGAATTTTGGCTGGTTCGTGGTTCGCAATGTGAAATTCTCAGCAGGTCAACCGGCACAAACTTCCATGAACTTTCTAGCTGTTTGTGGCAGTTTGGGCCAGTTTGCAAATGGATACGTTTCCAGACAGACGGTCTCCCCTGCATCTAAATGTATACCCAACTCCAAAGCAACTTGGGGGGGGGGGGACTTGGAAGGCATGAAGAGGAGCATTCTGGGAAGGTCCCGTGTGACATTGAAGCCTCTAACTTGCACAGGATCCATTCTATACACTCCGGGAACTTTCTGAACTTGCACCTGTCCAAATGACCACATGTCCAAATGACTAGTTTCTCTGGAGGTCCAACAACAGGGCATAGAGGCCAAAACCTTCATAAGAACATAACAGCCCTGCTGGAATTAGTTCACTGGTCCCTCTAGTCCAGCATCCCGTCTCACACAGTGGCCAGCCAGTTCCTCTGGAGGGACAACAACAGGGCAGAGAGGCCGAGGCCTTCATAAGAACATGAGAAGAGCCCTGCTGGATCAGACCAGTGAGGGTCCCTCTAGTCCAGCATCCTGTCTCACACAGTGGCCAACCAGTTCCTCTGGAGGGCCAGCAACAGGGCAGAGAGGCTGAGGCCTTCATAAGAACCTCAGAAGAGCCCTGCTGGATCAGACCGGTGAGGGCCCATCTAGTCCAGCATCCTGTCTCACACAGAGGCCGACCAGTTCCCCTGGAGGGCCAACAACAGGGCACAGAGACCGAGACCTTCCTAAGAACATCAGAAGAGCCCTGCTGGATCAGACTGGTGAGGGCCCATCTAGTCCAGCATCCTGTCTCACACAGAGGCCGACCAGTTCCTCTGGAGGGCCAACAACAGGGCACAGAGACCGAGGCCTTCCTAAGAACATCAGAAGAGCCCTGCTGGATCAGACCGGTGAGGGCCCATCTAGTCCAGCATCCTGTCTCACACAGAGGCCGACCAGTTCCCCTGGAGGGCCAACAACAGGGCACAGAGACCGAGGCCTTCCTAAGAACATCAGAAGAGCCCTGCTGGATCAGACCGGTGAGGGCCCATCTAGTCCAGCATCCTGTCTCACACAGAGGCCGACCAGTTCCCCTGGAGGGCCAACAACAGGGCACAGAGACCGAGGCCTTCCTAAGAACATCAGAAGAGCCCTGCTGGATCAGACCAGTGAGGATCCATCTAGTCCAGCATCCTGTCTCACACAGAGGCCGACCAGTTCCCCTGGAGGGCCAACAACAGGGCACAGAGACCGAGGCCTTCATAAGAACATCAGAAGAGCCCTGCTGGATCAGACCAGTGGTCCTTCCAGTCCAGCATCCTGTCTCACACAGAGGCCGACCAGTTCCCCTGGAGGGCCAACAACAGGGCACAGAAGCCAAGGCCTTCCCCTGTTGTCTCCTCCTGGCACTGGAGTTCAAAGGAATCTCACAGGGACCGCTAGGATTCTTTAGTGTAACCCTAGCTCTCTGAACAAACATGGCTAGGGTTGCTAACGTTGGGTTGGAAAATTCCTGGATATCTGGGGAGGGACCTCATCAGGGTATAATGCTGTACCATCCACCCTCCAGAGCAGCCATTTTCTCCAGTGGGGAACTAATCTCCATTGTCTGGAAATCAGTTGTCATTCCAGGAGATCTCCAGGCCCCACCTGGAGGTTGGCAAGCCTATCAGAAACAAAAGATGGTGGGCTGGTTGGAGAACAACAGCTACCCATGGCTTGTGTAACTGAGTCAAGCCACACCCACCCGCCGCTTCCCAAATATTACTAATTCCAGTGTTTTCATACTCAAGAGACAATAATACACATTTCAGTTCCAGCTACCAAGAAAGGCCGCGAAAATCATACCCATCAAATAGGAACAATCAACGTTAGGTTCAAATTCAGTTTGTTCCAGCCCCGACCTTGTACACACAGTAAGAAAACAGGTGTCCTAGGGTAACACAGTCTGCTCGTCCTGGCCACCCCACAAAATACATATTTTAAAAGCCTTCGTTAACCACAAACCGCTGTCTTTTGGAGTGTGCCATACAGATCGGTCTTCCCCATTGCTATAACTTTCAGAGTTTCCAACCCAGGTTATTAACAAAGTTGTAAGAGCTGGAAGCAACAAGAAAGCAGCTGATGATTCCATCACCACCCAAACAGGTTTCATCCGATGATACACTTGGGCATTCCTAGCTTGGTCTGAGTCAGGGTTTAGCCCAGGCTGTGATTTTCAGCATCAAGAAACCTGCAAGGATCCTATGAAGTCATGACCATGTGAAGACCCTTGATCCATCAAGGTCAGTATTGCCTACTCAGACTGGCAATGGCTCCCCAGGGATTCAGATGGAGGTCTTTCATATTACCTACTACCTGATCCTGTTAACTGGAGATGCCGGGGATTGAACCTGGGACCTTCTGTATGCCAAGCAGAGGCTCTCCCACTGAGCCACAGCCCCCCTTGACAGCTCTCCAGGGTCTCAGGTGGAGGTCTTTCCCATCACCTCCTGCCTGGTCCTTTTAACTGGAGATGCCGAGGATTGAACGTGGGACCTTCTGCATGCCAAGCAGAGGCTCTCCCACTAGGCCACAGCCCCTCTTGACAGCTCTCCAGGGTCTCAGGCAGAGATCTTCCACATCACCTCCTGCCTGGTCCTTTTAACTGGAGATGCCGGGGATTGAACTTGGGACCTTCTGCATGCCAAGCAGAGGCTCTGCCACTGAGCCACAGCCCCTCTTTACAGCTCTCCAGGGTCTCAGGTGGAGGTCTTTCCCATCACCTCCTGCCTGGTCCTTTTCAACTGGAGATGCCGGGGATTGAACCTGGGACCTTCTGCATGCCAAGCAGAGGCTCCACCACTGAGCCACAGCCCCTCTTGACAGCTCTCCAGGGTCTCAGGCGGAGGTCCTTCCCATCACCTCCTGCCTGGTCCTTTTCAACTGGAGATGCCGGGGATTGAACCTGGGACCTTCTGCATGCCAAGCAGAGGCTCCACCACTGAGCCACAGCCCCTCTTGACAGCTCTCCAGGGTCTCAGACGGAGGTCCTTCCCATCACCTCCTGCCTGGTCCTTTTCAACTGGAGATGCCGGGGATTGAACCTGGGACCTTCTGCATGCCAAGCAGAGGCTCCACCACTGAGCCACAGCCCCTCTTGACAGCTCTCCAGGGTCTCAGGCGGAGGTCCTTCCCATCACCTCCTGCCTGGTCCTTTTCAACTGGAGATGCCGGGGATTGAACCTGGGACCTTCTGCATGCCAAGCAGAGGCTCCACCACTGAGCCACAGCCCCTCTTGACAGCTCTCCAGGGTCTCAGGCTGGGATCTTTCCCATCATCTCCTGCCTGGTCCTTTTAACTGGAGATGCCACCGGGGATTGAACCTGGGACCTCCTGCATGCCAAGCAGAGGCTCTCCCACTGAGCCACAGCCCCTCTTTACAGCTCTCCCGGGTCTCAGGTGGAAGTCTTCCATATCACCTACTGCCTGGTCCTTTTAACTGGAGATGCCGGGGATTGAACCTGGGACCTTCTGCATGCCAAGCAGAGGCTCTGCCACTGAGCCACAGCCCCTCCCATAACAGAGAATGTTTCTGAGCATATTCAAAGAGCTCCTTTTCCCCATATCTGGGGTGATTTAAGGGCTGCTCCATATGTTTATCCAATGCCCTCTTGAAGCCGTCCATGCTTGCAGCCACCACCACCGCCTGGGGCAGTGAATTCCATGTGTGGATAACAAGTGAGCAGTGACTCATCAGACTTTAACTGGAGCCAGTCTGGTGTAGTGGTTAAGTGCGCGGACTCTAATCTGGGAGAACCGGGTTTGATTCCCCACTCCTCCACTTGCACCTGGCTGGATGACCTTGGGCAAGCCATAGCTCTGTACCGGCTGTTCTCTCAAGGACAGTTGTCTCAGAGCTCTCTCAGCCCCACCTACCTCACAGGGTGTCTGTTGTGGGGAGGGGGAGGGGAAGGAGTTTGTAAGCCGCTCTGAGACTCCCTTGGGGAGTGAAGAGCGGGGTATAAATCCAATCTCTTCCTCTTCCTCTTCTTCTTCTTCCTCTTCCTCTTCTTGGTGCTCCTGGACTCTTCCTCTTTTTCTCCTGATCTGGTGTGAGCAGAGATTCAGTCGATGGTTTTGAAAATATCCTTCTCATGTGCAAAACGACACTCACACAGACAAGAACTCGGGGGCACTCCATGAAATCGCTGAGTAGTCAGGTTAGAATGGATAAAAGGATCTACTTCTTCACCCAAAGAGTGATTAACACGTGGAATTCACTGCCACAGGAAGTGGCAGCGGCTACAGGAGTGGACGGCTTCAAGAGGGAATTAGATAAACATCTGGAGCAGGGGTCCATCAGCAGCTATTAGGCACAAGGTATAGATAGGAACTCTCAGTCTGGGGCAAGTGATGCTCTGTCTTCTTGGTGCTTGCAGGGGGGGGCAACAGTGGGAGGGCTTCTAGTGTCCTGGCCCCACTGCTGGACCTCCTGAGGGCACCTGGTATTTTTGGCCACTGTGTGACAGAGTGTTGGACTGGATGGGCCACTGGCCTGATCCAACATTGGCTTCACTTATGTTCTTATGTTCTTAAGATGTTGGGCTTTGCAGCCCTAATGGCAGAGATGAAATGTAGGAGAGTCTACGGCATCCACTAGGCAGTGACCCTAAGACTATGCTAAAAGGGATCGTAATGGGGGGAGGGCCTCTTCTCTTCCTGGGCGCCGCTCAGCTCCCGATTCATCACTTCTTAGAAATGAGCCACAGACTTCCTGTGCAGAATCCAGCCCCGCTAATGGGTTTAGCAATCCGCATTTAACTGGCCAGCGGAGCAAGTGTCACAAATCCAGGATTAGGAAGAGGCTGATAGAGAGCTTGAAAGCGGCTGTGGCCAGGAGGGTCAACTTTAATTGGCTTAAAGACCTGCCCGCTCCGGAGATAGTGAGAGGCCGGAGCCAGGGACGAGAAAGAGAAACTTTGTATTGACAGCCACAACGTTTTAATTCGGTGGTCAGCAGGCTTCGTTCCCTGGGGCTGATGAAGACGAAGTCAAACCCCACCCCCCTTAGGTGGACCTACAGCTTTCGGAATTGTCTGTGCAGAATTTTTTTTTTTAAATTAACCATTCTGCACAGGGATCAGTTGGGTTCCACGACCCATCTACGCTACAAATGGAGCAGCTTTGCTCCATATTTCTCCTCTGGTGTCAATTATTTTTCATTTTCCTGTTTAGCATGATGTATTCTGTCGACGCTTTGCCCCAAACCCTGGAATGCTTCTTCAGATGCCTCTCTGGCGTCTGAGATTTGGGAAGCAATCGTTTATGCAGGGGCCATTTCAAGCAGGAACTCACGGGAACGCCGTGGGGAAAAGCAAAAGCATACTAACTTAATCTGTATTTCCATGCTTGTTGCAGGGTAGCTTCCGTGCAAGAGCAAAGGAAACCTGAAGTGTCTTTAGTCAGAGTGTCAAGCTGGCTCGCCAGCTCTGAATTGGGAAAGGCCTGGAGATTTTTTGGGTGGAGCCTGAGCGGCGGGTGTTGCCTTCTGACACACTTCCGGGGATGTCAGGGGGGGTGGCATATGCAAATAAGTTATGCTGATGAGGTATGCTAATGGACTCCTGCACCTCTTTTTCTACGAAACGACCTCTGTGCTAATGTACATTCAAGCAATCATGTAGGGGACAAAACTGGTTTCTTAGAAAAAGTACACAAGAAAGGAGAGAGACTCAGGAAACTGTTTTCTGTGGCCAGTGCCACGTTCTGGGCCCCGGCAGAACTTCATGAACACATGAGGCTGCCTTATACCGAACCAGACCCTTGGTCCATCAAGGTCAGTCTTGTCTACTCAGAGTGGCAGTGGCCCTCCAGGGTCTCAGGCGGAGGTCTTTCACATCACCTATTACCTGATCCTTAACTGGAGATGCCGGGGATTGAACCTGGGACCTTCTGCATGCCAAGCAGATGCTCTGTTCCACTGAGCCAGGGTCTCAGGTCAAGGTTTTTCTCATCACCTCCTGCCCGATCCTTTTAACTGAAGATGGTGGGGATCGAACCTGGGACCTTCTGCATGCCAAGCAGCGACTCTGCCACTGAGCCACAGCCCCTCTCTACAGCTCTCCAGGGTCTTAGGCAGAGGTCTTTCACATCGCCTGCTGCCTGGTCCTTTCAACTGGAGATGCCGGGGATAGAACCTGGGACCTTCTGCATGCCAAGCAGGTGTTCTACCACGGTCCCTCCCAAGAACAACTCATCTGCACCAGGCTCTGCTGATGTAACAATCGCCATGGGGTCATTTCGTAGAAAAGGTGGTGCAGGAGCTCATTAGAATAACTCATTAGCAGAACTTATTTGCATATGCCACACCCCCTGACACCATCAGAAGTGTGTCAGGAGGCAACACCCACCTCTCAGGCTCCACCCCCAAAATCTCCAAATACTTCCCAACTCAGAGCAGGCGAGCCAGCTTGACACTTTGACGAAAGACACTTTAGGTTTCCTTTGCTCTTGCAGGGAAGCTCCCCTACAACAAGCATGAAAACACAGGTCGAGTTGGTACGCTTTTGCTTTCTTTTTCACAGTGCATCACCATATGTGCCCGCTCCTGGGCTTGTTACTCCCGGAGCGGCGTTCTCACGCGTTCCTGCTTGAAATGACCCCTGGGCCCATATCACAGGTTTGCGCCCCTCCCTTACAGGCAGCTTATGGACCACACGGTGGTATTTTATTTTATTTATTTATTTTAAACATTTATTAGCCGCCTTCCTACCTTGCGGAGCTCAAGGCGGCTTTGCACTATAAATAAAGCAACCGATATAAAAACACCCGAAGATCTCGGTTTAAAATCTCCGGTTGGGACTGCCAACACGTAGAAGCTAAATCAGGCAGATGCAGTCCTAAATAGAACTGTGCAGAACTGGCGCCTGAAGATCGTCGACGCAGAGGGGGGCAGGCACAAGCTCTCTGGGGAGTTTGTGCCATGACTGTGGGGCTGCTGCCGGAAAGGCCCTCTCTCGTGCACCCGACTAGATGAGCTTCTTTGATTGGTGGGATAGTCAGGAGGGCGGGAACATACAGGAGAAAAGGATCCTTCAGCTACCCAGTCCTAAGCCATGCAGGGCTTCATAGGACAAAACCTACACCTTGAATTGGGCCCAAGTCCTGCTTTAGGTTGGTCCTTCATGGGAAAGTGAGAGGTCCAGATTCTTGCCCAGGTCCGTAGCTATGGTGGGGCTTTGGGGGCCCCCGCCCCCTTTCTTAAAGGCACAGCCCCACAAGAATTTCTCTTGTAAATGCTTTTTTCGATCATTTTTAAACATTTTTAAAAAGGTGTGCACAAAGGAGTGGGGTGCTGTAGTGGACTAATTCCCACACTGAGCAAGGGGGGTCAGAGTAGGTGACCTCTAGGATTCCTCCTAACTCTGTGTCAAGAAGCCGGTTTTCTTTAAGAGAGTTTTTTTTTGCCCAAGTGTTAGCCTTCTTGAGTATAGAAGTCATCATCCCCCATCTGCTGGCTTGTCAGAATGGTTGCTGGCAGAAGTGACTGGCGGCTTGCAATTTAGAGATCTATCCCGGTAACAGCTTTCTATTGGCTAAACGGCTCTTCTTTCTGCACTTTCAGCCCCATCAGGGAAAAAAATGCCCCCCAAGCCACATAATCCTGCCTATGGGCCTGCCCTTTCCTAATTTTAGAGTGACCTCAGAAGGATGTCCTTTCTCAGCCTCACCTCTTCCACGGGACTATTGAAAGAAGAAGAGAGCCTAGACCAGGCCTCAGAATCGGACCTCCACCAAGCCCAAACGGCATAGCGGGCCTTTCAGAGGCTTGGGGCAGGCGTTCTGGCTTTTCTGCCTGTCTTGAGACCACAGAATGAGACCACAGAGCCACAAGATGTGTCTGGTGGTCCGCTTGGCTTTGCAGGTCACAAGTTGGGCGGCACTGGCGTCAACTGGTGCTTGCCAAACACATTTACAAAGAGAAGAGGCATGGAGGCCAACGGAGCAGGCCGCCAAGCCTTAGTGGCTTTGCAGATTCACAAATCGCACCTGAGAATTCACACCGTGCCGTTTCTAAAACAAGGGGGCCAGAGCTCTCCGCTGCCAGGGAGGGGCATCTCTGATCCTCAAAACCTCAACCATCCCCTCTAGGATCCCAAGCCTGCAGGGGAAACCACTTGTGGGCATGTGAGATGTCTTCAGAGGGGTGTGTGTCTGTATGTGTGCATATGTGTGCATATCGTGTGAGCTAGCTCACAGTTTTTTAGCCTCCGGCTCACACGTTTTTGTCTTAGCTCGGGAAGGATGGCCCCAGAGCAAACTCATTTATGCACTAGCCAAATCGCTCACTCACAGCTTTCATGCCAGTAGCTCACAAAGCAGAGTTTTTGCTCACGGGACTCCGCGGCTTAGAGGGAGCAGACCTGAACATCCAAGAAGAACGGTGGTCCGTCAGCATCAGTACCATCTACTTAGCCTGGCAGCAGCTCTCCAGGGTCTCGGGCAGAGGTCTTTCATGTCACTGACTTACTACCTGATCCTTTTAACTGGAGATGTTGGGGATTGAGCCTGGGATCTCATTCTGCATGCTACTCTGACACTCTGCCACTGAACTCTTCAGAGGCTCAGGCGGAGGTCTTTCCCATCACCTCCTGCCTGGTCCTTTCAACTGGAGATGCCGGGGATTGAACCTGGGACCTTCTGCATGCCAAGCAGAGGCTCTTCCACTGAGCCACAGTCCTTCTTTACTGCTCTCCAGGGTCTCAGGTGGAGGTCTTTTACATCACCTACTGCCTGGTCCTTTTAACTGGAGATGCTGGGGATTGAACCTGGAACCTTCTGCACGCCAAGCAGAGGCTCTGCCACTGAGCCACAGCCCCTCTTTACAGCTCTGCAGGGTCTCAGGTGGAGGTCTTTCCCATCACCTCCTGCCTGGTCCTTTCAACTGGAGATGCCGGGGACGGAACCTGGGACCTTCTGCATGCCAAGCAGCGGCTCTTCCACTGAGCCAAAGCATCTTGCGTAACAGTGGCTAAGGATGGCTTCTTCCATGGACCGTGCGGTGCCTGCCAACCTTTGCAGAAAACTGCTGTTCTTACACGTGTAAGAGTTGGTTATTGTGCATTGAACATTTTTTTGTCATCTTCTGGGTGTGGGAGCCCGGTCACTGCAGGTGTGGAAGGGGAGGTATTTGTAAATTCCCTGCATTGTGCAGGGGGTTGGACTAGATGACCTTGGAGGTCCCTTCCAACTCTATGATTCTGTTATTCAAATGCAATCTCTTTTCAGAGTCCCATCGACCCCGATTCTGTGTTGCACTGAAGTGTCTTCAGTGGGACTTACCCCCAAGGAGCCGTGCATAGGATTGCAGCATGGAGAATGTAAGAAGAGCCCTGCTGGATCAGACCAGTGGCCCATCGTGTCCAGCATTCTGGTCACACAGTGGCCAACAAGCCTTTAGGAAGCCCTCAAACAACAGCATCTACCTGCCTGTGTTTTCCCGAACAACCGATTTAAAGAGGGATACTACCTCCAGTACTGGTGGAAGTAGGTATCCATCATGAGTCGTAGCCACTGATAGGCCAGGCTTCTATGCATTTGTCCCCTTTTAAAGCCTTCCAAGTAGGCGGTCCTCACCACATCCTGTGGCAGTGAGTTCCACATCTTAACTATGCGCTCTGTGTGTGTTTCTTGATTGGACTTAGATATCACAAACCGTTTCAGGTCTCCCCCGAGCCGAAATCAAGCCCTTCAGCTATCCTTTCCGGCCGGCCTGCCTTCCTAAGTCTGAATCTGCCTGCTTTCAGAACTTCGACAATCACATGCGAGTCACTCTTCAGATAATTTCCTCAAACTGGCAATTAGCAATTTCCTCCATTCACCACCGGCAAGCTGTGCTTCATGAATCTGCAACCGTTGAGGCGTTCTCACAGCCGCTCAGTGACTGGGGTGGGGGGTGGGGGTGTCTCTCATCAATGTCCAAACAGCCAAGAACAAAAAAACCACCACATCTTCCACTGCGAACAGCACAAAAGGCAATCAAGGTGCCCCCCCCCTTTGCGCAGGCTTCGCACGTGGCATTCCCGAATGGAAGGGAAATTTCAGATTTGCGCGAGCGGCTGAAACCCACCGAGGCTGCCTTTTGCTACCGGGAGCGCATTAATGCTGCTTTCTCTTGTCAATCCCCTCTTGTCAGCAGCTGTGATAAGAATGGGCTGGAACCGTGAATGGGAGGGGAGGCAGCCCTCGGCCCTGGCGTTCCAGCGGAGGAGACGGTGCAGAAATGGCCAACAAGGAGAGAAACACACCATGTGTTTCAGTGCGCTCTTGTGCCATCGAGGAGTTGGTCTCCTTTGATCAGGGCCGTGTGTGACAATAGATCCGAACACACTCGCCTGGAATCCCAGAATGCAGACGAAGGCCTCATCTTACAGGGAGTGCCGGGGTGAGCAGAAATCCCTTCTGCAGGCCCGGTTTGCCAGATCGATGGCTGAATGGTTAAGTATCTCCTTTCAGGAATTCACCATTGTCTCCTTTCCGAGCTTTCTGACTTCCCTAGAAGGAAGATCCATTACGGACCCGTTGCACTGCATGGGTGGGGGGGGGAGCTCTGAGACTCAGGGATGGGGGAGAGCTGTCTGGGGGGCGGGAAGAAAGCAAGAGGGCAGCTCAATAGTCTGGCCCAAGGAAATAGACCTGCCGGTAAATGATCATCCATCAGAGAGCTGTGGGGTGGGAGGGGAAAGAATCTTCAGGGTGTCTTCCCCCATCTATGAGCACTCTGAAGCTGGCTTCCGGGGGGCCTGCTCTTCCTCATATCCCAGCTCTTCTGGGGGACTGGGGAATTGGAATGCAAACGGCCATGGAGCGTGAAAAGAGGGTGTTTGGATAGAAGAATAGATTGCCCCCCTTCTCCAAAACCAGAGCCCTTGAACTTCAGTGCAATCGCGGACAGGACCAGCCCAGGCTGTGACTGTATGGGAGCTGACCAGAATGGAGGCGCTGAGCACCACGCAGCATGGGTCTCCCAGAAAAGGCTCCTGTGGGAAAGAGCATGCTTCTCTCTCCCCCCCCCCCCCGCCGCTGCCGCCCCTGAAAAGTCAAAGGGTGGGGGTTCGGCTCAGCACTCTTGATTTCCTAGAAAGCCAGGAGCCTGGAACGAAGGGGTTGGATGGGTATCTCGTGTGAAGTCCATGCAGTGCACTGGACACCATGTTGTCCCTGGGGACAGGAGGCGCCACTCTCAACCCCCCGACTCAGCTTTTAAGCCTGCTGAGTAAGAACCCCATGCGAATGGCTACCTCCCAGCCTCGCCTACCTAACAGGCTCGTTGTGATGGCAAAGTAAGCTTGAGATGCGCTACGGGAGGGGCCGTGGCTCAGTGGTCCAGCACGCGCTTGGCGCGCAGAAGGTCCCAAACTTGGTCCCCAGCATCTCTAGCTAAGGACCAGGGAACAGGTGATGCGAAAGACCCTTCTCTGCCCAAGACCCTGGAGAGCCTCTGCCCCTCTGAGTGGCCAGTCCTGACCCTGACGGACCCAAGGTCTGAATCCCTGTAAGGCAGCCGGCTCCTTCTCTCTGTGTGTGTTCTTCCTCCTAGCTTCTGCTGGTCGAGGCGGAGGCACCGGGGCGCGTCTAATTCGGGTTTTGACACACCCTCCCCTGCCTCGCGCACAGTTCATGGTTTCCCAGCACTCTGGCCTTGCATTTCACCGACTTGGTTTCCTCCGGTCAACAACAGGCAAACACGCATCTCAAGAGGCACCAGACCATACCGGCTCACATCCCACCTCTCCACACACACACACACACACACACGCACACACACCCAGACACAAACACACCCCGTAAATCGCAGCATCTTTCAGACAGTCCACATTTAGTACAGCGCTTGAAACGTCCCCCCCCCCCCATTGGAGAACGGCTCCCCGGGTGGCCTTCCTTTCGTGCCGGCGTTCCCGAGTGAGAATTAATTTGACAAACGACCCTTTCCCGTTGGAATCGGAGACTCATTCCTCAGAGAAAGCCAGGGGTCCCCCCCCCCCCCCCCACTAAGCACTGCCAACACAGACGCGTCCCTCAAACACCTACCAGGGACCGACCAGGTATTCTGAACTGCCCCCGCACCCATCTCTCAATTCTGCTCTGGACCAGATCTCTCCCTACTGCTTTGTAGGGCACGGGGGCAGGGTTTGAGAATCTCCCGGTGCCCCCCAAGCCCCCGGAACACCCCAAGAACAAACGAAACCTGGGAGGCCAGGTGAGGCAACACTGGGGAAGCCAGGAGTCCCGGCTATGAGAGCAGCATTCCTTTGTGGGCATGCCGGAGAAGAGGGCAGGAGTGCTTCTGGGCCTGACCTGGAGCCTCCATTTGGGGGCTAGGGCAAGGTACAGAAGGGGGCTGGTCTGTGGTGGGACTCTTCGGGGGGGGGGGGAGAGAAGAGTATGGGTGGGGTTTTGGCCAGGGCTTCTCTGCCAGGGACTCATGCCTCCACAGCAGACAGCCCCCTTTCCCAAGCTGGGAGCACCCAGGGAGGAAAGAAAGGCCAGGCTGCCCCTCGGCATGCCCCCCACGCCCCCTCGGCTTGCCCCCCCCACGCCCCCTCGGCTCCCCCCCGCCCCGGTCCCTCCCGGGCCGTCCTTCCTACCTCCAGACCTGTCCGAGCTGCAGGAGGTGGATGAGGGACTGGAGGACCCAGACGCAGAGGCGGCAGCAGCCGCGGGGGCTCCGGGCGGCGGCGGCGCCGGGCGAGGCGCGGGGCGGCGGCGGGCTGGGGGCGGCGGCGGCGCGGGCGCCGCTGTCCTTGGTGCTGAAGGCGCTGTCCTTGGTGCTGAAGGCGGCGGCGGCCGGCGGCCCGGGGCGGGCGGGGGCGGAGAAGTCGTAGACGAACCACCTGAAGCTGAGCAGCTGGACGACGAGGGAGGGCAGGAGGACGAAGAGGAGGGTCAGGCCGAACCACCAGTACTGGCGGCGCAAGTAGTAGTCGGCGGCCAGCCACAGGTCGCTGGCGCCGTCCGAGAAGAAGACCAGCAGCGCGCCCAGCACCCAGCAGCAGTCCAGCAGGCTGTAGCGCCGCCCGGGCAGCAGCGCTCCCGAGGACGACCCCCCTGCCGCCGCCGCCGCCGCCGCCGCCGCCGGGGGGCTGGCCGGACCCGGGTTGGGCAGCGGCGGAGGGCCGGGAGGCGGCGGAGGGGGGGCGCCCCGCCGGCCGCCCCGGGCCAAGCTGCCCCCGCCGCCGCCCCCCCCGCCGCCGCCGCCGCCGCCGCCGCCCTCCCGGCGCACCAGCGACGACGAGGGCGAGGAGGCGGCGGCGGCGGCCGCTCCTCCATCCGACTTCGCGGCCATGTTGGAGGAGAGGCGGAGGGAGAAAGGCGGGGGGGAGCCCGGAGACTTCCGGAGAGGAGGGGCGGGCAGGGGGGAGGAGAGTGGCCGGATGGGAGGGGCCGAGGTGGGAGAGGAGGAGGAGGATGGAGAGGGGAGGAGGCAGGCAGGCGGCGCCCTCCTTCTCTTCCCTCCCCCCCTCCCCCCCCCCCCAGCTTCCCCCCCCCCTTCCCTCTCAATCGCCGCCCCAGATCAGGCCGGGGGCTGGCCGAGCAGCGCCGCCCGCTTCTTCGCCGCCGCCGCTACCCATTCATCCCTCCCGGCCGGCACATTCAGGGGCTACCTCCAGCGCTGCACCAAGGGACCGGGCGGGGGATGGGGGCGCCTTCCCTGCCTCTCCGACGCCCTCCCCGCCCTCTCCTCTGCCTGCCTGCCTGCCTGCCTGCTAGGAACCAGCCACGCCCCCCCCCCCTCCACACACAAGAGAAGCCAGTGCTGGATCAGGCCAGTGGCCCAACTCTGTGTCGCACAGTGGCCAAAAACACCAGGTGCCCTCAGGAGGTCCAGCAGTGGGGCCAGGACACTAGAAGCCCTCCCACTGATGCCCTCGCACTGAACACACACACGCCCCCCCTCCTTCGCCATTCCGTCTCCTGAAGTCCTCCCCCTCCCGCCCTTCCCCCCGGGCGGCAGGGCGGCACCTGGGGGGGTCTTGCCAACCGCTCCCCCCAAAAGGTGGGAGGGGGCAAAGGGACCCCCGACCCCTTCCGAGATTGCTCCACTATCGCAACGCTGTGGCCTCCCTCCACCGCCTCGCCCCGGGCCGTTTGCTGTGTCGGCTGTTCTGTCGCCGCAGGGTGGGGCGGAGTGGGGGTCAGCCGAGGCTAGCAGCGGGGGTGGGCTTAAGAGAGCGGCCTCCGCTGCCACCAGCTTCAGCCAGGACTGAACTGTCGCCCAGGATGTGCTTGGCGCGGCGCAAATAGCGGCACAGTGCTTATCCCCTCCCCAATGCTTCTTATGTAGGCTGGGTGGAAAAGAGGGGTCGGGCGGGGGGGGGGTTTCTTCCCCGGTACCCAAAGGGCGGCAGAGCCAACTGGAGTAGGTTTTTTAGCCACCCCAAAGAGCCACACTGCACCAGGGGAACAAATTTAGAGCCCTGGGGCACCTTTAAGACCAACAAAGGTTTATTCGAGGTAGGAAGAAGAAGAAGAGATTGGATTTATACCCCGCTCTTCGCTCCCCAAGGGAGTCTCAGAGCGGTTTACAAACCCCTTTCCCTTCCCCTCCCCACAACAGACACCCTGTGAGGTAGGTGGGGCTGAGAGAGCTCTTTCCCAAGCTGTCCTTGAAGGAACAGCTGGTACAGAGCTATGGCTTGCCCAAGGTCACCCAGCAGGTGCAAGTGGAGGAGTGGGGAATCAAACCCGGTTCTCCCAGATTAGAGTCTGCGCACTTAACCACTACACCAAACTGGCTCTCAAACTGAGCTTTCCTGTGCAAGCGAGGCACGTTTTATCCTGAGGGGACAGTGCAGCGATGGGCATCCCCACACACACCAGCCCAACCTGCTGGCCCAGGAGTAACTTGGCCTTGCTCGGGCACAAACAGGGGCCTCCTGATTGCCCCGCCCCCCCACAGTTGCTCGCAGGGTGTGAAAAGGGTCGCCTTTGTTTGCTGTGACTTTGAAGCTCTCTTATCCCATCAGCTGCTGCTTGAATGACTCCGTCCCAAGAGGCCGGTGTATTATGAAGAGGCTTCAGCTGCCTAAGTGGCCTGGTGATGCTGAAACCATTGGGGAGGGGGGGCGTCTTCCCAGGGACAAATGCACTCATCGCCCATTCAGCAGTTTGTGTGTGTGTTTTTTAAAAAAGTCATTGGAGTACCTTGTCTTTCATGGACACCCAGCTTCAGGTCTGTTCCTGGGAAACACTGCGCCAGTCGTGGTACACCCGTGGCCCAGCTAATTAGTCCTAGTAGCATCCTTATTAATGAATCGCAGGAATTTCGCAGCCCAGTTCTCTATGCGCTTACACAGAAGTGGAAGAGGTAACCTCCGTGTTTGGAGGCAGTCAACCTCTGAATATCAGTACCAGGAGGCAATAACAAGGGAAGGTCTCGGCCTCCATGCCCTGTTGTTGGCCCTCCAGAGGAACTGGTTGGCCCCTGTGTGAGACAGGATGCTGGACTAGATGGACCCTCACTGGTCTGATCCAGCAGGGCTCTTCTGAGGTTCTTCTCAGGGGAAGGCCTCGGCCTCTCTACCCTGTTGCTGGCCCTCCAGAGGAACTGGCTGGCCAATGTGTGAGATGGGATGCTGGACTAGATGGACCACTGGTCTGATCCAGCAGGGCTCTTCTGATGTTCTTCTGAATGCCTCGGCCTCTCTGCCCTGTTGTTGGCCCTCCAGAGGAACTAGTTGGCCACCGTGTGAGACAGGATTCTGGACTAGATGGACCACTGGTCTGATCCAGCAGGGCTCTCCTTATGTTCTTATGAAGGCCTCGGCCTCTCTGCCCTGCTGTTGGCCCTCCAGAGGAACTGGTTGGCCACTGTGTGAGACAGGAGGCTAAACTAGATGGACCCTCACTGGTCTGATCCAGCTGGGCTCTTCTAGCGTTCTTACGACGGCCTGAACGCTGGTACCAGGATTGTGCAGTGGATGTCAGTGAGCATCAGTGGGCAAAAATTTGGCCATCTACGGTCTCTCTAACGAGGACTATTAATATAAGAACCCAATTACAAAAAATTGTTCACAGATGGCATTTGACCCCTCTACATTTATGCCACATTTCACCCTCGTGTAGCCCCAATTGTTGGAGGGGATGTGGGCAGCCTGGCTCTTACAGTCACAGCTGGTGGAAGTGCCCTGTTATGTTGCAATATTGGACCAGTATTCTTAAACTAGTATGTGACATTACTCGGCACAATATTCCTATGAGGCCTGAACTTATCTTGCTTAACTTACGGGAGGGGATAGAGGTTCCTCCTATCAGGAAAGATCTCATCTCTTAGATATTGGTGGCAGCCAAGACTTTAGTGGCTAGACATTGGGAAAATAGTATACAACCAGTGTTCCCTCTGAGCTGAGGTATAGTGAGCCAGCTCAAAATTCTTTAGCCTCCGGCTCACACATTTTTTTCTTAGCTCAGGAAGGATGGCTCCAGAGCAAGCTAATTTATGCAGCAGCCAACTCGCTCGCTCCCAACTTTAGCGCCAGTAGCTCACAAAGTAGAACTTTTGTGCACAAGACTCCACAGCTTAGAGGGAGCATTGTATACAATCCTCATCGAATATGTGGTTTAATAAGTTATGGGAATACCTGGCCCTGGACGAAATATCGGATGTTATTTCCTTGGCGAAGAATCTGGAGTTTCATTCAGATGATTCGGAATGTTGGTTTCCTTTCCTCGAACAGATGGAAAGACACGGTAAGCTTTAAAAGGCACTTCCTGATCATTTGAAGGTTGTAGCTATGTATTGAATAGCCGTTTGGCTTGTGTCTTTTGTGTTTGCAATTATGTCGTTATTGTTGTGGTTTCCTAATAGTATGGGCTACTGTAAATCATTGTTACATTATATAAATAAACTGGTTTTTTTAAAAAAGCAAGTATGGTGTAAGCACACAATGCATTTTGAGCTGGGATATGCAATTCAAAGAGGAATATTACATACAAATAAATCAAATGTTTAATGTTCAAAAAAATGACCAAGGCTTCCTTGGAATATACCCTGGTTACCATCTGCCACCACCAAGGGTCCTTTTGAGCAGGAGCTCAGGGGAGCTCAGCTCCGGGAGTTGCTGCCAGCCCCCCCCCCCCCCCCCGCGGGGGAATGCCTGCTTGTGTCCTGGCTGCAGCAAAATGACCCCGTCCCCTGGAAAGGTCCTGGTTCCTCCAACCAGCCCTCTGAAGGCTTCAGCCACCACTGAAGCTATCCTCCCAAAATAGTTGGATTTTGGGTTGGATTAGTAGCTGAGGGTTGGATTAGTAGCTGTCCCCTCTCTGCCAGCTCTTTCTTTCTTTCTTTCTTTCTTTCTTTCTTTCTTTCTTTCTTTCTTTCTTTCTTTCTTTCTTTCTTTCTTTCTTTCTTTCTTTCTTTCTTTCTTTCTTTCTTTCTTTCTTTCTTTCTTTCTTTCTTTCTTTCTTTTTCTCTTTCTTTCTTTCTCTTTCTTTCTTTCTTTTTTCTTTCTCTCTCTCTCTCTCTCTTTCTTTCTCTCTCTCTCTCCTTTCTTTCTTGCCTTTTGACATACTTCTGATGATGTCAGCATATGCAAATAAGTAATGCTAATGAGTTATGCTAATGAGCTCCTGCACCTCTTTTTCTACAAAATGACCCCTGGCCACCACTCAAGGACCTCCTGAGAACATCTAGACCAGGGGTGTCTAGTTCATTTGTTACAAGGGCCGGATCTGACATAAACTGGACTTTGTTGGGCCGGCCCATGTGTGTCATAAAATGTAATGCCAGGTAGTGGAGACATAAACTTTATAAAGGACACAAACGCAAAGGTTTTTTTTTTACTTGAAATAAAAACATGCTTAAAACATTAGCCCTCTTGCAATATTTTGTTTATTTAACACTCTCTTGATAACTGACACCTCTTGCTCTGAATTATTGCATCAAAATGTCTGTGCTGTTGCAGTCTTGAGGGTGCTGTTCAGGTGTGTCTCTGGAAGCTGCAAATCTACTTTTGATTTATTGACCTTCACCACAGAAATCTCATGCTCAGAGTTCTGAGTCTAGGACCCAGGGGAAAACACGAAATGGCTGAGCGACTGAGAGAGTCTGGCAAAGCAAGCGATGATGCCGCAGCAGCAACACAACTGGAAGCAGGAGATGGCCAGTTCCAGTGCGGGCCTGATAGAAGCCCTCCGGGGGGCTGATCCGGCCCCCGGGCCGCATGTTTGACACCCCTGATCTAGACTGAGAAGATATCCTTTTACCACAGTACTAGGGCGATAATGAAGTGCAGGTAGAAACTTTAGAAAATACCTTAGGAAAGACAATGTAGCTCCCCTGCCGTCTAGCACGCAGGGAAGAGATTCAGAGAAATATCACAGAGAAATAGGTTCTAAGCGAAGCCAAAAGAAACATCTTCATTAAAGCAGGGTTTTTTTAAAAAAACAGAGAGAGAAAAGAGCAAGCGGTGGCTCAGTGGGAAAGCATTTGCTTGGTGTACAGAAGGTCCCAGGTTCAATTCCCTGCAGCTCCAGCTCAAAGGACCAGGGCGTTGTTGATGTGAAAGACCTCTGCCGGAGACCTGGGATAGCCACTTACCTTGATGGGCTGAATCATGTGTTAAAGGAAAAGGTTGGATTCTAAAAGCAGTGGGGAAAGGGTCCAGGGAGGGGCGAACCCCACGCGACTGTTTCTCAACACACTATTATTAGCCCTTTTGTCCTAAATAAGAATGTTCGTGAGCATTCCATGACATCCAAGTCCATCGCACCAGTGCCTAGGGAGGCTCGTAGGTGAGAAGCGAGAGGCAGGTGAAAGCCGGCTTCCGCATCTCTATATATAGTCCTTTGGATTTTGCTGGGCAGTTGTTTTCCTTTCATGAAAATGCTCCATTGATGCCCGTGGTGCCTTTTGTCAGAACGGGTCAGATCAGATATTTGTAGACAAGAGCCCTGACTCACGATGAGCTATTTTCTTGGCCAAGGTTCCGCTGGGGCAGCAATGCCAAGCACAGGAGCCGGTGCCAGCAGTTGGCGGGGGGAGAAAAGGAGATTGGCAGACCTCTGGGTAAAGAGCTTGCTTAGCACTGCGGTCAGAAGAGCAGATGAGGTGAGCAAAGAATCAGGACAAACGGCACCCCGTCCTCCGCTCTGGTCACCTCAAAATTGTCCATAGGAGGAGATTCCGGTGTAAGGCAGTTTGGTGTAGTGGTTAGGAGCGTGGACTCTAATCTGGGAGAACTGGGTTTGATTCCCCTCTACTCCTCCACATGCAGCTGCTGGCATGACCTTGCATCAGTCACAGTTCTCTTAGAGCTGTTCTGGAGAGAGCAGTCCTCGAAAGAGCTCTCTCAGCCCCACCCAACAGGGTGTCTGTTGTGGGGAGGGGAAGGGAAAGGAGATGGTAAGCCGCTCTGAGACTCTGAAAGAAGGGCGGGGTATAAATGCTACTCCTTCAGGTAGTGAAGGGTGTGGTATAAATCCAATCTCTTCTTCGTCTTCTGTTTTAGATCTACAGTGATTCTTATTTGTGTAATATGTCTATATGGGTTTTAAATGTTATATATATATATCTGTTTTAAGTCTCAACGATTACACTCTTAAAATGGTTTTAACTGAAACACGCTGGTTATGTACTGAATTAAATAAACTGGAACTGATTGACTGGCAATATATTTAAAAATTTGAGCTGCCAATCATATCACCCAGGGCCCATCAGAGGCCTTGCAGGGCAAAAGCCCCACCCCCTTTCTAAAAACATCTGGTGGGCTCCAAGCTGGGGGGATGCTACTTTAGAGCATGCTGAGATTTGGGGGCGGATGAATTAGGAGCAGCCTGAATTATGCCGCCGCAGGTGTTATTCAAGGAAACATCTGCATTTCTCTCCCAGCCGCCCAGTACACACCTTGGTAATTGTCACAGGAGCGATCAGGATTCAAGCCTTTCCGCTTTGATGTGAAATATTATTAGGGGATGAGTAAGAACATGAGACGACGGTTCGTGAACAGCTTGCCATCACATCAAATGTGTGCGTCAGGGGCTCCGGGCCGTCGTGATTAACCAGCCAAAGGGACAAGCAGGGAGGAGGGGTACGTTGAAGGGACGGTCACTCTTTGGAGCAGGAGACGGATCCTGAACTCATTCCAGCAGCGTCTCCCAAGCAGTTCTCGACTCAGCCCATGATTGCTATAAAGCAAGCCATAGCTCTGTACCAGCCGTCCTCTCAAGGACAGTTGTCTCAGAGCTCTCTCTGCCCCACCTCCCTCCCTGGGTGTCTGTTGTGGGGAGGGGGAGGGACAGGAGTTTGTAAGCCACTCTGAGACTCCAAGTGAGTGAAGGGCGGGATATAAATCCAATCTCTTCTTCTTCTTCTTCTTCTTCTTCCATCTAGTCCAGCATCCTGTCTCACACAGTGGCCAACCAGTTCCTCTGGAAGGCCACCAATAGGGCATAGAGGCTAAGGCCTTTATAAGAACATGAGGAGAGCCCTGCTGGCTCAGTCTAGTGGTCCATCCAGTCCAGCATCCTGTCTCACACAGTGGCCAACCAGTTCCTCTGGAGGGCCAACAACAGGGCAGAGAGGTTGAAGCCTTCATAAGAACATCACAAGAGCCCTGCTGGATCAGACCAGAGAGCCAGTCTGGTGTAGTGGTTAAGTGCGCGGACTCCAATCTGGGAGAACCGGGTTTGATTCCCCACTCCTCCACTTGCACCTGGCTGGATGACCTTGGGCAAGCCGTAGCTCTGGACCAGCTGTTCCCTCAAGGACAGCTTGGGAAAAAGCTCTCTCCGCCCCACCTACCTCCCTGGGTGTCTGTTGTGGGGAGGGGGAGGGGAAGGAGATTGGAAGCCACTCTGAGACTCCGAGTGAGTGAAGGGCAGGGTATAAATCCAATCTCCTCCTCCTCCTCCTCCTCCTCCTCCTCCTCCTCCTCCTCCTCCTCCTCCTCCTCCTCCTCCTCCTCCTCCTCTTCTTCTTCTAAAATGTTATGCTTGACCACCACAACAGCACAGCTCATCCAAGCAGCAGAAAAGAGCAGGAGTCCAGTGGCACCTTAAAGACTCACAAAACTGGTGGCAGGGGAGGAGCTTTTTGTGCGTCACCGCAGCAACTCCCATCCCAGTGCTTGACAGGGTCAGCCCCACTCAGCTTCCGAGATCTGACAAGTTTGGCCATTTCGATTACCGTGAAGAGGCTTTAGAACTAAACAACAGCAATTCTGAGCACACACACGAACACACACGAAACTGACTAATCTGGAATCAGACCCTTGATACATGTAGGTCAGTATTGTCTCCTCAGGGTGCGTTCAGATGGGCAGCTCATCCCAGCATTGGCCCAGCTGTAATTTGATCTAGATCTTTTTTTATCCAGCGCTGCACGACCAGACAGCTCCCCCGTGAAGCGCTGTACCGTGTGTGACTTGGCGGTGGATTGTCTAGACAGCATCCACCGTAAAGAGCCGTGCGGTTGGTTTTTTTTAAAAAAGATCCTGTTTGCGCATGCGCATATGCGCCTCACCCTATACTTGCTTTTCTGTGCAAGCACAGACAAAAATGGTCAAAGCACCGCCAGCGGTACCTTCCTCTAGGTACCATTTCAGTTAACAAAGTGCATAAATACCACATGGGACCTTCAGAAACATTAAATTGTTTGGATTGTTTGAGCGGAGCTCTGGGGCCATCGCAAGTTTAAGCAGTTATGCGCACATTGCTAAGACTTTTTTTAAATAGTGGCCATTCAGGATGGTTTGGAGACCAGCCTTACAGGCTGATGGCATGCTGGTGGAACAACTAGGGCTGAGGACAGACTGGCAATCTGGAACGGGAGAGCTCCGCTTGGGAAGCGGGGGAAAGGAGCCCGTTCAGACATCCGCAGCTGTCCCTCGGCTCCCTTCCGCACTTACGCGTTTTGCAGCCGGTTTCCTTTCGCTTTAGGAGGACACCGGGAGAAACCGGTGTCCAGGGGCCATCTTCCACATGCCTCCCGCTTTCAGGCAGTGTGAACTGGAAGAAGGCGGGATTCAAGCGGAGGCAGCTGTGTGACCGTGCCGTTTCGGCAATTTGCGCATGGGTGCTCATGCGCACATACGCACATTGCCGAAAACAGCCCTGCCACAAGCTGCGGAGGCCGGCCCACCCGAGGCCGCTCCGCAGCAGTCTGAACGCTCCATAACAGCATCCTTGCGCAATACACTGGCCAGTGTGAATGGCCAGCCCCGGGGAATTTCCCCCTGCAGCTTTTGCCTCCGGATTCCTCCCGCTCCAGATTGCCAGTCTGTCCTCAGCCTAGATGGGGGAAAGTCTGCCACTGGTCCATTGGCCAGCTTAGGACTGGACTTTCACCACTATCTTTTGAGTACGGATCCCCAACAGGGATCTATGGGCTGATCACGGAAGCGGCACGATTCCCAGATGTTACAGTCCGGACATGTCCTTTAAATCCACCAGGCATTTATGCCTGGCGTGGCTCAAAAGAGCCGTATGACTGCAACCTCATACTGGCAGCGGCTCTCCAGGGTCTCAGTTAGAGGCCTTTCACATCATCTATCACTTGACCCTCGGGGATTGAACCTGGGACCTCCTGCACGCAAAGCAGAGGCTCTTCCACCGAGCCACATTCCTTGATAGCTAAGCGTCTCTCTTCAGCCTTTGAAATGCAGTGCCCATCAGAGGTTTTGGAATGGCACTCCAGCTAGGGGAGGGTGAACAATCGTTTGAATCGGTTTGGCCGGTTGAAGTTGGGAAGGGGAGGAAGGCATTTGTAGCTAAAGTTAGCTAACGCCAGAGGCTCAGAGCAGTCTGAGACACGACCAAGAGCCAGGCTGCATACTTCTCAGGGTCTCTTTTGCTTTGATTCATATCTGGCTTGAATAATCGTAAATAAAAGAAACACACCATCTGTCTCTAAGCTTTTGTTTCTGAAGGAGCCTAAACTCTTTCACTGCTTCAGAGAGCCAGTTTGGTGTAGTGGTTAAGTGCGCGGACTCTAATCTGGGAGAACCGGGTTTGATTCCCCACTCCTCCACTTGCACCTGCTGGATGACCTTGGGCAAGCCATAGTTCTGTCCTTGAAAGAGCTGTTTCTGTCAGAGCTCTCTCAGCCCCACCTGCCTCCCAGGGTGTCTGTTGTGGGGAGGGGAAGGGAAAGGAGTTTGCAAGCCGCTCTGAGACTCCCTTGGGTAGTGAAGGGCGGGGTGTAAATCCAATCTCCTCCTCTTCTCCTTCTGAGTCTAGCTGTGTTGATCTGCATGGACAGTGAGGTTCAAGTGCAGGAAAACCTTAGAGACCCACAAGATTTTGGGGATATATGCTTTTGAGAGTCAAAGTTTCCCTTCGATGAGGGCAGTACTGACTCTCAAAACTTCACGTCCCCAAAATCTTGTGGGTCCCGGGGTCCTTTTGTAGAAAAAGAGGTGCAGGAGCTCATTAGCATCACTCATTAGCATAACTCATTAGCACATGCCACACCCCCTGAGATCCCCGGAAGTGTGTCAGAAGGCAACACCCACGGCTCAGGCTCCACCCCAAAGATCTCCAGGTCTTTCCCGACTCAAGAGCTGGAGAGCCAGCTTGACACTTTGACGAAAGACACTTCAGGCTTCCTTTGCCCTTGCAGGGAAGCTCCCCTACAACAAGAAGGGGACGGCAAAGGATGAGATGGTGTGACAGTGTCGTCAATGCAACAAACAGGAAATTAAGCAAACCACGGAAGACAGGAGGGCCTGGCGTGATGTGGTCCATGGGGTCACAAAAAGTTGGACTCGACTGTGCGACTGAACGACAACAACACAGTTGACTTATGGTGACCCTGGAGGGTTTTCAAGGCAAGAGTTCTTCACAGGTGGTTTGCCATTACCTGCCTCTGCGTCGCCACTGTTGGTAGAGAAGGCCCTTGGTGCTGTCTCTTTGCCTCAACGTTCAGAGGGGGACATACACGAGAGCTAGGAAGATAGACAGGCAAGCACTGGATGTCCTTCCTGTTTTCCTGTGTACTATTGCCCTCTGTTATGTAGATTGTATCTCCCTCCCTCCTTCCTTCCTTCCTTCCTTCCTTCCTTCCTTCCTTCCTTCCTTCCTTCCTTCCTTCCTTCCTTCCTTCCTTCCTTCCTTCCTTCCTTCCTTCCTTCCTTCCTTGGTACCACCCCTTCTCTCACCCCCACACACGCATCCGGCCGTCTCCATTTCGACAGCATGGAAGCAGAACGCTCTCTCCTGCCTTCCCAACTGTAGCTTGACAGCTAGAGTCGAATGGCATCGCACTGCTATCCTTTTCTATCCAAGAATGGAGTTTTTTTAAATAAAGGGCTCGTGTCTGTTTTGGAAACAGAAACCAGGCTCTGGGTAATTTTGTTCTTTCATGGACTGGCACACAAACAAGCCTAGAGAAGCTGCCACGGCCGTGAGAAGCCCAAGACACTCTGCTAAATACTGGGTCCCGGCATACCAAACCAGAATGTCCGACAACCACCCCGGTATTCCTGGGTGGTCTCCCATCCAAATACCAGTTGGGGCTGACCCTGCTTAGCTCCTGTGGCAGTGAATTCCATGTCTTCATCTCTCTTCAGGTGAAGAAGGGCTTCCTTTTATCTGTTCTAACCCGACGGCTCAGCAATTTCATGGAGTGCCCCCGAGTTCTTGTACTGTGAGAAAGGGAGAAATAGGACTTCTTTCTCTACCTGCTGTATCCCACACATAATCTCGTAAACCTCGATCGTGTCACCCCTCAGCCGCCGTTTCTCCAAGCTAAAGAGCCCCAAGCGCTTCAACCTTTCTTCACAGGGGAAGTGTTCCAACCCTTTGATCATTCTAGTTGCCCTTTTCTGCACTTTTCCGCAAAGCTATAATACCTTTCCTGAGGTGTGGTGACCAGAACTGTACACAGTACTCCAAATGAGGTCGCACCATCGATTTATACAGGGGCATTATGATACTGGCTGATTTCACATAAGAACATAAGAGAAGCCAATGTTGGATCAGGCCAATGGCCCATCCAGTCCAACGCTCTGAGTCACACAGTGGCCAAAAATACCAGATGCCCTCATGATAAGTATTGGAGTCGGGAGTCCATGGAATAGTGAAACAGCTAGATCTTTATTGCTGGTCCGGATGAAGCATACAACCCAGGGCTCCAAGCCCTCCTTTTATGCTGGTCAGGAACAATCCCCTGACCTCACCCAACTGGCCTGATAGGCTATTAGAAGTCTATTTACATTTCATAGGTTCCCTGGGAGAAACCTAGGTACAGGATTGGTGGCCGGTTTGAATCCACCTGGCCTTTGTTCTACCTGGCTGAAGCTCAGGTAGTTTCCTGGCCATGTGCTCTGGCCATGCTCTGGCCATGTGCTCTGGCCATGCGGTCGCAATGAAGAGAGCACATGGCGACCGCATGGTCAATACATAACACCCCTCCCCCCATAGTCCAGAACCCCTCTGCACACATAGTCTTTGAGATAGTCCGGGCGTCTGCGCTCCCGTCCAGAGCGCCGGGGGGTTGTAAGGCGGGGCGTGTTGCTAGTGTCGGCAGGTTGCGGTGTGGGTAGTTGTTCTGCTGGCGGGGCCTGTCTGCTCGGGGGTTGTTCAGGTGTGGATGGTGCGACTGCTTCGTCCGCGGGCAGGAGCGGCATCTCCGCAGTCTCCGGATCAGGGTCTGGCGCTGCTTCTGGAGTCGTGTCGATGTCACGGTCTGTTGGTGCAGGGAGTTCGGGGGCCTGGGTATCATCGTGGTTCTGGGTACGGCGTCGAATCTGGTCAATGTGCCGTTTCCAGACTACGCCATCTTCCGTAAGGACCTCATAGGAATAAGGCCCTGTGACTCGGACGATCCTCGCGGGGAGCCATGTTGGACCCCGCGCGAAGTTCTTTGCATATACGGGGTCTTCGGGAGCAAATCCTCGGGCAGCTGGCCGGTCCTCCGTTGTCGGGTTCCCCTCGATTGCTCGGTCGGGATGTAGGCGGTCCAAGACGGTTCCCAGTCGTCTTCCCATCAGAAGTTCGGCTGGCCGGCGCCCGGTCCCTGAGTGGGGTGTGTTCCGTTGGCAGAACAGGAACTTGTACAGCTGCTCTTCCCAGTCGCCATGCTCCATCTTCTTTAACGCGTCCTTCGTTGTCCTCACCATGCGCTCGGCCTGGCCATTGGTTGCGGGGTGGAACGGAGCGGAGCGGATGTGGCGCAGACCGCAGGCTTCCACAAACCGTTGAAACTCACCGGAGGTGAAGGCGGTCCCGTTGTCGGTCACGAGAGTTTCTGGCATTCCGTGTGTCGCGAAGATCGGCCAGAGACTTCTTAAGGCAGCGTTGGTGGAGGTCGAAGCTACCGGCACTACCTCAAGCCACTTGCTGTAGCTGTCACCCACGATAAGAAACAACCGGCCCTGGACCGGTCCCGCGAAGTCTAGGTGCAGGCGGGACCAGGGCTTGTTAGTAGATTCCCAGGATCGGACAGGAGCGTGTGGCGGATCTGGCCGTGACTCCTGGCATTTGGTACACTTCTGGACCCGCCCCTCAATGTCTTTGTCCAGGCCTGGCCACCATACGTAACTCCGGGCCAGAGCTTTCATGCGCACAATTCCCGGGTGAGCCTCGTGGAGGGCCTCTAGCACTCGGGGCCGCAGGGGCCCGGGGATCACCACTCGAGATCCCCATAGCAGGCATCCCTTGTGGGCCGATAGTTCGTGCCTGCGTGCCGTGAAAGCGGCAAAATCTGGTCCCGGTTTTTCCGGCCACCCCCTTCCCACCCAGTCCGAGACACGGGAAAGGATGCGGTCCCGCCGCGTGCGACGGGCCACATCTGATACCTGTACGGGGCGCTCCGGTAGATCCTCTAGGAGCGCGACGTGGAAAGCGGGAGCCGGATCAGGGTCGCAGGACGGGAGGGGAAGACAGCTGAGGGCGTCTGCATGACCCATCGCCTTCCCCGGGCGATGTACCAATTCGTAGGAGTAGCCTGACAAAAAAATTGACCACCGCAGGACCCGCGGGGACAGCATGTGAGGGGTCTGCCTGTGGGGGGCAAGGAGACCCAGCAGCGGCTTGTGATCTGTGGCCACGGTGAACGACCGTCCGTAGAGATAGTCGTGAAATTTCCTGACGCCAGCTACGATTGCTAGGGCCTCCTTGTCGATCTGGGCGTAGTTCCGTTCTGCCGACGACAGGGTCCTGGAGTAGTAGGCAACCGGTACCTCCTTTCCGTTGGGTAGCCGGTGTCCCAAGACCGCCCCAACGCCGTAGGGGGATGCGTCGCAGGCCAGGATGACAGGGAGCCTCTCATCGAAATGCGCTAAGACCGCATTTGAAATTAATAAGTCTTTGACGGCCCGGAAGGCTGCATCATGCTTGGGACCCCAGGCCCAAGCCGCTCCCTTGTCCAGGAGACGATGCAGGGGTTCAGCGACCGCCGCCTTGTGCGGAAGGAAGGTGTGGTAGAAGTTCACAAGTCCCAAGAATGCCTGGAGTTCCGCCTTTGAGGACGGGCGGGGTGCACCTGTAATTGCCACTACCTTCTCCTTTGTAGGGTGAATGCCGTCTGCGGTGACTTGGAACCCCAAGAAGGTCACCGAGGAGACTCCCAGGGTGCACTTGTCTTTTCGAACCTTGAGACCCGCGTCCTGGAACCTTTGCAGCACCATCCGGAGGCGAGCTGCGAACGTGTCGGCATCCGGGGCGGCGATGAGGACGTCGTCGAAGAACGGCTTCACTCCTGGAACATCTTTTAGGAGAGAATCCATTAGATTTTGAAAGATTCCGGGTGCTACGCTGACCCCAAATTGGAGGCGTTTTACCTTGAACGCTCCCTTGTGAGTCACAATCGTTTGTGCCTCGGCCGTTGCTTCGTCTACGGGAAGCTGCTGATAGGCTTGGGCCAAGTCTAATTTTCCAAATATTTTGGCACCCGCGAGGGAGGCCAGAACATGGCTGACCACCGGTACCGGGTACGCGTGGTCCTGTAATGCCTTATTAATTGTACATTTGTAATCCGCGCAGATGCGGACTTCCCTGTTAGCTTTGAGGGGGGTCACAATGGGAGTCTCCCACTTGGCGTGGGAGACCGGCTCGAGCACCCCTTGTGCCACGAGCTTTTCCAACTCTGCCTCCACTTTGGGCTGGAAGGCGAGTGGTGGCCGGCGGACGGCCACGCGGATGGGCCGGACTGCCGGGTCCAGGTCGAAGGAAACCGGGGGTCCTTTGTAGCAGCCCAATGAGCCATCGAAAACGGCGGGAAATTCCTCGCAGATGGATGAGAAGTCAGTAGAGCCCATGCGGTGTATTCCGGTCCACTGCACTCCGAGCGGCTTGAACCAGGCGCGACCTAGGAGACTGGTTAGATTGCGCTCCACCACGAGAAGGTCCAGCAGGCCATTAAAGGCATGGTACTGGACCCGGACCCTGGCTAGCCCCTTAATAGCCACTGGGTTTTTCTGGAAGTCCCGGAGGACCAACCCAGCCGGCAGCCGCAGCCAGCGTGCCCCCTTCGAGCAGAGGCGGCGGAACGTAGCTGCGGACACAATTGAATATGCTGACCCTGAGTCCAGTTCCATGGAGCAAGGAACTCCCTCTATTCGGAGAGACACGGAAATTGCGCCCGGGATGGGCTGAGGCAAGTTCATTACCGTGGCCGTGGGAACGACACTACCCACTTCTTCGAAGTTCGCTGCTGGGGCACGATGGCTGTTCCTCAGGCGGCAGGCCCGGGCGAAATGTCCTGCTTTCCCGCAGGCGCGGCAGATGGCATCACGGAAGCGGCATGTCCATCTGTCGTGGGGGTCCCCACAGCTGGCGCACGTTGGGGCCTGCCTGTTGAGGGAAGCAGGAGAGGGAACAGAGACAGATGCTGGGCGCCGGCCCTTGGGCCTGGGGACGCCGGGCTCACCCTTCTTCGAGCGTGGTTGCATCCGGTGGACGTCCTCTTCTTCGCTTGAGTCAGGTTCGGGAGGAGCCGCCTGGTGGACTTTGGTGGCTGCCTTGTCCTTTTGCATTGTCTCGAAGGCTGCCGCAGTTTCGAGCATCTTCTCCAAGGTTGGCTCCGGCATTGCAATGAGGCGCCGGCGGAGCTTGGCTTCCCGGACCCCTCCCATGAAGGCGGTCTCCACATGGTCATCCATGTGGCGGAATTCGCAGCCCACGGCTAGTCGACGGAGTTCAGCCAGGAAAGTGGCGGCTGACTCCCCCGGCTGCTGCTGGCGCTGTATGAACTCCCAGCGCCTGGCCAGTTTTGATGGCTTCGGGGCGAAGTAATCGCCGAGGGTCTTGGTGAGCACGTCGTAAGACACCTCGGTGGGGTCTTGCGGGGCTAGTAGGTTCTGGGCCACCCGCATGACCTCCACCCCTCCGGAACTCAAGAGCCAGGCACTCTTCAGGTCCGCATCTGTGATTCCGCGGACCTTAAAGGCACAACCCAGCGTCTTGAGCCAGGACTCCCACGTCTCGGGGCGAGACGTATTGAAAGGGGTAATTGGTCCCGGAGCGTTTGCCATATTTACCAGAGCAGGAGCGGCGGCGGCTGTTTGAGCGATGTCCTCGTGTCTTGCGGCGGTGCCGGGGAGCGCTGAGGCTTGGCGCTGGCTAGTGCCGGAGGATTGGGCTCAGAGCGGCTTGTGGCGAGGCGTTGGAGCGCTGGAGCTCGGAGATGCCTGCGGCCGGCAGGACGGAGCTCGCTGTGCTGCTGTGGTCTGCTGGAGAGTCGCTCATCGGGATCCCATCCTCGTCGCCACTGATAAGTATTGGAGTCGGGAGTCCATGGAATAGTGAAACAGCTAGATCTTTATTGCTGGTCCGGATGAAGCATACAACCCAGGGCTCCAAGCCCTCCTTTTATGCTGGTCAGGGACAATCCCCTGACCTCACCCAACTGGCCTGATAGGCTATTAGAAGTCTATTTACATTTCATAGGTTCCCTGGGAGAAACCTAGGTACAGGATTGGTGGCCGGTTTGAATCCACCTGGCCTTTGTTCTACCTGGCTGAAGCTCAGGTAGTTTCCTGGCCATGTGCTCTGGCCATGCTCTGGCCATGTGCTCTGGCCATGCGGTCGCAATGAAGAGAGCACATGGCGACCGCATGGTCAATACATAACACCTCAGGAGGTCCAGCAGTGGGGCCAGGACACTAGAAGCCCTCCCATTGTTGCCTCCCCCCCACCCCCGCACCAAGAATACAGAGCATCCCTTGCCCCAGACTGAGAGTTCCTATCTATACCTCGTGGCTAAGAGCCACTGATGGATCTCTGCTCCATATGTCTATCCAACTCCCTCTTGAAGCCGTCCATGCTTGTAGCCGCCACCACCTCCTGGGGCAGTGAATTCCATGTGTGAATCACTCTTTGCGTGAAAAAGGACTTCCATTTATCCGTTCTAACCCGACTGCTCTGCAATTTCATGGAGTGCCCCCGAGTTCTCGTCTTGTGAGAAAGGGAGAAAAGTCCTTCTTTTTCTACCTGCTCTGTCCCGTGCATAACAGTCATCCTTGCTGAAAACTGCCACGTCCTTGGACTGATTTACAGTAATTACCGTCATTTCCTATTCACAGCTTCCCAATGCATCTTCTGAAATATTTACATAACCTGTAACAGACTCACACGTCCCAGACGGCTGACTCAGCCTCTTCCCTACAAAACGCCCCCATGAAGAAGCCACGGGTTTTCCCAATAAGGCTGGTCATTTAAGCAGAGCGCCCTGAAGCTCTGTGCATGCCCAGTCTGCTGCTTCCTGTTGACTTGGGCCATTCCTCCTGGTGGGACTGGGCACTATAGTTGCCAACCTCCAGGTGGGGCCCGGAATTCTCTCGGAATCACAACTGATCTCCAGACAACGGAGATCAGGTCCCTGCAGGGGTGGATCTACTGTGAAACTCATGAAGCTTATGCCAAGTGAGAGAGCCAGTTTCGTGCAGTGGTTAGGAGCGTGGATTCTGATCCGGGAGAACGGGGTTTGATTCCCCACTCCTCCACATGCAGCTGCTGGTGTGACCTTGGGGCAGTCACAAGTTCTCTCAGAGCTGTTCTCTCAAGGGCAGTTCTCAAGAGAGCTCTCTCAGCCCCACCGACCTCACAGGGTGTCTTGTTGTGGGGAGGGGAAGGGAAGGAGATTGTAAGGCGCTCTGAGACTCCTTCGGGTAGTGAAGGGCAGCGTATAAATCCAACCTCCTCCTCCTCCTCCTCCTCATCTTCTCTTCTCTTCTCTTCTCTTCCTCCTCCTCCTCTTCCTCTTCCTCTTCTTCTTCTCCCCCCCCCCCCCCATCCTGGAGGGGCCCTGAAGCAACTTTTTTTTTTAAATGAGTGAATTTTTCAACAAAACCGATAGAGGTTTTTGAAGGTGTTTGCTATTAAAATAAGGCTGTTTCAGTGACAGAATGATAAGCCAATGGGTTAGAGTACTTAATATTGACCTTAGAATATGCTCGAACACCCGTTTCGTATGGCCTCAAAATGTCCCTGTAATCGGTCAGATTTCAGCATTTTCTCGGAGGCTTGCAGCACCCGAACCCACAGCGTTATAGGCTTGCCGAGCTCGCCAGAATCTACCCATAGCCAAAATTTGGGCTGCCGGATCCTCGAATCCTCCGTTGGTGCACTGTTTAATCGTTCCACATATGGATTCTCAATTTATTCATGCAAGCAACTCTGACAGGTGAGCTAATCCAGGGCAGCAATTTTAATCAAAATCTGAGATGTAGCGGTTAAATTTTGGGGGGAGAAAATGTGATGATCTGCCAAGAAACAACCCCACTGAAGAAGGCAAGAGCGGTGACCCAGACCTCATTGCTGGTGGGAAGGGGCTCACCGTATGGCCCATTCTCAAGGGCTCCACCACCCACCACCCCGTTCTCCGCCATTAGGGCCTCGAGGTCCACCTTGCAAGGGCAGCAAGGCCCTTTGGACCGTGTTGGATGTTGCCCTATGGTTGCTGGTTGAGAAGGGGCCCCCACAATAGTTCAGGCTTCAGGGTCCCAAAACTGTAGGTCTGTCGCTGATTCCCCTGGAGGAAATGGCTGCTTTGGAGGGTGGACTCTGTGGCATTAAATCCAGCTGAAGTCCCTCCCCTCCGCAAACCACACCCTCCCCAGGTTCTACCTTTCATATATCCAGGAATTTCCCAGTCCAGAGCTGGCAACCCTACTCGGCATGGACCCCGACCTGCTAGCTGAGTTCTTGTGCAGGAGAGTGGGTTAAAGTGTTGGACCTGGAACCCGAAGCGCTGCCTCTCCCCTTCCTCCCTCTGCGGCCTGGGGTGCCAGCTCCAGGTGGGGAAATTCCTGGACATTTGGAGGTGGAACGTGGGGAACACAGATTTTGGGAGGGGAGGGCAGTGAGATGCCATAGGGTTGGGAGTCGCTGTTTTCTCCGGGGGAATTGATCTCTGTCCTCAGTTGTCGTAGTTTTGGCCGGATGCATTGTAGTCAGACCAGCTGTAATTGTGGAGTTTAGCAAACCTATGCACGGGCAAGTCTTGTGCTTTTGGCCATAGTCTCCCTTCTCTAAAATGGGAATCCTGCAGCACAGCCTCATGTCGAAGAAGAAGAGGAGGAGGAGGAGGAGGAGATTGGATTTATACCCTGCTCTTCACTACCTGAAGGAGTCTCAGAGTGGCTCACAATCTCCTGTCCCTTCCCCTCCCCACAACAGACACCCTGTGAGGTAGGTGGGGCTGAGAGAGCTCTTTGGGGAACAGCTCTTTCAAGAAAAGTTCTGACAGAACTATGGCTTGCCCAAGGTCATCCAGTAGCTGCAAGTGGAAGAGTGGAGAATCAAACCCAGTTCTCCCAGATTAGAGTCTGCACACTTCACCACTACACCAAACTGAAGAAGAAGAAGAAGAAGAAGAAGAAGAAGAAGAGAAGGAGGAGTAGTAGTTAGTTTTTATACTCTACCCTTCACTACCCGAAGGAGTCTCAGAGCGGCTTACAATCTCCTTTCCCTTCCCCTCCCCACAACAGGTGGGGTAGGTGGGGCTGAGAGAGCTCTGAGACAACAGCTCTTGAGAGACAAGCTCTGAGAGAACTTGTGGCTGACCCAAGGCCACCCAGCTGGCTACACGTGGAGCAGGAGGAGTGGGGAATCAGACCCCGTTCTTCAGGTTAGAGTCCAGCTGCTCTTAACCACCACACCAAACTGGCTCTCAGAAGGAATCAGATTCAATATCCAGCATCTCCAGTAAAGACTCAGGAGGCCGGTGATGTGAAAGACACCCCCCCCCCCGGACCCGAGACCCTGGAGAGCAGCTGCCAGCCTGAGCAGGCAATACTGCCCTTGAGAGATGGACTCAGCAGGAAGCAGTCTCGTGCGTTCTCCTCACACATGGAATAAGTGCTGAAAAGGTTCTGCTGGATTTTGTTTTGTTTTTTTGCACCGCCGCAGCTTAGAGAACGGCCGTCAAAAATCTGGCCTGTTATTTCAAACCGATTTATGAAATTTTCTTGTTGGAGAAATGAGTATGAAAGACAAGACCTGGGATTTCAGTCATTATAGGGTTAACCTATGCAACTTGTTGTGTTTCTTAGTTTGACCTGGAAGTGATACCTGGCAGCTGGCCAGTTAACTCTAAGCCCAGGAAACCTAAAGGTGTACTGTCTTGCTAATTGGTCAGTGACATCAGGTGTTTCCTTTCAGGGGTCAAGAAGAAGGAGAGATCCTCCACTGCAATCTCTCTCACTCTGTAGCAGGATGTCTTAGTGTGCAGACGCAGCACAATGCTGCTTAGGAAGCCTGTTTTGTTTATTTGTAGCTAATCCCGTTTCCCTTTTTCCTTTAGTAATAAAGTTTCTTTTAAACTAAAAGAAGCAATCTCTTCTTTCCAGAAAAGCAAGATCCATGACTCTGAATTTTCTTGAATATTGGACAAAAGTCCTAACACTTCTTCCCTAGCTATAAGTGCACACGATGCTTCCTCACTGTGTCTCCAAGCACTGGCTCTGAGCTGTGGGCTCTCCTCTGAGGGATGGGTGCTTCAGTTATTTATTTGTTTGATTTAATTCACTTGTCCCCCACCTTCCTCCCCAATGGGGAGGTTTCCATCATTCTCCTCTCTCCCGTTTTATCTTCACAACAACCCTGTGAGGTAGGGTAGGCGGAGAGCATGTGACGAACCCAAGGCCACCCTATCAGCTTCCATGGCATAAGTGAGGATTCGAACCTGGGTCTCCCAGATACTAATCCAACACTCTAAACCACTATACCGCACTGGCTCTTGGACTCCACCTCCCCTCCCCTAAAAGTCCCCTGTTCCTGTACCTCACCTGCAATAGCGTCCCCCTCCATTTCTAGGCCCTGGGATTTCCAGTTTGGTGTAGTTGGAGCCAGTTTGGTGTAGTGGTTAAGCACGCAGACTCTAATCTGGGAGACCTGGGTTTGATTCCCCACGCCTCCACTTGCACCTGCTGGATGACCTTGGGCAAGCCGTAGCTCTGTACCAGCTGTTCTCTCAAGGACAGCTTGGGAAAGAGCTCTCTCAGCACCACCTCCCTCCCAGGGTGTCTGTGGTGGGGAAGGGAAAAGAGTTTGTAAGCTACTCTGAGACTCCCTTGGGTAGTAAACGGTGGGGTAGAAATCCAATCTCCTCCTCCTCTTCTTCTCCCCCCCCCCCCCCGGCGAAATAGCCTTCTTCCGCAGCAGTTGTGCTAGTGGTCAAGCGTTTCGTGCCTGATCTTCCCCATTCTGGATGTTTGGGTAAATTCCGTGGCTCTCAGAAAGCAGACCCTGTTGTGGCTCTGAGGTTGCCAATATCCAGGCACTGCCTGGAGATCTCCTGCTGTTACAACTGATCGCCAGACTACAGAGATCAGTTCCCCTGGAGGAAATGGCTGCTTTGGAGGGTGGACTCTTATAAAGTACTCAGTCCAGAGACGTGTTCAAGTGAAATCAGCTCATGATTTATTAGGAGGTTCTGGAACACATGGCTGAGCTGGGCTCAGGGGGTCTGCTTCGATGCGCATCTAAACTGCGCCCCCGGCCTCGCCCACACAAACTGATGGGATTACAATTAAGTCTCCCCAAATCATTGGCCCCTATTTGCATCCTGGCTGACCGATAGGTCTAAATCACAAGCTGGCCAGTCTATTGTGTTCTGGAGCGAAGCTCTGACTGCGCCTGGCTGTGTGCTTGCCCCGGACCGCATGGCCGTCGCCATTAGAACACAACACCTCTACACAGGGCTGTTTTGGGGCAGGAAGGCACAGGAACGGAGTCCCGGCTGGCTCCTGAGTTGGCCACACCCTGCAGGAACTCATTAGCATAACAGACCACACCCAACAGCAGAAACTCACTAGGATTGGCTACATTAGGGGTGTGTGGCCTAACATGCAAATTAATTCCTGCTACAAAAAAAGCCCTGGGTTTTGACAACAAAGAAGGGAAACAGAATAAGAAGCAAAAGGTGGGTGTGGCTGGATGACCACTCTTCTGGTAACATGGAGGTGTGGCCTAATATGCTAATAAGCTGTGCTGTCAGTGGTGTGGCCTAATATGCTAATAAGTTGCTGCTGTTGGGTGTGGCCTATTATGCTAATAAGTTCCTGCTGGGCTTTTTCTACAGAAAAAGCCCTGCCTCTACAGCATTATACTTTGCTGAGGTCCCCCCCCTCCCCAAACCCCTCCACCCCCACCCCCAATCTCCAGGTATTTCCAGCCCGGAGCTGGGAAGCCTATGTGGCTCCCTTCTGGCCAGATCACCTTGTTCATACCATTGGGGGAGACAAGAATCAGAATCACAGAATCCTAGAGTGGGAAGGGACCTCCAGGGTCATCTAGTCCAACCCCCTGCACAACACAGGAAATCCACAAATACTTCCCCCCCTCCGTACCCCCAGTGACCCCTGCTCCATGCCCAGAAGATGGCAAAAAAGCCCTCCAGGATCCCCGGCCAAACTGGCCTAGAGAAAAATGGCTTCCTGACCCCACAGGGCCATGAGAACGAAGCCCTGAGGCAACCCTTCCTGCCCTCCCTTCTCGTGATCTGCCTAAGTTCACAAAAGGAACTCTCCCTTCATTCAGAGCCCTGAGTCACGCTAGCTGTCTTTCCCCAGCCTTCCCAGGTCGGCTGCGTCTTCCTCCCCCAGAGGAGGGATGAGGCAGGAGCTTTGCCCTGGGCCATGTTCCCAAAGTGTTCCTGAACGAAGCGGAAACCATTTACGGACTCTCAAAGCCGCTGACAGGCTGCCCAGAGAACCTCTTAAAAAGGTCCTCTCCGGCCCTTCTATCTCAGGCAGGCAGTCAAATGAGGAGCACGAAAGGGCCGGAAAAAGGTCCAGCTGGCCAGTGGATGCTTTGAGAGACTTGGCCCTCTGGATATTTCTTGGCTCGAGTGCATCCGGAGGTTTTAAAATTAATTTATCTGATGGTATCTCTGGTGCAGTCTTTAGCAGTCTCCCCAAGGCAAACGAACAATGAAAAGATACCGATAAACTCACTGCGACACCAAAAATAGACCTCCTATGGGCATTTAAAGGCAGCAACCAATACAACAACCAGCAGTAGTGGGGTCGCCACCTCTGGGTTCAGAAATCCCTGGAGAAGATCCTGGAGATTCCTGGAGATGCTGAGGTTTGGGGGGGAGGAACCTCAGTGTGGGGGGGGGGGGTTTACGATGCCATAGAGCAGGGCTGGCCAAACTGTGGCTCGGGAGCCGCATGCGGCTCTTTCATACATATTGTGCGGCTCCCGGCAGGACGGCTGGGGGAGCAAAGGGGAGGCATGCCTCCATGAATGGTCCTCCCTTCCTCAGCCAGTGTTCCCCTCCCTGGGTAGGTTTGAGGTGGTGGGGAGCAGAGAAAGAAAGCAACTTTAACTTTAAACGCATTCTCAAAGGCACCCCCACCTTTCCACCTTCTTTTTCTTTTTCTGTCTTTCTCCCTTCCTTTCTCTCTCTCTCTCTCTCTTCCTTCCCTTCCATCCCCCTCCCTCCCCCATCTATTTGCTTTCTTTGTTTCTCTCTCTCTCTCTTTCTTTCCACCTCTTCTATTTTTTCTTTCCACCCTCCACCAGCCCCCCTTTGACAAATATCATTAGCAAACAAACAAATATCAGTTTGGTGTAGAGGTTAAGTGTGCGGACTCTAATCTGGGAGAACCAGGTTTGATTCCCTGCTCCTCCACATGCAGCTGCTGGATGACCTTGGGCAAGCCGTAGTTCTGTCAGAGCTGTTCTTGAAAAAGAGCAGTTTCTGTCAGAGCTCTCTCGGCCCCACCTACCTCACAGGGTGTCTGTTGTGGGGAGGGGAAGGGACAGGAGTTGGTAAGCCGCTCTGAGACTCCTTCGGGTAGGGAAGGGCGGGGTAGAAATCCAATCTCTTCTTCTTCTTCTCTCATTGGACAAATAAATATCAGTAGCCACATCTGTTTTTACCCCTTTTGTTTTTGGCACTCTCATTTAATGTTAAGAAAAAAGTAAATCTGCATATTTTCCAATAAAAATGTGAGTGTAACATTTGTTCCTGGCTTGCGGCTCTCCAACGTCTGACGTTTACTCGATGTGGCTGTTACGTTGAGCAAGTTTGGCCACTCCAGCTACAGATCCCGCCCCCAAGACATTTTCTCCAGGGGAACTGATCTCTGTAGTCTGGAGATGAACAGTAATTATAGGGGAACCCCAGGTCCCACCTGGAGGTTGGCAACTCCAGGGCCAGTAAGGCAGATGCCAGGCAAACTTCAAGGGGGAGGGTATTTCATGGGCACAGCCTTGGCTGCCACGTTTTGGACTAACTGAAGTTTCTGAACAGTCTTCAGAAGTAACACACACATTACAGGCATCTCAGCCGGATGTGATCAGAGCACGGAACTCTGCGACCAAATCAGTGTGAGACCCAGCAGGACGACAGAGCATCGGACTCGTATGCTTGCTGGGGGACCTTAGGCTGGCTGCAAACTCTCAGCCTGTCCCGCCTCGCAGGGCTGTTGGAGAGGAGCAGGAAGTCAGGCAGTGCTCCCTCTAGGCAGTGGAGTCTTGTGAGCAAAAATTCTACTTTGTGAGCGACTGGCATTAAAGTTGTGGGCGGGCGATTTGGCTGCTCCATAAATCAGTTGGCTCTGGAGCCCTCCTTCCTGAGAGGAGACAAAAAGGTGTGAGCCAGAGGCTAGAAAACTGTGAGCTAGCTCACACTAGCTCAGCTTAGAGGGAACAATGGATACAACCGGAGTAAATGATGAATAAATCTCACTTTTTGAAGGAGTGGCTGTAAGGGATAAGAGGTGCTACGTACGATAGAGGAGACCCACTGACTCTAAGACAAACTACAGCAGAATCTCTGCTTTAAACCTGTCCCTTCAAGGAGAAAGAAACCCCATCCAGGACAGACTGACTCCATAGTCAGTTTAAGGGAGGGGCTGTGGCTCAGTGGGAGAGCCTCCGCTTGGCATGCAGGAGGTCCCAGGTTCAATCCCTGGCATCTCCAGTTAAAAGGACCAGGCAGGAGATGATGGGAAAGATCTCTGCCTGAGACCCCGGAGAGCTGTAAAGAGGGACTGTGGCTCGGTGGCAGAGCCTCCGCTTGGCATGCAGGAGGTCCCAGGTTCAATCCCTGGCATCTCCAGTTAAAAGGACCAGGCAGGAGATGATGGGAAAGATCTCTGCCTGAGACCCCGGAGAGCTGCTGCCAGTCTGAGAAGACAATACTTACCTCGATGGACCAAGGCTCTGAGTCAGTATAAGAAAGCTTCATATGTTCAGGGTATTCATAGACCTTGGGTGCATTCAGATAGGCAGCTAATCCTGCCATTGGCTCGGCTGTAATTTGAGCTAGATCTTTTTTATCCAGCGTTGCACGACCAGACAGCTCCCCCGTGAAGCGCTTTACCGCATGTGACTCTGTGGTGGTTTATCTAGACAGCATCCACCATAAGGAGTTGTGCAGTTTAAAAAAAAAATCCTGTTTGCGCATGCACATATGTGCCTCACCATCTACTTGCTTTTCCGCGCATGCGCAGAGTAAAATGGTAAAAGCACCAGCAGCGGTACCTTCCTCTAGGTACCATTTCAGTTAACAAAGTGCATAAACACCACGGGACCTTCAGAAACATTAAATTGTTTCGATCGTTTGAGCGGAGCTCTGCGGACATCGCATGTTTAAGTGGTTATGCGCACATCACTAAGACTTTTTTTAAAAATGGCGGCCATTTGGGATGGTCTGGAGACCATCCCTATGGGCCTATTGAGCACTGGTGGAACTACCAGATGGGGGAAAGTCCGCCATTGGCCCGTTGGCCCACTTAGGACCGGACTTTCACCACTATCTTTTAAGTATGGCTCCCTGACAGGGATCGGAGGGCTGATCCCGGAAGCGGCATGAGTCCCAGATGTTGTCATCTGGATGTGCACTTTAAATCCGCCAGGCACTCATGCCTGGCACGGCTCAAAAAAGCCATCTGAACGCAACCCTTCAGCAGCTTTGTCATTGACCAACAGCACCTCCGTCTTGTCTGGACTGAGTTTCAGTTCCTTGGTCCTCATCCACCCCATTGCTTTCTCCGAGCATTCGTTTGGGGGCAACATGGCCCCCCCACACACACCTCAGCCAGGGAAATTAAGCAGTCAGATCTCAGTATGGCAGTGATGTCTCACAGCAATGCGTCCTCGGCATATACCGTGGCTTGCTGGGGCGGCGTCTCGAGTTAACTGGAACAAATAGCCTTATGTGATTACGATCCATAATCTTCCAGTTTAGGAGTGATCTTTCATAACAGATTATTCACGAGCAAAAGTATGCTGATTTGCTGGGGGCACCAGCCGCTGTAGCTTCCAGCCTCTTAACGGTGGGGTGCTTTTTCACCCCAAGTCCGGCCCTGTTCTAGGAATAAGTATTGGCAGATCTGGTGAATGTAGCAGAGTTTTGCCCGGTCATGGAACCGTGATCCTGAGTTCAGTGAAGAAATCTCCCAAGAAGTATATTGCAAAAAAAGGGAAACTTGCATTTCTTCAAGGAGATCCAGTCCACGTTCAGGTTGCAGTCGAAAGATGAGAAAGAAGACTGATGAAGGACTTTCCCTGTCCCAAACGGCCAGCTTGTCCGGCACCATGTGGGTTGGGAGTATGAGGGCATTGTCAATACAGAGGAGACCTGCAGAGACATGTGTCTTCATGGAGAGCCATGTACAGTGAGGGAGAGGACAAAGGGAGAGAGGAGGGGTCAGAGGGCAGCTCCCAGGTTGGGACAAAGAGAGGCATCCCATTCAAGGAGATAAGAACATAAGAGAAGCCAATGTTGGACCAGGCCAGTGGCCCATCCAGTCCAACACTCTGTGTCACACAGTGGCCAAAAATACCAGGTGCCACCAGGAGGTCCAGCAGTGGGGTCAGGACACTAGAAGCCCTCCCACAGTTGCCCCCCAGCCACCAAACACCAAGAATACAGAGCATCATTTGCCCCAGACTGAGAGCTCCTATCTATTCCTTGTGACTAATAACCACTGATGGACATCAGAGAAGCCAATGTTGGATCAGGCCAGTGGCCCACCCAGTCCAACACTCTGTGTCACACAGTGGCCAAAAATACCAGGTGCCCTCAGGAGGTCCACCAGTGGGGCCAGGACACTAGAAGCCCTCCCACTGCTGCCCCCCCCCCCAAACACCAAGAATACAGAGCATCCCTTCCCCCAGACCGAGAGTCCCTATCTATACCTTGTGGCTAAGAGCCCCTGGTGGACCTCTGCTCCAGATGTTTCTCAAATTCCCTCTTGAAGCCGTCCATGCTTGTAGCCGCCACCACCTCCTGTGGCAGTGAATTCCATGTGTGTTCATCACTCTTTGGGTGAAGAAGGACTTCCTTTTATCCGTTCTAACCCGACCGCTCAGCAATTTCATGGAGTGCCCACGAGTTCTTGTATGGTGAGAAAGGGAGAAAAGTACCTCTTTCTCTACCTGCTCTATCCCATGCATAACCTTATAAACCTTGATCATGTCACCCCTCAGCTGTTGTTCCTCCAAGCCAAAGAGCCCCAAGCGCTTTAACCTTTCTTCACAGGGAAAGTGTTCCAACCCTTTTATCATCCTAGTTGCCCTTTTCGGCACTTTCCCCAGTGCTATAATTTCCTTTCTGAGATAACGCCTATTCACACTTAACAGTGATGTAGCGCCCCCCCCCCCCCCCCAATGTCCAGGCATGCTGAGTCACACACTCCTACAATAAGGGGGGGGGCGGGCAGGGGGAAGTCAGGAGTGAAACCAGGGCTCAGCACTGAGAGACCAAATTAGAGAGGAACCGTAGGGACACGCACCCTGCAAAGGACAAGCATGGTTAGAATTAAGGTAGGAGACAGGAAGGCTGGGATCCTCCAGGGTGTCTGGTTCTTGGTGCTTCAGGTGCCTCAGCTGCGAGGAGAGGGAGTATGGCTGCCAATCCCCAGGCAGAGCCTGGACATCTCCTGGGATCACAACTGATCTCCGGGCAGGTCCATAGCCAACGGTGGGGCATTTAGGGGCAGAGCCCCACCATTTGATGATGCCAGACGCCCCCACCACCATGCGTCTAGCCCCACAGAGGCAGTGACACTGGGGAAAGAAAGGGTAACCTCCCCGCAGCTTCTGGCCAGTTTCACTCCCCCCTGCATTAGCTATCAGGTTTAACAGCTGATGGGGGGGGAGGTGAAACCGGCCAGAAGTGGCCTCACAGTTTTCTTTTCCTTCCCCAATCTACCCATGCTACTGGGAGATGGGGAAGGAAAGGAAAGCCACCCTGCGCCCTTTTGGTCACTCTCACTCCCTCCTAAGTAAAGGTAAAGGTTTCCCTTGCTCCAAAGCCAGTCGAATACGACGCTAGGGATGCGGTGCTCATCTCCGTTTCCAAGCCAAAGAGCCAGCGCTGTCCAAAGATCATGTGGCCGGCATGACTAGACGCCGAGGCGCACGGAATGCTGTTTACCTTCCCACCGAAGCGGTACCTATTTCTCTGCTTGCAATTGCTTGCTTTCCAACTGCTAGGTTGGCAGGATCTGGGGCCAGGGATGGGAGCTCACCCCGTCACGCGGCACTCGGGTCTCGAACGGCCGAACGACTGACCTTCAGGTCTGCAGCTCAGCGTCTCAACCACTTGAGCCACTGCAGCCCCTTCACTCCCTCCTAGCCGCTGTTAAACCTGACAGCTGTTCCTCCAGGAGTGAAACTGACCAGAAGGGGCAGGGGGGCTTCCCTTTCCTTTCCCAGCCTGTTGGGGGAGGGGGGCTGGATAAGAGAGTGAGAGAGAGAGAGAGAGAAGGCCTGGTAATGGGGTGGGGGGGGGGTAGCCAGTCTCTCTCCTGGGGTTGCCAATCTCCAGGTGGTGGCTGGCGATCCCCTGGCATTACACATAATCTCCAGGTGGACTCTATGGCATTATGGAAGAAGAAAAAGAAGAGGAGGAGGAGGCTGGATTTGAACCCCGCTCTTTACTCAGAGTCTCAGAGCGGCTTACAAACTCCTTCCCCTCCCCACAACAGACACCCTGTGAAGTAGGTGGGGCTGAGAGAGCTCTTTCCAGAACTGCTTTCGAGAGAACAGCTGTGCCAGAACTATGGCTTGCCCAAGGTCATCCAGCAGCTGCAAGTGAAGAAGAAGAGGAGAAGGAGGAGACTGGATTTATACCCCACCCTGCACTCGGAGTCTCAGAGCGGCTTACAAACTCCTTTCCCTTCCCCTCCCCGCAACAGACACCCTGTGAGGTCGGTGGGGCTGAGAGAGCTCGGACAGAAACCGCTCTTTCTAGGACAGCTCTGACAGAACTACGGCTTGCCCAAGGCCATCCAGCCAGGTGCAAGTGGAGGAGTGGGGAATCAAACCCGGTTCCCTCAGATTAGATTCCGCGCACTTAACCACGACACCAAACTGGCCTCAATATCCCATTCAAGTCCCTCCCTTCCCCAAACCACATCCTGCTCGGGCTCCACTTCTAAAATTTATTATTTTTAGCTTAAGTGTGAGCATAATAGGTACCCCAGAAGGCAAAAAAAAATTGCCCTGCAAAATGAAAAATCCTGGCTATACGGCCCTGTCTCCAGGTGATAAGAGATTAGTTCACCTGGAGATAATGACCATTCTGGAAGAAGGTGAGCAGATTTCTAGCAGGAGGATCAAAAGGTGGCGTTGCCCACTGCCTGGAGAGAAAAATGCTCTTTCCCTTTAAAAGAGGTTTAAAGAGATATCCCTTACCAGGCGAGGTTGTTTTACTCCATGCTGTGAAAATCTTCCACTGCCCCCTTTCCACCCATTAAGCCTCTACTACAGGGACAGGTCGTTTTTCTCCAGGCCAGTTGGCAACCCTAGCAAGAAGATCTGGGAACTTACGGAGCAACAATATAGTCAGCTCTAACATCTGGGCTGCTTGTTCCATTTTTGACGGAGTCCAGAAAACCCCCGCAGAAGACAGGCACAAAATCAATCTCCCTTAGAATATCAGCTGTCTTTTTTTAAAAAAAGAAAAGAAAATCAAATTCCTAGCCTTAATCTATTACATTTTTTTATCCAGCTCAGCCTCTGAGGAATGCAGAGTGATGTATGGGGTTCCTCATCTCATTTTATCCTCGCAGCAGCCCCGTGAGGAAGCTTAGGTCCTTTGGGCTCCCGGCAGATGAGTTTCGGCCCCCAAAATGCAAGCGGAGAGACACATCTTCCCTTCTGCAAAATGCTAATAACAAAGCGGGGAACCCAAAACAATGGAGGCTGAAGTGTTAACCTCCCCTCCTTTCTCCGCATGGCCCCAAGGCAAATTGAAGCAGCATGAGTCAACGATTTGCATTTAATTGGCAGGAAAAGATAGCTGAATTCTGCCTCATCTGTTGGAGCCCCTAGAGGGACTGCCCTGAGTTCACCCAGCAAGATTCACGGCAACTTAAACCAGGATCTCCCCAGTCCAAGTCTAGTACTGTAACTGTTACACCCTACTTCCTCATGTCTGCAAAGCTGTGGCTGACAGTAGATGGGCAACACCCCGGCCTGGATGGCCCTGGCTAACCCGATCTCATCAGATCTCAAAAGTTAAGCAAGATTGGCCGCGGTGAGTATTTGGATGGGAGACCACCAAAGAAGCCCAGGGATTGCTCCGCAGAGGCAGGCTATGGCAAACCAACTGTTTCTCTGCCTTGACCTGGACGGCCCAGGCTAGACCAATCTTGTCAGATCTTGGGAGCTAAGCCAAAAATCCTAACTATATATATATATATATAATATATTTTATTAGTTTTACACATTTACACATTATTACATTTAAACATATCATATCATGACAGAGCCATCTACTTATTCTATCCATTCATACAATTTTGCCCAGACTTCTATTTTATCCACTTTTGCTTGTGAGTTTGCCAGATAACTTAATTTATCCATCTCCGCCCAATTTAGCAATAATTTAGTTATATCTTCTCAGTTTGGCATTTTTGTTGACTTCCAAATTTTTGCCCTTAAGATTCGTGCTGCCGTGAGTATGTATGCTATCAATCTCTGATTTTCCTTATTTAATCCATCCGGAATCAAGTTCAGTAGAAATATCTCTGGGTCCAAAGGAATATCTACATCCATAATCTCATTTAGCATGTTTTTAACCATTATCCAATACAGTTTAACTATTTTACATGTCCACCACATATGCAAGTATGTTCCCTTACTAACTCCGCATGCCCAACATTTGTTAGATACACTTCCATAACATCTATGTAACTTCTCCGGAGTCCAGTGCCAGCGATAGAACATTTTATAAATATTTTCCTTATAATTTACTACCTTTAAGTATCTCACTGTTCTCCATATCTTTACCCATCTATCTACATCAATACTACCGCCGAAATCCTAACTATAAATACATGTGGATGGAGTCCGAACTGGCGGAGACTGACCAAGAGGGAGATCTTGGAGTCGTAGTAGATAACTCAATGAAAATGTCGAGACAGGGTGCGACTGCAATGAAAAAAGGCCAACACTATGCTGGGGGTGATTAGGAAGGGAACTGAAAACAAATCAGCCACTATCATAATGCAACGGTGCGGCCTTATTTGGAGTACTGTGTACAGTTCTGGTCACCACACCTGGTGTAGTGGTTAAGTGCGCGGACTCTAATCTGGGAGAACCGGGTTTGATTCCCCACTCCTCCACTTGCACCTGGCTGGATGACCTTGGGCAAGCCATAGCTCTGTACCAGCTGTTCTCTCAAGGACAGCTTGGGAAAGAGTTCTCTCAGCCCCACCTACCTCACAGGGTGTCTGTTGTGGGGAGGGGAAGGGAAAGGAGTTTGTAAGCCGCTCTGAGACTCTTAAGTGAGTGAAGGGCGGGATATAAATCCAATCTCTTCTTCTTCTTCTCTTCTAAGACTCCTTTTGGTAGTGAAGAGCGGGGTATAAATCCAATCTCCTCCTCCTCCTCTTCTTCTTCTCATCAAGCACACAGGTTGTAGACTGCAGCTTTCCCCACGCTTCTTTCCCTCTTCAGTTCTGGTCTGATCATAAGCCACCTTGAGCATATGGTTATTCCAGAGTGAGTGGGATATAAATATTTTTTAATTACTTGGCTCTATGTCTCTTACACGCGCGGAATATTGTGGCCCAGCATGTTAACATCCGGGAGCATCGGAAGCGCGAGTCCCACAGGCTGGGGCGGCCAAATGAGATGTGGCGTTGACAGCTGCGGAGTCAGAGCATCTCTGGCGTCGTTCTGTTGTGACAATCAGAACAGCCGTGCCACTGGGAAGGGAAGCGCGCAAGAAGGGCAAAGGCGGGCAAGAGCTTTGACTGCCCGCCCCGAACCGCGGAAAACAGCCGCTAGTTTTGGGGGGGGGCAATGGGGAATGGAGACACGCCCCTCCACCTTTCGGTGCAGCCCCGCCCCTGAAGGTGGGATTGGTGAGTAAACCTCAGTTGGTAAAAGGGATTCTGGGCAATTTCCGACATCCATTTGTCCAAGGACTGTTGGGATATTTGGTTAACCCAGCAGATATTTTGCCCAGTTGTAGAACCGTGATCCTGAGTACAGTAGATTTTTTTTAAACTACCAAAATATACCGGATTTTTCGCTCCATAAGACGCACCTGATCATAAGATGCACCTTGTTTTTAGAGGAGGAAAACAGGAAAAATGAAACAGAAAGAAAGAAAGAGAGAGAGAGAGAAGAAGAAGAAGAAGAAGAAGAAGAGATTAGATTTATACCCCGCCCTTCACTCACTTGGAGTCTCAGAGTGGCTTACAAACTCCTTTCCCTCCCCCTCCCCACAACAGACACCCTGTGAGGTAGGTGGGGCTGAGAGAGCTCTTTCCCAAGCTGTCCTTGAGGGAACAGCTGGTACAGAGCTATGGCTTGCCCAAGGTCATCCAGCCAGGTGCAAGTGGAGGAGTGGGGAATCAAACCCGGTTCTCCCAGATAAGAGTCCGCGCACTTAACCACTACACCAAACTGGAGGAGGAGAGAGAAAGAGAAAGGAAGAAAGAAAGGTGGGGACAGAGAGAGAGACAGAAAGACAGACAGACAGAAAAAAGGAAAGGAAGGAAGGAAGATAGAGAAAGGAAAGAAGAGAGAGGTCGGCATGCCATGCAAAGCCAGGCCTTTCTGTGCAAAGTAGCCACGGAGCTTAATCTGTGGGCGGGGCTTTCTGCTGCTGGCTGTCTTAAAGGGGAAAAGCACTTAAAGGGAAAGAGTACTTAGCCTGGTGGGGGTTTTCCTGCCGTTTCCCTTTTAAGTCTTAACAGCTCAGGTCCAGCAGGGAGGGGCGGGGAAGGCTGGGATGCCAGCCTGAATGGCGTTCCCCTGCGTTCCTGCTGAAGAAAGAGCCCTGTTACAGGTAAGAAAAGCTCCATATTCGCTCCATAAGACGCACACACTTCCCCCCCTTTTTTTGGGGAGGAAAAGTGCATCTTATGGAGCGAAAAATACGGTAACTATGACAGTCTTTTAGGAACTATACAAAAACCGATGGAAAGCTGGCTCAGATTAAAAATTTCACGGCCTGACCGATTACTTCTTATTAAAACATATATATTACCCAGAATATTATTTTTATTTCGAGGCTCTGCCAATTAAGCTGGAAATCGCCCAAATAAATAAATGGCAGAAGGTCTTATTAAATTTGGGGGGCAGGCTATAAACGACATAGGACTAATATACGAACTTTGTATCGACCAACAAATCAAGGTGGACTTGGATTCCCGGATTTACTTTTAAATATTATCAATCACGCTACCTAACTAATATAATAAAAATAATGCAGGACAAGGGACTGATTAGATTGCAGTACAAAAACACTATACTTACCCCTATAATGTGTAGGATTCGGTCTGGCAAACCCCTATGGAAAGATTTAAAGCGACAGCAAAAAGTTTTATCTTTGTTTAAAGTATTTTTAAATAGATGGGATACTAAAAGAAAACGCTTGGTACCTGAGCGCAGTAAATAAATCTCCCAAGAAGTATATTGCAAAAAAAGAAAGAAAAAGGTAAACTTACATTTATTCGAGCAGATCCAGTTCATATTCAGGTTGCAGTCGAAAGGAGAGAAAGAAAAACCTAAACCGAAGAGGACTTTCCCTGTCACAAATGGCCAGCTTGTCCGGCATCATGCGCGTGGGAGTATGAGGGCATTGTCTCCACAGGAGAGACCTGCAGAGCAGTGTCCCCTCTAAACTGAGTTAGTATGAGCTATATATCACAGTTTTTTAGCCCCCGGCTCACACATTTTTGTCTTAGCTCAGGAGGGACGGCTCCAGAGCAAACTAATTTATGCAGCAGCCAAGTCGCTCGCTCACAACTTTAATATGCCAGGAGCTCACAAGGTCGAATTTCTGCTCACAGGGAGCTTAGAGGGAGCTTTGCTGCAGAGACCTGTGTCTCCACGGAAGGCCATGTGCAGAGAGGGAGAGGACAAAGGGAGAGAGGAGAGGGGTCAGAGGGCAGCTCCCAGGTTCAGACCAAGAGAGGCATCCTATTCAAGGAGATAACACCTAGACACACTTAAAGAGTGATGTAGTGCCCCCCCCCATGTCCAAGCATGCTGAGTCTCTCACTCCAACGAGGACAACGCAAACATAACTCAAGGTATTCACGTGTGGCAAAGGTAGACTGGGTTTTTTTTGTCTACACCACAAAGTACTGCCTGCCCGGAGCGTGCAGATTTGATCTGTCCCCTTAATCCGACTTCACTTCCTAAAGATTTGATCTGTCCCCTTAATCCGACTTCACTTCACTCACCTTGACTGTTCTGTCAACATGCAGGGATTCCAACTCTAGGCTGGGAAATTCCTGGAGATTTGGGGGTGGAGCCTGGGGAAGGTGGGGTCTGGGGAACAAAGGGACCTCAGCAGGGTATAATCCTGGGAGATCACCAGGCCCCACTTGGAGGCTGGCAGCCCCACCCACCTTGCAATGTTACCTAGGGATGCCAACCTCCAGGCTGGGCCTGGAGATCTCCTGGAACTGCAGCCAGTCTCCAGACTGCAGAGGTCAGTTCCCCTGGAGAACGTGGCGGCTTCAGAGGGTGGACTCTCTGGCATTAGACCTCTCTCAGGTCCCTCCCCTCCTCAGGCTCCACCTCCAAATCTCCGGGAATTTCCCAGCCTGGAGTGGGCAACCCTAACTCTGCGCAGCTTTCTTGGAAGCAGTCCCCTGCTTGGACTCCTGGCTTTGCCTCTCCAGCAAGGCCTAGGGTTGCCAAGGCGGGGTTGGAAAATACCTGGAGACTTTGGGGGCGGATCCAGGAGAGGGCGGGGTTTGGGGAGGAGTGAAGCCTCAGCCTGGTCCAATGCCAGAGAGTCCGCCCTTCAAAGCAGCCATTTTCTCCAGGGGAGCTGATCTCTCTCAGCTGGAGGTCAGTTGTAAAAGCGGGGGAAGATCTCCAGGGCCCACCTGGAGGCTGGCAATGCTAGCAAGGCCCCTATCACTCTCTCTTTCCTGGCTGGTCCCAAAAGGCCCTCCACAACCATACAGCAGGACCCGCCGGAATGTGGCACACACCCCTCGAGCTGGAAATGGGGCTCCTCGGGCTCAGCGACAAGTCCACAAGGTGCGGGAGCTCTATCTACGCGCCAGATTCTTATCCAGGCCTTTCTCCAAGGACCTCAGGGTGGAGGATGGAGTCCTTGGTGCTCTCAGCAATAAGGTAGGTGAAGAGTCCTGGACTTGGGAGACCAGGAACGGCGAAATCATGAAGCCTTTATTGAGTGATTCAGCATGCCCAGTAGATGGTCAGAACAAGCATGCTTCCAGGGCTCCAGGGCCCTCATTATATGCTGACCGGAGCCACACCTCCGGCCGAACCCAAAAGACCTGATAGGGGCTTAACACATGTGCATGTTTGTCATAGGTTCCCTGGAGGAGCCTTTGGCCGCATTGGCTCCCCAGGGAGAACCTAGGTCCCACATTGGCGGAGGCTTTGAATCTGGCCGTCTATTGTTCCTCCAGATTCAAGCTCCCCTCTCTGCCTGACCACGTGCTCCGGCCATGCGGCGGGCGCCATTACCTGGGAGCACATGGCAGGCCAGTTGTTACACAGAACATACCACATTCATTACAGTAGGTTTAGCTGGGTGGTGGTAGTTTCTCTGCAGTGAGCATAAAAACCTAAGAAGAATCCTATAACGGATCAGACCAGTGAGGGTCCATCTAGTCCAGCATCCTGTCTCACACAGTGGCCTCAACCAGTTCCTCTGGAGGGCCAACAACAGGGCAGAGAGGCCGAGGCCTTCCCCTGAGAAGAACCTCAAAAGAGCCCTGCTGGATCAGACCAGTGAGGGTCCCTCTAGTCCAGCATCCTGTCTCACACAGTGGCCTCAACCAGTTCCTCAGGAGGGCCAACAACAGGGCAGAGAGGCCGAGGCCTTCCCTTGATGTGTCTCCTAGTACTGAGATTCTCAGGTTAACTGCCTCTGAACATGGGGGTTTCCTTGAGTCACCATGGCTAGTAGCCACAGTTAGACCATGGCTGAGGACAGACTGGCAAAAGGAAGCGCAAGGGAAGCGGGGCAAAAAGAAGAAGAAGAAGAAGAAGAGAAGAGATTGGATTTATATCCCGCCCTTCACTCACTTAAGAGTCTCAGAGCGGCTTACAAACTCCTTTCCCTTCCCCTCCCCACAACAGACAGACACCCTGGGAGGCAGGTGGGGCTGAGAGAGCTCCGAGACAACTGTCCTTGAGAGAACAGCTGGTACAGAGCTATGGTTTGCCCAAGGTCATCCAGCCAGGTGCAAGTGGAGGAGTGGGGAGTCAAACCCGGTTCTCCCAGATTAGAGTCCGCGCACTTAACCACTACACCAGACCCGGGCCGAGTTGCAGTGGGGCTTTCCATTCGCACTGCGTAGACTGATGTGGGACCATACCGGGGAGGAGGCAGAATGGAGCGTTCACGCTGTGGGGCAGCCCCTGGTGCGGCCATGCGGCTTTGGTTCATTTGGCCAACGTGTGCCGAGGTGCATGGCCGCAGCAGCCTGATCAGCGGGTTCACATTATCGGCGCCGCTTGATGCGTGGCTTATGTGCGCCCACACTGCCAGGAAGCGGGATGAACGCGCACCCAGACAGCTTGACACTGGTTTCATCGGGCGTCTTTTAAAAGCGCGATGAAAGTGCTTCAGGACGGGGTGAGTGCGGCACGGCAAAGCCAGGCAGCTGCTTGCAAAGCGGGCATATATCAGGCCAAACTGCCAGTCTGTCCTCAACCCATGAATCTATCTAATCCCCTTTAAAAGCTTTCCATGCCTGTGGCCATAACTACACCCTCTCTGCTAGGAAATTCCACATTTTAATAACTCCCTGTGTAAAGAAGTCTGGGGATCTTAACCCGGTTCCCTTGGGCCCTAGATTAACAAGGGACAAGCGGCATCTCCCCCTTGCTTATTCATTCCCTTCAGAGTTTATGGCAGAACCTCAGCTTGGGGGAAAACGCTGGGGCCGAATCCCAGTGCGAATGATGCTTCCCAGCCGCCCCACTGTTCAGGGGAGAGGCTGAGTCTCAGCTCTTCTTCTCAGGCGATGCCAAGACCAGGCCGGACGAGTTCCCGTTCCAGAGGGTTTAGGATTTCAAGCGCTGCCTGCCAGCCGGCAGCTGGGAGCACCTGATGACGGTAGAGATTCTGTTTTTTTTTGGTCTGGCCTCCCTTCCCGTTTCCTGGGCTCATCCTGGGCTGATTACGGAGTGGACCAGGCTTTCTTCTCCAAAGACACCTGCTCCTCTTTCCTGCCCTCCCTCCCTCCCTCCCCCCCTTCCCCGGCCCTCAGAAACCGGTGGGTGATGGACTGCACTCCGGTTTTAATCAGGAGAAGGAGAGCTGGAATTGCAGGGGAAGGGGCTCCAAATGACTCTCCCGCAGCCGCTTAATGCCAGACGGCTCCCTAGGCACTTCTGGAATGCTAAATCGCCTCTGACAAATGGCAGGGCAGCTAGCAGCTGCTGGAAAGGAGGCGAGGGGGACCAGCAAGCTCCAGGCACCAGTAACGGGAGACGGCCGCATAGGTTTGGGGCTGTCTAATGGTAGCGCAAGGAGGGCAGAATGACTGTCCAATAGAGCCAAGAAGAAGGTAAGAAGAGGAGGAGCTTGGCTTTATATCCTGCCCTTCACTCGGAGTCTCCGAGCGGCTTACAATCTCCTTTCCCTTCCCCTCCCCACAACAGACACCCTGGGAGGCAGGTGGGGCTGAGAGAGCTCATTCGAGAACTGCCCTTGAGAGAACAGCTTGGAGAGAACTCGTGACTGACCCAAGGTCACACCAGCAGCTGCGTGTGGAGGAGGAGTGGGGAATCAAATCGGGTCCTCCCACATTAGAGTCCGCCGCTCTTAACCACTACAGTACAGTGTGGTTAAGTGCGCCGGACTCTAATCTGGGAGAACCGGGTTTGATTCCCCACTCCTCCGCTTGCAGCTGCTGGATGACCTTGGGCAAGCCCTAGTTCTGGCACAGCTGTCCTTGAAAAAGAGCCATTTCTGTCAGAGCTCTCTCAGCCCCACCTACCTCCCAGGGTGTCTGTTGTGGGGACGGGAAGGGAAAGGAGATTGTAAGCCGCTCTGAGACTCCGAGTGAAGGGCAGGGCATACATCAAATCTCCTCCTCCTCCTCTTCTTCGTCTCCTGATGTGCCTGCAGGTGACTTTGAGCGTCAGCCCAGGAACGCAGTCAGAAAAACAGGAGCATTTCCTGTTCTTCAGAACTGTTTCTTCTGCACTAGACCTTTGTTCCATATGGCAATAAGTTCCGGGATGACCTCGCGTTTCGCTGTCATGATATATATTCCAGTGGCGGTTTAGAAAAACAAGCGAAGAAGAATTCTCAGCGTCGGATGGAGCTACCAAGTTGTAGTGGTTAGTACTGGGGTTAACTGGGGTGGTTAGTCCAGTTCCCCCAAGTTAGCAGAGGACTTAAATAAAGCTACAAATGCAGCAGCAGCACTTTACCAGGTCAGTCAGCTTACAAAGCTACACAGAGCCACAGTGCAAGTTCATTTATTTTTTGTTTATTTATTTATTTTGCATTTATACCCCGCCTGTCCAGCGATGCCGGCTCCAGTTTAGAAGCGAAATACGTCTCTCTTTATTTGGGGAGAACACTTTGGGTAGGAAAGAGTAGGGACAGGATAGAGTACTAACTTACTAGCTAAAGGATGGAAGCAGATGGCGAGAGGCCCATCTGCCTCATGGCGCCAAGAGAGGCCCACACGTTGTCCCTCTTGGTGCGTGCAGGGAGAGAGTTCACCTTCATCTCCGAGAGAGTGAACGGAAGAAAGGAAATTGTCCCTGGAAACACAGTCTACATTTCAAAGGGGACAGTGGCAGAAAAGTAAACACAGGAAGGAAAGGTCAGTGTGTGCTCATCTAGCTATCTAGTCTCTCTTGCCACAAATTCTGAAAGCTGAAGCAGGGACATCACACCTGGAACTTCCAACAGTCCCGACCATCAGACTAGGATCTGGGAGACAGGTTCAAATCCCCCTCTGCCATGGAAGCTCGCCGGGTGACCTTACAGCCAGTCACACACCTTCAGTCTAACCTACCTTACAAGCAGGGCTCATTTCGTAGCAGGAGCTCCTTTGCATATTAAGCCACACACCCCTAATGTAGCCAATCCTCCAAGAGCTTACAGAGCTCTTCTTACAGGGGCTACTGTAAGCTCTTGGAGGATTGGCTACATCAGGGGTGAGTGTGGCCTAATATGCAAAGGAGCTCCTGCTACGAAATGAGCCCTGCTTACAAGGTTGTTGTGAGGATAAAACGGAGGAGAGGAGAATAATGACAGCTTTTTTGGGTCCCCATTGGGAAGAAAGGTGTGGTATAAATAAAGCAAATAAATAAATACAGTTTGAGGAACCCAGGTTTGAGTCCCTGCTCTCTGCTAGGGAAAATTGCCAGTCACACATTCTTAGACTAACCTTCCTCATAGATTACGATCTCAAAAAAAGTATCCCGTTTTCTATTGTAGGTGAGGATCGGAACACTACCTTAGCAGTCGCTGGATATTTAGCTGTGATAACTGCCTGTAAAAGAGTTGGATTTTGGCCTGTTCAAGACCTTTGAGTCAGAAGAAACGATAAGATAAGAAGAAGACCTTCCTCGCAGGGTTGTTGTGAAGATAAAATGGAAGCGCGGAGAGGGACGTCAGCGGCTTTGAGGCCCCGTTGGGGAAGAAGGAGGGGTACAGATGAAGAAAAAAAATATATAATAAAAGGGTTTTTAAAACATGAAACAATCCAATTACATCAACATAGAAAAGTACATTTTCAAGAGAGAGAGAGAGTACAGGCCGTTAAGTCCAGGCAAAAACAAAACATTTGAAGATGGAGGCCATAAAAGGGAAAGTGGAACATGGGAGGGGGGAGGATGATCCATCACCCTGTCCAGCCGTGGCAAAACCTTCCCTTTTACGGGATCTGTCTTCAAATGTTTGCTTGAAGTTTTTGCCTCAGTTTAAGAGCCTCTCTCGCTCTCTTGCAAATGTGGTTTTCCTGTGTCGACGTAATTGGATCGCTGCCTGTTTTAAAAATCCATTTATTATATTTTATTTATTGAGGTTAAAAAACCTGAAAAATTGAAAGGATGAGTTGATATGGCTGGAAGCCACGGCAGTATTATGCATGCTGAGCAACCATTCCGATCACATCCCCTGCACATGCCCCCCCCCAGGGTTACCAGCCTCCAGGTGGGGCCTGGGGATCTCCTGCTTTTACAACTGGTCCCCAGCTGTCAGAGATGCAAATATGCAATGTTTGCAAATAATATGCAAAGGAGCTCCCCTGGAGAAAATGGCTGCTTTGAAGGGTGGGCTCTATGGCATTCTACCATGTGGAGGCCCCTCCCCTCCCCAAACCCCACCTTCTCCTGGCTCCACCCCCAAAGTCCCCAGGTATTTTCCAACCCGGACTTGGCAAACCTACCCCCCCCCGCCGCCCATAACCACAGAGGGGCATTTCGGGGCCTGCCCCCCCCCCCCCGACTTACTACCAAGGCGCCCCCTGACTTCCCATCCAGCCCAGCCCCCTACCCGACTTCCAATTTTTAAATTTTATTTGGGGTGCTTCCTTTGGGGGGGGGTGCGGGGTGTCCCCCAATTTATTTAAGCCCCCCCAAATTAAAAAATCCCAACTACAGGCCTGCATACACACACACACGCACACACGCACACACACACACACCCCTGTCCCCCAGGGCCCTCCGTTTCTGGCCTTCAAGGCCGCTCTGTTAACGCCAATGGTTGAGACAGGGAGGGCGGTAAAAAGTTTTTGGAGTGACCTTTTAAAAAAAATTATGGGGGATTTTACACGGTGGAGCGTTAAAAGCATCACACTCCCCCCCCCCACCCCCGCTGCAGTGTGGCCCGGCTCACTGCACCCCCTGCCATGATTCCACCACCTCCTCTTCAGTTCCCTGTCTGGACCAGACCTAAGAAACTAAAGACAGAGTTTGAGGATCCAGTGAACACATGTCAGCCTTCATAGATATCATTGTGAAATCAAGAGTTTCAGCTTGTATACTCAGGGATACACCTGAAGTGCCTTCTATTGCATCAGACCACTGGTCCATCAAGGTCTATATTGTCTACTCAGGCCGGCAGCAGCTCTCCAGGGTCTCAGGTGAAGGTCTTTCACATCCCCTACACCCTGATCCATAAGAACAGTGGCCCATCTAGTCCAGCATCCTGTCGTGAGTACCTCTGAGGACCTGCCTCCTGCGGACCTCTGAGGACCTGCCTCCTGCGGACCTAAGTAAGGTGGAGGATCAGCTCCCAGCTCCAGAGGAGCCTCCACCTGAACCAGATGAGGCTCAAACAAGCATCTCCCAGGGTGTTACCCCAGCACCAGCAGCAGCTGAGTCGCAGCCAAGCTCAAGCCCACCTGATTCACCTCCTGGGGTGGAACGTCTACCGTCCCGATACAGGCAAGACTTAGCTGCTAGGAGAAAAGAGGCACGCTTGCGTGGTCGCAGTTCACTCAGTCCTGAGTTTTAGAAGGAGCCCGGACCTCAATGCCAGCTGCTAACTAGCACAGGAAGCGGCTGGGTATTTAGGCACAGCACGGAGACTGCCAACTTGTGCTAGCATCAAGTCGTTTCGGCTACGCTCTGCACCCGCTCGGCTCGCAATCGCTAACCTGATTCTGGACTCTCTGGCTTGTGACTCCGGCTCTGTTTGACTTCAGCTTTTGTTGACTCCTTAGGCTTGCTCGTGAGTTTCCCTCTCTGATCCTGGCTTGGACTGACTCTGCTTTTGGCTTGGTGTTTTGGACTTGATAACTCATTCCTGATCTGGCTTGACCTCGGACTGTCCCGGACTTCGGCTTAGTGTTTTGGACTTGATAACTCGTTCCTGATTTGGCTTGACCTTGGACTGTTCTGGACTTCAGCTTGAGAGCCAGTTTGGTGTAGTGGTTAAGTGCACGGACTCTAATCTGGGAGAACTGGGTTTGATTCCCCACTCCTCCACTTGCATCTGGCTGGATGACCTTGGGCAAGCCATAGCTCTGTACCAGCTGTTCCCTCAAGGACAGCTTGGGAAAGAGTTCTCTCAGCCCCACCTACCTCCCAGGGTGTCTGTTGTGGGGAGGGGAAGGGAAAGGAGTTTGTAAGCCGCTCTGAGACTCCAAGTGAGTGAAGGGCGGGGTATAAATCTAATCTCTTCTTCTTCTTCTTCTTCTTGACTCCTGACCTACCGGCATCCAGCCCGTGACACATCCTGTCTCACACAGGGGCCAATCAGTTCTACTGGAGGGCCAACAACAGAGCAGAGAGGCCAAGGCCTTCCTAAGAACCTCAGAAGAACCCTGCTGGATCAGACTAGTGGTCCATCTAGCCCAGCATCCTGTCTCACACAGTGGCCAATAACAGAGCAGAGAGGCCAAGGCCTTCATAGCAACATAAGAAGAGCCCTGCTGGATCAGACCAGTGGTCCATCTAGTCCAGCATCCTGTCTCACACAGTGGCCAACCAGCTCCTCTGGAGGGCCAACAACAGGGCAGAGAGGCTTCATAACAACATAAGAAGAGCCCTGTTGGATCTAGGGCTGCCAAGTCAGCCCAGGGGGCGGGGGATCCCCTGCTACAGGGGTTCCCAATCCGCCGGCCAGCATTCGGCCAGTGGGGGGAACCCCATCCCCGAAGTCGTCCTGCCAGGACGACTTTCCCCAACGTAATGACGTCACCCAGAAGTGACGTCACCACGTTGGGGGCGTTGCCAGGGCGACGCTCTGGCAATCGCCCCAAAACTCTATGGTGCCATAGAGTTTTGGGGCGATTGCCAGAGCATCGCCCTGGCAACGCCCCCAACGTGATGACGTCACTTCCGGGCGATGTCACCGGGCGCGCGCGCAGGGAGCTTTCGGGCCAAGGAGGACTCCCCCCGCCATTAGGTAAGTAGGACTTGGCAACCCTAGTTGGATCAGACCCGTGGTCCATCTAGTCCAGCATCCTGTCTCACACAGGGGCCAACCAATTCCTCTGGAGGGCCAACAACAGGGCAGAGAGGCCGAGGCCTTCCTAAGAACACCAGAAGAGCCCTGCTGGGTCAGACCAGTGAGGGTCCATCTAGCCCAGCCTCCTGTCTCACAGAGTAGCCAATCAGGAGTGCCAGCAGCAGGGCATGGAGGCCAAGGCCTTCCCCTGATCTTGCCTCCTGGCTCTGGGATTGAGAGGATTAACTGAAGATGCTGGGGATTGTACCTGGGACCTTTTGGATGACATCATTTACTGCCTGGTCCTTTCAACTAGAGATACTGGGGACTGAACCTTCAGCCTGCCCGGCAGATGCTCTGTCGCTGAGCCACGTCCAGGGCCAGTGCCAGGCTTTTTTGGGCCCTAGGCAAGGCTAACTACTTGTGCCCCCCCCCCATTGCTAACCAATTATCAAAAACAGATGAATTTTAGGGAAAATTAAAAGCACAAAACTTGGGAGAGCTGGGGCTGGTGAGTGAGTGAGTGTGAGAGCCTGTGGCCAGTTGGAGGGGCGCTGATTGTCCGTTTCTGCACTCCTCTGAGGCCTGCGCCCTAGGCGGCCGCCTAACTTGGCCTAATGGTAGCACCGGCCCTTGCCATGCCCCTTCCCCTGCCTCTTTAGAGCTTAACGAGGGCTGGGATTTTCCAGCGGACGTCCTCATCTGTCTGATGAGTGCTGTGGTGCTTCCAGCAAACAGGGAGCCATGCCACGGCCAGCAGAGATGTGCCGGGGAGTGATGAAACGAATCCCCCCCCCCCGTCCAAGGCATTTCTGGCAACGGATGCAGCAGCAGCAGCAGCAGAGGAGTTAGCATTGGCAGCTCATCAGCGCTGGATGAATGGAAGCGAGCGGCCGTTTGTCACCCTCTCAGCCCTCTCCCGAAAGCCGGCGCAAGGGCAAGAAGGGCTGGGGAGCCGGCCTAATGCATCAGAGGCTAACCAGCCCAGTATATCAGGATCCTGGACAGTCGGCCAGGGGCCGGAAGCGGCAACGGAAGTGTGTAATAGCCTCCCCGGCCATTAATACAGCCCTCGTGCCCCTGTCGATCGCAATCTAATTGTGTTCCCTGTTAAAAATGCATGAGGGCTTTGGCCGTGGCCGTCGCCCTGGAGCTGATGGGGTTGGAAGAAGCAGCGGCCTGGGCAGGGGAGGCTTAAACAACTTCTCGTAAGCGCCCTTGCTGCTGCAGCGGCTGCTGCGGGATGTGAAAATGAGCGCCACCAGCCAGGCGCAAAGGCGCTTTGCAGAATCCCATGATGAGATGATAGAATAGCAGGAATGCCAGCCTCCAGCTGAGGCCTGGGAAGGGGAAGGAGGAGAAGGAGGAGGAGGAGGAGGAGTGCTTAGAGTGTCGGAACAATATCTAGGAGACTCTGATTCAACCCCCCCACCCTGCCATGAAAGCTTGCAGGGTGGCCTTGGGCCACTCACGCACTCTCAGCCTAATCTACCTCACACGGTTGTTGTGATGATAAAAATCGAAGGGCTCTGCCATGACTCTCCATAGCCCAAACCTCTTAAGCCTTTACTTAGAGGGAAGATGCTCCATTCCATCAATCATATAAGAACATGAGAGAAGCCAATTTTGGGTCAGGCCAATGGCCCATCCAGTCCAACACTCTGCGTCACACAGTGGCCAAAAACACCAGGTGCCCTCAGGAGGTCCAGCAGTGGGGCCAGGACACTAGAAGCCCTCCCACTGTTGCCCCCCAGGCACCAAAAATACAGAGCATCCCTTGCCCCAGACTGAGAGTTCCTATCTATACCTTGTGGCTAAGAGCCACTGATGGACCTCTACTCCATACGTTTCTCCAACCCCCTCTTGAAGCCGTCCATGTTTGTAGCCGCCACCACCTCCTGTGAATTCCACATGTTAATCACTCTTTGGGTGAAGAAGGACTTCCTTTTATCTGCTGTAACCCGACTGCTCAGCCATTTCATGGAGTGCCCACGAGTTCTTGTATTGTGGGAAAGGGAGAAAAGTACCCTTTTCTCTACCTGCTCTATCCCATGAATAATCTTGAAAAACCTCGATCATGTCACCCCTCAGCCGCAGTGTATCTTTTCTGGTTCTTCATTATCTTTTTGGAGCTGGGCTGAGCCAAAAAACCAAACCATGTGGAAACTAACCAGAATACTTGCCCAAGTCTGCAAATTACAGCAAATGAAAACTCCTCCCTCCCTCCCTCCTTCCTTCATTCCTCCTTCCCTCCCTTCCTTCCAGCAAGTTTGGTGTAGTGGTTAAGTGTGGACTCTAATCTGGGAGAACCGGGTTCGATTCCCCACTCCTCCACATGCAGCTGCTGGTGTGACCTTGGGTCAGTTACAAGTTCTCTCAGAGCGATTCTCTCAGGGGCAATTCTCTCAGAGCTCTCTCAGCCCCACCTACCTCACAGGATGTCTGTTGTGGGGAGGGGAAGGGAAAGAGATTGTAAGCCACTCTGAGACTCCTTTGGAAAGTGAAGGGTGGAGTATAAATCCAATATTGCTTCCTTCCTTCCCTCCCTCTCTCTCTGCCTTCTTTCCTTCTTTCCTTCCCTCCCTCTATCTCTCTCTGCCTTCCTTCCTTCTTCTTTCTCTTCCTTCCTCCCCTCCCTCCTTCTGTTCTTTCCTTCCTTCCTTCCCTCCCTCCCTCCATTCTTCTGTTCCTTCCTTCCTTCCCTCCCTCCCTCCATTCTTCTGTTCCTTCCTTCCTTCCCTCCCTCCCTCTTCCTCCCTCCCTCTCTTCCTTCCTTCCTTCCCGCCCTCTCTCCCTCCTTTCCTCCCTTCCTCCCTCCTTTCCTTCCTTCCTTCCTAACGTTCTTAGGGCACAGAGGAGACAAATAACATAACACAACTGAAAACAATTACAATCGATAACAAACTCTCATAAAACCAGCAGCAAAAGCCTTAAAATTAAAACGGGGGCAGTTAAAAAAGCAGTTTAAAAACCCAGCTCAGCATCAGGCCAGAACTGCTTCTTAGCAATCAAACTGGCAATTAAGCTATGCAATCCCGTGCAGAGTTATTCCAGTCTAGACCCATCTAATCCAGCAAGCCTAGAGGGGAGGGACACTGCACAGAATTGCACTGGAATATTAGCATGACAACAGAATCGCTTAGTGGCAGCAAAACTATAAACCTCCATTTGGCAGCAGTAAAGCAAGCAACTCAAAGCCATTTGAACGGGGGGGGGGGGGGGGGGACAACAGCTATGCATAAAAACCAACTGCTAATAGCTTGGAGAATTTTTTTTTTTTAATCTTCCTCTGGTTCCAGAAACTTAACAAAGAAAGCACCTGGTTTCTAGTAATTTAAAGGGTGTTCCCCAGATGAGGTGCTACCACCAAGAAGGCCTTGGCCCTTCTCCATAAATGGCGGCCACATAAATTGCTTCCCACAGGGCCGCAGAAGCTGATCCTAACATTTGGGCAAGTTGTAGGGTTGCCAGCCCCCCCAATGGGGGCGGGCTTTCCCCTGATTTCGGGAGTCGCAATCTGGCACCGGCCAGCTGGCCGGTGGGGGGAGACCCACCCTGGAAGAGCCCCACCATGCCTGGGGCAATGACGTCACCCTAAGGTGACATAATCACGCTGGGCATGACATATGGGGACACTCTAGCATTTGGCTAAAAACTCTATGGTGACCATGGAGTTCTTGGCCAAATGCTAGAGTGTCCCCTGCATGACATGTCTGGCGCAATGACAACACCTCTAGGGGAGCAGCCTGGAGCCCCCCGCAAGCAGAAGGTAAGGACCTGGGAACCCTAGCAAGTTGAGATGAGAAACTGTAGTTGAAACCCACCCTGCCCTGGATGGCCCAGGCTAGTCCGATCTCGTCAGACTTCAGACACTAAGTGGGCTGGTTAGTACTTGGTGGGAGTACCAGGATTGCTACGCAGAGGCAGGCAACGGCAGACTACCTCTGAACATTTCTGGCCTTGAAGAATCCTACTACAGGGTCTCCACTTTCCATCCCCACTAGTCTCTTACGAGCAAGAGCTGGGTATTCCAGTGAAGCCCAAGTTTATTTATTATTTATTTGTTTAATTCATTTACACCTGCCTTCCTCTCCAATGGGGATCCAACACAGCTGACATCACTCTCCTTGTCTCCATTTTTTCCTCACAACAACCCTGCGAGGTCGTTTAGACTGAGAGAGTGTGACTGGCCCAAGGTCACCCGACGAGTGCGGATTCAAACCGCTGGCAGAGTTCTGACAGTTTTGAAAAAGTATTGAGAACGAAACGAAGGAAAATAATCCGGATTCTTCGTCCTGCATTGCTATCTTAGCTTATCACTTTGTGGAACTTTGTTACAGTTCATTTATTGGTTTCTCAAGTAATTTTCCGAATATAATGTATGATTGATCTACTCTAGTGTCTTTCTTACTCAGCCGCTTGTTACTTTTTGTGAAGAGTTTAGATACGCACAGGGCTATTTTGGGGCAGGAACGCACAGGAACGAAGTTCCAGTTGGCTCCCGAGTTGGCCACACCCAGCAGGAACTCATTCGCATAATAGGCCACACCCAACAGCAGAAACTCATTAGGACTGGCTACATTAGGGGTATGTGGCCTAACATGCAAATCAATTCCTGCTACAAGAAAAGCCCTGGGTTTTGACAACAAACGAGGTAAACAGAATAAGAAGCAAAAGGTGGGTGTGGCTGGATGACCACTCTTCTGGTCACATGGGGGTGTGGCCTAACATGCTAATAAGCTGTGCTGTCAGTGGTGTGGCCTAATATGCTAATGAGTTTCTGCTGTTAGGTGTGGCCTATTATGCTAATGAGTTCCTTTTGGGCTTTTTCTATAAAAAAGCCTCTTTATACGCAGTAAAGCGAAGCACAAGCTGTGTAAAGAATAAAGTTGGTTTGTTAAGAAGAGAACAAAGTTTGTAAGAAAGAGGAGAGAGGAAGAGAAATCTAACTGTCTACCTAGCCAGGAAAGAGTCAGTAAAGTAGTGTTCTCAGCAAAAGCGGGAAAGAGCCCTAAGGTCGCAGGCCAGCTGGGACACCTAACTGAGTCAATCAGGAGACGGGAAGGAGACTATTTGGAAATAGTAGGAAGTCCCTAATTGCACTATGCTGACTAGTTGTCCCCTCTGCTGCCCCCTGCAGGATGTTCTGGCCGTCTTCTTTATCTATGCACGACAGACCTTGCATATTCCAACACAAACCTGGTTCTCCCAGTTACTAGTCCAACTCTCTTAACCACTACACCACACACAGAAGAAGAGAGGAGAAGAGGAGATTGGATTTATACCCCGCCCTTCACTCGGAGTCTCAGAGCGGTTTACAAACTCCTTTCCCTTCCCCTCCCCACAACAGACACCCTGTGTGGTAGGTGGGGCTGAGGGAGCTCTTTCCAGAACTGTCCTTGAGGAAACAGCTGTGCCAGAACTACGGCTTGCCCAAGGTCACCCAGCAGGTGCGAGTGGAGGAGTGGGGAATCAAACTCGGTTCTCCCAGATTAGAATCCGTGCAGTTAGCCGCTACACCAAACTGGGGGTAGACACCCACCAGAAGACGTCCTTTGAAAAGGAGGGGCACGGAATTCTCCAACAGACCTGACTGAGGATGCCCAGTGTCAGGTATGCAGTTAGCCAGGCTGGCCAGACCGTCCTGCGTGATTCGGCTGATCTCCCCCGGGGGGGGGGGGGTGGAGGGGGGGGAGGCAGCTGCAGAGGAAGGAAATCAGCGGCCGCTGGCAGATCATCAATGCCGGATGATTGCGAGCAGGCAGCTGCTTGTCGCTCCACAAAACCCTGGCAGAAAAAGAATGGGGAGCCGGCGTTCAGGAAACAAGGGCTGTATCAGACACTAAATTGACTTTCCGCTGTGCCATTGGCAGGCGCCGCCAGTCAGTCACAGGGCCTTTCCGCATGCTGGAATTACTCCTGATTTTCTTGGCAGCTGACCCACAAGCACTAGGATTGGCCTGGGCACCGTAAGCCACGCTCCCTGGGAGACCCACGCTTCCTAGATGTCGTTTTTTTTTCTTTACTAAGGGTGACACCTGGCAAGAGAATTTGGCCTTCGTTTTTGCAAGGGGGAGGTGTCTTGCTTTCTACTGGAATTTGGCGAGGGTCAAAGCAGACCCTAGGGCTGCTAAGTAGGGATGCCAGCCTCCAGGTGGGACCTGGGGATCCCCTGGAATTACAGCTCATTTCCAAGCTACAGAGATCAGTTCCCCTGGAGAAAATGGATACACTCATGGGTGGACCACAATGCTCCCTCTAAGCTTGTGAGCAAAAATTCTACTTTGTGAGCGACTGGCATGAAAGTTGTGAACCAGCAATTTGGCTACTGCATGAATTACTTTGCTCTGAAGCCATCCTTCCTGAGCTAAGACAAAAATGTGTGAGCCAGAGGCTAAAATACTGTGAGCTAGCTCACACTAACTCAGCTTAGAGGGAACACTGGTGGACTCTATGGCACTGTACCCCACTGCGGTCCCTGTCCTTCCCAGGCGCCATCCCCAAATCTCCAGGGGTTTCCCAACCAATGCTCCCTCTAAGCCATGGAGTCTTGTGAGCAAAAATTCTACTTTGTAAGCTACTGGCATGAAAGTTGTGAACCAGCGATTTGGCTACTGCATCAATTAGTTTGCTCTGGAGCCCCATCCTTCCTGAGCGGAGACAAAAAGTGAGCCGAAGGCTAAAGAACTGTGAGCTAGCTCACACTAACTCAGCTTAGAGGGAACACTGGTCACCCCACCAATGCTCCCTCTAAGCTGTGGAGTCTTGTGAGCAAAAAAAATCTACTTTGTGAGCCACTGGCATGAAAGTTGTGAACAAGCAATTTGGCCGCTGCATCAATTAGTTTGCTCTGGAGCCCTCCTTCGTGAGCGGAGACAAAAGTCTGTGAGCCGGAGGCTAAAGAACTGTGAGCCAGCTCACACTAACTCAGCTTAGAGGGAACACTGCTCTGCAGTCCGAATGAGTCCGCCCCAGAGATCTACGCAGGGGCATCTCTCTGTCTGTAATGTTCTCTCCGCTGCTCTCTGCTGGAGCCAAAGCCGAGGGACAATCCCCTTGTCCTGCCCCCAGCCCATCTGTCCGACACGGGTGGGTTGTTAGAAAGGGCAAAGGTCAGCAGCATCCACTGCCCACGCCAGGGTTGCAAAGTGGGGTGGGTGTGGGGAGCTGCACAGGACAAACGCCAGAAGGATCTACAGATGGAGAGGCAGACAGATCAGCAAGCAGTTCTCCCTCTCAGGGGCACACGGGGGTTGACCTGGAATAAATAGTTCTCCTGAGCGCATAGAAGTAACTTGACACCACGCAGAGTAACTGCTGTGTCTGTAGATAGATTCAGGCGGGTAGCCGGGGTGGTCTGAACAAATGGTGACCATATACACTAAGCTTGGGATTCCTGTTTGGCCCTTAAATCTGTCAAACACTGGATGCTAATTTGCTGCTCACCGTCTGCCTGTATGTACGGACCGGCAACTTTTATTTCGATGTATCTGAGGAAGTGCACACAAAAGCTTATAATACCTTGAATGAAACTTTGCTGGCCTTAAAGGTGGCCTGAACTCTGATCTGATCTCGAGAGCCGGTTTGGTGTCATGGTTAAGAGCAGGGGTCCGATGGAGCGGGAGCGCAGAGGAGCGCAGCTCCGGGAGTGAGAAGCCCAGGGGGCGGGCACATGACCAAGCCCCACCCCCTCCTCGGCTTACCTGAGCAGTGCAGAGGCACAGCGCCCCGGGGAAAGCCCTGCTAGGGTCTTTATTGATTTTAATGTTTTGTTTTAATATTGGTAATTTTATCATTGCTCCTTTTATGACTGTGTGCTGCTTTTCCAGAGACTTGCTCAAGGTGGCATATAAATTTTCTAAGTATACCATTTTTTATCTGGGCACATGGCACATAAGTACTGGAGAAATTTCACCAACCCTTCAGCAGCTTCCACCCCATCAGTTTGGTGTAGTGGTCAGGAGTTGGACTCTAATCTGGGAGAACCGGGTTTGATTCCCCACTCCTCCACATGCAGCTGCGGGTGTGACCTTGGGCCAGTCACAAGTTCTCTCAGAGCTGTTCTCTCATGAGCAGTTCTCAAAAGACCTCTCTCAGCCCCACCTACCTCACAGGGTGTCTTGTTGTGGGGAGGGGAAGGGGAAGGGATGGGTGGTGCACATGTCCTGGGTATCGCAAGTCTACTTGAAACCTGATGGTTTCAAGGGAGCAGGAAGAGACTGAGGGCGTGTTCTTGACGCTTATTTTTCTTGCACCAAGTATTGGCTGGGGAAGGGAAGGGAGGAAGAGCAGGTCAGTTTCCCTCACCTGTGGAGTGGAGCCTGAGGGGTGGGCGTGGCCTTCTGACACACTTCCGGTATGTGAGGGGGTGTGGCATATGCAAATGAGTTATGCTAATGAGCTCCTGCACCTCTTTTTCTACGAAATGACCCCTGGTTGGTCTTAAAGGCGCACTGGACTCGAGCCTTGTTCTGCTGCTTCAGACCAAGACGGCGACCCCACCTGAACAAGCAGAGGCGGTTTGCCCTTGCCTCCCTCTGCGTAGCAGCCGTGGACTTCCTCGGTGGTCTCCCATCCAAATACTAACCTGGGCTGACCCTGTTTAGCTTCCCAGACCTGACAAGCCAGAGCTAGCCGGGGCCATCCACAGCAGGGCGGCATCGCTGTTCCCATCATTTATTTATTTGCTAAAAATGGATCGTCTGCCAGTCAGCCCTTTTGAAACAGCCGATGCGATCCTCAAGCCGGGGGGGGGGGGGGAAATAACAATAAAAATATAATCAAATGTCGTAAAAGGCAGTGAAAGCGAAGAGCGGCCGCTCCTGACGGAGATGTGGAGGGCCGCTGTCTTTCGACGGCCGGGAAGAGGCGAGGCGCTGGCTGCTGCTAAGGAAAGGCCCAAATTTGTGGTGCCTTAAAGACGGGGGGGGGGGGAATTATTGCGGCAGGAACTTCCGTGAGCCGGAGGACATTCCGCAGAGGCTTGATTCATGCCCCTGATGGAAGGCATTCCGCCTCGTGAAAGTTTATGCCGCAGTAAATTTGTTAAGCTTTCAAATGCCACAAGGCTCTTTGTCCTCATGTTCAAAGGCAGCACACCTCGCTGTGGGGGCAGAGCAGGGAGAGGACTCTGATTTCCAAGCCTTTTTGGGGGGCTTCCTAGAGGCATCTGCTGGACTAGAGAGCCCTGGGTCTGGCCAAGTCAGGCGCTTCTTATAGGTCTAACTCAGGAGTCCTCAACACGGTGGGCGCCAACACCTTTCCTGGCATCTGTCAGGTGTGAAGAAGAAGAAGAAGAAGAAATTGGATTTATACCCCGCCCTTCACTTGGAGTCTCAGAGCGGCTTCCAAACTCCTTCCCCTTCCCCTCCCCACAACAGACACCCTGGGAGGTAGGTGGGGCTGAGAGAGCTCTGACAGAAACTGCCCTTTCAACTACAGCTCTTGTCAGAACTATGGCTTGCCCAAGGTCATCCAGCAGGTGCAAGTGGAAGACTGGGGAATCAAACCCGATTCTCTCCCAGATTAGAGTCCACGCACTTAACCGCGACGCCAAACAGAAGAAGAAGAAGATGAAGAAGAAGAGGAGGAGGAGGAGGATTGGATTTATACCCTGCCCTTCACTACCCAAGAGAGTCTCAGAGCGGCTTACAATCTCCTTTCCCTTCCCCTCCCCACAACAAATACCCTGTGAGGTAGGTGGGGCTGAGAGAGCTCTCTCAAGGACTGCCCGTGAGAGAACAGTTCTGAGAGAACTTGTGACTGACTGACCCAAGGTCACCCAGCAGCTGCATGTGGAGGAGCGGGGAATCAAACCTGGTTCTCCCAGATTAGAGTCCACACTAGCAGGAACTCATTTGCATATTAGGCGACACACCCCTAATGTAGCCAATCCTCCAAGAGCTTACAGAGCTCTTCTTGCAGGGGCTACTGTAAGCTCTTGGAGGACTGGCTACATTAGGGGTGTGTGGCCTGATATGCAGAGGAACTCCTGCTAGAAAAAGAGCTCTGTGCACTCCTAAACGCCAATGCTCCCTCTAAGCTGTGGAGTCTTGTGAACAAAAATTCTTCTTTGTGAGCTACTGGCATTAGAGTGCTGAGCGAGAGATTTGGCTGTTGCATCAATCAGTTTGCTCTGGAGCCCTCCTTCCTGAGCAAACTCAAAAACGCGTGAGCCGGAGACTAGAAAACTGTGAGCTAGCTCACACTGACTCAGCTTAGAGGGAACAGTGCTAACCGCTACACCAAACTACCTACCAAAGTGGGCACGACCACAGGAAGCTCCGCCCCAGCAGGCTGCTGATTGGCCACTGGAGATCGAATCAATTCTGCAGAATAAAATATCCTCGTTTCAGCAGCAGCGTTTGCCAGCGTTCCTTTTGTTCTCACTCTTTGAGTTCCCAGTGTATTTTTTTTTTAGGAACGACTCCTCTTCTTCCTGGCATTTGGGCTTCCTCTCTGTGTGTGTCTGCCTTCTGCGGTGGCCATTTTGTGATTGCTTGCAAGGACTCACAAGAATGGATCTAAATCAAGGGCGGGAAGATACAGGCTGGATCTTAGAAGAAACTTTTTGACAGCGAGAGTCGTTCATCAGTGGAACGAGCTGCCTGGGGAGGTGGTGAGCTCCCCCTCCCTGGTAGTCTTTAAAAGCAGCGGCTGGACAAACACTTCTCTGGGATGCTCTAGGCTGATCCTGCACTGAGCAGGGGGCTGGACTAGATGGCCTCTATGACCCCCTTCCAACTCTGTGATTCTATCCCCCCACCCCTTGAGTTTGATTTTCTCTTACGTATGCAGATTGTATAGGTTGAATCTTGGTCTCTAATTTGGGAGAACGGGATTGATTCCCCATGCCTTCCCATGCAGCTGCTGGTGTGACCATGGGTCAGTCACAAGTTCCCTCAGAGCTGCTCTCTCAGGAGCAGTTCTCGAGAGAGCTCTCTCAGCCCCACCTGCCTCTCAGGGTGTCTGTTGTGGGGAGGGGGAAGGGAAAGGAGATTGTAAACCGCTTTGAGACTCTTTGGGGTAGTGAAGGGCGGGGTATAAATCCAATCGCCTCCTCCTCCTCTTCCCAAACTCCACCCTCTCCAGGCTCCACCCCCAAATCTCCAGGATCTCCAGCTTGGAGATGGCAACCCTAACTCCAGGGGCCACCGGCAGCTGGGAGTGAGCCAAGCCCCAGGGGTTTGAACCCGACAAACTGCAGTGACCACTGGTGCTACATTACCTCCTCCCCGTGGGCACTGCCAGCCAGATCCGAGATGAGGACGCCCACCCTGCAGGGTGGTTGGCACCCCATGGCTGGCTCCCCCCCCCCCCCCGCGCGCACGATTTGATGCTTTTGACCCACCCCCTGAGGCCGCGCCATTCGGCTCCTGTTCCTCCCAACAGCTTCCTATGTGTCTGTCTTTATCTTCCCCGGCCTTCTATTGCTCCTGATATATTTATTGTGCTGGATGGTGCATGTGGAAACCCAAGGGGGACGCAGACATCTGTCTTCGGGCCCTGCCCGCATCTTCTCTTTGCTCTTTCCTGCTGTCATTTCCCCCCTCTCAATTTCATTCCAGTTATCCTGTCCTTTCTGTGTGACACTCCCATTTCCCCAACTCGGGTTTGGGATCACCAGTTCAGCAATGGGGGGGGGGGGAAGCAGCCCGTTAATTCATTGCACGGAGAGAGACGGGCCGAGCCAACTGGTATTTAGGGTTGCTAATCTCCAGGTGGGGCCTGGAGATCTCCCAGAACGATAGCTGATAGGTAACAGGGTTCCCATGGGAAAAGAACGGCTGTTTTTCAGGGTGGACTGTGAACAGAAGGACAGAAGTAGAGCCCTGCTGGACCAGACCAGTGGTCCATCTCATCCAGCATCCTGTCTCACAGGATAGCCACTGTGTGAGACAGGATACTGGACTAGATAGACAGCTGGTCTGATGCAGCAGGGCTCTTCCGATGTTCTTATGAAGGCCTCGGCCTCTCTGCCCTGTTGTTAGCCTGCCAGAGGAACTGGTTGGCCACTGCGTGAGGCGGGATGCTGGACTAGATGGACCCCTGGTCTGATCCAGCTGGGCTTTTCTGATGTTCTTGTGAAGGCCTCGGCCTCTCTGTCCTGTGGTTGGCCCTCCAGAGGAACTGGTTGGCCACTGTGTGAAACAAGATGCTTAGGGCTGCCAAGTCAGCCCGGGGGGCGGGGGATCCCCTGCTAAAGCGGTTCCCGATCCGCCAGCCAGAATTTGGCCGGCGGGGGGAACCCCACCCCCAAAGTCGTCCAGCGAGGACGACGTAATGACGTCACCAGAAGTGACGTCGGCACGTTGGGGGCTTTGCCAGGGCGACGCTCTGGCAATCGCCCCAAAACTCTATGATAGCATACCCTAAAGATGCTAGACTAGATGGACCACAGGTCTGATCCAGCAGGGCTCTTCTGGTATTCTTAAGAAGGCCTCGGCCTCTTCTATGCCCTGTTGTTGGCCCTCCAGAGGAACTGGTTGGCCACTGTGTGAGACAGGATGCTGGACTGGATGGACCCTCACTGGTCTGATCCAGCAGGGCTCTTCTGATGTTCTTAGGAAGGCCTCGGCCTCTCTGCCCTGTTGTTGGCCCTCCAGAGGAACTGGTTGGCCACTGTGTGAGACAGGATGCTGGACTGGATGGACCCTCACTGGTCTGATCCAGCAGGGCTCTTCTGATGTTCTTAGGAAGGCCTCGGCCTCTCTGCCCTGTTATTGGCCCTCCAGAGGAACTGGTTTGCCACTGTGTGAGACAGGATGCTGGACTGGAAGAACCCTCACTAGACTGACCCAGCAGGGCTCTTCTGAGGTTCTTATGAAGGCCTCGGCCTCTCTGCCCTGTTGTTGGCCCTCCAGAGGAACTGGTTGGCCGCCGTGTGAGACGGGATGCTGGACTAGATGGACCCTCACTGGTCTGATCCAGCAGGGCTCTTCTGATGTTCTTATGAAGGCCTCGGCCTCGGCCTCTCTGCCCTGTTGTTGGCCCTCCAGAGGAACTGGTTGGCCACTGTGTGAGACAGGATGCTGGACTAGATGGACCCTCACTGGTCTGATCCAGCAGGGCTCTTCTGAGGTTCTTATGAAGGCCTTGGCCTCGGCCTCTCTGCCCTGTTGTTGGCCCTACAGAGAAACTGGTTGGCCACTGTGTGAGACAGGATGCTGGACTGGATGGACCACTGGTCCGATCCAGCAGGGCTCTTCTGGTGTTCTTAGGAAGGCCTCGGCCTCTCTGCCTTGTGGTTGGCCCTCCAGAGGACCAGGCTGGCCACTGTGTGAGACAGGATGCTGGAATTGGCGGACGATTGATCTGTTCCGGCAGGGCTCTTCTGACGCTCTTACTTTCTTACAGCCTCTACGTGAAGAATCGGGACGTTGTCCTAAAATAAGGGGCAACCCACTGCCTGCCTTCTCAGCTTCTCTCATCTGTTGCTCCATTTCCCGACTCCCTCAGGGTTCCAGCTCCAAGTGTGCATAATGCTGTCTCAGCCAGGGAACTCGGGCGGCCGCGAAGAGAGTCCCCTTCCAGCCAAGAAGAGACTGCAATCTCCTAATGACAACTGGCCGGCTCTTTGGCAGGGACCCGTCCCCGAGCAGCCGGGATCTCTCATTTTTATCGCTTTTGTGCATCTCTCAGCTGCCTCTCATGAACTGAGTGCGCTTCCCCCCCCCCCCCCCCCCGGTTTAATTACATTAACGTAATTTAGGACTTCATGCCACAGAGCTGCCAGTTCATCAGGAGTTCTGCTGACTCGTTTCCACCGAAGTGGCCACCCCACCCCCGTTTGGGGCTTGCCAGATATTCTGATGCTGTCTCTGCGGCAAATAATCCATCACCGGGTATTCTGGCAAGGGAGAGCTGTCAAAGCCAGGGGAAGAAGAATTTGGGGGGAATTTGCAGAGGGGCGAAGCAAAGAATGAGGGGGGGGGGAGGCCTTATTGTACAGAAACACTATTTTTGCTTTATATATATATATGCAGGCATCGTATATATGGGGCAGACGATGATACCCCTGCACCCTTCCCATAAATGTTCTCGGGCTTTCGTCGGCAACCAGCACAAGGGAGCGGATGAAGAGTCAAATCAGCCAGTATCTTAATGCCCCTGTATAAATCGGTGGTGGGACCTCATTTGGAGTACTGTGTACAGTTCTGGTCACCACACCTCAAGAAAGATATTATAGCATTGAAGAAAGTGCAGAAAAGGGCAACTAGAATGATCTTCCCTATGAAGAAAGGTTGAAGTGCTTGGGGCTCTTTAGCTTGGAGAAACGACGGCTGAGGGGTGACATGATCGAGGTTTATAAGATTATGCATGGGACAGAGCAGGTCGAGAAAGAGGTACTTTTCTCCCTTTGTCACAGTACAAGAACTCGTGGGCACTCCATGAAATTGCTGAGCAGTCGGGTTAGAACAGATAAAAGGAAGTACTTCTTCACCCAGAGAGTGATTAACACGTGGAATTCACTGCCACAGGAGGGGGTGGCGGCTACAAGCACAGACAGCTTCAAGAGGGAATTGGATAAGCATATGGAGCAGAGCAGAGGTCCACCCGTTACTATTAGCCACAAGGTATAGATAGGAACTCTCAGTCTGGGGCAAGTGATGCTCTGTCTTCTTGGTGCTGGGGGGGGGGCAACAGTGGGAGGGCTTCTAGTGTCCTGGCCCCACTGCTGGACCTCCTGATGGCACCTGGTGTTTTTGACCACTGTGTGACCCAGAGTGTTGGACTGGATGGGCCATTGGCCTGATCCGATATCGGCTTCTCTTATGTTCTTAGTTGGGTCTGGTCATCAGAAGTCCAAATCTCTACTCTGCCAAGCAGTGTTCCCTCTAAGCTGAGTTAGTGTGAGTTAGCTCATAGTTTTTTAGCCTCGGGCAATTGCGTAAAAACAGGGAGACAGCCGGGCAAGGAGGTGAAGGTGGCTTTAGTAGAAGAAGAGGAAGAAGAAGAGATTGGATTTATACACTACCCGAAGGAGTCTCAGAGCAGCTTACAATCTCCTTTCCCTTCCCCTCCCCCCAACAGACACCCTGTTGCAGCGTTCCCCCTAAGCTGAGTTAGTGTGAGCTAGCTCACAGTTTTTTAGCCTCCGGCTCACCCATCAGTCATCCCCTTTTCACTAATCTTGTGAACTGAGTGAAGGCAGAGGGGCCTACTCCATCCAGGCTCCATCCACAGAGACTTTGGGGCACACCTGGGCTGCTCCCTCAGAGACGCAAAGCGCCCTCGGCCTCTCTTGTGAGAACCCCCCCCCCACACTGAAGTTCTTTCCGAGTTACACAACTCCGCTGCTCTTTGCCAGCTTCAGCTCTTGCACTGGAATGAACATTTGAAGAGCAGAAGGGGGAAACTTCTGTCAGAGCCTTTTTGTTCCAGAACGTTACACCTCCCGCAGCCACAATCCTATCCACTCCCTTACTTGGGAGCAAACCGCATTGAGCCACGTGGGGCTTCCTTCTGAGTAAACGCACCGAGAGCTTGCGCTGCAAAGAACTCGTTATCCCAACCAAAGATGCTGAGAAACAATTTTAATAGCACTTGGCCAATAAAAAAAATGTTTTTGGTACAAGTTGTCTACAAATATTTGTCTAGAGACGAGGAGGTGAGAAATTTGAGCTTTCCACAAAATACTCTCGTGTCTCTGAGCAATCTGTCCGCCGTTCGGAGTTCTGCCACAATCCTGGGCGGTTTGCATAATAGCCATGTGGTCTAGAATTGCTCTGATGTGCGGGGAAGGGACTGGAGTGTCACACAAGGATGTGACTCTCAGCTACAAAGTATAGTTGGAACACTCTGTCTGGGGCAAGCGATGCTCTGTATTCTTGGTGCTTGGGAAGCAAGCGTGGGAGGGATTCCAAAGTCCTGACCCTGTTGGTGGACCTCTTGATGGCACCTGGGGTTTGGTGATTGTGACACAGATCGGTGGACTAGATGGGCCATTAGCCTGATCCAATGTGACTTCTCTTCAGTTCTTATATGGAGCAGAGGTCCATCAGTGGCTATTAACCACAAGATATCAATGGAACACTGTCTGGAGCAGTGATGCTCTGTATTCTTGATGCTTAGGGGGCAACAGTTGGAAGGCTTCTGGAGTTCTGGCCCCACTGGTGGACCTCCTGATGGCACCTGGGTTTTGGCCACTGTGTGACACAGAGTACTGGACTGGATGGGCCACTGGCCTGATCCAACACTGGCTTCTCTTATGTTCTTATGTCTGGGGTAGTGATGCTCTGTATTCTTTGTGCTTGGGGGGCAACAGTGGGAGGGCTTCTGGAGTTCTGGCCCAGCTGGTGGACCTCCTGGTGGCACCTGGGTTTTTGGCCACTGTGTGACTCAGAGTGTTGGATTGGATGGGGCATTGGCCTGATCCAACACTGGTTTCTCTTATGTTCTTAAGTCTGGGGTAGTGATGCTCTGTATTCTTGGTGCTTGGAGGGGCAACAGTGGGAGAGGGCTTCCGGAGTTCAGGCCCTGCTGGTGGACCTCCTGGTGGCCCCTGGGTTTTGGCCACTGTGTGACACAGAGTGTTGGATTGGATGGGGCATTGGCCTGATCCAACACTGGTTTCTCTTATGTTCTTAAGTCTGGGGTAGTGATGCTCTGTATTCTTGGTGCTTGGAGGGGCAACAGTGGGAGAGGGCTTCCGGAGTTCAGGCCCTGCTGGTGGACCTCCTGGTGGCCCCTGGGTTTTGGCCACTGTGTGACACAGAGTGTTGGATTGGATGGGGCATTGGCCTGATCCAACACTGGTTTCTCTTATGTTCTTAAGTCTGGGGTAGTGATGCTCTGTATTCTTGGTGCTTGGAGGGGCAACAGTGGGAGAGGGCTTCTGGAGTTCAGGCCCTGCTGGCGGACCTCCTGGTGGCCCCTGGGTTTTGGCCACTGTGTGACACAGAGCGTTGGCCTGGAGGGGCCACTGGCCTGATCCAACATGGCTTCTCTTACGTTCTTATGATCAGAAGGTAGCCGTGTTGTTCTGCAGTGGCATATCTAGATTCGAGTCTGGTACTGACCAACAACTGGACTCAATTCCCTGGAATTATTTGTACTGCACAATCACTCACTCAGCTGTTACTGAAAGTCCAGTTATTGTTGTCAGCCCACTGTATTTTACTACCTGCGGTGCCTTTTACAGTTACCAGATGTCTTCCTTTTAGAGGATATGTCCTCTGTTTTTGGTGTCCTTTTTTGGGCTCTTTGGTGTAGTTTGGTGTAGTGGTTAAGTGCGTGGACTCTGGGAGAACCAGGTTTGATTCCCCACTCCCCCACCTGCAGATGCTGGATGGCCTTGGGCAAGCCATAGTTTTGGCACAGCTGTTCTTGAAAAAAGAGCAGCTTCTGTCACAGCTCTCTCAGCCCCACCTACCTCGCAGGGCGTCGGTTGTGGGGAGGGGAAGGAGTTTGTAAGCCGCTCTGAGACTCCCATGGGTGGTGAAGGGCACAGTATAAATCCAATCTCCTCCTCCTCCTCCTCTTCTTCTTATCACACCTCATCCAATCACACCTGCTATCCTCATTCACCTGCCATTGTCATTCGGCTTCTGAAATCACTCCACCCTCCAATATATAGGACAGATGGACTCACATTCTAGCTATATCTGAAGAAGTGAGCCGGGACTCACGAAAGCTCCTCCCCTGCCACAAATTTAGTTAGTCTTTCAGGTGCTCCTGGCTCTTTTCGACTGCTACAGACAGACTAAACACAGCTACCCCTCCTGATCCGTCCTGCGTTGTGCTTCCAGTTAACATAACACCGTACCCCAGGAACAAGAATTCTGTCCTGTTTTAGTGAAACAAACTGTTACTACTGCTCTTAACAATTAAGAATTGGGTAGGTGATGTAATTTGGAATAGTAGATTTAAATGTCGTTCTCTGTTTTGGGGACAAGGAAAATACCCTCCACAGCGAAGATGCTGTAAAGTTCGCTTCCATGCTAGAAAGGAGATGGAAGGGGGTCTAAGGATGGGATTCTTACAAATTAGGACACATCAATCTCCAGTTCTACCATGTTTGCTGCCGACAGGGGTCCGTTGGAGCAGGAGCGCAGCTCCAGGAGTGAGGAGCCCAGGGGGCGGGCACATGATCAAGCCCCGCCCCCTCCTCGGCTTCCCCGAGCAGTGCAGAGGCGCAGCACCCCGGGAAAGCCCTGCTAGGGTCTTTATTGTTTTTAATGTTTTGTTTTAATATTGATAATTTTATCATTGTTCCTTTTATAACTGTGTGCTGCTTTTCCAGAGACTTGCTCAAGGTGGCATATACGTTTTCTAAGTGTACCATTTTTTATCTGGGCACATGGCACATAAGTACTGGAGAAATTTCACCAGCCCTTCAGCAGCTTCCACGCCATCAGTTTGGTGTAGTGGTCAGGAGTTGGACTCTAATCTGGGAGAACCGGGTTTGATTCCCCACTCCTCCACATGCAGCTGCTGGTGTGACCTTGGGCCAGTCACAAGTTCTCTCAGAGCTGTTCTCTCATGAGCAGTTCGCAAAAGACCTCTCTCAGCCCCACCTACCTCACAGGGTGTCTTGTTGTGGGGAGGGGAAGGGGAAGGGATGGGCGGTGCACATGTCCTGGGTATCTCAAGTCTACTTGAAACCTGGTGGTTTCAAGGGAGCAGGAAGAGAAGGAGGGTGTGTTCTTGACACTTATTTTTATTGCACAAAGTATTGGCTGGGGAAGGGAATGGAGGAAGAGCAGGTCAGTTTCACTCACCTGTGGAATGGAGCCTGAGGGGTGGGTGTTGCCTTCTGACACACTTCTGGTATGTTAGGGAGTGTGGCATATGCAAATGAGTTATGCAAATGAGTTATGCAAATGAGCTCCTGCACCTTTTTTTCTACGAAATGACCCCTGGTTGCCAATGTTGTTCCCCCCTCCCAACTGAACCGAAACAGATAACCAGATACCGAGCTTGTGAGCCAAAATTCTACTTTGTGAGCAACTGGCATCCAAGTTGTGAGCGAACGATTTGGCTACTGCATCAATTATTTTGCTCTGGAGCCCTCCTTCCTGTGCTAAGACAGAAAGGTGTGAGCTGGAGGCTAAGAAACTGTGAGCTAGCTCACAGTAACTCAGCTTAGAGGGAACACTGGTTGCCAGCTCCAGGTTGGGAAACTCCTGGAGATTTAGGAATGGAGCCTGGGGAGGACGGGGCCCCCAGTGAGGCACAATGCCTGCAAGCCATCCATTTTCTCAAGGGGGACTGATCTCTCTAGTCTGGAAATGAGCTGCAATACCAGGGGATCCCCAGGTCCTACCTGGAGGCTGGCATCCCTATAGGGTTGCCAGCTGTGTGTTGAGAAAATCCTGGCGATCTGAGGTCGGTGTCCTGGGGAGGGTGGGGTTTGGGGGTGGGAGGGACCTCACACACTGTTCCCTCTAAGCTGAGTTAGTGTGAGCTAGCTCACAGTTTTTTAGCCTCCAGCTCACACATTCCTGTCTTTGCTCAGGAAGGATGGTGCCAGAGCAAGCTAATGTATGCAGCAGCCAAATCGCTCGCTCACAACTTTAATAGCAGTAGCTCACAAGGTAGAATTTTTGCTCACAGCACTCCAGGATTTAGAAGGAACATTGGACCTCAGTAGAGTATAATGCCATAGAGCCCCCCCCCCCCCCATCCTTCCCAAATCGGCCATTTTCTCCAGGGGGACTTTTTCTATATTGCCTGGAGGCCAGTCGTAATTCCGGGCCGTCTCCAAAGCCACCCCTTGGGGACTGGCAACCAACCCTGCATCCCTGGCTGTGGAGGCGCCGTGATTCCGGGAGATCTCCAGCCCGCACCTGGAGGCTGGCAAGTTGCATGTCAATAGCTCCCCCCCCCCCCCGCCCCAGGATCTGATGCTGCAGTTTTATTATGCTGAAGGGGGGGAGGGGGGGGGAGTTGAATTCTCCAAGAGGAGCAATTCGGTGTGCTGCTTGGCAACTTGCAAAGGGTTTGGGGAGGGAAGTCGATTCCCACGTGCACGAGCGGGGTCGGGGGGGGGGGGGGCGTTGCTTGGCAGGAGAGGCCCAGGCGGGCCGCGGCCTAGCCGGTTGCCATGGCGACGCGGCCCTCCTCACTCGAGGCGAGGCGCCTGCGCGGGCCGCGCTCGGACTAGGCCTCGGCGCCTGGCTCTGGGCTCCCGCCTCGCTTCCCGGCGGCGGCCATGGACCGGCAGGGCTCGGACTCCGTGCTCGGCTACCTGGCGGAGGTGGAGGCGCTGGCCGAGGAGGTGCTGGCGGGGAGGCAGCAGGTAGGCCCGGCGCGCGCATGGGGGGGGGGGGGGTTGGGCGCGCACCCCTCTAGGCTCAGCCCCGCCGCGGCCTGACACCCCCCCTCCCACCCCCCGGGAAGGAACTGAGGCCTGGGCTCAGGGTCGTGGGCTGCTGCACCACTCCTCACCACAGCCCTGTGAGGTAGGCCACCCGGAAGTGGCGCTGCTGGAGAAACGTGAGGACGGGATTAAGAAGGGGGGGGGGGGCGGGGGCGGACGGGTCCTTCAAACCCACGCTGTGGATATAGGAGGAACATAAAGGTAAGCCGGTGCTGGACACTCTGCGTCACACACAGGGGCCAAAAACACCCCAGGGGCCCTCAGGAGGTCCAGCAGTGGGGCCAGGAGACTAGAAGCCCCCCCACACACACACTGTTGTCCCCCCCCCGTAATGCTCCCTCTAAGCTGTGGAGACTTGTGAGCAGAAACTGTGCTTTAGTTTGCTCTGCTTTAGTTTGCTCCGGCGCCACCCCTTCCTGAGCTGAGACAGCAGTGCGTGAGCCGGAGGCTAAGAAACTATGACCTAGCTCACAGCAACTCAGCTTAGAAGGAACACTGCCCCCCCCCCCCCCATCAAGCACCCAGAATACAGAGCATCACTTGCCCGAGACTGAGAGTTCCTATCCATACCTTGTGGCTAAGAGCCACTGATGGACCTCTGCTCCATATAAGAACATAAGAGAAGCCAATGTTGGATCAGGCCAGTGGCCCCTCCAGTCCAACACTCTGTGTCACACAGTGGCCAAGAACACCAGGTGCCCTCAGGAGGTCCAGCAGTGGGGCCAGGACACTAGAAGCCCTCCCACTGCTCCCCCCCCCAAGCACCAAGAATACAGAGCATCACTTGCCCCAGACTGAGAGTTCCTATCCATACCTTGTGGCTAAGAGCCACTGATGGACCTCTGCTCCATATAAGAACACAAGAGAAGCCAGTGTTGGATCAGGGCAGTGGCCCATCCAGTCCAACACTCTGTGTCACACAGTGGCCAGAAACACCAGGTGCCCTCAGGAGGTCCAGCAGTGGGGCCAGGACACCAGAAGCCCTCCCACTGCTCCCCCCCCCCCCAAGCACCAAGAATACAGAGCATCCCTTGCCCCAGACAGAAGAACATAAGAGAAGCCAATGTTGGATTAGGCCAATGGCCCATCCAGTCCAACACTCTGTGACACACAGTGGCCAAAAACACCCCAGGTGCCCTCAGGAGGTCCAGCAGTGGGGCCAGGACACTAGAAGCCCTCCCACTGCTGCCCCCCGCAAGCACCAAGAAGACAGAGCATCACTTGCCCCAGACATAAGAACATAAGAGAAGCCAATGTTGGATCAGGCCAATGGCCCATCCAGTCCAACACTCTGTGACACACATTGGCCAAAAACACCCCAGGTGCCCTCAGGAGGTCCAGCAGTGGGGCCAGGACACTAGAAGCCCTCCCACTGCTCCCCCCCCCCAAGCACCAAGAAGACAGAGCATCACTTGCCCCAGACAAAAGAACATAAGAGAAGCCAATGTTGGATCAGGCCAATGGCCCATCCAGTCCAACACTCTGTGACACACAGTGGCCAGAAACACCAGGTGCCCTCAGGAGGTCCAGCAGTGGGGCCAGGACACTAGAAGCCCTCCCACTGCTCCCCCTCCCCCAAGCACCAAGAATACAGAGCATCCCTTGCCCCAGACAGAAGAACATAAGAGAAGCCAATGTTGGATTAGGCCAATGGCCCATCCAGTCCAACACTCTGTGTCACACCGTGGCCAAAAATACCAGGTGCCACCAGGAGGTCCAGCAGTGGGGTCAGGACACGAGAAGCCCTCCCACTGCTCCCCCCCCCCAAGCACCAAGAATACAGAGCATCCCTTGCCCCAGACAGAAGAACATAAGAGAAGCCAATGTTGGATTAGGCCAATGGCCCATCCAGTCCAACACTCTGTGTCACACAGTGGCCAAAAATACCAGGTGCCACCAGGAGGTCCAGCAGTGGGGCCAGGACACTAGAAGCCCTCCCACTGCTCCCCCCCCAAGCACCAAGAATACAGAGCATCCCTTGCCCCAGACAGAAGAACATAAGAGAAGCCAATGTTGGATTAGGCCAATGGCCCATCCAGTCCAACACTCTGTGTCACACAGTGGCCAAAAATACCAGGTGCCACCAGGAGGTCCAGCAGTGGGGTCAGGACACTAGAAGCCCTCCCACTGCTCCCCCCCCCCAAGCACCAAGAATACAGAGCATCCCTTGCCCCAGACAGAACAACATAAGAGAAGCCAATGTTGGATCAGGCCAATGGCCCATCCAGTCCAACACTCTGTGACACACAGTGGCCAAAAACACCCCAGGTGCCCTCAGGAGGTCCAGCAGTGGGGCCAGGACACTAGAAGCCCTCCCACTGCTGCCCCCCGCAAGCACCAAGAAGACAGAGCATCACTTGCCCCAGACATAAGAACATAAGAGAAGCCAATGTTGGATCAGGCCAATGGCCCATCCAGTCCAACACTCTGTGACACACAGTGGCCAAAAACACCCCAGGTGCCCTCAGGAGGTCCAGCAGTGGGGCCAGGACACTAGAAGCCCTCCCACTGCTCCCCCCCCCAAGCACCAAGAAGACAGAGCATCACTTGCCCCAGACAAAAGAACATAAGAGAAGCCAATGTTGGATCAGGCCAATGGCCCATCCAGTCCAACACTCTGTGACACACAGTGGCCAGAAACACCAGGTGCCCTCAGGAGGTCCAGCAGTGGGGCCAGGACACTAGAAGCCCTCCCACTGCTCCCCCTCCCCCAAGCACCAAGAATACAGAGCATCCCTTCCCCCAGACAGAAGAACATAAGAGAAGCCAATGTTGGATTAGGCCAATGGCCCATCCAGTCCAACACTCTGTGTCACACAGTGGCCAAAAATACCAGGTGCCACCAGGAGGTCCAGCAGTGGGGTCAGGACACGAGAAGCCCTCCCACTGCTCCCCCCCCCAAGCACCAAGAATACAGAGCATCCCTTGCCCCAGACAGAAGAACATAAGAGAAGCCAATGTTGGATTAGGCCAATGGCCCATCCAGTCCAACACTCTGTGTCACACAGTGGCCAAAAATACCAGGTGCCACCAGGAGGTCCAGCAGTGGGGTCAGGACACGAGAAGCCCTCCCACTGCTCCCCCCCCCCAAGCACCAAGAATACAGAGCATCCCTTGCCCCAGACAGAAGAACATAAGAGAAGCCAATGTTGGATTAGGCCAATGGCCCATCCAGTCCAACACTCTGTGTCACACAGTGGCCAAAAATACCAGGTGCCACCAGGAGGTCCAGCAGTGGGGTCAGGACACTAGAAGCCCTCCCACTGCTCCCCCCCCCAAGCACCAAGAATACAGAGCATCCCTTGCCCCAGACAGAAGAACATAAGAGAAGCCAATGTTGGATTAGGCCAATGGCCCATCCAGTCCAACACTCTGTGTCACACAGTGGCCAAAAATACCAGGTGCCACCAGGAGGTCCAGCAGTGGGGCCAGGACACTAGAAGCCCTCCTACTGCTCCCCCCCCAAGCACCAAGAATACAGAGCATCCCTTGCCCCAGACAGAAGAACATAAGAGAAGCCAATGTTGGATCAGGCCAATGGCCCATCCAGTCCAACACTCTGTGTCACACAGTGGCCAAAAATACCAGGTGCCACCAGGAGGTCCAGCAGTGGGGTCAGGACACTAGAAGCCCTCCCACTGCTCCCCCCCCCAAGCACCAAGAATACATAGCATCCCTTGCCCCAGACAGAAGAACATAAGAGAAGCCAATGTTGGATTAGGCCAATGGCCCATCCAGTCCAACACTCTGTGTCACACAGTGGCCAAAAATACCAGGTGCCACCAGGAGGTCCAGCAGTGGGGTCAGGACACTAGAAGCCCTCCCACTGCTCCCCCCCCCAAGCACCAAGAATACAGAGCATCACTTGCCCCAGACTGAGAGTTCCTATCCATACCTTGTGGCTAAGAGCCACTGATGGACCTCTGCTCCATATAAGAACATAAGAGAAGCCAATGTTGGATCAGGTCAGTGGCCCCTCCAGTCCAACACTCTGTGTCACACAGTGGCCAGAAACACCAGGTGCCCTCAGGAGGTCCAGCAGTGGGGCCAGGACACTAGAAGCCCTCCCACTGCTGCCCCCCGCAAGCACCAAGAAGACAGAGCATCCCTTGCCCCAGACATAAGAACATAAGAGAAGCCAATGTTGTATCAGGCCAGTGGCCCATCCAGTCCAACACTCTGTGACACACAGTGGCCAAAAACACCCCAGGGGCCCTCAGGAGGTCCAGCAGTGGGGCCAGGAGACTAGAAGCCCCCCCACACACACACTGTTGTCCCCCCCCCGTAATGCTCCCTCTAAGCTGTGGAGACTTGTGAGCAGAAACTGTGCTTTAGTTTGCTCTGCTTTCGTTTGCTCCGGAGCCACCCCTTCCTGAGCTGAGACAGCAGTGCGTGAGCCAGAGGCTAAGAAACTATGACCTAGCTCACAGCAACTCAGCTTAGAAGGAACACTGCTCCCCCCCCCCAGCACCCAGAAGACAGAGCATCACTTGCCCGAGACTGAGAGTTCCTATCCATACCTTGTGGCTAAGAGCCACTGATGGACCTTTGCTCCATATAAGAACATAAGAGAAGCCAATGTTGGACTGGGCCAATGACCCATCCAGTCCAACACTCTGTGTCACACAGTGGCCAGAAACACCAGGTGCCCTCAGGAGGTCCACCACTGGGGCCAGGACACCAGAAGCCCTCCCACTGCTGCCCGCCCCGCCCCCCCCAAGCACCAAGAATACAGAGCACCACTTGCCCCAGACTGAGAGTCCCTGTCTATACCTTGTGGCTAAGAGCCACTGATGGACCTCTGCTCCATAAAAGAACAGAAGAGAAGCCATGTCGGATCAGGCCAGTGGCCCATCCAGTCCAACACTGTGTCACACAGAGGCCAGAAACACCAGGTGCCCTCAGGAGGTCCAGCAGTGGGGCCAGGACACTAGAAGCCCTCCCACTGTTGTGCCCCCACTCCAAGCACCAAGAATACAGAGCATCACTTGCCCCAGACATAAGAACATAAGAGAAGCCAATGTTGGATCAGGCCAATGGCCCATCCAGTCCAACACTCTGTGTCACACAATGGCCAAAAACACCCCAGGTGCCCTCCGGAGGTCCAGCAGTGGGGCCAGGACACTAGAAGCCCTCCCACTGCTGCCCCCCGCAATCACCAAGAAGACAGAGCATCACTTGCCCCAGACATAAGAACATAAGAGAAGCCAATGTTGGATCAGGCCAATGGCCCATCCAGTCCAACACTCTGTGACACACAGTGGCCAAAAACACCCCAGGTGCCCTCAGGAGGTCCAGCAGTGGGGCCAGGACACGAGAAGCCCTCCCACTGCTCCCCCCCCAAGCACCAAGAATACAGAGCATCCCTTGCCCCAGACAGAAGAACATAAGAGAAGCCAATGTTGGATTAGGCCAATGGCCCATCCAGTCCAACACTCTGTGTCACACAGTGGCCAAAAATACCAGGTGCCACCAGGAGGTCCAGCAGTGGGGTCAGGACACTAGAAGCCCTCCCACTGCTCCCCCCACCCAAGCACCAAGAATACAGAGCATCCCTTGCCCCAGACAGAAGAACATAAGAGAAGCCAATGTTGGATTAGGCCAATGGCCCATCCAGTCCAACACTCTGTGTCACACAGTGGCCAGAAACACTAGGTGCCCTCAGGAGGTCCACCAGTGGGGCCAGGACACCAGAAGCCCTCCCACTGCTGCCCGCCCCCCCCAAGCACCAAGAATACAGAGCACCACTTGCCCCAGACTGAGAGTCCCTGTCTATACCTTGTGGCTAGGAGCCACTGATGGACTTCTGCTCCAGATGATTATCCAATTCCCTCTTGAATTGCTTCTCTGTGCTTGTAGCTGCCGCCACCTCCTGCAGCAGTGAATTCCATGTGTTGATCACTCTTTGGGTGAAGAAGGACTTCCTTTTATCCGTTCTAACCCGACTGCTCAGCCATTCCATGGAGTGCCCACGAGTTCTTGTCTTGTGAGAAAGGGAGAAAAGGACCTCTTTCTCTACCTGCTCTATCCCATGCATAATCTTATAAACCTCGATCATGTCACCCCTCAGCTGTAGTTTCTCCAAGCTAAAGAGCCCCAAGCGCTTCAACCTTTCTTCGTAGGGAAAGTGTTCCCTATGTTTCCCTATGAAACTAAGTGGGTCTTTCTCTTTCATTTTCTTTTCTAAATCTACTGCACATGGTGGATTCAGGTAGGTAGCAGCTGAACGAAGTTGGAGTCCAGCGGGCCCCTTTAAGGCTCTCTCGGCCCCACCGACCTCACAGGGTGTCTGTTGTGGGGAGAGGAAGGGAAAGGAGATTGTAAGCTGCTCTGAGACTCAGTGAAGGGTGCGGTAGAAATCCAATCTCTTCTTCTTATACCCAGAATTAAACTTTGTTGGTCTTAAAGATGCCACTGGACTCAAGCTTTGTTCTGTTGCACATAGTGCTTGCCAAATGAGGATGAGAAAACTGTGGGCACAACAACATTGAGATAGATTTAGGTTGCCATCTCTGGATGGGGAAGTTCCTGGAGATTTGGGGGTGGAACCGGGGGAGGGGCCTCATCAGGGTACAATGCTCCAGAGTCCCCCCTCCGAAATACACGGTGTGCTCCTGTCATTCTCAAGGCGCTGAATCTTAGCTGCACAATGTGTCTTATATAGGACTGGCAATAAGCATCAACAGAAGTACAAATGAAAGCTTTCCCCACCTTTTGGAAGACTTCATGCAAGCAGAAGCGGGCTTGTAATTCTGGAATCTCCCAGTGATGCAAAACTGACTGGTAGTTGTTAAAACTGAATGTACTGAATACATGTACCTGATAAGGATTTTATAATAGCACACTATGCACGTTATAGAATGATAGTTACCAATAGAACCCATTAATTTACAAAAGTTTCTTGCAGTGTATATTTATTTGTGATTAGACCCACCTGCAGGTTGGTACCCCTACCACGGAGGGGGGATTTGGGGAGGAATTTCACCTACACCCTATGATGTACAGAGTTTGCCCTCTGAAGTGGCCATTATCTCCAGGGAAACTAACTGTTGTCTGTAGTCCGGAGAGCAGTTCTAATACTGGGAGAATTCCTGACCCCTCTGGAGGTGTGGGCAACCCTATCTGAGACCCTTGGATAATATTAAACTAAATCAGGTGTGGCAGGGTGGTGTTATAATTTGGTTTCAGGGCGGTCGCCGTATTAGCCTGCACCAACAGGACAGAAGTGAAGTCCAGCAGCGCCTTAAAGCTGAGCAGCATTTTCCTGGGGAGATGCTTTTGCGAGTCAAAGTTCATTTTGTCAGATGGCACGGGTAATATTTGTGTCTGATCCGGCCCTCGTGACGAATGAGCTTGACACCTGTGTGCTAGAACAACCAACATGTGATGAGAATGGCCGGTAGAAGTATTTTTCTGGGGCAAAAGGGCTTTGACTGGTTTACGCGGCGAGCCTTCTTAACACGACCCTGTCTTTTCAGATCGTGGCCCTGGATCAGAAACGGAATCAGAACCGGGAAGCACTCAGAGCCCTGAGCAAGGAGCTGGCCAGTTCAGGTGAGGCGAACTTCTTGAATGTATGAAGCTGGCATTAGTTAGTATTTATTTATTTAATCTCAGCGTCTGAAGGGAGCGCCAGGGTAAATACATGTTGGAAATGTAAAATAAACACAGGTACATACTACCATGTGTGGTGGACATGCGCAAAAGCAAAGACTTTTTGGCAGATGGTTCAAAAAACGCTTCAAGATATAATGTTGATTGAAATCCCGTTGAAACCAGAACTATACTTATTGAACATCATACCAGAAGGAATGGTAAAAGAACAAAAGAAATTGACTATACACGGAATTACAGCGGCACATTTACTATTTGCAAAATACTGGAAGATGGAAAAAACTCCCACTATGGAGGAATATATTAAAAAAATGTATGAGGTAGCCGAAATGGATAATTTGACATTAAAGTTAAATAACAAGCAGGAATGTGTATTTGCTAGAACATGGAAACAGTTTTATGATTGGTACGATAATAGATATAATGTAAGATAGGGGAATGGGCAGAAGGGATGTTAAAGCACTGGTTGTCTACTCTGTGTTAAAGATAATGTATGTTTAAAGATGTGAATATGTTGGAAAAGATGGAAACTTGAATAAAAATATTAAAAAAAATAAAAATAAATAAAGGGAGCGCCAGGGTCATCTAGTCAAACCGCCTGCCAACATGGGAACCGGAGTTATTATATCCCTGACAAGTAGGTAGCCAGTCGATACTTAGAAACCTCCAATGATGAAGAAGCTACCGCCTCACAAGGAGACTGTTCCAGTGTCTGACACGCATCATTATCACGAAGGTCCTTCTCAAATTTAGATGAAACCTTCTTTACTGTAGTATGTATCCATTAGTCCCAAGTCGTCCTCCAACATGACTGAAAACGTAAGAACATCAGGAGAGCCCTGCTGGATCAGACCAGTGGTCCATCTAGTCCAGCCTCCTGTCTCACAGAGTGGCCATCCAGTTCCTCTGGAGGGCCAACAACGGGGCATAGAGGCTGAGGCCTTCCCCTGATGTTGCTTCCTGGCTCTAGGATTCAAAGCCTTAGTGCTTCTGAATGTGGAGGTTCCCTTCAGTCACCATGGCTAGTAGCCACTGATAAACTTATCCTCCACAAATCTGTCTAATCCTCTTTTAAAGCAGTCTATTCCGGTGGCACTACATCCTCTGGCAGCGAATTCCAAATTTTAATAACTCACTATGTAAAGTAGTATTTCCTTTTGTCCACCCTGAACCTACTGCCCATTGGCTTCATTGGATGCCCTCAAATTCTAGTCTTTTGGGACAGGGTGAATAATTTCTCTTTTGTCAGCTCTCTCCACCTCTGTTCATAATTTTAGAAACCTCTATTAGGTTCATCCTCAGAGGCAGTCGACCTGTGAATCCCAGAGCCAGGAGGCAACATTAGGGGAAGGCCTGTGTGCCCTGTTGTTGGCCCTCCCGAGGAACTGGTTGGCCGCTGTGTGAGTCAGGATGCTGGACTGGATGGACCCTCGCTGGTCTGACCCAGCAGGGCTCTTCTGATGTTCTTATGAAGGCCTCGGCCTCTCTGCCCTGTTGTTGGCCCTCCAGAGGAATTGGTTGGCCAGTATGGGAGAAAGGAAGCTGGACTTGATGGACCATGTTCTTATGAAGGCCTCGGCCTTTCTGCCCTGTTGTTGGCCCTCCAGAGGTACTGGTTGGCCACTGTGTGAGATGGGATGCTGGACTGGATGGACCCTCACTGGTCTGACCCAGCAGGGCTCTTCTGAAGTTCTTATGAAGGCCTCGGCCTCTCTGCCCTGTTGTTGGCCCTCCAGAGGAACTGGTTGGCCACTGTGTGAGACAGGATGCTGGACTAGATGGACCCTCACTGGTCTGATCCAGCAGGGCTCTTCTGATGTTCTTAGGAAGGCCTCGGCCTCTCTGCCCTGTTGTTGTCCCTCCAGAGAAACTGGTTGGCCACTGTGTGAGACAGGATGCTGGACTAGATGGACACTCACTGGTCTGATCCAGCAGGGCTCTTCTGAAGTTCTTATGAAGGCCTCGGCCTCTCTGCCCTGTTGTTGTCCCTCCAGAGAAACTGGTTGGCCACTGTGTGAGACAGGATGCTGGACTAGATGGACCCTCACTGGTCTGATCCAGCAGGGCTCTTCTGATGTTCTTAGGAAGGCCTCGGCCTCTCTGCCCTGTTGTTGTCCCTCCAGAGAAACTGGTTGGCCACTGTGTGAGACAGGATGCTGGACTGGATGGACCCTCACTGGTCTGACCCAGCAGGGCTCTTCTGAAGTTCTTATGAAGGCCTCGGCCTCTCTGCCCTGTTGTTGGCCCTCCAGAGGAACTGGTTGGCCACTGTGTGAGACAGGATGCTGGACTAGATGGACCCTCACTGGTCTGATCCAGCAGGGCTCTTCTGATGTTCTTAGGAAGGCCTCGGCCTCTCCGCCCTGTTGTTGGCCCTCCAGAGAAACTGGTTGGCCACTGTGTGAGACAGGATGCTGGACTGGATGGACCCTCACTGGTCTGACCCAGCAGGGCTCTTCTGAAGTTCTTATGAAGGCCTCGGCCTCTCTGCCCTGTTGTTGTCCCTCCAGAGAAACTGGTTGGCCTCTGTGTGAGACAGGATGCTGGACTAGATGGACCCTCACTGGTCTGATCCAGCAGGGCTCTTCTGATGTTCTTAGGAAGGCCTCGGCCTCTCTGCCCTGTTGTTGTCCCTCCAGAGAAACTGGTTGGCCACTGTGTGAGACAGGATGCTGGACTGGATGGACCCTCACTGGTCTGACCCAGCAGGGCTCTTCTGAAGTTCTTATGAAGGCCTCGGCCTCTCTGCCCTGTTGTTGGCCCTCCAGAGGAACTGGTTGGCCACTGTGTGAGACAGGATGCTGGACTAGATGGACCCTCACTGGTCTCATCCAGCAGGGCTCTTCTGATGTTCTTAGGAAGGCCTCGGCCTCTCTGCCCTGTTGTTGTCCCTCCAGAGAAACTGGTTGGCCACTGTGTGAGACAGGATGCTGGACTGGATGGACCCTCACTGGTCTGACCCAGCAGGGCTCTTCTGAAGTTCTTATGAAGGCCTCGGCCTCTCTGCCCTGTTGTTGTCCCTCCAGAGAAACTGGTTGGCCTCTGTGTGAGACAGGATGCTGGACTAGATGGACCCTCACTGGTCTGATCCAGCAGGGCTCTTCTGATGTTCTTAGGAAGGCCTCGGCCTCTCTGCCCTGTTGTTGTCCCTCCAGAGAAACTGGTTGGCCACTGTGTGAGACAGGATGCTGGACTGGATGGACCCTCACTGGTCTGACCCAGCAGGGCTCTTCTGAAGTTCTTATGAAGGCCTCGGCCTCTCTGCCCTGTTGTTGGCCCTCCAGAGGAACTGGTTGGCCACTGTGTGAGACAGGATGCTGGACTAGATGGACCCTCACTGGTCTGATCCAGCAGGGCTCTTCTGATGTTCTTAGGAAGGCCTCGGCCTCTCTGCCCTGTTGTTGGCCCTCCAGAGGAACTGGCTGGCCACTGTGTGAGACCGGATGCTGGACTAGATGGACCCTCACTGGTCTGACCCAGCAGGGCTCTTCTGAAGTTCTTATGAAGGCCTCGGCCTCTCCGCCCTGTTGTTGGCCCTCCAGAGGAACTGGCTGGCCACTGTGTGAGACAGGATGCTGGACTAGATGGACCCTCACTGGTCTGATCCAGCAGGGCTCTTCTGATGTTCTTAGGAAGGCCTCGGCCTCTCTGCCCTGTTGTTGGCCCTCCAGAGGAACTGGCTGGCCACTGTGTGAGACAGGATGCTGGACTAGATGGACCCTCACTGGTCTGACCCAGCAGGGCTCTTCTGAAGTTCTTATGAAGGCCTCGGCCTCTCCGCCCTGTTGTTGGCCCTCCAGAGGAACTGGCTGGCCACTGTGTGAGACAGGATGCTGGACTAGATGGACCCTCACTGGTCTGATCCAGCAGGGCTCTTCTGAAGTTCTTATGAAGGCCTCGGCCTCTCTGCCCTGTTGTTGGCCCTCCAGAGGAACTGGTTGGCCACTGTGTGAGACAAGATGCTGGACTAGAGGGACCACTGGTCTGATCCAGCAGGGCTCTTCTGATGTTCTTAGGAAGGCCTCGGCCTCTCTGCCCTGTTGTTGGCCCTCCAGAGGAACTGGTTGGCCACTGTGTGAGACAAGATGCTGGACTAGAGGGACCACTGGTCTGATCCAGCAGGGCTCTTCTGAAGTTCTTATGAAGGCCTCGGCCTCTCTGCCCTGTTGTTGGCCCTCCAGGGGATCTGGTTGGCCGCTGTGTGAGACAAGATGCTGGACTAGAGGGACCACTGGTCTGATCCAGCAGGGCTCTTCTGATGTTCTTAGGAAGGCCTCGGCCTCTCTGCCCTGTTGTTGGCCCTCCAGAGGAACTGGTTGGCCACTGTGTGAGACAAGATGCTGGACTAGAGGGACCACTGGTCTGATCCAGCAGGGCTCTTCTGAAGTTCTTATGAAGGCCTCGGCCTCTCTGCCCTGTTGTTGGCCCTCCAGGGGATCTGGTTGGCCGCTGTGTGAGACAAGATGCTGGACTAGAGGGACCACTGGTCTGATCCAGCAGGGCTCTTCTGATGTTCTTAGGAAGGCCTCGGCCTCTCTGCCCTGTTGTTGGCCCTCCAGAGGAACTGGTTGGCCACTGTGTGAGACAAGATGCTGGACTAGAGGGACCACTGGTCTGATCCAGCAGGGCTCTTCTGATGTTCTTAGGAAGGCCTCGGCCTCTCTGCCCTGTTGTTGGCCCTCCAGAGGAACTGGTTGGCCACTGTGTGAGACAGGATGCTGGACTAGATGGACCCTCACTGGTCTGATCCAGCAGGGCTCTTCTGATGTTCTTAGGAAGGCCTCGGCCTCTCTGCCCTGTTGTTGGCCCTCCAGAGGAACTGGCTGGCCACTGTGTGAGACAGGATGCTGGACTAGATGGACCCTCACTGGTCTGACCCAGCAGGGCTCTTCTGAAGTTCTTATGAAGGCCTCGGCCTCTCCGCCCTGTTGTTGGCCCTCCAGAGGAACTGGCTGGCCACTGTGTGAGACAGGATGCTGGACTAGATGGACCCTCACTGGTCTGATCCAGCAGGGCTCTTCTGATGTTCTTAGGAAGGCCTCGGCCTCTCTGCCCTGTTGTTGGCCCTCCAGAGGAACTGGCTGGCCACTGTGTGAGACAGGATGCTGGACTAGATGGACCCTCACTGGTCTGACCCAGCAGGGCTCTTCTGAAGTTCTTAGGAAGGCCTCGGCCTCTCCGCCCTGTTGTTGGCCCTCCAGAGGAACTGGCTGGCCACTGTGTGAGACAGGATGCTGGACTAGATGGACCCTCACTGGTCTGATCCAGCAGGGCTCTTCTGATGTTCTTAGGAAGGCCTCGGCCTCTCTGCCCTGTTGTTGGCCCTCCAGAGGAACTGGCTGGCCACTGTGTGAGACAGGATGCTGGACTAGATGGACCCTCACTGGTCTGACCCAGCAGGGCTCTTCTGAAGTTCTTATGAAGGCCTCGGCCTCTCCGCCCTGTTGTTGGCCCTCCAGAGGAACTGGCTGGCCACTGTGTGAGACAGGATGCTGGACTAGATGGACCCTCACTGGTCTGATCCAGCAGGGCTCTTCTGATGTTCTTAGGAAGGCCTCGGCCTCTCTGCCCTGTTGTTGGCCCTCCAGAGGAACTGGCTGGCCACTGTGTGAGACAGGATGCTGGACTAGATGGACCCTCACTGGTCTGACCCAGCAGGGCTCTTCTGAAGTTCTTAGGAAGGCCTCGGCCTCTCCGCCCTGTTGTTGGCCCTCCAGAGGAACTGGCTGGCCACTGTGTGAGACAGGATGCTGGACTAGATGGACCCTCACTGGTCTGACCCAGCAGGGCTCTTCTGAAGTTCTTAGGAAGGCCTCGGCCTCTCCGCCCTGTTGTTGGCCCTCCAGAGGAACTGGCTGGCCACTGTGTGAGACAGGAGGCTGGACTAGATGGACCCTCACTGCTCTGATCCAGCAGGGCTCTTCTGAAGTTCTTATGAAGGCCTCGGCCTCTCCGCCCTGTTGTTGGCCCTCCAGAGGAACTGGTTGGCCGCTGTGTGAGACAGGATGCTGGACTAGATGGACCCTCACTGGTCTGATCCAGCAGGGCTCTTCTGAAGTTCTTATGAAGGCCTCGGCCTCTCTGCCCTGTTGTTGGCCCTCCAGAGGAGCTGGTTGGCCACTGTGTGAGACAGGATGCTGGACTAGATGGACCCTCAGTGGTCTGATCCAGAAGGGCTCTTCTGAGGTTCTTAGGAAGGCCTCGGCCTCTCTGCCCTGTTGTTGGCCCTCCAGAGGAGCTGGTTGGCCGCTGTGTGAGACAGGATGCTGGACTCGATTGACGCAGGCAGCTGCCTAATACTGAATCAGACCATTGGTCTATCGAGGTCAGTATTTACTCAGACTGGCAGTGGCCCTCCAGAGTCTCAGGCAGACAGAGGTCTTTCCCATCACCTCCTGCCTGGTCCTTTTAACTGGAGATGCCAGGAATTGAACCTGGAACCTTCTGCATGCCAAGCCGATGCTCTGCTACTGAGTCACAGCCCCTCTCCCAGTCTGCCATTCGCCTAACTGCAGAGGCGCCCAGAGCAAAGCCACCAAAGAGGACTGGAACGGTCGGGTGGGTTCACCTAGCGGTGGCCCTCCGGCCATCTAATTAGTTTGCGGCGGAGGGGAATTGTGTATTATTAGCTGCTGAGCTCTCTCAGCCCCACCTGCCTCCCAGGGTGTCTGTTGTGGGGAGAGGAAGGGAAAGGAAATTGTAAGCTGCTCTGGGACTCCGAGCGAAGGGCGGGGTATAAATCCAACGCTCCTCCTCTCTCTCGCTCTCAGCCGACTAAGGCGTTTTTGCAGAATCTGCAGCGCGGGGGGGGACCTGCCAGTCGAGAGCCGTTTGGCTGTGCTGCTGCCGGTAACTACAGGGCCCTTCCTGAAAGCTATAAACAGAGCGGGCCGGCGCGATGCTTATAATAGTTACAGGAACTTCTAAGAATTGTGCCGGTTACTGCCGCCCTCAGTCGCTCACCGCGGTCTGGTCCCATCAGACGCGGAATGTTTTTCAATAGCACATTAAGTAGGGTGACTAATGTCTCCAGCGAGTGGCAGCCGTCTCATCTTCTCCCCGGGGAGAGATTGCGAGCTGCAGATTCTCCCGCTTCCCCTGTAGCGCTGGTTAGGTTTGTGCATTAATGAAGGCAAGGGAGGATTAATGCGCTTGACCTGTGGCCTCGGATGGTGCTTTGGTTCCTGGGAGTATTTGAGAAGGCCCCGCAGCCTTTGCTCTCTTGTACTCCTGATTTACAGTTCTGGTCTCTCTCGTCTCAAGGGAGGGTTTTTTTTTTTCAAGCGAGAGCTTTGATTTCTCCTGCCCCCAGTCCACACCATGGAATTAGATCTTGTTAATCTGTAGGACGCCCACCAGGCTTCTGCCCATTTGTACTGGGACAGCACCAGTAGAATGTTCCAGTCACGGCCGGGGAGGGCGAGTTCAGGATAACGGTTGAAAGCAGTGTTAAGCAAATCTGGTGGCAGACACTAATCCGGGTGAACCGGGTTTGATTCCCCACTCCTCCATGTATTATTTATTTATTTGTTGGTTCAATTTACACCCCGCCCTCCCCGCAAGCAAGCTCAGGGCGGCTTACAAAGTTGGTACACAGGTACCGTTAAGGTACGTTAAAAGCATTTAAATAATTCAATACAATAAAACCATAAGGCCAATAAAATCCAGGCGCTAGTAAAATTCCCGTAAGATGGCGTGATACTGCTTTCAAAAGTGCTTACAGACATTTTACCCTCTCAGTGGCCTCCTGAGTCATAACGGAGTAGACCCACTTTTGGAATTGTGGGCCAGGCCCGTTGATGGTACCAAGTGAGGGCGGCTCCTTAGTTGAAAGCTAAGCAGCCAGCTGGGTGACCTTGGGTCAGTCCCAGTTCTCTCAGAGCTGTTCTTTCAGTAGCGGTTCTCTCAGAGCTCTCTCAGCCCCACCTGCTTCACAGGGTGTCTGTTGTCAGGAGGGGACAGGAAGGAGAATGTAAGCTGCTCCGATTCTCCGAGTGAAGGGCGGGGTATAAATCCAACTCCTCTCCTCCTTCGCTATTTACACCCTCTAATCCCCCAATAAGATTCTAAAAAACTCACTCTAGTAATCATCAGGACACATTTCACTTGATCAGCATGGATATTACCTACCTATCATCTGACCTACTGTTAGATTTTAGGCATCAAATGCGCAATTTGAGAGCCCGATTGGTGTCATGGTCAGGAGCGCAGGCTCTAATCTGGGAGAACGGGGTTTGATTCCCCCACTCCTCCACGTGCAGCTGCTGGTGGGATCTTGGGTCAGTCCCAAGTTCTCTCAAAGCTGTTCTCTCAGGGGCAGTCCTCGAAAGAGCTCTCTCAGCCCCACCTGCCTCCCAGGGTGTCTGCTGTGGGGAGGGGAAGGGAAAGGAGTTTGTAAGCTGCTCTGAGAATCCTCCAAGTAGTGACAGATGGGGTATAAATCCAACTTCTCCCTCCCTCCTTTGTAAAGTTCCCTTGTGCTGCAGGACATAGAAACAAAACCACACATGCTTCTTGATGCGGGAACTGGGTCTCCTGAACACACCTGTGTTTCTTTGCTTTCAGATAAAGTCATGGTCTGCTTCGGGAGCATGTTTGTTCAGCTTCCAAATACAAAGACAAAGGACATGCTACAGAAAGGTGAGATTCTAGAAGGCCGGTAAAGCCCACGGTGTCACACGAGCCACAGCGTCGCAACTTTATTCTGTGTATTTATTTACGTTCTTTACAGTCCGTCTTTCTCACAGGGACTCAAGTTAGGTTACACAGAGTGAGTCAGTACAGTTGACAAAACTCTTTCGCTTGGAGAAACGATGGCTGAGGGGTGACACGATGGAGGTTTACGAGATTATGCGTGGGACAGACCAGGCGGAGAAGGAAGTCCTTTTCTCCCTTTCTCACAAGACAAGAACTCTCGTGGGCGCTCCATGAATTCGCTGAGCAGTTGGGTTAGAACGGAGAAAAGGAAGTCCTTCTTCACCCCAAGAGTGATTAACACATGGAATTCACTGCCACAGGAGGTGGCGGCGGCAACAAGCATGGACAGCTTCAAGAGGGAAGTGGATAAAAATCTGGAGCAGACGTCCATCAGTGGCTGTTAGCCACAAAGTATAGACAGGAACTCTCAGTCTGGGGCAAGGGATGCTCTGTCTTCTTGGTGCTTTGGGGTGGGGAGCGGCATCAGTGGGAGAGCTTCTAGTGTCCTGGCCCCACTGCCGAACCTCCTGAGGGCACCTGGTATATTTGGCCACTGTGGGACAGGGTGTTGGACTGGATGGGCCGTTGGCCTGATCCGGCATTGGCTTCTCTTAATGTTCTTATGTAATAGGGCCCTACTTACAATAAGCTAGACGTGGCAGTCTCAGCCATTCATCCAAGTAAGTGTTTGAACCATTTTGTGTGGGGCAACCCTGTTAACTGCATCGGAAAGCCGTCTTGAATAGTTCAGTGTTGCATGGTTTGCAGAAGGCCGTCCTATTTGGATGGGCCATTCCACCAGGCAGGAGCCACCGTGGAGAAAAGGCAGGTGTGGCGGCAGTCTTTGTCGATCTTGCCCATTTGCAGGTCTGCCCCTGCAGAAGCTCCGGCCGACCTGAGCGAAGTCATCGTGGTGCAACACAGGAAGAAAGAGAGTCCGGCAGCTAAGAGAGGGCGTGGCCATGAAACCAATGAAGCTGAGGTTTCAGGGCCCCGAATCCTGGAGCAGCCCTAAAACAGCTTCTTCTTCAGAGAGCCAGTTTGGTGCAGTGGTTAAGTGCGCGGACTCTAATCTGGGAGAACCAGGTTTGATTCCCCACTCCTCCACTTGCACCTGCTGGATGACCTTGGGCAAGCCATAGCTCTGGACCAGCTGTTCCCTCAAGGACAGCTTGGGAAAGAGCTCTCTCAGCCCCACCTGCCTCACAGGGTGTCTGTTGTGGGGAGGGGAAGGGAAAAGGAGTTTGTAAGCCGCTCTGAGACTCCCTTGGGGAGTGGAGGGCGGGGTATAAATCCAATCTCTTCTTCTTCTTTTCTAATGAGTGAATTTTTCAACAAAATTGATGGGAGGTTTTTTTCCAGTGTTTCTTATTAAAATAAGGCTAGTTTAGTGACACGATCCCAAGCCAATGGGTTGAAGTACTTACTGCTGACCTCCATACGGACCTTGTTGGATGTTGCCCCATCATTGCAGGTTGAGAAGGGGCCCCCATGACAGTTCAAGCTCCAGGGTCCCAAAAATGTAGGTCCACTGCTGAGCCAGTACCTTCAACTGAGCCTGGTAGCAGATGGGCAGCCAGTCAAGTGTCTGAAGAGCAGGAGTAGCAGGCAGGGTTCCCTCTAAGCTGAGTTAGTGTGAGCTGGCTCACAGTTTTTTAGCCTCCAGCTCACACGTTTAGTCTAACGTCAGGAAGGAGGGCTCCAGAGCAAACGAGTTTATGCAGCAGCCAAATCCCTCACTCGCCACTTTAATACCAGTGACTCACAAAGTAGAATTTTTGCTCACGAGACTCCGCAGCTCAGAGGGAGCATTTGTCACGTGCCGTTGGGCAGTCAGGTTGGCGTGCTGAGAATCACGCCCTGCAGTGCATTCAAGCCACTCCACAGAGGCTTCCGTGGGATCCAGGGTCCTAGCTCATTCCCACGTCGGCCTTGCCACCTTTTGAGACCCTTGCAGTGTGACCCGGTAGATCAGGGGTCCTCAAACTACGGCCCGCGGGCCACATGCGGCCCGCCAAGGGCATTTTTCTGGCCCACCGGGTGTGCCGCTGCCTGTCCTCCAATTCCCAGCAGCACACAAAGCAGCGGAAAAATTGCAGCCGACTTGTCCCGGGCCATATGACAAAGCCCCGCCCCCCCCTGCTTCCAGTCAGCCAGGAGGAGGCAAAAGGAAGACTGGAAGAGGGTAAGTGTGGGGTGGCAGGCGCTCCGGCTGGCCCCAAGTCTCCTAGCCGGCTGAGAGGCCTCTCGGCCGGCTAGGAGACCTGTGCCAGTCCCAAGAGCCGGGTGGGGGTCTTTTTCAAGGCTTTTTGTGCTGCTGGGAATCGGAGGGGGGGAGAGAGAGAGAGAGAGAGGTTTCTCTTTCCCATCATGATGCCTGCGGTAGTGGAGTTTCAGGGAGAAGCAGCTGGGGGCTTGCTGCCTTAAAAAGTGTGTGAGGATGCCGAGTTCTTTGTTTCTTCGGAGAGGGAAAGAAAACAGCCCCGTCAAGGGTGCCTTGCTTGCGCGCGCGCACCCCCCCCCCCCCCCCGCGCGCCTTCCCTACCCGCAAAATAACCAAAGAAAAAACCCATCTTCATAGTTTTTAAAAAAAAACTATAGTCCGGCCCTCCAACGATCGGAGGGACAGTGAACTGGCCCCCTGTTTAAAAAGTCTGAGGACCCCTGGGGTAGTTCTTGGCCAGTTTGCAAGTTTAAGACCTGGTGGCACCAGGAGATTTAGCCCGGGACTGCCCCCTGTGATTTCCAGGATTTCTTTTTTTAGGGAACCACAAGGCACGAGAAGTCCTGCTTTGGAAGGGGAGCTGAGGACCTTTGAGTGCCTGATTCTTTGTCCCTCGAGTTCAGGCCAGGAGAAGGAGGGACAATTACTGAAGGTAGAGATTGGAGAATCCTCCAGTAGCCCTGGCCCTCTGGGGAGTCAGTCTTCCGGCCCCCCTCCTGCCTTTGCTCAAGGGAGCTTCAGCAGTCTCAGCGGTGAGAGGCCTGGCGCTCGCAGGAGCTCTCTTGGCACAAAGATCAGGACCGACAGCCAGGCTCTTAGGGAGCTGCCTCTGCCCCCAGAGAGGCGGGGGGGGGGGAGCGTAACAGGCCTCTTAGCCACCTGCAGTTTTGCGTGGATGATGAAGAAGAAGGGAAGAGAAGAGGTTGGATTTATATCCTGCCCTTCACTCACTCGGAGTCCCATAGTGGCTTACAAACTCCTGTCCCTTCCCCTCCCCATAATAGACACCCTGTGAGGTAGGTGGGGCTGAGAAAGTTCTCTAGAGGACTGCCCTTGAGGGAACAGCTGGTACAGAGCTATGGCTTGCCCAAGGTCATCCAGCCAGGTGCAGGTGGAGGAGTGGGGAATCAAACCCGGTTCTCCCAAATTAGAGTCCGCACACTTAACCACTACACCAAGAAGAACAAGAGGAGGAGATTGGATTTATACCCTGCCCTTCACTCAGAGAGCAATTTAGAGTCTCCTCTCCCTTCCCCTCCATACAACAGACACCCTGTGAGGTAGGTGGGGCTGAGAGAGCTCTCCTGAGGACTGCTCTTGAGAGAACAGCTTTGAAATGAAAGGACTTGTAACTGACCCAAGGTCACACCAGCAGCTGCAGGTGGAGGAGTGGGGCATCAAACCCGGTTCTCCCCGATTAGAGTCCACGATCTTAGCCACGACACCAAACTGGCCAGGCCCCCCCCACCTTTTTGAGCCGTGTCTTAAATCCCCCCCCAGTGATCCCAGCTCTCTCCTCCACCCTTTCTCCAGATCAGCAGCTCCTAGATGAAGAAATAGCCGGCCTGCGGGAAGAGCTCAGAGTGAAGGTCAGCCGTCTCCTGGAAGCCCAAGGTATTCGCGGCTCAGGCGGGGCTTGTGGGCCCTCTGCAGCAGGCAGGGCTCAGACCACGCCTGCCAATACGTCTTTTCCTGGGCACCTCCACCCTTCGCCCGGCGGCTGATGTCAGGCCTTTGTATTCGGACAAAGGGGCCCGGGGGTGGTGGGAAGAACGGGTTTTTCAAGAGCAGGTGGTTCTTTTTCAAAGTCTGGTTTCCCAGTGTTCCGACAGAGGCTGGGCTCCTTGCCCCAAAATGTCCATTACAAGGTGGGGAGCGATTCCTGCAGAGACTGAAGAGCCACTGCAGGAAGCATGGGCAAGGCCAGTCTTCTAAGAGGACCCTCAGGTCCTGAGGTTTTCCAGCTGTCGGGGAAGGCTCTGAAGGGACCTGGCTCCTAGACAGGGGCCTGTGGAGGCGAGCATAGCTGCCACCTTCACGGGAGGAAGTAACCCAACAGAGCTCTTGCAGGACGATGCAATGCAAAGGGGGACTGGCGATCTCTCCCTTGAGCTTTTGCCCCTTTCCGTTTCCCCTCTCTGGGGGTGGCATCTCATTTGGGAGGGGCTGTGGCTCACTGGCCGAGCATCTGCTTGGCATGCAGAAGGTCCCAGGTTCGATCCCTGGCATCTCCAGTTAAAAAGGACCAGGCAGGAGGTGATGAGAAAGACCTCCGCCTGAGACCCTGGAGAGCTGTAAAGAGGGGCTGTGGCTCAGTGGGAGAGCCTCTGCTTGGCAGGCAGAAGGTCCCAGGTTCAATCCCCGGCATCTCCAGTTAAAAGGTCTAGGCAGGAGGTGATGTGAAAGACCTCTGCCTGAGACCCTGGAGAGCTGTAAAGAGGGGCTGTGGCTCAGTGGAAGAGCCTCTACTTGGCAGGCAGAAGGTCCCAGGTTCAATCCCCGGCATCTCCAGTTAAAAGGTCTAGGCAGGAGGTGATGAGAAAGACCTCTGCCTGAGACCCTGGAGAGCTGTAAAGAGGGGCTGTGGCTCAGTGGAAGAGCCTCTACTTGGCAGGCAGAAGGTCCCAGGTTCAATCCCCAGCATCTCCAGTTAAAAGGACCAGGCAGGAGGTGATGAGAAAGACCTCCGCCTGAGACCCTGGAGAGCTGTAAAGAGGGGCTGTGGCTCAGTGGGAGAGCCTCTGCTTGGCAGGCAGAAGGTCCCAGGTTCAATCCCCAGCATCTCCAGTTAAAAGGACCAGGCAGGAGGTGATGAGAAAGACCTCTGCCTGAGACCCTGGAGAGCTGTAAAGAGGGGCTGTGGCTCAGTGGAAGAGCCTCTACTTGGCAGGCAGAAGGTCCCAGGTTCAATCCCCGGCATCTCCAGTTAAAAGGACCAGGCAGGAGGTGATGTGAAAGACCTCTGCCTGAGACCCTGGAGAGCTGTAAAGAGGGGCTGTGGCTCAGTGGAAGAGCCTCTACTTGGCAGGCAGAAGGTCCCAGGTTCAATCCCCAGCATCTCCAGTTAAAAGGACCAGGCAGGAGGTGATGTGAAAGACCTCCGCCTGAGACCCTGGAGAGCTGTAAAGAGGGGCTGTGGCGCAGTGGAAGAGCCTCTGCTTGGCATGCAGAAGGTCCCAGGTTCAATCCCCGGCATCTCCAGTTAAAAGGACCAGGCAGGAGGTGATGGGAAAGACCTCCACCTGAGACCCTGGAGAGCTGTAAAGAGGGGCTGTAGTTCACCACCTAATCTAACCAAATGACCTGTGCAAGAGAAGGCAGAAATCCTTTGTCTGTTTGGCAAATACTTCCATAGGACTTCAGGGATGTACTTCCATAGGACTTCAGGTTTACCTTCCACTGCCTCCTTCCTTTCTCCAAGGTAAACCGGAGCTGAAAGGCTACAACCTGAAGCCCCTGAGCGGTGAGGAAACGTGGTTTATTAAAAAAGTGCTGGAAGGCTGAAGGCCGTATCACCATCTGGACTCTGCGCCTGCTCCCTGCATAATGCCCTCAGAGGGAAATGACTGGCCGTGCAAACGGGAGCTCCATTCACAGACATGCACCGGAAGCAGGATGTGTGTGCCGAGCCATCCAGCATCGGGCATCTTCTCTGGAAAGGATCTGGCAGGTTTGCACGGAGACGACTGCTCGGAAGTCCTTCTTCAGCTTTGACCACCAGGTCGAGGTGCAAACACCGGAGCTTTCAGCTTGGCAGTCGTAGTTTGATTAGCTGTTGAATGCTGGCGGGCGGGGGTGGGGGAGTGATCGGGCTAGCCCTGTGAGCCCACACTACTCTGGGAGACATGTTATCATCTGGAATCTGTGGTACTGTGGCAAATTAAATTATGCACAAATCTGAAAATGTGCGAGTGGCAGTGAAGGCGATCTTGTTCATCTTGCGTACGTTCATCTGACCCACTAGTTCCCAAAGTGGGCAGTACCACCCCCTGGAGGAACGATCCAGGTGGGCAGTAGGAGCCTTGGGGGGCAATTGGGGGAGGGGGCGTTGAATAAAAATAAGGGGTGGTGATGGAAGCATAAAGACAGAAGAGCCCAGAACCTATCTAAAGCAGCCTTTTCCTGCCTTCTCCTGGTCTTCCCTGGGGTCAGGGAGGGAGGGGGAGAGGGGTCCCCACAGCCAATCACAGCCATGCACTGGCAAACTGCAAATGCAGGTGCCCCCTTGTAAGGTTGGTGTTGCTGCTGGGCTCTTGTGCGGTGGCTGCTGCTGGCCTCTGGCTTCAGGCCTTCAGCTGCTGCTGCTCCGTGCCTGCCTTAGCCTGCCTGGCTGCGTGGATCGTGGTGGACTCTACCGGCATCTCTTTGTCCACTTCTTGAAGGAAGATTTCCAGGGGGGCGCTGAGTAATTTTTTTTCTGAAAAGGGGTCGGTCAGCCAAATAAGTTTGGGAACATCTGATCTGACCCATCGGATGGAGCCATAAGTCCTCATGTGCAAAGCTTGGGCTGCAGAATCCGAAAGTCTCTTCCTGCCCCCTTGCCCAGCCGACTATCTCGTCGTGTCGTTCAAATAGTGTGGCTCCAGGCAGGTGAACACACCCAGTGGCTCCCCCGGGAACATCTTCCTGGGCCCTTGGCTGCAGCTCTGCCCCCATCGGTTCTGTCTAGAAGACCACATGCGGTCAGCGATTGTAGGAGCCAGCAATTGGTTTAAACTCGAGGCAGTCAACCTTCCTGGGAATACTGCAGCTCTACATCTGGCTTCGGAGCAACTCCTGAAGAAAGTCGGCTTGTGTGAATTAACCGGGGGGGGGGGGCGCTTAAATTGTTGCGCCCGAAGCACAAGGCAGAAGCTTTCTTGTCCCAACATGTTTTTTGTGTGCCTTGCTTCCACCAGGAGGTGGCACACTTCCCCACTTGGCTTCCTAGTATGTGCTTGGATTGGGGAGTTCAGGGCTCAAGATCTGCTGTTACATCCCATCAGCCCTCGGGACCCAATTCCGGCACATTTAACTGCCCTTCAGGAGTCAGGTTGGTCATTGGAATCCTGGACGCTTCCTGGAAAAGTCATGTGGTTCTGCATCCTCTGGTGATCTAATCGCTGGAGCGGGAACACCCAGGGTCCTGGCAATCCCTTGCACCAAAGCTGGGGAATGGCTGTGGCTCAGTGGTATAGAGCATCTGCTCGGCATGCAGGAGGTCCCAGGTTCAATCCCCAGCACCCCCAATGAAAAGGACCAGGCTGTAGGTGGTGTGAAAGACCCCAACCTGAGACCCTGGAAAGCCGCTGCCAGCGTGAGTAGACAGTATGGACCCTGATGGACCCAGGATCAGACTCAGTATAAGACCCCCAAATCAGCCAGTATCCTAATGCCCCTGTATAAATCGATGGTGCGGCCTCATTTGGAGTACTGTGTGCAGTTCTGGTCACCACACCTCAAAAAGGATATTATAGCACTGGGAAAAAGGCAGAAAAGGGCAACTAGAATGATCAAAGGGTTGGAACACTTTCCCTACGAAGAAAGGTTGAAGCGCTTGGGGCTCTTTAGCTTGGAGAAACGATGGCTGAGGGGCGACACGATCGAGGTTTACAAGATTATCCATGGGATAGAGCAGGTAGAGAAAGAAGTCCTTTTCTCCCTTTCTCACAATGCAAGAACTCGTGGGCACTCCATGAAATTGCTGAGCAGTCGGGTTAGAACGGATAAATGGAAGTCCTTCTTCACCCAAAAGGGTGATCAGCACCTGGAATTCACTGCCACAGGAGGGGGTGGTGGCTACAAGCATGGACGGCTTCAAGAGGGAATTGGATAAGCATATGAAGCAGAGGTCCATCAGTGGCTATCAGCCACAAGGTATAGATAGGAACTCTCGGTCTGGGGCAAGGGATGCTCTGTGTTCTTGGTGCTTGATGGGGGGGGGCAACAGTGGGAGGGTTGCTGGAGTTCTGGCCCCTCTGCTGGACCTCCTGAGGGCACCTGGGGTGTTCTTGGCCACTGTGTGACGCAGAGTGTCGGACTGGATGGGCCACTGGCCTGATCTGACATTGGCTTCTCTTGTGTTCTTATATGGAGCAGAGGTCCATCAGTGGCTCTTAGCCACAAGGTATAGATAGGAACTCTCAGTCTGGGGCAAGTGATGCTCTGTATTCGTGGTGCTTGGGGGGGGAAGCAACAGTGGGAGGGCTTCTAGTGTCCTGGCCCCACTGCTGGACCTCCTGAGGGCACCTGGTGTTCTTGGCCACTGTGTGACAGAGTGTTGGACTGGATGGACCACTGGCCTGATCCAACATTGGCTTCACTTATGTTCTTATGTTCACCTGAGACCCTGGAGAGCTGTTGCTAGGCTGTGTAGACCAGGGGTGTCAAACTCATTTGTTATGAGGGCCGGATCTGACATAAATGAGACCTTGTTGGTCTGGACCACGTGTGTCATAAAATGTAATGCCAGGTAGCGGAGATATTAACTGTATAAAGGACACAAACACAAAGATTTTTTTTTTTACTTAAAAACATGCTTAAAACAGCACTCTTGCAATATTTTGTTTAACCGTCTCTGACAACCGACACATCTTGCTCTGAATTCCTGCATCAAAATGTATGTGCTGTTGCAATCTTGAATATGCTGTTCAGGTGTGTATCCGTATGCTGCAAGCCTACTTTTAATTTATTGACATCCACCACAGAAACCTCAGGCTCAGAGTTCTGAGTCTAGGACTTGGGGGAAACATGAAACGGCTGAACGATTGAGAGAGTCTGGCGAAGCAAGCGATGATGCAGCAGCAGCAACAGAACCGGAAGTAGGTGATGGCCAGTTCCAGGGCGGGCCTGATAGAAGCCCTCCACGGGCCTGATCCGGCCCCTGGGCCGCATGTTTGACACCCCTGGTGTAGACGGTGCTGGCCTTGACGAATCAAAGGTGTCAAGCTGCTGCAGTGATTTTTTGGGGCGGGGGAGGGGGGGGGAGACAGCTGCCACAGGTGTGATTGACTAAGATCAAAAGGGATTCCGGTGCAATCTCCATAATAGGGCCCAGAGCCCCCTTGTGGCCAGTTTGTCCTGGAGAAAGCCGCTCCGTGGTTGGTGTGCCGGCTGCTCTCACCGTGAGCGCTCCGACCTTTCCGTGCCCCCCAAAAAACTTGGAAAGTGCGCACTGAGCCAGGACGTGGCATTGAACAGTGATCTCTGTGTGTGTCAAAGAGCAGTGGCCAAGCTCGACGTGGCAGCTGGCGTGGCTGTGGAGATCAACCCGCCGCAGCGATGCCGGGACCAGCCTGTCCCCCCCCCCCCGGCTCAATCCCACCTGCAAACCGACCCCGGTATTCTTGCCTCCGCCCTCCCCGACTTGGCCCCTCCGCAGGGCTGGTATCTATTAGCCTCGCCTGGCTGCGAAGCGCGTCGGGAGATTCTCCTTACCTGCCTGGGTTTCTCTTCAAGGTTATCTGTTCAACCTTTAAATTGCTATCTGAGCAAAGCCGTTCACGGAGGCGGGCGGCTTCCATTACGAGTCAGTTATCCCCAAACAGTGGGACCCATTAATCTCTAGCTTTGCATAAAATAGAGGTCTTGCCCTAGATGAGCAAAGTCTTTAGGTTGCAACAGATGTTCTTGCGCAAGGGGAGACCCGGGCGGTGGCGGGGGGAGGGGAAATCTGAAGGAGAGCGCTCTAGTTGGGTGCTTCAGTGCCAGATGGGAAATGGGAGGATCCTTCTGTTTGGTGCAGTGGTCAGGAGCGCAGACTCTAATCTGGGAGAACCGGGTTTGATTCCCCACTTCTCCATGTGCAGCTGCTGGATGACCTTGGGCAAGCCACAGCTCTGTCAGAGCTGTTCCTGAAAGAGCAAATCTCTTAGAGCTCTCTCGGCCCCACCTACCTCACAGGGTGTCTGTTGTGGGGAGGGGAAGGGAAAGGAGATTGTAAGCCGCTCTGAGACTCCGGGTGAAGGGCGGGGTATAAATCCAATCTCTTCTTCTTGGTTGAGAGCCAGTCTGGCGGACTCTTCTCTGGGAGAACCCGGTTTGATTCCCCACTCCTCCACGTGCAGCCATTCAGGTGACCTTAGGTCAGTCACAAGTTCTCTGAGAGCTATTCTCCCAAGGACAGTTCTCGAGGGAGCTCTCTCAGCCCCACCTACCTCACAGGGGATCTGTTGTGGGGAGGGGAAGGAAAAGGAGATTGTAAGCCGCTCTGAGACTCCGAGTGAAGGACTGGGGTATAAATCCAATCTTCTTCTCTTAAAAAGTCAGTTTTATCTGATGGGGGACAACTTCATGGGCAAGGAGTGCTGGCGGGGGTGGCTCTGGGCGCTTTCCCACCCACCATGGGCATCCCGTGCCTGCGGAAGAGGAGGATCAGGCTGTCTAGGGCAGGGGTCCCCAACTTTTTTGAGCCCTTGAGAGGGTGTGTGAGCACTGGTCCAAAATGGTTGCCTCAGGAGGTGGGGCCAAACCCAAAATGGCTGCCTCGGTGGGCAAAGTCAAACCCAAAATGGCTGCCTCAGGGGGCAGGGTCAAATGGACTTCCTCATAGCTCTTCAGAAGAACAGAATCCAGAATGGGGGCGGGGTGGTAAAACCACACACTGGCTAAGGGAAAGCCCACGTGTTTACCGCTCTTCCTGACCCTCCAGGAGAAAACCCTTTCACTGGAACAAGGGCAGCCAGTCACAAGCCTTGCCTTACCGTGGCCCCGCCCACTTTCTGGAAAGCTCAGCGGGCGCCATGTCGGGGGATCCCGGCCTAGGTCACGGAGACCAACTGCGCATCAGCAGCCAGGCCGAACCCCTATGCACGCGCCTGGCGGGTCTGCAGGCTCAACTGGCAGTTCAGACACCGCCTCTGTCCCCTTCCCCAGTTCTCCAGTCAAAAACCAAAGGAGCATGTTTCTGTCTCCTTTGCAGTACGAAGGCATCTCTCTCGCAGAGCATCGCGCTCAAGTGGTCAACACCTGGTTATCCCCGGCCCCAAGGATGTCCGGCTCGCCTCAACCAAGGCCAGGGCTTTCTCTGAGAGCAGGGCCTTGTGGGGCCTGCGAGACGGAGCTGTTCCGCTGGGCCTCCGGATGAGGTGGCGGGCATCCAGATCCATCTCTGGCCTCCCCCGCTGACAACGCTGGCCAAATGGACCCAGCTCAAACTGAGCACTGCTGTCAAGGCGAATCCACCCTGCTTGGTGTTCCCTTTGTGTTTTATGCGGAATATGGTTTTAGCCATTTGACGATGTTGCTGCTTTGTGATTTGTGACCCGCCCTGAACCTGCTTGCGGGGAGGGGCGGGATGAAAGTCGAGACAAATGAATAAATAAGCCTTTTATTTGCACTCGCGCCAATGCATTTTGAGTCAAGGTGCAGCAAGCGCGAGCGTGTCCGTTCGGTCGGGAAGCGTCACTCCGTCCAGCTGTCGCCGTAGCTGATGGCAGCTGCTCCGGCGTCATGAGGGGGTCGTGTGGAAGCCCGCCCTTGCCCCCCATCCCACCACCCCGGCCTGCTGTGGTGCCCAGCTGTCCGCTTCTTGCAACGGATCCAACTTTGCAACACATCCGGGCTAAGAGCCATTCTGGGGGGACTGTGGTCAGCCTGCCCCTGGACGAACCCTCCTCTCCCCAGGGACTGGCCGGGTGCTCCCAAAAAGCAAGGACCGTCTTGGTTGCGACCACACGCAGAGGCAGTTCTGCGGGCGAGAGGCCCTGGTTCTGCTCCCCGGCACAAAAGAGAGGCCCGCGAGCCGTTGGTTCGCTCTTGCCCCGTCTTGGCGCTTTGGCGGCAGGGGTTAAACTTTCTGCTGCGTCTGGGTAGACTTGAAGAGCTGCTTCAGCTGCTTCTTCCTGTCATTGTTGTAGCCTGGATGGAAGGAGGAACAGCGGCGTTACATCGGGCCTGCCCCCTCCGTGGCAAAGATAATCCGCTGCCCCGCCGGAGCGGTCGGTTTGGAAGCGCAACTGGAGGAAGCACTGCGGGCGCCCCCGCCCTTGGCAGTTCCTATCAGGCTGGGAGGCATAGGCGTCAACTACGGGGGGGCTCGAGGGCTCGAGCCACCCCCGAAATTTTGCGGGGGGGACTGAGCCCCCCCCCCGGAAAACAGAGCGCCCTCCGCCGCGCCTCCCCGGGCCCTTCCTAGGGCCGCTGCCACCGTCTCTCTCTCTCTCTCTCCCCCCCCCCCCCGGTCTGGCCACTCCATCCCTCCGTCCGTGTGTCCAGGGGCCACCCTGGCGGACGGAGGAAGGGACGGAAGCAGGAGTGGTCAATCGGGGGGGGGGGGGAGGCGGCGGGGGCGGCGGGGACATGGTCTCGGTGGGCACGGAAGAGCCCCCGCCCCCCCTTCCAGGATTTTTAAAACTCGACGCCCCTGCTGGGAAGGGGTGCGGCCTGAAGGCAGCAGGGGGGGGGGGAGAGCGAGGCGAGGCTCCTCCCTCTGGCACCGGTCCACCCTTGACTCGTGATGCCTTCATTCTGGGCCTTGCAGGAGACGTTTCCCAGGTGAAATCAGTGGACTGCCGCGACCAGTGTTCCCTCTCAGCTGAGCCGGTGTGAGGTAGCTCACAGTTTTCAGCCTCCGGCTCGCACATTTTTGTCTCCGCTCAGGAAGGAGGGCTCCAGAGCCAACTGATTTCTGCAGCAGCCAAATCGCTCGCTCACCACTTTAAGGCTGGTAGCTCACAAAATAGAATTTTCGCTCACAAGACTCCACAGCTCAGAAGGAGCATTGGCCATGACTTGAGTGCAAAAGTCGTTATCGTCTTCAAACAGAAACCCAGAGCTGGAAGGGATCCTGTAGGTCATCTAGTCTAACGCTCTGCACAACACAGGAAATTTACAACTACCTCCCACTCTCCCACCCACCCCCAGTGACCCCTGCTCTACGCTTAGAGGAAGGCAAGAAACCCTCCAGGATCCCCAGCCGAACTGGCCTGGAGAAAAATGGCTTCCTGACCCCAAAGTGGCAATCAGCATTTCCCTGGGCGTGTCAGAAAGGGCCACGAGAACTAAGCACTGAGGCAACCCTTCCTGCCCTCCCTCTCGTGATCTGCCCACGTTTACAAGATCAGCATGGCTGTCAGATGGCCACTGAGCCTCTGTCGGAAAACCTCCAGAGGAGACCCCACCACCTCTCAGGGAAGCCTGTTCCACTGAGGAACCGCTCTTAACTGTCAAGAAGTTCTTCCTCATGTTTAGCCGAAAACTCTTCTGATTTAATTTCAACCTGCTGGTTCTGGCTGAGTCTCTCTCAACTGAGTGAGTGGGCAACAACTTGGCCAGTGAAGTTCACTGCTGGAAAGTGTAAGGTGACGCACACTGGAACAAAAAATCCTGACTTTAAATGGGTTCTGAACTGGGTGAGACCAAGATTGCAAGAGATCTTGGGGTTGCGGTGGACAGCTCGATGAAAACGTCAACCCAGTGTGCTGCAGCAGTGAAAAGGGGAAACTCCACACTGAGGATTATTAAGAAAAATTAAAAGGCCAATATTATAAGCCCCTATGTAGGTCTATGGTTCAGTCTCATTTGGAATACTGAGTACTGTTCTGGTTGCCATATCTCAAAAAGGACGCTGTAAACCAGGAGGGGGCCAGTGGCTGCTGTGGCTCAAGTGGTTAAGACGCTGAGCTGCAGATGGAAAGCTCAGTAATTCAGCAGTTCGAGACCCGAGTACCGTGTGACGGAGTGAGTTCCCATCTCTGGTCCCAGCTCCTGCCAGCCTAACAGTTCGAAAGCAAGACATTGCAAGTAGATAAATAGGTACCGCTTCAGCGGGAAGGTAACAGAGTTCCGTGCGTCTTGGCGTCTAGTCATGCCGGCCACATGACCACGGAAAGGTCTTCGGACACTGCTGGCTCTTCGGCTAGGGAACAGAGATGAGCACCGCATCCCTAGAGTCGTATTCGACTGGCTTTTGAGCAAGGAAAACCTTTACCTTTACCTAAACCAGGAGGGAGTGTAAAAGAAGGCAACCAAGTTGATAAGGGGTTGGAGTACCTTTCCTATGAGGACAGGCTGGAGAGTCCGGAACTATTCAGTATAGAAAAGAGATGACCCGGGGGGGGGGGGGATATGATTACGGTTTATATAATTATACATGGGATGGAGAGACTGGATAAAGAGTGGGGTTTTTTCTCTCTCTCACCCTTAATACTAGAACTTGGGGGCACCCAAATAAGTTGATGGCAGTCAGGACAGACAAAAGGAAATAACTTTTTTACAAAACGAATGATTAAAATGTGGAATTTGCTGCCAGAGGATGTACTGGTGGCCACAGGTATAGATGTCTTTAAAAGGGGATTAGACAGATTAATCAGTGGCTAGTATCCATGGGGACTGAAGGGAACCTCCACATTCAGAGACAGTCAGGTTCTGAATCCCAGAGCCAGGAGGCAACATCAGGGGACAGCCTTGGCCTCTATGCCCTGTTGTTGGATCTCCATAGCGACTGGCTGGCCCCTGTGTGACAGGATGCTGGACTAGATGGACCACTGGTCTGATCCAGCAGGGCTCGCCTGAGGTTCTTATGAAGGCCTCGGCCTCTCTGCCCTGTTGTTGTCCTTCCAGAGGAACTGGGACAGGATGCTGGACTAGAGGGACCCTCACTGGTCTGATCCAGCAGGGCTCTTCTGATGTTCTTATCAGAGAAGGCCTCAGCCTTTTCACCCTGTTATTGGCCCTCCAGAGGACCAGGCTGGCCACTGTGTGAGACAGGATGCTGGACTAGGCAGACCCTCACTGGTCTGATCCAGCAGGGCTCTTCTCAGGTTCTTCTCAAGGGAAGGCCTCGGCCTCTGTGCCCTGTTGTTGGCCCTCCAGAGGAACTGGCTGGCCACTGTGTGAGACAGGATGCTGGACTGGATGGACCCTCACTGGTCTGATCCAGCAGGGCTCTTCTGATGTTCTTCTCAGGGGACGGCCTCGGCCTCTCTGCCCTGTTGCTGGCCCTCCAGAGGAACTGGCTGGCCACTGTGTGAGAAGGGATGCTGGACTAGCTAGACCACTGGTCTGATCCAGCAGGGCTCTTCTTATGTTCTTAGGAAGGCCTCGGCCTCTCTGCCCTGTTGTTGGCCCTGCAGAGGAACTGGTTGGCCACTGTGTGAGACCGGATGCTGGACTGGATGGACCCTCACTGGTCTGATCCAGCAGGGCTCTTCTGATGTTCTTAGGAAGGCCTCGGCCTCTCTGCCCTGTTGTTGGCCCTCCAGAGGAACTGGCTGGCCACTGTGTGAGAAGGGATGCTGGACTAGCTAGACCACTGGTCTGATCCAGCAGGGCTCTTCTTATGTTCTTAGGAAGGCCTCGGCCTCTCTGCCTTGTTGTTGGCCCTGCAGAGGAACTGGTTGGCCACTGTGTGAGACCGGATGCTGGACCAGATGGACCCTCACTGGTCTGATCCAGCAGGGCTCTTCTGGTGTTCTTCTCAGGGGAAGGCCTCGGCCTCTATGCCCTGTTGTTGGCCCTCCAGAGGACCAGGCTGGCCGCTGTGTATGTCCAGCTAATTACCTAGATGGGTGTTTGCCACAAAGCCGTTCATCGGTGTGTCCAGATTCCCGCCTGCTCTGCTGACAGGACCGTCGTTCCATATAAGGTCAAAGCCCCCAACGCGTTTTTCCTTCCCTGTCAACCTGCAGGAAGAAAGGCCGAGCATCAGGGATTCGTGTTGGCTCACCAAAGCTCACGCAGGAGGAGTCTTGCGGCCCACTCTGCACCTGCCATTCGCTCTGCTGTTTTACCAAACCCACACTGGAAGAGAAAAAGATGCGGCTCAAAACCACGTTCAGGTACCCTGGGCCAACGCCATACTGACTGCAGAGTCACCCCTGAATGGCCAATAAAACAGCCATGAATCTGTGCAGACAGTAACCATAAAACCGAGAGATCAAAGGAAGTGAAAGCGGCTCACAGTCTGGACACTGCCATAAAATCCGACAATCGATCGAAGTGAAAGTGGCATGCAACGTAGAGTGGGATTTCAGTTCCAGCGTCGATTTGGTTGAACCAGGAGTCATTTCGTAGAAAAAGAGGTGCAGGAACTCATTAGCATAACTCATTTGCATATGCCACACCCCCTAACCTGCCGGAAGTGTGTCAGAAGGCCACACCCACCCCTCAGGCTCCACTCCACAGCGGAGTGAAACTGACCTGCTCTTCCTCCATTCCCTTCCCCATCCAATACTTGGTGCAATAAAAATAAGCGTAAAGAACACACCCTCATTCTCTTCCTGCTCCCTTGAAACCACCAGGTTTCAAGTAGACTTGAGATACCCAGGACACGTGCACCACCCATCCCTTCCCCTTCCCCTCCCCACAACAAGACACCCTGTGAGGTAGGTGGGGCTGAGAGAGGTCTTTGGAGAACTGCTCATGAGAGAACAGCTCTGAGAGAACTTGTGACTGGCCCAAGGTCACACCAGCAGCTGCATGTGGAGGAGTGGGGAATCAAACCCGGTTCTCCCAGATTAGAGTCCAACTCCTGACCACTACACGAAACAGATGGGGTGGAAGCTGCTGAAGGGTTGGTGAAATTTCTCCAGTATTTATGTGCCATGTGCCCAGATAAAAAATGGTCTACTTAGAAAATTTAGATGCCACCTTGAGCAAGTCTCTGAAAAAGCAGCACACAGTCATAAAAGGAACAATGATAAAATTGTCAATGTTAAAACAAAACATTAAAAACAATAAAGACCCTAGCAGGGCTTTCCCCGGGGCACTGCGCCTCTGCACTGCTCAGGGAAGCCAGGGAGGGGGCGGGGCTTGGTCATGTGCCCGCCCCCTGGGCTCCTCACTCCCGGAGCTGCGCTCCTGTGCGCTCCTGCTCCAACGGACCCCTGGGTAGAACAGCGAAGCAAATGCTAGAGGCAGACTGGGCCTGTGGTGGCTCGGTGGAAGAGCCTCTGCTTGGCATGCCAAAGGTCCCAGGTTCAATCGCTGCTGTCTCCAGTTAAAGGACCAGGCTGTGGGTGATGTGAAAGACCCTGGAGAGCCGCTGCCAGTCTGAGTAGATTTTACTGACTTCGATGGACCAAGGGTCTGATCCAGTAGAAGGCAGAGACACATGTTCACGGCACAGGCTGCCGCTGCAAGAGCCTTTGTCTGAAGGAACGACAGATCCTGATAACATGAGCGCAGGCCCAGACGGCACGTTCCAGGCGCCGCTCGTTAGGGGCTCACCTTCCCTCCATGTCCACTATGTTCAGTGTGTCCTCAAGGAGATGGGTCTTGAGCTCATAGTCTTCCTGGCTGCTGGCAGTGAGGGAGGGAGAAGCATTGACTTCCAGGAGCCACCTGGGGGGGGGGGGGGGAGACAGCAGGACAGGAAGCAGCAGGGAGAGGATGAAGTTGAATCACAAAATCATGGAATGTTCGAGTCGTAAGGGACCCTGCAGGTCATCTAGTCCAACCCCCTGCACTCTGAGGAGCACAGCCGAAAGATAGCCCTACAACATACCCATAAGACGGTCATCCAGCCTTTGCTTGAAACCGTCCAGCGAAGGGGCACCCACCACCTCCCGAGGCCGTCTGTTCCACAGCTCAGCCACTCTTACAGTTAGAAAGTTTATCCTGACATTTGGCCGATATCGACTCCCTTGTAATTTCCACCCATTAGATCTGGTTTTGCGATCCAGAGCAAGAGAGAATAGATCTGCTCCATCTTCTACATGACAGCCCTTCAGTTTTCTGAAGACTGCAATCATACCCCCTCTAAGCCTTCTCTTTCCCGGGCTAAACATACCCAACTCTTTCAGCCTGTCCTCAGGAGCCAGTTTGGTGTGGTGGTTTGGTGTGCGGACTCTAATCTGGGAGAACCAGGTTTGATTCCCCACTCCTCCACTTGCACCTACTGGATGACCTTGGGCAAGCCATAGCTCTGGCACAGCTGTTCTTGAAAAAGAGCAGTTTCTGTCAAAGTTCTCTCAGCCCCACCTACCTCACAGGGTGTCTGTTGTGGGGAGGGGAAGGGAAAGGAGTTTGTAAGCCGCTCTGAGACTCCTTTGGGTAGTGAAAGGCGGGGTATAAATCCAATCTCTTCTTCTTCTTCTTCTTCTCATAAGACTTGGATTCCAACCCTCTCACCATCCTGGTTGCCCTCTTCTGGACACGCTCGAGCTTGTCAACATCCTTTCTAAAATGTGGGGCCCAAAACTGGACACAGTCCTCCAGGTCAGGCCCAGGTGAGCTGCCCCGTTCGTCTGCTGAACAGACCGCCAGCTGGAAAGGGGGGAGCTGGACCAGGAGGCTTGGGTAGCTAACTGTGCAGGTCCGTAACAGTGCGGCCCGTGCACAGTTTGGTAAGGAATGGCACAGCCTGCATTTATGGCAGACCTTCGAAACTGTCCAAAATGCGATCGCTGTGGGCACAGTTGTGAGCTATCAGTGTGCCAAAGCTGCAGCTCTGTCAGAGATGTAAGGTTTCCAGAAATTTTGAAGCCATGGGGAAAAAACTCCCCCCCCCCATTTTTATTTAGGGGGAAAATGGAAAGTGTGGGGGGAGACTCAAATATATGCAACAACACTTATTGTCTTATCAACACCTAAACTAATTCTACTGCTTTAGCAACATAAAATGCACTGTTTATAACTTACCGTATAAAATAAAAACAGTGCAATAGTTCAGTGTTCCCTCTGAGCTGAGTTAAGTGTGAGCTAGCTCACAGTTTTTTAGCCTCCGGCTGACACATTTTTTGTCTTAGCTCAGGAAGGGGGGCTCCGGAGCAGTGTTCCCTCTAAGCTGTGTTGGTGTGAGCTAGCTCACATTTTTTTACCCTCCGGCTCACACATTTTTTTGTCTTAGCTTAGGAAGGATAGCTCCAGAGCAAACTAATTTATGCAGTAGTGGCCAATCACTTGCTCACAGCTGAGTAGCCAAATCACTTGCTCACAGCTTTAATGCTCACAAAGTAGAATTTCTGCTCACAGGACTCCACAGCTTAGAGGGAGCACTGCTCCAGAGCAAACTAATTTATGCAGTAGCCAAATTGCTCGCTCACAGCTTTAAATGCCAGTAGCTCACAAAGCAGGATTTTTGCTCACAAGACTCCATAGCTTAGAGGGAGCATTGGTTAAGAACGTCAGACTAGGATCTGTGAGACCCGGGTTCAAATCCCCACTGGTGCCAGTGAAGCTCGCCAGGTGACCCTAGGCCAGGCACACGCTCTCAGCCTGACCTACCTCGCAGGGTTGTTGTGAGGATGAAATGGAGGAGAGGAGAACGATGTAAGCCGCTTTGTGTCCCCATTGGGGAGAAAGGCGGGGCACAAGTCAATTAAATAAATAAACAGAATTGCAGTATTTTACATATTTATGGAATTTAGAAGAAGAAGAAGAGATTGGATTTATGCTCCGCCCTTCACTCCCCAAGGGAGTCTGAGCGGCTTACAAACTCCTTTTCCCTTCCCCTCCCCACAACAGACACCCTGTGAGTAGGTGGGGCTGAGAGAGCTCTTTCGAGGACTGCTCTTGAGAGAACAGCTCTGACAGAACTACGGCTTGCCCAAGGTCATCCAGCCAGGTGCAAGTGGAGGAGTGGGGAATCAAACCCGGTCCTCCCACATTAGAGTCCGCGCACTTCACCATGACACCAGACTGGCTCTCACAATTTAAAAAACGTGTCTTTCCTATAAGCAAAACGGCCAACATACCCAATACTTGAGACAAAACTACAAGCTGGGGCGCCCAGCGCTACCTCAGCACGTGCGCCTTACTTTTGGCTATCTGGAAAGCCGGGGGGGGGGGGGAAGCTGACCCCAGTATTTGTGGGACCTTCTGCAGGGGCCCCTGGGCTCCCCCCCCAGCCCAGGAAACCACCGCCCCCTCCCTCGCAGACCAACCCCCCCCCCTTACGGCTTGAGCTCCCGGTCGATCAGGATGTCGTAGCCGTAGAGCTCGAAGCAGTGCTTGTCGCTGATGACCACTTTCTGGACGCTCTGGAGGCTCTTGATGAAGATGTTGTCCATCTCGGCAAAGAGGACCTCCACCGCCTCCGCCCCGTGCTTGGCCGTCAGGTAGAGGCGGAACTGCTGGATCATCCATTTGCAGCCCTGCTGGCACAGAGAGCCCGGGGTGGGGTGGGGTGGGGTGGCGGTCAAGAGGGCGGGTGTAACTGCAGGGGGTTCTCCGTCTGCTCTCCCCCTCTCTGCTACCAGTCCGCCTTCTTTGAGGCAAGAGTCTCATGACACCCTCCCCTTTAAACACGAATGCAAGTTTATTTAGAATAACACAGGGGGGCAGGGTTATATACAGGGAGTCCATCGGCTGTCCAGGCTTTCTTTTGGTTTTCTTCCGGACCACGCCCGCTCCATCTTTTTATATCTCTGTTCTGCCAAAGGCTCTCCCACCACCTAGCGTCTCCCTAAACCAGGGGCGGCCAACCTTGCTTAACGTAAGAGCCACACAGAATAAATGTCAGATGTCTGAGAGCCGCAAGACAGGAACAAATATCACACACACGTTTTTATTTTTTAAAATATGCAAATTTGCTTTTTATTAACATTAAATGGGACTGCCAAAAATAAAAACTAACGAGGAAAACCGGTTATTGAAAATGATATTACTTGTTTGCTAATGATATTGAGAGAGAGAGAGAAAGAGAGAGAGATGGAAAGAAAGAATTAAAGAAGTGGAAAGAAAGAGAGAGAGAGAAACTAGGAAAGCAAATAGATGGAAGGAAGGAAGGAAGGAAGGAAGGAAGGAAGGAAGGAAGGAAGGAAGGAAGAGAGAAAAAGCATGCCTCCCCTTTGCTTCCCCAGCCGCCCTGCCAGGAGCCGCACAATATGTGTGAAAGAGCCGCATGTGGCTCCCGAGCCACAGGTTGGCCACCCCTGCCCTAAACTGCTTCATCTGCAGTTGGTCCCTAGCTAGAACTATATAACTGTTGTGTACTAAGACCGCGGTCACCTGGTTTCTCGTAATGGCGACCGCCACGTGGGCAGCGCACATGCTCCAAATCTACCTGAGCTTCGGCCAGGTAGAACAATAGCCAGTCGGATCCTGAGCGACCACCAATTACGAGCCTAGGTCTCCCGCTGGGGGACCTATGAACTGCAACCACGGACTTAAGGTCCTATCAGGACTTGTGGGCGAGGTTGGGGCATGGTCTCCGGCCAGCATAAAAGCGGGCTCTGAGCCCGGGGTTTCTCATGTTCCATCTGACCCTCAATAAAGAGCTTTGCTATGAAATCACTACCACTCGCCTCCCGACTCCAATACTTTCCAATAACCTTCCCCAACAGGATGTCTTATAGAGGAGCACAAATGTGTGTCTGTGTTATGCACCAGGAGTTTCTCTCATTAGACTCCTCAGCGGCTCCCAAGGTCCACGCTCTCTCTTCCATCCGAGAGCACCCTTTCTTGTCGGTCTGCTCTGGTCGGCAGACAGCCATTAACAACCACCTTTTCTTTTCTCGAATGGTTTTTTCCTCCCTCCAATTCAAAACGGAAGATTCCAAAACCATTACGTCACACCCTCTCGCTGCCTTTCTGGCCATAAGGACATAAGAGGAGCCATATGTTTATATATAAACATGGAGCAGAGGTCCATCAGTGGCTATTAGCTAGCTCACAGTAAGAACATAAGAACACAAGAGAAGCCAGTGTTGGATCAGGCCAGTGGCCCATCCAGTCCAACACTCGGTGTCACACAGTGGCCAAAAACACCAGGTGCCCTCAGGAGGTCCAGCAGTGGGGCCGGGACACTATTGTCCCCCCCCCCCCCCCAGCACCAAGAATACAGAGCATCACCTGGCCCCAGACTGAGAGTTCCTATCTATACCTTCTGGCTAATAGCCAGGGGTCCGTTGGAGTGGGAGCGCACAGGAGCGCAGCTCCGAAAGTGCGGAGCCCAGGGGGCGGGCACATGACCAAGCCCCGCCCCCTCCTCGGCTTCCCCGAGCAGTGCAGAGGCGCAGCGCCCCGGGGGAAAGCCCTGCTAGGGTCTTTATTGTTTTTAATGTTTAGTTTTAATATTGATAATTTTATCATTGTTCCTTTTATGACTGTGTGCTGCTTCTCCAGAGACTTGCTCAAGGTGGCATATAAATTTTCTAAGTATACCATTTTTTATCTGGGCACATGGCACATAAGTACTGGAGAAATTTCACCAACCCTTCAGCAGCTTCCACCCCATCAGTCTGGTGTAGTGGTCAGGAGCTGTACTCTAATCTGGGAGAACCGGGTTTGATTCCCCACTCCTCCACATGCAGCTGCTGGTGTGACCTTGGGCCAGTCACAAGTTCTCTCAGAGCTGTTCTCTCATGAGCAGTTCGCAAAAGACCTCTCTCAGCCCCACCTACCTCACAGGGTGTCTTGTTGTGGGGAGGGGAAGGGAAAGGGATGGGTGGTGCACATGTCCTGGGTATCGCAAGTCTGCTTGAAACCTGGTGGTTTCAAGGGAGCAGGAAGAGAATGAGGGTGTGTTCTTTACGCTTATTTTTATTGCACAAAGTATTGGATGGGGAAGGGAACGGAGGAAGAGCAGGTCAGTTTCATTCACCTGTGGAGTGGAGCCTGAGGGGTGGGTGTTGCCTTCTGACACACTTCCGGCATGTTAGGGGGTGTGGCATATGCAAATGAGTTATGCAAATGAGTTATGCTAATGAGCTCCTGCACCTCTTTTTCTACGAAATGACCCCTGCTAACAGCCACTGATGGACCTCTGCTCCAGATGTTTTTCCAATCCCTTCTTGAAGCCATCCATGCTTGTAGCCGCCGCCACCTCCTGTGGCAGTGAATTCCATGTGTGAAGGAGGACTTCCTTTTATCTGTTCTAACCTGACTGCTCAGCAATTTCATGGAGTGCCCATGGGTTCTTGGATTGTGAGAAAGGGAGAAAAGGACTTCTTTCTCTGTGACCACTCAGCTGCAGGCTATCTTCCGAGCAGCTGGCTTTGCTTGTAAACTTTGCTCTGGAATTAAGCTCTCTGTTACAGCTGGGTTACGCTCTGGGCGAGGTGGGTTCCAATCCCCTGCTCATGCTGTGGAAGTTCACCAAGTGACCTTGAACATAGATTCTGAAGAAACGTGCATGCCCACGAAAGCTTCTACCTCAGATAAAACTTTGTTGGTCTTAAAGGTGTCACTGAACTCAAACTTTGTTTGGGTGAACTTGAACTCTCTCATCGAAGCCTATCCCACAGGGTTGTGGCGAGGGTGAAATGGAGGACAGGAGAACCGTGTATGCCTCTTTGGGTGCCCACTGGGGACAAAGGTGGGGTGCAAATGAATGAATGAATAAATACACCGCGAGCCAGGATGGGAGTGGAGAACAGGGTTGCAACTGGACCAATGAGATCTGGGTGGTCTCTCAAGTAGAGTCGCCTGGCAACTGGTGGAAAGGTTATGGGAGGACAGCATCCTGGCGGGGGATTGCCGTAGATTTCTAGCAATTGTTAGAGCTACCCTTTGTCTCTTCCAGGTAGCTCTAGGAACTGCCAGAACTCTATGGTCATGACTTCCTGGAAATAGGTGAGGTCTCGCTTTTATTTTTAATTGTTCTCCCCGGGACAATCCCACACTCCCCTTTTGGCCCCCGTTTCCGCCTGCCGATCAGATGAGCATCAGTGGGTACAGACCGTAGGGACCAGGTTGGCAGCTCTGTGTATGGACGTACATATTTTTATTCTGCGTATAGTGTTCACAGTTGTTAAGGGTGCCCCGATCAGCAGCTTGTACAAGCGAAGGGGCGAGAGGGAAGTCGATTCCCAGGGACATCCCACTGCAAAGCCAGATATACGGACGACGATACGTTGTGCCCGACTTTACCGTGAACTGTGGGACTCGTTGCTTTTGTTGCAGCCCCCCCCCCGGACATTGACTCGGGCCCTCCCCTATCCAAGCCACAACCGCCCTGAGGTTGCCCAGCCTGCCAATTCCTCCCTGCTTACCTTCTCGGGGTCATAGTCAGGGGCCGTCTTCTGCACGGCTACGTTCGTCAGGTGAACATCTGGCAGGAGATAAGGACTGTACATCTGGAAGTCCGGCTTGGCCCCTAAGCAGCCCCCCACCCCGACCCATTCCAGATTCTGGCTAGTTAGTTTCCCCCCCACACACACACACACACCTGTTCAGCTGACCTCCAGCTGCTGAAAGATAAATGAGGAAAGAAGAAAACGGGTGACCACATCCCTGTATTTTACCTGGAAATATAAATCCCAGGGAAGCACCTCTCATACGATAAAATACAGGAGAGCACAGACAGAAGCATGAAGGGAGCTCCACGTCTCCATGGAAGGCCATGTGAAGAGAGGGAGAGGGCAAAGGTGAAGAGAGGGCGAGGACAAAGGGAGGGAGAGAGGAGGGGTCAGAAGGCAGCTCCCAGGTTAAGACCAAGAGAGGCATTTCATTCAAGGAGATAACACCCATACACACTTGGAGTGATGTAGTGCCCCCCCCCCCCAATGTCCAGGCAGACTGAGTCACTCACTCCAACATTTGGATGGGAGACCACTGAGAAAGTCCAGGCCGGGTCGCTGTGCAGAGGCAGGCAACGGCAGACTACCTCTGTTAGCCTCTCGCCTTGAAAACCCTGTGCTGTCGCCGTAAACCAGCTGCGACTTAATGGCAAAAATAAACCAACAGCGGGCAGAGCAACAAAACAGCTGCTGCGGGAGGCGCGGCCAGACACAAAATGGCTGACCCGGGAGGTGGAACCGAGCACAAAACGGCTGCCCCAGGAGGCGGAGCCAGACACAAAATGGCGGCCACGGCTGACCTTCAGTCGCACAGTGAAGATCCTTGTGCGGTGGTGGGAGCGGCTGCCAAAGCAATGCTTTTTTTCAAAAAAACGTGCACAGCTAATCAAATCTTCAGTGGCCTGTCAGCAGCCTTGACAGGGGAAAGCCCCACCTGGTCCGGCCTGCTTTCTGAAAACCATTTGTGGCCACCAGGAAAGTGTCGGGTGGGAGCCATGGAGCTCCGGAGGTATCATGTTAGAATCACAGAGTTAGAAGGGACCTCCAGAGTCATCTAGTCCACCGCCCTGCACAATGCAGGGAATTCACACACAAAAAACCCCCACGCCTCAGTGACCCCTGCTCCATGCCCAGAAGAGGGCAAAAAACCCCACGTTGGGCACCCTGGCTACAGAACGCGAGGCCGGGTCAGGATACACTGGTCATCGATGGTATTCAGAGTGAAGCGCGTGCTGGAGAAGCGAGCGAAGCCGTCTCGGTACAGCCAGGCTTTGAGTGGCAGGTACTGGGAGAAAAAGAAACCGGGGGGGGGGGAGGTGAGGGGGAAGATCCTCCAAGCTCTTCACTGCATCCGCGTGGGGGGGGGGCGCTTGTTCACTCACCGACATCACCAGGACGTACACCCGCAAGTCGAACTTCCGGCCTGCGAGCCAAAAAGAAACAGCTTCAGAGAGCCCTGCGGAAACTCCCGGGTAGATTGTAAGCTCCCTGGGGCAGGCACCTGGGGCAACCACTTCTTCACCCAAAGAGTGATGAACACATGGAATTCACTGCCATAGGAGGTGGCGTCAGCTACAAGCATGGATGGCTTCAAGAGGGAATTGGATAAACATCTGGAGCAGAGGTCCATCAGTGGCTCTTAGCCACAAGGTATAGATAGGGACTCTCAGTCTGGGGCAAGTGATGCTCAGTCTTCTTGGTGCTTGAGGGGGGGGCAACAGTGGGAGGGCTTCGAGTGTCCTGGCCCCATTCCTGGACCTCCTGAGGGCACCTGGTGTTTTTGGCCACTGTGTGTGTCACAGAGTGTTGGACTGGATGGGCCATTGGCCTGATCCAACATTGGCTTTTCTTACGTTCTTATATGGAGCAGAGGTCCATCAGTGGCTATGAGCCACAAGGTATAGATAGGAACTCTCAGTCTGGGGCAAGGGATGCTCTGTATTCTCGGTGCTGGGGGGGGGGGGGGCAACAGTGGGAGGGCTTCTAGTGTCCCGGCTGCACTGGTGACCTCCTGAGGGCACCTGGTGTTTTTGGCCACTATGTGACTCAAGAGGGTTGGACTGGATGGGCCACTGGCCTGATCCAACATTGGCTTCTCTTATGTTCTTGTGTTCTTATATGCCTGACGTAAAGTACCGTGTCCATCAACTTGTGGCGAGCACAGAGACGGATCATTGAAAAATGCGACCCACGGCTTCGAACAGGAATGGCTGGAGAGCTTCCACAGACGGAACAAGGACACAGGCTCACATTTTTCCCCCCTAAGACCCACCCCCACCCCCGCTAACTGAGCTTTGGGTAGGAGAGAAGAGCGGCATCGCGCATGCTTTCTCCGGTGCAGGGACTCTGCCTCTTTTATTCGGACGAAGACGTGGGTTCGGAGCAGAGGCAACTCACCCCCGATTAAATACGGGTTCTCGATATAGCGCTGAGCAACATAACTCTCTACTGGGATCTCGTCTTTCTGGTCATCGAGGCGGATGCCGTCCTGCAGAAGAAACCGTGCAACTTGTTCAGTTGGCAAAGAGCAAGACCGGCCTCCGAAATCCTCCGGAACTCTGTTCTTGCTAAACGACGTCAGGTTTTATACCCTTGGGTCAGGGTGATCAGGGTATATGGGGTCGGGATGCCAACCCTAGGTTCGGAAGTACCTGGAGATTTTGAGGGTGGAGCTGGGGAGAGAGGGGATTTAGGGAGAGGAGGGGCATTGGTAGGGAATAATGCCCAGCAGTCCACCTTCCAAAGAACACAACGGCAAAAAAAACAACCGCTGTGAAATACAGCGCTATTGCAATAAAGGCAAAAGTAAAAAATGATTATACGTACTCAAAGTGTTATTGTACTAAGAGCCAGTTTGGTGTCGTGGTGAAGTGCGCGGACTCTAATCTGGGAGAACCGGGTTTGATTCCCCACTCCTCCACTTGCACCTGCTGGATGACCTTGGGCAAGCCATAGTTCTGGCACAGCTGTTCTTTCAAGGACAGTTGTCTCAGAGCTCTCTCAGCCCCACTTCCCTCACAGGGTGTCTGTTGTGGGAAAGGGAAGGGAAAGGAGTTTGTAAGCTGCTGTGAGACTCCCAAGTGAAGGGCGGGGTATAAATCCAATCTCTTTTCTTCTTCTAGTTATTTCCAATATTCCACGTGAGGCATTCAGTACAAAAAATACTGTTATCTCCATCAGTATCAAAATGACGCACAGACAACCCTCCCAAGGGAAAAGTCCAAGGAAAATTTATAGGTAGAATTACTCAAAAGCTGTGCAGAGTCCAAAGCGCAAACGAGACGGGACTTCCGGTTGACTCTCACGTTTCGGCGATCCGGTCCCTTCTTCGGTAAAGGAAACTGGCAGACATCCAACAAACAATCAAGTATTTTTGGATCGCCGAAACGTGGGAGTCGACCGGGAGCCCTGTCTCGTTTGCGCTTTGGACACTGTGCAGATTTTGATGAATTCTACTTATAAATTTTCCTTGGACTTTTTCCTTGTGGGGTTTCTCCATACACTGTTTTGATCCTGATGGAGGTAACTATATTTCTGCACTGAATGCCTCATATGGAATACTGGAAACAACTAATACATTGCAATAACACTTTGAGTGTACGTAATCATTTTTGCCTTTTGCCTTTATTGTAACAGCGCTGTATTTCACAGCGGTTGTTTCTGCTGTTGTGTTGTCTACACTGTGGATTTTCTAGTAGTATTATCACCTTCCAAAGAAGGCATTTTCTCCAGAAGTGGAACAGATGGAATAAACAAACGACAAGTGACTGATTTAGTCTGGACAGCAGTCATAATTCCAGGAGATCTCCAGCCCACACCTGGAGGTTGGCAACCCTAATATTGGGGCTTTCCCCTGAGCTCAGACTTGGTGCAAACACTGGAAAGGGTTTGGCCTCTGCCCGCCCTCTGTGACTTGGTTCACTTGCTTAAGACGCCTGTGCGGTTTCTCTCACAGGCAGATTCTCTGTTGCCGTTTCGTGGTCTGTTATTATTTGAACAGGAGAAACGCACGATCACAGGCTTGTTTGGCGGGGGGCGTCTTATCCAAATGCAGGCCTGCCCCCCCCCCCCCCCACATCTTGGCATTCGGACTGGAGCAGGCCACAAACAAGGGGGACGTACGACTCGGAAGCTTTGTAACGAAAAGGAACTCTGCAAGCCAAAAAGAGCCAAGCTAGACTGTGAAAGTGGTTTCAGAGGGCGGCCATGTCACTCTGCAACAGAACAGTTAAGTCTAGCAGCACCTGGGAGACCAACCAGATGTGCAGGGCGTAAGCTTCGAGAGTCAAAGTAAAGCTTTGGGTCTTGAAGCTTATACCCTGAAAATCTGGTTGAAGGAGGAGGAGGAGGAGGAGGAGATTGGACTTGTACCCCGCCCTTCACTACCCGAAGGACTCTCCGAGCGGCTTACAATCCCTTTCCCTTCTCCTCCCCACAACAGACACCCTGTGAGGTAGGTGGGACTGAGAGAGCTCTTTCAAGGACTGCCTGTGAGAGAACAGCTCTGAGAGAACTTGCAACTGACCGAGGGTCTCAACAGCAGCTGCACGTGGAAGAGTGGGGAATCAAACCCGGTTCTCCCAGATTAGAGTCTGCGCTCCTAACCACCACACCAAACCGGCTCTCCCGGTGCTACTGGACTCAAACCTAGCTAGGCAGCCGCCCCTGCATCAACCCACGGCCATTAGTTTCCATGATGAAGAAGAAGAAGAAGAAGAGATTGGATTTATACCCTGCCCTCCACTCCCCAAGGGAGTCTCAGAGCGGTTTACAAACTCCTTTTCCCCTCCCCTCCCCACAACAGACACCCTGTGAGGTAGGTGGGGCTGAGAGAGCTCTTTCCCAAGCTGTCCTTGAGGGAACAGCTGGTCCAGAGCTATGGCTTGCCCAAGGTCATCCAGCCAGGTGCAAGTGGAGGAGTGGGGAATCAAACCCGGTTCTCCCAGATTAGAGTCCGCGCACTTAACCACGACACCAAACTGGCTCTCTGGAGGAAGATCAGTTCCAAGCCCCAAAGGTAGAGCTCTGTCATGGCCTGGGCATGGTTCGATGACCATTCACCTTTGGGGCAGGAAGGGAACAGATGTTGCAGCCTCCTCTATTAGGACCACTGGAAGCTTCTGCCTGACTAGCAGGGTCTGAAATGAAGTAAGATCCTAGCTAGAGAGCGGGCAATATTATGGCTAGCACCTTCTCAAGACTCCGGTTCCAAATTTCCCTGGCAGCAGAAGCCACGACGTTGCACTGAAACGCCTTAGAAGGCAATGTCTGTGTCCCCCTGGGGGAAGCCATGCTATGGGGCCAGAAAAGACTGTAAGGTATTCGGACCTCCCCCCCAACCGCGGGTGGGTTGACCCGCACCTTAGCCCTCGACCAAGACGAGCAGAAAACCAGAGGGAGAGAGGGGGCGCCAGCCTCTAGCAGCTGAAGCTCACCCTGCCAGGCTCTAACGTGGGCTGAGAGGTGAGCAGAAGGCGGCATCTCACCTTCCTCCAGTCAATCACATCCTTCAGCTTCCGGAAGAGGAAAATGCCTCTCCCTTGAGACCTGGCCACCTGCAGGAGGAGGGAGAAAGAAGGTTACTCGTCCTCGATCGCCGCCACCGCCCTGGAGGCCTGCGGGAAGGAAGGGGTAGGTCACGCGTGTTGTGCTAAGGAAACACGCTTTGCGCCACCCAGAAAAGGACAGCGGAGGCTTTTAGGTTTGAAGGAATCGTCGAATGACAGAGGTGGGAGGGGCCGGACAGGCCATCTAGTCCAGCGCCCTGCCCAATGCGGGATCAGCACTGACAAGTGTTTGTCCAGCCGCTGCTTGAAGACTGCCAGAGAGGGGAAGCTCCCCCCGCTCCCCCGGTAGCTGATTCCAGATTATTCCAAAAAATAATAATCCTAACATCTGACTGGTACCTTTCCTCCCATAATTTAAACCCATTATTGCAAGTCCTTTTCTCTGCTGCCAACAGGAACAGCTCCCTGCCCTCCTCTAAGTGGCAGCCTTTCGTATCTTTCAAGAAAGAAGAGAAGGGACTAGATTCATATCCCATCCTTCACTACTGGAAGGAGTCTCAGAGCGGCTTACAATCTCCTCTCCCTTCCCCTCCCCGCAACAGAGACCCTATGAGGTAGGTGGGGCTGAGAGAGCTCTTTCGAGGACTGCCCTTGGGAGAACAGCTCTGAGAGAGCTTGTGACTGACCCAAGGTCACACCAGCAACTGCGTGTGGGGAATCAAACCCGGTTCTCCCAGATTAGAGTCTGCGCTCCGAACCGCTACACCAAACTAGCTCTCAATGAGCAATCATGGCTCCCCTCCACCTCCTCTTCTCCAGGCTGAACTTTTCCAAGTCCCTCAGCCCGGGGGTCATTTTGTAGAAAAAGAGGTGCAGGCGCTCATTTGCATAACTCATTTGCATATGCCACACCCCCTAACATGCCGGAAGTGTGTCAGAAGGCAACACCCACCCCTCAGGCTCCACTCCACAGGTGAGGGAAACTGACCTGCTCTTCTGCCATTCCCTTCCCCATCCAATACTTTGTGCAATAAAAATAAGCATAAAGAACACACCCTCATTCTCTTCCTGCTCCCTTGAAACCACGAGGTTTCAAGTAGACTTGAGATACCCAGGACATGTGCACCACCCATCCCTTTCCCTTCCCCTCCCCACAACAAGACACCCTGTGAGGTAGGTGGGGCTGAGAGAGGTCTTTTGAGGACTGCTCATGAGAGAACAGCTCTGAGAGAACTTGTGACTGGCCCAAGGTCACACCCGCAGCTGCATGTGGAGGAGTGGGGAATCAAACCCGGTTCTCCCAGATTAGAGTCCAACTCCTGACCACTACATCAAACTGATAAGGTGGAAGCTGCTGAAGGGTTGGTGAAATTTCTCCAGAACTTATGTGCCATGTGCCCAGATAAAAAATGGTATACTTAGAAAATTTATATGCCACCTTGAGCAAGTCTCTGGAGAAGCAGCACACAGTCATAAAAGGAACAATGATAAAATTATCAATATTAAAACAAAACATTAAAAACAATAAAGACCCTAGCAGGGCTTTCCCTGGGGCGCTGCGCCTCTGCACTGCTCGGAGAAGCCGAGGAGGGGGCGGGGCTTGGTCATGTGCCCGCCCCCTGGGCTCCTCACTCCCGGAGCTGTGCTCCTGTGTGCTCCCGCTCCAACGGACCCCTGCCTCAGCCAATCCTCGTAGGGATTGGTCTGGCTGGGCTGGGGTAACAGACAAGAGGCTTGGACTGGAACCAGAGCCAGGAGGATCCAGACCTCACTGAACTATGAAACTTCTTGGGAGGCCTGAGTCCAGTCACTGCCTTCCAGGGAAAAGGAGGAGGAGGGGGAGGAGGAGATTGGATTTATCCCCCACCCTTCACTCGGAGTCTCAGAGTGGCTTACAATCCCCTTCCCTTCCTCTCCCCACAGCAGACACCCTGTGAGGTAGGTGGGGCTGAGAAATCTGAAAGAACTGTGACTGGCCCAAGGTCATCCAGCTGGCTTCATGCAGAGTTGAGAATCAAACACGGTTCTCCAGATTAGAGTCTGCTACTCTCAGGGGTCCGTTGGGGCCGGAGCAAGGCGGAGCAAAGCTCCGCCAGCCCAGGAGTGGCCACTAGGGCAGCCAAGGGCCGAATCAGATTCTCTGATCTGATTCAGCCTGCTGCTGAATTGCCGCCGAAATTCGGCAGCAACTTTAAAAGCGACCGGAGGGGAGGAGGTTTGAGGGAGAGGCTCCAAACTTGCAGAGTAGCTGCTGGGATCTCTCCCCCAAATACCCACCAAGTTTCAAGAAGATTGGACCAGGGGGTCCAATTCTACGGGCCCCCAAACAGGTTGCCCCCATTCCCTCCATTGTTCTCTATGGCAGAAAAAAAGGTAACATTTTTTCCCACTATAGAGAACAATGGAGGGGATGGGACAACCTGTTTGGGGGCCCGTAGAATTGGACCCCGTGGTCCAATCTTCTTGAAACTTGGTGGGTATTTCAAGGAGAGGCCCCAGCAGCTACCCTGCAAGTTTGGAGCCTCTCCCTCAAACCCCCTTTCCTCCAGCCCCTCATATACCCTATGAGTTTTTGCCATTGATTTCAATGGCCCATAGGGTATGATGGGGCTGAAACTGACATTCCCTTTCTGACACACTTCTGGTGATGTCAGGGGACGTGGCATATGCTAATGGGTTATGCTAATGAGTTATGCTAATGAGCTCCTGCAGCTCTTTTTCTACGACAGGACCCCTGGCCACTCTTAACCACTACACCAAACTGGCTTGTTTCCAGAAAGCTATTTGGAGGAGGAAATGGCCTAAACTCCTACGTCCCTGAGCTTCTGAGACAAAAAGTGGGATATAAATGCGACAGATATAAAGTGGGGCATAAATGCAAACTCCCCTTTCTGCCTACTGTTTTTAATTGTTGTTTTTCTCTTTTGTATGTATGTTTGCTCTGGTTATCATTAGCCATCCTTCCTGAGCTAAGACAAAAATGTGTGAGCCAGAGGCTAAAAAACTGTGAGCTGGCTCACACTAACTCGGCTTAGAGGGAACACTGCTCTGTCCCAGCTGTCCCAGCTGTTCTCTCAAGGACAGTTGTCTCAGAGCTCTCTCAGCCCCACCTGCCTCCCTGTTGTGGGGAGGGGAAGGGAAAGGGGTTTGTAAGCCGCTCTGAGACTCCGAGTGAGTAAAGGGCAGGGTATAAATCCAATCTCCTCTTCTTCATCTTTGTGAGTCCTCCACAGATTTCCCAGCTGCGGCTCAGCGGAATGCCTGGCTCTTCCCACCTTCTCCCGGCCACATTTCTAAAGCTGATGATGCTGTTTTATTTAGCAGCATAAAAGCGAATGCTTGATGGTGTGCCGGGAGATAGAAGTTTTACGGGCAGGGGCACGGGAGGGGGGCATTACTCACGAGTGGCAAGGCCACGGGTGAGTTATGCCGGCCATTCCCAAGGAGAGCTGGTAAAATCTTTACGGCGCCATGCATTACCCTGCTATCTGTCTCTTCCCCATCTCAGGCCAAAGTTCCCTCTGCTTTTGCAAGGAGTCGGGGGAAATTTCTAACTGGGGCTGCCTTTGCAGAACAGTAGATCTGTTCTGATTTATCCTTTGAGCACGTGCAGGTTAGAAAGCACCCAAAAATGGTGCTCCTCTCTGCTTTTTGGCATGTGCCAGCCCAAAGCTAAGCAGGGTTTATCTGTATAAATCGATGGTGCGGCCTCATTTGGAGTACTGTGTACAGTTCTGGTCGCCACACCTCGGAAAAGATATTGTAGCATTGGGAAAAGGGCAGAAAAGGGCAACTAGAATGATAAAAAGGGTTGGAACACTTTCCCTGTGAAGAAAGATCAAAGCACTTGGGGCTCTTTGGCCCGGAGAAACGATGGCTGAGGGGTGACATGATAGAGGTTTATAAGATTATGCATGGGATAGAGCAGGGAGAGAAAGAGGTACTTTTCTCCCTTTCTCGCAATACAAGAACTCGGGGGCACTCCATGAAACTGCTGAGCAGTCCGGTTAGAGCGGATAAAAGGAAGTCCTCCTTCACCCAAAGGGTGATTAACACGTGGAATTCACTGCCACAGGAGGTGGTGGCAGCTACAAGCATGGTCGGATTCAAGAGGGAATTAGATAAGCATATGGAGCAGAGGTCCATCAGTGGCTCTTAGCCACAAAGTATAGATAGGAACTCTCAGTCTGGGGCAAGGGATGCTCTGTATTCTTGGTGCTTGGGGGGGGGGGCAACAGTGGGAGGGCTTCGAGTGTCCTGGCCCCACTGCTGGACCTCCTGGTGGCACCTGGTGTTTTTGACCACTGTGTGCCACAGAGTGTTGGACTGGAGGGGCCACTGGCCTGATCCAACACTGGCTTCTCTTATGTTCTTAGGGCTGTCCCTGGTTAGTACTTGGATGGGAGACCCCCAAGGTGTTTTAATAAATCATTGAAAGACCAGATAGGCCTTGCTTCAACAACTCAAAGATTTATTACAAGCAATTGTGGAATAAACTGAAGAAGAAGAGACGGAAGAAGATTCGTACCCCGCCCTTCACTACCTGAAGGAGTCTCAGAGCGGCTTACAATCTCCTCTCCCTTCCTCTCCACACAACAGACCCCCTGTGAGTTACGTGGGGCTGAGAGAGCTCTCTCGAGAACTGTTCATGGGAGAACAGCTCTGAGAGAACTTGTGACTGACCCAAGGTCACGCCAGCAGCTGCATGTGGAGGAGTGGGGGAATCAAACTTGCTTCTCCCAGATTAGAGTCATACCATGCTTTTCCAGGGGGAAGCAGCAAAAGACCGAAGGGGGGGGGGCAGACGGCAGATAGCTGCGTGACAAAGTTGTACAAAAGACACTCCTGTCCCCCCCCCCCCAAAGTGAGCTGCCTTTTGTGGCCCAGGGGGGGCACAGAGCAGAACCTCCACGTGGAAGCAATCCAAGCCTGCGTGCCACGCCGGCTTGCGAAAGGAAATGCTGAGCCGGCACTGTTTAAAATATCGGGATAATTCCCAAGGAGCCTTAAAATACGTAAAAGAGAACCGAAGCAATCTAAGAAAGCGCTGTAAGCTCTCGGTCTACTGAACACCAAAATATCCCAGGCACTATAAAGAGCCAGAAATAGCCGCTGAAACAGCTCCCTGTCGAGGAGAAAAGCAACCGGGGGGGGGGGGGTGTCAGGAAAGCAAAAAAAACGGTACAGCTGTGAAGTGGCTCAAAAATTCGGGGCACCTCTGTTGACTGTCAGTCGCTTTGCCGATTTCTAAGCCTGGCGGTTGGAAGCAGGCGATGAAAGGGCTGGTACAGACGCAACTCCAGGTGTGGGTTCAGAACATGGGAAGTAAGCTTTTTGTTCACATGCACCCTTCTTTCTTCTCCTTCTAAAGCTCTTACAGCACAATCCAGTGCGCTATACTAGTTTGGTGTGGTGGTTAAGTGCGCGGACTCTAATCTGGGAGAACCGGGTTCGATTCCTCACTCCCCCATACGCAACTGCTGGTGTGACCTTGGATCAGTCACAAGTTCTCTCAGAGCTGTTCCCTCAAGGACAGCTTGGGAAAGAGCTCTCTCAGCCCCACCTACCTCCCAGGGTGTCTGTTGTGGAGAGGGGAAGGGAAAGGAGATTGTAAGCCGCACTGAGACTCCTTCAGGTAGCAAAGGGCGGGGTATAAATCCAATCTCTTCTTCTTCTTCTTTTTTGTGTGGGGCTAGGATCTGGGAGAGCCAGGTTCGAATCCCCACTCTGCCACGGAAGCTTGCTGGGTGCCTTTCAGCCAGTCATACAACTCTCAGCCTCCCCTATGTTTTTGTGAGGGTAAAATGGAAGAGAGGGAAATGATGGCGCTTTGAGTCCCTGCTCAAAGACATAAGTAAATACATAAATTCAGTTAGTAGCAATGCTCCCTCTAAGCTGTGGAGTCCTGTCAGCAAAAATCCTGCTTTGTGAGCTACTGGCATTGAAGTTGTGAGCCAGCCATTTGGCTGCTGCATGAAATCCGTTTGCTCTGGAGCCCTCCTTCCTGAGCGGAGACAAAAAGGTGTGAGCCAGAGGCTAAAAAAATGTGAGCTAGCTCACGCTAGCTCAGCTTAGAGGGAACACTGGTTCGTAGTTCCTTCTACAGCGCAAATCATAGGACGAAACGAGTTTTCAATCCTGATTTGGAAAGCATATATTTACCAGGGCCAGCCCGGATGAATACAGGAAGGTGCCTTACACAGAATCAGACCCCTGGGTCCATCAAGGTCAAGGCTTGTCTCCTCAGACTGGCAGCATCTCTCCAGGGTCTTGGGCAGAGGTCTTTCATGTCACCTCCTTTCAACTGGAGATGCTGGGAGTTGAACCTGGGACCTTCTGCATGCCAAGTGGAGGCTCTTCCACTGAAGAGGAGGAGGAAGAGGAGAGATTGGCTTCATACCCCGCCCTTCACTACCCAAAGGAGTCTCAGAGCGGCTTACAATCTCCTCTCTCTTCTTCTCCCCACAACAGGCACCCGGTGAGGTAGGTGGGGCTGAGGGAACTCTCTCGAGAACTGTGTGACTGACCCAAGCTCACCCAGCTGGCTGCCCGCGGAGGAGTGGGGAATCAAACCTGATTCTCCATATTAGAGTCCGTCGCTTTCAACCACGGCCTCAAAGCCACCACGCCAAGAGTTACTACCCCAAACCCCAGCCCCCTCCCTACAAAGAAGAAGAAGAAGAGGTTAGATTTATACCCCGCCCTTCACTTGTAGTCTCAGAGGGGCTTACAAACTCCTTTCCCTCCCCCTCCCCACAACAGACACCTGGTGAGGTAGGTGGGGCTGAGAGAGCTCTGAGACGACTGTCCTTGAGAGAACAGCCGTGCCAGAGCTATGGCTTGCCCAAAGTCACCCCAGCAGGTGCAAGAGGAGAAGTGGGGAATCAAACCTGGTTCTCCCAGATTAGAGTCCGCGCACTTCACCACGACACCAAACTGGCTCTCCACGGCCTGAGGAGTCTGCCTTCCCCCTTCCATTTTTTATTGATGCTTATTGATGCTTATCTTTGTTTGTTTCATTGACACCCCACCTTTCTCCCTAAAAGGGGGGGGGGACCCAAGGTGGTTTACAACAATGGCAGCAAGTCAAGGGAGGGGGCAGCGCTCGAGCAGAGATGCAGGAAGCAGGAGAGAGAGAGAGCGGCTGATCCCTTCCTGGGCCATCTGCTTGCGGTCAATCCCTTTCCCATCCCCCCCTGCTAGCCCCCCCCCCCCCCAATCTTGTGGAAGGGCCTGCCCTGAGGAGGTCAGGACAGCCCCCGTGCTTCCGGCAGCAGCTCCACAAAGTAAGTAAAGAAGAATGGTCCAGGGAGGCATTTTTTATAAAGGTGGCAGGGCTGTAGGATAACAGAAGGGTTCAGGAAAGGGGACTCGTAAAGGTAACAGGACTGTGGGCTGTACTAACTGCATCCAGTAAGTATGTGTGACCTGTGGCTACAGGCGGGGGTCATTTCGTAGAAAAAGAGGGGCACGGGCTCATTAGCATAGCTCATTAGCATAACTTATTTGCATATGCTAAACCACCTGACATCACCGGAAGTATGTCAGAAGGCAAAAGAGGAAGAAAGAAAGAGAGGAAGGAAGAGCTGGCAGAGTGGGGACAGCTACTAATCCAAGCCTCAGAAATACCCCTATTCTGGGAGGATCGCTTCAGTGGTGGCTGTAGCCTTCAGAAGGCTGGTCGGAGGAACAAGGACCTCTCCAGGGGACGGGGGTCGTTTTGCTGCAGCAAACTCCCGGAGCTGCACTCCCCCAAGCTCCTGCTCGAAATGACCCCTGGCTACAGGTATTATTTTCAGGCGGGGGATCAAGACAATTAGGGGCTGGAGCCAATGCTCGCTCTAAGCTGTGGGATCTTGTGAGCAAAAATTCTACTTTGTGAGCTCCTGGCATTAAAGTTTTGAGCAGGGGTCATTTCGTAGAAAAAGAGGTGCAGGAGCTCATTAGCATAACTCATTTGCATAACTCATTTGCATATGCCACACCCCCTAACATACCGGAAGTGTGTCAGAAGGCAACACCCACCCCTCAGGCTCCACTCCACAGGTGAGGGAAACTGACCTGCTCTTCCTCCATTCCCTTCCCCATCCAAGACTTGGTGCAATAAAAATAAGCGTCAAGAACACACCCTCATTCTCTTCCTGCTCCCTTGAAACCACCAGGTTTCAAGTAGACTTGAGATACCCAGGACATGTGCACCACCCATCCCTTTCCCTTCCCCTCCCCACAACAAGACACCCTGTGAGGTAGGTGGGGCTGAGAGAGGTCTTTTGAGAACTGCTCATGAGAGAACAGCGCTGAGAGAACTTGTGACTGGCCCAAGGTCACACCAGCAGCTGCATGTGGAGGAGTGGGGAATCAAACCCGGTTCTCCCAGATTAGAGTCCAACTCCTGACCACTACAACAAACTGGTGGGGTGGAAGCTGCTGAAGGGTTGGTGAAATTTCTCCAGTACTTATGTGCCATGTGCCCAGATAAAAATGGTATTCTTAGAAAATTTATATGCCAACTTGAGCAAGTCTCTCGAAAAGCAGCACACAGTCATAAAAGGAACAATGATAAAATTATCAGTATTAAAACAGAACATTAAAAACAATAAAGACCCTAGCAGGGATTTCCCTGGGGCGCTGCGCCTCTGCACTGCTCGGGGAAGCTGAGGAGGGGGCAGGGCTTGGGCTCCTCACTCCCGGAGCTGTGCTCCTGTGTGCTCCCGCTCCAACGGACCCCTGGTTTTGAGCGAGTGATTTGGCTACTGCATAAGTTTGCTCTGGAGCCATCCTTCCTGAGCTGAGACAAAAATGTGTGAGCCAGAGGCTAAAAATGGTGGACTAGCTCACACTAACTCAGCTTAGAGGGAACACTGGTTGGAGCCCCTTCCCTAGGAGGAAAGGCTGATGAGTCTGGGACTTTCCACTTTCGAAAACGGATGCCTAAGGGGGGCATGATAGAGGTTTATAAAATTATGCTTGGGGTGGAGAGAGCTGATAAAGAGAACCTTTTCTCCCTCTCCCAAAATACTAGAACTCGAGGGCGTCCAATGAAGCGGACGGGCAGTAGGTTCAAGATGGACAAAAGGAAATACTACTTTACACGGAGAGTGATTAAAATGTGGAATTCGCTGCCAGAGGATGGAGTGACGGCCACAGGAATCGACAGCTTTAAAAGAGAGTGAGATAGATTCATGGAGGAGAGGTCTATCAGTGGCTCCTAGCCCTGGTGGCTGAGGGGAACCTCCATGTTCGGAGGCACTAATCCTCTGAATCCCAGAGCCAGGAGGCAACATCAGGGGAAGGCCTCGGCCTCTATCCCCGTTGCGGGCCATCCAGAGGAACTGGTTGGCCCCTGGGTGAGACTGGGCAGTCACCCTCTCTCAGCCGAACCTACCTCGCAGGGTCCCAAAGAAGCTCGCAAACTCAGAGACCGGGGATCCAATTTAGCAGGGCAGAAGCTTTCAAGAGCCACGCGATACGGCAAGCAGGGCTCTCCCGCCGGTGGCCCACAGTTCTGAGCGCACCCCCTCCTGCGTGCCACGGGGTTCTTGCCAGCTGAGAGCAGCTCTGCGGCCTCACAACAGCCGTCTTGCCGGAATCAGCTTCTGAAATCCCGGAACCCCGGCCCCTCCCCACCCACCCACCCCTGGTGATAAAAGCAAGCTTTTCTGAGCCTCGCAGGACATGAGATATTGGGCTGTTAAAGTGTTTCTCAAGCTCGTATATTACCTTCCCCGGTTTTAAGGCCTGCGTATCCACCCCCCCCCAAGCAGAACATTTTAAAAAGAAAGAAATATTTTTATCGCAGGCTCTTCCCGGAAGATTTTTCTTCCCCTCGTTCAAGCAGCAGCTGCTCAGAAGATATGCAGCTCTGAGCCCTGCTGGAGCAACAGTGATCCACGCAATGGTCACCTCAAGGTTAGACTACCGCAACGCTCTCTACACGGGGCTGCCCTTGTTGCAAATTTGGAAGCTGCAGCTGGTGCAGAATGCTGCAGCCAGGCTGTTGATGGGTCTCTCTGTACGAGACCACATCCAGCCTGTGCTGAGGACGCTGCACTGGCTGCCTGTAGCGTACCGGATCCGGTTCAAGGTGCTGGTTCTAACCTTTAAAGCCCTATATGGTCAGGGGCCTGCCTACCTGAGGGACCGCCTTTCCCCATATGTGCCCCAGAGAGCACTGAGGTTAGGCTCACAACATCACCTGACTTTCCCTGGTCCGAAAGAATGTATATATGTATGTATGTATATATTAGGGCTGTGGCGGCTCAGTGGTTAAGACACTGAACTGCAGACCGGAAGGTCGGTAGTGCGGCAGTTCGAGACCCGAGTGCCGCTTGACGGAGTGAGCTCCCGTCTCTGGGCCCAGCTCCTGCCAACCTAGCAGTTCGAAAGCAAGAAATTGCAAGGAGATTAATAGGCACCGCTTCGGTGGGAAGATAACAGCATTCTGTGCGCCTTGGTGTTTAGTCATGCCGGCCACATGACCCCGGAAAAAGTCTTCAGACAGCGCTGGCTCTTCGGCTTGGAAACGGAGATGAGCATCGCCACCCTAGAGTCGGATTCGACTGGTTTACAAGCAAGGGGAACCTATGTATTAGTCCCATTTAGCATTTCCTGGTTTTCCCCACATGCTAATTGAGGACGTGGGCCCAAATCGGCTTAATGCAAGGTTTCTTGCTGGCAATTAACACAAATTATCATTTGTAGACTTAGATAATCGCTGGCTGTTATCCTCCTGGCAGTAATCCACCCGCTCGTTTGCATAATTGCCTCCCTCTTCCCCGGCTCAGGAACCCCCACCCCTTGTTTGCTCCATCTGTGGCGGAGTCAAGCGAAGCGGCTGGTGCCTGCCTTCATCTGCCCGGCCGACGACCCGTCCCGCTGCGCGCCCTGGCAGATGGGTGTTGGGATGCAATTACGCAGGGTGGCGCAGGAGTCAAGAAGTTCGCCCGCCATCCAGAGATGGCACAGCGCTTCCTCTGCTCTGTTCACCTCTTGCCAGCCTCCAAAACAGGCAGATGGTTTCCTGCTAGTACAGGGAGGTGAGCCAGTGGAATCAAGGGGAGAAATCTCGTTCCTCTTCCGTCTTGGGCAAGGGCAAAAGGAGCCAGCGGCCTGCCAGACGCTGCATTTGTTTTGATCTACTCCGGCTTATGTTAGATAGCCAAGTGGTGAAGCTTCACCTGTCTCAGGGGAAGCTGCTGAGAGGAGGCAGACTTGGCCTGAATAGGGACCAAAAACAAACAGCTGGTTGTGTCTTGGGCAATGCTCCCTCTAAGTCAGTTTGGTGTGGTGGTTAAGTGCACAGACTCTAATCTGGGAGAACCGGGTTTGATTCCCCACTCCTCCGCTTGCAGCTGCTGGATGACCTTGGGCAAGCCATAGTTCTGTCAGGGCTGTTCTTGAAAAAGAGCAGTATCTGTCAGAGCTCTCTCAGCCCCATCTACCTCACAGGGTGTCTGGGGATGCAGTGGTTACTAAGCAGTGTTCCCTCTAAGGTGAGTTAGTGTGTGCTAGCTCACAGCTTTTAGCCTCCGGATCTCACGTTTTCGCCTTAGCTCAGGAAGGAGGGCTCCAGAGCAAACTAATAGACGCAGCAGCCAAATGGCTCGCTCCCAGCTTGAATGCCAGTAGCCCACAAAGGAGAATTTTTGCTCCCAAGACTCCGCAGCTTAGAGGGAGCACTGGTGGTTAGAGCATCGGGCTAGGATCTGGGAGACCCAGGTTCAAATCCCCACTGTGTTGTGGAAACTTGCTGGGTGACCTTGGGCCGGTCACACCCTCTCAGCCCAGGCTACCTCGCAGGGTTGTTGTGAGGATAAAATGGAGGAAAGAATGATGTACAGAACACAAGAACTCGTGGGCACTCCATGAAATTGCTGAGCAGTCGGGTTAGAATGGATAAAAGGAAGTACTTCTTCACTCAAAGAGTGATGAACATGTGGAATTCACTGCCCCAGGAGGTGGTGGTGGCTACAAGCATGGACTTGGATCAAGAGGGAATTGGATAAACATCTGGAGCAGAGGTCCATCAGTGGCTATTAGCCATAACGTAGAGATAGGATCCCTCAGTCTGGGGCAAGTGATGCTCTGTATTCTTGGTGCTTGGGGGGGGGGGGGGAACAGTGGGAGGGCTTCTAGTGTCCTGGCCCCACTGCTGGACCTCCTGATGGCCCCTGGTGTTTTGGGCCACTGTGTGACAGACTGTTGGACTGGATGGGCCACTGGCCTGATCCAACTTTGGCTTCTCTTATGTTCTTATGTTCGCCACTTTGGGGGGGGCCCTCCCTGGACCGAAAGACGCCAGACTGGCCTGTACCAGGGCCAGGGCTTTCTCAGTGGTGGCTCCATACTGGTGGAATGAGCTCCCAGAAGACAGCACGGCCCTGCAGGATCTTTTACAGTTCCGCAGGGCCCGCAAGATGGCGCTCTTCTACCAGGCCTTCAATGAGGAGCCACTACCAATAACAACTGAACTGTGGTAAGGCCCTCTATGCTATATCAACCGCTTGTGATATGCTGGATACTGATTCTGGCCACACTCCTTTGTCACTGTCTTACCACGGGCTGTTGGGATCACTATATAACGTTACACCACCAGCAGCACTTTATTTGTTACGTGTTTTATGATGTTTATTTGTTTTATGATGTTTATGTGTTTTATGATTTTTTTTTGTTATGTGTTTTATGATGTTTATTTGTTTTATGATGTTTATGTGTTTTATGATTTTTTTTTGTTATGTGTTTTATGATGTTTATTTGTTTTATGATGTTTATGTGTTTTATGATGTTTTTTTTGTTATGTGTTTTATGATGTTTATTTGTTTTATGATGTTTATGTGTTTTATGATGTTTATGTGTTTTATGATGTTTTTTTTGGTTATGAGTTTTATGATGTTTATTATCGGTGTTTTAATGCTTTTTAACTTTTCCGTGTAAGCCGCCCCGAGCCTGCCTGGCAGGGAGGGCAGGATAGAAATCAAATCAAATCAGTCAGTCAATTAACGGAGGCTCCGATCACACCCGGGATTAGCCGCGCGAGAGCCACGACTCCCGGCCGGATTTTACGGGCGGGATCACAAGAGCACGTCTTTGATGCGTCCCGCACCCGGCAGCAAGCCATGACTCTCCGCTGAAGAAGCGCATTAAAAAAACAGTAGGTCGTACCCAGTGTCAAACGGGTTGCTGCGTCCACAGACGGACTTTCCCCATGTGATCGCTCCAGCGCGCACTTGTGGCGTTGGGAATAGTCTGATCAGGCTATCCTGACGCAAATGCTGTTGTTTGTTTCCCCTTCTCAGTACGCGCATCATCGCATACTGTCATTGGAAGCCCTCGGGGGGGATGAGATTCATCGATCCTCCATTTAAGCGAATCGGAACGGGACAGGGGGGAAAAATCCCAACTTGCCCGTGGTTGCGTCTGATCACGCAGTGGCAAGCTGCACCCGCAGCTTCCCCGAAACGTGTGACTGCTCAACTGCGGGTTAAAGTACTCCGGCGCAAAAAGCCTAGCTTCCCCCCCCCCCCCGGCTTTATCTTGCTCGTGTGACCAGGGCCAAAACAAACAAACAAATAAAAGAAGAAAGTTTTTCTCCAGCTCCGTGACCTGAGCTCAATCCAACCACAGACCGCGGAGACTAAACCTGAGACCTTCTGCATCCGAAGTAAATGTGTTTTTCCTGCCTGACCTTAGGTCCCTGACCACAATATAATTCCCATGCCCAAGGGCAGCCTGGTTCCCCCCCCCCCCCCACAGAGGGCAGTTTGCACATGCTCTCCTCATTGCGTGCTGGAGGGCATGAGGTATCTCTTCCCGCCCGCTCTTGGAACTCAGCCGCCTTACCGGTTTCATGATCCAGGTGATGCCGGGGTTCTTGCGGAATTCTTCCACGAACAGGTGGTACTCCGAGGGCATCTCGAACGTCTTGGGGAAGAAGTCGCACTTCATGGCCTCCAGCTTCCCGGAGTCTCTCTCCAGCTGCTTCCGGAAGCGCTTCAGGTTCTTCACTATGTAGTTCTTCCGAGTCAGCTGCACACGTGAAGACAGTTGGATACAGATAGAACGGATAAAAGGAAGTCCTTCTTCACCCAAAGGGTGATGAACACACGTGGAATTCACTGCCAAGGAGGTGGCGGTGGCTACAAGCATGGACAGCTTCCAGAGGGAATTGAATAAACATCTGGAGCAGAGGTCCATCAGTGGCTCTTAGCCACAAGGTACAGATAGGAACTCTTGGTCTGGGGCAAGTGATGCTTGGTGCTTTGGGGGGGGGCAACAGTGGGAGGGCTTTCTGGCCCCACTGATGGACCTCCTGAGGGCACCTGGGGTGTTTTTGGCCACTGTGTGACACAGAGTGTTGGACTGGATGGGCCACTAGCCTGATCCAACATTGGCTTCTCTTATGTTCTTCTGTCTGGGGCAAGTGATGCTCTGTATTCTTGGTGCTTGTGGGAAGGGGGCAACAGTGGGAGGGCTTCTAGTGTCCTGGCCCCACTGCTGGACCTCCTGAGGGCACCTGGTGTTTTTGGCCACTGTGTGACACAGAGTGTTGGACTGGAGGGGCCACTGGCCTGATCCAACATTGGCTTCTCTTATGTTCTTATGTTAAGACAGAAAAACCAGGGCCGGCCTCAATAAACAGTGACAGCAAACTGCACCAGGCTGGTGCGGTCCAGTGATGGAGGGTATCGGCTATGAGCTGAAAGTCCTGCGTTCAAATCTCACCACATTCCCAAATTCATCACACAGGGCCTTAAGCAAGCCGCTCTCTCTCAGCCTCAGCTTCCACCCCACCACGCTGCCCTGCCCCAATCCTTACTCTGGGATAATATCAGCTTGCTTTACATTACCAGGGTTCTGGTTTCCTTCCACAAGCGTGTGATATACAAAAACATCAAACATAAGAAATGTGGGCAGGAAGAAAAGCAAAGCAGGGCAGGTTACACTTCAAAGGCAGCTGCCGGAGCAAAATAGCCCTATCCTGTCTTTAGAATACCATTAATAATTGTATCTGAACCATTAAGAACACTCAGCAGATGCTACATTGATGCTGCATAGGTAATAGACAGGTCAATATCCAATTTATTAGCCTGTTTCATTAGACTAACTGCATGTTGATAGATTCAAGTAGGTAGCTGTGTTCATCTGAATCAGCAGAACAAAGCTTGAGTCCAGCGGCACCTCACCGACCAACCAAGTTTTATTCTGGATATAAGCATTTGTGTGCGCAAACGCTTCTTCAGATATCTGAAGAAGTGTTTGTGCACACAAAAGATATCTGAGGAAGTGTGCATGCACATTGGAGAGCGGCCTATAAATATGAAAAATAAATAAATACCCAAAATAAAACTTTATTGGTCTTAAAGGTGCCGCTGGGCTGAAACTTTGGTCTTCAGGTTCGTCTATATATATTTGCCCTACAGTCTTGGTCATCAAGATGCGTAGCTGTGTTCATCTGTCTGTAGCAGTGGCTCAAGGGGTTAAGACGCTGAACAGCAGACCGGAAGGTCGGTAATTCAGCAGCCTGAGACCCGAGTGCCGCGTGATGGAGTGAGCTCCCGTCTCTGGCCCCAGCTCCTGCCAACCAAGCAGTTCGAAAGCAAGAAACTGCAAGTGGATAAATAGGTACCGCTTCGGTGGGAAGGTAACAGCATTCCGTGCGCCTCGGCGTCTAGTCATGCTGGCCACATGACCATGGAAAAAGTCTTCGGACAGCGCTGGCTCTTCAGCTTGGAAACGGAGATGAGCACTGCATCCCTGGGGTCATATTCGACTGGCTTTCGAGCGAGGGAAACCTTGACCACCTTTACCTAGCAGCAGAAAAGAGCAAGAGTCCAGGAGAACCTTAAAAACTAACAAAATTTGTTGCAGGGGAGGAGCTTTTGTGAGTCACCGCTCACTTCTTCCGATCCGTCAGATTCAGCCTTGGGCATCATTCTCCTCAACTACTGAAGACCAGAAACTTGTTTTGGTTTTTTTTTAGGAAAAAAGAGGAGAAAGAGAATGCATACACAACCCTGTACCACGGTGGTGTCATAGAAAATAAGGCTGTGCAAGCAGCTGAACACATGAGCACATAAAGCTGCCTTTTACTGAATCAGACCATCAGTCCTTCACGGTCAGTATTGCCTGCTCTGACTGGCAGCAACTCTCCGGGGTCTCAGGCAGAGGTCTTTCCCATCCCCTCCTGCCTGGCACTTTCAACTGGAGATGCCGGGGATTGAACCTGGGAACTTCTGCATGCCGAGCAGGTCCTCTGCCACCGAGCCGCGGACCCTCCCCATATTTTGGATGTTGTCATCCTCGACATCTGCACAGCAGGAAGGCTCGGTCCTAGCCCTTCACACTGGTCTGAAATGACCAGCAGGCAAGCCGTGGCACTCTCTCACACCCGGACCTCTCACCTCGTAGTGGTTGCGGAAGTGGCTGATGCGGACGTGCTCGTCCATGTAGGTGTGGTCGAAGTTCTCCTGGAGCCAGCGGATGTCACACCAGTAGAAGTCCCAGTCGCCTTCCCTGTGAACAAAGGGCAGACAACACCCAGGAAGGTGTGATCACAGGACATTCGCTCTCTTTCCCTGCCTCTCTTCACAGCTTTTGTGGATTTGTGTCAGCTAATGCTGCCATCTCCTGCCCGGGAGGTGGGATGAGTGAACCCTTGACGTCAGTGCTGTGGAATGTTATGTTATATTTCTCATGGCATGCTTATCCCTCTCCGAGCTGCTCTGACCTTGAGAGACTGCTGGTGCCTGCCCATGTATCTCTTCTGTCTGGCTCAACAACTTCCCACTTTTTGCCTGGGAACTGTAAACCAGTATTTTGAGCGCCTTTTCTCTGATGTGATGATTGGTTACAATGCATTAACAGACCCCTTTTTGAATTCTGTATAACTGTCGTGCTTGGGGCTGCGTCAGCCGTTACTAACACAAGAAGTGCAGATGACCATAGCAGACATTTCTCAATAAAGCATTCCTGTTTAAGGACACTCGTTGGTGACTGATTCTGTAGGACTCTCACAATTTGGTAACTAATTTTCAGATTTCTAAACATTGAGGGCCTCTGATCTCGAGAATATAAAATCTGCTTTTATTCTCCCCTCCCCCAAATAAAATATCAGTTTTCCACAAGTATCCACGGTTATCTTATGACAATGCATATATGGGGAACTATCCAACTTTCTTTCAATGAAATAATTTCGGCTTCCCTTAGAGATGCAGATGGACTATTTTAGCAAGGTTTTGAATGAAGTCGAACATAAGACTACCACCAAGTGACTGCAGCCATGAAACTAAAAGACGCCTGCTCCTTGGGAGGAAAGCGATGGCAAACCTAGACAGCATAACGGAAAGTAGAGACATCACCCTGCCAACAAAAGTCCGTATGGCCAAAGCGAGGGTATTCCCAGTAGTGATGTATAGCTGCGAGAGTTGGACCATAAGGAAGGCCGAGCGCCGAAGAACAGATGCTTTCGAATTATGGTGCTGGAGAAGACTCTTGAGAGTCCCTTGGACTGCAAGGAGGTCAAATCAGTCAGTCCTAAAAGAAATCAACGCTGACCGTTCCCTGGAAGGCCAGATCCCGAAGCTGAAGCTCCAATACTTTGGCCACCCAATGAGAAGGGAGCACTCCCTGGAGAAGACCTTGATGCTGGGAAAGACGGAAGGTCAAAGAAGAAGAGGACGGCAAAGGATGGGATGGATAGACAGTGGCCGAGGACAGACTGGCAGTCTCGGCCGCTTTGCCTCTGCTTCAAAAGTGGAGGCAGAGCGGCTGTTCAGACGGCCGCATCTGCCCCGAGGAGGCGGCCTGGACGCATTGCGTCCGGCACCGCGCTCCTCCCGCAGCAGCCGAGCACCACTTCAAAGTGGTGCTCCGGCTGCTGCAGCGCGTGTTCCACCCGCCGGAGCGGGTGTGAACACGTGCCGGGAGGGGGAGCCGCGCGGCGTCCACACGCCGCAGTAGGAAGCCGCCCGCAGTCTGAACGCTGCGAGCGGCTTCTTTCCGGCGGCGTGCGAACGCCGCGCAGTGGGGGAAATCCCCCCCGCCTTAGTCTGCCGCACCGCGGAGGCGCGGCAGACTTTAAGTCTGTCCTCAGCCAGTGTTAGCAATGCAACAAACATGAAATTAAGCAAACTCCAGAGCACGACAGAAGACAGAAGGGCCTCACGTGATGTGGTCCATGGGGTCGCGAAGAGTCGGACTCGACTGTGCGACTGAACAACAACGACAAACCATCAAGTAATTTATCAAAGGAAACAATGTTCTAGGCGCTGGCATATCCCAGATCTTTTAAACCAAGAGTCCCCAACCATACCTGAAGACGTGAGAGCTTTCCATCTTTTCTGTATTGATCATTAGCTAGAAGCCTTATCTGGCAAGGGTCAGCTGCATCAGATGTCACCATAAACCGCCGTTTATAAATCACAGTTTGATTAAACCCTGGCTTAGGGTGCTGTTTGAATGCAACCTATCTAGCAAACCGTTGTCCGTATAACGGGTGCTAAGACAGAATGCTAAACCATGGCTTGTACCTGGCTTCTTAACTGGGGTTTGTCATGTTCCACGAATGCAGAAATCCTGTTTTGTTCAACTGGACTGCTCCCTTCGACCTCCTAAACACCAAGAAGGAAGAGCACAGCAACAGAAAACCGTTCCACGACAGGTAATTTCTGCTACAACGGAACTCTCTCCGGACATCCTCTCCCTTCGCCTTCTTTTCACACACACTCTTCTCCATAAGCGACGGCTGGGGGAGGGGCTGTGGCTCAGTGGTAGAGCACCTGCTTTGCATGCAGATGGACTCTGGTGCCCTTGCCAGCAAGGTTGAGACCTCGGAGAGCTGCCGATCAGAGCAAACAGTGCTGACCTTGACAGACCTCAGGCCGGGCTCAGTAGAAGGACGGGCACAGTGGGAGGGCTTCTGGAGTTCTGGCCCTGCTGGTGGACCTCCTGATGGCCCCTGGGTTTTGGCTACTGTGGGACACAGAGTGTTGGACTGGAGGGACCATCGGCCTGATCCAACATGGCTTCTCTTATGTTCTTATATGGAGCACAGGCCCATCAGTGGCTGTTAGCCACAGGGTATAGATAGGAACCCTGAGTCTGGGGCAAGTGATGCTCTGTATTCTTGGTGCTGGGAGGGGCAACAGTGGGAGGGCTCCTGGAGTTCTGGCCCCGCTGGTGGACCTCCTGATGGCACCTAGGTTTTGGCCATTGTGTGACATAGAGTGTTGGACAGGGTATAGATGGAACCAGGGGTCATTTCGTAGAAAAAGAGGTGCAGGAGCTCATTAGCATAACTCATTTGCATATGCCACACACCACTAACATACGGGAAGTGTCACAAGGCAACACCCACCCCTCAGGCTCTACTCCACAGGTGAGTGAAACTGACCTGCTCTTCCTCCATTCCCTTCCTTATCCAATACTTTGTGCAATAAAAATAAGCATCAAGAACACACCCTCATTCTCTTCCTGCTCCCTTGAAACCACCAGGTTTCAAGTAGACTTGAGAGACCCAGGACATGTGCACCGCCCATCCCTTCCCCTTCCCCTCCCCACAACAAGACACCCTGTGAGGTAGGTGGGGCTGAGAGAGGTCTTTTGAGAACTGCTCCTGAGAGGACAGCTCTGAGAGAACTTGTGACTGGCCCAAGGTCACACCAGCAGCTGCATGGGGAGGAGTGGGGAATCAAACCCGGTTCTCCCAGATTAGAGTCCAACTCCTGACCACTACACCAGACTGATGGGGTGGAAGCTGCTGAAGGGTTGGTGAAATTTCTCCAGTACTTATGTGCCATGTGCCCAGATAAAAAATGGTATACTTAGAAAAGGTATATGCCACCTTGAGCAAGTCTCTGGAAAAGCAGCACACAGTCATAAAAGGAACAAGGATAAAATTATCAATATTAAAACAAAACATTAAAAACAATAAAGACCCTAGCAGGGCTTTCCCCGGGGCGCTGCGCCTCTGCACTGCTCGGGGAAGCCGAGGAGGGGGCGGGGCTTGGTCATATGCCCGCCCCCTGGGCTCCTCACTCCCGGAGCTGCGCTCCTGTGCGCTCCCGCTCCAACGGACCCCTGGATGGAACATTCTGTCTGGGGCAATGATGTTCTGTATTCTTGGTTCTCTGGGGGCAAGAGTTGGAGGGCTTCTGGAGTTCTGGCCCTGCTGGTCAACCTCCTAATGGCACCTGGATTTTGGCCATTGTGTGACCCAGAGTGTTGGACTGGAGGGGCCATTGGTCTGATCCAACATGGCTTCTCTTATGTTCTTACATGGAGCAGAGGTCCATGAGTGGCTATTAGCCACAGGGTATAGATGGAACTGCAGTGGCTCAAGTGGTTAAGATGCTGAACTGCAGACCCGAAGGTCGGTAGTTCAGCAGTTCGAGACCAAAGTGCTGCATGACGGAGTGAGCTCCCGTCTCTGGCCCCAGCTCCTGCCAACCGAGCAGTTCGAAAGCAAGAAATTGCAAGGAGATAAATAAGTACCACTTCGGTGGGAAAGTAATAGTGTTCCGTGCGCCTCAGCGTCTAGTCATGCCGGCCACATGACCACAGAATTGTCTTTGGACAGTGCTGGCTCTTTGGCTTGGAAACAGAAACGAGCATCGCCTCCCTAGAGTCGGACTCGACTGGCTTTCAAGCAAGGGAAACTTACCTTTACCTATAGATAGGAACTCTCAGTCTGGGGCAAGTGATGCTCTGTCTTCTTGGTGCTTGGGGGGCAACAGTGGGAGGGCTTCTGGAGTTCTGGCCCCACTGGTGGACCTCCTGGTGTCAGCTGGGTTTTGGCCACTGTGTGACACAGAGTATTGGACTGGATGGACCAGCATGGCTTCTCTTATGTTCTTACATGGCTTCCGGTGACTTGACTGTGAGCAAGCATGACTGTGAGCAACAGCCTGAGCTGAGAGGAAACGGAGAGAAGATCAACGGGAGAAAAGATCTCACTCCGCGCCACGCTTTTGTTCGGTTTGCCAGAATTCACGATGGACATTGCTCCATGCAAGCCCCCTGCTACAATCCAGAGCCATTCACAATCCACCTATGGCTACATCTTCCTCTCCAAAAGGAAAATTCCCCTCCAAGTCCTGATTTATGTCCAAGAGCAGAAAAGGGAGGGATTGGATGAGGGACCTTGCCGTGATCCTGTGTTTCTTCCCAATATTTTTCCTGTTTTCCGACAGAAAACAAGGTTGGGGAATGTGGAAAGGGGAGCCCCAAATTGGCGCTGATTTCTGAGGTCCCATGGAAGCGTCAGTGGACGCAGGCAGCTCGGCATGTTTACGTCTGTCTTCTTTTCACAGTCCCTTGCAGTGCTCCCCCTAAACTTGGTTAGTGTGAGCTAGCTCACAGTTTTTTAGCCTCCGGCTCACACATTTCTGCCTCAGCTCAGGAAGGACTGCTCCAGAGTGCACTAACTTACGCGGCAGCCGAATCGCTCGCTCACAACTTTAATGCCAGGAGCTCACAAAGTAGAATTTTTGCTCACAGGACCCCACAGCTTAGAGGGAGCGTTGGTCGCTTGTGCCCTCCGCTGAAGCACGCCACTTAGCCGCCTTTGATTTCTGTTTCCACTCCTTAAGTTCAGCCGGCTTCTTTGCACGAGAGCTCCATTTCTGCTGATTGGCCTGTGAGTCACGAGATGGGCTGGCACTGCACAAAATCAAGGCTGCGGAATCCGGGCGAGGAGGCAGCCATTTGGTCTCAGGGAAGAGCTTCCCCACCCAGCGGTCTTTAGTCTGTTGCCACAACTGCGTCTGGCTGGTTCTGTACACTTAAAAGGCCCGGCTGGCAAGAGGCCACTTGAATGCCGTGTGCTGTGCTGTAACCGTGTAGCCTATTTGGTGTAGTGCAGGGGTGGCCAAACCGTGGCTCGGGAGCCACACGCGGCTCTTTCACACATGTTGTGCGGCAGCCCTGGATTAACCGTTAAGCAAAATAGGCACGTGCTTAGGGCACCAAGGGACAGGGGGCACCTTGAAGACAAAATATTTTTCTCAGTCATTCCTTCTGTTATGGCTGTTCGTAAGAAACGATAGGCAGTGGAACCTTGGCACCGAGAAAGGGGGGGGGGCGCAGCAGGGGCACCTATGCAACAAGACAGGCTGGATGCCTTGTCTGTGCTAAGAACAGAAGCAGAATCTTTTGTTTTGCCTTCAGCACTTCTTCAGTCTTCTTGTCAGTTAAGCAACGGAAGGGCCAAGGGGCGCTGTTGGGTTGTGCTTAGCGCAGCAGTTGGCCTTAATCCGGTCCTGTTGCGCGCCTCCCAGCAGGGTGGCTACAGAAGTGAAGGGGAGGCAGTCTTCCCTTACTGTTATGTCTGCTGACCGCCACTAGAGGCCAGTGTCCCTCGTTCTGAGCTTGGCTCCTAAACACAATAGGGGCCAAGGATGCTAGGCCACCGGTAGTCCACCAATAGGAACTCTGGGTGGGAGATTCAAACCCTCCTGTCAGACCAAGGGTATGTCTTAGGTGGTGTATATAGTTGGCCTCTCAGACAGTTAGTTGTGCTGGAGTCGGTGGAGTGAGTTTCAGCATGATCAAGTTTATTGTATGTCAGGAACAAGCATGACAAACCCCGGGCTCAGAGCCCTCTTTTATGCTGGTCGGAGATAATCCCCCGACCTCGCCCAAATGTCCTGATAGGGCCTTAAGATAGTGGTTACAGTTCATAGGTCCCCTGGGGGGAACCTAGGCTCATGACTGGTGGTCGTTTAGGATCCGACAGGCTATTGTTCTACCCAGGGGTCCTTTCGTAGAAAAAGAGCTGCAGGAGCTCATTAGCATAACTCATTAGCATAACTCATTAGCATAGGCCACGTCCCTTGACATCACCGGAAGTGTGTCAGAAAGGGAATGTCAGTTTCAGCCCCATTATACCCTATGGACCATTGAAATCAATGGCAAAAACTCATAAGTTATATGAGGGGCTGGAGGAAAAGGGATTTGAGGGAGAGGCTCCAAACTTGCAGGGTAGCTGCTGGGGCCTCTCCTCGAAATACCCACCAAGTTTCAAGAAAATTGGACCACGGGGTCCAATTCTATGGGCCCCCAAACAGGTTGTCCCATCCCCTCCATTGTTCTCTATGGTGGGAAAAAATGTTACCTTTTTTTCTACCATAGAGAACAATGGACGGAATGGGGGCAACATGTTTGGGGGCCCGTAGAATTGGATCCCCTGGTCCAATCTTCTTGAAACGTGGTGGGTATTTGGAGGAGAGGCCCCAGCAGCTACCCTGCAAGTTTGGAGCCTCTCCCTCAAACCCCCTCCCCTCCAGTCGCTTTTAAAGTTGCCGCCGAATTTCGGCGGCAGTTCAGCAGCTGGCTGAATCAGATCAGAGAATCTGATTCAGCCCATGGCTGCCCTAGTGGCCACTCCTGAGCTGGCGGAGCTTCGCCGAAGCTCTAGTCGATTCAGGCCATGTGCGAATGTCCACGTGGCAGTCGCCATTACGCGAGCACATGGCGACTGCGATCTTGGTTGCGTTGTGTGCTAATAAACTATGAGCCGATCATCATGCTGCTGTCCAGCTTCTCCATGCGTCAAACCCAGTACGCAACACTTCCCCAGCCAGTGTTCCCCCTCCCCGGGTAGGCTCGAGGTGGGTGGGGGAGCAGAGAAAGAAAGCAACTTTAACTTCAAAGGTGTTCTCAAAGCCCCCACCCCCCTGGCTGGCTTGGCGAAAGCATTTCTCTCTTTAAATATCATCATCAATGTCTGTTTTTACCCCTTTTTGTTTATATTTCTGCAGTCTTATTTAATGGTAATGTTAATAAAAAGCAAATCTGCATATTTTCCAATAAAAACGTGCGTAATTTTTGTTCATGTCTTGGTGGCTCTCAGACGTCTGATGTTACTTCTGTGTGGCTCTTACGTTCAGCAAGTTTGGCCACCCCTGGTGTAGTGGTTCGTAGGTTCACCTGGAGAGAATCACTGCTACAGAGGGTGGACGCCACGGCATTGCCCCCTGCTGAGGTCCCTCCCCTCCCCGAATTCCGCCCTCCCCAGGCGTCACCCCTACAATCTCCATCAGTTTCAAAACCCAGACCTAGCCCTATCCTTGCAGGTTTATACTCCAGTCAGGGGGGGTCTAGCCCAGAGGGAGTCAGTGGGCTGGCAGGAGACGGGAGGCGGGGTGTCATGGGCATGGATGAGGATGAGCTGACTGAGCCTGCAGAAACCACAGCAGGCCCCTCTGAAGCAGCAGAGGAGGATAGCTGGCAAGTGCCTGTAACAGCAGTATTCATACCTGGCTCAAATAAGAAGGGTGAACTGCAAGCTGAGAGTCCTCCTGACTCACCCCCACGTGCGACTCGTTTAAGGGAGCGACTCCGGCAAAACTTCGCAACCAAGCGAAGAGAGGCCAGGCTACAGGGAAGATGCTTGGCTAGCCCAGAGTTTTAACAGGAGCCTGAGCGATCGCGCAGCCAGCTAATTGGCAACAGCATTTAACTCCACACTCTGGGCAGTATTCTTTGTGGGAGCAACAAGTCAGCTTCATACTGCTTGTATCCACCTCAGCTCTTGCACCTAGACCTTCAGCCCCCCCCCCCCCCCCCCGACTTTGGACTTGGCTCTGTGTTTCTGGCTCCTGACCTCGGCTTGGCTTTGGACGCTGCACTGTCTTCTTGGCTCCTGACCTTGGCTTTTCTGAACTTCCTTTGACTGGCACCCCAGCCCATGACATGGGGAGAGGAAAAGCATGCTGCTCTAGGAGGCCCCCAAAAGCAACCTGACAAACAGCTTTTTCATTGACTCTACTATGAATGGGGAGAGGTTCAGTGAGCCCAAGCAGTTCACAAGAGTGGTTTGTAAGATTTTCTTTGCCAGGGTGGAAAGCAGGGGCGCCTGAAGCCACTGAATTAGGTCCTTTCCACATTTGCCTGCCATTCCAGATTTTCTCAGTGTTCCAAGTCGAGGTCAATTTAAGTCTGCTGCAAAACAGCGGCCCTCTGCACTCTCCTTTAAATCCATGTTCAAGCAATTCTGCACTACAATTCAATTCAACCTTCTTTTTAATCCAGGTTCCCCCCCGCCCCCTTCTGCACTAAAATTGAGTTTAATTTTTTTATTCTGGTGTTTTTTGCCATTCTGCATTCCGTTACCTCCCTTCAATGGATGCTGTTTTGCTGTGGACTTAAATTGCCTCAGCTTGAACACTGAGAGAATTCAGAGTGGCAGGCAAATGCGGAAGGGACCAACATCCAAATAACCTGGATCAATAGCAGGCTGAAACCGGGCTGCCCACTGAAGGGAGGTAATGTAATACAGGATGGGGGGAAAACCCGGAATAAAAAGGATGAACCCAATTTTAGTGCAGAATGGGAGGAAAAAAACCTGGATTAAGAAGAAGAAGAGATCAGATTTATACCCACCCTTCACTACCCAAGGGAGTCTCAGAGTGGCTTACAAACTCCTTCCCCTTCCCCTCCCCACAACAGACAACCTGTGAGGTAGGTGGGGCTGAGAGAGCTCTTGACAAAAACTGCTCTTTTTCAAGAACAGCTGTGCCAGAACTATGGCTTGCCCGAGGTCATCCAGCAGGTGCAAGTGGAGGAGTGGGGAATCAAACCCGGTTCTCCCAGATTAGAGTCCGCGCACTTCACCACGAGTATAAACTGGCTCTCAGAAAAGAAAGTTGAATTCAATTTTAGTGCAGAATTGCCTGGAGGACACCGCGGTGAGCATGGATTAAAAGAAAAGTGCAGAAAGGGCCTTAGAAAGGGAGACTCCACTGAAGTGCTAGACTGGAGCCCAGTAGGACCTTAGGGACTCACAAAAGTTTCGAGGTATAAGCGTTTGAGAGTTAAAGCTCCCTTGAGCTTTGACTCTTGAAAGCTCATACCCCAAAATACTTGTTGGTCTCTAAGTTGCTACTGGACTTGAGTCAAGCACTCCTACTGCAAACCAGCCGAGCTCCCCTTTGAAACTTTCCACTGAAGTGGCGTTCTTGGCACACTTGCTAATGTCTTGCACCAGAAAACCAAGATGGGCAGCCATAGCAGAAGAAGTCTGTAGCAGTAGAAAAGAGCAAGAGTCCAATGGCACCTCAAAGTCTAGCCAGATCTGTGGCAGGGAATGAGCTGTCGTGAGCCACTGCTCACTTCTTCAGACACAGCTAGACTGCCAGTCCATATGTCCACTCTCCAAGATACAAGGGCAGATGGACTCCCATCCTAGCTGGATCTGAAGAAGTGAGCAGTGACTCCAGAAAGCTCCTCCACTGCCACAGATTTTGTTAGTCTTAAAGGTGCTCCTGGACTCTGGCTCTTTTCTACCAGAAAACCAAACTCTACATTCATGTTCTAGGAGAGGAATTGGCACCCCAATGCTGCTGAAACCATGGTGCCTGGAATAAGCGAAAAACACAGGTCTTACTCTTTTACTTCCACCCATCCCGGCCTCTGACGAAGGACGTCTAAGATGGTGTTTGTGAGGGCACACTTGAATCGGATGCACGCTCGGCCTTCGCTGTAGGAAAAGAAATAAAGGAACAAGTGTAGAGTCCAGTAGGACAAAAATTAAGAAAGGAAAGGAAAATAAATGTTCCACATGAAACTTCCTTCTACCAGGGTTCTGTCCAGCCTCAGTGACTGATGACAACCCTTCATATTCTGGGCAAAAAAGGGTCATACCAACACATAAGAACATAAGAGAAGCCAATGTTGGATCAGGCCAGTGGCCCATCCAGTCCAACGCTCTGTCACACAGTGGCCAAAAATACCAGGTGCCCTCAGGAGGTCCACCAGTGGGGCCAGGACACTAGAAGCCCTCCACATGAAGCTGCCTTCTACTGAATCAGATGCTTGGTTCATCCAGGTCAGTCTTGTCTACTCAGACTGGCAGCAGCTCTCCAGGGTCTCAGGCTGAAGTCTTTCCCATCACCTCGTGCCTGGTCCTTCTAACTGGAGGTCCCTGGGATTGAACCTGGGACCTTCCGCATGCCAAGACAATGCTCTGCTACTGAGCCACAGACCTTCTTTACAGATCTCCAGGGTCTCAGGCAGAGGTCTTTCCCATCCCCTCCTGCCTGGTCCTTTTAACTGGAGATGCTGGGGATTGAACCTGGGACCTTCTGCATGCCAAGCTACAGCTGCACCACTGAGCCACGGCCCCTCCCCAGAATCGGTTTAATCTTACTGACTCCCTGCAACAAAACAGAGGCTCCTCTATGAACATGTGAAGCTGCTTTATACTGAATTAGACCCTTGGTCCAACAAGGTCAGTCTTGTCTACTCAGACTGGCAGTGGCTCTCCAGGGTCTCGGGCTGAGGTCTTTCACAGCACCTACCACTTGGTCCTTTTCACTGGAGAGGCTGGGAATTGAACCTGTGACCTTCTGCATGCCAAGCAGATGTTCTACCAGTGATCTGCAGCCTCTCCCACAGTCCTTCTCAGCATCTTCTACCTGAGTTTCTTTAACCAGATGTCCTCACCAACCATGGCCCCTCCAGATATCATTGCAGTCAGAGCTTTAAATATGATATATGCCTTTCAGTCCATTCTTCATTCTTCTGCATGGGAACAGTGGTCCATGAGTGGCTCTTAACCACAAGGTATAGATGGGACACTCTGTCTGGGGCAAGTGATGCTCTGTATTCTTGGTGCTTGGGGGGCAACAGTGGGAGGGCTTCTGGAGCTCTGGCCCTGCTGGTGGACCTCTACCGCCACCTTGGCCTCTCTGCCCTGTTGTTGTCCTTCCAGAGGAACTGGTTGACCACTGTGTGGGACAGGATGCTGGACTAGATGGCCCACTGTTCTGATCCAGCAGGGCTCTTCTGATGTCCTTATGAAGGCCTCGGCCTCTCTGCCCTGTGGCTGTCCCTCCAGAGGAACTGGTTGACCACTGTGTGAGGCGGGATGCTGGACTAGATGGCCCACTGTTCTGATCCAGCAGGGCTCTTCTCATGACCATTTCCCTTTGAGCGGTAGACCTCCTTCTAGGAACGTGAAGAGACTCAGAGCTTCCAAAGAAGTGTGTTATATAGCACAAGGACGGCATGTTTGAAAACCGCCAAGTCTAAAATCCCCTTGGGTACACGGAAGTAATTCCGCGGTTCTTTGGACCAGGCAATATCTCCTAATTACAAGGCATCATCGCTCATTTGCTTAATCGTCCTTTCATTTTAAGCTTGACGTACCATCATAGGCAGGGGAGACTTTCACGGCTGTGTTTCAAGTAACGTGTGTTGGCTAAGCCTTATCCCACAGGGAACGCTTGGAGAAGTCTTAAGTCAAGTTTCATCCTGCCTAACTGGAATGCTTTTCCACTCAGATCCAAGAGGTTCTTAGCTTTTTGGTCAAAGAGTGTCATAAACTGCATATGTGATTTTGAGACGGACGTGTGAGCAAACGGCTGGTCTGGGATTCCATTCTGGCTCCCCCACAGCCTCAGGTCTGCCCAGTGGAGCATACCATTTAAAGTATTGAGCCAGAGATGCTGAACTTGGGAGATGTGGGCATTGCAGTATATCTTGCTCAATCCGTACCACCTTCCAAATTCCTCCTTTAATCGGAATGTATAGATTTGATCAGTCCTGTGAGCACAAGGTCCAGAGCCAGTGTGCTGTAGTCGTTAGAATAATACAAAAATTTACACGTATTTATTACAAAGTAGATTTTTAAACGATACTGGCCCTGATAGCTTCAATTAAGAATCAAATTGTAGCTCTGGCCTGGATCGCCCAGGCAAGCCCGATCTCGTCAGATCTCGGAAGCTAAGCTGGGTAGACTCTGGGAAGTACTTGGATGAGAGACCTCCTTGGAACACCAGAGTCAGGAGCCAGGAGGCGGGGGCAGGCTTTATTCAGTCTCTGAATAAACACTTGGAGGTCACTGCCACAGGAGGTGGTGGCAGCTACAAGCATGGATGGCTTCAAGAGGGGATTAGATAAACATCTGGAGCAGAGGTCCATCAGTGGCTCTTAGCCACAAGGTATAGATAGGAACTCTCTTCTGTTCTGGCTTCTCTTATGTTCTTATTTTCAGTAGTGGTTAAGAGTATTGAACTGGGAACTGGGAAACCCAGACTGGAATCCCCACTCTACCATGGAAGCTTGCTGGGTGACCCTGGACCAATCACGTACTCTCAGCCTAACCTACCTCACAGGGTTATTGTGAGGATAAAACAGAGGCCAGGAGAATGGCACAAGCTGCTTTCGGTCCCCATTGGGGAGAAAGCAAGGATATAGTTAAAGTAAATAAAGTAAAGTAAATGAAGCGGGATTACAGTTGAACATCAAGAAGACCAAAGTAATGACTACTGGGGAGTTTCACAACTTTAAGGATGAGAATGAAGAAACGGAACTCATGAAAGATTTACTATTCCTTGGCCGCAGCATCAACCAAATGGAAGACTGTAACCAAGAAGTCAGAAGGAGATTACATCTGTAAAATCCTGCTTTGGTGCTTTCTGCATTAATCTCAATCAGTAGTCGTTTTTGAGTCTTCACTATTTTATGCCTGTAATGTGGGGTCATCTGCATGTCTAAATTGTTCCTTCCACCAGTTTTCACCTTCAACTAAGTCTAATCCAGCATGCCTTATGATATTTTCTGTGTACAGATTGAATAGCAGGAAGATAAAATACATCCTTGTCTGACACCTTTGCCAACTGGAAACCGTTCTGTTTCTCCACATTCTGTCTTATCAGTGGCCTCTTGTCCAGAGTATAGGTTGCGTATCAAAGTAATCAGATGTTGTAGCACACCCATTTCTTTTAAAACCAACTGTAGCTTTTCATGATCCACACAATCAAAATCTTCGTAGTAATCTATGAAACACAAGCTGATTTTCTTCTGAAATTTTCTCATATGCTGCAGTAGGCAGGTAGCACTGTAAGGGTATGAATATTTGAAAGCGGGGGGGGGGGGAGTGCATACTTATCCAATGCTTCCTTGCTTTGTTACTCTTGGTGGCTCTTTCTCTTGTCTGTGTGCCTCACACACTTCCGCTTTTAGAAGCCACGAGAGAATCAACACCTTCCATATATCAACATTCTACTGAGGTTTTCTGTCCAGAATACCCCGGCAGTCTATAAAACATACCTCCCTGTCCTCCCATTTACACAGAAATAGGAAGGGATTTTCAAACTATGTGATGATGGGGGTGGGGGGAAAACTCACCGTTCTTTCAGCTTTTGGTAACCATACGGCCCTTTGTGGTTTACGTTCTGCAACGAGATAAGCAGAGAAGCGAGTGAAATGGGAGAGCTACAGATTAAGCTGGAAGAGCACGGAACCCTCTTTGATGGCTGCACCAATCCCAGGACCCTACAATACGATACAGGGAGGGAGGAATCAGAACTGTTTCCCTAGCTCTGTGTACAGCTGATGGCTACAAACATGAGACTAGAGCCTGCAAACTCAATGCTGGTACCTAGAAAGCTGGAAGGTACCTCAAGGGTCATCTAGTCCAGTCCTCTGCACAATGCAGGAAACGCCCGACTATCTTCCCTCCCCTGCCCCCAGTAACCACTGAAGTTAAATAAAAATAAATAAATAAATCTATGCCCAGAGGAGGGCAAAAAACCTCCAGGACCCCCGGCCAATCTGGCCTGAAGGAAAATGGCTTCCTGACCCCAAAGTGGCGATCAGCATTTCCCTGGGCGTGTAAGAAAGGGCCACGAGAGCTGAGCACTGAGGCAACCCTCCCTGCCCTCCCTTCTCGTGATCTGCCTAAGCTCACAGAATCAGCGTGGCTGTCAGATGGCCACCTAGCCTCTGTCTGAAAAACCTCCACAGAAGGAGAGCCCACCACCCCCTGAGGATGCCTGTTCCACTGAGGAACTGCTCTGACTGTCAGGAAGTTTGTTTATTTATTTATTTATTATTTATTTCTTAAATTTATATCCCGCTCTCTCCACCAAAGGCAGGCTCAGAGCGGCTCACAGCATAAGTTAAAATCACAATCCATTTAAAATAAACATTCCGCACTAGACATTAAAATACTATTCATACAAGATTGGCGGCATTTCAATTCAACCTGCAGGTGGGTCCGAAAGGCATTCCTATAGATCTCTGTATGACCACACACAGGTTGGCAGATGGCGGTGCCAACAGACGGGCTGGCAGATGGAACTGGGCCAGGGCTGAGATGTTTACCTTGGGCGGCCCCTACCCAAAGGCCTGGTGGAAGAGCTCCGTTTTACAGGCCCTGCGGAATTGCATCAAATCCCGCAGGGCCCTGATGTTCTCCGGGAGCTCATTCCACCAGTACGGGGCCGCCACTGAAAAAGCCCTGGCCCGTGTTGTAGCCAGCCGCGCCTCCTTCAATCCGAGAAGAGCCAGACGGTGTTGGGACCCGGACCGTAGTGCTCGCTGGGGAACATGGGGAGAGAGACGGTCCTTCAGGTAGACAGGTCCCAGGCCATATAGGGCATTATAGGTAAGCACCAGTACCTTGAACCTTATCCAGTACACCATTGGCAGCCAGTGCAGTGCCTTTAAGGCGGGCTGTATATGCTCTCCCATAGGGAGGCATATACATATTTAATTTATTTATTATTGTATTTATACCCCGCCCTCCCCGCAAAGCTGGCTCAGGGTGGCTCACGTTCTTAAAACACCTTTACAGAGTACATAAATGGTTGATAACAATTTAAAAGCAATAAAACATCATAAAAATTCCAAACATACTAATAATAGCGCTGTCGATGTTCTTATTTCAAGGATGGCCTGAAGTTTCACAGACCTCTACCATCAGGCCGACCGTCTGGGCCACAGTTCGGTGATGGTACGGTGGGGGCGGCTCCTGATCAAAGGCCTGGTGGAAGAGCTCCGTCCTGCAGGCCCTGCGGAACTGCCATAGGTCCTGCAGGGTCCTGATCTCTTCCGGGAGCTCATTCCACCAGTACGGAGCTGCCACTGAGAAGGCCCTGGCCCTGGTGGCAGCCAAAAACTGATTTAATTTCATTCAACCCCTTGGTTCTGGTCCGACCACCTGGGGCGACAGAAAACAACTCCACCCCATCCTCTAGGACAGCTCTTCAAGTACTTGAAGATGGTGATCATATCACTTCTCAGTCGTCTCCTCTCCAGGCTAAACAGACCCGGCTCCTTCAACCTTTCCTCACTGGACTTGGTCCCCAGACCCGTCATCATCTTTGCTGCCCTGCTCTGGACACGTCCCAGCTTGTCTATAATTTCTCATCATCATATTGTTATTTAGAGCTAGAGTCCAGTAGGACCTTACAGACTGACACAATCTTTGGGGTATAAGGTTTTGAGATTCAAATTCCTTCGTCAGATATAGGTAGAAATGGAGATCCCTCAGTCCTTATATCCCAGTCACCGTACCTTTGCATCCTGACTCCCTTCTCTGCAGCACCTTCTGACTAGGGATATAAGGACTGAGGGATCTCCATTCCTACTTGTACCTGATGAAGAGAACTTTGACTCTTGAAAGCTCATACCCTGAGAAATCCTGTTGGCCTCTTAGGTGCGACGGGACTCAAATCTAGTTCATCTACTGCAGACTGACACAGCTACCCTCCTGAAATGACATCGTTATTTAGAAGAAGAAGAGATTGGATTTATACCCCGCCCTCTACTCCCCCAGGGAGTCTCAGAGCAGCTTACAAACTCCTTTTCCCTTCCCCTCCCCACAACAGACACCCTGTGAGGTAGGTGGGGCTGAGAGAGCTTTTTCCCAAGCTGTCCTTGAGAGAACAGCTGGTACAGAGCTATGGCTTGCCCAAGGTCATCCAGCCAGGTGCAAGTGGAGGAGTGGGGAATCAAACCCGGTTCTCCCAGATTAGAGTCCGCGCACTTAACCACTACACCAAACTGGCTTTAGGGAGCTTTTGAATGCTGCATTCCCAAAGCAGATCAAACTATCAGAATCAGATGGCGGTATCTATGGCAGCCCTTCAAATACCTGGAGATGCTGTCATATAGAGGATGCAGAGACTGAGGGATCAGAACTGATTCCCCAGCTCTGTGTGGAGCTGCTGGCTACAAACACGAGGCCAGTTGCTAAAAACGTGATTCTTATCTTTATTTATTTATTTAACTTTCCCCCCGCCCTCCCCACCAAGGCAGGCTCAGGGCGGCTTACATAAAACCAATAAAACGGTATACCTTCCGATATGAAATCCCTAATAAATGATTTAAAACAGTTGATTTAACAGTTGATGTAACGACGGCGGTGCGATATAATAAAGTGCATTTAAGAACGCATCCAGCGGTGCTACCACTCTGGTAACTTCTCACTTTAGGTTGATGTCGAGCGTGGCTGGTAAGGTGCGGCTCCTATTGGAACGCCTGCCGGAAAAGCTCTGTTTTGTGGAACTGTGGGAGGTCCCGCAGGCCCTGACCGCACCAGGGAGCTCGTGCCAATAGGGCGGAGCTGCCAAAGAGAACGCCCTGGTCCTCGTCGATGTCAACCTGGCGTCCTTCGGCCCAGGGAGAGCCAAGTGGTTTTGTGAACTGGTTCACGGTGCTCTCTGGGGAGCGTGCGGGGAAAGGCGGTCCCTCGGGCAGGCAGGTCCCTGACCATAAAGGATCTTGCACCTATATTATGTTTTAATGGCAACTGTGCTCGCGGTCAGAGAAACGCACGTGGCCAGGCCGGTTACCGGAGCTCCAGCTTCAGGAGACAATGGCCCGGCCGGATTGTAAATTAGACCAAGCAACCACCCAGGTTCCACCAGGGGACCTATGGTTTAAGGTAACTCATGACCAGGGGTCATTTTGTAGAAAAAGAGGTGCAGGAGCGCATTAGCATAACTCATTTGCATAATTCATTTGCATATGCCACACTCCCTAACATACCAAAAGTGTGTCAGAAGGCAACACCCACCCCTCAGGCTCCACTCCACAGGTGAGTGAAAGTGACCTGCTCTTCCTCTATTCCCTTCCCCATCCAATACTTTGTGCAATAAAAATAAGCGTCAAGAACATGCCCTCATTCTCTTCCTGCTCCCTTGAAACCACCAGGTTTCAAGTAGACTTGAGATACCCAGGACATGTGCACCACCCATCCCTTCCCCTTCCCCTCCCCACAACAAGACACCCTGTGAGGTAGGTGGGGCTGAGAGAGGTCTTTTGAGAACTGCTCATGAGAGAACAGCTCTGAGAGAACTTGTGACTGGCCCAAGGTCACACCAGCAGCTGCATGTGGAGGAGTGGGGAATCAAACCCGGTTCTCCCAGATTAGAGTCCAACTCCTGACCACTACACCAAACTGATGGGGTGGAAGCTGCTGAAGGGTTGGTGAAATTTCTCCAGTACTTATGTGCCAAGTCTCTGGAAAAGCAGCACACAGTCATAAAAGGAACAAGGATAAAATTATCAATATTAAAACAAAACATTAAAAACAATAAAGACCCTAGCAGGGCTTTCCCCGGGGCGCTGCGCCTCTGCACTGCTCAGGGAAGCCGAGGAGGGGGCGGGGCTTGGTCATGTGCCCGCCCCCTGGGCTCCTCACTCCCGGAGCTGCGCTCCTGTGCGCTCCCGCTTCAACGGACCCCCGCTCATGACTAATCCTATCAGGGAGTTTGGGCAAGGCCAGGGGTGCAGTTTAGACGTGTATTTAAACAGATCCCCCAAGCCCCGTTCAGCAGCCTGGAATTGTACCATCAATAAACTTATGAGCTGATTTCAGTGCAACAGGTCTCTTTATAACCTAGAAAGGAGCAACATCTGTCCCAGCCCTGCTTCTGAGATCACCTGGCAAGCACAGAAAAGAGACAAGGTGATCTTTGTGTGTGTGTGTGTGTGTGTGTGTGTGTTTCTTACGCTCTCTTTCTATCCATGCCAGAGAGAAAGAGGCAGATCTCCCCTGCTCAGTCGCATTCAACCCGCAAATGCTCTGCCAGACTCCTGGCTTCCTCTCTTTCTCCCTGGCGGCTGCAGAGAAACTGGGGCACTGGAACGCCGGAGTGGGAAGGCAGGTGCAGCCGAGCGAGGAGCAGAGGTGGCGTCAACCCCTTGCGGCCTGTTTATCAGCAAAGCTGCTTTAAATTTTAAACGCGCGCATACCTTTGACACGCTGTCACCTTCCTCTGAGGTGCCTCCAGAATATCTCCATTGAGGTTTCACAATATGTACATTTAATTAGTTAATTAATTTATCAGCAGGCTGAAAGTCAAGACGGTTAATTGGCTGGAAAAAAAACATGTTGTTTGTCGGTGGCGCAGCTGCTTACCCACACTAGATTCCACAGCTACGCAAATAAAACTTATATAAAGGGTGTGTTTTCACACAGCAGGAGAGACCTGTGAACCAGAATTCCTGGGCAAGTGGAGGGGGGACAATTCAGGTCACGGCCATTCACCATGCAAATGGGGGGAGGGGGGGGGAACCTTATAAACCCTTTTTGCTAGTCTATTGACCTGGCTAGCCCAGGCTAGCCCAGTCTCGTCAGATCTTGGAAGCTAAGCAGAGTTGGTCGTGGTTGGTTTTTGGATGGGAGGCCCTCAAGGAATATCAGGGTTGCCACGCAGAGGCAGTCCATGGCAAATCACCTCTGAATGTCCCTTTGCCTTGAAAACCCTCCAGGGTCACCACCCACGCTTCCTCTAAGGCAGGGGTGGCCAACCTGTGGCTCGGGAGCCACATGCGGCTCTTTCACACATATTGTGCGGCTCCTGGCAGGGCGGCTGGGGAAGCAAAGGGGAGGCATGCTTTTTCTCTCTTTCTCCCTTCCTTCCTTCCTTCCCTCCTCCCTCCCATCTATTTGCTTTCCTAGTTTCTCTCTCTCTTTCTTTCCTCTTCTTTAATTTTTTCTTTCCATCTCTCTCTTTTTCTCTCTCTCTCTCAATATCATTAGCAAACAAGTAATATCATTATCAATAACCGGTTTTCCTTGTTTGTTTTTATTTTTGGCAGTCCCATTTAACGTTAATAAAAAGCAAATTTGCATATTTTTAAAAATAAAAACGTGTGTGTGATATTTGTTCCTGTCTTGCGGCTCTCAGACATCTGACGTTTATTCTATGTGGCTCTTATGTTAAGCAAGGTTGGCCACCCCTGCTCTAAGGCACGGAGTCTTCTGAGCAAAACTTCTACTTTGTGAGCTGCTCGCACGATATTTGTGAGCAAACGCTTTGGCTGCTGCACCAATGAGTTTGCTCTGGAGCCCTCCTCCCTGAGCGAAGACAAAAAATGTGTGAGCCGGAGGCTAAAGAACTGCGAGCTACCACACCCTGACTCGGCTTAGAGAGAACACTGGTCCCCATAAATCGGTTCAGCTGCAACTTGGCTGCCCTTTCCACTAACACCATCTACCCTCACCCTTGCTACTCTTGGTCTTGATGCACGGGGTGGAGAAAGCGAAGAGAGTGTTGTCTCCTTTTTGTATTGTACCAGAAGTCAGAAGGACCCAACGAAGTCGATGATAAATAGATTCATGAACACATGAGGCAGCCTTATACAGAATCAGACTCTTGGTCCATCCAGGTCAGTAGCGCCTGTTCAGACTAGCAGCGGCTCTCCAGGGTCTCGGGCAGAGAAGGGTCTTTCCCATCACCTCCTGCCTGGTCCTTTTAACTGGAGATGCCGGGGATTGAACCTGGGACCTTCTGCATGCCAAGCAGAGACTCTACCACTGAGCCACAGCCCCTCTTTACAGCTCTCCAGGGTCTCAGGCTGAGGTCTTTCCCATCACCTCCTGCCTGGTCCTTTGAACTGGAGATGCCGGGGATTGAACCTGGGACCTTCCGCGTGCCAAGCAGAGGCTCTTCCACTGAGCCACAGCCCCTCTTTACAGCTCTCCAGGGTCTCAGGCGGAGGTCTTTCCCATCACCTCCTGCCTGGTCCTTTGAACTGGAGATGCCGGGGATTGAACCTGGGACCTTCCGCGTGCCAAGCAGAGGCTCTTCCACTGAGCCACAGCCCCTCTTTACAGCTCTCCAGGGTCTCAGGCGGAGGTCTTTCCCATCACCTCCTGCCTGGTCCTTTGAACTGGAGATGCCGGGGATTGAACCTGGGACCTTCTGCCTGCCAAGCAGAGGCTCTTCCACTGAGCTACAGCCCCTCTTTACAGCTCTCCAGGGTCTTAGACAGAGGTCTTTCCCATCACCTCCTGCCTGGTCCTTTGAACTGGAGATGCCGGGGATTGAACCTGGGACCTTCTGCATGCCAAGCAGAGGCTCTCCCACTGAGCCACAGCCCCTCCTCATAGCTCTCCAGGGTCTCAGGCGGAGGTTTTTCCCATCACCTCCTGCCTGGTCCTTTTAACTGGAGATGCCGGGGACTGAACCGAGGATCGCCTGCATGCCAAGCAGAGGCTCTTCCATGAAGCCACAGCCTGTCCGCAACAGACAGACCTTTGGAAAGACCAAAGGAAATGCTTAGGTTAAACTGCAGGACCAGTGGGTGGAGGGGTGACCTCAAATAAATAAATAAATAAATAAATAAGGCTTACTTGGCTTTTAAAGGTGGCTAGACAGATTCATGGAGGAGGGCCGTCAGCAGCTACTGCCTAAGGTGACTGAAGGGAACCTCTATCTACAAAAGCAGTAAACCCCTAAGAACCAATGCCAGGAAGCAAAATCAAAGGAAGGCCTTTGCCTCTGTGTCCTGTTGGCTGGCCCTCTGGAGCATCTGAGTGCCCACTGTGTGGGACAGGATGCTGGAATGGATGGACCGCTTGTCTGACCAGCAGGCCTGTCCTGCGTTCTGAAGAAGGGAGCACTGACTCGCGAAGGCTCCTCCCCTGCCACAACTGTTGTTCGTCTTTAAGGCGCTCCTGGACTCCAGCTCTCTTCTACAGCTACAGAAAGACTAACACAGCGATCCACCTTGATCTGTATTCTTCTATTCACCTTCCGCTTGGCTAGTGCGCATCAGCTGGAACTCACATGCAAGGCAAGAAACTCTCGACTCCCCAGAATAAAAATCTGACCAGGCCAAGGAAAGGTGAGGAGAAGGGCAGGCAGAGGGCTAAAGAAAGATCCTACCTGGGATCGAGACATGGATGGGTCTGGAGACAGAAAACAAGCAGTGCAGAGCAAGGGACCCGGGAGACAAGGTGGAGGGTTCCAGATAGGCGGGGGCACGGAGGACCCGGAATCCAGGCCGGAGGGCCCAATCAGGCCTTCCAGAACTTTCTAAAACAGTAGCTAAGAGAGCATGAAGCACAAGCAGTGGGGGTAGTGAGGGGAGACAGGCATTCTCTGCCTGCCCCCCCCCCCCCAATAATTCAAGCATGGCATGCAAAGGTCACGTCGACACAACAGAGCGCTTGGAAGGGTTCCAGCCTATGCACGCATTCCCCGCCCCCTCAATCGAGTGCTTTCATTGTGCGAATATCACTTCTTCTGAACATCCAAAACCACAATATTTCTGCGACTGGGAAAAGATGAAAAATTTCCCCACCGCCAGATTGTGCGTTTTGTGCGACAGTGATGGCCACGTGAAATGTGTTTGTTACAGACACCCACGCGATGTTTGTTTGCTCGTCTGGACTGCATTTCTGAAACTTTCTTTTTTCTGTGCGTTGTGTGTGAACGTTTCAGTGGCTGACAAAACGATGCAAAGGAATGTGATCTCCAAAAAGTGAGCGCCTGGGCAGATGGGTCCAGGAGTCCAGGTAGAGGCTCCTCTCTTGTTAGGCTTGGTCAGTATGATACCATGAATCCCCATTTACATTTTGCAGAAAATGAGTGGGCCTTCAGTGTTCAGGTAGCACATGAGAACAGCCCTGACCTGGATAGTCCAGGCTAGCCCAGTCTCATCCGATCTTGGAAACCAAGCAATATCGGCCCTGGCTGGTATTTGGATGGGAGACCTCCAAGGAATGCCAGGGTCGTGACGCAGAGGCAGGCAATGGCAAGCCACCTCTGAGCATCTCTTGCCTTGGAAATAAGTCAGCACTTTCCTCCACCACCATGTGGGAAGAAAGAACACATAACCAATAATCTTACCAATTGCCTCCATCCAATCTTAGCTCTAATTGGCCCTTCCTGGCAACATCTTCCTCACCTGCTGCCTATATGTAATGGCTGGTGACCCCGTTTCAATGTATCTGAAGAAGTGCGCGCGCACAGGAAAGCTTATACTCAGAATAAAACTCCGTGGGTCTTAAAGACGCCACTGGACTTGAACTCTGTTCTATAACCAACACACATTATTGTTGGTCAAGTATTCCAGTGAACGTAGGCCGACATGGTTACATTGGAGGACCTTGGAGACCAACAAGATTTGGGGGGGGGGGGTATGGGCTTTTGAGAGTCAAAGCACCAGGACTCACAGAATCATAGAGCTGGAAGGGACCTCTAGGGCCATCTAGCCCAACCCCCTGCACAATGCAGGACATGCTCAAATACCTCCCCCCCCTTGCAGTGTCCGCTGTTCCATGCCCAGAAGATGACCAAAAAACCTCCAGGATCCCTGGCCAAACTGGCCCGGAGAAAAACGGCTTCCTGAGCCCCAAAGTGGCAATTGGCATTCCCCTGGGCGTGTCAGAAAGCCCTGAGGCAACCCTCCCTGCCCCCCCCCCGATGAAACCATACGGGTCTTTGTGGGGGGGGGCAAGGCAAGACAGCGCCGACTAGCCTCCGCAGTAAAATGGAGCCTCCATGCTCAGAGGCAGGCTACCTCTGAGCACCAGTGTGTGTGTGGGGGGGGGGGAGAGCGGAGTTCCTTGCAGCAGGAGCAGCATCTGAATGGCCATTCCTGGACTAGTGCATGGGGGGAGGGGGGATGTTTTCAATCCATTTTGTTGGGGTGCTCATTTTGTGGACATCGCTCATCCATGCAGACCTGTGCATGCAGATGGATGGATGGATGGATGGATGGATGGATGGATGGAATAGATAGATAGATAGATAGATAGATAGATAGATAGATAGATAGATAGATAGATAGATAGATAGATAGATTGATAGATTGATTGATTTAACGGTTTCATTGCTATGGGGCTTCAGGGGCAGATAGATAGATAGATAGATAGATAGATAGATAGATAGATAGATAGATAGATAGATAGATAGATAGATAGATTTAACGGTTTCATTGCTATGGGGCTTCAGGGGCGGTTTCTGGCGGCAGGGGGGACCCTTTACGCTGACCTGGATTCTTTCACAAAATCAGACCAGCCGGGGGGGGGGGGGGGGGGGGGCTTTTGTCCTGATCTCGGGAGGGGGGGGCCCTCTCTGCATGTCCTGAACAAAAAGGCAGACCCCCCCCCAAAGGTTTCACCATAAACGCCCCCACCCCCCACTAGGGTTGCCAAGTCCGGGTTGGAAAGTACCTGGGGACTTTGGGGGTGGAGCCAGGAGAAGGTGGGGTCTGGGGAGGGGAGGGGCCTCAGCAGGGTCCAATGCCTTATAGAGAGTCCACCCTCCAAAGCAGCCACTTTCTCCAGGGGAGCCGATCTCTCTCAGCTGGGGATCCGTTGTAAAAGCGGGGGGGGGGGGGGTCCCCAGGTCCCACCTGGAGGCTGGCAACCCTACCCCCCACCATGCTTTCCTTTTCCAACCCCCCCCTCCCCAATTCCCCCCGCTCCCTCCCCCCCCCCCCGCTGCATGAGCCCCACCACTGGGGGGGCGCGGGGGGGGGTCCTCGAGTGCTCCCCCCCCCCGCACCTTGTTCTTGGCCATGGCGCCCCCTCCTCCTCCTCCTCCTCCACCGCCGCCGCCGCGTCCCGTCACCATGGCAACCCGAGGAGGCCGCGGGGGCGGGGCTGCCTGGCGGAGCCTTCCGCCGGCGGCCGAGCGGGAGGCGGGGCTCGAGGCGGTGGGCGGGGCTCGGGTGGGGGGGGCGGGGAATGGCGCCGCTTCAGCCCTTGCGGGAAGGGGAGGAGGGAAGTCATGTGACGGCAAGAGGCGGGCCGAGCGGGTTGTCAGCATGGGGATGCCAGCCTCCCGGTGGGGCCTGGGGTATCCCCTGGGGTTGCAGCCGCCAATGCTCCCTTCTCAGCTGCGGAGTCTTGTGAGCAGAAATCCTACTCTGTGAGCTGACTGGTGAGCATTTCCGGGAGGAAACGGCTAAGTTGGAGGCGGTGTTCCCTCTAAGCTGAGTGAGTGTGAGCCAGCTCACAGTTTTCTAGCCTCTGGCTCACACGTTTTTCGCCTCCGCTCAGGAAGGAGGGGGCTCCAGAGCAAACGCATTGATGCAGCCGCCAAAACGCTCGCTCACGACTTTAGTGCCAGGAACTCACAACCCATGCTCCCTCTAAGCTGTGGAGTCTTGTGAGCAGAAATCCCACTTTGTGAGCTACTGGGCATTAAAGTCGTGAGCGAGCGATTTGGCTGTTGCATAAATTTGTTTGCTCTGCAGCCATCCTTCCTGAGCGAAGGCAGAAATATGCGAGCCGGAGGCTAAAAGACGGTGAGCTAGCTCACGCTCTCTCAGCTTAGCGGGAACACTGTGCATAACTTAAGTTTACTCTGGAGCCAGCCTTTCCTGAGCGAAGGCCAAAAAAAAAAAATCTGTGAGCTGGAGGCTAAAAAAGCTGTGAGCTAGCTCACACTCAGCTTAGAGGGAACACTGGTTGCAGCTCATCTCCAGACTGCAGAGATCAGCCGCCCGCCCCCCGGGAGGAAACGGCTATGTTGGAGGCGGTGTTCCCTCTAAGCTGAGTGAGTGTGAGCTAGCTCACAGTTTTTTAGCCTCTGGCTCACACATTTTTTGCCTCAGCTCAGGAAGGAGGGCTCCAGAGCAAACGCATTGATGCAGCCGCCAAAACGCTCACTCACGACTTTAATGCCAGGAACTCACAACCAATGCTCCCTCTAAGCTGCGGAGTCTTGTGAGCAGAAATCCCACTTTGTGAGCTACTGGGCATTAAAGTTGTGAGCGAGCGATTTGGCTGCTGCGTGAATTTGTTTGCTCTGTAGCCATCCTTCCTGAGCGAAGGCAGAAATATGCGAGCCGGAGGCTAAAAGACTGTGAGCTAGCTCACGCTCTCTCAGCTTAGCGGGAACACTGTGCATAACTTAAGTTTACTCTGGAGCCAGCCTTTCCTGAGCGAAGGCCAAAAAAAAAAATCTGTGAGCTGGAGGCTAAAAAAGCTGTGAGCTAGCTCACACTCAGCTTAGAGGGAACACTGGTTGCAGCTCATCTCGAGACTGCAGAGATCAGCCGCCCGCCCGCCCCCGCCCCCCGGGAGGAAACGGCTATGTTGGAGGCGGTGTTCCCTCTAAGCTGAGTGAGTGTGAACTAGCTCACAGTTTTTTAGCCTCTGGCTCACACATTTTTCGTCTCAGCTCAGGAAGGAGGGCTCCAGAGCAAACGCATTGATGCAGCCGCCAAAACGCTCGCTCACAACTTTAATGCCAGGAACTCACAACGTAGAATTTTTACTCACGAGACTCCACAGCTTAGAGGGAGTGCAGGTTGGGGGGTGGACTCTACGGCATTAATGCCTCACTGGGGTCCCTTCCCTTGCCAGAGTTCCCTCTAAGCTGAGTTGAGTGTGAGCTAGCTCACAGTTCTTTAGCCTCCTGCACACACACATTTTTGTCTTAGCTCAGGCAGGAGGGTAAGCAAACTAATTTAGGCAGGAGCCACATCGCTCATAGCACACAAAGTAGATTTTTCACTCACAAGGCTCCACAGCTTAGAGGGAAGCATTAAGGTAAAGGTTTCCCTTGCTCAAAAGCCAGTCGAATCCGACTCTAGGGATGCGGTGCTCATCTCTGTTTCCAACCCAAAGAGCCAGCACTGTCTGAAGACTTTTTCCGTGGTCATGTGGCTGGCATGACTAAACGCCGAGGCACACGGAGCACTGTCACCTTCCCACTGAAGCGGTACCTGTTTATCTACTTGCAAGATCTTGCTTTCGAACTGCTGGGTTGGCAGGAGCTGGGACCAGAGACGGGAGCTCACTCCGTCATGCGTCACTCGGGTCTCGAACTGCTGAGCTGCAGCTCAGCATCTTAACCACTGAGCCACGGCAGCGCTTTCTAGAGGGAATCATTGCCCCTCGCCAGACCCCATCCTCCCCAGGTTCCACCCTCAATTCTCCAGGGATTTCCCCACTTCCCCACGGTCAGCACTATTTTGATATAATTTTGAAATCTCGGCTTGTTAGGGTTGCCAGATCTGGGTGGGGAAATACCTGGACATTTTGGGGGTGGAGCCTGAGCAGGGTGTGGTTTGGGGAGCGGAACTCTCCACCTGGCATGGGACTCTCTGCCCAATGACATCTGTGCCCTGTCGGACCTATTAAAGTTTTGCAGGGCGTGTAAGGCAGGGATGATCCGCCAAGCCTTTGGTTGAGAACAGCGACAGTTCGTTACGTCTGCACAGCACCCTTCCCAGTCTGGTGCAGTGGTTAAGTGCGCGGACTCCAATCTGGGAGAACCGGGTTTGATTCCCCACTCCTCCACTTGCACCTGCTGGATGACCTTGGGCAAGCCACAGCTCTGTACCAGCTGTTCTCTCAAGGACAGTTGTCTCAGAGCTCTCTCAGCCCCACCCACCTCACAGGTTGGCTGTTTTGGGGAGGGGAAGGGAAAGGAGTTTGTAAGCCACTCTGAGACTCCGTCAGGTAGTGAAGGGCGGGGTATAAATCCAATCTCCTCTCCTCTTCTTCCTCCTCTTCCCCCAAAACTGAAAGCCAGATGTGCCATCTTGTTCTTAAAATGCTTTCAAATATTTATGTTTGAATGTTTTTAATCTCGGATTTTATGGTTCTAATTGGTTTTATAATGTGTTGGGTTATTTTGTTGTAAACCACCCTGAGCCCCACGTAAAGCAGGGAAGGGCGGTCAAGAAATAAGTAGGGTAGAATACTACAACATCCACCTTCGGAAGTGGTCATTTTCTCCAGGTGAACCGATCTCTGTCGCCTGGAGCTCCGTTATAATAGCAGGAGATCTCCAGCCACCGCCTGGAGGCTCCAAAAACACAAGAACCATGAAATAATAACTCTGGGAAGTTCAGTACTTCGGTATTTTCTTATTACAATGCCTATGTCTCTACAACAGTATATATCTTGATCACAATAAACGATTCATTATCGCTATCAACAGTCCATTCGAACGACGAATGAAGATGCCCGAAGGTGTTGTTTCCGAGATTAAAGCGCTTGTGCTGTAGTAAACGGTCCTATGTCCTCCGTTTACTATAGCACAAACACTATAATCTTGGAAAGAACGCTTACAGGCATCGTCATTCATCATTAGAATGGACCGTGGATAGCGATAATGAATTGCTTATTGTGATTTAGATAAGTGCTGTTGTAGAGACACGGCGCTGAATTAAGAAAATGCTGAAGTACTGAACTTTCCATAGTTTTGTTATTTCACGGTTCTTGTGTTGTTGTTTTTAAATTATATCTTGTTACCATGGATCTTTCTGGATTTTATAACCACCTGGAGACTGGCAACCCTACAGTCCATGGGTTCTTTCGTGGGGTGGAACTCGGAATGAATCTTGCGATAATTTAAAAGGAATACAGCATTTCTTCTTTCCACTGAACATCACGTAACAAAGACATAAGAGCTCGGTGACACAATCCATAAAGCATAACAACCTTAAACAAGGCGTTAAGAGCCTGTAATTAAGTTCGGTTTGGTGTCGTGGTTAAGTGCGCGGACTCTAATCTGGGCGAACCGGGTTCGATTCCCCATTCCTCCATTTGCAGCTGCTGGGTGACCTTGGGCAAGCCATAGTTGTGTCAGAGCTGTTCTTGAAAGGGAAGTCCTTGAAAGCGCTCTCTCAGCCCCACCTACCGCCCAGGCAATGTTCTCTCTCAGCTGAGGAGTCTTGTGAGCAAACATTCTACTTTGTGAGCTGCTGGCATTAAAGTTGGGAGTGAGCGATTTGGCTGCTGCAGAAATTAGTTTGCTCTGGAGCCGTCCTTCCTGAGCCAAGACAAAAATGTGTGTGCCGGAGGCTAAAAAACTGTGAGCTAGCTCACACTCACTCAGCTTAGAGAAAACACTGCCCACAGGGTGACTGTTGTGGGGAGGAGAAGGGAAAGGAGTTTGTAAGCCGCTCTGAGACTCTGAGTGAAGGGCGGGGTATAAATCCAATCTCTTATTCCTCTTCTTGTTCGAGCTCCCCAGCAGAACAGTCTGGCTTCCCTCCTTTGCATTCCACACAGCCTGCGCCTTTCTGCGTCTAGAGGCTCCACCCCTTCCTAGCGCATTCCATTCCTAGCTAGGGGGTTACACATGTACAGAGTGCTTGCTTGCTCTGGGGCAGATGGGCATCTGCAGTTCTGTGCTACATCAGGAGCCGGAAGTCTGGAAAAGTTCCGCTTCCTGCAACATGCTCCGTGGCAAACGATGATTCTCTCTGTTAGACAAGGCACTACTCCTCGTAGGGTTGCCAACTCTGGGTTGGGAAATTCCTGGAGATTTGGAGGAGGAGTCTCGGGAGGGCGGGGTTTGGAGAGGGGAGAAATGTCGGTGGGTATAATGCCAGAGAGTCCGCCCTCCAAAGCAGCCGTTTCCTCCAGCAGAACTGAGCCCTGTCGTCTGGCGATCAGGTGTCATTCCAGGAAATTTCAGACCCCACCTGGAGGTTGGCAACCCCAGGATGCCAGCTTATAGCGTAAACAGCATGTAAATGTGGAGTAGTGCTGAATGTCTGTACACAGTCCACCCTTTGGGAATACGTGTGTGTCCTTAGAGTATAAATACATCAAATAATAAATGGATTATTCAGCCATTCTCACACCAGAAAAAACGGGGGTCTTCTTGGCTGAGTTCCCGCCTGGTCTGCTGAAAATGGATTCTGGTAATAATTTGCAAAAATGAAAAGCTGTCTTGGGGGTGGGGGTGGGGGGAAACTCCTGTTTACAAACACCTGTCAGTCTTCAAGATGCCAGAAGATTCGTTTTATTGATTTAAGAACACAAGAGAAGCCACATTGGATCAGGCCAGTGGCCCATCGAGTCCAACACTCTGTGTCACACAGTGGCCAAAACCCAGGTGCCATCAGGAGGTCCACCAGTGAGGCCAGAACTCCAGAAGCCCTCCCACTCTTGCCCGCCAAGCACCAAGAAGACAGAGCATCGCTGCCCAAGTGTTACATCTGTACCTTCTGGCTAATGGCCACTGATGGACCTCTTGGACCTCTGCTCCAGATGTTTCTCCAGTTCCCTCTGGAAGCTGTCTATGCTTGTAGCCACCGCCACTTCTTGCAGCAGTGAATGCCGCATGTTAATGACTCCCAGATATGTTCTTCTGCAACTCCTAATCATTTGGTACCTTTCAGGGCAAAAACTGGTGGGATATACAGAGAGAAAAACTTCCAGGCACTTTCAAGACCCCAGTTTTCCTTCACTCTGCCTCCTCGACCCATCATCTCTGCCCAACCACTCCCTCTTTTAGGATTGCCAACATCCTGATGAGGCTTGGAGATCTCCAGGAATTAACAGCTGATCTCCATCTGACAGAGCTCAGATCCCCTGGAAAAATAGCTGCTTTGGAGGGTAGAATCAATGGCATTCAGGGAGCGGCCGTGGCTCATTCAAAGAGCACCTGCCTGGTATGCAGAAGGTCCTGGGTTCAATCCCGACCATCCCCAGTTAAGGATCTGGCAGGAGATGATGGGAAAGACCTCAGCCAGAGCCCCTGGAGAGCCGCCGCCAGTCTGAGTAGACAAGACTGACCTTGATGGACCAAGGGTCTGGCTCAGTAGAAGGCAGCTTCATGTGTTCACATGTTCATCATGGCCTGCTGAGGTCCCTCCCTTCTTGAAACCCTGCCCTCTCCAGGTCCCAACCAATGCTCCCTCTAAGCTGAGGAGTCTTGTGAGCAAAAATTCTGCTTTGTGAGCTACTGGCATTAAAGTTGTGAGCGAGCGATTTCGCTACTGCTTAAATTAGTTTGCTCTGGAGCCCCATCCTTCCTGAGCTGAGACAAAAATGTGTGAGCCAGAGGCTAAAAATCTGTGCGCTAGCTCACACTAACTCAGCTTAGAGGGAACACCGGTCCCAACCCCCAGATCTCCACGAATTCCCCAACCCGGAGCTGAAACCCTGTGGGCTCTCTTCAGAATGCCTCCCCGCCTCGCTACCACCCACCCCAGTCCTCAGTCCCGGTTTCCCTCCTCCGCATCTAAACAGAATGCTGCCTCCAGGAACACCTTCTGGGGAAGAAATGGCAGAGCGGGCGGATTTCAGACGAATGGAGGGGGTGGGTGAGAGGCGGGCAACTGCAACTTGGATTGGTGTTGCGTGCCACAAGAAAATCCTGCCGTGCCACCTGCTAGATTTCTAGCTCTCGCCCATTTGCAGCTTAGTCTATAAGTTTGACTTTATGCGGGGGGAAACACACAACCTTCTCGAGAAGCTGTACAGATGCTCTGCCAAGGTTTCAAATGCGCAGCACCCAGGCCAGTTTGGTGTATTGGTTAAGTGCGCGGACTCTAACCTGGGGGAACCGGGTTTTCTGCCAAACTGGCCCCGGCCAGCCTAAGTCTGGCCCTGAGGTTGCAGTTGGAGCCAGTGTTCCTTCTAAACCGCATTAGTGTGAGCCAGCTCACAGTTTTCTAGCCTCCGGCTCACACATCTCTGTGAACTGGAGGCTAAAAAACTATAAGCTAGCTCACACTAACTCAGCTTAGAGGGAACACTGGTTGCAGCTCGTCTCCAGACTGCAGAGATCAGGCCCCCTGGGCTATGTTTGGTGTAGTGGTTAAGTGCGCAGACTCTAATATGGGAGAACCGGGTTTGATTCCCCACTCCTCCACTTGCACCTGGCTGGATGACCTTGGGCAAGCCATAGCTCTGTACCAGCTGTTCCCTCAAGGACAGCTTGGGAAAGAGCTCTCTCAGCCCCACCTACCTCACAGGGTGTCTGTTGTGGGGAGGGGGAGGGAAAAGGAGTTTGTAAGCCGCTCTGAGAATCCAAGTGAGTGAAGGGCAGGATATAAATCCAATCTCTTCTTCTCTTCTTCTTCTTCTTTTCTTCTATGTTGGAGGTGGTGTTCCCTCTAAGCTGAGTGAGTGTGAGCTAGCTCACAGTTTTTCAGCCTCCGGCTCGCACATTTTTGCCTCCGCTCAGGGAGGATGGCTCCCGAGCACATTAACTGATGCCGCAGCCAAACCGTTCGCTCCCAACTTTAACGCCAGTAGCTCACCAAGTAGAATTTTTGCTCACAGGACTCCACAGCTTAGAGGGCACACTGATCGGGACCCCTCCCACCCCCCGCATGTTTTATTAGTGTGGCGTTAACAGAGTGATTGCGCCGGCAAAAATAAAGACCCAGGCGGGTATCTGGTTGGGACCTCCCTCTCCCGCTTCTATCCCTGCTCCTCCCTGGATACTCCGCACCAGTCTCTGTGAAGACGTCCACCCACCCAAGGTGTCCTTTCGCTGGCAGAGTCTATTTTTTGCCATGTGATATCCGAGGCGGTAACCAGATCTGGTGCCGTCCTCGGAGCGCACATTCCACCACCAGGACAGTGCCTTCCACATGCTGCCCACTCGCTCGGCTGAGTCACACGGGTTTTTAGCACCCAAGAGACTCGGCTCCCCCTCCAGTGCCTTCTGCCCCGTACACATGTTCTGCCCTGGAACTCCGAGGGGCACGGTGGGGCAGATCAGCCCTGGAGTGACAGGGAAGCCTCAGGAGGGGAGGCCAGAAAGCAGAGCCGGCCTCCTGCCTTGACTTGTCGGCCCTCAGTTGCCAGTGATCCAGGATGACGGAAGGCTTTGTTCTCCCCCAAACACTGGTGCTTTGTGTGTTTTGACTTGTGGAGCAGCAGTGCCCGCCCGGCCTTGGCACACCCATACTGTGGCATAAGAGGTGGGCGTTTTTTTCCCTCCGCTGTCAGCCTGCCAAGATCAAGGAAGAGGCGCTTTCCAGAGTAGTTTCTTTGCCACCTTGGAGGAAAGGACAGGAGGGGAAAACCTGTCGGTGGGCCTGTGCCGAGATCGAGCGCTTCCCCCGCACGCTCAGCTGCTGGGAGGGAGATCTCGAGGAGCGCCAGTCGTCTAAAGAGGTGGACGGTAGTGACAGACACCGGGCCCAGAGGCGTGAATCTCACCTGGTCTCTCTGCGTACTGTAAATAAGAAAGGAGAATTGTGCAGAAGGACACCTGTTCTTGGCTACGGCCGCCTGCGATTGCTGCAGACCATGGGCAACGGCATGAACAAGGTATGTATTTGTCTCTTCCTTTGTTTCTTTGTTCGCGTGACTCCCGCTTTTCTCCCCTCCACCGTTTTTCTCATGACAACGACCCTGCGAGGGAGGCCAGGCAGAGAGTTGGTGGTGGGCCCGAGTTTACCCAGTAAGCGTCTGTGGTACAAGTGGGGATTCGAACTCGGTCTCCCACGTTCCTAATCCCGACATGCCGTCTGCTATGCCACGCCAGCTCTCGTACGGCAAAAACAATGTCTGTTCAGGCAGTTAGGAGTGGGCGCGCTCAGCTGGGCCGGAACATTCCCAAGCTGAACTGCGCGACAGTTTTCGAGCATCAGGTACCACTGGCGTTGGGCACACGTTTGGATTCTTAGTATACTTCAAGCACTTGTGGTTTTTTGGTGGAGATACACCAAAGGTGGACATTTCCCAAGGGGAGAAAGGTCTGGTCCCTTTGGTGGTGGGGTGGAAAGTGGGCGATCCTGGCGTTCGCTCCACATTTTCTCAACACTGAGGAAAAGGTGCAGATCAAAATCACATTCAGATACCCCAGGGCAACGCCATACTGACGGCAAAATCTGTGCAGGAGGTACCATAAAGCCCAATGATCAAAGGAAGTGAAAGGAGCATGCAATGCAGAGGGGAATTTCTGTTCCAAGGTGGGTTGGCCAAAACAACGGAGGGAAAAGCCAGCGCAGAATCGCCCATTAATTCACAGCAGACTTATGGTAACCCCTCAAGGGGTTTTCAAGGCATGAGAAAAACAGAGGTTTTTTTGCTATTGCCTGCCTCTGCATAGCAACCCTAAGAGAACATCAGAACATAAGAGAAGCCAACGTTGGATCAGGCCAGTGGCCCATCCAGTCCAACACTCTGTGTCGCACAGGGGCCAAAAATACCAGGGGCTATCAGGAGGTCCAGCAGTGGGGCCAGGACACTAGAAGCCCTCCCACTGTTGCCCCCCCCCCCCAAGCACCAAGAAGACAGAGCATCACTTGCCCCAGACCGAGAGTTCCTATCTGTACCTTGTAGCTAATAGCCACTGATGGACCTCTGCTTCAGATGTTTATCTAATTCCCTCTTGAAGCCGTCCATACCTTCTGTGGCAGTGAATTCAATGTGTCAATCACTCTTTGGGTGAAGAAGTACTTCCTTTTATCCGTTCTTCTAACCCGACTGCTCAGCAATTTCAAGGAGTGCCCACGAGTTCTTGTCTTGTGAGAAAGGGAGAAAAGGACCTCTTTCTCTACCTGCTCTATCCCATGCACAATCTTGTAAACCTCGATCATGTCACCCCTCAGCCGCCGTTTCTCCAAGCTAAAGAGCCCCAAGCGCTTCGGCCTTTCTTCATAGGGAAAGTGTTCCAACCCTTTTATCATTCTAGCTGCCCTTTTCTGCACTTTTCCCAGTGCTATAATATCTTTTTTGAGGTGTGGCGACCAGAACTGTACACAGTACTCCAGATGAACCCCAGACCTCCTCGCTGGTCTCTCATCTACGTATTAACCAGGGCAGACCCTGCTTAGCTTCCGAGATCTGACAAAATCCTGGGCCATCCACGTTTGGGCAACATGATGGCCTGCTGTGGGGGGGAGGGCGGGATATCAATCCAATAAATTAAATAAATAAAATAAGCATGGTCAAGTTGCAGCCAACTTACGGCCATCTCCTTGGGTTTCCTAGGCAAGAGATGGATAGTGGCGGTTTACCATGGCCAACCTCTGCGTAGCGACAGTGAACTTTCTCAATGGTCTCCCATCCAAGTCCTAACCAAGGCCGGCCCTCCTTAGCTTCCGAGGTCTGAGAAGCCCTGGGCCACCCAAAGCAGAGTCCGATCTCTCTTTTTTAAACTTTTTGTTTTGAGTTTCCACCAGGGGTCATTTCGTAGAAAAAGAGGTGCAGGAGCTCATTAGCATAACTCATTTGCATATGCCACACCCCCTAACATGCCGGAAGTGTGTCAGAAGGCAACACCCACCCCTCAGGCTCCACTCCACAGGTGAGTGAAACTGACCGGCTCTTCCTCCATCCCCTTCCCCATCCAATACTTGGTGCAATAAAAATCAGCGTAAAGAACACACCCTCATTCGCTTCCTGCTCCCTTGAAACCACCAGGTTTCAAGTAGACTTGAGATACCCAGGACATGTGCACCACCTATCCCTTTCCCTTCCCCTCCCCACAACAAGACACCCTGTGAGGTAGGTGGGGTTCCCTTCCCTTCCCCTCCCCACAACAAGACACCCTGTGAGGTAGGTGGGGTTGAGAGAGGTCTTTTGAGAACTGCTCATGAGAGAACAGCTCTGAGAGAACTTGTGACTGGCCCAAGGTCACACCAGCAGCTGCATGTGGAGGAGTGGGGAATCAAACCCGGTTCTCCCAGATTAGAGTCCAACTCCTGACCACTACACCAAACTGATGGGGTGGAAGCTGCTGAAGGGTTGGTGAAATTTCTCCAGTACTTATGTGCCATGTGCCCAGATAAAAAATGGTCTACTTAGAAAATTTATATGCCACCTTGAGCAAGTCTCTGGAAAAGCAGCACACAGTCATAAAAGGAACAATGATAAAATTATCAATATTAAAACAAAACATTAAAAACAATAAAGACCCTAGCAGGGCTTTCCCCGGGGCACTGCGCCTCTGCACTGCTGGGAGAAGCCGAGGAGGGGGTGGGGCTTGGTCATGTGCCCGCCCCCTGGGCTCCTCACTCCCGGAGCTGTGCTCCTGTGCGCTCCCGCTCCAACAGACCCCTGGTTTTCACAAAAAGATACACATACATATAGAAAAGAAAAAAAAGTTTGAGTCTCTGCGTGGTTGTTCTCTAACCACTTATATATCTTTGTCCGTCTCTCTTCAAACAGAGCCTCATCTTGATCTTTTAGTAGCGTGTTAAGTCTGTCCATTTCAGCCAAGTCCAAGAATTTATAAATTACTTCCCTTCTCGAGGGGATCTTATCAGTTTTCCATTCTTTGGCCAGCAGGATTCTGGCAGATGTCAACATATATACCAACAATCACACTTCATTAGTTGTTAAGCCCCTCCAGGATTATATTTAAAAGATACATCTCCAGGATTAACATGAGCTTTATGGATAACATTTCTTAAATTAATCTATAGATCTTCCACCAATATATTTGGATTTTTGTACAGCTCCACCACATATGATAAAAAGTGCCAACATTAATTCTACATTCCCAGCAAACATTTGAAGCATTTTTGAAACATTTGGCAATGTTGTCTGAAGACCAGTACCACCTGTGAAACATCTTATATACATTTTCCTTATATGAAGCAGCCCTCAAAAATTTCATTGTCTTCCATTATCTTCGACCAATTATCAATCTCTATGCTATACCCAAAGTCCAATCCCTTGAAAAGAAGTTTAAGGTGTAGAATTCTGCAGTCGAAACTTGCCTTGTTATGGAGCGTCACCCGATAATTGCAGCCGTTCAAGCTGATATCAAGGGAAAGCCAGAGGGTCCAAAAGTCCAAAAGCTGGTGACCCCAGAAGCTCGCAGACCAATACAGAGAATTTCTTTGTGCGACTTGAGAAGCTGTGCATATCAGTGGTCCAACAGAAAGGGCGGAGGGAACACAGGCTCGGCGGTGCGCCTCAACAGGTACAGGAGGTCAGAGAAAGCCAGCAGGCCACCAGAAGAATCATAGAAATCCAACTGGTGGTTCCAGATGACAGGCAGTGCAGTGGAGTGATTAGAATGTGAGACTAGGATCTGAGAGACCCGAGTTCGAATCCCAACTTGTGCCATGGAACCTCGCTGGCCGACCTAAGGCCAGTCAAATACTCCAAAACCATGTGTAAATGGAACACGGTTTAATGTAGTGGTTAAGTGCGCGGACTCTAATCTGGGAGAACCAGGTTTGATTCCCCCACTCCTCCACACGCAGCTGCTGGATGACCTTGGGTCAGTCACAAATTCTCTCAGAGCTGTTTGCTCAGGAGCAGTTCTCGAGAAAGAGCTCTCTCAGCCCCACCTACCTTACAGGGTGTCTGTTGTGGGGAGGGGAAGGGGAAGGAGTTTATAAGCCGCTCTGAGACTCTGAGTGAAGGGTGGGCTATAAATCCAATCTCTTCTTCTTCTCCTTCTTCTTAAATGAGATGTGCATCATTGTATGCATGGAAGCCAATGTGATTTCTCCTCCTTTGGAGGTTTTCAAAGAGAAGCTAGATGGCCATCTGACAGCAATGCTGATTCTGTGAACTTGGGCAGATCACGAGAGGGAGTGCAGGAAGGGTTGCCTCAGTGCTTAGTTCTTGTGGCCCTTTCTTACACGCCCAGGGAAATGCTGATTGCCACTTTGGGGTCAGGAAGCAATTTTTCTCCAGGCCAGTTTGGCTGGGGATCCTGGAGGGTTTTTTGCCTTCCTCTAAGCGTAGAGCAGGGGTCACTGGGGGTGGGGGTGGGAAGTAGTTGTAAATTTCCTGTGTTGTGCAGAGGGTTGGATTAGATGACCTCCAGGATCCCTTCCAGCTCTGGGCCAAGGATCCTGGAGGGGTTTTTGCCTTCTTCTGGGCATGGAGCAGGGGTCACTGGGGGTGTGGAAGAGGAGGTATTTGTGAATTTCCTGCATTGTGCAAGGGGGATGGACTAGATGACCCTGGAGGTCCCTTCCAACTCTATGATTCTGTGATTTAGTAGTTAAAGTCTCAGACCCGAATCTGGGTAAACCCAGGCTCGAATCCCCTTTGCAGCCATGCAAGCTCTCCAGGTGACCTTGGGCCAGTCACACACTCTCAGCCCCACCTACCTCACAAGATCGTTGTTGTAAGAATAAAACGGAGGAGTGGTGAACGATGGCATCCCTTTGGGTTGTTAGAGAGAAAGCTGGGGTGTTGTCGATGAAGGAGATAAAACAGAAGTAAATAAATCTTTTCAACTTGTTCAGCCCCCCCCCCCCTCCTGTGTACCCAGCTGATGCCTTCCAGAAAGGGAAAGGTTCAGAGCTAAAAAGAAAAGAAAAACTGGATTCTCGGGAAAGGCAGAAAGTGGGCGGGATGGAGACATTCGGTATAGGGCTGGGAGGCAGTGATCGGGGTGGGGTGGGGTAGGGGGAATGCCCAGGGTCCAAAGAGCTCTGCTTCTCTCAGCTGGTCTGCTCCTGAAACCACAATGTGCGGCTCACACGCAAACTTCTCTGTTGTGTCTTGCAGGTTCTCCCTGGACTTTACCTTGGGAACTTTGTAGGTGAGTTGTGATCACCACAGACCTTGAGCAGAGCTGGGTGGGAAGGAGAGGCCTGTATCACCAGGATCTCTCCTATCTTGGTAGGACTCCTGTGTTTTTTAACAGATGCAGGGCAGGGAAAAATGGCCAGGTATGGTTTTACCGATTGCTGCATTTCCGTGGCAGGAAAGACTTCACCTGTAGCATGTCTGTCTGCCTCTCAAGCACTTGGGGGGGGGGGGATTGCGTAATGTAAGAACGTCAGAAGAGCCCTGCCGGATCAAACCAGCGGTCCATCTAGTCCAGCATCCTGTCTCACACAGTGGCCAACCAGTCCCTCTGCAGGGCCAATAACAGGGCATAGAGGCTGAGCCCTGCTGGATCAGACCAGTGGTCCATCCAGTCCAGCATCCTGTCTCACACAGTGGCCAACCAGTTCCATCTGCAGGGCCAACAACAGGGCAGAGAGGCCAAGGCCTTCATGAGACCATCAGAAGAGCCCTGCTGAGTCAGACCAGTGAGGGTCCATCTAGTCCAGCCTCCTGTCTCACACAGTGGCCAACCAGTCCCTCTGCAGGGCCAACAACAGGGCAGAGAAGCCGGGGCCTTTTTCTGATGTTGCCTCCCGGCTCTAGGATTCAGAGGGCTTACTGCCTCTGTATATGGAGGTTCCCTTTTGTCATGACCAGCAGCTATCGATGGCCCTATTCATCCACGAACCCGTCTAGTTAACTTTTAAAACTTGGCAGCCGTCTCCATGTCCACTGGCAGGGTATACCACAATTTAATTAATTAAAAGAAGTCTTTCATTTCGGTCCGTCCCGAATCCGTTGCCCATCAGCTTCACCGAGTACCCCCAGGTTCTGGTATCAGGGGAGAGGAAGAAAATGTTCCCTCATCCACTTTCTCTCCACTCCATGCATGATTTTATAAATCTTTTCTGTGTAAAGTGTCATCAAGTTGCAGCCAACTTATGGCAACCCCAGCAAGGGGTTTTCAAGGCAAGTGAGTAAGCAGGGGTGGTTTGTCATTGGCTTTCTCTGCGGAGCCTTCCTTGGGGGGTCCAGCTTGGTGTGGTGGGTTAAGAGCGGCACTCTTTAATCTGGGAGAACCGGGTTTGATTCCCCACTCCTCCACATGCAGCCAGCTAGGTGACCTTGGGTCAGTCACAAGTTCTCTCGGAGCTCTCTCAGCCCCACCTACCTCATAGGGTGTCTGTTGTGGGGAGGGGAAGGGAAAGGAGATGGTATGCCGCTCTGAGACTCCTTCAGGTAGTGAAGTGTGGGGTATAAATCCAATCTCTTCTTCTTCTTCTCCCCCTCCCCCTCTTCCCCCTCCCACTCCCATCCAAGTACCGACCCTGCTTAGCTTCCAAGATCTGACGAGATCACCCCACATTCCAGTCTTCTCCTTAGACATCTTTTATTCTAAACTTAAAAGTCCCAGACACTAGCCTTTCCTCACAGGACACAGCAGCCCCCGAAAAAGAAGACAGGAAGAAGAGATTGGACTTATACCTCACCCTTCGCTACCCAAAAGAGTCTCAGAGCAGCTTGCGATCTCCTTTCCCTTCCCCTCCCCACAACAGACACCCTGGGAGGCAGGTGGGGCTGAGAGAACTCTCTCGATAACTGCTCCCGAGACAACAGCTCTGAAAGAACTTGTGACTGACCCAAGGTCACACCAGCAGCTGCACGTGGAGGAGTGGGGAATCAAACCCGGCTCTCCCAGATCACAGCCCGTGCTTCTAACCCCTGCACCAAGCTGGGTGTCTGAAGTGTCCCGTTTGCCTCTCTTCTGCCCATTCCTGAGCTCTGCAATATCCTTTTTGAGGCAGGGTGACCAGAACTGTACGTCACATTCCAAACGAGGCCGCATCACTGGATCTGTGCGTTGCAATACTGGCTGCTTTAATCCCAGTCCCTGTCCTAGTGTGGAATCTGCATTTTTTTTTACATAGGCGTCAACTACGGGGGGGCTCGAGGGCTCGAGCCACCCCCGAAATTTCCTGGGGGGGACTGAGCCCCCCCCCTGGGAAAACGGTGCGCCCTCTGCCGTGCCTCCCTCGGCCCTTCCTAGGGCCGCCGCCATCTCTCCCCCCCCCCCCCCGGCCTGGCCACTCCGACCCTCCCTCCGTCCGTCCAGGGGCCAGCTAAGCAAATGCCCAGCTGGCCCCTGGACGGACGGAGGGAGGGAGGGAAGCAGGAGCGGTCAGGCGGGGGGGAGGCGGCGGCGGCGGGAACATGGTCCCAGCGGGCGCGCGCACTTTGCGTGCGCACACAGAACAGCCCCCCCCCGCGCGAGTTTTTAAACTCTACGCCCCTGACTGATACCATATTCAAAGTCAACCTACGCAGCCGTCTTTTTGGTTTAATCTGGACAGGAGTCGTTTGGTTCCCGGCAGATTGCTAAATGCGGCTCTCAGAGAGACAGTTCAGGTTTACTATTAGCTGCCCTCAGCATTTGCTTTGGAAAGAATGTCAAGCGTGTGTCACTAGAGGGGGGTGGAGAGAAAAGAGCCTTGGTCGGCTGCCAACGGCTTCCACACGGTCTGAAATAAAACCTGGGCACCCATCCATCGGGGATTCTAAGAACCGCCCGAGAGTGTTATGCTGCCACTCTTCAGATTTCAAAAACACACTCGTGTTCGCAGCCAAACGTGCAAGGGAAGCCGAGGGTGAGGATGTACGCACATGAAGCTGCCTTATAATGAATCAAACCCTTGATCCATCAAAATCGGTATTGTCTACTCAGACTGGCAGCCGCTCTCCAGGGGCTCAGGCAGAGGTCTTTCATATCACCACCTATCTGTTCCTTTTCAACGGAGATGCCGGGGATTGAACCTGGGACCTTCTGCATGAAGATAAAAGAGAGCCCTGCTGGATCAGACCAATAGTCGATCGAGTCCAGCATCCTGCCGCACGCAGCGGCCAACCAGTTCCTCTGGAGGGCCAACAACAGGGTATAGAGGCCGAGGCCTTCATAAGAACATCAGAGGAGCCCTGCTGGATCAGACCAGTGAGGGTCCATCTAGTCCAGCCTCCTGTCTCACACAGTGGCCAACCAGTTCCTCTGGAGGACCAAACAACAGGGCATAGAGGCCGAGGCCTTCCCCTGATGTTGCCTCCTGGCTCTGGGATTCAGAGGACTAGTGCCTCTGAATGTGGAGGTTCCCCTCAGTCAGCTTGGATAGCCACTCCATGGATCTATCGAACCCTCCATTAAAACCATTTATTCTTGTGGCCATCACTACATCCTCTGACAGCGAATTCCACATTTGAATCACTCTTTGTGTAAAGTAGTATTTCCCTTTGTCCGCCCTGAACCTACTGCCCATCAGCGTCACTGGGTTCCCTCGAGTTCTAGTATTTTGGGATAGGAAGAAAAAGTCCTTTTTGTCAACTCTCTCCACCCTATGCATAATTTTATAAACCTCTATCATGTCCCTCCCCCCCAAAAAACCCTCTTTTCTCAACTGAAAAGTCCCAGACTCTTCAGCCTTTCTCATAGGAAAGTACAGGGAAAGACCGGGCAATTGGGCTGCTAAAAACAGAGCCTTTCTGGCCTTGGGAATCAGGGGATTTTGCACAGACAATCTTTTGCCTTTCTCAGAGACGCTCAGTTCCTCCACTCTGGCCAGTTGTGGTGAGGAATCCTCCAGGCCCATTGGCTAGGGAACTTGTGACTGACCCAAGGTCACACCAGCAGCTGCGTGTGGAGGAATGGGGAATCAGACCCAGTTCTCCCAGATTAGAGTCCGTGCTCCTAACCGTTACACCAAAATGACTCTTCCTGCTGCCGGAGAAAAATCTGCACAGCCAATCTGCACAGCCAATCGAATCACCAGTGTCCTATCAGAAGCCTTGCTGAGCAAAAGCCCCGTCCACTTTTTAAAAACACTTGGTGGGGGGCAGAAAAGGCATCTGTGGGCATGATGGGGGGACCCCCGGGCTAGCCATTCCTCCATTTCTGATGCCTCTGTAGGCCCTGAGACCTGAACTTCCTCAGCGTTCCAAGCATTCGACGGCAGGAAACAGCCAGCCCGCGAACCCGGGATGCGCGGCAGACGCAAGGCGGCCTCAGACCTCTGCACTGCAGGCAGCTGTTACCTCCCCGGGGGTCTCATTAAATATTGACCGCCTCCCATTAGCACACAATCCATCTTAATGTTGCCGCTCATGCGCCAGATGGCTTGGAGATTCACCGCCCTCTGAGGCCGCCGTGCACATAAATGCTACGCCACCTGGGGCCTTTGGGAAGACCAGCTGCTGTCACGAACACCCTCCCAGGCACTGCTTGGCAACCGGCATCAGAACCAGCCCTGCCTTGAAGCAGGGAGTAGTAAGCCCCACCCCCACGCAGAAGGGGCCATTTGCGTGCTGCCACTGAAAGTTTATGAAGCCGGGCAGACCCATCCGTAGGGCATGATCCCCCAGGAAACCTGCCCTGCGCAAGACATTTTTATCCCGCCCTTTCCCCAGGGAACTCCGGATGACCTACACGGTTCCCTCCTCCTCCGTGTCATCCTTACAACAACCCTGGGCGGTAGGACAGACTAAGGGCGTTTCTGCATTGGCTTTTCCCGCCGTTGTTTTATGAAACCCACGTTGGAACAGAAATTCCCCTCTGCATTGCATGCTGCTTTCACTTCCTTTGACCACTGGGTTTTATGGTAGTTTCCACACTCCATGCTGCTTTCGCTTCCTTTGACTGTCATGAGAACACAAGGACATAAGAGAAGCCAATGTTGGATCAGGCCAATGGCCCATCCAGTCCAACGCTCTGTGTCACACAGTGGCCAGAAACACCAGGTGCCCTTAGGAGGTCCAGCAGTGGGGCCAGGACACTAGAAGCTCTCCCACTGTTGCCCCCCCCCAAGCACCAAGAATACAGAGCATCACTTGCCCCAGACCGAGAGTTCCTATCTATACCTTGTGGCTAATAGCCACTGATGGACCTCTGCTCCATATAAGAACAACAGAGAAGCCAATGTTGGACCGGGCCAATGACCCATCCAGTCCAACACTCTGTGTCACACAGTGGCCAGAAACACCAGGTGCCCTCAGGAGGTCCACCACTGGGGCCAGGACTATAGAAGCCCTCCCACTGTTGCCCCCGCCCCCCCAAGCACCAAGAATACAGAGCATCACTTGCCCCAGACTGAGAGTTCCTATCTATACCTTGTGGGTAAGAGCCACTGATGGACCTCTGCTCCAGATGTTTATCCAGTTCCCTCTTGAAGCCGTCCATGTTTGTAGCCGCCGCCACCTCCAGTGGCAGTGAATTCCACGTGTTAATCACCCTTTGGGTTAAGAAGGACTTCCTTTTATCCGTTCTAACCCGACTGCTCAGCAATTTCATCGAGTGCCCCTGAGTTCTTGTATGGTGAGAAAGGGAGAAAAGTGCTTATTTCTCTACCCACTCTATCCCATGCATAATCTTATAAACCTTGGTTCTATGTTGGGTTCTATGGTACCCTCTACACTGCATGCCACTTTCGCTTCCTTTGATTGTTGGATTTTACGTACCCTCTACCCAGCATGCCACTTTCGCTTCCTTTGACCATCAGATTTTATGGTACCCTCTATACTGCATGCTGCTTTTGCTTCCTTTGAACATTGGATTTTATGCATGGATTTATGGCCGTTCAGGGGTGACTTTGCAGTCAGTACAGTATCTATGAGAAGAACAGCTATGGAATAAGTTAAGACCAGAGAATCATACAGCTGTAACAACACACTCTCCTATTAAGGCATATACATCAAAAATTTCAAAAACATGCAAAAATTATTGCAAAATATAATTACTTTAATATAATAAGTGATGGGGGTCCAAAGTCATCAACAACAAAACATCCGGCGGATACTTTCGTTTCCAACAGTCTTCATCACGTGTGGACCAACAATTAAAATATCTTCAAACATAATAAAAGTACTTCTGCTATATTTGGCTGATTCAACAATGGCAATTTTTCAACTCACAGCATATCTGGAACACTCCTAAGTTAATGTATGTTGCTCAAAGGCTTTACAGTATATCTACCGGAAGTTTCGGAGCTATCTACCGGATGTTTCGTTGTTGATTACTTTGGACCCCCATCACTTATATTCAATTAATTATATTTTGCAATAATTTTTGTATGTTTTTGAAATTTTTGATGTATATGCCTTAATAGGAGAGGGTGTTGTTACAGCTGTATGATTCTCTGGTCTTTGCAGTCAGTACAGCATTGCCCTGGGGCAGGGGTGGGCAAACTGTGGCTCGGGAGCCGCATGCGGCTCTTTCACATATATTATGTGGCTCCCGGCAGGGCGGCTGGGGAAGCTAAATATCATTAGCAAACAAATACCACTGGACAAATTAATATCATTATCAATATCTGATTTTACTCCTTTTGTTATTATTTTTGGCAGTCTCATTTAACGTTAATAAAAAGCAAATTTGCTTATTTTCCAATAAAAGCAGGTAATCTTGTTCATATCATGTGGCTCTCAAACATCTGATGTTTATTCTCTGCGGCTCTTACGCTGAGCAAGTTTGCCCACCCCTGCCCTGGGGTGTTTGATTGTGTTTTTGAGCTGCACCTTTTCCTCCCAGTTGAGAAAATGTGAAGCAAATGCTAGACGCAGAATCGCCCTAAGACCTTGTGAGTGGCCTCAGGTCTCCCAGTGCGCTGCATTCACTGCGTGAGGGGGGAGAGGTCTGAACTCGGGTCTCCCTGCTCAGTCCTCTGACAGCCTAGCTGGTCTACTTTTATCCCTCCCTTCCTCCAAAGGTCTCCTTCCCCTTACCTAATCGTACGTTCTGATCTCTCAAGAAGGGACGCGTATGCACATCAGCGCATATGCAATTGCTTGTAAATAACCGATGGCTTGCAACGGGCATTTTGTGGCTTCCACATCCAACTCCTTCCTTTCTTCCAGATGCCAAAGATCTCGACCAGCTGAGCCGGAACAGAATCACCCACATCCTCTCCATCCATGAATCCCCGCAGCCATATATTCCGGTATGGATGGGTAGAGTTGTCTTCTCCCAGTTCCCCCCAGAGGAAGCCGCCAAAGACCCAGAACTTAGGTCACCGGGCGACCCAGGATCTAGACTCTCATATCCATTCTCCAAGCACCGACCCTGCATAGCTTCTGAGATCCGACAAGATCTGGCTATACCATGCAGCCTGCCCTCCCTGGAAGTAAATAACCTCCCTTTAGGGATGTTCGTTATCTTCGTGGCGGGAAGGAGACCCGATCTCATCGGATCTCAGAAGCTAAGCAGGGTTGGAACGTGGAAGAGCGACCACCAAGAAAGACTCTGCAGAGAAAGGCAATGGCCAGCTACCTCCCTTGCCTTGAAAACCTCTTGGCTAGGGCTGCCATAAGTTAGTTGATACTGTTAGCCAGGGCTGAGGTTGCTTAGATTCCGAGATCAGGCTAGCCTGGGTCATCCAGGTCAGGGCAAAACAGAGGTGGTTTGCAATTGCCTGCCTCTGCATAGCAACCCTGGACCTCCTTGCTGGTCTCCCATCCAAGTACTAACCGGGGCTAACCCTGCTTAGCTTACTTGATCTGCTGAGATCAGGGTAGCGTGGTCCATCCAGGTCAGGGAAGACGAACAGAGGTGGTTTGCCATTGCCTGCCTCTGCATAGCAACCCTAGACTTCCTTGGTGGTCTCCCATCCAGGTACTAACCAGGGCTGACCCTGCTTAGTTTCTGAGATCTGATGAGTTCAGGCTAGCCTGGACCATCCAGGCCAAGACAGAGATGCACAGAGTTGGTTTGTCCTTGCCTGCCTCTGTCTAGCAACCCTAGACTTCCTTGGTGGTCTCCCATCCAGATACTAACCAAGGCTGACCCTGCTTAGTTTCTGAGATCTGATGAGTTCGGGCTAGCCTGGACCATCCAGGCCAAAACAGAGATGCACAGAGTTGGTTTGTCCTTGCCTGCCTCTGCCTAGCAACCCCGGACTTCCTTGGTGGTCTCCCATCCAGGTACTAACCAAGGCTGACCCTGCTTAGTTTCTGAGATCTGATGAGTTCGGGCTAGCCTGGACCATCCAGGCCAAAACAGAGATGCACAGAGTTGGTTTGTCCTTGCCTGCCTGTGCCTAGCAACCCTGGACTTCCTTGGTGGTCTCCCATCCAGGTACTAACCAAGGCTGACCCTGCTTAGCTTTCAGGACCTGAGACTGGGCAAGCCTGGGCCATCCAAATCAGAGGTACAAGTATTTGTTTGGGGTAACATCTGTGGGGTGGCTGTAAACACTGTGGCAGGACAGATAGAGCCAGGGGGTCGGCCGTGTCGTTCTGAAGCAGCAAAACGGATTTAGAGTCCAGCGGCACCTTGAAGACCAACGAAGGTTTTATTCAAGGTATGAGCTTCTGTGTGCATGCACGCTCCTTCAGATGCATTGGAACTGGGATGCCACTGGACTCTTAAGTTTGTGGGAGGAAAGGTTAGACGTCCCCATAGAAGCTGCTAGCATAACAAAAAATTGTGCATCTCCCATCTCAGATCATTTGGTCCTCAAGTGGGACTCCTTGGGGAAGGCAGAGTGAGAGACCAATCTGACCTGGGAGGGCCCAATCCCCTAGGAATTTTTGTTGCGCAAGCCTCATTGGAGCAACGGGGGGGGGCATGCAAAAGCCCTTGACAATAGCGCAAAGGTGGGAAACAGATGATATCTTACAGAGCCAGGGGTCCTTTGGAGCGGGAGCGCAGAGGAGCGCAGCTCCGGGAGTGAGGAGCCCAGGGGGCGGGCACATGACCAAGCCCCGCCCCCTCCTCGGCTTCCCCGAGCAGTGCAGAGGCGCAGCGCCCCGGGGAAAGCCCTGCTAGGGTCTTTATTCTTTTTAATGTTTTGTTTTAATATTGATAATTTTATCACTGTTCCTTTTATGACTGTGTGCTGCTTTTCCAGAGACTTGCTCAAGGTGGCATATAAATTTTCTAAGTATCCCATTTTTTATCTGGGCACATGGCACATAAGTACTGGAGAAATTCCACCAACCCTTTAGCAGCTTCCACCCCATCAGTTTGGTGTAGTGGTCAGGAGTTGGACTCTAATCTGGGAGAACCGGGTTTGATTCCCCACTCCTCCACATGCAGCTGCTGGTGTGACCTTGGGCCAGTCACAAGTTTTCTCAGAGCTGTCCTCTCATGAGCCGTTCTCCAAAGACCTCTCTCAGCCCCACCTACCTCACAGGGTGTCTTGTTGTGGGGAGGGGAAGGGGAAGGGATGGGCGGTGCACGTGTCCTGGGTATCTCAAGTCTCCTTGAAACCTGGTGGTTTCAAGGGAGCAGGAAGAGAATGAGGGTGTGTTCTTGACGCTTATTTTGGGGCAGGAACGCACAGGAACGGAGTTCCGGCCGGCTTCCAAGTTGGCCATGCCTAGAGCCTCCCCCCCTCCCCGGGTTCCCCAGGTGCCTTGCAAGCCAAGCCGATCCAGGGTGGGAAGGCAGTTTAAACAGCTGCGGGGTGCAGTCCAGAAACTGCCTTCCTTCCCTCAGGTTCCCCATGCGCCCCGCAAGCCGCGGGCACCTGGGGAAGCCGACCCTGGGAGGGAGCTGCGCGGCCGGGGGTGTGGCCTAATATGCTAATGCGTCTCTGACATTGGGTGTGGCCTCTTATGCTAATGAGTTCCTGCTGGGCTTTCTCTACAAAAAAGAAGCCCTGCCTGTATGCGCAATATGGCCCAAAGCACTTGGCGAAACGGAGGCAGCTTCGGGGCGGGGACGGGGACGACGACAAAATTCCTCACGGAGATGGCGCTTAAAATCTGCCCCAATGTACCTGAGCTCTGCCTCATCCCACCCTCTGTCTGTGCCTTTCCAGGGAATCTCCTACCTTCGGATCACGCTGCCCGATATGCCAGAAGCGAACATGTAAGGCTGATTTTACACCTCCCCTCTAAAGTAGTTTGACTGCTGTCTTTTCCTGTGCTGATTTCACAGTGGTGTGAAATTTCACTCCAGGGGGTCTAAGTGCACTAATCAACCGCAATTGTTTAAAGCAGAAGAAAGCGGTTTAATACTAGCTTGACCACAGGAGGGCAATTAGTAGATATGGACATTTCAGTGGCAGCACGGTTTCACACCGCACAGAGGTGTGGGCAGGTTTTTTTGGAACTAGAATGATTCCAGCGGGAAAGTCAGATGTAAAATCAGCCTAAGTATCAGTTGGGGGGGGGGGAGAGCAAGGGGGCGGGGGAGAGATGATAGGGTTTGGCCTGGAGATCTCCCGGAATCACAACTGATCCCCAGGATAAAATTCAGATTTAGACAAACAACTCAGACAATATTTAGGTTTTTAGCATAGAAGTCCGTTCAGCTGTTAAAGCGGTATTCCCTTTTATCATTAATATATTATTGCTAATTTGAGGAGAGTTTCTGTTTATTCCTGAAAGAGAGAATCTCACCCAAAATTCTGTCATACTGATGCTTTATTAATTGTTTCTATATTTGAACTCTGATGCTTTATTAATTGTTTCTATATTCTATATTGTTTCTATATTCTGATGCTTTATTAATTGTTTCTATATTTGAACTCTGATGCTTTATTAATTGTTTCTATATTCCATATTGTTTCTATATTCTGATGCTTTATTAATTGTTTCTGTATTTGAACTCTGATGCTTTATTAATTGTTTCTATATTCTATACTGTTTCTATACTCTGATGCTTTATTAGTTGTTTCTATATTTGAACTCTGTAATACATTTGGTAGGGGCTGCAGTGGGTCAAGTGGTTAAGACGCTGAACTGTAGACCAGAAGGTCGGTAGCTCGGCAGTTCGAGACCCGAGCGCTGCGTGATGGAGTGAGCTCCCGTCTCTGGCCCCAGCTCCTGCCAACCTAGCAGTTCGAAAGCAAGAAATTGCAAGTAGATAAATAGGTACCACTTAGGTGGGAAGGTAACAGCGTTCCGTGCGCCTCGGCGTCTAGTCATGCCGGCCACATGACCACGGAAACGTCTTCGGACAGTGCTGGCTCTTCGGCTTGGAAATGGAGATGAGCACTGCTTCCCTAGAGTTGGATTCAACTGGCTTTCGAGTAAGGGAGACCTTTGCCTTTACCTAATACATTTGGTAATAATACATTTGATTTTACTTGTTGCACGTAACAATTCATAATATTTAACAAACTTGATGCATCTAGATTTCCCCCCTCCTCTTCTTCCCTTCTATATCCCACTTCTTTATTTTTGAGAAAGTAATACAAAATAATTTTTAAAAACCGGATCTCCAGGCTACCGAGATCAGTTCCCCTGGAGGAAATGGCTGCTTCAAAGGGCCAACTTTATGGTATATCATTAGGGTTTCCAGCTCTGGGTAGGGAGATTCCTGGAGATTTGGGGGAGGAACCTGAGTAGGGCAGGGTTTGGGGAGGGAAAGGACCTCAGAGAGATGTACTGCCATAGAGTCTACCCTCTCAAGGAAGCCATTTTCTCGGGAGAAAATGATCTCTGTAGTCATAAGAACATAAGAACATAAGAGAAGCCAATGTTGGATCAGGCCAGTGGCCCATCCAGTCCAACACTCTGTCACACAGTGGCCAAAACCACCCAGGTTCCTTCAGGAGGTCCAGCAGTGGGGCCGGGACACTAGAAGCCCTCCCACTGTTGCCCCCCCCCCCCGTCAAGCACCAAGAATACAGAGCATCACTTGCCCCAGACTGAGAGTTCCTATCTATACCTTGTGGCTAAGAGCCACTGATGGACCTCTGCTCCAGATGTTTATCTAATTCCCTCTTGAAGCCGTCCATGCTTGTAGCCGCCACCACCTCCTGTGGCAGTGAATTCCACGTGTTAATCACTCTTTGGGTGAAGAAGGACTTCCCTTTTATCTGTTCAGGAGATCAGTTGTAAATCCAGGAGACCTCCAGGCCCCATCTGGAGGTTGGCAAGCCATCAATTCTAGAGGAAATCCCTGCCCAGGTTCCCACACAATAGGTGCCACCCTAAAATCTCCAGAAATTTCCTAAGGCACCTTAGGAGTACTGATGGCTAGGGGGGAGGCTCCCGGTTTTCCTTGTGGGCTTCTGGAAAGTGATGCCAAATTACTTAACGTATTTGATGGTATCATTGCCCATCTGGAGTTGAACAGCATGGCTGCAACTCTATGTTAGGGATGCCAGTTTCCCTTGTGCCTGGAACAGCTGCATGACAGGCGGAAACTCAAATGGTGAAGCACACAGATGCCGTGGTGAATTTCTGCCTGTCGTCGGGCAGCTGTTAATGGCTTGCTTGGTTCTGTTGTCTAGCTTTAGATGTGAGCTGTCCGGAGCAGGACTTTGGAGATGCAGCATATAAATCTTCTAAATGAATAGAGCAAGCATCCAGGAGCACCTTAAAAGACTAGCAAAATATATGGCCAGGGATGAGCTTTCGTGGGTCACGGCTTACTTCTTCAGAGACTAATAAGATTTCCAGGGTATAAACTTCTCCCTTCATCAGAGAAAAGAAGGACCAAATGCACAAGAGAATGTAAAATAGTTAAAAGCCCGGAAGCCCCTTTAAGACTAACAAACTTTATTGTAGCATAAGCTTTCGAGAAAGACAGCAATCTTTGTCAGATGCGTGGAGCTCCATGGAAACACAGCTCTCTTCGTCAGGTGCATGGAGCTCCATGCACCTGACGAAGAGAGCTGTGTTTCTCAAAAGCGTATGCTACAATAAAGTTTGTTAGTCTTAAAAGCTGCTACTGGGCTTTTTACTATTTTGCAGCAACAGGCTAACGCGGCTAACTCCTCCGGAGAAGAGGATGTAGTTTCCTTACTCAGCTTTGTTGTTCGTTTGTTTGTTGATTATTTACTTCATTTATTCCCCACCTTTCTCCCCAACGGGAACCCACAGTGGCTTACATCAGTCTCCTCTCCTCCATTTTATCCACTTTGTCCTCACAACAATCCTGTGGGGTTGGCTAGGCGGAGAGTCTGTGACTGGCCCAAGGTCCCCCAGCAAGCTCCCGTGGCAAAGCGGGGATTCAAACCTGAGTCTCCCAGATCCCAGTCCAATGCTCTAATCACTGCACCAAGCTGTGCCTGGTGTAGTGGTTAGGAGCGCAGACTCTAATCTGGGAGAACCGGGTTTGATTCCTCACTCCTCCGCATGCAGCTGCTGGTGTGTCCTTGGGTCAGTCATGAGTTCTCTCAGAGCTGTTCTCTCGAGGGCAGTCCTCAAAGAGCTCACTCAGCCCCACCTACTTCCCAGGGTGTCTGTTGTGGGGAGGGGAAGGGAAAGGAGTTTGTAAGCCGCTCTGAGAGTTCAAGTGAAGGGCCGGGTATAAATCCAATATCTTCTTCTTTATTGGCCATAGCCTTAAGCCTAACCATGTTAATTGAAAGATAAAGGGGGAGATCTCCTTTTTCCCTTTTAAGCTCACCCTAATTATAAAAGATATTTTAAAAAAAACAACTTTATGCTGAATCAGTAAAAAATAAGAGGCCTACAGCTTAGTAATATTCGGTTCCTTATCCTGCAGAAGAAAGCGGGGAGGGATAATCCTTGCTTATAAACTCATCCTTTTGTAACAACAGGGTTATCCCTCTCCCCCCCCCCCCCCCCCCCGCTAAATAAAGGGCATTCAAGGACTAGGTGAGCTGAGGAACCTCTCTTCCCCGTGTTACAGAAGCCCCAGTGTTCGGAAAAAGGGACAAATCGATCTCTTAATTCAGGCCATGGTATGGCATTTAATGGGAACACAGAAACATAGAGCTGGAAGGGACTTCAGGGGTCATCTAGTCTAACCCCCGGCTCAAGGCCAGAAATGCACAGCTACCCCCCGCCCCCAAGACCCTGCTCTGTACCCAAAAGAAGAAGAAAAAACTCCGGGATCCTTGGGCCAATGTGGCCTGGAGGAAAATTCTCCTTGGCCCTGAAATGTTTGTGCAGTATGTTTAGCCTGGAGAGGAGACGACTGAGAGGTGATACGATAACCATCTTCAGGGCTATTTTTGGGCAGGAAGACGCAGGAACGGAGTTCCGGCTGGCTCCTGAGCTGGCCACACCCAGCAGGAACTCATTAGCATAATAGGCCACACCCAACAGCAGAAACTCATTAGGATTGGCTACATTAGGGGTGTGTGGCCTAACATGCAAATTAATTCCCGCTACCAAAAAGCCCTGGGTTTTGACAACAAACAAGGTAAACAAAATAAGAAGCCAAAGGTGGGTGTGGCTGGATGACCACTCTTCTGGGAAAATGCCCAGGGAAATGCCGATCGCCTAGGGTTGCCAAGTCTGGGTGGGAAAATACCTGGAGACTTTGGGGGTGGAGCCAGGAGAGGGTGGGGTTTGGGGAGGGGAGGGACCTCAGCATGGTAGAATGCCATAGAGTCCACCCTCCAAAGCAACCATTTTCTCCAGGGGAGCTGATCTCTGTCAGCTGGAGATCAGTTGTAAAAGCAGGAGATCCCCAGGCCCCACCTGGAGGCTGGCAACCCTACGATCGCCACTTTGGGGCCAGGAAGCAATTGTTCTCCAGGCCAGTTTGGCCCAGGGATCCTGGAGTTTATTTGTCATCTTCTGGGCATGGAACAGCGGTCACTGGGGGTGTGGAGGGGGAGGTATTTGTGAATGTCCTGCCTTGTGCAGCGGGTTGGACTAGATGACCCTGGAGGACCCTTTCGACTGTAGGATTCCATGAAATGGCCAGGGCGTACAAGAAAGGGCCGTGAGAACCGAACACTGGCTCATCCCTTCCGCCCTCCCTCTCGTGATCTGCCCAAGTTCACACAATCAGCACTGCTGTCTGATGGCCATCTAGCCTCTGCCTGAAAACCTCCCAAGAAGGAGAGCCCGCCACCTCCCGAGGAAGCCTATTCCACTGAAAAACCACTCTAACGGTCAGGAAGTTCCTCCTCACGTTTAGCCGGAAACCCTTCTGATTTAATTTCAACTTGTTGGTTCTGGTCTGACCTTCTGCAACAGAAAACAACCCCGCCCCATCCTCTGTACGACAGCCCTTCAAATCCATGAAGACAGCTGTCATATTTGTTAGGACTTTTGTCCAATATTCAAGAAAATTCAGAGTCATGGATCTTGCGTTTCTGGAAAGAAGAGGTTGCTTCTTTTAGTTTAAAAGAAACTTTATTACTAAAGGAAAAAGGGAAACGGGATTAGCTACAAATAAACAAAACATGCTTCCTAAGCAGCATTGTGCTGCGTCTGCACACTAAGACATCCTGCTACAGAGAGAGAGAGAGATTACAATGGAGGATCTCTCCTTCTTCTTGACCCCTGAAAGGAAACACCTGATATCATTGACCAATTAGCAAAACAGTACACCTTTAGGTTTCCCAGGCTTAGAGTTAATTGGCCAACTGCCAGGTATCACTTCCAGGTTAAACTAAGGGTCATTTTACACCTCCCCTCTAAAGTAGTTTGACTGCTGTCTTTTCCTGTGCTGATTTCACAGTGGTGTGAAATTTCACTCCAGGGGGTCTAAGTGCACTAATCAACAGCAATTGTTTAAAGCAGAATCAAGCCGGTTGAATACTAGCTTGACCACAGGAGGGCAATTAGTAGATGTGGACAGTTCAGTAGCAGCACGGTTTCACACCGCACAGAGGTGTGGGCAGGTTTTTTTGGAACTAGAATGATTCCAGCGGGGAAGTCAGATGTAAAAACAGCCTTAGAAACACAACAAGTTGCATAGGTTAACCCTATAATGACTGAAATCCCAGGTCTTGTCTTTCATACTCCTTTCTCCAACAATATTCACCTCTCAAGCATCTCCTCTCCAAGCTAAACATGCTGTCAGAGAGAAGAGGGACGAGATACACAAGAGAACGCAGACCGATTTCTCACGAGGTGCTGCTCCAGCGTCGTTCTTCCCTTTGCCCGGATTGCGTGCTTGAATTTCCCACTATTTGCCCCGCGCCGCATTTTGACCCGCGGCTTCGCCCGAATTCCCCCACGGCTTCAGTGATCCTCAAAGAAGCCACAGGGGAATTTGGGCGAAGCCGCAGGTCAAAATGCGGTGTGGGGCAAATAGTGGGAAATTCAAACACGCAATCGGGGCAAAGGGAAGAACGACGCCAGAGCAGCGCCTTGTAGGAAATCGGTTGCAGCTTCTTCTCTTTCTCTCTGCTGTAATTTCAAGTAATTCCAGCAGCAGGATTTCAGCCCAGCAGGAAGAAACTGCACCTGCCCGAAATTCCCTCCTTTGTCTCTTGTCGCTCGGGAAAGAGGCAGGCAAACAAGGGAAAAGTGGGTCGGCTCCAAGGCAGGCCCTGCCGCTGGAGGGAATATGCTTGGCCGCATGTGGAGACTCAGTAAACAAGTTAACTTGTATAATCCGGTTGCCTGGGGCGACATCCAGACAGTATCGTTTGGCTCTTGCAACGGTGTTTTTAACTTGTGCCTCGGCATTGGTGTGCAAAAACAGGTTAGGCGGTTTGATTTTGCAAGCAGCTGCGGCCGTATTTTTAAATCTTTATTTACGTCATTTTTACACTCTCCTCCACTTTATCCACCCAGCAACTCTGTGAGGTAGGTTAGGCTGAGAGCTCGACCGAGGACCCCCCCAGCAAGCTTCCATGGCAGAGGGGGGATTCGGATCTGGGTCTACCAGATCCTAGTCCAAGACTAACCTCTGCATCAGGCCGGCCCAAATGTATGACGCAGTTTGGCAATTTCTTCTGGACCTTCCACGATAGACAACTCACCCAACCCTTCAAGGCAAGAGATGAACAGAGGTGATTTGCCATTGCCTGCCTCTGTGTCATGACCCTGGCATTCTGTGGAGGTCTCTCATCCAAGTACTAAACCACGCTGACCCTGCTCAGCTTAATAGAGCTGATAAGTTTGTTAGCTGTTGTAGATTTCCCAGGCTGTATGACCGCGGTCTTGGCATTGTAGCACCTGACATTTTGCCAGCAGCTGTGACTGGCCTCCTCAGAGGTATAACACAGAAAGATGGAGTTCTCTCTGTGTCAATGTGAGAAGAAAAACGGTAGGCAGATCATTTATATCTACTCAGGAAGGTGGGGTAGGGCTGCATCATTATCTTGTAGGAGCTTCCCGGGCTGTGACATGGTAATGGAGGAGTTTTCCTGAGGAGGTTCTTTTGCACATGGATTGGCTGTTGAAATTCTAATCTTATCTGTCGTGCTGTTGTAAGATGTAGAGCATGTTGCATTTTTCAGGACTGGGAAACATGCCCTATTTGTTTTTAAACTCTCTTCTTTTTTACGTTTATGAATTTCAGTGTTTACGTTTATGAATTTCAGTGGCTTCCCTGTGTAATCTGACAGGGTACCTGGATGTGTTGTCCAGCAGTTCAGTGTCTTGGAATCAGATACTGTGTCCTGGGCCCTCGACAACATATAGAGCTGATAAGGTCACGCAAACCTGGGCCGACCACGTCGAGACAGAGACAAAAAGAGGTGGTTTGCCATTGCCTGCCTCTGGGTAGAGACCCTGGACTTCCGCAGTGGTCTATACAATAGTCCAAGACAAAGCACTGAAAATGACACAGACAACAATTGTACTGAACACCAAGTTCATATGCACGTTAGAACTTTAAACATACTATAATAATAATAATAAGAAGAAGAAGAAGATATTGGATTTATACCCCGCCCTTCACTTGGAGTCTCAAAGCGGCTTACAAACTCCTTTTCCCTTCCCCTCCCCACAACAGACACCCTGTGAGGTAGATGGGGCTGAGAGAGCTCGGAGACAACTGTCCTTGAGAGAACAGCTGGCACAGAGCTATGGCTTGCCCAAGGTCATCCAGCAGCTGCAAGTGGAGGAGTGGGGAATCAAACCCGGTTCTCCCAGATTAGAGTCTGCATACTTAACTTGAGGGACCGCCTTTCCCCGTATGTGCCCAGAGGGCACTGAGATCAAGCACTCAGCATCGCTTGACTATTCCCGGTCCAAGGGATGCGCGGCTGGCCTGTACCAGGGCTAGGGCTTTCTCGGTGGCGGCCCCATACTGGTGGAATGAGCTCCCGGATGGCATCAGGGCCCTGCGGGATTTGTTGCAATTCCACAGGGCCTGCAAGACGGAGCTCTTCCGCCAGGCTTTTGAATAGGAGCCGCCACCGGGGAGATGGCAGGACAACACCGCCCTGGATCCACAGGCCAAACCTTCTGTTGCCGCAGCTCTCCAGGAGCGCATAGAGGCTGCCAGTACGGCTATGTGAGTCGTTTTATAATGTTGTTTATTTATGCTTTTAAATTGTAAACCACTTCGGTGGTATGTCATGTTGTGAGCCGCCTTGAGCCAGTTCGCTGGAAAGGCGGGATAGAAATGCGGAAAATAAGTAAATAAATAAATAAATAAAAATAATCACTGCACCAAACTGGCTCTCAATAATAAGTAATAATAAGTATGCATTTAATATCAGCTGGGATTCACAGAGTTTCTAAATGCAAACAAAAAAGTCTCTGAGCATGTACAAATTCACAAACATTTTTTGAAATACAAACAAGATGAAGGCTCTAAATTCTGCTCTTTGTTTCCTATTCTTCATCAGAAAATGACTTCTACCCCGCCTCTGATAGGAGTTGTATTTGCTGGGAAATACCCCAGAGGTTGGGGAAAACCTATACATCTGTCTATGTTTTTTACCTGAAGTCTCTTTTATGGAAGGTACTGGTTAGGCTTCCTTCTCTGTTAAAGTTTCACAGTTTATAACAATTAATGGGATTGTCTGAGACTTACCTTTATTATATTTTTGTTGACGAAGTCTCTCCGTCTTCAGTAGAAGTCCTTTTCTGAAGAAGAATACGAAACGAAGAGCCGAATCCAGAGCCTTCGTCTTGTTTGCGTTTTGAAACATGTTTATGAACTTTGTACATGCCCAGAGGCTTTTTTTTGTTTGCACTGAGAAACTTTGTGGATCCCAGTTGATATTAAGTGCACACTGATTATAGTATGTTTAAAGTTCCAATGTGCATACAAACTCGGTGTTCAGTACAATTGTGATCTGTGTCATTTTCAGTGCTTTGTCCTGGACTTCCTCAGGGGTCTCCCATCCAAGTCCTCCTAACCAGTGGTGACCCTGCTTAGCTTCTGAGATCCTATGAGGTCGGGCTAGCCTGGGTCATCTAGATCTGGGACAGGGCAGACCTCAAGTCAAGAGCCCCAATTTGCTGCTTTCAAAAGCGGTCCGACCATGCTGCTTCCGACTGCAGCAAACTGGGGCGGACCCAATTCCCTCTCCTCTCCTGCAGTTCTCCCTGCCCTTGTCGCTCAGCTGTTAGTTCTGGACTTGGCTAGGGTTGTCAGCCCTGGGCTGGGAAATTCCTGGAGATTTGGGGGGTGGAGCCTGAGGAGGGTGGGGTTTGGGGGAGAGGAGGGGCTTCAATGGGGTGTAATGCCATAGAGTTCCAAAGCAGCCATTTTCTCGAGGAGGAACTGATCTCTCTGTCGCCTGGAGATGTGTTGTGGTCCCAGGAGATCTCCAGCCACCACCTGGAGGTTGACAACTGTACTGGGTTGGGAAGTTACAGGAGATTTGGAGTCAACAGATATGGCGATTCTAGAAACTACTGAACGTCAAGCTTCTCTTCGAGCCAGTAGTGGAAACTCCTCTCGCCTTCTTGGCATTCCTCAACATCTGGTGCCCTAGGCAACTGCCTTGGTTTGCCTGGTGGTTCAGCCGGCCCTGTGTTTTAGAGCTCCCCCCCCCCTCCTTTGACAGCTGACATGCTGCCTTCTCTGGAACCCGATCCAGTGACTCTCCATTGGGTCTAATGGTTAAGAGCGCAGACTCTAATCTGGGAGAACTGGGTTGGATTCCCCACTCCTCCACTTGCACCTGCTGGCGTGACCTTGGGCCAGTCACAACTTCTTTCAGAGCCGTTCTCTCAAGAGCAGTCTTCTAAAGAGCTCTCTCAGCCTCACGTACCTCACAGGGTGTCTGTTGTGCAGAAGGGAAAGGAAAGGAGATTGTAAGCCGCTCTGAGACTTTGAGTGAAGGGCAGGGTATAAATCCAGTCTCTCCTCCCCCTCCTAATGTTTTGCTTTGCTTCCCCCCTCCCCAGCAAGAAGCACTTTAAAGAATGCATCCATTTTATCCACTCCTGCCGCCTGCGTGGAGGAAACTGCCTTGTCCATTGGTATGTTCGCTTATCGCGTCAGCAAAGACGAGGGGGAGGGCCAAGGGGTCAGACTAGCATAGTGCCCATTCACAAGACCAGGAGTTACACCTATCCGTGCCCCAAGACAGTGGTATAAGAATATGTGGCGGTGGGAAACGGTCCTATGAACCCAGGTCAACTGGAGCACAATTACAGCTGCACTTGATACCGCAGGGATCCCCGGCCTTTTTGAGCCCTTGTTGGGCAGGTTTGTAGTTCTGATACAGGGTGGCGGGCACTCAGCCACAAAATGGCTGCCATAGGAGGTGGAACCAATCACAAAATGGCTGCTAGGGCCCTTTTCATGTTCTATTGAAGGCCTCAGCCTATATGCCCTGGGGTTGGCCCTCCAGAGGAACTGGTTGGCCACTCGGTGAGACAGGATGCGGGACTAGATGGACCCTCAGTGGTCTGATCCAGCAGGGCTCTTGTGATGTTCTTATGAAGGCCTTGGCCTCTCTGCCCTGTTGTTGGCCCTCCAGAGGAACTGGTTGGCCACTGTGTGAGACAGGATGCTGGACTAGATGGACCCTCACTGGTCTGATCCAGCAGGGCTCTTCTGATGCTCATGTTCAGGCAAGCTAGAGCTTCAGTGCCGTTCTTTTTGCATGTTCAGAGGCCTTCTTTCCCAGAAACACCCAATGTCATTTGCTGCTAGTGCTCCCAATAAAAAGAGCCTGGCGAGAGGGCCAGAGAAAGCAGAGTCTCTGACCGTTTCCCATTCTGGTCATAGTTTTGCCGGGATCTCTCGCAGTACCACCATCATCCTGGTGTATGTCATGGCGGTGACGCAGCTGAACTGGCATGAGGCGCTGGAGGCCGTCAAGGCGGTGCGGCCGGTCGCCAACCCCAATCCCGGATTCCGTCAGCAGCTGGAGGAGTATGGGAAGAGCAGGACCGCGCAAAAGGTGAGAGCCAGAGGCGGTGGGGAGTGGGCTGGGTTGGGGCTGGGTGGGTAGGAACCAACTGGGTCGGCTCTGGTTCTATGAAGAGTGTGCCCGTCCACCCTTTGGGAATAGCAGGTAAGCCAGTTCAGTTTCCACAGCCAAGTATTCCCATAAACCAGGGGTGGCCAAACTCGCTCAGCGTAAGAGCCACACAGAATAAACGTCAGCTGTTTGAGAGCCGCAGGACACGAACAAATATCACACGCACGTTTCTATTGGAAAAACATGCGAATTTGTTTTTAATTAACATTAAATGAGACTGTGTGAAAGAGCTGTACGCGGCTCCCGAGTGGCAGCTTGGCCACCCCCGCCGTAAACATTTGGCCCAAAGCAAAAGACAATAATGCAAGGAAAAGTTGAAGGCCGTAGGAAAAGCAGAAGACGGGACAGGAGATGGATTGGCTCCCTCCAGGAAGCCGTGGCCCTCCGTCTGCAAGACCTGATGGAGGCTCTGAATGACAGGATGTTTTAGAGGGCAATAATTCATAGGGTCACCCTGAGTTAGAAGCGACTTGACTTGACAGCTCTTAACATGGATACAAAGGTCAGGGAGAGTCCAGCAGATTTAACGCCAAAGAGCTTTGAGCAATCATTGGAATTCTGTTTCCCAAGTGGTGTTTCTTTCATGGCAAAGCTGGCTGAGTGGTGGCCCAGAGGACCTCCAGATCAGAAAAGGAGGAGGGAGGGAACTCTGTTAGCAGGGGTCCGTTGGAGCGGGAGCGCACAGGAGCGCAGCTCCGGGAGTGAGGCGCCCAGGGGGCGGGCACATGACCAAGCCCCGCCCCCTCCTCGGCTTCCCCGAGCAGTGCAGAGGCGCAGCGCCCCCGGGAAAGCCCTGCTAGGGTCTTTATTGTTTTTAATGTTTTGTTTTAATATTGATAATTTTATCACTGTTCCTTTTATGACTGTGTGCTGCTTTTCCAGAGATTTGCTCAAGGTGGCATATAAATTTTCTAAGTATACCATTTTTTATCTGGGCACGTGGCACATAAGTACTGGAGAAATTTCACCAACCCTTCAGCAGCTTCCACTCCATCAGTTTGGTGTAGTGGTCAGGAGTTGGACTCTAATCTGGGAGAACCGGGTTTGATTCCCCACTCTTCCACATGCAGCTGCTGGTGTGACCTTGGGCCAGTCACAAGTTCTCTCAGAGCTGTTCTCTCATGAGCAGTTCTCAAAAGACCTCTCTCAGCCCCACCTACCTCACGGGGTGTCTTGTTGTGGGGAGGGGAAGGGGAAGGGATGGGTGGTGCACATGTCCTGGGTATCTGAAGTCAACTTGAAACCTGGTGGTTTCAAGGGAGCAGGAAGAGAATGAGGGTGTGTTCTTGACACTTATTTTTATTGCACAAAGTATTGGATGGGGAAGGGAATAGAGGAAGAGCAGGTCAGTTTGGGGTGGGTGTTGCCTTCTGACACACTTCCGGTATGTTAGGGGGTGGGGCATATGCAAATAAGTTATGGTAATGAGCTCCTGCACCTCTTTTTCTACGAAATGACCCCTGCCTATTAGGTATACTTTATTTTTCAAATGTAGCTCCTGTTTGAGTGCCGGTTTGGTGTAGTGGTTAACAGCGCGGACTCTATCCTGGGAGAACCGAGTTTGATTCTCCACTCCTCCACATGCAGCTGCTGGTGTGACCTTGAGTCAATCACACGTTCTTTCAGAGCTCTGTTCTCTCAGGAGCAGTCCTCGAAAGAGCTCTCTCAGCCCCACCGACCTCACAGGGTGTCTGTTGTGGGGAGAGGAAGGGAAAGGAGATTATAAACTGCTCTGAGACTCCTTCGGGCAGTGAAGGGCGGGGTATAAATCCAATCTCTTCTCTTCTCTTTCTGCCACATCAAATGCAGCAGGAGATGGTTAACAACAATGCAGAATTACAGGATATAAACAAGTTAAATATCATGTAACGGCTAACAGCAATGTAGAATAACATAATCGAAAACCAACAACAATAAAATCAATATAAAATTCTAAAAATATCAGTATCAAAAGCTGGAAGCTCCCCCCGATCCTAAAAATGAATATATATAAAATATATAAACCGTGAGTCCCCAGTGAAGCCCACTGACACTCTTCCTGATGCCCACGAAGGTTTTTTTAGAAAATGGGTAGGGCCAAGCAGCCTTTTGCCAAGCGAGGCTTCTGGTTGGCCACTGGAGATTTGATTGGCTGTTGGAGATTTTTAAAAACATTGCCTCGGCGGCAGCTGATAGCACGGCACAAGGATCTTCACTGTGTGACAGAAGGGAAGCTGCGGCAGCCATTTTGAGGCCGGCTGCACCTCATGCGGCGGCCATTTTGTGGCAGCCATTTTGCGGCTGCGCCCATCATACTCCGTCAGAATCCCAAAGGCGCCCACAGGGTCAAAAAGGTTGGGGACCCCTTCTCTAAGCACTCAAAATGTTTATGTGCCCACCCTGTCTTCTGAGTTTCCACCAGGCTTTTAGGGTTGCCAGGTCTGGGTTGGAAAATACCTGGAGACTTTGGGGGTGGAGCCAGGAGAGGGCGGGGTTTGGGGAGGGGAGGAGCCTCGGCATGGTCCAGGGCCACAGAGTCCACCCTCCAAAGCAGCCATTTTCCCCAGGGGAGCTGATCTCTGTCAGCTGGAGATCAGTCGTAAAAGTAGGAGATCTCCAGGCCCCACCTGGAGGCTGGCCACCCTGCCGTGAATTCTGTCTGTGAAATCGTTTCGTGAAATGCCGTCACGAAACGTGCAACCATGCCCAGCTCTCTGCATCTCAGAAGACTAACTGCTTCCTTTACGCCCTCTGCAGATCCGTCGGCAGCTTGTGCGCAAGTACGGAGCGTCCCCTTTCAGCGACGACGAGGACATACGAGGCCGGCTGCCGGCTGACAGAAGACCCCACGCTGACCTGCCTCGGCAGACTCTGGCGCCAAAGAGCCAGGGTGCCAAGCACCCAGGCCCCTTTCTGCTGCGGGTGAAGGAGACGTTCTCCTGCCTCCCGGGGTGTCTGAAATGAACCTCCCTTCGGCACGCCGGGAAATCGCAGAAACTACGTGCATTGGACTGGCAGAGGCCCAAACCTGGCAGGGAAACCTCGGCGCTGGAAGCGCAAGAGGGAAATTGAAGTGGTAACGGACACCGTGCCGTGGAGGAAGTGGAACTGTTCGGCGGCGACCCGTATCTGCCTTGCTTTCTTTCACCTGTGGGACGGAGGTGATTCGTACCGGAAGAGGCACCCAGGAAGCAAGTGGAGGATTCCAAAGGCCCTCTCGCTAGCTGGGCCTTGAGCGAAGGCTTCGTGCCCTGTCTTGCAGACCGAATTCTTCACGCCCGAGGGTGGGAGACATCTGCTGGTCAAAGACTTCCCAACACAGATTCTCTGGCAGGAAAACAAGAATTTCCCCAGTAATTGTTGCATAGAACTGGGGGCGGGGGGGCGGGGAGACAAGAAACGGGACAGGCGAATGGAGACGGTCCTCGCACAGTAAACAGTTTTTCTATCCAAAGGGCACATCAGGTCTTCCTGTGCGAATGCATGGATACGAGGGAAGAGTATGTCTTGTAAAAAGGGTTGACTCAAGCTAGCCTGATTTTATTGGATATCAGAAGCTGAGCAGGGTCAGAGCTGGTTAGTACTCAAATAGGTTTGCTGCGCAGAGTAGGGTTGCCAACCTCCAGGTGGGGCCTGGGGAATCTCCTGCTTTTACAACTGATCCCCAGCTGACAGAGATCAGCTCCCCTGGAGAAAACGGCTGCTTTGAAGGGTGAACTGCATGGCATTATACTATGCTGGGGCTCCTCCACTCCCCAAACCCTGCCCTCTCCTGGCTCTGCCCCCCAAATCTCCAGGTATTTTCCAACCCAGACTTGGCAACCCTAGCGCAGAGGCAGGCAATGGCAAATCACCTCCGTTTGTCTGCCCTGACCCGAATGGTCCAGGCTGGCCCGATCTCGTCAGATCTCAGAAGCAAAGCAGATTTGGCCCCAGTTAGGACTTGGATGGGAGACCGCCAAGGAAGTCCAGGGTTGCTATGCAGAAGAAGGCAATAGCAAAAAAAAAAACCCCTTCTGTTCTTGTCTGGTCTTGAAAACCCCAAGGGGTCACTCAAAGTTGGCTGCAAGTTTACACACACACATGCGCACACATTGTGAATAGCCAAATCACACAGAACCAAGTCAAGAGCAAACGAGGAGGGGTTATCATAGAATCCTAGAATCACCGAGTCGGGAGGAACCCTACAGGCCCATCCAGTCCAACCCCCTGCTCAGTGCAGGATCAGCCTAGAGCAGGGGTGGGCAATTGTTTTGGCTCGGGGGCCACTTTGTGGGAGCGGAGGTTAGCGGAGGGCCGCACCTTTTAAAATGATTGCATTCATTAGTTAACTTTGCATTTCAGAAACGGTATAAATTGTATAATAAAAACCAATAAATATAAATTAAAGAAAATAGTGGTAGTTTTATTCAATTTATTTATTGTGCTAATTTCATATCGTCTATAGCTGCAAGCACATTTAATTTTAGAATCAGTTTAATGAGACAAATGTACCCTGTCGCACTTTTCTACAATTTTTTTGAAATCAGGAGTGAGATGGCTTGTTGAGACTCTCATCACAGCCTGCAAGTTAATGTCTGTCAAAGAGCATCTATATTTACCCTTGTTGATCTTCATGCAAGAAAAACTTTGCTCACAAATATATGTAGACCCAAATATAGAGAACATTTTCCCAGCAAATGTCTTCATACATGGAAATTTTTTCAGCAGACAAAGATTTGTAAAAGTCAACTAATGTCATAGCATTGAACATTTCTTTCATAGTGTGATCTGACTGCATGTCAATAAGTTCAAGCTGCAGCTTCTCAGGTGCTGTATCAGTACCAGCAGTGATGGGAGAAGAGAGCAAATTGAATTTAGGCTCAGTTTTCTTGAAGTCCTGAAATCTTCTTGGCGGGCCACAAAAAACTCTGTGGCGGGCCACATGTGGCCCCCGGGCCGCCATTTGCCCACCCCTGGCCTAGAGCATCCCGGGCAAAGGTTCGTCCAGCTGCTGCTTGAAGGCTGCCAGGGAGGGGGAGCTCACCACTTCCCTGGGCGGCTGATTCCAGCGGGAAATCGGTGTGTGTGTGCTCCAATGCCTTTAAAATGTGTCCCAATCAATGCTCCCTCTAAGCGGTGGAGCCTTGTGAGCAGAAATTCTACTTTGTGAGCTCCTGGCATTCAAGTTGTGAGCGAGCAGTTTGGCTACTCCGTAAATTAGTTTGCGCCGGAGCCACCCTTCCTGAGCTAAGACAAAAACGTGTGAGCCGGAGGCTAAAAGATTGTGCGCTAGCTCACACTAACTCAGCTTAGAGGGAACAGTGGACTCCCAATGAAAGAATCTTGGGCCGTGCCGGATCTTAGAGGAACGGAACAAAGCCGAGAGAGGAGCTCTGTTTGCCAAAATTCTCTTTTTCGCCCAACTGTTTAAGATTCTCAAGGGCCTCTACTTTCCCAACAAACCAAAGCTGCACTGCATCTTGGATTGCCAACTCTGGGTGGGGATATTCGTGGAGGTCTGAGGGTGGAGACCAGGGAGGGCAGGTTTTGGGGAAGAGAGGGGACATCAGTGGGGTTTAGTGCCACAGACACCACCTGGCCTGTAGCTACAGTGGGGCTATTGGGGGCTCTGCCCCCTTCCCCACAAGATTTTTCTGAGAATAAGATTTTTTAAGAAGAACGGGGGGGGGGGGGTGCGCACGGCCCTCCACTTCTTCTCAAAAGCATTTAAAGGGATCCTTTAAATGCTTTTGAGAAGGAGCGGGGAATGGTGCACGCCCCTCTCCCTCCAGCAAGATTTAAAGGGCTATCCAGCTGATCGGTGGGCCATCTGCTCCCCCCCCCCATCCACTGAACGGCCCTTTAAATCTTGCTGGAGGGGAGTGAGTGAATTGGCTGCTGGTGGTCCAGCTTGGGGGCGGATTGGAGCAGAGAAAAAATAATGGCAGCCCCACCAGGAAAAAAAATCTGCCCCACAAGCCACAAAATCCCGCATATGGGCCTGGACGCCACCCTCCAAAGCTGCCATTTTCTCCCCGGGAACTGATCTCTTGCATCTGATCAGCTAGGATTTGGGGGCATACGCAGACCCCACCTGGAGGTTGATACTGAATACAGCGGGACCACGGAGATACCGAGTACAATAACAAAAGCAAAATACACCATGGCGACCACAAATCCCTCAAGGTCAGGTAACACTCGAGCGCTACTCAAAGGCCTATGTCTCAGATACAAATGATGACAGAATCATGCGTAAAGAACAGACTGTAAATCTTTTCATACGATCCACATTTAGAAGAAGACGAGAAGAGATTGGATTTATACCCCGCCCTTCCCTACCCAAGGGAGTCTCAGAGCGGCTCACAATCTCCTTTCCCTTCCCCTCCCCACAACAGACACCCTGGGAGGCCGGTGGGGCTGACAGAACTCTTTCGAGGACTGCTCCTGAGAGAACAGCTCTGACCGAACTATGGCTTGCCCAAGGTCATCCAGCAGGTGCAAGTGGAGGAGTGGGGAATCAAACCCGGTCTGATATAAATCCAATCTCTTCTTCTTCTTCTTCTCTTATACAAAAAGTGCAATTGTAAAATATTTACATTCTGCTATAAGTTTCTCCAATCAGAAGCTTCTCGGTTACATACCAGGATTAAACTTTTGAAGGCACAGTGGCAGCTGTCAATATATATATATCTCAAGGAGAAAGTGTCAGAAAACACATTCAGAAATCACATTCTTTCCCCCTTGTCCTACAGGAGGAAGCTTCGGCTTTTCCCGGCCAGGCCGATGGAAACAGTCAGTGGGGAGATGGGCTTTTGGGACCCTTCCACTTCCCAGAATGCAACAGAGAAATAGAGAGAGACCAGCCCCCCCCCCCGTGAAAGAGAAATGATGAATTTGCTGATTCCCTTTCCAAGCGACGCAGCAGGCCTAACTGCTCTCCTCCAGGGAGTGATCATCACGCGTGTGCCGCGCTAACGATTCAGGTGAAATATGAGGCTGCCGTGTGCGGCAGGCAGCCACCGTCTGGCCGGCTGCGAATGCTGCGAAGCCCCCCTCCCCCTTGGCGCTCTGTGCCGAAGCCAGCTTCCCATGCCCTTCGCCTTTCCAAGAAACTGGCAGAGAGAGCAGCTGCCCGCCCCGGGTCAGCATTGGGTTTCAGGTCCTGCGTCATGTTTCCCCATGACTGGGAAGAGGATCTCCCCACATGGTTCTTCAGCATGCTGCCACGATGCCCCCGAGGGGGCACTGGTTATTTAGCAAGTCAGAGCTCCGCTTTCCCCACGGTGGGTCAGCTTTGGGGTTGACATGACCTCGTACAACATGAGCCTTCGCAGGTTCACTCAGACCTAAGGCCCACTTAGGCTCCACAGGATTGGCACCCAAGGCAGCATCTGGAAGGGGTCCCCAACGCGGTGCCCGTGGGCGCCCTGTTTCCCACCGACAGCTCTCCTGGCGCCCACCAAGTGCGAGTCTGGGGTAGTGGTTAGGAGCACAGACTCTAATCTGGGGAAACCGGGTTTCAGTCCCCACTCCTCCACTTGAAGCTGCTGGGTGACCTTCGGTCAGTCACAAGTTCTGTCAAAGCTGTTCGCTCAGGAGCAGTCTTCGAAAGAGCTCTCTCAGCCCCACCTAACTCCCAGGGTGTCTGTTGTGGGGAGGGGAAGGAAAAAGGAGTTTGTAAGCTGCTCTGACTCTGAGTGAAGGGAGGGGTATAAATCCAATCTCCTCTTCCTTTTTTGGAAAGTGGGAGGGGCTAAGGGGGGTGTTCACTCAGCAGGGCTTCCGATTGGCTGTGCAGAGTAAAAGGCGTCCTATTAAACAGGGCTTCTGCCTGAAATGTTAAAGAGCTACTTTTACAGTTATGTATGCCCTTGCTCGGTGACGTTTTGTGGTTGGCTCCAGTTTGGTGTAGTCGTTCGGAGCGCGGACTCTAATCTGGGAGAACCAGGTTTGATTCCCCACTCCTCCAATAGCACCTGCTGGATGACCTTGGGCAAGCCATAGTTCTGGCAAGGCTGTTCTTGAAAAAGAGCAGTTTCTGGCAGAGCTCTCTCAGGCCCACCTACCTCACAGGGTGTCTGTTGTGGGGAGGGGAAGGGAAAGGAGTTTGGAAGCTGCTGTGACTCTGAGTGAAGGGAGGGGTATAAATCCAATCTCCTCCTCCTTTTTTGGAAAGTGGGAGGGGCTAAGGGGGGTGTTCACTCAGCAGGGCTTCCGATTGGCTGTGCAGAGTAAAAGGCGTCCTATTAAACAGGGCTTCTGCCTGAAATGTTAAAGAGCTACTTTTACAGTTATGTATGACCTTGCTCGGTGATGTTTTGTGGTTGGCTCCAGTTTGGTGTAGTCGTTCGGAGCGCGGACTCTAATCTGGGAGAACCAGGTTTGATTCCCCACTCCTCCAATAGCACCTGCTGGATGACCTTGGGCAAGCCATAGTTCTGGCAAGGCTGTTCTTGAAAAAGAGCAGTTTCTGGCAGAGCTCTCTCAGGCCCACCTACCTCACAGGGTGTCTGTTGTGGGGAGGGGAAGGGAAAGGAGATTGTAAGCCGCTCTGAGACTCCTTCGGGTAGTGAAGGGCGGGGTATAAATCCAATCTCCTCCTCCTCCTCCTCCTCCTCTTCTTTTGGCACAGCCATTTTGTGATGGTGCTTCCCGCCAGTTTCCGAATCCAGAATGGTGCCCAGCCCCACGGGCTCCTCCTCTGTATAGCCTGACGGGCTCTTAGCTCTGTCACGACCGCCTGCGCAGATAAGACCCACTGCTCCCGCCTTTGTACCACCTAGATGCGAGCATGCTCCAGGACTGGTTGTTCCACTGGTCCAAAAATAGCGGTTCGCCGTGCAGTCGGATCCTGTTAAATAACAAGTTAAGAATAGAACGCATTAACGTATTAGCATTTGTTCAATAACAGTTAAGAACAGAAAGTATTAATTTGTTAACCTTGCGATAGAAACCGATGCAAATTATTTTTTTTGGTAATAAATATCCCATGTATGTTGAAATTCGAGAGTCAGAATTTCTTGTTCTTTCTTTCAAGAATAACCCAAACAGTTAACACCTTTGGACCATTAGTATTCCCCTGGAGCTTTGACTCACAAAAGCAAATACCCTCAAAATCTTATTGGTCTCTAAGGTTCTACTGGACTTGAATCTCGCTCGACTTCGGCAGACCAATACAGCAACCCTTGGAAATTAACAACTTTAAAAGCAATGATACATTCTTTAAAAAGCTTAAAGATTTATGGCACGTGAAGTTCTGAAGGAATGAGTCCTGGTTCTGCATGATTATTGCTAATTGAAAACTTTTCCTAATACCCCGCCATGAAATATAGTTGGCATTGGCAATTTCTGACAATCTAGAGAGCCAGTTTGGTGTAGTGACTAGGAGCGCGGGCTCTAACCTGGGAGAATTGGGTTTGAGTCTTCACTTTTCCACATGCGGCAGCTGGAGTGACCTTGGGTCAGTCACAAGTTCTTTCAGTGCTGTTCTCTCAGGAGCAGTCCTCAAAAGAGCTCCCTCAGCCCCATCTACCTCACAGGGTGTCTGTTGTGGGGAGGGGAAAGGAGATTGTAAACCACTCTGAGACTCCCTTGGGTAGCGAAGGGCGGGGTATAAATCCAATCTCCTCCTCCTCCTCCTCTTCTTCTTCCTTGGAAGGTGGTGGGCTCTTCTTCTTGGGAGGTTTGCAAACAGAGGCTAGAAGGCCATCTGACAGGATTGCTGTGAACATGGGTAAATCACGAGAAGGGAAGGCAGGAAGGGTTGCATCAGTGCTTAGTTCTCATCAGGCGTCCGTTGGAGTGGGAGTGCACAGGAGCGCAGCTCCGGGAGTGAGGAGCTCAGGGGGCGGGCACATGACCAAGCCCCGCCCCCTCCTCGGCTTCCCCGAGCAGTGCAGAGTCGCAGCGCTCCAGGGAAAGCCCTGCTAGGGTCTTTATTGTTTTTAATGTTTTGTTTTAATATTGATAATTTTATCCTTGTTCCTTTTATGACTGTGTGCTGCTTTTCCAGAGATTTGCTCAAGGTGGCATATAAATTTTCTAAGTATCCCATTTTTTATCTGGGCACATGGCACATAAGTACTGGAGAAATTCCACCAACCCTTCAGCAGCTTCCACCCCATCAGTTTGGTGTAGTGGTCAGGAGTTGGACTCTAATCTGGGAGAACCGGGTTTGATTCCCCACTCCTCCACATGCAGCTGCTGGTGTGACCTTGGGCCAGTCACAAGTCCTCTCAGAGCTGTCCTCTCATGAGCAGTTTTCAAAGGACCTCTCTCAGCCCCACCTACCTCACAGGGAGTCTTGTTGTGGGGAGGGGAAGGGGAAGGGATGGGTGGTGCACATGTCCTGAGTATCTCAAGTCTACTTGAAACCTGGTGGTTTCAAGGGAGCAGGAAGAGAATGAGGGTGTGTTCTTGACGCTTATTTTTATTGCACCAAGTATTGGCTGGGGAAGGGAAGGGAGGAAGAGCAGGTCAGTTTCACCCACCTGTGGAGTGGAGCCTGAGGGGTGGGTGTGGCCTTCTGACCCACTTCCGGCATGTTAGGGGGTGTGGCATATGCAAATGAGTTATGCAAATGAGTTGTGCTACTGAGCTCCAGCACCTCTTTTTCTACGAAAGGACCCCTGGTTCTCATGGCCCTGTCTTACACGCCCAGGGAAATGCAGATTGCCATTTTGGGGTCAGGAAGCAATTGTTCTCCAGGCCCCTTTGGCTGGAGAGCCTAGAGGTTTTTTGGTCACCTTCTGAGTGTGGAACAGCGGTCACTGGAGATATGGAGGGGGAGCTATTTATCAATTCCCTGCATTGTGCAGGGGGTTGGACTAGATGACCCTGGAGGTCCCTTCCAACTCCATGATTCGATGATTCTATAACCCTTTTGGTCCATCGAGCTCCAGAATTGTCAACTCAGACTGGGAGCAGCTCTTCATAGTCTCAGGCAGAGGTCTTTCCCATCAGTGGCCAAAGCCCAGGTGCCACCAGGAGGTCCGCCACCAGGGCCAGAACTCCAGAAGCCCTCCCATTGTTGCTCCCCAAGCACCAAAAAGACAGAGCATCACGGCCCCAGACAGAGTGTTCCATCTATAAAGGTAAAGTTTTCCCTTGCTCAAAAGCCAGTCAAATTCGACTCCAGGTGGGGGTGCTCATCTCCATTTCTAAGCCGAAGAGCCAGCACTGTCCGAAGACATTTCCGTGGTCATGTGGCCGGCATGACTAGATGCCGAGGCGCACCGAACGCTGTTACCTTCCCGCCGAAGCGGTACCTATTTCTCTACTTGCAATTTCTGGCTTTCAAAGTGCTAGATTGGCAGGAGCTGGGGCCAGAGACGGGAGCTCACTCCGTCACACGGCACTCGGGTCTCGAACTGCCGAGCTACAGACCTTCGGGTCTGTAGCTCAGCGTCTTAACCACTGATACCTTGCAGCTAACAGCCACTCAAGGACTCTGCTCCATACGTTTATCCAGCCCCTTCTCGAAGCTCTCTATGCTTGTAGCTGCCACCAGTTCCTGCAGCAGTGAATTCCACGTGTTCATGACTCTATTGCGTGTGTCTGAGTCAGGAGCTAGACTTTTCCTGCCAGCAGGAGTACCAAGAGGCAACAGACCCAAACAACACTTCTGGGCTTGCAGGAGCCCGGTCTGAGCTGAGCTTAGATTTGCCAACCTCCTGGTGTGGCCCGGAGATCTCCCGGAATTACAACTCCTCTCAGGACTTCAGGGATCCGTTCCCATGGAGAAAATGGCTGCTTTGGAGGGTGGCTCCTGCGACACGAGACCCCGCTGTGTTGGAAGAATCAGATGCGACGTCCCCGTGCCTCAGCCTCCGAGAAGCAACTGACCACGGAGTTGCAGCTAGATAGGCAGGCACTAAGCAACGTCCTGTTTACTCTTCTGTCATGGAACCCTTGACAGAAGATGGTTACTCTTAGGGAAAACAGCTTCCTTGCATTTCCTTTCTCTCTTCTCGCAAGCATGCAAAGAAGGAGGACGCATCTTTGGCACCCTGGATGCAGAGTGCCTCCCTGCAGCTGCATCCATCCCTAGCTAGTTAGAATAGAAACTGCCACCATCTCAAAGCTGCTCTATTCAATATGCATTTCCTAAATAAAGGAGTTCTTATTTTCTTTTAAACTGATAAGTGGCTCTGTGTAACTTGGTAGTCTTACAAGTGTATGCTAAACAAAGGAGCTCCGCTGCATTCCAAGCCTTTAGTGCATTCGGCGAAATTTAACAAGAGATCTGGAAGAAGAAGAAGAGGAGGAGGAGGAGATTGAATTTGTAACCCGCCCTTCACTTCCTGAAGGAGTCTCAGAGTGGCTTACAAACTCCTTTCCCTTCCCCTCCCGACAAGCAACACCCTATGAGCAGTGTTCCCTCTAAGCTGAGTTAGTGTGAGCTAGCTCACAGCTTTTTAGCCTCTGGCTCACACATTTTTGGCTCAGCTCTGGAAGGATGGCTCCAGAGCAAACTAATTTATGCAGCCACCAAACCGCTCGCTCACAACTTTAATGCCAGTAGCTCACAGAGTAGGATTTTTGCTCACAGGACTCCATGGCTTAGAGGGAGCCTTGCCTGTGAGGTAGGTGGGGCTGAAGAGAGCTCTTTCAAGGACTGCTCCTGAGAGAACAGCTCTGAGAGAACTTGTGACTGACCCAAGGTCACACCAGCAGCTGCATGTGGGGAAGTGGGGAATCAAACCTGGTTCTCCCAGATTAGAGTTTGCGCTCCTAACCACGACACCAAACTGGCCCCCATACCAGCTCTCCCAGTATGCTGAATCCTCCCCTCCGCACACCCTGCCTTCCCTTGTCTTGAACCCTAAATCTCCAGTTTTTCAAGATGAGGTTGGCAACAACCTCTAGGTGGGGCCTGGAGACCCCCCCCCCTTAGAATTTCAACTGATCTCCCGATAACAGAGCTCAACTCCCCTGGAGAAAATGGCTACTTTGGAGGGCGGATTCTATGGGGTCCCTCCCCTCCACAGACCCCACCCATCCCAAGCTTCTTTCTCCAAATCTCCAGGATATTCCCCACCAGGAGCTGGCAACCTTAGCCCGAGCTGAGCTCCAGGCAGGCAATTTGTGTTCCACAGTTGTGGGCATAGGTGTAGAGTACGGGGGGGCAAAAGTCTACGCCCCTGGTTGTGGGTCCAGTAGAAAAGAGAGAGTCCAGGAGCACCCCAAAGACTAACAAAATCTGTGGCCGGGGATGAGCTTTTGTGAGTCACGGATCCAGTTGTGGGTCTGGAAAGGTGAAATAAGTGTCAAACTGGATCACACCGCCCGCCCCCTGAAACAGCTCAGGACCTTGGCTTTAATGCCCACAAAGACCCCCATCAGGTGTCGTGAGCGTGACTCAAATCCAGGGCTGAGTTTCCACGGCTCCCTTTGCTGCCTAGTGGGTTTCCATACTGTGGCTCCCTTGAATGCACATCGGTGAAGGACGTGGATGCTAGAACCGTCACTGGCTAATTGCAGGCCCCGGAGCCCGGCCTTCCCTGGCCGATCGCCCTCATCTCCCCTTCCTCACAGCCACCGCTTCCTTTCTCCTCCCCTCTGATTCTTTTGTCCGAAGATGACTCAGACCATTTATGTCACAGACTGGCAAGTCCTCACCCGTTCAGAACCTGCTTCCAAGGACTTGAGGGCCCTCTGGTGGAGGTTTCCTCAAATGTATCCTGACTAACTCAAAGAAACAGTACAAGATTGGAAAACATGGACAGAGAAGAAGAAGAAGAAGAGATTGGATTTATACCCTGCCCTTCACTGCCCGAAGGAGTCTCAGAGCATCTTACGAGATCGCCTATCCCTTCCCCTCCCCACAACAGACACCCTGTGAGGTGGGTGGGGCGGAGAGAGCTCTTTCCAGAGCTGTCCTTGAGAGAACAGCTCTGAGAGAACTGGGGCTTACCCAAGGTCATCCCGGCAGGTGCAAGCAGAGGAATGGGGAATCAAACCCGGTTCTCCCAGATTACAGGCCGCACGCTTAACCGCTACACCAAACTGGCCCACAGAATCACCAAGAGTCGGACATGACTGAATGGCTAGCAACTGCAACAACCAGGGGTCCGTTGGAGCGGGAGCGCATAGGAGCGTAGCTCCGGGAATGAGGATCCCAGGGGGCGGACACATGACCAAGCCCCGCCCCCCTCCTCAGCTTCCACGAGCAGTGCAGAGGCGCAGCGCCCCGGGGAAAGCTCTGCTAGGGTCTTTATTGTTTTTAATGTTTTGTTTTAATATTGATAATTTTATCATTGTTCCTTTTATGACTGTGTGCTGCTTTTCGAGAGACTTGCTCAAGTTGGCATATAAATTTTCTAAGTATACCATTTTTTATCTGGGCACATGGCACATAAGTACTGGAGAAATTTCACCAACCCTTCAGCAGCTTCCACCCCATCCGTTTGGTGTCGTGGTCAGGAGTTGGGAGTCTAATCTGGGAGAACCGGGTTTGATTCCCCACTCTTCCACATGCAGCTGCTGGTGTGACCTTGGGCCAGTCACAAATTCTCTCAGAGCTGTTCTCTCAGGAGCAGTTCTCAAAAGACCTCTCTCAGCCCCACCTACCTCCCAGGGTGTCTTGTTGTGGGGAGGGGAAGGGGAAAGGATGGGTGGTGCACATGTCCTGGGTATCTCAAGTCTCCTTGAAACCTGGTGGTTTCAAGGGAGCAGGAAGAGAATGTGGGCGTGTTCTTGACGCTTATTTTTATTGCACAAAGTATTGGATGGGGAAGGGAAGGGAGGAAGAGCAGGTCAGTTTCACTCTCCTGTGGAGTGGAGCCTGAAGAGGTGGGTGTTGCCTTCTGACACACTTCCGGTATGTTAGGGGGTGTGGCATATGCAAATGAGTCATGCTAATGAGCTCCTGCACCTCTTTTTCTACAAAATGAGCCCTGGCAACAACTGTACAAGTGATTCAGCGGTTCCTTAGCCCTTTCGAGCCCATTTGTTTTTGGTGCTCCCAGGGGTCCGTTGGGGCCGGAGCGAGGCGGAGTGAAGCTCCGCCAGCTCAGGAGTGGCCACTAGGGCAGCCACGGGCTGAATCAGATTCTCTAATCTGATCCAGCTCACAAAAAAGCCACTGGAGGGGAGGGGGTTTGAGGGAGGGGCTCCAAACTTGCAGGGTAGCTGCTGGGGCCTCTCCTCGAAATGCCCACCACGTTTCAAGAAGATTGGACTAGGGGGTCCAATTCTACAGGCCCCCAAACAGGTTACCCCCATTCCCTCCATTGTTCTCTATGGTAGGAAAAAAGTTAACATTTTTTCCCTCCACAGAGAACAATGGAGGGGATGGGACAATCTGTTTGGGGGCCCATAGAATTGGACCCGTGGTCCAATCTTCTTGAAACTTAGTGGGTATTTCGAGGAGAGGCCCCAGCAGCTACCCTGCAAGTTTGGAGCCTCTCCCTCAAATCCCCTTTCCTCCAGCCCCTCATATACCTTATGAGTTTTTGCCATTGATTTCAATGGCCCATAGGATATAATGGGGCTGAAACTGACATTCCCTTTCTGACACACTTCTGGTGATGTCAGGGGACGTGGCATATGCTAATGAGTTATGCTAATGAGCTCCTGCAGCTCTTTTTCTACGAAAGGACCCCTGGGTTCTCCTAGGGTGATTCTGCATTGGCTCGTCCTTCCGTTGTTTTAGCAAACCCACGCTGGAACAGAAATTCCCCTCTGCATTGCATGCCACTTTCACTTTCTTTGATCATCAGATTTTATGGTACCTTCTGCATTGCATGCCACTTTCACTTTCTTTGATTGTCGGGTTTTATGGTACTTTCTGCACAGATTTGTGGCCGTTCAGCGGTGACTTTGCAGTCGATATGGCCTTGCCCCAGGGTATTTGAATGTGGTTTTGAGCTGCACCTTTGGTAAAACAATGGAGGGAAAAGCCAACGCAGAATCACCCTTATATGGCTTTGCTGGCACACTGAGCTACATGCAGTGGTCTCAAGGTTTATTTTATTTTATTCAATTAATATCCCGCCCATCCCGCAAGCTGGCTCAGGGCGGCTTACAGGTCACACAAGACATGATAATAAACCAATAGAATATCACAAATATTATAAAGTCAAAAACGTTAAAGTTAAGAGGGCAATAATTAGGACAGCGTAAGACGTTGCCTTGGTAGCGATGCTATGGTGTACTTCTTCTGAGTGGTGCCAGTGATATTGGCCATTGGACACAGAGGAAGAAGAGGAGGAGGAGGAGGAGGAGATTGGATTTATACCCTGCTCTTCACTTTAAATCTCAGAGCGGTTTACAAACTCCTTTCCCTCCCCCTCCTCACAACAGACACTCTGTGAGGTAGGTGGGGCTGAGAGAGCTCTGAGACAACTGTCCTTGAGAGAACAGCTCTGACAGAACTATGGCTTGCCCAAGGTCATCCAGAAGCTGCATGTGGAGAAATGGGGAACTAAACCTGGTTCTCCCAGATTAGAGTCCATGCTCTTAACCACTACACCAAATCTATCTAATCCCTGTTTAAAGCTGTTTATTCCCGTGGGCATCCCTACATCCTCTGGCAGCGAATTCTATATTTTAATCACTCTCTGTGTCAAGTAGTATCTCCTTTTATCTGTCCTGAACCTCCTGCCCATCAGCTTCACTGGAAGCCCTCGAGTTCTAGTCTTTGGGGCTAGGGAGAAAAAGTTTCTCATTGTCAGCTGTCTCTATCCCGTGGACTCCATCCCATCCCCCTGGCTTTCCGCTAAAGATGCAATTATTCCTGAGGGCTCTTCGACACAGGCAAAAGGGCAGCACCCTACAGAAGGCCTCACAAAGTCCCTTGGATAAATTATTGTGGGCTGTGATCTGTACCACTGTGTATGGCAGGGGTGGCCAAACTTGCTTAAGGGAAGAGCCACACAGAATAAACATCAGATGTCTGAGAGCCACAAGACATGGACAAATATTACATACACATTTTTCTTGGAAAATATGCAGATTGGCTTTTTATTCACATTAAATGAGACTGCCAAGAATAAAAACAAAAGTGGGGGGGGAACAGATATTCATAATGACAGGGGTCCGTTGGAGCGGGAGCGCACAGGAGCGCAGCTCCGGGAGTGAGGTGCCCAGGGGGCGGGCACATGACCAAGCCCCGCCCCCTCCTCGGCTTCCCCGAGCAGTGCAGAGGCGCAGCGCCCCGGGGAAAGCCCTGCTAGGGCCTTTATTGTTTTTAATGTTATGTTTGAATATTGATAATTTTATCCTTGTTCCTTTTATGACTGTGTGCTGCTTTTCCAGAGACTTGCTCAAGGTGGCATATACATTTCCTAAATGTACCATTTTTTACCTGGGCACATGGCACATAAGTACGGGAGAAATTTCACCAACCCTTCATCAGCTTCCACCCCATCCGTTTGGTGTAGTGGTCAGGAGTTGGACTCTAATCTGGGAGAACCGGGTTTGATTCCCCACTCCTCCACATGCAGCTGCTGGTGTGACCTTGGGCCAGTCACAAGTTCTCTCAGAGCTGTTCTCTCATGAGCAGTTCTCAAAAGACCTCTCTCAGCCCCACCTACCTCACAGGGTGCCTTGTTGTGGGGAGGGGAAGGGAAAGGGATGGGTGGTGCACATGTCCTGGGTATCTCAAGTCTACTTGAAACCTGGTGGTTTCAAGGGAGCAGGAAGAGAATGAGGGTGTGTTCTTTACGCTTATTTTTATTGCACAAAGTATTGGATGGGGAAGGGAATGGAGGAAGGGCAGGTCAGTTTCACTCACCTGTGGAGTGGAGCCTGAGGGGTGGGTGTTGCCTTCTGACACACTTCCGGCATGTTAGGGGGTGTGGCATATGCAAATGAGTTATGCAAATGAGCTATGCTAATGAGCTCCTGCACCTCATTTTCTACACAATGACCGCTGCATAATGATATTTGTCCAATGATATTTATTTGTTTTCTAATGATATTTATGTGTCTAAGAGAAAGAGAGGTGGAAAGAAAGGATGAAAGAGGTGGAAAGAAAGAGAGAGAAAAACAAAGAAAGCCAATAGATGGGGGAGGGATGAAAGAAGAAAGAAAGAGAGAGAGAGAGAGAGAGAGAGAGAGAGCAAGCACAAATAGATGGGGGAGGGAGGGGGAGAGATGAAGGAAGAGAGACAGAAAGAAAGGGAGCGAGCAAATAGATGGGGAGCGTCCCGGGAGCCCCACAATATGGGTGAAAGAGCCACATGCGGCTCCAGAGCCACAGTTTGGCTGCCCCTGGTGTATGGTTTGCTGTGGGTTGGATCCTGTTGTGTAATTTCACAAAATTTACTGTGTCATGTCAACACGCACGATTTGCATCCGTTCTGCTTTTTATCTGGTTGGTTCCGCAGCCCAGATCATACTGCATTCTTTCTCGAAGGCCCATCCTGTCGATCATATTGACTCACGCGGTCTAATCTGCCATGAACCCTGAGAGGCAAAGGATAAATAATGTAAATATTACCGTTAACATTTGCAGATCATAATCCGGTGTTGTTGTCACTTAGAGAAATAAGGAAAAGCCCCAGATGGTCAATGAGTAAATACATATTAAAAGATTCCACATTTGTAGATAATTTGAGAAAAGATATTAAGGAATTCTTTAAAATTAACTTACAACCCAAAACACCTATAAATATAGTTTGGGATACTTTTAAAGCGTACGTGAGAGGTAAACTAATTAGTTATTCTGCTTGGGAAAAAAAACAGGAAAATAAAGAATATAACTATTTAGTCAGACAAATTAAAATAGAAGAGGAAACTAGGCTCAAAACACAAGGAGATGTAAAAAGTAAGCAAAGATTATTATATAGACAGCACAAATTAAATTTACTTTTAAGTAAAGAAATTGGGAAGAAAATACAATTTAATAAGTTATTTTTTTTTGAAAAGGCTAATAAGCCATCAAGGTGGCTGGCCTATAGACTAAAAAGAGAAAGGGCAAAAAGAGCAATAATTTCCTTAAAAAATGAGCAAGGAGAAAACAAATATCTTCAATCAGAATTAAAAGCCATAGCAGAAGGATATTTTGGTAGAATCTATAAACAAAAGGAGGAAAATGTAGAAAATATTGAAGCATACTTAAAAAAAAATGCTAACGGTAAGAAGTTCTCAGAAGATCAAAAAATGTGTCTAAGCGAACCAATTTCAATCTTTGAAGTAGTGGAGGCCATTAAAAGACAAAAGAAAAATAAATCCCCGGGTCCAGATGGTCTTCCAGGTGAGCTTTATCAGGTCTTTGAAGGTGAAATTTCAATTATTTATAAAGATTTACTAAAATACATAGGCCAGACAAGTAGCACACCAGAGTCCTGGAATTCAGCATTAATAACGCTAATTCCCAAAGATAAGGAGAATATAGATCTAATTGATAACTATAGACCCATCTCGCTCTTGAATGCTGACTATAAAATATTTGCTAGTATATTGGCTGAAAGGTTTAAAAAGGTCCTAAATCAGAAAATCAATAGAGATCAAGTAGGCTTCCTTCCAAGGAGGCAACTAAGGGAAAACATTCGCACCTTAATCAACACGTTGGAATATTATGAATCCCACCCAGAAAAGGCCGTCGCGTTGATGTTCATGGATGCTGAGAAGGCCTTTGATAATGTTTCATGGAAATTCTTAATGGCAAAATTAAGGCAATATGATCCAGGAGACCATTTCATAACATTGATAGAAGCAATATACAAAAAACAATTAGCAAAAGTTAGTATTATTGGAGACGTCTCAAGGGAATTCCCAATAGAAAAGGGCACAAGACAGGGATGTCCTCTCTCTCCGTTATTGTTCATTTTTGCCCTTGAATCATTATGCGACCAGATTAGAGAGGACAGGACAATAAGAGGAATTAGGTGCAAAGGCCAGGAATTTAAGCTATGTGCCTACGCGGACGATTTAATGTTTATCCTGGAAGACCCGGTGGAATCAGTAGGAAGATTGTTAGAAGTCATATCCAATTACGGTAATGTTGCGGGCCTCACAATCAACATTAAAAAGACTAAATTTGTGGTTAAAAATTGTTCCGAGCAAATAAAATCAAAAATTTACCGCATATCAGGAATAGAAGTAGTTAAAAAAACAAAATACCTAGGAATAGTTTGCACTATCAAGACTAGCTCATTAATAGAAGACAACTATACAATGCTATTAAAAAAGATCAAAGGTGACCTCGCAAAATATAAAGACCTTAATTTATCATGGCTGGGAAGAGTAGCAGCGGTTAAAATGAACATCTTGCCAAAATTTCTGGTTTTGGCTCAATCAATACCTATCCTGAAAAAGAATGCCCACTTTTATAAAGAACTAAATAACGTTACAAGAAAATTTATATGGCTAGCTAAGAAGCCGAGAGTTAGATGGAAGCTGGTACAAGACTCAAAAGAAAGAGGTGGTATAGGTAGCCCAAAGTGGGAACTATATGGTAAAGCAGCGGCAATGGTGTGGCTAAAAGATTGGTTGACACTAAATAACCGGAGAGTGCTCGCCTTAGAAGGACACGATCTATACATGGGCTGGCACACCTATGTATGGTACGGGAAATATAAAATCCATGCAAATTTTAATATGCACATGTTGAGAAAGGTATTGCTGGCAGTCTGGTTAGAAGTGAAAGAAAGATATTACACTAAAATTCCTAGATGGGTCTCACCATTAGAAGCATTTATCAAACCAACATTAATAACCCCCCAAAATATAGTAAGTTATAGTAATCTGTTAGATAACAAAGGAAACCTTAAAAATGAATTACAATTAAAAGAGGAGGCAGGGCTACAGTTATCATGGTGGGAAAATATTCAACTCCAATCCAGATACCAAAAGGATAGAAAAGACGGGATTAACAATAAATCCAGCGAACTAGATGAAATTTGGCTTAAAAACAACGATAAAGTAATTAATAAGCTTTATAAATATCTTTTAAATCAAGATATGCAGGAAGAGATAATAAAGCCAACAATGATTGCCTGGATGAAGGACTTAGGAAGGAATATAGAAATAGATTGCTGGAACAGGATCTGGAGGTCGATTAAATATCTAAAGGTAGTGAATTATAAAGAAAATATTTATAAGATGTTCTACCGATGGCATTGGCCTCCGGAAAAGCTGTATAAATGTTATAAAGTGTCAGATAAATGTTGGGCGTGCAGGGAAGATAGAGGGATTTACTGGCATATGTGGTGGACGTGTAAGAAAGTTAAAAAATATTGGGGGATGGTTAAAAATATGGCAGATAAGATTATGGAAGTTGAGATTCCGTGGGATCCGGCCCTCTTTTTGTTAAATATAATGCCAGAAGAAATGTCTAAGAATAACCAACGACTACTATCCTACCTAGTCACAGCAGCACGCATATTAAGGGCTAAGGTGTGGAAATCATCGTTAATGCCAACACAAGTAGAACTGATTAGTAGGCTACTGAAATGGGTGGAAATGGACAAGTTAGGGTATCTCTTAAACCCACATGTTAAAACTGATATTATAGCAGTTTGGTCTAAGTTTTATGACTGGATGAATTAATTGGACTAAATGTATGGTTCTTGCACTACGGAAATGAAAAGAAATAAGTATATGTAGTTTTGAACAACTCTGTAAAACAAATAAAAATTATTCTAAAAAAAAAAAAAAGATAAATAATGTAAATTAAAAAAATGCCAGACTCAGGAGCAGGGCTCATTTTGAGCCGGAACGCGCAGGAACGCCGTTCCAGGAGCAGCAGGCCCAGGAGCGGGCACATATGGTGATGCACTGTGGAAAAAAGCGTCAAAGTGTCAAGCTGGCTCGCCAGCTCCGAGTTGGGAAAGACCTGGAGATCTTTGGGGTGGAGCCTGAGCGGTGGGTGTTGCCTTCTGACACACTTCCGGGGATGTGAGGGGGTGTGGCATATGCAAATGAGTTATGCTAATGAGCTATGCTAATGAGCTCCTGCATCCTGCAGGAGGATGCCAGAAACAAGCACACACAAGCTGCCACTGAGGACCCAGGGAGAGATGGGTTTGGTCCTTCCATCGGCCGCGGGCCCAGAAAGCCGCATGCAGTCTGGCCAGTTTCTAGAAAGCAGCCACCGCCGCGAGTAATCCAGATTCTCTCTTGCTTCTCTCTTACTGTTCTAATAAATTATTCAGCTTCCAGCGGCCGGACTATTATTAGATAATATTTGAGTTCTGATTGCCCGGTTGGCCCAATGCCCGGCCTCGTTCAAATTACGTGTCTTGACACCCAGCGGGACTGTGTGGGGTGAGGTGTCGCACGTGTTTGTGAAGAGAAGGCCGAAATCCCACCACCAGATCCGATCACCCCGCTGGGGCAAAATCTCTCCCTGTTGCAAGAGAGTTCTTAGCAATTACCGCGCAAGAAATGCAATGCACCCCCCCCCCCACACACACACACCACTGCCACAACCCCCCCCCCTCATAATCCAGCAGGGGAGCCAGAGGCATTGATATTCGAGAGCCGTCCGATGAAGAGCACTCAATTATTCATGCCGGCTAATTGCCGCGCGGAGCCTGAAACGTGCATTAATCGCCTCGACGGCCGGAGAGTTTTAGATGAGCTCACCCGTTTGACTTCCCCCATCCGCTTTTGCCCCGTCTCTAATGGCCTCCAGTCTTGCAATGGCTGAGGCCCTGCCGCGGACGTCCACGCCAATGAAGCGAGCAGGGGTCGGAGAGCCAAGCGGTGCTTTTAGTCCGGGGGTGGTGGTGGACACATTTATCAGGCAGAGGGCCACATCTGGCTCTCTGCCCACTTCCAAGCAGGCTCAGAGGCGATTCCTGGGACCGTGGCTCAGCAGTAGAGCCTCTGCTTGGCATGCAGAAGGTCCCAGGTTCAATCCCCGGCATCCTGGCATGCAGAGGACCTCTGCCTGAGACACTGGAGAGCTATAAAGAGGGGGCGTGGCTCAGCGGTAAAGCATCTGCTTGGCATGCAGAAGGTCCCAGGTTCAACTCCTGGTATCTCCCATTAAAAGGGCAAGGTAGGAGGTGGTGTGTAAGACCTCTGCCTGAGATGCTGGAGAGCTGTAAAGAGGGGCTGTGGCTCAGTAGTAGAGCATCTGCTTGGCATGCAGAAGGTCCCAGGTTCAATCCCCAGCATCTCCATTAAAAGGACCAGGTGATGTGTAAGACCTCTGCCTGAGACCCTGGAGAGCTGAAAAGAGTGGTTGTGGTTCAATGATAGAGCCTCTGCTTGGCACACCGAAGGTCCCAGGTTCAGTCCCCGGCATCTCCAGTTGAAAGGACCAGGTAGGAGGTGATGCCAAAGACCTCTGCCTGAAACCCTGGGGAACAGCTGCCAGTCTGAGTAGACAATACTAATTTGGATGAACTGGTGGTGTGGCTCAGGATACATCCATGTATCCTCTTGCCAACACAAGCACTTGGAAGCGGCCAGAGACCCAGAGGAGGTCCTTTCCTCGTGGCGTTTGGCTCTCCAGCCGTTCAGTGATTGTCGATCGCATCAGTCCATTAGCCAAAGCTGAGGTCCAGTCGGTGTTGCTTTGAGCCAGTTTGGTGTCGTGGTTAGGAGCACAGACGCTAATCTGGGAGAACCGGGTTTGATTCCCCACTTCTCCACGTGCAGCTGCTGGTGTGACCTTGGGTCCATCACAAGTTCTCTCAGAGCTGTTCTCTCAGGAGCAGTCCTCAAGAGGGCTCTCTCAGCCCCACCTGCCTCACAAGGTGTCTGTTGTGGGGAGGGAAAGGAGGTTGTAAGCCGCTCTGAGACTACTTTGGGTAGTGAAGGGCAGAATATAAATCCATCTTCTTCTTCTTCTTCCTTCTCCTCCTCCTCCTTCAAATGCACGAAATTAATTAACAGGAGCAAAATCATAGATTCCAGGCAGCATCTTTGAGCAGCCAAGTGGATGATTTCTCTCACCCTACACTTTCAGGTGTACATCCGATCACATGAAGCATGCATGCATCTCAAACATTTCCAAACACAGGTTTGGAACAGGTACCCCCCCCCCCCCGGCAGAGCCAGGGTTGGCTGCCGCTAGATGTGTGCGTCTCTTTCGTGATTAATTACCACAATTACGAGAACGGGGTGCTCCGTAATTAGTGCAATTAATATGCAAATGAAACAAATCCCCCATCTAAACCACCGATAACAAGAAAAACACACGGTTATTTTTTGTTCTGTACTTACAGCAGTAGCAGATTACTTCATCCCCCTTTCTTGCTGAGTTTGTGTGTTAACAGAGTTCCCTCACTCTTTAACTGTTAGCAAACTCTGCTTGCTTGAAGTGACTTTTAACTTTTGACAGCTAACTGAAACAGTTACAGAAAAGTTAGATTAAGTCAGGGGTGGGCAATTGTTTTGGCTCGGGGGCCACTTTGTGGGAGCAGAGGTTAGCGGAGGGCCGCACCTTTTAAAATGATTGCATTCATTAGTTAACTTTGCATTTCAGAAAAGGTATAAATTGCATCCTAAAAATCAAGAAATATAAATTAAATAAAATTGTGGTAGTTTTATTCAATTTATTTATTGTGCTAATTTCATATCGTCTATAGCTGCAAGCACATTTAATTTTAGAATCAGTTTAATGAGACAAATGTACCCTATCACACTTTTCTACAATTTTTTTGAAACCAGGAGTGAGATGGCTTGTTGAGATTCTCATCACAGCCTGCAAGTTAATGTCTGTCAAAGAGCATCTATATTTACTCTTGTTGATCTTCATGCTAGAAAAACTTTGCTCACAAATATATGTAGACCCAAATCTAGAGAACATTTTCCCAGCAAATTTCTTCGTACATGGAAAGTTTTTCATACATGGAAATTAAATGCTTGCAGCTATAGATGATATGAAATTGGCACAATAAATAAATTGAATAAAACTACCACTATTTTATTCAACTTATATTTATGGATTTTTATGATACAATTTATACCTTTTCTGAAATGCAGAGTTAACTAATGAATGCAATCATTTTAAAAGGTGCGGCCCTCCGCTAACCTCCGCTCCCACAAAGTGGCCCCCGAGCCAAAACAATTGCCCACCCCTGCTCTAGGGCTAGGCTGATCCTGCATTGAGCAGCAGGTTGGACTCATGGCCTCTAAAGTCCCTTCCAACTCCGTGATTCTAAATTTAGCTCCTGTTCTCTGTGGAGCATGATCCAGCAATAAGCGGAGGTTTGCTCTTGCATAACGCATGAAACCCTCCCAACGTCAAACAAATCCCTGCACCAAGAGCTAGAAACTTCCCCAAATATTTTTCCAGCCATTGTAAAAAAAAAAAAAGAAAGAAGCGATGCAACCCAAGTTCCGTCTGAGTGAGTGTGAGCTAGCTCACAGTTTTTTAGCCTCTGGCGCACAGATTTTTGCCTTCAATCAGAAAGGAGGGCTCCAGAGCAAACTAATCCATGCAGTAGCCAGATCGCTCGCTAACAACTTTAAGGCCCATAGCTCACAAAGCAGAATTTTTGCTCACAAGACTCCACAGCTTAGAGGGAGCATTGTACGCAACTTGCTCTCACTTTCTTTCATAGATTCATCTCCAGAAAACGGAAAGACGTCCGGCTGTCTTTGCATCTGCCCGACTGGTGATTCTGTAAGATTCGTCCAAGAAGATAGCAAATGGATGCCAAGTCAGGGTGCAAACTGCAACTTTCCTGTGTGTGATTTAGACTAAGGAGGGAAAGGTTAAAGATCCCCTTCCTGGATTTTCAGAGCAGTCCCATGGGGCTGCTCAGTCAGTGTTTTTTAACAAAATTAAACCAACAATTCTAATCAAGATTTCAGTCCAGGAGCATCTTAAGAGGCCCTGGCCTGGAAAAACACTAGCCTCATCTTGTCAGATCTAGAAAGCTAAGCAGGGTCAGCCTTGGTTAGTCCTTGGATGGGAGACCACCAAAGAAGTGCAGCGGTTGCCACACAGAGGCAGGCAATGCCAAAAGCATCTCTGTTGACCATGTGCTCGCTTCAAGAGCTGGAGCATGCTTCGAGGTAATGATCACTCTATAGGGATCTGTAACATCCTAAGTAAAAGGGGCCTATCCGAGTCCAACAACTGATAGGGTATGTATAGAGAAAGGGGTAGAGCAGAGGTGGGCAATTGTTTTGGCTCGGGGGCCACTTTGTGGGAGCGGAGGTTAGCGGAGGGCCACACCTTTTAAAATGATTGCATTCATTAGTGAACTTTGCACTTCAGAAAAAGTATAAATTGTATTATAAAAATCAATAAATATAAATTAAATAAAATAGTGGTAGTTTTATTCAATTTATTTATTGTGCTGATTTCATATCATCTAAAGCTGCAAGCACATTTAATCTTAGAATCACTTTAATGAGACAAATGTACCCTATCAGGCCACATGGCCAACTGTCTTGGCGGGCCGCAAAAAACTCTGTGGCGGGCCGCATGTGGCCCCCGGGCCGCAATTTGCCCACCCCTGGGGTAGACGATTTGTGTTTTACCCATTTCTTTCCGAATCCCTTGATCATTTTGCTGCTGCGCTAAAGGAAGCTTGGAAACATTTTCTTTGGAATAGATCCTTTTTAATAAATAAAGTGTGGGGCCACAGGAAACGCCCATGAACCGGCTGTTATACTTCTCACCCATTTCCAGAATGGTGCATTCAGAAGACTTAGCTCAGGGAACGAAGCTGTAGCAGCCGGGTGTCCTAACAGAGGCGGTCCACCAGCTATGAGGGATCAAGGGCACGAAGGGTAGGTGGATAACATACATACAAAGGTAGGTGGATAACATACATACATATTTTCAGTGAGTTGTCTAGCTCCTGAACAGGTAATGCTCCCTCTAAACTGTGGAGTCTTGTGAGCAAAAATCCTCCTTTGGGAGCCACTGGCCTTAAAGTTGTGAGCGAGCGATTTGGCTGCAGCATAAAACAATTTGCTCTGCAGCCATCCTTCCCGAGCAAAGACTAAAATTGCGCGAGCCTGAGGTTAAGCAACTGTGAGCTAGCTCACACTCACTCAGCTTAGAGGGAACACTGCTCCAGTGCAAACTCATTTATGCAGCAGCCAAATCACCCGCTGACAACTGTTAATGCCAGTAGCTCGCAAAGTAGAATTTTTGCTCACAACACTCCACAGCTTAGAGGGAGCACTGGGTTGGGCCTGGATCTTCATGGAGCCTCCGGGGGTAGGGTTGCCAAGTCTGGTTTGGAAAATACCTGGAGACTTTGGGGGTGGATCCAGAAGAGGGTGGGGTTTGAGTGTGGTACAGTGCCATGCAGTTCACCCTTCAAAGCAGCCATTTTCTCCAAAGGAGCAGATCTCTGTCAGCTGGAGATCAGCTGTAAAAGCGGGAGATCGAGCTCCAGGCCCCACCTGGAGGCTGGCAATCGTATCTGGGGGGTTTGCTCACCCTTCCTGGGCTAAGGGCCACTGCTCCCTCTAAGCTGTGGGGTCTTGTGAGCAGAAATTCTACTTTGTGAGCTACTGGCGTTAAAGTGATGAGCGAACGATCTGGCTGCTGCATAGTCTCGTCTGCTCTGGAGCCCTCCTTCCTGAGCGGAGACAAAAATGGGTGAGCTGGAGGCTAAAAAACCGGAGCTAGCTCACACTAACTCAGCTTAGAGGGTACACTGCAACGAGCACAGTAAACTATCTGCCTCTCCGCCTCGTGGGGCGCATCGGCGGCTCTCACCAGAAGGGGGCTGAATGTTTCTCCTGGGGGAAGAAGGGTGGGGGAGGCGGTTCCCTCCTCCCGCCTGGTTGCAGGAGCAAAATCGGGGCGGCGGGTGGAAGGGGGGGGGTCCTCCTTGGCTGCAGAGAGAAGCCGCCCCCTCGGCCGGAAAAGCCCTCCCCGACGGCGTCCTCGGGTTGCAGCCAGTGTTCCCTCGAAGCCGAGTTCGCGTGAGCGAGGTCACAGTCTTCTAAGCCTCCGGCTCACCCATCTTGCTCTCCGCTCAGGCCTGGGAGGGCCCCAGAGCCAACCCATTCACCAGCAGCCAAACGGCTCGCTCACAACTCTGATGCCCAGAAGCTCCCAAAGTAGAACATTGGCTCACAAGCCTTCACAGCTCCGAGGGAGCAGCGCAGCCGTCCCGCTTTCCCTTTCGCCCCCGGGCAGTTTCGCTTCCGCTCGGCCGCTCCGCTTCGTTGTCCAGCGTGGCGCCTGTTGCGCCCGGCCGCCGGAGGGAGGGAGGGAGGGAGGGTGGCTGGCTGGCTGGGAGGGAGGGAGCCGTAACCGCCCCGTCCCCTCCCGGGTCCCTAACCTGGAGGCGCGGCTCGGGGCGGCGCCTTTTTCCCCCTTTGGCCCGGGAAAGCCCGCGGGGGAGGGCGCGCCGGAGCGAAAGGGAAAGCGCCCCAGGGCGCTTTCGGTTTCGCCTGCTGGCGTGTTCCGCGACGGGGCGCGCACCGGGGGGAGCTGCCGACGGAGGGCGTCCAGGCCGAGGGGTGCTGCAGCGGGTGGCCAGCTCCCGGGGGGGGGGATCCTTGGGGGCGGAGAAGGAGACCCCGGGAGGGGGGGGGGAGGGCGTCGTGGCCTCGACGGCACCCTCTGAAGCTTCCACTTCTCTCCAGGAGAACGGACTCCTGAGCCTGGTCGTTCCGGGAGCTCGCCCTGGGAAGCCTAGGGAGAGGGGGGGGGGGGCGGGCGGCGCATGGTGGAAGGGGAGGGGGCGGCCGCGCCGATGGCCCAGCCGAGCCCCCCGCTGCGGCTGAAGGAGTGGCTGATCGCGCAGGTGGACAGCGGGCGCTACCCCGGGCTGCGCTGGGAGAGCCGCGAGCAGCGGCTCTTCCGCATCCCCTGGAAACACGCCGCCAAGCAGGACTACCGGCAGGGGCAGGACTCCGCGCTCTTCAAGGTACGGGCGGCCGCCCCGTCGGGCTAGGTGCCGAGCGGGGGGCTCTCGGGAAACACCCCGCCTTCGCCCGAGCCCGACGAAGCACCTTAGGAACGCCGGAGCCCGACGAAGCACCTTAGGAACGCACTGCGGGCGTGGGCAGGGCTGGCTCTTCCATTAGGCCACCCTCAGCGACGGCCTAGGGCGCAGGGAGGCCCCTGCCGCCACCCCCCCCCCCCCCGCCCCAGCATGGCTCTCTGGGCACGCAGAGGGCCAGCAGCGGCGCTGGGTGGGCCTTGGGTTGGAGCCAGCAGGCTGGCCGGCCCTGGGTGTGTGTGGGGGGTGAGGCATTGGTGCCTTTCCTGCCATGTGCAGGGGCTTGGACTAGATGACCCTGGAGGCCCCTTCCGGCTCTAGGATTCTGTGGTTCTATGTCTGCTCCCCCCCCCCCCGTCCCCCGCAGGCCTGGGCGATCCACAAGGGCAAGTTCCACGAAGGGCTGGACAAGGCGGACCCCTCAGTCTGGAAGACCCGCCTGCGCTGCGCCCTCAACAAGAGCGCCGACTTCCAGGAGGTCCCCGAGCGGAGCCACCTCGACATCTCTGAGCCGTACAAGGTCTACCGCGTCGTCGCTCTGCCGGAATCCCACGACACCGGTACCGTCCCGGGGGGGGGGGGGGGAGAGCTGCTGCGGGGGCGGGGGGGGACGATCGGGGCTCTTGCAGAGGCAAAGTTAAAGCCGGGGATTTGAGGCCCGTCAGCCTCGTCTTCCTTAGCACACACAGACACATGAAGCGACCTTATACTGAATCAAACCACTGCGCCATCAAAGTCCGTATTGCCTGCTCGGACTCGCAGCTGCTCGCCAGGACCTTAGGGCAGGGGTGGGCAAATTGCGGCCCCGGGGGCCACATGCGGCCCGCCACAGAGTTTTTTGCGGCCCGCCAAGACAGTCGGCCATGTGTTGTGATAGGGTACATTTGTCTCATTAAAGTGATTCTAAAATTAAATGTGCTTGCAGCTATAGATGATATGAAATTAGCACAATACATACATTGAATCAAACTACCACTAGTTTATTTAATTTATATTTATTGATTTTTATGATACAATTTCTAGCTTTTCTGAAATGCAACGCTAACTAATGAACGCAATCGTTTTAAAAGGTGCGGCCCTCCGCTAACCTTCGCTCCCACAAAGTGGCCCCCGAGCCAAAACAATTGCCCACCCCTGCCTTAAAGGGAAGGTCTTGGGTTGAGCCAGTTTGGTGTCGTGGTTAAGAGCGCGGACTCTAATCTCGGAGAACCGGGTTGGATTCCCCACTCCTCTGCATGAAGCCAGCTGGGTGACCTTGGGCCAGTCACAAGTTCTCTCAGAGCTCACTCAGCCCCACCTACCTCGCAGGGTGTCTGTTGAGGGGAAGGGAAAGGGGACTGAACCGCTCTGAGACGCTGAGGGAAGGGCGGGGTAGAAATCCAATCTCCTTCAATCTCTTGAGAGTTACTTGGACATATGGGTGAAGCCACTGAAGTCAGTCTTGCCCGCTCGGACTGGCAGCTGTTCCCCAGGATCTCTGGTAAAGCTCTTGGGTTGGGAAATACCTGGACGTGTGGGATGGAGCCACCAAAGTGAGTATTGCCTGCTCAGATGGGCAGCGGTTCCCCAGGATCTCTGGTGGAGGTCTTGGGTTGGGAAATACCTGGACGTGTGGGATGGAGCCACCAAAGTGAGTATTGCCTGCTCAGATGGGCAGCGGTTCCCCAGGATCTCTGGTAAAGGTCTTGGGTTGGGAAATACCTGGACGTGTAGGATGGAGCCACCAAAGTGAGTATTGCCTGCTCAGATGGGCAGCGGTTCCCCAGGATCTCTGGTGGAGGTCTTGGGTTGGGAAATACCTGGACATGTTGGGGGGGTGGAGCCTTGGGAAGGTATGGTTTGAGAAGGGGGGGCTAGCAGGGTACATGGCCATAGAGGCCCATCCCCGAAGGAGGCATTTCCTCCAGGGATCTCTGTCATCCGGAAAGCAGTTGTGATTCTGGGAGATCTCCAGGGCCCCAGCTGGAGGATGGCAGCCCTGCATTCAGATCACCTCCCTTCCGGTCTTCCTAACTGGAAATGCCGGGGACTGAACCTGAGACCTTCCGCATGCCAAGAAGAAGAAGAAGAGATTGGATTTATATCCCGCCCTTCACTTGGAGTCTCAGAGCGGCTCACAAACTCCTTTCCCTTCCCCTCCCCACAACAGACAGCCTGGGAGGTGGGTGGGGCTGAGAGAGCTCGGAGACAACTATCCTTGAGAGAACGGCTGGTCCAGAGCTATGGCTTGCCTAAGGTCATCCAGTAGGTGCAAGGGGAGGAGTGGGGAATCAAACCGGGTTCTCCCAGATTAGAGTCCGTGCACTTAACCACTACACTAAACTGGCGAGAAGAGGAGTAGAGGGGATGTGGGGGGGGGGGCTAGAGGACTCTCTGTTCAGGCTTCCTCAAAACCTGGAACAGGTCCTGTCGCCCAGACATCACAGGGTGAGAAACCCCACATCTCGCCTGGCTCCCTGGGTGCCCAGGGCCTCCCCCAGATGTTGTCCCTAGGGTTAGCCCCCAGGGGGCTGCCTGCCACATCCCTGCAGTGCCCAGAAGCCAGTGCCGCTCACCCACCGTCTTGCCGCATTCCCCGGCCGCCTTTCCTCCAAGCAGTGCCCACCCACGAAGCCCTCCCCAGATCTTGTGTTTCCTTGTTCCAATGCTGCCACCCCCAAGCTGGTTCCCCAGCCAAGCCCTCCAAGTGACTACTGGGGGTGGCAAACAGGCTGGATGCCAAGGCTCTCCTAGTCATCAGCAACATGGGAAAGGTCTGGCCAGTGGCGATGCACACACCGAGGAGGGGATGGAACAAAAGGTCAGGAATCAGCTTTGCTCTGTAGCCTCCCCTGAATGAATCTTCCGCACTGGTCGGCTCGACCTTCCCTGATCCCACTAACCTCCTGATCTGGAGGAGCTCTTGGCCGGCCAGTAGAAGCCCTCCGGACAGGCACTGTGTCGTTGCTTCCATGCTCTGTACGGTGCCCCTCAGTAAAGACTGTTTTGCTCTCTCCCCGTTCAGACAAGGAAACCGGCAAGGAGGCTGTCCCGGATCCGGCCAGGCCCTCGACCTCTGGGCACCAAGAGAGCAGAGTGGATTGTCAGCCAAGCAAGGTGAAAACATTTCTTTAAAATTGTATCGACTTCATTTGTAGCCCATTGTTCTCACTGAGAACCAAGGCGGATCGCAGAACCTAGAGGACAGCTCGGTCAGGCCGTGCAACTGGATGGATTACGGAATGAGAAAGCGCAACCGGAAGACCGCTTTGGGAGGGCAGCCACCATGTTCGTCTGCAGCAGGAGAACGAAAATTCAAGCCCGCTAATACCTTAAAGACCCACAAGTACCCCGTAACCTTTTGTTGGCCTGTAAGATGGGACTGGACTCAGAGTTTGTAATGCAAACAGAAAGCCATCTAAAGCGTGACGTAAATGATACTCAATTACAAAGGTACAAGACGGTACAGTAGAAACAAGGTGTTACCTATTAAAAATATTACAGTAGAGTTTTCGGCTACACACTTGGAAGAACTTCCTGGCAGAGCGGTTCCTCAGTGGAGCAGGCTTCCTCGGGAGGTGGTGGGCTCCCCTTCTTTGGAGGTTTTCAAACCGGGGCTAGATTGCCATCTGACAGCCATGCTGATTCGGTGAGGGTAGACAGATCATGAGAAGGGAGGGTGAGAAGAGCTGCCTCAGTGCTTAATTCTCGTGGCCCTTTCTCACACGCCCAGGGAAATGCTGATTGCCACTTGGGGGTCAGGAAGCAGTTTTTCTCCAGGTCAGACTGGCTCAGTGATCCTGGAGGTTTTTTTGTCATCTTCTGGGCATGGAACAGCGGTCACTGGGGGTGTGAGGGGGGGGGGGGAGGCATTTGTGAATTCCCTGCATCGGGCAGAGGATTGGACTAGATGACCCTGGAGGTCCCTTCCAGCTCTATGATTCAAATGTGGGAGAGCTGGGTTTGAGTGTCTGCCAATGTTCCCTGTAAGCTGTGGAGTCTCGTGAGCAAAAATACTACTTTTCGAGCTGCTGGCATTAAAGCTGTGAGTGAGCGATTTGGCTACTGCATAAATCAGTTTGCTCTGGGGCCCTGCTTCCTGAGCCAGAGGCTAAAAGACTGTGAGCTAGTTCACACTAAGACAGCTTAGAGGGAACTGTGGTCCCCACATGCGGCTGCTGCTGCTGTGACCTTGGGTCATTCACAAGTTATTTTCAGAACTGTTCTCTCAGGAGCAGTCCTCGAAAGAGCTCTCTCAGCCCCACCTACCTCCCAGGGTGTCTGCTGTGGGGAGGGGAAGGGAAAGGAGATCGTAAGCCGCTCTGAGACTCTGAGTGAAGGCCGGAGGTATACATCCAATCTCCTCCTCCTCCTTCTCTCTCCTCCCCTCTTCAGTTAGTGGGGCGAAGGGCTTTGTATGTGGGGACCCACGAAGAACTTTTCACTTCAGTCCCTTCAGCTGAACAGGGTAATGTTAGCAGGGGAGGTTTGGGTCATCTCCATAGGAGAGATCACAAGATCAGCATCACTCAGGGCGGCTCCTATTTCGCGGTGTGGATCCGGAGGCGCAGCTGCACCTACGTCAGTCGCTGCTTCTCCTCCCTCCGGTCCTAGAATCAGAGAATCATAAGAGTTGGAAGGGACCCTGCAGGTCATCTAGTCCAGCCCCCTGCACTCTGCAGTAGCAGAGCCAAAAGATAGCCCGTCAACGTACTTGAAAGACCGTTGTCCAGCCTCTGCTTGAAAACGTCCAGCGAAGGAGCATCCACCGCTTCCCGAGGCAGGCTGTTCCACTGCTCAACCACTCTTACTGTTAGGAAGTTTCTCCTGATATTTAGCTGGTATCGACTCCCTTGTAACTTCCACCCATTCGATCTAGTCTTGCAATCCAGAGCAAGAGGGAATAGATCCTGCAACATCTTCTACACGACAGCCCTTCAGATATTTGAAGACTCCAATCATGTCCCCTCGAAGCCTTCTCTTTCCCAGGCTAAACATACCCAACTCCGACAGCCTTTCCTCATAGGACTTGGATTCCAGCCAATGCTCCCTCTAAACTGTGGAGTCTTGTGAGCAAAAATTCTGCTTTGTGAGCTCTAGGCATTAAAGTTGTGAGCGAGCAATTTGGCTACTGCATCCATTAGTTGGCTCTGGAGCCATCCCTTTCCTGAGCTAAGACAAAAACGTAGAGGGAACACTGATTCCAACCCTCTCGCCATCTTCCAGACATGCTCATGCTTGCCCTCTTCTGGACATGTTCAAGTTTGCTAAATTCCTGTTGCTGAATTGAGGAACTTGGACTGGCGACAAAGTGAATGGGTGCTGTGTGTGCTTCCTCTTCACGTTCATTCTTTTTGTAACCGCGGTGGGTGTGGGCGCGTCTTGCAAGTTATTTTCATTTTGTAGGCATCCCACAAATCTGATATTCTGACCACAAATCGATCGCATGCCTACCGGCGTGTCCCTCAGCAGCCGGATTTCGTTAACTTGCCGGCTGGATTGTGAAACAAAGTCTGAGTCCAGTGGCGCTTTTAAGGGTCATTTTACACCTCCCCTCTAAAGTAGTTTGACTGCTGTCTTTTCCTGTGCTGATTTCACAGTGGTGTGAAATTTCACTCCAGGGGGTCTAAGTGCACTAATCAACAGCAATTGTTTAAAGCAGAATCAAGCCGGTTGAATACTAGCTTAACCACAGGAGGGCAATTAGTAGATGTGGACATTTCAGTAGCAGCACGGTTTCACACCGCACAGAGGTGTGGGCAGGTTTTTTTGGAACTAGAATGATTCCAGCGGGAAAGTCAGATGTAAAAACAGCCTTAGACCGACAAAGTTCAATTCCGGGTATGAGCGAGAGCTGAGAGATATGTTGAAAGATTTCCTTGAGTGTTAACAGGCATGAGGAAATCTGTTTCAGTGTCCTTGAAGAAGTGTGCCTTTTGTGATCTACACATACTAAGTTTCTTAGTTCTCGCTTACACTCAGAATTGAACTTTGTCGCTCTTAAAAGTGCCCCTGGACTCAGACTTAGTTCTAACATCCGTTTGGTAACTCTTTTATTTGTATGCTGATCTGCTGCTATTCACAGGTCTTAAGAACTAGTCTAATAGAATCTTGGCTGTACTAATTGGTCAGTGACTTACGCATCTTGATTCTAACTAGCCCAGGGGTGGCTAACCTTGCTTAACGTAAGAGCCACATAGAATAAACGTCAGATGTCTGAGAGCCGCAAGACAGGAACAAATATCACACACATTATTTTTAAAAATATGCAAATTTGCTTTTTATTAACATTAAATGGGACTGCCAAAAATAAAAACAAATGAGGAAAACCGGTTATTGATAATGATATTACTTGTTTGCTAATGATATTGAGAGAGAGAGAGAAAAAGAGAGAGATGGAAAGAAAGAATTAAAGAAGTGGAAAGAGAGAGAGAGAGAGAGAAACTAGGAAAGCAAATAGATGGGAGGGAGGAGGGAAGGAAAGAAGGAAGGAAGGGAGAAAGAGAGAAAAAGCATGCCTCCCCTTTGCTTCCCCAGCTACCCTGCCAGGAGCCGCACAATATGTGTGAAAGAGCCGCATGTGGCTCCCGAGCCACAGGTTGGCCACCCCTGAACTAGCCCTTCTCAGCAGCTGCCCCCCCCCCGCCACTTATATGTAAGGTCTGAGGAAATTTGTTTCACTGTATCTGAAGAAGTGTGCCTGCATACGAAAGCTGAGACCCAGAATTAAACTTTGTCGGTCTTAAAGGTGCCCCTGGACTCAGACTTTCTTCTGTTGCTTCAGACCAATCAGGGCTACCCACCTGAATCTGGCTGTATTGTAGTTAGTCTTCTTGAAAAATCACGAAAAATAATCGTTTTTAAAGATGAAGAGTTTGCTAAACAGGAAGGGCCGTGACCTGGATCGCCCAGTCTAGCCCAATCTTGTCAGGTCTCGGAAGCTCAGGGTCGGCCCCAGTTAGGACTTGGATGGGAGACCACCAAGGAAGTCCAGGGTTGCTATGCAGAGGCAGGCAGCGGCAAACCAAGATCATCAGATCTTGGTAGCTAAGCAGGCTCTGCCCTGTTTAGTACTTGGATGGGAGGCCAGCAAGGAAGTCCAGGATCACTGCATAGAGGCAGGCAATGGCTGACCATCTTCATCAGATCGTGGAAGCTAAACGAAGTCGGCCCCGGTAGGTACTTGGATGGGAGACCCCCAAGGAAGTCCAGGGTTGCTCGCAGAGGCAGGCAATAGAAAAACCACCTCTGGTATATGACACCCGAGAACTTAGCAAGGTGGTATCCAAATATGTCGAATGAATCTTGGATGTGTAAACAAACTGTCGGTTCCTTTTTTCACATGTGGTGGACGTGTAAATGTGTAAAAAAATATGAGACCTGGATTCGTGAAATATTGCAAAACGCGTTGCGTTTGACTCTAGCGTTTGTGCCAGAATTTTTTTTTTTGTTGAATATGATTCCAGAAACTTTTAACAAATTAGATAAATATCTGATTATCCATGTAATACCTGCTGCTAGAATTCTTTATGCAAAGCACTGGGAAAGAGAAGAAGTCCCTTCTAAGGAGGAAACAATCTATAAACTATTGGGGACTGCAGAAATGGACAACTTAACATTGAAATTAGCAGATAAAAGAGAGGAAATTTTTGAAAATAACTGGTCAAGGTTTTTATAAATGGTTGGATGAACACTATAAAAAAATGAACCAACTCTAATTATAGTCCCCTATGAAACTAGGATAAGCTAATTTGGTGAATTAGATACGGATTTCAGTAGAAATGTTAATGTAGATACGTATAGTACGGTCTCCGTATCTGTTAGTATGTTTTTATCTTTGTATGTTTTTTGCTTGTTTTTTCTTTTTCTTTCCTTTGCTTTTATAAAAACTCAAAAAAGATTTAAAAAAAGAAAAACCACCTCTCTTCATCTGCTCTGACCAAGATGGCCCAGGCTAGTCCAATCTAGCCACATCTTGGAAGATAAACAGGGCTGGCCGTGCTTAGTACTAGGATGGGAGACAACTAAGGAATACCAGGGGTGCTACACAGCGGCAGGCGAGGGCAAACAGCCTCTGAATGTCCCTTGCCCTGAAAACCTTATGGGCTCACCCTCAGTCGGGTATGACTCAAAGGCCTTTTCCACTGCCGAACAGAAAGTGCACGCCCTGAGAAATTACGTTAAGGCCTCGAGCATAGAAGTTATCTCTCAATCTCACCCAGTCTCTGCCTCAGAGCCAGTTTGGTGTAGTGGTTAAGTGCGCGGACTCTAATTTGGGAGAACCGGGTTTGATTCCCCACTCCTCCACTTGCACCTGGCTGGATGACCTTGGGCAAGCCATAGCTCTGGACCAGCTGTTCCCTCAAGGACAGCTTGGGAAAGAGCTCTCTCAGCCCCACCTACCTCACAGGGTGTCTGTTGTGGGGAGGGGAAGGGGAAGGAGTTTGTAAGCCACTCTGAGACTCCCTTGGGGAGTGGAGGGCGGGGTATAAATCCAATCTCTTCTCTTCTTCTCTGCAGGCCATGCCGTCCTCAGACTCAGGCCAAGAGAGCACGGATGGCCCAGCGGGGACCTGTCCGACCTCCTCAGCGCCACAGAACTTGCAGAAGCCCAACCAAGACGAGCAGCAGGGTAAGGACAAAGCGTCTCGACCGGGAAAGGTTTGTGCGGCCCCAGCCATCCCTGGGAGGGTTAACTCCCACCTCCGGGATTATTGCCAGCAGATACCCCGCGCTCTGTCTCCTCAGCACAGAAATCTAGCTTGAGATATATTTGAGGGTGCGGGGTGAAAAGTGAATTTCTCAAAGGGACAGTGTGGTGTAGCAGTTAGAGACAACAGCTCTTAAAATCTTCCGGGCGGGGGGCCTCTGTACAACAGCTTCCTGCCCACTCAGTTCGGCCGAGTGTCAGTTGACCTCACGGTGTCTGTGAGGTAAACCGTTCACGTGGAATTCACGGCCACAGGAGGTGGTGGCGGCTACGAGCATGGACCGCTTCAAGAGGGCGTTAGATAAATATGTCTAACAAATGTTGGAAGTGTAAAAAGAAAGAAGGTTCTTTTTATCATATGTGGTGGACTTGTGATAAAGCAAAGATTTATTGGTCCAAAATACATGCAGAAATGGAAAAAATCTTGAAATGTACATTTAAGAAGTTGCCTGAAATGTTATTGCTAGGACTTAAACTAGAAGAGATAAATGTAAAGAAAAGGACAATAATATGGTATATGATTACAACAGCAAGAATGGTGAATGCACAAAATTGGAAAAATGAAAAAATACCAGAGGTGTGGGAATGGTTGAAAAAACTGTTATATATGGCTGAAATGGATAAATGGACTAGAAAATTGAATAATCTCTACTCAGAGACCTTTCTAGAAGACTGGAAAGATTTGAAAGAATATGTTGAAAAATACTGGGATATGAAAAACTACATTTATACATGGTTATAATAGCATAAAGGAATAGAAATATATTATATGAAGGTTTTAGTTAAAATTAGACAATGAAGCTGTTTTTATTTAGAAATATATAAGAATATAGAAAATAAGAATTGGTGTATAAGTATTTTAAAGATATATAACCGTTACCAGAAATGAAACATAGATATAGTATTACTATTTTGAATAAAATGGAAAATGTGTTATGCTTCAGAGGTGGTGGGAAACCACCAAAACAAGATAAAAATAGAATGTACAAATAGAACAAAATGTTATATAATATGGAAAAAGGGATTTGTATAAGGTAAATGTATTATTTTTGATGTTTTTTTTTTGAAAAATAAAAATTTCTTTACAAAAAAAAAAAAGAGGGCGTTAGATAAACATCTGGAGCAGAGGTCCATCAAGGGCTCTTAGCCACAAGTAATAGATAGGGACTCTTGGTCTGGGGCCAGTGATGCTCTGTATTCTTGGTGCTTGAGGGGTGGGGGTGCAACAGTGGGAGGGCTTCTAGTGTCCTGGCCCCACTGCGGGACTCCTGAGGGCACCTGGTGTTTTTGGGTACTGTCTGTGACACGGAGTGTTGGACTGGATGGGCCACTGGCCTGATCCAACAATGTCTTCTCTTATGTTCTTATGTCCTGCCAAGTGATGGATGGAGGGTTTGGTTACTCCCCCTTTGCTAAGGAGGGTGTGCTACCTCATGTCCAGCAACAATGTTAGTCCACAACCTGATTGTGGAATTCCCCGGGGGACGCTTGTCCCATTGTCAGTGTGTTGTCTTGCTGGCCCACAGGTTGTTAAGGAATAAAGAGAGAACCGCGGAAACAAGCTACCAAAAAATATCACGCCATGAAAACTTACTAATTATGAACTCATCTGTTTTTTTTTTTTAGTTTTGTTGTTGACTAGCAAAACCAAGTGACATGAATCAACCTAGAGAACAGTTGTCGACATACGACAACAACAGTCACAGAAACCGCAAAAATGCAAAGAGATGAGAGGAACACAACCCAAAGAATAATCAGAAACTTTAAACGCATCAATAAACCATTAATATGGTAATTGAGAAATGCGAGTTATACCACAATTTTTGTCTGTATTGATCGTTAGTACTTGGGCAGCATTCGGACGGAAAGTTCCAACGCAAATCTGGAAAGACATTTGAGCAAGTATCTGGCAACCAGGCCTAGTAAAGGGCAAAAGGTGCTGTTTCAGTGGCGCCACGGTCTTCCGGCCAAGCCCTGCTTCTGATTTTTGTTTCTTTTTAAAAACGAACCCCAGGCTAAAGCTGGGGGCAAAGACATAATTCAGGTGGCTAAATTTGAGTGCAGGAACATCTTAAAGACCAGCAAGATCTTGGGCTTATGAGCTTTAACACATGAAGCTGCCTTATACTGAAGTAGATCTTTGGTCCATCAAGGTCAAACTGGCAGCCATTCTCCAGGGTCTCAGGCAGAGGTCTTTCCCATCACCTCCTGCCTGGTCCTTTTAACTGGAGATGCCGGGGATTGAACCTGGGATCTTCTGCATGCCAAGCAGAGGCTCTTCCACTGAGCCACAGCCCCTCTTTACAGCTCTCCAGGGTCTCAGGCGGAGGTCTTTCCCATCACCTCCTGCCTGGTCCTTTTCAACTGGAGATGCCGGGGATTGAACCTGGAATCTTCTGCATGCCAAGCAGAGGCTCTTCCACTGAGCCACGGCCCCTCTTTACAGCTGTCCAGGGTCTCAGGTGGAGGTCTTTCCCATCACCTCCTGCCTGGTCCTTTTAACTGGAGATGCCGGGGATTGAACCTGGGACCTCCTGCATGCCAAGCAGAGGCTCTTCCACTGAGCCACAGCCCCTCTTTACAGCTCTCCAGGGTCTCAGGCGGAGGTCTTTCCCATCACCTCCTGCCTGGTCCTTTTCAACTGGAGATGCCGGGGATTGAACCTGGGATCTTCTGCATGCCAAGCAGAGGCTCTTCCACTGAGCCACGGCCCCTCTTTACAGCTCTCCAGGGTCTCAGGTGGAGGTCTTTCCCATCACCTCCTGCCTGGTCCTTTTAACTGGAGATGCCGGGGATTGAACCTGGGACCTCCTGCATGCCAAGCAGAGGCTCTTCCACTGAGCCACAGCCCCTCTTTACAGCTCTCCAGGGTCTCAGGCGGAGGTCTTTCCCATCACCTCCTGCCCGGTCCTTTTAACTGGAGATGCCGGGGGCTGAACCTGGGACCTTCTGCATGCCAAGCAGGTGTTCTGCCACTGAGCCACAGCCCCCCACCTCTGGACGAAGGGAGCTTTGACTCTCAAAAGGTCATCCCCTCCATTTGTATCCCATCCTCCCTGCAAACAGGCGCAGGGCGGCTTACATTGATCGGTATCAAGTACCATAAAATCCGCATAAAACAAATTAAAACATTTTTAAAACAATCAGATAATCATATAACCATAAAGTACTAGTAGTTGTTATAATAATCATTCCATCATTGAGAACATAAGAACATAAGAGAAGCCGATGTTGGATGAGGCCAGTGGCTCATCCAGTCCAACACTCTGTGTCACACAGGGGCCAAAAACACCAGGCGCCCTCAGGAGGTCCAGCAGTGGGGCCAGAACTCCAGAAGCCCTCCCACTGTTGCCCCCCCAGCACCAAGAATACAGAGCATCCCTTGCCCCAGACTGAGAGTTCCTATCTGTACCTTGTGGCCAATAGCCACTGATGGACCTCTGCTCCATATAAGAACACAAGAGAAGCCAATGTTGGATCAGGCCAGTGGCCCCTCCAGTCCAACACTCTGTGTCACACAGTGGCCAAAAACACCAGGTGCCCTCAGGAGGTCCAGCAGTGGGGCCAGGACACCAGAAGCCCTCCCACTGTCACGCCCCCACTGTCGCCCCCCCCCCCCCCCCAAGCACCAAGAATACAGAGCATCACTTGCCCCAGACTGAGAGTTCCTATCTATACCTTGTGGCTAACAGCCAGTGATGGACCTCTGCTCCAGATGTTTATCCAGTTCTCTCTTGAAGCCGTCCATGTTTGTAGCCGCCACCCCCTCCTGGGGCAGTGAATTCCACGTGTTAATCACTCTTTGGGTGAAGACGGACTTCCTTTTATCCGTTCTAACCCGACTGCTCAGCAATTTCATGGAGTGCCCACGAGTTCTTGTATTGTGAGAAAGGGAGAAAAGTACCTTTTTCTCTACCCGCTCTATCCCATGCATAATCTTATAAACCTCGATCATGTCACCCCTCAGCCGTCGTTCCTCCAAGCCAAAGAGCCCCAAGCGCTTCGACCTTTCTTCACAGGGAAAGTGTTCCAACCCTTTTATCATTCTAGTTGCCCTTTTCTGCACTTTTTCCAGTGCTATAATATCTTTCTTGAGGTGTGGCGACCAGAACTGTACACAGTGAGGTCGCGCCATCGATTTATACAGGGGCATGATGATACTGGCTGATTTGTTTTCAATTCCCTTCCTAATAACCCCCAGCATAGCGTTGGTCTTTTTCACTGCAGTCGCACACTGTCTCGACATTTTCATCAAGTTATCTACTACGACTACAAGATCTCTCTCTTGGTCAGTTTCCGCCAGTTCGGACCCCATCAACATGTACTTATAGGCAGTGTTCCCTCTAAGCTGAGTTAGAGTGAGCTAGCTCACAATTTCTTAGCCTCTGGCGCACACATTTTTGTCTTAGCTCAGGAAGGATGGCTGCAGAGCAAACTAATTTATGCAGTAGCCAAATCGCTCGCTCACAACTTTAATGCCAGTAGCTCACAAAGTAGAATTTTTGCTCACAGGACTCCACAGCTTAGAGGGAGCATTGCTTATAGGGAGGATTTTTGGCTTTGCCCTTTGCCACACTGAACCCCATTTGCCACGTTGTTGCCCACTCGCCCATCCTCAACAGAGCCCTGATTAAATCAAATCATTGATTAAAATGGCGTGCAATATGATGTAGCAGCAGACAATTTCTGACTCAGTTGTTTTCTGACATTACACGATGGTGTACTGGATCTCAAAGCTGAGGGCGGCCGATAACCACAGATGTTGGTGGTAGTGGTGAGGACGGTTCCTAGTTGAAGGCCTGGTGGAAGAGCTGCGTCTTGCAGGCCCTGCAGAACCATAAAAGATCCCGCAGGGCCCCGATCTCTTCCGGGAGCTCATTCCACCAGTATGGAGCCGCCACTGAAAAGGCCCTGCCCCTGGTGGCGGCGAACCTGGCATCTTTGGGGCCCGAGAGGGTCAGTCGGTGTTGTGACCCAGACTGCAGTGCTCTCCGGGGTATATATGGGGAAAGGCGGTCCCTCAGGTATGTCGGACCCTGGCCATATAGGGCTTTTAAGGTGAGTACCAACACCTTGAAGCAGATTCGGTATGCTGTTGGTGGCCAGGTTGGAAGTGGGACGTCTAAAAATGATCTTTCTTTGTAGCTTGGTTTTTGAGGGCCAGGATTTGGGGAGCAGCTGGTGTGGTGAGTCATGGGGAAGGTTTTGGGGAGCCCCGCTGTGTTAGTGGAGGAGATTTGGGGATGCTGTCTTCTGATGCCCTCCAGGAGACACGCCAAATCCTCTTTCTCCTTCAGGGGCTGTCTCTAGAATCCTCCCAGGGACCTGCCATAGAGGTTGCTCCTGTCAGAGGTGGTCAGTGTAGGGTTGGCTACAGTTTGCCGTAAAATCTCCCGCTGGCCTTCACTGTTGCTGAGGATAGAACCAGGTAGTCAGCCATTGTTGGTCTGAAGCAGTAGAGTAAATTTAGGCTGCGGTCACACTATGGTCAGTTGAAGCGCAGGGGAAGAGAGGCTGTTTCCTCTGGAGGAATTTGACACTTCGTTGTGAGATCACACGGCCCTTTGAAGCTGCAGGCACAGCCCATCACTTGTGATCAGACGCAACTGTGGGTGAATCGTGTGTTGTTGTTTTGACGTTTGTTTTCCTTGCGCATAGTCACGCAATCAAAGAATCGCACCTCCGCACTGAGGACTCCCTAGGAGTATGCGATGATGTGCATACTGCGAAGGTGGGGGGGGACATGGCACGGAGTCTGGATGGCCTGATCAGACCATCCCGACAGCATGACAGCGTGCTTGAGTGATCAGACAGGGGAAAGTCTGCCCGCCTTATCTGAATAACACCGGACTTTCTCTGGTGTCTTTTAACCCCGCTTCCATGGTGGAGCAGCATGGGTTGCTGACTACTGCGGGACGCTTCCCAGATGTTGCCGTCTGATCACTCCCTTTAGATCCGTCAGGCATTCGCGCCTATGTTGGCTCTAAAGGAGTGTGCAATCGCAGCCTTAGAGTCCAGTGGCACCTTTAAGACCAACCAAGGTTTATTTGAGGTATAAGCTTTTGTGTGCAAGGCACACGAAAAAGTGTGCCTCACACATGAAAGCTCATACCTTGAATAAACCTTTGTTGGTCTTAAAGGTGCCACTGGACTCTAAATTTGCTTGACTGTTGCTAAGGGTGAGATTTAAGCCCCCAATGCCAGGCACAGAGAGAAATGTCTGTGCTTGAATCACCGCTCTGCTTCAGATAGACCGGGTGAATAGACTGGGTTTCGCCTGGGAAAGAGAAGGCTTAGAGGGGACATGAAATATTAGAAGGGCTGTCATGTTGAAGATGGAGCAGCTCTATTCTCTCTTGCTCTGAGTTGCAAGACTAGGGCCCCGATGATAGGCACCATTAGCCGTGCGAGAGGGACGACTGAGGGGCGGATCAAACTGGCGCGATCAAACGAGCACATCTGTGAAGCGTCCCGCACCCGTCGGCAAGCCATTTTGCTCCGCCAGAGGAGCGGAGTAAAACACCACTAGGTAAACCCCAGGATCAAACGGGTAGCTGCGGGCCACAGATGAGTTTTCCCTGTGTGATCGCTCCAGCGCGGACTTGTGGCATTGGGGATAGTCTGATCAGGTTATCTTGACGCCACGCCGTTGGTTTTTTCCCCTTCTCAGTATGCGCATCGTCGCATACTGCCATTGGAAGCCCTCAGGGTGGAGAAGCGATTCATCGATCCCCCGTTTAAGCGAATCGGAAACGAACGACAAAACCCCCCCCCCAACTTGCCCGCATTTGTGTCTGATCACGCAGTGGTGAGTTGCGCCGGCAGCTTCACCGACCTGTGTGATCATGCAACTGCGGTCACATTGCTCCGGTGCAAAATACCCTCACTCCCCCCCCCCCCCCGGATTATCTCGCTCGTGTGGCTGGGACCTAGGTCTAATGGGTGGAAATTACAAGGGAATTCGATACCAGCTAAATGTCAGGAGGAACTTCCTACAGTCTGTTGTGGAACAGACTGCCTCAGGAGGTGGTGGATGCTCCTTCGCTGGACGTTTGCAAGCGGAGGCTGGACGACCGTCTTTTGGGTATGTTGTAGGGCTGTCTTTCGGCTCTGCTCCTGCACAGTGCGGGGGGTTGGACTAGATGACCCGCAAGGTCCCTCCCAACTCCTAACATTCTGTGACTCCATGCATAAAAGTTAAATGCTATGGCTTATATTTGTTTCTCCCAGGCTACCAGATAAAAGGGTATTTTTTCAACTGGAGCCCGGCGCAGTTTCACTGTCATCCGAATCTTCATTTCCCGCATCCCAGGTCCCAGCATGGCTTCAGTGAAAACATCAATTCAGGTAGGGAATGCAAATGTGCCCCGCTGCTTGCCTCTGGGCATTTTTTCGGATTGCTTGAAGCACCGGACGCTTTCTGCTCGACTGATGCGCTTCCAAAAGGATTGCAGCCCGTCCCTTCTGCAGTGCTCATTCTGGGGCAGGGGTCCCCAACACCGTGCCAGTGGGCGCCATGATGCCGAGCGACATCATCACCCGCCACCGATTTTTTTAAAAGTGGGCAGAGCCAGGTGGGGCTTTTGCCTAACGAAGCTTCTGATTGACTGCTGGGGATTGGCTTGGCTCTGCAGATGGTTAAAAAGGTTGCCTTGACAGCAGCCTCCTCCACAGCACAAGAGTCTTCACTGTGTGACTGTAGGCAATCTATGGCAGCCATTTTGTGGCTGGCGTCCCTCCTGCGGCAGCCATTTTGTGGCTGCACCCACCATTCCATGTCAAAATTCCAAAGGTACCCACAGGCTCAGAAAGTTCAGGGACCCCTGGTCTGGGGAGAGGAGGAACTTTTGAGAGAATTGGCTAATGACCACATTACAGTTTGGTGTCGCGGTTAAGTGCGCGGACTCTAATCTGGGAGAGCCGGGTTTGATTCCCCACTCCTCCACTCGCACCTGCTGGATGACCTTGGGCAAGCCATAGCTCTGGCACAGCTGTTCTCTCAGGAGCAGTCCTGGAAAGAGCTCTCAGCCCCACCTCCCTCACAGGGTAGTGAGCCAGTGTGTGGGACAGGATGCTGGACTAGATGGACCTTCACTGTCTGATCCAGCAGGGCTCTTCTGATGTTCTTATGAAGGCCTCAATCTCTCTGCCCTGTTGTTGGCCCTCCAGAGGAACTGGTTGGCCACTGTGTGAGGCAGGATGCTGGACTAGATGGACCTTCACTTCTGATCCAGCAGGGCTCTTCTGATGTTCTTATGAAGGCCTCAATCTCTCTGCCCTGTTGTTGGCCCTCCTGAGGAACTGGTTGGCCCCTGTGTGAGACAGGAGGCTGGACTAGATGGACCACTGGTCTGATCCAGCAGGGCTCTTCTGATGTTCTTATGAAGGCCTCGGCCTCTCTGCCCTGTTGTTGGCCCTCCTGAGGAACTGGTTGGCCACTGTGTGAGACAGGAGGCTGGACTAGACGGACCCTCACTGGTCTGATCCAGCAGTGGTCTGATCTTCTTAAAGCCATTCCCCCATTGAAACAAAAAGCTGGTTTGCTAGTGAAACCAAGTCCATTGCAATGTCTTTCCCAAGGAACTCTGGACATGGCAATTATCTTCACTTCTCGTCTCCTCCTGTCTTTTTGTTTTCCAACAGCAAATGCGTGAGCGGGGGGGCCCTTGTGGGATTGTAAATGACGTATGGGGGCCTAGTACATTTTGCACGCTTTTGGAAAACATGATATGCAAACGATAGTTTTGTGAAGGGACTGGGAACTCTTCATGAGAGATCCCTGCTCTGTTGACAGAACAAAAAAAAGAAATCCCCGGGGTGTTCGTTAACCGCCACAAAAGCTTTCATTTATGAATTCCCAACCGAAATCATAAAACGGCTATGAATGATCTCTTCAGATCAGAGTCCAGCTTACAGTTCACACAGCCCAGCTTTTTTTTGGCACAGAACTTTGCTTTTTTAAAAACCCAAGCGCTTCAAGTCAGGGCGGGTTTTATACGTTGCGCCTCTCTGCCCAAGTTCTCAGCGATTGTAAAAAGGGAGATTCGCGTCCGTTGCAACTGCCGTCTGGGTATGAAAGTACTTTCCAGTTGTGGTTCGCACTAAGCTGTTGCATGCATGCACTTGCCATTGTGTTGTCAGAACTGGGGAAAACCCAGTGTGCCTTTCAGGAAACTGTAGGATTATGTAGGGATTGGGCAGCAAATCCACTTCCTCAATCCTACTGACTTCTGAAGCAGAGTGTCTCGTCGCACACAAGAGTGGTCTTGTACAGGGTTTTGCGCTTGTTTCCCCCGTCCGCCCCAACCCATAATAGGTGGATGTGCCCAGACCCATCTCTAGGCTGCTTATGCATCCGTTTTTTTACTTCGGTTTTTTGGCTCATGTATTTATGGCTCTTTTGGCAAGGGTCCTTTGTTTAAAAAAAACAAAACTTACTTCGCAAAATAGGCTTTTCCTCATATTCACAAGACTTTGCACTTTAGAACAGTGTTGGATCAGGTCAGTGGCCCATCCAGTCCAACACTCTGTCACACAGTGCCCAAAAATACCAGGTGCCCTCAGGAGGTCCAGCAGTGGGGCCAGGACACTAGAAGCCCTCCCACTGTTGCCTTCCCCCCGCCCCCCCCAGCACCAAGAATACAGAGCATCACTTGCCCCAGGCTGAGAGTTCCTATCTATACCTTGTGGCTAACAGCCACTGATGGACCTCTGTTCCAGATGTTTATCTAACTCCCTCTTGAAGCCGTCCATGCTTGTAGCCGCCGCCACCTCCTGTGGCAGTGAATTCCACGTGTTCATCACTCTTCGGGTGAAGGAGGACTTCGTTTTATCCGTTCTAACCTGACTGCTCAGCAATTTCATGGCGTGCCCCCGAGTTCTTGTCTTGGGAGAAAGGGAGAAAAGGACTTCTTTCTCTACCCGCTCTATCCCATGCATAATCTTATAAACCTCGATCCTGTCCCCCCTCAGCTGTTGTTTACAGTAAATCAAGAGATTCAGGGTGTTTTGCATACAAAGAGCCCATCCTCTGTATGCGCTCACAGTTGGGAGAATTTGTGTAGCCTGGTTATCCCATCTTCTGACATCTACCCGTCAGCCGAGGTTGTCGTTAGGTGTCTTGTCCGAGGCATCTTCAGTAAAAGCAGACAGAACAGGGCATCTTCTGTGGTAGCCCCCACACCCCCTGTCAGTGGAACTCCCTGCCCCAAGCAGCTCACCTGACCCCTCACTTTTGGTTAATTCTTTCTTGAGTTCAGAAGGGCTTTGTTGGCTTTATCATTCCTTAGCTTTTGTTTAGGGCCATTCGGATTTTACTCTGCGTCTTTTACGCTATGGTCATTTTACCATTTGACATTTTGTGTCTCCCGAATCACTGCTGAATTTGCTGTTTTTATTACTTTTTTATCTTCTGTTTTTATGCTCTTGTTAATTTGCTGCTAGTGTTATGATTTATGCTCCCTTTTGTGGCCCTATTTTGCTTCTCTTTTTTTAGTAGTTAGGAGCACGGACTGGGAGAACCGGGTTTGAGTCCCCGCTTCTTCTCTTGCAGCTGCAGGTGTGACCGTGGGTCAGTCACAAGTTCTCTCAGAGCAAGAGAAGAAGAGGAAATTGGATTTATACGCCACCCTTCACTTGTAGTCTCAGAGCGGCTTACAAACTCCTTTCCCTTCCCCTCCCCACAACAGACACCCTGTGAGGTAGGTGGGGCTGAGAGAGCTCTGACAGAAACAGCTCTTTTTCAAGGACAGCTGTGCCAGAACTATGGCTTGCCCAAGGTCATCCAGCAGGTGCAAGTGGAGGAGTGGGGAATCAAATCCCAGATTAGAGTCCGCGCACTTAACCACTACACCAGACTGGCTGTACACCAAGAGCAGTCCTTGAAAGAGTTCTCTCAGCCCCACCTCCCTCCCAGGGTGTCAGTTGTGGGGAGGGGAAGGGAAAGGAGATTGTAAGCTGCTCTGAGACTCCTTCAGGTAGTGAAGGGAGGGGTATAAACCCAATCCCTTCCTCATTAGATGTCTTTTAATTGTTTTTTTACTGCTTTGTGCTGGTACCAGTCACCGTGAGCATTCAGACGGATCGGCATGTTCCCTCTAAGCTGAGTTAGGGTGAGCTAGCTCACAGTTTTTTAGCCTCTGGCATCCACCCATTCTTGCCTCCGCTCAGGAAGGAGGGCTCCAGAGCAAACTGATTTACGCAGCAGCCAAACTGCTCGCTCACAACTTTAATGCCAGGAGCTCACCAAGTAGAATTTTTGCTCGCAAGACTCCACAGCTTAGAGGGAACCTTGTTTTTGAGAGGTGCGTGTTTTTGAAAATAAACCCATGTAACTCTCGTCTCTCCCCCGTCCCCCTTGTTTCCCAGACTGCTGGCTGTATGTCCGCATTTACTATACAGATGTGCTGGTAAAGGAGGTCACCACCAACTCGGCAGAAGGGTGCCGGATCACCTACCGCCCGGTGCCGGCTGAAGACGAGTGCCTTTACGGCCCAAGCAGCATTGAGCAGATCCAGCTGCCGTCGCTGGAGGCGCTGGCAGGGAACAGCCAGGTGGCCAGAAGAGCTGACATCATCCAGCGGCTGTTCCCCCACTTGCACCGGGGGGTGCTCCTCTGGGTGGCCCCCGAAGGGCTCTTCTTGAAGCGCCAGTGCCAGGGCCGGGTTTACTGGAAAGGCCCACTGGCCGCCCACGACGACCGGCCCAACAAACTGGAGAGGGAGAAGACGTACAAGCTCCTGGACACGCAGCAGTTCCTCCAACGTGAGTGCGTCGGGCTCTCTCGCCCTGCTTCCCCGGAGGCACGGCGCCAAAGCCCGCTTGAACTGGCTTGAGGGTACAAGCTTGGTTGCCGTCTGGACGGAAGCGTTTGTGGAACGGGGCTGGGGGCTTCCAGGCCTGATCTGGGAGGAGCTGGAGGGGGTGAGAGTCCAACACACACACCACCACAATACCCCCTAAAGCTGTGCTGGGCCGCTGGCACACAACATTTCGTAGGCCAGCTGGGGATTTCGACTCTGCTCACAACCATAGGAAACAATGGAGGATGGGGTCATCTCCTTCTGGGGCCCGTAGAACTGGACCCCTTTGTCCAGTCTTTTTGAAATCCGGGGGGTGTTTTGAGGAGAGGGACCAGCAGCTATGCTGAAAATTTGGTGCTTCTACCTCCCAGAGTCCCAGATGTGCTTTAGGCCCTCCCCACAACAGACACCCTGTGAGGTAGGTGGGGTTGAGAGAGCTCTTTCGAGGACTGCTCTTTCCAGAACGGCTCTGAGAGAACTATGGCTTGCCCAAGGTCATCCAGCAGGTGCAAGTGGAGGAGTGGGGGATCAAACTGGCTGTTTCATCTACGTCCCCCCCACGGAAGCAAGGAAACAGGTATAACCAGTTTGGTGTAGTGGTTAAGTGTGCGGACTCTAATCTGGGAGAGCCGGGTTTGATTCCCCACTCCTCCACTTGCACCTGCTGGATGACCTTGGGCAAGCCGTAGCTCAGTCCCAGCTGTTCTCTCAAGGACAGCTTGGGAAAGAGCTCTCTCAGCCCCACCTACCTCACAGGGTGTCTGTTGTGGGGAGGGGAAGGGAAAGGAGTTTGTAAGCCGCTCTGAGACTACAAGTGAGTGAAGGGCGGGGTATAAATCTAATCTCTTCTTCTTCTTCTTCTTCTTCATTTGCATAAGGTGTCCCAGCCAGAGAATTTGGCGGCTTTCCTCCGAGGCCCTGTACGGGGCTGAATTTTTTTTATTATTTATAGTTGATCCAGACTCCTGCTTACCCCAAGTATCCTGGGCCCCACTTTCTGGAGCAGTGCTTTCGATAAGAGCCAGTTTGGTGTGGTGGTTGGCAGCGCGGACTCTAATCTGGGAGAACCGGGTTTGATTCCCCACTCCTCCACGTGCAGCTGCTGGCATGACCTTGGGTCAGTCACAAGTTCTCTCGGAGCTGTTCTCTCAAGGGCAGTCCTCGAGAGAGCTCTCTCAGCTCCGCCTGCCTCACAGGCAGTGTTCCCTCCAAGCTGAGTTAGTGTGAGCTAGCTCACAGTTTTTTAGCCTCTGGCTCACATTTTTGTCTTCGCTCAGGAAGGAGGGGTTCAGAGCAAACTAATTTATGTAGTGGCCAAGCTGCTCACTCACAGCTTTAATGCCGGTAGCTCACAAAGTATAATTTCTGCACACAAGACTCCACAGCTTAGAGCATTGCTCACAGGGTGTCTGTTGTGGGGAGGGGAAGGGAAAGGAGGCTGTAAAACACTCCGAGACCCCTTCGCGTCGTGAAGAGTGGGGTATAAATCCAATCTATTCTTTTCCTTCTTCATGAGAGGAGTTTGGATTTATGCCCCGCCCTTCACTTGGAGTCTCAGAGTGGCTTACAATCTCCTTTCCCTTCCCCTCCCCACCACAGACACCCTGTGAGGTAGGTGGGGCTGAGAGAGCTCTGGGAGAACCGCTCCTTTCAAGGACAGCTCTGAGAACTGGGGATTGCCCAAAGGTCACCCAGCAGCTGCATGTGGAGGAGTGGGGGATCGAACCCGGTTCTCCCAGATTAGAGTCTGCGCTCCTAAGCACCACACCAAACCAAAGGACTAGAGCAGAGTTGTCAGACTCATTTGTCACGAGGGCCGGATCTGACATAAATGTCACTTTGCTATAAAATGTAATGCCAGGTACTGGCAGGGGGTCCGTTGGAGCGGGAGCGCAGAGGAGCGCAACTCCGGGAGTGAGGAGCCCAGGGGGCGGGCACATGACCAAGCCCCGCCCCCTCCTCGGCTTCCCCGAGCAGTGCAGAGGCGCAGCGCCCCGGGGAAAGCCCTGCTAGGGTCTTTATTGATTTTAACGTTTTGTTTTAATATTGATAATTTTATCATTGTTCCTTTTATGACTGTGTGCTGCTTTTCCAGAGACTTGCTCAAGGTGGCATATAAATTTTCTAAGTATACCATTTTTTATCTGGGCACATGGCACATAAGTCCTGGAGAAATTTCACCAGCCCTTCAGCAGCTTCCCCCCCATCAGTTTGGTGTAGTGGTCAGGAGTTGGACTCTAATCTGGGAGAACCGGGTTTGATTCCCCTCTCCTCCACGTGCAGCTGCTGGTGTGACCTTGGGCCAGCCACAAGTTCTCTCAGAGCTGTTCTCTCATGAGCAGTTCTCAAAAGACCTCTCTCAGCCCCACCTACCTCACAGGGTGTCTTGTTGTGGGGAGGGGAAGGGGAAGGGATGGGTGGTGCACATGTCCTGGGTATCTCAAGTCTACTTGAAACCTGGTGGTTTCAAGGGAGCAGGAAGAGAAGGAGGGTGTGTTCTTGACGCTTATTTTTATTGCACCAAGTATTGGATGGGGAAGGGACTGGAGGAAGAGCAGGTCAGTTTCACTCACCTCTGGAGTGGAGCCTGAGGGGTGGGTGTGGCCTTCTGACACACTTCCGGTATGTTAGGGGGTGTGGCATATGCAAATGAGTTATGCTAATAAGCTCCTGCACCTCTTTTTCTACGAAATGGCCCCTGGGTACTGGAGATATTTTACTGCTGACTGTGGCCCACACCCTTCCTCAGCAGAGCTCAGGGCCAAACCAGCCCTCCTCACCCCTCATGGTTGCCAACTCCAGGATGGGCAATTCCTGGAGACCTGGGAGGGCTTGCATTTGAGGAATGGAAGGAACTCGGCAGGGGTTGTAAAACCAAATATACACCCTTTTGGTCCACATTCGGATTAGTTCCCCCCCCCCCCCCCCAGTTGCTTGCGGGCCTAGCCTGGGCCATCCAGGTCAGATGACAATTACCCCTAAATAAAGCGGTTGTCATTCCTCCCCATGGTCTGTGCCGCCGTCCCCCCCATGGATATGCCGGGCCCCTCTGCTTTCCTCTCCATCCAAGGGAGGGCACGCAAAGCGCCCCGACCTCTCTGCCCCCGCTCCTCACCGTGTTCAGAGGTCTGTGGCTCACTGCTGGGATCTCTTCTGCCACTCAGAGTTACGAGGGTACCTGTGCCGTGGAGAGCCACCCCCGCAGTACCAGATCCACCTCTGTTTCGGAGAGGAGTATCCTGCTGCCCCTGGTCAAAAACTCCACAAGTTCATCATGGCTCAGGTGAGTATACTGGCAAGAGAGGAAGACAGCATAGCTGATTTGTGCTGCAGGAAGCATGGAAGGTGAAAGAATTGCCCTTTGCCCCATTCCCGAATCTTATCGAGCCCCTTGCAAAGCAGGGAGGGCCCAAACAAATGCCAGTTTTACTTCCTGGGGCAAAAGGAAGGAAGGAAGGTGCACTGCTGATTAGCATGGGGGCAGTTCCTACATCTGCTCACTTGATTAGTCTCCTCAAAGTAGCCATAAGTTTTTTTTAAAAAATTCAAAAATTTATTATAATCAGGGGTCCGTTGGAGCGGGAGTGCACAGGAGCGCAGCTCCGGGAGTGAGGAGCCCAGGGGGCGGGCACATGACCAAGCCCCGCCCCCTCCTTGGCGTCCCCCGAGCAGTGCAGAGGCGCAGCGCCCCGGGAAAACCCTGCTAGGGTCTTTATTGTTTTTAATGTTTTGTTTTAATATTGATAATTTTATCATTGTTCCTTTTATGACTGTGTGCTGCTTTTCCAGAGACTTGCTCAAGGGGGCATATAAATTTTCTAAGTATCCCATTTTTTATCTGGGCACATGGCACATAAGTACTGGAGAAATTTCACCAACCCTTCAGCAGCTTCCACCCCATCAGTTTGGTGTAGTGGTCAGGAGTTGGACTCTCATCTGGGAGAACCGGGTTTGATTCCCCTCTCCTCCACATGCAGCTGCTGGTGTGATCTTGGGCCAGTCACAAGTTCTCTCAGAGCTCTCATGAGCAGTTCTCCAAAGACCTCTCTCAGCCCCACCTACCTCACAGGGTGTCTTGTTGTGGGGAGGGGAAGGGGAAGGGATGGGCGGTGCACATGTCCTGGGTATCTCAAGTCTCCTTGAAACCTGGTGGTTTCAAGGGAGCAGGAAGAGAATGAGGGTGTGTTCTTTACGCTTATTTTTATTGCACAAAGTGTTGGATCGGGAAGGGAATGGCGGAAGAGCAGGTCAGTTTCACTCACCTGTGGAGTGGAGCCTGAGGGGTGGGTGTTGCCTTCTGACACACTTCCGGTATGTTAGGGGGAGTGGCGTATGCAAATGAGCTATGCAAATGAGTTATGGTAATGAGCTCCTGCACCTCTTTTTCTACGAAATGACCCCTGATTATAATATTATTAAAGTACATGTATAAATGACCGCGGCATAACTGAATGAAAACACAAAGGCGTTAGGTTATACTATAACACCCAGTGTCACGACTGAGCCTCTGGCTGGAGACAGAGCTGCAGCCGGCAGGCGTGCAGATCAGAGTTCTCGGGTTACAAGGCAAGCGTTATCAACAGTCCGGGAGTCACAACCATAAATCAGTCAGCCGAAGGATTAAACAGACGAATCGTCAGCAGGAATGCCAGAAGTCAGAGCCGGAGAGTATGAAAGCCAGGAGTCAGGGGTAGCAGGGATCACAACAGAAAGACAAGCCAAAGTCCAAATACCAGTCCGTAGTCCAAAATGCCAAGTCCAGGGTCAGAAGTCCGAGAGTCCAGCAGCCGGGTTCAGGAACAGAGTTCAGAAGGGTGCAGGGCGAGGCCACGTCGATGACGAGCGTTCTTTGCCAGCACAATCTGTTGGCCGTTGACAGGCTGCTGATAACGTGTGCCGGCTCATTAACCGATTAGCAGCCGCCGGCCACGGCCCAGCGTCTGCTAGTACTCTGGACTAATAGATCTCCTGGCCCTCATGCGTGCCTCACTCCTTCTGTCTCTTAATTCCTGGCGTCTCCTTTCACGGAGACGCCTGACAGGTGGAGGTGATGACTCGGGGCTATGGTTTTCTCCAGGAGGAGCCTGATGGGTCTCAGGTGCTTGACCAGTCCCCCGGTGGCTCCTGTTGCTGGCTTAACTCCTCTGGACTTACGTCCAGGTCCGTTAAAGAAGCCTGATCTTGCTCTGCAGGGGCTAGGTCAGGAGCAGGGTCAGGAGCAGGCATGACACCCAGTGCAGCAAGTTAACTATCAGCAGATAAACATAAGGGACACGGAGCTACAACATCGGTAAGATAAGAATCATGCTGTGCCTTGTAGTATCTTCAAGGCAAATCAGAATAGTGCATGTACAATGAACACAAAAACCAAATATTGAGATTAAAGGTCGGAAGGGAATCCTGGCAGCTTGCAGAAGTCTGCCGTGACTTTTCTTAATTAACCTTGATGGGCGTAGTGAATCATGACTGTTCTCTTCGCTGTTGAAGTCGTTGCTCATTATTTTTTTTCTTTTCTAAGGTACTGATTTCACAATCAGAATTGCAGCGATTGTAAAACAAATAAAGGGAAAATAATAGGCATTGGTTATGGCCGCAAAGTGAAAAGCAGGACGGTAATTAATCATTAAGGCTCAGTTCACAAAGGCCACAGCTACCTTAAGTGGAGAAGTAACTGATTATGAAGGGAAGGGAAACAGCTGCAAAAGAAGCAAAAAATAAAGGGACCCCTTGCCCCATGATCTTGGGCTTTTCCGCATTGTCATTTTCCTGTCTTGTGCGGTCCTGTTGCTTGGGGGGGAGGGGGGGGTCTGTTCCTGACGTGTTCTGCCCCCTCTAGTGGCCAATTCGATATTACATTGCTGTATGTCTGGCATAAAACCCTGCAGTTTAAATCTGCAGGGATACATGCTGGACATAACGTGAGATAATATTAAACTAATCACTAGAAAGAGCAAAACACATGCAGAACAGGGGGGGAACCTCCCCCCAAAAAACAACAACAACAGAAACACACAAGCGAGGAAAACAAGATTGTGGAAAAGCCCTTTGGTTTGCCCGTTCAGACTGAACAGACTTGTACTACAGCTGCATTTTTTAAAGAAAGGTTTTAATAAACAGATTTTCAAAAAGACAGGAAGATAATGGGAACTACAGAAATGCTATTCCATGATCCTTTGAGAGCCAGTGTGGTAAAGTGGTTAGACTAGTATCGGGTAGAGCCAGCTTTGAATCCCCACTTCTGACATGGAAGCTTGCTGGGTGTGACCTTGGGCTGGTCCCACCTTCTCAGACTAATCTACCTTGCCGGGCTGTTGTACGGATAAAATGAAAGAGGGGGGAACGAAGTAAGCTGCTTTAGACCCGCATTGGGGGCAAAGATGGGGTGTAAATGAAGTAACAAAACAGATTTATAAAAACTTGAGTTAATGAATGATTAAAAGATCTGGTTTGGAAGCCGCTCCGGGCCATGCTTTCACCTGTAGCAGGAAAGGGGCCGTGGCTCAGTGGAAGAGCCCCTGCTTGGGAGGCAGAAGGTCCCAGGTTCAATCCCTGGCATCTCCCGTAAAATAGAGATAAGGTGGTAGGTGATGCGAAAGACCTCTGTCTGAGACCCTGGAGAGCGGCTGCCAGTCTGAGTAGGCAATACTGACCTTGATGGACCAAAGATCCAGTTCAGTAGAACAGTTGCATGTGTTCCAAATGGGACAACCTCTGCTCAGAAGAGGGGGTCATGGCTTAGCAGTTAAACATATGGTTGGCATTGAGAAACTCCCCAAGTTCAGTCCCCAGCATTTCCAGTTAAAGAGATAAAGTGGGAGTGACGTGCAAGTCCTCAGCCCGAGACCCTGGAGAGCTGCTGCCGGTCTGGGTAGACAATACCGACTGTGATGGATCTGCCATCTGGTTCAGTAGAAGTCAGCTTCATGTGTTCATGTCTTCTGCTTTCTGGGCGGGGCCATGGCTCGTTTTTCTCCAGGCCAGTTTCCCCTGGAGGTTTTTTGGTCATCTTCTGGGCGTGGAACAGCGGTCACTGCAAGTGTGGAGGGGGGGGGGAGATATTTTTGAATTTCTTGCATTGTTCAGGGGGGGGGTTGGACTAGATGACCCTGGAGGTCCCTTCCCGCTCTGTGATTCTATGTAGCAACATGCCCAAACGGTTTGCGCTTGCCCCATATACCAGCCTTGTGATGGTGTGCCCCACTGTTTGCTCCCCAGGTGGAACCAGTGTTCGCTCGTGATCTTTTCCAACACGCCCAGCGGCTCGGGCCGGGCTCATTGCCGGATTCCGAGTCCTGCCGTTCGGACGTTCCTGAGAGTATTGTCCAGCTTTTGAAGCAGCTGTGTCCTCCTTGACTGCAATGAGGGCAACAGTGGGGGGTTTTTTGGGGAGGGGGGCACAGCGGCTGTCGACGAGACATCTCCCCTGGAAGGGGAAGTCTTCGCCGTTCTCAATAGCCGCCGACTCTGCCGTCAAGGATGCGTTTGTGGGGCACCTCTCCCGTCCCAGTTTTGGCCCTTCTGTTGCGTCTGAGCCGCCAAGACGGACAAGAAGTTTCCGGAAAGCGTGCACTGAACCTTTGCAAAAATCTAACTGAGCCACCTCAAATGCTCCCTCCCCCCCTTTTTGGTAGAAAAGCAACAGGGAAATATTTTAAGCGACTAGAGTGTCCGTGTGAGGCTTAGTTTTTACAGAGTTGCAGCCGATGTGGTCTTCCTGATCGAGAGTGTCTGTGTTGCATGGAGAAGATCCCATTCTCAATCCTGGATGGCTTGGGTGAAAGGATCTTGGGTTGCTAGTGTGCCCAGGAAGATCCTGGAGAGCCATCAGAGATCCGACTGAGTGTCCGACTGCTTCAAAGGGACCCGCGGGAACTCGCGGCCGGAGACCCTGGAGAGCTGCTGCCCATCTGAGTAGACAAGACTGACCCTGATGGACCGAGGGACCGATTCAGTTAGAAGGCCGCTTTGTGTGCTCAGGACTGGTGGTGAGCAATGGAGGTGGGACGGATACCTGAGCCCGCTTGCGGGGAGGGCGGGATATAAATGTGAAATAATAAATAAATAATAAATAAATATCAGGGCGGGGAATTTGCAGGATTTGCCCTTCCTGAAACAATTTCAGTTTCCCACCTAAACTGGTGCAGAGACGCTCCCTGCAGGAAATTAAAAAGAAAACAAACTTGGTTTGAAGGGATAAGATTTTGGGCCCGAGGAGCAAGCCCACCGAAGCTGGAGCGTGTATGGAGGTAAAACGAACAGGCATGGGATCGGATCAAGAGGAGTCGCCAGTTTGGTGTAGTGGTTAAGTGTGCGCGCTCTAATCTGGTTTGATTCCCCACTCCTCCACACGCAGCTGCTGGATGACCTTGGGCAAGCCAAAGCTCTGGCGCAGCTGTTCTTGAAAAAGAGCAGTTTCTGTCAGAGTTCTCTCAGCCCAGCCTACCTCACAGGGTGTCTGTTGTGGGGAGGGGAAGGGAGAGGAGGAGGAGGAGATTGGATTTATACCCCACCCTTCACTACCCAAGGGAGTCTCAGAGCGGCTTACAAACTCCTGTCCCTTCCCCTCCCCACAACAGACACCCTGTGAGGTAGGTGAAGCTGAGAGAGCTCTGACAGAAACTGCTCTTTTTCAAGGACAGCTCTTATCAGAACTATGTCTTGCCCAAGGTCATCCAGCAGGTGCAAGTGGAGGAGTGGGGAATCAAACCCAGTTCTCCCAAATTAGAGTCCGCACACTTAACCACTATACCAAACAGGAGATTGTAAACCGCTCTGAGACTCCCTTGGGTAGTGAAGGGCGGGGTATAAATTCAATCTCTCTTCTCTTCTTAGTCCGCCTGTAGCAGTAGAAAAGAGCAAGAATCCAGGAGCACCTTCAAGACTAACAACTTTTTGAGAGCCAGTTCGGTGTAGTGGTTAAGTACGCGGACTCTAATCTGGGAGAACCGGATTTGATTCCCCACTCCTCCACTTGCACCTGCTGGATGACCTAGGGCAAGCCGTAGCTCTGTCAGAGCTGTTCTCTCAAGGACAGTTGTCTCAGAGCTCTCTCACCCCGACCTACCTCCCAGGGTGTCTGTTGTGGGGAGGGGAAGGGAAAAGGAGTTTGTGAGCCGCTCTGAGACTCCAAGTGAGTGAAGGGCGGGGTATAAATCCAATCTCCTCCTCCTTGTGTGGGGAGGAGCTTTCGTGAGTCACTGCTCCTCCCCTTCTATATATTTTGTTGGTCCTTAAGGGGCTCCTGGACTCTCGCTCTTTTCTGCAGGCACAGAATTGTTTCTTTCCTTCTAAAAAAAGCAAAGCCTATCTAGAATGAACATACAACTCGGGATCCGTGTTCCCTCTAAGCCAAGTTAGAGTGAGCTAGCTCAGTTTTTTAGGTTCCAGCTCACACAGTTTTGTCCCGGCTCAGGAAGGACGGGGCTCCAGAGCAAACTCATTGACGCAGCAGCCCAGTCGCTCGCTCGCAACTTTAATGCCAGCCGCTCACAAAATAGAATTTTTGCTCGCAAGATGACACAGCTTAGAGGGAGCGTAGCTCGGGATCTATCCCAGGTTGGAACTAGGACTCGTAACCTCAGCTGCTCGCACACTTAAAATCCCCTCCTTCTAACTTCTCCCCTGACAGCGTCAATAATCCCCCCCCCCGACTACTTTTAAATATAAAAGTCTGTGCTCAATCATATCCCCTTGGCTTTCCTGTCTTAATGCTCCTGGCTGAGACATTGGTGTTTTCCCACTACACAAACAGGGAAAGACATACTTTTAATATCTGCTCAAAAAGCAATATCCACCCAAGTGCATTCGTCAAGGACTATTCTGGAGATGCGATGCACGCATCTTTGTTTGAGGGTTTCCCTCCGTGTAGGAAAAGTGGAAGGCGGCAAGAAAAAAAGGAGGGCCCAACAGAAGATGGACGGACTTGGCGGCCCTCAGTTTGCAAGACCTGGGCGAGGCTGCTAACAATAGGACATTTAGGGGAATGTTGATTCACAGGGTTGCCAAAAGTCAGAAGGGACTTGAGAACAAATGGGCAGAGAGGTCCCTCTGGGATCAAACTCATTTCTAGCATGTGCCACTAGAGGGAACCCGGAACCCACTTAGAAAGAGACTGGCCTTTCAGCCTTTATTCCCACGGACGGATTTCACTTTCTCAGGGATTTTTCCAGATGTTCTTTAAAAGCCTTTCTGAAACTGTTGATTCCCCGACCTGTAGAGAATGTATACAATCCTTTGGGCCTTTTTTTCAATGAACTGTGAATGCAGGGGGCATTTGTAATGCAGATGAGCCTTCCAGTTTCAAACCTGGGCGAAGAAAGCAGATTTGCAGCCTTGTGTGGCCTAAAATGGGCTGGATATAGAGAGTGGGGTATCTGGGCTGCATGGGGTATACGGTAGAGGGATTTGGGTTTCTTTCTTTGTTAGCTGATTAGACATGTCACTGCAGGGCTGGATTGGGTGAGCACAACAATGTAAAGCCAGCCATGAAAATAGCGACAAAGCAAGCCGGAAATGAGCAGGGCAAAGTCATCAGATGTAGGGTTGCCATCTCCAGGTTGGGAAATTCCTGGAGGTTTGGGGGAGGGAAGAGAGCAAGGGTGTAATTACCTAAACTCCACCCTCCAAAGCAGCTCTCCAGGGAAGCTGATCTCTGTAGTCTGGAGATGGGTTGTAATTCTGGGAGGTCTCCAGACCCACTTGGAGGAAACAGCTTTAAAAGGGGATTAGTTAGGTTCATGAAGGATAAGCATCAATGGCTATTAGCCATGGGGACTAAGGGGAACCTCCACGTTCAGAGGCACTAATCCTTTGAATCCCAGAGCCAAGAAGCAACATCAGGGGAAGGCCTCGGCCTCTCTGCCCTGCTGTTGGCCCTCCAGAGGAACTGGTTGGCCATTGTGTGAGACAGGATGCTGGACTAGATGGACCACTGGTCTGATCCAACAGGGCTCTTCTGATGTTCTTATGAAGGCCTCGGCCTCTCTGCCCTGTTGGCCCTCCAGAGGAACCGGTTGGCCACTGTGTGAGACAGGATGCTTGACTGGACGGACCACTGGTCTGATCCAGCAGGGCTCATCTGATGTTCTTATGAAGGCCTCGGCCTCTCTGCCCTGTTGTTGGCCCTCCAGAGGAATTGGTTAGCCACTGTGTGAGACAAGATGCTGGACTACGTGGTCCACTGGTCTGATCGAACAGGGGTCTTCAGATGTTCTTATGAAGGCCTCGGCCTCTCTGCCCTGTTGTTGGCCCTACATAGGAACTGGTTGGCCACTGTGTGAGACAGGACGCTGGACTAGATGGACCACTGGTCTGATCCAGCAGGGCTCTTCTAATGTGCCTTCTTTCCACAGCCTTTTGAATTTTGAACCTTTATCCATGCAGTTTGAACTGTAATTCCTTCGGTTATTGTCTTATCTTGGTTTTGTACATTATGGATGTGCATTATTAAAAGCGTGATTTGCAACTTGAAGGATTTTTATTTATCCTGTAGTGGTTCCTCTTTTCTTGGTTGCCATGCAGATCTCTCCCCCCCCCCCCCCCCGCCCAAAGCTGAAGAAAAATGCAAGGAAATAGTAGACGGCTGTGTTGGGGAGAGATTGCTTTGCTAGCGTGGGCCTCTTCTTAAAAAAATAGTTTCAAGGCAGCATTTCCAGTTAAAGGATACGGCGGTGAGTGTTCCATCTCCGAAGAATTCAGAAAATTAATAGGTTTGAATCCTCAGTCGTGCCATGGAAGCTGGCTGGGTGACCTTGAGCCAGCTGCACTTTCTCAGCCTAACCTACCTCACAAGGTTGTTGTGAGGATAAAATGGAGGAGAGACGACTGACGTAAGCCGCTTTGGCTCCCTGTTGAAGAGAAAGGTGGGGTATGAATGAATTAAATAAATAGATGATGGAACATTCCTGAGAATGCAAATTAAAGTTCACAAAATGAGAGAACTTCCTATGATCGTGTTCATTGATATTGCACTGTCAACTTACAAGATTTATTGTTCGTTTCTAGGGGTATAGAAAAGAGAAAGGGCGGGGGAAGAAAAAAGGAGAAACAAGCAAAAAAAAACCCCATAGGGCACTTTTTACGAATATCAGGGCATACATTAGTAAGGGAATGAAGGTAAAGGCTTCCCTTGCTCGAAAGCCAGTGGAATACGACTCTAGGGGGTGGTGCTCATCTCCGTTTCCAAGCCGAAGAGCCAGCGCTGTCCAAAGACTTTTTCTGTGGTCATGTGGCCGGCATGACTTAGATGCCAAGGGGCACGGAACGCTGTTACCATCCCAGCGAAGGGGTACCTATTTCTCTTACTTGCAATTTCTTGCTTTCGAACTTCTGGGTTGGCAGGAGCTGGGGCCAGAGACGGGAGCACACTCCGTCACGCGGCACTCGGATCTCGGACTGCCGAGCTACCGACTTTCTGGTCTGCAGTTCAGCATCTTAGCCCCTGAGCCACCGCAGCCCCCTAGTAAGGGAATATATGATATAATAAATCAAGATAATGACACTTCACACATTTCATTCCGTCATTCTCACATAAATTACCACTATTCCCGACCTAGACAATTGTAAAGAAAAATACAGAGATTGTCTCTCTTTTTTTCTCACAGTTGTATAAGAAAGAAAATGTAACAGAAGATGGTCTAGATCTATATACTAATAGGCAAGATTCGTACGGATAACTAAACCCTCACATCGGAGGCACTTGGGGGGCAAAGAGATTTTCCTGCACACTTGAGCTCTCCAGGTGTACAGAAAAATCTGAAAAGTTAAAAAAATACTTATTGGGGATACTTAAATCTCCCCCCAAAGTAAAAAAGTGCTCCCTGCACATGTGCAGAGAACGCACTTGGAACAGTGCCTCGCTGCCGTTGCAGGGGGGAGGCTTGGGGGGCCGGTGGCTGGGAGCCGTGTGGGCCTCACTCGTTGCTGGAAGCGGGGGAGAAGCCTTGGCGGCCCGGCAGCTGGGAGCTCCCCCCCCCCCTACGTGGAGCTTCCCCCTGCGAGTATCGCGGGTCCCCACTTCTTGTATATAAAATATAAAAACCTCCATACCATAATTTGTGAAAGAAGAGAGTGATATTTTGAACGAAAGCGTAGCAATCAATACAAGAGCTTTCACGAGCAATGAAGAGGCTGGGGAAAAAAAGGCTTCTAGTATTAAAAATGTCTAGAAGAATGAATTCTGCCACTTCAAAAAGTAACAAATGGGTTACACAGATTATGGTATGGAACGCACTTGGAACAGTGCCTCGCTGCAGAGAGGCCGAGGCCTTCCTAAGAACGCCAGAAGAACCCTGCTGGATCAGACCAGTGGTCCCTCTAGTCCAGCATCCTGTCTCACATGGTGGCCAACTAGCGAAGGGAAGTCTTTACCCCCAATTTACAAGGTGTATTGTTTTTTTGGCATCGTCATAGCCAACTTGCAGCAACCCTGTCAGGTTTTCAAGGCCAGAGATGTTCAGAGGTGGTTGGCCCTTGCCTGCCTCTGCGTAGCGACCCTGGACTTCCTGGGCGGTGTCCCACCCGATACTATGCAGGGTCAACCCTGCTTAGCTTTGGAGATCTGCTGAGGCTGAGTTAGCCTGAGCTGTACAGGACAGGGTGACTCATCCATTTGCAGAGGGGGGAAGAAACATTCATAATTGCACTGAGCAATTTTCGCTGTGCTTCGTATATAATCTGCCAATAACCCTTACAGTGACAGCCGGAATAGCCCAGTTGAGCCCAATCTTGTTGGATCTTGGAAGCTGAGCAGGATTGGCAAGAGTCAGTATTTAGAGGGGAGGCCACCCAGGAAGTCCGGCCTCACTGTGCGGAGGCAAGCCGTGGCAAACAGCCTGTGCTCATCTCTCGCCTCTAATGGGGTTGCCATGAGTCAGTTACAACTGGATGGCCAGCAGGGGTCCGTTGGAGCGGGAGCGCAGAGGAGCGCAGCTCCGGGAGTGAGGAGCCCAGGGGGCGGGCACATGATCAAGCCCCGCCCCCTCCTTGGCTTCCCCGAGCAGTGCAGAGGCGCAGCGCCCCGGGGAAAGCCCTGCTAGGGTCTTTATTGTTTTTAATGTTTTGTTTTAATATTGATAATTTTATCCTTGTTCCTTTTATGACTGTGTGCTGCTTTTCCAGAGACTTGCTCAAGGTGGCATATAAATTTTCTAAGGATACCATTTTTTATCTGGGCACATGGCATATAAGTACTGGAGAAATTTCACCAACCCTTCAGCAGCTCCCACCCCATCAGTTTGGTGTAGTGGTCAGGAGTTGGACTCTAATCTGGGAGAACCGGGTTTGATTCCCCACTCCTCCACATGCAGCTGCTGGTGTGACCGTGGGCCAGTCACAAGTTCTCTCAGAGCTGTTCTCTCGAGCAGTTCTCAAAAGACCTCTCTCAGCCCCACCTACCTCACAGGGTGTCTTGTTGTGGGGAGTATTGGATGGGGAAGGGAACGGAGGAAGAGCAGGTCAGTTTCACTCACCTGTGGAGTGGAGCCTGAGGGGTGGGTGTTGCCTTCTGACACACTTCCCGTATGTTAGGGGGTGTGGTATATGCAAATGTTATGCAAATGAGTTATGCTAATGAGCTCCTGCACCTCTTTTTCTACGAAATGACCCCTGATGGCCAGTTTGGTATAGTGGTTTGGTGTAGCAGTTAGGAGTGCGGAGCTAGAAAGTTGAATGACCTGTACTCAGAGACCTTTTTAGAAGATTGGAAAGATTTGAAAGAATATGTTGAAAAATACTGGGACATGAAAAACTACATTTATACATGGTTATAATAACATAAAGCAATAGAATTAGAGTATATGAATGTATTAAGGATAATTAGATAATGAAGTTGTTTTTTATTTTAGAATTATATAAGAATATAGAAAGTAAGAATTAGTATATAAGTATTTTTAAGATATATGACCGTTACCAGAAATGTAAACATAGATATAAGTATTACTATTTTGGATAAAGTGGAAAATGTGTTATGCTTCAGATGTGGTGGGAAACCGCCAATACAAGATAAAAATAAGATTATACAAATAGAACAAAATGTTATATAATATGGAAAAAAGGATTTGTATAATATAAATGTATTAATTTTAATGTTTTGAAAAATAAAAAATTTTTACAAAAAAAAAAAAAAGGAGTGCGGAGCAGTTAAAAGCTCTCCAATCTGGGAGAACTGGGTTTGAATTCCCATGCCTCCGTATGCAGCTGCTGGTGTGACTTTGGGTCAGTCACAAGTTCTCTCAGAGCTGTTCTCTCGGAGCTCTCTCAGCCCCACCTACCTCCCAGGGTGTCTGTTGTGGGGCGGGGAAGGGAAAGGAAACTGCAAGCCACTCCGAGGCTCTGAGTGAAGAGCAGGGTATAAATCCAATCTCTTCTTCTTCAGTCCTTACAACAGGCAGGCAGCGTTGTCTCTGTACTGAAGAAGTGATGGGAAAGAGCTGAAGTTAAAGGGGAGAGGGTTTGCCGTAAGGCCTTCTGCCGACTGATGGCCTGGGGTGAGATTTGAACTGGGAACTTCCCACTTCATAATATCCAGGGGTCATTTCGTAGAAAAAGAGGTGCAGGAGCTCATTAGCATAACTAACTTGCATAACTCATTTGCATATGCCACACCCCCTAACATACCAGAAGTGTGTCAGAAGGCCACACCCACCCCTCAGGTTCCACTCCACAGGTGAGTGAAACTGACCTCCTCTTCCTCCAGTCCCTTCCCCATCCAATACTTGGTGCAATAAAAATAAGTGTCAAGAACACACCCTCCTCCTCTTCCTGCTCCCTTGAAACCACCAGGTTTCAAGTAGACTTGAGATACCCAGGACATGTGCACCGCCCATCCCTTCCCCTTCCCCTCCCCACAACAAGACACCCTGTGAGGTAGGTGGGGCTGAGAGAGGTCTTTTGAGAACTGCTCATGAGAGAACAGCTCTGAGAGAACTTGTGACTGGCCCAAGGTCACACCAGCAGCTGCATGTGGAGGAGTGGGGAATCAAACCCGGTTCTTCAGATTAAAGTCCAACTGCTCACCACTATACCAAACTGATGTGGTGGAAGCTGCTGAAGGGTTGGTGAAATTTCTCCAGTACTTATGTGCCATGTGCCCAGGTAAAAAATGGTATCCTTAGAAAATGTATATGCCACCTTGAGCAAGTCTCTGGAAAAGCAGCACACAGTCATAAAAGGAACAAGGATAAAATTATCAATATTAAAACAAAACAATAAAAACAATAAAGACCCTAGCAGGGCTTTCCCCGGGGCACTGCGCCTCTGCACTGCTCGGGGAGGCTGAGGAGGGGGCGGGGCTTGGTCATGTGCCCGCCCCCTGGGCTCCTCACTCCCGGAGCCGCGCTCCTGTGCGCTCCCGCTCCAACGGACCCCTGATAATATCTGGGGACTTCTTACAGAGTGGGATAGGGGAAACCATCTGCACTGCCCTCAAACCCTCAGAGCAAGGCTGTGGGTGTGTGGCATCCAGCAACACCTTTCCTGGAGGCCACCAAGTATTCGCTGTGCCACTGAAGGTAAGCTGCAGTGGCCATTTCACGGCTGTCTTCGCCTCCTGCAGCAGCCGTTTTGTGGCTGCGCTTGCCACGCTGTGTCAGAATTCCAAAGGTGACGGGCAGTAGGTTCGGGACGGCCAAAAGGAAATACCACTTCACACAGAGAGGGATTGAAGCGTGGGGTTCACTGCCAGAGGATGCCGTGATGACCACAGGAACAAATGGCTTAAAAGGGGGATTGGATAAGAATCATGGAGAATTAAGTTTATAAATGGCTACCAGCCATGGTGACTGAGGGGAACCTCCACATTCAAGAGGCACTGAACCTCTGAATCCCAGAACCAGGAGGCAACACTAGGGGAAGGTCTCAGCCTCTGTGCCCTATTGTTGGCCCTCCAGAGGTACTAGTTGGCCACCATGTGAGACAGGATGCTGGACTGGATGAACCACTGGGCTGATCCTGCAGGGCTCTTCTGAGGTTCTTATGAAGGCCTCGGCCTCTCTGCCCTGTTGTTGGCCCTGCAGAGGAACTGGTTGGCCACTGTGTGAGACAGGAGCCTGGACTAGATGGACCACAGGTCTGATCCAGCAGGGCTCTTCTGATGTTTTTATGAAGGCCTCGGCCTCCCTGCCCTGTTGTTGGCCCTGCAGAGGAACTGGCTGGCCACTGGGTGAGACAGGATGCTGGACTAGATGGACCCTCACTGGTCTGATCCAGCAGGGCTCTTCTGATGTTCTTAGGAAGGCCTCGGCCTCTCTGCCCTGCTGTTGGCCCTTCAGAGGAACTGGCTGGCCCCTGTGTGAGACAGGATGCTGGACTAGATGGACCCTCACTGGTCTGATCCAGCAGGGCTCTTCTGATGTTCTTAGGAAGGCCTCGGCCTCCCTGCCCTGTTGTTGGCCCTCCAGAGGAACCGGTTGGCCACTGTGTGAGACAGGATGCAGGACTGGATGGATGATTGTTCTGATCCAGCAGGGCTCAGAGAAGAGGCCCTCATCGCCCTGATCCCACTGTCTTTTTAGTGCCGAGCACTTTTTGAGCAGCAAGGAAAGAGGTTCCCTAAAACAGCACTGTTACCACAAGGAAGGCTTTGGTGCAAGAGGTGTCGGATCGAATCCCATGCTCCGGGCAGCCTTTTCTGGAAAGGGACTCACCCAGCAGCGTCTTGTGGCTGCCTGTTGCTCACCCAGCCCGGTTTCTGGATGTCTCCCCAGAGTGAACGGGGCCCAAGTTGTCCCCGCCACAGTCTCCATCCTCCGCCTGCCTCCACCCACTCTGTCTGGGAAGGGCTCGGCCGCTGGTGTGTGTCCGGAGGAGGAGGTGTTTCCTCCTGCCCTGCGAGCTTGGGAACGGAGACCCGAGCGGCCAGCCCCTCCTCTGGGTCTCGGCAGGCAGGAGGTGGAGCTGGGCTGGCCCTTCTCTTGCCTTTTCTAGAAGCAGGAGGCTGGACGGCTGCAGAGTTTCAACCCAGCGGTGAGACAGGAGCGTGCACAGGACCGTGGCCAGAAAGAGGATGCAGCTGGAGTACCCCTCGGCGGCCGCTTCTCTGGCCGGCCTGGATCCCATTGGAGTGCAACAACCGGCCATCCAGCTGGGGATGGGGCTCTACTCCGGCGTGGAGCCCTTCCAGGGCTCCCGGGGGCAAGGGAGCGAGGGCACCAAGCCCCCTTACAGCTACATCGCCCTCATCACGATGGCCATCCAGAGCACGCCGGAGAAGAGGCTCACCCTGAGCGGCATCTACCGCTACATCGTGGGCCGCTTCGCCTACTACCGGGACAACAAGCAGGGCTGGCAGAACAGCATCCGCCACAACCTGTCGCTCAACGAGTGCTTCGTCAAGGTGCCCCGCGAGGACAAGAAGCCCGGCAAGGGGAACTACTGGACCCTGGACCCGGAGTGCTACAACATGTTCGAGAACGGCAGCTTCCTGCGCCGCCGCCGCCGCTTCACCCGCAAGAGGGGCCCAGCGCGGCCTGGGGACGGCAGCCAGGGCGAGAAGACAGGGCCCGGGTGCCAGCCGGAGCAAACCGGGCCGACTCTCCCAGCGAAGGCGATCAAGGTGGAAAGCGGTCGGGCTTCACCGTCCGCCGCCAGCCAGCTCCACGGCTCCTGTGCAGAGATGTCCAGCCCCGGGAAGCCCCCGTCCTTGGAGATGCCTGCCGCAGGCCTCTCTTGCCAAGAGCAGCTAGGCCCTGGGAGCTTGGCGTGCGCCAAGCCATGTGTGCCAAGATCTAGGCCGCTCTGCCTGTACCCGCAGGACCCGCCGGGATCCAAGCCTCGCCTCTTGGAGAAAGATCCCAGCTACCTCTCCGTGATGGAGATATCTTCAGGGAAAAAAGCACCTCTGGGGGACATGCCGACCCCCCAGCTTGGGCTGGGCACTCTTCTAGGCGAAAGGATGGCCCAGCGGCTCACCCGGCCACACGCTGGTGCCAAGGAGAGCCTCCCGAGCAACCCGAAACCAATCCGAGCGTCTCCCAAGACGGGGCAAGACGGCAAGGAGGCGTCCCAGGCCTTGTGCCAGCCGAGCCCGCCTTTTGCAACTCTGCTTGGGCCCGGCAAGGCTGCCCAGGGGTGCAGCGGGCAAGCTCCCCCCGGCTGCCTCCCAGCCTTCGACGGTGAGAGCTACGCCAAGCCGCCGGCGCTGCCAGTTTTCGGTTCGTTGGGGTATTCGGGCCCGGAGGCTCTGAGCGGGAACTACCAGTGCCGCCTGCAGGCCCTGAACTTCTGCGTCAACGACCACGGGTGCGGCGCGGCCTTGGAGCAGCTCTTGGCGGCCCCCGCAGCCCCCGTCTCGGCGGCCCCCATTCAGGCATCCCCCTTTGTGCAGCTGCAAGGGGAGCAGGACTCCTGGGCAGGGGCCCCTTTCTCCCTCCAAGGAGGAAACGGCTACCAGATGGGGCTCTCCCACTGTCTCTACAGGACACCCGGGATGCTGTTCTTTGAGTGACCTGGGGGGGGCGGGGGAGAAGGACCTGTGTTCCAGTTCTGCTGTCACCAGCACCCCCTGGAGGATGGGCCCTCAAGCCCCCCCGGATATCCCACATAAGTTATCGACAGCTGCTTGGCACAGCCGAGAGGGACTGCAAGAGACAGAGACTGAACCAAAATCTCCCACCCAACAGGCGACACTGCTTGCTTTTTTTGGTTCTTGGCCACTGGAATAAATACACGCTCTCTTTACAGATGCTGCTTTTCTACCCATGGTGTGGGAGGGCCTTGGGGGGGGGCACTGGGCGGAGGGACTGGGGGGCGCAGGTAGGATGGATGGGGGGCATCATCCGAGATGCCACTTTGGCACGGGATCTGCAGGAGTGTCGCCATGTTAGTTCCAGTTGTGTGATCCCACACCTGGCCAGCCTACGGTTCACCTCGAATAGCCACAGTTTGTCCTGGGGGGGGGGCAGTTTTGCTAGAAGTCCCCCTTGGGGATGGGTTGGGCCAAGGACTCGGCAGTGTGGTTTGAGAATGTCCCTTTGCCCACCCCTTGAAGGGTGGGGGGAGAGAGCTGTCTGTTGCCAATTCTACTGGGCTGGTCAGAACATCATTCTTCTGGTCAGAAAGTGAAGTTCGGGGGGATGTCTTTTGAGGTTTCAGTTATTTTCCCCAATGTAGAAGAAGAGGAGGAGGAGGAGATTGGATTTATACCCCACCCTTCACTACCTGAAGGCTTACAAACTCCTTTCCCTTCCCCGCCCCCCAATTTATTTATTTCTTTATTTAAATTTATATCCCGTTTAACTAGCAAAGCTGCCTCAAGGCAAAACAGACACCCTGTGAGGTAGGTGGGGCTGAGAGAGTTCTTTCCAGAACTGCCCTTGAGAGAACAGCTCTGAAAGAACTTGTGACTGGCCCAAGGCCACACCAGCAGCTGCATGCGGAGGAGTGGGGAATCAAACCCGGTTCTCCCAGATTAGAGTCCGTGCTCCTAACCACTACACCAAACTGGAAAGTGCACTCTGCTCCTGCTCAGAAACCACCTTGAATGGGTCCACATGGCTTTTTACAGGGCTCTTCGAGAATTCGAGAGAGATTTGGGAGCCATCTAGTAGTAGAAGAAGAAGAAGAGATTGGACTTATACCCCGCCCTTCACTACCTGAAGGAGTCTCAGAACAGCTTACAAACTCCTTTCCCTTCCCCTCCCCACAACAGGCACCCTGTGAGGTCGGTGGGGCTGAGAGAGCTCTCTCGAGGACTGCTCATGAGAGAACAGCTCTGAGAGAACTTGTGACTGACCCAAGGTCACACCAGCAGCTGCATGTGGAGGGGTGGGGAATCAAACCCAGTTCTCCCAGATTAGAGTCCATGCGCTTAACCACTACACCAAATTTACCTAAGGTTATTTCTAAGAAATTCAAAGTTATCTTAAGAAGGAGGTACTTTGCACATGCTCAGAAACATGCCAGTTGTGCATCAATGTATTTTAGAAGCTGCTCTCTCATTGGGGAAAGGCAGTCCGCATATAATCAGAGGTGTTCCTTCCTTAATTCATTTTTTAAAGACTGTTTAGATCATTTTTTTGGGGGGGGGGGAAGAGCATTCCCACGAGGGGGAAGACACTCTGCATACGCCCAGATGCACTCAGCTCACAGGACCAGAATTTTTAGAAGTAAAAGAACACCCTTAGCGACAGCGTCCACTCAACCAATAGCCCAGTTCCATCGTATTTCATTATTTCACTTATGAACTTCATTGATGCTGCATCTTTCTCCCCGGTGAGGACCCCAAGCGGCTTATGTCCGTCTCCTCTCCTTCACTTTCTCCTCACGATAACCCTGTGAGGTAGGTTAGGCTGAGGGAGTGTGACTGGACCAAGGTTACCCAGGGAATTTCCATGGAAGAACAGGGATCCAAGCCAGGAGGCAACATCAGGGAAGGCCTCGGCCTCTCTGCCCTGTTGCTGGACCTCCAGGGGAACTGGTTGGCCACTGTGTGAGACAGGATGCTGGACTGGATGGACCCTCACTGGTCTGATCCAGCAGGGCTCTTCTGAGGTTCTAATGAAGGCCTCAGCCTCTATGCCCTGTTGCTGGACCTCCAGGGGAACTGGTTGGCCGCCGTGTGAGACGGGATGCTGGACTGGATGGACCCTCACTGGTCTGATCCAGCTGGGCTCTTCTGAGGTTCTTATGAAGGCCTCGGCCTCTATGCCCTGTTGCTGGACCTCTAGGGGAACTGGTTGGCCGCCGTGTGAGACGGGATGCTGGACTAGATGGACCCTCACTGGTCTGATCCAGCTGGGCTCTTCTGATGTTCTTCTGAAGGCCTCTATGCCATGTTGCTGGACCTCCAGAGGAACTGTTTGGCCACTGTGTGAGACAGGATGCTGGACTAGATGGACCCTCACTGGTCTGATCCAGCAGGAGTCTTCTTAGGGTCTTATAGTGGGGAAGGCCTCAGCCTGTATGTCCTGTTGTTGGCCCTCCAGAGAAACAGGCTGGCTGCTGGACTAGAGGGATGCTGTACCACTGGTCTGATCCAGCAGGGCTCTTCTTGTGTTCTTAACCTGGGTCTCCCATATTCTAGTAAGACATGCTGACATGGCTCTCCAGTGTTTGGAGTTGGTGACGAGAGAGAAAGAGAGAGAGAGATTATGTCTCAGCACCAGGGGTCCGTTGGAGCGGGAGCGCACAGGAGCGCAGCTCCGGGAGTGAGGAGCCCAGGGGGCGGGCACATGACCAAGCCCCGCCCCCTCCTCGGCTTCCCCCGAGCAGAGCAGAGGCGCAGCGCCCCGGGGAAAGCCCTGCTAGGGTCTTTATTGTTTTTAATGTTTTGTTTTAATATTGATAATTTTATCATTGTTCCTTTTATGACTGTGTGCTGCTTTTCCAGAGACTTGCTCAAGGTGGCATATAAATTTTCTAAGGATACCATTTTTTATCTGGGCACATGGCACATAAGTACTGGGGAAATTTCACCAACCCTTCAGCAGCTTCCACCCCATCAGTCTGGTGTAGTGGTCAGGAGTTGGACTCTAATCTGGGAGAACCGGGTTTGATTCCCCACTCCTCCACGTGCAGCTGCTGGTGTGACCGTGGGCCAGTCACAAGTTCTCTCAGAGCTCTCATGAGCAGTTCTCAAAAGACCTCTCTCAGCCCCACCTACCTCACAGGGTGTCTTGTTGTGGGGAGGGGAAGGGAAAGGGATGGGTGGTGCACATGTCCTGGGTATCTCAAGTCTACTTGAAACCTGGTGGTTTCAAGGGAGCAGGAAGAGAATGTGGGTGTGTTCTTTCCGCTTATTTTTATTGCACAAAGTACTGGATGGGGAAGGGACTGGAGGAAGAGCAGGTCAGTTTCACTCCGCTGTGGAGTGGCGCCTGAGGGGGGGGTGTTGCCTTCTGACACACTTCTGGTATGTTAGGGAATGTGGCGTATGCAAATGAGTTATGCAAATGAGTTATGCTAATGAGCCCCTGCACCTCTTTTTCTACGAAATGACCCCTGCTCAGCACTAAGGTGGGTCTAATCCCGATACAGTGCAAAACTACACTGAAACAGGCAGGTGAGGAGGCTGATATTACCGCCGAAGTGGGGGGGGGGGGGGTCTGCCAGGTTGCAAGGTAGCCCAATTGCAACATGGAGCGCCATCTCAACCGCTTTGCCTCCAGCTATGGATTTCCGTGCAGGAACTGTTATCTCCCATCTGCAACATCTGATCACTCTCCCATGTTTGTGTGTGTGTGTTTGGGGTGGAGATCTTCAGTTTGCAGCTTTTGTCTGTATTGAACAGGGCCAATTTGGAACCCCCGGAGGGAAGGCAGCCTGGGATAGTCCAATCTCCTCAGATCTTGGAAGCTAAACCGGGTCAGTACTGGAAAGGAGTAGGTCTCTCACTACGCAACAGAGACCACCAAGGGAGATTCTGCAGAGCGAGGCCACCTCAAGCGGCAAAACCATCTCCGTTTCTCGCTTGCCTTGAAAGCCCCTAGATGGAGTTGCCATAAATTAGTTGCAGCTTGTGGGCACTTAACACAGAGAGAGAGAGAGAGAGTTTGGGGTCCAGGATAGCAGAGGTAGAGCACACAGCCTCGGTCTGAAGAAGTGGGAAGTTGGGGGGAGAAAATGATTCACGTAGTTGCAGAGTAAAAAGCAAGAGTCCAGGAGCACCTTAAAGACTAACAAAATAAGGGGCAGGGATGAGCTTTCGTGAGTCGCCGCTCACTTCTTCGGATGCAGCTAGAATGTGAGTCCGTCTGTCCTTATATCTCAGAGGGTAGAGTGATTTCAGATGCCAAATGACATTCGCAGGCAAATGACAACAGCAGGTGAATGACTGCCGAATTGCAGCTGATAAGGAAGCAAGACAAGGCATCCTCCTGGGCTGAATCGAGACCTAGGTTTCCTGTCTCATTACTGATGCTGATTTCTCCATGCCTACTTCCCCTCTGCGTATCCCCTAATCCAATTATGCCTGCTACTGTCACCTGAAATCACTCCACTTTCCAATATATAGGGCAGATGGACTCACATTCTAGCTGTATCCTCTTCAGGTGCCACTGGACTCTTGCTCTTTTCTGCTGACTTGCAACTGATAAGGAAGTTCAAGACAAGGCATCCTCCTGGGCTGAAACGAGACCTAGGTTTCCTTTCTCATTACCGATGCTGATTTCTCCACACCTATGTCCCCTCTGCATATCGCACCTCATCCAACCGCGCCTGCAATTGTCATCTAAAATCACCCCACTTTCCGATATATAGGGCAGATGGGCTGGCATTCAAGCTGTATCTGACAGAAGTGAGCATTGACTCTCAAAAGCTCTTCCCCTGCCACAAATTTTGCTAGTCTTTAAGGTGCTTCTAGAATCTCGCTCTTTTCTGCTGCTACGGACGTGGCTACCCATATTGATACAGGTGCAAAAGCCAGAGCTTAGGGCAGCCTCACGAGTGAGTTTTTGCAAATGTCCAAAGTCTACACAAACTGGGATTGACCGACTCCGTCACCGTCTGCTTTCCAGGGGCAGGGTCTCTCTCCTAGCTACAGAAAGCGGAACGGATTTCTGCGGATGCCGCCGTTAGAGACACTGGGGCAAAGCCGGATGGGTTTTTCTTTTCGCGGTCACTCGTCCATCCAGTTGTGGAGTTCCAGGGGACAGCAGGGCATAGGGGGAGCCAAGGGCACCGTCGCCCTACACTTACAAGACGGCCACGCTTCTCTCTCTTCCACATCCTGCACAGCAGTCCGGCCAATGGATATCGAGCAAATAAGGCATTTGAGCTTGTCATCTCCACACCCGGGAAACTGCACCTGTTCAGTTTCTGGGGAGTTATCATAGAATCACAGAGTTGGGAGGGACCTCCTGTTTGGTGTCGTGGTTAAGTGAGCGGACTCTAATCTGGGAGAACCGGGTTTGATTCCCGATTCCTCCACGTGCGGCTGCTGGTGTGACTTTGGGTCAGCCATAAGTTCTTTCAGAGCTGTTCTCTCAAGGGCAGTTCTCGAGAGCGTTCTCTCAGCCCCACCGACCTCCCAGGGTGTCTGTTGGGAGGGGAAGAGAAGGGAAAGGAGTTTGTAAGCTGCTCTGAGACTCCTTCGGGTAGTGAAGGGCGGGATATAAATCCAATCTCTTCTTCTTCTTCTACTACTAGATGGCTCCCAAATCTCTCTCGAATTCTAGCTGAAGAGCCCTGTAAAAAGCCATGTGGACCCATTCAAGGCGGTCTCTGAGCAGGAGCAGAGTGCACTTTCCAGTTTGGTGTAGTGGTTAGGAGCACAGACTCTAATCTGGGAGAACCAGGTTTGACTCCCCACGCCTCCACATGCAGCTGCTGGTGTGACCTTAGGTCAGTCACAAATTCTTTCAGAGCTGTTCTCTCAAGGGCAGCTCTCTCGAGAGCTCTCTCAGCCCCACCTACCTCGCAGGGGGTCTGTTGTGGGGAAAGGAAGGGGAAGAAGATTGCAAGCCGCCCCGAGACTCCTTCGGGTAGTGAAGGGCGGGGTATAAATCCAATCTCCTCCTCCTCCTCCTTTTCCAGGGCCATCTAGTCCAACCCCCAGGACAATGCAGGAAATTCACGAATACCTCCCTCCACACACACACCCAGTGATCCCCTGCTCCAGGCCCAGAAGATGACAAAAAAAAAAACCCAGAAGATGACAAATCAGTGTGATATTAGGGGGGGAAAACCTTTTTAACAAGAGGGGCAGTGCCATGGTACAATCAGTTTCCCAGGGATGTTGTGGGTTTCCCTCCTTGGAGCTGTTTAAGCGGCGGTTGGACAGTTATTAGTTAGGGATGCTTTAGGTCATCTCATCCTGGATGGTGCTACGGGGTTGGACCTAGGAATGCCAGCCTCCAGGTGGGACCTGGGCATCCCCCAGAATTACAGCTCATTTCCCAGACTACAGAGATCGGTCCCCCAGGAGAAAATGGATGCTTTGGCGGTGGACTCTGTGGCACTGGGCCCTGCTGAGGGTCCCTGCCCTCCCGAGGGTCCACCCCCAAACCTCCAGGAGTTTCCCTGCCTGGAGCTGGCAACCCAAACCCCCACCCACCTCTCGTAGCTAGGGGAGATTTGGCAACCTCGGTTGGACCGGATGGTCTGTAGGCCCCTTCTGCCATTTTAATTCTATCATTCTGAGCACCAAACACTGGTTAAATGCACAAGACCCATCAAGATGGGGTAGCCGTGTTAGTCTGTCTGTAGCCCTGAAAAGAGTTGGGTTTATATCCCGCCCTTGATTCAGAGTCTCAGAGCGGCTTACATTCTCCTTTCCCTTCCCCTCCCCCACGACAGACACCCTGTGAGGTGGGGGGGGGGCTGAGAGAGCTCTTTCAAGGACTGCCCTTGAGAGAACAGCTCTGAGAGAACTCGGCGGCTGCCTGTGGAGGAGTGGGGAATCAAACCCGGTTCTCCCAAATAAGAGTCTGTGCTCCTAACCACTACACTACAGCCGGCTCTCAAGAGCGAGAGTCCGGTAGCACCTTAGAAACTGATAAAATCTGTGGCACTCTCCATGGAGGTAGATGAAGATGGGTCGCCTTGTTAGTCTGTCTGTAGCAGTAGAAAAGGGCAAGAGTCCAAGAGCACCTTTATAGACTAACAAAATATGTGGCAGGCAGTGTTCCCTCTAAGCTGCGGAGTCTTGTGAGCATCTGGCATTAAAGTTACGAGCGAGCGATTTGGCTGTGGCATAAATTCCCTGAGCCGAGACAAAAATGCGTGAGCCGGAGGCTAAAAAAGGTGTGAGCTAGCTCGCAGTCCCTCAGCTTAGAGGGAACACTGGTGGCGGGGGAGGAGCTTTCGTGAATCGCTGCTCCCTTCGGGGAGCAGCGATGAGGCCCAGCCAGCCTGAATACGCCCCAGAGAGTCAGAAGCTGCCACATCTTGCTCAGGATGCCCGTCAACATCTGGATTGCCAGCTGCTGGGAGGAATGGACAGGAAGCTCTCCCCCTCCCCCGTTTCCTTGAGCTGTTTTCTCAAGGGCAGTGGCTCCGAGGGCCGGCTCAGAACCAGGTCTCCTGCTGAAAGGAAGCCGTTGTTCGAGCCAGCCTCCGGGCTTCATTCATGCGAGCTCTCGGGATCGGCAACCTTGTGCGATGTCAGAGCCCACCCGCCCGCAGCGGAGGCCGAAAGGGATCAGAGGCCTTGAGGGAGTGTGGTGTATGGAATCACAGAATCACAGAGTCGGAAGGGACCTCCAGGGTCACCTAGTCCAACCTAGCTCAAGGGGGGAAATTCACAAGCACCTCCCCCACCACACCTCCAGTCAGTGACCCCTGCTGCATGCCCAGAAGATTGCAAAAAAAAAAACCCAAAACCTCCAGGATCTTCAGCCAAACTGGCCTGGAGGAAAAGTGCTTCCTGACCCCAAAGTGGCGATCGGCATTTCCCTGAGCATATACATAAGAATGTAAGGACATAAGAGAAGCCAGTGTTGGATCAGGCCAGTGGCCCCTTCAGTCCAACCCTCTTGAGTCACACAGTGGCCAAAAACACCAGGTGCCCTCAGGAGGTCCAGCAGTGGGGCCAGGACACTAGAAGCCCTCCCACTGTTGCCCCCCCAAGCACCAAGAAGACAGAGCATCACTTGCCCCGGATCGAGAGTTCCTATCTAGACCTTGTGGCTAATAGCCACTGAGGGATCTCTGCTCCAGATGTTTATCTAATTCCCTCTTGAAGCTGTCCATGCTTGTAGCCGCCGCCACCTCCTGTGGCAGTGAATTCCATGTGTTAATCACTCTTTGGGTAAAGAAGGACTTCCTTTTATCCCTTCTAACCCAACTGCTCAGCAATTTCATGGAGTGCCCACAAGTTCTTGTCTTGTAAGAAAGGGAGAAAAGGACTTCTTTCTCTACCTGCTCTATCCCATGCATAATCTTAGGCTGTTTTTACATCTGACTTTCCCGCTGGAATCATTCTAGTTCCAAAAAAACCTGCCCATACCTCTGTGCGGTGTGAAACCGTGCTGCTACTGAAATGTCCACATCTACTAATTGCCCTCCTGTGGTCAAGCTAGTATTCAACCGGCTTGATTCTGCTTTAAACAATTGCTGTTGATTAGTGCACTTAGACCCCCTGGAGTGAAATTTCACACCACTGTGAAATCAGCACAGGAAAAGACAGCAGTCAAACTACTTTAGAGGGGAGGTGTAAAATGACCCTTAATCTTATAAATCTTATGTAAGAAAGGACAGAGCAGTGGATTTGGGACCCTGGGTGACTCTGGGTTTGAATTTCCACTTCCACCATGGCAACTCGCTAGGTGACCATGGTCCTGTCACAGGCTTTCAGCCTGGCCTACCTTACCAGGTTGTTGTTGTGAGAGAACGGAGGCAGTGAGTCCAGTGTTTCCTCTAAGCAGTTGTGAGGTCCTGGAGGAAAAATTTAGGCTGCTAGGCAGGAGACTCAAGGCCAGGACCTCCAAGGTAGCCTTCTCAGAAGCGCTCCGTTCCACGCGCAGGGCCGGAGAGACAGGCACAGATCAGGAACCTCAGTGCGCGGATGAAGCGATGGTGTAGGGGGGAAGGGTTCAAGTTTGTTAGGCACTGGGATGCTTTTTGGAACAAGAGGGAGCTGTACAAGAGAGACGCTCTCCACTTGTCCCGGGAAGGAACCAGGCTGCCGGCGCTTAGAATCAAAAAGGTGGCAGAGCAGTTTTTAAACTGAATATTGGGGGGAAGCCGACAGGAGGTGAAAAATCTCTGGTTCGGGATGGTTCATCTCAAAGAGATGAAGGGGTAGCTGTTACTTTCCTACAAGGGAAAGGATCAGAATTGTTATTTGAGACTGTGGCAAATGCTAGAGCCTGCCTAGCAAGGTCTCGAGGCAGCAAGAGGAAGGTTGTGGGCTTAACATGTATGGGGAACTACAGAAGTTTATATACTAATGCTAGAAGTGTCCGAGGCGATTCCTGGTTACAAACTATATAGGATGGATGGGGGGGGGGGGGCGGGGGAAGTTGGAGGTGGGGTGGCTCTGTATGTCAGAGCGGGTATACAGTCCAGTAAGATTGGACAAACATCTGGAGCAGAGGTCCATCAGTGGCTATTAGCCACAAGGTATAGACTCCTCGGTCTGGGGCAAGTGATGCTCTGTATTCTTGGTGCTGGGGGGGGGGGCAACAGTGGGAGGGCTTCTATAGTCCTGGCCCCAGTGGTGGACCTCCTGAGGGCACCTGGTGTTTCTGGCCACTGTGTGACACAGAGTGTTGGACTGGATGGGCCACTGGCCTGATCCAACATTGGCTTCTCTTGTGTTCTTATATGGAACAGAGGTCCATCAGTGGCTATTGGCCACAAGGTACAGATAGGAACTCTCAGTCTGGGGCAAGGGATGCTCTGTATTCTGGGTGCTGGGGGGGCAACAGTGGGAGGGCTTCTGGAGTTCTGGCCCCACTGCTGGACCTCCTGAGGGCACCTGGTGTTTTTGGCCACTGTGTGGCGCAGAGTGTTGGACTGGAGGGGCCACTGGCCTGATCCAACATTGGCTTCTCTTATGTTCTTACGTTCTTAACAGCTCATCTCCTCTCCAGGCTAAAACATCCCCAGAGCTCCTTCAGCCTTTCCTCCTAGGACCTGGTCTCCAAACCCCTCACCGTCTTTGTTGCCCTCCTCTGGACATGTTCCAGCTTGTCTCGATCCTTCTTAAATTGCGGTGCCCGAAACCGAACTCAGTAGGTGAGGTCTAACCAGAGCAGAGTGAAGCGATACCGAAAAGTGCCCACAGACTTAAAAAGCTTGGGGACCCCTCCTCTACATACACAAAGCTTCCCTGGGCTTGACCCTGGGAGCCCCCTAGGGTTGCCAAGTCCCTCGAGCTTACCGGTGGGGGAGAGTCCTCTGCCGGCCGGGAGCTTCATCGGTGCGCGCGCAAAGCGCGTGCGCCGGCTGACATCACCGGAAGTGACGTCAGCAGGTTGGGGGCGTTGCCCTGGCAACGCCCCAACGTGATGGCGTCATTTCCGGGTGACATCATTACATGAGGGAAGTCGTCCAGGCTGGACGACTTTGGGGGCGGGGTTTCCCCCGCCGGCCGAATGCTGGCCGGCGGATCGGGAACCCCTGTAGCAGGGGTTCCCCGTCCCCTGGGCTGACTTGGCAGCCCTAGAGCCCCCCGATCGGTCAGTAACGTCCCCCGAACACGAATGTCAAGCAATGGAGGTCGTCTTGCTGACTTATTGCTTAATCTCGGGGTTGAAGTTCACGCCGGCCTCCCCAGAGCTTCTGCCAGAACTGGGTTTTGAAATCCGCTCAGCCTTGCACTCACGGAGGTCCCAGATCCTCTGCAGGAATGAAGCCTGGTTCGGGAACAACAGCCCCGGACCGGTGTGCAAGGCCCCGGGGACACGGGGAAACGCACCCGGATCCGTGCCTGCTCCACCGTCAACACGCCACCCAGGCGTCTCGGTCATCCCTGGGCTCCTACGGGGCTCAAGCAGTGCCTCGTTTCAGGGGAGATTTTCTTGCCAGCGGAAGCCGGTTCCCCGAGGACCCCAAGGGCTGTGTTCTCTTCGAGCAGCTTCGCTCTCATGCTGTGCGCTTCCCCTCCCTGGGGCTGGCGAGGCAGGCAGCTGCGTTTCACAGGGCCTGTTCCCAGCCCCGGTCCGGGAGTCTCTGGTCCTCTGGCGATGGAGGCCCAGCCGGGGTCCGTGGGAACCAGACAGCCCCGGGCACGGTTCATCCCGGCTGGCTTCCTTCCGCGTCCCCAGGGACCGCGGGGAGGAGGGGAACTCCGGCCAAACTTTCCCTGCGCCGACGGCCACGCTTCAGACGCCAGCATGATGTATGTCCCAAAATATTGTTTTTCGCTGAAGAGTCGGGTGTGGGGAGGAGATGGGAAAAGGGCGGGAAAGGACCAATAGCCGCAGGATTCAGACTCAAGGGCTCGCGTTGCTGGTTTAGTACGCAGGGCTGCCAACTCTGGGCTGGGAAGTTCCTGGAGATTTGGGGGTGGAGCATGGGGAAGACAAGGTTTGGGGAGAGGAGGGGCCTCCGTTTGGTGCAGTGGTTAGGAGCGCGGACTCTAATCTGGGAGAACCGGGTTTGAGTCCCCACTCCTCCACCACATGCAGCTGCTGGATGACCTTGGGTCAGTCACAAGTTCTCTCAGAGCTGTTCTCTCAAGGGCAGTCCTCGAAAGAGCTCTCTCTCAGCCCCACGTACCTCGCAGGGTGTCTGCTGTGGGGAAGGGAAGGGAAGAAATGCTCCAAAGCAGCCATTTTCTCCAGGGGAACTGATCTCTGTACCCTGGAAATGAGCTGTAATAGTGGGAGATCTCCAGGCCCCGCCTGGAGGTTGGCAGCCAGGCATAATGCTTTCTGGTGATGGGGCTGAGACATATGCTGGAGACTCCACTACATGGCCTTTTGAGATCACCTGCTCATTTAATTCTCGGAGACTGGTGGGATGTCTGCAAGAGCTATCTGGGAAGGGATAGGCGCTCTGCACATGGTCAGAGCCATGTCGCTTTTATCAGGTAGCGCTCCATTTTGGTGTAGTGGTTAAGAGCAGCGGACTCCAATCTGTAGAACCGGGTTTGATCCCCCACTCCTCCACATGCAGCTGCTGGCGTGACCTCGGGTCAGTCCCAAGTTCTCTCGGAGCTGTTCTCTCAAGAGCAGTCCTCGGAAGAGCTCTCTCAGCCCCGCCTACCTCCCAGGGTGTCTGTTGTGGGGAGGGGGAGGGAAAGGAGACTGTAAGCTGCTCTGAGGGAAGGGCGGGGTATAAATCCAACTCTTCTTCTTTTTCTTCTCCTCCTCCTCCTCTTCTTCCCCCTCCCCTCCTCTCTCACAAAACTCCCAAGGATCTCTTTGCGCATTGCACCTGTGTGGTGGGAGCTCTTGCCACGCACAGGGGAAGCCAGAAGTCCTGGCCACATGGGAGGGGGTCTGCCCTGCTGCAGCTCTTCCCTTCTTCATGCCAGCCTTGTTCACCCACCGAGGAACTGGGGCCCTGCTGGTGGGGGGAGCACCTTCCTGACAAGGCGGGCTCCAGTTTTTTTTCTTTATGAGTACGCAGGCCGGCCTCGGCAGCCCCCGAAGTGCGGCCGCTGTCAGCTCACATCTTTGTTAACATGCCCAGGTACACTGCCCAGTCAGGCTGCCAACCTCCAGGTGGGGCCTGGAGACTCCCCCCTCCCCCCGCACTTTTACAACTAATCTCCGGACTACAGAGATCGGTTCCCCTGGAGAAAATGGCTGCTTCAGAGGGTGGAGTCTGTGGCATTAGACGCTGCTAGGGCCCTCCACTCCCACACCCTGCCCCCATAGGCTCCACCCCCAAATATCCAGGAGTTTCCCAAGATGGAGCTGCTGGCAACCATACCTCAGTGCACCAGGCAGCGGTGAGCGTGGCCAGTGGAAGAGCTCACAGTCGGGCCGAGGAAACACACAAAGGCAGGCGGGAGGCATCTGGCAGGGTGGAAGGGAAGGAGGTGGGGTTCCCAGCCCCCAGGCGCGGGCTGGAGATCTCCCAGAAGGACATTTGATCTCCGGGTGATAAAGATCGGTTCCCCTGGAGAAAATGGCTGCTTTGGAGAGGGGGGCTGTATGGCACTGTACCCCACGAGGTCCCTCCCCGGCAATGCTTTCTCTAAGCTGTGGAGTCTCGTGAGCAGAAATTCTACTTTGTGAGCTACCGGCATTGTGAGCGAGCGATTTGGCCGCTGCATAAATCAGTTTGCTCTGGAGCCGTCCCTTCCTGAGCTGAGGCAAAAAAGTGTGTGAGCCGGAGGCTAAAAAACTGTGAGCTGGCTCACACTCACTCAGCTTAGAGGGAACACTCCACCTCAAAATTCCCAGGTATTTCTCAAGTGGGAGTCGGAAACCCTAGAAGTAAAGGCATGGGCGGGGAGGGGGGGCTAATGGTGGGTGGAAGAAGGGAAGGGGGCCCTGGGAACTCTCAGCCCTTCATAACCTAGAACCAGCTCTGCGGGAATGTAATGGCACTCTCTTTTCCCAAAGAACTTGGGGGGGGTGTTATGTCTGCTGACCGCCACCGGGCGCCAGCGGCAGACAGTCAGAGCTTGACTCCGAGAGACAATAGGGGTCAAGGATCCTAGACCACTGCTAGCCCTCCAATAAGAACTCTGGCGGGAAATTCAAACCCGCCAATAGGACTTCTGGGTGTGTCCTAAGCGTTGTATATAGCTGGCCATCTCGGCCACTATTGCATGCTTCTTGTGTACTCAGTGAATCCATGCTGATCACTATGTCGTAGTCCGGACTTTCCATGCATCAAACCCAGTACACAATAGTGGTGATCAGGGGTCATTTTGTAGAAAAAGAGGGGAGGAGCTCATTAGCATAACTCATTTGCATAACTCATTTGCATATACCACACCCCCTAACATACCGGAAGTGTATCAGAAGGCAACACCCACCCCTCAGGCTCCACTCCACAGGTGAGGGAAACTGACCTGCTCTTCCTCCATTCCCTTCCCCATCCAATACTCTGTGCAATAAAAATAAGCGTCAAGAACACACCCTCATTCTCTTCCTGCTCCCTTGAAACCACCAGGTTTCAAGTAGACTTGAGATACCCAGGACATGTGCACCACCCATCCCTTCCCCTTCCCCTCCCCACAACAAGACACCCTGTGAGGTAGGTGGGGCTGAGAGAGGTCTTTGGAGAACTGCTCATGAGAGAACAGCTCTGAGAGAACTTGTGACTGGCCCAAGGTCACACCAGCAGCTGCATGTGGAGGAGTCGGGAATCAAACCCGGTTCTCCCAGATGAGAGTCCAACTCTTGACCACTACACCAAACTGATGGGGTGGAAGCTGCTGAAGGGTTGGTGAAATTTCTCCAGTACTTATGTGCCACGTGCCCAGATAAAAAATGGGATACTTAGAAAATTTATATGCCACCTTGAGCAAGTCTCTGGAAAAGCAGCACACAGTCATAAAAGGAACAAGGATAAAATTATCAATATTAAAACAAAACATTAAAAACAATAAAGACCCTAGCAGGGCTTTCCCCGGGGCGCTGCGCCTCTGCACTGCTCGGGGAAGCCGAGGAGGGGGCGGGGCTTGGTCATGTGCCCACCCCCTGGGCTCCTCACTCCCGGAGCCGCGCTCCTGTGCGCTCCCGCTCCAACGGACCCCTGGTGGTGATGAAGGTGGGATCCCGCTGAGCGAACCGGGCTGCGGCGACCCCAAGGAAGGAGGACCTCTGCCACTGCTCCAGCCATGAGCACTGAAGGCACCCAGGGAAACACTTCCGCGTCGCAAGCACCGCGCAGCATGATGGCAGTCGCTCCGGGAGCAGGACTTGTCCCGCTGTTCGACCCGGCACAGCCCCAGCACTGGGAAGCCTGGGTCGAGGGACTCAAGTCCATCCTGATATTCTACCAGGTGACGGAGGAGGATCGCAAGAGGGGTCTCCTCACTGGTTCGTGCGGCACCGCCACACCTCTGGGGTTCCCACAATCCCATCCAAGTTGGGATTAGCTGAAAACTCCACTTTTCGGCCTCTCCCCCTCCTGCCCTCTCCTGTCTCTTTGTGTTCGGCCAGGCTCCGAAACCCTTCCCTTCTTCGTAACGCCGCCCTTATGGGCCGTTTCCCACATTACAAATGTCAGCCTTTAGGGCAGGGATTTACAGGCCACCGGGGCATAGAAGCCGAGATGTTTTTATTCCGTTGTTTAAATTCAATTGCCCATACGTTTTTTTTAATTTGTTTAAATATTTTATATCCAATTATTTTAAATGTGGTTTTAATGTTTTGGAGTCCACCCATCTGGGAAGCCTTTTTTGGTGTGGGAAGGCAGCATCACTATGAGCCAGTTTGGTGTAGTGGTTAAGTGCGCGGACTCTAATCTGGGAGAACCGGGTTTGATTCCCCACTCCTCCACTTGCACCTGGCTGGATGACCGTGGGCAAGCCATAGCTCTGTACCAGCTGTTCTTGAAAAGGAGCAGTTTCTGTCAGAGCTCTCTCAGCCCCACCTACCTCACAGGGTGTCTGTTGTGGGGAGGGGAAGGGAAAGGAGTTTGTAAGCCGCTCTGAGACTCCCTTGGGGAGTGGAGGGCGGGGTATAAATCCAATCTCTTCTTCTTCTTCTCTATGTCTGCAATGCATACGTAAATGAAGATCTCTGATCGGTCACTACGGTCAGCTTCAGTTGCGCTACTCAAAGGATTTTCTCATTTTTGACATTCGTGTGTACCCCCTCGGCACTGTGGCCCATGAACAGGGCCAGTTATAATATACCTGGCTACAGTGATCCATGCATTGGTCACCTCAAGACTGGATTAATGTAATGCTCTCTACATGGGGCTGCCCTTGTCCCAAATCCGGAAGCTGCAGCTGGTGCAGAATGCGGCAGTGCGGCTGTTGTTGGGTCTCCCTAGACGGGAGCACATCCAGCCCGCCTTAAAAACACTGCACTGGCTGCCTATAGCATACTGGATAAGGTTCAAGGTGCTGGTACTTACCTATAAAGCCCTATATGGTCAGGGACCTATCTACCTGAGGGACCGCCTCTCCCTGTAGCACCCCAAAAAGCACTATGATCGGGTTCCCAGAGCCGCCTGGTCCTTCCAGGACCGAAGGAGGCCCGGTTGGCGGTAACGAGGGCCAGGGCCTTTTCGGTGGCGGCCCCGTCCTGGCGGAACGAGCTCCCGGATAACATCAGGGCCCTGCAGGACCTTTTACACTTCCGCAGGGCCTGCAAGACGGAGCTCTTCCACCAGGCTTTCAAATAGGGGCCGCCTCGACCTCATAGCCCTGGCCCGGCTACTGTAAACTGCCAATGGACCAACAGCACCGGTTGGAATGCCTGAAGAAGTTTGGAAATGCTACTTGGTTATGGGTGCTGAATGTTGCCATTATGTATAGTATTTTTAAACTTGTATAGTATTTTATTGTATTTTATGGGAACTGTTGTTAGCCGCCCTGAGCCCGCCGAGAGGTGGGGAGGGCGGGATAAAAATCAAATCAAATAAATAATAAATAAGTAAATACTGGGTCCAGACGCATTGCAGCTCATGGTTTATTTACAGATGGAAAACAGGAACTGCTTGGCAGGGCTCGGGGGTCTGCTTATATGGAGGTGCAAACCACACCCTTGGTCCCATCCGAGCCCCGTGATAGGATTATCTACAAGACACCTTTGACCATAGGTCCACTTTAGGATCCTGGGTGGCCAAATTACGATCCGCCTGGGCTATCGTCTACCAAAGCGAAGAAGCTTCGGTACTTTGCCCAACCTCGTGTGCGATCCCAACCGCGTGCGCGGTTGTCGTATCCTCTGTGTGGGGAGGTGTTGTGTTCTAATGGCGACCGCATACGCAGTCGCCATTAGAACACAGCACCCCTCCCCACATAGTTCAGACCTTCCCTAGTACACCAAGTCCCTTAGGTAGGTGGGCCTTCTCCGTTCTCTGGTCGAGCAGGGTAGTACCGGTTTTGTGGCGGGCTGCTTGGGGACTGCCTCTGCTGGTTTGGGGGAAGAGTCCGGCCTGTCGGCTGGGGCCGGTGCTGGAGGGATGTCCATGTGTGTGTCGGCCAATGCGCTCGGCTGGGGTTTGTAGGAGCGGGTGATCCTCGTTTGCCCTCCTCGTCTTGCTCTCCTTGGGTGCTTCGGTGTCTGCTGGCAGGAGACGACGGTGCAGCTGGTCAATATGACGCTTCCACAGTTGACCATCTTCTCCTGAGCGGATTTACCAATTCAGCGGGCAAAGCAAAGAGTCTAGCCTAGAATCCTTGCTTTGCCCGCTGAATTGTCGTATCCTCTGTGATGTAGAATATACCTTTGTAATTGTGTAGATACATGGTGCCTGTTCCTTTTTCCTTGAGAAATTTGACAAAACAGTTGGAAACACTGACTGAGAACCCGGTTCTGATGAAGTTTTCCCCCCGAAACGAAGACTTACTCCGGAAACCGTCATTAACCTGACCCTATCTGTACTTACCTGGGATACAATTTTTCAGTGTGCTGGATGTCCTATTGCTTTAATTTCTCAGTATTTGGCTTAAATTTGTATAATTGTTCTTGTTGGTATTTTCTTTTCACACATTCCATTCTTATATTAGCGCTTTCCATACAGTTTTTCTCCTGCTTCTGTCTAGCCTTCCAGGTGGGGCCTGGGGATCTCCCACTTTTACGACTGATCCCCAGCTGAGAGAGATCGGCTCCCCTGGAGAAAATGGCTGCTTTGAAGGGTGGTCTCTATGGCATTGGACCATGCTGAGGCCCCTCCCCTCCCCAAACCCCGCCCTCTCCTGGCTCCACCCCACAAAGTCTCCAGTATTTCCCAACCCAAAGCTGGCAACCCTACTGAGAGTTGAGATTATTCCACAATCTCACCATTCTTGCACAGAGTTATGTCCCACTGATCTCAACATTGGCTGCTCTTGAGAAAGTCGGCCGACGGCTGCAGCTTGAACAACAACATTCAAGGGATAACTCCAGCAAACTTTGTCACAGAACAGACATCTTCACAAACTTAACTTCATTTATACCCATTATCCACTTTTCACACCTTTTCAGACAACCCAAGCAGGTAAAACAAATGGGTATTTTGTGGGGAGATATGATGCCGTAGACATCACTGGTTTGTTGTGAGGATAAAACGGAGAGGAGACGGCCACGGAGCTCATTTGAAGACTAGGAGCCAACCTCTCTCCTCCCTCTCTCTCTCTCTCTGCCTCAGCTACCTCAAAGGTTGTGAAGAGAATAAAATGAAGAGAAAACCAATGAAACCTGCTGGATGACTTGGAACCAGTGTTCCCTCTAAGCTGAGCTAGTGTGAGCTAACGGACAGCTGTTTAGCCTCCGGCTCACACATTTTTGTCTCGGCTGCAGGAAGGAGGGCTCCAGAGCAAACTCATTCATGCCGCAGCCAAATCGCTCACGCACAGCTCCAATGCCAGTAGCTCACCAAGTAGAATTTTTGCCCACAAGACTCCACGGCTTAGAGGGAGCACTGCTTGGAACCAGCCATGGATTTTCTCTCCGCCTCACCTACTCTGCAGGGGTGTTGGGAGGATAAAAAGGGCAGAGAAAAAGACCACGAAGCTCACTGAACGAATTCTCTCCTTCTCTCTCACACACAGGCGCTCTCTCTCTCTCTCTCTTTGCCTAAACCAGGGGTGGGCAAATTGCGGCCCGGGGGCCACATGCGGCCCGCCACAGAGTTTTTTGCGGCCCGCCAAGACAGTCGGCCACGTGGTTTCTCAACAAGCAATCTCCTGATTTCAAAAAAATTGTAGAAAAGTGTGATAGGGTACATTTGTCTCATTAAACTGATTCTAAAATTAAATGTGCTTGCAGCTATAGATGATATGAAATTAGCACAATAAATAAATTGAATAAAACTACCACTATTTTATTTAATTTATATTTATTGATTTTTATGATACAATTTGTACCGTTTCTGAAATGCAAAGTTAACTAACGAATGCAATCATTTTAAAAGGTGCGGCCCTCCGCTAACCCTCCGCTCCCACAAAGTGGCCCCCCAGCCAAAACAATTGCCCACCCCTGGCCTAAACTATCTAACAGGGTTGTAATGGGGGGACAAAATGGAGAAGGGACAAACTGTGAAGATCATCAGGTCACCTGGGTTCATTCTCTCTTGCAGCCTGACTTACCTCGCAGGGTTGCAGGAGGCCCCCAAGCAAGCCGCACGCGCATGCGCACACACACACGCATGCAGGACTCCTGCAGGTTCCCCCACCCCGAGGAAGAAAACGTGCGGCTGGGCAGGCTGGAGCCAAGGTGGCGAGGCAGAGGTGGTTGTCCCTGGGAAGCGCCGAGAGACCCTGGCCGCCCCTGGAGAGCCCGAAAGAAGGGGCAGCAATTCCCCAGCAGCCCCGACCGAGACCGAGCAAGAAAGGCCTGGCCGGGGGGGGGGGGGGCAGCAGGCTTCAGACGTGGGGGGGGGGCGATCTGGGCCGTGAACCATCTCCCCTCCCCTCCCCTCAGCAAGCAGAGATGGCCTGTACATCCCTGTGGCCTCCCAAGCCAATTGCTGCCGTGGGGGAGGCAGCGAAGCGTCTGAATTGGCGGGAAGAACTCACCACGCAGCCGACCGGAGAAGAGGCCAAGCGCCGGACAGCCAGGGTGGCCTCAGGTTGGCAGGGAAGCCATGCTCCTCGATCTCTCTCGCCGGCAGCGGTGCTGGCCTTGCACAGCGCAAGCCCCCTGGTCCACGTCAGGACTGGGGCGCCCCACTGGAACGGAGGCCTCCAGTCGGCCCAGAAGAGAGAGGGACTAGCCGCTGGGCAGCGGCACCTTCTCTGGGAGGAGCTGAGAAGGAGGAACCCCCTCACTTCCCCCTCAAGAGAAGGGGGGCAATGGCGGCAGCAGCGCGTGACTTCCTCCAAGAGCCTCTCCCCCCTACCCGAGCAGGGCGCGAGCGGAGGAAGGGGAGGGCCGGGTGGGGCAGGCGGCAGGCAGGCCAGTGCGCTCTTGTCAAGCTGACGCCCTAGGCAACTGCCTAAGTTGCCTCTATGGATGGCTCAGCCCTGCCCACGAACCTGGGTATGGAGCTTCTACTTCTGTAAGCATCAAAAGGGTGAAAGTAGGGTTCCCAATCTCCAGGTGGGGCCTGGAGGGCTCCAGACTACAGAGATTAGTTCCCCTGCAGGGAAGGACTGCTCTGGAGTTATAGTTCCAGGAGATCTCAAGGCCTTGCCTGGACATTTTCTCCTTGCCACTTCCCAGCTGAAAAGCAGCCTCACTCCAAGCTGCTTTTACCCTCACTGTGAAACAAATACAGGGTTAAGGACAATGGAATGAGACCAGATTGGTCTTCTAGCATCATTACAACACCAGAAGAGCCCTGCTGGATCAGACCAGTGGTCCACCTAGTCCAGCATCCCGTCTCCCACAGTGGCCAGCCAGTTCCTCTGGAGGTCCAACAACAAGGCAGAGAGGCCGAGGCCTTCATAAAAAGATTAAGAAGAGCCCTGCTGGATCAGACCAGTGGCCCATCTAGTCCAGCCTCCTGTCTCACACAGTGGCCAACCAGTTCCTCTGGAGGTCCAGCAACTGGGCAGAGAGGCCGAAGCCATCATAAGAACACAAGAAGAGCCCTGCTGGATCAGACCAGTGGTCCATCCAGTCCAACATCCTGTCTCACACAGCAGCCAATCAGTTCCTCTGGAGGTCCAGCAACTTGGCAGAGAGGGTGAGGCAAACATGAGAACACAAGAAGAGCCCTGCTGGATCGGACCAATGATCCATCTAGTCCAGCATCCTGTTTCACACAGCAACCAGCCAGTTCCTCTGGAGGGCTAGCAGCAGGGCAGAGAGGCTGAGGCTTTCCCCTGATAAAAACATCAGAAGAGCCCTGCAGGATCAGACCAGTGAGGGTCCTTCCAGTCCAGCCTCCTGTCTCACACAGGGGCCAGCCAGTTCCTCTGGAGGTCCAACAAGAGGACATAGAGGCCGAGGCCTTCCCCTGATGTTGCTTCCTGACTTTGGGATTCAGAGATTCGCCGTCTCTAAATGTGGAAGTTCCCTTCAGCCACCATGGCTAGCAGCCCCTGATAGATGTCTCCGCCGCAAATCTTTGTGTCTATTCCTGTGGCCATCACTACAGTTTGGTGTAGTGGTTTGGTGTAGTGGTTAAGTGCGTGGACTCTAATCTGGGAGAACCGGGTTTGATTCCCCACTCTTCCACTTGCACCTGGCTGGATGGCCTTGGGCAAGCCGTAGTTCTCGCACAGCTGTCCTTGAAAAAGAGCAATTTCTGTCAGAGGTCTCTCAGCCCCACCTACCTCACAGGGTGTCTGTTGTGCGGAGGGGAAGGGAAAGGAGTTTGTAAGCCGCTCTGAAACTCTTAAGTGAGTGTCTTCTTCTTCTTCTAATCTCTTCTTCTTCTTCTACATCCCCTGGCAGCGAATCCCACATTTCAATCCCTCTCTGTGCAAAGCAGTATTTCCTTCTGCCCAGCCCGAACCTGCTGACTGTCAGCTTTGCTGGATGCCCTCGAGTTTCACTGTTTTTGGAGAGGTAGAAAAGGTGTTCTCTGTCAGTCTCTCTAGCCCATGCATAAAGCTAAACGGAGCTAGGACATCAACTCTGCTAGAGCTGCCAACCTCCAGGTAGGGCCTGGAGATCTCCCAGAATTACAATTCATCTCCAGACTACAGAGATCAGCTTCCCTGGAGAAAATGGCTGCTTTGGAGGGTGGACTGTGTGGCGTTGCTGGGGACTCTCCTTCCCCAAACCTCACCATCCCCAGGTTCACCCTCAAATCTCCAGGAATTTTTTAACCTGGAGCTGGCAAGCTTACATCTGAGCTAGGCCCCACAGCCCCTCAGAGGATACTCAGATCTGGTAGGAAATGGGGTTCAAACTTGGCCAACTGGTATCATCCAGGGCCTGTTGTGCTCCAAGAAAGTGGGGGGAGCAGGGGTCATTTCGTAGAAAAAGAAGTGCAGGAGCTCATTAGCATAACTCATTTGCATAACTCATTTGCATATGCCACACCCCCTAACATACCGGAAGTGTGTCAGAAGGCCACACCCACCCCTCAGGCTCCACTCCACAGGTGAGTGAAACTGACCTGCTCTTCCTCCAGTCCCTTCCCCATCCAACACTTTGTGCAATAAAAATAAGCGTCAAGAACACACCCTCCTTCTCTTCCTGCTCCCTTGAAACCACCAGGTTTCAAGTAGACTTGAGATACCCAGGACATGTGCACCACCCATCCCTTCCCCTTCCCCTCCCCACAACAAGACACCCTATGAGGTAGGTGGGGCTGAGAGAGGTCTTTTGAGAACTGCTCATGAGAGAACAGCTCTGAGAGAACTTGTGACTGGCCCAAGGTCACACCAGCAGCTGCATGTGGAGGAGTGGGGAATCAAACCCGGTTCTCCCAGATGAGAGTCCAACTCCTGACCACTACACCAAACTGAAGGGGTGGAAGCTGCTGAAGGGTTGGTGAAATTTCTCCAGTACTTATGTGCCATGTGCCCAGATAAAAAATGGTATACTTAGAAAATTTACATGCCACCTTGAGCAAGTCTCTGGAAAAGCAGCACACAGTCATAAAAGGAACAAGGCTAAAATTATCAATATTAAAACAAAACATTAAAAACAATAAAGACCCTAGCAGGGCTTTCCCCGGGGCGCTGCGCCTCTGCACTGCTCGGGGAAGCCGAGGAGGGGGCGGGGCTTGGTCATGTGCCCGCCCCCTGGGCTCCTCACTCCCGGAGCTGCGCTCCTGTGCGCTCCCGCTCCAACGGACCCCTGGGGGGGAGTATGGAGGAAGAGGAGAGGAAGGGGTGGTTTGCCATGACAGAAACCAAAACCATTTGGCAGCTCTCTGGCCTTCCCAGATCACTCCTTTCATACACACCCTAGCAGACAAATCACCCCCTGTTCCGGCATCTCACAACACATGCGACTGGGTACAAAACTGATAGGGTAGCCAACCCCAGGAGGGGCCCTGGAGCAATGCTCCCTCTAAGCGGTGGAGTCTTGTGAGCAAAAATTCTACTTTGTGGGCTACTGGCTTTAAAGCTGTGAGCGAGCGATTTGGCTACTGCATAAATTAGTTTGCTCTGGAGCCCTCCATCCTGAGCTGAGACAAAAACGTGTGAGCCGGAGGCTGAAAACCTGTGAGCTAGCTCACACTAACTCAGTTTAGAGGGAACACTGCTGGAGACCTCCCAAAATTACAACTGATCTCCAGACAACAGAGAGCAGTTTCCCCTAGAGAAAACAGCTGCTTTGGAGGCGGACTTTATAGCATTAGAATCATAGAGTTGGAAGGGAGCTCCAGGGTCATCCAGTCCAACCCCCGTCCACAATGCGGGAAATTCACAAATCCCTCCCCACACATACACCCCCAGTGACCCCTGCTCCATGCCCAGAAGATGACAAAAAAACCTCCAGGATCTCCAGCTAAACTGGCCTGGGAGAACTGGGTTTGATTCCCTACTCCTCCACTTGCAGCTGCTGGTGTGACCTTGGGTCAGTCATAAGTTCTTTCAGAGCTGTCCTCTCAAGGGCAGTGCTCGATAGAACTCTCTCAGCCCCACCTACCTCATAGGGTGTCTGTTGTGGGGAGGGGAAGGGAAACTGATAAGGTAGCCCACCCCAGGAGGGGCCTGGAGACCTCCCGAAATTACAACTGATCTCTCCAGACAACAGAGATCAGTTTCCCCTAGAGATAATAGCTGCTTTGGCAGTGGATTTAACAGCATTAGAATCATAGACTTGGAAGGGACCTCCAGAGTCATCTAGTCCAACCCCCTGCACAACGCAGGAAATTTAAAAATACTCCCCCCCCCCAAAAAAAACTCTCTCTCTCACACACACACAGTGACTGCTATTCCACACCTAGAAAATGACAAAAAAGCCCTCCAGGATCCCTGGCCAAACTGGCCTGGAGAACAGGCGTCCTGACCCCAAAGTGGCGATCGGCATTTCCCTGGGCGTGTAAGAAAGGGCCACGAGAATTAAGCACTGAGGCCACTCCTCCCTGCCCTCCCTCTCGCGATCTGCCCAAGTTCACAGAATCCGCACTGCTGTCCGATGGCTATCCAGCCTCTGCTTGAAAACCTCCAAAGAGAGGGAGCCCCCCACCTCCCGAGGAAGCCTGTTCCACTGAGGAACCGCTCTAAATGTCAGGAAGTTCTTCCTTATGTTTAGCTGAAAACTCTTCTGATTTCATTTCAACCTGCTGGTTCTGGTCCGACCTTCTGGGGCAACAGAAAACGACTCCACACCATCCTCTATAGGTGTAGAAAGTAGCTTCTGAGCTGCAACGTGGGATCCAAACTCCAGCTGCCAGTTTTCCTAAGATCCTGTGCTTCTTGGAAGAGCACATGAGTGAAACTTGTCCAGGGGGTGCCAGCATGGCTAAACTCTCCAGTAACAAAGCTCCTTTCCCACTACTGCATCTATCTCATCACCTGGTTTGCTTCCCTTGGACTATGTAGCTGTGAGCCACACCCCCAAACTAGGTATGATCCAGGAGACATCTGGAGTGTTGCCCTAGAGTTCTAATTTTGTAATGTAATGCAGGGGGTGGGGGTTAACCCTTTCCTTACAGGCCATTTCGCCAGTCGAAGTCACACATACCACCCAAGGTGCTTTCTCAGTCGCAAGATCCCAGAAATGCTATTGAGATGCACTGCTAATGAATGTTTGGTGTCGTGGTTAAGCACGGGGACCCTAATCTGGGAGAACCGCGTTTGATTCCCCACTCCTCCACTTGCAGCTGCTGGATGACCTTTGGTCAGCCACAAGTTCTCTCAGAGCTGTTCTCTCAAGAGCATTCCTTGAAAGAGCTCTCTCAGCCCCACCGACCTCACAGGGTGTCTGTTGTGGGGAGGGGAAGGGAAAGGAGTTTGTAAGCCGCTTTGAGACTCTGAGTGAATGACAGGGTATAAATCTAATCTCTTCTTGTCTTCTTCTTCTCCTAATTTTTTGGGGGGGGCACTTAATCTCCAGCACCCCTCGCTGTCCGACTCAGCTGTTTCCCGTCCTTCTGTGGCTTCGAGCGGTTCCGTCTTGGCAGGCGGTTGTTCACCCCTCCCGGCTCTGAGCAAGCTGCCCTGGGCGGGCGGGAACAAACGCTCAGCCGCTGGGCCTCAATTGAGGCCTGCCCGGGTCCATTTTTAGCCTGGAGCCAGGCTGGCAGCTCAGGCTCTTACCGCATGTCTCGGAGACGTGAATCAATAGCCCAAAGCCGCTCGAGCCCGGCTGGGAAACTCCCGAGGGGAAGCGGGCTCCAGAGGGAAGCGGGCGAAAGCAACCTCGAGACGTGCCCAGCCTGACGAAAGAACAGGTCAACAGGGGAAAGAGTGAGGAACCAGGGCAGGCTGCCGGCCTCTCCATTTATCTGCACGGCCAGCCGTGGTACGGCCGCCGGCCGGTCCCTAAATTCCTCCCTGTCCCCAAACCCAGCCTCCTTTCCCTCCCACCCAGCTCCAAAGGTGGGCGACAGAATTCCGGGCCGAGCCAGGCTCCTGGGATCCAGACAGGAAGGAGACGTCAGCGGCTTTCGGCGTAACTCAAACCAGATGAGGCTGGCTGCTCCTGTTTTCCAGCCAGGGCCACGGGGTGGTCAGCGACAGGAACTGGTCAGGGGCTGTCAGCAGGAAATAGTCTGGGAGGAAACCGAGGTGGAATAAGTTTGCTGGCAGGCGGGAGCGCTCTGCTCGCCCCCTCCCTGCCCCCGCCACTTAGCCAAATCCCGGCTTCTTCCGGACACTTTGCAATCCGGAGGTACAAACACGGTGCCTCTTGGAATGCTTGGAATCATAGAATCAAAGAGTTGGAAGGGACCCCTGGGGTCATCTAGTCCAACACAACGCAGGAAATGCACAAATACCTCCCACTCCACACTCCCCCAGTGACCCCTGTTCCAGGCCCGGAAGATGACAAAAAGCCTCCAGGATCCCCGGCCAACTGCTGGAGAAAAATTGCTCCTGGACCCCAAAGTGGCGATCGGCATTTCCCTGGGCGTGTGAGCTGGAGGCTGCGAATGATTTCTGGGCAGTAAAATGGTATTAGCCCTGACCTGGATGGTCCAGCTAGCCGGAGCTCATCAGACCCTGAAAGCTAAGCCGGATCGGCCCCGGTTAGTACTTGGATGGGAGACCACCAAGGAAGTCCAGGGTTGATCCACAGAGCCGGGAAATTGCAAGCTGTCTCTGTTCATCTACCCTGACCTTGCTGGCCCAGGCTGGTCTGATCTCACGAAATTTCAGAAGCTAAGCAGAGAATAATAGAATCCTAGAGTTGGAAGGGACCTCCGGGGTCATCCAGTCCAACCCCTGCACAATGCAGGGAATTCACTAATACGTCCACACACACACAACCCCAGTGACCACTGTTTCATGCCCAGATGACCACAAAAAAAACCCCTCCAGGATCTTCAGCCAAATTGGCCTGGAGAAAAATAGCTTCCGGACCCCAAAGCGGTGATCAGGGGTCCGTTGGAGCGGGAGCGCAGAGGAGCGCAGCTCCGGGAGTGAGGAGCCCAGGGGGCGGGCACATGACCAAGCCCCGCCCCCTCCTCAGCCTCCCCGAGCAGTGCAGAGGCGCAGCGCCCCGGGGAAAGCCTTCTAGGGTCTTTATTGTTTTTAATGTTTTGTTTAAATATTGATAATTTTATCATTTTTCCTTTTATGACTGTGTGCTGCTTTTCCAGAGACTTGCTCAAGGTGGCATATACCTTTTCTAAGTATACCATTTTTTATCTGGGCACATGGCACATAAGTACTGGAGAAATTTCACCAGCCCTTCAGCAGCTTCCCCCCCATCAGTTTGGTGTAGTGGTCAGGAGTTGGACTCTAATCTGGGAGAACCGGGTTTGATTCCCCACGCCTCCACATGCAGCTGCTGGTGTGACCTTGGGCCAGTCACAAGTTCTCTCAGAGCTGTTCTCTCGTGAGCAGTTCTCAAAAGACCTCTCTCAGCCCCACCTACCTCACAGGGTGTCTTGTTGTGGGGAGGGGAAGGGGAAGGGATGGGTGATGCACATGTCCTGGGTATCTCAAGTCTACTTGAAACCTGGTGGTTTCAAGGGAGCAGGAAGAGAATGAGGGTGTGTTCTTGACGCTTATTTTTATTGCACAAAGTATTGGATGGGGAAGGGAATGGAGAAAGAGCAGGTCAGTTTCACTCACCTGTGGAGTGGAGCCTGAGGGGTGGGTGCTTCCTTCTGACATACTTCCGGCATGTTAGGGGGTGTGGCATATGCAAATGAGTTATGCTAATGAGCTATGCTAATGAGCTCCTGCACCTCTTTTTCTACGAAATGACCCCTGGCGGTGATCAGCATTTCCCTGGGTGTGTGAGCTGGAGGCTGTGGAAGATTTCTGGGCGGTAAAATGGTGCAAAAAGGTCAGCATTAGCCCTGGATAGTACGTGGATGGAAAACCACTGAAGAAGTCCAAGGTTGATCCCAGGGGTCATTTCGTAGAAAAAGAGGTGCAGGAGCTCATGAGCATACCTGTTAGCATGACTCATTAGCATACGCCACGCCCCCGACATCACCAGAAGTGTGTCGGAAAGGGAAGCAATGGGGGGGGCATCTTCAAAAGCCTCCCCTTCCCCAGCTGGCCTGCCAAGGCAGTGGGGGGCAAAGCGAGAAGGGCCCCATAGAATACAATGGAAAGACCCTTACTTTTTCCCCACCATAGAGAACAATGGAGGGAATGAGGGCAACCTGTCTTGGGGCCCGTAGAATTGGACCCCGTGATCCAATCTTCTTGAAACTCGGTGGGTATTTGGGGGAGAGGCTCCAGCAGCTGCCCGGTAAGTTTGGAGCATCTCCCTCAAACCCCCTCCCCTCCCGCCGCTTTTTAAGCCACCGCCGAATTTCGGCAACAATTTGGCGGCCGGCCGAATCAGATCAGAGAATCTGATTCGTCCCGTGGCTGCCCTAGTGCCCACTCCTGGGCTGGTGGAGCGCTGCTTCGCCTCACTCCGGCCCCAAAGGACCCCTGGTTGATCCACAGAACCAGGAAATGGCAAACCACCTTCTGTTCATCTTTTTTGACCTAGATGGCCCAGGTTGACCTGATCCCATCAAATCTCAGAAGGTAAGCAGGGCTGGCCCTGGTTAGTACTTGGATGGGCGACCACCAAGGAAGTCCAGGGGTTGGCTTTGAAAGTCTTTGGCTTTGAAAACCCAACAGAGTCATAAGAACATAAGAGAAGCCAACGTTGGATCACGCCAGTGGCCCATCCAGTCCAACACTCTGTGTCCCTCTTGAAGCCGTCCATGCTTGTAGCCGCCACCACCTCCTGTGGCAGTGAATTCCACATGTGAATCACTCTCCCATTTAACTCATGCATATCTATCTCTTCTTCTGTGCATTGTAACCTTTTTTCTCAATAAAGGCGCTTGTTCGGGGGGGGAAATCACTCTTTGGGTGAAGAAGGACTTCCTTTTATCCGTTCTAACCCAGCGGCTCAGCAATTCCATGGAGTGCCCCCGAGTTCTTGTCTTGTGAGAAAGGGAGAAAAGGACTTCTTTCTCTGCCTGCTCTATCCCAGGCATAACCCTATCCTAGGCATAATTGTGCATAGTCACCTCAAGCCAACTATGACGTGATGGCATTTTCCGGGCCCCCAAGGTAGAACTGCTCCTTTTCACCCCAACCAACTTGTGCAATCCAGAGGCAGCACTGCAGAGAGGAGCCCTGCATCAAAAGGCCAGGCATCGCTCAAACAAGTGAGCCAAGCAAGAAAAAAAGAGCACATCCTGTCCTGACTCCGCCCCTACTCCCAACTGCTGTATGGAAAGTCAGTTGATGGCGACTTACAGCCTGGGAAAAGCCGACTGTGGGATACGGGCCAGGAGACCTGGACGTTTTCGCTTCTGCCAGGGAAAGAATGCCATTTCTGAGTTTTGGAAACTGGCTGGCAGGAGTTCCCAGGCTTTAGCTGTTACAGTATGGCGCTGGAGAAGACTCTTGAGTGTCCCTTGGACTGCAAGGAATTAGTCAATCCTAAAGGAAACCAACCCTGACTGTTCCCTGGAAGGCCAGATCCTGAAGCTGAAGCTCAGATACTTCGGCCACCCAATGAGAAGGGAGCACTCCCTGGAGAAGACCCTGAGGCTGGGAAAGACGGAAGGTCAAAGCAGAAGGGGGCGGCAAAGGATGAGAGGGTTGGACAGTGTGATCGATGCAACGAACGTGAAATCAAGCAAACTCTGGAGGGCAACAGAGGACAGGAGGGCCTGCCGTGATGTGTTCCATGGGGTCGCGAAGAGTCGGACACGACTGTGCGACTGAACAACAAGCCGTTACTTTGGGACTGGGACTCAAGGCTCTATGAACCCGAGAGGGCCTCTGGCGTGTCTTCTCCACCAGCAGCCCCCACACGACCTACTATGCATTACAAAGGATATTACAAAACATCATGTGATCTCCGGTACCTTCTCCTCCCCAGGAAGCAGACCTCTCAGAGTTGCCCAAGGTCTTCAGGTGCCACTGGACTCGAACTCTGTTCTAAAGTTTCATTCTGCACATGAAAACTTATCCCCAGAAATAGAAGAAGAAGAAGAAGAAGAGATTGGATTTATACCCCGCCCTTCACTCACTCGGAGTCTCAGAGCGGCTTACAAACTCCTTTCCCTTCCGCTCCCCATAGCAGGCACCCTGTGAGGTAGGTGGGGCTGAGAGAGCTCTGACAGAAACTGCTCCTTGAGAGAACAGCTCTGAGAGAACTATGGCTTGCCCAAGGTCATCCAGCCAGGTGCAAGTGTAGGAGTGGGGAATCAAACCCGGCTCTCCCAGATTAGAGTCCGCGCACTTCACCACTACACCAAACTGGCTCTCGCGCACTTAACCACTACACCAAATAAGCTTTGTTGGTCTTGATGGTGCCACTGGACTCGAACTCTGTCCTAAAGTTTCATTCTGCACATGAAAGCTTATCCCCAGAATTAAACTTTGTTGGTCTTGAAGGTGCCACTGGACTCACACTTGGGTTCTCCTGCTTTAGAGAAACACGGCTCCCCACCTGGATCTATCTGAAACTCTTGCTGGTCCTTAAGGAGGAGGAGGAGGAGGAGAAGATGATGATATTGGATCTATATCCCGCCCTTCACTCAGAGTCTCAGAGCGGCTTACAATCTCCGTTCCCTTCCCCTCCCCACAACAGACATCCTGGGAGGCAGGTGGGGCTGAGAGAGCTCTCTCAAGGACTGCTCCTGAGAGAACAGCTCCGAGAGAACTTGTGACTGACCCAAGGTCACCCCAGCAGCTGCAAGTGGAGGCATGGGGAATCAGACCCGGTTCTCCCAGATCAGAGTCCGCGCTCCTAACTACCACCCCAAACTGGCTCTCCTGGACTTGAATCTCACCATTCTACAGAAGACCGATTCGGCCACCCTCTGAAACTCTCCTGAACGTTTGGGTTTTTCTCCAGCTTGGCCGGTAATGTAAAGGCCAAAGTGAAAGGGCGGTTCCAACTTAAAAGTGGCCCTGGGCATTCTCCCAGCATCCAGCCAGTGTTCCCAAAGCCCATCCGGGGCCACGGCAGCCACGGCAGCAGTGTTTCCTTGCACGAGCAACCTGCTCCAGTGTGTGCAGCTTAGGGTTGCCAGCCCCCAGGTGGGACCTGGGGATCTCCCGCTTTTACAACTGATCCCCAGCTGACAGAGATCAGCTCCCCTGGAGAAAATGGCTGCTTTGAAGGGTAGACTCTATGGCATTATACTATGCTGAGGCCCCTCCCCTCCCCAAACCCCGCCCTCTCCTGGCTCCACCCCCAAAGTCTCCAGGTATTTTCCAACCCAGACTTGGCAACCCTAGTGCAGCTGGTATCTTGCCAGGCTCCCTCGGTGCCTGGGCGGTTCCCCACCCTTGGACAGTCTCCGCTTCTCGGGGAAATGAGGCCAGGTTGGCGTCTGACTCACCCTCCTCCTCCGGCTGGGACGGGGCGGGAGTCTCTCTTTCCCTCTCCCTCCTCCTCGTCCCCCGTGCGTCAGGGAAAGGGCGTTTGCGATGTGTGGAACTCGAGAGGCCTGGCAGGGATGCTGCTGCGTGTGACGCCGGCCAGATGAGGGGAGAGGGTCACGGCTTCTCCCCCCCCCCCTCCTCGGTCCTCTAGAAAAGGCGTCTGAGTCACCAGGGCTGGAAAGGGGGAGAGGCTGGGTGGGGCAGAGAAAGGCCTCTCCGTGCCCGGGTCCCTCATACCCTCAGCTTGAGAAACTTCCAGGCCTCCTAGACGTTGGTGGACTGACCCCATGGGAGGGAAGCGAATGTGACGCTTGCAAGGCAGGTGCCTGCAACTCTTTCGTCCCTTCCCGGGGGTTCTTGGCTGGTACCCTTGCTCTGCCTTCCATGGGAGCATCAGAAGAGCCCTCCTGGATCAGACCAGTGGCCCATCCAGTCCAGCATCCTGTCTCACAGTGGCCAACCAGTTCCTCTGGAGGGCCAGCAACAGGGCATGGAGACCGAGGCCTTCATAAGAACATCAGAAGAGCCCTGCTGGATCAGACCAGTGGTCCATCTAGTCCAGCATCCTGTCTCACAGTGGCCAACCAGTTCCTCTGGAGGGCCAGCAACAGGGCATGGAGACCGAGGCCTTCATAAGAACATCAGAAGAGCCCTGCTGGATCAGACCAGTGGTCCATCTAGTCCAGCATCCTGTCTCACACAGTGGCCAACCAGTTCCTCTGGAGGGCCAGCAACAGGGCATGGAGACCGAGGCCTTCCTAAGAACATCAGAAGAGCCCTGCTGGATCAGACCAGTCAGGGTCCATCTAGTCCAGCATCCTGTCTTACAGTCACACAGTGGCCAAGCAGTTCCTGTGGAGGGCCAACAAGAGTGCAGAGAGGCCGAGGCCTTCCTAAGAACATCAGAAGAGCCCTGCTGGATCAGACCAGGGGTCCATGCAGATAGACCAGAGGTCCATCAGTGGCTATTGGCCACAAGGTATAGATAGGAACTCTCAGTCTGGGGCAAGTGGTGCTCTGTATTCTTGGTGCTTGACCGGGGGGGGGGGGGGCACAGTGGGAGGGCTTCTAGTGTCCTGGCCCCACTGCTGGACCTCCTGAGGGCACCTGGTGTTTTTGGCCACTGTGTGACTCAAGAGTGTTGGACTGGATGGGCCACTGGCCTGATCCAACACTGGCTTCTCTTAAGTCCTTATAGGAGCTCTTGGTCTGGGGCAAGTGATGCTCTGTATTCTTGGTGCTTTGTGGGGGGGGGGGGCAACAGTGGGAGGTCTTCTAGTGTCCTGGCCCCACTGCTGGACCTCCTGAGGGCACCTGGTGTTTTTGGCCACTGTGTGACTCAAGAGTGTTGGACTGGAGGGGCCACTGGCCTGATCCAACATTGGCTTCTCTTATGTTCTTATGTCCCCCACTTAGTCGTCACTTTTCAGACCCTCCCCCCCCCCCCCCCCCCCGCTCCCTGTTTTGCAACTGAAGCCTCGCACACATAGCCTCATGCAGTTCTCGGTGCTTTGTCTTTCCAGCAAAGCAGAGTCGCACTGGAGCGGAAGAGCTGAACGCCTTCTTCTCCTGCCTTCCTCCCAGTGCGCTGGCCCGAACTTGAACTGCCCTGTGGCTGCTGTTTTCGAAAACGCTGGGAAGATCCGCGGATGGGTCTCCCAGCGTCTGCTTGGCCCCAAGTCAGCGGCCACCACGGCGGCTTGTGGTAATAAGTTCCACAAGTTAATGCCGCCTCGCCTGGATTCAGCCTTTGCTCCGGGTCTGTCCTGAATTGACTGCCTGTCCGCTTCGTTGGATCTCCCCCAGCTTTGGTGCCTCAAGGGAGGGAGAAAAGGTCTCTCTCTAGTCCTCCCTCTCCACTTTCCCCGGGCGAGACATCATTTCATAAATCTCTATCGTGTTCCCTCCACACTCCGGCCTTCAGCCATCTTGGTTCTAAACAGAAAACCCTCAAATGCCTTTTCTGGGAACTCACACCGAAAGATCGGGGATGATTTCATGGTCAGATAAAGTTCCTCGGTGGCCCGTCAGTGCTTGGACCACAAGTGTCACCCAAGGGGGGTTACAAGAACAGTCGTACATGGTCACCCTTGTAACGGTGGCGGCTAGGGTTGCCAACCTCCAGGCGGCACCTGGAGTTCTCCTGCTATTTCCCTTGGTCTCTAGACAACCAAGACCAGTTCCCCTGGAGAAGACGGCAGCTGCAGAGGGTGGTCTCTATGGTATTATGACCTGCAGAGGTCCCCCCCCAGGGTCTACCCCCAAAATCTCCAGATGTGACCTTGGGCAAGTAATAGTTCTGTCAGAGCTGTTCTCTCAGGAGCCATCCTCGAGAGAGCTCTCTCAGCCCCACCGACCTCTCAGGGTGTCTGTTATGGGGAGGGGAAGGGGAAGGAGATTGTAAGCCGCTCTGAGACTCTGAGTGAAGGGCAGGGTATAAATCCAATCTCCTCCTCCTCTTCCTCCTCTTCTGTGCAGTGCACGGACTCTAATCTGGGAGAACCGGGTTTGATTCCCCACTGCTCCACATGCACCCAGCTGGTATGACCATGGGTCAGTCACAAGTTCTGTCGGAGCTGTTCTCTCAAGGACAGTTCTGGAAAGAACTCTCTCAGCCCCACTACCCTCAGAGGGTGTCTGTTGTGGGGAGGGGAAGGGAAAGGAGATTGTAAGCCGCTCTGAGACTCCGAGTGAAGGGCAGGGTATAAATCCATTCTCATTCTCCTCCTCCTCTTCTTCCCGGATTAGCCTGACCTCATCTCAGTCTGCCATCGTTAGTATTTGGATGGGAGACCACCAAGGAAGTCCAGGGTTGTTAAGGTAGAAGCAGGCAATGGCAAACCACTTCTGTTTATCTGCCCTCATCCGATCTTGGAAGCTAAGCAGGGTCTCTCCTGGTTAATATTTGGATGGAGACCACCAAGGAAGTCCAGGGTGGTTGCACAGAAGCAGGCAATGGCTCTTGCCTTGGATACCCTCTAGGGCAGGGGTGGCCAACCTGTGGCTTGGGAGCCACACGCAGCTCTTTCACACATATTGTGCGGCTCCTGGCAGGGCGACTGGGGAAGCAAAGGGGAGGCATGCTTTTTCTCTCTTTCTCCCTTCCTTCCTTCCTTCCCTCCTCCCTCCCATCTATTTGCTTTCCTAGTTTCTCTCTCTCTCTTTCCACTTCTTTAATTCTTTCTTTCCATCTCTCTCTTTTTCTCTCTCTCTCTCAATATCATTAGCAAACAAGTAATATCATTATCAATAACCGGTTTTCCTTGTTTGTTTTTATTTTTGGCAGTCCCATTTAACGTTAATAAAAAGCAAATTTGCATATTTTTAAAAATAAAAACGTGTGGGTGATATTTGTTCCTGTCTTGCGGCTCTCAGACATCTGACGTTTATTCTATGTGGCTCTTACGTTAAGCAAGGTTGGCCACCCCTGCTCTAGGGTCACTGTAAGTCAGATGCAAGGTGATGGCCATTTCCATCCACCCCCAAGTTGGCCATGCAGTATATTTATTTGAATTTTATTCATTTATACCCCCACCTTTCTTCCCAACGGAAACCCAAAGTGGCTTACATCATTCTTATCTCCTCCATTTAATCCTCACAATTATCCCGTGCGGTAACGGTAGAAAAGAGCAAGAGTCCAGAAGCACCTTAAAGACTAACAACATTTGTGGCAGGGGAGGAGCTCTCATGAGTCCTGGTATTTTTGGCCACCTGGTGTTTTTGGCCACTGTGTGAAACAGAGTGTTGGACTGGATGGGCCACTGGCCTGATCCAGCACTGGCTTCTCTTATGTTCTTATGAGTCACGGCTCACTTCTTCAGATGCAGCTAAAATGTGAGTCCAGATGCTAAATGACAATAGGAGGCAAAATGACAATAGGAGGCAAAAGGATGCTAAATGACAATAGGAGGCAAAAGGCAGTAGCAGGCGTGGTTGGATTAGGTGTGATAAGCAGAGAGGTAGCAGTAATTTCAAAGGAGAGTTAGAAAGAGAGATGGCTGAATTGCAACTGATCATGAAGCTCAGGACAATGCATCCTCCTGGACTGAACTGAGACCTAGGTTTCCTGTCTCATTACCGATACTGATTTCTCCACACCTGCCACGCCTCTGCATAGCACACCTAATCCAATCATGCTTGCTATTGTCATTCACCTGCTATTGTCATTCGGTATCTGAAATCACTCCACTCTCCAAGATATAAGGATAGATGGACTCACACTCTAGCTGTATCTGAAGAAGTGAGTGACTCAGGAAAACTCATGCCCTACCACAAGTTTTGTCAGTCTTTAAGGTGCTACTGCTCTTTTCTGCTGAATTGCAACTGAGCATGAAGCTCAAGACAATACATCCTCCTGGACTGAATCAAGATCTAGGTTTTCTGTCTTGTTACCAATGCCGATTCCTCCAAGTCTATTACCCCTCTACATATCACACCTAATCTGATCACACCTGCTATTGTCATTTGGCGTATGAAATCACTCCACTCTCCAAGATATAATGACAGATGGACTCACACTCTAGCTGTATCAGAAGAAGTGAGCAGCGACTCCCAAAAGCTCCTCCCCACCACAAATTCTGTTAGTCTTTAAGGTGCTCCTGGATTCTTGCTCTTCTATGGCTACATAAGGGATTAGAATGGGATAGTTACACATTGCAGTGAGAAATCCACGCTAGGTTTTTTATTCTCCAGCCAGCAATTGCTTCTCATCTTAGAACTGCATTCATTTTCGGAGGGCCCATTGTGACCCAGACTCAAAAATCAAGGGCTGCTGTCATTGTCACGTTCCCCCAGTCTCCAGCGTAATTTAAAATCCAGGAAAGTGGATTCTTTTATTAGTGGAATTACCACTGGGGAATAAGAACATAAGAACATAAGAGAAGCCAATGTTGGATCAGGCCAGCAGCCCATTTAGTCAAAAACTCTGTGTCACACAGTGGCCAAAAACACCAGTCGCCACCAGGAGGTCCAGCAGTGGGGCCAGGACACTAGAAGCCCTCCCGCTGTTGCCTCCCCCCCCGCCCCCATCAAGCACCAAGAATACAGAGCATCACTTGCCCCAGACCGAGAGTTCCTATCTATACCTTGTGGCTAAGAGCCACTGATGGACTTCTGCTCCATATGTTGATCCAATTCCCTCTTGAAGCCATCTGTGCTTGTAGCCACCGCCACCTCCTGTGGCAGTGAATTCCACATGTTAACCATTCTCTGGGTGAAGAAGTACTTCCTTTTATCCATTCTAACCCAACAGCTCAGCAATTTCATGGCGTGCCCCCGAGTTCTTGTATTGTGAGAAAGGGACAAAAGCACTTCTTTCTCTACCTGCTCTATCCCACGCACAATCTTATAAACCTCGATCATGTCACCCCTCAGCCGTCGTTTCTCCAAGCCAAAGAGCCCCAAGCGATTCAACCTTTCTTCATAGGGAAAGTGTTCCAAGCCTTCTATCATCCTAGTTGCCCTTTTCTGCCCTTTTCTCAATGCTATAATATCTTTTTTGAAGTTTGGCGACCAGAACTGTACACAGTACTCCAAATGAGGTCGCAACATTGATTTATACAGGGGTATTATGATACTGGCTGATTTGAAGGGGTGGATGTTTTAGACCACCAGTGAACCATAATTTCGCACTCCCCTGAAAAGATGTTACTTCAGTGCTAACAGTGCAAGGCTTTGTTTCTCTACCAAAACTATAGCAGAGAGGAGCTCCTGATACAGCCGCCTGACAGGCTGCAACGATGGGGTGGGGGGGAGAGCTGTGGGTGGAAAGGAAAAAAGCGTCTACAGTTCTTCCTGGAAGAATAGGCCCATGAATCGCCGAGGGAATAGTAGTGGACTCTTGGGAAACAATGAGTAGGAAATGAGAAGATTACCCCAGCTTTACTGCTGTTGCGGTTACCCACATGCACATACTTTCAAGCCCAAGAAGACCTTTTATAGGAGCGCGTGCATGCGTGTGGTAAAGGCACGGTCACTCCCCCAGCATCGGTTATCAGGAACGAAGGCTCAATCTGTGCAAACATCTGGAAAGCGACACGGGCTCCTCTCACCCCCCCCCCCAAGGGAAGGCAAGCATCAGTAAGAAGCTCTGTCTAAAACCGGTTTAGTGGCGAAGAACGCACTTACGTCGGCCGGCAGAAAGGAAACACTGCCGGGAGATACAGCCCAGGAGAGAAATCGGCCCGTTCGCAAAGCCCAAATTTGGTCAGCGCTTCTGAATGGTCAAAGGCCGCAGGGCGACTTCAGACGGCTCTCTTCTTGAGAGGTGCCACCGTCCAAATGGACTAGGTTTTGTGAATCTACAAAGCTGACAGCAGGGATTACGAAGTCTCTCTTTCGGTCCTAACGTACCAATCTCCAGGAGGGTATCGGCCAGTATCATAATGCCCCTGTATAAATCTATGGCGCGGCCTTATTCGGAGTACTGTGTACAGTTCTGGTCGCCGCACCTCAAAAAAGATATTGTTGCCTTGGAAAAGGTCCAAAAAAGGGAAGCTAAAATGATTCAAGGGATGGAACGCTTTCCCTATGAAGAAGGGTTAAAGAGATCAGGGCTCTTAGCATGGAGAAATAATGACTGAAGGATGACATGACAGATGATTATAAGATTCTGCATGGGATGAAGACAAGAAGAGAAGAGATTGGATTTATACCCCACCCTTCACAACCCAAGGGAGTCTCAGAGCAGCTTACAAACGCCTCTCCTTTCCTCTCCCCCCACAACAGACACCCTGTGAGGCAGGTAGGGCTGAGAGAACTCTGACAGAAGTTGCTCTTTTTCAAGGACAGCTGTGCCAGAACTATGGCTCGCCCAAGGTCATCCAGCAGCTGCGAGTCAAGGAGTGGGGAATCAAACCCGGCTCTCCCAGATTAGAGTCCGCGCACTTAACCCCTACACCAAACTGGGATAGAGAAGGTAGAGAAAGAAGGGCTTTTCTCCCTTTCTCACAAGACAAGAACATGTGGGCACTCAATGAAATGAATGAGCAGTAGGCTTAGAACAGATAAAAGGAAGGACTTCTTCACCCAAAGAGTGATTAACACGTGGAGTTCACTGCCACAGGAAGTGGTGGTGGCTACAAGCATGGACGGCTTCAAGAGGGAATTGGATAAACGTATGGAGCAGAGGTCCATCAGTGGCTCTTAGCCACAAAGTATAGATAGGAACTCTCAGGATTTGTTTACAGAGGTGTGAAGCCAGCTTGAGAGCTACAGGGCAATTAGCAGATATGGACAGTTGAGAAGGAATGCAGATTCACACTTGAAAGAGATGTGGGCGAGTTTTTTTGGAAGTAGAATGATTCCAGCAGGAAAGGCAGATGTAAAACCAGCCTTAATCTGGCCTGGAGAAGACCAGTATTCGGCCGCCCCTGCTTCCTGCGCCGGTGCCAGACTCCCGTGAGCAGAACTCCAGCAAAACCCACCATGTAATCCTTTGCCACGGACAATTTTCCTTTCTGCTCAGTGACCACCGGGAGGCTGTCGCAACAGCGGGTTGGACATCTCCCCCTTTGTCTACCCTTGGCTAGGAGTTTGGATGGGACCCCGCGAAAGCGGCGTCAAACTCCCTTATTGGTCATAAACTCGCTGGGCGGCCTTCGCCACAAGCACACTAGCTCCCGGGTCGGAATGAGAGCGTGCGAGGGAAGCACGACTGCACCACTGTTCTTCCTCCTCTTGCCTCCTGGGGTCATCTAGATGGTCACTGTGGAAAACAGGATGTGGAGCAAGAGGGACCCTAGGTCGGCTCCAGCAGAGTTCTTCGGATGTTCCTCTCTTTCACAGTGATACATCGAGACCAGAGCGCATGCGAAAGCGACGCGTCCTGGCCAATGTTCCCTCTAAGTTGTGGAGTCTTGTGAGCAAAAATGCTACTTTGTGAGCTACTGGCACTAAAGTTGTGAGCGAGCGATTTGGCTCCTGCATACATTAGTTTGCTCTGGGGCCATCCTTCCTGAGCTAAGACAAAAATCTGTGAGCCGGAGGCTAAAAAACTGTGAGCAAGCTCACACTAACTCAGCTTAGAGGGAACACTGGTCCTGGCTATCCAAGCCTCATCACCCCCCTAGTTATCCAAGCCTCTGCTCCACTTAAGAACATCAGACGATCCCTGCTGGATCAGACCAGTGGGCCATCTAGTCCAGTATCCTGTCTCACACAGGGGCCAACCAGTTCCTCTGGAGGGCCTAAAGCAGGGCAGAGAGGCCGAGGCCTTTCCCTGATAATAACCAAAGAAGAGCCCTGCTGGATTAGATCAGTGGTCCATCTAGTCCAGCATCCTGTCTCACACAGGGGCCAACCAGTTCCTCTGGAGGGACAACAGACGGGCACAGAGGCCGAGTCCTTCATCAGAACATTAGAAGAGCCCAGCTGGAACAGACCAGTGGTCCATCTAGTCCAGCCTCCTGTCTCACACAGTGGCCAACCGGTTCCTCTGGAGGGCCAACAACAGGGCACAGAGGCCGAGGCCTTCCTAAGAACATCAGAAGAGCCCTGCTGGATCAGACCAGTAGTCTGTCTAGTCCAGCATCCTGCCTCACGCAGTGGCCAGCCAGTTCCTCTAGAAGACCAACAACAGGGCATAGAGTAGGGTTGCCAAGGGTTCTTAACTTACCAGCAGGGGGGAGTCCTCCGTTGTCCGGGAGTTGTCCAGGCGCGCGCGCTTGGCGCACATGCCCGGCGACGTCGCCCAGAAGTGACGTCAGCACGTTGGGGGTGTTGCCAGGGCGACGCTCTGGCAATCGCCCTCCAAACTCTATGGTATCATAGAGTTTGGGGGCGATTGCCAGAGCGTTGCCCTGGTAATGCCCCCAACGTCATGATGTCACTTCCAGGTGACGTCATTACGTTGGGGGAGGGGGGTGGGGTTCCCCCCGCCGGCCAAATGCTGGCCGGCGGATCAGGAACCCCTGTAGCGGGGGATCTCCCGCCCCCCGGGCTGACTTGGCAACCCTAGCACAGAGGCTGAGGCCTTCATAGGAGCATCAGAAGAGCCCTCCTGGATCAAACCAGTGGTCCATCTAGTCCAGGATCCCATCTCACACAGTGGCCAACCAGTTCTTAATCCCCTTTTAAAGCTGTTTATAAGAACACGGCCTATTATTTTGGGCTTGTAGGACACAGAAACTTAAAACTGGAGGACGACTTGTGACATACTTTGTTCCTCTAAAAATTACTGGAAGGGGGAGGAAGAAGAGAGACAGACTCTTCCCTTCCAGCGGCCTTTTGGGCAGCCGTCTCAACAGTTCTCCATTGGGGGGGTGGGGGAGAAAGAGATTTCCAGGGACCGGCCTCCCCTGCGGAGCCATGACAAAGCATCCCTGAGAAGGAACACCAAAGCCTTTGATGCCGGAGGGATTCTGTAATCCTAGACTGGCTCCCCCACAATGGAACCCCCTTTTCCCGCCTCGCTTCTACCGCACTTATTCCGCAACACGACACGCTCAGCTGTGAGGCCAGTTCCACCGGCTTTCTTCCCGACAGGGGCTGACCCGGGCGAGTGGAGTTCTTCTGCACATTCTCAGCAGTTCCTGTCCGTTGGTGGTCGGCTCTGAAGCGGGCCTTTCAGCCGGGCGAGGAGGAGAAAGGAGCCCAGCTGGTCTCCATTAGCCCACCCCCTCCTCTCCCCTTTCTCTCCCCAGACTCTCCCTTCGGCAGCGCAGAAGGGCACGGGGGTCAGGACAAAGAGCCTCACACAATGCGGCCTTCTTTCTCCGCTTGCCTGCCCATCTGGGGATGCTCGTGGGACGAGGGGTGTTTGCTTCCCATCCACCGGGCCCACCCAGAGCTTCAAGGAACGCCAGGAGCGGAGCTCTGCTCATGCATCGAAAGAGGGCTGGAGGGCCAAAGGCCAACTTCCCACCGCAGTTCGATTCCACGCGGACGCAGCCCAGGCCAGTGGGTGGGGCATTTAAACTTTCAAGGGGGCAGTTAAATTAAAGTTAATCAAATTGATCTGAAGGCCTGCCTTTAAAGGCTCATGGGAATGCTTTTGAAAGGCTCACCGTGGCCAATGCTCCCTCCCGAGAGCCAGTTTGGCGTTGTGCTTAAGTGTGCGGACTCTAATCTGGGAGAACCGGGTTTGATCCCCCACTCCTCCCCTTGCAACTGCTGGATGACCTTGGGCAAGCCATAGTTCTGGCACAGCTGTCCTTGCAAAACAGCAGTCTCTGTCAGAGCTCTCTCAGCCCCACCTGCCTCCCAGGGCGTCTGTTGTGGGGAGGGGAAGGGGAAGGAGTTTGTAAACCGCTCTGAGACCCCTTCGGGTAGTGAAGGGCGGGGTATAAATCCAATCTCTTCTCCTTCTACACTGTGGAGTCTTGTGAGCAAAAATTCCACTTGGTGAGCTACTGGCGTTAAAGTTGTGAGCGAGCGATTTGGCCGCTGCATGAATTAGTGTGCTCTGGAGCCCTCCTTCCTGAGCGAAGACAAAAAGGTGTGAGCCGGAGGCTAAGAAACTGCGAGCTAGCTCACACTAACTCAGCTGAGCGGGGACACTGGCAATGCCCCAGGTGCTCTACAGCAGGACTGGGCTAGCAAAAAGCGGGATTGTTGGAGCTGGATTGAAGGTACCACTCTTGAGTGCCCTTCAAAACTCAAAAATAAGGTTTCTGGCAGGGCTATTTGTGGGGCAGGGCTTTTAATTAGGGCGGCAGGGCCCCGATGCAGCCGTCCTCCAGGTGGAATCTTTGGCTTCCAAGGCTGCCTGTGGGGGTGATTCCTAACGCTAGAGGACCGCATGTGTGGAGCACAAGGTCTGATGGCAGCCCTGGTGAGGGCGGACGGGAGCCCCAGGTGCCATGGAGAGCAAACCTGTTAGATGGGTGGGTGGGAAAGAGGGAAGAGGACCAAAGTGCGTGAGGGGAGGTTGCCAGGTAACCAAAGCCGGTACGGCCGGGAGGTTAACCGCTCCCCACCCCAGTTCCCTGAAGGCCCATTTCAAGCCACGATTTAAGCAGAGCAGCAGTTCAACAGGGGAAAAGGAGGTGGGGGGATTCTCTAGTTGGGGGATCCCCAGAGTGGAGTCACGGCGCCCCCTTGACGGCCTTTTCCGGATGCGTGTCCAGAAAGCGGGTGGGACCAAGCGGGGCTTTGGCCCGGCAAGGCTTCTGACTGGCCACTCGACCTCTGGATTGGCTGTGCAGATTTTTTCAAAAAGGTTTCTTTGGCAACGGCTGCCAGCCACCGCAGCACAAGGCTCTTCAGCGTGGCGGAGGGTGAGCTGTGGCGGCCATTTTGTGGCGGCACCCGCCCTGCTCTGGAAGGATTCCAGATGGACCCGCAGGGTTCCCCCTGGCCACCGGTGGGGAATGCGGGGTTAGGGTTGCCAGATCCAGGTCAGGAAGTTCCTGGAGGGCTTCTGCAGTTCTGACCTCACTGGTGGACCTCCTGATGGCCCCTGGGTTATGGCCACTGCGTGACACAGAAGCAGTTTGGTGTAGTGGTTAAGTGCGCGGATTCTATTCTGGGAGAACGATTGACTGGATGAAAGATTTTGGTTGTAACATCGATATAGATAGATGGGCAAAGATTTGGAGATCAGCGAAATATTTAAAGGTTGTAAACTATAAGGAAAAATATTTATAAAATGTTTTATCGCTGGCATTGGCCCCCAGAGAAGTTACATAGGTGTTATAGGAGTGTACCTAATAAGTGTTGGGCTTGTGGGACTGGTAGGGGAACGTATTTGCATATGTGGTGGACGTGTAAAAATGTTAAACCATACTGGTTAATGGTTAAAAATATGGTGAATGAGATCATGGAAATAGATGTTCCTTTGGACCCAGAGATATTTTTGTTAAATTTGATACCGGATGGACTAAATAGGGAAAATCAGAGACTGCTATCATATATAGCAACTGCAGCACGTATTCTTCGGGCGAAAGTTTGGAAATCAACGAGTATGCCAAGACGAGAAGAAATAATTAAAACATTGTTGAGTTGGGCGGAGATGGATAAGTTGGGATATCTCTTGAACCCACAAGCAAAATTAGACACAGCAGAGGTCTGGGCTAAATTGTATGATTGGTTAGAATAATTATATGGCTTTACTAGATAAGAATGTGATTCATTATACTATCAATAATATGTAAAACTTAATAAAATATGTTATAAAAAAAAAGGAAGTTCCTAGAGGGCTTCTGGAGTTCTGACCTCACTGGTGGACCTCCTGATGGCCCCTGGGTTATGGCCACTGCGTGACACAGAACCAGTTTGGTGCAGTGGTTAAGCACACGGATTCTATTCTGGGAGAACCGGGTTTGATTCCCCACTCTTCCACTTGCACCTGCTGGATGACCTTGGGCAAGCCATAGCTCTGTACCGGCTGTTCTCTCAAGGACAGTCTTCGAAAGAGCTCTCTCAGCCCCACCTACATCCCAGGGTGTCAGTTGTGGGGAAAGGAGTTTGTAAGCCGCTCTGAGACTCCTTGAGGTAGTGGAGGGTGGGGTATAAATCCAAACTCCTCCTCCTCTGTCCGGGACTGTGTTGCTCTGTCTTCTTGGTGCTTGGGGTGGGGGGCAACAGTGGGAGGGCTTCTGGAATTCTGGCCCCACTGGTGGACCTCCTGATGGTACCTGGGTTTTGCCACTGCGTGACACAGAGTGTTGGACTGGAGGGGCCATTGATCTGATCCAACATGGCTTCTTTTGTGTTCTTATATGGAACAGAGGTCCATCAGTGGCTGTTAGCCACAAGGTCGAGATGGAACCCTCAGTCTGGGGCAAGTGATGCTCTGTCTTCTTGGTGCTTGGGGGGCAACAGTGGGAGGGGCTTCTAGTGTCCTGGCCCCGCTGCTGGACCTCCTGATGGCCCCTGGGTTTTGGCCACTGTGTGACACAGTATTGGACTGGATGAGTCACTGGCCTGACCCAAGACGGCTTCTCTGATGTTCTTAAACTCCTAGAGTTTTGGGGATGGATCCTGGGAGGACAGGGCCCTAAGTGGTATGCACTCTCCAAAGCAGCCATTTTCTCCAGAGGAACTGATCTCTGTAATCTGGAAATGAGCTGTAATCCCAGGGGATCCCCAGGTCCCACCTGGAGGCTGGCATCCCCACTGCAGTCTCAGAAAGTTTGGGGGTCTCGGCTCTAGTCTAATATGATTAAAATCTGTACGGCAACTTTGGGCAGCAATCAGAGGAAAGCAAATACCCCTGGCTTGGGACTGCGCTCTCCCACAGCAGAAGGAAGCGGAAAGTTCAGAGGCAGCAAAACCCAGCGGCAGCGATACAAGAAGAGATCCCCCGTTGGTATCAACCAGAGGCCTATCAAAACAGACTGGTCACAAGGGGGGGATGCAGAGCGGCGAAGTCATGGGGGTGCTTTTGACCGTGGGGCTGGAGGCAAAAGAAGACATAAGCCAAGACTGGATCTGGGACTCTGTGTTCCAATCTGCATTAGTATTTCCCATCGTTGTGCTAACAATTTCACACCGTCTCGCAACTTTCTGTCTGCGTCTGATGCCGCATCCGCTCTCCTGTTGTTTCATCTCAGCACAGACTGTCTGCATCATTTTACGGCCATTTAGTGGCGACTCCGAGGTCACTGCGGCATCTCATCGCCTTATCTGGATCTGGTTTTTGTTGGAGAAATGAGTATGAAAGACAGGACCTGGGATTTCAGTCATTATAGGGTTAACCTATGCAACTTGTTGTGTTTCTTAGTTTAACCTGGAAGTGATACCTGGCAGCTGGCCAGTTAACTCTAAGCCCGGGAAACCTAAAGGTGTACTGTCTTGCTAATTGGTCAGTGATATCAGGTGTTTCCTTTCAGGGGTCAAGAAGAAGGAGAGATCCTCCACTGCAATCTCTCTCACTCTGTAGCAGGATGTCTTAGTGTGCAGACGCAGCACAATGCTGCTTAGGAAGCATGTTTTGTTTATTTGTAGCTAATCCCGTTTCCCTTTTCCCTTTAGTAATAAAGTTTCTTTTAAACTAAAAGAAGCAATCTCTTCTTTCCAGAAAAGCAAGATCCATCACTCTGAATTTTCTTGAATATTGGACAAAAGTCCTAACAGTTTTAAGGTGCTCCGATTGCTCCTCCCCGCCCTCGAGCCGCGGTGAGCAAAAAAGCAGACAACTGGAGCCGAATTCTCTCCCCCCCCCCCATCTTTTCTAAGGGGATATACACAGATTGTCGCAAAGGAAACGAGTTAGCTGAAAATCCAGTCGTCTGCATTTAAAAGCAGCCAGGGAACATTTTTCTGCAACCATATTTTTGGGGGGGGGGGCGGGGGGTGTTTGGAAGCATGCCCACCCCCCACCCCCCCACGCTCTCCCTAAACAACTTGCGCCCTGATGCAGACGGAGGAGAGCTTTATACTGAGCCAAATGGGAAGCCGGCGCCGCAGCGGCACGAACAGCTTTACATAGCAGATGCACATTGGGCCACCATGTGTGGTGGCTGGGGCAGCCGTCATTCTGTCTGACACTCAGTGAGGTATGCAAAAGTGACTCTCCCTCGGCAACAGGCTCACAAAGAGAGTCAGGTATAGAAGCGGGACTTGATCAGCAGCGGAGCGTCCCAAGTGCGGTTCAGCCAGGGGAACGAGGCTCGTGTCAGCAGAGCTAAGGGGGCTCTCGGACAGGGGAGGGGGGCAAGCATTCGACAACGGGCACAACCAGCCTGCAGCAGTTGTCTCCTGGCATCCACCCGCCCTTCACCCTCCACCCCCACCCCCCCCCAAGTTCTCTGGGAAGCTGCAGAAAGCAGCCTGTCATCCACGGTGGGCTCTGTTCCTCTCGGGGAGGCAGTTCCCAGGATGCAGGACACGGCACACAGTTCGAGTTCCCCCCCTCGCAGGTCTTCTCCCTTCCATTCGCGCGTCGCTCAGTCTCCACCCAGTTCCGGGGCCCCCGGGCTCAGACCCCCAGGGCAGTCAGGGCCCCCGAGCTGGTGATCTTCTTGAATCGGTTAGCAGCGCAAACACCAATGAAGTTTTTCTGCAGGGTAGAATTTACAAAAAAAAACAACAAATGGTGACATAAGAGGAATTGGCCATCGGAACCGAGAACTCATCAGCAAGGCCACAGGTGTTCTGTGCCTTTAAAAAAAATAAATCAAACGTTCAGGCTTGAAAGAAAATGGAATTCTGGAAAGTGAACCAGTTAGGCCAGGGGTGGGCAAACTTGCTCAGCGTAAGAGCCACCTAGAACAGGGGTGGCCAAACTTGCTTAACATCAGAGCCGCATAGAATAAACATCAGACGTTTGAGAGCCACAAGATATGAACAAATATTACCTGCTTTTATTGGGAAATAAGCAAATTTGCTTTTTATTAACATTAAATGAGACTGCCAAAAATAATGACAAAAGGGGTAAAAGCAGATATTGATAATGATATTAATTTGTCCAATGATATTTGTTTGCTAATGATCTTTAGCTTCCCCAGCCGCCCTGCCGGGAGCCACATAATATATGTGAAAGAGCCGCATGCGGCTCCCGAGCCACAGTTTGCCCACCCCTGAGTTAGGCAAATCAAATGAGTGTGAATTTTAATTTGTTTTGCAAAAAGCAGGTGGAGGAAGAGGAGAGAAAGAAGAAGATGAAGAAGAGTTGGTTTTCATACACTGCTCTTCACTACTCGAAGGAGTTTTAGAGTGGCTTACAATCAGTGTTCAGAAGAAAAGGAGGAGGAGGAGGAGATTGGATTTATATCCCACCCTTCACCTGGAGTCTTGGAGCAGCTTACAAACTCCTTCCCCTCCCCACAACACCTCCCCTGTGAGGCAGGTGGGGCTGAGAGAGCTCTGAGACAACTGTCCTTGCCCAAGGTCATCCAGCCAGATGCAAGTGGAGGAGTGGGGAATCAAACCCGGTTCTCCCAGATTAGAGTCCGCGCACTTAACCACTACACCAAACTGGCTCTCACTAACTCACAAAGCTGAGTCAGTGTGAGCTAGCTCACAGTTCTTTAGCCCCCGACTCACACATTTCTGTCTCCACTCAGGAAGGATGGGGCGCCAGAGCAAACTACATTATGCAGCAGCCAAATCGCCCGCTCCCAACTTTAATGCCAGTAGCCTCACAAAGGAGAGTTTTTGCTCACAACCCCACAGCTTAGAGGGAGCACTGCTTACGATCGCCTTCCCTTCCTCTCCCCACAACAGACAAGGACAAGGAGCTACAGGGAACATGGCAGTGACCTCACCAGACGCCTGGTGAATGTTTAGATTCTGCCAGACTTGGCTGGCAGGCGTGGAAGTACATCTTCCTGATCAGAGTGGCTAGACACTGGCAATAAGAACGACTTGCTTGCGTTGCGCTGTTACTAACAGGAGGAATAAACCCTGATCCAATGAAGCTGATGGGCGGCAGGTTCAGGCTGGGCAAAAGGAAATACTACTTGACACAGAGTGTGATTGAAATGTGGGATTCGCTGCCAGAGGGTGTTGTGACGGCCGCAGGAACAAACAGCTGTAAAATGGGATCGGATAGATTCATGGAGGAGAGGTCTATCAGTGGCTACTAGACATGGGGCCGGGGGGAACCTCCACGTTCAGAGGCACTAAACCTCTGGATCCCAGAGCCAGGAGGCAACATCAGGGGAAGGCCTCAGCCTCTGTGCCCTGTTGTTGTCCCTCCAGAGGAACTGGCTGGCCACAGTGTGAGACAGGATGCTGGACTAGACGGACCCCTGGTCTGATCCAGCAGGGCTCTTCTGATGTTCTTATGAAGGCCTCGGCCTCTCTGCCCTGTTGTTGGCCCTCCAGAGGAACCGATTGGCCACTGTGTGAGACAGGATGCTGGACTAGATGGGCCACTGGTCTGATCCAGCAGGGCTCTTCTGATGTTCTTATGAAGGCCTCGGCCTCTGTGCCCTGTTGTTGACCCTCCAGAGGAACCGGTTGGCCACTGTGTGAGACAGGATGCTGGACTAGATGGACCACTGGTCTGATCCAGCTGGGCTCTTTTTGTGTTCTCATGAAGGCCTCGGCCTCTCTGCCCAGTTGTTGGCTCTCCAGGGGAACTGGGTGGCCACTGTGTGAGACGGGGTGCTGGACTAGATGGACCCTCACTGGTCTGATCCAGCAGGGCTCTCCTAATGTGCCTTCTTTCCACAGCCTTTTGAATTGTGAACCTTTTATCCATGCAGTTTGAACTGTAATTCCTTTGGTTATTGTCTTATCTTGGTTTTGTACATTATGGGTTTGCATTATTAAAAGCGTGATTTGTAACTTGAAGGTTTTTTATTTATCCGGTAGTGGTTCCTTCACATTTAGAAGCACTAAACCTCTGGATCTCAGAGCCAGGAGGTAACATCAGGGGAAGGCCTCGGCCTCTGTGCCCTGTTGTTGGCCCTCCAGAGGAACTGGCTGGCCCCTGTGTGAGACAGGAGGCTGGACTAGAGGGACCCTCACTGGTCTGATCCAGCAGGGCTCTTTTTATGTTCTTAGGAAGGTCTTGGCCTCTCTGCCCTGTTGTTGGCCCTCCAGAAGAACTGGCTGGCCACTGTGTGAGACAGGATGCTGGACTAGATGGACCCCTGGTCTGATCCAGCAGGGCTCTTCTGATGTTCTTAGGAAGGCCTCGGCCTCTATGCCCTGTTGTTGGCCCTCCAGAGGAACTGGTTGGCCACTGTGTGAGACAGGATGCTGGACTAGATGGACCCCTGGTCTGATCCAGCAGGGCTCTTCTGATGTTCTTATGAAGGCCTTGATCTCTATGCCCTGTTGCTGGCACTCCAGAGGAACTGGTTGGCCACTGTGTGAGACAGGATGCTGGACTAGATGGACCCTCACTGGGCTGATCCAGCAGGGCTCTTCTGATGTTCTTATGTTATGTTCTTATCACAGGGGTTGCGGGTGGCTTTGATTCAAAGGAATTCTGGTTGTCATGTGGGTTCATGGGTGGGTGAGAGATAGAGAGAAACAGAGAAAGAAAACAAGCACTGGAATGCAAGAATCCAAAAATGGAGGAGGAGGAGGAGGAGGAGGAGGAGGAGGAGATTGGATTTATACCCCACCCTTCACTCGGAGTCTCAGAGTGATTGACAATCTCCTTTCCCTTCCCCTCCCCACAACAGACACCCTGGGAGGCAGGTGGGGCTGAGGGAGCTCTTTCGAGGACTGCCCTTGAGAGAACAGCTCTGAGAGAACTCGTGACTGACCCAAGGTCACACCAGCAGCTGCAAGTGGAGGAGGGGGGAATCAAACTCGGTTCTCCCAGACTAGAGTCCATGCTCCTAACCACGATACCAAGCTGGTTCTGCACAGATACAGCAACGGGGACTGACCTGGAATCCTCGGAACCTCATTCATCCTAAAACATGGCCATTGTTTTACAAAGCTCCAAGCAAGTCATTTGGGGATGCAGCCGGCTACGCACAGCGCTGATTGGCTACTAGCCGTGCCACCCGCATTCCCTTCCCCACTCACCTCCCCTAAAAGAGGGGGCATCCAAGACAAAGCAGGTGCAGCTACAGAAAGCAGCCAGCTGAGCCCGGAGCTTTGGATGACTCGCTCAGGTGAGCCGAGCCACACAGGCGGCTACAGGTATCAAATGCAGCAGCCTCCTTCGGCCCAGCCCCACCACGGGCAGATCCCCTCCGTTACCTTCCAGCGCCTCCGCATGACGTATTTCCGGAGCAGGACCTGGGATTTTAATCGGCGGTTGACCTGTTTGGCCTTTTCCGCCAGGTTGTTGAGCCAGGGGTGTTGGAGACACTGCGCGGCATTCAAACGTTTGCTGCAGGAGGCAGAGAGAGAAATTAGAAGGGAGCCACTGCCAGCGGGCGCTGTGCCCCCCCCCCGAATCCCCAGCTCTGCTCCCCCCTTTTCCCAGCATCCTTTTAGCCCTCTGCTGCCTGGACCTTCGGCCTATAAGCGCAGCATCCTATGAAGAAGAAGAAGAAGAAGAAGAGATTGGATTTATACCCCTCCCTCCCCTCCCCAAGGGAGTCTCAGAGCGGCTTACAAACTCCTTTTCCCTTCCCCTCCCCACAACAGACACCCTGTGAGGCGGGTGGGGCTGAGAGAGCTCTTTCCCAAGCTGTCCTTGAGGGAACAGCTGGTACACAGCTATGGCTTGCCCAAGGTCATCCAGCCAGGTGCAAGTGGAGGAATGGGGAATCAAACCCGGTTCTCCCCAGATTAGAGTCCGTGCACTTCACCACTACACCAAACTGGCTCTCAAATCACTGGTTCCCAAAGTGCGCAATACTGCCCCCTGGGGGGGCGCTGGAATGATCCAGGTGGGTGGTAGGAGCCTTGGGTGCAATTGGGGGAGGGGGCATTGAATAAAAATAAGGGGGCGGTGGAAGCATAAAAGAAAGAAGATTCCAGAACCTGTCTAAAGCAGCGTTCCCCTGCCTTCTCCTGGTCTTCCCTGGGATCAGGGAGGAAGGGGAAGGCGAAGAGGGGTCCCCACAGCCAATCACAGCCAACTGCAAATGCAAGTGAACCCTTGCAAGGCCGGTGTTGCTGTTGGGCTCTTGCGTGGCGGCAGCTGCTGGCCTCTGGCTTCAGGCCTTCAGCTGCTGCTGCTCTGCCAGTTTGGTGTAGTGGTTAAGTGCGCGGACTCCAATCTGGGAGAACCGGGTTTGATTCCCCACTCCTCTACTTGCACCTGGCTGGATGACCCTGGGCAAGCCATAGCTCTGTCCCAGCTGTTCCCTCAAGGACAGCTTGGGAAAGAGCTCTCTCAGCCCCACCTACTTCACAGGGTGTCTGTTGTGGGGAGGGGAAGGGAAAGGAGTCTGTAAGCCGCTCTGAGACTCTTAAGTGAGTGAAGCGCGGGGTATAAATCCAATCTCCTCCTCTCCTCCTCCTCCTCCTCCTCTGTGCCTGCCTCGGCCTGCCTGGCTGCGTGAACCGTGGTGGACTCTACCGGCATCTTTTTGGTCCACTTCTTGAAGGTAGATTTCCAGAGGGGCGCTGAGTAATTTTTTTTTTCTGAAAAGGGGGTAGTAGGCCAAATAAATTTGGGAACCTCTGCTATAAATGGACTCAAAGGGCATGCTGTAAACTTGCGCATAGTGGTTAAGTGCGCAGACTCTAATCTGTGAAAGCCGGGTTTGATTCCCCACTCCTCCATTTGCACCTGTTGGGTGACCTTGGGCAAGCCGTAGCTCTGGCACAGCTGTTCTTGAAAAAGAGCAGTTTCTGTCAGAGCTCTCTCAGCCACGGCTACCTCACAGGGTGTCTGTTGTGGGGAGGGGAAGAAGAAAAGAAGAGATTGGATTAACATCCCACCCTTCACTTGGAGTCTCAGAGCAGCTTACAAACTCCTTTCCCTTCCCCTCCCCACAACAAACACCCTGTGAGGTAGGTGGGGCTGAGAGAGCTCTTTCCCAAGCTGTCCTTGAGGGAACAGCTGGGACAGAGCTATGGCTTGCCCAAGGCCATCCAGCCAGGTGCAAGTGGAGGAGTGGGGAATCAAACCCGGTTCTCCCAGATTGGAGTCCGCGCACTTAACCACTACACCAAACTGGCAGAGCAGCAGCAGCTGAAGGCCTGAAGCCAGAGGCCAGCAGCCGCCACCACGCAAGAGCCCAGCAGCAACACCGGCCTTGCAAACTCCTTTCCCTTCCCCTCCCCACAACAAACACCCTGTGAGGTAGGTGGGGCTGAGAGAGCTCTTTCCCAAGCTGTCCTTGAGAGAACAGCTGGTACAGAGCTGTGGCTTGCCCAAGGTCATCCAGCAGGTGCAAGTGGAGGAATCAAACCCAGTTCTCTCAGATTACAGTACACAGACTTAACCACTACACCAGAGAAGTTTGTAAGTGCAGAAAAGGGCAACTAGAATGATACAAGGGTTGGAACACTTTCCCTATGAAAGAGGGTGAAGCGCTAGGGGCTCTAGCTTGGAGAAACGACGGCTGAGGGGTGATATGATCGAGGTTTATAAGATGATGCATGGGCTAGAGCAAGTGGAGAAAGAGGTCCTTTTCTTCCTTTCTCACAAGGCAAGAACTCATGGGAACTCCATGAAATTGCTGAGCAGTCGGGTTAGAACAGATAAAAGGAAGTACTTCTTCACCCAAAGAATGATTAACACACGGAATTCACTGCCACAGGAGGTGGTGGTGGCTACGAGCATGGACGGCTTCAAGAGGGAATTAGATAAACATCTGGAGCAGAGGTCCATCAGTGGCTATGAGCCACAAGGTCTAGATAGGAACTCTCAGTCTGGGGCAAGTGATGCTCTGTATTCTTGGTGCTTGGGGGGGGGGGGCAAGAGTGGGAGGGCTTCTAGTGTCCTGGCCCCAGTGCTGGACCTCCTGAGGGCACCTGGTGTTTTTGGCCACTGTGTGACACCGAGTGTTGGACTGGAGGGGCCACTGGCCTGATCCAACATTGGCTTCTCTTACGTTCTACACACGTGAGCAAAGACAGGAGCATCCTCACTGCATATTGACGTTGACCCCGAGATACTTTCCGAGTGTTTTCAAGCACCGTATAAATACTCAGGATGATGATGACTGTCTTGTAAGCCGATCCCTGCCCCAGAGATCTCTCCCCACCCCAGCCGATCTCACTCTCCAAAATCCCAGTCAGAGCCAAGAATCAAACACCCAGAACTTTCTGAGAAAAACAGGGGCGCTTTCTTCCCACAGCCTAGAGAAGGAAAGCTGGACATCTGGGGTGAATAAAGTTTGAGTCCAGTGGCGCCTTGAAAACTGACAGTTTTATTCCATGAATAAAAGCATTTTATTCAATAAATAAGATTCCGTGAATAAAACTTTGTGGGTCTTCAAGGTGTCACGGGACTCAAACTTTGTCCTGTTGCTTCTGACCGACACGGCTCATCCGCCTGAATCTATCTGGAAAGAATAAAACAGAAAAAAAGATGGATTGTGCCAGTTAGTTCCTCAGCCGCTTCTCTGGAAACAAATGTGAGTGCCCCCAGCCCAGCTAAGCAATGGCTTGCCCTATTAACCTAAATGGGGGACAATCAGGGGTCCGTTGGAGCCGGAGCGCACAGGAGCGCAGCTCCGGGAGTGAGGAGCCGAGGAGGGGGCGGGCACATGACCAAGCCCCGCCCCCTCCTCGGCTTCCCCGAGCAGTGCAGAGGCGCAGCGCCCCGGGGAAAGCCCTGCTAGGGTCTTTATTGTTTTTAATGTTTTGTTTTAATATTGATAATTTTATCCTTGTTCCTTTTATGACGGTGTGCTGCTTTTCCAGAGACTTGCTCAAGGTGGCATATAAATTTTCTAAGTGTACCATTTTTTATCTGGGCACATGGCACGTAAGTACTGGTGAAATTTCACCAACCCTTCAGCATCTTCCACCCCATCAGTTTGGTGTAGCGGTCAGGAGTTGGACTGTAATCTGGGAGAACCGGGTTTGATTCCCCACTCCTCCACATGCAGCTGCTGGTGTGACCTTGGGCCAGTCACAAGTTCTCTCAGAGCTGTTCTCTCATGAGCAGTTCTCCAAAGACCTCTCTCAGCCCCACCTACCTCACAGGATGTCTTGTTGTGGGGAGGGGAAGGGGAAGGGATGGGTGGTGCACATGTCCTGGGTATCTCAAGTCTACTTGAAACCTGGTGGTTTCAAGGGAGCAGGAAGAGAATGAGGGTGTGTTCTTGATGCTTATTTTTATTGCACAAAGTATTGGATGGGGAAGGGACTGGAGGAAGAGCAGGTCAGTTTCACTCACCTGTGGAGTGGAGCCTGAGGGGTGGGTGTTGCCTTCTGACACACTTCAGGTATGTTAGGGGGTGTGGCATATGCAAATGAGTTATGCTAATGAGCTCCTGCACCTCTTTTTCTATGAAATGACCCCTGGGGACAATTAAGCGCTTCCTGAGCTCTTCGGTTAAAACCAGTGAGACAAAACAGGGGTATAACCTCAGCTGCGTTTGACAGCTTGACTTGTGCTCCACAGGCCTTGCTTCTGAGGAAGACGGCATGGAATCTCAGCCCAAGTCTTGATACCGAAATCCAAAGAAACGCTTTTCTTCTCCCTAACCTTGGAGGTCCCCCCTAAACTTGGAGCAGGTTAAAAAAGGGGGCAGGGGACCAATCAGGTCCTTTCTATCCCCCCCCCCTCCATTTCTACAGATTGCAGTGGTGGAGGGAACATGAGTCTCTTTTCCCCTAAAACGTTTTCAACAGTTAGTAAACTCAGAAGGGAAGCAGAAGAGATTGGATTTATACCCTGCCCTTCACTCGGAGTCTCAGAGCTGCTTACAAAGTCCTTTCCCTTCACCTCCCCACAATAGACACCCTGGGAGGCAGGTGGGGCTGAGAGAGCTCTTTTGAGGACTGCTCCTGAGAGAACAGCTCGGAGAGAACTTGTGACCAACCCCAGGTCACACCAGCAGCTGCATGTGGAGAAGTGGGGAATGAAACCCAGTTCTCCAGATTAGTGTCCACCGCTCTTAACCACTACACCAAATGGGCTGTAGGTGGGGCTGAGAGAGCTCTTTCGAGAACTGCTCCTGAGAGAACAGCTCTGAGAGAACGTGTGACTGACCCAGGGTCACACCAGCAGCTGCATGTGGAGAAGTGGGGAACCGAACCCGGTTCTCCCAGATTGGAGTCCGCGTTCCTAACCGCTACACCAAACTGGTGAGTTAGGGAGGCCAATTCTGGCTTGTGAAATTTTTGGAGATTTGGGGGTGGAGCCTGGAGAAGGCAGAATTCAGGGAGGCTCCTCCGTCCCCCCTCCAAAGCAACCATTTCCTCCAGGGGAACGGATCCCTGTTGCTTGGGGATCAATTGTAATTTCTGGGAGCTCTCCAGGCACTGCCTGGAGGTTGACAACCCCGTCCTCTCTGGGGCTACCACTTACGAGAACCTGAGCTCACGTCCCTTGACTCGGCTCCCCACCTTTTCTCCTTGATGATCAAATGGGAGACAAAGTCCTTTGCTTCTTCTGAGATGCCCTCAAAGGCTTCCTCGTCAAAATACCAGTTGGACGCAAGGACGTTGTTCAGGGTTTCCGTGTCGTTGTCTCCCAAGAAGGGGGAGAGACCGCTCAGCCTGAAAGGGGGAGGGGGGCATAAAGAAGGCAGAGGGGAAGAGGAAGGGAAAATGAAGGAAAGCCCGTTAGTAACAGAACAATTTCTGGAGACGCAGCCCCATTTTCTTGCCAAAACAGAGTCTCTCCAGGACCAGGGCTCTGGCGACATAAACCACTGTGGACGAGCCTTGCCACATCAAGCCAGTAGCCCATCTAAGCAAGCCTGTAACCATGGAGGGCATTTGGGGGCAATGCCCCCCACAAATGAGCGATGCCCCCTCAGACAAAAATTTAAAAAAAACATTTAAATTTTTTGAAAATTTTTATTTATTTATTAAATTTATATCTTGCCCTTCCCAAACGGGCTCAGGGCGGGTAACATCAAATGTAACATCCACGTGTAAGATGTGTGGGGGTGTTCCAAAATGACCCCAGGCACAGCGACAGAAGTTTCAGTCTATTTTTTCCCCTTTTTTCCAGGCCGAAAAACAAATAGGTTTTTAAAAATGCAAAAAAATAAAATAAAAATTGCAAAATGCAAAAGAGAGAAGAAGAAGAAGAGATTGGATTTATGCCCCGCCCTTCACACGGAGTCTCAGAGCGGCTTACAAACTCCTTTCCCTTTCCCTCCCCACAGCAGACACCCTGGGAGGCAGGTGGGGCTGAGAGAGCTCTTTTCAGAACTGTCCTTGAGAGAACAGCTGGTACAGAGCTATGGCTTGCCTAAGGTCATCCAGCAGCTGCAAGTGGAGGAGTGGGGAATCAAACCCGGTTCTCCCAGATTAGAGTCCACGCTCTTAACCACTACACCAAGCGGGAGTCAGAGATTCCCACCTCTCTCCGGCTTACACAGAAAAGCAGCCCAGATTCGAGTCTCTCCAATCGAAAGGACTAGAGGAGGACTAGAGGTAAACTGATACCCTAGCTCTGCCTTACATAAGAAGAAGAAGAAGAAGAAGAAGAAGAAGAGATTAGATTTATACCCCGCCCTTCACTCACTTGGAGTCTCAGAGCGGCTTACAAACTCCTTTCCCTTCCCCTCCCCACAACAGACACCCTGGGAGGTAGGTGGGGCTGAGAGAGCTCTTTCCCAAGCTGCCCTTGAGAGAACAGCTGAGACAGAGCTATGGCTTGGCCAAGGTCATCCAGCCAGGTGCAAGTGGAGGAGTGGAGAATCAAACCCGGTTCTCCCAGATTAGAGTCCACGCACTTAACCACTACACCAAACTGGCACACAAACCACTACACAAGAGCACTGCTGGATCAGAACAGTGAGGGTCCATCTAGTCCAGCACCCTGTCTCACACAGGGGCCAACCAGTTCCTCTGGAGGGCCAACAACGGAGCAGAGAGGCCGAGGCCTTCCTAAGAACATCAGAAGAGCCCTGCTGGACCAGACCAGTGAGGGTCCATCTAGTCCAGTATCCCGTCTCACATGATGGCCAACCAGTTCCTCTGGAGGTCCAACAACATGGCACAGAGGCCGAGGCCTTCCCCTGATGTTGCCTCCTGGCTCTGAACATGGAGGTTTCCCTAAGTCATCATGCCTTGTAGCCGCTGATCGACATATGCTCCATGAAAGGCTTTCCGTTGCCATGGCCTGCAGGACATGAGACCCGAACTGAAAATGTCGTGGGGGTGGGGACCACTCACAGCATGTATGCGATCACCCCCATGCTCCACATGTCCGTAGTGTAGGAGACTTGCTCGTAGCTGACCACTTCGGGCGATAGGAACTCCGGCGTGCCAAAGTTCACCTTGAGCTTCTCAGCGGGATTGAACCTGGGGAGAAGAGAAAGAAGAGTCCGAATCTTTGAGGCACCTGAGCACATACCCTGGGGAGCAATGCTCCCTCTAAGCTGTGGAGTCTTGTGAGCCAAGTTTCAACTTTCTGAGCTGCTGGCATCAAAGTTGCGAGCAAGCAATTTAGCTAGAGCATAAATCAGTTTGCTTTGGAGCCGTTCTCCCTGAGGTAAGACAAAAATGTGTGAGCCGGAGGCTAAAAAACCGTGAGCTAGCTCACACTACCTCAGCTTAGAGGGAACAGTGCTAGGGAGGGCAACTTTAGACTGTCACTCCGTTCACTAAGTCCTGGGTTTGCCTTCCCTTTGCATGGAGTGCCAGATGACAGGCGCTGCTCCCAAAAGATAGACATTGCTAAGAGGAGGGACATCAGAAGAGCCCTGCTGGGTCAGACCAGTGGTCCGTCCAGTTCAGCATCCCATCTCCCACAGTGGCCAGCCAGTTCCTCTGGAGGGCCAACAACAGGGCATAGAGGCCAAGGTCTTCATAAGGACATAAGAAGAGCCCTGCTGGATCAGCCCAGTGGTCCATCCAATCCAGTATCCTGTCTCACACAGTGGCCAGCCAGTTCCTCTGGAGGGCCAACAGCAGGGCACAGAGGCTGAGGCCTTCATAAGAACATAAGAAGAGTCTGGCTGGACCAGACCAGTGGTCTCTCTAGTCTCACACAGTGGCCAAAAAGGAAGAGGGTCCTTTCCTCCCCTCCCACCCCCCAGATATGCTAGGCGGAAAGGGAGCAATTTCCTTATCTAAATAGTGACTCTCCAAGGTCTTAGGTACAAGCAGGGGTCATTTCGTAGAAAAAGAGGTGCAGGAGCTCATTAGCATAGCTCATTAGCATAACTCATTTGCATATGCCACACCCCCTAACATGCCGGAAGTATGTCAGAAGGAAACACCCACCCCTCAGGCTCCACTCCACAGGTGAGTGACACTGACCTGCTCTTTCTCCATTCCCTTCCCCATCCAATACTTGGTGCAATAAAAATAAGCGTCAAGAACACACCCTCATTCTCTTCCTGCTCCCTTGAAACCACCAGGTTTCAAGTAGACTTGAGATACCCAGGACATGTGCACCACCCATCCCTTCCCCTTCCCCTCCCCACAACAAGACACCCTGTGAGGTAGGTGGGTCTGAGAGAGGTCTTTTGAGAACTGCTCACGAGAGAACAGCTCTGAGAGAACTTGTGGCTGGCCCAAGGTCACACCAGCAGCTGCATGTGGAGGAGTGGGGAATCAAACCCGGTTCTCCCAGATTAGAGTCCAACTCCTGACCACTACACCAAACTGATGGGGAGGAAGCTGCTGAAGGGCTGGTGAAATTTCTCCAGTACTTATGTGCCATGTGCCCAGATAAAAAATGGTATACTTAGAAAAGGTATATGCCACCTTGAGCAAGTCTCTGGAAAAGCAGCACACAGTCATAAAAGGAAAAATGATAAAATTATCAATATTTAAACAAAACATTAAAAACAATAAAGACCCTAGCAGGGCTTTCCCCGGGGCGCTGCGCCTCTGCACTGCTCGGGGAGGCCGAGGAGGGGGCAGGGCTTGGTCATGTGCCCGCCCCCTGGGCTCCTCACTCCCGGAGCTGCGCTCCTGTGCGCTCCCGCTCCAACGGACCCCTGGGTACAAGTCTTTCACATCACCTACTCCCTCATCTCTATTAACTGGAGATGCTGGAACTTGAACCGTGGAACTTCCGAAAGTCAAGCAGAGGCTCTGCCACTCAGCTCACTCAGAGCACTGGGTCAAAAAGGTCCACCTTGTCTTCTCTGACTGGCAGTGGCTCTCCAGGGAACTTTCATATCACCTGATCCTTTTCCCAAGAAACATGGGGGCTCAAACCTGGGACCTTCTGTATGCAAAGCTGGTTCTACCACTGAGCGATGGCATCTCCCTATGCAGCGTGTAAAGAAATGCAGTTTTTCTCCTGGGAGGTTTGAGATGAGCAAAGCCTCCACTGTGCATGTTAAAAGCTTTTTTCCCCTCTGGGAAGAGAACAGGCATGAGGAGAAGGAAAGTCTGTGCAATTGCTTTCCAGACACCTTAATTCAAATGCTAATAGATCTAGTAGGAGAGATAACGGATGGGTTAAGGTCTCCTCCTTCCTCCTAGCAGGGAACAGAGATTTGGAGGGGTAGAATCCTAGATAATCTCCAGGAAGAAGCAGCAGGAAGCACTTCTCTGACCTGGCCTGACCTGGTCAGTGTGTGGCGGAAAAGATATGATAAAAACTCCTTGTCACAGGAAGGAAATTACTCTTTTCTTTGGGTGCTGCATCCATGAGCGCACACAGACCTCTCTTCTGACAAGGCAGCCATTGACCATGTGCTCGCCTCAAGAGCCAGAGTAAGCTTCAAGGTAATGCAAACTCTATAGGGATCTGTGACATCCTAAGCAAAAGGAGCCTGTCCTATTTTAACATCTGATAGGACAAGTATGGAGAAAGGGAACAGAGGATTTGCGTTTTTACCTATTTCTTTTGAGTTCCCTGCTCAGTTTGGTGCTGTGATTAAAAAAAAAAATGCATGTGAACCTTTTCTTTTTAATAAACAATTTTTAACTTTGGGATGCTGGCAGGGGTTCTCTGTACCACATAGACCTCTACCATCTTGGACACGTTATTTTAAAAGGGAGCACCAGGGGGAAGGCAGGCAGGCAGGCGGCTATTCCTCCAGGGGCACACAAGGCAGTAAATGGTCCCCGTGGGCAGTGGGAAATACAGAGGCAGGGCCTCAGAACTGGGAAGGGAAGCTGGCAGTCCTGACCCCTCCCCCCTCCCTGTGGGCAATTCCATACAGAGTAGAAGGAAAACCCCGCCAGGTGTGGAGACGCATCTAGGAGGGTAGGGCAGAAACGGGGTCTGCAGGCCAGAGCAGGCCCACACAGGGTGTCTGGAGAACAAACATGCCTCCAGCATAAGTCACATGTCCTTTCCCCAAGGCTGTGTCCACCGATAAATCTGAATGTGGGGACGGAGTGGGGGTGGATTTGCAGAGGAGCACTGCAGTGTGCCTGCCGAGGGGCGCATGCTTAAACCTTCTTACTGATCCTCCCGCACAAATGCCCGCGCCGCACACCACTGTCCAGCCCTTCCAGCTGTTCTCTTCATTCTAGGAGAAGCACTGCCACAGGAGGTGGCGGCAGCTACAAGCATGGACGGCTTCAAGAGGGAACTGGATAAACATCTGGAGCAGAGGTCCATCAGTGGCTATTAGCCACAAGGTATAGATAGGATCTCTTGGTCTGGGGCAAGGAATGCTCTGTATTCTTGGTGCTTGTGGGGGGGGGCAACAGTGGGAGGGCTTCTAGTGTCCTGGCCCCACTGCTGGACCTCCTGAGGGCACCTGGTGTTTTTGGCCACTGTGTGACAGAGAGTGTTGGACTGGAGGGGCCACTGGCCTGATCCAACATTGGCGTCTCTTGTGTTCTTATGGTCTCTCTGCCCTGTTGTTGGCCGTCCAGGGGAACTGGCTGGCCACTGGGTGAGAGAGGATGCTGGACTAGATGGACCCTCACTAGTCTGATCCAGCAGGGCTCTTCTGAGGTTCTTATGAAGTCCTTCCTCACCCAAAGAGTGATTAACGCATGGAATTCACTGCCACAGGAGGTGGTGGCGGCTACAAGCATGGACGGCTTCAAGAGGGAATTGGATCAACATCTGGCGCAGAGGTCCATCAGTGGCTACTAGCCACAAAGTATAGATAGGAACTCTCAGTCTGGGGCAAGTGATGCTCTGTATTCTTGGTGCTTAGGATGGGGGAGGCAACAGTGGGAGGGCTTCTAGTCCACCTGGCCCCACTGCTGGACCTCCTGAGGGCACCTGGTGTTTTTGGCCACTGTGTGACACAGAGTGCTGGACTGGAGGGGCCATTGGCCTGATCCAACGTTGGCTTCTCTTATGTTCTTATGTTAGGCAAGGCCTGGCATTGAACAGAGGCAGAAAAGGAGCGGAATGCCAATAGGTAGAGGCTGGCACAGGTCGGCACCATGCAGGTAGTTACCTTCGCGCAAGTCCAAAATCGATGATCTTCACCATGTGACCGGTGGCCGTCACGCAGAGGATGTTTTCCGGCTGCAGAGGAAGAGAAGAAATTTCCCCTGGTCAGTGACTCGGAAAGCACAATCACGTCACAGCCAACTTACAGAGACCCCGGTGGGGTGTTCAAGGCGAGAGACAGATGTTCGGAGCTGGTCTGCCACTGCCTGCCTCTGTGTAGCAACCCTGGACTTCCTCGGTGGTCTCCCATCTGAGTACTAACCAGGGCCAAACCTGCTTAGCTTCTGAGACTGGACAAGATCAAGATAGCCTGGGCCATCCCAGTCAAAGCAATTAGTAACTTGGGAATGGGCAAAAGCCATGAATGTCTCTTGTTGGAAGGAGGCAAGGAGACCCCCACACCTTCAAACCTGTAGAATTTCCAAGACAAAAAACATTTTATTCCAGGTATAGGGGGGAAAGAAGAAGAGGAGAAGAAGAGATTGGATTTATACCCCGCCCTTCGCTCACTTGGAGTCTCAGAGTGGCTTACAAACTCCTTTCCCTCCCCCTCCCCACAGCAGACACCCTGTGAGGTAGGTGGGGTCGAGAGAGCTCTGAGAGCTTTAGAGAACTGAACTTTAGAGAACTGCTCTGAGAGAACTTGTGACTGGCCCAAGGTCACACCAGCAGCTGCATGTGGCAGAGTGGGGAATTAAACTCGGTTCTCCCAGATTAGAGTCTACACTCTTAACCACTGCACCAAACCGTGTTCAAGACCAAAAAAAGTTTTATTCCAGGTATTGGGGGGGGGGGGTAGTCCTGTGTTTAAGACCAAAAAATATTTTATTCCAGGTACGGGGGGAAGAGTCCTGTCTTTAAGACCAATTTTTTTAATTCCAGGTGTGTGTGTGGGGGGGGGGGTTTCCTGTATTTAAGACCAAAAAACATTTTATTCCAGGTATGAAGGGGGGACTTAACAACACAGCTTGCATTCCTTATTAGTGAAAAAGAAGCAAGAGTCCAGGAGCACCTTAAAGACTAACAAAAATATGTGGCAGGGGATGAGCTTTCATGAGTCACTTCTCACTTCTTCAGATACAGCTGGAATGTGAGTCCATCTGTCCTTATATCTTGGAGAATGAAGTGATTTCAGATGCAAAAAGGCAAGAGAGAAGAAACCTAGGTCTCAATTCAGTCCAGGAGTTTGCATTGTCTTGAGCTTCATGATCAGTTGCAATTCAGCAGTCTCTCTCTGTAATCTCCCTTTGAAATTCCTTTGTAAGAGAACTGCTACTCTTAGGTCAACAACTGAATGCCCTGGAAAGTTAAAATGTCCCCCCCACTGGTTTTTTAATGTTGTGGTCTCTAATAGTTGTAGAAAGTGTCTAGTAGCACCTTCAAAGACCAACAAAATTGTGATAGGGTATGTGCTTTTGTGAGTCACTGCTCACTTCTTCAGACTCATTTCCATTTATTATTTGCATCCTCCTGGACTGAATCCTCCCGGGCCAAACTGAGACTCAGGTTTCCTATCTCATTGCCAATACTGATTTCTCCACCCCTCTGCATATCTCACCTAATCCAATCACACCTGCTATTGCCATTCGGCCTCTGAAATCACCTCTATAAAGTTTATATCTCTGGTACTTTGTGTTCCATTTTATGGCACACATGGCCCAGCCCGACAAAGTGACACATATGTCAGATCCGGCCCTTGTAACAAATGAGTTCTATACAATGCATCCCTAATTTATGGAACTCCCTGCCACAAGGTGTGCCTTAGGCAGGCAAGGCCTCCCCTGCTTTTGCACCTTGAGGTCCAGATGCAGCACGCCCATTTGATGCATGAAGAGGATCCCGTCGCAGATCTGCCTCACAAAAACCATGCAGTCCACCTCGGTCAGCTGGTAGTCCTCATCAATGATCCGCTCAAAGAGCTCCCCGCCTTCCACGCTGGGCAAAGAGAAGAAATTGGATTTATACCCTGCCTTTTACTACCCGAAGGAGTCTCAGAGTGGCTTACAATCTCCTTCCCCTCCCCCTCCCCACAACAGACACCCTGTGAGGTAGGTGGGGCCGAGAGAGCTCTATCGAGGACTGCTCCCAAGAAAACAGCTCTGAGAGAACTTGTGACTGACCCAAGGTCACCCCAGCAGCTGCACGCGGAGGAGTGGGGAATCAAACCCAGTTCTCCCGGATTAGAGCCCGCGCTCCTAACCACTGCACCAAACTGGCTCTCGATTTGGCCGTCTGAGGACTAGAAACACACACTCCAAAAGGAAATATTTCTTTGCTTCATTTATATACCCCACTTTTCCCCGCAACGGAAACCCAGGGTGGCTGACCTCTTTCTGCTCGCCTCCGTTTTAGCCTCACAACAACCCTGTGAGGAAGGCGAGGCTAAGGGTATGTGACTGGCCCAGGGCCACCGTGGCAGAATCAGAATTAGAACCCAGGTCTCCCCGGCAGGGCTCATTTCGTAGCAGGAGCTCCTTTGCGTATTAGGCCACACACCCCTAATGTAGCCAATCCTCCAAGAGCTTACAGAGCTCTTCTTACAGGAGCTACTGTAAGCTCTTGAAGGATTGGCTACATCAGGGGGTGTGGCCTAATATGCAGAGGAGCTCCTGCTACGAAATGAGGCCTGCTCCCCGGCCCTAGTCCGACATTCCCCTCCCCACATCACACTGACTCTCATGAAGTGAAAACCCAAATATTCCCAATGCCAACTTCCAGGGCTTCCTACATGGAACTCTGCGGCCACAGAAGGCATGAAGTCTTGCTTTGGGGCGCCTCTCCTCTCGCTGACCCCATCCACGGACAACCCTCCCCATAAGGCGAGACCAGGCATATAGGAAAGAAGAGGGGCAGACGCCCAGCCAGTGCCCGCCCCGGCAACTCACAACTCCATGAAAAGCATGATGTCCCTGGGCGTATCGATGGCATCGTACAGCTGGATCAGGTTCCGGTGGTTCAACTGGTTCATCACGTCAATTTCCACCTCGGCCATCTCCTGTGGGGCAAAGCCAACGTCACATGGCCACGGGGCTTGGCTACCGGCTCCTGAGCGCCCCCTCCCCTTAGGTGGGTGTTAGCCCTCATGAAGAGGGAAAATGCTTGGCCAGCCCTCACCCCCCCCCCCCCCATCTTCCCTGTGGAAGAATAAAACAGCAAGAATTGGATTTCTGCCCCACCCTTCACTACCTGAAGGAGTCTCAGAGCGGTTTACAAACTCCTTTCCCTCCCCCTCCCCACAACAGACACCCTGTGAGGGAGGTGGGGCTGAGAGAGCTCTGACAGAAAGTGCTCTTTTTCAAGAACAGCTCTGCCAGAACTATGGCTTGCTCAAGGTCATCCAGCAGCTGCAAGTGGAGGCGTGGGGAATCAAACCCGGTTCTCCCAGATTGGAGTCCACGCACTTAACCCCTACACCAGCCTTCACAGTTGCACTGCTGGCGTGTGGAATCCATGAACGCTGAGAAGCGGTGGTTGTGGAATACACAGAACCTTCCCAAGGCAAGTTCAGCTTCCACAAATCCACCGGGAAAGCATGCAAACAGACATGGCCTGGGAAGTCCAAAGGGCCCTGCAGCCAGAGACGCCAAGCGGCCCCTGCAGAGCTAGCGAGGCTTGGCTTGGTCGGCTCCTGTCTGCCAGCGTTCCTCCAAGGCAGCAGCCCACTGGAAACTTTCCCTGGAGGTGACATGGCCCGCCCGCCCCTGCCAGCAAGGCGGGCAGCTGAGCGGTGATCATTTGGAGATGACACGTCCTGTATTAGGAGAGCCACGGCAAAGAGCGTGGCAGAGAGCTGGTATGCGGACGTGTGCCCCCGGCACTGGGTGCTGCCACCACTCAGCGCTCCCGCACCCCCAGGACCAGGCAGAAGACGTACCCTGTCCTTCGGTCCCTGCTTCTTAATAGTTTTCACCGCAAGCTTGAGGCCTGTCTCCTTCACCGTACAGAGGCGAACTTCCCCAAACTTCCCCCTGCAACGAGAAAGGGAGAAGGAGAGAGAGAGACGGCATGAGGAACTGTTCCAGAGTCCTCTTTGGAACCGAACTTTTCTCAGAGGGATCTGATCTGAGTCGACCCATTTGTTCCCAACTGTAACAAGCTTGAACCACCTGTAACTCCATTTGCTACAAGACTCCCTTCTCTCGTCTGTCCCTCCGCCTCTGCAGTTTCCACAATCGTCTGTTCAAGATTTCAAGCTCTTTCAGGGCAGGGATGGGCCTGGTTTTGCCCGTAGTGTTCTAGAAGATGCCCCTGAGCGATTAAAATGTGGAACTCACTGCCAAAGGAAGCAGTAATGGCCACAGGCATAGACGGCTTTAAAAGGGATTAGACAGATTCATGGAGGAGAAGTCTATCAGGGGACTCTCGCCCTGGTGATTGAGGGGAATCTCCACATTCAGAGGCAGTAAACCTCTGAATGCCGGGGCCGGGAGGCAACTTCAGGGGAAGGCCTCAGTCTCTCTGCCCTGTTGTTGGCCCTCCAGAGGAACTGGTTGGCCAGTGTGTGAGACGGGATGCTGGACTAGATGGACCCTCACTGGTCTGATCCAGCAGGGCTCTTCTGGTGTTCTTCTCAGGGGAAGGTCTCGGCCTCTTTGCCCTGCTGTTGGCCCTCCAGAGGAACTGGCTGGCCCCTGTGTGAGACGGGATGCTGGTCTAGATGGACTATTGGCCTGGTCCAGAAGGTCTCTTCTGATGTTCCTATGAAGGCCTCAGCCTCCCTGCCCTTTTGTTGGCCCTCTGGAGAAACTGGTTGGCCCCTGTGTGAGACAGGAGGCTGGACTATATGGAGCACTAGTCTGATCCAGCAGGATTCTTCTGATGTTTCTATGAAGGCCTCGGCCTCCCTGCCCTCTTGTTGGCCCTCTGGAGAAACTGGTTGGCCACTGTGTGAGACAGGATGCTGAACTAGATGGACCACCAGTCTGATCCAGCAGGGCTCTTCTGATGTCCCTATGAAGGCCTCGGCCTCCCTGCCCTATTGTTGGCCCTCCGGAGGAACTGGTTGGCCCCTGTGTGAGACGGGATGCTGGATTAGAGGGACCCCTGGTCTGATCCAGCAGGGCTCTTCTGACGTTCTTATGAGGGCCTTGGCCTCTGAGCCCTGTTGTTTTCCATCCAGAGGAACGGGTTGGCCGCTGTTCGAGACAGAATATAGATGGACCACTGCTCTGGTCCAGAAGGGCTGCTCTTATGTTCTGATGAGCTTGAGAAATAAATACTGAATTAAAAAGTCCTCGGTATCAGGAGGGAAAAACAAAGCATCTGCGAGGCATCTGGATACTCAAGGGGGAACGCAGTAATTCCAGAGGGACAGGCTTTATCCTGGCACAAATGTTCATAAATTCTCCTGCGTGGAAGCGAATGCTGGAATACAGCCTTACTCGTCTTCAAAGCACCACCAGCTAGAATATTCGGGCTCCCTCCCCGCTCTTACCCTCCGAGCGTCTCCTTGGTGTTGACGCTGTAGGTCTCTTTGAAGTCTGCCGTTCTCAGTTTCACGATGCGGTGGGTGAAGGGCGCAGGTGGGGGAGGCGTGTCATCTGGAAGAGAAAGGGGAGCGGAATAAGTTTTCGGCTGCCAGGGGATGTGGTTATGGCCACTGCGGGCATCCCGGGAGATGGGAGGAGGGCAAAGAAAAGGGGACGCCGCCAAGACATGTTCAGAGGGTGCCACCTACTGGCAACGTGGAGTATGTGGCGTGTTAACATGTTTCTAGGGATGCCAGCCTCCAGGTGGGACCTGGGGATCCCCTGGAATTACAACTCATCTCCAGACTACAGAGGTCAGTTCCCCTGGAGGAAATGGCTGCTTTGGAGGGTGGATTCTGTGGCATTGTAGAAGAAGAAGAAGAAGAAGAAGAAGAAGAGATTGGATTTATACCCCGCTCTTCACTCCCCAAGGGAGTCTCAGAGTGGCTTACAAACTCCTTTCCTTTCCCCTCCCCACAGCAGACACCCTGTGAGGTAGGTGGGGCTGAGAGAGCTCTAACAGCAGGGGTCATTTTGAGCAGGAGCTTGGGGGAGCGCAGCTCCAGGAGTTGGTGCCAGCCCCCCCCACCGGGTGGGGGAATGCCTGCTTGTGTCATGGCTGCAGCAAAATGACCTCGTCCCCTGGAAAGGTCCTGGTTCCTCCGACCAGCCTTCTGAAGGCTTCAGCCACCACTGAAGCCATCCTCCCAGAATAGTGGTACTTCTGAGGCTTGGATTAGTAGCTGTTCCCTCTCTGCCAGCACATTCTCTCTCTCTCTCTCTCTCTCTCTCTCTCTCTCTCTTGCCTTCTGACATACTTCCGGTGATGTCAGGTGGTGTCGCATATGCAAATAAGTTATGCTAATGAGTTATGCTAATGAGCTCCTGCACCTCTTTTTCTACGAAATGACCCCTGTCTCACAGAAACTGCTCTTTTTCAAGAACAGCTGTGCCAGAACTACGGCTTGCCCAAGGTCATCCAGCCGGTGCAAGTGGAGGAGTGGGGAATCAAACCCGGTTCTCCCAGATTAGAGTCCGCGCACTTCACCACGACACCAAATGTCCTCGCGCTCTCGGATGATGCGATCGCACCAGAGCAGACAAATCTCGTCCGGACAGCTGAAACCTGGGGATGTGACCACAGGCCCCCCCCCAGATGGGACAAAAAGGGGTTTAATGTCATTCGGTGTCTGAGATCGCTCCACTTTCCAATAAACAGGACAGATGGGCTCCCATTCTAGCTGTATCTGAAGAGGTGAGCCGTGACTCACGAAAGCTCCTCCCCTGCCACATATTTTGTTAGCCTTTAAAGTGCTCCAGGACGCTTGCTCTTGTGCAATGCTATAGAGCAGGGTGCCAAACATGTGGCCCAGGGGCTGGATCAGGCCCCCAGAGAACTTCTATCAGGCCCTCCCTGGAACTGTCCATCTCCTGCTTCCAGTTCTGTTGCTGCTGCTGCATCATCGCTTGCTTCGCCAGACTCTCTCAGTCGCTCAGCCATTTCACGTTTCCCCCTGGGTCCTGGACTCAGAACTCTGAGCGTGAGATCTCTGTGGTGAGTGTCAATAAATCAAAAGTAGGCTTGCAGCATACAGAGACACACCTGAACAGCACCCTCAAGATTGCAACAGTGCAGACATTTTGATGCAATAATTCAGAGCAAGAGGGGTCAGTCATCAGAGACTGTTAAATAAACAAAATATTGCAAGAGCGCTAATGTTTTAATCACGTTTTCATTTTAAGTAAAAACAAAAAAACCCTTTCTGTTTGTGTCCTTTATAAAGTTTATATCTCCGCTACCTGTCATTACATATTATGATACACATGGCCCTGCCCAACAAGGTCTCATTTATGTCAGATCTGGCCCTCATAACAAATGAATTTGACACCGCTGCCATAGAGTCTGCTCCTCAGCGCAGCGATTCTCTCCAGGGGATCTTGGTCATCTGGAGATCAACTGTAATAGCAGGAGATCTCCAGGTACCACCTTGAGAGGTTGGCAGCCCCAGCCTCCCTAGCTGCTGTTTCCCTTTTCTTCTCCTCGCAGGATATGACGGGAGAAGCAGCAGCGCTGCGCAAGCTTTTGCACATCGTGTGGAAAGAGGCGTGGAGCTTCCAGCCCCACGGCCGGCGGCCAAGAGGTCCAGGGAATTCAGAGACATCTCGTTTCCAGCATGGGATTTTTTCCTCCGCGGAGATAATCTCCCTATAATCGCCTCTACTCACTGGGCAGTCTCATCCAGGCGCCAGGTGAACAGTTTTTCAAAAATTTAACTGGGAATTTGGCAAGATCTAAAACTGTTCTGCTGACTTCAGTCCTAGCTTGTTGACGGACCTGGTCTGGCGAGCTAATTAGAGTGCTGGGCTGAGCTAGAAGATCCAGGTTCAAAATCCCCACTCTGCCCAGTCAGAGTGGGGCCTTCCGCTCTCTCTCTCCCAGGATGGTTGCAGTGTTCCCTCTAAGCTGAGTTAGTGTGAGTTGGCTCACAGTTTTTTAAGCCTCCGGCTCACACATTTTTGCCTCAGCTCAGGAAGGAGGGCTCCAGAGCCAACTGATTTATGCAGCAGCCAAATCGCTTGCTCGCGACTTTAATGCCAGCAGCTCACAAAGTAGAGTTTTTGCTCACAGGACTCCAGAGCTTTGGGGGAGCATGAGTTGTGAGGATAAAGTGAAGGGGGGAAACAGGTATGCTGCCCTGAGCTCACTAGCGGAAGGGTGAGATAGAGAAGAAGAGAAGAAGAAGAGATTGGATTTACCCTGCCCTTCACTCGGAGTCTCAGAGCGGCTTGCTCCCTCTAAACTTTGGAGTCTTGTGAGCAAAAATTCTACTTTGTGAGCTACTGGCATTAAAGTCGTGAGCGAGCGATTTGGCGGCTGCATCAATCCGTTTTTCTGTTATTCCAAATCTTTTTTTTGGGAAAGTTCTATGTAGTTGTCCTTTAACAACGAACTGCATCTATTTGTCAGCATTATTCCTAAATATTTTGTTTTCTTCTGAACTTCAATACCCAAGTTTTCTTGCAATCGGTGGATTTGTCCTTTTGTGCAGTTCTTTGTCAACATTTTTGTCTTATTGACAGGGGTCCGTTGGAGCGGGAGCGCACAGGAGCGCAGCTCCGGGAGTGAGGAGCCCAGGGGGCGGGCACATGACCAAGCCCCGCCCCCTCCTCGGCTTCCCTGAGCAGTACAGAGGCGCAGCGCCCCGGGGAAAGCCCTGCTAGGGGCTTTATTGTTTTTAGTGTTTTGTTTTAATATTGATAATTTTATCATTGTTCCTTTTATGACTGTGTGCTGCTTTTCCAGAGACTTGCTCAAGGTGGCATATAAATTTTCTAAGTATACCATTTTTTATCTGGGCACATGGCACATAAGTACTGGAGAAATTTCACCAACCCTTCAGCAGCTTCCACGCCATCAGTTTGGTGTAGCGGTCAGGAGTTGGACTCTCATCTGGGAGAACTGGGTTTGATTCCCCACTCCTCCACATGCAGCTGCTGGTGTGACCTTGGGCCGGTCACAAGTTCTCTCAGAGCTGTTCTCTCATGAGCAGTTCTCAAAAGACCTCTCTCAGCCCCACCTACCTCACAGGGTGTCTTGTTGTGGGGAGGGGAAGGGGAAGGGATGGGTGGTGCACATGTCCTGGATATCTCAAGTCTACTTGAAACCTGGTGGTTTCAAGGGAGCAGGAAGAGAATGAGGGTGTGTTCTTGACGCTTATTTTTATTGCACAAAGTATTGGATGGGGAAGGGAATGGAGGAAGAGCAGGTCAGTTTCACTCACCTGTGGAGTGGAGCCTGAGGGGTGGGTGTTGCCTTCTGACACACTTCCGGTATTTTAGGGGGTGTGGCGTATGCAAATGAGTTATGCTAATGAGCTCCTGCACCTCTTTTTCTATGAAATGACCCCTGTCTCTTACTATATTGTTCAGCATTTCAAATGCAAAAATAAATGGTAGAGGAGATAATGGGTATCCTTGCCTCGTTCCCTTTTGAATCAGCTAAAAATCAGAAGAAGAGGAGGAGGAGGAAGAGGAGGAGGAGGGGATTGGATTTATACCCCACCCTTTACTCAGAGTCTCAGAGCAGCTGCCAATCTCCTTTCCCTTCCCCTCCCCACAACAGACATCCCATGAGCAGTGTTCCCTCTAAGCTGAGTTAGTGTGAGCTAGCTCACCGTTTTTTAGCCTCCGTCTTGCACATTCTTGACTCCGCTCAGGAAGGAGGGCTCCAGAGCAAATCGATGCAGGAGCCAAACCGCTGGCTCACCACTTTAATGCCGGCAGCTCACCAAGTAGAAGTTTTGCTCACAGGACTCCACAGCTCAGAGGGAGCATCGTCTGTGAGGCCGGCGGGGCCCAGAGAGCTCTTTCGAGGACTGCCCTTGACAGAACAGCTCTGAACGAACTTGTGACTCGCCCCAGGTCACGCCAGCAGCTGCACGTGGAGGAGGAGCGGGGACTCAAACCCGGCTCTCCCAGATTAGAGTCCGCCCTCCTAACCACTCCACCAAACTGGACAACCCCATCGCTGGACAAGAAAATCAGGCACGCTTACTGCAAACGGCTACCCCAAGAGAATGCATGCCCTGCCTTGCTCTCCTGGGTGCCCCCCACTTCAGCATAGTCAGCATTGGTCGGTCAGCATTCCTCCCCCCCCCCCCCCAAGACAACCCAAGGTCACCCGGTGACAAGACAAGCTGTTCCAGCCCGCACAGCTGGTAGAAAGATCAGAGCAACACCCCATTCTCAGCCCTGGGGTGCCTGGCGGGGCCTGCCAGTTCGCACAGGGGAAGGAATGTCGCTCGGGTGGCTGGAACGGCAACCGAGAGTCAAACGCAGGATGGATGGAGGATGGTGGACTGCAGACGCCCCCACTCCCCAGAAGGCGGCTCGCTCTGGAGTCTCTCAGCCCCCCCCGCCTCAGCAAGACCCCAGCCGAACCGGGCACCAGCTGCTCGGGGGATCTTCGGAGACAGCCGGGGCTCCTGTGACCCTGCCTGGCTGGGGATGGCAGGACTTTGGTCAGGGACCCAAGCACTGGATGGAAAGGCGTCTGGGGAGAGAGACTGTCCGTACAGGAGATGCCTGTCTTCCCTAGGGTTGCCAGGTCTGGGTTGGGAAATACCTGGAGACTTTGGGGGGTGGATCCGGGAGAGGGCGGGGTTGGGGGAGGGGAGGGGCTCCAGCATGGCCATAGAGTCCGCCCTTCAAAGCAGCCATTTTCTCCAGGGGAGCTGATCTCTGTCAGCTGCTGGGGATCTGTTGCAAAAGCGGGAGGATCTCCAGGCCCCACCCGGAGGCTGGCAACCCTAGTCTTCCCTCTCCCCCATGCCATGGCCACCTGGATTTGACACCAAAACAGCTGATGGAGCTCAGCTGGAAAAATTAGGCATCGTTTCTGCCCGTCCGGCAAGTTCTGCTGATGGCTAGCGTGGGGGAAAAGAGGTACTCGTGTGGACAGGGGTCGCCATGTTTGTCTCTCTGTAGCAGCAGAAAAGACTGGCAAAATTTGTGGCAGGGGAGGAGCTTCCTGGCGAAGTGAGCAGGGACTCACGAAAGCTCTTCCCCCAAAACAGATTTTGTTAGTCTTTCAGGTGCTCTTGGACTCTTGCTCTTTGGTATCTGCAGAAGCGAGCAGTGACTCACAGAAGTTCATACCACAGGTTTTGTTAGCCTTTACAGCGCTCCTGGACGCTTGCTCTTTTCTTACAGACAGACTAACACGGCCACCCATCTTGGACTATATGGGGTTACACAGGGGTCATTTTGTAGAAAAAGAGGTGCAGGAGCTCATTTGCATAACTCATTTGCATAACTCATTTGCATATGCCACACCCCCTAACATGCCGGAAGTGTGTCAGAAGGCCACACCCACCCCTCAGGCTCCACTCCACAGGTGAGTGAAACTGACCTCCTCTTCCTCCAGTCCCTTCCCCATCCAATACTTTGTGCAATAAAAATAAGCGTCAAGAACACACCCTCATTCTCTTCCTGCTCCCTTGAAACCACTTGAGACTTGAGATACCCAAGACATGTGCACCACCCATCCCTTCCCCTTCCCCTTCCCCTTCCCCTCCCTACAACAAGACACCTTTTGAGGTAGGTGGGGCTGAGAGAGGTCTTTTGAGAACTGCTCATGAGAGAACAGCTCTGAGAGAACTTGTGACTGGCCCAAGGTCACACCAGCAGCTGCGTGTGGAGGAGTGGGGAATCAAACCCGGTTCTCCCAGATTAGAGTCCAACTCCTGACCACTACACCAAACTGATGGCGTGGAAGCTGCTGAAGGGCTGGTGAAATTTCTCCAGTACTTATGTGCCATGTGCCCAGATAAAAAATGGTACACTTAGAAAACGTATATGCCACCTTGAGCAAGTCTCTGGAAAAGCAGCACACAGTCATAAAAGGAACAATGATAAAATTATCAATATTAAAACAAAACATTAAGAACAATAAAGACCCTTGCAGGGCTTTCCCCGGGGCGCTGCGCCTCTGCACTGCTCGAAGAAGCCGAGGAGGGGGCGGGCTTGGTCATGTGCCCGCCCCCTGGGCTCCTCACTCCCGGAGCTGCGCTCCTGTGCACTCCCGCTCCAACGGACCCCTGGGGTTACAATGGACCCCTGATCTGGCTCGGGGCAAGGCTGGTTTTTGTCTGTCGGAGAACTATTCTGTACTGCTGAATATATATCCCAGTTTTCAACCAAGGCACCCAAATTTCTTTGTACTGACTCACTCTGTGTAATCCCCGAAGAGTCCCTGTGAGAAAGGCAGACTGAAAATAGTGCAAATAAAGAACAAAAGTCCAGGAGCTCCTTAAAGGCTAGCAAAATTTGCGGCAGGGGAGGAGCTTTCGTGAGTCACCGCTCACTTCTTCAGGTATCTTCAGCGACTCATGAAAGCTCCCACCTTGCCACAAGTTTTGTTAGTCTCAAAGGTGCTGCTGGGACGCTGGCTCTTTTCTCCTGCTGCAGACAGATTAACACGGCTCTGCCCTTCTCAATCTTTCTTCAGAGAAGTGAGTGGCGACTTATAAAAGCTCCTGCCCTGCCACAAATTTTGTTAGTCTTTCAGGTGCTACTGGACTCTGGCTGTTTACTCCCGCTGCTGACAGACTAACATGCCAACCCATCTCGATCTATCTCCATGCCAGTTTGGTGTAGTGGAAAAGTGCGCAGTCTCTAATCTGGGAGAACCGGGTTTGATTCCCCACTCCTCCACTTGCAGCTGCTGGATGACCTTGGGCAAGCCATAGCTCTGTACCAGCTGTTCCCTCAAGGACAGCTTGGGAAAGAGCTCTCTCAGCCCCACCTACCTCACAGGGTGTCTGTTGTGTGGAGGGGAAGGGAAAGGAGTTTGTAAACCGCTCTGAGACTCTTAAGTGAGTGAAGGGCGGGGTATAAATCCAATCTCTTCTTCTTCTTCTTCTCTTCTCTTCATGCAAATAAATAAGTTCTGCTGCCAGCATACAGAGTTGCCAACTCCTGGGACTGGAAATTCCTGGAGAGTTGGGGAGGGGAGGGATCTCCGTCTGGAGATAACAGGGTTGCCAGCCTCCAGGTGGGACCTGGATATCTGCTGGAATTACATCTGGTCTCCAGACAAAAGAGGTCAGTTCCCCTGGAGGAAAATGGCTGCTTTGGAGGGTGGAGCCTATGTAAATATACCCTGCTGAGGGCCCTCCCCTCTCCAAGCCCTGCCCTCTCCAGGCTCCACCCCCAAATCTCCAGGTATTTTCCGGTCTGGAGCTGGCTCCCCTAGGAGATGCATTCGAATTTCAAGAGATCGCCCGCAATGTCCCCTCTTAGCCGTGGAATCTTGTGAGCAAAAATTCTACTCTGTGAGCTACTGGCATCAAAGCTGTGAGCAAGCGATTTGGCTGCTGCATAAATTAGTTTTCCCTGGAGCTGTCCCTCCTGAGCTGAGACAAAATGATATGTGCCAGAGGTTAAAAAACGGTGAGCTAGCCCACACTCACTCAGCTTAGAGGGAAGATTGATCTCCAGCCACCACCTGGAGGTTGGCAACCCTACCAGCACATCAGGCATATATTTAACATTTTTGCCATTATCATTATTTTTTAAAAGCAGGGCTTCTCCGGACATGAGGATCTGTGCCTGGAACAAGTAGCCTGCCCCACTTCCTCTCAGCCAACTGCTTCGTGGTCTTACCCAAGATCTGGGAGGGGTCCTCTTTGCCAAAGTCTGGTGTGAGGAAGGGGCCGGAGGGGGCCTCGGCTGCGGGAGCTGGGGTTGCTGTGTCCTCTCCTGTTTCGGAAGGCAGCTGAGCGGCCGGACTGGGCTCCTCCGTGGGGATTGTGGCCTTGGCCTCGCTTGAGTCCTCTGGAGCCAATGTCCTGTCTGCCTCTTTATCAGCTGGCCTGGGCTTCTCTTCTGCTGGTCCTTCTGTCAAGCCAGGGACCCCCGCTGACTTCGGCTTTTCCGGAGGCAGACCCTCTGCGGCAGGGGAAGCAGCGGCCTCGGGAGGATTTGGGGGTCCGGGAAGGGCTGGAGGTGCCTCGGGAACAACTTCAGGCCTGAAAGGTGGAGATAAACTGAGACCTCCAAAAGGCACATCGGTCCAACAGCATCAAGAAAGCCCCCGGCCCAGGGAAGAGCACTTCCTCAAGTGCCCCCTACCCTGATTCAGCTCTCTCTCCGCCCTGTCCTGGGTTTCAAGGCCAGTTTCTTAACCTAAGAGAATGATCTGAAAGCTGCTATATTCCTCGCTTCAAATCCCACTATTACCACCGACTCGTTAGGTGGCTTTAGGCAGGCCCCTTTCCCTCTCTGCCTCAGTTTCCCAAATGCAATATGGGTGTAATATTAGGATACCTTACAGGAAGAAGACTTACAAGAAGATTGTGTTTAAACCAGGGGTGCCCATAAGTGCCCAGTAAGTGTTTTTAGAAAGTGGGTGGGGCCTACAGCTGTCAAGCCACTATTAGGAGCGAGAGCTCTCCTGTACTGGGGTGAACTGGTTGGTTAGTCCAGTTACCACTAGTTAGCACTAGAGTGCTTAAATAAAGCTAGAAAGGCAGCAGAAGTGTGCTGGGCCCGTAACCTATTGGAGTTAACTGGTGTAGTTAGTCTAGTTACCACTAGTTAGCAGAGTGCTTCAAAAAAGCTACAAACACAGCAGCATCACTTTACTAGATTTCTCAGCTTACAAAGCTACACAGAGCCATGTTGCAAGTTTAGCAGAGAAATACTTCTCTCTTTATTTGAGAAGTACACTTTGGATAGGAAAGAGTAGGGACAGGATAGGGTACTAACTTACTAGCTAAAGGATGGAAGCAGATGGTGAGAGGCCCATCTGCCTCATGGCGCCAAGAGAGGCCCGCACGTCTCTCTCTTGGGGTGTGCAGGGAGAGAGCTCATCTTCATCTGAGAGAGAACAAAAGGAAGGGAAATAGTCCCGGAGAACACAATCTACATATCAAAGGGGACAGTGGCAGAAGAGTAACACAGGAAGAAAGGTCTGTGTGCCTATCTAGCTATCTAGTCTCTCTTGCCATGAAGTCTGGAGGTCTGAGACAGGGGGCATCACAGCTTGAACTTCCAGCATCCTGCCCCCTGTTCCCGTTGTCCAACAGAAAAAAAAATTAAGAAGAAAAATCAGGACTCATCTGCTTACAAGGAAGCTCTTACCACTGAGTTCATAGAGATTCTTAGAACGACCCGGGAGTGACAAAAGGTAGCTCTAGGAATTGTCGGGAAGTCTATGGTAAGACTTCCTGTCTGTATATAAGACTTCCTGTAAGCAGACAATGCCTTTTTTTCTTTTTTAACCCGAGATGCTGCACACCTGCCCACAACCCTTCCACCAGTCTTTTCTGGTCTCAGTCTAGTTTGTAAACCATTTTGGCATAGAACAGAGTTTGAGTCCTGTGGCACCTTTAAGACCAACGAAGTTTAATTCTGGGTATAAGCTTTCCATGTGCATGCACACTTCGCCAGTTATCTGAAGAAGTGTCCGTGCGCAGGAGAGCTGATACCCAGAATTAAACTTCATTGGTCTTAAAGGTGCCACCGGACTCAAATTTTGTTCTGCTGCTTCAGACTAAGACAGCCACCCCACCTGAATCTATCTTGGCATAGGACCGTCGTCTCTCTTACAAGGCCCTTGAAGGAGGTCGAAGCATGGCCACTGTGCTCTCACCTCCTTGGGAATCAATGGCCAGATAGTTCCTGTCTGATCTTACTGTGGTGCACATAGGCGTAAACTACGGGGGGGCTCGAGGGCCCCCCGAAATTTCCCGGGGGGGCTCAGCCACCCCCGGGAAAATGGAGTGCCCAGGCCGGCTGGCTGGCCTGCTGTGCCGCCACCGCCTCTCCCCCTGCTCCGTTCCTCCCTCCCTCCGTCCAGGAACCAGCTGGGCAAATGCCCAGCGTGCTGGATGGAGGAACGGAGGCAGGAGCAGGCGGGGGGAGAGGCAGTGGAGCAGGCGTGGGCTGCCGCCTTGTTTGCCCGCCCGCCCGCCGGCTGCTGCCGCCGCCTGCCCCCCCCCCGGGATTGACCTGGCCAGCTGGGTAGTTGCCCAGCTGGCCCCACAGAAGCAGGAGTGGCCAGGCTAGGCCAGTCTGGGGGGGCCCGGCGGGGACATGGTCCCAGCGTGCGCGCACAAGAGCCCCCCCCCCCCGGATTTTAAAAGTCGACGACTCTGGTGGCACATATTCCTTGATTTCTTTTTGTGGTGGAGAGCTATGTAAGTATGTGTGTTTGTGTCTGTTAGGGCTGCGGACTCTGGGTTGAGAAATTCCTGTAGATTTGGGGGCAAAGCCTGGATAAGGCGGGGTCTGAGGACAGGAAGGGCCTCCAAGGGTTAATACTGCCATAAAGTCCGCCTTCCAAAGCAGCCATTTTCTGCAGGGAGACAGATGAAGGTGGGTAGCAGTCAATTCCCCTACTAAGCTGTGGAGACTTGTGAGCAAGACTTCTACTTTGTGAGCTACTGGCACTAAAGCTGTGTGCGGGCAATTTGGCTGCTGCATCAGTTCATTTGCTCTGGAGCCCTCCTTCCCGAGCGGAGACAAAAAGGTGTGATCCAGAGGCTAAAAAACTGTGAGCTAGCTCACACTCACTCAGCTTAGAGGGTACACTGATAGCCATGTTAGTCTGTCTGTAGCAGCAGAAAAGATTCAGACCTATTTCCCACGAGGTGCTGCTCCGGCACCATTCTTCCCTTTGCCTCAATTGCGTGCCACTATTTGCCCCACGCCGCATTTTGACCCACGGCTTCGCCTGAATTCCCCCGTGGCTTCGGTGATCCTCAAAAAACAGGATCCCATCCAAATATTAGACAGGGCCAGCCAGCGTTCCCTCTAAGCTGTGGAGTCTTGTGAGCAAAAATTCTACTTTGTGAGCTACGGGCATTCAAGTTGTGCGCGAGCAATTTGGCTGCTGCATCCATCAGTTTGCTCTGGGGCCCTCCTTCCTGAGCTAAGACAAAAATGTGTGATCCAGAGGCTAAAAAACTGAGCTAGCTCAGACTAACTCAGCTTAGAGGGAACACTGGGGCCAGCCCAGCTTAGCTTCCAATATCTGACGAGATCAGGCTAGCCCGGGCTATCCGGTTCAGGGATACAGTCCGTATAAAATGCCCGACGCCTCCACTGCTGTCTTTTCCATTGGGAACCCCAGCAGGCGAGTGTAGCCACTGGAAATTCTCCGTGCTTGGAGAAACGGAGTCCGTGTTGTGAAGGCAGAAAGTGCCACGAAGTCGCCGCTGACTTACAGCAACCCTGTTGGGGTTTCAAGGCCAGAGACAAACAAAGGTGGTTTGCCGTTGCCTGCCTCTGCAGAGCAACCCTAGAATTCCTTGGTGATCTCCCATCCAAGTACAAACCAGGGCTAACCCTGATTGCCTTCCAAGATCTGATGAGACGGGACTAGCCTGGGCTTTCCAGGACAGGGAAGGGTCAGGGTAACAATATAAAAATGCCCAGCTGCAGGCCTGTAGCCAGGAGGCTTGTGGGGCAAATTTATTTTCTGATGGGGCTGAAGTTCTCAGGGCAGAAAGAAAAGCCATTTAGCCAAAAGAAAGCTGTGACCAGGATAGATCTCTAAATTGCAAGCTGCCAGCCACTTGAGATGACAGTCCGCAGCTGCTGCAAGTTAATCCCTTCTGCCAGCCTAAGCAACAACCCTGATAACAAGCCGGCAGGTGGGGGATGATGACTTCTATAGTCAAGAAAGCTAACACTTGGGCAGAAAAACTCTCTTAAAGGAGACCAGTTTCTTGACACAGAGTTAGAAGGGATCCTAGAGGTCACCTACTCCAACCCCCTTGCTCAGTGCTGGAATTAGTCAACTACAACACCCCACTCTGCTTAAAGGAGCTCAGGCCTTTAAAAAAAAGTTTTAAAATTATTGAAAAAAGCATTTGCAGGAGAAATTCTTGTGGGGCTGTGCCTTTAAGAAAGGGGGCAGAGCCTCCAAAAGCCCCACCGTCACTATGGGCCTGCCCAGTTGACTGTTTGTTATATGTCTTATTCTGCTCTCACTCCTTTGTTTTTCTACTTACGTAACACCAGTTTCTGCATGGTTTAATATATCGTGTTGTCTAATAACTTTGTTTCAGACATCTGCGATCCTAGTCCCATTACATTGCTTATTAGATGTCTCATCCTATTGCCTGCATTGCCTTTCACTGTTTAGCCTGTCTGAAGTCTCAGTGAGAAAGGCGGACTATAAATATAATAAAGAACGAAAGACTGGTCAGCCTAGCATTATGAACCAACTGCAGGCAAAACGACCGGTAGCGTCTGTGCAGAAATCCATGTGCAGAAACCCACCTGGAGGTAATCACTGAGGACACCTTTCCTGGTGTCCACCAAATGCTTTTAGAAAGTGGGCGGGGCCAGGTGGGTTTTCTTTCCAGCAAGAGCACTGGAGATTTGATTGGCTGGGCAGATTTTTTTTTTAAAAAAAACCCCGTTGCTTTGGCAGCAGCTGCCAGGACAGAAGTAGGATCTTCATTGCGTGCCTGATAGGAAGCTGCGGCGGCCATTGAATGCTCCCCTTTGTGCTCCAGGCATCTGTACTATTTAGTGCCCCCTGTGTTCTGTCAGAATTCCTTTTTTAAAAAAAATTTATTTTTAGCTTTTGTTTTAACATCACCCCAAATACAAAATATACCCAAATCTTCAACGAGTCATACACCGCTCCGTCCAAAAATAAAATTTGGACCATACTGCCGTCAAATCCGTTTTAACATTTGAATTCAACAGAAAACCCAATTTAGTCATTTCAGCCCAGTCTAGTAACTTAGTAATCAACTCCTCCTTGCCCGGGAGTATCAATGATTTCCAATGTTTGGCCCGAACTATACGTACCGCCGTCAATATATAGGCCAACAGTTTTTGATCTTGCCTTGATAGTCCGTCTCAGGGATTAGCGGTATATCCGCTAATCCGTCTCAGGGATCAGCGGTATATCCAGATCCATAATGTCCCTAACCATTTTATTTACCATTGCCCAAAATTTTCGAACGGCCTCACATTCCCACCACATATGATAAAATGTACCAACGCTTTTGTCACAAATCCAACACTTATTAGATATCTTTTTACAACATTTGTGCAGTTTGTCAGGTGACCAGGGCCAACGATAGAAAAGCTTGTATATATTTTCTTTATAATTTACTACTTTCAGAAATTTTATTGATTTCCAAATCTTGGACCATGCCTCTAATTCCTATATTATGTCCGAAATCTTTCATCCATTTCAACGTTGACGGTTTTATTTTTTCCTCCTGCATCTCATAATTTAAAATTATTTTATATATTTTACTAAGTTTATTATTGTTTGACCAAATCAGGTCTAATTCATTCGGTTTCTCACAGAACCCGGTTTTTTTAATCTAAATGGTATCTGGAGCATTGTTGGTTATTTTCCCACCATGTTAGCTGTAGTCCCAACTCGTTTCTTAATTGAGGGACCGTTTCAATGTTTCCTTTGCTGTCCAGTAATTTATCATAACTCACCATATTTTTAAAACTAACAAGCGATGGTTTGGTGAAGGCCTCCAGCGGCGAAACCCATTTGGGTATAAGCACATAGAATTTTTCTTTAATTTTTAACCAAGTTTTCATAAGGGATGCTCTCAACAAGTGTGTATTAAAGTCAGAATCCCAATGGTACCAGTAGGTTCAAAAAGGTTGGGGCTGGCATGTAGCTATGGGGGGCCACGGGGGGGCTCCGCCCCCTTCCTTTAAGGGCCGCCCCCTTCCTTAAAAGGGCCCCTGCTTTTCCCCAAAAGCATTTGGAGGGATCCTTTAAATGCTTTTGAGAAGACGGGGGCGTGGCGCATGCCCCTCTCCCTCTGCGCCTGGAAGATCTAAAGGGCCTTCCAGCTGATCGGCGGGCCACGTGCTCCTTGCTGATCAGCTGGAGGGCCCTTCATTTAATTAATTCATTAATCTCTACCCCGCCCTCCCCACCGTAGTGGGCTCAGGAGGGGCGTGTGCCACACCCCCTTCATTATGACAAATAATGGCAGCCCCACCAGAAAATTCTCGCCCCACATGCCACAGAATCCCGGCTACAGACCTGGGTCAGGGAGCCCTGACATCGGACAGTCTTACACACGTGTAACCTAACATGTGCATGTGTTCTGAGAAGCCACAAATGAGGTCACTGACCTCAAAGAGGGGGGCCTGGGGACGATCCAGATTTACAATCGGTCTTTGCCCTACTGTGATCAGTTCCCCTGGAGAGAACGGCTGCTTCGGAGGGCGGTGTCACGCCCCTCCTGAGGTCCCTCCCCTCCCAAAACTCTGTCTTCCCCAGGAACCACACCGAGGACTCCAGGAACTGCCCAACCCTCACTAGGTCACACAGCTTTCTTCCTAGTTCTTCTGTCCTGCCCGTGCATATAGGATAACCCATGCAGACGTAAGATCTGCACTCAGGACACATGCAGATCGCTCTCCTGAAGTGAGCGTGGTAGTCTGTAAAGCAGCCCTACACAAGAGCTGCACCTGGGCTTTCTGGTGGTTTGTGTCCCATCCGTGGCTCAGATTCAATAACTGGTCTCCATTTTGGATGTGTAGATGGAGGACAACAACTGTACCCACGGCAACCCAAAGTTGCCCCAACCCAGAGTTGTAGGGGGCCCAGGAGTCTTACCTTTCCAAGGCTGGTGGACAGCTAAAGCTTGGTTGAAGTTGGGGTTGCTTCTTCTGGGTTCCATCAATAGGGGGTTGCTTCTCTTTCGCTCCCATGGTGTCACCTGAACTCTCTCCTCCTGGACCAGGGTGGCTTGGCTCTTCAGAGTGGACTTGGCCCTTCTCCACTGCTTTGGTGTCGACTGAGCTCTCTCCAACTGTGCCGGCGTGGCTTGGCTCTTCAGCGTGGACTTGGCTCTTCTCCACTGCTTTGGTGTCAACTGAGCTCTCTCCAACTGTGCCAGCGTGGCTTGGCTCTTCAGCGTGGACTTGGCCCTTCTCCACTGCTTTGGTGTCGACTGAGCTCTCTCCTCCTGCACCGGCATGGCTTGGCTCTTCAGCGTGGACTTGGCCCTTCTCCACTGCTTTGGTGTCGACTGAGCTCTCTCCTCCTGCACTGGCGTGGCTTGGCTCTTCAGCATGGACTTGGCCCTTCTCCATTGCTTGGGTGTCATCTGAGCTCTCTCCTCCTGCACCAGGGTGGCTTGGCTCTACAGCGTGGACTTGGCCCTTCTCCACCGCTTTGGTGTTGACAGAGCTCTCTCCTCCTGCACCGGCGTGGCTTGGCTCTTCAGCACGGACTGGGCTCTCTTCCACTTGTTTTGCATCACTTGGGCTCTGCCCTCCTGTTACAGCGTGTCCTGGTTCAAGACCAGCATTGGCCTCTTCTTTCCCTTCCGCAGGGGTTTCTCCTCCCCCTCCAGTATCATGAGCACTGCAAGACCCTCCGTCCTTCTCCATCCTGTGCCGTCCTGGACGAGCTCCCCCTGACCCAACAGTTGTGTTCTAAATCCAGACGCTCCTCCCAGGTTTTCAGCCCAGCTTCTGTATGAGGCACACACAACCACACTTCGGTCCAGCCACCCACCAGCACAGGGCCTTCCTCTGCATCACAAACAACAGAAATAATATAAGTCATATAAACATGTTTTTGCGAATGTGGTTTTCTACGACATGTGGAATTCACTGCCACAGGAAGCGGTAGCAGCTACACAGAAAGCTTCAAGAGGGGATTGGATAAACATATGGAGCAGAGGTCCATCAGTGGCTATTGGCCACAAGGTACAGATAGGAACTCTGAGTCTGGGGCAGGTGACGCTCTGTATTCTTGGTGCTTGGGGGGCAACAGTGGGGGGGCTTCTGGAGTGCTAGCCCTGCTGGTGGACCTCCTGAGGGCACCTGGGTTTTGGCCACTGTGTGACACAGAGTGTTGGACTGGAGGGGCCTGATCCAACAGCACTTCTGTTATGTTCTTATACAGAATCATAGAATCACAGAACATAAGAACATAAGAGAAGCCAATGTTGGATCAGGCCAGTGGCCCATCCAGTCCAACACTGTGTCACACAGGGGCCAAAAACACCCAGGTGCCCTCAGGAGGTCCACCAGTGGGGCCAGGACACTAGAAGCCCTCCCACTGTTGCCCCCCCCCCCAAGCACCAAGAATACAGAGCATCACTTGCCCCAGACAGAGTTCTTATCTATACTTTGTGGCTAATAGCGACTGATGGACCTCCGCTCATATGTTTATCTAATTCTCTCTTGAAGCCATCCATGCTTGTAGCTGCCACCACCTCTTGTGGCAGTGAATTCCACGTGTTAATCACTCTTTGGGTGAAGAAGTACTTCTTTTTATCTGTTCTAACCCGACTGCTCAGCAATTTCCACAGAGTTGGAAGGGGCCCTACAGGCCATCTAGTCCAACCCCCTGCTCAATGCAAGATCAGCCTAGAGCAGGGGTGGGCAAATTGCGGCCCAGGGGCCACATGCGGCCCACCACAGAGCTTTTTGCGGCCCGCCAAGACAGTCGGCCACGTGGTATGATAGGGTACATTTGTCTCATTAAACTGATTCTAAAATTAAATGGCTTGCAGCTATAGATGATATAAAATTAGCACCATAAATAAATCGAATAAAACTACCACTATTTAATTTAATTTATATTTATTGATTTTTATGATACAATTTATACCTTTTCTGAAATGCAAAGTTAACTCATGAATGCAATCATTTTAAAAGGTGCGGCCCTCCGCTAACCTCCGCTCCCACAAAGTGGCCCCCCAGCCAAAACAATTGCCCACCCCTGGCCTAGAGCATCCCTGACAAGTGTTTGTCCAGCTATTGCTTAAAGAACAGAGACCCTAGAAAAATGCTGCTATTTTAAGAGTTTTATACTCACAAAGAGAACATATTGCACCTTATGTCTTGTATATATATCACTGTCCTTGAAAAAGATTGTATTTGATATGGGTGAATTACTAGAGTCCCCTGGGACTAGTGATTGTGAAACTGACAAGGTGTTGTCTGAATGTTTGAACCTGCACTTTGATGTATTGTTTTGGTGAAACCTGTGTTTGGTAATACTTGACGCTAATATTTATATAATAGTATAGAAAAATTGTTTAAAAAGAAAAGACAACCAAAATGCACAAAATAGATCTACCTCAAGCATACAACTATTACAGTGCCATATATTTTTCCATAAATTCATAGTGAGTGACAGAATCCGCATTGCTGCCCAAGGACCTTCTAGCCTCTGCTTGAAAACCTCCCAAGAAGGTGAGCCTGCCACCTCCCGAGGAAGCCTGTTCCACTGAGGAGCCGCTCTGACCGTCAGGAAGCGCTTCCTAGCATTCAGCCAAAAACTCTTGATTTAATAGCTCATTGAGCTGGGAGAAATCCTAGCCTTCTCCTTTCTTATTTTCCTCCAGTCGAGGCTTTTGGACAAGGGAGAACTTTCGCCGAGCAATTCCTACCCGTGTGTTATGTATTGGGATTGAATCATCCCTGATTGAATCACCCTAGAGACTGGCTGAGCTTGGAGCACAAGAAGAATAGCCGACCAGGACTCTGGAGTATACCAATCAAGTAGCAATGTTTTGTAAATAGCCTATGACGGGGAGTGGGTGTGGGGGGGGGAGTGTCTTGCATGCATATAAGCAGGGCTTTGGCCCTGCTAGTGTTGTCTTTGAGCTGAGCTGCAATCCCAATAAACTATAAACTGATCCCACAACGCATCAGAACCCAGTATATTTCACCACGCATTTGGGTTTTATGCCGTCCTATGGGGTGTACCACCTCCCTCACCCCCAAAAAACCTGGCTCCTATTGAGAGCAGGTACTAATCCGCCTGCGCTGGGGAACGTCTCCTCGTGAACTAATGCTGAGTTCATGCTCTGCAACATGATCCCAGCTCACAGCAGCACATTCAGATGCTGGAGGGGGGAGACGCTTGGGGGCACACAAATATAGCGCGTCAATATACCAGGTCTTGTGCCCACGCCACGCCACAGAGTCCCATAGAAGCGTGGCACCATTGGGTGGGGAGCAAAGCACCCTCTAAGCTGTGGCGTCTTGTGAGCAAAAACTCTACTTTGTGAGCTCCTGGCATTAAACAGTTGTGAGCAAGAGATCTGGCTGCTGCATCGATTCGTTTGCCCTGGAGCCAGCCTTCCCAAGCCAAGGCAAAAATGTGTGAGCCAGAGGCTATAAAACTGTGAGCCGGCTCACGCTAACTCAGCTTAGAAGGAACACTCCTGGGGAGGGGGGTGTTATAAGAGGCAGGAAAATGGCCCACCTAAAAAAAAAAAATCGGAAAGAAAGCCCTGCTGGGGGCGGGAGAGCCTTGCCAGACACACTCCCAACCGGCCAAGCCAACCCAGACGGGTCATAAAGTTCTGGGGCTTTCTGACCAAAGGTTGTTTACAGTCCCTGAGCGATCAGGAAGTGGCAGCCTAGCATTTCCATGCCTCCACCTCGGTTTCGCAGCTTTGCTTGCACCCTCTTTCAACCAGAATCACATTCCATTTTCTGCCGGCGGCCTCTGTGTCTCCCTGGGCTTATTCCGGGCACGGCTCATGTCGGGTTCTCTGTCTCCTATCTATTTATTTATTTATTTATTTATTTATTATTTCTATTTGTATCCCGCCTTGCCAGACAAGCTGGCTCAAGGCGGCGCGCAGGCGTTAAAAGCGATAAAACAATAAATGCAATACAATGCACACATACAAAATAAAATACAGATAAAAAAACAGTATAAATACAGATGGCGGCGGCGTTCAACAGACAATCAGGGATGGAAAGCAATATCCAACAGTACATCATAAAAGCCATAGGATGTTCCGGTGACACGGTCGTCGGTGACGCGTTCGTCAGTGGCGGCTCCTGATTGAAAGCCTGGTGGAAGAGCTCCGTTTTACAGGCCCTGCGGAAGAGCAGAAGGTCCCGCAGGGCCCTGATGTCCTCCAGGAGCTCATTCCACCAGCATGGGGCCACCACCGAGAAGGCCCTGGCTCTAGTAATGGCCAGCCTGGCATCTCTTGGGCCAGGGAGAGTCAGGCAATGTTGTGACCCTGACCTCAGTGCTCTCTGGGGCACATATGGGGAAAGGCAGGTCTCAGCCAGTTGATGCATTGCATCTCAGCCACATGCACAGTTTTCACTGGAGCCCTCTCCCTTGTGCGTTGAAAAGGATGGATAGGAGCCCTTCAGACGAAGAGCGGACAGGGAAGAAGGATTCTAGCCCTTTGCTCCTTGACAAAACTGGACTCCTAGTCGCAAGGAGGACGAGTCACATTTGTAAGTTGCAGATAGGAAGACTCGGCATAGTACCTCCTAATCAGAACAAAGTTTGAATCCAGGGGCACCCTTAAGACCAACGAAGTTTTATTAATCCTGGTATAAGCTTTCATGTGCGTGCATACTCTCTTCAGATAACGTATTTGAAAAGGTGTGCCTGCACATGAAAGCTCATACCTTGAATAAACCGTTTTTGGCCTTAAAGGTGCTGCTGCACTCAAACTTTGTTCTGCTGCTTCAGACTAAGATGGCTACCCCCCCCCCCATCATCGATCTTGGCACATTATCTGACAGCAACCCTGTCAGATTACACAGGGAAGCCACTGAAATTCATAAACATAAACACGATTCCAACAGGAAAGAAGAGAGTTTAAAAATAAACAGGGCATGCTTTCCAGTCCTGAAAAACACAACATGCTCTACATCTTACAACAGCGCGGCAGATAAGATTAGAATTTCAACAGCCAACACATATGCAAAAGAACCTCCTCAGGAAAGCACCTCCATTAGCATGTCACAGCCTGGGAAACTCCTACAAGATAATGGCTCAGCCCTACCCCACCTTTCTGAGTAGACACAAATTACCTGCCTACCATTTTTTTTCCTCACATTGACACAGTGAGTCCTCCATCTTTCTGTGTTATACCTCTGAGGAGGCCAGTCACAGCTGCTGGCGAAACGTCAGGTACTACAACGCCAAGACCATGGCCGTACAGCCCAGAAAATCTACAACAACTAATAATTAATACATAAGTGATTTCTGTAGTCTGGAGATTGGTTGTAATTCCGGAAGATCTCCAAAGCATACCTTTCCCAGGCTGCACCACCAAGTCTCCAGGGATTTCCTGACCTGGAGTTGGCAACCCTAGGTGAAAAAACCTGCCCTTCGTTTGGGGGAGGGAGGAGGAGGAGGAGGCCCAGCAGGAGGGGTGCCGCTTCTCCTCAAGGGCAGGCGAGGGCTGTAAATAGACCCGGCGGCTGCTTGGGCTTCCCTGGCTCTGTTGGCGGCGGACCAAGCAGGTGATCTCTCAGGGCTGTCTCCTGATTAATCACATCCCAGGATTCCTGTCCTCAGATAGAACCACCATCTCCCAAAACTGATCTGCCCACCAATTAATATCGGCTAGCTCAGCAGACACTCCCCGCGTCCCAAAACGAGGTGGATGCCAACCAGAGACGGGGCTTTTCCAGTGGTGGCCCCTTAACCGTGGGATACCATCATTCCTGAGATACAAGGTTGCCATCCTCCAGGTATGGCCTGGAGATTTCAAGGAATGACCACTGATTTCCAGAATACAGGGATCAGTTTCTCTGTAGAAAATGGATGCTTTGGAGGATGGACTCAGCAACATTATATCCCACTGTTTTCCTGGACAAAATGGCTCTTTCGGGGGGTGGACTTTATGGTATTACACCCGCTAAGGCTCTTCCCTTCCTCAAACCCCGCCCTCACCAGTCTCCATCTCCACACCTCCAGGAATATTCCATCCTGAATCTGGCAACTGTAGGACTCTGCCCAGTACCTGGTTTGAATTATTTTCTGCACCAGGTGAAAATGTTTTATTTGCCTGGGCATTTTTATTTGCAAGAACCGGATGGCCATCCATCAAATTTTATTAAACGGCTACCGTTCCACGCTGTTTTATTTGGTATTCACGACAATCTTCTTTTCCGCCGCGCTGCCTTTTGCGTTTCCTGCCAGCTGCAACTGCCGCGCAATAAAACCAACCGCTTCCAATAAAATAAAACGCGACTGATAACATTGAAAAACAAACAATGCATTTTATTTTATTGGACTCCGCTTCAAGCAGCGTGGTGGGAGCCGGTGGGGGGGGGGGGAGGGATGGCTCCCAGTTTTGATGTCTTCTTCCTGATAGGATTCCCCGTCGTAGTATTTCGACTCCAAGATCCGTGGGGCAGAGATCAAGCTAACACACTGCTTCTGAAACTCTGCAAAGCATCCCAGATCCCAGTAGCATGAAAATGGGAACATCTGACCCCTGGCTCCAACCAGCTTTCTGCTCTGGAATTGGATTGTTCCCCGCCTTCCTCTTTCTTCTTGTTTTGATAACGCCTCTTGAAAAGCTCTCTCGGGGACTAGGGAACCCCCCACCACAACAAAAAGCCGCACAGAACTGGGAGGGGGGGTGTTGAGGAGGGGCAAAATAGACCACCTCTGTCTTGAACCAGCTAACTGTCTGCCTCTAAGCATTTCTCCCTTGCTCTAATCAGACGATTACATCCTGCAATGTACCTCTGCATCTCGACTCCCTTCTTCGCAACACCCCGCCCACCTTCTGACTTGGCATATAAGGGCTCAGAGATCTCCGTTCCCACTGGTATCTGACGAAGGAAGCTTTGAGTCTTGAAAGCTCCCATCCCCAAAAACTTGTTCGTCTCTAAAGTGCTGCTGGACTTGAATCAAAGATCCAATGTTAGTAAGCCAGTTTGGGGGGGCGGTTAAGTGCGCGGACTCTAATCTGGGAGAACCGGGTTTGATTCCCCACTCCTCCACTTGCACCTGGCTGGATGACCTTGGGCAAGCCATAGCTCTGTACCAGCTGTTCTCTCAAGGACAGCTTGGGAAAGAGCTCTCTCAGCCCCACCTACCTCACAGGGTGTCTGTTGTGGGGAGGGGAAGGGAAAGGAGTTTGTAAGCCGCTCTGAGACTCCGAGTGAAGGGTGGGGTATAAATCCAATCTCCTCTTCTTCTCTAACTGTATGGGGGCTTTTGTTCATATCGCAAACAAGCAGACGTTTTGGGGTGCCAAGTGGTTGAGATGTTGAATGCCAATCGGAAGGTCAGTACTTCGGCAGTTCGAGATCTGAGTGCTGCGTGACGGAGTGAGCTCCCAGCTCCGGCCCCAGCTCCTGCCAACCTTGCAGTTCGAAAGCAAGAAATTCCAAGTAGATAAATAGGTACTGCTTCGGTGGGAAGGTAACAGAGTTCCGTGCACCTCGGCGTCTAGTCATGCCGACCACATGACCACGGAGGAATCTTCGGACAGCGCTGGCTCTTTGGCTTGGAAACAGAGATGAGTACCGCATCCCTAGAGTCGGATTCGACTGGCTTTCGAGCAAAGGAAACCTTTAGCTTTAGCTTTTAAAGACTGACACGTCCTTATTCCAGCCTAAACCACGACCCTCGTCCTTATTCTAGAATACAAACTGGTTATGTTCATCTGTATTTGCGCCACAGTCTTTCCGCAGAATCCACTAATAAAATGAAGCCAGCTGATGGATCAAGTGAATCCAACTGATCAGGATGTTTTCAGAGATTACCCTTTGTGATGTCATCCAAGAAAGCTTGACAAGAAAGGGCCGCCTTAGTTTCCCCTACCGTTTCTTCCTACAGTAACACACCGGAAGGAAAACGGCTTCGTACCATTACCAGATGTGCCCCTTTCCTTGCAGCCCAGCGAATTAAAACTGTTCGCTGCCGGTTAACAATCTACAGCTTTAATTAAGCCCAACAGCAATCATGGCCCTGATTTTCAGTATGCCTGGATCTTCCTTTTCTTCCGAGTCAGCCTGTGAAAACCGCCTGCATTTTGAGGAGTGCAGGGATTGTTATTTCAGCCACGTTCGCCTTTCCCAGAATGGGCACCCTTCCGCAGGGTTGCTGCCAGTCTCCAAAAGGGGTCAGAATTACAACTGATCTCCAGACAGGGATGCCAGCCTCCAGGTGGGACCTGGGGATCCCCCAGAATTACAGCTCATCTCCAGACTGCAGGGCTCAGTTCCCCTGGCTGGAGAACATGGATGCTTTGGAGGGAGGACTCTAGGGCATTCTACCCCATCGAGGTCCCTGCCCTCCCCATGCTCCATCCTCAAATCTCCAGGAGTTTCCCAGCCTGGATCTGGCATCCCTAACGACAACATAAATCACTTATTTATTTCAAGCGCTGACGCCACTTCTGGAGGAAATGACTACTTTGGAAGGTAGTCTGCATGGCATTATAGCCTCCAGCCATGCTCCCGCTAAGCCGTGGAGTCTTGTGAGCAAACATTCTACTTTGTGAGCAACCGGCATTAAAGCTGTGAGCGAGCGATTGGGCTCCTGCATGAATCAGTTTGCTCTGGAGCCTTCCTTCCTGAGCGAAGACAAGAATGTGTGAGCTGGAGGCCAAGAAACTGTGAGCTAGCTTACACTGACCCAGCTTAGAGGGAACACTGGCCTCCAGAGGTCCCCTTCCTAAAGCTTACTCTTCCAAGCGCCACCTTCTCATCTCCAGGTATTTCCAAACCCGTAGCTGGGAAACCCTGAAATGCCCTAAGGACCAGTCGTTCCTATCTCCTGCAAACATCAATCTCTCCCAAAGCCCACCATTCTCTGTGAGTTCTGGCTTTGGCGTCCCTTTCTTGCTCATCATTTCGAGCTGTTCTCTGAGAGGTTTCTTGCAAGTCCTTTTAATGTTTATGGCTCCAGAGCTGTGCCCGACAGGTAACATAACTTCCTTCCTCATTAGGCAGGTGGCCATCTAGAACCAAAAAGCCAGCAGAGATCGCAAGCGGGGGGGAGAAAACCATTTGGGCCTCACTCTCGCTCTGTCTATATGCCTTCAGATGGGAAGCTGAGAGACCTGTCACTCTTGGGACAGAAGGAAAAGGAAGCGACTGCTGCCCTGGAAAGGCATAGAAAACAGCCACCGGCCGAAAGACCCTGACGCAACACCGGCTCCGTCAGCCGCAGCAAATGGTTCCCCAGAGCTGACTCAGACCAGAAGGGATTCCGACAGTCCCCCTTTGGAGATGGCACAGTGCTGAGAACAACCCGTGGGATCGGGGGGGGGGGGGGGAGCTGCAAAATTCAATCGGCAGTCCAATGCTCCCTCTAAGCTGTGGAGTCTGGTGAGCAAAAAATTCTACTTTGTGAGCTACCGCTGGCATTCAAGTTGTGAGCCAGCGCTCTGGCGACTGCATCAGTTAGTTGGCTCTGGAGCCCTCCTTCCCGAGCCGAGACAAAAATGCGGGAGCTGGAGGCTCAGAAACCGTGAGCTAGCTCACACTCACTCAGCTTAGAGGGAACGCCGATCGGCACCCCTCCCTCCTGGACGATGCACCAGGCCACCGTCGTGCAAGCCACACAGAGTGGTGCAAGAGCTTCCCGCCTTCCTTTCCACCCACCTCAAGCAGCCCCCTCTTCCCGCTGCCTTCAGTTACCTGTGCCAGGAGGGGAGTTTACCTGGGCGGGTAAGTCCTTGGTCGGAACCCTGGGCAGAGATTATTCCTTCCGGCCAACCCACAGAGAGGCTCAGAGCCAAGCGGCAGGCCAGGGCACCTGGAATTCCGCCTGACCCAAGTCACAGCTACAAAGAACAGGCCTCCATTTCTACTCTTGGGGGGTGGGGGGGGTGGGGGGAAGAGGCGAGCAGTTTACCTACCGTCGCTGTCGCCGCCGTGGGCCACCGGTGCAGTATTAAAAGTAGGACAGAGCTGTGCCCCCTTCTATAGTCGGTGTAACGGAGCAGGATTAAGCGCGGGGAGAGAGGGGTATCTCTTACCTCCAGGTTGCAGGCCGTTTTGAGCCCGCTGCATTCTGCCTTTCGGGCCACCTGTTCCTCTTGGCCTGTTTTCAAAGGACACTCCATTCTGCCACCCGCACCCCCCCCCCCAGGAGGAGATGGGAATTCAAACAAACAGAAACCAGATGACCGAGCCACCCCTCCTGAACTCTCCGCTCCGTCGCTCCAGCCAGGGAGGTTTGGACGAGTCCCACCGCCACCAGCCCACCAGGAATTTCAAAGCCAGTAGCTGCACTAATAGGCCAGGGACGGTAGCATTTTGTCAGTGTGGACTTGGGGTGGGGGTTGTCACAACTGCGCTGGATACCCCACAGCTTTGGGAATTAAGTACTTAAGGGGCCGAACTGCTCTCTTTGGGTGCCAAGGATTGAGCAGGCGGTGCATCGACCGGGCAAGTGAAAAAGAGCAAACGCCTCTGCGTTTTAGGCCGCGGTCACACAAACCAAAGAATCCACTTTCAATGCACTTTCAGTGCACTTTCCAACTGGGTTTTACCGGGTGGACTGGCAAAATCCAGTTGGAAAGTGCATGGAGAGTGCATTGAAAGTGGATTATTTAGTGTGTGACCACAGCCTTAGTGGATTTCTTTCTCAGGATAGTATATTAGAATACTGAATGTAATGCAAGGAATATTGGACTGTTTGGCTGACATAACACCATAAGTAAAGGTAAAGGTTTCCCTTGCTCAAAAGCCGGTCAAATCCGGCTCTAGGGGGCGGCGCTCATCTCCATTTCTAAGCCAAAGAGCCAGCGCTGTCTGAAGACGTTTCTGTGGTCATGTGGCCGGCATGACTAGATGCCGAGGCGAACAGAACACTGTTACCTTCCCACCGAAGCGGTACCTATTTATCTACTTTCAATTTCTTGCTTCCGAACTGCTAGGGTGGCAGGAGCTGGGGCCAGAGACGGGAGCTCACTCCATCACGCAGCACTCGGGTCTCGAACTGCTGAACTACCGACCTCCCAGTCTGCAGCTCAGCGTCTTAACCTCTGAGCCACTGCGGCCCCCTAGGGGGTGGCTACCCACCTCAAAAAAGGGGGGAAAATGCTGTTAAGTGACCTCCACGCCTGAGAGGAGTGAATGGAGAGACTCAGTCTTATTTTGACATATTTATTGCTTTACAACTGTTGACCTTGTAACCTTTAGCTGGTCATTTAATTCTGTTTCTGCATAGCTTAAAACATCCTCATCGTGTTACATGTTAATCTGCTGTTCAGCCCGTCTATAAGTTTGAACCTGGCTTCCCATTCCACTGTATCTGAAAAAGAGTGCTTTGCACACGAAAGCTCAGACCTTGAATAAAGCTTGGTTGGTCTTAAAGGTGCTACCGGACGACAAATTTGCTCAGACTCCCAGAGCAGGCAGTCTATAATGAAACAGGAAGTCAACGGATAATCTGGAGGCTTGGGGAAACGGATTCCCAAACTGGACGCCCTAAATCGAAGCCAACCCATCGAAGGCCCCTGTGAGCCCACAGCGGAAAGCCCACTTTTCACAGAGGCTGATTGAGAACCAAGATCACTGCGCCAGGCACGATTAGATTGTTCAGTCGACACCTACTTAGACACAGGATAATCCTCTGCCCTCGGCTGAGGTTGCCCGTTGTGTCTCTGTAAGAAGCTGTGTGAGGGGCTTCTCTCCTTCCCATCGGGAGACACAACTCTTTTAACGCTGATCCTTTACTTGGTACATATTTTTTTTAAAAGAACCTTTTCAGGAAGGAAGCCTCTACTGAGGGGGAGATATGGCTGCTCTCAACAGGGTGTCAGCGCTAGGGTTGCCAAGTCTGGGTTGGAAAATACCTGTAGACTTTGGGGGTGAGTCCAGGAGAGGGTGGGGTTTGGGGAGGGGAGGGGCCTCAGCAGGGTACGACGCCACAGAGTCCACCCTTCAAAGCAGCCATTTTCTCCAGGGGAGCTGATCTCTGTCAGCTGGAGATCAGTTGTAAAAGCAGGGGATCCCCAGGCCCCACCTGGAGGCTGGGAACCCTAGTAAGTGCTGGGGGGGGGATGAGGGCACCTCCCAGGGTCTACCAACAACTCTGACACCCCCCCCCCCAGCAGTTACCAATGACCAATCGAAAGCCTTGCTGGGCACATCACGCTTCCTTCCCCTCTCCCCCCTTCAGCGAGCTCAGGGTGGCACTGTCAGGATCCTATGATCCTAACAAGGTTTTCATTGTGCTTTCTGTAGCTTGCTAGCGCTTGAGCTAAAAGTGTAACCATTGCTATCTCTTTCAAGCTGTCTCCTGTTTCACCCCCACCGTTTATTGCTCTGAGTTATATTGCTCTTTGAGGGTCTGGTCAGTGTAACCATTTCACCCGGGAGAATGGCGACCTCGCATACTTGCACGTCACCAGAGAACAAATGGCCTTTCCTCCTATGCATTCCTTCCTCCTCCATCCCCGGAGAGACAGAACTTTCTTATTGCTATGTGAAGACCTTGAAAGGCCGCGGCGACTACTTTGTTATGTATATGCCTAGCACATCTGGGGCGCCCAGTTCAGGAGGGGAATTTTTATAACTTTCACACTTCACCTTTCCTGTGGGAAGTAAAACGGCTAAGATCTTTTAACCACACTTTTCTACCTTTTTTGTGATTGGCCGACTGTCGGGGTTCAAACTGTACTGGAGGGTATATTAACTCTGACTGCTTTGTATGTGGCATCTCTAACAAACATCCGAGAACCTGTCATGCAGTATTAAGAAATAAAGAACCCTGTTTCATCAACAAAGGTCTGATCTTTTGCTGCTAAGTGCAGAAGCCTCACAGGCACACACAGATCTACCTTCCCAATTTGTTTCCCTCACAATAAATCCGTGAAGACAGGTTAGGCTGAGCGAAAGAGATGGAGAAGATGTAACCAATCCTGCCTCCCGCCCCCCAGCTTCATGGCAGGCAGGGCAGGAATGTGACCTGAGGTTTCCCAGATCCTAGTGAAATACCTTGACATCAACACCGCAATCAGCAACTGCTTCGGGAACACGATGGGAGAGATCGATTCTCCGCGCGCCCCCTTTGAATCCTGAGGCCGGCTGACTTCAGCTGTGGCCTGTCCCCGCAGTCCACTTGACCGCCGCACGTAGAAAGGCAGCTGCGTTAAACATACCTCTGCTCTGGGGCTCCTCGCTGGAGACCCGCCAAAGGCCAGCCATCTTTTCGAAGGGCTGCGGCCCGCAGCGTTCCTTCGAAGCTGTGCGCACGAGTGGCCGCGCATTGGCACAGGAAGCCCCGCTCAGTCTGGAGACGCACCAGACCAGCCACAGGAACTTCTCAGCCAATAATGCCTCCAGGCTGTCTTATTGTACAGTAATGTCTCAGAACTGCCTTATATTCCTTTATGCATGGTGGATACATATATCCAGACCCTGTAGGTGCTTTTCCGTTCTAGAGTCTGGCGATATTGTAATTGCTTTGCGCCATGGATGTTTGAAAATCATGTTTTTCTGTCCATTGGAATTGTGACATTTGCTTTCGGGAGTTCCAAAGAGTAAATATACCCCAGAGAGCACTTCGGTCGGGATCGCAACATCAGCTCTCGTTCCCAGGTTTCAGGGAAGCCAGGGTGGCTGGTACTAGGGCTAGGGCCTTTTCGGGGGCAGCTCCTTTCCGGTGGAATGAGCTCCCGGAGGAGATCAGTGCCTTGCGGGATCTTATGCGGTTCCTCAGGGCCTGCAAGACGGAGCTCTTCCACCAGGCCTTCGATTAGGCGCTGCCACCATCTACCATCGCTATTAACATCTGAGATGGGGGCCAGCCCAAATGCTGACATGCTATGTTGTGAAGGGAACTGCTGGATGTCATCTTGGTTTGCTGCTTACCATCACCGCGAGCACTTTAAATTGTAAACTTTTTACTGTAAACTGTTATGTTGCTGTTGTTGTTTTAAATTGCTTTTAATTGTTTTATCTGGACTTGGCACTGAGGGCCACATTGTAAGCTACCCTGAGCCTGCTTGCGGGGAGGGCGGGGTAAAAGTGTGATAGATAGATAGATAGATAGATAGATAGATAGATAGATAGATAGATAGATAGATAGATAGATAGATGGATGTTGCTTTAAATCTCCCACCTACTTATTGCATTTTTTGTAATTCATGTATTGAATACTATTGTATGTTTGAGAAATATTTAGAGCCTTATGTGATGTTAAGTCACATACGATTCACATTTATTCATCTGTTTCCTAAAGTCATTGTTAGTTCATGTTGAGATTACAGCAGTTCTGTTCTGCTCAGGATGTGAGCCGCTCCGCCGAGAAGGGTGGAAAAATTAGAGGGAACATTGGCCACAGAACACTCATAGACTCATTGGGTCTGGCTCAAAGCATTTTGCTCTGCTGGGGACAGGGATACCAAATTGGGGAGGGGCCTTGGAGAAGAAGAGGAGATTGGATTGATACCCCGCCCTTCACTTGGAGTCTCAGAGCGGCTTACAAACTCCTTTCCCTTCCCCTCCCCACAACAGACGCCCTGTGAGGTAGGCGGGGCTGAGAGAGCTTCCACAGAAACTGCTCTTGAGAGAACAGCTCGGAGAGAACTTGTGACCGACCCAAAGTCACCCAGGTGGCTGCATGTGGAGGAGTGGGAAATCAAACCTGGTTCTCCCAGATTAGCGTCCGTGCTCCTAACCATTACACCAAACTGACTACTCAGAAGAGACAGGCTCCCGACCGTCCTGCGGGTCTGGCCAGCAGCCATTGCATTAAAGTGAAAAAAAAAAACCTCTTATGTTAGGGATTATTAAAAAGGGGACTGAGAATAAAACAGCCAGTTTTTTAATGCCCCTAGATAGATCTATGGTGCGGCCTCATTTGGAATACTGTGTGGAGCTGTGTGTTCCAAAAGGACAATGAAGAGCAGGGGAAAGTACAGAGGCAGGCGACCAAGATGATGAGGGGGTTGGAGAACCTTCCCCAGGAGGAAAGTCTGAAGCGTCTGGGACTTTTCAGTTCAGAAACGAGATGACGGGGGGGGGGGGGGGGACACGACAGGGGTTTATAAAATGATGCAAAGGGTGGAGAGAGTTGACCAAGAGAAATTTTTCTCCCTTTCCTAAAGTACTAGAACTAGAGGGCCTCCAAGGAAGCTGATGGGCAGGAGGTTCCGGGCGGACAAAAGGAAATGCTACATGACGCGGAGAGTGATGACAACGTGGAATTTGCTGCCAGAAGGTGTAGTGATGGCCACCAGAATAAACAGCTTTAAATGGGGACAAGACAGATTCATGGAGGATCCCAGAGCCGGGAGGCAACATCGGAAAAGGCTTCAGTTTCTATGCCCTGTTGTTGGCCGCTGTGTGAGACGGGATGCTGGAGTAGATGGACTCTCGCTGGTCTGATCCAGGACGGCTCTTCTGGTGTTCTTAGGAAGGCCTCGGCCTCTCTGCCCTGTTGTTGGCCCTCCAGAGGAACTGGTTGGCCACTGGGTGAGACAGGATGCTGGACTAGATGGACCCTCACTGGTCTGATCCAGCAGGGCTCTTCTGATGTTCTTAGGAAGGCCTCGGCCTCTATGCCCTGTTGTTGGCCCTCCAGAGGAACTGGCTGGCCACTGGGTGAGACAGGACGCTGGACTAGATGAACCGCTGGTCTGACCCAGCAGGGCTCTTCTGATGTTCTTATGAAGGCCTCAGCCTCTATGCCCTGTTGTTGGCCCTCTCAAGGAACTGACTGGCCACTGTGTGAGACAGGATGCTGGACTAGATGGACCACTGGTCCGGTCCAGCAGGGCTCTGCTGATGTTCTTAAATGAAGGCCTCGGCCTCTCTGCCCTGTTGTTGGCCCTCCAGAGGAACTGGCTGGCCACTGTGTGAGACAGGATGCTGGACTAGATGGACCCTCACTGGTCCGATCCAGCAGGGCTCTGCTGATGTTCTTAAATGAAGGCCTCGGCCTCCGTGCCCTGTTGTTGGCCCTCCAGAGGAACTGTTTTGACCACTGTGTGAGACAGGAGGCTGGACTGGACGGACCCCTCGCCCTCCACCAGGAGAGCAGCGAATGCCTGCCCAGGAAGGAACTCGTCGTTTGCAGAATGTCAGGCACGGGGTGTCTTGCTGTTCCTGGCCCCAAATCCAAGGACCAAAATAAGCCTGGCAGCAAACCAGAGCTGGGCAGGGGGGGCGAAGAGGGTCTCCACTGCAGGACCCAGCTCGGGAAGGCGCCACGCCCTCCCGATGGAAAGCCGGCGCTGACCCGACCTTTCCGATCAGCAGTGCCCCGTCCAGCCGCCGAAGGGAGAGAAAAGGGTCCTCGGCCCGTTCAAGGGGTGTTCTGCTGAGCAGAGATTCGAGCCAAAGACCATGTATTTCGCCCCCCAGGGGAGGCATCTGTAATAGGGGAACACCTAACGGGGGAAAGCGGGAGGTCCCAGAGTCACCCATAGGGCTTATTCACTTTCACGACCGGCCCCGGGATCTCATCCTGTCCGGCTGCCAGCTCCGGCCTAATTAAACAAGCCATCCGTCTGCTTCCTCTGCTCTCGTGCCCGGAGTCAGGTTTGCTCAGCCAACGGGCGTGCCAAGGATCATCAGCTAAAGGGCTTTGAACGAGGGCTGGCCTGAACCGACAGAGCGAGCGATGCTAACAGGCAGTATTTGAGGAGACACCAGAGAGGGATGCAAACCTCCAGGCGGGGCCCGGGGATCCCCCGGAATTACAGCTCATCTCCGAACGATGGAGGTCAGCTGCCCTGGAGAACAGGGGGGGGGACTTCGGGAGGTAGATGGCCCAGGGCTCCCGCTAAGCCGAGTCAGTGTGAGCGAGCTCACCGCTTTTTTAGCCCCCAGCTCACACGCTTTTGTCTGAGCTCAGGAAGGAGGGCTCCAGAGCAAACTAATGTATGCAGCAGCCAAGTTGCTTGCTCACAACTTATCTGAGCTCAGCCAGGATGGCTCCAGAGCAAACTAACTGATGCACAGTGTTCCCTCTAAGCTGAGTTAGTGTGAGCTAGCTCGCAGTTTTTTAGCCCCTGGCTCTCACTTTTTTTTTTGTCTTCGCTCAGGAAGGAGGGTTCCAGAGCAAACTAATGTATGCAGCAGCCAAGTTGCTTGCTCACAACTTGTCTGAGCTCAGCAAGGATGGCTCCAGAGCAAACTAACTGATGCACAGTGTTCCCTCTAAGCTGAGTTAGTGTGAGCTAGCTCGCAGTTTTTTAGCCCCTGGCTCTCACATTTTTTTTTGTCTTAGCTCAGGAAGGAGGGTTCCAGAGCAAACTAATGTATGCAGCAGCCAAGTTGCTTGCTCACAACTTGTCTGAGCTCAGCAAGGATGGCTCCAGAGCAAACTAACTGATGCACAGTGTTCCCCCTAAGCTGAGTTAGTGTGAACTAGCTCGCAGTTTTTTAGCCCCTGGCTCTCACATTTTTTTTTTGTCTTAGCTCAGGAAGGAGGGTTCCAGAGCAAACTAATGTATGCAGCAGCCAAGTTGCTTGCTCACAACTTGTCTGAGCTCAGCCAGGATGGCTCCAGAGCAAACTAACTGAGGCACAGTGTTCCCCCTAAGCTGAGTTAGTGTGAGCTAGCTCGCAGTTTTTCAGCCCCTGGCTCTCACATTTTTTGTGTGTGTCTTAGCTCAGGAAGGAGGGTTCCAGAGCAAACTAAGGTATGCAGCAGCCAAGTTGCTCGCTCGCAACTTTAATGCCAGCAGCAGCTCACAAAGTAGAATTGTTGCTCGTAAGCCTCCACGGCTTAGAGGGAGCATTGGTAGACGCTATGGCATCGTACCGTGCCAAGGTCCCTCCATTCCCCAGGCTCCACTCCAAATCTCCAGGCGTTTCCCATCTGGCAACCCTACCCCCCTCCATTCCCCGCCTGTGGCCACGGGGCACCTGGCAGCCCTAACGCCAGCCAAAATAGTGCCCTTGCTTTCCTCCTTCAGGCCTGGACCAAACAAAGGTCTTATCGGACCGCCACCAGTCTGGTCGCAGTGTTAGCCGAACTGCTTTAATTTACGCTGAGCAATTGGCGAAATACCGGGTTCCTTGCCAACTATACCAGGGTCCCACCCCTCCCAGGAGTTCTCAGGGAAAGAGGCACGTGAGGCAGATAGCAAGTTCAACGCCGTTTACTGGGTAACGTTGTTCAAGCACACCAAAAACAGATTCACACACACAGACACACAGGCCTAGGAAAGAAAGCTAGAAAATAGCAGTGTTGCATTAGCAGGAGTTTCGTTGGTCCGATGACTCACTGGATCGCCTCTATTGTCCGTTTATGGCCCTAGCCTGCTGGCTGATGGCCCGACCATTAGTTGCCAGGTAACCACGTTAGCATAATCCGTGCAGGTATTTTGGAGGGGGGCAGGGGTTGACCAGCGCAATGTGACAGAGAGAAACCTCATGGCAGAAGGAGTCTTTGTCTCTGTCTTTGTGAACTATCGAGGGTGCCAGCCTCCTGGAGTGGACTGGAGCTTCTCCCAGCAATGGAGAATGCCTGTAGCCCTTCCAACACTAGCAACCCAAGTTCAAGCTTATGAATCTTAAAATCCATAAGCGCACTAGCAATGTCTTGCTGGCCAACAGCAGGGCTTTACCTCCCTGCCCCCAGGGTACAGGTAAGTCCTATAGTGTTTCAACAGACAAGTTTACAAAGACCAACAGACACTAAGTCTAAGGATAAGTTTACAGTGGACCAAGCAGGTCTACACAAGCAGTGACACTGTGATTCTTCGTGTGTATTAGGAATCAGGTGGGGCCTGGCGAGCTCCCGGGATCAGAAGTGATCTGTAAAGATTAACTCCCCTGGAGGAAATGGAGGCCTTCCCCGGCTCGGTGGAGCTGGCGACCTTACAGAGTCCTGCCCCAGAGATGCCGACGGAGGAAGCTCCTGCCCTCCGCTGCATCTTCCCCGGCTCTTCCTCTGGGCTAAGAACAGCAGAGTGATTCATCCGCCGCCCGTCCCAGCATAGCAGCAAGTTAACACCCCCCCGGCCCCTGCCTTTCATTTCATTAGTCCTAATCAGGCTGCCCAGCAGCAGTGGAGCAATTGTCTCATTAGCAAGGTCGGCTTGGCCCAGCCACTCACCAGCACGCTGACAGCCCCGCTGACATCGGGCAGGGCAAGTGCCGGGCGTCCGAACCCTGGCGGCTCCGAGAGAGGGCTGGCGAGGGGGGAAACTACACAGGCACTGGCCAATAGTCGGAGGCCCTCGACCCAAGGGAGTGCCCTGGACAAGCATGAAAGATACAGTGTGGTCCCTAGGCCGGTTCACCACCGAAGTGGCTGCTGGGGGGTTGAATTCGGGACCTTCTGCATGCAAGCAGAGGAAGGGAGGGGCCGTGGCTCAGTGGAAGAGCCTTTGCTTGGCATGCAGAAGGTCCCAAGTTCAATCCTCGGCATCTCCAGTTAAAAGGACCAGGCAGGAAGTGATGGGAAAGACCTCCACCTGAGACCCTGGAGAGCTGTAAAGAGGGGCTGTGGCTCAGTGGAAGAGCCTCTGCTTGGCATGCAGAAGGTCCCAGGTTCAATCCCCGGCATCTCCAGTTGAAAGGACCAGGCAGTGGATGATGGGAAAGACCTCCACCTGAGACCCTGGAGAGCTGTAAAGAGGGGCTGTGGCTCAGTGGGAGAGCCTCTGCTTGGCATGCAGCAGGTCCCAGGTTCAATCCCCGGCATCTCCAGTTAAAAGGACCAGGCAGGAGGTGATGGGAAAGACCTCCGCCTGAGACCCTGGAGAGCTGTAAAGAGGGCCTCTGGCCCGGTGGGAGAGCCTCTGCTTGGCACGCAGAAGGTCCCAGGTTCAGTCCCCAGCATCTCCAGTTAAAGGACCAGGCAGCAGGTGATGGGAAAGACCTCCGCCTGAGACCCTGGAGAGCTGTAAAGAGGGCCTCTGGCCCGGTGGGAGAGCCTCTGCTTGGCACGCAGAAGGTCCCAGGTTCAGTCCCCAGCATCTCCAGTTAAAGGACCAGGCAGCAGGTGATGGGAAATACCTCTACCTGAGACCCTGGAGTCAGAAAAACACACACACTGTGAACGCAAGGAACAAGTCTTATATCAATGCCTTTAAATAAATATTTTGAAATTCCAAATGCGTGTACCTTCTTAATATATATTCAGTTATCAAAGTTTTCTCATAACGGACTCCGAAAGTATTTAACACGACATCAAAAGCTCCAAGCCAGAATTACGCTGCAACAGATAAAGTTCCCAAACTCGCAAAATGCGACAATCACGAGCTATAAGTCAAGGTTACCACGTCACGCTGCCAGTTCCAAAGTTCTCAACCTGACAAATTTATATAACAGATCAGCGACCGGAAGTCACGCGGCGACATGTATCCTAGGCGTATAAATGTGTTTCCGTCCTCTATTTCAAAGCTGCACCTCCCTTCGGTTGTGGAAGTCAGAATTCGAGTCGGAACCGACTCTAGGAAATCTCTTTCAGTCGGTAGCCTCCTGGCTATCAAGCCTTTCAGTGCGACATATCATTCCTCCTCCCTGGAGAGCGGCTGCCAGTCTGACTAGACAATACTGACTTCGATGGACCAATGGACTGATTCAGTGTAAGGCGGTTTCCTGTGTTCAAGCAGAAGCTCTACCACTGAGCCACAGCCCCGCCCCCGACACGCACATGAAGCTCCCTCGTTCTGAAACAAGACCATCAAGAGAGCCAGTCTGGTGTAGTAGTTAAGTGCACAGACTCTAATCTGGGAGAACCGGGTTTGATCCCCCACTCCTCCACGTGCAGCTGCTGGATGACCTTTGGCAAGCCATAGTTCTCTCAGAGCTGTTCTCTCAAGGTGACTGAGGGGAACCGCCACATTCAGAGGCACTAGTCCTCTGAATCCCAGAGCCAGGAGGCAACATCAGGGGAAGGCCTCGGCTTCTGTGCCCTGTTGTTGGCCTCCCAGAGGAGCTGGTTGGCCACTGCATGAGACAAGATGCTGGACTAGATGGACCCTCACTGGTCTGATCCAGCAGGGCTCTTCTGGTGTTCTTATCAGGGGAAGGCCTCAGCCTCTCTGTCCTGTTGTTGGCCCTCCAGAGGAACTGGTTGGCCCCTGTGTGAGACAGGATGCTGGACTAGATGGACCACTGGTCTGATCTAGTAAGGTTCTTCTTCTGTTCTCAAGGCTGGGTTCAGTTTGCTCGCTGAAGGTACTTGCTAAAGAGCCTTTGAGGGCTGGCTAATGGCTACAGTCAATTGACCACAAGCCCCCTGCTTGGTTGGGGATGGAGAAAAATGGTTCTTGTAAAGGAACCAGGGAAGAGGCATGCTGGTGTCTTCATAGCTAGCTGTCTAAAAGCACACCAGCTGTCTAGAAGTACCAGGAAAACATCTACTTCTGCTTCATTAACTACGCTAAAACCTTTCATCGTGTGGATCACAAGAAACTATGGCAAGTCCTTAAAGAGATGGGAGTACCAGACCTCCTCACAGGTCTCCTGAGAAACCTTTATAAGGGTCAAGAAGCAACAGTTAGACCCGGATATGGAACAACTGGTCGGTTTAGCAGAGGAAAAGGAGTACGGCAAGGATGTATATTGTCACCCTGCTTATTTAATTTATCTGCAGAGTAGATCATGCGAAATGCCGGCCTGGGTGAATCACAAGCCAGAATTAAGAAGAAGAAGAAGAAGAAGAGATTGGATTTACATCCCGCCTTTCACTCACTTGGAGTCTCAGAGCGGCTTACAAACTCCTTTTCCCTTCCCCTCCCCACAACAGACACCCTGGGAGGTAAGTGGGGCTGAGAGAGCTCTTCCAAGGACTGCCTGTGAGAGAACAGCTCTGAAAGAAGTTGGATTTATATCCCGCCCTTCACTCACTTAAGAGTCTCAGAGCGGCTTACAAACTCCTTTTCCCTTCCCCTCCCCACAACAGACACCCTGGGAGGTAGGTGGGGCTGAGAGAACTCTTTCCCAAGCTGTCCTTGAGGGAACAGCTGGTCCAGAGCTATGGCTTGCCCAAGGTCATCCAGCCAGGTGCAAGTGGAGGAGTGGGGAATCAAACCCGGTTCTCCCAGATTAGAGTCCGCGCACTTAACCACTACACCAAACTGGCTCTGCTGGGAACACCACCAACTGGGAACTGGGATTGCTGGGAACTGGGAACTGGAATTGCTGGGAACAACACCAACAACCTCAGATATGCAGACGATACCACTCTAATGGCAGAAAGTGAAGAGGACCTCAAGAGCCTCTTGCTCAGGATGAGAGAGGAGAGCACAAACGTTGGCTTGAAACGCAACATCAAAAAAACTTAAGATCATGGCATCCGGCCCCATCACTCCTTGGAAAATAGAAGGGGAAGTTGTGACATCAGTGGCAGACTTCACCTTTTTGGGATCCAAGATCACTGCAGACAGTGACTGCAGCCACAGAATTAAAAGACGCCTGCTCCTTGGGGGGAAAGCGATGGCAGACCTAAAGTCAGTGCAGTCAAAGCAATGGTATTCCCAGTAGTGATATATGGCTGCGAGAGTTGGACCATATGGAAGGCCGAGCACCAAAGAATAGATGCTTTTGAATTGTGGTGCCGGAGAAGACTCTTGAGAGTCCCTTGGACTGCAAGGAGATCAGATCAGTCAGTCCTAACAGAAACCAACCCTGACTGCTCCCTGGAAGGCCAGATCCTGAAGCTGAAGCGCCAATACTTTGGCCACCCAATGAGAAGGGAGCACTCCCTGGAGAAGACCCTGATGCTGGGAAAGACGGAAGGTGAAAGAAGAAGGGGACGGCAAAGGAGGAGATGGTCGGACAGTGTGATCGATGCAACGAACATGAAATTAAGCAAACTCAAGAGCATGACGGAAGACAGGAGGGCCTGGTGCGGGACTTGAGTGCCGCGGGACGGAGTGAGCTCCCGTCTCTGGCCCCAGCTCCTGCCAACCTAGCAGTCCAAAAGCAAGAAATTGCTAGGAGATAAATAAGTACCGCTTCATTGGGAAGGTAACAGTGTTCCCTGCGCCTTGGCATTTAGCCATGCCGGCCACATGACCACAGAAACATCTTCAGGCAGCGCTGGCTCTTCGGCTTGGAAATGGAGATGAGCACTGCATCCCTAGAGTCGTATTCGACTGGCTTTCGAGGAAGGGAAACCTTTACCTTTAGAAGACTCTTGAGAGTCCCTTGGACTGCAAGGAGATCAGATCAGTCAATCCTAACAGAAACCAACCCTGACTGTTTCATGGAAGGCCAGATCCTGAAGCTGAAGCTCAGATACTTCGGCCACCCAATGAGAAGGGAGCACTCCCTGGAGAAGACCCTGAGGCTGGGAAAGACGGAAGGTCAAAGAAGAAGGGGACGGCAAAGGAGGAGATGGTCGGACAGTGTGATCGATGCAACGAACATGAAATTAAGCAAACTCAAGACCACGACGGAAGACAGGAGGGCCTGGCGCGATGTGGTCTACGGGGTCGCGAAGAGTCGGACTCGACTGTGCGACTGAACAACAGCAACAACTAGAAGCACACGGGAGGTTGCTGTGGGGACGGTCGTAATGACCAGTGGTGGGGGGCATACCGGACTCCCTCCCCCGCGGCAGGTTTATAAATAAAATTGGATCATGTGAAACTGCTGTCGGGCTCCCGGATCCTCTCTTGGCAAGGAAGCTGACCCCTGGAAGGCCTTTAGGACACCCGAGCAGCTGGAATTAGCCAGGGGGCCCCCACACCATCCCATAGCGGAGCCAGCAGGGGTAGGTTCAGCGGCATTACCTTCCGTTTTAGGGGGGTGAATTTCGGTGTCCCCTCTAAGCTGAGCTAGTGTGAGCTAGCTCACAGTTTTTTAGCCTCCGGCTCGCACATTTTTGTCTCGGCTCGGGAAAGAGGGCTCCAGAGCAAACTGATTCATGCAGCAGCCAAATCGCTCGCTCGCAGCTTTAGTGCCAGGAGCTCAGAAAGTACAATCCTTGCTCACAAGACTCCACAGCTTAGAGGGAGCATTGGATGCAAGTGTTCCCTCTAAGCTGAGTTAATGTGAGCTAGCTCAGTTTCTTAGCCTCCGGCTCACACATTTTTGTCTCCGCTCAGGAAGGACGTCTCTAGAGCAGACTAATGTAGGCAGTAGCCAGATCACTCACTCACAACTTTAGTGCCAGTAGCTTGCAAAGTAGAGATTTTGCTCACAAGACTCCACAGCTTAGAGGAAGTATTGGATGCAACAATGTCCCCTCTAAGCTGAGTTAGTGTGAGTCAGCTCACAGTCTTTTAGCCTCTGGCTCATGCATTTTTGTCTCAGCTCGAGAAGGATGTGGCTCCAGAGCAAACTGATTCATGCAGCAGCCAAATCGCTCGCTCACAGCTTTAGTGCCAGGCGCTCAGAAAGTAGAATCTTTGCTCACAAAACTCCACAGCTTAGAGGGAGCATTGGATGCAAGTGTTCCCTCTAAGTTGAGCTAGTGTGAGCTAGCTCAGTTTCTTAGCCTCTGGCTCACACATTTTTGTCTCCACTCAGGAAGGACGTCTCTAGAGCAAACTAATGTAGGCAGAAGCCAGATCACTCACTCACAACTTTAATGCCAGTAGCTTGCAATGTAGAGATTTTGCTCACAAGACACCACAGCTTAGAGGGAGCATTGGATGCAGCAGTGTCCCCTCTAAGCTGAGTTAGTGTGAGTCAACTCACAGTCTTTTAGCCTCTGGCTCATGCATTTTTGTCTCAGCTCGAGAAGCATGGGGCTCCAGAGCTAACTAATTTATGCAGCAGCCAAATCGCCCACTCACAACTTTAATGCCCACTAGCTCGTAAAGTGGATTTTTTGCTCACAAGACGCCACAGCTTAGAAGGAGCATTGGATGCAACAGTGTTCCCTCTAAGCTGAGTTAGTGTGAGCCAGCTCACAGTCTTTGAGACTCTGGGCTCACACCTTTCTATCTCAGCTCAAGAAGAATGGCTCCGAAGCAAACCAATTTACGCAGCAGCCAAATCACTCGCTGGCAACTTTAATGCTAGTAGGCTCACAAAGGAGAATCTTTGCTCACAGGACTCCACAGTTTAAGGGGAGCATTGAATTTACGAGTCAAGAGTGGATTGCCAGGTTGCAGCTGGCGATTCAAAGAAAGGCTGCCTCTTTTCAGTACAGTGCACTGGTAGACTATGGAACTCTCCACCACCGCATCTGAGGAGGGCCACCAGCCTCAGATGCAGGAAGAGCAACACTGGTCAGGCCTACCAAATGGATCCCCCTCTTCTGGAGGATCTAAATTTGGCTACACGAACATGAACGGGGTGATGTAGCTCTCGTGTTATGTGGAACGGTGTGCTGGTCTCAGAGCTCAAAATGATCCCTTGGCTGGATTTCACTAGAAACGTATGCCCAACATCAGGGGTGTCAAACACGCAGCCCGGGGGCCGGATCAGGAGAGACGGATATGCCAGCTTCCGCTCCCTGCACTGGGCCGAGGCTCCTCCCCCTCCCAGATAGCTACAGCACCGACATTGTGATACAATAATTTCAGTTATCAGAGACCGTCAAATAAACAAAATATTGCAAGAATGCTAACGTTTCAAGCATGTTTTTATTTTAAGTTAAAAAAAACCTTTGTGTTTGTGTCCTTTCTAGAGTTTATATCTCCACTACCTGGCATTACATTTTATGATCTGGGTCCCCAAAACCGACTGGTCCTGCCTGGACTGAAGGAGGCGCGGCTGGCATCAACACGGGCCAGGGCTTTCTCAGTGGCGGCCCCGCACTGGTGGAACGAGCTCCCGGAGAACATCAGGGCCCTGCGGGATTTGATGCAGTTCCGCAGGGCCCGTAAAACGGAGCTCTTCCACCAGGCCTTTAGGTAGTGGCCGCCCAGGGTAAACATCTCAGCCCTGGCCCAGTTCCATCTGCCAGCCCGTCTGTTGGCACCGCCATCTGCCAACCTGTGTGTGGTCATACAGAGATCTATAGGAATGCCTTTCGGACCCACCTGCAGGTTGAATTGAAATGCCGCCAATCTTGTGTAGGATGTATGGAAAGTATTTTTAATGTTAATGTGGAATGTTTATTTTAAAGGGATTGTAATTTTAATTTGTGTTGGGAGCCGCTCTGAGCCTGCCTTTTGGTGGGGAGAGCGGGATATAAATTCAAGAAAGAACGAAAGAAAGAGATAGATAGAGAAATACGACACACATGGCCCGCCCTGACAAAGTCCAATTTACGTCAAATCCGGCCCTCCGTAACAAATGAGTTCCACACCCCTGCCCTACATGGTTTGGGATCAGGGTATCTGAGGGACCGTCAACTCCCAGCCATTCCTGCCCCGGAATTAAGACCGCAAGGACATGCCCTTTGGGCCCGCTAATCAAAGAAGTTCACCTAGTGGGCACACAAGATGAGGCAGCGCCTTTTCGGTGGCTGCCCCATTATTATCGAACAGCTTCTGCAGGGAGGTGCGCCTGGCCTCCTCACTGCTGACCTTCAGGAGGCTGATGAAGACAGTTTTGTTTGATTTCGGACAGCATTTGGCTAATTAAGATTCGGGCTGGAGTAGCTGTGTCGGTCTGAAGCACCAAGGCCCAGCAGCAGCTTGAAGACCAGCAAAGTCTCATTCAAGTGTGTGCGCACACGAAAGCTTATACCTTGAATAACAAATAATTGGTCTTAAAGGTGCCACTGGACTCCCAGCTTTGTTCTTTGACTAATTTAGTTTTTAATGTATCAGCAGTCCTAATTGGTGGTTTTAAATGGTTGGCTTTTATAATGGTTGTTTTATATGGAGAGCCAGTTTGGTGTCGTGGTTAAGTGCGTGGACTCTAATCTGGGAGAACCGGGTTTGATTCCCCACTCCTCCACCTGCACCTGGCTGGATGACCTTGGGCAAGCCATAGCTCTGTACCAGCTGTTCCCTCAAGGACAGCTTGGGAAAGAGTTCTCTCAGCCCCACCCACCTCACAGGGTGTCTGTTGTGGGGAGGGGAGGGGAAAGGAGTTTGTAAGCCGCTCTGAGACTCTTAAGTGAGTGAAGGGCGGGATATAAATCCAATCTCTTCTTCTTCTTCTTCTTCTTATTTAGACTGCAGAAGCATGCTTTCAAACAAGTAATAAATTAAACAGGCATTAATCAGCTGGTCTTTCTGGAAAGTCAGCTGCCACAGCTTTACATAAGAATATAAGAGATGCGCCAATGTTGGATCAGGCCAGTGGCCCCTCCAGTCCAACATTCTGTGTCACACAGTGGCCAAAAACACCAGGTGCCCTCAAGAGGTCCAGCAGTGGAGCCAGGACACCAGAAGCCCTCCCACTGCTGCCCGCCCCCCCCCCCCCAAGCACCAAGAATACAGAGCATCACTTGCCCCAGATTGAGAGTTCCTATCTATACCTTGTGGCTAATAGCCACTGATGGACCTCTGCTCCAGATGTTTATCTAATTCCCTGTTGTTTTTTTTAAATAATTTTTTATTCATTTTTCCCTATATTCCAATTTCCTCTTTAAGTCATCCATGCTTGTAGCCGCCGCCACCTCCTGCGGCAGTGAATTCCACGTGTTCATCACTCTTTGGGTGAAGAAGGACTTCCTTTCATCCGTTCTAACCCGACTGCTCAGCGATTTCATGGAGTGCCCACAAGTTCTTGTCTTGTGAGAAAGGGAGAAAAGGACCTCTTTCTCTACCTGCTCTGTCCCATGCATGCTCTTATAAACCTCGATCAGCTTTCGGGTGTTTGATGGTAGAGCCCAAATTTACGAGGCAGGGAAACGTACTCACATGAACATGTGAATCCGCCTTTTCGTGAATCAGACAATTGGTCCGTTGAGGTCAGTATATATTCAGCCTGGCAGCGGCTCTCCAAGGTCTCAGGCCAAGGTCTTTCACATCACCTACTGCTTGATCTCTTCAACTGGAGATGCAGGGAATTGAACCTGGGACCTTCTGCATGCCAGGTGGTGCTGGTGGAAGAGGAAGAGGAGAAGGAGGAGGAGATTGGATAGATACCCTGCCCTTCACTACCCAAAGGAGTCTCAGAGCGGCTTACAACTCCTTTCCCTTCCCCTCCCCACAACAGACACCCTGGGAGGTAGGGAGAGCTCTGACCGAAACTGCCCTTGAGAGAACAGCTCTGAGAGAACTTGCAACTGACCCAAGGTCACACCAGCAGCCGCATGCAGAAGACTGGGGAATCGAACCCGGTTCTCCCAGATTAGAATCCGCGCTCCTAACCACTACACCAAACTGGACCCTCTCTACCACTCAACCACAGCCCCTCCCCATAAAGCCGCCTTCTACTGAATCAGACCCCTGGGTCCTTCAAGGTTAGTCTTGCCTACGGAGACTGGCAGCGGCTCCACAGGGTCACAGGCAGAGATCTTTCGCGTCATCTGCTGCCCGGTCCTTTTTAACTAGAGATGCCGGGGAATTAAAAGACGCCTGCTCCTTGGGAGGAAAGCGATGGCAAACCTAGACAGCATAACGGAAAGTAGAGACATCACCCTGCCAACAAAAGTCCGTGTAGACAAAGCGATGGTATTCCCAGGAGTGATGTATGGCTGCGAGAGCTGGACTACAGGGAAGGCCGAGCGCCGAAGAATAGATGCTTTCGAATTAGGGTGCTGGAGAAGACTCTTGAGAGTCCCTTGGACTGCAAGGAGATCAGATCGGACAATGCTAAAGGAAACCAACCCTGACTGTTCCCCTGGAAGGCCGGATCCTGAAGCTGAAGCTCCGATACTTTGGCCACCGAATGAGAAGGGAGCACTCCCTGGAGAAGCCCCCGATGCTGGGAAAGACGGAAGGTCAAAGAAGAAGGGGACGGCAAAGGAGGAGATGGTTAGAGCAGAGGTCCATCAGTGGCTATTAGACACAAGGTATAGATAGACGCTTTTGGTCCGGGGCAAGTGATGCTCGGTATTCTTGGTTTTTTTGGGGGGGGGGGGGACACAACAGTGGGAGGGTTTCTAGTGTCCCGGCCCCACTGCTGGACCTCCTGAGGGCACCTGGTGTTCTTGGCCACTGTGCGACAGTGTGTTGGACTGGATGGGCCACTGGCCTGATCCAACATTGGCTTCTCTTGTGTTCTTATATGGAGCAGAGGTCCATCAGTGGCTCTTAGCCACAAGGTATGGATAGGAACTCTCAGTCTGGGGCAAGTGATGCTCTGTATCCTTGGTGCTTGAGGGGGGCAACAGTGGGAGGGCTTCCTGCCTCCACTGCTGGACCTTCTGAGGGAACCTGGTGTTTTTGGCCACTGTGTGACAGTGTGGTGGCTTGGATGGGCCATTGGCCTGATCCAACATTGGCTTCTCTTGTGATCTTATATGGAGCAGAGGTCCAACAGTGGCTCTTAGCCACAAGGCATAGATAGGAACTCTCAGTCTGGGGCAAGTGATGCTCTGTCTTCTTGGTGCTTGCAGGGGTGGGGGCAAGAGTGGGAGGGCTTCTAGTGTCCTGGCCCCACTGCTGGACCTCCTGAGGGCACCTGGTATTTTTGGCCACTGTGTGACCCAGAGTGTTGGACTGGATGGGCCATTGGCCTGAAATAACATTGGCTTCTCTTATGTTCTTAGACAGGGTTATCGATGCAATGAACATGAAACTGAGCAAACTCCGGAACACGACGGAAGACAGGAGGGCCTGCCGTGATGTGGTCCATGGGGTCGCGAAGAGCCAGACTCGACTGTGCGACTGAACAACAGCAAAGCCGGGAATTGAACCTGGGTCCTTGTGCTTGCCAACATGATGCTCGACCACTAAGCCACGGCCCCTTCCACAGGACAATGGGGGGGGGGGGCGCAGGAATTCCTGATGAGCGGGAGGCAAATCGGCACCCCCTCCCCCAAGAGCTACTTTGGCAGGCACAGACGCTGTCGTCCCGGGATCGCTGGCGAGGATTCAAGCACGCCGGTTCCCCTGGCTACCCTGCGTCACAGCCCCAAGTAGGACACCCTTTAACCTTTCCGTTCTTTCCAGAAGTCTGAGAAAGCCGGTTGGGCAGCCAGGCCTTGTCCCCCTCCTCGGGGAAACTCTATCCCTCAGCTAAACGGAGTGGCTCAGCAGGGCAGGGTGAGGGGCTTGAAACCCGGAACGAGGCCAAAAGCCTTACCTGAATCCAGGCCAGGGCTCCGTAACCGGAGCTGCAAGAGATCACTGTGATGCAGTCAACAGCTTCTCAGCAACTTCTAGCAGCGCTGGGGTCTTCCCCAGGAGAGATGGGGAAGGGGGGTGACTTAAGGACGTGTGTTGATCATTATGGAAGGGGGAGAAAGAGCAGTCCATCACAGCTGTCAGAGCTCTGCCCCCCCCCCCCCCCCAGAGCAGAAAGGCGAGATTGTTGTCAAGCCAACGTAGCTACCAAAATTTCTGCAGAACATCAGCATGGGATAGTGGTTGGAGCAGGTGTCAAGCATGCGGCCCGGGGGCTGGATCAGGCCCCCGGAGGGCTTCTATCAGGCCCGCCCTGGAATTGGCCATCTCCTGCTTCCAGTTCTGTTGCTGCTGCTGCATCATCGCTTGCTTTGCCAGATTCTCTGAATCGCTCAGCCATTTCACGTTTCCCCCTGGGTCCTAGACTCAGAACTCTTGAGCGTGAGATCTCTGTGGCGAAGGTCAATAAATCCAAAGTAGGTTTGCAGCGTACAGAGACACACCTGAACAGCACACTCAAGATTGCAACAATACAGACGTTTTGAGGCAATAATTCAGAGCAAGAGGTGTCAGTCATCAGAGACTGTTAAATAAACAAAAATTTGCAAGAGGGCTAATGTTTTAAGCGTGTTTTTATTTTAAGTTAAAGTCTTTGTGTTGGTGTCCTTTACAAAGTTGATATCCCCGCTACCTGGCATTACATTTTAGGACACACATGGCCCGCCCTGACAAAGTCCAATTTACGTCAAATCCGGCCGTCCATAACAAATGAGTTCGACACCCCTGCCCTACATGGTTTGGGATCAGGGTATCTGAGGGACCATCAACTCCCAGCCATTCCTGCCCCGGAATTAAGACCGCAAGGACATGCCCTTTGGGCCCGCTAATCAAAGAAGTTCACCTAGTGGGCACACAAGGTGAGGCAGGGCCTTTTCGGTGGCTGCCCCATTATTATCGAACAGCTTCTGCAGGGAGGCGCGCCTGGCCCCCTCACTGCTGACCTTCCTGGCATTACATTTTACGACACACACGGCCCGGCCCAACAAGGTATCATTTATGTCAGATCTGGCCCTTGTAACAAATGAGTTCGACAACCCTGGGTTAGAGCGTCAGACGATGATCTGAGAGACCCATGTTCAAATCCCCCCCCCCACTCTGCCACCACAGGAGTTCATGTGAGCTTTTAATAACAAATGCTTATTGCTTTCGGGCTCTAATGACATAAACTATCACAGCGGAAAAGAGCAAAAGTCCACAGTCGCACCTTAAAAGACTAACACCGTTTCATGGCAGGGTGGGAGCTTTTGTAGGGGCCGCGGTGGCTCAGTGGTTAGGACGCTGAGCTTCAGACTGGAAGGCCTGTAGCTCGGCAGTTCGAGTGAGCACCTGTCTCTGGCCCCAGCTCCCGCCAACCTAGCAGTTCGAAAGCAAGAAATTGCAAGCAGACAAACAGGTACCGCTTCGGTGGGAAGGTAACAGTGTTCCGCGGATCTCGGCGTCGACTCATGCCAGCCACATGAACACGGAGAAGTCTTCGGACAGCGCTGGCTCTTTGGCTTGGAAACAGAGATGAGCACCGCCCCCTGGAGTCGGCTTCGACTGGCTTTCGAGCAAGGGAAACCTTTACTTTTATGAACTTCTGAGAGTCACTGCTCACTTCTTCAGATCAGAAGTGAGCAGTGACTCATGAAAGGTCCTACTCTGCTACAAATGTTAAGTCTTTAAGGCGCTGCTGGAGTCCTGCTCTTTTCCACTGCTAGACAGACTTACACAGCTACCCTTCTCGATCTAGAATACCCTGCTGTCATTTATCTATCTTTGCTTCAGTCACACAGCCTAACCTACCTCATAGGGTTACTAGGAAGGTGAATTGGAGGAAAGAATTACGTGAGCCCCATTTGGGGAGAAAGCTGGAGGATAAACAAAGCAAATAAAATAAACCACCGAATATCCCACCACAGTCAGCAGCTACAGCTCGGGGGCAATGCTCCCTCTAAGCTCCGGAGTCTTGTGAGCAAAAATTCTACTTTGTGAGCGCCTGGCATTAAAGTTGTGAGCCAGCGATTTGGCTACTGCGTAAATTAGTTTGCCCTGGAGTCCTCCTTCCCGAGCCGAGACAAAAACGTGCGAGCTGGAAGATACAAAACCGTGAGCTAGCTCACACTCATTTTGCTTAGAGGGAACACTGTTCGGGGGTAGAGCACCTGCTTGGCACTCAGAAGGTCCCGGGTTCGATCCCCGGCACGTCAAGTCAAAGGATCTCTGGCCGCAGGTGGCAGGAAAACCTCTTCTGCTCGAAAGTTTCTGCCAGATATGCCAATCCCAAGCTACGGGAGGGAGGGTCTATTTCTGAATAAGGCTGCTTGATCCAAGTGCAAGCCATGTTATCAGCCCACAGCTCTTTCTGGCAGATGGTTGTCAGGTATATAGTTGGAATGCGATCCAAAAGCATGCCTGCCAATAAGTGGCGTAGTACATCTAAAAACAGAGCCAGTTTAATGCAGTGGTTAGGAGCGCGGACTCTAACCTGGGAGAACTGGGTTTTGATTCCCCACTCCTCCACATGCAGCTGCCGGATGACCTTAGGTCAGTCACAAGTTCTCTCAGAGCTGTCCTCTCAGGGGCAGTCCTTGAAAGAGCCCTCCCAGCCCCACCTACCTCACAGGGTGTCTGTTGTGGGGAGCGGAAGGGAAAGGAGTTTGTAAACCGCTATGGGACTCCATCAGGTAGTGATGGATGAGGTATAAATCCAATCTCCTCTTCTTCTAAATCCACCAAGACTAGTGAGGCCGGGGGCTGCCTACCCCTTTGGTATAATGAGACACAACTTCGAAAGACCACACTTCGAAAGACCACACTCCTCCACGAGGCCAGGGCTGCCTTTGTTTGTTCAAATATTCCAATCCAGACAAAACTAACCCTGGAGCCGGAACCAGAGTTCAGTAGAGAGCGCCCCCCCCCCCTCACCCGCAGGCGCAGGTCATGAAGACGCTGAACTGAGCCTTGAAGAACCAGTTTGGTGTAGTGGTTAGGAGCGCGGACTCTAACCTGGGAGAACCGGGTTTGATTCCCTACTCCTCCACTTGGGCCTGCTGGATGACCTTGGGTCAGTCACAAGTTCTCTCAGAGCTGTTCTCTCAAGGACTGTTCTGGAAAGAGCTCTCTTAGCCCCACATACCTCACAGGGTGCCTGTTGTGGGGAGGGGAGGGGAAGGGAAAGGCGTTTGTAAGCCGCTCTGAGACTCCTTCAGGTAGTGAAGGGCAGGGTACAAATACAATCTCTTCTTCTTCTTGAAGAGCCCAGCTGTGGCAGACAGTAATAGAAGAGATTGGATTTATACCCCACCCTTCACTACCTGAAGGAGTCTCAGAGCGGCTTACAAACTCCTTTCCCTTCCCCTCCCCACAACAGGCACCCAGTGAGGTAGGTGGGGCTGAGAGAGCTCTGACAGAGACTGCTCTTTTTCAAGAACAGCTGTGCCAGAACTATGGCTTGCCCAAGGTCATCCAGCAGGTGCAAGTGGAGGAGTGGGGAATCAAACCCCGTTCTCCCAGATTAGAGTCCACGCACTTAACCACTACACCAAACTGGACCAAACAGTATGGGACAACATGGACCAGTTCTGCAGAAGACGACTTCATACCCTTCGCACGTGATCCTGAAGAGCTAGAACGCACGGAGCTGAACACCATCTACTGACTCAAACCACTGGTCCAGCAGGGTCCGTCTTCTCCACTCAGACTGGGAGAAGCTCTTCAGGGTCTCAGGTGGAGGTCTTTTGCACAGTTCCGTAGCCAGGATTTTGTGGCTTGCGGGACAATTTTTTTCCCGGTGGGGCTGAAGTCCTTAGTGCACAATGAAAAGCCATTTAGCCAACGGAAAGCTGTGACTGGGATAGATCTCTAAACTGCAAGCTGTCCACCAACTTGAGAAGACAGTCCGCAGCTGCTGCAAGTTAATCACTTCTGCCAGCCTAAGCAACAGTTCTGATAAGGAGCTGGCAGGTGGGGGTGATGACTTCTGTAGTCAAGAAGGCTAACACGTAGGCAGGAAAACCTCTCTTAAAGGAGACCAGTTTCTTGACACAGAGTTAGAAGGGATCCTAGAGGTCACCTACTCCAACCCATGATTAGTGTGGGAAATTAGTCATCTACAGCACCTCACTCTGCTTAAAGGAGCCCACATCTTTAAAAATGGTTGAAAAAAGCATTTGCAGGAGAAATTCTTACGGGGCTGTACCTTTACGAAAGGGGGCGGAGCCTCCAAAAGCCCCACCGTAGCTACAGGCCTGCTTTTGCATCGCCTTCTACCAGATTATTTAACTGGAGATGCTGGGGTTTGAACCCAGGACCTTCTGCACGTCACGCAGAGGCTCCACTACCGAGCCAGGGCCCCTCCCTAACATTCTACAATCAAACATCTTGGCCACACATGAAGCTACCCTATACTGAATCAGACCATTTGTCCTTCAAAGGTCATATTATCTAAATAGCAGCAGCCCTCCAAGTTCTCAGACAGAAAAGGGTCTTTCACATCAACTACTGCCTCGTCCTTTATAAAGGGAAATGGTAGGAACTGAACATGGGACCTTCGGCATGCTGAGCAAATACTCTTTATCACTGAGAAGAGACTGGATTTATACCCCGCCCTTCAGTACCCAAAGGAGTCTCAGAGCGGCTTACAAACTCCTTTCCCTTCCCCTCCCCACAACAGACACCTTGATGAGGTAGGTGGTGCTGAGAGAGCTCTTGAAGACTGCCCTTGAAAACAGCTCTATGAGAACTTGTGACTGACCCAAGGTCACACCAGCAGCTGCATGTGGAGAACTGGGGGATCCAACCCGGTTCTCCCAGATTAGAGTCTGTGCTCTTAATCACTACACCAAACTGGCTCGGTTTCTTGTGGAGCAGCTCCTCCCGACAGGAATGTCCCATCTTTTCACGCACGAAGCTGCCTTATATTGAATCAAATCTAACGGTCCATCAGGGTCAGTCTTGGGTACTCAGACTGGCAGCGGCTCTCCAAGGTCTCAGGCCGAGGTCTTCCACACCACCTCCAACCTGATGCTTTTGACTGGAGACGCCAGAGATTGGACCCGGGACCGTCTGTATGCTGGGCCGCAGCTCTTCCCATCTGGACTCCCACCGCTGACTCCCCACCTCTTGGGCTGGCATTGGTGGAAATTTTCCTGCTTGGCTGAACACCATGGGTACGCTTGCAAAGTCCGCACCAGGCATTAAGGTCAGCATTAAAACTGTCTCTAGTTTTAACGCAGCTGCGGTTGCTATGCAAACCACAGGGACCTTGGATAATGGAAGAGACATCTAGCAAACATGCATAAGGAGGCAACTGCTTTTGGGGGGGGCAAGGAATATTTTGCTACTGAATTCACCACCCCAGGGAGACATGTGGACACTTGGGGAGGGGCCCTGACAGAGCATCTGCTCGGCATGCAGAAAGTCGAGGGTTCAATCCCCAGCATCTCCAGTTACAAAGGACCAAGTAGGAGGTGATGTGAGATCCTGGAGCGGACAAGACGGAATTTGATGGACCAGGTTAGGAGTGCGGACTCTGATCTGGGAGAACCGGGTTTGATCCCCCACTCCTCCACATGCAGCTGCTGGCGTGACCTTGGGTCAGTCACAAGCCCTCTCAGAGCTGTCCTCTCAGGGGCAGTCCTCCAAAGAGCTCTCTCGGCCCCGCCTGCCTCACAGACAACGTTCCCTCTAAGCTGTGGAGTCTCGTGAGCAAAAATTCTACTTTGTGAGCTACTGGCGTTAAAGTGGTGAGCGAGCCGTTCGGGTACTGCACTTTGCTCTGGAGCCCTCCTTCCCGAGCTGAGACAAAAATGTGTGAGCCGGAGGCTAACAAACTGAGCTCGCTCACACTGACTCAGCTTCGAGGGAACACCGGAAGGGAGCACTCCCTGGAGAAGGCCCTGATGCCGGGAAAGACTGACGGTCAAAGAAGAAGGGGACGGCAAAGGATGAGATGGCTGGACAGTGTCATCGATGCAGCAAACGTGCAGTTGAGCCAGCTCCGGAGCATAGCAGAGGACAGGAGGGGCCTGGCGTGATGTGGTCCAGGGGGTCGCGAAGAGTCGGACTCGACTGTGCGACTGAATGTCAACAAAGTCTCGAAGAGATTTTATTCCATTTGTCTGAAGAAGCGTGCTTTACACACGGAAGCTTATACCCAGCATTGAACTTTGGTTGGTCTTAAAGGTGCCGCTGGACTTATGCTTTGTTCTCCTGCTTCAGACCAACACGGCAACCCCCCCCCCCCCGAAACTTACTGCTCAGGTAGATGATGAAGAGGTGGGTACGCGGGCCAGCTCCCTTCCGGGTGGAAAAAGGACTGAACTACATGCGCCGTGGCCAAGCGGACCTGAAGGGGAAGACGGAGGAGACCCATTCCCCACCGTCGCCCCACAACATCACAAAATCCCACCCAACGGAAGTAACAAATCCACAGAGGCTGGTTTAATTTAAGCAACGTGGTTTGAATTTACTTATATCACAGTCCCTAACCAGAACAAGCAGTCGGGATATAAAAACGAAGACCCCCCTCCCCCCGAGGCCCACAAATATGAAAACACAACGAAAGAAACTCTCCGCTTGTCAGCTGCAAGACAAAAAACGTTATCGCGATGAGGCGGTGGGGAGAAATATGCCTCAAGCCTTTGGAAAGCAGAGGCGACACCCAGCCCCTCTCAAACAGCAGAGAGAGATTTCCTTCCAAGGGTAAAGGTTTTATTTGGGTTACGTATACAATAGTTACGGGGCATTCGTCTAGTAGAAACAACCTCACTCAATCGCTTTCGGATTAACCCCTCTAAAACAAGCAAAATGCAAAGTCTCAACGGTCTGGTCGTTGCCCAGTCTAGTCCTGGGCCAGGAACTTACGCTACGAAGAAAAGAAAAAGACAAGTCGTGGTTTCAGAAAACCAGAGTCTGAGGGGTCCCAGTTCAGAGGAAACTGGAAGGTTGGAAGGAAACGTCACTCCTTCCTCCGTGCGGGTGAAACTCCAGATGGTCAGCCATCAGCACCGAAACCGGTCTGAAAAGTCGGGAGACTTTGGCACTGTCAGGGGCTGGTCGCTAGGCCTGACTTCCACGTTCTGGTACCTGTGGATCGGGTTGGCCTTGTGCACCTGGGGAGAAGGAACGGAGAGAGCGAGAGAGGTCACTGCCAGAGGAGGTGGCAGCGGCTGCAAGCATGGACTAGGGGTGTGCATTCGGCTTTTCCTGAAACCCATTTCGGGTTTTTTCGGGTTTCCGGATACCAGGAAGGCTCTACAGAGAGGGACCTCCTAGACAGCCAATCACTGCAATGCATTTCCAAATGCATTGCACCTTGCAAATCTTTGAAACTCCCAGCTACTGGCTGGTTTGCTCCTTTCCCAGGGAAGGAGCACTGGCAGCCAATAAGATTTTGGCATCTGCGCTCTGGCCAATCACAGAAGGTGGTTTCTGTTTGAAATCCTCTGTGTATGCCCAGAGAGCATAAAAGCGGCCTCTCTGCAGCCTGACTCTGCTGTTGTTCCTGGTTTGCTGCTGCTGGTGGTGGTCAGAGAGAGCGCTTGGCCTAGAGAGTGTGGCTGGCTGGCTTCTGCTGCCTGCCCCTGCTTCTCTTGAGCCTCCTTTCCTCCCAGGACTGCCCGCCTGGGCTGCTGCTGCGAGTGACTGCCACCGCCTACAACTGGTTTGACTATATTTAAGGCATTTTTTTAAAAAAAAATCTTTATTTCTGGGGGCTGGGGGTAGGTTTGAGGTGGTGGTGTGGGGTTGTAGGCCTCTCTCAGGCCTCTTTCTGGGGTTTTTTTGGGGGGGGAAGATTTGGGGGGGGGGGGATTTTTTGTATTTTTTGGTTTTGCCAGCCTGTTGTTTTGTTTGTTTGTGGTTAGATTTTTTCCCCTTTTCCTTCATTTATTTATTTGCTTATGTGGCTTGCGGCGTTTTGGGGTTCAGGTTCTGCTACTGGCCTGGCTGGCAAACATGCTCCCTCAGTCTGGTTATGTTGCATGGATTCTCTGGGTTGACCTGAGTGAGTCCTGTGGGGTTTGGGCACTGACTGGCACAGTAGCAGAGGTTCTTCTGGGGGGAAGATTGCTGGCCTGGCTGGCAAACATGCTCCCTCAGTCTGCTTATGCTGCGGGGATTCTCTGGTTTGGCCTGAGTGAGTCCTGTGGGGTTTGGGCACTGACTGGCACGGTGGCAGAGGTTCTTCTCGGGGGTGGCAGATTGCACACAGGTTCTGCTGCTGGCCTGGCAAACATGCCCCTCACCACCTCACTTACTTTCTTAAACAGATTCTTGGGGAGACACTCTCTGCTGCCTGCCTGCCTTTAGTTTTTCCCATAGGAAACAATGGAGAAAGGGGGCGCCCTCTTTGGATGCCCCTGGAATTGGACCCCCTGGTCCAATCTTTTCTAAACTTTGGGGGTCCTTTGGGGAGAGGCTTCAGCAGCTACAGTCCAAATTTGGAGCCTCTACCTCAAACCCCCTCCCCCCCAGCCCCCTGGAAACTTTTCAGAAGTTTTTTGCCATTGATTACAATGGCCCCATAGAGTATAGTGGCCCGGAATTTTTAGGGACCCCTATATGGTCAGGGTCTGGCATACCCGAGGGACTGCTGTGAGGGACGCAAAATCAGTTCACCCTTCCAGGCCCCAAGGATGCCAGGCTGGCGACGGCCAGGGCCTTCTCGGTGGCGGCTCCATCCTGGTGGAATGAGCTCCCGGAAGAGATTGGGTCCCTGTGGGATCTCTTACAGTTCTGCAGGGCCTGCAAAACGGAGCTCTTCCACCAGATGTTCGACTAGGAATTTACTTCCAAACCTGTACCCTGGGCCTTACCATCACTGTCTCTAGCCTGCGGCACAATGTGAGCGCACTGAGCTGGTACGAAAGTTATGAGAATCCCACCGTCACCTAAGCCACGTTAGAAATAATTTTTGCTCTTGTTTTATTTGATAACGTTCCAGCTTTTTAACTGTGTTTTAATCGATTGATATTTATGTTATACAAGAAGGGGGGGACCCGCTATACTCGCGTGGGAGAGAAGGAGCTCCACCGAGTGGAGGAAGCAGCCACAGGTGAGTCTTCTCCCCCCCCCCACCTCTGCCACTTCTCCCCCCGTCCACGGGCACTGGTCCGCCAATTCCCCCCCCCCCCCCGCTCTGGCAGCAAGGCTTGGACGCCTCCCGACTGTCGGGCCGCCACACAGTTCCAAAAGTGTTCCCTGCGCATGCACAGGGAACACTCTTTAACTTTTCGGGGGATTTAAATATCCCCTCCAAAGTTTTTTTTTTTAACTTTTAGGATTTTTCTGCACACATGGGAAGTTTCCCAAGTGTGCAGGAAGATCTCCTGCCCCCCCCATGCAGATTTAGATATCCGCACGGAGGGGGCCACTTGGCTATTAGATATATAGATGGTTTAGAGCAGGGGTCCTCAAACTACGGCCCGGGGGCCACATGCGGCCCGCCGAGGGCATCTTTCTGGCCCGCCGGGTGTGCCGCTGCCTGTCCTCCAATCCCCAGCAGCACACAAAGCAGCGGAAAAATTGCAGCTGACGCGTCCCGGGCCACATGACAAAGCCTCGCCCCCCTGCTTCCAGTCAGCCAGGAGGAGGCAAAAGGAAGACTGGAAGAGGGGAAGGGTGGGGTGGCAGGCGCTGCGGCTGGCCCCAAGTCTCCTAGCCGGCTGAGAGGCCTCTCAGCCGGCTAGGAGACCTGCGCCAGTCCCAAGAGCCGGGCGGGGGTCTTTTTCGAGGCTTTTTGTGCTGCTGGGAATCGGAGGGGGGGAGAGAGAGAGAGAGAGAGAGAGGTTTCTCTTTCCCATCATGATGCCTGCAGTAGTGGCGTTTCAGGGAGAAGCAGCTGGGGGCTTGCGGCCTTAAAAAGTTTGCGAGGATGCCGAGTTCCTTGTTTCTTCGGAGAGGGAAAGAAAACAGCCCCGTCAAGGGTGCCTTTTTAACTTTACTTGTTCTTCATTTTAAACATTGTATTTGTTCCCATTTTGTTTTTTTACTTCAAAATAAGATATGTGCAGTGTGCATAGGGATTTGCTCATAGGTGTTTTTTTTTAAACTATAGTCCGGCCCTCCCAACGGTCTGAGGGACAGTGCACTCGGTCCCCTGTTTAAAAAGTTTGAGGACCCCTGGTTTAGAGGCTTATATATTCATTGTATTTTATGAAATATTGTGAAAGCTGCCCTAAGCCCGCCTTGCTGGGGGGAGAGCTGGGTATACACTGAATCCGTCCATCAAATAATACTTACCAGCTCTTCTCGGAGCCTGGCCAGCCTCTCTCTCTCGCGCTCTTCCTCGAGGCGCTTGGCTTCCTCCTGGGCCCGGGCCTTCTCGGCCTCCACGTCCGCCAGCCGCTTCTCAAACTCTTGCCGCTCCCTGGCCCGCCTCTCCGTGGCCAGCTCAAATTCCCCCGGAACTGCAGAACCAGAAAGCGACTCTGAGTTTAGAGACAGAGGGGAAACACCACTGGTGCAGTGAAACAAAGCGACCTGCGTGCAGACCACCCCCTGTCCAGCACAGCTACGTGCAGAGAAATCTAGTGGTCTGTGCTCAGTACCACAGCCGGCGATCGCAAACCCGCCTCTGCTCATCTCTTGCCTCGAACACCCTTCAGCAGGGGTCCCCCAACTTTCTGTGGCCTGTGAGCAGTGGGCACCCAGGAAATTCCGACACAGGGTGGTGGGCACGACCATAAAACAGACACCACAGAAGGTGGAGACACAGAGGAAGCTGAAATGCAGGGGACAAGAGTAGTAAAACAATTTTTAAAAAAACCCACTGGGAAACCAACGCTGCAGTAACAGATGCTATTGCTGAAACAGCTCTGTTTTAACCTGCACAGCCAACCTGATCTTCAACGGCCAATCAGTAGCCCAGCTGGGCAAGTGCCCCACCTGGTCATGCCCACTTACTAAAAAGAGATGCCAGGAAAGAGGTCGGTGCGGACCCTTTGTGCTCACAGCCACCAGGTTGGGGACCAGGGGTCCATCTAGTCCAGCCTCCTGTCTCACAGGGTGGCCAGCCAATTCCTCTGGAGGTCAAACAGCAGGGCAGAGAGGCCGAGGCCTTCATAAGGACATCAGAAGAGCCCTGCTGGGTCAGACCAGTGGTCCATCGAGTCCAGCATCCTGACTCACACAGTGGCCAGCCAGTTCCTCTGGAGGGCCAACAACAGGGCAGAGAGGCTGAGGCCTTCATAAGAACATCACAAGAGCCCTGCAGGATCAGACCAGTCAGTGTCCATCTAGTCCAGCCTCCTGTCTCACACAGTGCCAACCAGTTCCTCTGGAGGGCCAACAACAGGGCAGAGGGGCCAAAACCTTCCTAAAAGCATCAGAAGAGCCCTGCTGGATCAGACCAGTGAGGGTCCATCCAGTCCAGCATCCTGTCTCACACAGGGGCCAGCCAGTTCCTCTGGAGGGCCAACAGCAGGGCAGAGAGGCCGAGGCCTTCCTAAGAACATCAGAAGAGCCCTGCTGGATCAGACCAGTGAGGGTCCATCTAGTCCAGCCTCCTGTCTCACTCAGTGCCAACCAGTTCCTCTGGAGGGCCAGCAACAGGGCAGAGAGGCTGAGACCTTCATTAGAACCTCAGAAGAGCCCTGCTGGGTCAGACCAGTGAGGGTCCATCTAGTCCAGCCTCCTGTCTCACACAGTGGCCAGCCAGTTCCTCTGGAGGGCCAACAACAGGGCAGAGAGGCCGAGGCCTTCATAAGAACATCAGAAGAGCCCTGCTGGATCAGACCAGGGGTCCATCTAGTCCAGCATCCTGTCTCACACAGGGGCCAGCCAGTTCCTCTGGAGGGCCAACAGCAGGGCAGAGAGGCCGAGGCCTTCATAAGAACCTCAGAAGAGCCCTGCTGGATCAGACCAGGGAGGGTCCCTCTAGTCCAGCCTCCTGTCTCACACCGTGTCCAACCAGTTCCTCTGGAGGGCCAACAACAGGGCAGAGAGGCTGAGACCTTCATTAGAACATCAGAAGAGCCCTGCTGGATCAGACCAGTGGTCCATCTAGTCCAGCCTCCTGTCTCACTCAATGGCCAGCCAGTTCCTCTGGAGGGCCAACAACAGGGCATAGAGGCCGAGGCCGAGGCCTTCATAAGAACATCAGAAGAGCCCTGCTGGATCAGGCCAGTGGTTCATCCAGTCCAGCATCCTGCCTCACCCAGTGGCCAGCCAGTTTTTCTGGAGAGCCAACAGCAGGGCAGAGAGACCGAGGCCTTCTCCTGATGTTGCCTCCCGGCACTGGGATTCAACAGTTTATTAAATGCATAGGGTCCCTTTAGTCACGATGGAGAGTAGCTAGAGATAGGCTTATCCTCTATGACTCTGTCCAATGATACCTCATTTTTATGCCTGAGGCCATCACCACACCCTCTGGCAGCGAATTCCACATTTTATCCCCTCCCTGTGTAAAGAAGTGTTTCCTTTTGCCCGTCCTGACCCGACTGCCTCTCAGCTGCACTGGATGTCCTCCGGTTCTAGTCTTTTGGGAGAGGGAGAGACGGTTTTCCTTTTGAGCTCTCTCTGCCCCAGGATCATGGGGTGATCTTGGGCCAGTCGCTCTGTCCCCCTCCTTATCTTCGTCCCTCACAGGAAGGTTAGCAAGACAGCCATGGAGGGCTGGGAAAACCCTGCGGCTGCCCCCGAGCCCTCGGAGGAAGGGCCAGATCAAGACGTGAGAGAACAGAGATGGCTGTGAGGTCTGCCAGTTGCTCGGGCGGGGACTTGGCACCCTTGGCGGAGATCACCCCCAAGAGGGTCTTTCAGCAGTGGCTCTCAGCCAGGCCCTCAAGGACCGGAGAGAGGCGGGCGAGGTTGGCAGCTGTCGCCCAGATCGCAGCTCCTTCTCGCCCTAACTCAGTACTCTATCAACAGCCACGAGGGCAGGGGAAGGACTCTGCCTCTCTTTCTACCCACAGATGCTGCCTGTCGTGACCACATGCCAAGTGGCTCTCATATGACCCACCCGTTGGCGCAGGGGAAGCCAGTGTTCCCCTGCGCCAGTGTTAGAGAGCCAGTTTGGTGTAGTGGTTAAGTGCCAGTGTTAGAGAGCCAGTTTGGTGTAGTAGTTAAGTGCGCGGACTCTAATCTGGGAGAACCGGGTTTGATTCCCCACTCCTCCACTTGCACCTGGCTGGATGACCTTGGGCAAGCCATAGCTCTGTACCAGCTGTTCCCTCAAGGACAGCTTGGGATAGAGCTCTCTCAGCCCCACCTACCTCCCAGGGTGTCTGTTGTGGGGAGGGGGAGGGAAAAGGAGTTTGTAAGCCGCTCTGAGACTCCCTTGGGGAGTGGAGGGCGGGGTATAAATCCAATCTCTTCTTCTTCTTCTTCTAAGCTGAGTTAGTGTGAGCTAGCTCATAGTTTTTTAGCCTCCGGCGCACATATTCTTGTCTTCGCTCAGGAAGCGAACCAATTCATGCGGGAGCCAAATTGCTCACTCCCAACCTTAATGCCAGTAGCTCAGAAAGTGGAATTTTTTGCTCACAGGACTCCACAGCTTAGAGGGGGCATTGGAGTCCACCCTACAAAACTGCCACTTTCTCCTGGGGAAGAGGGAACACTGCCTGTGAGGTAGGTGGGGCTGAGAGAGCTCTTCCGAGGACTGCTCCTGAGAGAACAGCTCTGAGAGAGCTTGTGACTGACCCAAGGTCACACCAGCAGCTGCATGTGGAGAAGTGGGGAATCAAACCCGGTACTCTCAGATTAGAGTCCACGCTCCTAACCACGACACCAAACTGGTTAGGGTGGGGATTGTGCTGGCTCTAGTTTGGGAAAGACCTGGAGATTTTGGAGGTGGAGCCTGAGGAGAGTGGGTTTGGGGAAGGGGAGACTCAGCACGGTATAATTTCATAGAGTGGAAGTTCCAGGTCCTAAGGATGGCAGGCTGGCAACAGCCAGGGCCAGGGCCTTCTTGGTGGCGGCCCCATCCTGGTGGAATGAGCTCCCGGAAGAGATCAGGGCCCTGCAGGGCCTTTCAGAGTTCTGCAGGGCCTGCAAAACGAAGCTCTTCCACCAGATGTTCGACTAGGGAGCCGCATCACACACCGAGGAGTGCCCCTGTCAGCGTTCCCTCTAAGCTGAGTTACTGTGAGCTAGCTCACTGTTTTTCCGCCTCCGTCTCACACATTCTTGTCTCTGCTCCGGCAGGATGGGGCTCCAGAGCAATCTGATTTGTGCAGAGGCCAAATCGCTCGCACAACTTCAGTGCCAGGGGCTCAGCGGGAGCACTGCGGACAGTGTGTTGCAGGGCACCGGCCTGGCGTTAAGCGGGCCAGCCAGAACAAGCCGGCCTTACCTGTGAGATGCTTGCGTTCCTTCCTGGGCACGAAGGGCTCCTGGTGGACCACGGTGCTGGGATGAGCCTTGAAAGCGGCGGCTTCCTTCTGCTGCTTCAGCTCCACCTTGAGCTGCTCGGAGGGGAGAAGGGAAGAAAGAAGAAGAAGAAGAAGAGAAGAAGAGATTGGATTTATACCCCGCCCGTCACTTCCCAAAGGAGTCTCAGAGCGGCTTACAAACTCCTTTCCCCTCCCCTCCCCACAACAGACACCCTGTAGGGTAGGTGGGGCTGAGAGAGCTCTTTCCCAAGCTGTCCTTGAGGGAACAGCTGGTACAGAGCTATGGCTTGCCCAAGGTCATCCAGCAGGTGCAAGTGGAGGAGTGGAGAATCAAACCCGGTTCTCCCAGATTAGAGTCCACGCACTTAACCACTACACCAAACTGGCTCTCCAAGAGTGAGAGGAGCAAGGAAGAGCCCCCCCCCCCCCCGCCCTCCAGACACAATGCAGCTCACACCCAGCAGGTTGGTACAATCAAAAGAATGGGGACATTTGATAACCAACGCATTAGGGTTTTAGGCTTTTGGAACCGCCAGAAAGAACTGGAGCAGAGCGTAAGTATTCACACAACACATTATGATACAGAAATGGCACGAATAGGACCCCTAGTTAACAGGACAGAGCAGGATAACCCACAGTCCCTAACCATTCACCCAAGCAAGTTTGTAAAGCCATTCCGTGCAGAGCGACCGTAATCACCTGCACAGAAAAAGCCCTCTTGAACAGCTCAGAAGATTTAGACACATAAAGCTGGAAGGCACCCCAAGGGTCATCTAGTCCAACCCCCTGCACAATGCAGGAAATTCACAGCTACCTGTCAGCTAATGCTGCCATCCCCCAGCCGGGAGGTGGTTCCTGCCCCAGGTGGGCCTCATGTCTGGGGAATGTCTCACCCGCCCTGTTCTCATGGCACGCTTAAAGCCTAGCCTGCTTCTCTGACCATGGGAGACTGTAATACCAGCTGCTGTTTCTTTTCAGGTCTGGCCGTGTATCTTTCCAGCTTTTTCTTTGGGAACAAAGAGCCAGCATTTTTAGCACCTTTTCTTCCTTCCCTTGATTGGATGTGTTATCATCAGAGAACCCTTTTGAACTGAGTATAATTTCCCTGGCCTCATGCCGACTTGCCATTACTAACACAAAAAGTGCAGAAGACCAGTAAGACCTCTCTTCAATAAAGATTTCTTGTTTAAGAACCCTTGTTGTGGACTGACTCTGTGGGCTCTCACACTACCCCACCCACACTCCCCCAGCGACGTGCAGAGGAAGGCAAAAGTCCTCTAGGACCCCTGGGCCAGTCTGGCCTGGAGGCAGAATTCCTTCCCAGCCCCAAAGTGGTGATCAGCATTACCCCAGACACCTAAAAGAGAGCCACATCCCTTCTCACCCTCCCTCTTGTGATCTGTCTCAACAAATCAGCACTGCTGTCCGATGGCTGTCTAGCCTCGGTTTGAAAATCTCCAAAGAAGGAGAGCCCACCACCTCCTGAATTTTGGTCTAAAATACAGTTGCATGGACCAGTTCTCTTCTAGATGCCAGCGCCCATGGCCTGTGGGAAACCGGCCTGGACTCCACCCCAGGCCTGTAGCCATTGGGGGGGGCATTTGGGGGCAATGCCCCCCACAGATGAGCACTGCCCCCTCAGACAAAAAAAATTAAAAGGTAAAGAAAAAATCCAGGAAAAAATGGCTTAAAATCATTTTTAAACGAAAAGAAATAAGACGCATTTTCCAGGCACAGTCAGGAAAGCTTCAATCCCACCCCCCCTTTCTAGACTGAAAAACAAATAGGTTTTTAAAAATGCAGTACAGAAAGATTCGGAGATCACCCCACCTTCGCCCTGGCTTACACAGAAAAGCCGCCTGGAATCGAGTCTCTCCAATCGAAAGGACTAGAGGACTAGGGGAGGACTAGAGGTCGCAGGGGAGCCGCAGAGCCGGCAATGTTCCCTCTAAGCTGTGGAGTCCTGTGAGTAAAAATCCTACTTTGTGAGCTACCGGCACTAAAGCTGTGAGCAGGGGATTGTGGGCTACTGCATAAATCAGTTTGCTCCGGAGCCATCCTTCCTGAGCTGAGACAGAAATGTGTGAGCCAGAGGCTAAAAAACTGAGCTTGCTCACACCAACTCAGCTTAGAGGGAACACTCCCTAAGCTGTGGGGTCTTCTGAGCAACAACTGAATTTTGTGAGCCGCTGGCATGAAAGCTGTGAGCGGGCGCTTTGGCTGCTGCATGAATTAGTTTGCTCTGGAGCCCTCCCTTCCTGCGCTAAGACAAAAATGGGTGAGCCAGAGGCTAAATATACTGTGAGCTAGCTCACACTCACTCAGCTTAGAGGGAAAATGACCCCACCAATGCTCCCTCTAAGCTGTGGAGTCCTGTGAGCAAAAATCCTACTTTGTGAGCTACTGGCATTAAAGTTGTGAGCAAGCGGTTTGGCTAATGCATAAATTAGTTTGCTCTGGAGCCCTCCTTCCTGCGCCAAGACAAAAATGGGTGAGCCGGAGGCTAAAAAAACTGTTAGCTCGCTCACACTCACTCAGCTGAGAGGGAGCACTGGCGGCTGGGATGCCCCCCCTCGATTCCCCCACACCCCAACAAGAAAATCTTCTGGCTCCGCCCCCTGCTCCACTCCCCCCCCCCCCGGAAACTACAAAGTGTCCCCCACCCCAGCAAGGCCCCGCTAGGCCATTACCTGCTGCTGCCAGAGCTCCTGCTTCAGGGCCCCCCGCTGGTCGATGTGGAGCTGGAAGGGCTCCGGCTTGGTGGGGGTCTTCACCTTCTTCTCCGGCAAGCTGACGCGCTCAAACTGAGGGACGGGGTGGGCTCGGAATTTTGGCACCTGCCAAGGGGAGGAGAGAGAGACGCGGGCGGGGCTGAGCGGCGCCGAAGACTTCGAGCCCAGCGACCCGTTAGAAACATACGACGAACGCCACGTAGGTGGGAAGAGTCGGATTATGAAGCCCCACGCAGACACCGCAAGAATGAGCGAGAAGGAACCGCGGGACCCCTGGCCGCCACCCACTGACCGTATTCGTTCAAAAGGAAGGCAGCATTGAATATAAGACGGCCCCCTTAAAAGGGAGAAGCGCAGAGCGATTCACAGAAGCTCATAAGAACTTAAGAGAAGCCAATGTTGGATCAGGCCAGTGGCCCACCCAGTCCAACACTCTGTACCACACAGTGGCCAAAAACACCAAGTCCCTCAGGAGGTCCAGCAGTGGGGCCAGGACACTAGAAGCCCTCCCACTGCTGCATCCCCCAAGCACCAAGAATACAGAGCATCACTTGCCCCAGACATAAGAACATAAGAGAAGCCGATGTTGGATCAGGCCAGTGGCCCCTCCAGTCCAACACTCTTGTGTCACACAGTGGCCAAAAACACCAGGTGCCCTCAGGAGGTCCAGCAGTGGGGCCAGGACACTAGAAGCCCTCCCACTGCTGCCCCCTCCCAAGCACCAAGAAGACAGAGCATCACTGCCCCAGACTGAGAGTTCCTATCTATACTTTTTGGCCAACAGCCACTGATGGACTTCTGCTCCAGATGTTTATCTAATTCCCTCTTGAAGCCGTCCATGCTCGTAGCCGCCACCACCTCCTGTGGCAGTGAATTCCACGTGTTAATCACTCTCTGGGTGAAGAAGTACTTCCTTTTATCCCTTCTAACCCGACTGCTCAGCAATTTCAAGGAGTGCCCACGAGTTCTTGTCTTGTGAGAAAGGGAGAAAAGGACCTCTTTCTCTGCCTGCTCTATCCCATGCATAATCTTGTAAACCTCGATCATGTCGCCCCTCAGCCGTCGTTTCTCCAAGCTAAAGAGCCCCAAAGCGCTTCAACCTTTCTTCCTAGGGAAAGTGTTCCAACCCTTTTATCAATCTAGTTGCCCTTTTCTGCACTTCCTCCAATGCTATAGTATCTTTTCTGAGGTGTGGCGACCAGAACTGTCCACAGTACTCCAAATGAGGCCGCACCATCGATTTATACAGGGGCATGATGATGCTGGCTCCTCCCCTGCCACAAATTTTGTTAGTTTTTAAGGTGCTCCTGGACTCTGGCTCTTTTCTACCCTGTAAAAAATGTTACACACAACATTACTGGGCAAAAATTGTATGCAAATGTAGAATCAGAGAATCACAGAGTCAGAAGGGGCCATACAGGCCATCTAGCCCAACCCCCTGCTCAATGCGGGATCAGTCTAGAGCAGGGGTGGCCAACCTGTGGCTCGGGAGCCACATGCGGCTCTTTCACACATATTGTGCGGCTCCTGGCAGGGCGGCGGGGGAAGCAAAGGGGAGGCATGCTTTTTCTCTCTTTCTCCTTTCCTTCCTTCCTTCCTTCCTTCCTTCCTTCCTTCCTTCCCTCCCTCCTCCCTCCCATCTATTTGCTTTCCTAGTTTCTCTCTCTCTCTTTCTTTCCACTTCTTTAATTCTTTCTTTCCATCTCTCTCTTTTTCTCTCTCTCTCTCAATATCATTAGCAAACAAGTAATATCATTATCAATAACCGGTTTTCCTTGTTTGTTTTTATTTTTGGCAGTCCCATTTAACGTTAATAAAAAGCAAATGTGCATATTTTTAAAAATAAAAACGTGTGTGTGATATTTGTTCCTGTCTTGTGGCTCTCAGATATCTGACGTTTATTCTATGTGGCTCTTACGTTAAGCAAGGTTGGCCACCCCTGGTCTAGAGCATCCCTGACAAGCGTTTGTCCAGCTGCTGCTTGAAGACTGCCAGGGAGGGGGAACTCTCCACCACCACCCCGGGAAGCCCATTCCACTGTATCGTCAGCTCTGGCTGTCAAAAAGGTTTTCCTAGGATCCAGGAGGTCCCTTAGCACCCTGAATTTAAACCCATTCTTGTGAGTCCTCTCCTCTGCTGCCAACAGGAGCAGCTCCCTGCCCTCCTCCAAGTGACAGCCCTTCAGAGACTTCAAGAGGGAGCCACCCTGTCCCCCCTCTGCCTCGTCTCCAGACTGAACTTTCCCAAGTCCCTCAGCCTTTCCTCGTAGGACTTCTTGGTCTCTAAAACTACCTTCTCTCATACCTGGGAAAAACTAGTCTTGCATTTGAGACAACCCTGTATTTAAGGCCGGGGGTCCCCAACGTGATACACCCAAGGGTGTATAGCGCCTGCCAAGGGTTTTTAGAAAGTGGGCAGGGCCAGATGGGCTTTTTGCCCGGCAAAGCTTCTGATTGGCTGTGCAGATTTCTAAAAACATTGGTAGGGGTATGCAAAACAAAATATTGTTTTTTTCAGATCCGAGTATATTGAACCAGAATTTTTTCGGGATTCCTGGAAAAACCCGAGTATCTATACCGGTATAGTGCCAATATCCAAAATTTTCAGGATTCCCCCCAAATTTGGGTCTATTATACCCTACGGCAGGGGTGGGCAATTGTTTTGGCTCAGGGGCCACTTTGTGGGAGCGGAGGTTAGCGGAGGGCCACACCTTTTAAAATGCTTGCATTCATGAGTTAGCTTTGCATTTCAGAAAAGGTATAAATTGTATCGTAAAAATCAATAAATATAAGTTAAACAAAATAGTGACAGTTTTATTCAATTTGTTTATTGTGCTAATTTCATATCATCTACAGCTGCAAGCACAATTAATTTTAGAATCCGTTTAATGAGACAAATGTACCCTGTCACACTTTTCTACAATTTTTTTGAAATCAGGAGTGAGATTGCTTGTTGAGATTCTCATCACAGCCTGCAAGTTAATGTCTGTCAAAGAGCATCTATATTTACTCTTGTTGATCTTCATGCAAGAAGAACTTTGCTCACAAATATATGTCGACCCAAATAGAGAGAACATTTTCCCAGCAAATTTCTTCATACATGGAAATTTTTTCAGCAGACAAAGATTTGTAAAAGTCAACTAATGTCACAGCATTAAACATTTCTTTCGCAGTGTGATCTGACTGCATGTCAATAAGTTCAAGCTGCAGCTCCTCAGGTGCTGTATCAATATCAGCTGTGATGGGATAAGAGAGCAAATAGAATTCAGGCTCAATTTTCTTGAAGCCCTGAAATCTTCTTGGCGGGCCGCAAAAAACTCTGTGGCGGGCCGCATGTGGCCCCCGAGCCGCAATTTGCCCACCCCTGTCCTATGGGGCCATTGTAATTAATGGCAAAAAAAACTTCTGAAAAGTTTCTAGGGGGCTCGGGGGGAGGGGGTTTGAGGTAGAGGCTCCAAATTTAGACTGTAGCTGCTGAAGTCTCTCCCCAAAGGACCCCCAAAGTTTGGAAAAGATTGGACCAGGGGGTCCAATTCCAGGAGCATCCAAAGAGGGTGACCCCATTCTCCATTGTTTCCTATGGGAAAAACTAAAGGCAGGCAGGCAGCAGACAGTGTCTCCCCAAGAATCTAAGAAAGTAAGTCAGGTGGTGAGGGGGCATGTTTGCAAGCTGCAATGCATTTGGAAATGCATTGCAGTGATTGGCTCAGGCTGTCTAGGAGGTTCCTCTTTCCCCCTCCCTCCTGGAAACAGGAGCAAAAGGCGGGAAAGAGGGGAAAACGGCGAGAGAATGCTTTTTCCACCGTTCCCTTTAAATTTTAAACCCCTGCGGCGTCCATTTTGAAAATCCCGAAAAGCCGGAAAAAAAACGGGTTTTTTGGGGGATACCAGGGAGGCTCTGTGGAGCCTCCCTGGTATCCGGTAACCCAAAAAAACCTGAAACGACCTTTTCTGGGGGTTTTCCCATTGCAGAAAAACCGAATGCACGCCCCTAAACATTGGTTCTGCACTGGCTGCCATCACAGTACAAGGATCTTCAACATGGTCAGCTAAGGCAGCCATTTTGCGGCCGGCTCCGCCTCCTGCAACAGCCATTTTCTACTGGTGATATCGAGGCTGCCACAGGCTCAAAAAAGCTGAGTACCCTTTCCATTCTGGCTTATTGGGGGGGGTGGGGGTAGAAAGGGAAAGAGCAGGGACAATTAGATGTGCAAGATAAGGAAGGGATGGAGACCGGGAGCTGGCAGCAATACGATCCCGCCCGGCCTACGTCTAGGAGAGCCTGCAGTGATCACTGCTGTTTTCGTGATTAGCCCGACCTACCCCTAGGAGGCGGAGGAGAGGAGATTGGATTTATACCCTGCCCTTCACTCCTTGAGGGAGTCTCAGAACAGTTTACAATCTCTGTTCCCCTCCCCTCCCCACCCTGTGAGGTAGGTGGGGCTGAGAGAGCTCTTTCGAGGACTGTCCTTGAGAGAACAGCTCTGAGAACTTGGGACTGGCCCAAGGTCATCCCAGCAGCTGCACGTGGAGGAGCAGGGAATCAAATCCGTGCACTTAACTTCTACACCAAACTGGCTGTGAGGTAGGTGGGGCTGAGAGAGCTCTTTCCAGAACTGCCGTCGAGAGAACAGCTCTGAGAGACTGACTTAATGTAGTTCCACGGGGGGGCGCGGGGGAGGAGAAAAGGAGGCGGAGGAGGAGAGGAAGAAGAGGAGGAGGAGATTGGATTTATCCTCCCCCCCATCACTACCCAAAGGAGTCTCAGAGCGGCTTATAACCTCCTTTCCCTTCCCCTCCCCACAACAGACACCCTGCGAGTTGGGCAGGGCTGAGAGAGCTTCCGAGGACTGTCCTTGAGAGCAGCTCTGACAGAACTTGGGACTGACCTAAGGTCATCCAGCAGCTGCACATGGCAGAGTAGGGGATCAAACCCGGTTCTCCCAGATCAGAGTGCGCACTCTTAACCGCTACACCAAACTGCCTCTCACTGGCAAAAAACTGGTCTTTCCTTGAAGCTGGCCAAAACTTCGAGGAATATCAAGCAGCAGTGCCAACAGCAAAGACATTCTGTGTGTTTCTGGAGCCCAGCCAGTCCCTACGCTTATTGCGTGGCCCGCTGCACTGTGAGATGGCACGGGACTCCGCCAGTTTTCAGCGGTGGGCCACGTCATCCCGTTTACCCCAGGCGAGGCGGGCCCTCCCGCCCGAGACGGAGCATCCCCGCTCTCCTACCTCTCCCTTCTGGAGCTCTTCGATCCTCTTCTCTCTCTGCAGCAGCCTCTCCCTGTCCCGGGAGTCAAAGGAAAAGGGGCACACCTCCACCTGCCGAGGCTCGACGGCTTTGGGCTTGAAGGGCACTCCGAAATGAGGCATGGGCTTGGCTTTGATCACGGGGACCACCTCCTCTTCCTGGGAGAGACAAGAGATAGGAAGCACACCGAAAACGCAGCCCCTCCCGAATAGCTTTTTTATTTTTTAGTTGCTTCGTTTAGACCCCACTCTTCTCTCCCAGTGGGTACCCAGAGCGGCCTACCTGATTCTCCCCTTCTCCGTTTTATCTTCACAACAACCCTGTGAGGTAGGTCAAGGTGAGAGTATGTGCCTGGCCCAAGGTCGCCCCAGCCAGCTTCCGGGGCAGAGGGGACATTTGAACTTGGTACTTCCTCTTATCTGTTCTAACCCGACTGCTCAGCGATTTCATGGAGTGCCCACGAATTCTTGTCTTGAGGGAAAGGGAGAAAAGGACTTCCTTCTCCACCTGCTCTATCCCAGGCATCATCTTATAAACCTCGATCGTGTCCCCCCTCAGCCGTCGTCTCTCCAAGCTGAAGAGCCCCAAGCGCCTCAACCTTTCTTCACAGGGAAAGTGTTCCAACCCTTTAATCATTTCCGTTACCTGTTTCTGCACCTTTTCTAATGCTATAATTTTTTTTTTTTGAGCTGTGGTGATCAGAACTGTACTCCAAATGAGGTCGCACCATCGATTCATACAGGGGCATTATGGTACTGGCTCATTTGTTTTCAATCCTAATAACCCTAGACATAGCATTTGCGTTTTTCATTGCAGTCACACACTGAATCAACATTTTCAGTGAATTATCTATCATAATTCCAAGAGCTCTCTCCTGGTCAGTTACCACCAGTTCAGACCCCATCAACTTATATTTAGTTAGGATTTTTGACTCCACTTTGCATTTGGCCACAATGAACCCCATTTGCCACGTTGATGCCCACTCGCCCATCCTCGACAGATCCCTTTGGAGTGCCTCACAATCCTCCCTGGTTCTCAACACCCTGAACAACTTCGTGTCACCTGCAAACTTAGCCACTTCACTGCTTACTCCCAACCCCAAATCATTAATGAACAAGTTAAAGAGCGTTGGACCCAGTACTGATCCCTGCGGTACCCCGCTGCTTACCTCCCTCCACTGAGAAAACTGCCCATTTGGACTCACTCTCTGTTTCCTGTTAATTAACCGGTTTTTAATCCACAAGTGGACTTGTCCTCTTATCCCATGACTGCTGAGTTTACTCAGAAGCCTTTGCTTTCTGGTAAAACCATTGGGTCACCCTTGTCCATGTGCCTGTTCACCTCCTCAAAGAACTCTAAAAGGTGAGACAAGATCTTCTCTTACGGAATCCATGCTGATTCTTCCTCGATAGCTTTTGTTCATCAATGTGCTTACTAATTCTATCTTAAATAACGGATTCCACTAACTTACTGGGTACAGACGTTAGACTGACTGGCCTGTAATTTCCCAGAACTCCTCTGGAATGTTTTTTAAAAATGGGGGTTACATTAGCTACCTTCCAGTCCTTGGGAATGGAGGCAGATTTTAATGAAAGATTACATATTTTTGTCAGGAGATCCACAAGTTTACATTTGAGATCTTCCAGAACTCTTGGATGTATCCCATCTGGGCCTGGCGATTTGTCCGTTTTTAATCCGACCACCAGTCGTAGGATTTCCTCTCTTCACCTGAATCCAACTCAGGTCTTTCAATACCCCTCCCAAAAATCAGCAGTTTTGGAGTGGGCAAGCCCTTCTCATCTTCCACAGTGAAGACAGAGGCCCCCCCCCAAAAAAGCATTCAGCTTCTCAGCCATTTCCCTATCATCCTTCAGTACTCCTTTTACCCCTTGATCATCCAAAAGTCCCACCGCCTCCCTGGCTGGTTTCCTGCTCCTAATATATTTGAATAATTTTTTATTATTGTCTTTATGATTTTTGCAATATGTTCCTCAGAGTCCCCTTTTTGCCCGTCTCACCACAGATTGGCATTTTATTTGCCACAGCCTGTGTTCCCTTTTATCAACCTCGCTCAGACTAGCTTTCCACCGCATTATGGTCACTGTTCTCAACCGGTGCTATCACATCGACCTCTCTCACCAGGCCCCGGGCATTATTTAGGACCAAGTCCAGGATCGCCTCCCCCCGGTAGGTTCAGTCACCATCTGCTCCATGGCACAGCCATTGAGAGTATCTAGAAACCCCAATCTCTTTCTCCTGACTTAAACACATATTGACCCAATCAATGTGGGGGTAGTTGAAATCACCAATTACGACACAAGTATTTTCTCTCTCTCTCTTTCTGTTTTTAAATCATCTTCTAACCTTTGATATGGTGGGCGATAATGAACTCCCAGGGTCAAGCTTCCTTCTGGGCACACTAATTTCACCCATAGCATTTCTGTAAGGGCATCTACTTCTCTTACATTTTCAATATTACTGGACTGTACACCCTCCCTCACATACAGAGCCACTCTACCTCCGACCTTTCCCTCCCTATCCTTCCGATATAATTTATATCCAGGAAAGGCTTCAGTGCTTTCAGTGTCGTCAACAACTTGATGTACAAATATGCTGGTAGATCTATATACAGTGACATTATGAGAGTGCTTCTAACCAAATAACAGCCTTTACTTTGTTAACTACACACGTGCTTCCTGCTTTCATTTTTAAAAAAAAATTCATTATCTCTCTGGCAAAAATTAAGACGCGCTCCATTGTTAGCTGTCAGCACCATCCTAAAAGATGGGCAGTTTGTTTCCACGAGGAAGTAAAACTATATACCCTTCTGTGACAGTTCTGGGGATTGCTGTGTGAGAGCTTGGAAGCGAATCTCGGTGGCTCTGTGGGAGCAATCCAAAAAGACCTGTTTCAGCTGAGAACTGGTGCGGGATAGACCGATTCACGGGACCGTGAACAGTCTTGTGCAAGCAGAACACATGAGTGGTCAACACAAAGACATATCAGCACTGAAGAACCTGGTATAGGTGCTTAAGGGAGGGCTGAGGCAAGGCCAGCCAGAGTCTGGATAATTGGTTGGTGGCCAGCTAGGCCTCAAAGGAAAGGGCCAGGAAAACCAAACTCAAGAGACTTAACCCTAAGCTGTACAGGAGTGAGTGCTTGAGAAAGTGTGTGGTAAACTTATGAAAGGTTACCAAAAAAAAACAAAAAACCCTGAAAACAAAATAACCCATCTGCCCTCACAGCAGCCTACTACCTAAAGCAATGGCAATAGTGATGTGAGCAGCAGCGGCTGCCCAGAGGGATTCTTACTTTCTCCTTCTCCTCTTCTCTGGCCCGGATGCTGACTTTGTTCCTGAGCGCAAATGCTGGGGACTCGGGAACTGTGATGGGAAGCCGCTTTTTCTCTGGGACACCCTGTGGGGAGAAAGCAGGAAGGAAAGCGCCAGATTACCAGGGGATTCCGGAGTATATACCGCCAGGCCACTTGTAAAAGGAGAGTTTCCTTTCAAAAAAAACCTACACCGGAGACAAAACCGAACTGGGAGCTCAATAAAAGAGGAAAAACCCCGATGGGCTTCATGGGAGCCCTTTGGAGGGTTTCTTAACAGGAAATAGGCAGTCGGTAATGTGGAAGACCTCCGCCTGAGACCCTGGAGAGCTGTAAAGAAGGGCTGTGGCTCAGTGGGAGAGCCTCTGCTTGGCATGCAGAAGGTCCCAGGTTCAATCCCCGGCATCTCCAGTTAAAAGGACCAGGCAGGAGGTGATGGGAAAGACCTCCGCCTGAGACCCTGGACAGCTGTAAAGAGGGGCTGTGGCTCAGTGGGAGAGCCTCTGCTTGGCATGCAGGAGGTCCCAGGTTCAATCCCCGGCATCTCCAGTTCAAAGGACCAGGCAGGAGGTGATGGGAAAGACCTCGGCCTGAGACCCTGGAGAGCTGTAAAGAGGGGCTGTGGCTCAGTGGAAGAGCCTCTGCTTGGCATGCAGGAGGTCCCAGGTTCAGTCCCCGGCATCTCCAGTTCAAAGGACCAGGCAGGAGGTGATGGGAAAGACCTCCGCCTGAGACCCTGCAGAGCTGTAAAGAGGGGCTGTGGCTCAGTTGGAGAGCCTCTGCTTGGCATGCAGCAGGTCCCAGGTTCAATCCCCGGCATTTCCAGTTAAAAGGACCAGGCAGGAGGTGATGGGAAAGACCTCCGCCTGAGACCCTGGAGAGCTGTAAAGAGGGGCTGTGGCTCAGTGGGAGAGCCTCTGCTTGGCATGCAGAAGGTCCCAGGTTCAATCCCCGGCATCTCCAGTTCAAAGGACCAGGCAGGAGGTGATGGGAAAGACCTCCGCCTGAGACCCTGGAGAGCTGTAAAGAGGGGCTGTGGCTCAGTGGGAGAGCCTCTGCTTGGCATGCAGAAGGTCCCAGGTTCAATCCCCGGCATCTCCAGTTAAAAGGACCAGGCAGGAGGGGATGGGAAAGACCTCCGCCTGAGACCCTGGAGAGCTGTAAAGAGGGGCTGTGGCTCAGTGGGAGAGCCTCTGCTTGGCATGCAGCAGGTCCCAGGTTCAATCCCCGGCATTTCCAGTTAAAAGGACCAGGCAGGAGGTGATGGGAGAGACCTCTGCCTGAGACCCTGGAGAGCTGTAAAGAGGGGCTGTGGCTCAGTGGAAGAGCCTCTGCTTGGCATGCAGAAGGTCCCAGGTTCAATCCCCGGCATCTCCAGTTAAAAGGACCAGGCAGGAGGTGATGGGAAAGACCTCTGCCTGAGACCCTGGAGAGCCGCTGCCAGTCTGAGTACTGAACATGATGGACCAATAGTATGATTCAGGATAAAGGAAGAAAGGAGGAGGAATAGGAAGAGAAGGAGATTAGATTTATACCCCACCCTTCACTACCCAAGGGAGTCTCAGAGTGGCTCACAATCTCCTTTCCCTTCCCCTCCCCACAACAGACACCCTGTGAGGCAGATGGGGCTGAGAGAGCTCTTTCAAGACCTGCTCCTGAGAGAACAGCTCTGAAAGAACTTGGAACTGACCCAAGGTCACACCAGCAGCTGCATGTGGAGGAATGGGGAATCACATCCAGTTCTCCCAGTGTTCACTTGGGCATTGTTGAGGCACTCCAAAATTTTATGCAGGCACTGACCAAACCTATGTGCAAAAAGAACCAGTTTGGTGTCGTGGTTAAGTGCGCAGACTCTAATCTAGGAGAACCGGGTTTGATTCCCCACTCCTCCACTTGCACCTGGCTGGATGACCTTGGGCAAGCCATAGCTCTGTGCCAGCTGTTCCCTCAAGGACAGCTTGGGAAAGAGCTCTCTCAGCCCCACCTACCTCACAGGGTGTCTGTTGTGGGGAGGGGAAGGGAAAAGGAGTTTGTAAGCCGCTCTGAGACTCCCTTGGGGAGTGGAGGGCAGGGTATAAATGCAATCTCTTCTTCTTCTTCTTCTATTGGGACTCAAAATTAAGTTACATTAAATCAGCATGCCTAGAACTTTGGAAAACCTCTGATAATTTCCTAAGGACTCTCTAGCAGAGTTTGTGCACCTCTTTTTATCTTTTTCTTCTCCCCCCCCCTCCCCGAATTTTTAATTTTGAACTGCCAAAATCATGTGCCAGCCGGTCCCGACTGAAAGCCACTTCTTCTCCAGACAGATACAAGCGCTTCGGGACTCACCACCACTTCCTCCAGGATTTTGGTGGGACACGGCCTGGAGTGGAATTCAAAGTGCTCCTTCTCTTGCGGCTTCCTGCTCTCGCGTTCCTGAATCCGCTTCTCGATCTCCAGGTCGAACCCGACGGGCTTCGTGGGCTCTTTCACCGGGGGCTTCTTGGGCAAGATGGGCCCGGCCTCCAGGATCCGGAGGTTGAGCTCCTGAGCTTTGAACTTGTACCTGTTTGGCATTAAGCAGGCGGTCAGGTTCGCCCCCCTGACCCTAGCCGGGAAAATTCATCTTCCAACCCACGATATAACAGCAATATTCAGGAACCCAGGAGACATTCGCGGCTCTTGGACACATCAAAGGGGACGGTTCTGAGCACCAGCATCCCATGTTAACACCTGGCCAATGTTGTAGGGATGGGGGGGTGAGGCCCTTGCCAGGTGGGATTACGCAGATTCATGAAGGAGAAGTCAGTCAGTGGCTACTCGCCAAGGGAACTTCCACATTCAGAGGCGGTCAGCCTCTGCACACGAGTGCCAGGAGGCAACATCAGCAGATGGCCTCGGCCTCGGTGTCCTGTTGTGGGCCCTCCAGGGCAACTGGCCACTGTGTGAAAAAGGATGCTGGACTAGATGGACCCTCACTGGTCTGATCCAGCAGGGCTCTTCTGATGTTCTTGTGAAGGCCTCAATCTCTCTGCCCTGTTGTGGGCCCTCCAGAGGAACTGGTTGGCCCCTGTGTGGGACAGGATGCTGGACTAGGGGGACCCCTGGTCTGATCCAGCAGGGCTCTCCTGATGTTCTAATGAAGGCCTCGGCCTCTCTGCCCTGTTGTTGGACCTCCAGAGGAACTGGTTGGCCCCTGTGTGAGACAGGAGGCTGGACTAGATGGACCCTCATTGGTCTGATCCAGCAGGGCTCTTCTGATGTTCTAATGAAGGCCTCGGCCTCTCTGCCCTGTTGCTGGCCCTCCAGACCAGAGGAACTGGTTGGCCACTGTGTGGGACAGGATGCTGAACTAGATGGACCACTGGTCTGATCCAGCAGGGCTCTTCTGATCTTCTTATGAAGGTTATTGGCCTCTGTGCCCTGTTGTTGGCCCTCCAGATGAACTGGTTGGCTGCTGTGTGGGACAGGATGCTGGACTAGATGGACCTGTTGGTCTGATCCAACAGGGCTCTTCTAATGTTCTTATGAAGGCCTCGGCCTCTCTGCCCTGTTGTTGGCCCTCCACTGGAACTGGTTGACCACTGTGTGAGATAGGATGCTGGACTAGATGGCCCACTGGTCTGATCCAGCAGGGCTCTTCTGAGGTTCTTATGAAGGCCTCAGCCTCTCTGCCCCGTGGCTGGACCTCCAGAGGATCTGGCGGGCCACTGTGCTGGATTCAGTGGGCCACTGGTCTGATCCAGCAGGGCTCTTTGGACATTGGAAGGTGGTTTCCACCTTGAACACCCACCGCTGGAGGAGTGGGTAAGTAGCAGGTCTCATGCTCGCAACGGAAGCCAACGTGGCCCGGAAAATCTACAACAACTAATGAACTCCAGCCTTTGACAACTTATTAAGTAGTTCGAACTACAGAGAGAGTTCCTGCCTGGACACTGAAAATAAGTTCTCCAAAGTTCTGACAGACACACGATGCATTATATAGTACCACCTTTCATCTCCAGTTACCCTGTGATCCATTCACTATGTTTTCATTGTCATTTGCTACATTTACCAATTAACAGAAGAGAAGCCAATGTTGGACCAGGCCAGTGGCCCATCCAGTCCAACTCTCTGAGTCACACAGTGGCCAGAAACACCAGGTGCCCTCAGGAGGTCCAGCAGTGGGGCCAGGACACCAGAAGCCCCCCCCCCCACTGCCCCCCCCCCCGGTCAAGCACCAAGAATACAGAGTATCGCTTGCCCCGGACTGAGAGTTTCTATCTATACTTTGCGGCTAAGAGCCACTGATGGACCTCTGCTATGTGTATAGCCTGTGCGGCCCTTCCGCCACAGCAGCACAGAAATCGGCCACGAATCGAGTGCGCCCTTGAAGCTCAGAGGACGCTAGAAATATTGTCCACCCGGCTCGCCTGTTCCTTCCCCTAGGCAGGGCCTAACCTTGGTGAGCCCCCCCCCCCCCAGTTCCAGAAGTCGTGGCCGAGAAGTCACACTCACTGTTGGAGAGCCGCGAGCTCCTCCTCCTCCAGCTCCGCTGAACTCTTGCAAGTGACGGCTCTCAAGCGATTCTTGGTCTCCAGGCGGGGAGTTTTGGGGTTGGTCAGCACAGCCTTCAGGGGCCTTCTCGGAGCTGCTGCAGAGAAAGGGATGGGATGGGGAAGGGGGGGAAAAGCAGCAGAATATCTGGATCCTTAAATCCATACAAGCTTCAGAATCGACAGGCTGAGAAACAGCGCTCAGTCGGTTCACCCACACCAGGTAAAGAGCTTTGGTGTCTAGTCATGCCGGCCACATGACCACGGAAATCATAGATTGTCACAGAATCATAGATTTGGAAGGGGCCATAGGTAAAGGTAAAGCTTTCCCTTGCTTGAAAGCCAGTTGAATATGACTCTACGGATGCGGTGCTCATCTCCGTTTCCAAGCTGAAGAGCCAGCGCTGTCCGAAGACTTTTTTCCGTGGTCATGTGGCCGGCATGACTAGACACCAAGGCGCATGGAAAGCTGTTACCTTCCCACTGAAGTGGCGCCTATTTGCAGTTTCTTGCTTTTCAGATTGCTAGGTAGGCAGGAGCTGGGACCAGAGACGGGAGTTCACGCCGTCACACGGCACTCGGGCCTCGAACTGCCGAACTACGAACCTTCTGGTCTGCAGTTCGGCGTCTTAACCACCTGAGCCACTGCAGCCATACAGACCATCTAACCCAGAGGTGGGCAATTGTTTTGGCTCGGGGGCCACTTTGTGGGAGCGGAGGTTAGCGGAGGGCCGCACCTTTTAAAATGATTGCATTCATTAGTTAACTCTGCATTTCAGAGAAGGTATAAATTGTATCATAAAAATCAATAAATATAAATTAAATTTAATAGTGGTAGTTTAATTCAATTTATTTATTGTGCTAATTTCATATCATCTATAGCTCCAAGCACATTTAATTTTCGAATCAGTTTAATGAGACAAATGTACCCTGTCACACTTTTCTACAATTTTTTTGAAACCAGGAGTGAGATGGCTTGTTGAGATTCTCATCACAGCCTGCAAGTTAATGTCTGTCAAAGAGCACCTATATTTACTCTTGTTGATCTTCATGCAAGAAAAACTTTGCTCACAAATATATGTAGACCCAAATAGAGAGAACATTTTCCCAGCAAATTTCTTCATACATGGACATTTTTTCGGCAGACAAAGATTTGTAAAAGTCAACTAATGTCACAGCATTAAACATTTCTTTCACGGTGTGATCTGACTGCGTGTCAATAAGTTCAAGCGGCAGCTCCTCAGGTGCTGTATCAATATCAGCAGTGATGGGACAAGAGAGCAAACTGAATTTAAGCTCAATTTTCTTGAAGTACTGAAATCTTCTTGGCGGGCAGCAAAAAACTCTGTGGCGGGCCGCATGTGGCCCCCGGGCCGCAATTTGCTCACCCCTGATCTAACCAACCCCCTGCCCAATGTAGGACCAGCCTAGAGCATCTCTGACAAATATCCATCCAGCCTCTTCTTGGAAGCTGCCAGTGAAGGGGAGCTCACCACCTCCCTAGGCAGCAGATTCCACCTTTGAGCCACTCACTTTGACCGTGAAAAAGTTTTCCCTCCCAGCTAAATGCTGGAAGGAATGTGGGCAACTGGGCGATTATGCTCATTCTTGGGGGGTTTGTCCACAAATCCAAGTATTTTGGAAAGACATATTGGCACAAATGCTTTTGATTACTGGATTAACTTTAATTCCGTCCCTTGAGTCAACAGTCTTAAAGACAGGATTGGATTCTATCGAAACAAAGAGTTCTAAAAATCAAGCATCGATACTTATAGCTGTAGCCAGGGGTCGTTTTGTAGAAAAAGAGGTGCAGGAGCTCATTAGCATAACTCATTTGCATATGCCACACCCCCTAACATACCGGACATGTGTCAGAAGGCCACACCCACCCCTCAGGTGAGTGAAACTGACCTGCTCTTCCTCCCTTCCCTTCCCCATCCAATACTTTGTGCAATAAAAATAAGCGTGAAGAACACCCGCATTCTCTTCCTGCTCCCTTGAAACCACCAGGTTTCAAGTAGACTTGAGATACCCAGGACATGTGCACCGCCCATCCCTTCCCCTTCCCCTCCCCACAACAAGACACCCTGTGAGGTAGGTGGGGCTGAGAGAGGTCTTTTGAGAACTGCTCATGAGAGAACAGCTCTGAGAGAACTTGTGACTGGCCCAGTGTCACACCAGGAGCTGCATGTGGAGGAGTGGGGAATCAAACCTGGTTCTCCCAGATTAGAGTCCAACTCCTGACCACTACACCAAACTGATGGGGTGGAAGCTGCTGAAGGGTTGGTGAAATTTCTCCAGTACTGATGTGCCATGTGCCCAGATAAAAAATGGTATACTTAGAACATTTATATGCCACCTTGAGCACGTCTCTGGAAAAGCAGCACACAGTCATAAAAGGAACAATGATAAAATTATCAGTATTAAAACAAAACATTAAAAACAATAAAGACCCTAGCAGGGCTTTCCCCGGGGCTCTGCACCTCTGCACTGCTCGGGGAAGCCAAGGAGGGGGCGGGGCTTGGTCATGTGCCCGCCCCCCGGGCTCCTCACTCCTGGAGCTGCGCTCCTGTGCGCTCCTGCTCCAACGGACCCCTGGCTGTAGCAAGGATAACTATTGCACAATACTGGAAAAATGAGAAAGTTCCCTCTTTATATTGCTGGCAAAATAAATTCTGGGAACACTTCGTTTATAGCCGAATTACTGGAATATCCGGAGCGAAAGACGCTGTGAAAAGTCAGAAACTGTTCCAAGAGACTTGGTTTCCTATCATAAGTTATCTGACAGCATGTAAGACTGTTCCAAAAAAATCCCTTTTATGAAAACTTGTTATATTTTCAGATATTCTATAGATAATTAGTTTACATTAGAGGTTATAGGAAGAAACGTTATAAAATACATACCTTGATTGTGTTAAGGCTTCAGTTACGCTGTACTATTTTCTCTTTGTTTGTTTGTGTTAGGGAGATTTTAAAATTAATAAAAATTTACTCTCTCTAATATCCAGCCAATACTTTCCTGCATGTAATTTAAACCCGTTGCTTTGGGTCCTCTCCTCTGCTGCCAACTGGAACGGCTCCTTGCCCTCCTCCAAATGACAGCCTTTCAGATATTTAAAGAGAGCAATCATGTGTCCCCCTCAACCTCCTCTTCTCCAAACTAAACACTCCCAAGGCCCTTAGCCTTTCCTCGTAGGGCTCAGTCTCCGGACCCCCCCATCATCCCCATCGCTCTCCTCTGCACCCACTCCATTCTGTCCACACCTTTTCGGAAGTGAGGCCTCCATTGAACAAGTGTGGGAGGATGGAGGGAAAAAAATGATCTCCAAAATGTATAAAATTTTGTTGAAGTGGTATAATGCTGATGAACTTGTAAAAGAACAAATGATAAAATGGGCAATCTATATGAATAAGGATATAGCTATGTCATCTTGGGAATTTTTGTGGAAAAATGCTATGTCTACATCTACATGTAATAATCTTAAAGAAAATTGTTTTAAAATGATGTATAGATGGTACATGACTCCGAAAAAAATGGCAGATATTGGTCAAAATATGTCCAATAAGTGTTGGAAATGTAAGCAAAAAGAAGGATCGTTATATCATATGTGGTGGGCTTGCGATAAAGCAAAAAGGTTTTGGTGTATGATACATGCTGAAATGGAGGAAATTTTAAAATGGAAGTTTAAAAAATTGCCCGAAATGTTGTTGCTTGGTCTTAAGTTAGAGGATGTAAACATAAGTACAAGAACATTGATTTGGTATATGGTAACGACAGCAAGAATGGTTTACGCACAAAGTTGGAAATCGGAGAAAACTCCAGAACTATGGGAATGGCTGAGAAAACTGCTATTTATGGCAGAAATGGACAAGACAACTAAACAATCAAGACTCAGCGAAGTTCTCAGAAGATCGGAAAGACTTGAAGGAATATATGGAGCGAGAGTGGAATATGAAAGACAATATTTTTACACTTTCTAACTACTGAAATGAGGGACAGAATCATAACACAAAAAATGAATTTTTGGTTAACCGCGAAACTAAACCTTTTTCCTTTTTAAACCAATATAATGTTTAAATGTATAAAAGTTATAATAGCTCACAATGTTACCTTAGGAGGCAAATACTTTTAAATACATGTTTACCAGTTGATACATATGAAGGTGCAGGTGGGGTGGGAAGTCATTTAATGATCATATCTTTTTAGCTAACTATGCAATGTTATAGAGAATGGAATATGCATAAAAGCTAACTGCATTTGAAAATAATGGGGGGGGGGGGGAAATAAAATTCTATTGCCAAAAAAAAAAAAAGAGGAAGTGAGGCCTCCAGAACTGCACACAAGACTCAAAACGCGACCTGACTAAGGCAGTACGCAAGCCAAGTCGCAGCCAACTTGAGGTGGACTCCATAGCGTTCTCAAGGCAAGCGCTTCACAGAGACGGGTTTGCCACTGCCTGCCTCCCCACAGCAGCCCTGGACTTCTTTGGTGGTCTCCCGTTCAGACACGAACCAGGGCCGACTCCGCTTAGCTTCCAGGGACTGAGAAGCGAGTGCTAGCCTGGGCCGTGCAGGTCGAGGCAACAGGAATGGTGGTCTGCCGTCGCCTGCCTCTGTGTTGCGAGCATGGCCTTCTTGGTGGCGGCCCATCCAAGTACTAACCGGGGCCGACCCTGCTTAGCTTCCGAGGCCTGACAAGATCTGGTGAGCGGGGCCAGACAGAGTGGACCACGGCACCCTGCATGGGTATGAAGCAAGAAGCCTGCAGAATTTTCCCCTCTGAGGCGAGAGAGGGACTCCCAGCAGCCCCCCCCACTTCCCCGGCCTTACCTTCCTCCTCCTTCCGGCTCCGCAGGTGGTAGCGAGAGGGCGTGCTTCTCTGGAACTTCTCTATCTGCTGAGCCATGGACACGAACTCGGGGACGGTCGCTTCGTGCTTCCGTTTGTTGCCCTGGGACAGGTTGAAAGGCTTCGGGACCGTGGCTCCCTTTGCCACGCGGGCCTGAAAGCAGACAAAGCTGGACTTTGAGCAGCAAGTTCTTGTGTTGAGGACCGAGCTGACTTTGCTACAGGAAACGGTTCAAGTCACACCTTTTGCAGTATACAAGAACATCAGAGAAAGCCAATGTTATATCAGTCCAGTGGCCCATCTAGTCCAACGTTCTGTGTCACACAGTGGCCAAAACCCAGGGGCCATCAGGAGGTCCACCAGTGGGGCCAGGACACTAGAAGCCCTCCCACTGTTGCCCCCCCCCCCCAAGCACCAAGAATACAGAGCATCACTTGCCCCAGACATAAGAACATAAGAGAAGCCAATGTTCAAGCAGGCCAGTGGTTCATCCAGTCCAACACTCTGGGTCACACAGTGGCCAAAAATACCAGGCGCCATCAGGAGGTGGCCAGACCTCCAGAAGCCCCACTCTTGCCCCCCAGAAAGAAGAGGAGATTGGATTTATACCCCGCCCTTCACTTGGAGTCTCAAAACAGCTTACAAACTCCTTTCGCTTCCCCTCCCCACAACAGACACCCTGTGAGGCTGAGAAAGCTCTGAGAGAACTACTCTTTCAAGAACAGCTCTGACAGAACTATGGCTTGCCCAAGGTCATCCAGCAGCTGCAAGTGGAGGAGTGGGGAATCAAACCCCACCAAGACGACAGAGAATCGATGCCCCAGATGGAATGTTCCATCTATACTTTGCGGCTAATGGCCACTGATGGACTTCTGCTCCGTATGTTTATCCAGTCCCCTCTTGAAGCTGTCTATGCCTGTAGCCGCCACCACTTCCTGTGGCAGTGAATGCCATGTGTTAAATAGTCTTTGGGTGAAGAAATACTTCCTTTGATCTGTTCTAAGCTTGCTGCTCATTAAGAGCCAGTTTGGTGTAGCGGTGAAATGTGCGGACTCTAATCTGGGAGAACCGGGTTTGATTCCCCACTCCTCCACTTGCACCTGCTGGATGACCTTGGGCAAGCCATGGCTCTGTACCAGCTGTTCCCTCAAGGACAGTTGTCTCAGGGCTCTCTCAGCCCCACCTACCTCCCCAGGGTGTCTGTTGTGTGGTGGGGAAGGGAAAGGAGTTTGTAAGCCGCTCTGAGACTACAAGAAAAGGGCGGGGTATAAATCCAATCTCTTCTTCCTCTTCTTAACTTCATGGAGTGCCCACGAGTTCTTGTATTGTGCGAAGGGGAGAAAAGAGGTACATTCTGTACCTCTTGGAGCATACTCTGTCCTCAAACTGTTTAGGGGGGCTTAGCTTTTTTGTAAGTTAACTAAAGAAATATTTTTCTGTATACCTAGAAGTCCCCCCCCATAGACACACACTGCAAGTACACAGGAACTCCTGCATTGGCTGTGGATGGCCGACCTCTGCCGTTCTTGTTACTGGCATGAGGGCCAGGTATGCCCTGAAGAAACCACAGACAAATCCCACCTTTTCATGACAGAAGGGTTCACACAATGCATCATAACAGGGGCCAGAGGAAATTTCTTTTTTAAAACGAGCATCCGCAGGGGATCAGCTCTGGGGGGCAAACTGTTAGGGCAACGCGTCAAAGTGGATGGAGTTGCAGAGCTGCCGGCTCTCTCAGAAGCACCTGCCACCCTAACAGTGCTGTAGTGGTTGGGAGCGCGGACTCTAACCTGAGAGAACCGGGTTTGAGTCCCCGCTCTTCCACATGCAGCCGCTGGTGTGACTTTGGGTCAATCACAAGTTCTCTCAGAGCTGTTCTCCCAGGAGCAGTCCTCAAGAGAGCTCTCTCAGCCCCACCTACCTCACAGGGCGTCTGTTGTGGGGAGGGGAAGGGAAAGGAGTTTGTAAGCCACTCTGAGACTCCTCTGAGTAGTGATGGGCGGGGTATAAACCCAATCTCTGATTCTTCTTACCTTTATCTATCTGGGCTTTTCTCAGCAGGATTTGCCACCCAAGTCACCCTCCCGTTATATGTGAGCCATCTTCCCACCCCCTCTCATAAGATTTGCTTTTACTCTCGCAAGATTAAACGTTGTACTGTCTGCAGAATTCACGGGATGTTTCTTATGAACTCCATATTTGGACAGGCTTTGTACCTGCGCTTCCGGCGAGATCAAGATGCTGACGTATCTCCTTTTGTTTTGTTCTCATTGGTTAGCTCTTAGGTCACATTGGATATATCCAGTTCTATCCGAGTACCACAGGTGACCTATCTGCTGTCAGATATTGATCCAATAATTACCGCTTCAGTAGCAAAATACTTAGTGATTATAATAGCATTGAAGTGTAAACAATTGCTGCTAAGCGAAGGTCTGCAGTTTTGGTTTTTGTTTCATATTTTATATATTGCTTATAATTTTAACCAGATTTGAAAAGTATGTTTTTAAAGTCCCGCTTTGGTATTTTATGTGTATATTGTGGGTGCGCTTGAGACCATTGGTCACATGAACTGAAATAAACTAGCTAGTCTTTCTGCTCTGCCCTGCCCCCCCCCCCCCCATCCCGGTCAAATTCAGATAAACAGAAGCAGTGCAGAAGAAGAGGAGATTGGATTTATACCCTGCCCTTCACTATCCGAAGGAGTCTCAGAGTGGCTCACAAGCTCCTTTCCCCTCCCCTCCCCACAACAGACACCCTGTGAGGTAGGTGGGGCTGAGAGAGCTCTGACAGAGATGGCTCTTTTTCAAGAACAGCTGTACCTGAACTACGGCTTGCCCAAGGTCATCCAGCAGGTGCAAGTGGAGGAGTGGGGAATCAAGTCAGTTTGGTGTAGTGGTTAAGTACGTGGACTCTAATCTGGGAGAACCGGGTTTGATTCCCCACTCCTCCACTTGCACCTGCTGGATGACCTTTGGCAAGCCATAGCTCTGTACCAGCTGTTCTCTCAAGGACAGTTGTCTCAGAGCTCTCTCAGCCCCACCTACCTCACAGGGTGCCTGTTGTGAGAAGGGGAAGGAAGAGGAGTTTGTAAGCCGCTCTGAGACTCCAAGTGAGTGAAGGGCGGGATATAAATCCAATCTCCTCTTCTTCTTCTTCAAACACAGTTCTCCCAGATTAGAGTCCACATACTTAACGCACTTAAACCAAAGGAGTGTAGTGCACATAATCGTAATAGAATATAATTCATAAATAGTGATGGAAAAATACATATACAAAACCATATACATGAATGGTTCCCATAAACTGTGGTACTTCTAATAACTGTTATAACTGATGATGAAATCTTCCGGAATAAAGTCCGTTTCGACGTTCTGCCTCTGAATTGGACCTTATACTGACACAGTGCTGGACTCCAAACAGGAAGTCTTAGAGGTACATCTTGTGTGCATCACCCATCATCCAGGCATAACAAGGTCTCCTATCGAAAAATCATAACCGGTTGCAGTGCATCCTAATATCATGACGGCCGAACCACCATGCTGGAAATTCCTACTCGCCTGTGTCAGTATACGCTCCAGTTCAGAGGGAGAACATCGAAACTGAAGTTTATTTCGGAAAATTTCACCAACAGTTATTAGAAGTATTAGAACTATCACAGTTTATGGGAACCATTTACATATATGATTTTGAATATGTATTTTTTCATCACTATTACGAGTATGTGCACTACACTGCTTTTGTTTATCTGAATTTCTCCCGTTAAGGCTCTGATTCCCTAATTGTATTTTGGATTACCCCCCATTCCGGGGGAAACAGCCGCCACCTGAAGGCTCCCAGACCAGACGTTCCCATCCCAGGCCTCTGTGCCTTCCCCTCTCACCGGAGACGGCGGGTGTTTCCTCAGGAGAGCTGCAAAGTCCACCTCCTTGTAGTCCCTCCCGGCCTGGCTGTCGCTGTGCTGTTTAATCCTGTCGTCCGTACTGAAGTGGAAGTCCATCGGCTTCGTTACCTGGGTCACTGTCTTCTTAGCAGGTTGCCCTGAGGGGGAGAGAAGAGGGCCTCCATTTAGGGGGAAGGAGACATGCCCCCCTGGGGGGGGAGTTTCCAAGGCCTTTGCTGGAAGGCAGCTGGAACTCCTCCAGCCAAAGCATTCCCCACCAATGCTCCCTCTAAGCTGTGGAGTCCTGTGAGCAAAAATTCTACTTCGTGAGCCACTGGCATTAAAGTTTGAAGCGAGTGATTTGGCTACTGCATGAATTAGTTGGCTCTGGAGCCGTCCTTCTTGAGCGGAGACAAAAACATGTGTGAGCCAGAAGCTAAAAAACTGAGCTAGCTCACACTCAAGCAGCTTAGAGGGAACACTGAATACCGCAGTGAGGCATTAATGCCGTAGAGTCCACCCTCCGACCAATGCTCCCTCTAAGCTGTGGAGTCCTGTGAGCAAAAATTCTACTTTGTGAGCCACTGGCATTAACGTTGCGAGCGAGCGACTTGGCCGCTGCATGAATTAGTTGGCTCTGGAGCCGTCCTTCCTGAGCGGAGGCAAAAAAATGTGTGAGCCGGAGGCTAAAAAACTGTGAGCTAGCTCACACTCACTCAGCTTAGAGGGAACACTGAATACCTCAGTGAGGCGTTAATGCCATAGAGTCCACCCTCCGACCCATGCTCCCTCCAAGCTGTGGAGTCCCATGAGCAGAAATTCCACTTTGTGAGCTACTGGCATTAAAGTTGTGAGCGAGCAATTTGGCTGCAGAAATATTTTATTTTATTAATTCAATTTGTACCCTGCCCTCCCCGCAAACAGGCTCAGGGAGGCTTACATAACTGGTATAAATACCATTAAAACCCATCAAAAGCATAAAATGGATACAATTCAGTACATTAAAATCATAAGGTGCTAATTCTGTTGATGTCCCTTGAGATGGGGTTATGTTACTTAAGATGATATTCTGTTACCATGGCAGACAAGAAGTTACCAGTGCATCTAGATATAAAGAAGACAAGAAAATAGGGTTTTGCGATAACTTAAATGAGCTAGATCAAATTTGGTTAAATAGTGAAGAAAAACTGATTAAGAAAATATATAACTTATTGATTAACTATGAAATGCAGGAGGAAACAATAAACTCAAATATGATTAAATGGATGAAGGACTTTGGCTACTCTATAGATACGGATAAGTGGTCTAAAATCTGGAGTTCACTTAAATATCTGAAAGTGGTAGGATATAAAGAAAATATATATAAGATCTTTCACCGCTGGTATTGGTCCTCCGACAAGTTAAGTAAATGTTTCAAAAATGTTCCGAATGTATGCTGGTCATGTGGAACTGAAGTAGGATCTTTTTTCCACATGTGGTGGACGTGCAAAAAGATACAAAAATATTGGGAAATGATAGGTAAATGGATCTGTGAAATTTTTGAATTTGATCTACCTCTCAAGCCTGAAGTTTTCTTATTGAACATGTTTCCGGAGAAAATGAGTAAAATAGATCAGAAACTGCTGGCTTACATCCTGACGGGAGCGCGAATATTAAGAGCAAAAAACTGGGAAAAATCTACGCTACCGAGCAAGATGGACTTAATATACAAACTCTTGGACTGGGCCGAAATGGATAAGCTGAGCTACTTATGTAATATGGATAACAAAATGGATCCAATGCTTGTCTGGTCCAAATTATATTTGCAGTTATAATGTTTTTGAGCTCTGTATACCAAAAATGACACTACTAACTGGTTAACTTGAAAAATTTAATAAAATATGTAAAAAGAAAAAGAAGAAGAAGAAGTTACCGGTGCAGTGGTCTTCCCAAGTCCTAACAGGATGAAGCCGCTGTTGAGGTTAAGGGCGAGGGGGCTTGTTGGTAATAATAGCAGGGCGACTCCTAGTTGAAAGCCTGGTGGAAGACCTCCGTCTTGTAGGCCCTGCAGAAATGATTCTGCTCTGGAGCCATCCTTCCTGGGCTAAGCCAAAAGTGTGTGCGCTGAAGGCTGAAAAACTGTGAGCCAGCTCACACGCACTCAGCTTAGAGGGAGCACTGCTCCCCACCCGCCAGATCCAGATAAAACTGCCCCTAATATGTTATTTCTGGGTCGACTCAACCCTGAACTCTCCCCTAGAAGCTGAAAATGACTGAACTGAGGCTACTGTCCCTTAGCCACGCTGTAAGGACAAGATGGATCGACTTAATCAAGGAAGTCACGGCAAGGCTGTTAATGATGTTCGGGAGGTCAATCATTCACAGGGTCGCCATAAGTCGGGAGCGACTCGATGGTGCATAACACACACATGCGATACATTATTCATTTGTTTTTATTTGCAAAATTTATATCCCGGCCCTTCTTCCTTTATCGGGGCCAGCGAGGCAGCAAACAGATTGAAAACATAAATCAAGACAGGTCTTAAAAACCATTAGCACCAAACAACGCCCCCCCCCCCCCCCAGTCACTAAAGCAATTAAAAACCGAACTAAAATACACACAGTAGTAGAAAGTCCCAGCAAGCTGAAGCCAGCTTACAAAGGCAAGGGACGTCCTGAGGTGATTTGCCACTGCCTGCTTTCGCATACCCGCCCTGGACTTCCTCGGTGGTCTCCCATCCAAGTACTAACCCAGGGCTGACCCTGCTTAGCTTCTGAGACTTAATAAAGTTTCTGGCCTGGCCCGCCCGGGTCAGGACAGAAAAGGGGGGGGCGGTTTGCCATCGCCTGCCTCTGCCGTTGCGACCCTGGACTTACTTGAAAGTCTCCCACTCCAAGCATTAGTTTGGTATAGTAGTTACGTGCGCGGACTCTAATCTGGGAGAACCGAGTTTGATTCCCCCACTCCTCCACTTGCACCTGCTGGATGACCTTGGGCAAGCCATAGTTCTGGCACAGCTGTCCTTGAGAAGAGCAGTTTCTGTCAGAGCTCTCTCAGCCCCGCCTACCTCACAGGGTGTCTGTTGTGGGGAGGGGAAGGGAAAGGAGATTGTAAACCACTCTGAGACTACAAGTGAAGGGTGAGGTATAAATCCAATCTCTTCTTCTTCTTCTTCTTAAATATCATTATCAATACCTGTTTTTACCTCTTTTTGCTTTTATTTCTGGCAGTCTTATTTAATGTTAATGTTAATAACAAGCAAATCAGCATATTTTCCAATAAAAATGTGTGCCATTTTTGTTCATGTTTTGTGGCTCTCAAGACATTTCATGTTACTTCTATGTGGCTCTTATGTTAAGCAAGTTTGGCCACCCCTGCACTAGACCAGGGGTAGGCAAACTTGCTTAACGTAAGAGCCGCATAGAATAAACATCAGATGTTTGAGAGCCACAAGGCATGAACAAATATTACCTGCTTTTATTGGAAAATAAGTAAATTTGCTTTTTTTTAACACTGAATGAGACTGCCAAAAATAATAACAAAAGGGGTAAAAGCAGATATTGATAATGATATTAATTTGTCCAGTGTTATTTGTTTGCTAATAATATTGAGCTTCCCCAGACGCTCTGCCGGGAGCCACATAATATATGTGAAAGAGCCGCATGCGGCTCCCGAGCCAGTTTGCCCACCCCTGTACTAGACCATACTGGGTCTCAGCAACTATGGATCATTTTTGTAACAGAGGAGGAGAAGATTCGATTTGTAGGACAGGGGGAAAATAATGTAATTTCTGGATGTGATTTCTGACTCTCTCTTTGATATATATATCTGATTGACAGCTGTCATTGTGCCTTCCAAAGTTTATAAATCCAGATCCTGGTATGTACCTTAAAAGCTTCTGATTAGAAAAAAATTATTGCAGAACATACATATTTCATAATTGCATTTTTTGTATAAGAAGCCATATTAAGCAAAAGTATTATTGGAAGCCTCCGTAGAAGGAATTAGGATGCAACTAGAATGGAATGCTATTTGCAAGGACGCCGAGAGTGGAGTTTAATGTGATTCACAGCCCTTATCAGCTAGCTCTCCATATGCGAGGCCAGAAAGAGACCCCGTGTTCTCCAATGTTCTCGTTGTTCTGAAGACCAGAAAAGCAAATGTAATCACTGACATGCGTGACCAGTATAAGAAGAGGCCAATAGTAAGATTTAAAGACAAATGATGCTTCCGTGATGTTACCTGCCTGGCACTAATTAGAGATTCTTTACTGTGTAAATTATAGGTGATGTCATTTGGAGTATGAGACCTTCTGCCCTTCCTGGTGGTGGCAGAATAGAGCTTGGTGGTATTGGGGGCTAAGACACCCAGTCCTGTATTCCTGTTTCTTGCAATAAACAGATATTCACCTATCTCGTTGGACTCTGACTGCGTAATTCCAGTCCAGCCACAGGATCACACAGGGCACAGATTTGTGCATCAGATTTATATCCCCCCCCCTTCACTACCCAAAGGATAGTGAAGGATACCCCTTCCTCTCCCCACAACAGAAACCCTGTGACGTAGGTGGGGCTGAGAGAGCTCTTTCAAGAACTGCCCTTAAGAGAACAGCTCTGAGAGAACTTGTAACTGACCCAAGGCCACCCAGCTGGCTGCATGTGGAGGAGGCGTGGGGAATCAAACCCAGTTCTCCCAGATTAGAGTCCGCTGCCCTTAACCACTACACCAAACTGGCTTTTTTCCTTAAAGACAAAGAGGATAAACAGAAACACGGGATAATGGAGAATATAGAACAAAAGTCCCCAGCGTGATGCCAACGGTGCCCACCAATGCATCTTAGAAAACAGGTGAGGCCAGTGGTACTTTTGCCCAGCAGGGCTGCTGATTGGTCTGATTGGGTGTGCACTTTTAAAAATCGCTTTGGCAGCAGCTGCCACCCCACAACACAAGGACCTTCACCGTGTGACTGAAGTTGTATATATGCCATATTTTTAAATAATATGAATCCAAGAGCACCTTAAAGACTGACAAAGTTTGTGGCAGAGGAGGAGCTTCCATGAGTCAGTGCTCACTTCTTCAGATACAGCTAGAATGTGAGTCCATCTGCCCGTATGATGTTGGAGAGTGAAGTGATTTCAGATGCCGAACGACAGTAGCAGGTGTGATATACAGAGGGGTACCAGGTACGAAGAAATCAGCATTGGTAATGAGACAGGAAGCCTAGGTCCCGATACAATACTGAAACTCCAGACAATACACCCTCCTGGACCGAATTGAGACCTAGGCTTCCTGTCTCATTACCAATGCTGATTTCTCCCCAACCTCCTCCCCTTCTGCATATCACACCTCAGGGCTCATTTCGTAGCAGGAGCTCCTCTGCATATTAGGCCACACACCCCTGATGTAGCCAATCCTCCAAGAGCCTACAGTAGCCCCTGAAAGAAGAGCTCGGTAAGCTCTTGGAGGATTGGCTACATTAAGGAGCTCCTGCTATGAAATGAGCCCTGTCACATCTCATAAATCCAACCACACCTGCTATTGCCATTCACCTGCGATGGTTATTCACACCTGGTTCCAGCCCAGCTTACCTGGGCCAGCAATGGCCACTTTGAGGGACTCCTCGTTCTTCCGGCGCATTTCAGCCACTTCCTGCTGCAACTGCTGCATGCGTTCCAGCTCCAGCTCCTCGGTAGACTTCAACTTGGCTGACGGATTCCTCCTGAAAAAAACAGAACGTTTCTTGGACGGCCACGTGACTAGGTGCAGAAGAGACAGACAAAGAGAACGCCCATCCCTGTAGCGAGCAGCGTCTCCCAACTAAAGCTCCCTCTAAGCTGAGAAGTCTTGTGGCATCAAAGTTGTGAGCGAGCAATTGGGCTGCTGCATCGATTCGTTTGCTCTGGAGCCCTGTAATGCCAGATCCCGGAGATGGAAACTGTATAAGGGAGAGCGACTGGCAAACTTCGAGTTGGTGTATCCTCACTGCAAGTACCCATGGGCTGGGGAGGGGGTGCAGAGGAAGCCCCAACAAGGCAGACTGGAGAGGCAGTCATAGCTAGTGCAGTCATAGCTAGTGCAGAATGCTGCGGCGCGGCTGTTATTGGGTCTCCCTGTGCGGGAACATATACAGCCCGCCTTAAAGGCACTGCACTGGCTGCCTATAGTGTACCGGATAAGGTTCAAGGTGCTGGTGCTTACCTATAAAGCCCTATATGGCCCGGGACCTACTTACCTGAAGGTCCATCTCTCTCCATATGTTCCCCAGCGAGCACTACGGTCTGGATCCCAAAACTGACTGGTCCTGCCTGGACTGAAGGAGGCGCGGCTGGCATCAACACGGGCCAGGGCTTTTTCAGTGGCGGCCCCGCACTAGTGGAACGAGCTCCCGGAGAACATCACGGCCCTGCGGGATTTGCTGCAGTTCCGCAGGGCCTGTAAAACGGAGCTCTTCCACCAGGCCTTTAGGTAGGGGCCGCCCAGGGCAAACATCTTAGCCCTGGCCCAGTTCCATCTGCCGGCAATTCTATCTGCCAGCCTGTGTGTGTTCACACAGGGATTATATATGAATGCTGCTCGGACCCACCTGTGGGTAAAATTGAAATGCCCCCAATCTGGTGTGGAATGTGTGGAACGTACTTTTAATGTTTAATACGGAATGTTTATTTTAAATTGACTGTAATTTTAACTTTTGTTGTGAGCCGCTCTGAGCCTGCCATTTGGCGGGGAGGGCGGGATATAAGTCCAAGGAAATAAATAAATAAATAGCGAACACCTGAAAAGGGGACGGAAAAACAACAATGGCTCACTGGTATACTGAATTATGGGACTATTACTCGATGGACAAACTTTCAGACAAAGTTTCAACATTTCAAATCCTCCGATCACTGTAATTTGCAACAGAAACGGCGACCGTTTATAGAATATGCCTTTAATAATGAAGGTTTCACTGCTCCAGCTATTCCTGCCACAATATACGTCGTTACGCAGAGTATGCAAATGTACTATCTCTCACAGCAGAAGGTCAATATGAATATACGGTTCTGATTGTTTTTCTTTTTATTGTGTCTTTCTTAAGCCTATGAAAGCTTTGATACGTTCCATTTCGTTTACATTGCATATCTGAAATATTCCAGTATTACTGGTATTTTGTATACTTGCTTTGTTACGGGGCAGATAAGAGCCTTGGACAGGCCAATTCCCCCCCCCCCGGCCTTATGTTTGACACCCCTGATTTAAAGGGATCCTTTAAATGTGTCTGAGAAGCAGCAGGGGGGTGGCACGCGCGCCCCCCTCTCCCTCTCCTCCTGCGAGATTCAAAGGGCCCTTCAGCTGATCGGCAGAGAGCATGCGGCCCGCTGATCAGCTGGAGGGCCCTTTAAATCATGCAGGAAGGAGGGAGGAGGGTGTGTGCCACCCCGCTTTATCATGGCAAGTAACGGCAGCCCCATCAGGGGAAAATATGTTTTTATATATATCTGTTGCTTTATATGTTTTGATGCTTTTAAATTATGTATGTAATACCGTTGATCTGTTGTTAGCCGCCCTGAGCCCGCCATATGGCGGGGAGGGCGGGATATAAATCGCACGAAAGAAAGAAAGAAAGAAAGAAAGAAAGAAAGAAAGAAAGAAAGAAAGAAAGAAAGAAAGAAAGAAAGAGCTAGCCCCGCAAGTTGCAAAATGCTGGCCACAGGCCTGGCCTGACCCAACATGGCTTCTCTTACATTCATCACGAGGCCCGGAAAGTATGTTCCAGCTCTTTGATGGTTCTCTCTTGCAAGTGTACTAGACATTTTGGCTGAAGGACTGCCTTCTCCCCAAAGGTGTTCATTTGGTGGGAGCACAAGACAGGACCTTTTCGGTGGCAGCCCCACCATTACAGAATAATCTCCCCAGGAAGGTGCACCTGGCCCCCTCAGGAGGCAGCAGAATATATATAGAATTCAGGACTGTATTTAATTAAGTTTATTAGCAGTCCAGAGCTGTGATTTTAAATTTTAAGTATTGTTAGGCCGTCTGCCACAACTGTTTTAATTACCGTATTTTTCGCTCCATAAGACGCACTTTTCTTCCCCAAAAAAGTGGGGGGGGAAGTGTGTGCGTCTTATGGAGCGAATATGGAGCTTTTCTTACCTGTAACAGGGCTCTTTCTTCAGCAGGAACGCAGGGGAACGCCATTCAGGCTGGCATCCCAGCCTTCCCCGCCCCTCCCTGCTGGGCCTGAGCTGTTAAGACTTAAAAGGGAAACGGCAGGAAAAACCCCACCAGGCTAAGTACTCTTTCCCTTTAAGGGCTTTTCCCCTTTAAGACAGCCAGCAGCAGAAAGCCCCGCCCACAGATTAAGCTCCGTGGCTACTTTGCACAGAAAGGCCTGGCTTTGCATGGCATGCCGACCTCTCTCTTCTTTCCTTTCTCTATCTTCCTTCCTTCCTTCCTTCCCTTTTTTCTGTCTGTCTTTCTGTCTCTCTCTGTCCCCACCTTTCTTTCTTCCTTTCTCTTTCTCTCTCTCTCTCTCCTCCTCCTTCCTTCCTTTATCTCTCTCTCTCTCTCTTTCTTTCTGTTTCATTTTTTCCTGTTTTCCTCCTCTAAAAACAAGGTGCGTCTTATGATCAGGTGCGTCTTATGGAGCGAAAAATACGGTAAGGTGTTTGTACCCGTATCCTATGATGGTTCCCTTCTCCTTGGGGATCCAATCACCCCTGCCAGGCCTCAATGGAAAGCAACACCGCAGCACCAGAGTTCCCTCTAGGATGAGTTAGTGTGAGCCAGCTTACAGTTTTTTAGACGCCAGCTCACATGTTTTTGTCTTAGCTCAAGAAGGATGGCTCCACAACAGACTCATTTATGCAGCAGCCAAATCGCTCGCTCCCAACTTTAATTGGAAGTAGCTCACAAAGTAGAATTTTTGCTCACAAGACTCCACAGCTGAGAGGGAGCATTGCACAGCCCTACGTTTTCCCTCCGATGAACCCCGTTTGGTCCCGTTGCAACTGAAAACAAATGCAAGTAAGCCACCTAACTTCCTGCTACCTACTCTGGACTTGTTGGCAAGCTGGGCCCCGTTCTCTTCGCTTTGGCCCTTGCTGGTGAGACACTCCTGTTCGCAGCAATTTCTCTCAGTTGCTCCCTGCTGTCAGACCTGGAGGAGAAAATGGAAAGAGAGGGTCAGGATGAAGCACATTAGACTCCAGATGCTCGCTGGACCAAGGGTCGCCAACCTTTTCAAGCCTGCAGGCACCTTTGGAATTCTGATGCAGCGCGGTGGGCGCGACTGCAAAATGGCTGCCCCAGGAGGCGGGGCCAATTACAAAATGGCTGCCCCGGGAGGTGAGGCCAGTTACAAAATGGCTGCCCCAGGAGGCCGGGCCAGTTACAAAATGGCTGCCCCCAGGAGGCGGGGCCAATTAGCTGCCTAGAGCTGGCTGTGCTGGCTAGGCGGGGTATAGATTGAAGCAAATAAATAAATAAATTACAAAATGCTGAGCTCTAATAGTAATGCTTCGATATTTCAGGCAGAAGCTCTGCTTAACAGGATGCCTTTTGAAATGAACACACAGTTTTAAAAAATACCACACCGCCAAAGTAACAGAGAAGATCCTTGGGCTGCGGCGGCAGCTGCCGATCTGAAGCGTACTGAAAAATATCCGCCCCGCGAATCAGATCTCCCGTCATCCATCAGAAGGCCTCCTGGGCAAAAGCCCCACTCGCTTTCTCAAAACACTTGATGGGCACCGGGAAAAGAGTGGAAAGGCACCGCGCTGCCCCCTGTGCTAGACCCTCGGACACAGAAAGATTCCCAACCCCGTCACCATCGTGCAGAGGACCTGAAACACCTGGGTGGATCTAGAAGCAGCCTTACCTCCACCCACAGGTAGGCGCAGAGGGCTTCGCTTTCTTGGGCTGTCTGCCAGCACTGAAGAAGGAACAGCACAGGGCTTTTCAGAGTGCGCCATCTCTTACACAGCTGCTGGCCCAGCCTACCCCTATTGGTAACACTGGCGCGTGCACACACACACACACACACACACACACACACGAGTATCGCTTCTCCTGCTTCTAGAAGAGAAAGGTGTCCATCCACGGCTGCAGATTTGGAGAACGGTCTACTAGGGAGACAGCGTCCTGGCGCAAGGCCCCGAGAATCCCCCACGAGAACAGAACTTCCTGGAAGATCATGTCCCAGCATTGGCATGTGGAGACTGGTCAGTGGGAGCCCGCCCCCCCACCCCCCAACTGTAGTGATAGCCCTGGTTTCTGGCAGCCGGGACTGGACATTCTCCGCACCTCCCCCCACCCCAGATTCTGCACCACTTCGCATTCAGACATTCAACCGTTTGTTCCACAGCCCCCAAGAATTTGCAGGGTATTTCTCTTTCACGTCGGGAAAATTCGAGGAAGGAACCAGAATACTTTAGTTGTAGATTTTCTGGGCTGTACGGCCATGGTCTTCGCATTGTAGTGCCTGACATTTCGTCAGCAGCCGCGACTGGCATCCTCAGAGGTAGAACACGGAAAGATGGAGGACTCTGTGTGTCAATGTGAGAAGAAAAACGGTAGGCAGGTAATTTGTATCTACTAAGGAAGGTGGGGTAGGGCTGAGTCATTATCTTGTAGGAGTTTCCCAGGCTGTGACGTGCTAATGGAGGAGCTTTCCTGAGGAGGTTCTTTTGCATATGGATTGGCTGCTGAAACTCTAATATACCACGGCTGAGGACAGACTGGCAGTCTGGCCCGCTCTGCCTCCGCTTTTAAAGCGGAGGCAGAGCGGCAGTCCAGACTGCCACATCTGCCTGGAGGAGGCATTGCGTCTGGCGCCATGCTCCTCCTGCAGCAGCCGGGCACCACTTAAAAGTGGTGTCCCGGCTGCTGCGTGTGTGTTCCACCCGCTTCCGGCGGGTGTGAACATGTGCCAGGCCGGGGGAGCCACATGGCGTTCAGACGCCAACGCCGGAAGCCACCCGCAGTCTGGACGCTGCGGGTGGCTTCCTTGCAGCGGCGTGCGAATGCCGCGTGGCGGGGACAATTCCCCCTGCCTTGTAGAGTCTGTCTTCGGCCCATGACAGAAAAAATTAGAATTTCAACAGCCAATCCATATGCAAAAGAACCTCCTCAGGAAAGCTCCTCCATTAGCATGTCACAGCCTGGGAAACTCCAAGACCACTACCCCACCTTCCTGAGTAGATACATATTACCTGCCTACCATTTTTCTTCTCACTCTGACGCAGAGAGGACTCCATCTTTCTGTGTTATACCTCTAAGGATGCCAGTCACAGCTGCTGGCGAAACATCAGGTCCTACAATGCCAAGACCACGGTGGGACTGAAGACCCCAACCTGGGGTTTTTGGTTCCCCTGAAAGTTTCCAAGAATGTGTGTGCTCCTTCCTCACAGTGAAGGGGGGGGGAGGAACATTAGAGCAAGGCTTGCACATGCACACAAACACCCCACATTCACAATGGTGCACAAAGGGAATGCGAAGCTGTATGGCTGGACAAACTGAACTCTATGAACTCTTACTCTCCAAGAAGTCATGGGAAAGGGCCAAGGAGACACATACAAAAGGTGCTTTGAGCAGAAGCCAGCTTATTCAGCAACCCACCTGTACAGGAGCGTTTCCCCCATACACTTTTTAGGTACATTAATACAGCCATAAAGGCCTAAAATATCTCTTAAAAGAGAGCTGGAATTCTCTAGGAGTGCCCTTCTGTGTCCTCTGTCGTACATGCTGATCTGGCAGAATTATGGCACGGACTAGGCTGGTGCTTTTGTACAACGGCCAACAGTTCAAAGGCTTTTAAACCAATCAATTCCCTGGCCGGCTACTCTGCTGCAAGCTTTATATGTGAAAAGGGGGGGTTGAGGAAGATGCTGGCAAAACTCTGCGCTCAGTCAAGTAACCCGCGACTCTCTTGCACTTTCCCATCGACGTACATTTTCAGTTTCTTTGGCGGAGGGGCGTCTTGTTTGTTCGCCAGGGCGCTGGCACATATCTCCGCTCTGTTCTTGGTGGCCAGCCGGTGGGGGGTATTCTTCCGCTGAGCCGAGAGCCTCTTGGCCACCCTGCGGGAAGGAAGAAGAGGCCCGTTTACGGGAAAGCCAATGGGGCAGGAAGGGGTGGGGTTGGGGGAGAGAGAGAGCCTCGAAGCAGATGCTGAGTTTCAGTTCCCACAAAGCTACGGCTCCACCAACAGGTTAAGATTTTGAGGAGGGGGCAACTATTCTGAGAAACAGCATAGTGAACTTTGAGACTAGGAATGAGGAGCGGGAGACTGGATTTTATACCCTGCTCTTCACTACACAAAGAAGTCTCACAGCGGCTTACAATCTCCTTTTCCTTCCCCACAAATGACACCCTGTGAGGTAGGCAACCCCGCCCTCCAAATCACAGCTTCAAAGCCCGGGGGGGGTTGACAAAAGATAAGCACCCCTACCTTCCTGGCGCCCTCTTAGGAGCAGCAGCACCATTTGTCCTGCTGTGCCACTCTTCCACGGAAACAACCAAATTCGGCGGCATTCTGCCTGGCCCTTCAGGGGCTTGATTTTCATTGGGAGCCTCATCTAAAGGGGGGGAGAAGAAAAAAAAAAGGCGTCAAGGCATAAGCATGTTCATGATGACCCACCTGGAAGAGAAGGAACCTGCTAAAAGATACTCCAAAAATTGAATTTTCTGAACAGGCAAAAACCTACAAGAACACAAACATCTAAAGACCATGCTGGATCAGACCAGTGAGGGTCCATCTAGTCCAGCATCCTCTCTCACCCAGTGGCCAGCCAGTTCCCCTGGAGGGCCAACAACAGGGCAGAGAGGCCGAGGCCTTCATAAGAACATCAGAAGAGCCCTGCTGGATCAGACCAGTGGTCCATCTAGTCCTGTCTCACACAGGGGCCAGCCAGTTCCTCTGGAGGGTCAACAACAGGGCAGAGAGGCCGAGGCCTTCATAAGAACCTCAGAAGAGCCCTGCTGGATCAGACCAGTGAAGGTCCATCTAGTCCAGCATCCTTTCTCACCCATTGGCCAACCAGCTCCTCTGGAGGGCCAACAACAGGGCAGAGAGGCCGAGGCCTTCGTAAGAACCTCAGAAGAGCCCTGCTGGATCAGACCAGTGAGGGTCCATCTAGTTCAGCATCCCGTCTCACCCACTGGCCAACCAGTCCCTCTGGAGGGCCAACAACAGGGCATAGAGGCCAAGAACCTCAGAAGAGCCCTGCTGGATCAGACCAGTGGTCCCTCTAGTCCAGCATCCTCTTTCACCCAGTGGCCAGCCAGTTCCTCTGGAGGGCCAACAGGGCAGAGAGGCACCCCGCAATGCCTCCCGCAGCTGTCTGTGTGGGCTCAGTGCCCTCTTGTAGAATCACAGAGTTGGAAGGGACCTCCAGGGTCATCCAGATGTTGTTATTTGGTTCCAAAGGTACAGAGCATCATCTGAGCAACCATACATTCATTGGTCAGTTAAGAGGGAAAGGTGTGACTACATAGTATCTTAAATGTTTACGTGACCTCACCTTAATAATCATAATCAAGGATCTTTCTCACCCAAACAAAAAGTTGTTTTCTGATATGAAGCTAAAAGCCCTTCTTGACCGAGACACAGCAGAGTTTCACCCGAAACCACTAAACCCATGAGCTCTGTACTTCAAGCGAATACTTCTCTGCTGTACCAGCATCACTACACTGAAAACCTGTTAAAAAGAAAACTAAGAGAGACACCAGACAGCTAGATAGCCATCCTGTCCAAACAACTTGAAGAGGGGGAAAGAATGTTGTTTCTTGTCCGCTGGCATCAGCTAGGAAGGGACTTTAACCTACAAGGGTTTTCCATTTAATGGGCCTTTACGAAATCCTAATAAATCTGAACATAAAAATCCATAAGAAAACCAGAAAAATATAATAGGAGTAATCTGAATGGCAAAAATCATAATGTCTTCTCAGCCACGGTACGGTGCTGGAACACAGCCCCGGTGCCACCAATCATTGGGCTGAAATGGGACTTAAAGGGCCTAAGAGTGGCAGGCAGCTCCCAGCCGCCCCAAGACCAGATGTGACGGCGGGGCAGGCTCAGAGAAGTTAAATCCAGGGCCAGTTCCAGAGCATTTCCAGGCAGCTGACCTGGCTCCACGGGAAAGAACGGCCATTTGGAATTCAAAGGGCCAACGTTCCGCCCACCAGCTGGGATCCCTCCCTTTGCCGTGCCCACACCCATTTCGACTCCCCCTCCAAAAGGACGGCTTGCCATGCCAGGGTCCGGGGAGAAGAAGAGACCACGCCCGCCATCTCCTAAAAGCTGAAGCAGCTACGAGAGAAGGTGCAGATTCTCTGAACTGTGGAAACTTACCGCATTTCACCATCGGCGAGACGACAGCTCGCGGCACGTTAACCCTCGACGAGGCTGCTTTGGGGAAGATGTCCGCCGTCGCCATGGCCACATCTGAGCAGGGGGTGTTTAGCAGGCCTGCTCTGTGATCTGCAAAAGGCAGGTGAATACAAAGCCCAGCACATTAGGTCAGGCTAAAGGCCTCATGGGCGGGGTGCAAAGGAAAACCCACACGGGCGGACTGGAGAGGCAGCAGCGCAGCACCGGGCCGACGCTCCCACGCTGCTTGACTGCTCCCACCATGCTGAAACCACAGTCATAATGGCTCCCTCCCACTCCCCCCTCGAGCCGTCTCCTGTTCCCTCCCTTGCACTAGTTGCTCCAGGGCTGCATAAGAGCCCCCGGGCCTTATGTTTGATACCCCGATACAGGGTTTCCCCTGGGCCTTATGTTTGACACCCCTGATACAGGGTTTCCCACCTGTGCTCCATTGCATCCGTGCAACAGTGACACCCTGCAGCAAGACTGAAGGGGCAAATAGCCAGGATTTTAGACCTGGGGCTCCTGGTTCGAGCCCGACCATCTGACGTGTGCCTGTGGGCGAAGCTCCCTCTAAGCTGTAGAGTCTTGTGAGCAAAAACCCTACTTCGTGAGCTACCGGCATTAAAGCTGAGAGCGAGCCATTTGGCGGCTGCAAAAATTAGTTGGCTCCGGAGCCATCCTTCCTGAGCTGAGACAAAAACGTGTGAGCCCGGTGTCAGCTAGGCTGTCATGACTAAAAAGAGGGGAGAGGGGGATATGCTGCTATCCGGGGAAAGCGGGGGGGGGGGAGAGAAGAAGGTTCGGTGTAATTGCGGTCGTAAACTCTGGAATGTCGCCTTTGATGCTCTCCTAACATTTGCCCGTTTACAGAAGGTCTCGGGTTTCTCTGGTGAGTCTCCCGCCTGAATGTTGAAGCCTTTATTCTCAGTACTGGGGCACTTATTGGCTTGCAGCCAACTAACACCCATTTGAATCTGTATATAATCCCATTTCTGTTCCCCCACTTTAGCCTTAACACAGAAGTGCTTAGGGAATGTCTTAGAAATACTGACCGCAATAAATAACTGAACCTACTTAAGGACAGTTGTTGAGTGCTGATTTACTAGGGAAACCTGACAGCTGGAGGCTAAAAACCTGTGAGCTAGCTCACACTAACTCAGCTTCGAGGGAACACTTGCCCCGCAGCCCCAAAATAGCTACCCCCAGGGGGTGGAGCTAGAAATGTGAAGGCCCGGGAAAAAAAACAGGGAAAATTGGGGGGGGGGGGGGGGAACGGTTTATTTCCGTTTTTTCCCTGAGGCCGTTTTTGGTTTTTTTCAAAAAAAATTGAAAAAAGAAAAAAACTGATTATGGAACGTTTTATTTCAACATGATGAATAAAATATTTTAAGGCAAGGTGTTCAAATATTTTCCAAATCATTTCTAAAAAAGATGTATGGTATCAGATCAATCTGATTTCTGTGCACTGAGGACAGGCAAGTCCTAGGCAAACCTTCAGTTCTTAGAGGGTCCATAAGAACTGTGATCATGACAGACACAACAGAGCAGCTGCAGAAGCAGAGACGGAAACTGATAATTACAGCTCAGAAAATGATTCTGATTAAATTTCATGCCCATTCACTGAAACTTAGTCCCACACTCCCTTCCATACACTTCCCCCCTCTTCAATTCTTTTTATGAAAATGTTTGTTTTTTTTAATTTAATACTGTGAAGAGAAAATATGAATAATTGTTACTTCTGGGTTTTTAAAAATTGTTTTGTGGAGGGTTTTTTGTCTGTTCCACATAAACTGGTAAACAGTTCAGGAGATTCTTGCTCCATTTGTTACAATTACAAATAAATAATATAAAAAAGTAAATCCTGTTTGTAATAATTGTTTGGATACACTATATTTTTAATATATTATGTTCCTAAAGAAACAGAATGACTTTCAATCTGGAAAAGAACAAAAAAAGTGCTAACGTAGCATTTTTTTCCAATCTTTCTGAAAATTTCCCCATTTTTCCCGAGCTTCAAAATTTTTGAAAATTTTACATCTCTAGGTGGAGCTAGCCACACAATGGCTGCCGCAGTGTCAGTTAACGGCCACGAATTCTTTTCAATAACTGTATGACTGCTACAAGGTGTATTTACATGATCTCTGAAAAGGTTATTGGCTTTCATGTGTTTTACCCTCATGATTGGTGACAGGTCCCGCTTGGGAGTTCTCAACGGAGCCATGACTCCCTCCTCCGGAATGTGTGCTCTACTCTACTCACTCGCTTGGTTGCTTCGCTTGTGCGTGCCCGGCTAAGTTACTTGCTTCTCCCCTGTTATCCCTTTAGCCCTGTCCTTGAACAGGAGTGCTAGCAGTTATGTGTGAGCCAAACTCACCGGTATTTTGTATTCTTCTTATCCATGTCTTGGGAACTGAACTTTAGAGATGTTCAACATCATTATTCTCTGGGAACTCCTTTTCCCGCGTTTTCTATGGGAACTCTTAGCCAGTATATTTGAGCGCCTAAAATCCTGCCTAGTGATTAGTAGAATATCCTTAAGCCATATTTCATATCCAGTATATCAATACCTGTAATCCCTAAACCCAGTATTACTAACAGTGGAAGTGTTTGACTCCAATGATCTTCTCTACAAATAAAGGACTTACTGCTTAAGGCAGGGGTTCTCAACCTTTCTAATGCCGTGACCCTTTAATACAGTCCCTCATGTTGTGGTGACCCCCAACCATAAAATTCTGCCAACACACACAAAAATGAAGCTACTTTTTCAGCTGTTTTCTCTTGCATGGCAGTTAGCACCAAACAACTTTAAGACATTAGACACACATATATTTGCAAGCTATTCCCAACAAGACACAACAAACACTCAGGCTTCAGACTTACTTTTCTTCAACAGAAGATGCCATGAGAAAACGAAGGTAGGTGGGGGGGAGAGGCTGTTGCAGGTGGGGGGGGGGAGAGAGAGAAAGGGGGAAGAGAGGGGGGAAGAGAGAGAAAGAGAGAGGAAAGGGGAAGAGAGAGAGGGGAGAGAAAGAGAGAGAAAGGGGGGGAGGAAGGTAGGTGGGGGGACTTTGCCACTTTTCCTGGGTTCCACGCCTTGGCGCAGAGCCCAGGGAAGGTGGGGGGGGGGGCTTTTGCCACCCTTCCTGGGGTCTGTGCTTCAGCATGGAGCCCAGGGAAGGCAACGGTGAAGCGCCCTAAAGGTGGCAGCGGGGAGGGGGAAGCGGCCATTGACTTACCTGCTGGCTTCTTCCTCCTTGTGGCCCCTGCTGGAAGGGCTGCTGGAAGCAGGGGGTGGGGCCCCGGCCCCAACCAACTCCTGCTCTTTGCCCTTAAAGGGAAAGCTCGAGCGCGGGGCCCTTTCCTGCTGGCAGGGAGGGGCAGGACGGGCTCGGACGCCAGCCGGCGACCCCTGTGAAATGGTCGTTCGACCCCAAAAGGGGTCCCGACCCACAGGTTGAGAACCACTGGCTTAAGGAGACCTGTTGTGGGCTATATCCTTTGGGACATTCTCACACGCAGCTGACCTTCACTCTCACAGCGCCGATCCTTGCGCTAGCAACTGCCGCCAAAGCGACAGTTTTGACAATCTGCACAGTCGCTCAAGTCAAGCTGGGTGGGCAGAAGCCTGAGCGGGCCCTGCCCGCTTTCTAAAGACACTTCGTGGTCCCCAAGAAAGGTATGGGCAGAACTCATGGCACCGTGTTCTAACCACTTGGCACTTGCTCTAACCACTACACCACCCTTACTGGAAGGGGAAGAGTCCCCCGATACTTACCAAACCAAGCATCGACACCGTCCTCATCGTTCAGCTCCCTGAAGTTCATGCAAGAATCTGGGACATCGTACGAGTACGTGTCCTGAGACATTTCCGCCTCGACCGCAGGAGCAGGCCTTTCTCGAGGAGCCGCAGCGAGAGAACCTGAGACGAGGTTGAGAAGACATTAGAAACTACAGGCAAACCAGCCGCCATTTATTAAGCAGTTAAGATCCGGCCTGGAGAATCCCCCCCTGCGGGTTGGGAGGGCGGCTCACGACGCCCTTCAAAAGAAAACATTATAAATGCACAGTGGTAATGATCCCCGGACATTTCTGTAGCTGAAGGGAAGAGGTGGGTCGGTGGCAACCGGCAGAGGTCTCTAGCCCAAACCTCGCTTCAACTACAGACGCTTTCCACAGATTGGGGAAGGGCTGTGGCTCAGCAAGAGAATATCTCCTCGGCATGGAGAAGATCCTAGGTCCAACCCCCTGTGTCTCCAGTTAAAGGGATTGGGTAACCGGTGACACGAAGGACCTGAGACCCAGGTGAGCAGCTGCCAGTCCGAGTGGCCAGTACCGACCTTGCGGTATGTACCCATGGTGTGGTTCAGTATAAGGCAGCTTCAAATCAGATTATAGATTAGATGTAGCAAGACGCTGACGCTCAGCTTCAGGCCCTGACTGTACAAAGCCATTTTAAAGAAGGAAACTTTGGCTGTGCCACTTTGAACACAAAAGCAATATGCCAGGGGTGGCCAAACTTGTTCATTGTAAAGAGCCATATGGAATAAATGACAGATGTTTGAAAGCCGCAAGACATGAACAAATATCACACGTTTTTATTTTAAAATATGCACATTTGCTTTTTATTAGCATGAAATGAGACTGCCAAAAATAAAAGCAAAAGGGGTAAAAACAGATATTGATAACATTTATTTGTCCAACGATATTTATTTGTCTGCTAATGATATTTATTTGCCGGGGGGAAAGAAAAAACAAAGCAACTAAAAACAAAGAAATTAAATAGATGGGAGGGAGGGAGACAGAAAAGGCATGGCTCCCCTTCACTTTCCCAGCCAGCCCGCTGGGAGCCGCACAATATGTATGAAAGAGCCGCATGTGGCTCCCGAGCCACAGTTTGGCCACCCCTGCAACATATCAATGTTCAGTATTCTTTTTTTTTTTTTTTTCCCTGTATTTTCCGTGTGTGTGTGTGTGTGTGTGTGTGTGTCTGTGTGCGCACACCTGGAAGTCATGGCAACTTCTGGTGACTGACCCCTACTGGAGGCCTGGAAGATATTCAGAGAGGAGGCTGAATACAGCCTGCCACCGCCTCCTGCCTCTGGTATTTCAAGGAGGTCTCCCATCCAAGTACTTGCCAGATTCAGCCCTCCTTAGCTTCCAAGACCTGATGAGATCGGGCTTGCCTGGGCTATCCAGGTCAGGGCGACAATGTTCGGCATTCTTGCCTTACCATCCATTCATCTTGCCTTTCTCTGTCTCCAGTCCCCAGTAGACAGATCACAGCCCCCAAATCTACTGTGCTGTGACCACTCTTACACACGGCATACCTTTTCAAACGACAGGGGTAAATCTAACCGGCACACAGACATAGCTGTCTATTTTGCCTTCCCTCTGACAAAGTGCGCAAGAGAGCCGGGCAAGCCACAGCTGAGGGCCACGCCCTTGATCCGGCCCAGCACATCAGGGTGTTCACCTGTGGCCACCTCAAGTCCTCAATGCATGTTTGCAACGAACAGGGGACCTTCCTCAATCTCAGCTGCTTGAGCAGACTAAGACCCAGAAGAGAATGCAAGCGCAGCATGAGAACCCTGGGTGGGCCTGAAAAGATTAAACATGGAATTTGCTGGCGGAGGAGGGAGTAGAGCAGAGGTCTAACAGTGGCTACTAGCCGTGATGACTCAAGGGAATCAGCACATTCAGAGGCACTAATCCTCTGAATCCCATAGCCAGGAGGCAACATCAGGGGAAGGCCTCGTCCTCTCTGCCCTGTTGTGGGCCCTCCAGAGGAACCGGTTGGCCACTGGGTGAGACAAGATGCTGGACTGGATGGACCACTGGTCTGATCCAGCAGGGCTCATCTGATGTTCTTAGGAAGGCCTCAGCCTCTCTGCCCTGTTGTTGGCTCTCCAGAGGAACTGGTTGGCCATTGAGTGAGACAGGATGCTGGACTAGATGGACCCTCACTGGTCTGACCCAGCAGGGGCTCTTCTGATGTTCTTAGGAAGGCCTCGGCCTCTCTGCCCTGTTGTTGTCCCTCTAGAGGAACTGGTTGGCCTCTGTGTGAGACAGGATACTGGACTAGATGGACCCTCACTGGTCTGATCCAGCTGGGCTCTTCTGACGTTTTTATGAAGGTCTCAGCCTCTCTGCCCTGTTGCTGGCCCTCCAGAGGAGCTGGTTGGCCACTGTGTGAGACAGGATGCTGGACTAGATGGACCCTCACTGGTCTGATCCAGCAGGGCTCTTCTGATGTTCTCAGGAAGGCTTCGGCCTCTCTGCCCTGTTGCTGGCCCTCCAGAGGAACTGGTTTGCCATTGGGTGAGACAAGATGCTGGACTAGATGGACCACTGGTCTCACCCAGCAGGTCTTTCCTGATGTTCTTACGTAGGAAAGGGCCAGGGAAAGGAAATCTCACAATGGCCATGCACGTCCAGATGTCAGTTGCTGAGGGTCAGCTGTAGTTGACTTTGCCAATGTGGGCAATTTTATTTATTAAAATACTTACACACCACCTTTGCCCTTGGCTCAAGTCCATGAAGGCAGTGCAGAGGCATCTGGTTGGCCACTGTGAGAAACAGGATCCTGGATCAGATAGCCCTTCATTTTGATCCAGAAGGGCTTTTCTCATGTCTGCGTGATTATAAAGAGCTTTGGAGACAGATCCAAGCCATTAAAGGGTCGGGGGGGAACCCATAGAAACTGCATTTCAGGCTGCACCTTCTCCAAAGTGAAGCATAAGATGAGCCCTGCTTGATCAGACCAGTGAGGGTCCCTCTAGTCCAACATCCTGTCTCACACAGTGGCCAACCAGTTCCTCTGGAGGGCCAACAACAGGGCAGAGAGGCCGAGGCCTTCACAAGAACATCAGAAAAGCCCTACTGGACCAGACCAGGGAGGGTCCCTCTAGTCCAGCATCCTGTCTCACACAGTGGCCAACCAGTCCCTCTGGAGGGCCAACAACAGGGCAGAGAGGCCGAGGCCTTCATAAGGACATCAAAAGAGTCCTGCTGGATCAGACCAGTGAGGGTCCGTCTAGTCCAGCATCCTGTCTCACTCAGTGGCCAGCCAGTCCCTCTGGAGGGCCAACAACAGGGCAGAGAGGCCGAGGCCTTCATAAGGACATCAAAAGAGTCCTGCTGGATCAGACCAGTGAGGGTCCCTCTAGTCCAGCATCCTGTCTCACTCAGTGGCCAGCCAGTCCCTCTGGAGGGCCAACAACAGGGCAGAGAGGCCAAGGCCTTCATAAGGACATCAAAAGAGTCCTGCTGGATCAGACCAGTGAGGGTCCGTCTAATCCAGCATCCTGTCTCACTCAGTGGCCAGCCAGTTCCTCTGGAGGGCCAACAACAGGGCAGAGAGGTCGAGGCCTTCATAAGAACATCAGAAGAGCCCTGTTGGATCAGACCAGTGAGGGTCCCTCTAGTCCAGCATCCTGTCTCACTCAGTGGCCAATCAGTTCCTCTGGAGGGCCAACAACAGGGCAGAGAGGCCGAGGCCTTCTTAAGAAGAAAAGCTCTGCTGGATCAGATGAATGGTCCACCTAGTCCAGCATCTTGTCTCACCCAGCGGCCAACCAGTTCCTCTGGATGGCCAGCAACAGGGCATGGATGAAGACCTTCCCCTTATGTGGCCTCCTGGCTCTGGGATTCAGAGGCTGACTTCTGCATAGACCTCTCTATGCACAAGAACTAGCGACCTTCGTGCGCATGCCGAGTGGCATATCTTTTCCCGGCAACTCTCATGCATCAAGAAAGTACCAGGGCTTCTTTTCAGATCCATATACCTGCCGCTCCCCTTTCCCACAGAGCAGGGCGAGGAACACACTGGGGTACATTTCCTTGCAGCGTCCTGGCTCCCCAGCCTGAGCTCGCCACAAGTTCCTCTGCAAAAACCACGCCAGGCTCTCCGGTTGCGCTCTGAAGCGCACAACAACAACTTCTCCGGTGGAGGACAAAGCTGGCCGGAGGTGGCCCCACGCACAGCAGTCGAGATCACTGCTGGTTTCGGTGCTCTGGGAAAGCTGGCTTCGTGGGCTCATGAATGGGCAGCCTGCCCAGATATAAATTACAGCACCATTAGCAGGTGCCACTGTAATTTATAACCCTCGGCCGCCCCTTGCCAAGATGTGGAACATGGCTGAGTACCCAACATACCAGAGGCAACACAGTGGCTGGCAGGCTGAGGGGAGGCAGGAAGGTGCCCCTACCTGAAAAGGGAGGAATTTGGGAGCACGGGGAAAGAAGAAGAAGAAGAAGAAAGCAGCCTTCTGAAGTGGAGAAGGGGATGGAAGAAAGCCGCAGCCCTCGAACCGGGAGGCAGAAAGCAGGACGTAATTGGATACCGTCTTACCCCCTTTAATCAGGATCAAGTTTCTGTCAGCACTACTAACTTGTGTGTGTTTTTTTCCAAACAAAGTGCGTCAGAGACATTCTTCGTGCCCACTTTGCCCGACACATCAAACTGCCAGAGCAGGAGGGGCGGGCATCGCGTTTCAGAAATGCTCGGATCGAAGGCTTAACTCTCTGCTCTGAAGAGGAGGGACCACGGCTGCTGGGTTATCCAGAGCCGGGAAGTCAGCGGGACCCACAGCATCGACGCTGGCTGGTGGGGTGCTGGTCGTGACTTTGGAAGAGACCCTGCACATTCCATCCTCCAAGGGCATCTCCAGGATGGAAGGAAAGGGGGGTTGGCAAGGTGAGGCAGCACCAGCGATGGCTCTTTCACTGCTGAGCACACTGGAGAGATTAGATGGATTCATGGAGGAGAGGCCTATCAGTGGCAATACACTATGGTGGTGAAAGAGAACCTCCACATTCAGAGGCAGTCTACCTCTGAATGCCAATGCCAAGAGGCAACATCAGGGGAAGCCTCTATGTCCTGTGGCTGGGTCTCCAGAGTAACTGGGTGGATACTGTGTGAGGCAGGATGCCGGATGACATGGACTACATGGACCACTGGTCTGATCCAGCAGGGCTCTTCTGATACTCTTACGAAAGCCTCAGCCTCTATGCCCTATTGTTGGCCCTTCAGAGGAACTGGTTGGCCACTGTGTGAGACAAGATCCTGGACTAGATGGACCACTGGTCTGATCCAGGAAGGCTCTTCTGATGCTCCTATGAAGGCCTCAGTCTCTATGCCCTGTTGTTGGCCTTTCAGAGGAACTGGTTGGCCACTGTGGGAGACAGGATGCTGGACTAGATGGACCACTGGTCTGATCCAGCAGGGCTCTTCTGATGTTCTTATGAAGGCCTCGGCCTCTATGCCCTGTTGTTGGCCCTCTAGAGGAACTGGTTGGCCACTGTGGGAGACAGGATGCTGGACTAGATGGACCACTGGTCTGATCCAGCAGGGCTCTTCTGATGTTCTTATGAAGGCCTTGGCCTCTCTGCCCTGTTATTGGCCCTCCAGAGGAACTGGCTTGCCCCTGTGTGAGACGATATGCTGGACTAGATGGACCCTCACTGGTCTGATCCAGCAGGACTCTTCTGATGTCCTTATGAAGGCCTCGGTCTCTCTGCCCTGTTGCTGGCCCTGCAAACCAGTTGGCCGCTGTGTGAGACAGGATGCTGGACCAGATGGACCCTCACTGGTCTGATCCAGCTGGGCTGCTCTTGAGGCCCTCGGTTCAATCCTCAGGATGTCAAGCCTGATTTGAAATCCCATTTTGGAAAGGAAGGGCCGGGCGGGGAGATCTTTGACTTGGTTCACCCCCTTCATGCCAGTCTTACGGCATAGCATCGACAAGACTCAGCTATGGATCAGGAAGCCCCCGGTTCAAACCTCAACTCAGGCACGGCCTCACCAGGTAGACTGCCACAAGCTCTGAACCACTTATAGTATTATTTTGAGGGTGGGATCACCATGACCCTGCAGTAGAGCGCCTGCTTTGCTTGCAGAAGGTCCCAGGTTCAGTCCCCAGCATCTCCAGTTACAAGGATCAGGTACTGGGTGATATGAGATGCCAAAAGATCATGAGAGACCCGCCCCCCCATTGCCAGTCAGAAGAGGCCAGTGATTTGGGGCTGAAAAATCCCCCCCCCATATGTAAATATAGCCTGTTTATCTACAGTTATCAGGGTTGTCATGACACAAATCCATCAGGTCAGACGGGCGAAACGTGGGCTATGAAACAGGGGCAAACGCCAATGCGTCTGCGTGGTCCAGGTTTGCTCATCATGGTATACCCGCCTTCTGCTGATGTTAAACAATAACATCGGCAAATTTTACATGATTTAACATCGAGTGATAAACTGTCCCTGTAAAACCCAGACCACTAGTGCCGGCCGCCCCTCCCCTCACGGTAACTACCCCAAGGCAGAAACCTCAAGGTAAGTGTTCCTGAGAACGTTCCAAAGAGATGACATAGACACACAAAGATGCCCTAGACCAGGGGTGGGCAAACTTGCTCAGCGTAAGAGCCACCTAGAACAGGGGTGGCCAAACTAGCTTAACATAAGAGCCACATAGAATAAACATCAGATGTTTGAGAGCCACAAGACATGAACAAATACGACCTGATCTTATTGGGAAATAAGCAAATTTGCTTTTTATTAACATTCAATGAGACGGCCCAAAATAATAACAAAAGGGGTAAAAGCAGATATTGACAATGATATTAATCTGTCCAATGATATTTGTTTGCTAATGATATTTCGCTTCCCCAGCCGCCCTGCCGGGAGCCACATAATATATGTGAAAGAGCCGCATGCGGCTCCCGAGCCGCAGTTTGCCCACCCCTGCCCTAGACTGAATAAGTCCATCAAGACCGGTATTCTCTGCTCTTGACTGGCAGCGGCTCTCCAGGTTATAACCACGGAGTCGGAAGGGGCCACAGAGGCCATCCAGTCCAACCCGCTGCTCAATGCGGGATCAGCCCAGAGCATCCCTGACAAGGGTTTGTCCAGCCGCTGCTTGAAGACTGCCAGCGAGGGGGGAGCTCACCGCCTCCCCAGGCAACTGATTCCAGTCTTGTACAACTCTTACTGCAAGGAAAGTTTTCCCTAAGATCCAGCCGGCACCTTCCCGCCCTGAATTGAAACCCATTCTTGTGAGTCCTCTCCTCTGCGGCCACCAGGAGCAGCTCCCTGCCCTCCTCCAAGTGACAGCCCTTCAAACACTTCAAGAGAGCCATCCTGTTCCCCCCCTCAACCTCCCCTTCTCCAGACTGAACTTTCCCAAGTCCCTCAGCCTTTCCTCGTAGGGCTCCTTGGTCTCCAGGCCCCAACCATCCTCGTCGCTCTACTCTGCACCCGCTCCGTTCTGTCCACATCCCTTTTGAAGGGAGGCCTCCAGAACTGGACACGACACTCCAGGTGCAGCCTGACCAATGCAGTGTACAGCGGGACTATGACATCTTGCAACCTGGATGTTGTGCCCCTGTCCATACATCGAGGCCTTTCACATCACCTGCAGTCCGGTTGTTTAAACTGGAGGTGCTGAGGACTGAACCCGGGACTTCCTGCATGCCAAGCAGAGGCTCCGCCACTCAGCCACGGCCCCTCCACATGAAGCTGCTTTATACAGAACCGGATTCTTGGTCCACTGGGGTCAGTCTTGTCTACCCAGCCGGGCAGTGGCTCTCCGGGGTCTCAGGTGGAGGTCTTCCATATCACCTACTGCCTACTGACTGGAGATGCCAGGGATTGAACCTGGGACCTTCTGCTCTACAACCGAGCCACGGCCTCTCCCCGAAGAGGCAGTTTCAAGCCCCCGCAGAAACCAAGCCAGCTTGGAGAGTGTCCTTCCAGTGGGTTCTGAGGGCAGAGGTGATGAACAGGTATTTGCACTGAACCCCTCAGGAGGATGTTGCTAGCCATCCCAGCGCTTCCGCCTCGTTGCTGGCCTCCCTGCCACGGACTTGAGTTAAGGGGCATTTTGGACGAAATTCAGGGCTGCCGGCTCCCGAGTGATTCCTTTTTCTGGTCGCAACCAAGACATGCAATTACCGAGACGACCAGAAAACCATTTCCACGGTCCCGACGCCCGAGCAGACCAGAGAGCGAACTCCGATTTGGATGCAAGCCCCGCCGATCCCGCACGGCTTGCGTCCAGGCAAACCGGTGCAGCGCCGGGACGCCACTGGAGGGAACACCTTCCCATTTAGAACACAGGGTCATCACAGCGAGTCCAGGAGGAGCCTTTAGAGAACGCCAGGGTCAGGCTTCTACCCTATGGCGGGCGACCCTGCGCAAAACAGTTCTGCATGTCGAGAATCCGCGCACTTGTTTCAAAAAGCTTCCGCTTCTGTGCTTTTTTCACGAAGCGGGGGCCACACAGACTTTCTTCACCGCGGCAGGAAGGGTGTGCAAAGCCTCGCTCATGACCGGGAGCTACGTAGTTGGAGTATTAGTCATCTCTGCTGCAAAGCCCCCATTTGCTACCAATAAGAAGTGTGCTGACACAAAGGGAGGCCGCGTGGCCAAGGAAACTCAGTCCAGCCACGAAGCTCACTGAGTTGACCCTCTCAGGGCCAGTTCCTCTCCGTTTACCTCCCCTGGCTGTTGTGAACCCCAAATGAACGCAGGGAGAGCCACGTACGCTGCTTTGAGCTTCTTGGAGGGGGAACAGGATACAACCGTACAAGGGTTGTGCTCTCTCTAGAGATGGACAACCATTCCTACAATGCAGGGGTCTTCCATCTTGGGGCTCGTGGAGTCTCAGAGCCGCTTACAATCAATGTTCCCTCTAAGCTGTGGAGTCTTGTGAGCAAAAATTCCACTTTGTGAGCTGCTGGCATTAAAGTTGTGAGCCAGCGATTTGGCTGCTGCATCAATTAGTTTGCTCCGGAGCCCCATCCTTCCTGAGCGAAGACAAAAACGTGTGAGCTGGAGGCTAAAAAACTGTGAGCTAGCTCACACTAACTCAGCGTAGAGGGAACACTGCTTACAATCCCAATCTCTTGTATTAAATGGCATTAAACCCAATCTCCTCTTCTTCAAAAACCCTTGGAGTTATGCTCAGTATTCTTGGTGCTTGGGGGGGGGGGCAACAGTGGGAGGGCTTCTAGTGTCCTAGCCCCACTGCTGGACCTCCTGAGGGCACCTGGTGTTTTTGGCCATTGTGTGACACAGAGTGTTGGACTAGATGGGCCACTGGCCTGATCCAACATTGGCTTCTCTGATGTTCTTATTTCTGGGCCAGTGATGCTCTGTATTCTTGGTGCTGGGGGTGGGGGAAACAACAGTGGGAGGGCTTCTAGTGTCCTGGCCCCACTGCTGGACCTCCTGAGGGCACCTGGTGTTTTTGGCCACTGTGTGACACAGAGTGTTGGACTGGATGGGCCACTGGCCTGCCCCCACGTTGGCGTCTCTTATGTTCTTAACCCGGCCCCTCCGCACCGATACAGAGACTGATTTCTCGCCATTGGGACTGACAGCATTCGGGATCGCCTGCACCGAGGCCTAGATGTCAGTCCCCATTTGCCGGACGGGAAGTCTTGGCGGCAGTGCAATATAATCTCCGCTACTTCTGCTTATCCGTCACGATGGATGCTGCAAGAGACCCATTTGCGGAAGGACAGGGCCTAATGAGAGAGGCAGACACTGCGCCAGGATTCCCTGGGCTTCTTACCCCCCCCCCCCCCCCCCCGCAGCTGGAGCCGTGTCTCCCTCCCCGGCAAACCCAAAAATAAATGCCCCTGACATTGCGTGCCCTGTAATCCAGACCCCGCGAGCTCCTAGAGACATCAAGATGGGACAGGCTAAAAATAGGCGTTAAAGGGACAGCAGAGGGTTTAGGGATGATCTACTGGACACGGCGCAGAGCCGAGCAGCGTGGACTTGGAAGATTCTGCGAGGCTGTTCCTCCAACCGCCAGGCCAAGTCGCCCCCGAGGAATTTGCTACCGCATACGGGATAGGGGTGGAAATTGCTGTGCTCTGCGTTCGGAACTCGGTTACACTCTGCCCACTCCTGAGCGGCAAGGAGTCCCCGGTCTCTGCTTTCGTAACGTGCACTTTTATTTACCAATAGACAAGTCCAACGTCAGGAAAAGAGACAGACCCACATCATCCCGGGAACAGGGATGTCCTGCCATCTCCAGGGGATTCAGACAGCTAATAGTAATTCATCTGCTTCTGTCTCTAACAGTGGCAAAATGTACATTGTCTTTTCCGTCTACCCCATCACTTTGCCCCCCTCCTCTCAGCCAGCGGGAGCTGCATTTCCCAGGCGCACGGGTCCTCGAATCATTCGTAGGGATTGCCAACCTCCAGGTGGTGCCTGGAGATCCCCCTGCTTTTACAACTGGGCTACAGCGATCAGTTCCCCTGGAGACAGGACTGGAGGCTTTGGGTTGGGAAATACCCGGGGGTTTCGGGGTGGAGCCTGGGGAAGGTGGGGTTTGGGGAGGGGGAACCTCAAGGGGGATAAGGCCTTCCAAACAATGCTCCCTCTGAGCTGCGGAGTCTTGTGAGCAAAAATTCTACTTGGTGAGCTGCTAGCATTAAAGTCGTGAGCGAGCGATTTGGCCGCCGCGTAAGTCAGTTTGCTTCTGGAGCCCTCCTTCCTGAGCCGAGGCAAAAATGGGTAAGCCGGAGGCTAAAAAGCGGCGAGCTAGCAAACGCTGACTCGGTTTAGAGGGAACACTGCTTCCAAAGCGGCCATTTTCTCCAGGAGAGCTGATCCGTCACCTGGAGATCAGGTGTAATCCTGGGCGATCTCCACCTATCAAACGGAGGTTGATAACCCTACCTGGAGAAAACAGGTGTTTTGGAAAGTGGCCTCTATGGCAGGGGTGGGCAATTGTTTTGGCTCGGGGGCCACTTTGTGGGAACAGAGGTTAGCAGAGAGCCGCACCTTTTTAAATGATTGCATTCATTAGTTAACTTTGCATTTCAGAAAAGGTATAAATTGTATCATAAAAAGCAATCAATATAAATTAAATACAATAGTGGTCGTTTTATTCAATTTATTTATTGTGCTAACTTCATCTCGTCTATAGCTGCAAGCACATTTAATTTTAGAATCAGTTTAATGAGACAAATGTACCCTATCACACTTTTCTACAATTTTTTTTGAAACCAAGAGTGAGATGGCTTGTTGAGAAACCACGTGGCTGACTGTCTTGGCGGGTCGCAAGAAACTCTGTGGCGGGCCGCGTGTGGCCCGTGGGCCGCAATTTGCCCACCCCTGCTCTATGGCATTGAACCATGCTGAGGTCCCTCCCCTCCCCAAACCCCGCCCTCTTTAGCCTCCGCCCCCCCAAACTTCCAGGTGTTTTCCAGCCCAGAGCTGGCAACCATATGAATACAGGGCCAGTAGGGAACCACTAACAGTTAACCTCCCCATAGAGGAAACATCTAGAGCGGTTAGACAACATTATAATGGTTTTTAAACGTTTTTAAATCTGTATGATTGCGGGGCTCTAGGCCAGGGGTGGCCAACCAGTGGCTCGGGAGCCACACGCGGCTCTTTCACACATATTGTGCGGCTCCTGGCAGGGCGGCTGGGGAAGCAAAGGGGAGGCATGCTTTTTCTCTCTTTCTCCCTTCCTTCCTTCCCTCCTCCCTCCCATCTATTTGCTTTCCTAGTTTCTCTCTCTCTCTTTCTTTCCACTTCTTTAATTCTTTCTTTCCATCTCTCTCAATATCATTAGCAAACAAGTAATATCATTATCAATAACCAGTTTTCCTCGTTTGTTTTTATTTTTGGCAGTCCCATTTAACGTTAATAAAAAGCAAATTTGCATATTTTTAAAAATAAAAACGTGTGGGTGATATTTGTTCCTGTCTTGCGGCTCTCAGACATCTGACGTTTATTCTGTGTGGCTCTTACGTTAAGCAAGGTTGGCCACCCCTGCTCTAGGCGATGCAAAACTGTAAATAAATAAATCACCTTGTTTTCTCAGGGGCCCTGAGATGTGAAGACTCTGGGAAACACAGAAAATTCTGGTAAGGGGGCAGCTTTTTCAACTCCACCCTCTCCCAAGGACCTTTTAAAGTTTTCCCAGTGGAAAAATTGGGGGATTCTGGGAAGCGCTAAAAACAGTAACCGTATGCAATATTTCCTCTTTGAAATGAGCGAAATGAGCTTAAGGCAAAGTTTTAGTCACTCAGTGTATACTCTGAGATGGCCGAGGACTTTTTCTGCTGGATGAACTGGGATTCCTGGAGGGACGCTGAACCATAATGGATGAAACTGATTTTTTCACTTTTGGGGCAAGCAAAGGAGGCGAAGAGTAGGATACGGCGCAACCGTTGGCAGCTCTCACTCACTTTGGGGGTGGAAAGCGCCCATCAAGTCCCAGCCACTGACTTGTGGCCACCTCATAGGGCAGGCCCTTGCCTGCCTCTGCATAGCAACCCTGGACTTCCTTGGTGGTCTCCCATCCAAACACTGACCAAGGTTGACGCTGCTTAGCTTCTGAGATCTGATGAGGTCAGGCCAGGCCAGGGCTTCCTGGTCTAGTATTGGTTGTAGTTGCGGTTTTGCTTGCAGAAAACTAGGACACTCATACTGAGAGCCAGTCTGGTGTAGTGGTTAAGTGCGCGGACTCTAATCCGGGAGAACCGGGTTTGATTCCCCACTCCTCCACTTGCACCTGCTGGATGACCTTGGGCAAGCCATAGCTCTGTACCAGCTGTTCTCTCAAGGACAGTTGTCTCAGAGCTCTCTCAGCCCCACCTACCTCACAGGGTGTCTGTTGTGGGGAGGGGAAGGGAAAGGAGTCTGTAAGCCGCTCTGAGACTCCAAGTGACTGAAGGGCGGGGTATAAATCCAATCTCCTCTTCTTCTTCTACATTCCATAAAAATGTCATTTAATACAATTAGATATGCTAAATTATCCATGACACATTTTATGTTGCTAAAGCAGCAAAATAGGTTTGATAGGACAGGCAATATTTCAAATATCTCAAACCCCCTTCCCCAAGGTGGAAAAAACAAGGGGGAAGAAGTCTGTAATTCTTGCAAGACTTACTTTCCTATCAAAACCAACCTTCTGCTGATTTAACAACATTAAATGTGGTACTTACAAATGAATTAGCATACACGGTTGTCCTATTTGGCACATCTATACTATATACAAGTAGCGCTCCCCATCATGCTCTGTAAGAAAAACTGCAGGTATGCCCAATACTCGAACAAAAGTTGAGCCCAGCGGCAACTTTAAGACCAACAAAACTTAATTCTGGGTAGAAGCTTTCATGCCAGAATAAAACTTTGCTGGACTTAAAAGGTGTCACTGGACTCAAATTTGGTTCTGTTGCTTCAGACCAACACAGCTCCCCACCTGAACCCCAATACCTGAGAAAGAGTTTCCAAACCCCAATACTTGAGAAAGAGTTTCCATCTCGGGGGGGGGGGGGGGGCTGAAGGTAGAAAGCAAATTCTGTAGTAAACAAAACAAAGTGGACAGACACATTTACACAGAGCCATAACAGGCAGGCCTCTAATCTGGGAGAACTGGGTTGGATTTCCCACTCCCCCCCAGCAGCAGCGGCAACAGACAGTCCCCAGAGTATTCTTTGCGCGTGCACAGGGAACACTCTTTTACTTTTGGGGGGGGGGGATTTAAGTATCCCCTGAATATTTTTTTTTAACTTTTCGGATTTTTCTGCACACCTGGGGAGTCCCCCAAGTGTGCAGGAACATCTCTGTGCCCCCCAGGTGCCCCCAATGTGTGGACTTAGATATCCGCACGCAGGGGGCACCTTGGCTATTAGATACATAGATATGTCTACAGCAGGGGCCCCCAATCTTTTTGAGCTCATTGGAACCTTTGGAGTTCTGACACAGGCTGGCGGGAAAAACGTTATGTAACAAAATGGCCGCCACAGGAGGCGGAGCCACCCACAAAATGTCAGGGTGAGAGGTTATGCGTAACTCTCATAGTAACCCTTTCACATTTCAGGCAGAATTTCTGTTTAATAGGCATTACCATCATCTAAAACTGTAGGTTGCCTTACATTAAAAAAAATTTGTTCTACACATTTTGAGTTAAGACCCTGCCTTTCACTGCACTCATTCCAAAAGGGACGGGGAAGAGAGTCACACAGCAATCTTTTTTTAGCGTTGCGCAAAGTTTACCAACTTCTTCCGGCTATACAATTTGAGTGAGAAAAACCTTAAACCTTTCACTCATTTGGAAAATATATGGAAATAAATGGAAAATATATCACAGGAGGTTTTTTTTTTTTTAAGTACTTCACAAGATTTCCCAGTGTTTCAATTGGAAAAATGGGAGGGGGGGGGGGGAGGAATCCTTAGAAGAACATTTTCTGAACTTTGCCGGTTTTCTCCCAGGCCTTCGCATCTCTACATCCCACGAAGTTTATGACAAACCAGTTATACTACCAGACAAAAATGAAAATCTAGTGGACAGATTTAGAAATAAGAGACTCCTAGAAACAACTGCCACGGGCATGCATAAGATCAGGTTGTTAAACGACCAGTGGTAACTTACCGTGAGGGGTCCTTCTCCTCTGAGGGTTGGAGGACATCTTGTGGGTGATTCCCACCTATCTCCAGGGAGGCAGGATTAAGTAAATCTTCTTCCTGTTTCCTGTGGTGGGAGTCACCCTCAACTCAGTTTCGGTAACTCCGACAGCTAGAGAAAGCTAAACTCAAATATAACAGTTAGAAACAGGAAGACAAAGTTGAGAAGGTACTCTCTCATAGATAATCAAAGTGAAGTACCATGAGGATGACCATAATCAATATCACCCATGCACCTCTATCTCAGTCAGTATGCATGCCCCTACCTGTGGGTGACGATCCGAGGAGGGCCAAGATGTCCTCCAACCCTCAGAGGAGAAGGACCCCTCACGGTAAGTTAGCACTGGTCGTTCTCCCTCTGAGGTGGAGGCCATCTTGTGGGACCTCCCAGAGCAGTGGTCCTATGTTTTGCGTGGGGGATCGTCATTCTCTTGCAGGATAGTTTGCAGAATACGACGACCGAAGGCAGCGTCCGTGGATGCATAGGTATTGATTTTGTAGTGCCTTATGAAGGTAGATAAGGAAGACCAGGTGGCTGCCCTGCACACTTCATCTACAGATACTCTGTTGAGGAATGCTGCGTTGGTGGCAGCGCTGTGTACTGAATGTGCCGTGATTCCCTGTGGCACTTTAAGGTGCATGATGGTATACGCCTCTGCGATGCACATTCGAATCGAACGACTGATGGCCGATGTGGACATCTTTTTTCCAGTGTGAGGGGGAGACATGTTGATGAACAAGGCTTCCATACGCCTAACTGAATCCGTTCTCCGGATGTAGCACTTAAGTGCCCTCCTCAAGTCCAGGGTATGCCAGGACTTTTCCTTTGGATGTGTGGGGTTCGGAACAAAGGACGGTAGATAAATCTCTTGAGATCTGTGAAATTTGGTGTTAATCTTCGGACAAAAAGAGGGATTCGTGCGTAGAACCACGGTGTCCTTATGAAAGACACATAAATCTGAACGGACGGAAAGGGCTCCAAGTTCAGAGATTCTTCTAACTGAAGTGATGGCCACGAGAAACAGTGTCTTCAGTCTCAAAAATTTAAGCGAAATACTCTGTATGGGCTTGAATGGAGTTCTTGTCCGTGTGGTAAGGACCAAATTTAAACGCCACGTGGGAAATCTGTGACAAATTGGGGGATCCTTGAAGGCAGCACCTTTTAAGAACCGCTTTATGTGAGGATGTTGGGAAACTACCTGTCCCCTGTATAGGGGAAGCACCGTGGATAATGCCACTAGTTGTCTTCTTAGTGTGGAGGCCTTTAGTCCAGAGTCCTGCCGTCTTGTAAAAAGTCTAAGACGGAGCGTAAATGTGGATGGAGAGGATCGATCTTTTTTTTTTTTTTTTTTTGACCCATCTGATGAAGGCTTTCCATGTGGTGTTATAAATCCTGGTTGTGGATGGTTTCCTAGAATCTAAGATGGTATTTATTACCGACTCTCGATAACCTAATCTAACAAACTTCTGCCTTTCAACCTCCACGCGGTCAAATGTCTGATTGGACCTTGTAGGAGCATATCTTCCCGGACCGGCAGTCGAAGAGGAGGAGACACTGCTAACTCTAGTAGAGACGTGAACCACGGTTGACGTGGCCAGTATGGGGCAACCAGGATGACTTCCACCCGCAAGAGTTGAATCCTTCTCAGAAGTCTGGGAAGTACTGGAAGAGGAGGAAATGCGTACAGGAGCTCGTGAGGCCATGGAGACAGTAGTGTATCCGTCTGTTCTGCCTCTGGGTGGAAGAATCTCGTGAAGAATCTTTTTAGCTGTGTGTTGGTGGCTGACACGAAGAGATCCGCCTTCGGGGTTCCCAACTCCGATGAAATGAGCTGGAATATCTCTGGATGTAGGGACCACTCTCCTTCCTGGATCGTCCGTCGGCTCAACCTGTCGGCTTGAATGTTGGCTGAGCCTTGAATGTGAGTTGCGGTAAGGGAAGACAGATGAGTTTCTGCCCAGGTTAGGAGGAGATGTGCTTCCTTGGCCAGTCTCGGGGATTTCACACCGCCTTGCTTGCTGAAGTAAGTCATGGCAGAAATATTGTCCGTCCTGATGACGACATGTTTGTCTTGTATCTTGTGTGAAAAGTGAGTTAGGGCCAATCGAATGGCCCGCAGTTCCAGGAGATTGATGGGTAAGTTGGATTCTGCACTCGACCACATCCCCTGAATCGGATGACAAAGAAGGGCGGACCCCCCCCGCTCGATAGGCTGGTGTCCGTGAAGATCTGGACCTGGTTCTGAATCCAGAAAAATCTTCCTTGAGTCAAGTTGTGACGAAAGGTCCACCAGCGTAGGCTTGATTTTACCTGTAGTGGAACCTTCATTGACATGTCCATTTTTAGGGCTATGATATTCTGGAAGGGTCGTAGGAACTTCTGCAGCTGCTGGGAATGGAAACAACCTCATTGCTGGGTGTCGAAGGTGGAAATCATCAAGCCCATCAGTTTGACCAGTAGGGAAAGAGACGACGTGCGTGCTGTGATGACTTGGGTTGCTGTAGACATGATCTTCTGCGCCTTGGGTAAGGGTAGAAGAAGCTTGCAAGAACTCGTGACTATTATCACTCCTAGGTGTTCTAGACGTTGCGTGGGTCTTAAGTGACTCTTTGTCTAGTTGACCAGGAAGCCAAAGCTCTCTAGGAGTTGAATAGTCTGTGTAACATCTCTGAATGCTTGCGCCTCCAACGCCGAACGAATCAGGAGGTCATCTAAGTACGAATGGACATGGATTCCAAGCTGATGAAGGATGCTCACGGGATGTATCCGGCCCTTTGTGAACACTCGAGGAGCTGTAGACAGACCAAAGGGGGGTGCACGGAACTGCAGGTGAGTGTCCCCAACGCAGAAATGAAGAAATCTTCTGTGTGGAGGAAAAAAGGGTACGTGAAGATACGCTTCCGTCAGGTCTACTGACGTTAGGAACTCCTGCGCCTGAAGGGATTCCGCGATGGATCAAAGCGTTTCCATACAAAAGTGCTTGAGCTCTACAAATCTGTTTAAGAACTTCAAATTGAGGATTGCCCTCCAATCCCCGTTCTTTTTGGCACTGTAAAGAATATTGAGTACACCCCTGTCCCTTACTCTTCCTGAGGCACTGGTTCTATGCCTGTATGTGAAGTAGATGACTTATCGCACCAAGTGTTCTGTTCCGTTTTTATCGGGGTTTTGTGAACCGGAGAGGAAAGGAAATGCGACTGTGGTGGATATTTGAAGACTATCTTGTAGCCCATGGACACCACGTCCATGGTCCAGGAGTCTGGTTGGGAGGTCAGCCATCTTTGACTGAAGAGAAGTAGGCGACCTCCCACAGCCAAGTCCACATAGTCACACCTTGGAAGGTTTGGGATCGTCGGTCTTGTCTGTTGGTGCTGTGGAATCCTCCTCTACGAAAAGGCTGTTTATTCTGTGTCCAGGTAGAACGTCTGGTATCTGGTCGAGATCGGTAGGAAGAACCATAGGGACGAAAGGAAGATGTTGCACCGGGTCTCTTATCTCCGGTGCGGATGGTTCTGGGCAGTGTCTTCTTCTTTTTTTTGTCTCGGGTCTCCACCAGGATTTTCTCCAAGGGGTCCCCGAAAAGCTTGTCCCCTTGGAAAGGATATGCCGACACCATAGCTTTAGATTGGTAATCAGCTGGCCATGCTCTCAGCCAGAGAGTGCGTCGTGCAGCTGCTGCTGTAGAGGTTGCCCTGGCAGAAAAAACCATGGACTCCAGAGTGGGGTCTGCCGTAAGGGAGATTGCCTTGAGTAATCTGTTGGCTCCCTCCAGTAGTCCCCGATTGCTTTCAGGCAGCATCTGAATGAGTCTGCGCATCCAGACTATGGACGCTCGAGATACTGTGGAAGCTGCAGAGGAAGGCCTAATTGCCAGAGTTAGCCTCGTGAGCCCTGCATAATGCAAATTCAGCTCTCTTACCCAAATTGTCCCTCAAGGTACCGTGACCATCTTCTGAAACTACGCCTGTTGACTGCAGAGCTGCCACCGGCGCGTCAATCTCGGGGACCTGTAATAAATCTAAGGCAGATGAATGTAAAAGGTACAGCCTTATGGTGGAACCCGGGAAGGGTTTTGAGGTCAAGGGCCTTTCCCACTCTGCTTTAACCTTCCTGACATAAAAACCTGGAAAAGGAAAGGCTATTTCCAAAGGATCCACAGGAGGAAAAAATTCATCAAAGACATCTAAGCCTTCATCCTGATCCTGTGGTGTGGGATTGGGCTTGACTGCCTTTTGATTGCCCTGGACTTGGAGGGCAGCCAGGGTTTTATGAAACAAATAATGAAGATCCTCTGGTTTAAGGAATCTAAAAGCCTGTTCCTTAGCAGATTGAGGCTTTGGAATAGGTTCCCCTTCTTCCTCATTAGAGGAAAATTCCCCTTCCTCCTTTTCAATAGAAACACGGGATACAACGTCATCATCCTCTGGGTAATTATATTCCATGTGATGATATCTGGCATTGCTCTTCTGAGCTGCCTTAGTGAGCCATCTATCCCGGTTAGGAGGGGGCCTATTTGGAGAGGGGGGGGGGATAAGAGGGACAAAGACCTAGAGGGAGGACGCCCCCCCCCCCCGAGGAGCAAAAACGGGTCATCTCATCCCACATAGCTCTTCTGGAAAAAGCCATTGCCTCAGGGGAAAAAGCTAAATCGCCTTGTACGTTCCCAAGTTGTCCTCCGGAGCCTCGCCTTCCTACTTTCCCTCCTCCTCCGTGCCACCGGCAAAACTTTGTTGGATTAGCCGGATCTGTTCTTCCCCGATTGGCCTGGGGCCCGGGGGTAGTTGGAGTGCGGGGGGGGGGGGGCATTCAGAGCCATTCCCGACTTGTCAAACTGCCGGGGGGGGGGGGCATTCAGAGCCATTCCCGACTTGTCAAACTCGGCCCCATGTTTCTAAAATGGCCGCCGCTGTCGATGTCGATGGGCCTTCCAGAGCCCCGAGATGGCCAGTTTTGGCGCACTTTTTTTAGTGCCGCCGCCGCTGTGGGCCTCCCCGCGGCGTTCCTCTGCGGCTGGGCGTTTTCTGTGGCTGCCAGCTCCTGGAGCATCGGGAGGGAGGCACACTCCGCTCCATCCGTGTCTCTCTATGAGGCTTTTCTGCTGGCTTGAGTGAACAGCTAGAGAAAGAGGCGAGGCAGTGGGGAGGGGGGGGGCAGGGCCCTTCCCCTTAAGCTGGATCGGAGAAGAGGGAAGAAGGCTTCTTTTTTTGTTATTTGTTTTCTTTGAGAGAGGTAGAATGAAGTAAGGAATAGTAAGGAGAAAGTCTAAGTTGATAAAATAGGTATTGAGAAAGAATTAGCAATGGAAGTTGGCAGAGCCAAAAGTTCCAGCTGCTCTCCCTATTGAGGCAGGAAACGAAACTGAGTTGAGGGCGACTCCCACCACAGGAAACAGGAAGATTTACTTAATCCTGCCTCCCTGGATAGGTGGGAATCACCCACAAGATGGCCTCCAACCCTCAGAGGGAGAATGGGAATTTTACTGCGGGTGTGGACGAAATTAATCACAGTTACTGGATAGAAGACGCGATCGCTATCAAAAAACATTATTTCTGTACGACACATAAACAGCAGATGCTGTTGCTTTATGGATGCCGTTCGTGTTTTGTGAGCAGGCCACCATCTGCCTAAATTGCCTGAGGCTGTGAGAATCTCTACGCCTCATCAGTTTAATGGAGCTCATTTTCAAGATTGCTGCTATGATGTATTGGGGAGGTTGAAAACTTTATATATAAGTATACGTGGGGGACACCGATCCAGTCGTTGGCTATCTTCAAGACAAAAAACGTCCTAAGGCACATTAAAATCCAACACATCTATTGTGAAGGAAGCTCCTCTGGGCCACAGCTCCACCTTTTAAGATGCTACAAGAGACTCTTATTTGGGTGCAGGACACTAACACAGCCCCCCCCCCCCCCGGAATTTGTCCCCATTCATTGCTTGTGATTTCATAAAACAATGAATCCTTAGAAGAAGAGATTGGATTTATACCCCACCCTCCACTGCCCAAAGGAGTCTCAGAGCGGCTTACAATCTCCTTCCCCTTCCCCTCCCCATGACAGACACCCTGTGAGGCAGGTGGGGCTCAGAGAGCTCTTTTGAGGACTGCTCTTGAGAGAACAGCTCTGAGAGAACATGTGACTGTCCCAAGGTCAAACCAGCAGCTGCGTGTGGAGGAGTGGGGAATCAAACCCAGCTCTCCCAGAGCAGAGTCCGCACTCCCAACCACACCACCCAACTGGCACCAAAATGGAACATTTTCTGCAGAAAAATCAAACTGGCCTGGAGGGGAAAAAAATTCTGACCTCCAAAGTGGCGATCAGCATTTCCTTGGGCATGTAAGAAAGGGCCATGAGAACTAAGCGCTGACGCAAGTCTAGTGTCCCCTCTAAGTTGAGTTAGTGTGAGCCAGCTCACAGTCTTTTAGCCTCCGGCTCACACTTTTCTGTCTTAGCTCAGGAAGGATGGCTCCAGAGCAAACTAATTCATGCAGCAGCCAGACTGCTCGCTCACAAAGTAGAATTTTTGCTCACAAGACTCCACAGCTTAGAGGGAGCATTGGATGCAAGTGTTCCCTCTAATCTGAGTTAGTGTGAGCTAGCTCACAGTTTCTTGGCCTCTGGCTCACACATTTTTGTCTTAGCTCAGAAAGCACATCTCTAGAGCAAACTAATGTATGCAGTAGCCAGATCACTACCTCACAACTTCAATGCCAGTAGCTCACAAAGTAGAGATTTTGCTCACAAGACTCCACAGCTTAGAAGGAGCATTGGATGCAACAGTGTCCCCTCTAAGCCGAGTTAGTGAGTCAGCTCGTAGTCTTTTAGCCTCCGGCTAATGCATATTTGTCTCAGCTCAAGTCTTTTAGGCTACGGCTCACACCTTTCTGCCTTAGCTCAGGAAGGATGGCTCCATGTTGGGTATAATAAGTTTAAAACACTTCAGTATTTACAGAACCTTCGCTCTCTGATTGGAAAACCATGTATCAGGTATTTAACATTTTATTGTTTCCCCCTCCTGCTTTTTGTTCTTGTTGGAGAAGGAGATGCCATTCCAGTTTTCTCTCTTTAGCTGTAAGGATGTAGCAATCTAGTTCTTTATTATTTTATATCCCATTTACCTTTTTCCCATGTTAGGTTTATAGTAAACTTATACCTTTTAAACACACAGGGACTCAAGTCTCTCGGTCTGTACTCTGCTGATGCTTATCAATTTTACTTTGCTTAACTATATTTTTTTACCAAGAATAACCAACACTCCAATCTACGCAACAGCCAAATCGCTCGCTCACAACTTTTCATGCCAGTAAGCTCACAAAGTGGAGATTTTTGCTGGCAAGACTTTCACAGCTTAGAGGGAACATTGGAGGCAACCCCTTCCCGTCCTCCCTCTGGCGATCTACTCAAATCGTTGCGAGGTTAAAAAAAAACAGAGGAGAGGGAAATGATGCAAAGCAGCTCCGGGTCCTCATTTGGGAATAAATGAATGAATTAATCAAATGCACGTTATATTTCCACGCTAGCATTTACAGACGCTGGTTAACTTACAAGTCCTAGCTGCATCTTAGCACTTGCACTGTATCACACTGCACCCACCATTACAGATGCTGGTTAACTTACAGCTCCGAGATGCATCTTAGCAATTGCACTGTATCACACTGCACCCACCATTACAGACGCTGGTGAACTTACTGGTCCTAGCTGCATCTTAGCAATTGCACTGTGTCACACTGCACCCACCATTACAGACGCTGGTGAACTTACTGGTCCTAGCTGCATCTTAGCAATTGCACTGTGTCACACTGCACCCACCATTACAGACGCTGGTTAACTTACAGGTCCGATATGCATCTTAGCAATTGCACTGTATCACACTGCTCCCACCATTACAGATGCTGGTTAACTTGTAAGTCCTAGCTGCATCTTAGCAATTGCACTGTGTCACACTGCACCCACCATTACAGACGCTGGTGAACTTACAAGTCCTAGCTGCATCTTAGCAATTGCACTGTATCACACTGCATCCACCATTACAGACGCTGGTTAACTTACAAGTCCTAGCAGCATCTTAGGAATTGCACTGTGTCACACTGCATCCACCATTACAGACGCTGGTGAACTTACAAGTCCTAGCTGCATCTTAGCAATTGCACTGTGTCACACTGCACCCACCATTACAGACGCTGGTGAACTTACAAGTCCTAGCTGCATCTTAGCAATTGCACTGTATCACACTGCACCCACCATTACAGACGCTGGTGAACTTACAGGTCCGATATGCATCTTAGCAATTGCACTGTATCACACTGCATCCACCATTACAGACGCTGGTGAACTTACAAGTCCTAGCTGCATCTTAGCAATTGCACTGTGTCACACTGCACCCACCATTACAGACGCTGATGAACTTACAAGTCCTAGCTGCATCTTAGCAATTGCACTGTATCACACTGCACCCACCATTACAGACGCTGGTGAACTTACAGGTCCGATATGCATCTTAGCAATTGCACTGTGTCACACTGCACCCACCATTACAGACGCTGGTGAACTTACAGGTCCGAGATGCATCTTAGCAATTGCACTGTGTCACGCTGCACCCACCATCTTGCTATGGTGTTCCCCCCCCCTTTATTTTTTGAAAAATACAATACAATATTAATTTTTGAAAAACACACAAGAGGAAGGGCAGCGCCACCCATGGCCTCCCCCCCCCCAAAAGCATTTTTTCCCTTTTATCTCCCCCTCCCCCCCCCCCCGCGCAAACACCCCCAACGCGCAAAAAAACCCCAACGAACCCTGCGGACCACAGCGGGAACTCGGACCTAAGCGTGCACGCGCGCGCACACACACCAACGTGCCCCCAAAACCTAGGTGGAGGGGGGGGGGTGCCGCACGACCTCCCTCCGCCGGCCGCCAAACCGCTCCCGACTCTCCGCCACCGCCGTTAAACCAATTTCAAACTCCTGCTCCGCTTCCAAACTGGCCAATCGGCGCCCGTCCCCTGCCCCGCCGCCGTGCTCCGATTGGCCGGGGCGGATCGCGGCACCGCCTCCGCCCCCGCCTCTCCCTCCCAGAGGCCCCCTCGCCTCGTTGTCGCCTCCGGTCCCCTCCCTCCGCGGTCGCAGGGGCTGTCGGGAAATGTAGTTCTCGCCAGGGAGGGGAGACGAAGGGAAGGGGTTTGAATGCGTCAACTCTCGGTTGAGTGGAGGCGGGGGTGGGGGGGATCGTGGCCAGTCCAGGCTCGGAGGGGAGGGGGAGTCGTGGGGATGGTTCTGGGGGGTGCCCAAGCCATGAAAAAAATTGTGAGATTAATTGGGGGTGCCAACTTCCAGGTGGCGCCTGGAGTAGTGTTCCCTCTAAGCCGAGCTAGTGTGCGCTAGCTCACAGTTTTTTAGCCTCCAGCTCACACCCTTTTTTTTTGTCTCCGCTCAAGAAGGATAGCTCCAGAGCAAGCTACCGCAGCCAAATCGCTCGCTCACAATTTTAATGCCAGCAGCCCACAAAGTAGGGTTGCCAGCCTCCAGGTGGGGCCTGGGGATCTCCCGCTGTTACAACTGATCTCCAGCTGACAGAGATCAGCTCCCCTGGGAAAATGGCCGCTTTGAAGGGTGGACTCTGTGGCATTGGACCCTGCTGAGGCCCCTCCCCTCCCCAAATCCCGCCTTCTCCTGGCTCCACCCCCAAAGTCCCCAGGTATTTTCCAACCCGGACTTGGCAACTCTACCACAAAGTGGAATTTTTGCTCACAGGACTCCATAGCTTGGAGGGAGTATTGGTTAGAGGGTGGGCTCTATGGCATTAATGCCTCACTGAGGTGTTCAGTGTTCCCTCTCAGCTGAGTCAGTGTGAGCTAGCTCGCAGTTCTTTAGCCTCTGGCTCGCACATTTTTGTCTTAGCTCAGGAAGGATGGCTCCAGAGCAAACTCGATTCACGCAGCAGCCAAATCGCTCAGTCACAACTTTAATGCCCAGTAGCTCACAAAGTGCTCCTGCAGTTATTTTTTTTTTTGCAATAGAATTTTATTTTTTCCCCATTATTTTCAAATGCAGTTAGCTTTTATACATATTCCATTCTCTATAATATTGCATAGTTAGCTAAAAAGATATAATCATTAAATGACTTCCCACCCCACCTGCACCTTCATATGTATCAACTGGTAAATATGTATTTAAAAGTATTTGCCTCCTAAGGTAACATTTTGAGCTATTATAACTTTTATACATTTAAACGTTATATTGGTTAAAAAAGAAAAAAAGGTTTAGTTTCGCGGTTAACTAAAAATTCATTTTTTGTGTTATAATTCTGTCCCTCATTTCAGTAGTTAGAAAGTGTAAAAATATTGTCTTCCATATTCCACTCTCGCTCCATATATTCCTTCAAGTCTTTCCAATCTTCTGAGAACTTCGCTGAGTCTTGATTGTTTAGTTGTCTTGTCCATTTGTCCATTTCTGCCATAAATAGCAGTTTTCTCAACCATTCCCATAGTTCTGGAGTTTTCTCCGATTTCCAACTTTGTGCGTAAACCATTCTTGCTGTTGTTATCATATACCAAATCAATGTTCTTGTACTTATGTTTACATCCTCTAACTTAAGACCAAGCAAAAAGATTTCGGGCAATTTTTTAAACTTACATTTTAAAATTTTCTCCATTTCAGCATGTATCATACACCAAAAACTTTTTGCTTTATCACAACTCCACATATGATATAACGATCCTTCTTTTTGCTTACATTTCCAACACTTATTGGACATATTTTGACCAATATTTGCAATTTGTTTCGGAGTCATGTACCATCTATACATCATTTTAAAACAATTTTCTTTAAGATTATTACATGTAGAAATACTCATAGCATTTTTCCACAAAAATTCCCAAGACGACATTGCTATATCCTTATTCTATATACATATGCACGAATGAGAGCTCCTGCAGTTATCACTGATTTCCAGACTGAAGGGATCGGCTCCCCTGGAGAAAATGAAACTGCAAGAAAAAAACTGGGTAACCACCCACTTCAGCCTTATCCTTTATAAACAATACGTCTCTATTAATGCAATGAACTGTTACAACAAATTCTAGAGGTACAGAACCTGCAGTACAATCCAAACCAACTCTTATATTATACCACATACATTCACAAATTAGTAATGCAATAAAGAATAATATCTACAATTCGTGCAATTTCCCATCAGGGAAAAACGAATTCTACTAACAGTTCCACTACTGATGTGGGTGCTGTGATTAACTATCTCTTTTATGCTGGAAAGGGGCCTCAGTGGCTCAAGTGGTTAAGACGCTGAACCGCAGACCGGTAGTTCAGCAGTTCGAGACCTGAGTACTGTGTGATGGAGTGAGCTCCTGTCTCTGGTCCCAAGAAATTGCAAGTAGATAAATAGATACCGCTTCGGTGGGAAGGTAAACAGCGTTCCGTGCGCCTCGCCGTCTAGTCATGCTGGCCACATGACCGCGGAAACATCTTTGGACAGCGCTGGCTCTTCGGCTTGGAAACGGAGATCAGCACCGCATCCCTAAAGTTGTATTAGACTGGCTTCTGAGCAAGGGAAACCTTGACCTTTATGCTGTAAGCATAGTAAAAGTTCCTTAGGTTTTGCTCCAATTAATCCTGAAGGAAGCGTTCAAACCACGTCGTATAGAGCTGGGGAATAAATGCTGTGTGGAGAAACGCCATTTTGTGGATGGTGTGGCTTGGATAGGAGGGGGCCATCAAACTTGAGGCAGGCCTTGGCCTAGTCTCCTCCTTATCCCCCCCCCCGTCTCCAACCAGCAATTGGGGGGGGGGGGCAGCTCCGTAGGGAGGACAGGAAGTCCATCAAGACTATGAGGAGATCTGCCCCAGAATTCTGCAGGAATATAGATGTTTTCAAATAAATCCTTCCAAGGACAAAGGAGTGAGATCTCTCTGTACCACCTAGTCCCCCAGCCACTTGGACATGCCAGGAGTGGGTCGGGGAATCCCTGAGGAGGAGAGAAGGGGCAAAATGGCAAGTTGCCAACTCTCCAGGGGAGCCCCGAAGATTCCCAGGAATCCCCAGGGTGGGTTCCTGGCAACTGTGGAGGGGCAGGTTAGGAGTCTGTCCCGCCTAACTAGAGCCCCGGAGAGGGACAATGGTGGCAGCCATACCCGGAGCAGTAGAGAACTGCCCCTTAGGTGCCAGATCAAGCAAAGGATGCTGTCTTCCTTTGCTGCCACATGCTGTCTTCCAAAAGCTGGGAAATGAGTAATATCTTCCATCAGGTTTGCTGGCTATTAACCCTGTTTCACCAAGACGCTTTATCAAGAAATAAATCTTATTTTCCCAGTGCTGTATAGTCACAATGAAGAAAGGGAGTCGACGGACCTCTGCAGCACTTCTACATGAAACGTTGTAAGTAAAAACACATTTTACATTTGAAACACAAATCTTGTTAGTCTTTCTTCAGAGTTTCCAATCTGCCTCTTTAGGCCATCCAAGAGTGTGGCTGCCGTCATCACCACATCTTGTGGCAGTGAGTTCCACAAACTAAGGACCTAGGAGACTCCCAGAATGATCGTGAATGCACTTAGGCTGGAGTAAATCCCACTCATGGCTCTTAGTGAGGGTTGGATTTTGGATGGTGTATATATTTCAGTGAACAAACAAACAATGGACTGAACGAAAGCTACCCAGACAAGATGCTGTAATCCTGCGCCGGGGTAATAAAATCTCTGGAATCATAGAATCATAAGAGTTCGAAGGGACCTCCAGGGTCATCTAGGCCAACCCTCTGCACAATGCAGGACATTCACAAATACCTCCCCCTCCATACCCGCAGTGACCCCTGCTCCATGCCCAAAAGATGACAAAAACCCTCCAGGATCCCTCGGCCAAACTGGCCTGGAGAAAAATGGCTTCCTGACCCCAAAGTGGGGATCGGCATTTCCCTGGGTGTGTAAGAAAGGGCCATGAGAACTAAGCACTGAGGCAACCCTTCCTGCCCTCCCTCTCGCGATCTGCCCAAGTTCACAGAATCCGCACTGCTGTCTGATGGCCATCTAGCCTCTGTCTGAAAACCTCCCAAGAAGGAGAGCCCACCACCTCCCGAGGAAGCCTGTTCCACCGAGGAACCGCTCTAAAAGTCAGGAATCTTACCGAGGAGGCCAGCAAGATCTCCTCTTTACACCATGATGACCCAAAGGAGTCCATTTATTTATTTATCCACGTCATTTGTAGCCTGCCTTTTGTCACCCGGATACAAGGTGGATTACACAGGACGAGTCCATAACAAATGACAGGATAGTACATTCAATGAACGATGCAGTGGGAATTAGACCCAACCAGAAGTCTAAGAACAGAACTGAGGCAAGGCAGAAGTATTAATACATCAAACCACGCAAAAATGACATCGTAGCATCCCAGTTTCAGCAAGCTAAATGCTAGCTTGGGAGCCAGCTTGGTGTAGTGGTTAAGTGCGCGGACTCTAATCTGGGAGAACCGGGTTTGATTCCCCACTCCTCCACTTGCACCTGGCTGGATGACCTTGGGCAAGCCATAGCTCTGTCCCAGCTGTTCCCTCAAGGACAGCTTGGGAAAGAGCTCTCTCAGCCCCACCCACCTCACAGGGTGTCTGTTGTGGGGAGGGGAAGGGAAAGGAGACTGTAAACCGCTCTGAGACTCTTAAGTGAGTGAAGGGCGGGGTATAAATCTAATCTCTTCTTCTTCTTCTTCTTCTAGTATAGGCCAGTCCCTAATTATGAATACAAGTAGCTTTGTGAATCGTTTAGTACAGGTGTACTGAAGTGATAGTTTAATTCTGAGTATCAGCTGTCATGTGCATGAAAGCTGATACCCAGGATTAAGCTTTAAGAACATAAGAACATAAGAGAAGCCAATGTTGGATCAGGCCAGTGGCCCATCCAGTCCAACACTCTGTCTCACACAGTGGCCAAAAACACCAGGTGCCCTCAGGAGGTCCACCAGGTGGGGCCAGGACACTAGAAGCCCTCCCACTGTCCGCCCCCCCAAGCACCAAGAATACAGAGCATCACTGGCCCCAGACCGAGAGTTCCTATCTATACCTTGTGGCTCAGAGCCACTGATGGACCTCTGCTCCTGATTTTTATCCAATTTCTTCTTGAAGCCTTTTATGCTTGTAGCCGCCACCACCTCCTGTGGCCGTGAGTTCCACGTTGCCTTCTGTTTTGTTGGTCTTAAACGTGCCGTGGGACTCAAACTTTGTTTAGTACAGTGCTACCCTATTGCCTGTGTAGAAAAGCCCTCTGGAATAATTCAGTTTTGACTTGTTTTGCAGAAAGCCAAGAGTGTGAGGTGTCCTCCTAACATCAACAGGCAGGCCATTCCACAAGGCGGGGGCCACCACGGAAAAGGCACAAACGTGGGTAATTATTGATTTTTCCCATTGGCAGGGGGCCACCTTGCAAAAGTCCCTGCTTGGGTGGGCGAAGCTGTTGTGGTGAAGCATAGGGGGAAGGAGGAGGAGGAGGAGGAGGAGATTGGATTTATATCAGAGATGGTACTATACCAGGGGTGGGCAAACTGTGGCTCAGGAGCCGCATGCGGCTCTTTCACATATATTATGTGGCTCCCGGCAGGGCGGCTGGGGAAGCCAAATATCATTAGCAAACAAATATCACTGGACAAATTAATATCATTATCAATATCTGCTTTTACCCCTTTTGTTATTATTTTTGGCAGTCTCATTTAATGTTAATAAAAAGCAAATTTGCTTATTTTCCAATAAAAGCAGGTAATATTTGTTCATGTCTTGCGGCTCTCAAACATCTGATGTGTATTCTATGTGGCTCTTACGTTAAGCAAGTTTGACCACCCCTGATCTAAAGTGACAGCTAGGGATCACATGACTGGACATATTTCATCAGCCTAGAGACGGAGCTCAATGACTCAGCATCTTCTACTGATTGGACCATGTACCGTATATAATATGTTCTGTACCTAGCTGTGTATGCCAGTGTGTGCATCGGTTGCCTTGCGAAGCATTTTGTCAGTCTGAAGAGCAAATGCTTTATTTTGATGGACTGTGTATATATCTGTAAATGAACTGTAAATAGCTCTGCACTGCGCTTGGGTGTGCGCAGGACATCATTATTATCACACCGTCAGTGGAGGGCGGGGTGGAAATCCAATCTCTCCTTCTCTTCTTTTGCAGAGTTTTAGCAGAGCACTGAGACTCAGTCCAGCCCTAATTCCACAACAGTGTTAACGCTGGCATAGCGTAGTTTATAAAGATATTAGCCCCCATGGCTCGTGCGGAGGACAGATGCAGTAAAGTGACTTCGTGGCATAACACACAATAAATCGGCTCATTCTGGAAGTGCTGCAAGATTGCGGGTGCTTGTTAAAAAAGAGCAACCCCGGATGCTTGTGCATGGGTCATTTTGAAGAGGATACCTGCGCAGAAATATGAGATAGCTGCCTCTATCCTTGCATTATATCTGGTGAGGAACCACTGCTTTCATCCCCCATCCCCACATTCATGCAGACATAAAGGGACCCTCGTGGTATCTTAAAGAGGTAACACACTCATTATGATGCAAGGTCACCCAAAGCTTCTGCTACAATAAATAAACAACAGACACAACTGGAGACAGTGAGAAATCCGTTTCCATACAAACCGATCTTGGACTTTCTTGCACAGGAAAATGTAGCACCAAAAAGCTGGGCAGATCTTCAGAAATGGACATGAGTACCTGTCTCCCCTTCACGGAATCTCACTATGTAACACAGAGTTCCAATCGTTCATTTCATAACATGTTGGTGAATCCCCTAATGTAATTATTGATTGCATTATCTTAAATTATTTGACCTTCTAGTAAGGTTTAGGAAAGTAAAAGAAAAACGTATTTCGAATAATCAGAATTACTCTTTGTCTTTTTAAGATACTTACGATGAATGAAAAGAATATATGATTTTTAAGATACTTACAATGAATGGAAAGAATCTATGATTTGATTCAAACTGTTTCTTGTTAACATGCATTTTACGAAACTGTACCTGTTACCACTCTGTTTCTATCTTAATACTGTTTTATTTGTAACAACATTGTCGTACTATTTCTTATCTGTAATGTTTTTTGCAAACATTATAATAAAAAGTAAATACAAAAAAAGAAAAAAAAAGAGGAAAAGAAATCCATTTCCATACGAGGGAGGGACATTGCAATATTTGGTGTAGGGGGGGACATAAATACCTGCAAGAATTTTGATTTTTAAAAAGATCACATCTTTTTTTTTTAATAAGAATTTTTTATTTTCAAAGCACAAAGAAAAAACAAATAAAAACATACCAAAACCCATCTACATAAAATAAACGGTGGGTACTGTGCCTAAAAAGAGTCACCAAAGTTTTTTTTCTTATGTTCTCTAGTTATCAGTTTTTGTATTAAGTAAATATAGTACCCTGATGGAGTAAAATAGTCCAAGTAGTAGATCTTTTAGAATAGTTGAGCGACTCAAGTTGTATTAAGAGGGTAAGTAGATCAGTTCAGTTCATATAGCTTTCTAGCCATGTATAAAATCTGGACCACGTATTGTGGAATTTCTCTTCCTGTAATCCTTTTAAAAATAAAGTCAGTTTGTCCATTTCTGCAGTTTCCAGTATTTTACTTAAAATTTCTTCTTTTGAAGGTATTTCATCTTTTCTCCAATATTTTGCATACAGTATCCTTGCAGTTGTTAATACATGAATAATCAGATAAAAATCATCCATTCTACAGATTTCTGGCCTTATATTCAATAAAAACAACTCAGGCGTGAAAGGCAGGGGTTCGTTGGGGCTGGAGCGAGGCGGAGCAAAGCTCCGCCAGCTCAAGACTGGCCACTAGGGCAGCCACGGGCTGAATCAGATTCTCTAATCTGATTCAGCTTGCTGCGAATTGCCGCCGAAATTCGGCGGCAACTTTAAAAGCCACTGGAGGGGAGGGGGTTTGAGGGAGAGGCTCCAAACTTGCAGGATAGCTGCTGGGGCCTCTCCTCGAAATATCCACCAAGTTTCAAGAAGATTGGACCAGGGGGTCCAATTCTACAGGCCCCCAAACAGGTTGCCCCCATTCCCTCCATTGTTCTCTATGGTAGGAAAAAGTTAACATTTTTCCCCTCCATAAAGAACAATGGAGGGGATGGGACAATCTGTTTTGGGGCCCATAGAATTGGACCCCGTGGTCCAATCTTCTTGAAACTTGGTGGGTATTTCGAGGAGAGGCCCCAGCAGCTATCCTGCAAGGTTGGAGCCTCTCCCTCAAACCCCCTTTCCTCCAGCTCCTCATATACCCTGTGGGTTTTTGCCATTGATTTCAATAGCCCATAGGGTATAATGAGGCTGAAACTGACATTCCCTTTCTGACACACTTCTGGTGATGTCAGGTGACGTGGCATATGCTAATGAGTGATGCTAATGAGCTCCTGCACCTCTTTTTCTACAAAAGGACCCCTGGTGAAAGGTATAGTAGTTTTCAACAATTTTTTAAAGCTCCATGAACCCAGGCCCAATATTTTTTAACTCTATCACAAGTCCACCACATGTAATAAAAGGATCCAACATCCTTTTTACATTTCCAACAAGCATTTGACAGGTTTGGATAAAATTTCACTAACATATCTGGTGTCATATGTTATCTATAAAACATTTTATACATGTTTTCTTTGTACGAAACTGCTTTTGTAATTTTTACATCTTGACAGAGCTTTCAGCTTCAGCTTAATTCGCAAAAGAGATACGATAGAAGGAAAAGGCCTCACTTGGCTGGCCTGACCTTATCAGATCTCGGCAACTAAGAAAGGCTGGCCCTGGACAGTATCTGGGAGGGAAGGCCTCCAAAGAATACAAGGGTTGCTACCAATGCTCCCTCTAAGCTGTGGGGTCTTCTTGTGAGCAAAAATTCTACTTTGTGAGCTACCGGCATTAAAGCTGTGAGCCAGCCATTTGGCGACTGCATAACTTAGTTTGCTCTGGAGCCATCCAATCCTGAGCGGAGACAGAAATGTGTGAGCTGGAGGCTAAAAAAATGTGAGCTAGCTCACACTAACTCAGCTTAGAGGGAACACTGGTTGCTACGCAGAGGCAGGCAATGGCAAACTACCTCTGAGCGGCTCTTTGCCTTGAAAACCCTTTGGAGGGGGAAGAAGAAGTAGAAGAAGAAGAAGAAGAAGAAGAAATTGGATTGATATCCCGCCCTCCACTTGGAGTTGAAAGCACTGCACTGGCTGCCGATAGTATATCGAATTTGCTTGAAAGTGCTGGTGCTTACCTTTAAAGCCCTTTATGGTCAGGGGCCTACATAACAGAGGGACTGCCACTCCCCACATTCCCCAGAGAGCACTGCGCTCAGGGTCTCAAAATCGACTGGCCCTCCCGGGTCCCAAAGATGCCAGGCTGGCTACAATCAGGGCCAGGGCCTTCTCAGTGGTGGCTCTGCGCTGGTGGAACGAGCTCCCAGAAGACATCAGGGCCCTGTGCAGTGCTCCCTCTAAGCTGTGGAGTCTTGTGAGCCAAAATTCTACTTTCTGAGCTACTGGCATTAAAGTGGTGAGCGAGCGATTTGGCTACTGCATAAATTAGCTTGCTCTGGAGCCATCCTTCCTGAGCTAAGATAAAAACGTGGGAGCCGGAGGCTAAAAAAACTGTGAGCTAGCTCACACTAACTCAGCGCAGAGGGAACATTGGCCCTGCGGGACCTTTTACAGTTTCGCAGGGGCTGTAAGACGGAGCTCTTCCACCAGGCCTCCAATCAAGGAGCCACACCTAATAACTGAACTGTGATGAGGCCCTGTTCCCCTGAAACTACCATCAGCAGCCTGTGCCCGCCGACATAAATAGATTAAGATGAACTGAACATTGACCCGGACTGTACCCCACTATGACTATTCCATCATGATAGGTTTCTGCCATTGCTGTGTCATGCTATGGTTATCAGTACCAGCGTCCAATGCTCCCTCTAAGCTGTGGAGTCTTGGGAGCAAAAATTCTACTGTGTGAGATACTGGCATTAAAGTTGTGAGCGAGTGATTTGGCTGCTTCATAAATTAGTTTGCTCTGGAGCCCTCCTTCCTGAGCTGAGACAGAAATGTGTGAGCCGGAGGCTAAAAAACTGTGAGCTAGCTCACACTAACTCAGCTTAGTTTGGTGTAGTGGTTAAGTGCGCGGACTCTAATCTGGGAGAACCGGGTTTGATTCCCCACTCCTCCACTTGCACCTGGCTGGATGACCTTGGGCAAGCCATAGCTCTGTACCAGCTGTTCCCTCAAGGACAGCTTGGGAAAGAGCTCTCTTAGCCCCACCTACCTCACAGGGTGTCTATTGTGGGGAGGGGAAGGGAAAGGAGTTTGTAAGCCGCTCTGAGACTCCCTTGGGGAGTGGAGGGCAGGGTATAAATCCAATCTCTTCTTCTTCTTCTTCTTAGAGGGAGCACTGCCAGTGTCACTAGTTCTTCATGACTGTTTGATTGCTTATGATGGTTTTATAATTGCTGTTTTATGTGTTTTAACCAGGGGTCATTTCGTAGAAAAAGAGGTGCAGGAGCTCATTAGCAGAACTCATTTGCATAACTCATTTGCATATGCCACACCCCCTAACATACCGGAAGTGTGTCAGAAGGCAACACCCACCCCTCAGGCTCCACTCCACAGGTGAGTGAAACTGACCTGCTCTTCCTCCATCCCCTTCCCCATCCAATACTTGGTGCAATAAAAATAAGCGTAAAGAATGCACCCTCATTCTCTTCCTGCTCCCTTGAAACCACCAGGTTTCAAGTAGACTTGAGATACCCAGGACATGTGCACCACCCATCCCTTCCCCTTCCCCTCCCCACAACAAGACACCCTGTGAGGTAGGTGGGGCTGAGAGAGGTCTTTGGAGAACTGCTCATGAGAGAACAGCTCTGAGAGAACTTGTGACTGGCCCAAGGTCACACCAGCAGCTGCATGTGGAGGAGTGGGGAATCAAACCCGGTTCTCCCAGATTAGAGTCCAACTCCTGACCACTACACCAAACTGATAAGGTGGAAGCTGCTGAAGGGTTGGTGAAATTTCTCCAGTACTTATGTGCCATCTGCCCGGATAAAAAATGGTCTACTTAGAAAATTTATATGCACCTTGAGCAAGTCTCTGGAAAAGCAGCACACAGTCATCAAGGGAACAATGATAGAATTATCAATATTAAAACAAAACATTAAAAACAAAGACCCTAGCAGGGCTTTCCCCGGGGCGCTGCGCCTCTGCACTGCTCGGGGAAGCCGAGGAGGGGGCGGGGCTTGGTCATGTGCCCGCCCCCTGGGCTCCTCACTCCCGGAGCTGCGCTCCTGTGGGCTCCCGCTCCAACGGACCCCTGGTTTTAACTTTTATGTTAAGCTGCCCTGAGTCTGCTTTGGCGAGGAGGGCGGAGTATAAAACTTCCCCTCCCCACAACAGGTGGGGAGTCAGCTGCAACCTGATAACGATTTCCACCACCGCCATTTTGGAGACACCCGAGCCCAGAATGGCCCGGGTTAGGCTGATCATGTCAGGTCTGGGAAGCTAAGCAGGGTCGGCCGGGGTTTACCCAGATGGGAGACCGCCCAGGAAGTCCAGCTGTGCAGAGGCAGGCAATGGCAAACCGCCTCCAAACATCTCTTGCCTTGAAAACCTTATGGGGTCGCCGTCAATCAGCTTGACTCGATGGTACTTTGCACAGCGGCATTTTGGAGGCAGGCCAAGCAGTTATTTTTGAAACGCATTGTGATTCCCCCCCCCACTTGGCTTTTGGTGTAGTGGTTAAGTGTGTGGACTCTAATCTGGGAGAACCGGGTTTGACTCCCCACTCCTCCACTTGCAGCTGCTGGATGACCTTGGGCAAGCCATCGTTCTCTCAGAGCTGTTCTCTCAAGAGCAGTCCTCGAGAGAGCTCTCTCAGCCCCACCTCCCTCACAGGGTGTCTGTTGTGGGGAGGGGGAAAGGAAAGGAGTTTGGAAGCCGCTCTGAGACTCCGAGTGAAGGGCAGGGTATAAATCCAATCTCCTCTTCTTCTTCTTTCCTCCGAAAGAAGCAAGAACTAGTGACACTGGCAGGGCTCCCTCTAAGCTGAGTTAGTGTGAGCTAGCTCACAGTTTTTTTAGACGCCGGCTCACACATTTCTGTCTCAGCTCAGGAAGGATGGCTCCAGAGCAAACTAATTTATGAAGCAGCCAAAGATCAGGAATGCACACGCGGCTGTCCACACCAACCAATCCGTGGCTAGACTGGAAGAAAATATCCCGCTTCCAGGCAGAGTGGGAAGAGGACCCCAGTTCTCCCAAGCTGGCACTCTAACCACGACACTCTCCAACCACTCTCTAACCACGACACGAGCTCTCTCTGCTCGCATTCGTAGAGCGGGCCTTTTCACCCCTGGCTGACATAAACCTCCCCCCGTTTCACAAACCGGCTCGCTGGCGGCTTGGGAGAGTTAATTTGCCTGGGTGAGAACAGAGTGAGAACAACTGGCATAGGTCTCACACCAGCACCACACTGTTGGCGCGGAGCGGGTGGGATCGGCGCTTGGCAAGCTGTGGGGAAAATAGCAGGTAGCAGCAGGGAAGAAAAAACTGCCATATGGCAGATGGCTTCAGGGATCAGGGGAATGACGCCCACGGCGCAAACCCACACATGCTTTCCTGGGAGTAAATGCCGCGGAGAGGATCCTGAGTACATCCAAACCCCCTTTTCCTAGGGTGGAAGAGAAAAAGCAGGGTTTCCAGACGGGGCGCCGCATCCCAGCATCTGCAGGCCAAGACACAGATGCGCTAATAAATCTATATACTAATTCCCAAGGCGTCCCCTCCGTGCGGATATCTAAATCTGCACATCGGGGGCACTTGGGGGGCTGAGAGATTTTTCTGCACGCTTGGGGGACTCCCCAGGTGTGCAGAAAAATCCTAAAACGTGCAAAAGCTTTTGGGGGGGATATTTAAATCCCCACCAAAGTTAAAGACCATTCCCTGCACATGAGCAGGGAACGCTCTGGGAACTCTGCGGTGGCCTGGCGGCTGAGAGGCGCTGAAGCCTCGCCACCGGTATCAAGGGGGTGGGGGAGGGAAATCGGTGGCCCAGCAGCTGAGAGCTGCTCAGGCCTCTGTGCCCGGGGGGGGGGGGGGAAGGATCGGTGGCCCGGCGGCTGAGAGCCACTCGGGCCTTGCCACTGATGCCAGGGGGTGGGGGGAATTGGTGGGCCTGGCGGCTAGAAGCCTCAGGCCTCGCCGTGGGTGCCGGGGTGGGGTGGGGGAGAAGACTTACCTGCGGCTGCTTCCTCCACTGTGTGGAGCTCCTTCTCTCCCCCCCCCCCCCCCCGTGAGTATCGTGGGTCCCCAAATAATAACAAAGAAAAATAAACAGAGCCAGGGTGGTGCGGTGATTAGCTTGTTGGCCCGCGTGGTATAGGGGAGAGGGTGGCAGATCAGGACTCCGGGCGACTCAGGTTCAAATCCCCACTTCTACTGTGGAAGCTCACTGGGTGACTTTGGGCCTGTCACAGACTCTCTGCCTGGGCTACCTCACAGGGTGTAAGCCAGCAAGGCATATTATACAGGGGTGGGCAAATTGCGGCTCGGGGGCCACATGCGGCCCGCCACACAGTTTTTTGCGGCCTGCCAAGAAGATTTCAGGACTTCAAGAAAACTGAGCCTAAATTCAATTTGCTCTCTTATCCCATCACAGCGGATATTGATACAGCACCTGAGGAGCTGCAGTCTGAACTTATTGACATGCAGTCAGATCACACCGTGAAAGAAATGTTTAATGCTGTGACATTAGTTGACTTTTACAAATCTTTGTCTGCTGAAAGATTTCCATGTATGAAGAAATTTGCCGGGAAAATGTTCTCTCTATTTGGGTCTACGTATATTTGTGAGCAAAGTTTTTCTTGCATGAAGATCAACAAGAGTAAATATAGATGCTCTTTGACAGACATTAACTTGCAGGCTGTGAGGAGAATCTCCACAAGCAATCTCACTCCTGATTTCAAAAAAATTGTAGAAAAGTGTGATAGGGTACATTTGTCTCATTAAACTGATTCTAAAATTAAATGTGCTTGCAGCTATAGATGATATGAAATTAGCACAATAAATAAATTGAATGAAACTACCACTATTTTATTTAATTTATATTGATTTTTATGATACAATTTATACCTTTTCTGAAATGCAAAGTTAACTAATGAATGCAATCATTTTAAAAGGTGCGGCCATCCGCTAACCTCCGCTCCCACAAAGTGGCCCCCGAGCCAAAACAATTGCCCACCCCTGATATTATATGCTCTTATGAACGTTAAAATCATAAGTTTGACCTTTGAGGTTAGCTTTCTGCCTAAGGCAAAGGCACTCGCTATTGCTATGAGAGGCTCCAGCCCACAGCGGGAGACTTCCTTCAGAGTTCACACTTGCATGGAGACCAGAATTCCATATCAAAGAGCTCTCACATCTACTTCACATGTTCCCGCCAACATGGAAACCAAGACTCCATTTCAAAGGGTCCTTTTCTCCTTTACGCTGGCCTCCTCACACCTTCCCCCAAAAGTTCCTGTAAGAGATTAGGTTGCCCAGCAACTAATCGCCGACCATCAAGTGACCTGGCCGAAGCCATCACGAGACCAAGGATTGGCGCCAAGAAGACCGACCAGATGGCCCAGGTGTTAGATCCTGCTTAGCACCTAGATCTGCAACATTGCCCACTCCTTCCTGCCTCCTCCTCCCTATGACACTGGCCAATAGTAAGGCTAGTAGGGACGGACAAACTAGTAGGTGTGACAAGGGGATGTGGTCAGCGCAGCCCGCCCCAATGCCACCTGATAAAAGATCCTGCACAACAGAAACACATTGCTTAGCCACCTTCGACCCCTATCTTCTTACCAACCTCTCATGTCCAGCTTCCTATACCCAACACCTTGCCTCCATCTTTAATCCCTGGTTTGCGCAGCCAGGACTGGAGCGTGTATCTGCAGGTTCAGATCTCGTTCCCCCTATTTTTCTCATTCATCCCTCCCTCGATCTTCTCGTGGACGTGAACCACCCATCACCAAGATAGGTAACGTAACTCCCCCTCAACGATACTCCTGCTCATGCAACAGTGCTATTTTCTGTCTGATTTCCTTAGATCTGGTGTGTATGCGGTTTTATTATCATTCCTTGTATGCTTGAACAACATTTTATAGTAAACACCAGTCCAAGAAACCACTCAGCCTCCGTGCCTATTTTCTGAGAACTCCTGGAAGGGGCGGGACTTTGATATAGTTGGCAAGAACCCGTTATTTGGCCAATTGCTGAACGTAAATTAAAGCAATTCGGCTAACAAGGGTCGTTGTGAGAAAATGGAGGAGAGTAACGTTCTAAGCGGCACGGAGTCCCCAACCGGAGAGACAAGTAGAATATAAATAAATAAATTCACCCTCCCGGGACTTGGAAGTCTCAGGTTCAAATTCTGACCGGCAGCACACCCCTAAGAACACTTTCCTGGGAGTAAGCCCCATTGGACAGACCTGAGCAGGACTCTTGAGCGGACCTGCTTAGGAATGCTGCGTCAGCCTTGGACAAACGCAGAAAGTATCGTACCTCGTCTCCGTGAAAGTTAGGATGGGAGTGCTATTGTGGCGCAGGGGTTATAGCAGGGGACCCCAAGCTTTTTGAGCTTGTGGGCACCTCTGGAATTCTGACACAGGGCGGTGGGCGCAGTCACACAATGGCCGCTGCAGGAGGCAAAGCCCACAGCAAAAGGTCAGAGAGCAAGGTTATACGGAACTCTGATAGTAACGGAACAAAGTCTGAGTCCAGTGGCACCTTTAAGACCAACAAAGCTTAATCCTGGGTAGAAGCATCCGTGTGCACGCACGCTACTTGATGTAGTGGTTAAGATCGCAGACTCTAATCTGGGTGAACCGAGTTTGATTCCCCACTCCTCCACATGCAGCCAGCTGGGTGACCTTGGATCAGCCACAAGTTCTTTCAGAGCTGTTCTCTCGAGGGCAGTCCTTGAAAGAACTCTCTCAGCCCCACCTACATCAGAGGGTGTCTGTTGTAGGGAGGGGAAAGGAAAGGAGGTTGTGATGCACAAATCTGTGCCTGCGTGCTCCCGTGGCCAAATTGGAAACACACAGTCGGAGTCCAGAGAGTTAGATCAATATCTGTTTATTGCAATGGAAACAGGGAATACCGGGCTGATGAGTGCCTTAGCACTCCAGCAATTCCAAAGCTGTATTCTGCCACAACCAGGAAGGGCAGAAGGTCTTATACCCCAAATGACATCACATATAGTTTACACATTAAAAGGCCACTAATTGGTGCCAGGCAGGTAACATCATGCAAGCATCATTTGACTTTAAGCCTTACTATTGGTCTCTCCTTATACTGGTCATGTATGTCAGTGATTGCGTTTGCTTATCTGGTCTCCAGAACAATGGGAACATTAGAGAACACTGGGTCCCTTTCTGGCCTCGCATATGGAGAGCCAGCTGATAAGGGCTGTGAATCACATTACACTTTGCTCTTGGCAACCTTGCAAATAGCATTCTGTCCTAGTTGCATCCTAATTCCTTCTGCGGAGGCTTCTAATAATACTTTTGCTTAATATGGTTCCTTATACAAAAAATGCAGTTATGAAATATGTATGTTCTGCTATAAGTTTCTAATCAGGAGGTTTTAGGTTACATACCAAGATCTGGATCTATTATGATTCAACTTTTAAAGACACAGTGACAGCTGTCAATATATATATCAAGGAGAGACTATCAGAAATTACATTCCTTCCCCCTTGTCCTACAATTGTAAGCTGCTCTGAGAATCTGAATGAAGGGCAGGGTATAAATCCAATCTCCTTCTCCTCTTCTTCAGAACATCTTAAGAAGTGTGCGCATGCACACGCAAGCTTATGCCCAGAATTAAATTTTGTTGGTCTTAAAGGTGCCACTAGACTCCCAATTTTGTTCTAACATTTATTCCTGTCTGAGCTTTCACTGGACAGAGCTTGTTTCTTCGAGAGCCAGTTTGGTGCAATGGTTAAGTACGCGATCTCTAATCTGGGAGAACCGGGTTTGATTCCCCACTCCTCCACTTGCACCTGCTGGATGACCTTGGGCAAGCCGCAGTTCTGGCAAAGCTGTTCTTAAAAAGAGCAGTCACTGTCAGAGCTCTCTCAGCCCCACCTACCTCACCTGGTGTCTGTTGTGGGGAGGGGAAGGGAAAGGAGTTTGTAAGCCACTCTGAGACTCCAAGTGAAGGGTGGGATATAAATCCAATCTCTTCTTCTTCAGATGCAATGGGAAGAAAGCAAATCATTTTCCTATTTTTTTACAGAAAGGGAGAGGCAAAGGGGGAGGCACTGATCAGAGAGAGGCCTGGAAGAATAGATCAGTGGAGATTCTCTGATACACAGGGCCGGTGCTACCATTAGGCCAAGTTAGGCGACCACCTAGGGCACAGACCTCAGAGGAGTGTAGAAACGGACAACCAGCACCCCTCCAACTGGCCGCAGGCTCTCACAAGGGTGCAAGTAGTTAGCCTTGCCTAGGGCGCCAAAAAGCCTGGCACCGGCCCTGCTGATACACCACGTGAAAGTGCTGCATTAGAATTCATCGGGGTCTCCACTGCGGAAAAGGGAGGGACAGAAATGAAGCAAAATAAGAATAAATACAGCGTGCGCTGTTTTTTGAGCTAGTTTGCGAATGCATGCCCATTGGAGGAGCAAGAATTACAAACCGGCGCTGCTATTTTTTTTTTGGCTTCGCGGTCCTTCCTCCGCCGCCGAGCCACGAGAGGGCGCCAGCGCCGTCCTTTTGGCTCGCCGGTGCGCCCCCATCTGCGCAAGCGCCAGCGCAAGAATTCCGTGGGTGCGCGTCTCCCGCCCACCCCGCTCCCCGTTTCTGCGCGTGCGCGCCCCGGGAGAGGCCGCTCTCCGCGGGCTAGGGCTCGCGCGTGCGCAGAGAGCGGGCTCGCGCGGGAGCCGTTCGTCCGCGCGTGCGCAGTCGCCCCTCTTCTCCCGGCCGGTCCAGGAGGAGGAGGAGGAAGGCAGCGCCGGCGGAGAAACTGCCGCTCCGCGGGCCGAGGGGGAAAGCCGCGCCGTGACGGGAGAAGCCCGGTCGGTGTCGACGGCCTCCCGCCGCCGGTTTCCCCCCACGGAAGAGATCCAGTCCAGCGGCGGCAGCCGGTAAAGAAGCAGGACAGGGGGGCGGAGATTCTTGGCCCGATTGTGAGGTAAGGGCGGGGCGGAGCGGGATGGACGGGGGAGCGGGCCAATGGCGGGGCGCCGCGCGCCGGGTACGTTCTCTCCCTTCCCCGCGATTGGCCGGGCGCCGCGAGGGGCGGAGCCAGACTTTGTCCGTCTTTGAATTTGAGAGAGAGAGAGGAAAAAAAAATGAATGGGCGGCGGGGGAGGGGGGAAGGAAGCGGAGGAGGGAGGAGGGAGGAGGAGGGAAGCGGAGGGAGGACGCCGCAGCAGCAGCAGCAGCAGCAGCTCCTGCCGGGGAAGCCAAGAACCGCCGGCTCTGCGCCCTGCACGGCAGAGGGAGGAGGAGATAAGCGGCGGGGCGGGGCCTCTCTCCCCCCCTCCTCTTCCCCCTCCCCCTCCTCCTCTTCCTCCCTGGGAGCGAGCCCATCTGGCGGGGCGCTGGGCTCCTTGGCCGGCTGTGCGGTTCATCCTCGCGGGCAGTCGACTGTGGAGGCGTGGGAGGGCATCCTCCTCCTCCTCCGTGGGGAGGGGCTGCGGGGGGCGGGGGGGGGGACAGGGCCTGCCTGCGACAGCGTGGAGGGGGCGGGAGAGAGGAGGCGGGCTGGGCTCCCCCCCCCCCCTCCGTCAGATCGCAGAAGCTGAGCAGGGTCGGCCCTGGTTGGTCCTTGGAGGGGGAGACCACCCAGGGAAGTCCAGGGTGGCTATGCAGAGGCAGGCGATGGCGAACCACTTCTGTGCATCTGTCTTGATTTGGATGGCCCAGGCTAGCCTGACCGCCTCAGATCGCAGAAGCTGAGCAGGGTCGGCCCTGGTTGGTCCTTGGAGGGGGAGACCACCCAGGGAAGTCCAGGGTGGCTATGCAGAGGCAGGCGATGGCGAACCACTTCTGTGCATCTGTCTTGATTTGGATGGCCCAGGCTAGCCTGACCGCCTCAGATCGCAGAAGCTGAGCAGGGTCGGCCCTGGTTGGTCCTTGGAGGGGGAGACCACCCAGGGAAGTCCAGGGTCGCTACGCAGAGGCAGTCGATGGCGAACCACTTCTGTGTATCTGTCTTGACCTGGATGGCCCAGGCTAGCCTGACCGCCTCAGATCGCAGAAGCTGAGCAGGGTCGGCCCTGGTTGGTCCTTGGAGGGGGAGACCACCCAGGGAAGTCCAGGGTCGCTACGCAGAGGCAGTCGATGGCAAACCACTTCTGTGCATCTGTCTTGATTTGGATGGCCCAGGCTAGCCTGACCGCCTCAGATCTCAGAAGCTGAGCAGGGTCGGCCCTGGTTGGTCCTTGGAGGGGGAGACCACCCAGGGAAGTCCAGGGTCGCTACGCAGAGGCAGTCGATGGCAAACCACTTCTGTGTATCTGTCTTGACCTGGATGGCCCAGGCTAGCCTGACCGCCTCAGATCGCAGAAGCTGAGCAGGGTCGGCCCTGGTTGGTCCTTGGAGGGGGAGACCACCTAGGGAAGTCCAGGGTCGCTACGCAGAGGCAGTCGATGGCAAACCACTTCTGTGTATCTGTCTTGACCTGGATGGCCCAGGCTAGCCTGACCGCCTCAGATCGCAGAAGCTGAGCAGGGTCGGCCCTGGTTGGTCCTTGGAGGGGGAGACCACCCAGGGAAGTCCAGGGTCACTACGCAGAGGCAGGCGATGGCAAACCACCTGCGTGCATTCTCTGACTTGACCTGGACGGCCCAGGCCAGCCTGATTTCCTCAGATCTCAGAAGCTGAGCAGGGTCGGCCCTGGTTGGTTTTTGGAGGGGGAGACCACCCAGGGAAGTCCAGGGTCGCTACGCAGAGGCAGACGATGGCGAACCACCTGCGTGCATTCTCTGACTTGACCTGGACGGCCCAGGCTAGCCTGACCGCCTCAGATCTCAGAAGCTGAGCAGGGTCGGCCCTGGTTGGTCCTTGGAGGGGGAGACCACCCAGGGAAGTCCAGGGTCGCTACGCAGAGGCAGGCGATGGCAAACCACCTGTGTGCATTCTCTGTCTTGACCTGGATGGCCCAGGCCAGCCTGACCTCCTCAGATCTCAGAAGCTGAGCAGGGTCGGCCCTGGTTGGTCCTTGGAGGGGGAGACCACCCAGGGAAGTCCAGGGTCACTACACAGAGGCAGTCGATGGCAAACCACTTCTGTGCATCTGTCTTGATTTGGATGGCCCAGGCTAGCCTGACCGCCTCAGATCTCAGAAGCTGAGCAGGGTCGGCCCTGGTTGGTCCTTGGAGGGGGAGACCACCCAGGGAAGTCCAGGGTCGCTACGCAGAGGCAGGCGATGGCAAACCACCTGTGTGCATTCTCTGTCTTGACCTGGATGGCCCAGGCCAGCCTGACCTCCTCAGATCTCAGAAGCTGAGCAGGGTCGGCCCTGGTTGGTCCTTGGAGGGGGAGACCACCCAGGGAAGTCCAGGGTCGCTACGCAGAGGCAGTCGATGGCAAACCACTTCTGTGCATCTGTCTTGATTTGGATGGCCCAGGCTAGCCTGACCGCCTCAGATCTCAGAAGCTGAGCAGGGTCGGCCCTGGTTGGTCCTTAGAGGGGGGACCACCCAGGGAAGTCCAGGGTTGCTACGCAGAGGCAGTCGATGGCAAACCACTTCTGTGCATCTGTCTTGATTTAGATGGCCCAGGCTAGCCTAATCTCGTCAGAACAGGCCCTGGTTGATCCTTGGAAGGGTGACCACCCAGGAAGTCCAGGATTGCTACGCAGAGGCAGGCGATGGCAAGCCACCTCCGTGCATCTCTGTCTTGACCTGGATGGCCCAGGCTAGCCTGATCTCATCAAATTTCTGAAGCTGAGCTGGGCCGGCCCTGGTTAGTCCTTGGATGGGAGACCAACCAGGAAGTCCAGGGTCGCTACACAGAGGCAGGCGATGGCAAACCGCCCCCATTTGTCTGCCCTAACCTGCAATGTTCCCTCTAATTTCTCCTTCCTCCTGAGTGGAGCAGTTTACACCCTGAGCAGGGTATAAAGGCTGTGGTCTTAAAAGGGGCAGTGGGCAGGGCAAGACACTGCATGACTCCAGAGGGCTGCTGAGTGGGGCTTTCTGTGTTAAGGGGTGGCCACTCACGCCCGTGTTTCTGAGGGACTGCTGCGCGGGTGGCCCAGGCTAGACCAACTTCGTCTCATCTTGGAAGCTAAGCATGGTGGCTCTGGTTAGTACTTGGATGGGAGAGCACCCAGGAAGCCCAGGGTGGCTGTGCAGAGGCAGGCAATGGCAAAACCACCTCTGATCATCTCTTGCCTTGAAAACCCTACTATCGGTGGCTACTAGCTATGGTGGTTTCACATTCAGAGGTGTGAATCCTCTGAATCCCAGAGCTAGGAGGCAACATCAGGGGAGGGCCTCGGCCTCTCTGCTCTGTAATTGGCTCTTCAGAGGAACTGGTCAGCCAGTGTGTGAGGCAGGAGGCTGGACTAGATGGACCCTCACTGGTCTGCTCCAGCAGGGCTCTACTGCTGTCCTTATGAAGGCCTTGGCCTCTCTGCCCTGTTGTGGGGCCCTCCAGAGGAACCGGTTGGCCACTGCGTGAGACAGGATGCTGGACTAGATGGACCCTCACTGGTCTGATCCAGCAGGGCTCTTCTGATGTTCTTATTAGGGGAAGGCCTCGGCCTCTCTGCCCTGTTGTGGGGCCCTCCAGAGGAACCGGTTGGCCACTGCATGAGACAGGATGCTGGACTAGATGGACCCTCACTGGTCTGATCCAGCAGGGCTCTTCTGATGTTCTTATTAGGGGAAGGCCTCAGCCTCTATGCCCTGTTGTTGGCCCTCTAGAGGAACTGGTAGGCCACTGTGTGAGACAAGATGCTGGACTAGATGGACCACTGGTCTGATCCAGCAGGGCTCTTCTGATGTTCTTATGAAGGCCTCAGCCTCTCTGCTCTGTTATTGGCCACTGTGTGAGACAGGATGCTGGACTAGATGGACCCACAGGTCTCAACCAGCAGGGCTCTTCTGGCCTTAACTTGAACTTGTTAATTCTCATTTTGCGGCACACCATTGGACAGTCCCTGTCTTTTCATTATGCCCGTTGGGAACGTCACGTGTTTGCTGTGTGTGCAAAGACGAGGAAAGCAGGGGTACGCGATGACAAGGGCTGGGCTGGGGTCCGTGTGCCTCGCTCGGCATCCCTGTGCAGCTCCCCGGAGTCCCTGTCTCTCGGTCTGTTGCACCTCACGGAGCTGCTGCCAGGATGAAATGCTGATAACCCCGCAGGGGGGATGTTCTGCTGATGGGTGACATCTCTCGAGTTTCATTTGCAGGGCAAGACAGGGGGCTGCCGCTGTTGCTGGCGAAGAAAGGGCCTAGCCTCAACATTGCATGCCTTTGGGTTTGCAGGCGCCATTCCGAGTCCCGAAGGCGCTGCCCTGTCAGGTCATCCTGGTGGGACGGGAGACCCTGGGACAGTGCTGGGTCATCAGTGGGGCAGCCCAGTCTCATTGCAGCTGCGGGAACTCGGGTCGCCTCCCCAATATGGCGACGGTGACTGAGGCTCCAGTTCCGCTGTGTTCATCCACCTCCCTCCTGCTGCCCTGCCCACTGCTTTGCCCACCCTTTTCCTTTAGTGGTCTGCTGCACAAGAATGTTCTTTTCTTTTACTTTCTCTGTCCTGCCGATCTTTAACCCCAAGGGTTTTGCAGTTTGGTTTCCAGTGAGCATATAGCTGGTAAAATCATCGTAATCATATCGCAGCGACCCTAAGACCAGCTTTCAGCAAAACAGCTAGAACAGTACCTAAAGAAGTGGGCAGTGGCTCACGAAAACTCCTCCCCTGCCACGTATTTTGTTCGTCTTTAAGGTGCCACTGGACTCTGGCTCTTTTCTCCTGCTACAGACATACTGACACGGCGACCCGTCTTGATTGGTGCTTGGAGAGTGTAAGATGAGCCCTAAAAATAACAAGAAACCCCCAGATTGCCCAGCCAGAAGCCTTTATTCCTTTATTCCCCAGGGAGGTGTGCGTGGCCCCCCTCATTTTCAATCTTCAGGAGGCAGATGAGGAAAGTTTTGTTTAGGACCGTATTTTGTTAATTTACTGGCGTTTCTAAATTATGATTTTAAATTTGGGTTTTTAAATGTATTTTGGGTATTCTATTGTATGTATTTTATCTATGCCATAACCGTCTTGAGTTCCACAAGACAGACAGCTGATAAATGTTTTAAACAAAACGTATCACCTGACATCCGAAACCGAGTTCAGGAGGTATGACTTTCTCGTCCCTACAAGCCAGGAACTGAAGGGACCCGTGTGTACCAGGATCAATTCTCCAAGCTTCACCTGGCTGCTGTAGACCAGAGATTCTTGGTTGCAATAAGATCCTGAAAATGCACCGGGAGAGCAGCAGAAGTACCTTTCCCGAGGCAGCCTGCTGTATTCCTTGAGCCAGACCGAGGGGCGATCCATCCAACAGGAAAACCAAACCCCAGATTGTTTGCAGGCTTTCAGTTAGGGGCCAGGCTGATACTCTGTAGAGCAGAGCTTCTGTTCAGCGTTACATGCTTATTTCGTACAGATGGACAGCAAAGCACCTGAATCCCCAAGTCCAAACAAGGAGCGTGTCCAGTTTGGGAGTTCCCCTCTCCCACGCCTCTCGAAACAGGTAGATTTGGCAGTTTAAAAAGGAAAAGAGGAAGCGATGCAGCCAGGACCAAATAAGGATTCTGAAAATGTCTTGGGGAAGTCTCTCTCCCTGCAGCAGGAAAAGACAGTCATACGGGGAAACTCCAGTTGAGAAGAATGGACACCGAGCGTCCCACACTGACATCCAGTCCAGTTTTTGAAATCTCTTTTCGCCTTTCTTTCTTCCCCCTTCTTTTCCACAAACGGACACAGAACTGACCCTGTTATTCCTTCCTGTTTGTAGTTCTCCAGCCAATAAAGTGTAGGGTGGTTGGGAGAATCATAGAATCCCAGAGTTGGAAGGGGCCATGCAGGCCATCCAGTCTAACCCCTGCTCAGTGCAGGATCAGCCTAAAGCAACCCTGACAAGTGTTTGTCCAGCCACTGCTTGAAGACTGCCAGGGAGGTTGAAACCAGGGCAGCTGCGAGAAGGGAAGCGTTTCCCCCCCCCCCAGAAAATACCAGATGGAGGGGGGTGGGTCCAACCTGAACTGGCAGTTTCTGTCAGTTTCCCCCCTTCCTGCTGCAGACCCTCTCATGTTGTTCCCCAGGGGAGGGGCCGTGGCTCAGCGGTAAAGCCTCTGCTTGGCATGCAGAAGGTCCCACGTTCAATCCTTGGCATCTCCAGTTAAAAGGACCAGGCAGGAGGTGATGGGAAAGACCTCCACCTGACACCCTGGAGAGCTGTAAAGAGGGGCTGTGGCTCAGTGGGAGAGCATCTGCTTGGCATGCAGAAGGTCCCAGGTTCAATCCCCGGCATCTCCAGTTAAAAGGACCAGGCAGGAGGTGATGGGAAAGACCTCCACCTGAGACCCTGGAGAGCTGTAAAGAGGGGCTGTGGCTCAGTGGAAGAGCCTCTGCTTGGCATGCAGAAGGTCCCAGGTTCAATCCACGGCATCTCCAGTTAAAAGGACCAGGCAGGAGGTGATGGGAAAGACCTCCGCCTGAGACCCTGGAGAGCTGAAAAGAGGGGCTGTGGCTCAGTGGGAGAGCCTCTGCTTGGCATGCAGAAGGTCCCAGGTTCAATCCCCGGCATCTCCAGTTAAAAGGACCAGGCAGGAGGTGATGGGAAAGACCTCCACCTGAGACCCTGGAGAGCTGTAAAGAGGGGCTGTGGCTCAGTGGGAGAGCCTCTGCTTGGCATGCAGAAGGTCCCAGGTTCAATCCACGGCATCTCCAGTTAAAAGGACCAGGCAGGAGGTGATGGGAAAGACCTCCACCTGAGACCCTGGAGAGCTGTAAAGAGGGGCTGTGGCTCAGTGGAAGAGCCTCTGCTTGGCATGCAGATTGTCCCAGGTTCAATCCCCGGCATCTCCAGTTAAAAGGACCAGGCAGGAGGTGATGGGAAAGACCTCCACCTGAGACCCTGGAGAGCTGTAAAGAGGGGCTGTGGCTCAGTGGAAGAGCCTCTGCTTGGCATGCAGATTGTCCCAGGTTCAATCCCCGGCATCTCCAGTTAAAAGGACCAGGCAGGAGGTGATGGGAAAGACCTCAGCCTGAGACCCTGGAGAGCTGTCCAGAGGGGCTGTGGCTCAGTGGAAGAGCCTCTGCTTGGCATGCAGATTGTCCCAGGTTCAATCCCCGGCATCTCCAGTTAAAAGGACCAGGCAGGAGGTGATGGGAAAGACCTCAGCCTGAGACCCTGGAGAGCTGTCCAGAGGGGCTGTGGCTCAGTGGAAGAGCCTCTGCTTGGCATGCAGATTGTCCCAGGTTCAATCCCCGGCATCTCCAGTTAAAAGGACCAGGCAGGAGGTGATGGGAAAGACCTCAGCCTGAGACCCTGGAGAGCTGTCCAGAGGGGCTGTGGCTCAGTGGAAGAGCCTCTGCTTGGCATGCAGATTGTCCCAGGTTCAATCCCCGGCATCTCCAGTTAAAAGGACCAGGCAGGAGGTGATGGGAAAGACCTCAGCCTGAGACCCTGGAGAGCTGTCCAGAGGGGCTGTGGCTCAGTGGAAGAGCCTCTGCTTGGCATGCAGATTGTCCCAGGTTCAATCCCCGGCATCTCCAGTTAAAAGGACCAGGCAGGAGGTGATGGGAAAGACCTCAGCCTGAGACCCTGGAGAGCTGTCCAGAGGGGCTGTGGCTCAGTGGAAGAGCCTCTGCTTGGCATGCAGATTGTCCCAGGTTCAATCCCCGGCATCTCCAGTTAAAAGGACCAGGCAGGAGGTGATGGGAAAGACCTCAGCCTGAGACCCTGGAGAGCTGTCCAGAGGGGCTGTGGCTCAGTGGAAGAGCCTCTGCTTGGCATGCAGATTGTCCCAGGTTCAATCCCCGGCATCTCCAGTTAAAAGGACCAGGCAGGAGGTGATGGGAAAGACCTCAGCCTGAGACCCTGGAGAGCTGTCCAGAGGGGCTGTGGCTCAGTGGAAGAGCCTCTGCTTGGCATGCAGATTGTCCCAGGTTCAATCCCCGGCATCTCCAGTTAAAAGGACCAGGCAGGAGGTGATGGGAAAGACCTCAGCCTGAGACCCTGGAGAGCTGTCCAGAGGGGCTGTGGCTCAGTGGAAGAGCCTCTGCTTGGCATGCAGGAGGTCCCAGGTTCAGTCCCCGGCATCCCCAGTTAAAAGGACCAGGCAGGAGGGGATGGGAAAGACCTCTTCCTGATGGAACCAGTGGTCTGATCCAGTGTACCAGGCCGGAGCAAAACAGTTGGAGAGACAGGATGGCCCAGAGGCTCCAGGGAGGCAAAACCAGCACGCTGAGACCAGGGAGTGGAGGTGAGGAGGGAAAGCGAGCTGCAGATTGGCGGCTGCAAGTCTCGGTCCGACACTGAGCTCGGTTTCCCTTCCTCAGCCCCCCCGGCGTGAAAGAGCCCTGAGTTTCTGATCCTCTGCGGCAACCCCTCCGGCGCAGATGTGGGCCGTCAGACCGCAAGCAGGGCTGTGCCATGCAGCTCTCCCCATCGTCCCCAGAGCCTTAAACCGAGTGCTGGAGGCCGGCGCCGTCAGTGGGCGGAAGCGGATGTGCCCCCGGCATTCCAGGCAAGCCGCCCGGCCAGGCTCGAAGGTGGCCCCGGAGAGCTGCTTGGTTTCGCTGCCACGGACCGATGAGGTTTCCCCCACTAGGTTGTGGGGCGGGCGGGGGGGGGAGGAGCAGCAGCCGTCGTGGGGCGGGGCCTATGCAGATTGCAAGGCGGGGGGGCCAGCTGCGAATCCCCGCTGCCTCCTCCATGTTCTGTCCAGCAGCACTCCCTCCACTGAGATTTCCCCAGACCTGAGCGCGTCCTCCCTCTCCAGGGGGTGAGTACTCCCCCGCTGCCCTCGGGACAGATCCCGCCAGGGTGTCGCCTGACTGTCGCCTCCCGAGAAGGCAGGTGATGCTGCCGCCCGCCTGGCTTCTGCCCGGTTCCTGGAAGCGGGGGGGGGGGGGGGGGGGGGAGAGTGGCCGATTTCCAGAACGGACTGAGAGGAAAGCCTGCGCTCTCGGAATCCGCCTGGCGTCTCCCCGGCCAGGAGTTTGCCCTGCTGGTTCCTCTGAGTTGCCTCTCGGTGGCTTGGGCCTGTTTCTGGAGCACTCCCCCCCCCCACCCCGGCGGGAGTTTGTCGTGCTGCAAGGAGCCGGGCAGGAAACTCCGGTCCACTCAGCTTGGGGGGGGGGGGGGGTTCGTTGCCTTCCCCTGTCGCTGCCGCCCCGAACTAAGCAGCGCAGCACGCTTTGGAGGGCGCACTTTTTCTCTCCCCAGAGTTGGCCGCTGGGGGGGTGGCGGTGGCAGTGGTGGGAAAGGAGCTGCTTTTCCAGTTGCAATGGAACAGCCGTGTAACGCAACTCCCCCCCCCCCCCCCACACACACACTCTTCTGCTGGCCTTGAAATCTAAGCCAAGGTGATCTCCCCGCCGCCGCGCCAGCTGCCCGGGCGGAAAAGGGAGGTCTCCCACCAAGCTGCCCTCTTCCATTCACTCTCCACCGCGTCGCCCTGGACTTCTCGGACCCCTGGAAAAGAGCAAGCGGCTGCGGTGGCAGCAGCGGGATTGTCCATTCCGGAGCCATTGTCGGAGCAAAAGCAAATAACGTGAAAAGCCTCACCCAGCACTTTTCCCCCCCCCCCTTTAGAAAAAAAAACAATCAGGAAGCGCTTTGATCCCGGAGGGGAGGGAGGGGCGGGGCGGGGGCGGAGAGGCAGGGGGCGTGTCGCGGGGGCGGGGCCTCCGCCGCTTCTCTGGTGCAGCCGAGCCGAGGCGCCGCAGCACTCAATCAAGGTGGCGGAGGGAGCCCTCCTCTCTCGCCGCCCGGCATGCTGTCGGATCGCTCCGGTCGGAGCCGGTTTCGCCGCCCAGTCCGTGGCGGGGGCCAGCCGCTGGGCCCCGCCGCGCTGAGGTTGGGGACAAAGGACCCGGCAGGCAGCGCCTGAGCCCGGTAAAGGAGCTGCTGGGGGTGAACCCCAGATGCCCGTGATGGGTTTGGGGGGGGGGCAGAGCCAAGGGAAGCGGGGTCTCTGTGTGTGTGTGTGTGTTGCAGAGCGGAAGAGCTGGCAAAGGTTCTCTCTACTAACCGAGTCTCTGAAATTTTCAACCTTTAAATGCAGTGCCACCTTAGAGACGGGCAAGGTTTTTGGGGTGTAAGCGTTGGAGAGTCAAAGCCCTCGATGGTGCCGAGGAAGAGAGCTTTGGCTCTTGGAAGCTTGTCCCCCGCCAGATCTTGCTGCTGGACTTCAGCGTAGCCCTTCCACTGCAAACCGACACAGCCGCCCGCCGGAACCGTCTCCCAAATTAGTTGAGGACGGCTTCCCGGGCGCCAGGCCGCGAAGCCGAAGGCTAGCCTGCTAACCCTCTCCTTTGCGTTCTTCTTTCCTCTCCCAAAGCGTTCCCGCTCGGCGCTCGGATCGTTGCCGCAAAGCATGGAGAAGAGCAGCAGCCCCCAGACCCGATAAGCGCGCCGGTCAGCTGGTGTTCCGGACCATGGACTCACTGAGACACCCTGAGGTGTGAAAATGTCGAGCAGGAACAGGGAGCTGGTGACGGACTTTATTTCCTACAAGCTGTCCCAGAGGGGCTACAGCCTGAGCGAAGTGGAGGGGGATGGCGAGGACAGGACGGAGCTGGCAGGAGAGACGGGAGGCATCCCGAACGGGAGCCCCTCCTGGCACCCTGGCGCCAGCCCGGTCGTCAACGGCGCCACCGGGCACCCGGGCATCCTCGAAGGCCACGAAGACAGCCCTGGGCTGGACGTGAGGCAAACGCTAAGGGAAGCCGGCGACGAGTTTGAACTGCGGTACCGCCGGGCTTTCAGCGACCTCACCTCCCAGCTCCACATCACCCCCGGCACGGCGTACCAGAGCTTCGAGCAGGTGGTGAACGAACTCTTCCGGGACGGGGTGAACTGGGGGCGGATAGTGGCTTTTTTCTCCTTCGGAGGAGCCCTGTGCGTGGAGAGCGTCGACAAGGAGATGCAGATCTTGGTGGGGCGGATCGCTAACTGGATGGCCACCTACCTGACCGACCACCTCGACCCGTGGATCCAAGATAACGGCGGCTGGGTAAGCGCTGGGCAAACAGTGTGTGTGTGTGTGGGGGGGTAGAATGGGGTGGAAGTGGCACCTCCTCGTCTCAACTGTGGAGTGGGCCAGTTTGTGTTTGCAGCATCCGATGCCAGCCTTGGGGGCGGTGAATGGGAATGGGAATCATCCAATTTACTGCGGGGGGTGGTGGTGGTGGTTTCCGTTCCGGCAGCGGAAGAGGAACCAGTCTTGAGAATGACCCCCTTGGCTTTTTCTGGGAGGAGCCTCCATCTCCCTTCCCACACGGATGAATGCCTCCGTCCTAAGACGGAGTCTCCGGTTTCTCTAATAGGTGGTATTGAGTTGCCGGAAGCGATCAAGAGGGGATGGAGTATTGGCTCCACGGCCCGTGCTATTATAATTCACTTCCTCACTAGTCTCCCACTCATTGGTGGAGATGCAATACCGGTCTAAATGTTCTCAATGTGTCTGAAAAACGTATGCCATTGAGACTACTCTCTCCAGCGGTGCGCCTGATGGGTATGAGTTGCCAACGTCTCGCCTTCGTGCGGGTTTGGTTCTGATCACCCGCAGCCCTGTCTCTGAGCCTTCCTGTTCATTAGGCTTGTCCACAGCGTGAGGCCCTCCAAACAAGGTTAGATGCTGCCCCAGAACTGCCAGTTATACCCTATATCCTGTCCTCATTAATTCCGACTGTCTTTTCCAGTGTGAAAACCGCTTTGCATTGTATGCCTAATTTATCCTTCCCCCGTCCCAAAAGGCAGCAGCTTGCCCCAAGTGAGCTTTAAATCAAACTTCCTGTCTCCCTGCCCCCAAATGGAACTCTGGGGAGACGGTGGGCCTTCATCTCTCAAGCCAAAAACTTGTGTTCTGAACCCAAGGTTAAGTGGAGTGAAAAGGTTAAGCAAAGGTCCCTCCTGGCCGTGGCCTGGCGTGGAAGGGGTGTGTTGGTGCATTTCCAGAGCAGAGTTCCCCAGAAAAGGGAACTGTTGTGGGTTTGGACCTCCCACACAGTGATGCAACGGTGATTGATTGTGACGAGAGGTCTGTCTCCCCCAAGGGTTGCAGTTCGGTGCACAGGTGGTTCCTGGTTCGAGTATGCTGTGGGAAAGCAACTTCTGTGTGGGTTGTAGATCAGGAGTGGCTGGGCTTTATACTTTTGCCAGGAGCTTCCTGGGGCTTTGTGTCTTTCGGGGTTTTTTTGCCTAACAGAAAGGTTCTGCTATCGCTAGAGCTGTCGCACTGTGCAGGTGTGGTTTGGAGTTGAAAGAGATGGCCTGCCAGGGGCTACAATACATTCCTGACCTAGGGAGCGCTTCTGCACTCTAGAAGCTAGGAGTGTCTGAAGAGCCCTGCTGGGTCAGAGCAGTGGTCCATGCTGTCTCACAGTGGCTAACCCCTTCCTCTGGAGGGGCAACAACAGGGCCTTCCACCAAACAACAGGTTTAGTGCCTCTGCATGTGGAGGTTCCCCTCTGTCACCATGATTAGTAGCCATTGATAGATTTCTCCTCCATGAATCTGTCTAATCCCTCTTTTAAAGCTGTTTATTCCTGTGGCCAGCACTACATCCCCTGGGAGTGAATTCCACATTTTAATCTCTCACTGTATAAAGCACCATCTCCTTTTGTCTGTCCACGGCCATCTAGTCCAACGCTCTGCACAATGCAGGCAATTCACAAGTACCCCCACACCCCCAGTGACTCCTGCTCCATGTCCAGAAGATAGCAAAAAGCCTCCAGGATCCCTGACCAAACCGGAAAAATAACTTCCTGTCCCCCAACGTGGCGATCCCCGTGCGTGTAAGGAAGGGCCACAAGAGCTAAGCATTGAGGCGACCCTTCCTGCCCTCCCTCTCATGATCTGCCGGAGTTCACAGAATCCACATTGCCATCAGATCTAGCCTCTGTTTAAAAACCTCTAAAGAGGGCAGGCCAGGAAGGCACAGATCTGTCTCATGGGATGCCCTTAAGTTCTAGTATTTTGGTAGAGGGAGTAAACTGGCCTTCTGTATACCTGTGGTAAGTGATTTCTGACATTCATTGCCCTCCCTCAAACCCCCGTCCCCCAATGAGTTTTGACCCATCTTTGCAGATACCATAAATGTTTTTCCCAGTTCACTTCGCGTTCTACTAGCCGGTCAACCAGTATTCATCCTGCGGGTTACAGGGTAGTCTGAACTACAGGCGAAGTGAGCCAGTCTCCTGTCCAGAACTGTGGCTCGCCATAGGCGAGCTGTACCATCAAGCGGCTGCAGGAAGGGTAGCTGTCATTTTCTCTTGCGTTGCAGGGGCAGGCAACTGAGTCCCTCAGGACTTTCCATCTCTCTTCCCCCCTCCATGTAATCTCTCCCTCCTCCTGTTTTCTGCTTCCGCTGTTGAGGGCTTCCCCTTCGAGATCCACATGAAAGGCCCTGGCCGAGCCCTCCCAGTTATACCCCTCAGCTGCTGGCCCCTATTGGCCTGCCTCTCGGCTTACCCGGGAAGTCACCAGCAGACGCCGGTGATGGGACAGCTCTAGGGATGGTTCCTGCTTCTCTGTTTGCCAGGATTTGGTCATGCTTGCCGGCTCTTTGCTCAGGACAAACCGGCGGCCCCTCTTATGGGCCGCTTGCCAACCCTGCGACTGCCTGTGCCTTCTAGCAGGGTCTTGATCTGCTGCTTAGAATTAAATGTTGTTCCTCTCACCTGGGGGGGGATGTTGCATTCCCCCCCCCCTGTAAATACAGGAGCTTGCCTTCTCCCACAGCATTGGCGGGAGCGGGGCTGAATGAAGGCAGAAGCCTTGCAGCGAAGCCTGAAGTTGGATCTCAGCTGTGAGAAAGAAGAGGTGAAAGGGGGAGGGGGTGGTGACTAAGGAACGCCTGGAATGCGGCGGTCCTGGGGGCGCAGCCTGGGGCGTGCCTGCCCAAACAGACCCGACTGGTTCTTTTCCTCTTTGCCCGTCTCAGGGACAGGAAGGACTCGGTGCCTGGTCCCATCTGTGCCATCCTGCCCCCCCCTTCCGTTTGGGGGAGGGCTTCCTCCCCCTGTCCTTTACAGCTCCCGGCACTGAATTCTGGGACCAGTGGAGATTTCCACAACGGTCCTCCCTGTCACTGGGGTGACGATTGGGCTGTATCCTGGAGACCAGGCGATAATGTAATCTGATTTTGTAAATGAACTCCCTGGGGGGATTTAGATTAAATCCACTGATGGAAAGTCACCGGCCTCTGCTTGTTGGGAGGGCGAGATTCCCCCCCCCCCCTCCCACCACCCGCCAAGCCTCTTTCCTTTCTGTCTGAGCTCAAAGGCATTGTTTGGACAAATGTTTGTTCAGCCATTTGCAGGAGGGGCAGGATTTCCTGGGGGGGGGGGACGACACCCACCAGGCACTGCGGGTGAAAATCTCCATTTGCCCTCTGAACAGTGTTCCCTCTAAGCTGAGTTAAGTGTGAGCTAGCTCAGTTTTTTAGCCTCCGGCTCACACATTTTTGGTCTGAGCTCAGGAAGGAGGGCTCCACAGAGCAGACTAATTTATGCAGCAGCCCAGTCGCTCGCTCACAACTTTAATGCCAGTAACTCACGCAGTAGGATTTTTGCTCACGAGCCTCCACAGCTTAGAGGGAGCATTGCCTCCGAATGGGGCACAGCTCTCTCTTTCTCCTGCTGATCCTACACGGTGGTGCCAGTGTGGCTGGGGAAGGGGGTAGGAAATGGAGGAGCAGGGCAGTGTTCCCTCTGAGCTGAGCGAGTGTGAGCTAGCTCACGGTTTTTTAGCCTCCAGCTCACGCATTTCCCCCTTAGCTCAGGGAGGAGGGCTCCAGAGCAAACCAATTGATGCAGCAGCCAAATCGCTCACTCACAACTTTGACGCCAGCAGCTCACAAAGTAGAATTTTTGCGCACAAGACTCCACAGCTTAGAGGGAGCACTGGAGCAGAGAGTGCTTTAAAAGTTCAAGGAACTTACCGTCTAGAGGTAAGTGGCAGCGTCGGGCACAGCTGCTGTGGAGGGTCTCACAAAGCCCTGTTTGGGGTAGCGGAGCGGAGGCTACGCAGGCTGACTTGACAGGTGTGTAGGTAATCTGGTTTTGCCAAGGGACCCTCTGGAGATACAGCTGGGGAGGGGTATGCAGACAGGTTGCTGTTAGTCTTCTTTGGCTCTGGTTTGGCATCATGATAACTACTTTTTTGAAGGGCAAGGAGGGCAGTTTCCACCAATAAGAGCGCTGCTGTTTTTCAGAGATTCTCTGTGGTCCAACTGAAGGGCTGTGGCTCAGTGGAAGAGCCTCTGCTTGGCATGCAGAAGGTCCCAGGTTCAGCCCTTGGCATTTCCAGTTAAAAGGACCAGGCAGCTGGTGATGCTAAAGACCTCCGCCTGAGACCCTGGAGTGGTCTGAGGAGACAATATTGACCCTGTCGGACCAAGGGTATAAGACAGCTTCATGCGTGTGTTCATGTGGATGTGTGAACTAGTTTTGAAGAACCCATCTTCAAGTTGCGTCTCTGATATGGACCCCATTTGCAGTTTTTTTGAAACACCTAAGGGTATATAAATACTAAACTGAATGTGTGGCCTCGTATGCCCTGCTCTCACATTTGGTTTCACATCTGTAAAATGGACATAATAATTGTGGTTATTGTGCAGACGGACACTGCAGTTCATTGTGGTGCAGCAGGCAGAATGTTATATTTCGACCAGGGAGTCCTGGATTCAAGTCTCCACTTGGCTATGGTGCTCACTGAGGCATGGGTGCCTTTTGCTAATCTACCTTGCAAGACTGTTGTGGTGGCGGCGGTGGGGTGCTTTTGCGCTCCTTGAAATAATGGCGGGGCCCTTATTTATTTTAAAGATTTCTACCCTGCCTTTCTACTAATGAAATAACACTCAGGGCAGGTGACTACAAAGTTAAAGACACAAAGTATCATATTAAAAATAGCACAATAAATCAGGGCTCATTTCGTAGCAGGAGCTCATTTGCATATTAGGCCACCCCCCCACCCCGATGTAGCCAATCCTCCAAGAACTTACAGTAGCCCCTGTAAGAAGATCCCTGTAAGCTCTTGGAGGGTTGGCTACATTAGGGGTGTGTGGCCTAATACGCAAAGGAGCCCCTGCTACGAAATGAGCCCTGGCCATAATAAAACAGCCCAAAACACTAAAAGCAGAATAAGCAAGCTGATAAGAGCAGTAAAATCAGGAACATCAAGAGCAGCAGAAGACATTCTGAAAGAGAATCAGCCACCAGGGAGGGCTGGGCTCAGATCCCATTGGGAAGCACGCATCTCCTCTTTTCCCTGCATGGTCGCTGTGGGGGAAATGAGGCCCTTAGGAATGTGAGGTTCCAGTTGCCCTGGAGTTACCTTGTGCTTCTAGTGGGGGGGGGGGATCTCTGGCCTAGAGAGCATTTTCCTTCTTCTCGTTCTTCCCTAAATTGTGCTCGCCCTGGCTTTGTTAGCCCGTGATTAGCCCTGGCTTTGTTAGCACGCGATTAGTGCCTGTGCAAGCAGCCTCTGCCTGCCCCTTTCAAACAATGCCGTTGTGGGAAGGGTGTTGCTGGTGAGAAAGACCCACAGAGCGGCCTGCAAGTTCCAGCAGGCCTGCCCTGGCAGGGAGCAGACTCCGTGTGTTCCAGTGCATTCCCCAGAGCCACTCAGCATCTTACGCTTTTGGAAAGCATCTCTGGAGAAGGGCAAGTTTCAAAGGACTGCAGATGATTCTTTATCTTGATCAGTCCGCAGGGTCCTCGTAACCACGATCAAAGATATTCTGGCCTTTGTCAGAGGTAGAACTGAGGTGGGGTCTTCCGTTCACAACTCTGTCTTTCCTGGGCAGGTTATTTCTGGCCTCCTGTGGCAAACGAGGCAGCTTGAAGGCTGGTGTGCGTAGTGGTTAGGGCGTTGGACTAGGACCTGGGATGAGTGGGTTCAAAAGGTTCACTCAGCCATGGAGCCCTGGGGCCCATCACCATCTCTCACCATAGCCTATCCTCATAAGGAGCCTTGTCGTAGCCTACCCTCAGTGCAAGGAGATCAAATCAGTCAATCCTGAAAGAAATCAACGCTGACTGTTCCCTGGAAGGCCAGATCCTGAAGCTGAAGCTCAAATACTTTGGCCGCCCAATGAGAAGGGAGCACTCCCTGGAGAAGACCCCGATGCTGGGAAGGATGGAAGGTCAAAGCAGAAGGGGACGGCAAAGGAGGAGTTGGCTGGGCAGTGTTATCGATGCTGCGAACATGAAGTTGAGCAAACTCTGGAGGACAGCAGAAGACAGGAGGGCCCGCCGTGAGGTGGTCCATGGGGCTGCGAAGAGCCGGACTCGACCGTGCGACTGAACAACGACAGCAACAACAACACCTTCATAAGGCGCGACACCGAGTGTCGGACTGGATGGGCCATTGGCCCGATCCAACACCGGCTTCTCTTACGTTCTTAGGTTCTTGTTGTAAGGATTAAAGCGGCCCGGGGGAGGGGGGCGGGGTTGACACGCAAAGCTGTGTTGAGGCCTCCATCGGGAGTAAAGCGGGACAGAAATGAAAAGTAAGCAAGCTAGCCCGAACTGTCTGCAGTCCCCCAAACTGGATTTTCTGTCTGCATCAGAAAACCGGGTGTCATTTTGTGGGTTCCACGAGTGACGCCATTCCTGTTTTTTATGAGCAGTTGATGGGACTTGAGCTGGGAGCGACGGCAGCCGTGACAACCAGTCCCGAGAGCGTGTCAAGGATTTAGTCAGAGATGAAGCGGCGGCCAGCCTCACGGGCGGCGTGATTTTGCTTTGTTCCCATTGGAAGGGAAGCTTAGCTGCCTTTTGTAAGTTCATTCCTCCTGGAAAGAGCCTCTTTGCAGCGCAGGGGTGATCATCTCAAGTCTGTTTCCCTTATTGTTGGGATGTGCCAGGCGGGTCTGCGGTGTCTGCATTTCCCAGGGCACCATAGCCAGGTGCATTCCAGCGCCCACACAAAACTTTGCCTCGCACCGCCCAGGTTATTCTTCCAGGAGCGCCCAAAGCTGGCACCGAAACCCGGTGACTTCATCCCAGGGTATTGATCCAGGGAGCATGCCCGCGTGTGGGCGTTTGCCCTCCGGGTCTTCTCAGGCCTGGAAGGGCTCTTAAGTGGCAGAAGACTCTCGTCACACGAGGCGTTTGGAACACGGCGCCTGCTCGTTCGGCAGGGCACACCCGCGGGTCACCTGTGAAGCTAGGACTCCTTGATTTACATGGCAGCTTTGCAAGTCAAAGAGCCGACTCTTTCGTTCGCCAGTAAAATGCAACCACTTCTGGGCCAGCGCGTGGCAGCGGTGGTGGCATATGCCGAAGAAGCGGCACTAAGGCATGGCTCAGCATTGGTGTTTGGGCACCACTGTCGGTGATGCAGCTCACCGACCCTTGAAGTAGCCGAGCAGAGTCACTGGGGGAGGCCGAGGTAGGCCAGAGGCATTGATGCTAGAGGATGCCTTGGTACAGGTTCCAGGAGGCTGGTTTTGCAGGTGGTTGGGTAAGATAAGTTCCCCTCCCCAACCCCGCCTTCAAAGCCCACTTCTGCGGTTCTCAATTAGAGACAGCAGTGGTCATTTCCTGGAGTTAGCATCCTGCTGGTCTCTACAGGAGTTAAGGGTGTTTTGGGTGATTCTAGGAGTTAAGGGTGGTTCTAGTTCTGCAGTTACTGGGTGAATTTCTCGGGGACTGCTCATGCCGTTTGGTCCTTCACCTTTGCTCGGAATGAACTGGCAACCCCTTCGCTGAACTGCACAAACACCCGAAGCCGCCTTCTGCTGCATCAGAGCCTCGGTCCATTGGGGTCAGTATTGTCTCCTCAGGCTGGCAGCCGCTCTCCAGGGTCTCAGGCGGCGGTCTTTCTTTTCACATCACCCACCGCCAGATACTTGAAACAGCTGATTTATTTATTTGTTGGATTTATACCCTGCCCTCCCCGTCGAAGCAGAGATTGAACCCGGGACCATGCCTATGCCAAGCAGATGATCTGCCCCTGAGCACGGCCCCTCATTGGGTCAAGGGACTGAAGGCCGGGAGACCGGTTGCTGTAACCAGTTACTTGGGATGGCTGAACCTTGGCTGAAAGGCTCTGGCACTGGGCTTGCAGGGTGTGGGGCAGACACTAGGGCAGTGGTACAGTGATGCACTGTATTCTTGGGGCTTGGGGCGGGGGGCGACAGTGGGAGGGCTTCTAGTGTCCCAGCCCCACTGCTGGACCTCCTAATGGCACCTGGTGTTTTTGGACATTGTGTGACACAAGAGCGTTGGACTGGATAGGCCACTGGCCTGATCCAACATTGGCTTCTCTTATGTTCTTATACATCTGGAGCAGAGGTCCATCAGTGGCTCTTAGCCACAAGGTATAGATAGGAACTCTCGGTCTGGGGCAAGTGATGCTCTGTCTTCTTGGTGCTTGGGGAAGGGGGCAACAGTGGGAGGGCTTCTAGTGTCCTGGCCCCGCTGGTGGACCTCCTGAGGGCACCTGGTATTTTTGGCCACTGTGTGACCCAGAGTGTTGGACTGGATGGGCCACTGGCCTGATCCAACATTGGCTTCTCTCATGTTCTTATGATAGGGCTTTTTTGGCAAGAGGGCCACTGCATGCATGCATGCATAAGAGCTAGACTCCAGTCCAGTACCACCTTAGAGACCAACAAGATTTTGGTGGCACGAGCTCTGTTACATCCCCTGCACGTGGGTCTGTGACTGCACTATGTGACCTGGAACCAGACTTTGACTCCGCTCTGGCCGTTCTGGGTCGCTTTCCGACAAGTGGCTGCCACCACTTGTGGCACCGTCAGTTTACCACCTGCACCCTTCTGTGACATCTAGACTTCCTTTCAATATGCAAGACTCTTTCAGTCCTTCCCTTGTCCTCACAAGCCCCCGGTCTGGTTTGGCTGAGACACCCACAGCAGTCAGTGCCCCAGCGGCGGTTAGATCCCCCTGCCGCAGATCCATCGCTGTCCGTTGATATCATCGTTCTGCTGCCGTTCCTCAGCCGAGCCACCGTCCAGTTTCCATGGGGCGGTCACGCAGTGAGACAAGTCCAGAGAGCCAGCAAGCAGTTGTGTGGACAGAGGCCAAAGGGATGACCCTCCCTCGTTTCCTTTTCCCTCCCCCAGCCCCTTTGGGGAGTCAGAGGTTTGGGATTTGGTTTCCCAGGAAGACCCATTTGCTGCAGGGTGGGAAGGCGAGGCCGGCTTCAACGAATGGCAACTGCAGTCGGAGGGGCGATATTGTTCAGCCTCCGCTCCATTCCCCTGTTTGGCAGCCGCCCAGGCTAATTCGGAACTGGGAGGGTTTTCTGTGGAGCTCTTCAGGAAATGCCGATGGAATGACTTCCCCAGGCCACTTCCTTTCCCAAACAGCATTCCTGCCCCAGAGAATGTGAAAGACTGGAGGGGAGGCGCGTTTGCAAACCGTAACAGCTCGCCCTCTCATTTTAGGTTTTAGCCTCTGCTCAGGGGCCCTCCTTTTTCCTGCGTGGGGTTGTTGTCCTCCCGCACAAAGGCCTTTATTTGCCAGAGGAGTTCAGTGACCTGGGATCCCACGGCAGTTCCCTCGGTGCTCGGAAACACAGTGAGGTTTTGCAGGGTCTGGCTGTCCTTTGACCAAAGGCAGGTCTCTGCTCCTTTCCCAAATACTGGGGACGTGGGGGCACAAAAGAGAATCCCCGACCAAAGAGTAAGCCGTTGTAACGCAAGCCTTTCCTCAGACCCTGCTTGCGACGCGCCGTGTGAAACCAGACTCCCGGCCCCTGACCCGGAGCGGACTCTTCGTCTCTGCGCCTGAGACCCGGCGGCTGCCATCGCTGTGTGTGTGGGCGCCAGGCTCCCATTCACAGAGCTGGAGCGCTCTGCACTCGGTGTGCCAGGCGCGCTAGGCTGGGCCTCCGACAGTGACGTCACCAGCCCAGTGTTATATAACACGGACGTGAGCATGCCGAGCAAGCCCCTGGGGGCGCACGGCGAGGGTGGGCGGCAGAGGAGAGCGTCGGTTCTGAGCGCTGGCTCCGTTCCCTGTCCTTTTTGTCATTGCCCTGAATTGTTGAGTCCGTTCTGGAAAGCTGGGAGGAGAAAATTCTCTTAGGCAGTTTCAGGAGATTTCTGGCTGGCGAATCCTTTCAAGAGCTGACGCTTGGCCGGTTTATTCATGAGCCGGGGGCCAGAAAAGAGAGAGAGGGGCCCTCCGGTTCAGGTACAGTCAGTTGCTAGACCTGAACGAACGGATTGGCTAGGTGGGGGGATCTTGCTGCAGCCTAGGAAACCTCCCAACCTGTACTGGACTTCAGATCGCACTGCGCGACACATTGCAGTGCGATCCCGGACGGGTCAGCCGGTGTCCATCTTGACCAAGGCAGCAGGGTGGCCATTAATTCCCCCAACCAAGAGAGAACGCAGTGCAGCCGCGTCGTTTCCAGCCCTTGCTGCACAATCATTACTCTGATGAGCTCAGACAAGAAACCCAGCTCTTCTCTCTTCACCAGAGCACAAGGGGGGGGACGTGCAGTGTGTGTGTGTGTGGGGGGGTGCATGTTGGCTGTGTCCTCTGGTTACTCTTCGGAGAAGGGAAGAGAGAAGCAGGCAAGATCTCAGTTGCTCAGCTGCCTGCGCAGGTCAGTCCACTTCAAGGTGAAATGTCTACCCGCATCCTTTCCTGACAGCAGCAGTGATAATACTTGGAATGTGCAGCGAGTTTTAAAAGCCCTTATACTGGTGCGTGTGTGTGTGTGTAATCCCAAGGTTGGTATTATGAGCTCCACATTGCAGGAGGCCACGGCTGAGAGAGTGGTTTCCTTAAGGCCACTTGAGTGTTCAGAAACAGCAGAATGTCTCCGGAAAGCCCCGGAAAGTCTCCACGCCAAATGGTGTCATGAATGGTGATTTAAAGGACCCTCCACGTTCAGACGCAGTCAGCCTCTGTATCCCAGGAGGCAACGGCAGGGGAAGGCCTCGGCCTCTCTGCCCTGTTGTTACCCCTCTATGGGCACTGGTTGGTCACTGTGTGAGGCAGGAGGCTGGACTAGATGGAACTCTGGACTGATCCAGCAGGCCTCTTCCGATGTTCTTATGAAGGCCTCGGCCTCTCTGCCCTGTTGCTGGCCCTCCTGAGGAACTGGCTGGCCACAGTGTGAGACAGGAGGCTGGACTAGATGGACCACTGGTCTGATCCAGCAGGGCTCTTCTAATGTTCTTATGAAGGCCTCGGCCTCTATGCCCTGTTGCTGGCCCTCCAGAGGAACTGGCTGGTCACTGTGGGAGACAGGATGCTGGACTAGATGGACCACTGGTCTGATCCGGCAGGGCTCTTCTGATGTTCTTATGAAGGCCTCGGCCTCTCTGCCCTGTTGTTGGCCCTCCAGGGGAACTGGTTGGCTCCTGTGTGAGACAGGATGCTGGACTAGATGGGTCGCTGGTCTGATCCGGCAGGGCTCTTCTGATGTTCTCATGAAGGCCTTGGCCTCTCTACCCTGTTGCTGGCCCTCCAGGGGAACTGGTTGGCCACTGTGTGAGATGGGAGGCTGGACTAGAGGGACCCTCACTGGTCTGACCCAGCTGGGCTCTTATCTTCTTATGAAGGCCTCAGCCTCTATGCCTTGTTATGGGCCATCCAGGGGAACTGGTTGGCCTCGGTGGGAGACAGGATGCTGGATTAGAGGGACCCTCACTGGTCTGATCCAGCAGGGCTCTTCTGATGTTCTTAATGGGCATATCAAAAATGGTGCTAAAACTCCAGCTGGGGAGTGATCCTGCATGAGGCTGCAGAGCTTGTCTCCTTCTGAGGGTAATGTGTTTGTTCTGACGGACACAGGGCTCCCAGTTCACCTTCCTTCCTTCTGAGCCAGCCACAGAAGAAGGCTGGCTTGGGATGAAGATCTCCCTGCCCCTGTTAGACGGATGCTCCCCAGACCACTCAGGGTGCCTGGGAGGCTGTAGCTCTGCCGTGTCCCTGGCGCATCCACCTGAGAACAGTCACGTGGGCCTGAGAATTTGATAGAAGCCCTGCAGTCTCTTCGAGGCGAGTTCCCGACCAGAGTCCAAGCTTGGGGCTGTTGCAAGGTGCCCGTCAGCCGTGCCATTTGACACAGCGGCCTTCCAGGGCTCAAGCTTCCTGTTAGCGAGCCCCCCTTCCCTGCTTCTGGTCCCGCCCTCCCCTGCACCGGCTGTTTCTACCAGACGCTGTGAGGAGGGACCGGCCCTGGTTTTTGCCCTCTCGGGTGGCACTTGTTGTTGTGCTGCCCATGTTCGGAACAGTGGGTAGAAGGAGAAAGTTACACTTTGCCGCACAAGCAAAACAGATCAGTGTTGGCGGGGGGGGGGGTTGGCGGAGACGGTAAGCCCGCGGTGCTGGCTGCAGGGCAGGGCCACTAGTCGACAGATGGCTCCAGTGGGGGGGGGTTTTTTCTCAGGGAGCAGGTGTGTTGCTCAGGAGGCAGCACCAAAGAGACTTCTCAGCCCAGGAGACGCCAGAGGTTGCTCGCCCGCGACGCCGGGGAGGGGGCTGGCCTGACCCACTTAAGTGCGCAGAAAGCGATTGGCTTTGTTTTTTCCTTTCAGCTTTTGAAGGCGTTGGGCTTATTTTTATCATCTTGCTTTATTTTAACGCGAGGGAGAGAAAGAGACGGGGAGGCGGCCTCCGGGCAGGAACACCCAGCGCCTCTCTCTTCTGCGCAGCCTGCTCATCCATGCAGCTCCACGTGCTGGCTCCCGGGAGCCGGCTCACGTGGACTCAGCCAGCGCCATCGCTTTGGATTCCCGTGACGGGAAGAGTCCAGGGCCGCTCTTGGCTGCAGGCTCGGCTGGGTGTGCGTGTGTGTGTGTTTGTGCACATGCAGAGGGGGAGCAGCAGAGAGAATGCAGAGGGGAGGTAACCAAGCGGCAGCCCAGGTATCCCCGGGGCGCTTTCGGCGCAGTGTTTTTCCCTTCCGAGGCATGCGGGGAATTGCAGCGGGCTGCGGCTTGCCGGGGTTTAGTGGCGCTTGGTCCCCTGTGGACTAAGGATCAGCTGGTTCTGGATTTAACCGTTGGAAGCCCGTGGCCTGCCCCACGCCTAGAGTCCTCTTTGCTCCCTTTGGCAGCACACGCGGCACACCGCAGACCACAAACGGGAATCATTTCACGGCCTTTGGAAAACGTTGACTCTTGTCCAACACATTTGTAACGGCTTAAAAACACAGCTCGGCAGACTTTGCCTTGGGTTACCCTAAGATGGGGCCCCCAACTTGGTGCTCGGGAGTGCCGTGGCACCCGCCAGGACCTCTCCTGGAGCCCACTAAGCGTCTTTAGGAAGTGGGTGGGGCCAGGTGGGCTCCTGTCCAGAAGGCCTTCTGATTGATTCTGATCGGCTGTGCAGAGTAAAGCACCATTTCAGCGACAGCTCCCTCTACTGTGTTTGTCTTGTGCTCTGTCTGACAACTCTTCCCCAGTATCTTTATAAAATTTACTCCTCTCGTCCCCGTCCTCGGGCATCCCCTGTGCATGTGATTGGCGCTGCCTCCCACCGTGGCCATTTTGTGGCTGGCACCCACATCCCTGTCTTAGAATTCCAAAGGTCCCCGTTGGCTCTGAAAGGTTGGGGACCCCTGCCCTAAGAAGTGAACCTCAGCTCTTTATAGCCCAGGTTAATATTTCTTTATGTTAACCTTTAAGAGCTGGGATTTAGCAGGAGTGATGGAGTAGCTGGGGTCCTGTAGCTTACTCCAGAGCCAGCGTGGTGTAGTGGTTAGGAGCGCAGACTCTCATCTGGGAGAGCCGGGTTTGATTCCCCTCCACTTGCAGCTGCTGGTGTGACCTTGGGTCAGTCACAAGTTCTCTCAGAGCTTTTCTCTCAGGAGCAGTTCTCGAAAGAGCTCTCTCAGCCCCACCTACCTCCCCGGGTGTCTTTTGTAGGGAAGGGAAGGGAAGGGAGATTGTGAGCCGCTCTGAAACTCCTTCGGGTAGAGAAGGACGAGGTATTAATCCAATCTCTCCTCCTACTACTAATGTTGCCTGATATCCTCTGACCCCTAAAAATGCAGAAATTCCAGCAAACCCTCATCTTTGGCTCTGGCCAGTTTCCACAGGGACAGTTGGCAGGGCAGCCCCCGAGAGTTCTCTTCTGGGAAGTGGTGGGGTGGCTCCTCTTCCGCTCCACCCATGGTCAGGGGGTTATAGGCTGCCGATGACTGTTTGAGCCGAATCACTCTTGAAGTGACGATTTCATGCGGAATGAACAGGCACCAAGATCCAGCGCACTAGTGCCGTCCTCATTTCATCACAAGGTGCCTGAATGAGTTCTTGTCTCAAAAATGCTTTGGGATATTTGGATGTTAGAGGCTGAGTCACTGCAACCAGAAGGGCACAGCCAGGAGGTGAAGGGACAGCCGAAGTCACAGAGAGCCTTGTTGCTTTCCTGGCCTTTCCCCTCTGGTATCGCCTAGGGGGCATCATTGGATCCTTTAGGAACTTTAGAGATGAAAGAGAACATCAGAAGAACCCTGCTGGATCAGATCAGAAGTCCATCAAATCTAGTATCCTGTCTCACACAGGGGTCATCCGGTTCCTCTGGAGGGCCGACAATAGGGCATAGAGGCCAAGGCCTTCATAAGAACATCAGAAGAGCCCTCCTGGATCAGACCAGTGAGGGTCCATCTAGTCCAGCCTCCTGTCTCACACAGTGGCCAACGAGTTCCTCTGAAGGACCAACAACAGGGCAGAGAGGCCGAGGCCTTCCCCTGAGAAGAACATCAGAAGAGCCCTGCTGGGTATGACCAGTGGTCCATCTAGTCTCACACAGTGGCCAACCAGTTCCTCTGGAGGGCCAGCAACCGGGCAGAGAGGCCGAGGCCTTCATAAGAACATCAGAAGAGCCCTGCTGGGTCAGACCAGTGGTCCACCTAGTTCAGCATCCTGTCTCACACAGGGGGCAACCAGTTCCTCTGGAGGGCCCCACAACAGGGCATAGAGGCCGAGGCCTTCCTAAGAACATCAGAAGAAACCTGCTGGGTCAGACCAGTGAGGGTCCATCTAGTCCAGCCTCCTGTCTCACACAGTGGCTAGCCGGTTCCTCTGGAGGGCCAGCAACAGGGTAGAAGAAATGGGTCCTTTGCCCTGCCCCTGCTTCTGTTCTCATCATAATCTCTGTGGCTGGCGGCCCTTCTAATGCCAGTATGGTTCTTCTCCCACCTCATTAGTTCCAGGCCTTCTTCAGAGTAGGGTCTGCAGCGGTCCTTGGCATTTCCGGCCGTGCAGCACATTCCTTCGGGATGAAAACAGAGGGGCGACCGCTCTGGCCGTCTGCTTACGCCTGCCCCGCAACTTTGAGCAACTGGCCATGTCAGGACAGGGTGCTTAGTACCACTTGATTGTGCCCACAGCTCCACTCCCACTCTGATCCCAGCCAGATTCTAAGGATGGGGTGTCTTTTCTCACGATCCTGAAACTGGCGGTCGGGTTGGGTTGCCAGCAAGCCTGGAGAACAGTGTCTGGTCCCTGTAGCAGAGGCTGAATGCGGGGAAATGGGCAGCCGAATCTTTTTCGGTCAGCACTGTCTCTCAGTGAATGACATCCCACTCAAGCCTCTATTAAAGGGACCAGGTCTTCTACCCAGGCAGTTGGCAACCTCACTCCCATGCCTTATTCAGATGCACTTGGTGCTCTTGGAGATGCACAAGCCACCAGCGCAGGTGGCCCCGGTACTTCGGGGAGCGAGCCCCTGAAGCACACAGGACAAAATCACATTTTAAAACCATTAAAATCACACACACACCCCAAAAACACACACACCATTAAAGCAAAAAACGTATCAAAATTCGTACGAAGACATCAAACCAGCAATTAAAACATCGAAATGTGCCCGTCTAGTGTGCGGGGGATGCTGCGTGTGCTGTGCATTAAAAGAAAATGTCCTGTGCAATCCAGATGCAGGAGGGGCCGTGGCTCAGTGGGAGAGCCACTGCTTGGCACGCAGGAGGTCCCCGGTTCAATCCCCGGCATCTCCAGTTAAAAGGACCAGGCAGGAGAGGATGGGAAAGACCTCTGTCTGAGACCCTGGAGAGCTGTAAAGAGGGGCTGTGGCTCAGTGGAAGAGCCTCTGCTTGGCACGCAGGAGGTCCCCGGTTCAATCCCCGGCATTTCCAGGTGAAAGGATCGAGTCACAGGTGATACGGAAGGCCTCTGCCTGTCTGAGTAGACCATTCTGACCTTAACTAGGATCAAGCAGCTTCCTTCAGGGAGGGATAATGGCTCAAAGGCAGGGCATCCGCTTTGCACGCAGAAGGTCCCAGGTTCAATCCCCAACTTCTCCAGTTGAAAGGATGAGTTTGTGGGTGATGCGGAAGACCTTTCTCTGCCTGAGACCCTAAAGAGCCGCTGCCAGTCTGTGTAGGCAGTTCTGACCTGGAGGGACTGAGAAATTCAGCATAAGGCAGTTTCTTGTATTCACGCACCGAGGTTCTACACGAATCAAAACTGGATCCTGCAGCTTGTATACCTACTGAATTATGGGAATTGCTCTCACTCTGGTTTTTATAACCGTAGAGAATGGCAGGAAGTTATGCAGGGTGTGGAACCTTCTTTCCCCCCCTCCATGATGTATTCCTAGGTGTTTCCCTTGGGGGAGGGCAGGGCAGGACTTGCCCATTGGAACCGTGGGGCCCTGGAGTCTGCCTGACCTGTCTGAGAGGACGTAGACAGGAAGTACTTTTGGTCTTCTAAGGATGGCGGTGCCAGGCCGCCTCTCCCGTCCGTGGCAGCAGAGAAAGTGTTGGGCAAGGCAGGTGAATCCCTGGTCTCAGTGCCACCTGGTCTGAAGGTTCTGCTCCCAAAGAGCCTAGTTCAGTAATCCCTGGATTGTGCAAGATGGCGGGCTGGCATGCTGCAGTGTGCCGCAGCGGATGAATATGCGCGTCTCCAACCGTTGAGTGGTCCAGTGCTGTAGGGCAGCAGGACTCCCCGGTCCCAGGGCATCCCTGCTCAAGACTCTCTCTCCAGTTTGTACAAGTCGCTGACAACCGTCTGTTCCAGAGGTAAAAATCCAAAAGGCTGAGAACGTGACCCCGGTTCGCCAGGACGGGTTTTGTAACATCTGGAGAGTTCTGGGAACTTGTACGCTTGCTTGTGGCCAGGCGTCACTGGGAGCTCCTGAAGAAGGGTCTTGTATGGCTGGAATCACATCTTTGGGTTGTGCCTTTCCTCCAAGAAGCTCGGGCTGGCGGGCGCGGTTCTCCACTCTGTATTTTATCTTCGCAACGATCCTGTGAGGTTGAGTGACTGGCCCCCCCCAAGGTTGCGCCGGGAACTTCGCGGCCAAGCAGGTTTTTGAAGCCAGGACTCCCCAGTCCTCCCACACTGCTCCATCCTGGCTCTTCCCGTCGCCATTGCTGCCTCCTGATTGGGTGGTCATGCAGATGTGCTCTTCTGCAGGAGTATTGGAAGTCCGGGTGAGCCTGGCACAGGGAAATTGGGTGTCCGTTTCGTGCTGTCATCTCGCTTCCGACTTACGGAGACCCTGTTGCTTAATGACCTCCGATGGTCCAGTCATTCTCAGCCTTGCTCAAGTCTTGCAGACGGAGGGCCTTTGTGGCTACCTCGGTTGAGTCCATCCGGCTCCTGTTGGGTCTTCCTCCTTTCCTGCCACCTTCAGCTTTTCCTAGTACGATTGTCTTTTCCCGTGACTCTTGTCTTCTCATAACATGACCCAATTAAGTGATTTAATTTCCAATAATGGCCAACGACCAGCCTTAGCATTTGATGTGATCACCACTCTCTCTTGCGGGAATTGCTCACCAACATCTGTGACCCACAGCATTTCTTTCTAGTGCTCCCTTGAATCACAGTAGGGCTCTCGGTGCAGGGCAGGTCAAGTGGCCTTGGGTTTCACGTGCCAGCCGTGTTGGCATCTCTTCCCTCTTCTGTACCTGTGACACGTTTCCTTTCCACTGCAAGGTAAACCTTCCGAAGGGTTCTCCTTTCCACCATCCTTTCAACTGCTGGGGGATTGAACCTGGGGCCTTCTGCTGCCTGCCGCACCACCGAACGGTGGCATCGCTTCACCGAGCTCAAGAAGAGTGGATGAGAGGCACAAAGTGGTCTCTAAGGGGGAGGCACTTCACACGCCCTGCTTTACTTTCTGCCCACGCACTTGCTCGCTTCGACAGGGAACTGAGATGATTCGCTGCTCCCCGGGCAGAAGTAGGTGCACAGGTGAAGAGGGTTCTGGCCGATTGCTCTCTGCAGGCCTCGAGTAGCTGGCGTGAGTAGGGGGCCCTGATCCAGTGCAGTGGCTGTGCGTGGCCTGCGAGCAAGTCGTTAGTGGTTTCCTGTGTCCGAACCAGCAGCTTTTGGCTTCTGTAAAATACTGCTGTTAATTGATTCTGCGGTGCCCTTCAGTTGACGCACCTTCTCTTTGCACATAAGAACCTGAGAAGAGCCCTGCTGGATCAGACCAGTGAGGGTCCATCTAGTCCCAGCATCTTGTCTCACGCAGAGGACAGACAAGTGCTATGAATGGCCAGCATTAGGGTGTAGCGTCCAAGACCTTCATAAGAACGTAAGAAAAGTCCTGCTGGATCTAAGCAGTGGTCTATCCAGTCCCAGCATCCTGTCTCACACGGGGGCCAGCCAGGTGCTATAAATGGCCAACAACAGGGCATAGAGTCCAAAACCTTCATAAGGACATCAGAAGAGCCTGCTGGATCAGACCACCTAGTTTAGCATCCTGTCTCACACAGAGGCCAGCCAGTTCCTCTGGAGGGTCAACAACAGGGCAGAGAGGCTGAGGCCTTCATAAGAACATCAGAAGAGCCCTGTTGGATCACACCAATGGTCCATCTAGTCCAGCCTCCTGTCGCACAGTGGCTGGACTAATGGGTCTGTGAGGTGGGCCACTGTTCACCCTTTGTAGATCTGTGGTTTACCATTAACCATGATCTGCAAGGTCTAATTTTTTAACCAGAGGTATCTGTCTTTCTTGCTGGCCATGTTTTCCCTTTACTGCTCATCTGGCCACCTTCACTTTAAAAAGAGAGAGAAAGGCGATGGTGTCACTAACTGTGGCATTTCCCAGTGGCGGGTCACAGGCCAGTAGGCACACACACATGAACACATGAAGCGGCCTTGTAATGAATCAGGCCCTTGGTCCGTCAAGGTCAGTATTGTCCACTCAGGCTGGCAGCGGCTCTCCGGGGTCTCAGACAGAGGTCTTTCCCATCACCTCCTGCCTGGTCCTTTTAACTGGAGATGCCGGGGATTGAACCTGGGACCTTCTGCATGCCAAGCAGAGGCTCTTCCACTGAGCCACCGCCCCTCTTTACAGCTCTCCCAGGGTCTCAGGTGAAGGTCTTTCCCATCACCTCCTGCCTGGTCCTTTTAACTGGAGATGCTGGGGATTGAACCTGGGACCTTCTGCATGCCAAGCAGAGGCTCTTCCACTGAGCCACAGCCCCTCTTTACAGCTCTCCCAGGGTCTCAGGTGAAGGTCTTTCCCATCACCTCCTGCCTGGTCCTTTTAACTGGAGATGCCGGGGATTGAACCTGGGACCTTCTGCATGCCAAGCAGAGGCTCTTCCACTGAGCCACAGCCCCTCTTTACAGCTCTCCAGGGTCTCAGGTGGAGGTCTTTCCCATCACCTCCTGCCTGGTCCTTTTAACTGGGGGTGCCAGGGACTGAACCTGGGACCTTCTGCATGCCAAGCAGAGGCTCTTCCACTGAGCCACAGCCCCTCTTTACAGCTCTCCAGGGTCTCAGGTGGAGGTCTCTCCCATCACCTCCTGCCTGGTCCTTTTAACTGGAGATGCTGGGGATTGAACCTGGGACCTTCTGCATGCCAAGCAGAGGCTCTTCCACTGAGCCACAGCCCCTCTTTACAGCTCTCCAGGATATCAGGCGGAGGTCTTTCCCATCCCCTCCTGCCTGGTCCTTTTAACTGGAGATGCCGGGGATTGAACCTGGGACCTTCTGCATGCCAAGCAGACGCTCTTCCACTGAGCCACAGCCCCTCTTTACAGCTCTCCAGGATATCAGGCGGAGGTCTTTCCCATCACCTCCTGCCTGGTCCTTTCAACTGGAGATGCCGGGGATTGAACCTGGGACCTGCTGCATGCCAAGCAGAGGCTCTGCCACTGAGCCACAGCCGCTCTGGAAAGACCAGAGACTGAACCTGGGATGTTGGTCTCTAATGGTCTATCACATCTAACTGGATAATGTGTTGGACTTGCAGTCCAGAGATCTGGGTTCAGACCGAGTCTCCACCATGAACCGGTCCGGTAGCCTTGTCTCTCTACTTCGGTCCTCCAAAGAATATCATGGAAGTGGTGGGAATGAGAGAGTGGCTGGGCACTCTGCTCTTTTTTAACAGGGGGTGTTCAGAAATTAGGAAGAGTAGCAGGCTCACCCAAGGACTGGTCCACATTTTGCACGTCACTTTGCCAGGGGTGAGCGTCTCCCTTCCGTGCCCCTCAGCAGGGCAGAGGGCTCAGACGCCATATGTTCATAAAGGGGTGGGGGCCTAGGAGAGGCGGGGCAGCATTCTTCAGAGGGCATTAAATCAGTCCCCGTCCACATCAGGGGCTCAGCCGAAGCTGACCTACATGTGTGGTGTTCGCCTTGAAGTCCTTTCACTTCCCCTCCTGGTACCCATGTTTGTTGCCTTTTTATGCACCTGGAAAGCTCTTTGGAAATCAGACACAGCCTTGAGCGTTTACGTGGCTCACTGAGAGCCATTTTCCTGCATGGGGGAGGGGGGGACATGTACATTTTAACATCTGAGAAATGGTTTGGCTGTAGATTTCATAGATACTTGAAAGCTGCTGTTTCTCTGCATTGGAAAACTGTTTTTGGGGGAGGTGGGGGGTCAGCCTTTGACTGTGATTTGTATTTTGGGGCCAAACGACAAACGGTGGCGGGAACTGCCATCCACTCCACGGCCGCCAATACCATTTTAAAAGCATTTGCCATTCAAGGCCCCGATCCAGATTGAATGTGCGGTGGCCCCAGGAGTCCCTGTTCCCCCTCCCCCGTGCCTTTTTCGGTGGAGAAACTGTGTCTGCGCTTGACAGGGCACGGGGTGGGGGGGAAGGCTCTTGGGGTCGCCATGCCGCGTGCCTGATCTGGATTGGGGCCTCGCGGCAGTTTTTAAAGGGCTGCTAATGATTTTAAAATGGCGTTGCCGGCCACAGGATCGGTCCGTGCCAACGCTCCCTCTAAGCCGTGCAGTCTTGTGGGCAAAGATTCTACTTTGTGAGCTACTGGCATTAAAGCTGTGAGCGAGCAGTTTGGCGGCCGCATCAATTAATTTGCTCGGGAGCCCTCCTTCCTGAGCTAGGACCCAAAATCTGTGGGCCGGAGGCTAAAAAAACTGTGCGCTAGCTCACACTAACTCAGCTTAGAGGGAACACATGCCCTCCGTCGCTTGTAGTTTGGCTCTCAGAGACATGAGTTCAAGTCTTCCTCTGCCTTGGGATTCTTTTGTGCAGTGGGTATCAGCGGTTACTTCCTTGTTCAGGCCCCCTATCACACAGTGCGATCATCCCCACTTTCTCCGATAGACTGATACCTTTCTTCTTTTCTTATACCACCTTCCTCAACTGTGTAAATCACCAACATTCGTATCTTCTAAGTTCAGGAGCTGCGTCAAGGCAAGATGGAAGAGATGCTCCGTGCCTGCCTTCTGAAGGGTATCAGCCTTCCTAGAGAGAGAGTTCTATCAAGCTGGGCTCGCTGCAGAAAAGGCCCTGCTTCTTGCTGGCACGGACGTGACCCGGAAAGCACAGGGGATTCAAAGCCAAGTCTACCCAGCCAGTCTTGTGATTGACAGGTCCCAGGCGATGCTCCCTCTAAGCTGTGGAGTCTTGTGAGCAAAAATTCGACTTTGCGAGCTACTGGCACTAAAGTTGTGAGCCAGCGGTTTGGCTGCTGCATAAATTAGTTTGCTCTGGAGCCCTCCGTCCTGAGCTAAGACAAAAATGTGTGAGCTGGAGGCTAAAACTCTGTGAGCTAGCTCACACTAACTCAGCTTAGAGGAAACACTGGTCCCAGGCGAGGCTCCCTCTAAGCTGTGGAGTCTTGTGAGCAAAAATTCGACTTTGTGAGCTGCTGGCATGAAAGATGAGAGCGAGTCGTTTGTCTGTTGCATAAATTAGTTTGCTCTAGAGCCATCCTTCCTGAACTGAGAAAAAAATGTGTGAGCTGGAGACTAAAAAACTGTGAGAAGAAGAGATTGGATTCATACCCCGCCCTTCACTACCCAAGGGAGACTCAGAGCGGCTTACAAACTCCTTTCCCTTCCCCTCCCCACAACAGACACCCTGGGAGGTAGGTGGGGCTGAGAGAGCTCTGACAGAAACTGCCCTTTTTCAAGAACAGCTGCGCCGGAACTACGGCTTGCCCAAGGTCATCCAACTGGTGCAAGTGGAGGAGTGGGGAATCAAACCCGGTTCTCCCAGAACAGAGTCCGCGCACTTAACCGCGACACCAAACTGGCTCATATTAACTCAGCTTAGAGGGAACACTGGTCCCAGGCTCAGATTCAACCTCTCCCATCTGAGATCTGTGAAGGGGAGTTTCCAGGACCCGGTCTGACGAAACGCGGCACCATTGACCTTGTGGCCCATCCCTGTGCCAACAAGAAGTGTCAGCTCCCTTCAGACGTTGCCGTGGGTAATGCCAGCTGTAGCCAAGCGGCTGGGTGGCGTGCCGAGGAGGGGAACCAGAGGGCCCCTTTTCGGCGTGTCTCAGCCCTTGCCTCAGTGCCCCGCAGCACCACTGCTCTGGGTCCGTTTGGCTCTGTGGGTAGCCCTGCCCAGATTCCCCTCTTTTGTCAGGGGAGCGGCACCAGCTGCTCTCATGTAGGTCACTCATTTGCATAACAGTTTAAACGGAGTCCCTGAAGCATTCGCTTGCACCTGCAGGGTGGGGGTTGGGGTCTCCCCTTTAATCCTGCCTCCTGTTTGTGTGTGTGTGTGTGTGTGTGTGTGTGTCTCTCGGAGGGAGGGGGGAGACTTGGCATAAGCGGTAGGCACAGCCTCTTTCTCAGTCCTGTCCTTATGGGGTGGGGTGCGATGGGGAGGAGCAGGGAAACCCCTGAGCTCCTGCAGCAGGTCCCCCCTCCCCCCCGTGGGGACCCTGTGTTTACCCGCGAGTGCCCTGTGGGGCACTCGCTGAAGGCTGAAGCACCTGAGCGTACCCAGTCCTCGCGGTGCTGCTGGAAGCTCTCCGCTGTCGTTTGTTCCCCCAGTGGGCTCGATCCAGGGTTGCCGGGACTATGCCTTGGCAGGCTTCTCAGTTCCACGCCTAGCTTGTAAACTCTGGGTAACAAAGGCGTAGCCGCTCGCCTGCGCCGAAGCTAATGAGAGAACAGGGAACTGCCGCGGCCCCACTGTGGTTCTCGCAGGGCCCGCTGGGACAGTGGGAGCGTTCCCTCCCCTCTGCCTTTCCATTGTGGGTCTTAATTGGGCCCAGAGCCCTCTTGGTGAGGGGGCAGTGTGTGTGGCGAGGGACTGAGCATTTTAGGGGCACAGGAAGGGAAAGCCAGGCTTTATGTAACAAAATGGCAGTGCAGGAGAGATTATCTCTGCCTCAGTAGTTCAGGATATAGGCTTGCCGGCCTCCGTGTGGGGGCGGGCAATCTCCTGGAATGACAGGCGACCTCCAGATGATGGGAATCAGTTCCCCTGGAGAAAACGGCTGTTTTAGGAGGGTGTAGTCTGTGGCATTAAGAAGAAGAAGATATTGGATTTATTCCCCGCCCTTCACTACTCGAAGGAGTCTCAGAGCGGCTTACAGTTTCCTTTCCTTTCCCTTCCCCTCCCCACAACAGACACCCTGTGAGGTAGGTGGGGCTGAGAGAGCTCTTTCGAGGACTGCTCCTGAGAGAACAGCTCTGAGAGAACTTGTGACTGACTCAAGGTCACTCCAGCAGCTGCATGTGGAGGAGTGGGGAATCAAACCCGTTTCTCCCAGATTTAGAGCCTGCACTCCTAACCACTACGCCAAACTGGCTAACAGCTGGCCAGTGGAGATCTGTGCAACACAGGTGAATGGTCCATTTGCACCTCATGAAACGTCAAACCAGTGTGCTGTAGCAGTTAAGAGTGCTGGACTAGCATATGGGAGAACCAGGTTCGAATCCCCCAGTGAGCCAAGGAAGCTTGCTGGGTGGCCTTGGGCCAGTCACATTTTAGAAGAAGAAGAAGAAGAAGAGATTGGATTTATACCCCACCCTTCACTACCTAATGGAATCTCAGAGCGGCTTGCAAACTCCTTTCCCTTCCCCTCCCCACAACAGACACTCTGGGAGGCAGGTGGGGCTGAGAGAGCTCTGAGACAACTGTCCTTGAGAGAACAACTGTCCTTGGTACAGAGCTATGGCTTGCCCAAGGTCATCCAGCGGCTGCAAGTGGAGGAGCGGGGAATCAAGCCCGGTTCTCAACCGCTACACCAGACTGGCCCCACTGAGGTCTCTCCCCTCTACAAACCCCCACCAGGACACCAGGAATTCCTCAGCCCAGGGAGGGTCCATCCATTCCTGCTGTTTAGCACAGGGGTCAACTAACAGCCCTGGAGGGCCAGCAGGCGGCACAGCAGCCAACGTCTTGCCCCTGATGCCGCCTGCAAGCCCTCCGAGGCTGAGGAGGGCCGTGGGTAAATACGAAGCTTCCTTTTTGTCATGACGGCTGGCAGCCATCGATGGACCCTCCCTCCATGACTCCGCCTCAACCCCTTTAAAGCCGCCTTGGCTCAGGGGCATCACGTTTATTTACCTGCCCCACTGAGATCCTGCCTTTCTCCCCAGCGGGCACCCAGCGTGGCTTACATCATTCTCCTCTCTGCTGTTTTAGCCTCACAACAACCCTGGGAGGTAGGTTAGGCCCAGACCATTGTGACTGGCCCAAGGGCAACCAGCGAGCTCCCGTGGCAGAGTGGGGGATTCGAGGCCGGGACTCCCCGATCCTAGTCCGACACTCCGAAACACTAGCCCACGCTGGCTGTTGCCGGCATGTGTGGCTCCCACAATTGACTTATTCCTCAAGAAGGCTACATTTCCTACCCAGTCCTGGGCCCTTCAGCTAGCGGGGCCTCTGGAATTGCCCTCTGCCCGTCCCACCCCAGAGGGAGAGCGGTAAGGTGCTGCTTGCAGTCTTTATCTGCACTGTAGGCCAACGTTGGCAGGCTGTCTGAGCGGAGTGGTTTCCTGCTTCGGGGTTGCCTTGCCTGCCTCCCGTCGGGGTGGGGGTGGGGGTGGGGGGGCAGGCCCACTCGAGGGTTCCTGTTGCCTTTGCTGCTCGCACCGCCTGGGGCCGAAGCGGAGGCCTCCGTGATGTTGACACGCTGCAGGCGTGGCGCTTGGACCTGCCTGCGTTCCTGCTCGGCAGAGAATGCTCTCTGTGTTAAAGGCCTTGGCGTTCGCTCCTGGACTCTGTTCCGCATCCCCTCCCGCCGCCCGAACCCGCCGCCCGGAGTGCCAGGCTTCCTGACAACTGCTGACGCTTCCGTCTTTGGGGGTGGGAACCTGCGTCACTACACAGACCCACTCCGCACGCCCGCGGGACTATCTCCCCATGCCAGGCGGCGATACCAGGTACACGCTGTTTCCCACAGGCTCACACGCAAACACCACCCCCGTTCCTAGAGAGCTGCAGCCCTGCACCTCTTCTGCACCTCTTTTCAGGTTGTCGGTTTCCTGGCAGAGGAATTTGCCTGCAACTGACGACCCCACACAACAGTTTTTTAGTATTTAAGTATCCGCTTCCTTCATTTAGACCCTTCCATTCCCCCTAGTGGGAGACCCACAGTGGCTTATGTTATTTTCCTCTCCTCCACTTTATCCTCACACCACCCTTGTGTGGGCAAGTAGGCTAAAAGTGTGGGACTGGTCCAAAGGTCACTCATCACTTTTTCACCCAAAGAGTGATTCACACGGGGTGCCACAGGAGGTGGCGGCAGCTACAAGCATGGACGGCTTCAAGAGGGAATTGGGTAAACATCTGGAGCAGAGGTCCATCAGTGGCTATTAGCCACAAGGTACAGATAGGAACTCTCCGTCTGGGGCAAGTGATGCTCTGTCTTCTTGGTGCTTGGGGGGGGGGCAACAGTGGGAGGGCTTCTAGTGTCCTGCCTCCATTGGGGGACCTCCTGAGGGCACCTGGTGTTTTTGGCCACTGTGTGACACAGCGGGCTAATAATAATCCTAATAACCCCCAGCATAGCGTTGGCCTTTTTCACTGCAGTCGCACACTACAAGCCAACAGTCTCTCTCTCCTCCTCTTGGTGTAGTTTGGTGTAGTGGTTAAGTGCACGGACTCTAATCTGGGAGAACCGGGTTTGATTCCCCACTCCTCCACTTGCACCTGGCTGGATGGCCTTGGGCAAGCCATAGCTCTGTACCAGCTGTTCCCTCAAGGACAGCTTGGGAAAGAGCTCTCTCAGCCCCACCGACCTCACAGGGTGTCTGTTGTGGGGAGGGGAGGGGAAAAGGAGTTTGTAAGCCGCTCTGAGACTCCCAGTGAATGGAGGGCGGGGTATAAATCCAATCTCTTCTTCTTCTTCTTCTTCTTCTTCTTCTCTTCCGAATCTCACAGTGCTGTCAGTGTTTGTACAACCCAAAGCCCATCGTTGCTTTGGGGGTCTTTTCAGCAGGCGATCGCCAGAGGTTGCGGCCATTTCATCCAAAGACGAAAGGCGAGAAATAGGAGTGGAAGGCCTGCTTAGCCATAAATTTTAATTGCTCCCTAGATTCAGATTCATGATGAAGTTTTGATTTTGGCCCCTAGGAGCTCAAGAGACCATATGTGACCCCGTAGCTCTGTATCCCCCACCCGGGGTTGGGCAATGCGCCTTTCGTGGCTAAAGGGTGCCCCATTGCTCTGCGGCCGCCTGTTGTCCCTTCCTGGTGGGGAGGGACCTGCGCGTGTGCCACTCTTACAAAACGGTCCCAGGCTGCACACTTCCATTGTGAAGTTTGACCAGCTGCTGAATTCCCAGGTAGGCCTGCGCTCGAAGCTTCGAGGACTGTGAGGCACTCCAAAGGGATCTGTTGAGGATGGGCGCGTGGGCATCAGCGTGGCAGATGGGGTTCAGTGTGGCCAAGTGCAAAGTGATGCACATGGGAGCCAAAAATCCTAACTATAAATACACGTCGATGGGGTCCGAACTGGCGGAGACTGGCCAAGAGAGAGATCTTGGAGTCGTAGTAGATAACTCACTGAAAATGTCGAGACAGGGTGCGACTGCAGTGAAAAAGGCCAACGCTATGCTGGGAGTTATTAGGAAGGGAATTGAAAACAAATCAGCCAGTATCATAATGCCCCTGTATAAATCGATGGTGCGACCTCATTTGGAGTACTGTGTACAGTTCTGGTCGCCACACCTCAAAAAAGATATTATAATATTGGAAAAAGAGCAGAAAAGGGCAACTAGGATGATCAAAGGGTTGGGACACTTTCCCTGTGAAGAAAGGTTGAGGCGCTTGGGGCTCTTTGGCTTGGAGAAACGACGGCTGAGGGGTGACATGATCGAGGTTTACAAGATTATGCATGGGATAGAGCAGGCGGAGAAAGAAGTCCTTTTCTCCCTTTCTCACAAGGCAAGAACTCATGGGCACTCCATGAAATTGCTGAGCAGTCGGGTTAGAACAGATAAAAGGAAGTCCTTCTTCACCCAAAGAGTGATTACCACGTGGAATTCACTGCCACAGGAGGTGGCGGTGGCTACAAGCATGGACGGCTTCAAGGGGGAATTAGATAAGCACAAGGGGGGGGCCCGCGATGTTCGCGGGGGGGAGAAACTGACAGCTGCTCCTCCTTCCTCCGCCCCCTTCCCCCCTTCCTCTGCCCCCCTCCCCCCCCGAGACTCCCGGCGGGCCTCAGCAGCTCTCGCGGGCCCGCCGCTCGTCCCCTTCCCCCTCCTCCGCGGGCTGTTGGCTGGCCTCGGCGACTCTCGCCAGCCCGCTGCCGTTCCAAGAGCGTTCCCCGCACATGCGCAGGGGACGCTCTTTTACTTTTCGGGAGATTTAAAGATCCCCCGAAAAGTTTTTGATAGATTTTGGATTTTTCTGCAAGCGGGGGGGGGGGGGGTTACCCCCCACCTGCCGAACCCCCCCTCTGCCCTCCAAGTCCCCCCCCCGCGTGGATTTAAGTATCCGCACACGGGGGGGGGGCACTTGGGAATTAGATATATAGATATGGAGCAGAGGTCCCATCCGTGGCTCTTAGCCACAAGGTACAGATAGGAACTCTCAGTCTGGGGCAAGGGATGCTCTGTCTTCTGGGTGCTTGAGGGGTGGGGGTGCAACAGTGGGAGGGCTTCTCGTGTCCTGGCCCCACTGCTGGACCTCCTGAGGTGTTTTTTGGCCACCGTGTGACCCAAGAGTGTTGGACTGGATGGGCCACTGGCCTGATCCAACACTGGCTTCTCTTATGTTCTCTTACGAAGCGCTTTGGAGGGCTTTTGGCGGGGCTCCCACCTCTGCCGGGAAGCAGGGGAAGAGCGGCCATGCGAACCCAGGGCTGGGCACGTGGCCCGCCAGCTCTTGTGTGTGTAACAAGTGGTTGCTACTGGGGATCATCCTCTGAGTAACTCAGGAATCCCAAGCATTTCCTATCTGATCAAAAGAGGAGGGTGGAAATACCTGGGCCTGTCCGGACAAGTCTCGGGCCCCAAGCGCTCAGCTGGGGGCGAGCCAAGGTTCACTCTCGGGAGCCGGGTCAAGGTGTTTTGTCACCTCGGGCAAGGTGCGCACTCGGCCGGACCCTGACCTGCCACGGAGGCTTGGCTTGGGCCCGGTTGGTCAAGCGGGCTCCAGAGATGACAGGCCGGAAGGGTCCCCTGGTGTCTCCGTGTGCTGTCTCGTCCTCACAAGGGAGGACCCCCTCTGCTCACACTCACCCTGGCCTTCTTCCTTTCTGCCCGCCTTCGGGGCGGGGGGGGGGGGGTTATGGGATCCTCTGGCGAGTTGTGCATGCGTGTCAAGCCCCAGCAAGGGGCTTTCGAGGCAGGCAAGAAGCAGAGGTGGTCCGCCGTGACCTTCCGCTGCAGAGTCCTCTGGTGGGTTTGGGAGTCCCGCTTTCTCAACGCCAGCTTCTGTTCTTCCACGTGCCTTTGAAAGTTGGCATCCTGTCGGGATTCTTTCCTGGACTCCGACCTCGCAATGGTAAGAGCAGGCAAGCTTTGCTCCCCTCCCAGTCGGAATGGGCTGCACTCGCCCAAGATCCTTAATGAACTTAAGTTAATTAATTTTGGTTTAATACTGGGATTTTCATGTGTATTTATACACATGGTTGGCCGCCTGAGCCGGCCAAATGGTGGGGAGGGCGGGATATAAATGTAACTAGAAATGAATAAATCCTGTCTCGTTCAGCTTTCTGTCTCACACGTGGGGAGATTGTTGCCAATCTCCAGGTAGGGGCTGGAGATGACTCAGAATCACAACTGCTCGCTAGGAGAGAGGGGGAGGAGATGGGAAGCTGAACCCAGGGGGGCAGATAACGATACGCTGACGGTTGGCGGGGAGGGCGATACGGTTGCCAAATCCAGGTTGGGAAATTCCTGGAGATTCGAAGGGTGGACCCTGCAGAGGGTGAGGTTTCAGCAGGGATGGGACCTCAGACAGGTTCAGTGCCATCGACTCCACCCTTCAAACCACCTGTTCCCTCATGGGGAACCATTGTTGCCAATCTCCAGGGGAGGGGTGGAGATCACACCGAATCACAACTGCTCTTCAGATGGCAGAGATCTTCCCCTGGAGAAAACGGTGGACTCTGTGTCCTTATACCCTGCTGAGGTCACCACAGCCAAATAACGCTGAGTGCCCAAGGCCGGGGCACTCTCCCAGAGCCTCTTTCTAGAGCCCGTTGTATTTATTTCCACAGGGGGCCTTATTCCTAGTAAATAAATTAATCGTGTCTCGTTTAGCTTTCTGTCTCGTACGTGAAGCTGTCTGGTACTGAACCGGACCATCGGTCCGTCAAGGAAGGACCAGGCAGGAGGTGATGTGAAAGACCTCTGCCTGAGACCCTGGAGAGCCACTGCTGGTCTGAGTAGGCAAGACTGACCTCAATGGACTGATGGGCTTATTCAGTAGAAGGCACTTTCATGTGCTTTGGGGGAGGGGCCGTGGCTCAGTGGCAGAGTATCTGCTCGGCATGCAGAAGGTCCCCAGTTCCATCCCTGGGCACCTCCAGTTGAAAGGACCAGGCAGTGAGTGATGGGAGGAAATTCTGGTTGAGACCCTGGAGAGCTGCTTGCCAGTCTGAGTAGACAAGACTGACCTTGATGGACCACAGGTCGGATTCGGCATGCAGCAGCTTTGTGTGGATATCGGGGCTAAGCAAGTTCACTCGTAAGACCTTGGAGAGCGGCCCATGGTCCATCGTGGTAGGTCAGACCAGAACCAACAGGTTGGAATTAAATCAGAAGAGTTTCCGGCGAAACATGAGGAAGAACTTCCTGTCAGTTGGAGCGGCTCCTCAATGGAGCAGGCTTCCTTGGGCGGTGGTGGGCTCTCCTTCTCTGGAGGTTTTCAACCAGAGGCTAGAGGGCCATCTGAGAGCAATGCGGATTCTGTGAACTTGGGCAGACCATGAGAGGGCGGGCAGGAAGGGGTTGCCTCAGTGCTCAGTTCTCATGGCCCTTCCTCACACGCCCAGGGAAATGCCGATCGCCACTTTGGGGTCAGGAAGCAATTGTTCTCCAGGCCAGGGATCCTGGAGGAGTTTGTAGTCCGGGTCGGAGGTGGGGGGGTTCTGCCGTCTTCTGGGTATGGAGCAGGTGTCTCTGGGTGTGTGTGTGGGGGGAAGGTATTTGTGAATTTCCTGCATTGCGCAGGGGATTGGACTAGAGGGCCCTGGAGGTCCCTTCCAACTCTATGGTTCTATAATAGACCACGCTGGGCTCGATGGACCAGTGGTCTGGCTCAGGAGAAGGCAGCATCAGTTATTAGGCTGCCCCCACTGCTAGCAAGGCAGCCTCCATGCCTGCCGCATTACCTGCAGCTCAGCCCCTGTCTCCGTGGGCCCCAGGTGGCTGGTGTTCTCGCACGTCTCCTACTTTCCTCCTTCAGGGCTGGATTGCGTTTTTGCACGTCATATGCCGGTTAGCAGAGTGACACATAGGCACACGCTACATTTCCCCCTTCCCCCCCCAAGTCGGTCTCTCCAGCGTTTCCCAACGCTGTGTGGACAGGGAGGAAACAACATGTCGATGCGGGAAGGAGCAGATGAGCCAAGAGGAGAATGCTGCAAGAACTGTGACTCCCCCCCCCCTTCCCCGAACCACGGAACGTGGCATGTGGACACTCTCTGGTCACCCCAGGGTCTCGCAGTACCCGCCGTCTGCACATTGCCCACGTTGGGCCTCGCGGGTGGCCCCTCCTGATAGCCCTTTGCTCTTGTTTGAGGACGGTTATCTTCCCCTCCGCAAACATTTCTTTTCTTAGAAAGAGGGCTTTCTCGGAACTAGATTTCTGCGAGCTGGATGCTATCGCTCCTCGAGAATCCAGCTGGCTGCTCCTCTGCATTTCTTTGTGCCTGGGAGCATTCTGTGTTGGATTTCCACTGCGTCCCCCCCCCCCCCCCACCACCACCACCGCAAGCTGTTTCTAGCTGTTAACATTTACTGAGTGCCAACAGCGCGCTAGAATGACGAAGCCGCACAGGACCTCCCCGGAGAGCTTTCCGGAGAGGGAAGAAGTAGCTCATGATGAACAGGGGCAGGTTACTGCGGAGACCCTCCCGCCAACTCTAGTGGCCCTCCTCCTCCACTGCATTTGTACCCTGCCTGCTTTCCCTCCAGTCAAGAGGATACCTCTTTGCTTCTGTCCTCCTCCCTGCCAGTTTCAAGTTTCTTGTCGACAGAGGGTCAAATCATGGCTTTGGGAACCACATTTGGCCTGCGGGAGTTTTTCATGCAGGCATCAAAACAGCTTCCACCAGGCACAGTGTCTGGCTGGACCGCAGTGCTGGCTAGCATTGGATGCCAGCTCTTCCTGTTTCCAGCGCCCACCCCCTTGTTCTGGTTCTTGCTTCTAATCCTCCGTGCCCCACCTCTGGATGTTGAACAACCTGTCCGCGTATTCTCTTGCTATAATTTCTTCTGCTGTGCACTCCCATCGGAGGTTCCTGCATGCTGTGCTACCATACGGTGAATGCTTCACACGACATCCTTAGAGGGGAAACACAAATGCGTGCTGGTTTGTGTTCAGCGTCTGATTCCCTCATTCTCTGCTTTCATTTTCAAATTGCTGAAATCAGACAGATGTTCTGAGTACTTTGCAGGCCACCCATTAAGAACATCGGAAGAGCCCTGCTGGATCAGAGCAGTGGTCCATCCAGTCCAGCATCCTGTCTCACACAGTGGCCAGTCAGTTCCTCTGGAGGTCCAACAACAGGGCAGAGAGGCCGAGGCCTTCCCCTGATAAGAACATCAGAAGAGCCCTGCTGGATCAGACCACTGGTCCATCCAGTCCAGCATCCTGTCTCACACAGTGGCCAACCAGTTCCTCTGGAGGGCCAACAAACAGTGCATAGAGGCCAAGACCTTCCCCTGATAAGAACATCAGAAGAGCCCTGCTGGATCAGACCAGGGGTCCATGCAGTCCAGCATCCTGTCTCACACAGTGGCCAACCGGTTCCTCTGGAGGACCAACAACAGGGCAGAGAGGCCGAGGCCTTCCCCTGATAAGAACATCAGAAGAGCCCTGCTGGATCAGACCAGTGAGAGTCCATCTAGTCCAGCATCCTGTCTCACACAGTGGCCAACCAGTTCCTCTGGAGGGCCAGCAACAGGGCAGAGAGGCCGAGGCCTTCCCCTGATAAGAACATCAGAAGAGCCCTGCTGGATCAGACCACTGGTCCATCTAATCCAGCATCCTGCCTTACACCGGCCAACCAGTTCCTCTGGAGGTCCAACAAACAGGGCATAGATGCTGAGGCCTTCCCCTGATGTTGTCTCCTGGTGCTGGGTTCCAGAGGTTTAAGTCACCAGGGCTAGTAGCCACTGATGGACCCCTCTTCCATGAATCTAATCCCCCTTTAAAGCTATTCCTGTGGCCATCGCTACATCCTCTGGCAGCAAATTCCACATTTTAATCGTTCGCTGTGTAAAGTAGCATTTCCTTTTGTCCGTCCTGAATCTGCCACTGATCAGCTTCCTGGGATGCCGTCGAGTTCTAGTATTTGGGGAGAGGGAGGAAAAGTCCTCTTGGTCGACTCTCCGTACCCTGTGCATAATTTTATAAACCTCTGTCATGGATTCTCACTTGTCGCATTAGGTGACTGACTCTGTAGAGCCCACGCTGCATTTTCTGGTTGTCTTTCCATGCGGAATACCGCATAGTTGTCCAGTGGCACCTTGAGGACTAGCAGAATTTATTACAGTGTTAAGTTTTATTTATCTATTTAACGTATGGATCGCCCGATCCTTGCTGGTGCAGGGCTCTGGGTGATGTACAATCACGTCTCATCTGCTTTTTTTGTGAATTAAAGCATATGTTTCGTTAGTCTTTAAGCCTCTGGTCTCCTGGTTCCCCCCCCACCCTTCCCCCCGGCTGCTACAGACTAACAGCTACCTGTCTAGGATTATGTATTATTATTTATTTTACTTTCTTTAGCCAGTTTGGTGTGGTGGTTAAGTGCGCGGACTCTAATCTGGGAGAACCGGGTTTGATTCCCCACTCCTCCACTTGCACCTGCTGGATGACCTTGGGCAAGCCATAGCTCTGTACCAGCTGTTCTCTCAAGGACAGCTTGGGAAAGAGCTCTCTCAGCCCCACCTACCTCACAGGGTGTCTGTTGTGGGGAGGGGAAGGGAAAGGAGTTTGTAAGCCGCTCTGAGACTCCCTTGGGGAGTGGAGGGCGGGGTATAAATCCAATCTCTTCTTCTTCTTCTTCTTCTTCTTCTTCTCGATGATAGCAAAGGTACTTTGGGGGGCCAGAACTCCAGAAGCCCTCCCACAGAGAGCCAGTTTGGTGTAGTGGTTAAATGCACGGACCCTAATCTGGGAGAACCAGGTTTGATTCCCCACTCCTCCACTTGCACCTGGCTAGATGACCTTGGGCAAGCTATAGCTCTGTACCAGCTGTTCTCTCAAGGACAGCTTGGGAAAGAGCTCTCTCAGCCCCACCTACCTCCCAGGGTGTCTGATGTGGGGAGGGGAAGGGAAAGGAGTTTGTAAGCAGCTCTGAGACTCCAAGTGAGTTAAGGGCGGGGTATAAATCCAAACTCTCCTTCTTCTTCTTATACTCTGCCTTTTTCTGCAGTGGGAACCCATAGCGGCTTCCATCATTCTGCCCTCTCTTTTATCCTCTGAACAACCCTGCGAGGCAGGTTAGGCTGAGAGCGTGTGACTGGCCCAAGGCCGCCCAGCGAGCCTCGGTGGCAGAGCAGGAATTTGAACCCGGGTCTCCCAGGTCCTAGCCCGACCCTTTGATCACTGTGCCTCACCGGCTCTGTCGATATCTGTGCCATTTTTGTTCTGCCTTTCCTCCAAGGAGCCGGGGCAGCATCCACAGTTCCCCCCTCCCCCCTCCACAAAACAACCTTGCGAGACAGACTGAGAAAGGATGACCAGCTCTACTCCCCCAGAGATTTCCCTAGCGAGAGGGCCTAGTTGTCTCCCCAGGCTTCAGTCAACACCAGTATTCCCTCTAAGCTGAGTTAGTGTGAGCTAGCTCACCGTTTTTTAGCCTCCGGCTCACACATTTTTGTCTCAGCTCAGGAAGGATGGCTCCCGAGCAAACTAATTGATGCAGCAGCCAAATCACTCGCTCACAACTTTAATGCCGGTAGCTCACACAGTAGAATGTTTTGCTCACAAGACTCCACAGCTTAGAGGGAGCCTTGGTCAACACGCTGACCGGCGGCGATGCTTTTGGTTCTCGGGATCCATGTCAGTCGCGGAAGGGGGTTCACCTCAAGCAGCGAGGTGCCAGGGTCCCCTTGGGAGTCGCAGAGGGAAGCGGGGCCGAACAGCACCCAGCAGGCCAGAAACCCTCGGCGGCCTTGGGAGAGCCTGCTGTGTCTCCGCTTGGGTTTCCGTGTTCCCGCATCGCCACCCCTCGTGTTCCTGACCCCGGCCTTCTGCCTCCGCTGGAGCAAGCCGTCAAAGGGTGTGGAGCAGGTGGGACGTGTTCCGGGAACAATGGGGTATTGTTTGAAAGGGGAGCCGGAACAAAGGAAGAGCTTCCCTGCCTCCTGTGCCTTCTCCCGCCTCCCTCTGCCTCTCCCACCGAGAACAAAGGGCTGGATCTCTCCTGCAGGGATGAGGAAAGGCAGCATCTGGAAGAGGAGGGGCCTTGTTCTTGGTGCCCCCCCAAGGTGCCAGGACCAATGCTCCCTCTAAGCTGTGGAGTCTGGTGAGCAAAAATTCTACCTTGCGAGCTCCTGGCATTAAAGCTGTGAGCGAGCAATTTGGCTGCTGCATAAATCAGTTTGCTCTGGAGCCATCCTTCCTGAGCAGAGACAAAAATGTGTGAGCCGGAGGGTAATAAACTGTGAGCCAGCTCACACTCACTCAGCTTGGAGGGAACACTGGCCAGGACCTGGGCAGATTTGGTCTTAAATGATGGGGGTAAGGGTAGGAAAAGGAACTGTGTCTGTAAAATCCTGTTTCTCACAATGGAGATCCGGGTATATTCTAGAACTACCGTACTCTGGACTTTGAAGCAACTGAGGCCCTTAGGACCCCAAAATGGTTTTATCATGGTAGAGAAGCAGGCTCAGGGGAAGAGAGAAGAGGGGTTCTTGTCCTAAATGGTTTCCTTAAAACACATTTTTTTTTCCTTCTGGAGGTCACAGCCGACTTATGTCCAATGCGCCCTCTGAGCTGTGGAGTCTTGTGAGCAAAAATTCTGCTCTGTGAGCTACTGGCGTTAAAGTTGTGAGCAACCGATACCACTCCCGCAGTCGGCTCTGGAGCCATCCTTCCTGAGCGAAGTCAAAAATGTGTGAGCCTAGAGGCTAAAAAACTGTAAGCTGGCTCACACTAACTCAGCTTGGAGGGAACACTGGCCAGGACCTGGGCAGATTTGGTCTTAAATGATGGGGGTAAGGGTAGGAAAAGGAACTGTGTCTGTAAAATCCTGTTTCTCACAATGGAGATCCGGGTATATTCTAGAACTACCGTACTCTGGACTTTGAAGCAACTGAGGCCCTTAGGACCCCAAAATGGTTTTATCATGGTAGAGAAGCAGGCTCAGGGGAAGAGAGAAGAGGGGTTCTTGTCCTAAATGGTTTCCTTAAAACACATTTTTTTTTCCTTCTGGAGGTCACAGCCGACTTATGTCCAATGCGCCCTCTGAGCTGTGGAGTCTTGTGAGCAAAAATTCTGCTCTGTGAGCTACTGGCGTTAAAGTTGTGAGCAACCGATACCACTCCCGCAGTCGGCTCTGGAGCCATCCTTCCTGAGCGAAGTCAAAAATGTGTGAGCCTAGAGGCTAAAAAACTGTAAGCTGGCTCACACTAACTCAGCTTGGAGGGAACACTGGCCAGGACCTGGGCAGATTTGGTCTTAAATGATGGGGGTAAGGGTAGGAAAAGGAACTGTGTCTGTAAAATCCTGTTTCTCACAATGGAGATCCGGGTATATTCTAGAACTACCGTACTCTGGACTTTGAAGCAACTGAGGCCCTTAGGACCCCAAAATGGTTTTATCATGGTAGAGAAGCAGGCTCAGGGGAAGAGAGAAGAGGGGTTCTTGTCCTAAATGGTTTCCTTAAAACGCATTTTTTTTTCCTTCTGAGGTCACAGCCGACTTATGTCCAATGCGCCCTCTGAGCTGTGGAGTCTTGTGAGCAAAATTCTGCTCTGTGAGCTACTGGCGTTAAAGTTGTGAGCAACCGATACCACTCCCGCAGTTGGCTCCGGAGCCATCCTTCCTGAGCGAAGTCAAAAATGTGTGAGCCTAGAGGCTAAAAAACTGTAAGCTGGCTCACACTCACTCAGCTTGGAGGGAACACTGCTTCTGTCAGCCCTGTAGAATCCTCAAGGCAAGGGACGAGACGAGGCGGTTTGCCATGGCCTGCCTCTGCGTAGCAACCCTGGACTCCCTTGGTGGTCTCCTACCCAAATAATCACTCAGCTTCTGAAATCTGACAAAATCAGGCTCGCCCGAGCCATCCGAGTCAAGACTTTTCTTTCGATCACATCTATTTTGTGATTGAAGCCCAGGACCAAAGCCAGATCAAAATGTGACCTTTTTAACAATTCAAACTGCTGCAGACAAATTTGAGTATCAAGGTGTCCCTCCCTGTATGAAAGCAAAACCCATTTCCCACTGTCTTCAGCATGTCTGCCATTTTATGTTTCTGTGTTACGTGTGTGCGGGTAATCAGGGGCAAAGGCTGGGCTGGTTGGACAGAATTTAGGTCATAGTATCAGGGGGAGAGACACGTCTGCCGACATTAGTAATTGCGCTAGGAAACATTTATTATTGATGGTTTTATATAAAATATTTGTATGCTACCTTTCTTACGAACATATGAATAGGCCTCATACTGAATCAGGCCCTTGGTCCATCAAGGTTAGTATTGTCAGGGGTCATTTTGTAGAAAAAGAGGTGCAGGAGCTCATTAGCATAACACATTTGCATCTCATTTGCATATGCCACACCCCCTAACATACCGGAAGTGTGTCAGAAGGCCACACCCCCCCCCCTCAGGCGCCACTCCACAGTTGAGTGAAACTGACCTGCTCTTCCTCCGTTCCCTTCCCCATCCAATACTTGGTGCAATAAAAATAAGCGTAAAGAGCACACCCTCATTCTCTTCCTGCTCCCTTGAAACCACCAGGTTTCAAGTAGACTTGAGATACCCAGGACATGTGCACCACCTACCCCTTTCCCTTCCCCTCCCCACAGCAAGACACCCTGTGAGGTAGGTGGTGCTGAGAGAGGTCTTTTGAGAACTGCTCATGAGAGAACAGCCCTGAGAGAACTTGTGACTGGCCCAAGGTCACACCAGCAGCTGCACGTGGAGGAGTGGGGAATCAAACCCGGTTCTCCCAGATGAGAGTCCAACTCCTGACCACTACACCAAACTGATGGGGTGGAAGCTGCTGAAGGGTTGGTGAAATTCCTCCCGTACTTATGTGCCATGTGCCCAGATAAAAAATGGTATACTTAGAAAACTTATATGCCACCTTGAGCAAGTCTCTGGAAAAGCAGCACACCGTCATAAAAGGAACAATGATAAAATTATCAATATTAAAACAAAACATTAAAAACAATACAGACCCTAGCAGGGCTTTCCCCGGGGCGCTGCGCCTCTGCACTGCTCGGGGAAGCCGGGGAGGGGGCGGGGCTTGGTCATGTGCCCGCCCCCTGGGCTCCTCACTCCCGGAGCTGCGCTCCTGTGCGCTCCCGCTCCAACAGACCCCTGAGTATTGTCTAGCATTGTCTACGCAGACCGGCAGCGGCTCTCGAGGATCTCAGGGAGAGGTCTTTCGCATCCCCTCCTTTCAACTGGAGATGCCGGGGACCGGACCTGGGACTCCCACTGAGCCGCAGTCCCTCCCCTCAAGGTGCTAGATAATTCAAAAAACTTTAGAATCAACTTTCAAAAACGATGCATATAAGAAACCAGCAACTGAACGTTGGCTCAGCACGGATCCCAGCCAATGCTCCCTCTAAGCTGCGGAGTCTTGTGAGCAAAAATTCAACTTTGTGAGCCACTGGCATTAAAGTGGTGAGCGAGCGATTTGGCTGCTGCACAAATTGGTGTGTTCTGGAGCCACCCTTCCTGAGCTAAGACAAAAATGCGTGAGCCGGAGGCTAAAAAACTGTGAGCTAGCTCACACTAACTCAGCTTGGCGGGAACATCCTAGCAGTACAGGAAGAACATCCTGCCCCTTGACACAACATCTGATGGCTTTCTCAGCTGTCACACACACTGAATCTCTTTCACTGAACAGCTGGAGGGGGCAGAGGTGGCCGCCACCAAGTCCTAATGGATCGGGTCCAAACGACCCTGCTTCAGTGTCACTTCTCTGCACTGTAACATCGTAGCATGTCTCCCGCGATGGTGACTCTCATCCGCATCTGAACTTTGGGGACTTTCTTCACCTCCCTGAACTTTCTTCACCGCCATCAACAAGTGATTGTTTTAAGGTCATCAGGATGTGGGTCTTCAGCCGAATGGGTTGTCATATCCTCTTTGCGCTGGTGATGTTCAGGAAGGTCAACAGTGCTTTTCACTTTTTAGAAATCAGCCAAAGGCCGCTCCTCTACTTGGGCCAGTGGATGAGTAATGTTTGATTCTGTTGCCTGAAGGCAGAATCACAACTGAATAACCTTTTCTCTCCATTAAGCAAAGCAATTCTTCCATAATTTGGAAGCAGTGCAATGCTTTCTTTCCGGAGGAGTCACTCTGCTTATACTTTTTGTGTGCGTCGACACCCAGCTTCACGACTTGAGAAGACTTCTTAGGAAATCTCTTAGGAGGACACTGTGAAAACATCAGGCGTTCCTCATGCGCTTCCCCCCCCGCCCCCCCCCCCCCCAGGTGGTTTGATCACATTTTTTTGGTCTGTGTCTGTGTGTACCATGACATCACGCTTTTGGTATCTCTCTGACATTTCATTAAAAATCCACGTTGCCAAGTCGAAGTTGCGAGCAGTCTCACAATCCCACTAATGCTAGTCATGAGGTCTGCAATGTAAACACGAGACAGCTGATACTTACTGGTGGGAGATTTATTTTATTTTTTTTGCGGTTATTCCTGGAGCGTTCCCTGTGATGCAGCGAAGGAGGATAGCTTCTTGCAGGCGGACTGTTTCTGGTTACCAGCCGGTGTCAAAGCCTGAAGGAACGGGCTGTACCAGACGGGACAGGGCATTCTGTTCGCCAGTTGCTCTGACCACAGAGATTGGCCGTCCAGATGATCTGGGGTTATTTTCCGCTCCGTGCAACGACAGTAAAATTGCCTCCTATGAAAGGTGGGCTTGAGCTGGCCAATGAACCTGGAAATCCAGCCAGTTTGGTGTACTGGTTAAGTGCGCGGACCCTAATCTGGGAGAACCGGGTTTGATCCCCCACTCCTCCACTTGCACCTGCTGGATGACCTTGGGCAAGCTGTAGCTCTGGACCAGCTGTTCTTGAAAAAGGGCAGTTTCTGTCAGAGCTCTCTCAGCCTCCCCTACCTCACAGGGTGTCTGTTGTGGGGAGGGGAACGGAAAGGAGTTTGTAAGCCGCTCTGAGACTCCCTTGGGTAGCTACGGGCGGGGTAGAAATCCAATCTCCTCTTCTTCATTCATTTATTAATTAAAATATTTATACCCTGCGGTTCTACGTTCAAAATGATTTGCTGCGTGAGCTTGTATCTGGTCGTGGAGCGCCATAGATTGTATATTAAGAACATAAGAGAAGCCAGTGGCCCATCCAGTCCAACATGCTGACACACGGTGGCCAAAAACACCAGGTGATATTCATAGCCCTCGTGTTCCTCGTGGTTCAAGGCACCCCATAGTCTGTAACCGGTTATGGGTCATGCTGTTCCACCCCCCCAGAGACCCCAAGTCATGTTTCCACCTGTGTGCATGTTCCGTGTTAATTACAAAGAGAGGAAGTGTCCTCGGTATGAGGATCCTTTTATGCGATCCCCCCCCGAAGCAAAATCATGTCCTTGACTCTCATCGCCCATTTGAAACAACTGTAGCAAAAAGGACCTGCAGAGATGGTGCTGGGAAGGGTTGCATCTCTGCCTCTGCTCTCATTTTTCACTCCCCCCCCCCCCAAAAGCATGCCCTGTCATCTCAATTTTATTATCTGTTTGCTTCATTTATTTCATTTATACCCCACCTTTCTCCCCAGTGTGGACCCAAAGAGGCTTAACATCAATTCTCCTTGCTTCCATTTTATCTTCCCATCAACCCTGCGAGGTAGGTTAGGCTGAGAGTGGGTGACTGGCCCAAGGTCACCCAGCAGGCTTCCACGGCACGAGTGGGGATTCAAACTCGGGCCTCCCAAACCTTAGTCTGATACACTAACCACTGCACCTTGCTGGCTCTCAAAGCTCAGGAGAAGCCAATGTTGGATCAGGCCAGTGGCCCATCCAGTCCAACACTCTGTCACACAGTGGCCAAAAACACCAGGTGCCACAAGAAGGTCCAGCAGTGGGGCCAGGACACGAGAAGCCCTCCCACTGTTGCCCCCCCCCCCAAACACCAAGTTTACAGAGCATCACTTGCCCCAGACTGAGAGTTCCTCTCTATACCTTGTGGCTAAGAGCCACTGATGGACTTCTGCTCCATATGTTTATCTAATTCCCTCTTCAAGCCGTCCATGCTTGTAGCCGTCACCACCTCCTGTGGCAGTGAATTCCACGTGTTAATCACTCTTTGGGTGAAGAAGGACTTCCTTTTTTCTGCTCTAACCCGACTGCTCAGCAATTTCATGGAGTGTCCATGAGTTCTTGTATGGTGAGAAAGGGAGAAAAGTACTTCTTTGCCTGCCTGCTCTATCCCGTGCATCATCTTATAAACCTCGATCATGTCACCCCCTCAGCCGTCGTCTCTCTAACCTAAAGAGCCCCAAGCGCTTTAACCTTTCTTCATAGGGAAAGCGTTCCATAAGAACTGGCTGCTCATTTTTAAGTCTTATGTTCTTGCCTTCCTCGTCCCATAAGTTGCTTCATATGCGACGGTGCGGTTGCGGATGTGGGGGCAGCGGATGTGGGGGCAGCACCACGAAACCGCACCCGGCCTCCTCCTCTTCCCTCTTCCCTTTCCCGTAACATCAAATAATGCCTATGCGAGACTTGATGTCACCCTCTGTTTCTCCATCTCCCTCCCCCCCCCCCCCAGTCAGCTGCTGCTGGGGAAGCGCAGAGAACGATGACATCACATCCCATATTCCCTACTGCTAGATGCTTCCAGGCTGAGGGGAAGTAGAGGATGATGGGGGGGGGCTGTGCTTTGGGGGCCACCCCCCCTCCCGGCTGCCTGGCAGTTCACCCGAAGCGCCTGTCCTCTGCAGGCACCGACCCTCCCCTCCGTGCCTTGCCGACATCCCGATTCCTCCCCCCCGCCAGCCTGCCCCTTGCAAAACGTGCAGCTCGGCGTGTTCTTCAGTGCGCTCAGCCCCTGCCGCCGCCGCCGCCGTGGTGAAAACCTGACAGTCTCCCTCCTCCGTCATGCGCGCTCCAGCCCATCGAGCAGCAGGAAATGCTTCCTCCCTCGCTGAACAGGGGCGCAGCGGAGCCCCAAGACTGCAGCTGGGAAGGCCACCCGCCCCTCCCTGGGATGCTTTTGGAAGGACAGGGGCTCCCCGGTCCCGACTGCATCCAGCTTCCATGTGCAAAGGAGGGGCTGCGGCTCAGCGGCACGGCAGCTGCTTGGCACGGCGAAGGTCCCAGGATCAATCCCAGCCACCCTCAGCCTTAAAGGGTCTGGTCGTGAGTGAGCTGAAAGACACCCTCCCCCCCCCACCCCGAGACCCTGGAGTGCAGCTGCCAGTCTGCGTCGACGCGATGGACCTTGACGGACCAGTGGTCCGATTCAGCAGAAGGCAGCTTTACATCTACGTTCACGAGCCTCCTCTTTGCATGCCGAAGGCCCCAGGTTCAGTGCCCAGCATCTCCCAAGGATCAGGCGGGTGCGAAAGAACTCTGCCTCAGACCTTGGCGAGCCGCTCCCTCTCTGAGCAGACAGGAGTGACTCTGATGGACCAAGGGCCCGATTCAGTATGAGGCAGCTTGATTTCTAAACAGGGAGAGGGGCTGTGGCTCAGTGGAATGGCCTTTGCTTTGCTTGGCATGCAGAAGGTCCCAGGTTCAATCCCCGGCACCTCCAGTGAACAGGATCAGGCAGGAGGGGATGGGAAAGACCTCCGCCTGAGACCCTGGAGAGCTGTAAAGAGGGGCTGTGGCTCAGGGGAAGAGCCTCTGCTTGGCATGCAGAAGGTCCCAGGTTCAATCCCCGGCATCTCCAGTTAACAGGATCAGGCAGGAGGTGATGGGAAAGACCTCGGCCTGAGACCCTGGAGAGCTGCTGCTTGTGGAGGGCCTTGGTGGACCAATTCAATGTAATACAGCTTCATGTGGGGCTGAGGCCTCCTAGCGAGTTCATCGTTTAAAGGAGAACATTACCCCCTACCTCCAGCCCTATAGGTTTTATTTGATTTAGTTACATCATTTATATCCCACTTTTGTCCCCATAGTGAAGTTAAATTGGCTAACAACACTTCCCCTGCCTCCATTCTGTCTTCACTACACCTTGTAAGGTCAGTGCTGTGCAGTACCCAGGTTTAGAGAGCCAGTTTGATGTAGTGGTTAAGTGCGCGGACTCTAATCTGGGAGAACTGGGTTTGATCCCCCACTCCTCCACTTGCAGCTGCTGGTTGACCTTGGAGAAGCCATAGTTCTGGCACAGCTGTTCTTAAAAAAGAGCCACTTTTGTCAAAGCTCTCTCAGCCCCACCTGCCTTACAGGGTGCCTGTTGTGGGGAGGGGAAGGGAAAGGAGTTTGTAAGCCGCTCTGAGATTCCATTAGGTAGTGAAGGGCGGGGTATAAATCCAATCTCCTCCTCTTCTTCTTCTTCTTCTTGTAACATGTGACTGGCTCAAGGCCACCCAGCAAGCTTCCTTGGCTGACTGGGGGATTCGAACCTGGTTCTCCCATATACTAGTCCAGCACTCTTAACTGCTACAGCACACTGGTTTGACGTTTCATGAGGTGCAAATGGACCATTCACCTGTGTTGCACAGATCTCCACTGGCCAGCTGTTAGCCAGTTTGGCGTAGTGGTTAGGAGTGCAGACTCTAAATCTGGGAGCAACAGGTTTGATTCCCCACTCCTCCACATGTGTGAGGCTTCTGTGCTAACAGCAAAAGATCAGACCTTTGTTGATGAAGCAAAGTTCTTTATTAGTCTTAATACTGCATGACAGGTTCTCGAATGTTTGTTAGAGATGCCAAGTAGAAAACAGTCAGAGTTAATATACCCTCCCGCTTGTTTGAACCCACCATGAAACCAATCACATTTAGGATAGAAAACGCGGGAGATGGGATGGAGCCGTTTGAATTCCCACAGGAAGGTGAGGTGCTAAAGTTGTAAAAATTCCCCTCTTGAACTGGATGACCCAGATGTGTGAAACCTATGCATAACAAAATGACTCTGTGGGCAATAACCGACCTTCAAGGCTCTCACAACAAGATAAGGATGTCTCTGTCCCAGGAACTGGGAGGAGGGACTGCATGGGAGGAAAAGCCATTTGTTTATCAGTGACGTGCAAGAATGTGGGGTCGCCACTCTCCCGACAGACATGGTCACATTGTGCAGGGCTCATAAAAGCAATACATTTCAAGGTGAAAAAAGGGTAGGGGGAAGCAGACATGGCAGGAGACATGTAACATTTCATTTGACAAGAGCAAACAATGCAGTCTTTTGTCAGGCCCCCTGACAACATGCAGCTGCTGGTGTGACCTTGGGTCAGTCACAAGTTCTCTCGGAGCTGTTCTCCCAAGGGCAGTCCTCGAAAGAGCTCTCCCAGCCCCGCCTACCTCCCAGGGTGCCTGTTGTGGTGAGGGGAAGGGAAAGGAGACCGTAAGCCGCTCTGAGACTCCTTCGAGTAGTGATGGGCGGGGTATAAATCCAATCTCCTCTTCTTCTCTCTGTGTACCACTAGTAGCCTGGTGGGACTCTCTTCAGTGAAGGCCCGTGCGGTTCTTCTTCGTAGTAGCTCAAAAGGCCGAGCGCTGTCAGTGTCTTAAGGAAGCACCAAAGGATACTGGCATCTGAAAGGCGAACCCGGGGCTCCCTAACCTTTCTGAACCTGTGAACACCTCAGAGCGGCTTACAAACTCCCTTCCTTGAGGGAACAGCTGGTACAGAGCTATGGCTTGCCCAAGGTCAACCAGCAGGTGCAAGTGGAGGAGTGGGGAATCAAACCCGGTTCTCCCAGATTAGAGTCCGCGCACTTAACCACTACACCAAACTGGCTACACCAAACTGACACAGCTCTTGATAGACCCTGCAGAAGGCAGCTTCTTGTGTTCACGCAGACCCTTCCGGAACCATGCGGCCTCGTCCATGTGTCTCTTTGCCGACGTCACGGCTCCAGCCAGTGGCCTGGCAAACGGAGGCAGATGGCCGGAGTAGCATGGGGCCACAGATCGAACTGGCACCGGTTGGGCCTCCCTGCGGTCCTTCCGGATCAGGTCGGATTGCTGAAAGCGCCCTCGCCACGGCCTGGCCATGCTTGAAATGCAGGCTCCCGTGACTGATGAGATGGAATGGAGTCCAGCTCAGGCGCGGGCGGGGGCGGGGGGGGGGGCTGGGAGAGCAGAGGCCATTCCAACAGGACTGGGGGTGGGAGCATCTTACATAAGAACAGCATTGCTGGGTTAGGCCAAAGGTGCATCTAGTCCAGCTAGAAGCTTCGGCTGTGTGGCTCAGGGGAAGGCATGTAGGAGCTGCAAGGTTCAGTCCCCGGCACCTCCAACGCTCCCTCTAAGCTGTGGAGTCTATTGAGCAGAAATTCTACTTAGCGAGCTACTGGCATGAGAGTTGTGGGCGAGCAGTTTGGCTACTGCCTAAATGAGTCTGCTCTGGAGCCCTCCTTCCTGAGCTAAGGCAAAGATGTGTGAGCCGGAGGCTAGAAAACTGTGAGCAAGCTCACACTGACTCAGCTTAGAGGGAACACTGCCTCCAGTTCAATCAGACCTTCCTCTGCCTGAGACCCTGGACAGCTGCTGCCGGTCAGAGCCGGCAGTCCGGACCTCGGCACCAATGCTCCCTCTAAGCTGTGGAGTCTTGTGAGCAAAAATTCTACTTTGTGAGCTACTGGCATTAGAGCTGTGAGCGAGCGATTTGGCTCCTGCATACATTAGCTTGCTCTGGAGCCCTCCTTCCTGAGCGAAGACAAAAATGTGTGAGCCGGAGGCTACAAAACTGTGAGCTAGCTCACACCAACTCAGCTTAGAGGGAACACTACTTGGCACGGCAATAACCGGATTCGGTTCAAAGCACCTTTGTGTCTTCAGGAGGCTTTCAAGATACGAAAGCCCCGTATTCCCCCCCCTGCCCAACTTGAATTCAGTACTGTTTATTACAAATTATTATCTCATTTTTCTCCTACCCTCCTCCAACACGGTAAGAGACATAATTCTCCCCTCCTTCATTTTATTTCATTATGTTTATTTATGTGGATTGTTTCCGTGGCACCTCTCCATAGAAGCCCGTTTGAGGCAGCTGACAGACGTGTCGCCGTAATAAATAGATCTGAGCTAGGCAGCCCCTTAGGGACCCAGAAGAGTTTCGGGGTACACGCCTTCGAGAGTCAAAGCGCCCTCCCTCAGGTATTTGAGGATCTCGCGGGGTCTCCGAGGTGCCGCCGGACTCGAAGCTGGCTGTTCCGCCGGAGCCCAACATGGCCGCCCACCTAAAACGAGGATAAACGACCGAACACCGCAAAAGCCGTAACAACTGAAAAACGGTTACAGCCAGAGCATAAATAGAGCCTAAAACCCACAGCGCCTCCAAAGCTGGTCTCATAAAACACTTCTCGGGGAGAGCAGACTGTAAAATGAATTAAATAGATCATCCCCCTTAACTAAGAGCCGGGGGGGCGGGGAGGCAAGAGGGATGCCTGGGGGACCCCCAGCGTAAATGTCAAGGGGCCTCGCAGCGGTCTCCCAGCACCCCCTTCTGGAATTAGTCAGCCAAGTGCGAACAGAAGCGCCGGAGCGTGATGCCCCCATTTTCTCCTCCCAGTGATTCCGGGTTGGACGCCGCACTCGCCCGTTAAGTCGGCAGTGCTTTTCTCTGGTGCCGGGAGGGAGCGGACCCGGGCCGGGCGGAGCAGCTCTGCCGGACCCAGCCCTGCGCGGGGCCGGCGAGGTGGAGAGAATCCCTGATCCGAGGCCACCCACCCAGAACACTTCGCGGTCGTGAGAGTGGGTGAGGGCACCTCGACCAGTCGCCGCCTTTCTTTCTTCCAACCCCCCACGCTCCTTCGGCCTGCCCTGTGCTGCTTCTGTACAACCTGCCGTGAGTGATGGAGTAGGAAGAGACCCAGGATCCTTCACGGATTCCATGGCAACGGGGGGGGGGCGGCGGCGGAGGTTTTGCGTGCCGTGTGGTCTAAGCGGAGGTGCCGGATCCAAGCCATTGGGCCCTGCTAGCTGCCGGTTGCCGCCGTGACCTCGAGTCCCGGAAGGCCGCGGCCAGCATCCTTGGGTTCTTGGAGTCGTCGATGGCCTTGCTAGGCTTCCGCTGTTCACAGGATTGCGGAAGCCCCACTGGGGTTTGGTCTTGCAGTGGGACAGCAGGAAAGAGGTGGGGCGGCTTCAGAAGCCTTTGCTCGCCCGGCCTGTTCAATTGCATATGCTGTCCTCGATCTGTTTGGGAGGAAATCCCAGTAACTCTGAGGTGGATCTTCGGGAGACCGTTTGGCCCTCAGAGGTCTGTGTCCCGTCAAGTGTGGTTGCGGGGAGTGTGACTATCGGAAGGCGTCCCTGGGGGTTGTCTGCCCCCTTGCAGTGTCCTGTCTCTCAGGCACGAGCTGGCATGGCTTTCAAAAGACTCGGAACATCACCGCAAACACTTGAAACAGCGTGAAGTACCATCAGAACTCCCGACAGCCTCGGTTCTCATGAACCTCCTAATCAACCCTGTCCTAAACCGAAGAGCCGGACAGATCTCCTCCTTCCGAGAGGGGTTTTTGCAGGCCTGTGGGGTCGTCTGTGGATGGAGACACCACCCGCTTCAACTGGCCTTCCTTCCCAAATGGGAAGGGAGAGGGGCAGATGAAGGAGGACCTCATGAAGGAGGATTTCCCAGAGAAAGGCCGAGGCCCTGCACTGGCCTCTGCAGAGCGGGGCTGCGAAACGGCTCTTCTCAAGTGGAGATTGGTCTCGAAATGAAAAGGTGCCCCGCAGTGTTCCCTCTAAGCTGAGTCAGTGTGAGCCAGCTCACAGTTTCTTAGCCTCCGGCGCACACATTTTCGCCTCAGCTCAGGGAGGACGGCTCCAAAGCAAACTGATTTCTGCAGCAGCCCAATCGCTCGCTCCCAACTTTAATGCCGGTAGCTCACAAAGTGGAATTTTGGCTCACAAGATTCCACAGATTCGAGGGAGCAGAGGGCTCAGACCTGACCCGATGCGGCCCCCTTTGCCCCTCTAACTCAGACTGGAGGGACCGGGGGGGGGGGTGTGAAGGAGCTGCTGGTGGAGGCACACTCTTCTAACCTAAATTGTCCCCCTTTCAACTCCTCTTTGTGACTCAGAGAAGGAATGTCTTGCTCCTGTCAGAGCTGAGTCAGCTCCTCCTCCATGGAACAATTGGGGGGGGGGATTTATGCCTGGGAAAATGGGGGGGGGGGGAAGTTGAGCACTCCCCTGGGCCTGCGATCTGGGAGACTCCGGTTCGAATCCCGTCAGGGCCAGCAGCACCCTCTCACCCTAACCTACCTCGCAGGGTTGTGGGGGAGGTGAAATGGGGGAGAGGAGAACAAGGTAAGCCTCTTTGGGTCCCCCCCCCCGGGTGGAAAAGGCAGGGCACAAATGAAATAAGAAAGGAAAGAAAGAAAGCCGCTTCCTTCCCCCAGGCGTAAGAGAAGAGCAGCAGCTCCCCTGGTCCCGGAGACGCGTAGTGGGGCCCACATGTTGGGAGTCCAGCTCTCCCGGTGTGTCGGCCCGTGGGCCGCTCGCTGCCGTTTCCGTCCCTGTTTGCAGAGAGACCTCAAACTGCCCCTCCTTGTGGGCAGGCCCGTCCACTTGCCAAGAAGAGCGAACCGGACGTCCGCCTGCCCGCTTCCTGGACAAGTCCGCCTGGTTGCTTGGGAAGCTGGCCAAAACCCCGGAGAGGCAGAGAGGTGTTTCATTGTTCTCCCCGGCAGGTTTGCAGGGCAACCAATAGCTCTCCAGGCTGCCAGGGGATCATGTTCCACTGCGCTTCGGTTGTTTGCAGAGCTGGGATGCGAGAAGCAAATGCAAAAAAACCCCTGACCAGAGTCAGGGACAGCAGGTCTCCTGAGTAGGAGCTGAGGGTTGGAAAAAGTCACAGATGAATACTCAACCAGGCAGGTGGAAATCTTAGGAGGGAGAAGAAGACGCCCCGGCTGTTTTGGGTTGCATCAGCGGAAGCACCGTGTCTGCAGGGCATGAAGAAGTTGCTCCTTTCCCCCTCTGTGCTGTTCTGGCCTCCATTGAGGGCCGAACCCCACCCTGAAGACAGGTTTTGCCAAATAGGTGAGGCTTGCAGGACAGCCAAAGCGGTGCAGCAGAGGAGGCCAAGGAAAGGGTTAACCTGCAGCTTGCAATGAGGAAAGGGTGGATCCAGGAGAGGTCCAAAGTCCACCTGGTGTGTCTATACTCTGTGTTTCCCCACTCCCTTTCCTTAAAACCAAGTTGCTAGCCCTCATGGAGCACCCCTTGCAGGGGTGTTCTAGGAGCAGGCAGGCCTTCACCCGCCTTCCTTTTGTCCTCGGTGTCCTTCCAGGCTTCTGGGATGGTCCTTGGGCCCAGGAGAGAGGCGAGGTGACTCAGCCAAACCCTGAAATCATGCGCCGCTTGCCCTCGAGGTGCCCTTGACAACAGCACAAATCCCTGGCGCATATTTCTGCCCCTCAAAACCAGGTGCCACTGCAGTCTCGCGGGGTGAGGGTGGGAGGGTGCAGTGTTCATGTGCCCAAACCTCGTGGTGCACCTCCTGCTTCAGGCTTGTGGCTTTTTCTCCCACTGCCCTCCCTCGTGATAGATCTTGTGTTCTGGGCATTGGCAGCCTTCCTGCCGCTCATCTTGCGAGCCCGGGACGGCTCTGCTTCTCTCACTGGCTGTTTCAGCCGGACCCCTGGGCAGCGGTTCGAAGGTTCAGGATGCATCTAGGATTGGATGGGAGACCTTCCTGAGAACCCCCCCCCCCCGCCCCCCGGCCCCATGGGCCCTGGCTTCAGTTCCAGCATGTGACCGCGGAAATAAATAAATAAACCGTGTGCCTCTCAGAGTCTGCACCAAAAAACCAACACAACAACAACCGCCCCCCCCAAACGGTGCTGTTACTCATTTCTGCAGCTGCAGTAAATAATCTGCAAACTTAATCCCTGCACGTCTTCTGGGTATGCATTTGTGTTACCGAAGCATGTGACACGTGTGATGGCACGGAATGTTCATCAGCACTCCAGCTTTTCAAGAGAGCGTGTTCACACTCCAGCTTCTGTAAGGGAAGGGGAACCTGTGTGTTTGGCTCAGACTAGAACCTTACGCAAGCCCTAGGGACAGCCGCAGCTTTGAGTTGGGAGCTGGGGAGAGGCCCCGGGTGGCTGGGAAGCCGAGGGGCAGCGACTCCCAAAGCAGGATGGCTGGAGAAAGGCTATAGTTGAGGCAGCAGACTGAGAAGCAGGAGCCCATGAAAACGAGCAGTGAACCAGGGGGGAGGCTTGAGAAAAGGGCGAAGGAATGGAGGTAAGAAGAGGCCAGTGTTGAGAATAATATTAAAGGTCGTGAGGTGGATTTTTGGAAGGACTTTCTTTGGACCAATAAGGTCACCTGGAACCAATGCTCCCTCTAAGCTGTGGAGTCCTGTGAGCAAAAATTCTACTTTGTGTGCTACCGGCATTAAAGTTGTGAGCCAGCGATTTGGCTGCTGCTCAAATTAGTTTGCTTTGGAGCCCTCCTTCCTGAGCTAAGACAAAAAGGTATGAGCCGGAGGCTAGAAAACTGTGAGCAAGCTCACACTGACTCAGCTGAGAGGGAACACTGCCTGGAACCCGTCTTTAATTTCTCACCACCTGCTGCCTCTTTGCCTCCCAGGTGGAGATCAGTAGTGAACCTTTCCAGCCCAAAGGACCAGCTGCTCCTGGTTGTAGAAGAAGAAGAAGAGAAGAAGAGATTGGATTTATACCCCACCCTCCACTCCCCAAGGGAGTCTCAGAGCAGCTTCCAAACTCCTTTCCCTTCCCCTCCCCACAACAGACACCCTGGGAGGCAGGTGGGGCTGAGAGAGCTCTTTCCCAAGCTGTCCTTGAGGGAACAGCTGGTACAGAGCTATGGCTTGCCCAAGGTCATCCACCAGGTGCAAGTGGAGGAGTGGGGAATCAAACCCAGTTCTCCCAGATTAGAGTCCGCTCACTTGACCACCACACCAAACTGTACTTAGAGGAGGGCCTCAGTCCGGTGGCTGAGCACCTGCTTTGCACACCAAAGGACCCAGGTGCAGTCCTCAGCATCTCCAGCCCTCATGCAGGTGCTGGGAAATACCTAGGCAACCCATGGTACTGGGCTAGGTGGGCCTTGAGGCCCCCTCGCTGGAAGGCTGCTAGGTATGCTGGCTTTGAGGGTCATTCTTTTCCTGCCTCGGGGTGGGGTGGGGGGGATCAATGGGATGGGGTTTGAGAGTGCTTGGGTGCATAGTTGCCCAGATTCAGCACTGGCTCTAAGCCAGTCATCCTGTCTGTAGCTGAGATACAAATCAGCTAAGGTCAGATTCGGCTGGTGACTGGGGGTGCAGCTCCGCCGAGCTTCTCCTTGTAGCGCCTTGCAAGACGAAAGCACAATGGCTGAAGCTCTGCTTGGCATGCAGAAGGTCCCAGGTTCGATCCCCACCACCTCCCGTTAAAAGGACCAGGCAGGAGGGGATGTGAAAGACCTCTGCCTGAGACCCCGGAGGGCCGCTGCCAGTCTGAGCAGACAAGACCGGCCTTGATGGACCAAGTGTGTGGTTCAGTCGAAGGCGGAGTTGTGCGTTCATGTGTTTGCATTTTGCTTTGCTGGTAAGTTGAAAGGTAAAGGTTTCCCTTGCTCAAAAGCCAGTCAAATCCAACTCTAGGGTTGCGGTGCTCATCTCTGCTTCCAAGCCGAAGAGCCAGCGCTGTCCGAAGACTTTTCCCGCGGTCATGTGGCCGGCATGACTGGACACTGAGGCACACAGAACGCTGTTCCCTTCCCACCGAAGCGGTACCTATTTATCTCCTTGCAATGTCTTGCTTTCGAACTGCTAGGCTGGCAGGAGCTGGGCCCAGAGATGGGAGCTCACTCCGTCATGCGGCGCTCGGGTCTCAAACTACCAATCTTCTGGTCTGCAGCTCAGCATCTTAACCACTGAGCCGCCACGGCCCTTGCTTTGCCGGTACCTTTCCACAAACTGCAGGGTGTCCTCTCCCAGATTGTGACTTCCTGTAGGTGGGCTGTGTCACGCTCAGTCTTCTGGGTGGCAGAGCCAGTGTGGTGTAGTGGCTAGAATGTAGGACTAGGACAGTGATGGCGAACCTTTTAGAGACCAAGTGCCCAAACTGCAACCCCAAACCCACTAATTAATTGCAAAGTGCCAGCACGACAATTTAACCTGAATACTGAGGTTTTAGTTTAGAAAAAAGAACTCATACATTAACATCTTTTGCCTTAAAAGAAAAACACAATAACAGAGCTTTCAATGATACAAACAACTTTTTATTGAAAGGTAAAAGTTTGCATTTGGCATGCTTTTGAACAATTAATGTGATTTTTGCTGTTGTATGCACGCTGATAATTTGTCTAACCTTGGCTCATACTTTGTAAGTTTGAGAGCAGCCCAGCCTCGAGTCTGTGTCGTCTTTTTCCTTTTAGAGACTGAGTGCCCAAACTGCGTGCGTGCCCACAGAGAGGGCTCCGAGTGCCGCCTCTGGCACGCGTGCCATAGGTTTGCCACCACTGGACTAGGATCTGGGAGGCCTGGATTCGAATCCCCACTCTCCCACGGAAGCTCGCTGGGTGACCTTTGGCCGGTCACACACTTCCAGCCCAGTTGACCTTACTGGGTGGTTGTGAGGGTGAAATGGAGGCGGGGAGAATGCCGTTAGCCAGTTCAGGCCCCCACTGGGGAGGAAAGAGGGGTCATAAACGATATGACCAGTGTTCCCTCTAAGCTGAGTGAGTGTGAGCTAGCTCACAGTCTTCTAGCCTCCGGCTCACACGTTTTTGCCTCGACTCGGGAAGGAGGGCTCCCGAGCAAACTGATTTCTGCAGCGGCCAAATTGCCCCGCTCACAACTTCAATGCCAGCAGCTCCCCAAGTAGAATTTCTGCTCACCAGACTCTGCAGCTCAGAGGGAGCGTTAATGAAACAAAACTCGAGGGACTGGAGGCATCAGGTTATATTCGCTCCTGAGCTGCGAACTCGATCGCCAGAATGGGAAATACCAGCCGACATCACAGGGCTATTGTGCAGGCGACCAGGTCGCAAAGTACGTTAAAGCCCTTTGGACATTTCCCAATAAAAATTTTTATTTTTAAATGTTACTTACATATTTTTTCCATAACTGATCTTTGTACATTTGTTACAAGGTGAAAAATTAAACATTTATACAAGTCAATTTTATCAAGTTACCTTTTAGAATTTTTGTATCAAGTGGTGAGTTTGCTGCTATGTGAACTTATCATTTTCCGTTTCTAATTGTAATTCTAAGTGTGCACGTGTAATACCAAAATTGATTTTTACTCTTTTAGTACTGAAGCCATTTTAAATCATTTGTGTTAGAAGGTAGGTTATTGTGTTCTGACATATATTCTATGAAAGTGGCCCATTTGTTTCTGAAGGATATGTGTGATTTTAAGGCGTTTGTTGCCCTCCCTTCTATATTGTCCGCTATTTTGTCCACGATGTAATGTTCCCAACTTTTATTTCTCCATGCTTGGACACTTGGGGGGTTATCTGATTTCCATGCTGTCGCTATTGTGATTCTTGCTGTTGCTAGTAGTGTGGATGTCAATTTGGATATTTCTATCTCCAGATCTATTCCTTCCTCCAGATTTAATAGTAGGACTTCTGGTTTTAGTGGAAGACTCTGCTTTGTGATTTTTTTTATTTCATCTAAGATCTCTTCCCAGAACTCTTGAATTCTTGCGCATGACCACCAGCAATGTATGAAATCGCTTGGTTCTCCGCAACCTTTCCAGCACTCTATTTTGCAATTTGGGTGCATATGTTTTAGTCTTTTTGGAGAGAGGTACCATCTTGTGTGTAGTTTGAAAAATTGCAAACGGATCGAAAAAATTCTAGATTTGCATGCATATGAGTTCCATATAGATGTCCATTGGCCGGAAGTTAATTCTTGTTGTAAGTCTTTGTGCCCTGCCGTTTTATTATGTAATATCTGTTCTTGGACATCTGAACTGTGCTGAGGGAAAAACTAGGCAACTGTTTACTCAAGGGGTCATATCCCAGAGCAGCGACGGAAAGTGGTAGCCTTGCGTGGTCATGAAAAAGGGCACAAATCGCTACAAAACTGGGGTAGACGTTGGGTTTTTTTTTTTTTTTTTTGGCGGATCTTGGCTTTTACCATTTGGATATGGTGGCTCTTCCTTCCTTCCTCCCAGACTCAGACCTCCCCAGCAGAAAGTCCCGGTCGTTTCCTTCCCCAAACGGAGGGCAGAGGCAGCCCAAAGAGATCCACTAAGTCAGCAATAAAACCATCTATTCTGAGCCCGTTGCTAAGGAATCGCCTAATGTAGCTCCTCCGTAGCGTCTCATTCGGCACCCTTCTGTGGGGCTGATCCAGAAGCCCTCCCCTCTCCTCCCGACGAACTTGAGAGGAAATTACAGTTAACGCTGAAACAGAGAAGGAAGAATGTCCAAAACCGGAATAAATTGCACAAAGGGGCATTTCCACATTTGTTTCATTTGTTTTGCCTAGTTATGATTTGTTTTGGAGAAGGACGGGAGGTTGTCCTGCGTCCCCTTCCCCCTGACAAGGGGACACCCTGGTCCGTTTCCTGCCTCCATGGGCATAAGGACTAGAAACTTGATTTATAAGAACTAGAAAGCTGAGCTGCTCAAGGTTTGGGTACTTAACTCTGCCCTCAGAATAAATGATATTTACATTTGGGGAGGGGCTGTGGCTCAGTGGTGGAGACTCTGCTTTGCATGCAGAAGGTCCCAGGTTCAATCCCCGGCATCTCCAGTTAAAAGGATCAGGTAGGAGGTGACGGGAAAGACCTCCGCCTGAGACCCTGGAGAGCTGTAAAGAGGGGCTGTGGCTCAGTGGTGGAGACTCTGCTTGGCATGCAGAAGGTCCCAGGTTCAGTCCCCGACATCTCCAGCTCAGGTAGGAGGTGATGGGAAAGACCTCCACCTGAGACCCTGGAGAGCTGTAAAGAGGGGCTGTGGCTCAGTGGGAGAGCCTCTGCTTGGCATGCAGAAGGTCCCAGGTTCAGTCCCCGACATCTCCAGCTCAGGTAGGAGGTGATGGGAAAGACCTCCACCTGAGGCCCTGGAGAGCTGCCCGAGACCCTGGAGAGCTGTAAAGAGGGGCTGGGGCTCAGTGGTGGAGACTCTGCTTTGCATGCAGAAGATCCCAGGTTCAGACCCCAGCATCTCCAGTTAAAAGGATCAGGTAGGAGGTGACGGGAAAGACCTCTGCCTGAGACCCTGGAGAGCTGTCAAGAGGGGCTGTGGCTCAGTGGGAGAGCCTCTGCTTGGCATGCAGAAGGTCCCAGGTTCAATCCCCGGCATCTCCAGCTCAGGTAGGAGGTGACGTGAAAGACCTCTCTGCCTGAGACCCTGGAGAGCTGTAAAGAGGGGCTGTGGCTCAGTGGAAGAGCCTCCGCTTGGCATGCAGAAGGTCCCAGGTTCAATCCCCAGCATCTCCAGTTAAAAGGACTAGGCAGGAGGTGATGGGAAAGACCTCCGCCTGAGACCCTGCAGAGCTGTAAAGAGGGGCTGTGGCTCAGTGGAAGAGCCTCTGCTTGGCATGCAGAAGGTCCCAGGTTCAATCCCCGGCATCTCCAGTTAAAAGGATCAGGTAGGAGGTGACGGGAAAGACCTCCGCCTGAGACCCTGGAGAGCTGTAAAGAGGGGCTGTGGCTCAGTGGTGGAGACTCTGCTTGGCATGCAGAAGGTCCCAGGTTCAGTCCCCGACATCTCCAGCTCAGGTAGGAGGTGACGTGAAAGACCTCTCTGCCTGAGGCCCTGGAGAGCTGTAAAGAGGGGCTGTGGCTGAGTGGAAGAGCCTCTGCTTGGCACGCAGCAGGTCCCAGGATCAATCCCCGGCATCTCCAGTTAAAAGGACCAGGCAGGAGGTGATGTGGACCTCTGCCTGAGACCCCGGAGAGTGGCTCCTGGTCCGAGTAGACAAGACTGACCTTGACGTACAGATCAGTAGAAGGCAGTTTCATGGTTTCATCTGTTTGCATTGTACAGTCATGGATCCGTGGAATGCGGTTTGCCCTAGGGGGACTCTAAGCCTTCATAACAGCGAAAGGGGTTCCCTGTTCGAATCTCCCGTCATGATGCTTGTTTCAACAAATGCTTATTGTGAAATCAAACAGCCCCATATTTACATGTTAAGCTCTGATGGCCATTTGACGCTGAGGCACATGACCCTTCCAGATTCTTGCCACATTCCAAAGCAGTGAGCCTGCCGGAATCCAGCAAGGTTCCCCTGCAAACTCGGGCCTGCATGAAGGGTGTGACCTAAGAGGGTCAAGCTAACAAAATAAGTTATTGTAAAAATACAAATATTTATTACGGTGTACACGTTGGTAAATGTGCAACACTCTCTACATGGGGCTGCCCTTGTCCCAAATGTGGAAGCTGCAGCTGGTGCAAAATGCGGCAGCCACGTTGTTGATGGGCCTCCCTGTATGAGAGCGCATCCAGCCTGTGCTGCAGACGTTACACCCGCTGCCAGCAGCATACCGGATTCGCTTCAAGGTGCTGGTTTTGACCTTTAAAGCCCTTTATGGTCGGGGGCCTGCCTACCTGAGGGACCGCCTTTCCCCGCATGTTCCCCAGAGAGCACTGAGGTCAGGCGTGCAAAATCGCCTGATCGTCTCTGGCCCGAAAGACGCCAGATTGGCCTTCACCAGAGCCAGGGGCTTCTCAGTGGTGGCTCCACACTGGTGGAATATGCTCCCTGAAGACATCAGGGCCCTGCGGGACCTTTTACAGTTTCGTAGGGCCTGTAAAACGGAGCTCTTCCGCCAGGCTTTACATCTGAATCATCACGGCCCGCATAAGAATAATCTTGGATGCTGGCTACATGGGACCATCACACAGCAACCACCACCTCTATGCATCTGCACTTTGTGTTTATACTGTGATTATGTAATTTTAATGTAATTTATTGCACTGTTAGTGCCTCTGTGTTTTATTGGATTTTAACTGTTGTACGCCGCCTTGAGCCTGCTCGTGGGTAAGGCGGGATAAAAATCAGAATAAATAAATAATACTAAATTTAAAAAAGATAAAATAGGCTAAAATATTAGGCTCTCAAAACTTCTGACACACAGATGGGTATATCTCACGACCAGTAGACCGTACGCATTTCCTCAGGGGTCAATATTACTATTGTAAAACAACACACGCTCAGAAATAAATGTATGAAAAAAGATTTTCTTTAGAGCCAGGTGTTGCTTTCTAGAATTTCTAGAAAGGGAGAGAGAAAAGAGCCAAATTCTTATATACCAAATGCACATTATAAATGCATTAAAGGGCCCGGGGTACCTCCTGGCCAGCCAGCAAAGCCTCTGGGTTTCCAGGGGGGTAAAGGGGGGGCACTGTAGCAGGACACCCCCTCCCGGTGTCTCAGCCACACTTTGTGGGCTGCTTACAAGCATTTGTGTGCATCGTAGAATTCTGGGCTGTCACACTGACGCTCTCAGCTGCACCCGGGGAAACTGTGGGAAGACAGCTAGCAGCTTTTCTCAGTTAGCCAGGGAATGCAAGTTGTGGGTCTGCTCATCCCATTCCCATTAGTAGCCTCCCGCACTCATTTGGCCCCCTCCTCCAGAATTAGAAACATAAGAGCTGGAAGGGGGACCCCAAGGGTCATCTAGTCCAAAACACCCTGCACAACACAGGGAATTCACAGCTACCTCCTCCTTCAGTGACCCCACTGCGGCGGTGAAAAAGGCAAACTCTGTGTCAGGGACTATTAGGGAAGGGATTGAGAATACAACGGCCAGTATTGTAATGCCCCTGAACAGATCTGTGGTGTGGCCTCGCCTGGACTGCCGTGTGCAGTTCTGGTCACCGTATCTCCAAAAGGACATTGCAGAGCCGGAAAAAGGGCAGAGGAGGGGCATCCAAGGTGATGAGGGGGTTGGAGCGTCTTCCCTAGGAGGAGAGGCTGACGCGTCTGGGACTTTTCAGGTCAGGAAAAAGACGAAGAAGGGGGAGGCATGTTAGAAATTTATAAAATTATGCACGGGGTGGAAAGAGCTGGCAAAGAGAACTTTTTCTCCCCCTCCCCAAATCTTGAACTGGAGGGCATCCGATGATGCTGACGGGGCAGTAGATTCAGGATGGACAAAAGGAAATACCGCTTTACCCAGAGAGGGATTAAAATGTGGAATTCGCTGCCAGAGGATATAGTGATGGCCAGAGGCATAGACAGCTTGAAAGGGGGATTAGATAAGATTCATGGAGGACAAGTCTATCAGTGGCTACTAGTCCTGGCAACTGAAGGGAAATTCCACCTTCAGAAGCAGTCCGCATCTGAATCCCAGAGCCAGGAGGCAACATTAGGGGAAGGTCTCAGCCTCTCTGCCCTGTTGTTGGCCTTCCAGAGGAACTGGTTGGCCCCTGTGTGAGGCAGGAGGCTGGACGAGAGGGACCTTCACTGGTCTGATCCAGCAGGGCTCTTCTGATGTTCTTAAATGAAGGCATCGGACTCTCTGCCCTGTAGTTGTCCCTCCGTAGGAACTGGTTGGCCCCTATGTGAGACAGGAGGCTGGACGAGAGGGACCCTCACTGGTCTGATCCAGCAGGGCTCTTCTGATGTTCTAATGAAGGCCTCGGCCTCTCTGCCCTGTTGTTGTCCCTCCAGAGGAACTGACCAGCCCCTATGTGAGACAGGATGCTAGACTGGATGGACCCTCACTGGCCTGACCCACCAGGGCTCTTCTGATGTTCTTATGTATGCCCAGAGGTGGGCAAAATTCTATGGCCTCGCGCCTCAGCATGGACAGACCCTTCTTCCTCTTGGTGATTTTGCTCCCTTTGCTGCTCCCACTACTCCTCACGCCCACATGTGCCTCTCTCCATTGGCGTCTGTGGCAGTGGAGCATCTTTGGCCCCATTTGACGCTCTCTTCTCTCTCTTCTTGCAGGAGCGCTTTGTGGATCTCTACGGCAATGACGCGGCCGCCAAGAGCCGGAAGGGCAAGGAGCGCTTCAGCAAGTGGCTGTTGACGGGGGCCACCGTGGCCGGCGTCGTTCTCCTGGGCTCCCTGCTGAGCCGCAAATAGCCTGACACGGACTCTCTTCTTTCCCCTCGGTCGGTGCTCCCCTGCAGCCGCCCGCCGAGGAACACAGCTACATTCTGCTTGCGCCTCAGCTTTGTGATCATTCCAGGGGGGGACGGGGGGGGGCTCTCTGCATTGCAACCTCCCCACTCTGACCCCCAGGGCTCAACTCCCCCCCCCCCCCACAACTCACAGACCTCTTTCTGGTGCCTCCTATCCCACAGACACCTCTGACCGTAGGGCATCGTTCCCTACAAGCGAGGGCTCTCCACCCCTCTTCCGGGCGCTGTGCCACCTTTTCTCCCCCCCCCCACAAGCCCCACCACTCCATGAGCTGGTAACCCCTTTGACTCACAGCCCCGGTGTTTGTTTGATTGTATTTTTGACGCACCCCACCCCACCCAAGGCAGGCCCAGCACTTGTGGGGAAGGCTCTGGGCACAGAGCTGGCCATCGAGCGGGGGGGGGGGGGTCCCAGCAAGGGAGAAAATGCACGCTTCCCCCCCCCTCCAGCCCTGCACTCTCTGCACCGCGTCTTCCAAGCTCAGTTAAAGAGACTTGTTTTGTGCAGATCGGCATGAGTATCTTCATGGCATAGAAATGGCCAGAGAGGACCTGACAGCTATTTGCCCCCAAGGCAAAGGGGTGCCTGCTTTCCATGGGTAGGTGGGGGGGATGAAGGGCAGGGCGGGAACGTTGGACTGCAGGGGGACACTCACCTGCAGAGCCCGGGACCTCTTCCGTCCTCCGCCCCAGAGCCTGCCCTTGCCCCAAGAGAGGTTCAGACACCACTGTCCTCCAATCAGGCTTATCCTCAGGGCTCATCCAGCCCTACCCGGGGCCCAGAAGATGCAGCGCCTGGCGCGCACTGCCCATGAGCAATCTCTTGGCTCAGCAAGCAGCCTTCGGCTGCCCAAGGGTGCTCCCTTCCGGCTCTCTCTGCCGAAGGCTGTTGGCTAGGGCTTCTCTGTCCCACCCACCCCCTCCCTTCCGCCTCGCACCGATGCCTATCTACTCTCTTGCTTCCGACGTGGCTGGGCCTTCTCATTTCAATGGCTGCATTTCCTTCTCTCCCCCCCCCCCCCCCCGGTGTTTGAATTGCTAAAAACTGCCACGGCACACGCATATGGTCGTGCCGGCGGTGCCAGATGGTCCCCGTGGTAGTGGAGGCTGCACTCCGGACCCAACCAGGGGCAGCAGGTGCAAGGGATGGAGGAGAGCCCCACGCACTGGCCGGGGAGGGGCCGAGTCCCATCCGCAACAGTCCGGGGTTCCCTTAGGCACCTCCAGCGCCTCCCCAGCAGCAGGACATCTCCCTTAGAACCCAACACAGCCAGGTCTGTGATTTTCTCCCCCGCCCCCCCCCCCCTTGCCGCCAGTCGCGAAAAGAGCAAGCGCAAGATGGAGGGCAGAGAGCGGGCCTCGCTCCCAGGCAGCAAGGGAGAGCCGGTTCTCCGAAGCAGCCTCTGGAAGGTGTTTACGATCGGCTGCTGCTAATTGCTCGCCCGGCTCTCCAGGGAATCTCCGTGGCGGCTGCCCAAGTAACTTCCAGTAAGAGCAAAGGGGAAAAAAAGAAAGCAACAGCTTGTGCCGGGCCAGGCCGTGCAGATTATATGGTGGGAAGGAGGGACGGGGGGGGGATGTTTTCCCAAGGCTCTGGGGAGGAGAGGGGCGTGGAGCAGAGGTGGCGCTCCCCATCTTATTTGGACAGGGTGTGTGCGCATGTGTGGGTGGGTGTGCAGCAGCTAGTAGGAGCTCAGTGAGAAATGGGTGCTCTCCAGGGGAGGAGGCGGCGGCTACAGGTGGAGGGCGCCACTTGTCGGCTGCCCGGGCAGACGGGGGGGGGGGGATTTCCAGATGTAGGGCAGCCCCAGACGCAAGGCCAGGGCCTTGCCGAGAGCCGACACGGCCACCTTGGTGCTTTAGAAACGCTGGCCTCATTTGGCAGTTGCTATGGAAGCCTGGCCTGGGGGGGGCGGGGGGGGGGGTTCAGAGGCAACCGTGTTGGTAGGTCACCGCCGTGGGGCTCCGAAACAGCTGGGTGCGCGGGGGGGGGGCATTTCCCTCGCAGAGATAAAACAGGGCTGTTTCCATCTCCCTTGGTCTCCGCAGCAGCCGAGGGGGGGGGGGAGAGGCTGTAGGGGGGGCAGCCCAAACATTTCAGGAATGAGCCGGGGGGGGGGGGGGGGCGTAGGGGCAAGACCCAGGTTGCATGCGCCATGCTTCTCTCTCGGGAAGCGCCCCGTTGAAGGATCCCCCCCCCCTTTTATAACTCATCTGGGCACTCGCCTGATGTTGGCTTTTCGACATAACCTCAGAGCGCTTCTCTGTCCCCGCAAAGGGCCACCAGACTCCCCCCACACACACACCTATTAGCTGCCCCCCCCCCCTTCCTGTACAGGCTCAGCTGTATATATCGAAGAGTAGTTTTATTCAGTTGTGAATACAATAATACTATTTTTGTTAACTGTATGTCTGTATTTATGTGCGTGGGCTGTGCTCTTTGTCCTTTCCGCGCCCCCCCCCCTCCCCCCAATTAACCTAGTTTTCACAAATGGGGCAACCAGTCCCAGCAAATAAGGACGGAAGCCCGTAGGGACTGGACGGGGAGTGCAGGCGGCCTCCACGTGCTGGGGGGGGCCCCATCTTGCCCCTCCCTGCCCCCTTTTGATTTAATGTGTGGATGTTGAACCTGCAACCCAGCCCTCCCACCCCGCCCGTTTGTGTTCAGTTCCCCCACCTCCACCCCTTATTAGAGAAAACCAGTTTGATTTGAAGGTGGAAGTTCAGTTCTTCTAATAAAACTGTGGTGTTTCGAGTCGCATCGCCCGGTCTGGTTCTTGGGGGGTTCTCTTCCGTCCCAGAGGGTGATCTTACAAGGCAGGGTTGCTCCTTAAAGCCCAGCCAGTTTGGTGCGGGAGAAGCTCTCGGGGGACCCAAGCTCCGGAAATGCTTCAGTCACAATTAGAAGACGAGATTAAATTTATACCCTGCCCTTTGCTCAGAGTGGCTTACAAACCCCTTCCCCCTCCCCTCCTCACAACAGACACCCTGTGTGGCAGGCGGGGTTGAGGGAGCTCTCGTGAGAACTGCCCTCGAGAGATCAGCTCTGAGAGAGCTTGGGACTGACCCAAGGTCGCTCCAGTAGCTGCATGTGGAGGAGCTGGGAATCAAATCCAGTTCTCCCAGTTTAGAGGCCTACGCTCCTAAGCACTACACCAAACTGGATCCCAGTAAATGGTAGAAGCCTCTCCCCAGCAAAATATGGCTATAAATTATCCAAGGTGGGGAGGGGGGACTTAAAATTGGTCTGAGCCTTTTGGGGGTGGAATTTCAAGAAGCCAAGAAAGGGCACAGGTGCAGGAAGGCAGAATTGGGGGGGGGTGTCAAGCATCAAATCCTGGAAGGGGGGAATTGAGGTGGGGGGCAGTGTTCCCTCTATGCTGAGTTAGTGTGAGCTAGCTCACCATTTTTTAGCCTCTGGCTCACACATTTTTGTCTTAGCTCAGGAAGAAATGACTCCAAACCAAACTTTAATTTATGTAATAGCCAAATCACTCACTCCCAACTTTAATGCCAGTAGCTCACAAAGTAGAATTTTTGCTCACAAGACTCCACAACTTAGAGGGAACATTGGTGGGGGGTTATCCAAATGTCTCCCTGGCCTTCTCCAAGGTCCCAGCTTGTCAGATAGCTAGTCCTGAGGCTGCCATGACCAATGCCTCCCTCTAAGCTGCGGAGACTTGTGAGCAAAAGTTCTGCTTTGTGAGCTACTGGCATCGAAGCTGCGCGAGAGCAATTTGGCTGCTGCGTGAATCAGTCTGCTCTGGAGCCCTCCTTCCTGATGTGTGCGCCAGAGGCTAAAAAACTGTGAGCAAAGCTCATACTAACGCAGCTTAGAGGCAACACTGGCCACGACGTGCCTGTCGAGTCCTTCCGTGCCCTCCTGGGAACCCTCCACATTCAGAGGCAGTCAACCTCTGGATCCCAGAGCCAGGAGGCGACATCAGGGAAAGGCCTCGGTCTCTCTGCCCTGTTGTCGGCCTTCCCGAGGAACTGGTTGGCCCCCGTGTGATTTTATTATTATTATTTATTGGACTTGGTGATCGCCCTGTCCCGACTTGTGCCAGCCTCTGGGTGATGTACAGTATGGCATTAAGCCTTCTGAACAACATACAGACCATATGCAAACATCAGATCTAAAATGAATAGCATTAAAACCAATTTGAAACAAATTCAAGATGGCGTCACTAACAGCCATACAATTGAAAATCTGGGATTCTGAATGATTTTGGTCACTTCCTAAGTTCTTTAATTTTGGCAGGGGGGAGGGGGGGTACCAGCCATGTTGGAAAAGCATCGCTTTCCTGAACCAAAAACCTGGCGGAACGTCTCTACCTTGCAGGGCCTGTGGAACTGCATGAGGTCCCTCAGGGTCCCTGACCATATTAGGCAGAGAGTTCCACCAGGTTGGGCCAGCCGGACCTCTTTGGGGCTAGGAATCAGCAGTAAGTTCTCTGCGGAGCGTCACGCTCTCCTGGGGACATAATGAAGGAGATTCTGGACTAGAGGGACCACTGGTCTGATCCAGCAGGGCTCTTCTGATGTTCTTATGAAGGCCTCGGCCTCTCTGCCCTGTTCTGGGGCCCTCCAGAGGAACTGGTTGGCCACTGTGGGAGACAAGAGGCTGGACTAGGTGGACCACTGGGCTGATCCAGCAGGGCTCTTACGTTCTTATGAAGGCCTTAGTCTCTCTGCCCTGTTGTTGGCCCTCCAGGGGAACTGGTTGGCTGCTGCGTGAGACAGGAGGCTGGACTAGATGGACCACTGGTCTGATCCAACAGGGCTCTTCTGATGTCCTTATGAAGGCCTCGTCCTCCATGCCCTGTTGTTAGCCCTCCAGAGGAACTGGCTGAGGCCACTGTGTGAGACAAGATGCTGGACTAGATGGACCCTCGAGGACTGCTCTTATCCAGTAGGGCTCTTCTGATGTTCTTAGGAAGGCCTCGGCCTCTCTGCCCTGTTGTTGGCCCTCCAGGGGATCTGGTTGGCCCCTGTGTGAGAGAGGGTGCTGGACTAGATGGCCCCTCACTGGTCTGATCCAGCAGGGCTCTTCTGATGTCCCTATGAAGGCCTCGGCCTCTCTGCCCTGTTGCTGGCCCTCCAGGGGAACTGGTTGGCCCCTGTGTGAGACAGGATGCTGGACTAGATGGCCCCTCACTGGTCTGATCCAGCAGGGCTCTTCTGAGGTTCTTATGAGGATGCTGGACTAGAGGGACCCTCGAGGACTGCTCTTATCCAGTAGGGCTCTTCTGATGTTCTTATGGAGGCCTCGGCCTCTCTGCCCTGTTGTTGGCCCTCCAGGGGAACTGGTTGGCCGCTGCGTGAGACAGGATGTTGGACTAGATGGACCCTCACTGGTCTGACCCAGCAGGGCTCTTCTGATGTCCCTATGAAGGCCTCGGCCTCCCTGCCCTGTTGCTGGCCCTCCAGGGGAACTGGTTGGCCCCTGTGTGAGACAGGATGCTGGACTAGATGGCCCCTCACTGGTCTGATCCAGCAGGGCTCTTCTGAGGTTCTTATGAGAATGCTGGACTAGAGGGACCCTCGAGGACTGCTCTTATCCAGTAGGGCTCTTCTGATGTTCTTACGGAGGCCTCGGCCTCTCTGCCCTGTTGCTGGCCCTCCAGGGGATCTGGTTGGCCCCTGTGTGAGAGAGGGTGCTGGACTAGATGGACCCTCACTGGTCTGATCCAGCAGGGCTCTTCTGATGTCCCTATGAAGGCCTCGGCCTCTCTGCCCTGTTGCTGGCCCTCCAGGGGAACTGGTTGGCCACTGCGTGAGACAGGATGCTGGACTAGATGGACCCTCACTGGTCTGACCCAGCAGGGCTCTTCTGATGTTCTTAGGAAGGCCTCGGCCTCTCTGCCCTGTTGTTGGCCCTCCAGAGGAAGGGGTTGGCCACTGTGTGAGACAGGATGCTGGATTAGATGGACCACTGCTCTGATCCAGCAGGGCTCTTCTGATGTTCTTATGAAGGCCTCGGCCTCCCTGCCCTGTTGTTGGCCCTCCAGAGGAACTGGCTGGCCCCTGTGTGAGACAGGAGGCCGGACTAGAGGGACCCTCGCTGGCCTTACCCAGCAGGGCTGTTCTGAAGTCCTCCCGATAGCTGCTTGCTGTTCAAAGGAAGGGAGAACGCTGCTGCCCTTGCAGGTGGGTGGGCACGGCCTTGGGGCAGGGCTGCCAGTGGTCCCAGGCTCAGGCGTCAAGGGTCTCTACCCTGCCGTGCCATCAGTGGCACGATCACTTGGGGCCAGTGGTGATTAAGACCCCCCTCCAGCCCAGGATGGGGAGTTCCGCACCTCCACCCCAGACGAGCCCAACCTGTCCTGGCCACGGAGTTCCACGTCAGGGCCACATCTTCGGTGGTTCCTCTGCTGGGAAAAGGTGAGTGTGAAAAACCGCCAAGCTGAATGGGACCCCAACATGATAAAAATAGGTCGTCTTGTTTCAAAACATTTGTGGTATTCCTTGAACGTTCTGGCCAGTAAAATCAAAAGAAGTGTGATGTTTTACCCAGTGCAAGATCTATGCATTGCACCGTGTTTTTAAAGCCACCGGAATAGTCCGGGGCCGTGTGTGTGACCCAGAATCCCCAGCGAAAGCAGAATTCTACAACCTGCACAAAGCATAACCAATGTTTGCTCGTTTTGCTAACTATGGGAAAGCCTGCTGAAACCCTCCTCAGCCTCAGGTTTTGATCACCCCCCAGTTTGGTGTAGTGGTTAAGAGGATGGACTCTAATCTGGGAGAACCGGGTTTAATTCCCCACTCCTCCACATGTATTTGCTGGTGTGCCCTTGGGTCAGTCACAAGTCACTTCCGAGCTGTTCCCTCAGGAGCAGCCCTCAAAAGAGCTCTCTCAGCCCCACCTGCTTCCCAGGCAGTGTTCCCTCTCAGCTGAGTTGGTGTGAGCTGGCTCACAGGTTTGTAGCTTCCGGCTCACACATTTTTGTCTTCGCTCAGGGCGGGCTCCAGAGCAAACTAACTGACGCAGCCGCCAAATCACTCGCTCATAACTTTCACGCCAGTGGCTCACAAAGTAGAGTTTTTGCTCACCAGGCTCCACTGCCTAGAGGGAGCGTTGCCTACAGCCCACCTGAAACAGTTGCTGGGATTTGCGCAGGCCGGACTGGGAGCAGAGTGCAGGATCAGCGGTTTTGCTGCCTGTTGCAGCAGTCCGCTTGCTTCTGAGAGGTGTCCAACTGATCTGCCACTGCTGGGAGATGGCACGCTTTCGGATGGGGCCTTTGGTTTCGCCAAAACGTCCTGTTTATTAAGACAGGGATCACCATTCCCCGATGCAACCCCTAGCATCTCCCGTTAACAGGATCTCATATTGGGAGCTTAAAAAAGACATTTTACCTGCAGTATTGGAGAGCCACGACCTCTTTGAGTGGCGAAAGCTGGCGAGACGGCCCAAGGGCCAGAAGCCCCTAATGCTGTTTTGCACACCAGCCAAAGGGACCGACCTGACACGGCACCAAGAATCTTTGCTCCACAGGGCGTGCGAAAGGAAGGGGCAGCAGAGAACCTGGTTTCCATTTAGTGTTTTATTCTCTGTGTGAATCAAGACAGCTGAGGGAGTGCCGAGGGAGGAAAGGCCACGCCGGGAGCTTGGGAGGAACTCCCCTATCTGGAAGGGAGCTGCCGGACGCCTGTTTCCCGGCTCCCTCTATATAAGACGGGGCAGGAAAAGGATGGCTTTAGGGAAAGGCACCCCGGATGGATTCAGAAGGCTTACCCGGCTGAGGGGCAGTGGGGAACCCAACCCCCCCTTTTCTGAGTGTCCCCTGCCCCCCTGCCCAGGGTCCGGTTCTGTCACGGGGACCGCAGCCCAGCGCAGGTGGCGGCACCGGGGTCAGAGAGGGCCCGCCGCTCACTTCTTCCACTCGTCCTTTTCGTAATCCCATTTGGACGCCAAGCCCTGCACGGGGTTGACGCGCATATCCAGCATCCGCCTGAGCTGCATGGCCCTCCACTCATCCTCCAGGGTGTGCGGCTTCGGGGGGAACACTGAAAGCACAAGGCGGGAGGGGGAACGAGTTAGGAGCAGGGCCGAGCTGGACTCCAAGGGGCAAGGGCACTGTCCCTCCAACGGAGCGGGACCTCTCCCATGACCCCAGCAACCGGGCCGTCCTAGCTGGGACATTCCGAACCCTGACTCGATCAGCCGAACTCGGCCGCCTTGGGAAAGCACGCGTCCTTTCTCCGAAATCTGTGCTCGGGCATAAAATTGTCCTGTGGATTTTCCAAGCGCCACGAAGAGGAAAACACATCTCCCCCCCCCCCAGATGTTCTTGCAGCAAGGCCAGGGAATCCAAGGGCCCTTTCTCCCTCACTCTCCTGCATAACCCCCCCCACGCCCCTCACTTGGCAGATGTGCGGGTGTTGCAAACCCAGGAAAACAGTTCTGTGGGCATCGGACCAGGACGTTCTAAACAGCGGCCCCTTTGTTCCTCCCCACCCTGGTTTCCAGGAGCAGGAGCCGGGTTGTTTACTCCCTGATGGTCCAGGAACATCAGCTGCGGGCAGAGGCCTGGACTGGGGGGGGGGGGGGCGGCGGGGTGTGTGTGTGAGAGGGGAACGTGTGCGCCCTCTGCTGGAGACAGCACTGTTTCCCTGCTGGTCCTTAACATGGCAAAACCTGACCCTTCGGGGATTGCTTTGCGCACCTTCCCACATTTTGCAAGCAGCAGATGCAACGGAAGCTGGTATGTCCAAGTGGTTTGGGGGGGGGGGCAGTGAAGCCTCCTCAACGCTCACGATTGGGGAAAGAAGAAGAAGAAGAGACTGGGTTTCTACCCCACCCTTCACTACCCAAGGGAGTCCCAGAGCGGCTTACAAACTCCTTTCCCTTCCCCTCCCCACAACAGGCACCCTGGGAGGTAGGCGGGGCTGAGAGAGCTCTGACAGAAACAGCTCTTTTTCAAGGACGGCTGGTACAGAGCTACGGTTTGCCCAAGGTCACCCAGCAGGTGCAAGCGGAGGAGTGGGGAATCAAACCCGGTTCTCCCAGACTGGAGTCCGCGCACTTCACCACTGCACCAAAGACCCCTGGCTACCTGTGGCCAGTTCACATTTGGAATACGAGGCACAGGTCTAATTGCTCCATCTCAAAGGCTATAACCAAGCTGAAAATGGCCCAAAACAGTGGCGGAAAGTGCCGTCGAGTCGCAGCCGACTTACGACAGCCCCACAGGGTTTTCAAAGGAAGAGTCGATCAGAGGTGGTTTGCCCCCGCCTGCCTCTGCAGAGCAGCCCTGGACTTCCTCGGTGGTCTCCCATTCAAGGACCAACCAGAGCTGACCCTGCTTAGCTTTCAAGATTGGACGATCCTGGGCCCCCCAGGTCAGGGCGGATGAACAGAGGTGGTTTGCCATCGTCTGCCTCTGCATGACAACTCTGGGCTTCCTTAGCAATCCTAGAATCACAGAGTTGGAAGGGGCCACACAGGCCATCTAGTCCAGCCCCCTGCTCAATGCAGGATCAGCCTAGAGCATCCCTGGCAAGGGTTTGTCCCGCCACCGCTTGAAGACTGCCAGCGAGGGGGAGCTCAACACCTCCTGGGCAGCCGATTCCACTGCCGCACAACTCTTACTGTCAAAAAGGTTTTCCTAGGATGCAGCCGGTACTTCCCCGCCCTGCGTTTAAACCCATTCTTGCCCATCCTCTCCTCTGCTGCGAACAGGAACCGCTCCCTGCCTTCCTCTGAGTGACAGCCCTTCCGAGACTCCAAGAGAGCCATCCTGTCCCCCCCTCCGCCTCCTCTTCTCCAGACTGAACATTCCCAAGAAGTCCCTCAGCCGTTCCTCGCAGGGCTTGGTCTGATCCTGCTTCGCTTCCGAGACCTGGTGGGATTAGGCTAGCGTGGGCCACCCAAATCAGGTCAGCCCAGAAGAGGGGAACGAACTTGAACAAGATGCTGGGCCACCTTCCATTTATTATTTATTTATTTATTATTTGCTTAGATGTCTACCCCACCTAACCAGCACAGCCGGCTCATAAAAGAAATGGCCCTCTGTACGTGTTCACCCTGGGAAGTGAAACCTCTCTCCAACCGCATTCAAACCTCTGAGCACCTGTCATCTGACTCCAGCTGTCGACACCTCTGGTCAAACAGGCGCAGTGGATTTTTGTAGCACTACGAAAGCCTGTGCTCCTGTTTAAAATTACTTAATGGAATGTTTATATTGTTTCATAAAAGGCTTTTTAAAAAAAACAATTTAAAGGCTGAACTTTCAGTGCCGCACACCCAATCAGCCAGAGTGCTGTAGTGCTTGGAGAGCCAGTTTGGTGCGGTGGTGAGGAGTGCGAACTCTAATCTGGGAGAACCGGGTTTGATTCCCCCACTCCTCCACGTGCCGCCAGCTGGTGTGACCTTGGGTCAGTCACAAGTTCTCTCAGAGCTGTTCTCCTGTGAGCAGTCCTCGAAAGAGCTCTCTCAGCCCCGCCTACCTCACAGGGTGTCTGTTGTGGGGAGGGGAAGGGAAAGGAGACTGTAAGCCGCTCTCAGACTCTACCCTTAGAGGTCGCAGGGATCTAGCAGAATGCCAGAGAACCAGATTCCTGAGCCCAAAATGCTCTTAGCACCCAAAGGCAGCATTTGCACAGTTCCGAGAGATCATCAAAAAGGATGTGGAAAGAATGGAGCGAGTGCAGAGAAGAGCGACATGGATGGTTGGAGGCCTGAAGACCAAGAAGCCCTGCAAGGAAAGGCTGAAGGACTTGGGAATGTTCAGTCTGGAGAAGAGGAGGTTGAAAGGGGACATGATTGCTCTCTCTTGAAGTCTTTGAAGGGCTGTGTCACTTGGAGGAGGGCAGGGAGCTGTCCCTGTTGGCAGCTGAGGAGAGGACTCGCAAGAATGGGTTTAAAGTTATGGGTAGAAAGGTACCAGCTGGATATTAGGACAGACTTTTTGACAGTCAGAGTTCTGCAAAGGTGGAATTAGCTACCTGGGGGGAGTGTCTCCCTCCCTGGCAGTCTTCAAGCAGTGGCTGGACAAACACTTGTCAGGGACGCTGTAGGCTGATCCAGCCTTGAGCCGTGGGTTGGACTAGATGGCCTGTACAGCCCCTTCCAACTCTGTGATTCTAGGATCCTGTCTGGAATACCCAGGACACAGGTGGTAACCATTTTCACAAACAACCGGGCTTGTTACCTTGTCTCATCCCATCCGACGACAACGCTAGAGTCTGTTGCTCCAGCTGGGTCTGGGGAGAGGGGAAGAAAGTGCCAAAATAGAGGGAGAGTCTAGTCCTTGAATTGCTGCACTGCAGGGGAAATCTAGGCAGGTTTTCCTGTGCTCATTATCAGAGGGTGGGGGAAAATATGCCTCCCGGAATCCCTGCTCCCACACAGCTGTCAAGAAGACAGAAGCTCCCTTCTTTTCCTCCTTCACTTCTGATGGTGGAAGCCAAAGAACCGGCTCTCCGCCCAAGCCACCCAACCAAATGCTTGAGTGGCACAACGAAGCGGGTGCCAGTGCACCACAGGGGCTCAGCTTGCCCCTGGCAATCAATCATTCATTCATTCATTCATTCATTCATTCATTCATTCATTTATTGGGGTGGGAGAAAAAAAGGCCTCAGTTCCTGGGCTCATAACCCCGCCAGCAGTGGAAGCAGGGATTCAGCTTGGGGAGGGGACAATTGGTGTCCTTTACTTGGGGAAATGGTGTGGAAGAGAACAGGTCTCAGTTCCTGGGCCCATAACCCTGCCAGCTGGAGTTGCAGGGACTCAGCTTGGGTAAGGAGACTATGAATGTCCCTTATTCAGGGCAACAACATACCCTAAAACCTCCCTGCTGTTTTGTGAGTTGGAACTACACAACCGCCCCCTTTTCTTCCAGGCAGGCAGTCTGTGGAAGCAGCCCCTGTTGGATTTCTGCCTATCAGGCACCTGACTCCATCAGGCAGTGGCATAAGCTGCTGTTACAACCCAACCAAAACATTCCATCTCTGCCCCTCACCCCCTTCATGTACCATAGACTCGCTGCCACCAGATAAGGAGTCCTGTGAAACCGAGAAACAGAAAGACGCCTCCCAGCACGGTCTTCCACTCGTTGGACGGCTTCTTCATTTCTGCAAAACTCTGGTGGAACTTCAGTCGGTACACTGTAAGAGAAAGGTGAAGATCTGTGTCAAGTCCCTGGCCTAGTAAGGCTCCCCAATTTCCCCATCCTTTTCCCACTATGGGCGGATTCCGGCATGCTTGTCAGCCACACAGAAGAAGAAGAGATTGCATTTATACCCCACCCTTCACTTGTAGTCTCAGAGCGGCTTACAAATTCCATCCCCTTCCCCTCCCCATCCCCACAACAGACACCCTGTGAGGCAGGTGGGCGCTGAGAGAGCTCTGAGACAACTGTCCTTGAGAGAACAGCTGGTACAGAGCAATGGCTTGCCCAAGGTCATCCAGCCAGGTGCAAGTGGAGGAGTGGGGAACCAAACCCGGTTCTCTCAGATTAGAGTCCGCGCACTTCACCACGACACCAAACTGGCTCTCAGTGTCCCAACCCTGACCTGGATAGCCCGATCCCGTCAGATCTCTGGAGCTAAGCAGGGTCGGCCCTGGCTAGTATTTGGAAGGGTGACCTCCAAGGAACACCCGGGTTGTGATGCAGAGGCAGGCAACAGCAAACCACTAGGGAAACGTCTCTCACCTTAAAAACAAAGTCTAGCTCGCCACCTAGTGGTGCACGATGCTGAAAGTGCTAGAACTTCCGGCTGCCGTGGGATACCAGTGTCTGGGGGTGGGGTTCCCCCTGCTGGCCAGCTGGCCAGCAGCAATCAGAAGCCTCAAAAAGCAGGGGGACCCCCCGCCCCCCACCGAGGGAATGGGAACCCTACTTTCACAATGCACCCTGGAACAGTTCTTCAGTCCTCCCTCGACTGGACAGTCTCCTTCCCACTCCCCTTCCTGGTCCCTCCCCATGTCCATTTCTTTCCCAGGACAATCCTGGCCTCTGGCTTAGTAGCTCCCTCCCAATCGCCCCTTTTCTGCACAGCGTGCAATGTGTGTCTTTCCCCACAGATGGCGCAAGAACCCCACCCCTCTTCAAACAAGCACTTGGGTTACTTATAAAGCTAGCTGGGCCCTGGCAGAGCCCCTGGCCCCTCCCAACCCCACGAGGCTGCTGGATCCAGCGTCAACGTACGGGCCACCTTCTCCTCCTTGCTCAGCTCCTTCCAGGACCCTCTCTCCTTCTTCTTCAGGCTCTCCTGGGAGGCATCCAGAGTCTTGCAGTGGGAGACCTCAGGAAGGGGGTGGGTGCGGTCGTCGACATAATGGGGCACAGAAAAATCCTCCGGAACAATCGCTGGGGGGAGGGGGAGAGAAGCCGCAGCAAAGGAAATCAGCGGGGGCCGGCCACAGCCCCCCAGATCCCAACGATGAGCCTTAAATGGGTCGCCCAGTGAAGTGGACTGGCTGTAGGGATAGGGAATAGACTTCACGCCATGAACCTGCGGAACTCATTTCCACAAGACAGGATGAGGGCCACGAGGAGCCAAACTGCATGTGACCGGAGCCCTAGATGTGATTTTAGCAGGGGGGAAGCCATGTCAGGCTGGCTTCATGTGGATTCAGGCGCAGTTTGGCCAGGCTGGCCACAGGGGAAAGTCCTGGTGGGCTGATGGCCTGGGAAACTGGACCCCAATGAGACCACCTGAATCTAGAGGTCACCCCCCCTGTCAGAGCTACCCCAGAAAGAAGAAGAAGCCATAAGCCTGCTTCAGTGGGGAGGGCAGGGTATAAATCCAATAAATAATTGAAGAAGAAGAAGCGGGGAGGGGGAGGGGAGAAAGAAGAGGAGGAGGAGATCGGATTTATACCCCCATGTTTCACTACCCGAAGGAGTCTCAGAGCAGCTTACACTCTCCATTCCCTTCCCCTCCCCACGACAGACACCCTGGGAGCAATGCTCCCTCTAAGCTGTGGAGTCTTGTGAGCGAAAATGCTACTTTGTGAGCTCCTGGCATTAAAGTTGTGAGCGAGCGATTCGGCTACTGGATAAATCAGTTTGCTCTGGAGCCATCCTTCCTCAGCGGAGGCCAAAATGTGTGAGCTGGAGGCTAGAAAACTGAGCTAGCTCACACTCAGCTTAGAGGGAACACTACCTGTGAGGTCGGTGGGGCTGAGAGAGCTCTGAGGGAAACTGCCCTTTCAAGAACAACTGTGACAGAACTACGGTTTGCCCAATGTCACCCAGCAGGTGCAAGTGGAGGAGTGGGGAATCAAGCCCAGTTCTCCCAGATTAGAGTCCGCGCTCTTAACCACCACACCAAACTGGCAAGACAAGGTATGAGTCTGAAATCCCCCCCCCCCCCAAAGCTGCTCTGTCCCAGGAGGGGGAAAATACAGGCATAATACAGCTAGCTGCCTTCTGTCCTTCCAGGAGCTGAAAGAAGTCCTTTTCTCCCTTTCTCACCATACAAGAACTCGTGGGCACTCCATGAAATTGCTGAGCAGTCGGGTTAGAATGGATAAATGGAAGTCCTCCTTCACCCAAAGAGTGATTCACACGTGGAATTCACTGCCACAGGAGGTGGCGGCGGCTACAAGCATGGACGGCTTCAAGAGGGAATTGGATCAACATCTGGAGCAGAGGTCCATCAGTGGCTATTAGCCACCAGGTATAGATAGGAACTATGGGGCAAGGGATGCTCTGTATTCCTGATGCTTTGGGGGGGGGGCAACAGTGGGAGGGCTTCTAGTGTCCTGGCCCCACTGCTGGACCTCCTGAAGGCACCTGGTGTTTTTGGCCACTGTGTGACACAGAATTTATTTCTTTATTTATTTCGATTTCTAGGCCGCTCTCCCCACACAGTAGGCTCAGAGCGGCTTACATAATTAGGTGAACCACGTTCACGATAAAAACAATTCAAACAGTTAAAATTAGTCATTAATTAATTAAACAATACAATTATTAAAGTGCTCAATGCTATTGATGGCATAAAATCTGACGTTCGTATACTTACTCATATTGGGAGCCCTCAGGGTCATCAGCGACTAGTTGGTAATATGGGCCGTACGTTGGTAATCACTAGATGGTAATCACTAGATGGTAACCGGGGGGGGGGGGGGGAACAGAGAGGCGGCGGCCCCTATTCAAATGCCTGGCGGAAGAGCTCCGTCTTACAGGCCCTGTGGAACTGCATCAGGTCCCGCAGGGCCCTGATCTCCTCCGGGAGCTCGTTCCACCAGCTAGGGGCCGCCACCGAAAAAGCCCTCCCCCTGGTGGCAGTGAGCTTGGCTTCTCTTGGGCCAGGTATGGCCAGGTGATGTTGGGCCCCAGACCGTAGTGCTCTCTGTGGTACATATGGGGAAAGGCGGTCCCTTAGGTAGGTCGGACCCAGGCCATTTAGGGCTTTAAGGCCAGAACCAGCACCTTGAAGTGAATCCGGTACGCCAGTGGTAGCCAGTGCAGTGCCTCTAGCGCCGGTCGTATGTGCTCCCGCCTCGGGAGACACATCAGCAACCTCGCTGCGGCATTCTGCACCAGCTGCAGCCTCCGGATTTGCAGCAAGGGCAGCCCCACGTAGAGAGCGTTGCGATAGTCTAGCCTCGAGGTGACCGTTGCATGGATCACTGCGGCCAGGTCCGCGCGATCCAGGAAGGGAACCAACTGCTGCACCAGCCTCGGATGAAAAAAGGCCGATTTGGCAGTGGCTGCTACGTGGGCCTCCATCGACGAGAATGTTGGACTGGATGGGCCACTGGCCTGATCCAACACTGGCTTCTCTTCTGTTCTTCTGTTCTTAAAGCTAAGCAGGGGAGGGCGCATCTTTCCAGTAGGCGAAAGAGGTGCAGTGGTAGAGAATCCCCTTCCCCTTCTTCCCCAGCACTGCAGTCCTGATCCACAAAGCCTGGTTTCTGCAGCTCATATTCCCACTGGGGAACGGAGCCCTAACACCACGCAGGGTTTGCCCTCTGTAAAAGGGGCGGGTTCCCGGAGGACATTCCACTCAGTGGCTTCTGGGTAAATCAGCTGAACGGTCAGGTCCGCCTCTGAAAACCGACGCTGGGAAGGAGTAACAGAGGATGGGCCACCGGCCAAGGGAAATGCCCCCCCCCCCCCCCGCTTTTTGTCACTCTCTGGTCTTTTCACTTTGGGGGGGTTTTTTGTTCGTTCCTTGCGCCTTTTATTATCGTCCTCCGCGCCAGGCTAATGGGGCCTTAATCGCTTCTGAGCGGCTGTTTTTACCAGGTTTTAATGGTACTGCGGCTGCCGTGTTTGGTCGCCGCCGATGGTTTTAAAAATCGCTTTCTCTTCGGGGTCTCCCTGGTAAGCTGTCTCAAAAGCCTTCGGCGGAAGGGAGGGGTGGTGGCGGGAGAAACTGTCAAAACAAACCAGCGGTTCAGTCCTCGCTTCGAAGGCATCCGTCTGGTCACTGGTGGGAACTGGACACTAGCGTGGGGGAAGGCCTCTGGCAAGAGCTCCCAAGCAGAGAACGGGCTGTCTCCCAGAACTTGGACCTGACCCAACCAAAGCCACCACCCCCGGCCATTGGATGGAGTGACAGTTAGCTGGCGGTGTCCGATTTGTGATGGGCTGGGTTTTTTTTTAATCCAGTAAAAATACCAGAAAGTCCGTCTGGTCAAAGCCATGGAGTGATGTATGGCTGCGAGAGTTGGACTCTATAGAAGGCTGAGCGCCGAAGAATCGATGCTCTTGGATTATGGTGCTGGAGAAGACTCTTATGGGGCTGCAGTGGCTCAAGTGGTTAAGACACTGAGCTGCGGACCGGAAGGTCGGTAGTTCAGCAGTTCCAACACTGGCTTCTGTAACGTTCTTCTGTTCTTATTCTCCTGCCAGAACCTTAGTTCTGGGACAGTACTGATCTGGCCTGGAATTGGATTCTTTCTCCATAAACAAATCGCTGGCAGAGAGCATGGTCGAGGGTCGAGGGTGTTGTTGAGAATAATTTTGTCCAGGAGTCTGGTACGTGTGGGCCCATGTCAATCCATGCTCCAGAAAGGTACCTAGACAAGCCTTGGCCCCAAGCAAGGCCATAGACGCCACGTGTCCAAACACCACTGCCTCCAGTCTGGGGGCCACTCTGCTTTCACGAAGGAGGACATGATTTAGTGCAGGAATTTCTCCCCACACCCCCGGTTCACCCCGGCTGCCTTCTCTCCCTGCCTTGGCCAGCAAAGAGCATCTCTTCTTCCTCACCCTCCACCCCCCCCCCCCGTCCGTGCACTGCCACCTGCATGCCATCTGTAAAGGGCACACTGGCGTTATTCCACCAAACTCCTCTGCGGACCTGCTCTTCTGCCAAGGGGGGGCCCCCGACAGGCCGCCAAGGGCACTGCGTGTCCTGTAGGAGCCGGACCGAACTCTGGCATCCTCTTGTGGCTCTTTGGGGAACAGCGACTCAGCCCGGCCACGCCGTTGAAAAATCCTGCGCCCAGGAGAAAGGGGTGACCTTGGACACGCCTGAACCCCAGTGCTCCCTCTAAGCTGCGGTGTCTTGTGAGCCAAAGCCCTGCTTTGTGAGCTACTGGCATTAAAGCTGTGAGCGGGCGATTTGGCTGCTGCATGAATTAGTGGGCTCTGGAGCCCTCCTGCCTGAGCTAAGACAAAAATGGGTGAGCCAGAGGCTAAGAAACTGTGAGCTAGCTCACACTAACTCAGCTTAGAGGGAACACTGCAAGAACATAAGAGAAGGCAGTGTTGGATCAGGCCAATGGCCCATCCAGTCCAACACTCTGTGTCACACAGTGGCCAAAAACACCCCAGGTGCCCTCAGGAGGTCCAGCAGTGGGGCCTCTAGAAGCCCTCCCGCTGTTGACCCCCCCCCCCCCCCCAAGCACCAAGAAGACAGAGCATCCCTTGCCCCAGACTGAGAGTTCCTATCTATACCTTGTCGCTATTAGCCACTGATGGACCTCTGCTCCATGTAAGAACATAAGAGAAGCCAATGTTGGATCAGGCCAGTGGCCCCTCCAGTCCAACACTCTGTGTCACACAGTGGCCAAAAACACCAGGTGCCCTCAGGAGGTCCAGCAGTGGGGCCAGGACACCAGAAGCCCTCCCACTGTTGCAACCCCCTCCCCAAGCACCAAGAATACAGAGCATCACTTGACCCAGACTGAGAGCTCCTATCTAAACCTTGCGGCTAATAGCCACTGATGGACCTCAGCTCCAGATGTTTATCCAATTCCCTCTTGAAGCCGTCCATGCTTGTAGCCGCCACCACCTCCTGTGGCAGTGAATTCCATGTGTGAATCACTCTTGGGGTGAAGGAGGACTTCCTTTTATCTGTTCTAACCCGACTGCTCAGCAATTTCATGGAGTGACCCACGGGTTCTTGTATTGTTAGAAAGGGAGAAAAGTACCTCTTTTCTCTGCCTGCTCTATCCCATGCACAATCTTACAAACCTCGATCATGTCACCCCTCAGCCGTCGTTTCTCCAAGCTAAAGAGCCCCAAGCGCTTCAACCTTTCTTCATAGTGGTCCCTCTAAGCTGGGTTAGTGTGTGCTAGCTCACCATTTTTTAGCCTCTCCTCTCAGGCAGGAGGGCTCCAGAGCCAACTAATCGATGCAGCAGCCAGATCGCTCGCTCACAACTTTAATGCCAGAAGCTCACAAAGTAGAATTTTGGCTCACAGGACTGCACAGCTTAGAGGGAGAATTGCTTGAACACACCTGAAGCTGCCTTCTACCGACTCAGACCCTTGGTCCATCATGGTCAGTCTTGTCTTCTCAGACTGGCAACAGCTCTCCAGGGTCTCAGGCGGAGGTCTTTCATATCACCTCCTACCTTGTCCCTTTAACGGGAGATGCCGGGGACTGCGCCTTCCCTCTAAGCTGAGCTAGTGTGAGCTTGCTCACCGTTTTTTAGCCTCCGGCTTACCCATTTTTGCCTTCGCTCAGGAAGGATGGCGGCTCCAGAGCAAGCTAATTTAGGCAGGTGGCAAATTGCTCGCTCGCAACTTTTGATGTCCAGTAGCTCACAAAGTGGAATTTTTCCTCTCAAGACTCCACGGTTTAGAGGGTGCATTGGTCCGGGGACCAGAGGGCCGTTGGAGCAGGAGCGCACAGGAGCGCAGCTCCGGGAGTGAGGAGCCCAGGGGGTGGGCACATGACCAAGCCCCGCCCCCTCCTCGGCTTCCCCGAGCAGTGCAGAGGCGCAGCGCCCCGGGGAAAGCCCTGCTAGGGTCTTTAGTTTTGTTTTAATATTGATAATTTTATCATTGTTCCTTTTATGACTGTGTGCTGTATTTCCAGAGACTTGCTCAAGGGGGCATATAAATTTTCCAAGTATACCATTTTTTATCTGGGCACATGGCACATAAGTACTGGAGGAATTTCACCAACCCTTCAGCAGCTTCCACCCCATCAGTTTGGTGTAGTGGTCAGGAGTTGGACTCTAATCTGGGAGAATCGGGTTTGATTCCCCACACCTCCACATGCAGCTGCTGGTGTGACCTTGGGCCAGTCACAAGTTCTCTCAGAGCTGTTCTCTCAATAGCAGTTCTCAAAAGACCTCTCTCAGCCCCACCTACCTCACAGGGTGTCTTGTTGTGGGGAGGGGAAGGGGAAGGGATGGGTGGTGCACATGTCCTGGGTATCTGAAGTCTACTTGAAACCTGGTGGTTTCAAGGGAGCAGGAAGAGAATGAGGGTGTGTTCTTGACGCTTATTTTTCTTGCACCAAGTATTGGATGGGGAAGGGAAGGGAGGAAGAGCAGGTCAGTTTCACTCAGCTGTGGAGTGGAGCCTGAGGGGTGGGTGTTGCCTTCTGACACACTTCCGGTATGTTAGGGGGTGTGGCATATGCAAATGAGTTATGCAAATGAGTTATGGTAATGAGCTCCTGCACCTCTTTTTCTACGAAACGACCCCTGCTGGGGACCCACTGCATGCCAGGTTCTACCACCGTGCCACAGCCCCTCCCTGAAAGACAAGGCTAGATGTAACAGCCTTGAGTTACAGGAGGGTGAGACGTTGATCAGACATTAGGAGAAACGTCCTAACGGTAAGAGTGTTATGGCAATGGAGGTGATTACACACGGGGGGGAGGGGGCTCTCCGTTGCTGGAATTTAAGCAGAGGTCGGGTGGCTCCTTTTGTCCTCACAACAGCCCTGTGGAGTAGGCGAGGCTGAGAGAGAGAGAGAGAGAGACAAGCTCAAGATCATCCTGAGAGCTGCATGGCAGAGAAGAAGAGAAGAGAGATGGATTTATAACCTGCCCTTCCCTCAGAGTCTCAGAGCGGCTTACAATCTCCTCACCCTTCCCCTCCCCACAACAGATACCCAGTGAGGTGGGTGGGGCTGAGAGAGCTCTTTCGAAGACTGCTCCCGAGAGAACAGCTCCAAGAGGACTTGTGACTGACCCAAGGTCACACCAGCAGCTGCACGTGGAGGAGTGGGGCATCAAACCCGGTTCTCCCCGATTAGAGTCCGCGCTCTGAACCGCGACACCAAACCGGCAAGGATTCAAACATGGGTCTCCCAGATCCTAAGTCCAAGACTCTAACCATAGCCAGGGCTCATCTCGTAGCGGGAGCTCCTTTGCATATTAGGCCACACCCCCCTGATGTAGCCAATCCTCCAAGAGCTTACAGTAGCCCCTGTAAGCAGAGCTCTGTAAGCTCTTGGAGGATTGGCTACATTAGGGGGTGTGGCCTAATATGCGAAGGAGCTCCTGCTGTGAAATGAGCCCGGAGTCCATAGCCAATCTTAACGGACTGCTCTAGTGCAGTGATGGCGAACCTTTTAGAGACTGAGTGCCCAAACTGCGTGCGTGCCCACAGAGAGGGCTCTGAGTGCCGCCTCTGGCACGCGTGCCATAGGTTTGCCACCACTGCTCTAGCGGATTGATAAAAGGGGTGACTGCCCAGGGCTCGTTGCCATCTGAGAGACGGGGGCAAAGCCCGCAAGCGCAAGAATTCGTACAAGCACAGAATCAAAGAGCTGGAAGGGACCTCTGGGGTCATCTAGTCCAGCCCCCTGCACAATGCAGGAAATTCACAAATACCTCCCACACACACACACACACCTCAGTGACCCCTGCTCCATGCCCAGAAGATGGCAAAACAAAACATCCTTCCAAAAACCCTGGCCTAAAACTGCCCTGGAGAAAAATTGTTTCTTGACCCCAGTGTTCCCTCTAAGCTGAGTTAGTGTGAGCCTCAGCTCAGGAAGGAGGGCTCCAGAGCAAACTAATTTATGCAGTAGCCAAGTCGCTCGCTCACAACTTTAATGCCTGCAGCTCACATAGTGGAATTTTTGCTCACAGGACTCCGCTGCTTAGAAGGAGCTTTGTTCTTGATCCCAGTGATGGCCCCCGGTTTTTCCACCCACTAAGGCTGATTTTACACCTCCCCTCTAAAGTAGTTTGACTGCTGTCTTTTCCTGGGCTGATTTCACAGTGGTGTGAAATTTCACTCCAGGGGGTATAAGTGCACTAAGAAACCACAATTGTTTAAAGCAGAATAAAGCGGTATAATACTAGCTTGACCACAGGAGGGCAATTAGTAGATATGGACATTTCAGTGGCAGCACGGTTTCACACCGCACAGAGGTATGGGCAGGCGAGCTACAAATGCATGCGGGGGGCTGGGATCGCTCTAGGGGAGGGGGAGGGACCCTGTGCCAGGCTGCAAAAGGAGCTCCAAAGAGACCGCGGGGGCGGCAGAGGGCAAGCAGCACTTTCCCGTCATCCCAGGCTATTCCTTGTGCCTGTCCCCCCCCCCGCCTTCTTTTCTTTCTGTCTGGGGGGCTGCAAAGAGGGGAGTCTCTTGCTGGGGACAGAGCAAGAAGCCGGCAAGGGAGGCTTCCTGCGTGGGGCGAGGAGGGGACAAGGCCAGCCAGAATGACGCCCTTGTCAAGCCGTCACCCTAGGCCAGGGGTGGGCAAACTGTGGCTCGGGAGCCGCATGCGGCTCTTTCACATATATTATGTGGCTCCCGGCAGGGCGGCTGGGGAAGCGAAATACCATTAGCAAACAAATATCATTGGACAAATTAATATCATTATCAATATCTGCTTTTACCCCTTTTGTTATTATTTTTGGCAGTCTCATTTAATGTTAATAAAAGCAAATTTGCTTCTTTTCCAATAAAAGCAGGTAATATTTGTTCATTTGTTCTTGTGGCTCTCAAACATCTGATGTTTATTCTATGTGGCTCTTACGTTAAGCAAGTTTGGCCACCCCTGTTCTAGGTGGCTCTTACGCTGAGCAAGTTTGCCCACCCCTGCCCTAGGCGATGGCCTAGAAGAAGAAGAAGAAGAGATTGGATTTATACCCCGCCCTCCACTCCCCAAGGGAGTCTCAGAGCGGCTTCCAAGCTCCTTTTCCCTTCCCCTCCCCACAACAGACACCCTGTGAGGTCGGTGGGGCTGAGAGAGCTCTTTCCCAAGCTGTCCTTGAGGGAACAGCTGGTACCGAGCTATGGCTTGCCCAAGGCCATCCAGCCAGGTGCAAGCGGAGGAGTGGGGAATCAAACCCGGTTCTCCCAGATTAGAGTCCGCGCACTTCACCACGACACCAAACTGGCTCTCTTTAACAATAAAGATGATTGTTTTAAAATTTAAAATTTATTGTTTAAAAGATTTAAAATTTAACAATAACAGTCCAGCCCTCCTTGACCCCAAAGTGGTGCCCAAATACGGAGGGGGTGCTGTGCCCGTATTTGGGCATGCATGCATACGCTCTAACACACAGTCGTGAGCACGCAGTCACCAGCAGAGCGTGCTTGGTCATCTGTGCCTGCTGGCACCCCCTAGTCTGGGGGGGTCACTCTGCTCAGGGGCCCCCAAACTTAAGAGCCGCCTCTGGGTCTTCTTGGCCATTTCTCTCTTCCAACAGATAAGACTGGGGAGTGCCGGGCCAGGGCCTTTTCAGTGGCAGCCCCGACATTCCAAAACCAGCTTCCGGAAGAAGTAACAGAACCCTCTTGCCTCCTGGCTTTTTGCAGAGGTTATCAAAACTTCGGTTCTTTAAGGGGGAGGCCCTCCTGCCTTGGAGGAAATGGGAGGATGGAGGAGGAGGAGGAGGAGGAGGAGGCTTCACTTACCATCTCCTCCATGTCTGTGAGCGGCTCGGACACTTGTAGCCGCCAGGAGGCCTCGTCCGGTCAGGATGCCCGCCCGCAAGGACGGCAGCGACAGCATCTGATGGGCCAGAGCAGAGACACGAGCCGGTCAGCCAAGGGACACTTGAACACACGTGAACCTGCTTTAGACTGAATCAGACCTTTTGGTCCATCCAGGCCAGCATTGCCTACTCAGACTGGCAGCAGCTCTCCAGGGTCTCGGGCAGAAAAAGGTCTTCCCCATCACCTCCTGCCTGGTCCTTTTAACTGGAGATGCCGGGGATGGAACCGGGGACCTTCTGCCTGCCAAACAGGCTTTCCCACTGAGCCACAGCCCCTCTCCAGTCAAGGGTTACTCTGCTATGCGCACTGCCTAGCCAAAGGGCTACAAGGGGACTCCAAATGTGAGAACATAAGAACATAAGAGAAGCCAGTGTTGGATCAGGCCGGTGGCCCCTCCAGTCCAACACTCTGTGTTACACAGGGGCCAAAAACACCAGGTGCCATCAGGAGGTCCAGCAGTGGGGCCAGGACACTAGAGAAGCCCTCCCACTGTTGCCCCCCCCCCCCCGCCAAGCACCAAGAAGACAGAGCATCACATCTGGAGCAGAGGTCCATCAGTGGCCACAAGCCACAAGGTATAGATGGAACACTCTGTCTGGAGCAAGTGATGCTCTGTCTTCTTGGGAAGGCTTCTGGAATTCTGGTTTCACTGGTGGACCTCCTGATGGCACCTGGGGTTTTTTAGTTTTGCGTATGAGTGTGTGTCTGTGTGTGTGCTTGTGTGCCTGGAAGTCATGGTGACCTCCGGTGACCCCAACTGGGGCCTGGACATTTTTCAGAGAGGTGGCTTGCTATTGCCTGCCTCTGCCTCCCAGCCCTGGTATTCCTTTGGAGGTCTCCCATCCAAGTACTTGCCGGGGCTGGCCCTGCTTAGCTCCTGAGATCTGACGAGATCGAGCTTGCCCTCTGCATCGACTCTTTTTCTCCAGAACTGATCTCTGTAGTCTGGAGGTCAGTTGTAATGCTGGGAGATCTCCAGGCCCCACCTGGAGGCTGGCAACTACGAGCTGAGAAATCCCCTGAGGTTTAGAGGTGGCACCTGGAGGGGGCAGTATTTGGGAAGGGGAAGGACCTCAGCCAGGCCACTTTCTCCAGGAGAACCGGTCCCTGTAGTCCGGAAACCTGTTGCGATTCTGAGAGATCTCCAGGCCCTGCCTGGAGGCTGGCAACCCAGCTTGCTCCCGAAGCACCAGCCTCGCTGTGCCCCGCATGGAAGGCCGCCAAGCTGAGCATCCAGATGGCGCGTGCACTGTGCCCCAGAAAGCAGGATTTGGCCTGATCCAGACGGCATGACCAGAAGGCATGATCAGATAACAGGGAGGCGAGCCTCTTTCAAGTCCCCGAGAAAGAGGCTGATGTCAAAGGCTGCTGGAGCGCCGAGCGGGGCAGCTGCCCCAGAAGAAAAAAATATACTGTCATGAAGTGTGTACTCATGTGTGCAGGGGTCATTTCGTAGAAACAGAGGTGCAGGAGCTCATTACCATAACTCATTTGCATAACTCATTTGCATATGCCACACCCCCTAACATACCGGAAGTGGGTCAGAAGGCAACACCCACCCCTCAGGCTCCACTCCACAGGTGAGGGAAACTGACCTGCTCTTCCTCCCTTCCCTTCCCCATCCAATACTTTGTGCAGTAAAAATAAGCGTCAAGAACACACCCTCATTCTCTTCCTGCTCCCTTGAAACCACCAGGTTTCAAGGAGACTTGAGAGACCCAGGACATGTGCACCGCCCATCCCTTCCCCTTCCCCTCCCCACAACAAGACACCCTGTGAGGTAGGTGGAGCTGAGAGAGGTCTTTTGAGAACAGCTCATGAGAGAACAGCTCTGAGAGAACTTGTGACTGGCCCAAGGTCACACCAGCAGCTGCATGTGGAGGTGTGGGGAATCAAACCCGGTTCTCCCAGATTAGAGTCCAACTCCTGACCACTACACCAAACTGATGGGGTGGAAGCTGCTGAAGGGTTGGTGAACTTCCTCCAGTACTTATGTGCCATGTGCCCAGATAAAAAATGGTATACTTAGAAAATTTATACGCTACCTTGAGCAAGTCTCTGGAAAAGCAGCACACAGTCATAAAAGGAACAATGATAAAATTATCAATATTAAATCAAAACATTAAAAACAATAGGGACCCTAGCAGGGCTTTCCCCGGGGTGCTGCGCCTCTGCACTGCTCGGGGAAGCTGAGGAGGGGGCAGGGCTTGGTTATGTGCCTGCCCCCTGGGCTCCTCACTCCCGGAGCTGCGCTCCTGTGCGCTCCCGCTCCAATGGACCCCTGCATGTGTGTATGTGTGTGCGTGTGTGTGAGAGAGAGAGAGAGAGACGAAGAATAAGAGATTGGATTTATACCCCGCCTTTCACTATCCAAGGGAGTCTCAGAGTGGCTTACAAACTCCTTTCCCTTCCCCTCCACACAACAGACGCCCTGTGAGGTCGGCGGGGCTGAGAGAGCTCTTTCGAAAACTGTCCTTGAGAGAACAGCTCTGAGAGAGCTTGTGACTGACCCAAGGTCACACCAACAGCTGCACGTGGCGGAGTGGGGAACCAAACCCGTTTCTCCCCGATCAGAGTCCACGATCCTAACCACGACACCAAACTGGCTCCAAGAGAGGACAACATTTGAGTCCAGTGGCACCTTTCAGACCAACAAAGTTTAATTCTGGAGAGAACAAATTTTGAGTCCAGCGGCACCTTTAAGACCGACAAAAGGTTCATTCAAGGCAGGAGCTTTTGTGTGGGTGCCCACTTTTTCAAATAAGTGTTTGAAATCTGATGAAGTGTGTGTGCACACAAAAGCTCCTGCCTTGAATAAACCTTTGTGGGTCTTAAAGGTGCCGCTGGACTCAAAATTTGTTCTGCTTACTTCAGCCCAACACAGCAACCCCACTTGGAGCTTTAATTCTGGGTATAAGCTTTCGTGCGCAGAGGGAGAGACACAGGTACCAGCTGCTCATTCAATCGGCACCTGGAGATCTGGAGGCCCTCTCAGCAAAGCCTCATCCTGCATCCCCCTTCCTCCAACCCGCCTCTCTCACCTGGTAGGGTTGCCAGCCTCCAGGTGGGGCCTGGAATTCCCCAGGTATTTACAGCACATCTCCCGACTTCAGAGATCAGCTCCCTTGGAGATAAGGCAAGCAAGAAAACACAGTGCGCAAGACATTCATATGATAGTGGACCGGTATATTCTGATAATTAATATTCAGTGAATGTTTTGTGCCTGGTTTCTCTCTGCTGCTTGCAGTTTCTCCACGCCATGTTTTCCCAGTCTGGTTTGCATTTTATATCCCTTGTCGATCATGGCAGCCTCGGGGGAGCTGTTCTTGACAGCCGAGTCCAGGGGAAACGGACAAGGGAAACTTTTTTTTTTTTGAATTTTTTTTTATTGAAGTCACCATTTTTTCATTAAACAGTACATTCATCTTATTTTTTACCGACCTCTTTTTATTTTCTTCCTCCTCCCCTCCTTTTAGGCTTCCAGCAGACCCCCACACCTGTACTTAAACTTAGATTAACAGGTAAATTACTAATTTAAAAAAATTAAGTATTTAGCTCTTTTTCTATAACATATATACCTCTAAGATTTTTATATATTATTCTGCTCCTAAAAATGTTAGATAATATAGAGTTACTACAGATTTTTCAATAGTTAGAAAATGTAAATATGTTTCCTTTTAATTCTGTACACTTTTCTGTATATTCTTTTTTGTGAAAAAGCGAGGAACTACTGGTGAATGATATATGAGGAAATGCAAAAAATTGTGAAATGTACTTTTAAAAAAACACCAGAATTGTTTTTGCTCGGTCTTAAGTTGGAAGATATAGATGTCAGTAAACGGGCAATGATACGGTATATGGTGACAACCGCAAGAATGGTTTATGCACAAAACTGGAAGAATGAAAGAACTCCAGAGCTTTGGGAATGGCTCAGAAAACTAATATTTTTGGCTGAAATGGACAAATGGACTAAGAAACTGAACAATCAAGATTCTATGACATTTTTAGAAGAATGGAAGGATTTGCAAGGACAAGGGAAACTTTGACTCTCCAAAGCTCAGACCCTCCAAATCTCCTGGGTTTCCTAAGGCGCTGCTGGACTCGAATCCAGCTCTTCTACTGTGGACCAACAAAGGAGAAACTGAGGTTCCTCACCAGCCATATCAATGCACTCCTAAGAACACTTTCCTGGAAGTAAGCCCCACTGAGGGCGTCTCAGTAGCATTTTGAGTAGATCTGTTTAGGACTGCACTGTAACTCGACAGGATTTTCCCACGCTGGAGACAGCCACCCTAGAATCTTGGCAAGCCAGCAAGAAAGAAAGGAAGTCTTTTTGCTTCTTCCAGCTTCCTAAGGTCCCAGCCAGTGTTCCCTCTAAGCTGAGTTGGTGTGAGCTAGATCGGTGTTTTAGCCTCGGGCTCCCACGTATTTGTTTTAGCGCAGGAAGGAGGGCTCCAGAGCAAACTAAGTTATGCAGCAGCCAAATGGCTTGCACACAGCTTTAATACCAGTAGCTCAACAAAGTAGAGATTTTGCTCACAAGACTCCACAGCTTAGAAGGAGCACTGGACGCAGCGGTGTCCCCTCTAAGCCGAGTTCGTGTGAGCTAGCTCACAGTTTTTTAGCCTCCTGTTCACACCTTTCAGTCTGAGTTCAGGAAGGAGGGCTCCAGAGCAAAGTAATTCACGCAGCAGCCAAAACGCTCGCACACAGCTTTAATGCCAGTAGCTCACCAAGTGGAATTTCTGCTCACAAGACTCCACAGCTTAGAGGGAGCATTGGTCCCTGCTACCGCTGGTGAGCACCCCCTCAACCCAGCGGCTCCCCGGAAGTGTGGGGGGCGGGAACTCCACGCTGAGTGACCTCTAGTGGGGGTGGGGTGGGCACCAGGGTGTGCATAGGCCTGGGGTCGGGTCCCAGCTGCCCAGCTCTCTAGGGGGCAGCCCCAGAGGGGGACGGGACCCCCCCGGATCCCAACAGTTTTGCCCAGATCTTACTGGGGGGGGGGGCTCCAATGAGGCTGGGGGGCACCAGCAACCCCTCGCGGCGCAAACTTCCTCTGCGGGTCGGCTTGCCAACCTCCCGGCGGGCCCTGGAGACCCCTCCCCCCCCCCCCCGCGCTAGTGCAACTGATTTCCCGGCGGCGGCGGAGGTCGTCTCCCCCTGGAGAAAATGTCTGCGTTGGAGGGTGGACCCCCACCGAAGCCCCCTCCCCAAACCCCGTCTTTCTCAGGGCCCCCCCCCCGCCCCAAATCTCCAGGTCTTTCCCAACCCACAGTTGGCAAACCCTATGGAATTGCACGCGAGGAAGCCCCCCCCCTCGTAGCCTCCCCTTTCTCCGCCAGCCCCCGCCCGCGGCTTCCGACGTGCCAGGCTCGCGTGTCGGCTTGCGTGTCGCGGCCGGGACTCACCGTAGGGCAAGGCGGGAGCGGCGGCGGCGGCGGCGGGAAATGGAGGCGAGGCCGGGCTTCCTCCGACCAGCGCCGCAGGCTGGAGCCTTCCCTAACATCTTCTAGCAGGGGGCCGGCCCGGCCCAGGCCCTGCCCCTTCCCCAGCCCCCGCAAGGAGGAGCGGCTCTGGAGCTAAGCTGCTGCGGAACGGCTTCGGGGATCGCCCGGTTGGGAACAGAAAGAGACCCCCCCCCCCGCCAGCGTTTCTTCCGGCCCCCTCCCTCCCAGGCTGGACCCAAACGGATGTAATTGACTTTTATTTAATTAGTTGCGCGCGCCCCCAGGCCCCCTCCCCCCAAAATCCCTAGCTATGGGGCTGCCCCCCCTAGCCAGACTCCCCCGCCCCTTCTCAAGAGAGGCAGAGAGATGAGAGTCCTGGAAGCCCCCCCCCCCCCCGGGCGGGCTCCCACCTTCCAACTAGCTGCCTTGTGCTTTCCCCCATGTTAATATTATAGAATTACAGGGTGGAAAGGTCCTAGGGTTGCCAAGTCCGGGTTGGAAAATACCTGGAGACTTTGGGGGTGGAGTTAGGAGAGGGCGGGGTTTGGGGAGGGGAGGGGCCTCAGCAGGGTCCAATGCCATAGAGTCCACCCTCCAAAGCAGCCATTTTCTCCAGGGGGGCTGATCTCTGCCAGCTGGGGATCAGTTGTCAAAGCAGGGGATCCCCAGGCCCACCTGGAGGCTGACAACCCTAAAGGGTCCACAGAGGCCATCCAGTCCAACCCCCTGCTCAATGCAGCCCTGGACTTCCTTGGTTGGTCTCCCATTCAAGGACTAACCAGAGCTGACCCTGCTTAGCTTTCAAGATTGGACGATCCTGGGCCCCCCCAGGTCGGGGCAGATGAACCGAGGTAGTTTGCCATAGTCTGCCTCTGCATGACAACTCTGGGCTTTCTTAGCAATCCTAGAATCACAGAGTTGGAAGGGGCTACACGGGCCATCTAGTCCAGCCCCCTGCTCAATGCAGGATCAGCCTAGAGCAGGGGTGGGCAATTGTTTTGGCTCGGGGGCCACTGTGTGAGAGCGGAGGTTAGCGGAGGGCCGCACCTTTTAAAATGATTGCATTCATTAGTTAACTTTGCATTTCAGAAAAAGTATAAATTGTATCACAAAAATCAATAAATATAAATTAAATAAAATAGTGGTAGTTTCATTCAATTTATTTATTGTGCTAATTTCATATCATCTATAGCTGCAAGCACATTTAATTTTAGAATCCGTTTAATGAGACAAATGTACCCTATCACACTTTTCTAGAATTTTTTTGAAACCAGGAGTGAGATGGCTTGTTGAGATTCTCATCACCGCCGGCAAGTTAATGTCTGTCAAAGAGCATCTATATTTACTCTTGTTGATCTTCATGCAAGAAGAACTTTGCTCACAAATATATGTCGACCCAAATAGAGAGAACATTTTCCCAGCAAATTTCTTCATACATGGAAATTTTTTCAGCAGACAAAGATTTGTAAAAGTCAACTAATGTCACAGCATTAAACATTTCTTTCGCAGTGTGATCTGACGGCATGTCAATAAGTTCAAGCTGCAGCTTCTCAGGTGCTGCATCAATATCAGCAGTGATGGGACGAGAGAGCAAATTGAATTTAGGCTCAATTTTCTGGAAGTCCTGAAATCTTCTTGGCGGGCCGCAAAAAACTCTGTGGCGGGCCACATGTGGGCTCCCGGGCCGCAATTTGCCCACCCCTGACCTACAGCATCCCTGACAAGGGTCTGTCCAGCCGCTGCTTGAAGACTGCCAGGGAGGGGGAACTCTCCACCACCTCCCTGGGGAGCCCATTCCACTGTAGCGTCAGCTCTGGCTGTCAAAAAGGTTTTTCTAGGATCCAGGCGGACCCTTAGCAGGGACCCATTCTTGCGAGTCCTCTCCTCTGCTGCCAACAGGAGCAGCTCCCTGCCCTCCTCCAAGTGACAGCCCTTCAAAGACTTCAAGAGGGAGCCATCCTGTTCCCCCTCTGCCTCTTCTCAAGACTGAACTTTCCCAAGTCCCTCAGCCTTTCCTCGTAGGACTTCCTGGTCTCCAGGCCCCCGATCATCCATTCTGTCCACATCCCTTTTGTAGTGAGGCCTCCAGAACCTCACACAAGACTCCAGGGGCAGCCTAACCAATGCAGCGTACAGCGGGGCTGTGACATCTTGCGATTTGAAGGTGCCGGGGGGGGGGGGGGCAACAGTGGGAGAGTTTTTTAGCCTCCGGCTCACCCATTTCTGCCTTAGCTCAGGAAGGATGGCTCCAGAGCAAACTAAAGAGAGCCAGTTTGGTGTAGTGGTTAAGTGCGCGGACTCTAACCTGGGAGAACCGGGTTTGATTCCCCACTCCTCCACTTGGACCTGGCTGGATGACCTTGGGCAAGCCATAGCTCTGTACCAGCTGTTCCCTCAAGGACAGCTTGGGAAAGAGCTCTCTCAGCCCCACCCACCTCCCAGGGTGCCTGTTGTGGGGAGGGGAAGGGAAAAGGAGTTTGTAAGCCGCTCTGAGACTCCCTTGGGGAGTGGAGGGCGGGGTATAAATCCAATCTCTTCTTCTTCTTCTAACTGATGCAGCAGCCAAAGCGCGTACTCATCACTTTAGTGCCAGTAGCTCACAAAGTAGAATTTTTGCTCGCAAGACTCCACAGCTTAGCGGGAGCATTGGTCCAGAGCCTTCGACCATCAAAATCCAAGCTAGTCTCTCTCCTTCAGTCCCTTCCCCCAGTTATAGTTTTTGTGGCCAACTAGCCTCAGGTGATGACAATGCAATCAGAACACGTTCTTGTCGGAACCTTCTAGAAAATCTCGTCACTCCTGACTTCCCCTCCCATCCTACGGGCCGCGTGTTCTCACGAGGAGCTCATTATCACATTCCTAACCCTGGCCTTAGAATCATACATAGAATGTTTGAGTTGCAAGGGACCCTGCAGGTCATCTAGTCCAACCCCCTGCACTCTGCAGGAGCAGAGCCGAAAGATAGCCATACAACATACCCGAAAGATGGTCGTTCAGCCTCCGCTTGAAAACGTCCAGTGAAGGAGCATCCACCACGTCCCGAGGCAGGCTGTTCCACTGCTCAACCACTCTTGCAGTGAGGAAGTTCCTCCTGATATTTAGGCGGCATCAACTCCCTTGTCATTTCCACCCCTTAAATCTAGTCTTGTGATCCAAAACCAGGGGTCATTTTGTAGAAAAAGAGGTGCAGGAGCTTATTAGCATAACTCATTTGCATATGCCACACCCCCTAACATACCGGAAGTGTGTCAGAAGGCAACACCCACCCCTCAGGCTCCACTCCACAGGTGAGTGAAACTGACCTGCTCTTCCTCCGTTCCCTCCCCCATCCAATACTTTGTGCAATAAAAATAAGCGTCAAGAACACACCCTCATTCTCTTCCTGCTCCCTTGAAACCACCAGGTTTCAAGTAGACTTGAGATACCCAGGACATGTGTACCATCCCTTCCCCTTCCCCTCCCCACAACAAGACACCCTGTGAGGTAGGCGGGGCTGAGAGAGGTCTTTTGAGAACTGCTCATGAGAGAACAGCTCTGAGAGAACTTGTGACTGGCCCAAGGTCACACCAGCAGCTGCATGTGGAGGAGGAGTGGGGAATCAAACCCGGTTCTCCCAGATGAGAATCCAACTCCTGACCACTACACCAAACTGATGGTGTGGAAGCTGCTGAAGGGTTGGTGAAATTTCTCCAGTACTTATGTGCCATGTGCCCAGATAAAAAATGGTATACTTAGAAAATTTATATGCCACCTTGAGCAAGTCTCTGGAAAAGCAGCACACAGTCATAAAAGGAACAATGATAAAATTATCAATATTAAAACAAAACATTAAAATCAATAAAGACCCTAGCAGGGCTTTCCCCGGGGCGCTGCGCCTCTGCACTGCTCGGGGAAGCCGAGGAGGGGGCGGGGCTTGGTCATGTGCCCGCCCCCTGGGCTCCTCACTCCCGGAGCTGCGCTCCTGTGCGCTCCCGCTCCAACGGACCCCTGGTTTAATTAGATTTAGGCAGAGTATGCCACAAACTTTGTTCGTCTTTAAGGTGCTCCTGGACGCTTGCTCTTTTCTACTGCTGCAGAAAGACTAACACGGCTACCCACCCTGATCGAACGCTGCTTAGCTTCTAAGATCTGATGGGGTCGGCCTAGCCTGGGCCATTCAGGTCAAAGCAAGAGATATTCAAAGGTGGTTTGCCATTGCGCGGCTTTGCATAGCGACCCAGAACTTCCTTGGAGGTCTCCCATCCAAGTACTAACCACAGGCAAGCCTGCTTAGCTTCCAAGATCTAATAAGATCAGGCCGTCCAAGTCAGGGTAGACGAACAGCAGTGGTTTGCCCTTGCTTGCCTCTGCCTAGCAACCCTGGGCTTCCTCAGTGGTCTCCCATTCAAGTACTGGCCAGGGCCGACCCTACTTAGCTGCCAAGATCTGGTGAGATCAGGTTAGCCTTTGTTAATCAGAACACCAGGGGTCCGTTAGAGCGGGAGCGCACAGGAGCGTAGCTCCAGGAGTGAGAAGCCCAGGGGGCGGGCACATGACCAAGCCCCGTCCCCTCCTCGGCTTCCCCAAGCAGTGCAGAGGCGCAGCGCCCCAGGGAAAGCCCTGCTAGGGTTTTTATTGTTTTTAATGTTTTGTTTTAATTTTGGTAATTTTATCATTGCTCCTTTTATGACTGTGTGCTGCTTTTCCAGAGACTTGCTCAAGGTGGCATATAAATTTTCTAAGTATACCATTTTTTATCTGGGCACATGGCACATAAGTACTGGAGAAATTTCACCAACCCTTCAGCAGCTTCCACCCCATCAGTTTGGTGTAGTGGTCAGGAGTTGGACTCTAATCTGGGAGAACCGGGTTTGATTCCCCACGCCTCCACATGCAGCTGCTGGTGTGACCTTGGGCCAGTCACAAGTTCTCTCAGAGCTGTTCTCTCATGAGCAGTTCTCAAAAGACCTCTCTCAGTCCCACCTACCTCCCAGGGTGTCTTGTTGTGGGGAGGGGAAGGGGAAGGGATGGGCGGTGCACATGTCCTGGGTATCTCAAGTCTACTTGAAACCTGGTGGTTTCTAGGGAGCAGGAAGAGAATGAGGGTGTGTTCTTGACGCTTATTTTTATTGCACCAAGTATTGGATGGGGAAGGGAAGGGAGGAAGAGCAGGTCAGTTTCACTCAGCTGTGGAGTGGAGCCTGAGGGGTGGGTGTTGCCTTCTGACCCACTTCTGGTATGTTAGGGGGTGTGGCATATGCAAATGAGTTATGCAAATGAGTTATGCTAATGAGCTCCTGCACCTCTTTTTCTACGAAATGACCCCTGCAGAACACATTCTTGTCGGAACCTTCTAGACCTGGGCCAGCCAAGTCAGGGCAAAATAGTAAGATAGGCAGCATGAATCATGGAACCAAACAGGTTAAAAACAAACCATGTATCCCAATATGTATCTTAAAAGGATAAGAAGGGAGGGGGGAAAATCAGCTAAAACCTTGGCAAAACCACCACATTCTCCACCAGAACTGGAAACTCAAAAAATTTTGGTGCCTGGCAAAGTTTTTGGGGGCAAACATTCCACATCTGGAGGGGCCACTGCTGAAAAGTCTACGTTCTCTGAAACAGCGCCCCTCGCCTCCCGAAAAGGAGGGGTGCATGCAAGGGCCCTGAAGAGACGCTTAACTGACCACAGGAAGCGACAACCTTTTCGTGGGATGGCGACGACGGGGAATGGGGAAGTCTGGATGTGGGTAGAAAGAGATCCGAGATCTGAATATTGGAGACACGTTCTTGAACCCCATGCAGGAGACTCTGCCTTTTAGTACTGGAAAAAGAAAGAGCGTCCTGCCCACCCACCCCCCCGCTTTAAAAAAGAGCTCTCTGGAACTCGCAAAATGGCATCGTCGAGGGAGGGCTCACATTGAGAGAGTCCTACAGAGTCAGTCACCAACAAGTGTCCTGAAACAGGAATTCTTTATTGAGAAAGGTCTGCTATGGTCATCTACACGTCCTGTGTTAGTAACGGCGGGTACCGCCTCAAGCAGGACAATGACACAGAATTCAAAAAAGGGGTCTGTTAATGCATGGCAACCAATCATCATGTCAGATAAAAGGCGCTCAAAATACTGGTTTACAGTTCCCAGGGAAAAAGCGGGAAGAAAAAGAGTCAGACAGGAGAAGAGATACATGGGCCGACACTAACAGTCTCTCAAGGTCGGAGCAGCTCGGAGAGGGATAAGCATGCCAGGAGAAATATAACATAACATTCCACAGTCCTGACGTCCAGGATGCATCCATCCCACCTCCCGGGCAGAAGATGGCAGCATTAGCTGACACACGTCCCTTGTGGTAGTGACGGCACAGACACGGCCCAATACGTGGCCAACGTCACATTTTCTGTTATCTTCATTTCAGCATTGAAATGCAGGACAAACACAATGGCCAGCAATACGTGTGGCTGCCTGCCAAGGGGCACATCTGCTGCCGATTCCCCTGCCATCGTGCAGGTGACTGCGGGGCCGTCCCTGCACGAATCTAACGTGGCCTGGAATGGCCCAGAATATGCCCCAAGATTTCCAGTTCTGGATCACGCAATCACTGTCCAGGGTGATTACAGATGCTGCTGGATTTTTGCTCCAATGCACAGCCGGATTCTGAAGGCGAATGTGCCGGGCCTGGCCTCGGGGTGGGATTTGGGGGGTCTCTGCATTTCCTTCCTTCCGCGCAGTTCATAGTGGCTACAGAGCAGCAGGGAGCTCGTGGTGGAGATCAGTAGCGACCAGCAGAAGGCCCTGTGGGGAGAAAAGCATCTGGTCAAATAAGATGGTAAGATCAGTGGGTGCTAGACCAAATCGACCAGATCACGGCATCCGGCCCCATCACTCCTGGGCAAATAGAAGGGGAAGTCGTGGAAGCAGCGACAGACTTCACCCTCCTGGGATCCAAGACCGCTGCAGACGGTGAGTGCGGCCATGGAATTAAAAGACGCCTGCTCCTTGGGAGGAAAGCGATGGCAAACCTAGACAGCATAATAAAAAAGTAGAGACATCACCCTGCCAACAAAAGTCCGTACGGTCAAAGCAATGGTATTCCCAGTAGCAGGGGTCATTTCGAGCAGGAGCTTGGGGGAGCGCAGCTCCGGGAGTTGGTGCCAGCCCCCCCCCCCCCAGGGGGGAATGCCTGCTTGTGTCCTGGCTGCAGCAAAATGACCCCCGTCCCCTGGAAAGGTCCTTGCCCCTCCCACCAGCCTTCTGAAGGCTTCAGCCACCACTGAAGCTATCCTCCCAGAATAGTGGTATTTCTGAGGCCTGGATTAGTAGCGGTCCCCTCTCTGCCAGCTCTTTTCTTTCTTTCTTTCTTTCTTTCTTTCTTTCTTTCTTTCTTTCTTTCTTTCTTTCTTTCTTTCTTTCTTTCTTTCTTTCTTTCTCTCTCTCTCTTTCTCTCTCTCTCTTGCCTTCTGACATACTTTCGGTGATGTCAGGTGGTGTACCATATGCAAATGAGTTGTGCTAATGAGTTATGCTAATGAGCTCCTGCGCTTCTTTTTCTACAAAATGACCCCTGCTCAGTAGTAATGAATGGCTGCGAGAGTTGGATCATAAGGAAGGCCGAGCGCCAAAGAATAGATGCTTTTGAATTATGGTGCTGGAGAAGACTCTTGAGAGTCCCTTGGACTGCAAGGAGATCCAATCAGTCAATCCTAAAAGAAATGAACCCTGACTGTTCCCTGGAAGGCCAGATCCTGAAGCTGAAGCTCCGATACTTTGGCCACCCAACGAGAAGGGAGCACTCCCTGGAGAAGACCCCGATGCTGGGAAAGACTGAAGGTCAAAGAAGAAGGGGACGGCAAAGGGTGAGATGGTCGGACAGTGTTATCGATGCAACAAACGTGAAACTGAGCAAACTCCAGAGCACGACGGAGGACGGGAGGGCCTGGCGCGATGTGGTCCATGGAGTCGCGAAGAGCCAGACTCGACTGTGCGACCGAACAACAACAACAGACCAAATTGAGCCTGAACTCTCCCTAGAAGCAAAAATGGCTCAACTGAGACGATCATACTTTGGTCGTATTGCGAGAAGGCCACGGACACTGGAGAAGACAATCATGCTCAGAAAAGCTGAAGACGGCAGGAAAAGAGGAAGGGCTAAGAGGACACGGATTGACCCAGTCAAGGAAGCCACAGCCCGTCGTTTGCAAGACAGTCACCTCGAGATTGGACTACTGCAACGCTCTCTACATGGGGCTGCCCTTGTCCCAGCTCCGGAGGCTGCAGCTAGTGCAGAATGCCGCAGCCAGGCTACTGATGGGTCTCTCTGTGAGGGACCACATCCGGCCTGCACTGAGGACACTGCACTGGCTGCCGATAGCGTACCGGATCCAGTTCAAGGTGCTGTTTTTGACCTTTAAAGCCCTATATGGTCAGGGGCCTGCCTACCTGAGGGACCGCCTTTCCCCGTATATACCCCAGAGAGCACTGCGATCAGGCTCACAACATCGCCTGACTTTGCCTGGCCTGAGAGAGGCCAGATTGACAACCACCAGGAATAGAGCCTTCTCAGTGGCGGCCCCCCACTGGTGGAATGAGCTCCCGGAAGATATCAGGGCCCTGCGGGACCGTTTGCAGTTCCGCAGGGCCTGCAAGACGGAGCTCTTCCGCCAGGCTTTTGGGGCCGCCGCTGGGGGAAATGGCCACGGGTAATGTGGCCAGTTGATGTGTAGGCCCGGGACATCTCCTGGTGGTTGGCCCCGGCCAGGGGGACGAAGTAGTAGATGCAGTTACTGTCTCTGGTGCTGGATTTGTAAATTGCCGCCATTTTTACTGGGTTTGTTGGTTTTACTGTTAAATTATGAATTGATTTTGTACCCTGATTTTAAATGTTGTGAGCCGCCTAGAGCCGCTTTGTGCTGGCTAGGCGGGATAGAAATTCGAATAAATAAATAAATAAATAAATAAGACCAGAGGGCGTTTTGGAGATAATTAATTCAGAGGTTCGCCAGAAATCGGAAGCAACTTGGGGGTAACTAACACAGACGCACAAATTCTGCGCAGGTTCCTCCCATCTACTGTGCTCTTTGCAACTTAGTTTCTTTGCGCTGTGTTTACACGCTCTGCTTTTGAGCAATGTTAAATTCTTGGGGGGGGGTGGGGGGGGAGAGAGCTCCAGAGGGAGAGCTCCTCCACCCAGAAGACGTTTCAGCCAACCCACGGAAGTGTCTCTCTGCTTCCGTCTCTGCCAGCCTCTAAAAAGTGCATTTCCCCCCTAGAACAAAGCCTGAATCCATTGGCGCATTTAAGACCAACAATTTTATTCCTGGTATGAAGCTTTTGTGTACAGTAACTAACAAAGACTAGCAAAGTTTGTGGCAGGGTGTGCTACAGACAGACTTCAGCGGCTCTTCCACTGCAGAAAGTTTTCTTAGTCTGAGGGGGGGGGGGAGACCCCTACCAATGCTCCCTCTAAGCGATGGAGTCCCGTGAGCAAAAATTCTACTTTCTGAGCTGCTGGCATTAAAGTTGTGAATAGGTGATTTGGCTAGTGCATGGATTACTTTGCTTTGGAGCCCCATCCTTCCTGGGCTAAGACAAAAATGCATGAGCCGTAGGCTAAAAAACTGAGCTAGCTCACTCTAACTCAGCTTAGAGGGAACACTGACCCTACCCTGAGTTAGCAAGGAGACCATTCAGTATTATTTTTGCTTGGAACTGGCACTGCTATACCTGAAGCATTCTTTGTCATCTGCAAACTGACATCCAGCATTTGGAACGCCGTGTGCCCATGATGTGCAGTCAAGTCACTTCCGATTTATGGTGATCCTACCGATTAGTAATCTCCGAAATGTCCTCTTGTGAACAGCCTTGCTCGGGTCTTACAAACTGAGGGCCGGGGCTTCCTTGATGGAGTCCATCCATCTCAGAAGGACATAAGAAGAACATAAGAGCCTTCCTGGATCAGACCAGTGGTCCATCTAGTCCAGCACCCTGTCTCACACAGCGGCCAACCAGTTCTTCTTGATGGTCAGCAATGGGTAGAGAGGCCGAGGCCTTCCCCTGAGGTTGCCTCCTGGCTCTGGGATTCAGAGGATTAGTGCCTCTGAATGTGGAGGTTCCCCTCAGCCACCATGGCTAGGAGCCACTGATAGACCCATCCTCCATGAATCTATCTAATCCCCTTTTAAAGCTCTTTATCCCTGCGGCCATCACTCCATCCTCTGGCAGCCAATTCCACATTTGAATCCCTCTCTGTGTAAAGCAGTATTTCCTTTTGTCCCTCCTGAACCTACTGCCCATCGGCTTCATTGGAGGCCCTCGAGTTCTAGTATTTGGGGAGAGGGAGGGAAAAGTCCCCTTTCTCAACTTTCTCCAGCCCATACGTAATTTTATAAACCTCAGTCGTGTCCCCCCTTAGGTGTCTCTTTTCTAAACCAAAAAGTCCCAGACTCTTCAGCCTTTCCTCATATGCTGGGTCTTCTTTCCCTGTCGCCTTCATCTTTCCGTAGCTTGATGGTCTTTTCCATTGACTCTCGCTTTGATCTAGAACCCGCCGATTTGTCTTTTCGGCAGTCCACGGGATCCATAAAACTCTCCTCCGACACCATGTTTCAAATGAACTTTTGGATTTTGCAGACCTTGGTCTGAGGTTTGGGGGCAGAAGAAGGACAGAAGAGCATGCCAAGAAGTCCACCCGATTCCTGTGCCAAGGAAATGAAGCTCCCTTCTACTGAATCGGACCCCTTGGTCCATCAAGGTCAGTTCTATCTAATCAAAACTGGCAGTGGCTCTCCAGGGTCTCAGGCAGAGGTCTTTCCCATCCCCTCCTGCCTGGTCCTTTCAACTGGAGATGCCGGGGATTGAACCTGGGACCTTCTGCATGCCAAGCAGAGGCTCTCCCAGTGAGCCACAGCCCCTCTTTACAGCTCTCCAGGGTCCAAGGCAGAGGTCTTTCCCATCACCACCTGCCTGGTCCTTTTAACTGGAGATGCCAGGGATTGAATCCGGGACCTTCTGCATGTCAAGCAGAGGCTCCGCCCCTGAGCCGCGGTCCCTCTTGACGCTGAAGCCGTAGAGTGAGACGGTACCTGGTACATTGTGATCTGTGGGTTCACCAGGCTGATGTTGTGGACGTTGGGAAGAAGGATGCCTTTCTTCAGATGCTCTAAAGAACAGGAAGGGCGGCAGTGAGAGGAGGAACCCGGGTAGAGGAGGGGGAGTCCCCATCCCCCCCGAAACAGCACAAAAGGCAGGAAAACCACCCTGGACTCACGATTGACCGCCAGCAGTCCCAGCTGCACACCGACCTTCAACGCGTTCTCCAGAAATTCCACCTGCAGAGAACCAAAACTGGGCCTTAGAAGAAGCACAGGTGTGAGAGGGAAGAGACAGCCACAGGGCCAAGATCCCGGCATGTCCCAGGACTGGAGGAGGGCTCTGGTACATGGACAAAGAAGACCCCAGGAGTCAATCACCCACAAGTGTCCTTAAACAAGAATGCTTTATTGAGAAAGGTCTGCTATGGTCATCTGCACTTCTTGTGTTAGTAGTGGCCGACACAGCCAGATGCAGGGCAATTATACAGAATTCAGAAAGGGGTCTGGTAAGCAACTGCAACCAATCACCAAGCCAAAGAAGAGGCGCTTAAAATACTGGTTTACAGTTCCCAGGGAAAAAGCAGGAAGCATTAGAGTCAGACAGGAGAAGAGGTACATGGGCAGGCACTTCCTAAGAACATCAGAAGAGCCCTGCTGGATCAGACCAGTGAGGGTCCATGCAGTCCAGCATCCCATCTCACACAGTGGCCACCCAGTTCCCCTGGAGGGCCAACAACAGGGCATAGAGGCCGAGGCCTTCATAAGAACATCAGTAGAGCCCTGCTGGATCAGACCAGTGAGGGTCCATCTAGTCCAGCATCCTGCCTCACAGAGCGGCCCTAACCAGCTCCTCTGGAGGGCCAGCAACCGAGCATTGAGGCCGAGGCCTTCCCCTGATGTTGCCTCCTGGCTCTGGGATTGAAAGGATTAGCTTTTACCCTTGACAGTTTATACTCCAAAAACCATGTTGGCCTGTAAGGCGCTGCCAGACTCAAATTTAGCAAATGAACAGATGCCCCATTCTGGCTCACCTTGACGTCACCGATGTTCGACCAACCCTGGTACACCTGGAAGCTGTTGGGACCATTGAGAAAAAAAGAACGGATCATTGCTCATTCCGGGACCCCCTATGCAAGTGTGTGGGTGCCAGATAGCAAAAATCAAATCAAAGGAGTTTCCGGCTAAACATTAGGAAGGCCCTCCTGAGAGTTAGAGCGCTTCCTCGGGGGAACAGGCTTCCTCGGGAGGTGGTGGGCTCTCCTTCTTGGGAGGTTTTCAGACAGAGGCTAGAGGGCCATCTGACAGCAATGCGGATTCTGTGAACCCGGGCAGACCATGAGAGGGAGGGCAGGAAGGGGCGCCTCAGTGCTCAGTTCTCGTGGCCCTTTCTGACACGCCCCGGGAAATGCCTCTCGCCACGATGGGGTCAGGAAGCCGTATTTCTCCAGGCCAGTTTGGCCAGGGATCCTGGAGGTTTTTTGCCCTCTTCTGGGCATGGACACACACTGCGGGTGTGTGTGTGTGGGGAGATATTTGTGCATTTCCTGCATTGTGCAGGGGGTTGGACTGGATGACCCAGGAGGTCCCTTCCAACTCTGTGTTTCTATGAAAAGAGGAGGATTCCTTGGCACAGAAAAAAGCAAGGGGTTTTCGGGGAGACTCGCTTGCAAAACACCAGGAGATTGGAGGGGGTGGAGCCTGGGGAGGGCGGGGTTTGGGGAGGGGAGGGGCCTCAGAGAGCCCGCCCTCCAAAGCTGCCATTTTCTTCCCCAGGGGAACAGATCTCTGTCTGCTGGAGGTCAGGCGCAACTGCAGGAAATCTCCAGCCTCCCCTGGGAGGTTGGGACCCTAAGACTCACTGTTGCAGGTGCACCAGTCCTGAGAGCCTGCCGAGGGAGTTCCCAGAACTGACCGGTCCGAGGAAGAGCTGCCCGGTGAAGTTGCCGTCCTGTTGACCAAAGGAGAGCAAGAAGAAGAAGACGACGAAGGAATTGGATTTTTATCCTGCCCTTCACTACCCAAAAGGATCTCAGAGCAGTTTACAATCTCCTTTCCCTTCCCCTCCCCACAACAGACACCCTGGGAGGCAGGTGGGGTTGAGAGAGCTCTCTCGAGAACTGCCCTTGAGAGAACAGCTCGGAGAAAACTCGTGGCTGACCCAAGGTCACACCAGCAGCTACACTGGAGTCCACTCAGTGGCAGAGAAGAAGAAGAGGAGATTGGATTTATGCCCCGCCCTTCACTACCCAAAGGAGTCTCAGAGTGGCTTACAAACTCCTTTCCTTTTTCCTCCCCACAATAGACACCCTGGGAGGTAGGTGGGGGTGAGAGAGCTCTTTCGAGGACTGATCCTGAGAGAACAGCTTTGAGAGAACTTGTGACTGGCCCAAAGACACACCAGCAGCTCCATGCGGAGGAGTGGGGAATCAGACTCGGTTCTCCCAGATTAGAGTCCACTCAGTGGCAGAGAAGAACAAGAGACTAGATTTATACCGTGCCTTTCACTACCCGGAGGAGTCTCAGAGCGGGTTACAAACTCCTGTCCCTTCCCTTTCCACAACAGACCCCCTGTGAGCAATGCTCCCTCTAAACTGTGGAGTCTTGTGAGCAAAAATTCTACTCTGTGAGCTACTGGCATTAAAGTTGTGAGTGAGCGATTTGGCTCCTGCATAAATTAGTTTGCTCTGGAGCCCTCCTTCCTGAGCCGAGACAAAAACGTGTGAGCTGGAGGCAAAAAAACCTGTGAGCTAGCTCACACTAACTCAGCTTAGAGGGAACACTGTCTGTGAGGCAGGTGGGGCTGAGAGAGCTCTGACAGAAACAGCTCTTTTTCAAGAACAGCTGTGGCCAGAGCTATGACTTGTCCAAGGTCATCCAGCAGCTGCATGTGGGGGATCAAACCCGGTTCTCCCAGATTAGAGTCCGTGCTCCTAACCACTACACCAAGCTGGCCAGATGGATCTTTCCCGAAGCCATCTCCTGGGCCTCCTGCCTCTGCTTCCCTGCTGTCGACTGTGGGGTACGGTGGTGTTTTGTGGGGGGCTGTGAGAATAAATCTCCGCCTGGAAGGCGGCCAAGTCTCCTCTCCCAAAAATTCAGTCTGTGGCCATCGGCAAGCCACTCTTTCCAACCCTGCCCCCCTAGGATACGGGAAACAACACACCAGGCCGACTTCCCAGGGCTGTTGTGAAGACGACTGAGATGGCTTGTGTGAAGGGCTTTGAACACTGGAAGGGTTCTATAAGCCTTGATGAGAGTTCTCAGCATCCCTGAACAGGCCCTCCGCCTTCTGTCTCCAGTCCAGTGTTCCCTCTAAGCTGAGTTAGTGTGAGCTAGCTCACAGCTTTTTAGCCTCCAGCTCACACATTTTCGTCCTAGCTCAGAAAGGAGGGCTCCAGAGCAAAACAATTTATGCCATAGCCAAATCGCCCACTCACAACTCTAATGCCAGTAGCTCACAAAGCCGAATTTTTGCTCACAGGACTTCACAGCTTAGAGAGAGCATTAGCACCAGATACTTTCTGAAGTCCCCTTCCCCACCCCCCGCCAGGGCCAGCACTAAGTATAGCCCTTCCCCTCCCTTCTCTTACACCAGGGGTCCCCACCCTTTTTTGAGCCTGTGGGCACCTTTGGAATTCTGGCACACCGTGGTGTGCACAGCCCCAAAATGGCTGCCGTAAAATGGCTGCCAGAGGGGGCGGAGCCTACCCCAAAACAATGGCTGCCGCCTCCCTCCCATCACACACAGTGAAAATCCTTGCGCTGTGGCGTCAGCCAGAATTCAGCCAATCAACTCTCCAGTGCCTAGTCAGAAGCCCTGCTGGGCAAAATCCCCACATGACCACACTAGGGCTGCCAAGTCCAACTTGGGAAATATCTGGGGACTTTGGGGGTGGAGCCAGGAGACTTTGGGGGTGGAGCCAGGAGAAAGGAAGTGACATCATTTTGTGATGTCACATCCTGTGATGCTGCTTCCACATGAACTCATGAAGTTTCCTAATACTGAATCAGGCCATTGGTCCATCAAGGTCAGTACTGACTACTCAGACTGGTAGTGGCTCTCCAGGGTCTCAGGCTGAGATCTTTAATGTCACCTATTACCTGATCCTTTTTTAGCTGAAGAGGCTGATACCTCCTGCATGTCAAGCAGATGCTCTAGCACTGAGCAACGGCCCGACTGAATCCTTCCTCATCTCGGCAGAATATGAAGCACTAAGTGCTACACAAGTGCTTAATATGATTTTCATATCATAAGAACAGGAGAGAAGCCACAGTGGATCGGCCCATCCAGTACAGCCCATCCAGTACAACACTCTGTGTCACAACAGTGGCCAAAAATACCAGGTGCCCTCAGGAGGTCCAGCAGCGGGGCCAGAACTCCAGAAGCCCTCCCACTGTTGCCCCTCAAGCACCAAGAATGCAGAGCATCACTGCCCCAGACAAAGGGCTCCATTTAGACCTTGTGGCTAATAATAGCCACTGATAGACCTCTGCTGGATGGGGACAGAGAGAGACAGAGAGAGAGAGAGAGACAGCCAGCTTTTTCACTTAATCTTGCCCAATTCCCAGGCTTTATTTCTGGCCCTTGTTTCACCCAACTGTTGTCCATGTAAGTCCCATAACTTCTCCCCCCCCCCCCCCAGCATAGGCTTTTTGGTGGCTAAAGAGGACCTTTGTCCTCCCCTTTTCGCCAGCAGAAAAGCTAGTTGGATCCATCCCTAACTTAAAATACCGGTTACTTGATGTACAAATGCTTTTTAAAATGCAGATTTTTACTGCGGGGGGGGGGGGCACACGGTTGAAAGAAACAGAAAATTGGCATAAAAATGAGGAATCCCAACTTTTATTTGCAGAAGGGAAATGAGGATTGGGGGGACCCAAACAGCCACGACAAGACATTTTAAACAATCCCACTCCCAGACCTTCTACAGGCAACCTCTCCTTGTGATGTTTACCTCTTTGGAAGTGACAGTTTATTCCTTTGACAAAACCACAGTGGACAGACAGACAGAAAAAAGAAAGAGGGGGTGGGGGAGAGACAGAAGGAAAAGAGCTCGCAGACCCCAGCAGCTTACCCCAGCAGCAACCTTGCACGCAAGCCCTTCAGTAGAAAGAGCCTGGACCCTCCTTAATCTCTGGGCGGGGCTCTCTTGCTCGTTCAGCTCTTAAAGGGGAAATTTCCCTTTTAAGAAGTTCAAGAGGCCAGGGCAGGCTCCGAGGTTCCCCTGCTGGCAGCCATTTTGTCCCCCCGGTGGCCAATTTTGAAAAAGCGGGGGAAAGCTTTAAAAATCGGTGTTTCCCCCACTCTACCGGGGGACTTGGCAGCCCTAGACCACACCCACTTTCTAAAAAGAGTTGGCGGGCACCAGGAAGGGGTAGGGCTGCCAAGTCAGCCCGGGGGGCGGGGGATCCCCTGCCACAGGGGTTCCCAATCTGCCAGCCAGCATTTGGCCGGTGAGGGAAACTCCGCCCCCGAAGTCGTCCAGCCTGGACGACTTTCCCTCACGTAATGACGTCACCCGGAAGTGACGTCAGTACGTTGGGGGCGTTGCCAGGGCGACGCTCTGGCAATCGCCCCAAAACTCTATGATACCAGATGAAGCTCCCGGCCGGCAGAGGACTCCCCCCCACCGGTAAGCTCAAGGGACTTGGCAAACCTAGGAAGGGGGTCAGCAGCTGGTGCAATGGTGCCTGTTGGGGACCCCTGTCTTACACAGCCCCGGCCAGGGGTTCCCCTGATTTCAGAGGGTCCCCACTGTTCCCTCTAAGCTGAGTCAGTGTGAGCTAGCTCACCATTTTTTTAGCCTCCGGCTCGCAGATTTTTGTCTTAGCTCAGGAAGGGAGGGCTCCAGAGCAAACTAATTGATGCAGCAGCCAAATCGCTCGCTCACAACTTTAATGCCAGTGGAATTTTTGCTCACAGGACTCCACAGCTTAGAGGGAGCACTGGTCTGGAGATAAGCTATAATTCTGGGGGGATCTCCAGGCCCCACCTGGAGGCTGGCATCCCTATCAACAAGGCACAATGCCACAGAGTCCCCCCTCCAAAGCATCCATTTCCTCCAGGGGAGCTGATCTCTGTAGTCTGGAGATGAGCTGTCACTCTGGGGGATCTCCAGGCCCCACCTGGAGGCTGGCATCCCTATCAGCTATAAATAATGTAGTTCGCATTTGAAATGCTATGACCTCAGGGCAGCCATCTAGGGGTTATGCTGCCTGAGCCCCCTTGAAAGAAGGAGGGCTCCGGAACAAACTAATTGACGCAGCAGCCAAACCGCTCGCTCAGAACTTTTCATGCCAGTGGCTCACAAAGTAGAACTTTTGCTCCCAAGACTCCACAGCTTAGAGGGAGCGTTGGATGCAACAGTGTCCCCCCTAAGTTGAGTTGGCGTGAGTCAGCTGACAGTCTTTTAGCCTCTGGCTCCCACATTTTTGTCTTAGCTCAGGAAGGAGGGCCCCAAAGCAAACTAATCGATGCAGCAGCCGAATCGCTCGCTCACAACTTTCATGCCAGCAGCTCACAAAGCAGAATTTTTGCTCCCAAGTCTCCACAGCTTAGAGCAGTGGTTCTCAACCTGTGGGTCGGGACCAGTGTTCCCTCTAAGCTGAGTTAGAGTGAGCTAGCTCACAGTTTTTTAGCCTCTGGCTCACACATTTTTGTCTCAGCTCAGGAAGGGATGGCTCCAGAGCAAACTGATTTATGCAGTAGCCAAATCGCTTGCTCACAACTTTCATGCCAGCAGCTCACAAAGTAGAATTTTTGCTCACAGGACTCCACAGCTTAGAGGGAACTTTGGTCGGGACCCCTTTTGGGGTCGAACGACCCTTTCACAGGGGTCGCCGGCTGGCGTCCGAGCCCACCCCGCCGGCAGGAAAGGGCCCCACGCAAGCTGATTGCCATGGGAACCTAACTTTTAGGAACTGATTCCAATCCAGTGTGGGAATAATGGTTGGACATAAGATATTGGTTCAGGCAAGATTTTGTATAGATGGGACAGAAAATAATGTTTTTATTGGTTTTGTCAAAGCCGTTTAGACAACACAACAAATAATTTTATGGTTGGGGGTCACCACAACATGAGGAACTGTATTAAAGGGTCACGACATTAAGAAGGTTGAGAACCACTGGCTTAGAGGGAGCGTTGGAAAGAGCCCCCTCCCATCGATGCGACAATGTCACCTGAAAGCGACGTCATCCTCCTGGGCACGTCACGCATCAGAGCTCTAGCATGTTGGCCCAAAAACTCTATGGTAACCAGAAGATCCAGGCGCCGACCAGGGAGCTTCCCGCTGGAAGGCCAGCAAGATCCGGCGACCGTAGCCTCCCACCTTTGAGAAGTGTCCCTCTTCGAGCCCCACCGCCCCACCCCGGAGAAAAAGGCAAGAGCTGTTGCCCACGGCCCACTCCCGCCTTACGATATTCAGCAGGAAGGCCGGGGCCAGGCTTCCGTCCGGCAGGACGACGCACACTTCGATCGATCCAAAGACCGTCACGTGCACCCCGTCGGGGTAGAAGCTCAGGGCGGGCGGCTTCCGAGCCCCCACGAAAATCTGCAGGGGCATTTCTGGGAATGCCTTCTCCAGCTGGGGGGGGGGCGGGGAGAGGAAAAGAGGCACCGAGATGAGTTTCGACTTGCTAAGGGGGTCGGGCGGTCACTATCTGGAATGGAGGCATCATCCCCCCCCCCTCCCACATTTCATGCTGACGGCCGGCATGGTTAGAGGCTTGGGCTAGGTTCTGGGTGAGCCAGGTTCAAATCCCCACCCTGCCGAGGAAGCTCACTGGGTGGCCCTGGAGACAGATCCAGGTGGTCAGCTGGGTTGGTCTGAAGCAGTAGAACAAATTTAGAGTCCAGTGGCACCTTGAAGACCAACAAAGCTTTATTCAAGGTATGAGATTTCGAGCGCATGCACATTTTTTCAACCAGTTCCTCTGGAGGGCCAAAAACAGGGCAGGGAGGCTGAGGCCTTCATAAGAACATCAGAAGAGCCCAGGTGGGTCAGACCAGTGAGGGTCCATCTAGTCCAGCCTCTGTCTCACACAGGGGCCAACCAGTTCCTCTGGAGAGCCAACAACAGGGCACAGAGGCTGAGGCCTTCATAAGAACATCGGAAGAGCCCTGCTGGATCAGACCAGTGAGGGTCCATCTAGTCCAGCATCCTGTCTCACACAGTGGCCAGCCAGTTCCTCTGGAGAGCCAACAACAGGGCATAGAGGCTGAGGCCTCCATAAGAACCTCAGAAGAGCCCTGCTGGATCAGACCAGTGGGCATCCATCTAGTCCAGCATCCTGTCTCACACAGCGGCCAACCAGTTCCTCTGGAGGGCCAACAACAGGGCAGGGAGGCCGAGGCCTTCATAAGAACATCAGAAGAGCCCTGCTGGATCAGACCAGTGAGGGTCCATCTAGTCCAGCATCCTGTCTCACACAGGGGCCAACCACTTCCTCTGGAGGGCCAACAACAGGGCCTAGAGGCCGAGGCTTTCATAAGAACATCAGAAGAGCCCTGCTGGATCAGACCAGTGGTCCATCTAGTCCAGCATCTCACATACCAGTTCCTCTGGAGAGCCAGCAACAGGGCAGAGAGGCCAAGGCCTTCATAAGAACATCAGAAGAGCCCTGCTGGGTCATACCAGTGAGGATCCATCTAGTCCAACATCCTGTCTCACACTGTGGCCAGCCAGTTCCTCTGGACAGCCAAAAACAAGGCATAGAGGCCGAGGCCTTCCCCTGATGTTGCCTCCTGGCTCTGGGATTCAGAGGATTAGTGCCTCTGAATGTGGAGGTTCCCCTCAGTCCCCATGGCAAGTAGCCACTAATAGACTTCTCCTCCATGAATCGATCGAATCCCCCTTTAAAGCCGTTTGTTCATAACTCCGAACTCACCCCTGGAATCAGCATTCCCACATGGTCTGTGTTCAAGTGGAAAGGGAAGCCTTTGGGAATCTGAAACAGAAAAACCCGTGGATGGATCGGCTCCTCCGAAGTGGGAAGGAGGCCGGGAACACTCCATGGTCACCTAATATAATTCCCCAGACCTCTCGGGAGCCAGGTGCAGGGAGAAATGAAGGGGTGGCCCTTGCCTTCTCAGGGCAGGGGCTGGCCGGCCCACACGGCTGAGAAATTCTCTCCTTCTGAAATTCATTCACTGTGTTCATTTACAAAATCCGTCACCCGCCTTTCTGCCTTGACAAGGGCCACCGAGATGGCTACTAATTTAAAACATACACAAAACCCATTCAAATGCACACCATCAAAGCCATGAAGAAGCGGAGTTAAAATACATACAAAACAAAAAACCGGCAATAAAAAGAATTGGATAGGAAGGAGGGAATTGGATAGGAAGGAGCAGGGGTCCTTTTGTAGAAAAAGAGGTGCAGGAGCTCATTAGCACAACTCATTTGCATAACTCATTTGCATATGCCACACCCCCTAACATACCAGAAGTGTGTCCGAAGGCCACACCCACCCCTCAGGCTCCGCTCCACGGGTGAGTGAAACTGACCTGCTCTTCCTCCGTTCCCTTCCCCATCCAATACTTTGTGCAGTAAAAATAAGCGTCAAGAACACACCCTCATTCTCTTCCTGCTCCCTTGAAACCACCAGGTTTCAAGTAGACTTGAGATACCCAGGACATGTGCACCACCCATTCCTTTTCCTTCCCCTCCCCACAACAAGACACCCTGTGAGGTGGGTGGGGCTGAGAGAGGTCTTTTGAGAACTGCTCATGAGAGAACAGCTCTGAGAGAACTTGTGACTGGCCCAAGGTCACACCAGCAGCTGCATGTGGAGGAGTGGGGAATCAAACCCGGTTCTCCCAGATGAGAGTCCAACTCCACTACACCAAACTGATGGGGTGGAAGCTGCTGAAGGGTTGGTGAAATTTCTCCAGTACTTATGTGCCATGTGCCCAGATAAAAAATGGTATACTTAGAAAATTTATATGCCACCTTGAGCAAGTCTCTGGAAAAGTAGCACACAGTCATAAAAGGAACAAGGATAAAATTATCAATATTTGAACAAAACATTAAAAACAGTAAAGACCCTAGCAGGGCTTTCCCCGGGGCGCTGCGCCTCTGCACTGCTTGAGGAAGCGGAGAAGGGGGCGGGGCTTGGTCATGTGCCCGCCCCCTGGGCTCCTCACTCCCGGAGCTGTGCTCCTGTGCGCTCCCGCTCCAGAGGACCCCTGAGAAGAAGGAATGCCAAGCGAGACAGAAAAAGCCTTCACCTGCTGGTGCAAAAGATGGCAACAGATGGGGGGGAATGGATCTCCCTGAAGAGAGAGTGCCAGGACATTGGTGCCAGACCTCTCCTGGGGTAGAAGGATCACAGAATCACAGAGTTGGACGGGACCTCCAGGGTCATCTAGTCCAACCCCCCCCCCCCCCGCACAATGCAGGAAATTCACAGATACCTCCCCCCCCCTCACACCCCCACTGACCCCTGCTCCATGCCCAGAAGATGGCAAAAAAACTACCAGGACCCGTGGCCAAACAGGCACGGAGAACAATTGCTTCCTGACCCCAAAGCGGCACTTGGCATTTCCCTGGGCGTGTAAGAAAGGGCCACGAGAACTGAGCGCTGAGGCGACCCTTCCTGCCCTCCCTCTCTCACGATCTGCCCGAGTTCACAGAATCCGCATTGCTGTCCGACGGCCCTCGAGCCTCTCTCTGAAAGCCTCCAAAGGAGGAGAGCCCGCCACCTCCCGAGGAAGCCTGTTCATTAATACCAATTTCAAATCTGGGGGGAAATCACAACAATAATCTTAGCGCACAGCCCTATCCGCCTTCCCATCCCCTTCTCTCCTCCTGGGCGTATAAACGTGGGTTTTGCTTCCCAGCTGTTCTTGGAGGGTTAGCAGCCGAGCGGCAAGCCCAGAAGAAGCCGTGGGTCGCTTGAGGCACAGAATGCAGAGCGGAGGCAAGAAGCTAAGCAGGACTGACCCTGGCTAGTATTTGGAAGGGCGACCTCCAAGGAAGACCAGGGCTGGGACGCAGAGGCAGGCGATAGCATGGCCACCTCTCCGAAATGTCCTAGCCCCACGAGCGGTCGCCAGAAATCACCATGGCTTCCAGGCACGTGTGCACATACAAACGCACACACACAATACTCACACACACACAAAAAGGATTAGGAATGGGGAAGGGAGGAGGCAGATGCCAGGAGAGCAAGGCAGGGCAGAGTGGAGCTTCCTTGGAGGGAGGGGCTGCTGGGCTCCTGCCCCGGGCACTGAAAACAAGGGGGGGGGGGGGTAACACAGCCTTACCAGCTCGTCTGTGTAGTTCCTCCGAAGCACCCCTGCGAAGAAGTAGGCCGCGGCTGCGGAGTTGGCAAAGAACTCCGTGATCCCAAGAAGGAACATGGAACCCGGCTGCTGGGGCAGGACGAAGGGCGATGGGGTGAAGAAGCTTGCGCGGGGCTGTCCCACGGTGAAGAACTCTCCCTAAACGGCGGGGGGGGGGGAGAAAGAAGAACCGTTTTGTCGAGCGTCTTGGAATAGGATGGTGGCCACTCCACGCAGAAAGGAAGGATGACGGGCAGCGTTCCTTCTGAGCTGAGTTAGTGTGAGCCAGCTCGCCGTTTTGTAGCCTCCAGCTCACAGATTTCTGTCTCAGCCCAGGAAGGAGGGCTCCAGAGCAAACTCGTTGAGGCAGCAGCCGAATCGCTCGCTCACAGCTTTAACGCCAGAGAGCCAGTGTGGTGTAGCGGTTAAGTGCGCGGACTCTAATCTGGGAGAACTGGGTTTGGTTCCCCAGTCCTCCACTTGCACCTGCTGGATGACCTTGGGCAAGCCATAGTTCTGGCACAGCTGTTCTTGAAAAAGAGCCGTTTTCTGTCAGAGCTCTCTCAGCCCCACCTAACTCACAGGGTGTCTGTGGTGGGGAGGGGGAGGGAAAGGAGTTTGTAAGCCGCTCTGAGGCTCCCTTGGGTAGTGAAGGGCGGGGTATAAATCCAATCTCTTCTTCTTCTTCTAATGCCAGTCGCTCACAGAGTGGAATTTATGCTCACAAGACTCCACAGCTCAGAGGGAGCATGGATGGCCGGCCCAAATTCAGAGGGCCACCCCATGGGCAATGATACTGCAGTGGGTGGGCCACTGGCCTGATCCAACATTGGCTTCTCTTATGTTCTTATATGGAGCAGAGGTCCATCAGTGGCTCTTAGCCACAAGGTATAGATAGGAACTCTCGGTCTGGGGCAAGTGATGCTCTGTATTCTTGGTGCTTGACTGGGGGGGCAACAGTGGGAGGGCTTCTAGTGTCCTGACCCCACTGGTGGACCTCCTGAGGGCACCTGGTGTTTTTGGCCACTGTGTGACACAGATTGTTGGACTGGATGGGCCACTGGCCTGGTCGAACATTGGCTTCTCCTATGTTCTTATGTTTTGAATCCTGTTGGGTCGCCATGTTGGCCTGAAGCGGCAGAACAAAGTTGGAGTTCGGCGGCACCTTTGAGACCAACAACGTTTAATTCAAGGTGTAAACTTTCGTGCGCAAAGCCCGCTTCTTCAGGCAAAGCTTGCACTGTGAATAAAACGGTGGGCCTCAAAGGCGCCACCGGACTCAGATTCGGTTTTGTTTTGTTTGTTCCTCCATCTGATAAGGAAAGGAGACTTCCTTTGCTGGGTTCTCCGGGATGCTAAGGGTGAGCACGGACAGGTATAATTCCTGAAACCGCATTCAGCCCATTTCGATCAAGCGTATAATCTTCCTTGTAGGGTGGAAGTCAGTAGAAACGAGTCCTGCTAGTTTCTGGAAGGAATTAGCCGCGAACCGCCCTGATTGGCGGGCGCTTGTGCCATCGCGAAGCTACCCGGCCAGAGCAGTTTCTCGAGTTTTCAAAAGCTAATTTTTTTAAGGAGAGAGAAGACTGGATTTATACCCCGCCCTGCACTACCCAAAAGAGTCTCAGAGCGGCTTACAATCTCCTTTCCCTTCTCCTTCCTGCAATAGACACCCAGGGAGGGAGGTGAGGCTGAGAGAGCTCTTTCGAGGACTGCCGTTGAGAGGACAACTCCGAGAGAACTTGTGGCTGACCCAAGGCCACACCAGCAGCTGCATGCGGAGTCCAGCTGCACCTTAAAGACTAATAAATTATGAGGCCGGGAATGAGCTTTCGTGAGTCACTGCTCACTTCTTCAGAGACTCACGAAAGCTCCTCCCCTGCCACAAATTTTGTTTGCCTTTAAGTTGCTCTAGACTCTTGCTCTTTTCTGCAGCTACAGACAGACGAACATGACGGCTACCCATCCTGATCTATTTGTGTGTGTGGGTGTGTGTACCTGAAAGTCATGGTGACTTCTGGAGACCCCTAGTGGGGCTAGGATGTTTCAGAGAGGTGGCTTGCTATTGGCTGCCTCCAGGGGTCATTTTGTAGAAAAAGAAGTGCAGGAGCTCATTAGCATAACTCATTTGCATATGCCACACCCCTAACATACCTGAAGTGTGTCAGAAGGCCACACCCACCCCTCAGGCTCCACTCCACAGGTGAGGGAAATTGACCTGCTCTTCCTCCATTCCCATCCCCATCCAATACTTTGTGCAATAAAAATAAGCATGAAGAACACACCCTCATTCTCTTCCTGCTCCCTTGAAACCACCAGGTTTCAAGTAGACTTGAGATACCCAGGACATGTGCACCACCCATCCCTTCCCCTTCCCCTCCCCACAACAAGACACCCTGTGAGGTAGGTGGGGCTGAGAGAGGTCTTTTGAGAACTGCTCATGAGAGAACAGCGCTGAGAGAACTTGTGACTGGCCCAAGATCACACCAGCAGCTGCACGTGGAGGAGTGGGGAATCAAACCCGGTTCTCCCAGATTAGAGTCCAACTCCTGACCACTACACCAAAGTGACAGGGTGGAAGCTGCTGAAGGGTTGGTGAAATTTCTCCAGTACTTATGTGCCATGTGCCCAGATAAAAAATGGTATACTTAGAAAATTTATATGCCACCTTGAGCAAGTCTCTGGAAAAGCAGCACACAGTCATAAAAGGAACAAGGATAAAATTACCAATATTAAAACAAAACATTAAAAACAATGAAGACCCTAGCAGGGCTTTCCCCGGGGCGCTGCGCCTCTGCACTGCTCGGGGAAGCCGAGGAGGGGGCGGGGCTTGGTCATGTGCCCGCCCCCTGGGCTCCTCACTCCCGGAGTTGCGCTCCTGTGCGCTCCCGCTCCAACGGACCCCTGGCTGCCTCTGTGTCCCAGTCCTGGTATTCTTTGGAGGTCTCCCTTCCAAGAACTAACCAAGGCCAACCTTGGTTAGCTTCTGAGATCTGATGAGATTGGCCTTGCCTGGGCCATCCAGATCAGGGCGACACCAGAGATATTTTCAACAACGTTCCTTCCTGGAAAAGCTACAATCCAGACTGCCCGCGCTGAGTTTTTTATACCCGCCCACTTGAGTTTAACCTTCCCCTCTACTGAAAATGGTGAAATGCTTCAGAATTTTGAAGGGAGGTTCCAAGACGTGACCGATTCTTTATTGGGAATCACTGGGGATTGCTGTATCTGAATATACTGCATGGATGTTGAATCCAGCATCGTTCTTGAAAAAATTATTGAAACGGATTTTTAACTGGGGCCCGTCGAGTCAGCTGGCAGAGACACGGCTACGTTCTTATAGTTCAAGGACCTTTTGGAATTGATCATAAATTGTTTTTGGAACGGCTTCACCTGTGAACCTCTACCTGCGACCAACTTCACCTGTGAATCTCTACCTGTTGGTGATCAACTTTACCTGTGAATTTCTACCTGTTGATATTGGTATCGGAAAATTTGTTCTTAGTACTAGAAGAAGAGGAGGAGGAGGAGGAGATTGGATTTATACCCCGCCCTTCACTTGCAGTCTTTTAGTACTTGTTCTTAGTACTATAGAGGTCATGTTGATATAATTTATTAAACCGTTGATTTTTGGTGTTAAAATTTGGGCACATGGAGTTTTGTCTTGTCTTCACTTGGAAAACCCACGCAGGACTCTGCTTCGGGGTCACGGGGGATGGACTGTTTTGCCCCCCGGGGCTGAGTGATGGCCCTCTGGCGGGAACTCTGTGCCCCACACTTCAAGGACAGGCAGATACTGAAAAATGCCACAGATCCACAGAGAAGTAAAAAAATAAACGTCTGCTAGGATCTCCACCAGGGATCCCACGGCCGTACCTTGAGGTCCACGTGGCAGCGGTCCTCCCCGAAAACCGGCCTGTTCACCAAGGAGTAGTCCAGCTCCGCAAAGGGATCTATCCGGATGGAGACTGCAGCCGGAGAGGGAGAAAAGATCTCTCTAGCACAGCACGATCCCCGCAGCCTTGGGTGGGATTGCCAACTCCAGGTCAGGGAGATCCTGGAGATTTGGGGGTGGAGCCTGGGGAGGGTGGGGTTTGAGGAGGGGAGGGACTTCTAGTGCCATGGAGGCCACATTCCAAAGCAGCCATTTCCTCCAGGGGAACTGATCTCTGTCGTCTGGAGATCAGTTGTAATTCTGAGAGATCTCCAGGCCCCCCTGGACGTGAGGAGGAGGAGGAAGGAGGAGGAGGAGGAGGCTGGATTTATACCCCGCCCTTCACTTGGCGTCTCAGAACGCCTTACAATCTCCTTCCCCTTCCCCGCCCCACAACAGACACCCTGGGAGATAGGTGGGGGGCTGAGAGAGAGCTCTTTCGAGGACCGCCCTTGAGAGAACAGCTCTGAGAGAACTTGTGGCTGACCCAAGGTCACACCAGCAGCTGCATGTGGAAGAGTGGGGAATCAAACCCAGTTCTCCCAGATTAGAGCTCCTAACCACTACCCCAAACGGGCAACCCCAGGGCTCGGGAACTGTCCAGAGAGGGAGGCGAAGTTGCTTTTGAACATGCATTTCTTGGCACACAGAGACGTACTGTTCATGGCGTGCAGGACCGGTGCGATATCGTCAATGCCTTTCTTGAGTTCGAAACACAGCTAGAAGAGAACAGAACCCAGAAATATTAAGAACAGGCAAGTTGGTGGTCAGACCAACTTCCCCTCCCCACAACAGGCACCCTGTGAGGTAGGTGGGGCTGAGAGAGCGCTTTCCCAAGCTGTCCTTGAGAGAACAGCTGGTACAGAGCAATGGCTTGCCCAAGGTCGTCCAGCCAGGTGCAAGTGGAGGAGTGGGGAATCAAACCCGGTTCTCCCAGATTAGAGTCCGCACACTTAACCACTACACCAAACTGGCTCTCTGAAGACTCAGGAGACAGAGCTCCTGCAAATGATAGCTCTGCCTGCTAACGGATCTTTCCCAGGGCTGGGACGGCCACAATCCATGCCAGAATGTCAGGGACTGAACCCCAAGGCCCCGCATCAGGCGACTGTTCCATAAATAGATGCCTTTCAAGGGACAGACAGGCACCAGAGTGACCCAGCTCTCCTCCTTCCTGGCGTGCTCCAAGGGGAAGAAATTGGCAAGAACGGCTGTTAAAGACTCACTTGTTTGTTGAGCTGTGACTGAAGGAGCATCTCCAGCACGGAAGTGAAGCGGTTGTAGAACCAGCTGTAGGAAAGGGGGAGAGGAGGGAACAAAGGTGAGGAGGACCAGCTGCAGGAAGGGGGAGAGGAGGGAACAAAGGTGAGGAGGACCAGCTGCAGGAAGGGGGAGAGGAGGGAACAAAGGTGAGGAGGACCAGCTGCAGGAAGGGGGAGAGGAGGGAACAAAGGTGAGGAGGACCAGCTGCAGGAAGGGGGAGAGGAGGGAACAAAGGTGAGGAGGACCAGCTGCAGGAAGGGGGAGAGGAGGGAACAAAGGTAAGGAGGACCAGCTGTAGGAAAGGGGGAGAGGAGGGAACAAAGGTGAGGAGGACCAGCTGCAGGAAGGGGGAGAGGAGGGAACAAAGGTAAGGAGGACCAGCTGTAGGAAAGGGGGAGAGGAGGGAACAAAGGTGAGGAGGACCAGCTGCAGGAAGGGGGAGAGGAGGGAACAAAGGTGAGGAGGACCAGCTGTAGGAAAGGGGGAGAGGAGGGAACAAAGGTGAGGAGGACCAGCTGTAGGAAAGGGGGAGAGGAGGGAACAAAGGTGAGGAGGACCAGCTGCAGGAAGGGGGAGAGGAGGGAACAAAGGTGAGGAGGACCAGCTGCAGGAAGGGGGAGAGGAGGGAACAAAGGTGAGGAGGACCAGCTGCAGGAAGGGGGAGAGGAGGGAACAAAGGTGAGGAGGACCAGCCGTAGGAAAGGGGGAGAGGAGGGAACAAAGGTGAGAAGGGGAACGCTCCCTCTAAGCTGTGGAGTCTTGTGAGCAAAAATGCTACCTTGCGAGCTACTAGCATTAAAGTCGAGAGTGAGCGATTTGGCTGCTGCCTAAATTGGTTTGCTCTGGAGCCATCCTTCCTGAGCTAAGACAAAAAATGTGTGAGCCAGAGGCCAAAAAACTGTGTTCCTATCTATATTTTGTGGCTAATAGCCACTGATGGACCTCTGCTCCATATGTTTATCCAAGCTGGCCTTAAATAGAAGCCTCCCCCAGCAGAGGATGTGGCTAGCAGGTATTCAAACGCACCCAGGAACTCAATTACAGTCCAACAATGGCCCTTTCTCACCTTATCTCAAGCAGCCAGCACACTGCAACAACTCAAAACTCACTCACACACTTCCACACACAGTACCTGTTTCCCCCGTGGAATTTCAAGAGGATGTCCCCAATGGTGGCCCGGCAGCGAGCAGCCCACACCCGAGGCCGTCCCATGACCTCCTTGCCAAGCCCAAGGAGAGTGGAGAGGAATAGCTGGTGGACTTGAATGTCCACGGTGCCTCCATCAGGTCTGTGGGGGTGCAGGGAGAAGCAGAGGGTTACAAGCTGCTCACAGGCCCATGGTCTAGATGGGGCAAAGAGAGGAAGTGTCCCCATCCCCAGGAGGTGGAACCGACACACTGCTTGTCTGAGGGTGGATTTGGAGAACGGTTGGCTCTGTGCAGAGGGCAAACAGGATATTTGCCCTGGCCAAATGAACATCAGAAGAGCCCTGCTGGGTCAGACCAGTGAGGGTCCATCTAGTCCAGCCTCCTGTCCCACACACTGGCCAACCAGTTCCTCTGGAGGGAAAACAACAGGGCAGAGAGGCCGAGGCCTTCACCTAATTAGAACGTCAGAAGAGCCCTGCTGGGTCAGACCAGTGAGGGTCCCTCTAGTCCAGCCTCCCGTCTCACACAGTGGCCAGCCAGTTCCTCTGGAGGGCCAACGACAGGGCAGAGAGGCCAAGGCCTTCCCTTCATAAGGACATCAGGAGAGACTTGCTGGATCAGACCAGTGGTCCATCTAGTCCAGCATCCTGTCTCACACAGTGGCCAACCAGTTCCTCTGGAGGGCCAACAATAGGGCAGAGAGGCCAAGGCCTTCCCTTCATAAGGACATCAGGAGAGACTTGCTGGATCAGACCAGTGGTCCCTCTAGTCCAGCATCCTGTCTCACACAGTGGCCAACCAGTTCCTCTGGAGGGTCAACAACAGGGCGGAGAGGCCGAGGCCTTCCCCTAAGAACTGAAGAAGAGCCCTGCTGGGTCAGACCAGTGAGGGTCCATCTAATCCAGCACCCTGTCTCACACAGTGGCCAACCAGTTCCTCTGGAGGGCCAACAGCAGGGTATAGAGGCCGAGGTTTCCCCCTGAAGTTACCTCCTGGCTCTGGGATTCAGAGGTTCGTTTCTGCAGAGTTTCCCATCAGCTACCACGGCTAGTAGCCATTGACAGAGTCATCCTCCATGGATCTATCTAATCTCCCTTTAAAGCTGTTGATTCCTGGGGCCATCACTCCGTCCTCTGGCAGCGATTGCCACACTTCAGTCACTCTCTGTGTCAAGAGGTATTTCCTTTTGTCCATCCTGAACCTACTGCCCCCCCGGCCTCATTGGATGCCTTCGAGATTTAGTATTTGGGAAGAAGGAGAAATAGTCCTCTTGGTGAACTCTCTCCACCCCGTGTATCATTTTAGAAACCTGTCCCGTATCCCCCCTTAATTGTCTCTTTTCTAAACTGAAAAGTCCCAGACTCTTCACCCTTTCCTCACCGGGAAGGTGCTCCAGTCCCCTCATCATCTTGGTTGCCATCTTCCATACTCTTCCAGCTCTGCGCTGTCCTTTTTAAAAAATACGGTGGCCCCGAGAAGAAACCTCCCAGACCCACGGTTCTGACAACCCAAGGAGCGCAACATCCATTTTTAGAGCAACATAAGCTGCCAGGAAGAACTGCACCCCGACATCTAGAGGCCACGGTCCACCCCATCTTTGGTGCTAGGGACGGGGGTCCCGGCATGCTCGATCCCAAACGCATGAGCCCCTCTTCCCACAGCACGCCCAGGAATTTGGAACGTGCTTTTCATGAATTCTCTCCCCTCAGCGGCTTGACACCGAACCCCAGCGGCAGAGGGCTTACCCAAACAAAGTCCTCAGCTTCCAGTTGGCACTCAGCAAGACCATGCCATTTGCGACGGTAAGATTCACACCCAGCCCCTTGGAGAAACTGATGGCCGAGTCGCCCAGCTGAAGATCGTTGATCTGGATGCTGGAAAGAAACGCTGTGAGACGCCCAAAGATCGACCCACCGTCGAATGCCTCCTCTGACCGCAGCCGGACAATTTGCTAAAGGGAGGGCCCCAGGGACTGAGAGATGGGCTTGGGCCGATCCAACTCAAAAGAGGAGGAAGAAGAGGAGGAGGAGAAAGAGGAGGAAGAAGAGGAGGAGGAGGATTGGATTTCTACCCCGCCCTTCACTACCCAAAGGAGTCTCAGAGCGGCTCACAATCTCCTTTACCTTCTCCTCCCCACAACAGACACCCTGGGCCCTATCCTGGTTTAGGGGCGGGTTTCCCCCCTTGGCCTGCTGGTCTGTGGCAGGGAGTTCCAGGTGAACTGACCCCTGCCACCTGGAGATAGGGTTGCCAAGTCTACAGAACTCACCGGCGGGGGGGAGTCCTCCTCCGTCCGGGAGTTTCTATGGCGCATGCGCAAAGCGCGCGCACCCGGCGACATCACTCTATGGTATCATAGAGTTTTGGGGCGATTGCCAGAGCGTCGCCCTGGCAACGCCCCCAACGTGCTAACGTCACTTCCGGTGACGTCATTACGTCGTCCGGGCTGAACGACTTCGGGGGTGGGGTTCCCCCCGCCGGCCGAATGCTGGCCGGCGGATCGGGAACCCCTTTAGCGGGGGATCCCCCGCCCCCAGGGCTGACTTGGCAGCCCTGCCTGGATATCAACTGTAATAATGGGAGGACTCCAGCTAATACCTGGAGGTTACAAAAGTAGAGAGATCACAGGACAGGTTGTCAGGGTATATACAGCCTGTGAAAAAAATGATGAAAATTACAAATTATATAAACAATTAAATTTATGTCATGCAATATCTCAATTCTATGTACCAAAAAACCCACAAATTGAGCTATCAATCGCATTACATCAATTGTTATATAATATAAAAGTAATTGTTTATAAAACGTTCTTAAAATGTTTTCAAATATTCGTGTTTGAATGTCGATATTGATTTTTTAATGGTTCTAGCTGGTTTTATAATGGATTGGATTTCTGTTGTAAAGCACCCCGAGCCCTGCGTCAGTGGGGAAGGGCGGTCAAGAAATCAAAATAAATAAACATCTGTAATTTTGGTCATTTTCCACGGTGGGCGTACTCTGACCACCCGGAGGCTGGCAACCCGAAGAGGCACTGCTTCACGACCACTCTTAGGCAGGGGTCATTTCGTAGAAAAAAAGGTGCAGGAGCTCATTAGCATAACTCATTTGCATAACTCATTTGCATATGCCACACCCCCTAACATACCGGAAGTGTGTCCGAAGGCAACACCCACCCCTCAGGCTCCACTCCACAGGTGAGTGAAACTGACCTGCTCGTCCTCCAGTCCCTTCCCCATCCAATACTTTGTGCAATAAAAATAAGCGTCAAGAACACACCCTCATTCTCTTCCTGCTCCCTTGAAACCACCAGGTTTCAAGTAGACTTGAGATACCCAGGACATGTGCACCACCCATCCCTTCCCCTTCCCCTCCCCACAACAAGACACCCTGTGAGGTAGGTGGGGCTGAGAGAGGTCTTTTGAGAACTGCTCATGAGAGAACAACTTTGAGAGAACTTGTGACTGGCCCAAGATCACACCAGCAGCTGCATGTGAAGGAGTGGGGAAATCAAACCCGGTTCTCCCAAATTAGAGTCCAACTCCTGACCACTACACCCAACTGATGGGGTGGAAGCTGCTGAAGGGTTGGTGAAATTTCTCCAGTACTTATGTGCCATGTGCCCAGATAAAAAATGGTATACTTAGAAAATGTATATGCCACCTTGAGCAAGTCTCTGGAAAAGCAGCACACAGTCATAAAAGGAACAATGATAAAATTATCAATATTAAATCAAAACATTAAAAACAATAAAGACCCTAGCAGGGCTTTCCCCGTGGCGCTGCGCCTCTGCACTGCTCGGGGAAGCCGAGGAGGGGGCGGGGCTTGGTCATGTGCCCGCCCCCTGGGCTCCTCACTCCCGGAGCTGCGCTCCTGTGCGCTCCTGCTCCAACGGACCCCTGCTCTTAGGGATTTTAAATATTATCTATTATGCATTGATCTAGTGCTGCTTGAGTGTTCAAAAGAGTGCTCCAGTTGTAACCCTTGAACAACAACCCTGCACTGGAGGCCCAAATTGTGAATGGGGGAGGCGAGCCTGAAGGGACAGTGGCTGGCCTCCCAGCACACAACCGACTTGCGGCTGCGGCCAGCCTTGAGTCATCCCAAGGAGCCAGCTCCCAGTCAAAGGGAAAGCCCAGCTTGGCTGCGGTCGGTCACACACACACTAAATAATCCACTTTCAATGCGCTTTCCCACTGGATTGTTCCAGTTCACCCAGGCCACTTCCGCACTGTGGTTTTTGTCCCCTGGAATCGGGGGATCCCCCACCCGGAACTGGGGGCTGGCGCGCCTAATATTTCCCACCTCCAGCTCCCATATGCCCTCCTTACCACAAGAGAAGGCGACACAGAGACTGCAGGCTAGCCAACAGCACCTGAGGTCCCAGCCTGCCACCTTGGGAACATGCCCCCCCAACCCTCACAGTCTGAAAACGGCTGCCTTGGTGCCTCTCCCACAGTGACAAACTGCACGATCTCAAGGAAACAACAGCCGTGGCTTCCTCCCTGGGAAATGGGCGCATGGGAGAGACGAAAACGACTTCCGGGGCTGTGCGTGTCGCGGAATTCTGAGCAGGCCCAGGATTTGGTTCCGGGCAGGCCATTCAGCCTCCTGCGTATATCTGCTTTCCTTTGGCTTCTCAAAGAAAACGGCTCCAAATATGTACTTGACTCTGTGTAGTAGGCCATGTTAGGGTTGCCAACTCCAGGTGGGGAAGTTCCTGGAGACTTGGGGGGCGGAGCCTGGGGAGGGTGGCATTTGGGGAAGGGAGGGACCCCAGGGGAGCTTAACGGTCATTGGAACCTATGGCGCTATACCCCAGTGTCATCCTCCCCTTCCCCAAACCCCGCCCTCCTCAGACTCCAACCCCGAAGTCTCTAGGAATTTCCTAACCCGGCCCTGGACACCCAGTTTGTAGTAGCTGCCAGAGTCATTGCTCACATCTGGTCTTGCAATCATAATAACACAGCACAGTTATAAAGTAACGAAAGTAAAAAATTTTAAAAAGCAGTGGCTTTGGGAGGAAAGAAGTGGAAAGCAGCAAGGCTTTCCCCACGGCTTTTTCGCTTCGAACCGTGAAAGCCGCAGAAGGGGCAGGGGCCGTGCTCACACACACGTACCTCGTTACAGAGTACTGAACGTCCCCCAGAAGCGGCACGTTGTTGGACCCCTGAATATCTGGGATGGGATTCTTCTTCAGCATTGACCTCACCATCCTCAGCCCAAACTGGCGTCCTGTAAAGTGGGAACGGGGGCAGAAATTAAACGGGGAGGGGCCCAGAGGGGACCAGACACTGGGACCACCTCCCCCTGGTGTGAAAGGGCCAGAGAGGTTGCTGTTCCCTCCCCAAACCCTCCCTCGTTCATCCATTCCTCTCTTGCCAGGGGGAGACCATGGCTCAGTGGGAGAGCCTCTGCTTGGCATGCAGAAAGTCCCAGGTTCAATCCCCGGCATCTCCAGTTGAAAGGACCAGGCAGGAGGTGATGGGAAAGACCTTGACCTGAGACCCTGGAGAGCTGTAAAGAGGGGCTGTGGCTCAGTGGGAGAGCCTCTGCTTGGCAGGCAGAAGGTCCCAGGTTCAGTCCCCGACACCTCCAGTTAACAGGATCAGGCAGGAGGTGATGGGAAAGACCTCCACCTGAGACCCTGGACAGCTGTAAAGAGGGGCTGTGGCTCAGTGGCAGAGCCTCTGCTTGGCACTCAGAAGGTCCCAGGTTCAGTCCCCGGCATCTCCAGTTAAAAGGACCAGGCAGGAGGGGATGGGAAAGACCTCCTCCTGAGACCCTGGAGAGCTGTAAAGAGGGACTGTGGCTCAGTGGCAGAGCCTCTGCTTGGCATGCAGAAGGTCCCAGGTTCAGTCCCCGACACCTCCAGTTAACAGGATCAGGCAGGAGGTGATGGGAAAGACCTCCTCCTGAGACCCTGGAGAGCTGTAAAGAGGGGCTGTGGCTCAGTGGGAGAGCCTCTGCTTGGCAGGCAGAAGGTCCCAGGTTCAGTCCCCGACACCTCCAGTTAACAGGATCAGGCAGGAGGTGATGGGAAAGACTCCTCCTGAGACCCTGGAGAGCTGTAAAGAGGGACTGTGGCTCAGTGGCAGAGCCTCTGCTTGGCATGCAGAAGGTCCCAGGTTCAGTCCCTGACACCTCCAGTTAACAGGATCAGGCAGTAGGTGATGGGAAAGACCTCCACCTGAGACCCTGGAGAGCTGTAAAGAGGGGCTGTGGCTCAGTGGCAGAGCCTCTGCTTGGCACGCCGAAGGTCCCAGGTTCAATCCCCGGCATCTCCAGTTGATAGGACCAGGCAGGAGGGGATGGGAAAGACCTCTGCCTGAGACCCTGGAAAGCTGTCAAGAGGGGCCGTGGCTCAGTGGAAGAGTCTCTGCTGGTCACGCAGAAGGTCCCAGGTTCAATCCCCGGCATCCCCAGTTAAAAGGACCAGGCAGGAGGGGATGGGAAAGACCTCTCTGCCTGAGACCCTGGAGAGCTGTAAAGAGGGGCTGTGGCTCAGTGGAAGAGCCTCTGCTTGGCACGCGGAAGGTCCCAGGTTCAGTCCTCGGCACCTCCAAAAGGACCAAGCAGTAAGTGCTGGGAAAGACCTTTCTCTGCCTGAGACCGTGGACAGTGGCTGCCAGGCTGAGAAGACAAGACTGACTGTTAGACCGAGGGTCTGATTCAGCAGAAGGCAGCTTTGTGTGTCCATGGAAGAGCCTCTGCTTGGCACGCAAAAGGTCCCACAGGTTCTATCTCCGCATTTCCTGTTAAAAAGGACCAGGCAGTTGGTGGATGAAACGCCCGTCTCTGCCTGAGTCCCTGGACAACGACTGCCAGTCTGAGTAGACAACGCTGATTCATCTGTATGTTCATAGGTGCCTTCGGAGACAGGATCCCCAGATTCCCCCCCCCCCCCGCTCACCATCTGGGGTACAAACCAAGGGTTCTGCACTGCGCGAAGACCGCACCAAGAGACGTACCGTATTCCAGCCCCTTCTGGTTCACTTGCGCTTTCAGGCCTGCGGGAACTCCTCCAACCTGCACCCAGGAAGCCAGGAGAGGGAGGGCAAAGAGCCAGTACATCTTCTGCCCGTGGAGAGGCACGCTCGGATTCTCGGGGTCACCTGGGAAAGGGAACCAGGAAGTAGTTATGCTGCCACATACTTCCGGACAGCAAGAAACCTAGAAGAACACTTCACCCCAACCAAAACTTAAGTTTTACTCAAGCGATGAGCTTTCGTGTGCATGCACACTTCCTCAGGTACACTCTAAAGTCTCAGTCAATTACTCTTAGCAGGCCACATTTACACATCTATCTCCAATTTCGACATATTCATTTGCTCCACTGTTTCCCCCCCCCCCCAGAATTAGATCCAAACAGCCGTGACCTTATAAACTTAGCTTGTTTTTTTACACATGTGGTGGCAATGTAAAAAGGTAAAAAAAGGTCTGGGTTATGATTAAAAAACTAATTTCAGATATTGTAGGAGTGAGGTTAGATTTAAAACCGGAAATTTTCTTGTTAAATATGTTACCGGTAAAGACAAATATAAATGATATGAAATTAATTATATATATAATGACGACAGCGCAAATTTTATTGGCAAAACAATGGAAAGTAGAAAATGTACCAACCTACTCAGAAATCTTGGAAAAACTGTTGGAGACGGCAGAATGTGATAATATGGGACATATATCTCAAAGAAATGAACAAGGAGTAATGTACAAAGAAATTTGGTTAAAATTGTGTTGTTGGATGGAAAGGAGCTAATTGTTAAGGCTCAAAATGAGATGGTTTAGTAATATATTGTAGAATGTTATAACTTATAAATGAAAATAAATATATATTTTTAAAAAAAATAAACTTAGCTTGTTATTCCTGTTTGCATCTGCTAAAACACCTTCGTTACGTTGTATGCTAATTTGCTGTTCAACCTCTGCCTTATATGTAGGACTGGTAAATTCCATTTCGCTGTATCTGAGGAAGTGCTTGTGCACATGAAAGCTCACACCCTGAATCAAACTCGGTCTTAATTGAGTAGCCATGTTGGTCTGCTGTAGAACAGCTAGATTCGAGTCCTCTAGCACCTTTTTTTTGCCATTGAGTCAAAGCTAGAGATGAGCAGAGGTCGTTTGCCCTTGCCTGCCTCTGCATAGCAACCCTGGACTTCCTTGGTGGTCTCCCATCCAAGTATTAACCAGAAGGGACCCCGCTTAGCTTTTGAGATCTGACAAGATCAGGCTAGCCTGGGCCATTCCAAGTCAGGGCACAGCCCACCCTGGAGGAGAACAACAAAAAAAGAAGATTTTTGCAACAGACAATGAGGTGTATTGACTGGACTAGGATCTGGGAGACGAGATCCCCCCCCTCTGTTTCACGGGCACCCCTAAAAGGACTGCCTCTACAAGCTGTTGTTCCGGTTATTTGGGTATCGGGGTGGCCAGCCCCGCTGAACTCCAGCGACACAAATCCAAATTGCTTACAGAATCTCGGGCTTGAAGGGGGGGGACCGGCTGTGTCTGTTGGGCCAGCTCTTGGTGCTGAAACGGACTCCTCTAGAGACCCCATTAGCAGTCTGCCCCTCTCCAGTCCCCAAGCTTCCCCTTTTTTTGGCAAATGAATGCCAGGAACGAATGCCAGGAATGCCAGTTTGGTATAGTGGTTAAGTGTGCGGCCTCTACTCTGGGAGAACCGGGTTTGATTCCCCACTCCTCCACTTGCACCTGCTGGATGACCTTGGGCAAGCCATAGCTCTGTCCCAGCTGTTCTCTCAAGGACAGTTGTCTTAGTTGGAAATCGGAGAAAACGCCAGAGCTATGGGAATGGTTGAGAAAATTGCGATTTATGGCAGAAATGGACAAATGGACAAGAAAATTAAACAATCAAGACTCAGCAAAGTTCTCAGAAGATTGGAAAGATTTGAAGGAATATATGGAGCGAGAGTGGAATATGAAAGGCAATATCTTTACACTTTCTAACTACTGAAAGGAGGGACAGAATTGTAACACAAAAAATGATTTATTAGTTAGCCGCGAAACTAAACCTTCTTTCTTTTTTAATTAATATAATTTTAAATGTATAAAAGTTATAATAGCTCAAAATGTTACCTTAGGAGGCAAATACTTTTGAAATACATGTTTACCGGTTGATATATATGAAGGTGCAGGTGGGGTGGGAAGTCATTTAATGTTTATATCTTTTTAGCTAAATATGCAACTTTATAAAGAATGGAATATGTATAAAAGCTACTTGCATTTGAGAATAATGGAAAAATAAAAATTTTATTCTTAAAAAAAGGACAGTGGTCTTAGAGCTCTCTCAGCCTCAGAGTAGTGGGGTATAAATCTCCTCCACGTGCAGCTGCTGGCGTGACCTTGGGTCAGTCACAAGTTCTCCCGGAGCTGTTCTCTCAAGGGCAGTCCTCGAAAGAGCTCTCTCAGCCCCGCCTACCTCACAGGGTGTCTGTTGTGGGGAGGGGAAGGGAAAGGAGATGGTGAGCCGCTCTGAGACTCCTTCGGGTAGTGAAGGGCGGGGTGTAAATCCAATCTCTCTGTTCTTCCCTCTTTTCGCCCCCCAGACAGCAGGTGAAAATGCCTAGATTTCCACATTTCTCCCGGCCACGTAAATGGAAGGGAAGAAGGGAAGGGAAGGCCCTGCGTCAGAATCGGCTGCTATCTGAGTGTCCCTGGGAGAAATGTCCACCTCTCGGCTTCAAGCGTGTTCCGCAAATGTGACCAAAACAGGCAGCCTAACCAGATTGGCATGCAAAAGAGCGAGAGTCCGGGAGCCCCTTCGAGACTAACAACATTTGGGGCAGGGGATGAGCTTTCGTGAGTCACCGCTCAAGGCTAACCATCTTGATCTATCAGATTAGCATATTTACTCACCCTAATCTGGAGAGCCCAGGCAAGTCAAGCTCATCAGATCTCAGAAGCGAAGCAGGATTGACTCTAGCAAATACTTGGATGGGAAACCTCCAAGGGATACCAGTGGCTGGGAGGCGGGGGCAGGCTTGATTCAGCCCCCTCTCTGAATATCCTCCAGGCCCCCAGCAGGGGTCAGTCACCAGAGGTCACCATGGCCAGAGAGCCAGTTTGGTGTAGTGGTTAAGTTCGCAGACTCTAATCTGGGAGAACCGGGTTTGATTCCCCACTCCTCCACTTGCACCTGCTGGATGACCCTGGGCAAGCCATAGCTCTATACCAGCTGTTCCCTCAAGGACAGCTTGGGAAAGAGCTCTCTCAGCCCCACCTACCTCACAGGGTGTCTGTTGTGGGGAGGGGAAGGGAAAAAGGAGTTTGTAAGCCGCTCTGAGACTCCCTTGGGGAGTGGAGGGCGGAGTATAAATCCAATCTCTTCTTCTTCTTCTTCTTCTTCCAGGTGCGCACACACACACCATTTTGGCAGTACTGAAATCCCCTGCGTTGATGTTTTAAAACGACGTGTCACATCAAATTTCCTGCGGAAGATTTCTCCTCGCCAGGTGCAAACCCAAAGTTTTCTCCTCCTTACTCCACACTTTTGGAACTCGCTAAAACGGGTGGTTCTGAAAACGCGGGGCACGAAGGAGAAGACTTTGGGTTTGGGCCCAGCGAGGAAAAATCGACTGCAGAAAATTTCACATAACGCACAGTTTTAAAAACAGCAATGCGGGGAATTTCACTACTGCGGAAATCGTCATCGTCAGGCACCAGAGGTCACCATAACTTCCAGGCGTGCGCACACACACACACACACACACACACACACACACTTAAAAAGATACAAAAAAATATAGCATACTTACCCTAATGCTGCACAAAAGAATCTGCACCCAAGATTTTAAGAATGGGATAGGGGTGCCAACCTCCAGGTGCAGCCTGGAGAATTCTTGCTTTGACAACTGCTTTCCTGCGCAGGGAGATCAGTTCTCTTGAAGAAAACGGCTGCTTTGGCGGGTGGACTCTCGGGCAGGATACCAGACCGGAGGACACTCTTCTCCCCAAGCCCCACCCACCTCAGGCTCCACCCCCAAAATCTCCAGGTATTTCCCGTCCAGAGCTGGCAACCTTGCGGCAGGCGGGGGGCGGGGCTGCTAAGGGTCCTGAGGCTGGAAGTGGAACAGAGCATACAAACTTGTCTTCCAGGGGCCCACGCCCAAAGCGAGGAGTAACAAAGGAATTTGAATGCAAAAGGGGACAGTCAGCCATGGGTTGCAAAATCCGAGTTGGGAAATTCCTGGAGATTTAGCACAAGCCTTGGGAGGAGAGCTTAGGCCTCGCCTAGAATATTGTGTTCCGTTTGGGGCACCGCAATTTAAGAAGGATATAGACAAGCTGGCACCAATGCGCCCTCTCAGCTGTGGAGTCTTGTGAGCAAAAATTCTACTTCGCGAGCTACTGGCCTGAAAGTTGTGAGCTGAGCTGCCTAAATTGGTTTCCTCTGCAGCCATCCAGACAGAGGCTAGATGGCCATCAGACAGCAGCACAGATTCTGTGAACTTGGGCAGACCATAAGAGGGAGGGCAGGAAGGCTTGCCTCAGCGCTTAGTTCTCATGGCCCTTTCTTACACGCCCAGGGAAATGCCGATCCCCACTTTGGGGTCAGGAAGCCATTTTTCTCTTGGCCGGTTTGGTTGGAGATCCTGGAGTTTTTGGTCATCTTCTGGGTGTGGAACAGCGGTCACTGCGGGTGTGGAGGGGGGGAGGTATTTGTGCATTGAAGGGCTGTCCGGTAGAGGATGGGGCGGAGTGGTTTTCTGTCGCCCCAGAAGGCCGGACCAGAACCATCAGGTTGGAATTAAATCAGAAGAGTTTCCGGCTAAACATGAGGAAGAACTTCCTGACAGTTAGAGTGGTTCCTCAGCGGAACAGGCTTCCTCGGGAGGTGGTGGGCTCTCCTTCTTGGGAGGTTTTCACGCAGAGGCTAGATGGCCATCGGACAGCAGTGCGGATTCTGTGAACTCGGGCAGATCGTGAGAGGGAGGGCAGGAAGGGTTGCCTCAGTGCTTAGTTCTCATGGCCCTTTCTTACACGCCCAGGGAAATGCTGATCGCCACTCTGGGGGACAGGAAGCAATTTTCTCCAGGCCAGTTTGGCCAGAGATCCTGGAGTTTTTGGTCATCTTCTGGGTGTGGAACAGCGGTCACTGCGGGTGTGGAGGGGGGGAGGTATTTGTACATTTCCTGCCCTGTGCAGGGGGTTGGACTAGATGGCCCTGGAGGGCCCTTCCAACTCTATGATTCTGTGATTCTGTGAAGCTCAGTGGGGGTCTAATGCCTCAGAGTCCACCCTCCAAAGCCACCATTTCAACAAAGGGCGATTGTTCTCTCCCGCCTGGAGCTCAGCAGTAGTTCTAGATGATCTCCAGGCCCCTCCTGGAGGATGGCAACGCTACAGTGAGCCCAGTTCCACGGAGGAGGCCGCCTGACCTACGCGTGCAGAGACGCTGGAGTAACAGGCCAGCATTTATTCTCTAAAACGAAGGATAAATGTTGTCAAATGATGAAGGATCATGCAATTAAACGTATAATGTTGTTATTCTCTTGCTGCGGTCAAGTCGCAGCGGACTTATGGCAACCCAATAGGGTTTTCGCCGCCAGGGACGCTCTAAAGTGGTTTCCCATTGTCCACCATTGCTTAGCGACCCTGGACTTCTTCGGTGGGCTCCCTTCCAAATACCGACCAGGGCCGGCCCTGCTTGTTTGTTTGTCCCTGAGGTGCTACTGGACTCGAATCTTGCTGTTCTTCTATCGACCCAGGTGGCAACTCTCTGAACCGAGCTCAGGAGAGGAACTCTGGAAACGCAGCCCTTTCCTTTCTAACCAGCTCGACCGACGCTGAGCAACAGCGCAACAGAACGCATGCCTTCCTGGCGACAGATTCCAGACTCTTGGATGGGCAGGGTTGCCAGGTCTGGGCTGGGAAATCCCTGGAGATTTGGGAGTAGAGCCTGGGTAAGATTTGGGGAGAGGGTGGGGTGCAATGCCCCACAATCCACCCTCCAGAGCAGCCATTTTCTCCAAGGGAACTAGGGTTGCCAGCCTCCGGGTGGGGCCCGGAGATCTCCCGCTTTTACAGCGGATCTCCAGCTGGCAGAGATCGGCTCCCCTGGAGAAAGTGGCTGCTTTGAAGGGTGGACTCTATGGCATTGTACCATGCTGAGGCCCCTCCCCTCCCCAAACTCTGCCCTCTCCTGGATCCACCTCCAAAGTCTCCAGGTATTTTCCAACCCAGAGTTGGCAACCCTAAGGGGAACTGATCTCTTGACATCTCAGATTCAGTTAGAATCCCGGGAGCTCTCCAGCCACCACCTGAAGGCTGGAAAACCACAGCCCACCCTTAGGTTCTCACAGAGTTAGGGTTGCCAGCTCTGGATTCAAAAATACCTGGAGATTTGGGGGGGAAGAAGAGGAAGAGGAGGAGGAGATTGGATTTCTACCCCACCCTTCACTACCCAAGGGAGTCTCAGAGTGGCTTACAGTCTCCTGCCCCTCCTCACAACAGACACCCTGAGAGGTGGGTGGGGCTGAGAGCGCTCTTTTGAGGACTGCCCTTGAGAGAATAGCTCTGAGAGAACTTGGGACTGAGCCAAGGTCACCCAGCAGCTACATGAGGAGAAGTGGGGAATCCAACCCGGTTCTCCCAGATTAGAGTCTGCGCTCTTAACCGCTACACCAAACTGGCTCAGAAGAAGGAGGAGGAGTTATACCCTGCTGTTCACTCAGAGCAGCTTATTATTATTTATTTATCAATTTCGATTTATATCCTGCCTCGCCAGCGGCAATGCTTACAAACTCCTTTCCCTTCCCCCCCCCAACAGACACCCTGTGAGGTAGGTGGGGCTGAGAGAGCTCTTTCGAGGACTACCCTTGAGAGAACAACGAGAGAACTTGTGACTGGCCTAAGGTCACCCAGCAGCTGCATGCGGAGAAGTGGGCAATCAAACCTGATTCTCCCAGATTAGAGTCTGTGCTCTTAACCACTACACTGTACTGGCTCAGAAGAAGGAGGAAGAAAAGGAGGAGGAGGAGATTGGATTGATATTGATACCCCGCCCTTCACTACCCGAAGGAGTCTCGGAGCAATTTACAATCTCCTTCCCCTTCCCCTCCCCACAACAGACACCGGCTGTGAAGTAGGTGGGGCTGAGAGAGCTCTCCAGAGGACTGCCCTTGAGAGGACAACTCTGAGAGAACTTGCGACTGACCCAAGGTCACAAGAGCCTGGGGAGGGCCAGGTTTGAGGAGGAGAGGAACTTCAACATGGTCTAATGCCGGAGAGCCCGCCCTCCGATACCGCCATTTTCTCCAGGGGAGCTGATCTCTGTCCTCTGGAGATCAACTGTAATGGCGGGGGACCTCCAGGTGCCCCCTGGAGGTTGGCAATGCTACGTGCAGTCAAAATGCTGACCAGCGGTCCTCCCTTCCTGAGGTCCCTTATCTTCCCCTCCAAAGCATTTCACCACTTCCCGGAACTGTTAGTGTAGCCTGCAAGAAGTAGCCGGTTTAGCCCAGAAGGGACGGAGTCAGGGTATGGAGCTCAGTTAGCGGAAGAGGCTGGTTTCTGGGGCGCCTGATAAGCTTTGCCGGGCTCTTATCGCCGGCACGAAGGCTGCATCTTCAAGCTCCGGCTTGCATTCTGGTCATTCCGGATAAACATATGGAGCAGAGGTCCCTGATGGGCTGTGAGCCACAAGGGACAGCTGAACCTGGAGACAGGGAGAGCACGATAGAAATCCCATAAAATAAATAAAGAATAAGAGCACTCTGTCTGGGGCAGTGACTTTTAAGTATTGAGCGGGAGGCGATGAATCAAACAAACAGGCTTTTATTCAAACACATTGCTTCAGCTCAAAGACAGCTCTATGAGAGCGGCACCTTGATTTATACTGTTTCCAACTCATAACTTCAAACATGTGAGGCTTCTGTACTAACAGTAAAAGATCAGACCTTTGTTGATGAAAACAGAGTTCTTTATTAGTCTTAATACTGCGTGACAGGTTCTCGAATGTTTGTTAGAGATGCCAGGTAGAAAACAGTCGGAGTTAATATACCCTCCCGCTTGTTTGAACCCACAATGAAACCAATCACATTTGGGAATAGAAAACGCGGGAGATTGGATCGGGCCGTTTGAATTCCCACAGGAAAGGTGAAGTGCTAAAGTTGTAAAAATTCCCTTCTTGAACTGGCCGACCCAGATGTGTGAAACCCATGCATAACAAAATGACTCTGCGGGCAATAACCGACCTTCAAGGTTCTCACAACAAGATAAGGATGTCTCTGTCCCAGGAACTGGGAGGAGGGACTGCATGGGAGGAAAAGCCATTTGTTTAACAGTGACGTGTAAAAATGTGGGGTCGCCACTCTCCCGACAGGAATGGTTACATTGTACAGGACTCATAAGGCAATGCATTTCAAGGCTATGAAAGGGCAGGGAAAAGCAGACAAAGTAACAGGCGTGCACGATTTCATTTGATCTAAGTAGACAATGCAATCTTTTGTCGGGCCCCCTGACAAAACAATCTAACTATGTACAAACAATCCTATTGGACCTAAGCGAGGCTCAGCAATTAATTACCTAGAGTGGCTTAAGGACCAATGAGAGTCTTTATTTGTTAGCCAATAAGAAAGGGCCTTTTGCATCCCAAAGTCTCTGCAAGCTGTGGCTGTAAAATAATAAGGATACAACAGTGACGCTCCGTATTCTTGGCACAGGGGGGGACAAGTGAGGGCTTCTGGGGTTCTGGCACTGCTGATAGACCTCCTGGTGGCCCCTGGTGTTTTTGGCCACTGTGTGACACAGAGTCTTGGACTGGAGGGGCCACTGGCCGGGTCCAACATCGGCTTCTCTGATGTTCTTATGCCTGCGGCAGGGATGCTCTGTGTTCTTGGTGCTTGGGGGGGTAAGAGTGGGAGGGCTTCTGGAGTTCAGGCTCTGCTGGTGGACCTCCTGAGGGCACCTGGTATTTTTGGCCACTGTGTGACACAGGGTGTTGGATTGGGTGGGCCACTGGCCTGATCCAACATGGCTTCTCTGATGTTCTTACATCTGGGGCAGTGATTCTCTATATTCTTGGTGCTGGGGGGGGGGGTAAGCGTGGGAGGGCTTCTGGCCCTGTTGGTGGACCTCCGCAATGCGGATTCTGGGAACTTGGGCAGATCACGAGAGGGAGGGCAGGGAGGGTTGCCTCAGTCCTTAGTTCTCGTGGCCCTTTCTTCCACGCCCAGGGAAATGCTGATGGCCATTTCGGGATCAGGAAGCGATTTTTCTCCAGGCCAGTTTGGCTGAGATCCTAGAGGGGTTTTTTGGGTCATCTTCTGGGTGTGGAGCAGCAGTCACTGGGGGTGCGGAGGATGAGGTATTTGTCAATTTCCTGCATTGTGGAGGGGGTTGGACTAGATGACCCTGGAGATCCCCTTCCTAGGATTTTATGATTCTATAGAATCAAGCCATCTAGTCCAACCCCCTGCTCAATGCAGGGTAGGTCTAGAGCAGGGGTGGCCAAACTTGCTCAGCATAAGAGCCACACAGGATAAACACCAGATGTTTGAGGGCCGCAAGACATGAACACACACGTTTTTATTGAAAAATATGCAAATTTGCATCTTAAAGAGACAAATGCCTTCTTTGAACCAGGCCAGCCTGGTGGTGTGGCAGGGCTCGGAGAACACATTTAACTTTAGATGGGGTGGGAGGGGAAGAAGAAAGGTGGAAAGAAAGAAAGCGGAAAGAAAGCAAATAGATGGGGGAGGGAGGGAGGGAGGGAGAGGTGGAAAGAACGCTTGGAGGAGGGATTTAAAGAGACAAATGCTTTCTCCAAGCTAGTTGGCGGGGTGTCAGCTAACGCTGCCATCCCCGGCCCGGGAGGCGGGATGGTTGAGCCCGTGACATCAGTACTGTGGAATGTTATGTTATAGTTCTCATGGCATGCTTATCGCTCTCCTCCTTCTCCTCGACCTTGGGAGGCTGTTGGTGCCGGCTCACATATCTTTTCACTGTCTGACTAAACACTTTCCCGCTTATCCCCTGGGAACTGTTGACCAGTATTTTAAGCACCTTTTTTCTGACTTAATGATCGCTTCCATTCCACTACCAGTCCTCTCTTTGAATTCTGTATAATTGTCCTGGCTGTGATAGTGCCCACCATTACTAGCACAAGAAGTACAGATGACCGTAGGAGACCTCTCTCAATAAAGCTTTCCTCTTTAAGGACACTTGTTGTTGACTGACTCTGTGGGACGCTCACACGGGGGCAGGGCTTTGAGAATGCATTTAAAGTTAGAGATTTCTTTCTTTCTCTGCTTCCCCCCCCCCCCCCCACCTCAAGCCTACCCAAGGAGAGGAACACTGGCTGGGGAAGGGAAAACCAATGGGGAGGCATGCCGCCCTGCCAGGAGCTGCACAGTACGTGTGAAAGAGCCACATGCGGTTCCTGAGCCACAGTTTGCCCACCCCTGGTCTAGAGCATCCCTGGTTTGTCCAGCCCCTGTTTGAAGACTGCCAGGGAGGGGGAGCTCACCATCCACCTAGGGTAGCCGATTCCACTGCTGAATGACCCTGACTATAAATAATTTTGTTTCCTAATATCTAGCTGGTACTTTTCTGCCCCTAATCGAAACCCACAATTGCGGGTCGTCTCCTCTGTTGCCAACAGGATCAGCTCCCCGCCCCCCCCCCCCCCCGCCCCCCAAGCAACAGGCCAATTGCAGAACGGCCTTAGCGGGAGATCTGAGGAAGGGTCCCTGTTTTGATGGTTCTCTGGCCAGGCTGATTTCAAAGGGTTTTTAAGAACGTAATTAGGCCAACCGCTTTGATCTCAAGATCATCTGTATTTCAGTCTGCTTTTGATTCCGGTTTGTGTGCTTTTAATTGTATCGGCCAGATTTTTTGTTGTTAGATATCTATATTCCAGCCGATCTTAGGTCCTTTGGGGGGAAAGCAATGTTCAAAATGCTGAAAGGAAATAAGAGGAACAAATGTTCGCAATGGACACGAAAGCTCAGGAACTTGACCCAGGGTCTCATAAGAACATAGGAGGAGCCAGTGTTGGATCAGGCCAGTGGCCCATCCAGTCCAACACTCTGCGTCAGACAGTGGTCAAAAACACCAGGTACCCTCAGGAGGTCCAGCAGTGGGGCCAGGACACTAGAAGCCCTCCCACTGTTGCCCCCCCCCCCAAGCATTAAGAATACAGAGCATCCCTTGACCCAGACTGAGAGTTCCTATCTATACCTTGTGGCTCATAGCCACTGATGGACCTCTGTCTCACCTGCGTCAAGTTCCTGTCTTCCCCAAGAAGCGGTCAAGCCGAAAACATTTATGGAAGCCCCAGAGAAGCCTGTTCTCACATATTTGTGGCAGACGGTTAAGGTTACGCAGTGCAGATGCAAAAGCTCTCTGTACATGAACTGAGGCACTCTCTTTGCCATTACTAGTTCAGGTCATGCCAGCCTCCAGGTGGGACCTGGAGATCTCCTGGAGTTACAGCTCATCTCCAGAGTACAGAAATCAGTTCCCCTGGAGGAAATGGATGCTTTGGAGGGTGGCATTGCACCCCACGGAGGCCCCTGTCCTCCCCAGGCCCCATCCCCAAATCTTCAGGCGTTTCTGTGAGAGTCCTACAGAGTCAGTCACCAAGTGTCCTTAAACAGGAATGCTTTATTGAGAAAGGTCTGCTACGGTCATCTGCACTTCTTGTGTTAGTAATGGCGGCAGTAGTGAAACTAGGATAGTTATACAGAATTCAAAGAGAGGCCTAGTGGTGCATTGTAAGCAATCATTAAGTCAGGAAACAGGCGCTTGAAATACTGGCTTTCAGTTCCCGGAGAACAAGCGGGCGGCACCATCAGTCTCTCAAGGACAAAGGAGCAGGCAGCGCCATAAGCATGCCATGAGAACTATAACATGACATTCCACAGCACTGACATCGTGGGGTCAACTATCCTACCTCCCGGGCAGGAGCTGGCAGCATTAGCTGACAGTTTCCCAACCTGGAGCTGGCAACCTACCCACCCTCCGCCCAGTAGCCAGGGGGGACCTGGCAGTCCTAGGTAGACTAAGCCCCCGGCCTCGAAGAGAGATTTCTGTTGGCAGAGTTTAAACAGGCAAAGGAAGTGGAGCACCGACTGCTTAGAGAAAAAATAAGTCAGGTTATTAAAGAACAAACTGTTATATACCGAGAGAGCCATAACGGTCTAACATAACTGCTGAAGGAGGAACAGCAAGAACAGCTCTGCAGGCACTTCCTGTGTCTCCAGAAGAGCCAATCAGGAGACAGCAAGGACATCATTTGAAATTCTGGGCAGTCACTAACCTAGCTAGGCAAACTACCAGTCATTCAGCTGTCTTCCCGCAGGGAAGACCTTCAGACCTCCTTCATAAGGCTGCACTATCGCCCTTGCAGATTCCAACAATTGTGACTTCTGGTGACCCCTAGTGGGGCTAGGATGTTACCGAGAGGTGGCTTTGATATTCCCTGCCTCTGCGTCCTGGCCCTGGTATTCCTTGGAAGTCACCCTTCCAAGTGCTTGCCCGGGTCAGCCCTTCTTAGCTTCCAAAACAGCACACACACACACCCAGCTCCAGCCGGCTCTGAAAAAGCTGACGTCCCTCCATCTAGGACAGGGGTGGGCAAACTTGCTCAGCGTAAGAGCCGCATAGAATAAACATCAGATGTTTGAGAGCCACAAGACATGAACAAAGATGACCTGCTTTTATTGGAAGATAAGCAGATTTGCTTTTTATTAACATCAAATGAGACTGCCAAAAATAATAACAAAAGGGGTAAAAGCAGATATTGATAATGATATTAATCTGTCCAATGATATTTGTTTGCTAATGATATTTAGTTTTCCAGCAGCCCTGCTGGGAGCCACATAATATATGTGAAAGAGCCGCATGCAGCTCCCGAGCCACAGTTTGCCCACCCCTGATCTAGGACAAGCGGATTCAGTCCCTATAGAATATCTGCCTTCTCATCCAGCATTACTTCTTGTCTTGTCTGGATTCAGATTCAGCCGCATGGTTCCCCCTCTAGTGGCGAGAAAACTTGGGACAGCTCTCAGATTTCGACATCCCAGCCTTAAAACTCTGCGCCGGAACTCAACGCAGAATAAAACAAATTTTTCAAGGGGGCTCAGGCAGCGTCACCCCTAGACGGCTGCCCTGAGGTCGTAGCGTTTCAAATGCGAACTACATTATTTATAGCTGATAGGGATGCCAGCCTCCAGGTGGGGCCTGGAGATCCCCCCAGAATTACAGCTCATCTCCAGACTACAGAGCTCAGCTCCCCTGGAGGAAATGGATGCTTTGGAGGGGGGACTCTGTGGCATTGTGCCTTGTTGATAGGGATGCCAGCCTCCAGGTGGGGCCTGGAGATCCCCCCAGAATTACAGCTCATTTCCAGACCAGTGCTCCCTCTAAGCTGTGGAGTCTTGTGAGCAAAAATTCTACTTTGTGAGCCACTGGCATTAAAGTTGGGAGCGAGCGATTTGGCTGCTGCATAGATTAGTTTGCTCTGGAGCCCTCCCTTCCTGGGCTAAGGCAAAAATGTGTGAGCCGGAGGCTAAAAAACGGTGAGCTAGCTCACACTAACTCAGCTTAGAGGGAACACTGCTCCAGACGACAGAGCTCAGTTCCCCTGGAGGAAATGGCTGCTTTGGAGGGGGGACTCGATGGCATTGTGCCTTGTTGATAGGGATGCCAGCCTCCAGGTGGGGCCTGGAGATCCCCCCAGAATTATAGCTCATCTCCAGACTACAGAGCTCAGCTCCCCTGGAGGAAATGGCCGCTTTGGAGGGGGGACTCGATGGCATTCTACCCCACTGAGATCCCTGTCTTCCCCAGGCTCCATCCCTAAATCTCCAGGAGTTTCCTGACCTGGAGGTGGCAACCCTGCCCTCCATCTCCCTCCGGGGACCTGGGGACCCTAATAGCTGCGGAGCAACTATCTAACGCTATGGTCTAATCTCATGTTCAGGAGGTGGGGTTTGCTTCCTCCTTAATAAACACGTGTCGGCTCATGCTGTGCGCATGCAAATCAATGCCCATCCCATACTCCGCACCCCCCTCCTGATACCTTCTCACCAAAGCCAAGAGCTAGGGTTGCCAACATCCAGCCGGAGCCTGGAGATCTCCTGGGATTTATCTGGAGATCAGTTCCTCTGGAAAAAAATGGCAGCTTTGGAGGGTGATCCCTGTGGCATCGCAGTCCCTCTGAGCTCTCACCCTTCCCCAAAATCTGCCCTCCCCCAGACTTCACCCCCACAAAAAAAACCCCTCCAGTAATATCCAACCTAGAGTTGGCCACCCCTCAACACAGCAGACTCCAAAAACCTTCAAGGTGGGTGAGCCCTGTTGGTCTGAAGTAACAGAACAAAGTCGGAGTCCGGCGGCACCTCGAAGACCAACGAAGTTTAATTCTGGGCATAAACTTTCGTGTGCACGCACACTTCTTCAGAAACTGGCGAAGTGTGCATGCACAGGAAAGCTTATACCCAGAATCAAACTTTGTTGGTCTTCAAGGTGCCGCCGGACTCCGACTTCGTTTTCCAGTAAGCTTTATGAGCATGGTTATCCACTAGCCAGGTGTATTGCCGACTCACCTGAGGCCACCTTTCCGGATGCAGGCAAGCTCAGCAGATGCCTGAGCCCCCTCTCTCCCCCAAAATTGTCCAATTCGAAGCAGGCTCAGCCGCAGCACCCGGCCAGACACCCGCTGGTGGAATCCACGGGGTTCCTGTCTGTGTAGGAGTCTAATTATTGGTTTCCCTGCGGGGAGGGGCCTGTTGCGAGCCTCCCGCCTCTCCAAAAAGCAACCTGGAAGTTCAAGTGGTTTTTCCAAGGCCTCCCCAGTCTGGTTGGACCAGTCAAGCTCTCCGGGTGCTGGTTCCTCTCCCAGCAACAGTGTCCTCCCCCGTTGAGTCACCAACACCCACCAGTCGGTTAAGGAGGGAGACGAGAAGGAAAAGGAGGCTGGGGGGGGGGGGGGGTGGCAGCAACTGAACCACTCACCGGCCTGTCTGTGGCAGCAGCTAGAATCCGCTTCAGCACACACGAAGGGAGGGGTTTACATCTAATCAATCAACGACCAATTAAAGGGATGAATGGAGAGTGGGGGAAATTGCAGGGTTGCAAAGCCGTGCCCTGCCAGAGGTACAGGCCGTGCCCTTCCTAACACAACTGTCCAAAGCGTGCAAGATAAGCAGACTTCCTGTTGCATTCGAGTCCCTCAGTTCTGCAATTTCCACCCTCTGTATTTCTCTCTATGTGGGGGTGCGCGTGCGCAAAGTCATGTCGTGGCTAGGGTTGCCAACTCCAGGTCAGGTCCAGGAAATTTTTTTGTGGTATTTTAAAAAATGTGTGTGCGTGTGTGAGTCTGTGCGCACTTGGGAGTCATGGCGACCTCTGGGGACTGACCCCTCCTGGGGGCCTGGAGGATATTCAGAGAGGCGGCTAAATCAAGCCTGCCCCTGCCTCCTGACTGCTGGTATTCCTTGGAGGTCTCCCATCCCTTGCCAGAGTTGACCCTGCTCTGCTTCTGAGATCGGGCTTGCCTGGGCTATCCAGGGCAAGGCAGGAAATTACCTGGAGATTTGAAAGTGAGGTCTACGGAACAGTAGAAAAGAGCCAGCGTCCAGGAGCACCTTACAGATGAACATTTGTGGCAGGGGAAGAGCTTCCATGAATCACTGCTCCCTTCTTCGGAATATCTGAAGAAGCGTGCAGTGATTCACGGAAGCTCACCCCCTGCCACCAATTTTGATAGTCTTCAAGATGCTACAGGACTCTTGCTCTTTTCTACTGCTACAGACAGATTAATACGGCCACCCATCTTGGTCTAAGGAGGACAGGGCTGAAAGAAAGGAGAGACCTCAGGAGGGTTCGTGTATGGTTCCCCCCTGGCCAATGGTGGGAGGTTGCCAGTTCAAGGTTGGGAAACTCCTGGAGATTTAGGGATGGAGCCTGGGGAGGATGGGAACTTCAGCGGGGTACAAAGCCATATGGCATAGATTCCACCCTCCAAAGCATCCATTTTCTCCAGATGAGCAGATCTCTGTATTCTGGAGATGAGCTGTCATTCTGGGAGATCCCCAGGTCCCACCTGGAGGCTGGCATCCCTGGAATCATACCACAGAATGCAACAGGAAGTCTGCTTATCTTGCACACTTTGGACAGTTGTGTTAGGAAGGGCACGGCCTGTACCTCTGGCAGGGCACGGCTTTGCAACCCTGCAATTTCCCCCACTCTCCATTCATCCCTTTAATTGTTTGTTGATTGAGCCCTCCTTCCAAAGCAGACATCTTCTGCAGAAGAACCGATCGCTGGAGATCAGTCTAATCCTGGGAGATCTCCAGGTCCCGCCTGGAAGTTGGCAAACCTCCCACAAAGCACCCCCCACCCCAGAATCGTCGGTTTCTATAAATCGTTACGCTTCAAGGTGTCCTGTAAGATTTAGAACATAAGAACACAAGAGAAGCCAAATGTTGGATCAGGCCAGTGGCCCCTCCAGTCCAACACTCTGGGTCACGCAGTGGCCAAAAACACCAGGTGCCCTCAGGAGGTCCCCCAGTGGGGGCAGGACACTATAAGCCCTCCCACTGTTGCCCCTTCCCCCAAGCACCCAGAATACAGAGCATCACTTGCCCCACACTGAGAGCCCCTATGTATACCTTGTGGCTCATAGCCACTGATGGACCTCTGCTCCATAAGTTGATCCAATTCCCTCTATGCTTGTAGCCGCCGCCACCTCCTGTGGCAGTGAATTCCACATGTGAATCACTCTTTGGGTGAGGAAGGACTTCCTTTTATCCGTTCTAACCCGACTGCTCAGCAATTTCATGGAGTGCCCCCGAGTTCTTGCATTTGCCACAACAGAAGGTCATACCAGAAGTGTGCTGGGAATTCTGTGTCTGGAGCGCTTGGCAGTTTTAAAAAACACAATTCTCAGGTCCGCGGCCTCCCGCAAGCCCGAAAATTGAGTTCCCAAAATCAGCAGGAGCTCCAGACATAGAATTTGCAGTGCCGACTTGGTTTGGCCCTAGGAAGGCCCCCTCCGCTGGGATTGGTGGCTGAACAAGCGTGAGAGATACACGTCAATCCGGTGGCCTTTTTAGCTTCGATAGCGCTCGCCTGGTAAAGAACCCGGTGACTTCGGAATTATTTTATTTCCATTCCTCCCCCACCCCCCGGAGCCTCCTTTGCTTTGACTGTGAATTCTCCACCGAGAGTCAAGGCTAGAAATGCCTGGGTGTTAGAACAGTCCGGGAAGGTTCTGAGATAAGATTTCTCAGTTGAAATTGTAGCGATGGAGGGATGGTGTGAACTGGGGGGGGGGGGGGGGGGGAGGGAAAGGAGGGGACTTTGGAGCACGGGGGGGGGGGAGCTCAAAGAAAGAATTTTGGGTGAATGTGCTTGTATTTTATTGTACGTATGTTGAAATTCCTGCAAATAAATGTGTTTTTTTGGCATGCCTCTCTTGAACACAATCGATTTAGGTCGAAATATCTGTGCCACCCGGAATGGTTCCCCTTTATCCCAGAAAGACTTAAGCACAAATAATCCAAATAACTGAGCCTCCCTTTTTAAATAGGGGAGAATTTGGGGATTATTAGAGGAGGAGAAGAAGAAGAGATTGGATTGATACCCCGCCCTTCACTTCCCGAAGGAGTCTCAGAGCGACTTACAAACTCCTTTCCCTTCCCCTCCCCACAACAGGCACCTTATGGGGTAGGTGGGGCGGAGAGAGCTCTTTCGAGAATTGTCCTTGAGAGAACAGCTCTGAGAGAACATGTGACTGACCCAAGGCCATCCAGCAGGCGCAAGTGGAAGAGTGGGGAATCAAACCCGGTTTTCCCAGATTAGAGTCCGCGCACTTAGCCACTACACCAAACTGGCTCTCAATTTAGATTTAGGTCAAAATATATGTACCACCCGGAATGGTTCCCCTTTATCCCGGAAAGATTTAAGCGCAAATAATCCAAATAACTGAGCCTTCCTTTTTAAATAGGGGAGAATTTGGGGATTATTAGGAAAGGGACAGAAAATAAAACGGCCGGTATTGCAGTGCCCCTGGACAGATCTGTGGGGTGGCCTCATTTGGCAGTTCCGGTATCTCCCAAAGGACATGGCAGAGCTGGGAACAGGGCAGAGGAGGGCAAGGAAGATGAGGCGGGGGCTGGAGCCCCGTCCCTAGGGGGAAAGGCTGGAGAGTCTGCTGGGAGTTTTCCGTTTAGAGAAGAGACGACTAAAGGGGCGGGGGGGGGGGGGGGAGAGACATGATGGATGTTTCTAAAGTTATGCCTGGGGAGGAGAAATGTTTCTCCCTCTCCCCACAAGACTAGAACTCAAGGGCGTCCGATGAAGCTGATGGGCTGGACATAAGAACGTAAGAACACAAGAGATGCCAATGTTGGAGCAGGCCAGTGGCCCCTCCAGTCCAACACTCTTGTGTCACACAGTGGCCAGAAACACCAGGTGCCCTCAGGAGGTCCAGCAGTGGGGCCAGGACACTAGAAGCCCTCCCACTGTTGCCCCCTTCCCCAAGCACCAAGAAGACAGAGCATCACTTGCCCCAGACATAAGAACATAAGAGAAGCCAATGTTGGATCAGGCCAATGGCCCATCCAGTCCAACACTCTGTGTCACACAGTGGCCAAAAACACCAGGTGCCCTCAGGAGGTCCAGCAGTGGGGCCAGGACACTAGAGAAGCCCTCCCACTGCCCCCCCCCCGGTCAAACCCCAAGAAGACAGAGCATCACTTGCCCTAGACCGAGAGTCCCTATCTATACTTTGTGGCTAACAGCCACTGATGGACCTCTGCTCCAGATGTTTATCCAATTCCCTCTTGAAGCCGTCCGTGCTTGCAGCCGCCACCACCTCCTGTGGCAGTGAATTCCACGTGTTCATCCCTCTTTGGGTGAAGAAGGACTTCCTTTTATCCGTTCTAACCCGACTGCTCAGCGATTTCATGGAGTGCCCCCGAGTTCTTGTCTTGTGAGAAAGGGAGAAAAGGACTTCTTTCTCCACCTGCTCTGTCCCATGCATAACATATCCTCCTCCTCCTCCTCCTCCTCCTCCACTGTTGGCCCACTGGGTCTGGCGCGACTGATGCCCCCGTCTTCTTCCTCCCTTGTAGGGTGAAAGGAGTGACTTGAAAACATTTTTTTTTTTGCCTGTGTGCCAACCCTGTAGGATAAATGATGTTCATCTGGGCCACCTGCTGGTTTTACAGCTCAAAAACAATGGGGTGGACTGGAAGGAGTCAGACGGGAGCCAGCTCTTTCACAGAGAGCTCCCTCCATCCTCTGGTTTTATGACCGAGGAGATCAGAGACAGGTGCTTTCGGTTCTAATAGTCAATAAACATTTCCTTAATTAAAGGTCTGAATGACACAGGTAACAGACAGGCGATTCATCTTCAAACGCCTGCGCATCAAAGCACAGGTGTTCTGCGATATGGGATTCCCAAGGCCTAGGAGCGGAAATGCCCGAATTCTAGCCCTTCCGTGCGCCCATTAGAGAAGCTCTGGCCCCGTGGCCCAGGTAAACATGCCAGGTGCCAATGCTCCCTCTGAGCTGCGGAGTCTTGCGAGCAAAAATTCTACTTTGTGAGCTCCCGGCATTAAAGTTGGGAGCCAGCCATTTGGCTGCCGCGCGAATGAGGTTGCTCTGGAGCCCTCCTCCCTGAGCTCAGACAAAAACGTGGGAGCCGGAGGCTAAAAAACTGGGAGCTAGCTCACACTGACTCAGCTTAGAGGGAACCCTGGTGCGGTGCAGATCTAATGTGTGTTGTAGGAGTTATTGGAGTCGCCATCCTCCAGGTGGGACCTGGAGGCCCTCCGGAATTACAACTGATCTCCAAACAACAGAGATCAGTTGCCCTGGGGAAAAAGCAGGCGCTTTCAAGGATTTATTTATTTTTATTTTATTTATTTGAATTTATATCCCGCCTAGCCAGCACAAAGCTTGATTGACTGTATGTTGTTATATCCCAGCTGAGGCCCTGCCCCTTCCCAAACCCTTCTGTCCCCAGGTTCCACCCCCAAAATCTCCAGGAATTTCCCAATCCAGACTTGGCAGCCCTCGCAGTTAAGAGTTCAAATCCTCACGCTGCCACCCAGCTTGCTGGGTGATCTTGGGCTGGTCACTCTCTTTCTCAGGGTAGCCTACCTCACAGGGGTGAACTTGTGAATATAAGATTCGGAAAGGAGAATTGTGGAGGAAGGATGGGATAAAAAGGCGCTAGGCAGAATGGGCGGGGGGAGGCAAGACAGTGGACTCGGCCATGTGGTGGGCCTGTGCAAGATCGGTGCAGAACAATGAACATGTGGGGCTTGGGGGGAGCCACAAAATTTCTTATAGAATCATAGAGTTGGAAGGGGCCTCCAGGGTCATCTAGTCCAACCCCCTGCCCAATGCAGGAAATCCACAAATACCTCCCCCCCTCCGTACCCCCAGTGACCCCTGCTCCATGCCCAGAAGATGGCAAAAAAGCCCTCCAGGATCCCCGGCCAAACTGGCCTAGAGAAAAATGGCTTCCTAACCCCAAAGTGGCGATTGGCATTTCCCTGGGCGTGTAAGGAAGGGCCATGAGAACTAAGCCCTGAGGCGACCCTTCCTGCCCTCCCTCTCGTGATCTGCTTAAGTTCACAGGATCGGCACCGCTGTCAGATGGCCATCTGGCCACTGCGTGAAAACCTCCCGAGAAAGAGAGCCCCCCACCTCCCGAGGAAGCCCGTTCCACCGAGGAACTGCTCTTAACCGCCAGGAAGCTTTTCCTCATGTTTAGCCGGAAACTCTTCTGATGTTACATTGGCCCTGAGAAGGCGATTTTACTTGTACTCTTAGGACCTGAACTGGAAGATACATACTGCCAACATTACTATCTCCAGTGCACGTAATTGCTTCTTACGCAAGGCCAGATACATTTGTGGCCCCACAAACAAAACATTTTTGTGTGTCACTCTATTCCAGATTGGAACGTTCCAGTTTTGTTCCCATCTCAATGGTTGACTGCCTTCCAAAGGCAACAGGGGCTTTGTTGCACGTTGTATTCTGCACTATTTGACCTCTGAAGAAGACTCTCGTGGGCCGAAACGTGTCTGGTCCAATGCTCCCTCTAAGCTGCGGGGTCTTGTGAGCAAAGATTCTACTTTGGGAGCTGCAGGCATTAAAGTTTTGAGCGAGCGATTGGACTACTGCACAAATTAGTTTGCTCGGGAGCCCTCCTTCCTGAGCTAAGAGAAAATGTGTGAGCCAGAGGCTAAAAAACTGTGAGCCAGCTCACACCAACTCAGCTTAGAGGGAACACTGGTCTGGTCATATATAGATTTGTCCCTTTGATTGTATTATGAGGCTTCATTGGGGCCCTATAAGAGAGCCAGTCTGGTGTAGTGGTTAAGTGTGCGGACTCTAATCTGGGAGAACCGGGTTTGATTCCCCACTCCTCCACTTGCACCTGGCTGGATGACCTTGGGCAAGCCATCGCTCTCTACCAGCTGTTCCCTCAAGGACAGCTTGGGAAAGAGCTCTCTCAGCCCCACCTACCTCACAGGGTGTCTGTTGTGGGGAGGGGAAGGGAAAAGGAGTTTGTAAGCCGCTCTGAGACTCTTAAGTGAGTGAAGGGCGGGATATAAATCCAATCTCTTCTCTTCTCTTCTTCTTCTTCTTCTACAAGGTTTTTATATGTTTTTGAAATAAACACGTGTACTTTCACCTATGCCTACTAATGTTTTTTTTTTAACTTTTGACCCTTTACTTATTTTCTAAACTACTTTTGGAGGTTATAAGCTTTTGTGTGCCTGCACACTTCTTCAGAGAGCGAAAGATGGAGGGAGGGAGGGAGGGAGGGAGGGAGACCCCCATGGAACCTGCAGCCATTTAGAAGTACTGACTTGGGTAATTTTGGCGAAAGTTTGTGAACAGATACCACTGATGGTCGAACAAACCAGATATTAACTGATGGTTTAACAAACCAGACAGAATTCAGCAGCAAGCTGTGAGCCGGTATAAGGAAGAACAATGGGATATTAAAACTTGGAGATTACCCTTGTAAGACCGCCACGCTAAAAGGGTTGGGGAAGCCTTTTCAAGAATTTAAAGAATTGCCTGTTTTAATAAGGATGTTATATTGTAGCTATGAGGGATTTGCCTCAATGAAACATTGAAATGGGGTCCAAGCTGTCCTGTTGCGGAAACCGCAGGAGAGGCTACGTAAAACTACGACACGAAAGAGAAAATGAAGAGAAAAACCGATCACGAAATAGGACTGCTTACATTAATGTAGCGCTATTGGCATGTTTTCCTCCTTGGAAGTTTGGTGGAATGTTCACGAACAGAAACTTTTGTTGATTGTGGAAAGAAGAAGAAGAGAAGAAGAGACTGGATCTGTACCCTGCCTTTCACTACCCAAAGGAGTCTCAGAGCGGCTTACCGTCTCCTTCCCCTTCCCCTCCCCACAACAGACACCCTGTGAGGTAGGTGGGGCTGAGAGAGCTCTGACAGAAACGGCTCTTTTTCAAGAACAGCTGTGCCAGAGCTATGGCTTGCCCACGGTCATCTAGCAGCTGCAAGTGGAGGTGTGGGGAATCAAACCCGGTTCTCCCAGATTAGAGTCCGCGCCCTTAACCACTACACCAACCTGCCCTTCACTACCCGAAGGAGTCTCAGAGCGGCTTACTATCTCCTTCCCCTTCCCCTCCCCACAACAGACACCCTGGGAGGTCGGTGGGGCTGAGAGAGCTCTTTCGAGGACTGCCCTTGAGAGAACAGCTCTGAGAGAACTTATAACTGACCCAAGGTCGCTCCAGCAGCGGCATTCGGAGATGTGGGGAATCAAACCCGGCTCTCCCAGATTAAAGTCCGCGCTCCTAACCACGACACCAAACTGGCTCTCCAAACTGGAGTTGCACTAAGCTTTGATAATGCAAAGATATAGTCACTATATCACGGTTGTATATTGCTGTTCACTCCCCGGAAGCTGGCAACCCTGGGCTTCCCTGACTTTGCGGGCCCTGGGTAGCCGGAGACTCCTCCCACCCTTTGTGGCCGGCCACTTAGCAAAGAACGCCAGTCCAAGTGTGGTCTGGTACCCAGGGATGGTATCCCAACAGTGCCGCGTGTGTCCCTCTCGCCCGTTGCAGTGGTCAGGGCCGGAAAGTAGCCGGAGGCCTTGAATTCCTTGAATTCCAGCAAGGCACTTTGGCCATCAGCTGGGGGAGCTCTGTGCCGGGGAGCCTGCCGCATAGATTCTGCCACAGGAGTGCAGAACAGGCCCTTCACACAGCCCTTCGGAGCCAATCCCAAGGCTTTTCAGGAGCCCTGAAGAAGGTCAGGGTGACCAGTATACTTTCGGGCGGCAGCACGAAGAGAGAGGCTGGGCGAGGGACATGGCGGCACCTCTTGCTGAGATTAGAAGCGCTGGCTTGTTTGCTCTGGAGGAGGCATGAACACAGGAAGCTGCCTTCTAACTGAATGAGACCCTTGGTCCATCCGCTTGGTGTCGTGGTTAGGAGCGCGGACTCTAACCTGGGAGAACCGGGTCTGATTCCCCGCTCCTCCGCACGCAGCTGCTGGATGACCGTGGGTCAGTCCCAAGTTTTCTCAGAGCCGTTCTGTCAAGGGCAGACCTCAAAAGAGCTCTTTCAAGTTTCTCTCCCTTTGTCCTCTCCCTCTCTCGACATGGCCTTCCATGGAGTCACGTATTTCTGCAAGACTGTCCTGTGGAGACAATGCCCTCATGTGCCAGAGAGCCAGTTTGGTGTAGTGGTTAAGTGCGCGGACTCTAATCTGGGAGAACCGGGTTTGATTCCCCATTCCTCCACTTGCACCTGCTGGAGGACCTTGGGCAAGCCATAGCTCTGTACTAGCTGTTCTCTCAAGGACAGTTGTCTCAGAGCTCTCTCAGCCCCACCCACCTCCCAGGGTGTCTGTTGTGGGGAGGGGAAGGGAAAGGAGTTTGTAAGCCGCTCTGAGACTCCAAGTGAAGGGCGGGGTATAAATCCAATCTCCTCTTCTCCTTCTTCTTCTCATACTCCCACGCGCATGATGCCGGACAAGCTGGCCATTTGTGACAGGGAAAGGACTCTTCCGTTTAGGTTTTTCTTTCTCTCCTTTCGACTGCAACCTGAATGTGAACTGGATCTACTTGGATAAATGTCAGTTTACCTTTCTTGCACTATACTTCTTGGGAGATTTCTTTACTCAGTATCCGGCTTCTATGATTGGGCAAAACTCTGCTTGATTAACTAAATATCCCAACGAAACCACCTCTGCTTCTGTGCAGCCCCCACCAGCAGTAGCTGATCACTGCATTAAAGAATCCGAGGGCGACTGAGAGGCGATAGGATCACCATCTCCAAGTCCTTGAAGGGCTGTCCTATAGAGGATGAGGCAGAGCTGTTCTCTGTTGCCCCAGAAGGTCAGACCAGAACCAACAGGTTGGAATTAAATCAGAAGAGTTTTCCTCTGAACATGAGGAAGAACTTCCTGACAGTTAGAGCGGTTCCTCGGTGGAGCAGGCTTCCTCGGGAGGTGGTGGGCTCCCCTCCTCTGGAGAGCTTTCAACCAGAGGCTAGAGGGCCATCTGACAGCCATGCGGATTCTGTGAACTCGGGCAGATCATGAGAGAGGGAGGGCAGGAAGTGTTGCCTCAACGCTCAGTTCTCATGGCCCTTCCTTACACACCCGGGGAAATGCCGATCCCCACTTTGGGGTCAGGAAGCCATTTTTCTCCAGGCCAGTTTCCCCAGGGATCCTGGAGGTTCTCCCCCCGACATTCTGGTCATGGAGCAGGGGTCGCTGGGTGTGTGGGGGGAGGTATCTGTGAATTTCCTGCATTGTGCAGGGGGTTGGACTAGATGACCCCGGAGGTCCCTTCCAACTTTATGATTCTATGACTGTATGGATGAGAACATCCCAGTAAAAAAATTAAATCTTTGTAGGAAACCACCTAAAACAGGGGTGGGCAAATGGCAGCCCGCGGGGCCACATGCGGCCCGCCACAGAGTTTCTTGCGGCCCGCCAAGACACGAAAATTAACAAGAGTAAATATAGATGCTCTTTGACAGACATTAACTTGCAGGCTGTGATGAGAATCTCAACAAGCCATTTCCCTCCTGATTTCAAAAAAAAATTGTAGAAAAGTCTGATAGGGTACATTCGTCTCATTAAGCTGATTCTAAAATTAAATGTGCTTGCAGCTATAGACGATATGAAATTAGCACAATAAATAAATTGAATAAAACTACCACTATTTTCTTTAATTTATATTTATTGATTTTTATGATACGATTTATACCTTTTCTGAAATGCAAAGTTAAGTAATGAATGCAGTCATTTTAAAAGGTGCGGCCCTCCGCTAACCTCCGCTCCCACAAAGTGGCCCCCGAGCCAAAACAATTGCCCACCCCTGACCTAAAAGCATCAGAAAACAGGATTATGGCGTAGAATATCCATCACATCTTTACCCCTCCCTTTCTCTCAGGGCAGCTTACGTGGCTCACACCTCCCTATTTTATCCACATAGCCATCTTGTGAGGTAGGCCAGGCTGAGAGAGAGAGAGAGAGAGAGAGAGAGAGAGAGAGAGAGAGAGAGAGAGTTCAACTTGAGGTGACCCAGCAAGCTTCCATGACAGAGTGGGAATTCGAACTCGGGTCTCCCTGTTCTTGTGCTTCAGGCGGGGTTCCTTCAGCAGCTGTCTTTAAGCACCCTGATGGGCCTGATCGACAGGCACCCGTGATCGACACGGGTGATTAGATTTCTCATCTCAAGGAATTATCGAGGAGAAGCCGAAGGGCTGCTCCCTCCCTATTAACGTATTTATCACCAGCTCTTGAGGCGTTAGATCAGGCCATCCTGCAAAACTGGTTTTTCCTAGGCTCAGTATGGTCTGGGAATTATATTTCTGTCCCACGGCTTTTCTGCATTTTTATTTTCCTGGCTTGTAAATTCCTGCTTCTTGGTGGAGGTCTGTTCCACACATGTTTTGCTCCCTCTAGTGGCCAATTCAATATTACATGGATTTATTTCCAACATATCCTGTGCTGGACATAAAACACTGTACTATCGAATCAAGGAGGAGGAATAAAAAAGAAGAAGAGATTGGATTTATTCCCCGCTCTTCACTACCCAAAAGAGTCTCCGAGCGGCTTACAATCTTCTTTCCCTTCCCCTTCCCATGACAGACACCCTGTGAGCAATGCTCCCTCTAAGCTGTGGAGTCCTGTGAGCAAAAATTCTTTGTGACTTGCTGGCATTAAAGCTGTGAGCGAGCGATTTGGCTGCTGCATACATTAGTTTGCTCTGGAGCCATCCTTCCTGAGCTAAGATAAGAATGTGTGAGCAGGAGGCTAAAAAACTGTGAGTTAGCTCACACTAACTCAGCTTAGAGGGAACACTGCCTGTGAGGTACGTGGGGCTGAGAGAGCTCTGAGAGAACTGCTCTTACCTGAACAGCTCCGAGAGAACTGCTTCTTGACTGACCCAAAGTCTCACCAGCAACTGCATGTGAAGAAGTAGGGAATCAAACCCGGTTCTCCCAGATTACAGTCCGTGCTCTTAACCACGACACCAAACTGGCTCCAGAGGTAGCAAAACATGCATGGAAAAGAAAAGCATCCCGCCTCCCCCAAAACAGGAACCTAAGCAGACTTGTGCCCTTCTAATCCCATGCATTTAGAAGGGTGTAACTCTGTTTAGGATTGCACAGTTTGTCCAGTCCCTGCCCCCTAAACTGAAAAGCTCCAAACGTTAGCCATGTTCATGCTTGCTATTAGAGAAGAAGAAGAGATTGGATTTATACCCCGCCCTTCACTACCCAAGGGAGTCTCAGAGCGGCTTACAAACTCCTTTCCCTCCCCCTCCCCACAACAGACACCCTGTGAGGTAGGTGGGGCTGAGAGAGCTCTGACAGAAACTGCCCCTTTTCAAGAACAGCTGTGCCAGAACTACGGCTTGCCCAAGGTCATCCAGTAGCTGCAAGTGGAGGAGTGGGGAATCAAACACACACTTAACCACTACACCAAACTGGTGTCCATGCTTGCTATTAGACAGTGTGAGTCCACCGGTTGAGAAGCATTCTGAGAAAATCCACCAGAGGGCACTGCTGATCCAAGAACAGGCTTGCTGTGATTCTCCTCTAGGTTTTTCTTAACACTAGACGAGTTCTTGCGGGCTGTGCATAACTGCAACAACCGATATTTATTTATCTGTGTATTTATAATAGAAAATATTTATATTTTCCCAGAAGGAGGAGGTGGAGGAGATGGGATTTATGCCTTGCCCATTACATGGAGGCTCAGAGCGGCTTACAATCCCCTTTCCCTTCCCCTCCCCACAACAGACACCCTGTGAGGCAGGTGGGGCTGAGAGAGCTCTCTCGAGAACTGCCCTTGAGAGAACAGCTCTGAAAGAACTATGGCTTGCCCAAGGTCATTCAGCAGCTGCGGGGGGGGGGGGAATCAAACCTAGTTCTCCCGAATTACAGTCCGTTGCTCTTAACCACTACACCAAACTGGCTCTCAACAGAGTTGCAAAAGCAAAGCAGTGATACAGAATACAAAATAGTCAAATCAAAGCACTGAAACTGACACAGATAAACAATTACACTAAACCACAGAGTTTATGTACAAATTAGAACCTTAAACATACAAATAATGTGTATGCACTTGATTACTACAGTGATTCACAAAATTTCTAAATACAAACAAAATTGTCTCTGAGCGTGTACAAATAAAGATGAAGGCGCTGGATTCCGCTCTTCGTTTCGTATTCTTCTTCAGAAAATGACTTCTACTCAGGGGTCATTTCGTAGAAAAAGAGGTGCAGGAGCTCATTAGCACAACTCATTTGCATAACTCATTTGCATATGCCACACCCCCTAACATACCGGAAGTGTGTCAGAAGGCAACACCCCCCCCTCAGGCTCCACTCCACAGGTGAGTGAAACTGACCTGCTCTTCCTCCCTTCCCTTCCCCATCCAATACTTTGTGCAATAAAAATAAGCGTCAAGAACACACCCTTATTCTCTTCCTGCTCCCTTGAAACCACCAGGTTTCAAGTAGACTTGAGATACCCAGGACATGTGCACCACCCATCCTTTCCCCTTCCCCTCCCCACAACAAGACACCCTGTGAGGTAGGTGGGGCTGAGAGAGGTCTTTTGAGAACGGCTCATGAGAGAACAGCTCTGAGAGAACTTGGGACTGGCCCAAGGTCACACCAGCAGCTGCATGTGGAGGAGTGGGGAATCAAACCCGGTTCTCCCAGATTAGAGTCCAACTCCTGACCACTACACCAAACGGATGGGGTGGAAGCTGCTGAAGGGTTGGTGAAATTTCTCCAGTACTTATGTGCCATGTGCCCAGATAAAAAATGGTATACTTAGAAAACTTATATGCCCCCTTGAGCAAGTCTCTGGAAAAGCAGCACACGGTCATAAAAGGAACAATGATAAAATTATCGATATTAAAACAAAACAATAAAAACAATAAAGACCCTAGCAGGGCTTTCCCCGGGGTGCTGCGCCTCTGCACTGCTCGGGGAAGCCGAGGAGGGGGCGGGGCTTGGTCATGTGCCCGCCCCCTGGGCTCCTCACTCCCGGAGCTGCGCTCCTGTGCACTCCCGCTCCAACGGACCCCTGCTTCTACTGCAGATGGAGAGACTTCCACAGAAGGGACTTCAAGCAAGAAATGCAGACTGATTAATAGATTCTCCCTGACCTCTGGGGCATTTCTTATGAAATACAACTCATCAAGAATCTTGAATCCTTACTAACAGGCAACTCGTCATTAACACAGGAACTAATCTCCAAAGTCAGTTCAGAGCTGATTTGAACATCAAGACGACCCCTTTCCTGGGGCCCAAGTTTTTTTAGAAAATGGATGGGGCCAGGTAGCTCTTTTGCCCAGTAAGGCTTCTGATTGGCCACTGGAGATTCGATCAGCTGTGCAGATTTTTAAAAATATTGCTTTGGCGCTAACGGCCACCAACAGCGCAAGGCGCCTCCCTCGATGTGCTTGGAGCTAAGCTGCAGCAGCTGTTTTGTGGCGCGTTCCGCCTCCTCTAGCCACCATTTTCTGGCAGCCGCTACCTGCCTGCGCCCACCACTCTGCGTCAGGTTTCCAAAGAAGTCCTTTCCTCCCTTTCTCGCAAGACAAGAACTCGTGGACACTCCATGAAATTAGTGAGCAGGAGGCTTAGAACAGATCAAAGGAAGGACTCCTTCACCTCAAGAGGAACAAACATGGGGAATTCACTGCCGTAGGAAGTGGCGGCGGCTACAAGCATAGGTTTTGGCCACTGTTTTGTGACACAGAGTGCTGGACTGGAGGGGCCATTGGCCTGATCCAACATTGGTTTCTCTGATGTTCTTATGTTCTAACCCCAGCAGCCAGGTTCCGTCAGCAGCCCTGTGAGGAATTAGTTTGTGGGATTTGTTGCCAGAAGGAGAGGACGAAAAAGAGATTGGATTTATACCCCACCCTTCACTCAGAGCGGCTTACAAACTCCTTTCCCTTCCCCTCCCCACCACAGATACCCTGTGAGATAGGTGGGGCTGAGAGAGCTCTGAGACAACTGTCCTTGAGAGAACAGCTCTGAGAGAACTTGTGACTGCCCCAAGGTCATCCAGCAGCTGCAAGTGGAGGCGTGGGGAATCAAACCCGGTTCTCCCTGATTAGAGTCCGCGCACTTAACCACGACGCCAAACTGGCTCTCATGTTGATGATGAGCTGAGGTCCACAGGCCTTTCAGAATGAGGCGAACTGACGGGCAGTTCTGGTCGTGGCTGCAGTGCTATCGGGAAGGATGGGTAAGGTTGCCAGCCTCCAGCTGGCACCTGGAGTTTCCCCAGAATTCTAACTGACCTCCAGAGCACAGAAACCAGCCCGTCTGGAGGAAACGGCCGCTTCGGAGGGGGAGCTCTACAGCCTTATACCCTGCGGAGGCCCTTCCCCTCCTCAAACCCCTCCCTCCCCTGGCTCTGCACCCGAAATCTCCAGGAAGTTTTCAAACTGGAATTGGCAACCTTCGTTCCCAGCATCCCAAGCGCTGGGATGCATGCGGGGGTGGGTCCTGATGACCTCATGGATTGAAGTCACGCAGTGGGTCCTGATGACATCACACTGAAGAGCAATCCTACTGGTAGCGCTTCCACAAACCACTTGGTATGTGTGGGAATGTAATCACAGCAGACTGTTTATCACACTTTCACAGAAATAACAGACGGTAACCATGCGCTCCGCATAGCCGAGGGTGCTAGATTTTCACACGCACCCATTCCCCAATTTTCATGCACCGTGTTATTTCAAGCAGTGTTGCAAAGAAGTCTTTAGAAGAAACGACGGAGGCTGTGGGGTCGGGTTGCCAGCTTGGTTAAGTGCGCAGACTCTAATCTGAGAGAAACAGGTTAGGAAATTCCTGGAGATTTGGGGGGCAGAGCCTGGGGGGCTTTGGGGAGGAGAGGAACCTCTGTGGGGTATAACGCATAGGATCCACCCTCCAAAGCCGCCAATTTCTCCAGGGGAACCGATCATTGTTGTCTGGAGGTCAGTTGTCATTCTGGGAGAGCTCCAGGCCCCACCTGGAGATTGGCAGCCCGAGCGTGGGCTGACAACCTGAAGACTTCCGCCTGGGAACGAGCCTCCCAAAACTTCAGTGCCGGAGCCAGTGAACTGGCAATCCTAGTAAGCTTAGAACCTCCATGTGCAGGGGTAGTATACCTCTGATTACCAGGTGCTGAGAATAAACAGTGGGGGACATTCACCCTCATCTTGTCGGGTTTATAAGCCTCCCAGAGTTATCAGGTGAGCCACAGGTGGTGACTGAGTGGTTACAGCCTTGATGTAGGGTTGCCAATTTCCAGGTGCAGCCTGGAGAGCCCCCGGAGTTACAATTGATTTCCAGATGTCAAAGGTCAGTTCCCCTGGGGAAAATGGCTCCTTTGGAGGGTGGACTCCGTGGCATTGCATCCTAGCCTGAGAACACTCTTTTCTTCAAATTAGAGATGCCAGCCTCCAGGTGGGAGCTGGGGTTGTCCCAGAATTATAGCTCGTCTCCCGCGATCAGGTCCCCTGGAGAAAATGGATGCTTCGGAGCAGTGTTCCCTCTAAGCTGAGTTAGTGTGAGCTAGCTCGCAGTTTTTCAGCCTCCGGCTCACACATTTTTGTCCTAACTCAGGAAGGAGGGCTCCAGAGCAAACTAATTTATGCAGTGGCCAAATCGCTTGTTTACAACTTGAATGCCAGCAGTTCACAAAGTAGGATTTTTGTTCACAAGGCTCCACAGCTTAGAGGGGAAGGGAAATGAGATGGCAAGCCGCTCTGAGACTCCTTCAGGTGGTGAAGGGCAGGGTATAAATCCAATCTCTTCTCTTCTTCTTGGATGAGAACCAGTCTGGCGTCGTGGTTAGGAGCACGGACTCTAATCAGGGAGAACCCGGTTTGATTCCCCACTCCTCCACAGGCAGCAGCTGGTGTGACCTTGGGTCAGTCACAAGGTCTCTCAGAGCTGTTCTCTCAAGGGCAGTCCTTGAGAGAGCTCTCTCAGTCCCACCTAACTCACAGGCAGTGTTCCCCCTAAGCCGAGTTAGTGTGAGCTAGCTCCCCGTTTCCTAGCCTCCAGCTCACACATATTTTTGTCTCGGCTCAGGAAGGATGGGGCTCCAGAGCAAATTAATTTATGCAGCAGCCAAATCGCTCACTCCCAACTTTCATGCCAGTAAGCTCACAAAGTAGAATTTTTGCTCACAGGACTCCACCGCTTAGAGGGAGCATTGCTCACAGGCAGTGTTCCCTCTAAGCTGAGTTAGTGTGAGCTAGCTCACAGCTTTTTAGCCTCTGGCTCACACCTTTTTGTCTTTGCTCAGGAAGGATGGCTCCTGAGCAAACGTAACTTATGCAGCGGCGGAATCACCCGCTCACAACTTTAATGCCAGTAGCTCACAAAGTAGAATTTTTGCTCACAGGCCTCCACAGCTTAGAGGGAGCATTGCTCACAGGGTGTCTGTTGTGGGGAGGGGAAGGGAAAGGAGATTGTAAACTGCTCTGAGATTCCTTTGGGTAGAGAAGGTTGGGGGCATGAATCCATCCTTCTTCCTCCCCCTTTTCCTTTTCTTCCTCTACCCCCCCCCCCAGCTCCAGGAATTTCCCAGCCCTACGCAACAGCTGCCCAGAGGTTGTCTTGGCTCCCCTACCTTCCTTCACCTGCAGCCTGGCTGGCACCTAGAAATCCAGCAGGTGAAACTTCCCCAGCCCTAGAGATGGAGCGATAGGGACCTTGCACCTGCTGCTGCATTTCTAAACCGGAACCTGGCTGGTTATGGCTTGGCGTGGGCTCTTCTGGGCGTGGAGCAGGGGTCACTGGGTGTGTGGGGGGGTGGGTATCTGTGAATTCCCTGCATTGTGCAGGGGGTTGGACTAGATGACCTTGGAGGTCCCTTCCAACTCTAGGATTCGATGATCCCTCTGGCGCCCCGAAGGGGTGGCTATTGGGGGTGATAATTAGGGCCGCCGCCGCCGCTGCTGCTTAACCTCCGGGGCCGGAGCCAAATCCCCGCCTCATTATCGCCCCACCGGCTCTCATTAGCGGTTATTAAAGGGCTCCCTCCCAGGCGGCGGGCGCAGTTAACTGATGCACAGTGTTCCCTCTAAGCTGAGTGAGTGTGAGCTAGCTCACGGTGTTTTAGCCTCCAGCTCACACATTTTCGTCTTTGCTCAGGAAGGAGGGCTCCAGAGCCAACTAATTTATGCGGCAGCCAAATCGCTCGCTCACAGCTTTAATGCCAGTGGCACACAAAGTAGAATTTTTGCTCACAGGACTCCACGGCTTAGAGGGGGCATTGCTAGTGAGTGGCAGGCATTCAACAGGTGCGGCTTCCCCCGCAGTGTGCAGGCATTCAACAGGCTTTCCCCCCTGCATACAAGTGAAGCTTTGCTTGCTGAATTGGTACATTTGAGTCCAGTGGCACTCGGGTGGCGAAGTCCCCCCAGGCCTTAGCCAGAGATGGGGGGGGGCAGGTTTGCCAGCTCCAGGTTGGGGATCCACTGCTGCAGGAAGTGGCAGCGGCTACAAGCCTAGACAGCGTCAAGAGGGGACTGGACGAACATCTGGAGCTATTAGCCACAAGGTATAGGTAGGAAAGGGGGCTGCAGTGGCTCAAGACGCTGAACTGGAAGACTGGTAGCTTGGAAGTTCGAGACCTGAGTGCTGCATGACGGAGTGAGCTCCTGTCTCTGGCCCCAGCTCCTGCCAAGCAAGCAGTTTGAAAGCAAGAAATTGCAAATAGATCAATAGGTACCACATCGGTGGGCAGGTGACAGCGTTCCGTGCACCTTGGCGTCCAGTCATGCTGGCCACATGACTGCGGGAACGTCTTCGGACAGTGCTGGCTCTTCGGCTTGGAAACAGAGATGAGCACCGCATCCCTCGAGTTGTATTGGACTGGCTTCCGAGCAAGGGAACCCTTTACCTATTAGAAGGGCCACTGGCCTGATCCAACATGGCTTCTCTTATGTTCTTATATGGAGCAGAGGTCCATCAGTGGCTCTTAGCCACAAGGTATAGATAGGAGCTCTCAGTCTGGGGCAAGTGATGCTCTGTATTCGTGGTGCTTGGGGAGGGGGCAACAGTGGGAGGGCTTCTAGTGTCCTGGCCCCACTGCTGGACCTCCTGATGGGCCCTGGGTTCTGGCCACTGTGTGACACAGAGTGCTGGACTGGAGGGGCCACTGGCCTGATCCAACATGGCTTCTCTTAGGTTCTTAAAGTCCTGGAGATTTGGGGATGGCGCCTGGGGAGGACAGGGCCCTCCGTGGCATGCAACGCCCTTAGAGTCCCCCCTCCAAAGCACCCATTTCCTCCAGGGCTTCTGACCTCTGTAGTCTGGAGAGAAGCTGTAATTCCAGGGGATCCCCAGGTCCCACCTGGAGGGTGGCATCCCTAAGTCGCACGATAGAGACCCACAAGATCTGGGGAGGTAGAAGCTTTTGAGAGTCAAAACTCCCTCCTTTATCAGATATCTGGAGCTTGGCCTCTTGAAAGTTCATGCCTCAAAAACCTTGTGGGTCTCTAAGGCCCTTCTGGAACTCGAATTCAGCTCTTCTGATGGCGAGGAACAGGGCTCCCCTCGAAAAGCACCCTGTTGGATTCCTGTCTGCTTCACAGCTGTTCAAGGCAACGTCGCCAACTGACCTGAACGTAAAGCCGAAATTTGGAGCCGTTTGTCGGGTTTTTGTGTCCTTTATTTAATTTAAAAAAAAAAAAAAAAAACACACCCTCTTTTCGCATTGCTGAATCTTCCGCATGGGAGATGGCAGGGTGATGAATAGGCAGGGTTGCCAATGGGCCTGGAGAAAAATGCGCGGTCCCTTTAACAGAGTCTTAATGGGATATATTATTCCTCTCCAGGCCATTCGCTGATCTCGCCTTTCGCCCCAGTGGGGACTCAAAACACCTTCCAGCATCCATCTCTTTTCTGCTTCATTCCAATTTCTGTACACTGGGTGGTGGAAAGCGCGGTGAAGTTGCAGCTGATTCATGGCAATGCCCCCCCCTCGGGGGTTATCAAGGCCAGAGATGTTCAAAGGTAGTTTGCCCTTGCCTGCCTCTGCGTAGCAACCCTTGGACGTCCTTGGCGGTCTCCCGTTCAAGTTCTAACCATGGCCGGTCCTGCTGAGCCCCCGAGATCTGATGAAATCAGGCTAGCCTTGGGTCATCCAGGTCGGGACAAGAGACAAACAGAGGTAGAGTTGATCACGCCTGCCTCTGCGTGGCAACCCTCCACTTCCTAGGTGGTCTCCCATCCAAATACTAACCTGGGCTGACCCTGCTTAGCACCTGAGAGCAAAGACTGGGCTACAGTGAGGGCCATCCAGGTCCTGGCAAGAGACGAACAGAGGTGGTCTGCCACGGCCTGCCTCTGCATAGCGACCCTGGACTTTCTGAGTGGTCTCCCATCCATGTCCTAACCACGGCGGACCCTGCTTAGCTTTCAAGATGTGATGAGCTTCGGCTAGCCTGGGCCATACAGGTCAGGGCAGATGCTCAAAGGTGGTTTGCCCTTGCCTGCCTCTGCGTAGCAACCCTGGACTTCCTTGCTGGTCTCCCATCCAAGTCCTAACCAGAGCCGGCCCTACTTAGCTTTCAAGATGTGATGAGACTCAGCTAGCACGGGCCATCTGTGTCAAGGCAGATGAACACAGGTGTTCTGCCATTCTCTTCCTCTGCGTAGCAACCCTGGGCTTCCTTGGTGGTCTCCCATCCAAATACCGGCCAGGGCTCATTCTGCTTAACTTCCAAGATCTGATGAGATCAGGTTAGCCTGGGCCATCCTGGTCAAGCGTAGAAGGACCAACGGTCCCTTTAAGGCAGCCAAGAGGCACTCTGACGCAGGAATGGGAGTGCTGGATTGAGATCCGAATTCGAACCTTGCATTAGTCACTCTGTCTTGGTATCACTTACCTTACAGGGTTGTTATGAAGATACACTGGGGACGGAAACGTACAGCGCGCTGAACTCTTGAGAGGAACAGTGTGGAATGTACTGTGTGGATGCACATTTGGTGTAGAGAGCCAGTTTGGTGTAGTGGTTAAGTGCTAATCTGGGAGAACCGGGTTTGATTCCCCACTCCTCCACTTGCACCTGGCTGGATGACTTTGGGCAAGCCATAGCTCTGCACCAGCTGTTCTTGAAAAAGAGCAGTTTCTGTCAGAGCTCTCTCAGCCCCACCTGCCTCACAGGGTCTGTCTGTTGTGGGGAGGGGAAGGGAAAGGAGTTGGTAAACCGCTCTGAGACTCCTTCGGGTGGTGAAGGGCGGGGTATAAATCCAATCCAGTTTGGTGTAGTGGTTAAGTGCACGGACTCTAATCTGGGAGATCCAGGTTTGATTCCCCACCCCTCCACTTGCACCTGCTGGATGACCTTGGGCAAGCCATAGTTCTGGCACAGCTGTTCTTGAAAAAGAGCAGTTTCTGTCAGAGCTCTCTCAGCCCCATCTACCTCCCAGGGTGCCTGTGGCAGGGAGGGGAAGGGAAAGGAGTTTGTAAGCCGCTCTGAGACTCCCTTGGGTAGTGATGGGCAGGGTATAAATCCAACCTCTTCTTCACGTCCATTAACTCTTAACCAGTAATTAAGGATGTTGGACTAAGAAGTGCCTGCCCTACTTTCTAGTCCCTACACAGCCATGAAAATTACTGGGTGGCTTTGAGCCAGCCACCTTCTTTCGGTCTCGCCTGCCTCACAGGGTTGTTGTGAGGAGGAATCGAGGGTGGACGAAAGAATCACACAGGTCCCTTCAAGCTTTGGGGGTCAGGAAGCAGTTTTTCTCTAGGCCTGTTTGGCCAGGGATCCTGGAGGGTTTCTTGCCCTCTTCTGGGCAGGGGTCACTGTGTGTGTGTGTGTGGGGGGGGAGGTATTTGTGAATTTCCTGCATTGTGCAGGGGGTTGGACTAGATGACCCTGGAGGTCCCTTCCAGCTCTATGGTTGTATGTTTCTATTGTATTCTGAGCTCTTTGCCAGGACAACAATGTACCCAGTTGATCGACGATATATTTACTTCTTTCTTTTATTTCGTGACATCCTAGCTTTCTCGGTAAGACTTAAGGGGATCACAAAGAATACAAAACAATGAAATCAGACAGCACAAGACATCTAACGAACTCGGACACCGTACTGGGATTCCAGGGCTGGGAAACAAGGAAAACAGAAAACGATCTAGCATCTATCTATTCTCTGACCTACCATTAGATTCCACGCATCAAATGAGCAATTTGGGAGCCAGTTTTGGTGTAGTGATTAGGAGTGCAGACTCTACTCTGGGAGGACTGGGTACAGGTTTGATTCCCCGCTCCTCCACATGTAGCCAGCTGGGTGACCTTGGGTCAGCCACAGTTCTCTCAGAGCTGTTGTTGAAAGAGCAGTCCTCCAAAGAGCTCTCTCAGCCCCGCCTACCTCACAGGGGAAGGGAAGGGAGGGTATAAATCCAATCTCCTCCCCTTTCTCCTCTTCCTCTCCTCCTCCTCCTCCTCTT